>BSYR01000003.1:70612500-73595833 GCA_030270665.1 Hibiscus trionum | reverse complement strand
TTTTTGAATGGAACCATCTACAAAACTCTATTTATATTTGGAGATGAGAGACATCTTCATACTCCGAGCCCAACTGTGATAATTTGCTCCATCAAGCAAAGAAGAAGTGAGATCTAAAGTTGAGTTTTCGTTGGGATGGATATAATACTCTTTGAAGGGATCGTCGTTGCGGAAAGAGCGACC
This sequence comes from Hibiscus trionum, assembly GCA_030270665.1. Lineage (NCBI taxonomy): Eukaryota > Viridiplantae > Streptophyta > Magnoliopsida > Malvales > Malvaceae > Hibiscus > Hibiscus trionum. The sequence continues at coordinate 73,595,650 of BSYR01000003.1, read as the reverse complement.
GTCGGTAGAGAAAGAGCGATCGGCGGACGAGAAATAAATTGATACCATGTTGAAACTTTAGGATTTTTTATTTTAAAATTGGGAGCGTGAGAGATAAAGAGACAATCAGGATAATTTTATTATTATTGAAAAAAATAAAATAAAATTAGTTTTTACAATATAAAATATTACTTATATAATATTAACTAAAAACACTTAACTATTTCTTTAACTTATTTAACGACTAAGCTCTATTAGCAATGCTTCGTTACCCCGGTAAGAATGCTTTTGAACCAAATATGAATATATAATTCTAAAAAAAATTAATCCCATTAATAATAATCTTTTCCTTTGATCCAAACTCCCCCTTATTATCGTAGCCCCTGTGGAAATTTTATAAACCTCTTCTAGGTAAAAATCTAACTCCGCATCCACAGTATGCTTAAGCTTCATGAAAACTACAACAAAGTTGAGCACTTTACATCGAGCTTCAAATCAATTTCTTTACTCTTCACTCTCCAAAGCCTTATCATCAGCATCAAACCCTAAACAACTCCTCCTAATCCACTCTAAAATTATAACTCTAGGACTTGAAAACTCTTCCTTCTTCTCTGGTAAACTCATAAGCAAATATGCTCAGTTCAAGGACCCAAATTCTTCTTTCTCTGTTTTCCGCCAAGTTTCACCTTCAGCCAATGTTTACCAATGGAATTCAATCATTAGAGCTCTTACCCACAATGGGTTATTCTCTAAAGCACTTGGTTTCTATAGCCAAATGCGGAAAATGGACGTTTTACCTGATAAATGTACTTTTCCTTCAGTTATCAACTCCTGTGCAGCTTTGGTTGATGTTGATATTGGACAAGTTGTTCATCAGAACGTTTTGAAGATGGATTTAGGCTCAGATTTGTACATTGGGAATGCTCTGGTTGATATGTATGCGAGATTTGGTTGTTTGGACGAAGCTTCAAAGATGTTTGATAGAATGCCTGAAAGGGATGTTGTGTCTTGGAATAGTTTGATTTCAGGGTATAGTGCAAATGGGTATTGGGTAGAAGCATTGGAAGTTTATCGTATGGCAAGAATAGCAGGAATTGTGCCCGATTCTTTTACTGTTTCGAGTGTTTTGCCTGCATGTGGAGGTTTGGTTAATGTTAAAGAAGGTGAACTAGTTCATTGTTTGGTTGAGAAGATAGGGCTTCATGACGATGTTGTGGTAAGCAATGGACTTCTTTCTATGTATTTCAAGTATAATAGGCTCGCGGATGTACGAAAGATTTTTGATGAGATGGTTGTTAGAGATACTGTCACTTGGAACACGTTGATATGCGGGTATTCTCAGATGGAGTTATATAAAGAGTCTACCGAGTTGTTTATGCGGATGGTAAATAAGTTTAAACCTGATTTACTAACTATTACGTCTGTTCTTCGTGCTTGTGGTCATTTACATGACTTGGAATTTGGAAAATTCATTCATGAGTATATGAAGAAAAGTGGATTTCAGAGTGATGTTACTGCTGATAATATTCTTATTGATATGTATGCGAAATGTGGTGACTTGCCAGCTTCGCGTGAAGTATTTGACAGAATGGTGTGCAGGGATTCTGTCTCGTGGAACTCGATGATTAATTGTTATATTCAATATGTTAATTATGATGAAGCATTGAAACTTGCTAAGATTATGAAGGTTGATCTGAAAGTTGATTCTATTACTTGTGTGATGCTCCTCTCTGTTTCTACTCAGTTAGCTGAAAAGGACCTGGGGAAAGAAATTCACTGTGATGTAGTTAAATTGGGATTTGATTCAGATCTCATTGTCAATAACTCTATGGTTGATATGTATGCTAAATGTGGACTATTGAGCGAGTCACTGAAAATATTTGAAAACATGAAAACTCGTGATAGAGTAACATGGAATACAATTATAGCAGCATGCGTTCAATCTGGGGATTTCACTTCGGGGTTGAGAATGATTAATCAAATGAGGACTGAGGGAGTGATGCCTGATGTGGCCACTGTCTTAGGCATCTTGCCCATGTGCTCCTTTTTTGCTTCCAAACGGCAAGGGAAGGAGATCCATGGTTGTATTTTCAGATTTGGATTTGAAACACATGTTCCAACGGGGAATGCACTGATTGAAATGTACTCTAAATGTGGTAGTTTAAAAAATTCTACTCGGGTATTTGACCATATGAAAGTGAGAGATGTGGTGACATGGACTGCTATGATCTCTGCCTATGGAATGTATGGAGAAGGGAGCAAAGCACTGAGAGCTTTTGAAGATATGAAAGCAACCGGTGTTATTCCTGACCATGTTGCCTTTGTTGCCATAATCTATGCGTGTAGTCATTCAGGTTTAGTAGAAGAGGGTCTGGCGTGTTTCGACCAGATGCAGAGAGATTACAACTTGGAGCCTAGAATTGAACATTATGCTTGTGTAGTTGATCTTCTTTCCCGTTCTGGATTGATATCTAAAGCTGAGAAGTTTATAAATTCAATGCCACTGAAGCCAGATGCAAGTTTATGGGGATCTCTACTTAGTGCTTGTCGATCAAGTGGAAACATAGAGGCTGCAGAACGTGTTGCTGAGCATATCCTTGAACTAAAGTCAAATGATACCGGGTATTATGTTTTAGCATCAAATGTATACGCTAGTTTAGGGAAGTGGGAGCAAGTGAGAATGATACGAAAATCCATTAAAGCTAGAGGGCTCAAAAAAGATCCTGGATGTAGCTGGATAGAAATAAAAAGAAGATTGTATGTATTTGGAACTGGGGATAAGTTCTTTGAGCAGTTTGAAGAGGTTAACAAGTTATTAGGGATAATTTCTGGTTTGATGGCTAAGGAAGGTTATGTTGCTGATCTGAGATGTGTTTTGCATGACGTTGAAGAGGATGAGAAAAGAGACCTGCTTTGTGGGCACAGTGAAAGGCTTGCAATAGCATTTGGTTTATTGAACACAGAACCGGGGACTCCATTGCAGATTATGAAAAACCTTCGTGTTTGTGGGGATTGTCACACTGTGACCAAGTATATATCAATGATTATGCAAAGAGAAATATTAGTAAGAGATGCCAATCGTTTTCATCTTTTCAAGGATGGAACCTGTAGCTGTGGAGATCATTGGTGATGGATCTCTTGATCATATTTTTTAGCAAGAGAACCCCACCCATGCTGATCTCCTCAAATAGAGATTCATTCTGTTAATGTGGTGGACAAATACCTTGCTTACATGTTGACACATTAGGATTTCAATAAATTACTTTTCCCTGGATGATCTCAATATTTTCAGGAGAATTTTATACCATGAAGAAACAATGAGTATACTATTTCTGATTTTTGTGCATCATTAGCTTGAATCTTTATCCTGAGAAATTCTGTGCTTGTTTAATTAAATTATTCTATTATCATTTTCCAAGATCATCAGAGGTCTATACATTTCTTGTATTCAAATTACATGAATAGATGTAGGAAGTGTGACCATTCTGAGTAATATGTTCTGAGAAATGAAGATTGGTGTTTAAGATGTAAGTTAATGTTTTTATTTTTGGCCAAGAAGCTGCAACTTAAAGTTGGAGAATTAGAATCGGTCTTTTTTGTTTTTGGTCGTGTAATTAATTTTATGAACCCTGTGCGCCATTCAAATGCCATTATTAACTTCTGCTGTTGATAAAGTTCTCCTCCACTAATGGCAAATTAAGTGGAAAAAATCAGTGGGAAGATGTCAACAATCACTTATTAGGGATTAGATGAAAGTAAATATCATAGGTGATTTAGAACCATGGGGCCTGGGGTTATACATTATTTGTTTCCTCATTTTCCTTTTATGTCAACTTTTGCTGCACGGTCCTTGGATTCTTTTAATACTCCCAGTTCTCAGTCCTGTGTTCTGGACTGAACAGTTTGAAGCCATGGATTTGGATAATAAAGACAAAACAGTGCTGGTAAAAAGAGCAACAAAATTTCTCAGATGCATCAATTTATGTACTTCTCTTTAACTTTTCGTTTTTTCTTGTTTAACATTATCTTTTTGAAGTATATCTCTGTAAGATTTTCTTATATTCTTTTAACTTCATTTGCTTTAAAAGCAGAGCCACACTGAAGCTATGGGCCATGGTTGATCTTGAGGAGTAACCTTCTTTATGTCATTCAACTTGTGGAAATTCTGGTGTGCTCTGTCTATATACTTTTTTATTTTCTTATATTCCCAGTGCTGGTTGAAAGGAAAATGCAGACAAATTCAGCATAATGTTCTGATAACTAAGTTCATCTTTTCAACTTCTTATAATATTATGGTCCATTATTTCCCTTTCTATAATGGTGTTTCATAATTACTATCACAGTGCATCACAAAAGACAATGAAAGTATAACCTGTCTTGGGGAAAACTAGATTCTGTTTCAAGCGTATTCTACATGTATATATTTGAATTTTTATGCGTTTATATATATATTTGAAAACTAGATTCTGTTTCAAGCGTATTCCTACATCCGTGCCGGACTTTGTGAGAGAAAACAAGAGTCAGATACAAGTAAGAGTTGGAGTTACATAGCTTCAAACACTATGTATAATCTCTTTATTTACAGCTGCATTTTATTCGTAATAAACAAAGCACATTGTCAATTCATATCTAGACTTATCTGCTAGTAAGTATTAACCTTATTGCTGTCTTGGATCTGCTATGCTTGCTGAAAATTTGACTGTGGTTATGGACCATCAAAATGGAAATAAATGCAAATTAATGGCAGATTTGGTTACATCTATTTATTATATTATTATTCTTTCCCATATACAGTCCTCTTGATTAAGTTGTTTTTTTTTGGCATTCTACATTGTGGTTGCTAGTTCCCAATCCCATGGATAAGAAGTGAAAAAGGCAGCAACAAGTCTGATATTATTCATACGCAGTCGGTCTCGACTATTACAACTTTAGTTTCATGACAGATTACAAAGGAAAATCCCCCGTTTGAAGATGTTTTGAACTCATTGCAGCAATATGATGCCAAACTTTGAAGGTGATCATTTTGCAGGATGGTATTTGTCATAAAATGCTTGGTACCTGATGATCATCTTGTCATGAGGAGGCCATGTGTCTTTAGTCACAGGGTGTTGAGAAAACTCTTTCATCCAAGCCAACAACAACGGATATCTCTCGTCGACTATTTTCAAGCCGGCGACCTCTTCAAAAATACCAATCAAGTTAGCAAGCCAACCCAAAACAAGGTCTGCCAGTCCTATCTTCTCTCCGCCGAAGAATTTCTTTCCCTTCAGCTCTTCTTCAACAAAATTCAGATTCTCCACCGATCCGGCCATAGCTTCCTCTCGATCTTTCCCTTCTTTGGTGAAAACGGCCCATACTGTTGGTAAAAGCTGCATCAAGAACAAAAACCAGATGTTCCTCAACGTTTCCAAGTGCATACAGAAACTGAAATTCTTATACCTTTTCATCATTGAACTTCGCCCAGAACCGTTCCCTGGCTCTCTCGAAAGGATCTTCGGGCAATATCGGATTCTGCTTCCATGTCTCATCAATGTATTCAAGAATCACAAGTGATTCCGAGATCGGCTTCCCGTTGTGAACAAGAACTGGGACTTTCTTGTACACAGGATTGTACTGAAGAAGCAGAGGACTCTTGTTGGATAGATCTTCATCTATTGCTTCATATTCTATGCCTTTGAGCTTCAACCCCCAAACAACCCTTAAACCAAAAGCGCTTGAGAATGTCTTGAAAAGCTTCACTTCTTCTGCCATATTGTTTGCTATGTTATCCTGATTCCTGTCTAAACAAGGTAATATATAGATACTAGATATTAGATAATGCCACACTTTAGGTTCATCAAATTTACCATATATCATTTTAATATTTGATATTTTAGAGATATTATTTATAATTTTAATGGTCAAAATCAGTCAAAGGATTTAATTGATTTAATTTTTTAGTTTGAATATTTAATTGATTAAATTTCTTGGTCTAAACACTTAATTGGGTGGAAAAAAATCCAAAAGCTTAATTGATTTTATTTTTTAAAAATTCAAGTACTTTTTATACCCAAAATCAATTTTAATTGTAAGATATAATGAAAAATAATAAAAAATAAACATGGGAAATTACATTACAATTTACAACCCAGTTGGTCAAATGTATATGAGAAAAGAACAAAAAAGAAAGAGAAGAAAATATGAAATTTTCTTTAGATAAGTTTGGACCGGTTGTGATGGTCGGTCTCATGGGCGAGTACGACATTAATATATTAGAATAATAACTAAAATGAGATATAAGATGCATTATTTTTTTCGATGATTCGAGTTTGAGCAATGATGTAGGCAAAAATAAATAATATAAATAATATGACATTTTTCGATAAATTCACATCTATAAATAAGTTAAATAAATTTAATAGTAAAACCTCTATAAAATTGATACTTTTGAGACTCGAAAAAATTATTATTTTATCAATATATAAATGTTTTATTAATGTATCCATTAAGTATATATTAATTTAGAGAATATTTGATACTTTATGCATAATTTTTTTTATTCTCAAAATCCAATATACATGTATGTAGGGATGTAAAAACAAGTCAGAACCTGGAAACCCGACTGAAACCTGCCCGAGTCAGAACCTGATTTGACCCGAGGTTTTGATGACCCGAACCCGATCTGCAACCGACTGTTGTTGATCCGAACCCGAATTTGACTTGTTACTGTAGCAACCGAACCCGATCTGCGTCCGACTAAAAACGACCAGAACCCGAATTGGACCTGTTAATTTGAACCTGAAACCCGACCTGCGTCCGACTGAAAAGAACCCGAACCCGAACCCGACCTGGCAAATAACCGAAATTACCCGACTGAATTGACCCGATATCCGATTTTACCCGACCTGAAATGGACCCGACTTGAAATGGACTCGACCTGTTTTGAACCCGACCTGTTAAGTGACCCGACCTGTTGTTGACCTGAAATGTTTTCTTATAGATTAATTTTACTTAAGTAATAACAAATTCAAGAATGGGGACGAAATTATGTAATATTTTTGTATAGTAATATTTTAAGTATTTAATTTAAATATTAGTTAAATAAAATTATGGTTCATCTAAATTTTTAAATTTAAAAATTTTAATAAATTCTTATCCCTAGAAATATTTGTTCCTAACTTTATCATTGTAAATAAGAGAATAAAATTGTCAATCATGTAGTCATCTCAATGTTTTGATATTATTTTCTAATAAGTTTCATCTTTTCTTACAAAAATATTTTCTTTTTGCATTTGTATGTACATGTTATCAATTTTTGTAGTATACTTCCTTTTTTCAAGGTTGATTTTATTTTTCAATTAGTATTTATTTGATTATTTTGTTCATATACATATATACCTACCTATATTGATATACATATATGATATTTATATATATATATATATATATATATATATATATTAAGTACTAAAATTGAAAGAAAAAAATTAAGTAATTGATAATTTATCAACTACAAAAACTTAATGAAGAGTGAATATTAAAAAATAAAAATATTGAACCAAGTAATACAAATAATTTATGAAATTAAAAAATATTAAATTAGACTTTATATTATACTTCTAATCTAATACATTACAAAATAAATTAGATTAATTTTTTTGCCAAGCAATATCAGATATTATTTTTTTGCATTCCCAACATATCCATCCAATTATACAGTGTTCTGTGTCAAGCACGATCCAGGAAACAAAAAATATATGAAGAGTTCAGTAGTACTATATGAAGTACAAACTAATAGAGAGAATGAAGAAAAATAAACAGAAACATTTCCTTTCATCTCTCAAAGTTGGAACAGATTATATTTGTGTTTGCAGGGAAATCCTTGTGGCTGTAAACAACCCTTTCGTCACCATTCACCATGTAACCCCCTCGTCCCGGTCTGGCCGGATGACCGGTCCGAGTGAGCTACACGGGGAAAACCGAGTGAAAACTCCCTAAGGAACTCTCCCTCGGTTAGCAACCCTATTTTTTTCATTTTAAATCTTGTCTAGATGAGAGTTACATCCTAAGTGATCATACAACGGAACAACATTTACGAAGCAATCAAACGAACCCAAACTAACATTTAAAAGCCCATTTTAAACCTTAAACTGCAGGCGGTATCGATACCCCTTGACTAGGTCAACAGGGTTTGGTCAACCCGTGGAGACCGTATCGATACCCCAGGGAGTGTATCGATACCCTCCCCAAAAGTTGACTTCCCACGGTCAACGCCAAGATAACGGTATCGATACCCTAGAGGCCAGTATCGATACCGAAATTGACAGTGGCTCCAGTGACCAAAAAGGTATCGATACTCTCCCTCGAGTATCGATACACGAGGCCTGAAACCAAAAGGCAGTATCGATACCAGACCAACGATATCGATACCCCAGCTACGAATCTGCAGGTTTGAGCTGATATAGGGCACAAGGAGGCCCCTAAATCCCTCTAAAACCTCAACCAACACACTATCATCAACCCTAAGGCAAACCAACCATAAAAGCATGCTTTCACAAGAACCAAAAGGGCATTAAACAACACAAAGAGGTACACATATAATCAAGCAACTTAAGCATTCCAACACAATCTAAGCATCCATACATGGCATCACAAAGGGCAATTTAACATATAATGTCAAACATAGAACTCCAAGGCTTTAAAAGGTGCATGATAAGCTTAAAGAGGTTTGCACTAAAACAAGGCAACCTAGCATCTAAAACATGCTATCACACACAACATCCATCATAGCATACCATGCTTACAAACCATAATCAACCAAAATCAACACATGTAAATGAGTCATACAAGCTCATACACAACCCTTGCCACATTGCTAACTAATACAAAATCACCACCGTACTTGAGTCACAAGCTTGGAAGCCCCTCTTGCCTTGCCTCGAGCTAACACCACGCTAATGATCTGCATTGTTGAACATTGAGAGCGTAAGCTATAAGCTTAGTGAGGGTGCTCTAAAACGAAAAACATCAACAATGCAGGGTTCAAGCATGTAATCCTAATCTCACACATATCAAGCATTGCATATAATCAAGTAGACCTAGCTAGTCTTTCAAGTGGCATATATGGTCTCTCAATCCTAGCAAGATTACACATCAATATCAATTATCATGTACTATACCATATGTCAAAACCACATATCACCATCATATATCACATTACATAAACAAGTTTAATTGGCCACTTTAATTACCCCGATTGTGCGGATTTAAACCTCAACAACACTTTACCTCGGTGGGATTACACTCATCACCGGACCTTGCATGTGCTGGATTCCACTCATCGCCACATGCCCTACGGATGGGATTCCACTCATCATCCCGTAGAAATAAATTAAAGCTTCCGGTGGAATGTTACATTACCGTACTCCTCCTTGATGACTTAACGCCATCAAGGCCACGTACATTTTGACTCAATTTGTGTGCACACTATCCTAATGATCGATCATTTACAACCGGTAATTATTTAGTGCCAATTATCATAACCATGATTTATATATATCATCAACCACAATCCATGCTCATCACACATATACACATCTCATGAATATACATGCACCAACCAACCGAAATCACAAGAGCATAGCTAAATAGCACAATAGCATTTATGGATATCAAAGGTTAAGCTATCAACTTGAATTGAAATAGAAGTGGCCTACCAAGCACACTTTACACACACTACACATACTCGAACCAAACTTTGAAACAAGTTAAGACCACTCACCGCCCTTCCTTAGCAATTCGAACCAATCCTCCTAACCACCCGGATTCGGTCCCAAAGCCTCTTCCACGTTTCCTCTTGCTTCTAGCCAAACAAAACATACACATTACTTCCCAATTCAATGCTAAACTCAACCATCAATCTACTTCACAAACATAAACCAAATTTCACAAATTCCCAAATCACATAATCTCCCAAAACTCAATTTTCGTGCTTCCCAAATCCCTTGCTGAAATACCCACTTCCAAACACCCAAATGACTTCCAAAGCATCCCAAAATACCCTCTTTACATAGGTAGACCATCAGCCCTTCATTTACAACATTAAACCCACCAAAAACTCAAGTTTTAATACTTTAAAATCTACCTCAAGAACAAGCTACGAATTTTCACCCAAATTCAACCAATTTGATATATGTTACTCATTATAACATGATTAACTAAAACCCCAACTCAATTTATCAAAACCAATTAGAAAACCCCTTAAAAATTCAAACTTTAATATAAACCCTAATTTTCAAAACCCCATATTTTTGAAATCTAAGACAAAGGATAGATAGAGATTGAAGAGGAGATTAAGAAAACGTAATTACCTCTTAAAACGGGGTTGAAATCAAGTGGTAGGATCATTGGAATAGTGACCAAGCTTGAGAGGTTTTAGAAATGGTGTTTTCCCTCTTTTAACGTTGGAAGAAGATGAAAAGAGAAGATGACAACTTTTGGTTTAAAGTTGTCTAGCTTTTTAAAGACTTTAGGGTCAAATTACCCCATATAAACCTCGTGTTGCCACATACATTGGCAGGCCACCCTGTCAAACAAATAGACATAAAATCAACTTTCTTTATACCTAAACTTCTCGGGTTAGGATCCCTTTGATTATTTTCTTGTCCATTACTTGCCAATATAATTTTAATCACCATTTATATGTTTGAGTTTCACAATCAATAGGTGGTTCTTAACTTCTTATAAATGGTGTTGATGAATGTATTCAAATGCAATGGGAAGATAAAACAAGGTGTGGGAGCCTAATACAAAGGTATCATAGAAATCAACATGAAGAAAATGACACGTTAAGAAGAAGAAAAAAAACAAACTTGGAAACAGCTACACACTTTTCCTTACTGTTACAATTGAATTTCTTTAAACTTGAAACAATTAAAAGTACCTAAAAACGGAGATTAATATGAAGAGGCCTTCAAATTCTACCTTCAAGTGGAAAACAACTAAACAAGCTTTGTGAATTCAACTGTAATCATCTAATTTTCTGTACTATTATTCATTCAGCATCCAAAAATTAAAAGAAAAAAGGGGCAAACCAAGAACTAGACTACCAAAAGCAACATCACAAGAAGAGCAGAAACAGAGAGAGAAAGGAAAAAACTAACAATGTGATCCATATGGCCATGGGAGATAAAGAGAAAGTCTTGAATCAAGGACTCACCGCAACAACACTTACCCGTATCTCTATGTAGAATTCAACCTCATCTGAAATTTATCAAGGTTCTTCCCATAATCAGTCAAACTAACACAAAAGCGGACATATTATTATTAGCAACTAAAGAAAACAAACTAAATTTGTCAAAATTGACACAAATAAAAAGAAATCAAACCGGCTTAAGAACTTCCATCGGCACTTGAATATTACACTTCTCAGCTAATTTTGCCATGTTATTGAGCTTCGTAACCAATGAATTACTACAAAAACAACATGATAAAAATTGTAGGCCCTAATGAGACCAGAAATGTTGCAAAATAAAAATAAATAAAGATTTGAAGAAGAAATTTACCAGCGTTGAAGGAGAGAGAGCTGGGAAGCGACATTGAAAGAAGAGACGGTGAGGTAAGAAAATATGTAAAATTGGGTGTTTGGGGATAACAAAATTTGAAGAAATAATCTATTAAAAATGGGTTAGATAAATCGGTGAGAGGGAAACCCTAGCAAGGGCGGCAGTGAAATATGAAAATTGAAACAAGAACAACAATTAAGTTAAAAAATGGAGGGGAAAATCCCGCCCATTTTTTAAGAGGTTATTTACACTTTAGATCATTATTAGTTTAAGAGTTTTACATTTAGGTCTTTTATTTTTATTATTTAGTTTTAATTTAATTTATTTTAGTCCTAATTTTAGTTTAATTTTTTAGACCTTTATGCTTAGGTTCTTTTTTTAATTAGATCATCCTTCATAAAATTATTTAATAATTAAACATTTTAAAGATCCAACTTATTTATGTTGTACCAACCCAAAACGACTGATGTCGATTCTAAACGTTTGACGGCTTTTGAAGCCCAATTTATTCTTTCTTGAAAAAAAAGATTTAGGGGTTGGGGTTTGAGGTTTATAGGTATTTGTGTCAAGTTGAGTGTTTGGGTTATGAGGTTAGTTTAAGAGATTATGCTTGCACTTTAATTATTAGTGATGGTAAGATTTCGGGGTTAAAGTTTATGGGTTAAGGTTTGAGATTTATAGGTTTAGTTTAGGGGTATACATGCATACATACATACATACATAGTTTAGGTGTTAAGGATTGAGATTTATGAGTATAATTTAGGGGAATACATACACAATACATACATACATAATATACATAGTTTATGGGTTAAAGTTTGAGGTTTATGAGTATAGTTTAGAGCTATACATACATACATAGTTTAGGGGTTAAGGTTTGAAGTTTATGGTATAATTTATGAGTATACATACATACATACATACATACATACATACATACATACATACATACATACATACATACATACATACATACATACATACATACATACATACATACATACATACATACATACATACATACATACATACATACATACATACATACATACATACATACATACATACATACATACATACATACATACATACATACATACATACATACATACATACATACATACATACATACATACATACATACATACATACATACATACATACATACATACATACATACATACATACATACATACATACATACATACATACATACATACATACATACATACATACATACATACATACATACATACATACATACATACATACATACATACATACATACATACATACATACATACATACATACATACATACATACATACATACATACATACATACATACATACATACATACATACATACATACATACATACATACATACATACATACATACATACATACATACATACATACATACATACATACATACATACATACATACATACATACATACATACATACATACATACATACATACATACATACATACATACATACATACATACATACATACATACATACATACATACATACATACATACATACATACATACATACATACATACATACATACATACATACATACATACATACATACATACATACATACATACATACATACATACATACATACATACATACATACATACATACATACATACATACATACATACATACATACATACATACATACATACATACATACATACATACATACATACATACATACATACATACATACATACATACATACATACATACATACATACATACATACATACATACATACATACATACATACATACATACATACATACATACATACATACATACATACATACATACATACATACATACATACATACATACATACATACATACATACATACATACATACATACATACATACATACATACATACATACATACATACATACATACATACATACATACATACATACATACATACATACATACATACATACATACATACATACATACATACATACATACATACATACATACATACATACATACATACATACATACATACATACATACATACATACATACATACATACATACATACATACATACATACATACATACATACATACATACATACATACATACATACATACATACATACATACATACATACATACATACATACATACATACATACATACATACATACATACATACATACATACATACATACATACATACATACATACATACATACATACATACATACATACATACATACATACATACATACATACATACATACATACATACATACATACATACATACATACATACATACATACATACATACATACATACATACATACATACATACATACATACATACATACATACATACATACATACATACATACATACATACATACATACATACATACATACATACATACATACATACATACATACATACATACATACATACATACATACATACATACATACATACATACATACATACATACATACATACATACATACATACATACATACATACATACATACATACATACATACATACATACATACATACATACATACATACATACATACATACATACATACATACATACATACATACATACATACATACATACATACATACATACATACATACATACATACATACATACATACATACATACATACATACATACATACATACATACATACATACATACATACATACATACATACATACATACATACATACATACATACATACATACATACATACATACATACATACATACATACATACATACATACATACATACATACATACATACATACATACATACATACATACATACATACATACATACATACATACATACATACATACATACATACATACATACATACATACATACATACATACATACATACATACATACATACATACATACATACATACATACATACATACATACATACATACATACATACATACATACATACATACATACATACATACATACATACATACATACATACATACATACATACATACATACATACATACATACATACATACATACATACATACATACATACATACATACATACATACATACATACATACATACATACATACATACATACATACATACATACATACATACATACATACATACATACATACATACATACATACATACATACATACATACATACATACATACATACATACATACATACATACATACATACATACATACATACATACATACATACATACATACATACATACATACATACATACATACATACATACATACATACATACATACATACATACATACATACATACATACATACATACATACATACATACATACATACATACATACATACATACATACATACATACATACATACATACATACATACATACATACATACATACATACATACATACATACATACATACATACATACATACATACATACATACATACATACATACATACATACATACATACATACATACATACATACATACATACATACATACATACATACATACATACATACATACATACATACATACATACATACATACATACATACATACATACATACATACATACATACATACATACATACATACATACATACATACATACATACATACATACATACATACATACATACATACATACATACATACATACATACATACATACATACATACATACATACATACATACATACATACATACATACATACATACATACATACATACATACATACATACATACATACATACATACATACATACATACATACATACATACATACATACATACATACATACATACATACATACATACATACATACATACATACATACATACATACATACATACATACATACATACATACATACATACATACATACATACATACATACATACATACATACATACATACATACATACATACATACATACATACATACATACATACATACATACATACATACATACATACATACATACATACATACATACATACATACATACATACATACATACATACATACATACATACATACATACATACATACATACATACATACATACATACATACATACATACATACATACATACATACATACATACATACATACATACATACATACATACATACATACATACATACATACATACATACATACATACATACATACATACATACATACATACATACATACATACATACATACATACATACATACATACATACATACATACATACATACATACATACATACATACATACATACATACATACATACATACATACATACATACATACATACATACATACATACATACATACATACATACATACATACATACATACATACATACATACATACATACATACATACATACATACATACATACATACATACATACATACATACATACATACATACATACATACATACATACATACATACATACATACATACATACATACATACATACATACATACATACATACATACATACATACATACATACATACATACATACATACATACATACATACATACATACATACATACATACATTTAATTAATTATAACAATATATATAACTTACCTATATACATATATATACATACATATACATATTAAAACATACATACATATATATACACACATGTACATAATACATATAGTAAAACTTACATACATAATATATCTTATTTTTAGTCCAAATTGATCCTATTATTTTTTTGTAATTTAGTCCAATGTTTATAATTTTAATTTAATATTTTTGTTCATTATAGTCCTTAAATCTCAATTTTTATTCCAAATTAACCTCTATTCATTTTTTGTAATTTAGTCTGGTATTTTTAATATGATAATATTTTTATTAATGTTAGTCCCTAAGCCCTTAAATCCTAAACCTAAACCCTACACCATAAACCCTAAACTGTAATGTATGTAAATATGTATGTATGTACCTATCAATATATGAACCCTAAACCCTTAATGAATTTTCCCTTAACCTGAAACACTGAATCGTCCAATGTTTTATAATTTAAATTTGATATTTCTATTCATTATAGCCCTTAAATCTTCATTTCTATTCCATAAGAACCCCTACTAATTGTTTTTTTAATTAGTCCAATAATATATAATTTTACTTTGACACTTTGTTCATTCTAGTCCCTAATCTTTATTTGTATTCCAAATTGACAACTTTTTTTAATTACTCTGATGTTTTATAATTTTAATTTGATATTTTGTTCATTATAGTCCCTTAAACTTTAGTTTAATTCCAAATTAACCCCTATTTATTGTTTTTTTAATTCGTCTAATGTTTTATAATTTTAATTTGGTGCTTTGTTCATCCTAGTCCCTTAACTTTATTTCAATTCCAAATTGACCCCTATTCATTGTTTTTTTTTAATTCATCCAATGTTTTATAATTTTAATTTGATATTTCCATCATTCTAGACCATAAACCTTTATTTTTATTCCAAATTGACCCACATTTATTTTTTTTAATTTGTCCAATGTTTTATTATTTTAATTTGATATTTTCTTTATTCTAGCCCCTTAACTTTATTTTAATTCCATATTGACCCTATATATATATATTTAATTCATCATGTTTTATAATTTTAATTTGAAATTTTGTTCATTCTAGACCCTAAAACTTTATTTTTATTCTAAATTGGCATCTACTTATTTTTTTTAAAATTACTCTAATTTTTATACTTTTAATTTGATATTTTTGTTCATTATAGTCCCCAAAACTTTATTTTTATTCCAAATTGACCCCTTTTCATTGTTTTCTTTTAAATTTTTCTAATTTTTTATAATTTTAACTTGATATTTTTGTTCACTATAATCCGTGAAACTTTATTTTTAATCCAAATTGAATCCTTTTCAGTCCAAATTGACCATTTTTCATTATTTTTTTTCTAATTACTCCAATGTTTTATAATTTTAATTTGATGCGACTTTAAATAATTAACTCCAAAACAATGAAGATTGACGAATGCCAACCTAAAGTCTATCTACTACTTATACGGTTGTTCATTATAGTCCCTAAAACTTTATTTTTATTCCAAAATACCCATTTTTCTTGTTTTTTTAATTTGTCTAATTATTTATAATTTTAATTTGATATTTATGTTCATTATAATCCCTGGAATTTTATTTGTAATCCAAATTGACCCATTTTCTGTCCAAATCGACCCATTTTGATTATTTTTTTAATTACTCTAATGTTTTATAATTATAATTTGATATGACTTTAAATAATTAACTCAAAATTAATGACGATTGACGAAGGTCAACCTAAAGTCTATCAACTACTTATATGGTTGTACGACCGAACTCAAACTGAATACGAATTTCAATCCCAAAAATACCCCGACCTGAATTACCCGACCTGAAGCTACCCGACCTGAAATTACCCGACCTGAAATGCACCCGACCTGAAATGCACCCGACCTGAAATGAACCCGACCTGAAATGAACCCGACCTGAAATAGACCTGACCTGAAACGGACCCGACCTGAAATGGACCCGACCTGAAACGAACCCGACCTGAAATGAACCCGAACTGAAATAGACCCGACCTGAAATGTATCCGAACCCGAATTAACCTGCCAATTATCTGCTTCGGACCCGACCCGTTCTAACCCGACCTGAAATGGACCCGACCTGGAATGGACCCGACCTGAAATGGACCCGCACCCGACCCGAGTCGAGTCAATTTTTTTTTACCTGAAATGACCTATATCCGATTTTACCCGATCTGACAGAACCCGATCTGAAACCTGTCCGATTACCTGTTTTTACATCCCTACATGTATGTGCAATGAATCAAAGTTTATCTTGTAGGTATATGCATCAAAATTAATTGGTTTATGTGACAAAGAAGAGTTAATTAATTAGGTCATGTAACCAAAAAAAAGAGTTAATCGTTTCAAAACCAAATATGTATATATTCATTGGATAGATTATAAATTTTATTATAAATAAACATATGTACGTATCAAAATATTGCAATTCATATATGTAACAGTCCGAGTTTGAACTTCGAGTTTCGGTTTGGGTCTAAGGTTTAAATAAGTGGTTTAATAGATCCACTCACCAGCCAACACACAATTACATGTCCAAGATGTCGAATCAAGCCTCTGAACTACTAGGATTTCCATCTACGAAGCCCGAATCTGATTCTTCTGTTTTAAGCAACCCAAAACTGAACATTAGAACACTAATACACTCACAAACACAGCAAAAACCTGGAACTCAACAATCTTGCAACAACACACATCGATTCAAGCCCCAAATTTCACCTGAAACATATCAATTTAGTCCCAAACTACTTGCAGCCACACCCAACGAATTTACCATCAAAAATCTACCTTTTAGCATTCCAAACATCAATCCAAAGCTATCAAACCTTCACCTTTCATTTAGACCCAAAACCCATCCAAAAACTTAAGATTTTCATCTCCCAAAATTACCTACAATACACATTTCGGGTTTTCTATAACAATCCATCCTTTTCATGTTATTTTAGCAATAAAACAAGGTTAAAAACACACTCAAACTCATCCATAGTTAACCCAAACGAAAACCCATAAACCCTCTTTCATTTCAAACCAAACTTTAAAAATCAAAACATGTTTAAACCATAGGTTTTGCAAAAATCTCAACTCTTAAGACTCAAGGAAGATGAAACTAAGTTAAGGAGCCATTTACCTTCACTACAAGAATATAAACTTTTAGTGACAAATTGGCAGTGACTAGCAATAATTTTGTCACAAATATTAAACTTTTGTGACAGATTTTTTGTGCGACACTATTAGCATAAGTAATTGTGATGTAATTTTATTTGGTCACTATTGTAGTAGTAATTGTGACGATTACACTTTTCACAATTAAATTCTCATTGTAAGTCTATAACTGTGACACAATTTTCATTGCCACTAAAACTTTGACACATGATAATGACGATATATAAAATGGCCACTATACTTTGATATTTTTTGTGACAATGCAATTGTTTGTCACTTAAAATTTTACTTTTGTTGTGTTAAATTTTGTCACCAATAAAAAAATAAACTTAATGACAAGTTATATATTATCACAATAATAATTTTTTTATAATTATAGTAATAATAACAATTATAAAAAAATTGAAGTTACCATAAAGGCATAAACTAGTTTACCAAAAGGTAAAATAATTCTATTAGTCTTTACACTATGCGTAAATTGTTGTTTTAGTCATTCTATTTTGATCAATTTTAGTCCCTATATTTTTGAAATTTTAAAACTTCAATCCTAATCCAAACGGGACAACGACAATATGATTAAATTACAATGACTAAAAATGATTGAACAAAAGAATAAAAATCAAAAGTTTTACTTAACATATTTAAAGATTATAATTCATGTCAAGATCGAAATTTCAAAATTTAAAAAGTACATATTTTTTTAATAGAAAGTACATAAACTTAAAGTGAACAAATTAGAGTAAAAAGACTAATATGTAATCTTGGCATAATATGTGATAGCAAAATTTTACCTTGTGAAAATTTTTACAATTGATATTTGTTTTAACTTTTCTTGTGGAGGTAAAATTTGCATTGTCGGTATAGTAAATAATTATCACATACAGGATAATTATATCAATAATTTAGGTGTAAATCTTAATATTCATATGTTTATATTTTAGAACCAACTCAATTATGTTTATATATTTTCTTCAACAAACATATTTCGTATAGGAAACCATATAAAAATTAATTAAATTATTATTATATTAATTATTGTTATAATTAATACATACTTTTAAAATAAATACAATTAATTTCAATTACAATTTAACCTAAATAATATTTTACTTTCAAAATAATATTAAATTTCTTGCCTAGCCTAATGGATAGACATTGCACTCTCCCCCTAAAGGTTCCAGGTTCGATCCCCCACGAAATCATGCATTGTATTTATTTATTAAAAATTGATATATGAATATGCCACATCATCTATAATTAACTCCCTCGCTATGGGCTAGCAGCCGAGCTACCTTAGTGTAAGTGACCTTCTCCTAGGCTCATGTGGGCCCTAGGTGTACGGGCCATTGGGACCAAATGGATGACCTTCTAGGGACCAATTTGGGGGCAAAGGGTTTCATATCATGCGCCATTGGGACCAAGTGGATCATAAGACGAAGCTATCGAGATAAGTCCTTGGATAATGGACACGCGATGAAATGCTGACTTGTCTGGGATGAGTCCTTTCGAGTGCAGTACGACATGTTCGATCCGGGCCTGAATAAAGATGGTTGCAACTAAAAAAAATATAATTATTGAAAGTGACATTGTATTTTAGACACTATTTCAATATGTATTTGTGATAAAATGTTTGTCGAATAACATTAGTGTCTAAATTTTAGTCATTGTTATTAATCTTTTGTGTCAAAAAATATAGTCATAAAAAATATAACTTATTGTGACAAAATGCATAAAAGTTGTCACTAATATAATAGTGACGGAGTTATTAGTGACGACAGGTGACGACTCAGAAAAATAGTCACTGTAAATTTTAGTGACTAAATTTAATACTTTTAGTGACTATTTTGATGTCACTAAAAATCTATTTTCTTGTAGTGCTTGAAGAAATCACTTGGATTGAGAGCTTGGGGCAATGGAATAGTAAAATGGAGTTTAAGAGAGGCTTCTGAACGTGAAAGTATTTTTCAGAAGATGGTGGCTTTCAAAAATCCCTTCTTCCTTATTTCTTTTATTAAAAATTCTCGTTTTTCCCTTTACTCTTTTAAAACACTTTTAGGTGTGTGTGTTAAAAATTAGTTTTTCTCCAATTTGAATTTAACCCGACTCGGCTTGACTAATCCGATTATCTCTCGGCCCTAAACTCGGGGCGTTACAACTCTCCCCCACTTAAGGAATTTCGTATCCAAAATTTACCTGACGGAAAGAGATGCGGAAACTGCTTTCTCATGTCATCCTTCATCTCCCAAGTGGCTTCTTCCACTCCTCGGTGTCACCACTTAACCTTAACCAACTCAATGGTCCTTCCTAGCAACACTTTGTTGTCCGAAGCCAAAATCTCAACTGGTTCTTCATCGTAGGTCAAATCTGGATTCAATTCTATCTCCTCAGCTGGCATAACATGCGACAGATCTGATCTATACCTCCGAAGCATACATGAAACACTTCGTGAATCTTCTCTAGTTCGGCCGGCAGTCTCAATCTATAGGCAACGAGACCAACTCTCTCAACTATATCATACGGACCGATGAATCTCGGGCTCAACTTACCTTTCCTACCAAACCTAATCACCTTCTTCCAAGGTGAGACTTTCAAGAACACTTTGTCGCCCGCATCATACTCCATTTCTATTCTTTTTAAATCTGCATAAGATTTCTGTCTATCCGAAGATGCCTTCAAACGGTCACAAATCAACTATACTTTCTCGGTAGTACCCTTAAGCATATCAGGCAGAGGTATAAATTTATGTCTCGCTTCGGCCCAACAAACGAGTGTTCTACATTTTCTACCATACAGAGCTTCGTAAGGTGTTATATGTATGCTCGCTTGATAACTGTTATTATATGAAAACTCTACTAATGGTAGATGCTTCTCCCACGAACCCTGAAACTCAATAATACAACATCTCAACATGTCTTCCAACACTTGTATGACTCTCTCCAACTGACCATCAGTCTGAGGATGATATGAAGTGCTGAAATTCAGTCAAGTACCCAAAGCACTATGCAAACTCTCCCAAAATCTAGCCATGAACCTCAGATCTCTGTCTGACACCATAGATTTCGGCACTCCATGCAATCTGACTATTTCACTGATATACAAATCGGCCAACTTATCTAAAGTATAAGTGGTGTGAACGGCCAAGAAGTGCGCACATTCCGTAAGACGATCAACAATTACCAAAACTGAAATCTTCTTAGAAGGTGTCAACGACAAACCCGATACAAAATCCATGAAGATTCTCTCCCACTTCCACTCGGGAATTCTCAATGGTTGTAACAAACCTAAAGGAAATTGGTGCTTGACTTTAACTCCCTGACAAACCATGCACTTACTCACAAACTCGGCAACATCTTTCTTCAAACCAACCCAGAAATACTCATTTTTCAAATCACGATACATTTTCGTACTTCTCGGATGCATAGCAAACGGACTACTGTGAGCTTCAATTAGGATGGTGCGTCTCATGTCTACATCTTCCGGAACAACTACTCTACTCTTGAAACACAAGACTCCATCACTACTAAAACAAAAATCTGTCGGTTTACCCTCCGCTATGTCTTGTACATGAGATGCTAATGATCTATCTTGCAACTGTTTCTCTCTAATCAACTGAAGCAAAGAAGGTTTAACTTGCAACTCAGCCACTAAACCACCGTCTTTAGACAAACTCAATCTAGCAAACATAGCTCGTAATTCCACTGCTACCTTTCTACTCAAAGCGTCGACCACTATATTGGCTTTATCCGGATGGTACTCAATCATGAGGTCGTAGTTCTTAATAACTCTAGCCACATACGCTGCCTAAGATTCAACTCTCTTTGTGTCATTAAATACTTCAGACTATTGTGATTCGTATACATTATGCATTTCCCACCATACAAGTAACGTCTCCAAACTTTCAAAGCGAAAACCACTGCAGCCAATTCTATGTCATGCGTAGGGTAATTACGCTCATGAGTCTTCAACTGTATAGACACATAGGCCACTACTCTTCCTTCTTGCATAAGCACACAACCTAAGCCAACATACGATGCATCACTAAAGACTACAAACTCTTTCCCTGACACGGGCTGAATTAAAACAGGAGCTTCGGTTAAGGCTTCTTTCAATTTCTCATATGCTTGTTGTCTTTCATCAATCCACTCAAACCGAACATCCTTATGTAGCAATTTATTCAAAGGAGCTGCAACCTTTGAGAAACCCTCAACAAAACGTCTATAGTAACCGGCCAAACCTATGAAACTACAAATTTCGGTTACTGTCTTTGGTGGTTTCCAATTCACAACTGCCTCAACCTTCTTGGGATCCACTCGGATTCCCTCGGCTGATACAATATGACCTAGGAAGATTACTTCCCTAATCCAAAACTCACACTTGTTTAACTTGGCATACAACTGATTGTCTAACAATTTTTGCAACACCAAACGCAAATGCCGATCATGATCTTCCTCGGTACGAGAGTACACTAAAATATCATCAATGAACACTACCACAAACTGATCCAAGTACTCATGAAACACTCTATTCATCATGTCCATAAAAGCTGCCAGTGCATTAGTCAAACCAAAAGGCATCACTAAGAATTCGTAGTGCCCATAACGAGTGCGTAAAGCTGTCTTCAGTACATCTTGATCTCTTAATTTCAACTGATAATAACCGGATCTCAAATCTATCTTCGAGAACACTGAAGCACCTCTCAACTGATCAAACAGGTCACCTATCCTCGACAACGGATATTTGTTCTTTACAACTAGAATATCATATTGTTGGGACTAACATTGTTTGATGCTTTGAGTAAGGGGGGAGACAATTTTGAAACATAAATTTTTAATTGTGTCAATTTTTTTAACCTCCTTAGTTATTTTGAGCCTAATGTCTTTTTAAAGTCTTTTTGATATAACAAAAAAGTAAGACATGGTTTGAAAAATTGATTTTTCAAGTTTTCAAGAGAATAAGGGGAGCTTTAATCTCATTCAAATTTTTAAAAAATACAAAGGGGGAGAGAATCTCAAACAATTTTTTAAGTTAGTTTTATTATATCAAAAAGGGGGAGATTGTAGAACTAATTGTTTTGATATAATAATTGAAAAATGTTTTGGACTAAATTGAAAAGAATTTAAAATATTTTTTTAGTCAAAAACAACTTGAAAATCTGTTTAAGGGTTTTACAAGGCTTTGGAATGATTTAAAGTGCATTTAAAGTAGTCAAAACCATGCTTTTCAAGTACCCGTACCGATACAGTCTAGTACCGTACCGATCCGCCCTAGAGTTTCAACTACAGTAATTTTTCAATGTCTTGAAAAGCTTCACTTCTTCTGCCATATTGTTTGCTATGTTATCTTGTCTAAACAAGGTAATATATAGATACTAGATAATGCCACACTTTAGGTTCATCAAATTTACCATATATCATTTGAATATTTGATATTTTAGAGATATTATTTATTATTTTAATGGTCAAAATCAGTCAAAGGATTTAATTGATTTAATTTTTAGTTTGAATATTTAATTGATTAAATTTTTTGGTCTAAACACTTAATTGGGTGGAAAAAATTCAGAAGCTTAATTAATTTTATTTTTAAAAAATTCAAGTACTTTTTATACCCAAAATCAATTTTAATTGTAAGATATAATGAAAAATAATAAAAAATAAACATGGGAAATTACATTACAATTTAAAACCCAGTTGGTCAAATGTATATGAGAAAAGAACAAAAAAGAAAGAGAAGAAAATATGAAATTTTCTTTAGATAAGTTTGGACCGGTTGTGATGGTCGGTCCCATGGGCGAGTACGACATTAATATATTAGAATAATAACTAAAATGAGATATAAGATGCATTATTTTTTTTATGATTCGAGTTTGAGCAATGATGTAGGCAAAAATAAAAAATATAAATAATATGACATTTTTCGATAAATTCACATCTATAAATAAGTTAAATAAATTTAATAGTAAAACCTCTATAAAAAATGATACTTTTGAGACTCGAAAAAATTATTATTTTATCAATATATAAATATTTTATTAATGTATCCATTAAGTATATATTAATTTAGAGAATATTTGATACTTTATGCATAATTTTTTTTTATTATCAAAATCCAATATACATGTATGTGCAATGAATCAAAGTTTATCTTGTAGGTATATGCATCAAAATTAATTGGTTTGTGACAAAGAAGAGTTAATTAATTAGGTCATGTAACCAAAAAAAAAGAGTTAATGGTTTCAAAACCCAATATGTATATATTCATTGGATAGATTATAAATTTTATTATAAATAAACATATGTACGTATCAAAATATTGTAATTCATATATGTAACAGTCCGAGTTTGAACTTCGAGTTTCGGTTTGGACTCAGGTTCAAATAAGTGGTTTAATAGAATTAGAATGATTAAATTGTGGAGAACTTAGTGTTGGGCTCATATGAATTTAGTTTTGACCCATTGGTGATGGAGGCATTTATTTTTCTTGCATGGTGAAACTTTATGAGAATGGAGTGCCTTTACTTGCAATTAAACCAAATAACCTTTTTCTCACATTAACCCCCCCCCCCCCTTTTTCTATTAGATTTGTTCCTAAATTTACGGATCTTGCTTGAAGTGGTAGTCTGATAGCTTTTGAAAAGATGGGCCGTTAGCCTTTCTTTTCCATTCATGCACGACTCGACTAAATTTTTCTCATATTGTTGTTGAAAAAATAGTTTTGGATTTGTTGTATTTTTTTATTTTTCATATCTAGTATACTTTTTATAGTGAAAAGTAAAATTAATTAGACTATATGTGGATTCTAGACAAATAAAAGAGAAGTCAATTAGATTATATACTGACTTCTGACGTCATTTCAACAAAAATTATTAGGCCCATTGATGTGGTAAAAATCATCATAGACGATGAAATAAATATAAAACCACATCAAACCATAAAATAAAAAACTCAATAACAACGTCCTAACAATTATCCCCGTCAACCCCCTTTGCTTCCCATAAACTCATTTCCATCTTTCATCCTTCTTCATATCTTCAACTCAAGCTTTTATTTATTTTTTTTTTCTTTCGATAAGTTTGAAAACTCTCCAATTTGAACTTACCTTAACTAAATCTTGAAACCACCATAGTATTTATTTCACTCTCCATCACTATGTTGTTTTAGAGAGCTCAAATCAAAAAAAATTTGTAGGTTTTATAGGCTTGTGAAGTTGGAGGTTTCATTTATAGTCTTTGTTGATTTTTAAGCCTTCGATTCATTGTTATCAGTTATGAACACATTCATTAGTCATGTTACTTATCTGTTTTCATTCTCTTAATGGTTTCAAGTCTCCAAGGAAGTTGGAGAACAATTTAAAAGGAAAAAGAAATGCAAAGACAAGGCTTGAGGGAGCTTGATTCAGGAAATTTTACACCAAAACCCCCTTAAACAGTTATTTACATAAAGGACCTCCACCCAAAGTTATTTAGAAAAATGACCCCAAAATCTGCCACATAGAATATCCTCGCATTCTGTAAAATGCGAGCACGTACCTCGCGTTATACACACAGTGAGGTGCGTTCGACGTGGGCCGCCTTTTCATATCCGTTAATTTTAAATTACTGGACGCGACCTCCCGTTATGGACAACGCGAGATACTTGAAAATTGAAAATACCGCGTCTGAATTTAAGTAGACCTCGCGGTTTGAAGGAAGCGAGGTCTTCGAAAATCCAAGCTGAAAAACCAGGGTGTATAGGCAAGTTCGAGGCATTTTATCATGCCATTAGCCCGATAATTTTACTAATTTTTAAGCTAAAATACATAGTATTAGAACTTATCTTACATTTGAGACTGATATTGGCACAAAGGAGACGGTGCACAATGTATAAAAAGCGCGTTAAAAATGGTTCCAACGCTAGTTTTTGTCCAAAAACAAGAAGTTGAAATGGCTTGGTAGACATGTTGGAGGTGATTTCTCGGGTTATTATTAGAATAATCTTCGTAATAGTAAAACGGTGAGGCCTAGTATTGATACTTATCTTTCATTTTAGACTGATATTACCAAAGACGAGACATTGTAAACAATACAAAAATCATGTTGAAAAGGGTTCTAAACCTTGTATTTGTGCACAAATAACAATGTATACAAAAGCGGTCAATTGTTGGGTTAGGCCACGTAGACGGCTAAACTCTACCGTAAACACGCGGTCAATTGTACCCCTAAACATGCAGACAAAATAAATTACATAGGGATTGATTTAGACAAATGGTTTAAGACTGATTTAGATGAAGGTGCAATAGTTTTTCCGAGTTATATGACCGTCAAGATGTGTCGTTGATGTAGACAAATGGCGCTATAGACAGTCGAGGACTAGCTTCGTGGATTTCGTGAGTGCACGATAATCATCATCATCCACGATGCAAGAGGCTCCAACTACGTTACACACGGTGATCTTCTTGTATCTTTCACAATGAAGGCGTACGAAGAAGTTACCGACAACCTTGAACAAAAGGTCAAGACTGATCCCGCACTTGAAAAAGACCACCTATTCCCTGATATTGCGATTTGCCGTAGATCTTGAACCAAAACATGGAAGACATATCCTTGGTATGATAAACGGACCAAAATAATATAGTCAACGTATAAATGCAACTACATATAGCAACGTATCGCAATATCAGGGAAATTAATTTGTAAAACAATTTTTCTGATACGTGATTTGTTGCCTTTAGTAGGAGCAGTTGTATATTATCTTCAGATTTGATACATATTTGTTTCAAGTGATCGCTATGTGCATAGTGCAAGGTCATACGGATTTAAATTTATTTTAATAGTAATTAACAACATATTTGTCCAAAGACTACAACGACACAGAAACTCACTCATCTTTCATACATTTCAACAAAACCTAATTTAGGTTGTTAAGTTTATTACTTTCAAACAAATACATCAACCAAAGAAAATTAGTTAATACGAGGATTTGAGCAGTTCGAACATTTGTTTTTTTGGTGCCCTGGATTCTCACATCTAATGTATAGTTTCTGTTGTCCGGTTTTTTCTCTATGTTCAACCAAATCCTTAAGAAAATAAATCTGTGTTAATCGTGGATGACCCTCTTTTTTGCGTCGTAGTGTAAAATCTGGCCATATTATAGGTTCACCATCAATCGCGACCCGATCAACTTCATTCTCGATGGGAGAGAACTCGTATTTATAAACCTTGGATACGGTTTCGAGTAAGTATAATGGGTCAACCAGTTGCATGCAGCCTAATCGTACATACGAACAAGCAACAATGATATGCGAACACGGGTACTTGAATGTTTGGAATACTCCACACTCGCAACGCCTATCTTCTAGATTAACCTCGTACATGTTGCGCTCTATGCCTTCCAACAGCCTCGAATATTGTGATACTTCGAACAAATGTTGTCGACGCGAGAAGAAGGTAGCAGTCATAGCATTTGAATACCTCACAAAGTTTTGAAATTTATCGCGAAGCTCTGGGTGGACGATGTGGCCACCTTCTATATGGTCTACTGCTTGCTTTCCCAAGGTTGCAAATAGGGTAGCCAACCAATAATATGTGGCCTTGACAACCAAGGTGATACGCAAATGTCGCACTCCCTTTAGTGATGAATTCACGACCTCAGCCAAGTTTGTTGTCATGAGACCATATCGTTTACCACAATCATACAATCGAAGCCATTTTTCCCTCGAGATTTTTGTTAGGTAGTCGTGTCCCGCTTTGTTCCTGAGTAGAAGTTCTTGAAATAGGTTGTCAACCTCATGCACGTAATACAAGTTGCCTATAAAAATATAGTGTAGTTAACATTGAATAATAAATAGCAAGATATCTTAAACGAAAATGAGTGGAGGAGGATGTACCCATTCGAAGCACCATTTGGCGTTCGTCATCATTCTCGTACGTATGTAAGTAGTTTGTAGCAATGTGACATAAATAATACTAGTGATGAATATGGGGAGGTTCCCAAGATGGACCCATATGCTCGAGCGCCCATAAGAGCGCCGTGTCTCTGTCAGAAATAACGCATAACCCATATTCTCTTTCACGCATAACATGAGATAGGACATGCATTCGTATGTTTTGGAGGAAGAATACCCAAGAGTCAAGATCTTCCTTCTTGACTATTACGAAGACGATGGGAACGGTTTTTCTGTTGTCGTCTTGTGCAACCGCAGTAGCAAAATATGTGTGTATTTTCCATACAACCAAGTGTCGTCAATCTAAACCATGGGCTTGCAATATTTGAATGCATTGACGCACTGCGGAAAAGTCCAAAATAGGCGGTGGAATTCACACACTCCCGGTGCGAGACAATCATTTTGGTACGCATCTCTAGTTTCCAAGTTCACAACCATTCTCGGTATGTGTCTCTTCATTAGTTTTAGCCACGACTGCAACTCTCTGTAGGATTCCTTCAACTGGCCATATAATTTATGTATCACCCACCACCTTGCGTACCATGCTCTGTGGTACTCAACTATGTAGTCGTACTAAGATTTGGCTGCAGCAATACATGTCGCAACCATTACACGTGCACATCCAAGTTAGGATTATTCTGACTTAGTCTGTTGACCGTGCAAGTATGAGGCCCCTCGAGTTTTATGATTTGCCATAGCCCGTTCAGCTTCTTCAAGCATGATACACGAACCCACCATGTACACTTCTGGCACTTGTGGGCAAATTCTGCAATGTAGTAATCCAGTTGAGTCTTCTTCACAGTCTTCATAACTAAGTTGCGTATGTTATAGTTTTTGATGGCAGCCACGGCGAGTTCTTTCCTCAAGAAGTCCATCCAAATACTGAGTTCACTATGAGCACAATGGTTGTACTGCTCAAGTTCTAGGAACCACAAAAATTTCGGAACGTTGAAGGCTTCGATATCAATCGTCGTGAAGTGCGATGGTGGCCAGTAAACAGAAATCGAGATGGAAAAATATGGAACGTTGGGTGGTTGGGCATGTTCTTCGTTGCCTTCAACTAGATCCTCTAATCCGTCATATTCCTCTACTTTGTCGGGCATATCAAGGTCTTCTTGTTGATCGGGGAAAGGGCCTTGCTCGTCACCATCGAGCCCTGACTCCCTTATCGGTTCTTCATAAAAAATCGCTAAACCCTCAAATCAGAATAGGTCTAGGTTGTCGAATGATACGTCAACGAGTTTACCACTTGCTCGTCGATCGCGAGGACGCTGACGAGACCGCTCACTAAACGTACTACCAATACCAACACCAAGATCAAGGTCGATAGAACCAGCACAAGAATGTCTCCCCACGGGTTTTTCAACATATTTTGTAGTAGGGATATACATTGAATATCGTCCAGATGTGAAATCATCAAATGGATTAAACGAGTCATGGTCTTGTAACATCATGTAGTTTTGCGATAACGACGCGGCAACCCCCATATTGTACAGCGTGTATGTCGAATGTCTGGGCATATCGTACGATGATACAATGCTAGAACCCATATTGTACGACGTGTATGTTGAATGTCTAGGCATATCGTACGATGATTCAACGAAGTCAACGTTCGGTGGCATGTTCAAGTCGAAGTCAAAACTCGCTGTGTATAAAGCGTGAGTTCCAACTTTACGTCCAATCCTATAAAATGCCTCACTTCGTGTTATTATTAGCTATAGTGAAATGATTTGAGCCTTATTTTTATCCCTAGGCGTTCCTTTACAGTGGAAAGTGTATAGAAGATGGCAAGATTTTCTGCAACTGTGTTTCATTCTGGAACCTATTTCAACACTTCCTTCACCTTCAAGATCATCATAGACGAGCTATATGATTTGATTTCAACGCAGCTTCACGAAGAAACAACACGCCAAATGTCTGCTTTGTTGGTGAAAATATCCGTTAATGAGCCCGGCCCCGAGGCGTATTACATGCTCCCCTTATCAAACACTAAAGACATTCGAAAAATGTTTAGAAGCTACACTCGTGTTGGGGGTACGAACATCAAGTTCACTGTAAAACTTGATGACGTTGCTTCTTCATCCGAAAACAAACAAGCAACTCCGTCTACACCAGACGAATAGGTAGTTCTAGTACGTAACTACCGTAGATGCATGTATAAAGAGCAAAAACTTAACACCATATTTTTTCCACAGACTATGACAACACAGAAACTGACTCAACCTAAGTTACATTTCAACTAAATAGAACTTAGGTTGTTAAGTTATTAAGGTTGTTAAGGAATTATGAATGTGAAGTCATTATAATGTTGTTTACGTTGTTAACTAATTGTAGTACGATGGTCAGCTAGTCCAAAGTAAATAATATGTAATTTCTTATTGTACTCCCCAAACTCTCCACAACAATTAAAAAGGGTTTCTTAGAATGCAGGTTTACACTACTAGAAGCTAGAAACCAAAATATTAATGGACCTCGCATTAACCGGCAAACTTTTAATCTAATAATGACATGTCAAATATACGTAGTTTGCTTTAGGAATCTATGTGGACCTCAGTATCTGTACAACGCGAGATCCAATGACATGACATTTCTACAAACTGCCACATCAAGAATCTCTGCAAAATATTTTCCAACCTCAAGGTTGGCAATGTGTGAGGTCCGCTCTATTAAAAAGGAGCAAACCCACCAGCAACCTCACTACCTAAACCCAACTCTCTCTCTAAAATTATTATTCTGGTACTGTAGTTCGTTTGGGTTTTTAGTTTCATCGATATGATGACTACAACATGCTATTTATCGATTTACAGTTTTCTTGAGAATATTGTTATGCGTTTTGGTTCTTGATGAACGACAGGTCGCAATGTTAGGATAAGCGTGGTCCTTAAAGTGTCAGCAACCCACCGATGTTATGTTTAGGGTAGTGATGTACATAATGCCATCTTCCAAACCTTTTGGTGGAGGTTTTCGGTAACTAATTTTTACGCCATAATCGTGGAAGCTAGGTGAAAACCACAACATGTAATCGTAGTCGAATCCCTTGCCATTGCAGCTGATGATAGGAGCGGGTCGTAGTTGCAACCTTCAAGAGGACCTCAAAATCATGTACTACACATATCATCAAAAGCAAGCATGTTTAAAGGTTTGATTCGGCAGTCAAACCGGTTACTGATGTACAAGATGCCCTTTTTGATCGGGATGAAGACTGCAAATATAAATTTCTTCTATTATGTGCCAATAACAGCCTTAAATCCCGGTCTAGACTTGAAGAAGAGACTCAGCTGTTTATGGGGTACCATTATACAACTCCGCCGAACTATGGAACCATTTGTCTAAGTGAACGACACTTGTTAATTATACAATGACGTATACTTTCTACTATATTTCTTCATACATTCCAAGGTTCAATTGTTATCAGATTCGAAGAGAATATTCAGTTGCAGCTAATAATGGCAACAAATTGCAGCTACTAATGTTAAAAACTAACGACAAATTGCAATATCAGGAAAATCATGGTCTTTTACAAGTGTATAAGATGCCCTCTTTGGTCCGAATGAAGAATGCACATATGAATTTTTTTTCTTATGAACGGGATGAAGGAGCAGGTTTAGGGGTGCGAGGTCTGGGACAAACTGAGCAAGCACTAGGACCTCGCTATGGCACCATTTGTCTACAGCAACCACACTATGGCACCATTTGTCTACATCAACCACACATGTATAAGGATGAGACGAAGAGAGCAAATCAAGTTGAGGAATTAAATAATCGCTCATGCCCTAATAGCAATTAATATGGTATACTATGACACCATTTGTGTAAATCAACAACACATGTTAATTAGCCAACGACTCCAAACTATTGTTTGAAAATTATTGTTTTTACCGTGTAATTACAAGAATTTAACGACTCAAAATTGCAGCTTCTCCAATTGGCATTTAATTGCAATTCTTTTTAATTACAATTATATTCCATTGATATTGCACCTCTAAGCTTAGGTATTACACAAATACTGCAATTGACTACTTTGGTAACATTTTTATGTACATTGTTATTCATGCACAAAAACAAGGTTTAGAACCATTTTCATCGCAATTTTTATGTCATTTTCGGTTTTTTTGATTTTTCATATTCCGTAAATATATATTTAGACCGCGCGTTCCCTTAAACGCGAGTACCTACATATATTGAATTTTCTAATTTTTGCTTACAATCACATTATGCTTTAATAATTCTTTTTTCATAATAACCTCTGTTACATTCTCAATTATTATAGGAAATCGCTTAGAATACATGCACTATGCAAATTGACTTTTAAGCAACTAAATATTTCTTAAGCACCCTGTAATACTCGTATTTTGTCCGGGTACCCATATATAATATAATTCTCTATAAATAAAACCAAAATATAAATAAATAATGAAGCCCAATATTAAATAAATAGATATAGGGTCCAAAATATCCAAAAAAGGTTCAATGTCCATTATACACACAAAGCCCAAATAAAATACAAAAAGCCCAAATTCCCATTACATTTAGTTTACCTGCCCATTTACAATTACATATAATCCCAACAAACACATATATAGTCAAACAAACACAACTTGACCCAAAGCCCTTGTTTTCCTGCTCAAATTTAGAGACCCAATAAGCATGTGACAATCATTCATTGGTTCGCTTCCTTTCACGATGATTATGTTTCCTTATGATAGGGATGACAATGGATCGGGTTTGGATCGGATTGTATAGAATCCAAGTCTGAAAACGTTACAATCGGACTCGGATATTTTTTTCGGATTTGGATTCGGATTTTTTTCAAACGGATTTGGATCGGATTGTTTTTGGATCGGATTTTTTCGGATCGGATTCGGATTTCTTTCAACCGCATTTAGATCGGAGTTTTTGAATTCGGATTAAATTGTCATCCCTAGTCTTGACCCAAGTCTGAGGGGTAGATTCACGAATTTTATTGTATTTAGGGTATATTGTTTTTTGGCCCTTTAATAATTTTATTTTAGTGCAAATCAGTCCATAATTTTGTATATTTAATTTCTTACGCATTTAATTTTTGCTATTTAATTCTACACTTGTTATTTTTATCCCTTATTTGTTGACTACATTTAATTTTTTGTGTTTATTGTTTATGCTTTTAATTTACTTTCTATTTTAATTCATAATTTTAGCATAATATATCATAACTTTATCTATCGATTGCACATTACTTACTTCCTTAATTTTTAGTAATTCATTGATATTTACATTTTTTTGTTTCTCCATTGTATTTATTTTATTGTTTGTTTATCTATGACTTGATCTTGCATTTATCTTTTTCATATTTATTTATACATGCATATGATATAAATAGATATATTACACTATATTAAGGTTAATTAATATATATAAATCATAATAAATATTATTATTATTTAACTTACATTCTTAATACATTTATATTTTTATTATCAATTTTAATATATATATATAGTTAATTTTGTTTTTACCATTGTTCCAAATTACCTAATATATACATTTATGTTATCGTTTAAAAAATATATGTAGTTATGTTTCTTTTAATGTATTTAGTTTAACTTTTTACTTTATTTATGTTGTCTTCTTGTTTTATTGTAAATATTATACATGATATTTTGTTTTAAGGAATTAAAAGTCCTAAATGTTTTGATTCGGTCTCGGATATGGATCGGATGCGTCGGATTCGGATCAGACATGGATTTGGATCGGATTCGGATTCGGATCGGATCTTGGCATGATCCATATCCAACCCATCTCCTATTAGGACTCGGACATTTTCCTCGGATTCGGATTCGGATTTTTTTAATCGAATATGGATCGGATAAATTCCTTCGGATCGAATCGGATTCGGATCAGATTCGGATTAAATTGCCATCCCTACCTTATGACATTATGGATGATGTCATGATCCACTTACTATAAATGGATGAGAGAGACTATGTAAGGGCATTAATGGTGACTATTAAAAAAACAATAATAATAAATATAAGGGTTAACTACTAGGATAGTCACTTATATTTCCCTCCAATACAGAGTTGGTCACTGATTCTGAAAAATAACCAGTAAGGTTACTTACGTTTTTTGCGCGTAAACTTTTGGTCACTCGGCCGTTTGTTGTCGTTAAATTTAAACGGAAAGCTGATCTGGCACAATAAAAAAAGGATAAATTACCTAAATTGTCCCTAAACTATTACTTCACATTTATTTTGGCCACCGAAATAAAAATAATTTTTACAATTACACATTTAACCCCCTATATTTACACTTTTTATGGACATGTCTTCCCATTGCAATCCATTCCATATCTAAACGAACGGGCATCGGTGAAGCTCAAATGGTGTTAGATTGATGATCGTTGACCAGGGGTAGGCTTGCCTCGACGTAGGGAGCTCAGATCTAGCGGCCGTGTCTAACCCGGATGACGGAGCTGGCTGAGATTGATGAAAAACAGTAAAGAAACGCTTAGACTTCAGTCAACCTTCTAGACATTTCCACGGTGAATGGCGATGAGTCTTCGCGAGTGGCTGCAGGATTTCGGTTCGGTGTACGGCGATGAACACGCCGGTGATGGCAATGATAGTCACGATGTGGCGGTGACGGAGATTAGACCGATAATGGTGGCAAGGAGTTGAAGAGTTTAGAACTCTCTGCAACTCACTCTTGACCTTCCAAATGACAATAATAGGGTTTTCAATACACTGGGAGATGTTGGGCTAGATTAAAAATTGGTTAAATTGATGAGTTTAGGGTTTTGTAAAATTTCCAAAATTTTCAGATCTTTTGAAAGATTAAAAATTCTAAGTTTTTTTCCATTAAATTGATTTTTAGAAACATTCGATTGAGTCGAGTAAAAAAATTAAGTTTATAAATTTGACGAGTTTTATTTTATAATTTAAGTTTTTTTTATAAAAATTTTGGAGTCGGTGAAATTATTTGAATTTCTTTTAAAATTTGATTGTAGATATTTATAATATTATGGTACTAACTGATTGCAAATTTTTAAGGGTGAAAATGAATTTTTAAAAATTCAATGTTGAAATTAGAAATAATAGTGACCGTAATGTTTATTTTTTCAAATCGGGGTCCAGAAATGTACATGGGATAAACGTAAATGATCATTGCAGTAATTTACCCTTATTTTTTCGCTTTCAAGTCAAGAAGTCGTCAACATTTAACGGTAACAAACGGTCGAGTGACCAAAAGTTTACGCCCCGAAAACGTAAGTGACCTTACTGGTCGTTTTCCAGAATCGGTCACGAACTCTGTATTGGGGAAACATAAGTGACTATTCCAGTAGTTAACCCTAAATATAATAATAATAAAGTGGAGAGAGAGAATAACCACCTCGGGAAAACGAACTGTCGCGGTAACCCAAGAGCCACCGGAGCCTAGTCGTCTCTAAAGGCCGAGGAAACGTCGGAGTTGCCGACCACCGTAAGAATTGGAGAATAGAGTGTTGTTTCACGGCCAATGAACCGAGCTGCCCTAGTAAAGTCGAACCGATACTGGAGAAGCTGAATCTGTTGTCAGAGAGGACGACCGAACGACGTCGAAGATACCGCGATCAACGCCGGGAGGTATATCTTCCTTGATCTGTCTATTTTCCTGCACTAAAATATTAAAAGCATTAGGTTTTAAGTTAAAAAACGAGGAAAATATAGAAACAAAAAAGAAGAGGGTGATCAAAGTCTTTGAGTGTGGTCGGAGTGCTTTGCATGGCAGAGTTGAAGAGGTAGGGCTTCGAGTAGATAGCTTTAGGTGGCCAGAGATGGGTGGTGTTGCGTGTAAATAAGACTATCGCAAATAGTGCAAGTGTACACGACGCAAGTAGTAAAGTGATACTAGAGTATCGGATATCATCTCCACAGGGACTGGAAATAACTCTATCCTTGAATTGCTGCACAAGAAAAAAAATAGTTTAAATAATTGTTTGAAGTAATCTTGAGTAATAACTGGAATAAAAGATAAGGGAATTAGATTGAGAGAATAGGTCAGTATTGAATTGCTCAGTAGTGCAGGTGTTGCACTGTCCAGAGGAACTTCTGTTGTTATGTCGTCGTGCATGTCGCGGCAGAGGTTCGTTGATGCCGCGGCAGCGACAAACAACTCTGTACTTCAAGCTTGGAAAGAATCCCTATTATGACTTGTCCTATCCCTAGGTCCAAGTTTTATTGATGAACACGTCTTGGATGATACCTCTCGGTGTTAATCAAAGGGTGAACACCAATGTTTGTGAATTCTTCTTTAGCCACTTAACCTTGTACTTATCCCTAAGCCAAGATGGTTTAACCATAAACTGGAAAACGTGTATTTACTCCTTTCGTATGCTTAACTCTCCCGATATCAAGCAAATGGATAACCTCACAACGCTCTCTCGATGCTCTTATGAGATATTGAAAACCAAAGTAAATAAACTTGAAGTTTTATTATTTGAACAGAAAAATCCTAAGAACAATACAATCCCTACAACTACTTTACAAGATCAACCCTTAGCCCTTGGGGAAGTTTAGAACATGGTGAAGAGAGAGAAACAACTAGGGTTTTGGGGGAAGACGGCTAGGAGTGAGATATCCTTTCCTAGATCGAATTACATGCCTTTATATAGGCCTTGGGTTCAAGTTTTCTAATATGGCAAGAATACAAGTTTAAATTAAAGTACAACTCTATTAAAGACTAAATCTTCTGAGTAGATGCCTTTAATTCGTCCTCTTTTCTTACTTTGACTTTCTTCCTTGAAATTTGGGCCTGACCTTCCTTCTACTTCAGGGCTTAGAAAAATATGTGAGTGATCCATGACAGTACAACTTGAAATCCTCTATCTGTCGAGCTCTACTTCACTTTTCCACCTTAGTGTCTCTCTGTCGTCATAGCTGCCACGGCAGGTGTCACGGCAGACGGTGCTCTTTGTATTTCCACTCCAACTCTGCATCTTACTTCTGCTCCTTTACTGCCCTGGATTGCTACCACAACAGGTACCTGCAAAAGTGGCCAGTTTCAGCAGCATCTGTGCAGTTTTATCTACTTGTGATGTGTATGCAAAAATCTATCCTAAATGCAATTAAGCATGCTTGAGTGCAACAAAAATATGGGTAAATGATGGGTAAAATATAGAACTTTTATGCACTCAACATGTGGCTCTGTCGAGATGGGGTAGATCTAGGGTTTAGGATATAAAAAATTAAAATTTTGGGAATTTTTAGGGTTCTAGCGTGGCGGCCGAAAATCGCCTCACGACGATCAGTCGAAACCTCGCGGTGGTTGGGATTCGGGTACGGTGGTCGGATAACATGAATGCGCGACCGGAATAAGGGTTTGGTGGATCAAATGAATAAAAATGTGAAGAACTCGTTTGGGTTTTGGTGAAAATAGAGTGTTTAATCGGTTTTTAAAGGGATTTTCTAGGTATAAATTGTTTCTGTTGAGAGAGAATAGAGGGAGAGTGAGAGAGGAAAGAGAGAGTGAAATCGGTAAATGACCGACTTAACTCGGTTTTGAGCTATATAGAGAGAGTCCAAAACGGTACCGTTTTGACACCGGGTTGACTCGACCCGCATGGGTCGAACGGAACATGAAAGGAGGATCTTCGCCCTTCTTTCTCCTTTTCACACTTTGAGCTTTCAAGTTTTACATTTCCCACAATTTAGTCAATATTCCTTTGTAAATTTGACTTCTAAGTTTGCAATTCAATTCAATTGAGTTCCTGTTCTTAAATTGTTTTAGTTCAATTTAATTGTTTAATTGTTGTATGCTTGCATGTTCTTAAAATATGCATGTAGTATATTTGTCTATGAGAATTTAATTCACTTAGTAAGATAGAATTAGAGCCTTTTAGGATTAGGTTCTCTAATTGAATTTAATTAATTTGATAGGAAATGACATTATAGTAAATAAATGGATATTGAATAAAAGCTTAAATATCCTAAGTTGATTAGTATCACATTGCAATGTGATGTTAATCAAGGGGGTATTTAGGTAAGAGATTCAATGCTTCATCTGAATATAGAAAATGGAAATCACTTGTAGTTAGTTAAAATAAAATTGGAATCGGGATTAAATAATTAGTGACATTAATAATATGAATATTATTAATTTAGGGTAAATATTGGTAGTGCCTAAATTTTTTTGGGGTGTTATCACATAAGCCCTAAACTTGATAATATTCATAGATTTTAATTAATTGTAACACCCGTGTTTTGGGGTTAGGAGTTATTCGGGTTTATAGTTCGAGTCAATAAAATTAAATTAAAATAAATCCAACCTAAAATGTGGCCTAATTGAAATTTAGTAAAAAGGGAAGGAGTTATGTTGTAATTTGCCCAAAAACTTTTAAAAAGGAGGACAACTTTCAAAGTTGTCATCTTCTTCCCCTTTTCCCATTATCCCCCACGTGAAACACCTCCCCCATTCCCCAAACTCTCTCAAATTTCAAGCTTATATTTTGTTCGATTTCAACTTCGATTCAAGGGGTTTTTGAAAGGTAATCAGATATTTGAACTCTCCTTTCCATTTCCTATCTATCCATGGTCCTTGATTTTAAAACCATGAACTTTTGAAAATTAGGGTTTATATCAAGTTTGTTTTTTTAAGGGGGTTTTCCAATTGGTTTTGATAAATTGAGTTGGGGCTTTAGTTAATCATGTTAAAAGGTGTAACATATATCAATTTGGTTGAATTTTGGTAAAAATCCGAAGTGGGTTCTTAGACCCATTTTTAAGGTGTCAAAAAGTTGATTTTTGATGGGTTTTAGGGTGTAATTAGAGGGCTGATGGTATATGTATGCTAAGGGGATGATTTGGGACCATTTAGATGTCATTTGGGTGTTTAAAAACATGATTTTCTGCTGGGTAAAATATGAGTACGAAAATGGAGTTTTGGAGGGTTTTGGGTGAGTTTTGGGGGTTGTTTTAGGTGGGAATTGATAGCCCAATGGTAGTACTATGGTTAGGGATTGATTTGGGATCATTTGTGGGTGCAATGGATGTTGGAAACAAGGCTTTTGGAAGAGGTATTGGGGTTGTCCGAAATTGCTAAGTATGGGGTTTGGTCATGACTTGAAATGTTGGGTTTGATATTTGATTTGTATTCCGGGTTGATATTTTAATGTTGGGCTGATTTGAGGATTATTTGAATTGTATTGAGGTTGTTTAGAAGCGAGAGCTTGCGTTGGGGAAGCTTCGGGAAGAAATCCGGAAACTTGAAGGTGATGCTTGCTTGGTAGTTGAGCTTGGAGGTAGAGGTGAGTGGTTAATGTTTTTAAATCGATTTTTAAGTGGTTGGTTCAAGCATGTGAACTAGGTCGGGCTTGGTAGACCCACCTAGAGTTAGGATTAGGGTGGTAGCCTAATCCTAAGCTTTATTTAGAGACCTTGTATGTACTCTTTAACTATTGTATTGCCTCATGATGATTATGTATAATGTGATACACATGTAGATGAAAGTATGGCTTA
Source organism: Hibiscus trionum (assembly GCA_030270665.1). Taxonomy (NCBI): domain Eukaryota; kingdom Viridiplantae; phylum Streptophyta; class Magnoliopsida; order Malvales; family Malvaceae; genus Hibiscus; species Hibiscus trionum. The sequence continues at coordinate 73,554,903 of BSYR01000003.1, read as the reverse complement.
ATGTATTGATTTTATATGCATGTTGATGACAAATATAATGTGGATATATGATGAGATAATTGTTCGGATGACATACATGTGGTGTTGGTTTGTGAAATGAGGTTATGTTGTGGATTGCATGATTTTGGAGAATCATGGTGAGTACGTGCTAAGTACGGATATTATATTGAAATTGATATTGTACTAGGTTGTGGAATTTGATTTATATTGGCACTAGTATGCTTGGGTACAATGATCGATCATTAGGATGAGTGTGCACACAAATTGAGTCAAAACGTACGTGGCCTTGGTGGCGTTAAGGCACCAAGGAGGAGTACGGTGATGTAATATTCCACCGAAAAATTATATTCATTCTACGTGATGATGAGTGGAATCCCATCCGTAGGGCATGTGGTGATGAGTGGAATCCCGCCCATGCAAGGACCGGTGATGAGTGTAATCCCACCGAGGTAATGTTGTTGTTAGAAATGCGTTCCAAAGGGTTATCCGCGTATTCGAGTCATAGCTAGGTGCCAATATGAGGTTGTATGTGTGTACCAATATGAGACCATGTGTATATGCTTATATGATACTGAATGTGATGCCCTTTATGAATTGATATATGATGTGGTTAATGCACTGAGTTATGTATCATTGTACGTTGAGCTTATGAGTTGTTGAGCATGGCATAATGTTGATTACATGTTCATGCATCATGTTCATTTTGGCTTATGCGGATCGGAGGTATGATCATGCATTTCTTCATGGAAACTGCTCGTGCTTGGACCCTGCATTGTCGAAGGTTTGTTTTATGAGCTTACCCTCACTAAGCTTTTATGCTTACGCTCTCTTTTGTTTGAAAATGCAGATCAATAGCTCGAGGGTGGCAAGGGCAAGGAAAGGTCTCCAAGTGTTGCTTTGGTGAGCTCAATGTATGAATTTTAAGTGATAGAATGTAATAGTTAAGTAATGGGATAGGTATTGTTGTTTGAGTTTGGGTGTATGTTGATGTTTTGATTTGGCCTTGGTTTGTAAAACATGTTATGCTTTGATGTATGCTTGTGTGTGGTGGCATGTCTATAGACGTTTAGATTGCCTTGTTATAGTGCAAACCTCTTTATGCTTATCATGTGCCTTTTAAGGCCTTTGAGCACCATGTATGACCTTAAATGTTGAAATGCCTTTTGTTGGAATGCTATGCTTGAAAGCTTATGTTGCTTGTATGGTTTGTGTATCATCTAGCGTTGGATTGTGCCTTTGATTTCAAGTTAAAGCTTGCTTTTATGTTTGATTTGCCTTAGGATTGATGTTAGTGTGTTGGTTGGGGTTTTAGAGGGATTTAAGGGTCTCCTTGTGCCTTAAATCAGCTCAAACCTGCAAGTTCGTAGCAGGGGTATCGATACGGTTGGTACGGTATCGATACCACCTTCTCGTTTCAGGCTTAGTGTATCGATACACTTGAGAGGTGTATCGATACCATTTTGGTCACTGGAGCTACTGTCCATTTCGGTATCGATACCGGCCTCAGGTGTATCGATACCGTCATCTTAGCGTTGACCGTGGGAAGTCAACCGTTGGGGAGGGTATCGATACACTCCTTGGGTGTATCGATACGGTCTCTACGGGTTGACTTTGACCAGTTGACCTAGTCAAGGGGGTATCGATACACCCCTTAAGGGTATCGATACCGCCTATAGTTAAAGCTTAAAAATTGGGCTGTAAGATGTAGGGCTGAGTTCGTTGGTTTGCCTCGTGAATGTTGTTCCGCTGTATGATCACGTAGGATTAAATACTCATCTAGACAAGATTTAAAATGAAAAAAATAGGGTTGCTAACCGATGGGGAATTCCCTTGGGAGTTTTCACTCGGTTTTCCCCGTGTAGCTTACTCGGACCGGTCATCCGGCCAGACCGGGACGAGGGGGTTACATTTGTTGGTATCAGAGCCTAAGGTTACCGAGACCTTGGGCATGTAAGTTAGGTAAGTTAAGTTCTTGCATTGAAATTGCATGGTGTTTACTTGTCATGTAAGCATGTTGCTTGTTATCCGTGAATGCTGTGATGTATTATTGCTTGATTGAGAATATATGTTGTTTGATTGTACGCATATGTTTGCTTGTTTAGCAAGTAAGCCCTGTCATATGCTTGGTTGAGCATGTATGTGTGTTGATTTGTTTGAAACATGTATAGTAGAGTCTCATTGCTACTATTACATCGAAAAAGAGATTTTTAAGTGAGGTAAACATACTTGAGCCACTTGGAAGCCTTGCCTTGCTAACCCAATCTTGTATGTTTTACTGTTGATGTTGTTGCTGATTTAATTGCTTTTCAGTAAGTAGAAGTTGTAGTTTCTAAAAAGGTGGACGACGTTAGGGGAGTCCATCACCTTAGTTAGGGAGGTATGGTTGTACCGGAATTGAGGTACAATTTGTTCGTTGGAGACGATGTGTATGTGGGTTGATTCCTGTGGATGAGGGACGATGCGATCAACTCTGGCATTAGTTGGTAAGAAGAAGTGAAGGCATATGAGTGGGAGTTAGAGTGGTGTCGATGTTTTAACAGCTAAGCCCTTGGTACAGTATTAAGTTGTTTCCTCCAGTTGATTCTAAACTCGTGCTTTTGTATATCGTTAGCAAGTATGCAGGTTTGAACATGCCTGGTGAAGTGTTACAGGTAGGTGCGAGTACCTTGGTCCTTTTAGCAAGATCAAGGTAAGGGTTTTGTGTGAGAAATCTGAAGTTCAGAGTGTTAGTTGGTGACCGTTGGGGGTTCGGCCTATGATTTTAATGCAAGACAGCCGGTCAGTGTCCGAGAATGGGAGCTAGTTTGTGTAATTGGGTCAGTGTACGTTGAGTTGTCTTCTAGCAAGCGGAAGAGATGAAGTCACTTCCAATGTATTTGAGCCGAGAAGGGAGTCTCGAGCTTTGACTCCAGGTTGTTTGTTAGGGGTAGAACAAGTCCAGCATGACTGTTTGTGTGTGTGATCAGAATTGAATCTTGAAGTTACGAGATGCTCTAAGAACAGTTTAGAAGAGTCAGATTTTGTTGAAGAACCAGTCTGAAGACAAGAGGACTGAAGACTATCAGTTGTGTACATGTGAAGTTGCAATTTCTGCGGATACCTCCTTTTGTGTGAGCATGTAAGAAATTAGATATCTTTGTTGAGACCTTAGATTTAGGGACACATGTGACTAGCCTTTTGGGAGATAGTAGTGACCAGAAAGATGTACAAAAGATGTTTGTTGGTGGTTCAGAGTTACTAGTTTCTAGTAGATGTGAAGTGATTGTCTTCCTACGGTTTCGATGTACCTTTTTGACATGGTTTGGCTTGTAGAGCACGAAGCTAGGATATACATTGAGACAAAGAGAGAGTTGCCTTGAAGTCGCAGATTTTTGTGAGATTGTAGTAGTAGGTGAGGATGTGAACTTCTTTTCGAATGATTGATCCAGCTTTAGAGGTCAAGGATTGGTTGAGTTTAGTCAACAGGCTTGCTTAGCAATTGTGATGGATTTGATTTTGAATGAAGATTGAACCACAGAATGTTAGAATAGTTGTGTTTTCTTTTCCTAGAAGTGTTTGGAAGAATTGCCGGTTTATCTCTTGATAGAGAAGAAGAGTTCGTTATTGAGACCGTCTCCGAGGTTGCTTCAGTTTTGTTGCTCTGTAACTTATGAATTCCGGAAGAATTAAGAATGTTGAAGAATTAACTTCGAGACTTGTTAGACCTCAGATTCATTAGGCCTAGTGCATCATCTCAGAGTTCTACAGTGTAATTTGTGAAGAAGAAAGAGTGACAGTACGAGAATGTGTTCAGATTACATACAGTCGAAACAAGTGACAGTGAATGATTAGTATCCGTTTTCGAGTGTCAGTGAATTGTTGGTCAGTTAGTGTGTGCTTCAGTCTATTTGAAGATTAGTTTGAGATCCGTTTACTGCTAGTTGAAAGTGAGAAAAGTTGAAGTATCGAAGACAGCTTTAGGGGCAAGATGTGATCGTCTTGAGCTCTGAGTTATGTCGTTTTGTTTGACTAGTTTATTAGTTACCTTCATAGAGATGTTGAGCAGAATATTTTCCTGAGTTCCTTGGTCAATTTGTAGTAATTCTCATAGATGATACGTGGGTATATTCAAGTACCGAAGAAGAGCATGACAAGCTTGAAGTTAGGGATGTAGATCCTTTTTGAGAATCAGTTGTATACCAAGTTGAGCAAATGTGAACTCCGAGTTAAGAAAGGTGTTCTCCTAGGACTTGTAGATTAGCCGAGTGCGTTAGAGTAAATCCCAGGTAGGAAAAAGAAGGTATGAGTTGGAAGAAATTGAAGACTGTGACAGGTATCTATAGTTCCTAGGTCTAGCATTGTTACTTTCAGAGAATTGTAAATAGTCTTTTGAAGATAGCAGCTCATTTGACAGATTGCTACAGAAGAATGTTCAGTTTGTGTGGTTAGATGCGAGACATTGAGCCTTGAGAAACTGAAAGAAACCTTGAAGAGAACTTCGACCTTGATTCAGCCTATATCAGAGGAAGAATTTGTGAACTATAGTGATGCGTTACATGTAGGGTTAGGTTGTGTGCTTATGCAAGACAGAGGATTTGTGGCTTGATCATCGAGATAGTTGAAAGACCGTGAGAAGAGTTATCTGATATGAGACGTAGAGTTAATTACAGTTGTATTTGCTTCGAAGACTTAGAGACAAAGCACGTATAGTAAGAAATGCACAATATATACTTATCATCAGAACTTGAATTGTTAGACAACTTAGGAAGGGTTGGGACTTGAACAGCATGAGTTGCTAGAACCGTTTGAAGACCGTAATCTCAAGATTGAGTACTATCTGAAGAGAGTCTACGTAGCAACCGATGTTCCGAGTTGTATTTGCTGTTAGATTAGTAGTTGAGTTACAAGTTGCAATTGCCGAATTCCGTATATCAAATGATAGTAGTTTTGTGGCCGAGTTTCGGGTTGAGACTACTTTGAGTCAGAATGTTTGATGAGAAACAGTTGCAAGACAGATTCTTGGCACCTCACGTGCGAGGCATAGTAGAAGGAAGACCTTCAGAATATAGTTTCAGAGATGATAGAGTTTTGCATTTCAGAGACAGAATAGTTGTACCGACTGACCTAGTGTTTTGAGATGTATTGTTTTGGCCGAAGCGCACGGTGGTTCATTTGTATTGCATCTGAGTAGTATGAAGACGTATTGTGGGTTGAAGATGAATGCTTCTGAATTGAGTGGATGAATAATGTGGTTCAGTATGAGAGTAAGTATGTAAATTGCCAGCGTGTCAAGATCGAGCTTCAGTTTCTTCTAGTTTGTTACATCCGTGGAAGGTTCATAATGGAAGCGAGTAATAGAGATTCGAGATTTCAACTAGATTATTTTTGAAGACGTTGGTATAATGTTTGGTTACCTGTTGAAGAAAGATGATCAGTCAGAGAAAGTTACGAGTCAAGTGTTCAAACAATGTTGTATGAGATTGTGAATCGGGCTAGTACAGTTGTTTATTTGTTGCGGTTACCACCAGAGCTAGAAAGAGGGTTGTGATGTGTCTATGAACCTATAATTCGGGAGTGTGAGTCAGACATGTTCCGTGCTATGTTTGTTGAAGAGATTGAGTTGAGTTTGAAATTGGCATGCCTTGGAGAATCAGTTGGGATCTAGGTGTAAGATAGCAAGTGTTGTGTGGTAAGTCTTTCGAGTTGGTTAGTATGTTGTGGTGAGAGAGGAATGCGTGGAGGTGCATGTTTCAGTGGCCCTCCGTGATCGATGAATTTCGGGGACGAAATTTCCTTAAGTGGGGGAGAGTTGTAACACCCGTGTTTTGGGATTAGGAGTTATTCGGGTTTATAGTTCGAGTCAATAAAATTAAATTAAAATAAATCCAACCTAAAATGTGGCCTAATTGAAATTTAGTAAAAAGGGAAGGAGTTATGTTGTAATTTGCCCAAAAACTTTTAAAAAGGATGACAACTTTCAAAGTTGTCATCTTCTTCCCCTTTTCCCATTATCCCCCACGTGAAACACCTCCCCCATTGTAACCCCCTCGTCCCGGTCTGGACGGATGACCGATCCGAGTGGGCCACACGGGGAAAACCGAAGCGAAACCCGTTAAGGTTCCCCCTCGGTTAGCAACCCTATTTTTTTTTTATCTTTTCTAGATGCCTTTATTAAATCCTATGTGATAGGACACGCAGCGAACAAACACGGATACGAAACCCACAAGACATGCAATTAAACAACCAAATTTTCCTTTTTAAGCAGGTGGTATCGATACACATACAGAGGGTATCGATACGCCTTGACCAAAGTCAACCCTCTCAGTCAACTCAGGGAAGACCGTATCGATACACCCTTGAGCGTATCGATACGCCCTTCTCGGTCAACTTTCCAAGGTCAACGAAATGGAACCGTACCGATACGCTACAACCCCGTATCGATACGACCTAAACCCACCAACTCCTCTGAATTTTAGAGAGTTGGGACCGTATCGATACACCCTTGTGTATCGATACGTTCAGCCTGACTTGAATTCCAGAGAGTTGATACCGTATCGATACACCCCAGTGTATCGATACGCCCAGCCAAAACTGAGTCCTGCAGGCAAGACCGTATCGATACGGCCCTTAGGCGTATCGATACGCCCTGCACTGCAACTCTCTAAAAATCAGCAAAACCAACAAAACTCAACTCTATATGCATTTTGGGACTTCCCTAGACTCATTCAAGCATTCATACCGCCTCTATTAACTAAAATCTAGTCATACAAGGCACCCAACATGGACGAACATCATTCAACCAAAGAATCCACATAATCATTCAAAGAAGGCATACAAAGCATACATGAGTTTCATGCCTTAGCAAAAAAACATAAAACATTCATATAAGGCAATCTAAACATGATTTTACAAGCCACACCTGACATCCAAATAGCAAAGCAACACAAACATCCAAGGACTGGCTATAAGCCTCCCAAATAAACACTTAGCCATCAACATAAACATGGTTTACAAATCCATCAACATGCGGCATTAACAACATAAGCCAACACAAAGGAGTCTAGATACACGCTCCTAAAACACGTAGCATTTCCCATTGCTAAACTACTACATTATTTAATAAACCATACTTGAGCAAACTACCACTTACTTGGACGCCCTTTTCCTGCTCCTTGTTAACTCCAAGCTAAAGATCTGCATTGTCGGAAAAAGGAGAGCGTAAGCATAAAGCTTAGTGAGCAGAGCTCTAAAACATAACAACAACAATGCAGAGTTCAAAGTTTCCTTTAAAAGTAAAGGCCAACACATACAAGTCATCCAACAACCTAATCCATTTACTACATACAAGTTCAACCAAAGGTCAACAACATAAACATTTCACTTCATGGTATGCACAAGCATAACCAAACTTTCACTTACGGTGGGACTACACATCACCGTTTTAACTAGTGGATTTCCAATGGGACTACACATCAAAGTACTATCCCACTAGTCACTACCGGTGGGACTACACATCACCGGAGCATCGACAACACACGTAATTTACACAAACACAACCAACATACAAGTACGGTGGGACTACACATCACCGTTTCAACTAGTGGGTTTCCAATGGGACTACACATCAAAGGAATACCCAACCAGTGACTACCGGTGGGACTACACATCACCAGAGTCTTATACTTTTGCTACTGGCGGGACTACACATCACCAGAGCAACGACAACCATGCAACACAACACACAAATCACCATCACACAACATGTACTCACTCTATCATACACAACCACACAAGCTGCAACAAAGTCCACAACTAGGCACCAAATTGCTACAATCAACCTTAACAAACACAAATGATCTTACTCACCATTTCCGTGCACAACCTGCACCAACTTACACTTATCTCACAAGGCATATAACAACACCATAATTACCACCACACAAAATCAACGATATAATAAGAAGCAACATGCTTCCTCCCAAATATATTGGAATTTCATACATAACAATTCATCACCACAAGTAATGAAAACAAACAGTAAAAAGAGGAAATTAAAGAGGCAATTTACAACAACTTACTCTTGAATTTAAACTTGACTTTTCAAGCCCAAACAAAACTCTTCAAAACCAACTTTGAACTAAAACGATACTTGAAAACATTTTCACATCCACATGCTTAAACCAACTTTTGAAATCAATTTAAAACATTAACCACTCACCTCACTTCCTTAAGCAATTCAAGCAAAGCCGACTCAAGCCTCCATGACTTCCGATATCGATCCCGATACTTTACCAACGAAATTCTTTGCTCCTAATCATCTCAACACAAGTAAATTAACCTCAAATCAGTCCACAACACAACATAGCAAACCCGGAATGAAATTCAAACATCAAACACTTGTTTTTCAAACCAAGAACAACCACTAAAAAGTCATTCCCGAGCAGCCCTTTAACACAGTCCGAAACCGTTGATTCCAACACATTTAACACTTCCAATTGCTTCCAAAACGACCTCCAACCAATACCCTAACATCAACCCTCAATTTCCAACACAAACCACACCCAAAATTCAACTAAAAACCCTCCTAAAAACCTATAAAAACACAATTTCGGGAATTTTTATAAAACACCTCAAAAATTATATATGTTGAACCGTTTGGTTCATAAACTTCATATCTATCACTGTTAAATCAAAATCTCAAGTTAAACACCATAAAACAACCATTTTCATTCAAATCTCCCAAAAATCCAAATTCTAAAACATGGATGAAAATGAAAACTACTTGTACTTTTGAAGAGAGGAAGTTGAGAGCAAGTCAAAAACGTAATTACCTTTCAAAACCGAGCCAAAACGAAGGAGAAAGGAGATGAAATAGTATTTGGGGAGGGAGAGATGTTCTTCACGTTAGAATAAAATGGAAGGGAGAGGAAGAAGAAGATAACTTAAAACTTTATTTTATAATAATTTAGATTTAATGTTCAATGACCAAAATGCCCTTAAAGAAAAAGGGAAACCACAATAGTGTCATCCATGGCTTTTGGGCTCAATTTAAAATTAGTCCAAATCTTAAAACCCGAGGCCCAAACCATTACTTTATTAAATAAAATATTAAAATCGAAACCCGAGACAATACTAAAATTTTATTTTCACCCGACCCCTAAACCCGGGTGTTACAACTCTCCCCCACTTAGGGAATTTCGTCCTCGAAATTTATTAGACAGGAAGAGTCACTAACACATGCTCCTCCACACTTTCTCTCTTACTACAACATACTCTCCAACTCGGTAGAATTACCACACAACATTAGCTATCTGATGCCAAGATCTCAACGGGTCCTTCAATGCATGACCATTTTAAACTCAACTCAAACTCTTTAACAACATAACACGGGACAAAATTGATTCACACTTCTGAATCATAGATACACAGAACACATTACATACTTCCTTCTAACTATGGTGGTAACTGCAACAAACAAACAACCGGACTAACCCGATTCACCATCTCATACAACAATGTTTGATTACCTAACCCATAACTTTCTCTGACTGATCATTAGACCTCAATATACAACCAAACACTATGCAGACGACTTCAAAAATTTAGTCAAAACTCGAATCTCTATCGGCCATTATCGATCTCACGACAATGTACAACTCACAATATTGCTAAGGCACAACTCCGCCATCTTACTCACGGTACAAGTAGCTTGAACATGTATAAAGGACCACATACAGTGCAACTAACATTGATTACTCAACTACGTTCTCACTGAGGAAATAGGAGGCGAATCAGACACAAGATCTCTCGAATCTATTACCCACTTTCAATACGAATTTCCCCCGAATGTAACAAACTAGAAGAAACTGATGCTCGGTCTTGGCACGCTGACAAATTGCACACTTACTCTCATACTGAACCACATTATCCATCAACTTAATCCACGAGTACTCATCTTCAACCTACAATAAGTCTTCACACTATTCGGATGCAATACACAAGAACTGCCGTGTACTTCGGCCAAAACAATACGTTTCAAAACACTAAGACTATCGGCACAACTATTCTGTCTCTAAAAATACAAACTCTATCGTCTCTGAACTGTATTCTGAAGGTTTTCTTTCTGATACGTCTTGCACGTAAGGTGCCAAGAACCTGTCTTACAACTGTTTCTCTCTAAGTATCTGACTCAGAGCAGGCATAACATGAAACTCGACCACAGATCCACTATCAATGATAAACTGGATCCGGCAAACACAACTCACAACTTGGCTACTAATCTAACAACAACTTTAACTCGGAACATCGGTTACTACATTAACTCTCTTCGAAGTTTCTTTCAGTTTCTAAAGGGCTCAATGTCTCGTATCTAACACATAAACTGAACGTTCTTCTGTAGCAATCTATCAAAGGGGCAGCTATCTTCAAAAGATCATTTACAAACCTTCGATAGTAACAGCGCTAGACCTAGAAACTATAGATACATGTCACTGACTTTAATTTCTTCCAACTCATATTTTCTTCTGCCCAATTGGGGTTTACACTAATATACTCGACTGATCTACATGACCTAGGGGAACATCTTCTTCAACTCAGAGTCCACACTTGCTCAACTTGGCATACAACTGATTCTCTAAAAGTATCCACAACCTCAACTTCAAGGCTTGTCATGGTCTCCTTCAGTACGTGAATATTCCCACGTATCATCCGAGAGAACTACCACAAACTAATCAAGGACTTAGGAAAACATTCTGCTCAACATCTCTATAAGAGTAATTAACACACTTAGTCAAACAAACGACATAACCCAAAACTCTAAGTGATCACATCTGCCCCGAAAGCTTCATTCGGTACATCAACCTCTCTCACTATCAACTGGTAGTAATCGGATCTCAAATTAACCTTGTAAAGACTGAAACACCCCTCAACTGGTCAACAAATCACTGATGTTTGGAAACGGATACTAACTACTCACTGTCAATTGTCTCAACTGTCTGCAATCTAAACACGTTCTCGTAGTGTCATCTCTCTTCTTTACAAGTTACACTGTCACACTCTAAAATGATATACTAAACCAATGAATCTAAGGTCTAACAAACTCGTAGTGGATTCTTCAACACTCTCAAGTCGGTCGAGAATCATAAGGTACAGAGCAAACAAAACAGGAGCAAACTCGGAGACGGTATCAATAACAAACTCTTCTTCCCTAACAAGAGACAAATCGAGTAATTTTTGCCAACACCTTTAGGAAAACATCAACTATTCTAACATTCTGCGATCTAATCCTCACTCAAAAATTAAATCCATCACATCTTTTAGGCAAACCTGTCAACCAAACTCAATTCAATCTTTGACCTCTAAGGATGGTTCAACATTCGATACGAAATCCACATTCCCACTTACCATTACAATCTCATAGTCATCAGTAAGCTTTAAGAAAACTTCCATTTGTCTCAAAGCCTACCCTAACTCTATGTTCTACAAGCCAATCCATGCACAACTTCACATCAAAACCGAAAAAAAACAATTTCATCGCACCAACTGAAAACACGTGCCACTGAACCATCAACGGACACTCCTTGTAAATCTTTCTGACTACGACTGTATCCCTGAAGAAGCTAGCAATACCAACACCTACCTCTAGTACCTCACAATGTAGATTCAACAACTTCCCATGCTCACTCCAAATACACGGTCACGTAGATTCAGAATTAATCAGAAAAACAAGCCCATTGACTGTATCGAGGAATTACTTGCTATAACATTGACATCATTCCGAAACCAACTCATAGGTCTTCACTTCTATTACTAACTCATATCAAGATCGGTCACATTACTCTCTCTCAACAGGAACCAGCTCACAGGCACGCTGACCCAAACAAATAAACTGTACCTCCAACTCTGGTACTGTCGTACTGCCCTGAACTAAGGTGATGAACTCACTCATCATTCACATCCTCTAAAACCTCAGGTTCATGATTACAACTCCAGGCCTACACCTCGGCCCCAAACTTCTCAAAGACAACAATACAATAATAAACAAAACACATAAACAAAATATTCAGGGTTAGCAAGAGCAAGGGTCCAAGGTGCTCAAGTATATTCCTTTACAAAAATTCTTTTCAAATAAGTAATAGTAGCAATGGGAACTCGACACTACGCCTCAACACAACCATCAAACTTACACATGCTTTCAAACACCATACTAACAAGCAAACATCAAGTATACATGGCAAAACATTCACCGAGACATAACAACAACATATCACATCAAACTTACCTCACTTACCTGCCCAAGGTCTCGGTAACCTTAGGCTCTGATACCACTAAATGTAACCCCCTCGTCCCGGTCTGGACGGATGACCGATCCGAGTGGGCCACACGGGGAAAACCGAAGCGAAACCCGTTAAGGTTCCCCCTCGGTTAGCAACCCTATTTTTTTTTATCTTTTCTAGATGCCTTTATTAAATCCTATGTGATAGGACACGCAGCGAACAAACACGGATACGAAACCCACAAGACATGCAATTAAACAACCAATTTTTCCTTTTTAAGCAGGTGGTATCGATACACATACAGAGGGTATCGATACGCCTTGACCAAAGTCAACCCTCTCAGTCAACTCAGGGAAGACCGTATCGATACACCCTTGAGCGTATCGATACGCCCTTCTCGGTCAACTTTCCAAGGTCAACAAAATGGAACCGTACCGATACGCTACAACCCCGTATCGATACGACCTAAACCCACCAACTCCTCTGAATTTCAGAGAGTTGGGACCGTATCGATACACCCTTGTGTATCGATACGTTCAGCCTGACTTGAATTCCAGAGAGTTGATACCGTATCGATACACCCCAGTGTATCGATACGCCCAGCCAAAACTGAGTCCTGCAGGCAAGACCGTATCGATACGGCCCTCAGGCGTATCGATACGCCCTGCACTGCAACTCTCTAAAAATCAGCAAAACCAACAAAACTCAACTCTATATGCATTTTGGGACTTCCCTAGACTCATTCAAGCATTCATACCGCCTCTATTAACTAAAATCTAGTCATACAAGGCACCCAACATGGACGAACATCATTCAACCAAAGAATCCACATAATCATTCAAAGAAGGCATACAAAGCATACATGAGTTTCATGCCTTAGCAAACAAACATAAAACATTCATATAAGGCAATCTAAACATGATTTTACAAGCCACACCTGACATCCAAATAGCAAAGCAACACAAACATCCAAGGACTGGCTATAAGCCTCCCAAATAAACACTTAGCCATCAACATAAACATGGTTTACAAATCCATCAACATGCGGCATTAACAACATAAGCCAACACAAAGGAGTCTAGATACACGCTCCTAAAACACGTAGCATTTCTCATTGCTAAACTACTACATTATTTAATAAACCATACTTGAGCAAACTACCACTTACTTGGACGCCCTTTTCCTGCTCCTTGTTAACTCCAAGCTAAAGATCTGCATTGTCGGAAAAAGGAGAGCGTAAGCATAAAGCTTAGTGAGCAGAGCTCTAAAACATAACAACAACAATGCAGAGTTCAAAGTTTCCTTTAAAAGTAAAGGCCAACACATACAAGTCATCCAACAACCTAATCCATTTACTACATACAAGTTCAACCAAAGGTCAACAACATAAACATTTCACTTCATGGTATGCACAAGCATAACCAAACTTTCACTTACGGTGGGACTACACATCACCGTTTTAACTAGTGGATTTCCAATGGGACTACACATCAAAGTACTATCCCACTAGTCACTGCCGGTGGGACTACACATCACCGGAGCATCGACAACACACGTAATTTACACAAACACAACCAACATACAAGTACGGTGGGACTACACATCACCGTTTCAACTAGTGGGTTTCCAATGGGACTACACATCAAAGGAATACCCAACCAGTGACTACCGGTGGGACTACACATCACCAGAGTCTTATACTTTTGCTACTGGCGGGACTACACATCACCAGAGCAACGACAACCATGCAACACAACACACAAATCACCATCACACAACATGTACTCACTCTATCATACACAACCACACAAGCTGCAACAAAGTCCACAACTAGGCACCAAATTGCTACAATCAACCTTAACAAACACAAATGATCTTACTCACCATTTCCGTGCACAACCTGCACCAACTTACACTTATCTCACAAGGCATATAACAACACCATAATTACCACCACACAAAATCAACGATATAATAAGAAGCAACATGCTTCCTCCCAAATATATTGGAATTTCATACATAACAATTCATCACCACAAGTAATGAAAACAAACAGTAAAAAGAGGAAATTAAAGAGGCAATTTACAACAACTTACTCTTGAATTTAAACTTGACTTTTCAAGCCCAAACAAAACTCTTCAAAACCAACTTTGAACTAAAACGATACTTGAAAACATTTTCACATCCACATGCTTAAACCAACTTTTGAAATCAATTTAAAACATTAACCACTCACCTCACTTCCTTAAGCAATTCAAGCAAAGCCGACTCAAGCCTCCATGACTTCCGATATCGATCCCGATACTTTACCAACGAAATTCTTTGCTCATAATCATCTCAACACAAGTAAATTAACCTCAAATCAGTCCACAACACAACATAGCAAACCCGGAATGAAATTCAAACATCAAACACTTGTTTTTCAAACCAAGAACAACCACTAAAAAGTCATTCCCGAGCAGCCCTTTAACACAGTCCGAAACCATTGATTCCAACACATTTAACACTTCTAATTGCTTCCAAAACAACCTCCAACCAATACCCTAACATCAACCCTCAATTTCCAACACAAACCACACCCAAAATTCAACTAAAAACCCTCCTAAAAACCTATAAAAACACAATTTCGGGAAATTTTATAAAACACCTCAAAAATTATATATGTTGAACCGTTTGGTTCATAAACTTCATATCTATCACTGTTAAATCAAAATCTCAAGTTAAACACCATAAAACAACCATTTTCATTCAAATCTCCCAAAAATCCAAATTCTAAAACATGGATGAAAATGAAAACTACTTGTACTTTTGAAGAGAGGAAGTTGAGAGCAAGTCAAAAACGTAATTACCTTTCAAAACCGAGCCAAAACGAAGGAGAAAGGAGATGAAATAGTATTTGGGGAGGGAGAGATGTTCTTCACGTTAGAATAAAATGGAAGGGAGAGGAAGAAGAAGATAACTTAAAACTTTATTTTATAATAATTTAGATTTAATGTTCAATGACCAAAATGCCCTTAAAGAAAAAGGGAAACCACAATAGTGACATCCATGGCTTTTGGGCTCAATTTAAAATTAGTCCAAATCTTAAAACCCGAGGCCCAAACCATTACTTTATTAAATAAAATATTAAAATCGAAACCCGAGACAATACTAAAATATTATTTTCACCCGACCCCTAAACCCGGGTGTTACACCCATTCCCCAAACTCTCTCAAATTTCAAGCTTATATTTTATTCGATTTCAACTTCGATTCAAGGGGTTTTTGAAAGGTAATCAGATATTTGAACTCTCCTTTCCATTTCCTATCTATCTATGGTCCTTGATTTTAAAACCATGAACTTTTGAAAATTAGGGTTTATATCAAGTTTGTTTTTTTAAGGGGGTTTTCCAATTGGTTTTGATAAATTGAGTTGGGGCTTTAGTTAATCATGTTAAAAGGTGTAACATATATCAATTTGGTTGAATTTTGGTAAAAATCCGAAGTGGGTTCTTAGACCCATTTTTAAGGTGTCAAAAAGTTGATTTTTGATGGGTTTTAGGGTGTAATTAGAGGGCTGATGGTATATGTATGCTAAGGGGATGATTTGGGACCATTTAGATGTCATTTGGGTGTTTAAAAACATGATTTTCTGCTGGGTAAAATATGAGTACAAAAATGGAGTTTTGGAGGGTTTTGGGTGAGTTTTGGGGGTTGTTTTAGGTGGGAATTGATAGCCCAATGGTAGTACTATGGTTAGGGATTGATTTGGGATCATTTGTGGGTGCAATGGATGTTGGAAACAAGGCTTTTGGAAGAGGTATTGGGGCTGTCCGAAATTGCTAAGTATGGGGTTTGGTCATGACTTGAAATGTTGGGTTTGATATTTGATTTGTATTCCGGGTTGATATTTTAATGTTGGGCTGATTTGAGGATTATTTGAATTGTATTGAGGTTGTTTAGAAGCGAGAGCTTGCGTTGGGGAAGCTTCGGGAAGAAATCCGGAAACTTGAAGGTGATGCTTGCTTGGTAGTTGAGCTTGGAGGTAGAGGTGAGTGATTAATGTTTTTAAATCGATTTTTAAGTGGTTGGTTCAAGCATGTGAACTAGGTCGGGCTTGGTAGACCCACCTAGAGTTAGGATTAGGGTGGTAGCCTAATCCTAAGCTTTATTTAGAGACCTTGGATGTACTCTTTAACTATTGTATTGCCTCATGATGATTATGTATAATGTGATACACATGTAGATGAAAGTATGGCTTAATGTATTGATTTTATATGCATGTTGATGACAAATATAATGTGGATATATGATGAGATAATTGTTCGGATGACATACATGTGGTGTTGGTTTGTGAAATGAGGTTATGTTGTGGATTGCATGATTTTGGAGAATCATGGTGAGTACGTGCTAAGTACGGATATTATATTGAAATTGATATTGTACTAGGTTGTGGAATTTGATTTATATTGGCACTAGTATGCTTGGGTACAATGATCGATCATTAGGATGAGTGTGCACACAAATTGAGTCAAAACTTACGTGGCCTTGGTGGCGTTAAGGCACCAAGGAGGAGTACGGTGATGTAATATTCCACCGGAAAATTATATTCATTCTACGTGATGATGAGTGGAATCCCATCCGTAGGGCATGTGGTGATGAGTGGAATCCCGCCCATGCAAGGACCGGTGATGAGTGTAATCCCACCGAGGTAATGTTGTTGTTGGAAATGCGTTCCAACGGGTTATCCGCGTATTCGAGTCATAGCTAGGTGCCAATATGAGGTTGTATGTGTGTACCAATATGAGACCATGTGTATATGCTTATATGATACTGAATGTGATGCCCTTTTATGAATTGATATATGATGTGGTTAATGCACTGAGTTATGTATCATTGTACGTTGAGCTTATGAGTTGTTGAGCATGGCATAATGTTGATTACATGTTCATGCATCATGTTCATTTTGGCTTATGCGGATCGGAGGTATGATCATGCATTTCTTCATGGAAATTGCTCGTGCTTGGACCCTGCATTGTCGAAGGTTTGTTTTATGAGCTTACCCTCACTAAGCTTTTATGCTTACGCTCTCTTTTGTTCGGCAATGCAGATCAATAGCTCGAGGGTGGCAAGGGCAAGGAAAGGTCTCCAAGTGTTGCTTTGGTGAGCTCAATGTATGAATTTTAAGTGATAGAATGTAATAGTTAAGCAATGGGATAGGTATTGTTGTTTGAGTTTGGGTGTATGTTGATGTTTTGATTTGGCCTTGGTTTGTAAAACATGTTATGCTTTGATGTATGCTTGTGTGTGGTGGCATGTCTATAGATGTTTAGGTTGCCTTGTTATAGTGCAAACCTCTTTATGCTTATCATGTGCCTTTTAAGGCCTTTGAGCACCATGTATGACCTTAAATGTTGAAATGCCTTTTGTTGGAATGCTATGCTTGAAAGCTTATGTTGCTTGTATGGTTTGTGTATCATCTAGCGTTGGATTGTGCCTTTGATTTCAAGTTAAAGCATGCTTTTATGTTTGATTTGCCTTAGGATTGATGTTAGTGTGTTGGTTGGGGTTTTAGAGGGATTTAAGGGCCTCATTGTGCCTTAAATCAGCTCAAACCTGCAAGTTCGTAGCAGGGGTATCGATACGGTTGGTACGGTATCGATACCACCTTCTCGTTTCAGGCTTAGTGTATCGATACACTTGAGAGGTGTATCGATACCATTTTGGTCACTGGAGCTACTGTCCATTTCGGTATCGATACCGGCCTCAGGTGTATCGATACCGTCATCTTAGCGTTGACCGTGGGAAGTCAACCGTTGGGGAGGGTATCGATACACTCCTTAGGTGTATCGATACGGTCTCTACGGGTTGACTTTGACCAGTTGACCTAGTCAAGGGGGTATCGATACACCCCTTAAGGGTATCGATATCGCCTGTAGTTAAAGCTTAAAAATTGGGCTGTAAGATGTAGGGCTGAGTTCGTTGGTTTGCCTCGTGAATGTTGTTCCGCTGTATGATCACGTAGGATTAAATACTCATCTAGACAAGATTTAAAATGAAAAAAAATAGGGTTGCTAACCGATGGGGAATTCCCTTGGGAGTTTTCACTCGGTTTTCCCCGTGTAGATTACTCGGACCGGTCATCCGGCCAGACCGGGACGAGGGGGTTACATTAATTAAATTAATGGAGCCCTAATTAAGATGTTACTTAAAAATGACAAGACAATAATTAAACGTGCATTAGACCTTTTGTGTTGAGATACATTTTGAATATAAATTAAAGTATCCTAATGTATTTGGATGTTTCAAAACTTATATTCGTTTAAAATGTATTTTCTTACAAAAGGATATTCTCATTCGAAAAGGAATTCATTTAACAATTAAAGATTTAATTAAATTCATAATAATGTTCGAAATGCCAAAATGCCGTGTGGAATTAATAAGGTACCGATAACGGGCGTTTGTAGGGGTGTTAACCCTTCCCTACACGTAACCAACTCTCGAACCCGAATTTTACTAAAAGAATCTCTGGTCCATTTTTAAAGGTGTCTGGTCTACCAAAGTGATCGGTGGCGACTCTAAATTGATTTTAAAGAATAAATAAAGGAAATTCGATTTAATACAGAAAAATCCTAATTTCAAGATCAATTTACAAATGGTAAAACCACGATTTCAAAACTCTAATCGTCATGCTATTTTTACACTAGGTTTTAAAAATGATCGCGACACACCCTACAAAAGAAAGTTGTTTCACGGTCCCAGAAACTAGAATCACAACAATGGCTCAAGTCATTGCTTGTTTCCCAACCTTTGCCTTCTGAAGAACTCAAACACATTGAGTTCTTCGTAATTCCAGGATCACAACTGCAATCGACTTGTTTCAGCTCGGTCAATGTGAAATTCACCCACATATTACTAAAAACCTCTCGATTTTAGAATGCCAATTACCAATGGTTCTTGAACCTCGTTTACTAGAATTCACGAGGTTGAGAGATGTCACGATTTGAAGCCTCTGTTTCCTTACATCGCCTCCCAAACAAATCAAGATGATTCCATAGGTGTATATCGCGTTGACATGACATTCTTCGGTCGTTTTCTTTAAACAACGAAGACCGAATTCCGATTTCCTCTGATTGAACAAATTGACCATTCCTTTCCTATATAATGCTTCAGCGTTCTTGCAGCTACGCATCCCTTAGACACCATGGGAAGAAGTTAAATTTCTCCATAGATACATTCTTGAATACTCTACCGTCGTTTGATGCACTATGAAAAGTCTTGCAACATAATTGGCCATTGACAAAATCGGTGATGGAATTGGACTAAGCATGCATGAGAATTTTCGCTAATAAATATTCCGAAAGAGCTATTACGCTGATGTTGGTCATGTTTTTCTTTGACATCACGAGGGATCCTATCGTGCAATGTATACATATATTTGGTGTTAAACGGTAGAAGAAAATTTGATATGATAAAAGTTCATGGGATGGGGCCTATTTATAAGAGCCCTCGCACCCCATACCAAGCAACTTATTTGAACCTCACGTTCACCAGATAGTGAGGTCCAACGAATATCGGTGACGATCCATTGAATAACCGTGATGATTCATTGAAAAATCGCGACGACTTGACTTTGCTATATGCAGAGCGCGAGGTCTTCGTGGTGATTACCATGATAAATTAATGTAGCTCTTAAATTTCTCGGGTACCTCGCGTTGTCCATAACGCGAGTTCATTCCCAGTAATTTAAAATTACAGGATATGAAAAGGTGGCCCACTTCAGATGCACCTCGTCGTGTGTATAACGCGAGGTATGTGCTCGCATTTTGTAGAACGCGAAGACACCCCACATGGCAGATTTGGGGGTCATTTTTCTAAATAACTATGGTGGGGTCATTAACGTAAATAACTTTTTAAGGGGGGTTTGGTGTAAAATTGCCCTTGATTCAAGGTGATCTTTGGTTGCTTATAGACCTAGCAAACTTGACCCGAGAGTCGAACTGATTTACTCAAATTGAGACCCAAACACGATGACCCAAATTTGATCCGAAAATCGAAATAAACCTAACCAAACAGAAATTGAACCAAATTTTAGTTTAACCGAAAGCAGACCCAAACTTATTTTCAACCGAACCGAATAGACCCGAACCGATTTTCAACCGAACCGAATGGAACCGAACCGAAAGCAACATGAATCGAAGGCAACCTAAAATAAAGAAAATATATTAAAATAAATAAATAAATATGAGATGTGAATTGTCGCACAATTCACCAAAAAGTCAAATATACATGCTATATAAAGTCATATATAAGGTGGAAAAACCTAACTCGGCCTGAAAACCCGACTAAAATTGATCGATCACCTATTAATCTGATATTGACCCGATCCAAAATCAACCGATCCAAAAATAGCCGAATCAAAAATCAACCGAACCAACATCTTGACTCGATACCCGAACCAAAATCACCATAGACCCGAACTAAAACCAAATCAGACTCGAACCGACCCGAACTTAAACCAAATGTAGTCAGACCCAAAATAATCCGAACTGTAATGACCCGAAGTGAATGACCCGAACCAAAATCAAACTAAATAACCCGTTTGCCACCTGCATTTGTTTAGTAGTAAGGTAATATATTA
Source organism: Hibiscus trionum (assembly GCA_030270665.1). Classification (NCBI taxonomy): domain Eukaryota; kingdom Viridiplantae; phylum Streptophyta; class Magnoliopsida; order Malvales; family Malvaceae; genus Hibiscus; species Hibiscus trionum. The sequence continues at coordinate 73,534,030 of BSYR01000003.1, read as the reverse complement.
ATAGCTTTTAGATACCAAAATTAGCATCTATGTTGTGTTTGAATGTCCATGTGAATGATGTTATTTTCATGTGGATTACGCTTAATTTCAACAATGGTAAAAAAAAGGGCTGATAATATGACTATAATGATTGAATGAGATTGTGTAATGTTTTGGAGATATAAGTAGATCTACCTTTTAAAAATAGATTTTGAAAAAAGGAAAAAAAAAAGGAAGAAGTAAAAAACCGGACATATCAGTAAACAGGACGAAGCCATATGTATTGCGAGAGGGACAATTACTTCCCTCCAAATTTGACAGGTTAATTATATTTTAAGTATTGATAGTTTTTGAAACCATTATAATTAAATTTTGGAAAATTTTATAACGTGTGACGAACACCGTTGAACCACTAATGTTGAACACCGTTGAACCACTAATGTTGAACACCGATGAATACCATTAAACTAATTAATAAATATTTAAAATTTCAAGGACTCATCATACAATTAATAATTGTTTTCAAAAATTCAATTAAATTATTTTTATATATTAAAATTTTATTTTTTTAATAAGGGTAAACTATATATTTAGTACCTCACCTATTTTCGTATTTCTATTAAACCCTCATTATTTAAATATTATTTCAATTTGACCCTATTCTTTATAAAAAATAATTTAACCATTAACCCTCAACCTAAAACCCTAAATTATTAAATTTTAAACTTTTAAATTCTTAAACTTATACCCTAAACCATATACCATTAAAAATAATTTCACCATCATCGATTCAATTCAATTCAATGAATTGTTGAATTCTCCTAAAAAATTCAATTAAATTATTTTTTATATAAAAGAAAAGAAAACACGATTATAAAAAATCAGATTATAAAATAAAAGTAAAAAGAAAACATGATTTCTTTGGAATATAGACATGAGAAAGGTTTGGTTAATTTAAAGGAGGGGAACAACAAGGTGTAAAAGAGAAACTGTGTCCTTAATATTTGTTCTGGAATAATTTGGATAACATTTTTATGTCAAGTAACTTCAGACATATAGTTTGTGATTCGAGCTAGGATTAAAATCTTTTATCCCTTTTCGGTGCACCTTTATATGTCATAATACTAAAAATACTAATAATTAAATTATAAGTCTTAACCCTAAATTTTAAATCCTAAACCCTATATTCTAAAAAATATACCCTACTCTAAACTATAAACCCTAAACTTAATTTTGAGTATAGGGCATAAATAGGGACACCGAAAAGGAACAGAAGATTTCCATCCTTGGAACGAATAAAAATCCCATGCAAATTTGATATCTGGTTGTGCATTTTACTCTCCTCAAATTATTTTTTTGATTATATTATTATTATATTAATATGTATAATGAGTAATGACGAATTAGAAATTTAAGAATGAGCTTTAAAATGAGTGTGTAATGGTATATAAAAAATAATTTAATTGAATTTTTTTAGAAGAATTTAACAATTTATTGAATTGAATTGAATCGATGATGGTGAAATCATTTTTAATGATATATAGTTTAGGGTATATGTTTAAGGGTTTAAGGTTTAATAGTTTAGGGTTTTAGGTTGAGGGTTAAATTATTTTTTTTATAAAGAATAGGGTCAAATTGAAATAATATTTAAATAATGATGGTTCAATCGAAATACAAAGATAGGTGAGGTACTAAATATATAATTTACCCTTATTAAAAAATAAAATTTTAATATATATAAAAGTTAATTTAATTGAATTTTTAAAAATAATTATGCCACGAAAACATATAGAAGCATGAAGAACCAGGGGCATTGTCCATGTCGTCACAATCGCTCAAACAGTTACATTCCCTTACATGCGCCGTAATTTTTATCGGAAATGATCAAAGCATTGCAAACCCTGCACTCTAAGAACCTAAATATCTTGTCCGTCATGGTTGTGCGTCGGCATTCACCATTAGTTTGTGGCTCAAGTCGACAACCAAAAGCCATTGAAAAGGGTAGTAAAAACATGAGAGAAAAAAAAAACAAAGGAAATTACCTAGTTAAACACGAAAAAGAAAACATCAATCAATAGCTAGGTAAGAAAACTTTTGTAAGCAAAGAAACTTCATCACCGACGATGTTATTTATAAACATTATGAATACATTACGAAGCTTTTCACGAACACTTAACCCTAAACAAAGCGTTTGTTTCTTTCATCTAGCGTCTACGTCATGTTTTATTAAAACATGTGACGGTCAACGATTCAAAGAGTCACATGGCAATGATTATTTGTACTGGTAATAATAAATGCAACCATTTTACTTTTCTAGAATAATACCCGCATAAGCACCAAAATTATTCATTTAAAATTTAAATATTAAGTCAAACACCACAATAAGATTCTAAGAATAACACAAATATTTGCAAGTCTCGTGCCATAGCCCATATTCGCGAAGCTCACTTTATAACATTCCCTCAACTGGGTGCAAGTGTTACCCTTTTACGAACTATTCGCCACGCGAACACTTACGAATCACACCGGGCAAACTCTCGTATAAACAAGAGCTCACCCATGTGGACAATCAACAGTAACCAAGCCTTGAATGCATGCGAACGTTCTTCAGCGGCCACATATTGACACACATGGTCTCAAATGACGACAATCTAGTCTAGGCCCTCATTTCCTAGTACGTCCAATCACAATGTCATGACAACCCTCCATCGATACTTGTTGTCACCTGTCTAGGCCCATATAAATATAGATATGCAATAGAGAACGAAGACACGAACACCCTTTTACACCTGAAACCGAATAAGAGAACATCATAACCTTCTCCAACATTATCAGAACCACCATCTAACCATCATCCAGGGGCGTTGTTCACTTTACAAGTCAATAAATTTATATCTTTCTATCGAAACACTTAGAGGTTTGACTAGTCAAATCCAGTAATTAAGTTGTTTAAAAAACATAAAATTGTAACACCGAATTGAAATGAACCCTCTAAAATTAAAAAAAAAACTACTAAGAATAACTCTAATATAATTCGTTATCAATTATCAACTAATTTCTAAAAAAAATCTTATTAATACACCTATTTTTTTTACTAAAGAAAATTCCACCACGTGTCTCATTAAAACCCCTAAAGTTAAATGAGAGAAAAAATACATATAATAAAATTTACAAATAGAAAGCCACTAACAAAATGAGAAATAGCAATCAACAGACCATAGATCACCCGACGGCCAGGCAGAGCCGTCCCCGGGCAAGGGCAACAGGGGCGCCCGCCCAGGGCCCCTACCCTGCCCAGGGCCTATTTTTTCGAATATTTATAATTAAATTTTAATATTTTTTAATATTTATTGTTTAAAATTTAATTTTTTTTGCTCGGCAAATAAAATTTATTAAAGATAAAGCCAACCCAACTTACATGCCTCATTAAAAACCTCCCTAATCCTAACTGGAGGAAAAGAGTACACATAAGTCGGGAAAGATACAACAAACAAAATCCAACCCCAATCCTTACAGCACATTTTTCGAAAATTTAATCTTTAATAATTGTTATTAGAGTTCTATTCTTAAAATTTATTTTTTTCGATTTTTTTATTAGGGCTATAATTTTTTTTCAATACTTGTTATTATAGGCTCATTTTTTTAATACTTGTAATTAGGGGCCCATTTTTTATTATTTATTGTTATTTTAATACTTGTTATTAGGGTACAAATTTTTCAATACTTGTTATTATGAGGCTAATTTTTCAATACTTGTTACTAGGGGCCTATCTTTTCTAATAATTGTTATTAGGGTCCTATTCTTAAATTTTATTTTTTCCGATACTTGTTATTACGAGTCTATTTTTTTTTTCAATACTTGTTATTTATGATCTATTTTCCCTAATATTTATTACATTTTGTTCGTTTCTCGAGAAATGATCGCTCTTTTTTTCTCGGAAATTTCATTATATCGATGACAATAAAACCCTACCCGAAGAAAAATTGCTGAAAGAAATAAAAAGCGAACCTTGGCGGAGATCGAAGAGTTTAGAGGTAAGCTGCGTACATAGATTGATTCGTACTAAAAAATTTCTTCATTAAATGGGGAAAAATTGGGAGTTCTGGTTTTGCAGTGATGAAGGAAAACGAAGAGAAAGAGTCCTCGAATACGTATAAGAATACTCTTAAATTTTAATTTTTCAATACTTGTTTATTATGGTTCTATTTTCTCCTATATTTGTTATTACAAGAATACTCTTAAAATTCATTTTTTTTCAAAATTTATTAAGAGGGACCTATTTTTTTTATATATCACTTGTTACTAAGTGTCTAATTTCAAAAAAAAAAATTCAATACTCGTTATTAGGGGAAATGGTGATCAAAACTCCACTCGACTCGAAAAAATTGATTTTTTCGACTTGACTCGAAATTTTTTTTTAATAAAGTTTGAGTTGTAAATTAAAAATTCTAATAACTCAAAATTTTAGTATTTAGTAGATAAATTTTTAAGTTCGAGTCGTAAGTACTCGTAAATTCGCATAACTTGAATTTTTTTACTTAATTTAACTCGATCGAACGCTCACCCTTAATTAGGGGCCTATTTTTAAGTTCGCTCATGGGCCACCAAAATCTCAGAAACGGGTCTGCGGCCAGGCCATCATGTTTTTCCTTAAGAACAAGAGGCCTGATTATATAAGGAGGGACCTGGAATAACAATACGCCTAATACTTTAAAAAGAGAAAAAGTCTAAATCAAACATTTTTAATAATAAGTAAGAAAAGGTGGGGGAGTTGTTGGGCATTTATTGGCTCATATGAACTTAGAGATGGATGCCTTTGTATCTTTGAATCTTTTATTTCTTAGCTTTCCATGTGAACCCCACCTCTTATGCATATGTTACACAATACACATGTTTTCAATTAATATTTAATTAAATCATATAAATTAAAGTGATTTATAAAAAACAAATTTTTTATCACTAATAAATCAAATGATTGTTTTTATTTAAAATTTATTTACTTATTCACGATATTTTGTTGCTTTTGCAGCAATCCATCGGAGGTTAAGTTTGAGCACATGTTCCAGTTCCACGAAGGTAATCCATGGGAGGTAATAAATTTCCTCTTAAGGATCAAATTTCCTAATAATTAAAGTGGGCAACTAACTGTGGTTCAAAAGTAATATGAAGTGGAGATTCATTACTTAGTTTAGTGGCTAAAAATATTTATATTATTTAATTTTGTATGTATTCGAATTCTGATAAATAAATATAATATCTCTATATTTAATAAAAAATTAATGTGAGATGGATTTGGTAGAATTAGGAGAATCAAACAAGTGAAAAGAACAAAATGTCAGGTAAAAGTTATATTCTTCATTTGCTTTATCAAGTTGTGAGTTAAAAAATAAATTGGAATTTAAAATAAATTTTTAAGAAAAGTTTAAATTTTGAATCAAAGCACATATATAATTTAGAGCCGTCTCGTATATTTTTGAGCCCCAATCGAAAACTCAAAAAATGTTTTTGTAGAATAAAATTATATTTTATTATTTTAAACAATTTATTTAATATTTTATTAACAAATTATTATTTTTATTATTTTATTTAGAAAACACCTTAAATACAATTAAAACATTAAGGAGCAACCATACCAACAAGGGTTGGGTGCAATCAGGAACATTACTCTCCCAATGAGAGAACTCGAGTTCAAACCTTGAAAATAACATTGTGAGAAGGAAGAGCCACGAATTTCGAACATGAACCATAAAATGGACATGTAATTATTATTATTATTATTATTATTAGGTGGTCCAAAAGCTAAATAGAAGTAGATTTGAACTTGTCATCAAACAAGCTAGTGTTGGGTTAGCCTTTCTTCCACTTTATTTATTAAAATTAAAAAGGTTTGACGAAATGTCATAAAGGTTACCATTTTCCCCCTGTACTTGGAAAATTGTAATAAATTCTTACCCAACTAAAGAAGAAAAAAGGAAGCTATACATCCATAATTTCCATGCACAATTAGGGAAAAAAAATTTGGCAAGGCATCACGAAACAAAACGTAATATAGAATGAGAGAGACAATAGTTTGTAATATTAGTAGGCGGTTTACTCATTCCAATATAAACGAAGAACCACAAATAATTATCATGCATAATTAGGGAGAATTTGCAAAGCAACACGGAACGAAAGGTAGAATAGGATGCGACAATTACCCACCTTTAAATATTTATGTTTTGTCCCCACAACCCTAAATTTTGATTTCGTCTCGAGAAACAGAGTTAAAAAGTTATTTAAGGAGTGTCTTTTTCTAAACTATATTGAAGGGAGCTAATTATTCATATATAAATGTCATTTATTTTGAAAAAAAATATGTGTATTAATTTAAAAAAAATGTTAGGGTGTCAACTTACATTCTAGCTCCGTCCATGATATTATTTTGATTTAGTTTTTTTTCTTTTTTCTGCTCAACAATAGTATGATTTTATTAATGAAAGAATCATACAAGCCCTCAAAATCATAAGCCTCATTAAAAATTTCTCTACACCTAAATGAAAGAAAAGTGTATTTATGATAATGAGATAAATACTCGAAAATTACATCCCATTAATACCAACGAGATACAATTCACGGAAATCTTACACCCAAATAAGCAACTAAAACAAACATAAGATCCTTCGCCCGCGATTCAATTATGCGAGAAAATTCCTTGACAATCTGTTCTTCGTATTCGCACCCGCTAATCTTCCAAACTCAACACATTCTTTTGCTTCTCTTAATATTGTACGTTTCCGATTAAGAAAGTCGGAGCCGGAAAGCGAACCGTTTGCCACTTCGTTATCTTTCAAACTCTTTTTACGTGGTCTACCCCGTCCTTTCTTATTCAGTCGACTTTCAGCTTCTTCACGTTTGTTAGGACTAAATTTGTATATGATAAATTTTTTAAATATAATTGGTTAACTTTATTGTTTGAAATTAGGACTAAATTAATATATTATATAAGTTTCGAAGCCTAAAACTATTATTATACTAGATTATGTTGATGTTATCATCTATTATTTAACAACCAATGACATATTTATAACAATATTTTAATTGAGTAATTTGTTTTTAAATTTTAGAAAGAAAAAAATAATATGTTTATTACCAAACTTTTAATTGACCTATAACCAGTGGCGGATCCAGAATTTTTTTTGAGGGTGGGCACAAATCAAAACATTTTTTAGGATGGGTACAAATCATAAAAATTTCAAAATTTCAGGGTGGGCACAAGTCATAAAATTTAAGGACTAATTCATAAAAATTATGAAAATTGAAGCCAAATGTGTAAGGTTTGAAAAATTCAGGGTGGGCACAGGCCCACCCAAGACACTATATACATCCGCCACTGCCTATAACGTAAATTACCCATAATTTTACAAATAATTATTATTTAATACATTGATTATAGAGTTGTTTTTTTAGTATAGTACATGTGCATTTTGTGATTTATGTTCGGAATTTGTGACTTTTTCTTCCAACAATATTATTTCTAAGATTCAAATCTTAATTCTCTTTAAGAATACAATGTGTGTTACCATTGCACTTGACACTTATCATGATTATAGAGTTCCTTAATATTTTATAAGCGAAGTAAGAAATTACCATTTATCATATTTATTTACCTTTTATAATATTAATTGATTCTCGTACAATGTTAAGAAATCACGTGTTTCACATTTTCACATAAACAAATATTTAGTTTATTTTTCACCCAACGAGTAGTTATAATAGAAAAGATGACGATGTTCATCCTAAGAGACTCAGGTTTGAGCAACTTTATTTTGTAAGGTGTATAATATTAATACATATTACCTTATAATCACCTTAAAACTATTCAAAAATATTTAGATGTTTTTTAAAAAAATGAATTATTTATTGTTAATAATGATTAATTCTCTCACTATATGTTCTCCAAAAATATATAAAAATAATTTATATTAAAATGAGCTTCATCTCCATGGTTGTGGATCAGATCTTCAACTTTATGGTTAAGAGATGGAGGATGATCCAAAGTTCTTGGTTGTATTTCCAAACAATGTTGTCTCAAGATTCAAATATAAATTCTTTATTTTACTATACGATGTGTCTTACCACTGCATTATATTTTTTGTTCATTAAATTTAAATTTGAAAGTTAAAAAAATATAGGTTTAAGGGTGTTAGAAGTCCTTCAATTTTTGAAAACAAAGCAATTAAGCTCATGAACTTTTTTCACCCAATTAAGCCTTTGAACCAAGAAATTAAATAAATTAAGCCCTTGAACCAAGAAATCAAAAAAATTAAGCCATTGAACCAAGAAATTGAATAAATTAAGTCATTTGACCAACTTTGACCATTAAATCTTGATAGTTTTTTTCCTTTTGATATTATTGGCACATTATACAATACAGTTTTATCATATTGCATTTACAGATTTTTTTCAAAAATTATTATTTATAAATTTTGTAAGTTTTTTTAGAATTATAGAAATTTTAAAGATTTTTTTAAATAAAATAAAAAAATTCTGAAAATGTCAAGTGGAAACACTATGATAAGATGGGCTGCAACAATGGATCCAAAAAAATTGTCAAGATTTAATGGTTAAAATTAATCAAAAGGCTTAATTGATTTAATTTATTAATTTAAGGCTTAATGATTTAATTTATTAATTTAAAGGCTTAATTAATTTAGTTTCTTCGTTTAAGGGCTTTAATTTGATGCAAAAAGATTCATGAGTTTAATTGTTTTTTCTAAATTTAGGGTTTAAGTAAAAAAATATTATTATATTTTTTAAAATTATTTATAACATGAACTTACAAATGAGAAACAAACAAGCAAGTAATTAGGGAATAGAATTTACTACTTTTTATCTCTTTATGCGATGTACTAATAATTTTATATCATGAGTATTATTAATAAAAAAAAATTAATATATGCCATATAAAATTATTGATGGGAGGAGGAATTTTGTTGGCAAGTAGGTTTTGTCATGGACTTGATTCGGAATACAAACTAGCATTGTCTACTAATCATCCTAGGCAAAACATGCACAGCCACCACTTCCAAGCCACGTGGTGGCGCCACCTCCCAAGACCTGACCGGCTCCTCCCTTACATCCACCACTATAATCCTTTCCCCATTCGCTGAAACTGCACAGATTTTCCCTCTCCCGGCTGCCATCTGCTCTGCACGTTTAAGCTGCTCCAATTCAATCACTTTCACCCAACAATCTCTTTCCCCATCGTATTTGCTTAACCTTCCTTTCACTTCATCAATCACATAAATCACATCTTCATCCACGGCGGCTGCCGCCGGCCCATTCCAACCGCCAACCATTCCCTGAGGCATCTCTTCCCACTTATCCAATCCCACATCGTAAACTGCACCTTCTTTCACGGCCTTTCCTTTGACATTAACCATGCAAAGCTTCCCTCTATATCCAACCGCCTCCACTGCTTCTCTACTAAACCTCCCATCTTTAAGCCGTGCCTTGTTTTCCCAACCCCAGTTTTCTCTCTTCTTGTTTAAATCCCACTGCTCCATTGACCTTGCTACATCTCCTTTGTAATGAGAGCCGACGCCGCTTGCCATGTAGACGACACCTTGGGCTGAGCCTGCAGCGCACCACCGCCGCGGGGAGGTTATTTGGGGGCCGTAAAACCACCTGCTGGACTCCGGGTGGAAGACTAGAGGGCTGGAAAGTGCAGGGAAAAGCTTGTGAGCTGTTGCAGCTATGATGACTAAATGGTTGGAGACGGTCAGGGATTGAACCGGAAGGTTTCGGGATAGGAAAGAAGGGTGGCGGTGGAGGAGATGAAGCGGAGGGTTTTGTGGAGGGGTGGGAAGGGGTTTCCAAGATGATGATATTGGATCAAAGGAGAGGAATTCGATTGAGTTTTGAGGAACAATTTCTGCAAGGTTTGTTACGGCGGCGTTTCGGTTTTGCTGAGGAAACAAAAGAGCATAGAGGGAGAAGAAGGGAGGGAAAGAAGGAGAGTAAAGGAGACGACGCCATGGATGGCAAACGGAGAAAAGAAGGGACGGCGGTAGAGAAGAGAGGCAGCGTTGAGCTATATCGTCGGGGAGGCCTGGCAAAACGGGTCCAATTCCATTTTCATTGTCATCAATGGGATCATTTTTAGCTCCTTTGCTGCTTCCACGAGTGGTTTCCATGAAGAAAGCTGGCTGCATCTAGGATTGGGAGGGGGAGTGGCCTTTTATCTTGTAGTTTGGGGCTCACCGTTTGTTTAATGTGTATTCGAGATTTGTGACCATTGCTATTAACAGGTTCGGAGTCAAGATTGAATTACGATAATATAGACCGATTAATTCTAAAAATGAATAGGGTGTTAATAATATTATCGAATATAAATTCTCATGTTCGTCTCGACTTTATCCTATGAAAAAATGGATTCCTAAAATGATAGGATATTAGTTATATGACCTGGAGGCTGGAGATAATCACGTAACCCTAAATGACGTAAAATTGTCTTATAAACTGTAAACACATTTGGTAAAGAAGGGAATCCGGAAATAAAGGCAGCCATGCATAATACATAGTATATGTTCCAGTAACTTTTTTGGTGGCCCACTCTACTTGGACAAATATTTCCATATTACACAACCAATTAATTAGATCTTTATAGCCGCCAAATAACTGCTCCATTTGCACTTATGAGAGCAAGAAAACGATTTCTTGCTTCTTTGTTGCCGTGTGCCTCTCAATGTTTTTCATTATATTTCTAGCCAAAATTTAAAGTTTTGTTTCCTTTGTTTCGAATCAGGACGGAACTAGGATTATATCTAATATTTTTAGATTGGGTTTAAAACCTAACACACTTGAGTCCAACTATGGTTTTGTGAACCTAACTCATTAAAACATTACTTGTTCAAAGGAAATGGACAACTGGTTTTGTTACTTCTAATATGATAATATTATTAAGAAGTGTCAGGTTTTGAAACAAAATATTCTAAAGGAATGTCTTTTGAGGTACAAGTTACAACCATATTTTGAAAATGTCTAAATGATGTAGGAGCGTTTTTCAAATGTAAATTTCTTTTAGTTTAGGTATACTCCCTCCATTCTATTAATTTTTTTGACTTTTTAAAAGTTATTTTTTTTAATTTTAACCATATTTATTTTAAATATTTTAAACAATTATATTTTTATAATATATGTATTTTAAAACTACTTGGTTTATAAAATATATTTTTTATATTTTTCTCAATAATAAATTTTAAATAATAATAAGTCAAAATTAAAAAAAAAACTGACCAAAAAATCAATAAAGGGCAAATTTAATGGGACAGAAGGAGGTTTTACTGAAATTATAAAAAAATATAGTGTTGAAATTATTAAAAAAACTTTCGAAACTTTACTGAAATTATATTAAAAAATTCGGTATAAAAAATAAAATTTAAAAATATATATTTAAAAATATTTATATTATTTTGTTATAGATTTTAAAAGGCTTGCATTGCTTCAACATAGGGCAATGGTGAAACTGACAAACTAATTAAGAAATACATTTATATAGCGCAAATATTATGATATATCACAACACAAACAAGACCCCAAACTATCATAAGCACAACATGTAAAATAATTGGGCATGTACATAACCAGCACGACAAGTGGTCCTTTAAGAAATGGCCAACGACAGTCGACACGATTGTCCGCTCAAAATAATTGTTAAAGCACGTAAAAAGATCACGGTCAAGTTATGGCGTAAAACCACAATAACAAGTAAATTAAAAAATAATACACTCATAGATCAAAGCTGTTATAAGCAAAAGAAGACCTCGAAGCGTTTTGTAACCCCTCGTCCCGGTCTGGACGGATGACCGATCCGAGTGGGCCACACGGGGAAAACCGAAGCGAAACCCGTTAAGGTTCCCCCTCGGTTAGCAACCCTATTTTTTTTTTATCTTTTCTAGATGCCTTTATTAAATCCTATGTGATAGGACACGCAGCGAACAAACACGGATACGAAACCCACAAGACATGCAATTAAACAACCAAATTTTCCTTTTTAAGCAGGTGGTATCGATACACATACAGAGGGTATCGATACGCCTTGACCAAAGTCAACCCTCTCAGTCAACTCAGGGAAGACCGTATCGATACACCCTTGAGCGTATCGATACGCCCTTCTCGGTCAACTTTCCAAGGTCAACGAAATGGAACCGTACCGATACGCTACAACCCCGTATCGATACGACCTAAACCCACCAACTCCTCTGAATTTCAGAGAGTTGGGACCGTATCGATACACCCTTGTGTATCGATACATTCAGCCTGACTTGAATTCCAGAGAGTTGATACTGTATCGATACACCCCAGTGTATCGATACGCCCAGCCAAAACTGAGTCCTGCAGGCAAGACCGTATCGATACGGCCCTCAGGCGTATCGATACGCCCTGCACTGCAACTCTCTAAAAATCAGCAAAACCAACAAAACTCAACTCTATATGCATTTTGGGACTTCCCTAGACTCATTCAAGCATTCATACCGCCTCTATTAACTAAAATCTAGTCATACAAGGCACCCAACATGGACGAACATCATTCAACCAAAGAATCCACATAATCATTCAAAGAAGGCATACAAAGCATACATGAGTTTCATGCCTTAGCAAACAAACATAAAACATTCATATAAGGCAATCCAAATAGCAAAGCAACACAAACATCCAAGGACTGGCTATAAGCCTCCCAAATAAACACTTAGCCATCAACATAAACATGGTTTACAAATCCATCAACATGCGGCATTAACAACATAAGCCAACACAAAGGAGTCTAGATACACGCTCCTAAAACACGTAGCATTTCCCATTGCTAAACTACTACATTATTTAATAAACCATACTTGAGCAAACTACCACATACTTGGACGCCCTTTTCCTGCTCCTTGTTAACTCCAAGCTAAAGATCTGCATTGTCGGAAAAAGGAGAGCGTAAGCATAAAGCTTAGTGAGCAGAGCTCTAAAACATAACAACAACAATGCAGAGTTCAAAGTTTCCTTTAAAAGTAAAGGCCAACACATACAAGTCATCCAACAACCTAATCTATTTACTACATACAAGTTCAACCAAAGGTCAACAACATAAACATTTCACTTCATGGTATGCACAAGCATAACCAAACTTTCACTTACGGTGGGACTACACATCACCGTTTTAACTAGTGGATTTCCAATGGGACTACACATCAAAGTACTATCCCACTAGTCACTACCGGTGGGACTACACATCACCGGAGCATCGACAACACACGTAATTTACACAAACACAACCAACATACAAGTACGGTGGGACTACACATCACCGTTTCAACTAGTGGGTTTCCAATGGGACTACACATCAAAGGAATACCCAACCAGTGACTACCGGTGGGACTACACATCACCAGAGTCTTATACTTTTGCTACTGGCGGGACTACACATCACCAGAGCAACGACAACCATGCAACACAACACACAAATCACCATCACACAACATGTACTCACTCTATCATACACAACCACACAAGCTGCAACAAAGTCCACAACTAGGCACCAAATTGCTACAATCAACCTTAACAAACACAAATGATCTTACTCACCATTTCCGTGCACAACCTGCACCAACTTACACTTATCTCACAAGGCATATAACAACACCATAATTACCACCACACAAAATCAACGATATAATAAGAAGCAACATGCTTCCTCCCAAATATATTGGAATTTCATACATAACAATTCATCACCACAAGTAATGAAAACAAACAGTAAAAAGAGGAAATTAAAGAGGCAATTTACAACAACTTACTCTTGAATTTAAACTTGACTTTTCAAGCCCAAACAAAACTCTTCAAAACCAACTTTGAACTAAAACGATACTTGAAAACATTTTCACATCCACATGCTTAAACCAACTTTTGAAATCAATTTAAAACATTAACCACTCACCTCACTTCCTTAAGCAATTCAAGCAAAGCCGACTCAAGCCTCCATGACTTCCGATATCGATCCCGATACTTTACCAACGAAATTCTTTGCTCCTAATTATCTCAACACAAGTAAATTAACCTCAAATCAGTCCACAACACAACATAGCAAACCCGGAATGAAATTCAAACATCAAACACTTGTTTTTCAAACCAAGAACAACCACTAAAAAGTCATTCCCGAGCAGCCCTTTAACACAGTCCGAAACCGTTGATTCCAACACATTTAACACTTCCAATTGCTTCCAAAACGACCTCCAACCAATACCCTAACATCAACCCTCAATTTCCAACACAAACCACACCCAAAATTCAACTAAAAATCCTCCTAAAAACCTATAAAAACACAATTTCGGGAAATTTTATAAAACACCTCAAAAATTATATATGTTGAACCGTTTGGTTCATAAACTTCATATCTATCACTGTTAAATCAAAATCTCAAGTTAAACACCATAAAACAACCATTTTCATTCAAATCTCCCAAAAATCCAAATTCTAAAACATGGATGAAAATGAAAACTACTTGTACTTTTGAAGAGAGGAAGTTGAGAGCAAGTCAAAAACGTAATTACCTTTCAAAACCGAGCCAAAACGAAGGAGAAAGGAGATGAAATAGTATTTGGGGAGGGAGAGATGTTCTTCACGTTAGAATAAAATGGAAGGGAGAGGAAGAAGAAGATAACTTAAAACTTTATTTTATAATAATTTAGATTTAATGTTCAATGACCAAAATGTCCTTAAAGAAAAAGGGAAACCACAATAGTGCCATCCATGGCTTTTGGGCTCAATTTAAAATTAGTCCAAATCTTAAAACCCGAGGCCCAAACCATTACTTTATTAAATAAAATATTAAAATCGAAACCCGAGACAATACTAAAATATTATTTTCACCCGACCCCTAAACCCGGGTGTTACACGTTTAACAACCATATAATAGTCATTCAAATTGTCACTTCATTGAAAAAAACATATGATATCAAGCTACTCAAAGCATATTACACGATCGACAAATATATTTATTAGCTAATTTGTCAGCTTTATCGTTATCATGCAAAATTTATAAAATATATATATATATATAAATATTTTAAAATTTTGAATATCCTTTTTTAAAAATTTTAATTTTTTACAATGTCAATTTATTTTCGATATAATTTTCAATATTTTTTTGAATTTTTAATAATTTTAAACTTACCCCTAATTTAATTTTTTTTAAAATAAGTTATAAAATAAAATTCGTCAACTAGAATAATTTAATTTTCTTTTAACTCAACTCAACCTAATCTGATAGAACACTCGTCCCTAATTTAGAAGATCGGTCCCCCAATATGTAGAGATTGCTAAATACCCTATCAAATTCGTTCATTATTGATAAATGGAAGAAAAAAATCTCATGCCCCTTTTCAGTGTCTTTTTATGTCCCAACACTAAAAAATTAAATTTTAAGCCCTAACTTAAATTCTAAATCATAAACCATATACCATACACCCTAAAAAATACACCCTACCTAAAATTCTCTAAGTCCTAACCTTAAATCTCAAACCCTAAACTTTAAATTTAATTTTTAGTGTGGAGCGTAAATAAAAACATCAAAAAGAATTTCTATTCAATACCCTATCCATCAAACCTTTTATAAAGGGAAAAGTTGACATATGAAGTAAGAATAATTTATTTTATATGGTCACACAGGAAACGAAATATATTTGTGAGGTCCAACTTTTTGTTCATATATATAAGGTTCATATTACTATATCTATGATTCTCTACATATGCAGGCTATACTCTTCGAAAACATCTTAGAACTTGGAAATCATTACAAAGACCAATGATAATGCTAGTAAAGCAGTACTAAATGCCAACCAAAAATAAAAATAGAAATTTTGGAGTTATTACAATTAATATATATATATATATATATATATAATTTACTCGTAAAAATGATTCGATGATGAGAAACGTAAAGTTTGATGTATGAATACGAATCATGTAGAAATTATAAAGCAAAGAAAAAGTCTACATCAAACTTTTTGTAGTGTTTTATTGTTGTGGTGGACGAGAATAATAAATACGTAAAAGTGAGTCTTGTTGGCCATTTAGTGGTTCATATGAATGCAGGGATTGCAATCGTTTTTCTTCTTTATTTCTTTCTCTTTTGTCTTTGAATCTTTAATTTCTAGCTTTTTTACATCAAATTTTAACCTTTTTAACATTCAGTATATAATACTTATACTATACTATATAGACTCCTACTCACCTATAAATAAGAGGATTTTAAACGTTTAAGCGTGTTCGATCTTACGTTTTCTTGTATATTGGATTAACGACAATGTCAATCAAACTATACGCAATAGTCCAAACTCGAACATTTTTATATACACTAGATTTTGTTATATATACTATACGGATTATAAAAAAATATAAAAATTTAATTACCAAATGATCATAGTTACGATGGTCAAAAAAATTGTATCCAAATCTGTTAATCACATACTTGATCATTAGATACTTAATTTAAAGGTTTATATCATAAATAAGTATATAAAAATTATTCACTTTTTCATTTAGATACAATGTATTTTTTGGTTAAAGCAAGTCTTAAAATATTTTTTAATCAAAATATATCAATTTTTATTTAAGTGCTTAAAGTATTTTTTAATTAATGTCACGTGTGAACTTTTAAGAATTTAGATGAAAATGATTGTATATTTTATGTACCTCTTTTAATTAAAAAAATACTTTAAATACCTAGATGAAAAAGATAGCAACTTTAAGTACGTACTTTGACAAAAATATACTTTAAATACTAAGATGAAAAATACGATATACTTGAAATATAAGCCTAACTTAACTAGTGAATTTTTACATGGCGGTTTCACACCTCATCCCCTAATCATTGTGGTAAGTGTCTCTCGTACCTTAACTAATGGTCGAATGTTAGATCTTCGCTATTGTGCATGGAACAATTTTAAAACTTGTAGTCAACATCTACCCGTGTATGAGCTAACGAACATAAATTTAGTGATGTATGCCTAGGAGGGAAAAAGCAAATAATTTCAATATTTCAAAGAGGTCGTTTTGCAAGTCTGAAAAAATAGCCAGTGTGCAAAGTTTTTTTTTGAATTGGATCTAGGCATTTTTAGGTTGATATGACTTCTTATGAATTGATCATCTATCTCTTAGTTTTCCAACGCATCAAACCCGACATCGAGAACTCAAGTTATGTCTGTTTTATTGAAGACCGTGCGAGCAGAAATCTCTATACATGTTTAATACGAAAATTATTATTTATTATAACTTTTCAATAATTTAATTGATTTTTTCAGACTTAAATTCAATCTAAGATTTTTTAGGGAGATGTTTAGATGATTTAAGATTAGATTTGTTACTTATGTACTAGTTTTTTTAGGTTAGATAAAATGTGTTTATTTATTTTATTATTATCTTTACTTTATTCATAGTTAAAGTTAATCTCTTTATGTATAGCCTATTTGAAGGTATATTTGTTGCTTTAATAAAATACAATATCATGAATTTTTTAGTTACAAAAAAACTTTTGGTTATGGGCTCTATTCAAGGTTGACGGATTCGCCTTGTTAATTTTTCTATTGAAGCTTTCTTCAACACGAATTTTAAAGTTTTCGTGAGGGAGGTCGTCTTCACACTCATGCTTTCTCATTCAATTGCGCCTGAGAAGGTTGTTTAGAGTCGCTTGAGGGTGTTTGCTTGATTAAGTGCTATCAAGAGGGTACGTGAGGACAATTATCTTGTTTTCTGCATCAAGAATTTGCTAGATTAATTGCGATCTAGAGGGTTCCTAGATTTTGAGATTTTTCTCGAATTTTGGATTTTCGTATCAAAGAATTTATCATTGGGCTCACTCCGGTGGATACATTAGAAAAAATCTTTTAATTTTTTTCAAGTAAATTGATTTCGGTTTGACTTGGTAGATCAACTCGGTGTATATATATTGACACAATGTAAAACTCAATTACTTTTACACTTTTTTCGGACCGTTGGATGAGGGTAATAAATGACTAAGATTAATTTCTTATATTTTTTAAGTGATAATTTTCACATTTTTTACCGTTAATCTCATACATCCATTTATCTTCATCCATTATATATATATATATATATATATATATATATATATATATATTAGTAAAGAGTAAGTTAGCTTAATTAGGAAAATATTGAAACACAAAAACTATTGTACACGTTAAAATGAATATAACAATTTCATTGTATGTAAAAGAATTCAAAATTTTCCATCTTATCCAACAAAAACAACTATATAAATAACTACCTCTCAAAATTCAATTTTATTATTTTAAATTGTTTAAGAAAATAATAGAAAGATAAAAACTCATTAAAAAAAACTACTCCACTCTCTCATTTATTTATTTTTATCAATAACCATGTACATTTTTATTACCTTATTTATTATTATTACTTTTAAAAAGCATTAGTTAAATTATATTTTCACCCACATTTAAGTGTGTAATAGGATTAGCTTATGGTAATGTAAAATTAATATAGCTTTACAAATTTTAATAATATTTCATACTATTAATATCTTAAATAATTTAGTTGTGTTAGGAATCAGAATTCTTGATACATTGCATATTATTTAAAAAAAACACTTATAAGAGGTCCACTAATTAGTCGAGTAATTAAAGATATTCATGTTGTCTCACCTTGTATAGCTTCGAATCCCAACATTTACCTTACAAATATAATACCTCTCCAATTAATAAAAAAAACTTATAAAAACTTGAATTGACCTCAAAATTCACATAATATCAAGGTGTTGATTATATATTGATTCTCTAGGAAAGAAAGAAAGAAAAAGTAAGTAAAATGGGACGACATTGTCGCTTAATGGATGTTTAGAGAGTAATAGTAAATGATAATGTTTTTGTGATGTTGTTGCCAAGACCTGGCCAAGCGTAAGTTTATTATTATTATTATTATTATTATTATTATTATTATTATTATTATTAATTTGTGTGTGTTTGGACGACGAGAAAATGACAAGGTAGGGAATGAAAAGTTTGGGATCTCTAATAATTTATTACAAGTTAGTTAGGGTTTTAATAAAAACAAGTTACGAAACATTATCTTAACGGGAAACAGAAATTCCTAGATACTGATATTTTTCGGATTGTTTTATATCGGTTATAGATGCGTGTTTAGTATAACTTTTTTATAATTGAAAGATTATGGCATGTTAGTAAATGGCGGTTTGAGCCAAAATTAGAAGTTTTAGTTAAAATTAGAGGTATGACTGATCAAATCTGCTAATTTGAATGTTTGGTGAATAACGGATTGGAATAGCAGTTTGGGGTGAAACTTTTAATATTGAAAAAGCTACTAATAAGAACTTTTTGAAATTAGAGGTTTTGATATAAAAGTTATAAAGACCCTTTTACCCTTACAATTATCAAAAATCTCTAAATAATCTAAATTAATTTTTTTAAATTTTAATTCTTCACCCTCACTTATTTACATTGTGGTATTTGTAAATTAATATTTTTTTCTTTTCATTCTCGCACATTTATATTTGTATTTAAATTTAATAATTGCTTAAATTGTATTAAAAATAATTATATAAATAATAAATTAATATATACATATATGCATCCTTCAAATATGCTTAATAGTGTTATATTAAAAATATATTTTTATAATCTAATTAATATTAATAGATACAAAATATTAATAACTAATAAAATATTTAAATAAGTATCGAATATAATCATGTCCTTATATGTTATTTTGCTTGTTTTGGCTATCAGTTAATTTTACCAAACGTTTTTATACAATCAGCTAATATAATATGCTAGTTAAATCAACTAATACAAACAGCTATCTGCTAATTGTCAGACCTATATAATACATTTGTGTTTAACTATATATTCGACATCTTACTATTGATTAAGATCATATATTATTGGAGCACTAGAAGCCAAAGCCAATCAATCTCATGCTAGTTTTCAATCTTTTACATTTATGTTCTAATAATCTAATGTATGAAATATGTATCTTTCATGTTACATATTTCATGTATACCAAGAATCATACAGTTTAAAGAGTGAAAAGGGATTTAGTTTTATACAAGTTACGTATCAAGTTTTTACCCTAATTTGAATGTGTATGATTTGAAATATTTTGAATTAATCTCCTTTTGAATTCACCTTTGGATTTGGGTTTGGGTTTGTACGAAAACAGTGATTCGGCTGGAGAAATTATTATATGAACCGACTCACCGCGTTATCCATAGTTTCGTTCATTAAAATTCAACATCATTTTTTGTTCTATGTTATTAATCCATTTATAATTAATTTCTAAGTAACCAATTCACTTCCTATTTATATGGCAAAAAAAAGTGAATATTCATCTTTAAAAAATGACATGAAAAAAAGAGATGAGGTAGTTAAATTTTAGTAGATGAGACCATAAATGATGTGGTGAGCCGGTTGCATATAATAATTTTTCCTTCGGCCGGCTGGCCGACGTCATCTGATGGGCCTTACAACGCCGACCAAGGACACCTGGGCCAATGAAATAAGCCATGTAACCCCCTAGACCCGCCTATGCGTTATGACAGATCTTAGGAAGCCACATTAGGGTCACAGGAGCGACCCACGGTAAAAATACACATAAAACATTTTCTCTGAAAAATACATATTAGATTATAACAGTAACTTTAGTTGAAAATACTCTTTCATGAAAGCATTTAAACATATAACAGTATTTCAGAAAACATTTTACAGACACTATCATGAAACAAAAATGTTATGCATGCCCACTAACTATGTCGGTACCGTACTCCAAAAGCAACGCCGAGAGAACTCCCAACACTGATGTCAAACGTTATACCAAGATATATTCCTTTAACCTTAATTTCGAGTTATACCGGTTGACTCATGATACTACGTTCGATCGCATTCGAATCCGGACTGGATGTCCCATGACATTTCGAATACCAAGATACTTGCATACCTTTTAAGTTTTCCGACGATAAACAAACACCCCCTCCAACGGTGACTCCGATGATGATGTCGTTGGTACCGGTGAACTCGACTCGACATGATGAACGAAATGGTGGTGGAGGTGTCGAAAATGAACGGTCGGATCTCGGTAGATCTGAGATTGAATCTCTACCTATTTCTTTCTTTCTCACTTTCATTTTTCTTTCTCTTTTTTTCCCCTTCTGCGAATGCTTAAACTTGGCAGATATATTATCCTTCAAAGAAAAAAGGTCAAATTACACTCTTAGCCATTTAATTGTTGGGGAGTTCACACTTTTGTCTCCAAACTTTATTCCATTTTCAAATTGGTCATCAATTCCTTATAAATCAAGCTTCCCAAACCTGAATTCATTCAATTAAGTCCCAAAACTTATTATTTTAGGGAAAAAGAAGATTAAATCTCCCAAAAATTCTTAAAATTTTACTAGCCCCATTTGAGATTGTTACAATTCTCTCCCCCTTAAAAGAAATTTCGTCCTCGAAATTTACCAGAGTTGGATCAAAGCAAAACTGTAATTCCGTTTTTTTTTTACCCGCTGAAACTTGTCCATCAGATTATGGTTATTCCTCGTGTCTCACAGACGGTTATATTCTTAATCACGCGAAGTAACTTTATATTCAAATTCATCTCAGACCTGTTTATCAGAATACGGTAATTGCACCCATACGGAATCTTGTACGGTGCCAAGAAAATATTTGTCTCATAACTTTTATTTTAAACAGACTCGGTCGGGGATAGAAAACCTTTCCTACTATTACAGAGGTCACTCATACGACCCATTGCGTATTTTCTATAATAGACATAACTCATACGAATTAACTAACGGTTTGCGGATGAACGTCTGTAACTGTAGCTTAGACAAGTATTCAAGGCCCCAAAGAGAGTCTTCCAAAATCAAGATGTAAACAATAAAATTCCATAAGTATGATACACATAACGGTACATTGCGTCACTTTTCCCCAAAATGTCTTTCTTCATACCGGACAAGTATAACAAATGTTTTAAACGAATATCTCTTACATTCATTAAAATACTCCGATAATTGTTTCCTTCGTGCATAACAGAGCCACCACATAATCTATACTTCCACCGATCTCACAGACACTTTTCTTTTAAATTCGTAATACTTTTATCAAATTTTTGTCAGAACATTCTCAATCACACTCATTATCACCGAGCTACTTTACTTGTAATCTTATATCGGTTTCCTCGTTCGATCAAACATTTATTCTTAATCTGTTTCAAATCTTCTATTTCACATGCATAAACCATCTCAGGTTCTCTATCCAGATTCAAATCCATCAATTTAATCCAATTCGTAGACAGACATTACCAATATTCCTTTCCAGTATAGATCAAGCTATTATGGACAGAACGGTTAATTGCACTTATCACAGGAAATGATTCGACATCGGAGTCTCGGCTTGATGGAGTACGGTTAAGATCTAGGGGCATGCACAGACCAGACACCTTACGACAGACGATCGGCCGATCAACCCAGAAAGACGCAACTCTAAGCTCTGATACCACTAAATGTAACCCCCTAGACCCGCCTATGCGTTATGACAGATCTTAGGAAGCCACATTAGGGTCACAGGAGCGACCCACGGTAAAAATACACATAAAACATTTTCTCTGAAAAATACATATTAGATTATAACAGTAACTTTAGTTGAAAATACTCTTTCATGAAAGCATTTAAACATATAACAGTATTTCAGAAAACATTTTACAGACACTATCATGAAACAAAAATGTTATGCATGCCCACTAACTATGTCGGTACCGTACTCCAAAAGCAACGCCGAGAGAACTCCCAACACTGATGTCAAACGTTATACCAAGATATATTCCTTTAACCTTAATTTCGAGTTATACCGGTTGACTCATGATACTACGTTCGATCGCATTCGAATCCGGACTGGATGTCCCATGACATTTCGAATACCAAGATACTTGCATACCTTTTAAGTTTTCCGACGATAAACAAACACCCCCTCCAACGGTGACTCCGATGATGATGTCGTTGGTACCGGTGAACTCGACTCGACATGATGAACGAAATGGTGGTGGAGGTGTCGAAAATGAACGGTCGGATCTCGGTAGATCTGAGATTGAATCTCTACCTATTTCTTTCTTTCTCACTTTCATTTTTCTTTCTCTTTTTTTCCCCTTCTGCGAACGCTTAAACTTGGCAGATATATTATCCTTCAAAGAAAAAAGGTCAAATTACACTCTTAGCCATTTAATTGTTGGGGAGTTCACACTTTTGTCTCCAAACTTTATTCCATTTTCAAATTGGTCATCAATTCCTTATAAATCAAGCTTCCCAAACCTGAATTCATTCAATTAAGTCCCAAAACTTATTATTTTAGGGAAAAAGAAGATTAAATCTCCCAAAAATTCTTAAAATTTTACTAGCCCCATTTGAGATTGTTACAATTCTCTCCCCCTTAAAAGAAATTTCGTCCTCGAAATTTACCAGAGTTGGATCAAAGCAAAACTGTAATTCCGTTTTTTTTTACCCGCTGAAACTTGTCCATCAGATTATGGTTATTCCTCGTGTCTCACAGACGGTTATATTCTTAATCACGCGAAGTAACTTTATATTCAAATTCATCTCAGACCTGTTTATCAGAATACGGTAATTGCACCCATACGGAATCTTGTACGGTGCCAAGAAAATATTTGTCTCATAACTTTTATTTTAAACAGACTCGGTCGGGGATAGAAAACCTTTCCTACTATTACAGAGGTCACTCATACGACCCATTGCGTATTTTCTATAATAGACATAACTCATACGAATTAACTAACGGTTTGCGGATGAACGTCTGTAACTGTAGCTTAGACAAGTATTCAAGGCCCCAAAGAGAGTCTTCCAAAATCAAGATGTAAACAATAAAATTCCATAAGTATGATACACATAACGGTACATTGCGTCACTTTTCCCCAAAATGTCTTTCTTCATACCGGACAAGTATAACAAAGGTTTTAAACGAATATCTCTTACATTCATTAAAATACTCCGATAATTGTTTCCTTCGTGCATAACAGAGCCACCACATAATCTATACTTCCACCGATCTCACAGACACTTTTCTTTTAAATTCGTAATACTTTTATCAAATTTTTGTCAGAACATTCTCAATCACACTCATTATCACCGAG
The DNA here is from genome assembly GCA_030270665.1 of Hibiscus trionum. Taxonomy (NCBI): domain Eukaryota; kingdom Viridiplantae; phylum Streptophyta; class Magnoliopsida; order Malvales; family Malvaceae; genus Hibiscus; species Hibiscus trionum. The sequence continues at coordinate 73,509,840 of BSYR01000003.1, read as the reverse complement.
CTACTTTACTTGTAATCTTATATCGGTTTCCTCGTTCGATCAAACATTTATTCTTAATCTGTTTCAAATCTTCTATTTCACATGCATAAACCATCTCAGGTTCTCTATCCAGATTCAAATCCATCAATTTAATCCAATTCGTAGACAGACATTACCAATATTCCTTTCCAGTATAGATCAAGCTATTATGGACAGAACGGTTAATTGCACTTATCATAGGAAATGATTCGACATCGGAGTCTCGGCTTGATGGAGTACGGTTAAGATCTAGGGGCATGCACAGACCAGACACCTTACGACAGACGATCGGCCGATCAACCCAGAAAGACGCAACTCTAAGCTCTGATACCACTAAATGTAACCCCCTAGACCCGCCTATGCGTTATGACAGATCTTAGGAAGCCACATTAGGGTCACAGGAGCGACCCACGGTAAAAATACACATAAAACATTTTCTCTGAAAAATACATATTAGATTATAACAGTAACTTTAGTTGAAAATACTCTTTCATGAAAGCATTTAAACATATAACAGTATTTCAGAAAACATTTTACAGACACTATCATGAAACAAAAATGTTATGCATGCCCACTAACTATGTCGGTACCGTACTCCAAAAGCAACGCCGAGAGAACTCCCAACACTGATGTCAAACGTTATACCAAGATATATTCCTTTAACCTTAATTTCGAGTTATACCGGTTGACTCATGATACTACGTTCGATCGCATTCGAATCCGAACTGGATGTCCCATGACATTTCGAATACCAAGATACTTGCATACCTTTTAAGTTTTCCGACGATAAACAAACACCCCCTCCAACGGTGACTCCGATGATGATGTCGTTGGTACCGGTGAACTCGACTCGACATGATGAACGAAATGGTGGTGGAGGTGTCGAAAATGAACGGTCGGATCTCGGTAGATCTGAGATTGAATCTCTACCTATTTCTTTCTTTCTCACTTTCATTTTTCTTTCTCTTTTTTTCCCCTTCTGCGAACGCTTAAACTTGGCAGATATATTATCCTTCAAAGAAAAAATGTCAAATTACACTCTTAGCCATTTAATTGTTGGGGAGTTCACACTTTTGTCTCCAAACTTTATTCCATTTTCAAATTGGTCATCAATTCCTTATAAATCAAGCTTCCCAAACCTGAATTCATTCAATTAAGTCCCAAAACTTATTATTTTAGGGAAAAAGAAGATTAAATCTCCCAAAAATTCTTAAAATTTTACTAGCCCCATTTGAGATTGTTACAAGCCATGTTACCAGGAAATCGGATATATCAGAATGTTCAATGCTAACTTTCAAACGGCATTTTTGGTCGTGTACTTGCTGCTGCTGACCGGAGGGAAGCTTGTTGATTAAATAATAATATTAATAGATGAAAAAATATGATTACCACAAGACAAAAACATAACAATATTTAGTTCTAAACTCCAAATTCAAAATACTAAAATATAAATTTTTAAACTTTAAATTAAATCTTTAAACCTTAAATTAAACCTATATGAAATATTTTCTCTTAAAAGTTTTGTTGTTAGTGTGATTATAAATCTTATAAAGACTTGGGTTTGAGTCCCAAAGATTGCAAAATTTCCATTTTCTTCCACATAAATTGGCTATCCCAGTTTTTTTACCGATTCTTATTTTCAGGTTTAAAACGGTTCAAGACAAAAGCAACTCAAAGAGGACGGTCGGATTATCAATTTAACTGATCCGAGTCATCAATTTGATTCTGACAACACATAATAAACAATCATATATATTAATAATTGAATATTAGTTTGAATAACATTGTTACTGGCGTACTTAAAATTACGGTTTCTTTATTCGAAGTTCATTTCTCAAAAGCTTGAAAGAAACTAATTAATTAAGACTTAGCTTTTCTAACCGTTCCTTTAATAAAGTTGTGAGATATATATATATATATAGGTTGCCTGCCTGGTGACAGAGCTTTGTCCAGACTAATTCGGATCGACCTGCGTTACACGTCTAATTTTGGTGGATAAATCTTCCAACAAAAATTTTCTGCATACACAAAGTCTCAAACTTAAAATCTACTCAAATCATACTAAACTGCTTACAACTTAGATCAACACATTAATAATTAAATACAATATATTAAGTGATAAAAAAATTCAGTGAATATGTAGACATGATCAGGTCACCAAACATGTTGGTATTTCTTGCAGAACAGTGGTTTGGTTAGCTTTTCTTCTATTTTGTTTATTAAAATTTAAAAGGGCACCAAATACATGAAGAAAATGCAAAGGTTGTCAAATCCATGATTTTATTTATTTATTTCTTGTGCTTGGAAATTTTGGAGTAATAAATACTTGTCCAACTAATTAAAGAAGAAAAAATGAAAGCTTTAATGGCATTGATAACTAGCTTGCACAATTATCAATTATGCGTGAAAGTAAGCAAAATAATAAAGGGCTCCCAAATATAATATGCTTGAGAAAATTATGCACTTGCGATTATTTTACTATGGAAACCATATTGAATAACTTATGTTAGGATTGTCCTAAAAAATTTATGTTTAGCAGGACACTTTTGCTCTCTCATTCTCTAACAAAGGGATTGGTTTTTCTTTCTCAGCAAATTTCAAGGTCGACTCGTCTCTTCTTCTAGATCAAAGCTTTCATATATGCTTCAAAAAGAAAATCACACATTTTGCGTGGATCTTAGGCAACCGTAGTAAAAAAAACTCCATCCAAATAAAAAGGAGTAAACTGTCTATAAATGTCATAAAACTTCCATCTCACATATTAGAGACATTAAAGGATTTTAATTAAAATAAGATATTAATTAATTGATAGTTAGTGGATTTTCATTTTACGTAACTACCAATTCCCTCTCATTTTAGCCAAACACCATTTTCTTTCATCTTTTCTAGAATTTTTTCTCTCAAAAGTTCTCTCAACATTTTATAAATCAATTTCAAGAGATCTTCCTTAATTCTTCAAGATTTTTGCAAGGAAAACTTGTCATCCATTGAATAAAGCAAGGATTGGAGGTAAATCTCGTTCTCAACCTCTAATCTAAGTTTCGAAACATCTGAAGGTGTTTCGGAACAGTTTGGCCACTAGAGAGTCCTGTTTCGATACCGGTCTCGGAACCCACCCGAGTACCGAAACGGTTAACACCGTTTCGATACGGGTGTTTCGGTACGAGGATTGGGCATTCCGAAACGGATGACCGTTGGATGATGAATTTGAATTGTTTTGAGTTTCCATGTTTTACGTTTTAGTCCTGGATGTTATGGATGCAATTGCTTGATCTTGGAATGACATTTTTAGTTGAGATTTGGTTGAGAGGCATGAAATATGATTAATTACATATTGGTAATCTTAATTTCAGCTAAGTCCTTATATTTTCTGGAAATTACATTGTGGTCCCTAAAATGTGTAAATCTTGCAATTGAGTCCTTAAACGTTTCTGATCGCTATGTCCCTCTCACCTATGATTCTTGCGTAATCACATAGGATTAATGTGCATTTAGAAAAGATAAAAAGAAAAAAAGTTGTTAATCAAGGTTGACTTTCGGGTTGACTTTGGTTTTTCCCGTGTAATCTTCGTAGTTCGGGTCATACGTCTAGGTCGGGCTAAGGGGGTTATAGGGTTTAAGTTTTTTGTTTAGGTTTTAAGGTTTTTGTTTATGATTTTTGTTTTTGAGTGTTTATAATATATATATATATGGGATGGGATCAAGTTACACTATGTAAAACTCATTTAGTTTTACACTAATCCATAGCCATTGGATGAGTGAAATGAATGGATGAGATTAAAAGTAGGATATGGAAAGATTATCACTTGGGGAAAAAAGTAAGGAGTTAATCTCATCCATTCATTTAACCAATCTAATGGCCATAAATTAGTGTAAAACTAGTTGAGTTTTACATAGTGTAACTTGATCCTAACCCTATATATATATACTTTGATCCAAGGATTTTAGGTTTTAAGGTTTATGGTTTTTGTTAGAGTTTAAGATTTATGGCTTATAGTTTTTGTTTATGGTTTAGGGTTTTGTTTAGTGTTTTTTATTTATGGTTTAGGGATTCATTGTTTATGGTTTATAGGTTTGTTTAAGTTTAAAGGTTTTTGTCTATGGTTTAGGGTTTAAGGTTTAGGGGTTATGGCTTAAGGTTTAGTGTTTATGATTTATAAATAATTTATTTTCTAAAACCATAAACCCTAAAGCTAAACATAAAACCCCAAACCCTAAAACATAATTCTTAAACCTGAACAAAGTCCTTAAACCATAAACAAAACCATAAAACATGAACCATAAAACCATAAACCCTAAACAATAAATAAAACCTTTAGCAAATACCCCTAAACCCTAAACAAAAACCCCAAACCTTAAACAAAAATCATAAACCATAGACAAAACCCTAAACCATATACCCTAAAACCATAAACCCTAAACATTGAACAAAACCTTGAATGAAAAACCCTCAACCCTAAACAATAAGCCTAAATCCTAAACCCTAACCCCTAAAAACATTAAACACTAAACCATAAAAATCATAAACCTTGAATTCTAAACAAAACTATAAACCCTACACCCCAAACAAAAACTCTGAACTCAACACAAAACCATAAAAAAAAACCTAGACCATAAACACTTTAACAACTCAATGTGAGAATTAATATTATTAAATGAGTTAAATAATCAAAGAATCCTCTTAAGTGAGATTCTTATAAAATGTTTCATATTAAATGCACCAATAGAATATTCTACTTAATTAAGATTTTATTGGTTTTTATTTAAGATTTTATGGTTTTTATGGTTTAGGTTTTTATGTTGGGGTTTTGTGTTTTGTGTTGGGTTTAGAGTCTAGGGTTTTTGTTAGGGTTTAGGGGTTTAGGGTTTTTTGTTTAGGTTTAGGATTTATTGTTAGGGTTTATGGTTTTGTTTAGTGTTTAAGGTTTAGGGTTTTATGGTTTATGGTTTTGTTTAGGGTTTTGCTCTAGGGTCTAGGATTTAGGGTTTTTGTTTATGGTTTATGAACCACTTATTCTCTAAAATCCTAAACCCTAAACGAAAATTATAAACCCTAATTCTTAAACATAAACAAAAAACCCTAGACTTAAACCCTAAAACCTCATGAACCTAAACAAAACCATAAACCCTAAACTAAAACTCTAAAATATAATCCCTAAACCTAAACAAAAAACCCTAGACTTAAACCCTAAGCCCTAAAACATAAATCCTAAACATAAACAAAAACACTAAACCCTAGATAAAAACAATAAACAAAACCCTAAACTATAAACCCTAAACCCTAAAAACATAAACAACATACCCTAAAACCATAAAAACCCTAAACCCTAAACAAAAATCATAAACACTAAATCATTAACAAAAAACCATATACCGAAGACAAAACCCTAAAAACCCTAAGCCCTAAAACCTAAAATCATTGGATCAAAGTAAATTATATATAAATACTAATCAAAACCCTAGACAAAAACCCTAAACCCTAAACTCCAACACAAACCTCTAAAACCTAAACAAAAAACCTTGAAAAATCCTAAACCCTAAACCCTAAACACAAAACCCCAAACCCTAAACAAATAACAAAAACCATAAACCCTAAACACTTAAACAACTCAATCCTAAAGCCTAAAATCCTTGGAGCAAAGTAAATATATATAAATACTAGACAAAACCCTAAACCCTAAACAAAACCATAAAATCATAAACCCTAAACTCAAATACAAAATCCTAAACCCTAAACAAAAAACATAAACCCTAAAACCTAAATAAAACCCTTAAACTATAATCACTAAACTATAAAAATAAAAACTATAAATGAAAACCCTAAACTCTAAACAAAAAACTCTAAACAAAAACCATAGACCCTAATCACTTACACAACTCAATGTGAGAATTAATAATATTAAATGAGTTAAATAATAAAAGAATTATTTTGAATAAAATTCTTATTAAATGTTTCATGTTAAATGCAACAATGGAATCTTCAACTTAATTAATGTTATTAAATACACCTTAGGGCATAGGTTAGACAAAGCCTTTTTGATTTAATTTTTAACTATATGAAAAATCATTTAATTATTTTGATTGTCTTATCTTTTTACTTGTTTTTAAATAGGCTTACCTTAAACTTTAAAAAATATCAATTAAGCTCATAATTTTTTTTGCACTCAATTAAGCCATTGAACCATTAAATTTGATCAATAAAGCCTTTTGTCCAATTTTGACCATTAAATCTTAACAGTTTTTTTATATATTACTAGCATATGATACACTACGGTTCTATCATGTTGTATTTATATTTTTTTCAAATAATATTTTTGATAAATTTTACAAGTGTTTTACAATTTTTAGAACTTTCAAAGAATTTTTTCAATAAAATAAAATTTTGAAAATGTCATGTGGAAACAGTGTGACACGACGCATTGCACCAACATATCTAAAAAAATGTCAAAATTTAATGGTCAAAACTGATCAAAGGGCTTATTTGATTTTATTTCTTGGTTCATTGACTTAATTGGATGCTAAAAAGGGGGCTTAATTAATTCTCCCCCCCAGAAGTTTAGGGGCTTCTTACGCCTTTAATCCTTTTAAATATTATACAAAATTAATGTCACTAATTCGAACTCTAACTTAATCTAAAACTTGCACACAGTAGGTGAAGCAGTTAAGAGGTTTTCCAAGAGGCCCAAAAAAACTTTTACCAAATTTCCTACACAGTAGGTGAAGCAGTTAAGAGGTTTTCCAAGAGGCCCAAAAAAACTTTTACCAAATTTCCTAGACAACTAGGTGAAGACATGTGTCACCACAGTACGAATACACACGTCATTAATGAAATTTAACCATGAGTTCAGGGGCGAATCCAGACATTTAAGTTTGATGGTTCACCTATTTACCTTGTTCAGAGGTTTAAGGCTTCGAATTTCTCCAGACAATCAATTTGACTACAACAGACTAAATAAGCATAAAAAATACATTTTGTTAAAGAAATCCCTTTGCTTGAAAAAAATTAAAAAAGTAATAACAATCCCCAATTGATAAAAGTGACAAGAAAGTTGAATTGATAAAGGGGTGAGTAGAGAAATTAAAGACCAACCATTTTTTCTTGTCAAATATAACGTTTAAAGAGATAAGTGTAATATTGTGGAAGTTCTTCCGAGTTTCAAAGACAAAAGTTATCAAAATTTCAAGCATTTGAGGATTGACCCAAATGTAATTTTTGTAGCAGTAATTTTCTTTAAGTATGAAGGGTGACCCAAATGTAACCTTACCCATATTTGAGTGACTCAAATGTAACATTACCCATATTTAAGTGACTCAAATGTAACGTTTAAAAATTAAATGACTCAAATATAACATTACCCATAATTGAGTGACCTCCGTTGTAGTTTACCCTAAAAATTAATGGTGGGTCACGTAACCCACTAGGTACCTACATAGATCCGCCCCTACATGAGTCTGAAATGGAAGGTTTTATTAGTTAGGTGACTAAAATAAAAATAAAAGTTAACTTTAGTGACATGTTTACAAAACAGTTCTTTTTCGATGACCAAAATACTTTTTTTACATTTAATTGACCAATTATATAATTTACTTTTAAAATTAATAACCACAAACTATTTAAATGCCACCCTCAATTAAATTTTTTGGTAAATTACATAAACAGTCCCTGACTATAAGATATTTTGTGAGTCTCCTGATTATGAAAAGTTACAAAATGGTCCCCCAACTTATAAAAGTAACAAGTTATTTTTAATGGTTGATGATGTCGCAGTTAACAAAAATTGGCATAATACACATTTAGTCCTTCATATTTACACATTCAATCAATTTAGTCCTATTTTGAAAAAATTAATAAATTTAATGATCTTTATTTACTCATTCTATCAATTTAATCATTTTTATTTAACCCTTCACTCTTACATCGCCTCCTTACTTCGACGACCCTTTGCTCGACCTTCGTTCCGTCCGACGACCCTTCCAAAGAGTATGAGGTGGTCGGACGAGCAAGGGGAGTAAGACAAAAGAGTCATCAGATGGAATAGAGGTCAGAGAGAGGGGCAATCAGAGCATGGAGATTGTGTTCGGAGTGGAGGGTTAACTAAAAAGGGTTAAATTGATAGAATGGGTATATACAGAGGATTAAATTTATTAATTTTTTAATTATGATTAAATTAATTAAATGTAAAAATATTGAGGACTAAATGTGTTATTTTACTAATTTTCATTAACTGCCACATCATCGTTGAATTTTTAACAACACCGGACCAACTTGTTACTTTTTTAAGTTAGAAAACCATTTTATAACTTTTCATGGGAAGGAGACTCAACAAAAAATCCTTCTATAATCAGGGGACTATTTATGTAATTTACCGTTAATTTTTTGATTCCTCGATTTTTTTTTCCAAAGATTCCTCGATTTTTTTAGTAGGCTTCATCATGCATGATACATTAATATCCTTCACTTTCTATGTGCCACGTCGCTCCTATGAAAATCTCAGCGCTCAAACGACACCGTATCAAAACATCCTCTCTATGTTCTTTATTTCTATTTTCCGCTGCAATGTTTTGTCCACCACCAACTTCAAATCTGCCATTATCTGGACTCTGAAGCCATGGGACAAGTCTTAGACAAATTTCACGGTAACCTATTGATCTTTTTTATTTATTTTCTTTCTAAAAAAATTTCCTTGAAATTTCATAATACTCCTACTAAAGTTTCTGATCCTTGACACCCAGTAGTTGTTCTTTTCATCATGTGAATCATAAAGAGTGCTTTTTGTTATGCATAAAAAGCTAAACTTTGAACTTCTCCAGAAAAAAAAGTAATCTTTAATTATCATTTTGAAGAAATGGGTATTCAGAATATGATGCTGTAGGTGACCATGTTGACTGGAATTGTTTGTTGCTGCCAATCATTAGTTAATGACTTTGAACAACTGTGTTTTCATGGCTTCTTGTTTTTCCTTGTTAGTTTAGGTAAAATCTGTGTGTGTAGTGAGATTTGGTATTCTCTGATCAATATACTTTGTGTTACTATTTGGCTTTATGAGATCTGAACAAGTGACCTTGCAATTTTTTGTAATTATATTATATGTATTGATTGTTCAACACTTTTGTACAGGGAAGGAGTGGAAAAAGGAACAGATTAGGAAAATTAGCGATAAGGTTTACGAGCGTTTCAAAGTTCAATCCGGAGCTACCTTAACTTTCGAAAATCTATATATTGCTGTCCTGCTTGTGTACAAGTGAGGAGTTCAGCTCAACAGTTTTTTTTTTTCAGTTTAAATGATTTCATATTATGTGGTCTTGCAATGGAAGATTGTTACCTTGTAGGAGCTAAATGATCGTTGGTTGTTTCTTCTGTAGTGATATTAATAAGCGCTTGCCCGGACCACACTTCGATCCGCCTTCTAAAGAGCAAGTCAGATCAATGATGCAGGTAACCCCGAAATTCGATGCAGCGAAGAAAAAGACTGCATTTGAGGATATACTTTACTGCTATAAAGATGTTATGAATATGTTCAAATGATTTTAATTCGGTATTCTGGATATATGTACTTGGTTGATCTACAAGGTGTCGGAGGACTTAGGTTACCGATTTGGTTGTTTTTTGTAAAAGGAAGTTCTTGCAGTTTAAAAGGGCATATTTGCAGAGTCAAAGCCTCAAAGGGACTTGCTTTTTCTATATTTGTATCTTTTGCTTTCTCTAAAATGCTTCACTCAAGAACATGATATAGTGATGGTTAATGGTATGTATCAGTTGATTTGTTTCCTTTGCAGGAGTGTGACTTCAACCTTGATGGAGAACTTGATCATGAAGAATTTGTGGAATTTATTCAACGGCTCACGACCGACGCGTTGATTGTTGTTAGTCAGGGGCTGATTGTCACTTTGGTTGTTGCTCCGACCGTTGCCATGGCGACAAAGAAGGCTACTGAGGGTGTTCCTGGTGTTGGGAAAGTGGTGCAGAAGTTACCCAATTCGATTTACGCATCCCTGGTGACCCTTGCAGTTGTTTGGTTTCAGACTTGGCGTGAAGAGGTTTAGTCGAGCATTCTATCTTTTCTGTCAAATTAGGAAATTATGATCCATGTAAATGAGATTAGATCTCGGTTTGTATAGAATGTCTTTCAAGTTGGCTTAATTATCAGAAGTACAGCATTTCTGAAACTTCTGTTGAAGAATCATTAATTTGTGATAATATACAGCATTATGATCTTCATATGAAAACTCATAATTTATACTATGGTAGGAAAAATGTGACCATTTTTTTGGTGCTTAGACATTTGATCCATTTAATGGCATCTCAGTACTTGGCACTGGTTAGATACGCGAATTGTTCAAGCCAATGAAGAAGATAGAATCTTAGATAAGGTTACCAAAACTTCAGACATGGAAGGACGTGCATTGAGATCTTTTAGCCGGTTCAGCCGGCGGATATTCAGGCCTAAGAGAAGTTCTTGAGCTTCTCTCTTACATTGTCCCCTTCAAGCTCTGCTTTGATAGATGCAGGTAACAGCTCTTCACCTTCGCCGTTCTTTGCAGCATTTTCCCCAGATATAATAACCCCCAATGCGAAACCTTCCAACATAGGTGTGAGTGTGACCACACCATTTTCAATGTATTCAGGTCTTACATTATTTTATTTTATTCTTTAGTATGATTACTAGGGAGGGTAACGGGTCAGATTGTGTCAGGTTTTTTGGCCGACCTGCACTTGACTCGAAAATTTAACATCTTCACCAGAATTTGATCCGGTCCAAAGTTTTATAATGATTTACCAACTTGAATTTTAGATTTAAAATTCGAACCCGACTCAACTCGACATAAATAAAAAAATATTTTTTATTTTTATTTGATAAATTAAAGTATTATTTCAGATCGGGTTGGGTATTTTCATTTTAAACTCAAACCCGAACCTACCCAATCTCATCCTAAAAAAACTTGACTCGAACTCAAAATTTTCTTTAAAAAAACGACCCTTGACGGTCATGTCGGGTCTGGGTCAAATGACCATTCCTAATGATCACATCATATTTAAAAATTTCATTGGTGCAATAACCGTGTCTACTAGAAGATGGTGATAGGTTATAACGAGTATGATCCATTAGTCTTTCAGTTATTTAGTAGTGAAGTGATTGCTTTTTGTCGAATTATTCAAAACCCGTCGGGTTTGGGTCAAATGACCATCCCTAATGACCACATTCTTCATATTTAAAAATTTCATTAGTGTAGTATATGTGTTTACTAGAAGATGACTATAAGGATATAATGAGTATGATCTATTAGTCTGTCAGTTATCTAGTAGTGAAGTGATTGTTTTTGTCGAATTATACTCTATGTCACTTATCGAACTGAATAACAATAACAGAGAGTGCGCAAAAAGGACTGAGTGTCTTAAGGGTGCGGTGTAAATTTTTTAAAATATAAATGATTAAATTTAAATGTTTTTGTATCAGAACCTAATGGGTAGAAGGTATAAATTTTTGATACAAATTATTTTTATAAAATAAAATAAAATATTAGTTACTGCATGTTATAAAATAAAATAATAATCCATGAAGCTTTTATATCAAATTATACACATTTTTATAAAATCGATTACATATACACATATTGGCCACTGCTGGCAAACAGAGTTGTGATAAAAATTTAAGAGAGACTAAATTGCTAAACTTCATAAAATATAAAGATGAATTAAATATTTAAATTCAAAATTTAGAGAGAACAAAAATTAATTTACCTAAGGATGTTGATGACACCTCTCCCACCCTTTGTTGCAAATTTGAAACATTTAATAATTTTTGGTCTAATTGCAATTTAGTCTTGTAAAAAATATACAAATTAAAAAATATAAGGGTTTATTAAATATTTGATCAAGTGGGGGCTGAATTATAAAAATGAGTTTGTGCCTTCAAATGTTTGGTTTAATAATAATTTAGGTCCTATAAGTTTAAATATTATACAAATTCGGATTTATCCTCCTGAATTTTGAGTTTAAATACTTAATAAGCCATTGTATTTTTAAATTCAATATTTCAGTCCCTCCTAATGTTTGATTTTAGTTCTGTCCCTGTTAAGTTTTATCCCTAACAGTTGACATCCTTGGTGAATTGGGTTATATACTAAAAAATTTTAAATAATTTTTAGGTAATTACAAGACAATATATGTTCATACATGACTTTAACCTTTTGACAAAGTACACATACGTTACAGATAAAACAATTTGGTCTTCTTAGATAAGCATTATTCTCTTTTCCCTTGTTGAGTTCAGTTATATATTAAATTTCAGACCGGTATAAGTGTGTTTAGTACTCGGTAGTTGGCCAAATACAATGAACTCAACAACTGTTTTTAAATCCGATAAAGGATTCCTTCTCCCCTGTCAATCTGTGCCCTCTTCCTACGGTCTGCACATTTCAGCAATGCTTTTAACTCACCGTCCATTTATTTGTGTTTGTATGCACTTCTTTAATGGCTTGTCTGAATGGGTGAGTATTTTTTGGATATTTTTTGTTGAAAGAAAATATCTCATGATTTATTATACATTTATTTTTATTTTATGATTTATGACAATTGTTACAATAAAAATAAAAGTCGTTTTATTGTCATGTCGACTTCAATAAATAAAATAAAATCACCATATAATCTTATTAACTTTAGTCAAAATAAAGGTAAAGTCGACATGCAGTCATGTCGACTTCAGGCCACAATACATGCTCATTCAACAAACCTCATTAGTTACTCCATTTACTTCATAAAAACAAAAAACAAAGTGTTATTATTCCTTGAAATAAAAAACACAACAACAAGTACAATATTACTACAATTACTTTATAAATAGGTGGTTATTTGTAAGAGTATAAATAAATCTGGACTTAAATCTACATATAATATTTAACGGTGAGTTTTAAACTTAAAATCTTAAAAGGTTTTTTTAACCTATGCATGCATGCAGTCATATATTAAGGGTTAATTAATAGCTTGTTTTAAATAAAAGATTTTACTTGAAAAAATAACAATCATTTAATGTATTACAAAATCTTAAAAGATTCTATTGAAAAAAATTCTCATCTAATATATTATGGTCTAGGGTTTATAGTTTTAGGGTTAGGGTTGCATGGTTTTATGGTTACGGTTTTAGGTTTTTCAGGGTTTAAGGTTTTATGGCTATGGTTAGTGTTTAGGGTTTTATGATTAAGGTTGTGGTTTATGGTTTTAGTATTTAGTGTTTATGGTTTATAATTTTAGGGTTTAAGTTGAATAGTTTTATGGTTAGGGTTTTATGTTTTAGGGTATGGTTAGCGTTAGTGTTTATAGTTACTGACTTAGGGTTTTATAATTTAGAGTTTTAGGCTTTAAGTTTTTTTTAGAGTTTAGAGTATAATGTTTAGGATTAATGTTTGAGTTTTAGGGTTATGGTTTAAGGTTTATGTTTTAGGGTTAGGGTTTATGGTATAAATTTTAGGGTTTTGTGTTTAGATTTTTCAACGGAATTTTTTAAGATTTTGTAATACATTAAATTATTATTATTTTTTCAAATAGAATCTTGTATTAAATATAAGTTATTAAATAACACTTAACTTATACATGTATACATAGGTTAAACAAACCCGTTTTAAAATTCTCGCGACTTCAATCTTATTATTTGTTGAAGGACTTTGATTCATGTCATTTAAGATCACAATGCGTAATTTTAGGCTTCAGTATGAGATTCGCGAACGTTGTGAGCAAGACACAATGTTAATGATTTTAAATAGTTTAAAATTGATTATAAAACTATTTGTTTATAGATAATTTTAATTTTTTTGACAATATGCATACTTTATAGATATAACGGTTGAACCCGAATCTCCTAAAATAACACCATCCGTTTTTTTACTAAAACCACTTGTTGGGTTTAACAAGCCGTAATATTATAATTACGAGCAAGATGTATTCTTATAACATTTCATTCCAGATCTAATCTATGATTATGAGTTTAATTTTAGATTTTAGTCCAATTTATCTTTGATTGTTTTAATCAATTTATTTTTCTTTTCTAAATAAAGTGTAAGACTAAGTAGAATTAAAAATCTTTATTTCACCAAAACATAAAATAATTTTTTTATTAACTATCAGTTAATTTAGCAAGATGGAGTGTTAGGTCTGAGTAAAGTTATAAAGTCAAAGTTTGACTTATAAATAGAGTAAATTAGATTTTGAGATGAATGTTCATATAATGAGTCTCTACGGTACCCAAACTAAATTAATCATCTAATAAATCAAATAACCATGGTTATGCTAAAAAAATTCTTATTATACATACTTTAATGAATAATTTATTTGTATATGAATCATGATTCATTTTTTTGAAAAGTATGAATTATGATTTTAATTTTATAAAATATTATAACAAAAACCCTATTATTCAGAGATCCACTAATTGGCCTAAAGATTATAAATGTCCATTTACTTCAGTCTTTATGTTGATTCGAATCCTGTTATTTACCTCGAAAATATTATTATAACACAACTTAATAAATAAACTCATTACTTAACCCAAAATTCAATAAATAAAATAAATAAAATACTTTGGTATTTAAATAAGTTTATGTTGAGAATAAAATAATAATTTTACTGTTGCTGTCATATTTATTTGATATTTCTAACTTGCTTTCCGCCTTTAATGCCAGAAGTCTTGTCACTGTCCCTAAAATTCCAGCTCCTGACGAAGAAATTTAGGCCTATTTCGTAGTTTGTAAAAAGTTTGAGGAGTATATTTTTGTCATTAAATTTGTACTAAATAATTAAAGTTAATTGTGTCACACGTCGTTAAACTATGGTTTTATTTTAAATTAATTTTTAAATATTTAAATATTATAATTTCATCTTTAAACTATACTCTTCATTTTAAATTAGTCTCCAAATTTTGAGTATTCAAGTTTTATCATCAAGCTATGATTCTCATTCTAAATTGATCCTTAAACTTTTTAAACGCTATAATTTTATTCCAAATTATTAATATATGCTAATCATATCTTATGTCAATAAAATTATTATAAAAATTGTTAATTGTCATGAAACACTTATATATATTATGTAATAATCTAATATGGTATAAATGATAATTTGAGGATGAAATTAGAATATTTAAAAAGTTTAGAGACCAACTTATAATGAAAGTCATAGCTTGGAAATGAAATTGAAATATTTAACTTTATAGACTAATTTAAAATAAATGTCATAGTTTAGGGACGTGTGGTATAATTAACTCAAATAATTATATTAATTTTCACCAAAATGTTTTTTAATCAGGTTTTTTAATGTGTGAATTGATTAATTTTTATTTTTTTTATCGATATTAATTATTATTGTACTAATATGATTCTTAATTGTACGTAATAGTCTATATGTGAATGATAATATTTAAATATTTTAAGCGTTAATATAGACGGTTAACGGTCCTAGCGTCCTACATTAAATATGATTGTTTTTCTTTTACAAGAAATTGTTTTCGCATCTAAATACTAAAGTCTTATGGAATATTAAATATTTCTCTCTCTTTCAAACTAAAATATATATTTTTAGTTCGTAGTTTTTCTTCACCCACGTGTAGAAGATCTAGAGTGTTTAAATTTAATGAAAAAAAACATTTTTATTTATTTATTTATTTCTTTGATTTTAAGACTTCAAGTTAAGGGTAAAGTCCATATGTCATTAAACTAATTTAAAATGATTTTTTTTTTTTGGATAAACTGTGTGATTTTATTTATCCAAGAAAGTAGCAAGCTACTTACAACTATACAAAAAACGCAAATAGACGAGGGATATTCAACAACAGATCCCCCACTCTAAACACAACTTCCTATTTACATCATCATTAGTATCAATCTCAGCCCTATACAATTTAGTTTTAACAAAATCTCTAATGCTATCAACAAGTATATTGACCGATCGAGAACTCCTCTGAAATAGCTGACGATTTCTCTCTTCCCAAATAGTGTAAATGCAAGCAAGTAAAGCAGTCTTTAATATGAACACTAAAAGTGTTTTGCCCTTCAGGGCAGCAATAGCCCATAGAAGTTCTTCCTCCCAATGCTTTATGTTTCGCTCCAACCCACACAAACAAAGTAGTCTATTCCAAAGATCAGCTGAAAAAGAACATTCAAAGAATAAATGATTCCTTGACTCGGCTTCCCTGTCACATAACACACAGAGATTCTCTTGAATGATCCCCCAACCAATCAACCGATCTTTAGTGGGGAGTCTATTGCGAATCACCATCCAACCCATAATAGAATGTTTAGAAGTATGCTTAGGAAACCAAAGCAGTCTATCCCAGTTCACTTTCTCATGTCTAACTCGAAATCTTTCCCAAATCCATTTAGAGTTAACAGGAGACCAATCTGCCATAGAAGCGAAAATTATCTCAGCATCACTTCTAATTGCAATAAGTTTCTTAGTCATCCAACTAAAGTGAGATTTTGACTCAATAGTCCAATAGTCCTTTTCCTTAAACACATATGCATTCATCCAAGCAACCCAAAGAGATCCCTCATTAGCAAGTATGTTTCTGACAAGGAAAAGAAGACAAACTTTGTTCCAATCTGCTGCATTCTTTAATCCAAGTCCCCCCTCAGATTTTGGAGAACAAATAATAGACCAGTTTACTCTTGCTCCTTTAGCTGAAATATCCGCCCCCTTCCAAAAGAAACGAGTACATATTTGTTCAACTTTAGCAAGAATAACTTTCGGCAAAACAAGCTGTCTACACCAGTAATTAGTGATACTAAACAGAACAGCCTTTATAAGTTGAAGTCTTCCTCCGTAGCTTAATTTCCTAGCACCCCACAGAGTAAGTTTGGAGCGAAGCTTATCCAAGAGAGGGAGGCAGTCTCCTTCATTCAGCTTCCGAGTAACAAGAGGAACACCTAAGTAACGCACAGGCAACTGACCAATTTTAAACCCAGTAACTTCTTGAATATCCTTGAGAGTCTCTTCAGACATACCACAAACATACATTTCAGTCTTACTAACATTCATCTTTAGGCCCGTAGCTTCATAAAACACATCCAAAACACTAAGCACACCCAACACAGAGTCAATTTTACCTTTGCAAAAAATTAGCAAATCATCCGCAAAACATAAATGGGTGAGAGAAATCTTTTTGCATTTAGGATGAAATTGAAAAATTCCATGTGCAGCAGCCATATTCAAAAGAGAAGAAAAAACACTCATTACCATCGCAAAGAGGTAAGGAGAGAGAGGATCTCCTTGCCTCACTCCTCGCTTCCCTTTGAAGAATCCCACCAACGATCCGTTAAAGGAAATAGAAAATCTTGAATTCATGACACAAGCTTGAATCCAACTACGAAATTGGGCAGGTAATCCTAAAGCCTCAAGAATATTCAATAAGCAATCCCAATTGATTGAGTCGAAAGCCTTTTGTAGATCAACTTTTAATGCGCACCGAGGAGAAAGAGTTTTCCTGGAATATCCCTTAACAATCTCTTGCGCAAGGACTGTATTATCCACAATACTTCTCCCTTTTACAAACGCAGATTGATTTTTGGAAATGATCTCAGGGAAGTAAGGACTTAGCCTATTTACCATAATTTAAAATGATTTTTACTGGCTACTGAAACTTTAGAACTTAAAAAATAATCATTAAACTTATGAACTATTATAAAATAGTCATCGGACTTTATCAAATTATTATAAATTAATCATTAAAACTTATTAAATTGTTACAAAATGTTCCTTAAACTTATTAAAGTTAATTACTATTTTATGACATGTAGTCTAGTAGCTATTTTGTAATAATTTAATAAACTTAATGACTATTTTATATTTTTTAAAACTTCAGTGATAATAAAAATTATTTTTACTTATTTTAGTTAGGCGTAATGTCAAAAAATACCCATAACATTTACTGGATAGTCATCTTGGCCCCTGTTTTTTGAAGCATTTTAACCTTCAACGTTTCATTTGAGGTCAAAATGACCCATTTGTATATGAAAACTTACTCAACTAACGATAAAACAACTTGGATATGACTTGATACAATGATATTTCAGCGGAAAAAATAGTTTTATAAAATTATTTGTTGACTGATGTGTCATTTTGTCAAGTTAATATATTTGTCTATATGACACTGCTATGTTAACGTGCATTGTCATGTATGTTTGTCACGTCATTTTAGTCACTTACTACTAATTGACTAACAATTTTTATTAACAAATAAATTATTTTAGCTTAAAATGAAACATTAGATTAAAATACTTAAAAAAATAAAAACTAAAATAAAAGATAAACATTTTTAGCCATAAACCCTCTTAGTTACTATTTCTATAGTTTGCCTAAAGTTTAAAGACTTTGCTCAGTGGTCGGTCCCATTTATGCAATTCAAAACTTCTTATTTTTCACACAAAGAAAGAAAATTAAAAAGAAGAAAAAGAAAAGTCCAACTACCAGCAGGATTAACCACCTCCGTACAACAAAATCCTATTATTTTCCCATGTAAAAAACCCGTTCTTGTTCTCAAAAGAAAAACCCAGAGCTTTTTCCTTTCCATTTCCTCACAAAAATCCAATGGTTTCTTTATCATTCTAATTGGGGGCAGACTCAGACCAAATAATTCAGTCCCAGCACAGGTTAATATGATTAAATCTTTCCCCTTTTTTCATTTTTTTTCAAATTATTGTCTGGATCCAACATTATTGGACTGAATCTTATATAGCTATATGAATTTTTGCTAGTTTTTAGTTTTCTTTTTCTTTTTTTCCCCAGACGAGCTTTTCTTTAAAGGCTCTTCTAGGAATTAAACAAGGCTAAAAGTTTTGAGTTATAGGATGTTAATGAAGTTTACTTTTGATATATGTTTATGAGCAAAAAAAATTGAGAAAATTCAGTTTTCTTTCGGTTTATTTTTATTTTGGGATGTACCCATTATTTGTTGGGATAGATAGTTATGTTGTATTGTTGTTACCGCGATTTTGGGATTCATTAGTTTCTGGATTTTAATCTTTAGGGTCAGGCACTTTGTTGGCCAAGTCTGCCATGTGTGGAAATAGGAAAAAACAAGATTCTTTGTACAGTTTGAAATGGAAATTACTGTTACGAGATCGAATTTCGAAGGATTTTCTTGGAATGGAGGAAAGAGAATAGCATTTGTTGCCCTTTGAACAGTGGGATCATTTGTTCTGCACACTACAATCAACTAGTTCAGTGTGCTATCTGGAAATTGGAGTGGTCTTGTTTAATCGCATCTTTTGTAATTCGTGTATATGATCATTTATACTTGATAGGCTTTACTAATTTGAGATCATTCATAGGTCTGCATATTGAATGGATAAATTCCTTTTTTTTCCTCCTAGAAACTGTTGAAATTATCGGATGAACTCTTGTTAAGAAAAGAAAAATAAAAGAAGAAATTGTTATATGGTCCAATATCACTTTGCTGGGTATTGGTTCTAGATTTGTTTTCTTCATAAAAGCATTGTATCACCATAACCATACCTTGGGTCCAGTTCTGAGTTCTGACTATTTTATTTCATATTAATTGTCTTGCAGCTCTGGAAGTGGTATTCTTATCATGCACATTTTTTTTACATTCTGGACAATGAAATATGGAACAGGAAAATAAAAAGAGGTACAGTGTGGGTTTTTGTTAGTGATGATGGAAAAAATACTAGGTTTCGTGCAATCAAAGCATATCTTGAAGAGTACCTATACTAACAATGTTATGTCTTCCAGTGAGCACTCCATGCACGGGATCAACAATGATGGGTTTAAAGCACAAGGCTCTGAATTTTTAAAAAGGTAGTTCCTCAACTAGGTTCATTTTTTTCTCACTTAACAATCTTCTATGACTATTCTATCTAAAGTATTCTAGTTTTG
Organism: Hibiscus trionum; assembly: GCA_030270665.1. Taxonomy (NCBI): domain Eukaryota; kingdom Viridiplantae; phylum Streptophyta; class Magnoliopsida; order Malvales; family Malvaceae; genus Hibiscus; species Hibiscus trionum. Next base: position 73,489,943 of record BSYR01000003.1, on the reverse strand, counting down.
TTATCATCTCAAGTATTGTCTTGTTAAGCAGGCACAGCTCTGAAACACATCTTGCTCCGAGTAAATTAAAAGAAGATGGAAATTTTGATTTTCAAGGTCCAGAGGCCAAGGTACTAGAACTTTCTGAACATACCAACGGTGGATTCTAGAATCATGATGAGGCTTTGTGTGGTTCCCTCACATAAATTTTATGAATAGGAACTTCATTTGCGAGCTAGTGCTCAAAAAGAGGAGATTCAACGTCTTCGTGAACAAATTGCCGTTGCATGCGTGAAGGTTTAACATTTCTAAAGGCTATTGCTTCATGCAGATTAATTTCTATTTCCTTTTGGAAGTAAAATTCTTCCAAGTAATTTGATAGTCATTTAACCTCTAGCATTTCTGATTGACATACAAAGAATCATATTAATCTGTATGGCCTCAGGAATTGCAGCTGCTGAATGAGAAATGCACGCTGGAGAGGAAATTCTCTGATTTGCGGATGGTACATTATACTCCCCACATTTCATGTATTAATTCTTTGTTTATTTTTATGGATTGACAAGCATGTTATTTTACACATGAACTGATGTAACATCATTTTGCGTGGCAGGCAATTCATGAAAAGCAAAACGAGTCCGTCACTTCTGCCTCAAACGAATTGGCTCGCAGAAAAGGTGACCTTGAAGAAAATTTAAAGTTGACTCATGAGTTAAAGGTAAAACATAGTGTATTTCTGAAAATAAAATATGTTTTCTTTATAATAATATTTGACATCTTTGCTGAAGCTATCTAAGCTTAAACTACTGAAGCCTTATTCTGCAATTCGGTAAAGTTTTATGGAGCATCGAAAACTTTCCGCATAGATGATAATTTTTCAGGTTCAAGTTAGAATGTAATGAACTAAATATGCTCTAATAATATTGATTAGGCTAAAGGACCTGTTCTAGCTGTGATGATAAACTCGATAAAACCAAAATGTTGTTTACTCAATATGCTTAGCAACATAGTTGATCTGTCAATTGGAATTGTTTCAATCACTACATATTTAAAAGAAGAGAAACAATTTATAAGCTCTCTTTCTATCAGTCCTAGTTGTTCTTTAATCGTAAGTCCATGTGTAAATGACAATTGACAAAATTAAGAATGGGGTCAGATTCCCCTTCTATAATTTATAGTGATGCACAACTACATGGCATGGACCAAGTATTTAGGATTCAAATAATGGGTAAATATACAGGCAAGCTTAAGGATAAAAAGAACTTAAAGAACATGATATACTAGGAATAGTTGTATTTATACATAATTTATTTCCCTGATAATTCTGTATGTTTATTTGGTGTTTATCTTTTGACCAAAGCTCAAAAGATAAAGAAGCCAATTCGACAAATTGGGGGGCGAGGAGCTCTCTTAAACAAATCAAGTCAGCTGCTGATGCAACTGATGCTTGGCTTACCATGTTCATCGCCTCAAAGCATATTATTTGACTTTTCCCCCAGTATTTAAGTTCTGTGGAGTTTTGTTCATTTATAAAGTGTTTATTCTAAAAATCCTAGCAATAACAAATATAAATATACAATAGAGCGATAGTAAGTCTAACAGCTTAGCAAAGGAAAATATAATGTCTTAGAAAGGTATGAATTCTTAACAATGACAATTTTCTTTATCTCAAAAAAAAATAAAAAATACAACATATACATTCTGTTGGTTGTCTCATCATTTAAAAAAATTAATTTTAATTTCCTATTTTCCATTGACGCATTCTACTTTTTAAATGTAACTATTTTCCCTCACAGCTTTCTGTCTCTTTTTGAGAGCTACCATGCCTCTTTTTGAGTGCTACCACTTTACTTTTTGGTTTGCCAAAATTTGTGAAAATTTTATTGAACTTCTCCCCCCCCCCTCCCGGCAAAAGTTTTGTTACTGAATCTGATTCTTAGAGAACTCTCATTGGATCCTTAAAGTCATGAATTTAATATCAATGCCACCCACACTAATTTCATTGATTCTTTTAGAACAAAAACTTTTGTTAGGAACGACTCTTAGAACTTAATTACAACCAGAGGTTTTCTCAAGTAGTGTAGGTTTTAGTTGGAAGAGCTAGATTTTGTCTCATGATTTTCTTGTAGTTAATTCTTTTAAGACATTGTGATAATTAGTGTTGTTCGTTTTTTTCTAAAGAATGTATCAACCTTTAGGATCCATTGTTTGGCATGGTTCCTAGATTCATCTTGTCCTTGCACTTTTTATACCTTACATTTAAGAAGTGTATTAATTTTTTTGAAGAGAAATCTTTCTATGACATCAAACAACATAGCGAACTGGATGTCATTTGGGGGAAGGAGAGGGGGGAGTGGGGGGGGGGGGGGGGGTGGGCTTAGTGTCACTTTTGCATGATCACCTTTGTAAATCCCCATTTTCATTACTATTCACTGCTACAAGTAAATGCACAAATTAGAGGACAGGTTACACTTCCCCACTGGAATAAAACCAATTTTATTGTTATCATCACATCGATGGCTAGAGAAATGTGTGTAATATAGTTTGTGAAAATAAGTAGTTATTCTTAATGTAGTGCCATTTCATTGTAATTACCATTTGCTCGCTTGTGCTACCCATCAGAGAGGCTGGTCATACAATCTTCTATCTGGTATATATTGAACAACTTTCCAGTTTGACACCAAGCCAGCTTGGTGATTTTCTAACTGTATGCCTGTATGCACTTAGGGTAACTTGGAAGAATCCACATATAAATCCATTTTGTCAAAATTTCTTAGTTTCAAAGGATAATTTAACTATTTAGCATGTTTCTTGTGGATGTTTGTATTTTGCAATGTTCTTGTTGTCTTCCATTCCTATTTTCTCTCCCTCTTCGTATAAAAGGAAGTTTTTAAGGGTATCACTTTTCTCAGGCTGCAGAGGATGAGAGATATATCTTCATGTCATCCTTGCTTGGGCTATTGGCTGAACATGGTCTTTGGCCCCACGTTGTAAATGCGTCTACCATTACCAGCAGTGTGAAGGTATGAACTTGATAACATGTTGGTTTTCTTTGTTTGACAACTAGGTGCTTATGGTCATTGGGTTTCAATTACACTGATATGGCTATATGAGGTATGAGTATCAATTTGGGGCTTCCCCTGATTCTTGGTAAAATTTTGTTTGACTTATCCCATCACAGGACCTGAGGCTTATGCACAAGTCACATTAAAAGAAATTATACTGTCAAGCACTCACTATTGTGCATCCTATCTGACTTCTCCCCATTAAAATTTTAAGAGTGAAAAGCATGTAGCAAAATCAGGACAAGCTGGTACTTGCACAGGCCGCAGAAATTTGCCCATATACTTAATGAAAAAAATTTGCTGGTGCTCACCATTTATAGTCTTGCCAAGGTTCTCATATGATTTTTGTACGAGTTATGGCCTCCTACGATTATTTTCAGTTTATGAACATCCTTTGCCTTCTTCCATCAATTTACCCTCCTATATACCTTGTATCTTTTTGATGATTTAACGGGTAACTGTCAGTGAAACAAGCATGGTCTGATTGCATTGCATTGTAGTACAAGGTATAAAAATAAAACCACCAAGACCCTATTTACGACATGTACAGCTTAAATGCTATTATAGGCTTATTTAGTACATAATCATTACATCTTTTGAAATCATAAGGACAGTTCAGCATATGAGTTATAGGAATTGGGCATATGAATAGAATGGAGTTTCATATAATGAGGCTTTGAAGGGAATTATGTGTTCTTTGCATACTTAAGACCATGTTATCAGGACTATAGTTTACCTGTTGCTCATAGGCTGGTGTTGTTCTTTTCCTCTCCAAGTGTGATTTGTACACAACTATAATTTTCAGTCCATTGAGAAGAAGTTCCTTTTAGTTTTGTTGGACCATTTAAGATTGTGCTTTATTTAATAGATTGTATTCTTCATTTTGAGTAAAAGGTTTTGACAACTAAGAAATCTTGTATATATTTGCAGCACCTACATGATCAGTTAGAATGGAAGATCAGAACTTCGCATGTAAGTGTACTATCCTCATATTGCCTATATTTTTTTTTATTATTTGTAGCTCCCAGATTTTATTCTCATAACCTGCATCTATAGAAGAGAAACTTCATGTAAAAAATCGCTATCGCCAGAATGTTAAGGTCTGGGTCAGAGAAATCTAGAGTTGTGGATGATAAACCATTAATTTTATTTGTGGCCGTAGTCTTATAGACATATATTATATGGGTAGGAGAATGTTGTTTAGGTGTGTGCCTTATGTTAGACAACAAAAGTGCTTCGGACCATTTTAGGCAGTGGCGGATCCAGAAATATATTTGAGGGTGGGCACAGATAAAATTTTAAATTTTCAGGGTAGGCACAAGTCTTAAATATTACAAAAAATTAAAGACTAATTCATAAAAATTAAAAAAATTAAAGGTAAATGTGTAAACTTCAAAAAATTCAGGGTGGGCACAGGCCCACCCAACATTGTACCTGGATCCGCCATTGATTTTAGGGAGGCACATTTGATCAGGTACATGCTGGGTGCACCAAAGCACACTCTTAGTAAGGTAGTTGGTGCAAGAAAAGATTGCTTGATTGAAGTTCTCTTCAATTTTTATTTTTTTCATTAATTGAACCTTTAATATTAGAAAAAAGGACCATGTCAAGCTCTCAAATTCATAATGTTTGAGTTCAACAACAAACACAGCAATAAGGAAAACATGCATAATCCATTACAGAATCATGCATATTGTGAAAAAATGCATCATGGAAAAAAATGCATGTTGGGAAAAGATGCATAATGCATATCGGAAGTATCATGTCTTGATGCTTTCTATAACATCTCTGTATTTATTTAACAATATAAAAAATCAGATAACTATTCTTCAAAAAAAAAAAAACAGATAACTAGAAAAAGGACATTTAAGTTTTGTTTGACAATAGGGAAGCTTTTTGTGTTGATCTATCACAAGCAAAAATTGTAAGGTCAACTTGTTCTGATCTCACTACCACTAAATTTGAGTTCAATTCAAATGATAAATCCATTATTTTATCCTACATGATGGATAAGTCTTATGTTACATAGAAAACTAAGGAGTTAGCATAATTGGTGAATATCTTCTTAAAATGACTGGAAAGGCACTTATTCTGTCTTTATGCTTGCTATAAATTTAAGTTTTATTTGACGATAGGGCATATGTTACATAGAAAACTAAGGAGTTAGAATAATTGGTGAGTATCTTCTTGAAACGACATGAAAGGCACTTGCAAGGATCTAGGTTTAAAGGATTCTCTTCTATGTAACTGTCGAAGCTTCAAGGTTTCTGTGTATTCTACATGCATATGCGTGTAAGAACAGATTCACGGACTCTGGATGTGGCTCTGTAGGGATGTGTGTTTATATGCAGGCAACAACTCTTTACCTGATTTCTGTTTCTTGCATCAAAATTTTGCTTTAATGAGGCATTATATCTGTTGGCAACTTATAAGACTGTTAGGATTATCATTGGTGCCATTAGTTTGGAGAGCAGATAGTCTCATTGATTTACATACATCACAGGATAGAATTAGAGAGTTGACAGGTGTTCTCGGAACTCATACTGGAGGCGGATCTCATGAAAAAGATAGGCCCAATTATGGCACTTTGAACAATCAAAATCCTCATAGATCCACGGTACTATTTGCATGTAATCTACCAGATTACCATCTTTTCCTATTGCTTATTCTATTTATCAACTTTGATTCTCCTTCATTGTGTCCATTAAGTATTAAGTAGTCCTTTTATTTCTCTTTACACACTCAGGCTAGTCACGGCTTTTCTCCTACTAATCAGTATCCAGATGAGCAACATCAATTGCCCCCTGAGAATATGCTGAGATACATGCATGATAGTGATCACACTGCAAAAAATTTAATGTTCAATGATCTGGGGCAACAACGATTGAGCAATGGCTCTACGCAGGAGTTCTTGTTCAATTCTGATAGGTTTGAACCACTAACCTAGTTTTCTTGTCTGTTCTGCTTTTCTTGATAACAATATTAATTGACATATTTTGTTGACTCTTGAGATGTGATGAAACATATCCATAGCCTTTTCTTTTGGGTACAATTCCACCTATTGTCCTTGCTATGTGGTTTCTAAATTTCAAGAGATATTATCCAATATTTTTCCCTATTATTTGAATTGATTACATATGATAATTTTGAGTAGCTTCTCTCCCAAACTATGATTTCCTGAGATGAAGGATGTAGATATGCTAGTTGAGGGATTAAATTATCGAGGACTTTATTCACTCTGTAGAGACATTTTCCCATGTTATATTTTTTATACATTTGATTTAAGCAAATTGCTGTGGTGAGTTAGACTTTATTCATCCTGTGTGTTTTGTAATTAATATGGCCTGATCAATGTCATTGATATTGCTAATGTGAATATTGAAATTTGATTGCAAATGCAATTATATCCAGCATGTCAACTTTTCCTTATTCAAAGGCAGTATAGTTTTCACTTATCATGATATCCTTTTATTTATTCTCTAAGTTATCGTGTTTAATGCAATGTGACTTCTTCATTTAGTGTGAAGACATTGCTTTCATTTGATTATAATTAGAGGTTTAGTATGGCTTTACTTCGTACTTACCTGTTAATCATGTTCTTACAGAGGTGGTCCTGGGCCAAATCCTGATAGTGCATTTGATAGAGGTTTTGTAAGAATTGGGCCTGACGATATGACCAATGATGTCTTGTATCAGCCTGATGAGATGGCCTCCCAAGGTTCTGAAGGTGATTGACATTTTATATGTGGAAAATTATGATCTTTATTAGCATCTAATATAACTTATTTAAATTCAGACGGGCCTGGAATTGAGGGGTTTCAGATAATTGGTGATGCAACACCAGGAGAAAAGCTTCTAGGATGTGGATTTCCTGTACGAGGAACTACGCTTTGTATGTTTCAGGTGAAATTTCATGGATTCATGAAAAATCAACATTTGTGAAGTTTTTCCTTTTATATGCAAAGATTAATGTTTCATATGTTGACAATGTTGTTTGCACTGCAGTGGGTACGCCATCTTCAGGATGGCACCAGACAGTACATCGAGGGTAAGCATGAAAAATGTGTTTAGACTTTATTTACCAATATTTTTATACATTTTTTTATTTTAACTTTTTTTTGGTAAATTTTTTTATCCAGGAGCTACAAATCCAGAATACGTTGTCACGGCTGATGATGTTGATAAACTCATTGCTGTTGAGTGCATACCAATGGATGACCAAGGCCGTCAGGTAAATGCAGCAATAATTTTCATTTTCTTTTCATTAGTAGAAAGAGCCATGCATTCTGTTTTCAATTGTATATAGAACTCAATCAGACAATTCTATGGAATAGAATTTGTTTTATTTTCAGAAGGTCACAAATATCTGAAATTGAACAAATTATTTAATACAGTTTCTATGATATAGCTTTTAGCATACTGGCCTTGCATTGCATTTAGACTTGATGGGGATTTAAGTAGTATGCTACGTGTCATTTTGAATTTCTCCCACTTGATGGTAGAGAATGTGTGCTTGTGACAGCATCTTTGTCTCCCTTTAAAATAAAGTTCCTTTTCACAAGTGCCAAATATTACACTCATAATGTCTCCTGCAACTCACTTCACTTTAACTTTTTCACAATTTAAGGTTGAGAAGAGTAGTCTTTCCGATTTTACTTCTGAAAAATTGTTTACTTTTTACCAGGGCGAAATAGTGAGGCTTTTTGCTAATGATCAGAACAAAATAAGATGTGGTAAGTCTGTGTGAGCCCGAGTTGTTAGACCTCATGGTCATTGAAATTTCTCTATCCAGAAGTTATACTTATTGTTTTTCGTTTCATTTCATTTTTTTGCATTGATTGTCAAGACTCAAGTTAATTGTTTAAATGATAATGGATAGTAAGTTTGTTGCCATGTGCTTGATTTTCTGCATTACAAGTCTTTGTTACTTTGAAAATATGATATGTTTTGAAATTTATCTGTCCGGAAACCTTTTACAGAGGTTTGAACTATTTTATTGATGGTCCTTCTCTCTCTCTCTCTCTCTCTCTCTCTCTCTGCTTATATTTATTCTCTGTACAACATTACAGGTCTTCTGAATGATCACGATTTCACTATTATGTATCAGATATATTCTTCTCAAGTCCTACGATGATATTATATCTTGAATTTCTGCAGTCTTGTTAGACCATTTTCTTTTTGTTGTTTAATAATAACAGAATGTTATTCAACTTCTACAAAATATTATTTGGCTTCATTTCCTAAATTAGCAGTTAATGATTCTGTTTATGATTCTTACATGCACGAAGAAAGAATTGTGTTGTTTGTGTACAACTGTATTTATGGATGCAATACATTTTGTTTTGTTTTGTTTTATCAGAACATTTTCCTTTGTTTTGTTTGGCATCTTTGTATTATTTCATAGATTTCTGATTATTAGCTTTGCAGACCCAGAAATGCAAAACGAGATTGACACGTACATTTCCAGTGGCCAAGCAACATTTACCGTTTTGTTGCTGGTAGGTTTAAGGATTGCTCTTCCAAAGTTATCTGGAATTTCTCCCCTTCAAGATTTCTTTTTTACTTGTGTATTTGTTTTTGGTAATTATGCCTAATATTATCTAGTTTCAAAAGAAGTGATGCTTGGTGAATTCAAATAAAAGGTTGGCAATTGTATTAGCAGGAGATTTCTTTTAATTTATCTATCAATTCTTATAGTTTATCAGTTCTGCTGCTTCTTTTAATCTAAGAGGAGAATAGTGTTGTCGTACATTAAATTTTATGGAGAATTGAGGTTTATTACAATTTCTGGTGTACTTTTTATATTCATTCTGTGGAATGATTAAAGAAAAGATATAAAGGTTAAGAAGTAAAAACTTGAAACCTGGTGAGATGTATGTTAAATTTCTACTGCCTTGGCTCTTTAGTGTAGTTCAGCTTTATTTGAAGGTTGCATGTTATTTTGCAACTCTTATGTGTGAACAAAGTTTTCTGCCTTTTCTTGGGGGATTTGGGTGGGTGGATTGGTTTGGGCAAATTGTGGTTTTCTTCAAACAGTAAATACAGAATAACCGTATTTATAAATTTGGAAATAAACGTTGACCAAACAATTTAAAGGAAATGTTTGTTGCCAAATTTTTAATTCCTATATCTATGTGTTCATTTAAATGTGGAACAGAAACAATCAAGACTCGAGAACCAATACTGTTCTGACATGAATGTTCCTTCACTTTCTCGACAGATGGATTCCTCCGAGAATTGGGAGCCAGCAACATTGACTTTGAGACGGTCAAGTTACCAAATTAAGATCAATAGCACAGAATCTGTGGAGATTTCAGAGAAATATTCAAAAGAATTATCGGTATGCTTTGAAATTCCTTTTCATTTTCTTTAATAAGTAAAGAATTCTTCGAAATATTTTGGTTGAACTGACTATATGCTAATTCATAAAAATCTCCTTGTCTGATTATGGTCTAATATCTATTATTAGGACTTGGGTGTGAGTGTCAGATTTGGATATGAGTTTGACACATATATGTTCATTCTTTTTAAGATTTTCTATGTATTTGGAGGGTCCTTAGAATGTCATATCCCAACACTCATGTCCAAAAGGAGTTAGGCTGAATTATATCCTGTATGACAAATGATTATTGAGAATACTGGAACCGGAGTATCACTTTTTCAACCTTGAGGTCAAATAAGAAATTAAGTTCGGAAACTAATATGCGAGTTCCTTTCGCTGGTGAATGATAAAACTGGGAACAGATTCATTTAATTTGTATAGTTTAGTATACAGTGTTTTAGAATACAGTAATGGTCCATAGCACCATGATATGCATTCTATGTAAAAATAGGTCATGAATATTGTGCCAAATGGTCGCCTCATTTATATGAGATGTAAGTGCATTTTTAACTTGATGTTGCAGATCAAAGTACCGAGTGGGCTCTCAACACAATTTGTTTTGACATGTTCCGATGGGTCTTCACGTCCCTTTAGCACATATAATGTTCGGTAATACATAGATTTAATGACCAATATTCGTATTTTTTTAACTGATACTATAGGTATTTTTATTTCCTAACTAATTGTTGTTATATTTTGCTAATCATTAAGCATGTCAATGAGACTAGTATTAAATTTGCTTTATTTACATTCTTGATTTTGCTACTATATAATTGTGCGAAAGAAGAAAAAAACTTCCCTAATTGTATACAGATTATTTCAACTCTATAGCTCTAGCTTCCTATCAAAAAGGAAAGCGAGAAATAAGGAGAGGCGAAAGGGGAAAGAGGGAGGGGGGACTGTTGGATGATGGAATTAGATTTATTGCTTATTGGAAGTTTTTAGATAAACCCATGAATTTTAAATGCATTGTTATTTTCTAATGCAATGTATAAAAGATGAAAAATATTATTAGACTGACATTTTGTTACTTTCTAATGCAATGTTATTCATGTTTTCTCAGAATGCGGGATACACTTGTTTTGACCATGAGAATGTTCCAGAGCAAGGTACTTCACTCATCATAATATGCTTAAGAGCGTTCCGAATACGTGCATGTGGATTTTGTTGTAGTGGTGATGCTGGTGGTTGTTTCTAGGGTGAACTCATACTGTATCATTTTGAACAAATGACATTTCTTAGTCATCTTTGTCAACAACATTTAAGTTCTGTTTCTAGCACATCATTAAGTTTCTTATACATGATTATGATATCACATAGAGAACTTCACTACTAGACTAGAAAGATAAAATTGAATTGGTGAAGACACACGATAAGAAGATACTCAAAACTGTGGTTATCGATTGTCATAGATTAACTACACCTTTAAAGGTGGAGTTCTTCCTCTAGTTTTAAATGCAATCTTATGTATGAGTACTCCAACAAACCATAAAGGATGCCACTGAATGGAGTTACTTTAAAGCACCGCTAAGTTCGTCTGATATTATTCGGATATAGTTATTAGGATGAATTGATGAAGCGAGAATTATATTTAGACTTAAAAAATGGACAAAATCAATGTGATAATGCATTATATGCCTGTCATTTCTGTACTAGGACATGAAAAAAAATACTGTTAGATATGAACTTAAGTAGGAGTATATTACTTATTGTGCTCTTCTCTGCAGTATTTAAGTGAAAATATACTGTTAGAATTTCACAGTAGGTAGTACTATTGTTACCTTAACTGCTAGTGTTTACTTCTTCTTTTTTCATTTTATTTATTTTTATGGAGCAGGCCTTGGATGACAAGAGAAAAGGAAGAGCATAGGCACTACTTAGTTGAGTGTAGCTTCAGTCCTATAGTAATTATTCTTTTTCTTAAAAAGAAATTGAGAGGAAAATAAACACATCAATGTTTGTATCTTAGTTTGAAACAATAATGAAATAATATTTCTACCAAGTTGTATTTTAGATTTCATTGTTTAGTCCACTTGTAGGAATTAGGAACTATCTATCATTAGATCAGCATATTGTCAAACTATTTCAGCCCTGAAGCAAAAACCTCGGTCTGGAACCAGAAGATGATGGAAAATGAGAAACCAAGGCAGCTGATTTGAAACCGGTTGCCCGATTTCCACAGTTTGGTATGTCTTCCGAACTGTCTTAACCATATGTTCATCGGAAGCCAAATGCTGCAACTTCAACCGGGAAGGGTTTCGGATTTTGTTAGCTTTTTATGCTTTGGTGTGTAAGCTATAGCATCTAAATAACTCTTCTCCTAAGATTTTGATTTGGAACATATGGGATTGATAATTGAGAAATTTTAAGTGAGTTTTGTGTTTGATATCAAATCTTGTGGGTGATTTAAACCTTAGTTGTCAAATAATCCTTGGATTCAGTGTGTTTGGACAATTTGAGCTGCGAAACCACCCATTAACTTAGAGGCTTAGAGCTTCAAAATATGCAAAAATGGGTTTCTTTAATAAAAAGGCATAATAATAAATTTTCGTTTAACTTTCTTAATTAAATTTGGTACTTGTTTTTTAAAAAATAAAAATAGTTTAATTTTAACATAAGGATTTATATTCAATACACTGGCGGTGGAAACTAAGTTTTTACAAGCGCCTTAGTTTTAGGGTTTTGGGATTTGTTTTAAGGTGTACGGTTTAGGGGCTTAGGTGTAGGGGTTTAAAATTTAGGGATAGTGGTTAGAATTTAAGGTTTAGTTTTTAGGGTAATATGGTGAGACTTTGGTTTTAACCTATAAATCTTAAATTATAATCGTAAACCATGAATTCTAACCACTGTCCCTAATTCTTACACCTTTAAATGAATCTTTAAATCCTAAAACTAAGGCACTTATAAAAACTTTTAGTTTTCACCGTTAGCCTATAGAATACTAAATCTTATACCCTAAAACTAAGACACTTGTGAAAACTTTTAGTTTTCACCGCCAGGGTATTGAATAATTACCCTTAATTGATTTATATTCAATACAATTACGGTGGAAACTAAAAGTTTTCATCTAATTTTCACAAGTATCTTAGTTTTAGGGTCTATAGATTCATTTTAGGGGCGTAAGACTTAATAGTTTAAAATTTAAGGATAATTATTAGAATGTAAGGTTTAGGGTTAAAATTTAATGTTACGCTATTCATATATATATATATATATTTCTAATGGAGTGAAGATGAGCATGAAGCTTCTAAAGTAGATGGTAAGTCATTCTTAACATTACCCCACACGGAAAAAGGATCAGTTTGATAAGTTTTCATTTTCAAAACTAATGGTAAAATACCTTTTGTTGCTACGTCAAATCAATAAGAGATCTATGTATATTGTTAATTTCATGGCCAAAGAAATTATAAAAAAAATAGGGTTTATCCTCCAGGCTCTCTTTTCTGCTTGGCTTTTTGGATGTGGGGGATTGGTTCAATGGGGGTGTTTTTGGATGTAATGTATATTTAAACTAGGGGTGGGAATCCAGCTGTGCGGGTACGATTTTACAACTTCACTTCGTCTTTGATATTTGCTGGTACAGTTTTAAATGTGATATATATTTAAACTTAAAATTTTATAAATTTAAAAATAATTATAAAAAAATAAATATACAATAGGGATAAGGATGTTAATGAGACGAGTTTTGCGAGGATTCGCCCCACTTCGCATTCAATTGGGCATTAATGATTACAAATTTTACAGAATGTGGAGCGAGGATGTAGATAAAAATATAGTAAATAATTTTAATAATACAAAATATAAAAAGTATAAATTACGATTAAATAAAGCAATATTTTTGTTTTTAATTGTTTTTAGCGAAATCGGGTGTATTAATTAGAGTAGGATTATGATGAATTTTTTTTTTTAGACTGAACTGGTTTCATATTATTTATCAAACATGAAAAAACAACTATAACCGTAGAATAGGTCATAAACACAACCTAACTACTACAATCAAATCTACCAGTTCCAATACTAGGAAAAGTCGGAGAGCATCAAAATGCATATAAGGATTAACCGACAGCCAGGAAAACACCTAGCAAATTCCAGAAAAAAGTCAATAAGAAGATTGAGGTCTCTCCTTTTCAGCAGCTTCCATTATAGATTGTGGGACTTCTTCGATTCAGAATTGGGGACACTGCACTTGTCTTCCTTCCCGCGCAAGTAAATGGGCTACTAAATTTCCTTCCCGTTTCACAAAACCAAAGGAAATTGAAGCTATGGTTTTAGCAGCCTCTTTTATATCATGAATTATTGGGGAGATGAATTTTTGAAAAACCACATATTTAGCTGAAATTTAAATGACGGGTTTGGGCTAACAAAATTCCATTTTAAAATTTCTTGTAATTTTTTTGAACTGAATTTTTTTAATTAGATATAAATATTACATTTTTAAAATAAATGTTGAAATTTAAATTAATATAAAATAGAGTAACATTTTTTGCCACTAAGTCAATTACTTGTTCTCTCCATGTAAACTTTTAAAAATCCCTTATTACTTCTACCCAAACAATATATTTCATTTTCAACATTTTAGAAATCTTAGATAAAATTAATTACCTTCTTAAAATTTACCATCGAATCATAATATGAAGAGCCTATGTCATAATATCACAAATAGAAATCTTACACTAATGATATAACTAATAATTGTCCAGAGCTAAAAAGCCAAGTATATGAAATAAGGGACAAATGTATTGTATGTTAGGTGGTGAACTTATAAAATTTTAAGAGGTGAAAAAAGATTTTTAATAAAAAATATAATTTTTTTTAAATAATATACAAATTTTAAATTTTCAGGGGACAATCGCCCAGATAAAATGTAAAGACATTCCGTATTTTTTTGGTTAAGTACACCAAAAATAAACCAACATAGGGAAACCTAAACTAGGACGAAATGTAAACTACACAAGCATATCATATGCTTGACTCGCTGGCATATCCGTTTTTTGGTATGTTTTCTATTAAGAAAACAAATGTCTTCATTTAGACACTTAGATAAAACTTCCAAGATAAGAAAATTAATAGAAAGAACTAATTAATAGGAATTGGAAACTTGTGGGGTTCTCTTTATATTGATCCTATATCATTGACTTTCAAATTCCAATAAAATTGGTAAACAACGGTGAAAATTAAATGTTTCTACAAACACTTTAATTTTAGGGTCTATATATTTAATTTAAGGTTTAGAGATTTAGAAGTTAAGAATTGTGGTTAGGATTAGCGTTTATAGGTTAGGATTTAGTTTCTAGGGCAATATAGTGAGGGATTTAGGTTTTAACCATTAGATCTTAGGGCAATATAGTGAGGGATTTAGGTTTTAACCATTAGATCTTAAATTATAATCCAACCCCCTAAATTCTAATAAAAACTCTTTTAAAACCTTAAACTCTAAACCCTAAAATTAAAGCATTTATGAGAACTTTTAATTTACACCGCCTGTATATGGAATAATTACCCATAAACTTATTGATACATTATATATCCGTGTTACTAGATGAAAATTTTTTAATCCGTAACTAACTCGGTCGAACTCAAACTAAACAAATAATTAATTGTATTATTAAAAGTAATAAAGATATTTTATAAGTAAAATTAAATACAATATTTTTATTATTAAATAGAAATTCAAGTGAAATGATACATATTATAAAAAAAAATCTTATCTAGATACAACATGTACATATCATTCCTATTTGGATTTTGGATTACGATACACCCATAAGAAGAAATAAAGGACCCCTTCCCAAAACCGAATTACATCAGATTCCAACAAATTTTCTCTCTTCTTCTGCAAGCAACATAAAGCATATTCTCAGAAATCTTCTTCAACTATAAGGGAATAAAATTCTTTCTTTTTTCAACTACAAAAATATAAAATGCATTGTTTTATGAACTCAAATATGTTTCAGCCACATATATTAACTTAAATTCCACGTTTTCTACAATTTCATGTGTAAGAAATTATATATATTATGTCATAACTTGGCAATATAAATATTACAAGATTTGAATCTTAAATTTATTCCGCATTAGAAGTAATTGTATGAATAATCTAAACTGAACTTGGAGTTCAATGTAGCTACGTGTTTCTCGAACCCAAAAGATCGTTGTTTTTAGTACTTTTCTATAACTCCAAATAAATATCTCATTCCTTTCAAACCGCCAAAGAAAAGGAACATTACCATACTAAAACTAAACAATGGTTTCCGATAGCAGCAATGCCTCCTCTTCATATCCCATCAAAACCATAGTCGTGTTGGTCCAAGAAAACCGTTCATTCGATCACATGCTCGGCTGGTTCAAGTCCCTCAACCCCGAAATCGATGGCGTGACCGGCTCCGAATCCAACCCGATTTCCACATCCGATCCAAACTCACCATTGATCTTCTTCCAGGACAATTCGGAGTACGTCGACCCTAACCCCGGTCACTCGATCCAAGCCATCTATGAGCAAGTGTTCGGCCGGCCTTGGGCCGCCAACGACCCTAACCCGCCCCATGAACCGGCAATGAATGGCTTCGTTCAAAACGCTCAAGGCATGGAAAAGGGGATGGCAGAGGCAGTGATGAAAGGGTTTGCACCCGATGCAGTGCCTGTTTTCAAAGAGCTGGCGTCGAACTTCGCTGTATGTGACCGGTGGTTTGCGTCGGTGCCGGCTTCGACGCAACCGAACCGGATGTTTGTGCACTCGGCGACGTCGCAAGGGCTTACAAGCAATGACGCAATGAAGCTGATCGAAGGGTTCCCACAGAAGACAATATTTGAGTCATTGGATGAAAGTGGTTTTAGTTTTGGGATATATTATCAGTACCCTCCATCCACCTTGTTCTACAGGTAATATCACTTACTTGAGATTTATAATTTTTATAGGCTTATTTGAAAAAAATGTTTAAATTATATTTTTCAAAACGTTTTAAAAGATTTTTAATATAATTATTTTAAAGCTTAATATTTACATAAACCATTACTCAATAGTATATGGACATCTTTCATTTTATTTATAAAAAAACTTTTATTAAATAATAATAAGACTAAATTGAAAGTTTATTAATTATATTGTATTTATTTTTTCTTTACTTTCCTTCATCTCTTTACCTTCCTTAGGAAACCACAAAGGCTTGCATCAACTAAAAGGAAAGTATATATATATATATTATTGAATAGAAATCTTTTACTCTTTTCAGTGTTACTATTTATGTCCCTACACTAAAAGTTTAGGTGCAAGGTTTAAGATTATAGTTTATGGAATTTAAGACACAATATAATTTTTAAGGTTTAAGATTTAAAATTTAAGGTTATAGCTTAGAATTTAAGTTTTTTAGTTGAAAATGGCACTAAAAAGGGATTCAAAAATTTTGTTCTATTTTAATTTTGTTTAACAAACGTAACAAAAAAACCTTGATTTGTAAATAGAATCAAACGTAAAATTTATACTGTACTGTTTTTTCGTATTATTTTTTATGATCTTATTTAATGTTATTATAAGATATTTTTATCATTTCATAATCTTTAAATTAAATGACTAAAACACTAATTGAACGTGATGGAGGAGGTATAAATTTAAAATTTGGTGTTAAAATTTAAGAAATTGGTGTCAAATTTAAAGTATGGTATCAGAATTTTAAAAAATAGTGCATATATTCTGCCAAACTTATATTAAACTTGATTTTTCTATTATAAATTTTATTATAATTTACAAAAGAAAATCATTTTTTCTATATTTTTTGGGGGTGTCAGACACATTCCGTCTCATAATGTGGTTCTGCCACTGATTGAGCATAAAACCAATAGATTATTATAGAATATTTTTACCACTTCACCAATAATTATTTGTAGATTATTATTATAAATATTATATATATATATAATATTTTCATATGTGTAAATTTTATTAAATTTTAAAATTAATATTCAATTTTCAAACTAATATTTTATGTAAAAGTATTTTGTAAAAAGTTAATCAACAAATGAACATGTGGAGTAGCAAAGGTTTTGTGTGTGAATTTATTAGTTTTGTGTTCGATCTTCGAGCTGTGTTTTCTAATTGTTTGATTTAAACATTATATAAAAATATGAAAAAGATAAAAATAGTATTACAATTATATCATAAATATTAGTACTATAACGAATTTACTTTTGAAATTGAATTAGTATTTCGTTAACTTATGGCCTAATTTTTATGTTATCTTTTATTATGGTTTTGATAAATACGAATTTATTTTCTTTTTCAAATGTTTGTTTTACATAATCTATATCATAAATATTAGTTTAATAATTAATAAATATATTGTTAACGTAATAATTGAGTTATGCTCCGTCAAATAATATTTTATTGAAATAATAAACTTGTGTAATATTGCAATATGTTTAATTATTTTGGCATTTTCAAACAAAATACTATTTGAGTTTTTAATTTTCAATAATTAATAATGATTCATCCTAGTAACAATATCACCTTGGTAATGCCAACAAGTCACAAAGATAGTGGCCTATTAAGGCTTCTTTTTAGTCCACAGCTTCACATTAATTTGGATAATTCCACTGCTAAAAATTCATCTTAAATTCAAATTTTTCAATGTAAAGTTTTAAGGAAGCTCCCCTGCCTTGCATGTTACCAGGAACCTAAGACAATTGAAGTACTTAAAAAACTTCCATCAATTCGATCTGGATTTCAAGAAGCATTGCGAAGAAGGGAAGCTCCCGAACTATGTCGTGATCGAACAACGATACTTCGACCTCTTGTCGTTGCCTGCAAACGACGACCATCCGTCCCATGATGTCTCAGAAGGTCAAAAATTTGTCAAGGAAGTGTATGAGGCACTAAGAGCTAGTCCCCAATGGAATGAAATGATGTTAGTAATCACATATGATGAACATGGCGGATTTTATGACCATGTTCCAACTCCTACAACCGGAGTCCCGAGCCCCGACGATATTGTCGGTTCCGAACCATATTATTTCAAGTTTGATAGGCTTGGTGTTAGGGTTCCTACATTTTTTGTTTCTCCCTGGATTGAACCAGGAACATGTAAGTTTAGTCTCCATTGATGTTGTTGCTTGAACTTGTGATATATGAGGCTACAATAACTGTTTTGCTAATGTAAATTGCAGTGATACATGGGCCTTCAGGGCCATATCCGACTTCCGAATTCGAGCATTCATCGATTCCTGCAACTGTCAAAAAGATTTTCAATCTAAAAGATTTCCTCACGAAACGTGATGCTTGGGCTGGTACTTTTGAAGGTGTCCTAAACAGGAAGAATCCAAGAACAGATTGTCCAGGTAAACGAGGTTGTCCCAACTCGACTCCGGAATAGTCGAGGCCAATGTGGCTACTGGCTACTGTGACTACCTGATATTGTCACTAGTTAAATTAAGCAGGCATTATAGAACTCATGGATTGATGACCTGAATCTGATATGCATTGCAGTTACATTACCCGAGCCAGTGAAGCTGAGACATACTGAGGCGAAAGAGACGGCGGAACTAAGTGATTTTCAACAAGAATTAGTGCAATTGGCAGCAGTGTTGAAGGGAGACCATAAAAGTGACATTTATCCACACAAACTTGTGGAGAACATGACAGTTGCAGAGGCTGTCAAGTATGTCGACGGTGCTTTCCACAAGTTCTGTGATGAATGCAAAGAAAGGGAAGGAATCCATGAATCCGAGGTTATTGGATTGGGAAAACAGGTTGAAAGGCCAAAACGCAAATCTTTTATTTCCAAGTTGTCTTCATGTCTTTCCTGCCACTGAAACCTCTGCATCTGCTAATTTTCCAGCAGGAAATCTTAACAGTTTCGGGGCATAGATTTGATTGCGTTGTCTGATTAAACATTTTCTCTTATAATGTATGAGACTCTTATTCACAATCCAAATGAGTTAAACCAATTTGTTCCATACATATAATATATAAAAGAGTTAGGAGGGTTAAAAATGTTCTGAAATTATTTTAAAATGTCGTGTTCCTAATTTTTTTTATTTAATTAAGTATTGGAACTGGTCACCTATTTAATTAATATTGATCATTATTGATTCGTGAATGGAAGGGATAAAACGATGCATTTTAAGTTTTATTAGAAGTAAAGTTTAGTTTTTTTTCCCTCTTGCTTTAAACTTTTTCTTTTGCCCTAATTTTTTTTAATTATAGAGTCGCTCTCTTTTACTTTTTTATAAACGCCAGTGACGACACTGATTTTAATATTGGTCACCGACCATTGGGATCTATCGTTTTGTTTGTTTTATTTTTATAGTTTTTAATAAATTATCCTGTTGTTGTGGCGCGATCTATTCTACCTTTTGATACGTTTTTCTTTGCCTTTTAGCATGCTTTTCTCTTCTTCTTTTTTTTTTAATTTTTATTAGGGTTGGATCTGACGACACCACGACTGATCAAGATGACGCTTATTCGTAATCATGGTGATATTTCCTACTCTGGACCCTCGAATTGAATTTGGATACGTGGTTTGCGCTCGTGGATAGTTTCTCACGACGCTTGGCTCTGATTTGTGGTTCTCGGTAGTCTTTCAATAGCTTATTCCCCTTTTGTGGTTCGTTTACCGATGCAGTCACTTTTGTTCGTGTCTATTTTTCGAGCGAGTCTTTTAGATCGGTTTTAACATTTTTCATGTATGATCTAAAGTGGCTAGTTTTAAGAAAATGTCCAAATTATGTATTTAGTTTACAATGATAATTGTAAATCGTTATTATAATTTTAGGCATTTTCTTGTTTAATTAAATTAGCGACTTTTATTAAAGATTTAATATACTTTCTAAAATTTAAGTAGTTAAGTGTCAACCCTAATGGTCTCTTTTTCTCCGAAGATCACGGAAGTTAGCGTTCCCCTTTCTGACACCGGCCGGGCGGCAGCTGTGGCGGAAGGGCTTGCACCGGGGAGACCGCCTGATAAGGAAGCGATGCCAGAAGGACAGGAAGGCTTAGCAGCGACGGGTACTGCTGACCGGAGGGGTGTGCGCGATCAGCATATGGAAGATGCTCCAACGATTGATGTGCAGAATTCCCTTGAGCGGCCGGGTTCTCCGTTGGCGGCTGAGAACCAGAGATGCCAGAAGAAAGGGCGGAGCGCCGAGTATGATGGGAAGAGTGGTAGCAGCGGCGGTGTGATCGCTGCTGGGGATGGGTTGGTTCAGCCTTCGATCGCTGGTTTTGTGCCTGGCAGAGAAGATACGAATAGTGAAAAGAATGTTCACGAGAAACCATCGTATGCGGCGGCGGTAGCTGGTGACGCCAAGCGGGGTGCTAAGGGTATCGCCGACAATGCAATCGACTATGAGTTTGAGATTGGCGATGAGGATGTGGTAGTTGATATGGGCGGATTGTTTCCGAAAATTCAGTTTTCGGAACGGGCTCATAAAAAATTGGATTGGAGTATGCGTAAAACTGTTATTGTCAGACTCCTTGGGAAATCAATTGGATATCGCGCGCTGCTCAATAGAATCCGGGCTTTGTGGCAGCCAAGTGGAGAGTTTCAGGTGGTGGATATCGAAAACGAATATTTTCTAGTTCGTTTCGCTTTGGAAAGCGATTACTCTCATGCGCTAACAGCAGGGCCGTGGACTATTTTTGGATCGTATCTCACAGTACAGCCATGGAGTCGATCGTTCTCGACGCAGGAGACTCACCCTTCTCATCTAATCGTGTGGGTAAGACTTCCTGGCCTTCCGTACAAATATTATTCTAAGGCGTTCTTTAGAAGAATTGCGATGGAAATTGGAAGAATAGTGAAAATTGACTATAGTACTGAGGTTGGCGTCCGAGGAAAATTTGCTCGATTAGCTATCATGGTTAACCTGAATAAGCCGTTAGTGCCGTATTTGGGAATCGATGGGTTTTTGCAACCGATTGAGTATGAGGGCCTCCAGCACATTTGCTATAAGTGTGGAGTTTATGGACATGAGGAGAATATGTGTGAAATTATGGGTCAGAAAGCCGAGGAACAATGCAAGGAAAATGATGGGGTGGTGGATTTGGATGCTCCTATGACGTTATATGGTCCGTGGATGAAAGTGGATAATGCGAGAAGACGTGGGAAGAGGGAAGTTGCGATTGGTGGAGGTGATAAGGAGGGTGCGGATAGAGCTTCAGGCTCGAGGTTTAATGTTCTGAACAATGCGGTTTTTGAGGGGGACCATGAACCGGATGCGAATGCTGATAAGGAGGTGACTCCTAGGACTGATACTCGTGGAAAGAGTGCGGTAGATGAGGTGCAATCTGCTGGAGGACGTGGAAGGGTGATAGGAAGTAATGAGTCGAGGGGTGAGAATTCGAGTAAGGTGGTTAAAAAGACCACTGTGATACCTATAAAAGCTGGGGAAGCGCCGGTTGTCCTTGAGCACAATCCGAAAGTTTTGCAAGGTAATCATGCAGCAGTAGTTATCCAGGAAAGTGGTATGGAGAAGCAAGTGAAGGGTGTAGGAGGTATCAAAGGGGTTCACGGGTCTTCAAAAAAGAGCTTAGGGGATGATAGTAAGCGTGGATTGAGAATCAAGAAGCAGGCAGCGTATCGCATCCCTCCACGAGCAGTGCTTGCTGAGTACATTCAGTCGGTCTCAAACCGGATAGATGCCACTATGGAGGCGAACCAATACCCATCTTCTAACTTAGTCACTGGAGTGAGGGAATTGGTCCCGCCTGTAAGCCTAACCGGAAAAGGTCTCGAGGATATTGTTGTGGATAATGCCATGTTGGTGGACGCGACAGAGGTTGGAGATAAGGAGAACCAAGTCCCTAGTGCTTGAGGTATGTTGGTGGTCTTTCATATTGTTTTTAATGATTAATTTCTTATTTTGGAATTGTCAGGGTGCGGCTAGCACCCCTTTTCAACGGCATTTTAGAGATTTTGTTAGGGATTTTAGGCCTGAGGTGGTTGCTATTATGGAACTGCGGGTCAGTGGTGTTATTGCGGATAGGGTGATTAGGCGGTTGGGTTTTTCAAATTCTTATCGGGTTGAAGCGCATGGGTTTAGTGGTGGTATCTGGATTATGTGGCGTGACACGGTGACTGTGGATATCGTTAACATTGCTAATCAGTTCATTCATGGATATGTTCGGAGAGTGCACGAGGATGAGGGTATGTTTTTTACTGCTGTGTATGCTTGTCCGCTCGCGGCACAACGCAAGTTTCTGTGGCACCACCTTCTTGATCTCAATCCAGGTCTTGATAAACCTTGGCTGTTGGGTGGGGATTTCAACTCCATTCTTCGTAGTGATGAGCGGTTGGGTGGATCTTGCTCAGGTTCAGGGGTGAGTAAATTATTTCAGGACTTTATGGCTGATTCTGGTTTGCTGGAGGTACCGTATAGGGGGGTTCCGTTTACGTGGAGGAGAGGAGATTTATATCAGAGGCTCGACCGTTGTTTGATTAACTGTGCATGGGCAACGAGGTATCCAGAATCTCACGTTATACATTTGGATAGATTGGGGTCGGATCATTGTCCCCTGTTCTTTAGGACCCAGGCGAAACAATTGTATCAAGGAGAGAGGCCGTTTCGGTTTATATCTGCGTGGCAGGAACATCCAGGTTTTGTGGATTTTTTGTCGCAACACTGGCCTAGTGATGGTAATGTTCTGGATAATATGGATTTGTTTAAATCTAAGGTGCCTAATTGGAATGAGAATGTGTTTGGGAATATTGGAGTGCGGAAGCGAGAGCTAAGAGCAAGAATTAGGGGCATTGACAAGGCGCTACGGGTTAAGCATTCTTCCTTCCTCATTGAGTTGGAAAGATCTCTACGGGAAGAACTTGATGAAGTGCTGCTCTATGAGGAATCCTTGTGGTTTCAGAAGGCGAGAAGTCAATGGAATATGTTTGGCGACGGGAATACGAAGTTCTTCCATTCTAGTGCCTCCAGCCGTCGACGCGCTAACACAATTTTAGCTCTGAAGAGGGCTGATAATTCCTGGTGTTCGGATCAAAGTGAGTTGCGAGGCATGGCTATCAGTTTCTTTAAAGAGCTTTTTACTAGTTCAGGCTGTGATACTGCGTCTTATCCTATCAGAGGGTGTTTTTCGCCTATTAGCCCTACTGGTCTTGCAGCGTTATCGATGGATGTTACGGACGCTGAGATTCAGGATGTGGTCTTTAGTATGAGCGCTTTTAAGGCTCCTGGTGTTGATGTCCTTCATGTTGGGTTTTATCAGAAGAACTGGGGTACGGTTGGTCCGAGTGTATGTCGCTATGTGCGTGAGGTTTTTGCAGGGCGTCCGATGGAGGAGGCGATAAATCGGACTATTTTGGTTCTTGTTCCAAAGGTTGCCGCGCCTGAGTCGATGAGCCAGTTCCGGCCGATTAGCCTTTGTACGGTGCTGTATAAGGTGGTTACTAAGCTTGTTGTTAACAAGCTGAAGGTCTTCTTACCTGATTGGATATCGCCTAGCCAGGCTAGTTTTGTCCCTGGGAGATCAATCAATGACAACATTGTTATTGCTCAGGAGGTGATTCATTCTATGTGTCGGAAGAAAGGTAGGAAGGGCTAGATGGCGATCAAGGTAGATTTGGAGAAAGCGTATGACAGACTGGAGTGGGGCTTTATTGAGGACACGCTCTGTGTTTTGGGTGTGCCAGGTGATTTACGTAGTTTGATCATGCAGTGCGTTTCATCAGTGTCCACTCAGGTGCTTTGGAATGGTAATTTGACTGATACTTTTCGCCCCACTAGAGGTATTAGACAAGGAGATCCTTTGTCGCCTTATTTGTTTGTATTGTGTATGGAGCGTTTAGCTCAGGCGATACATGGTGAGGTTCAAAGTGACAAGTGGAGGGCAATTAGATTGGTGAGGCATGGTCCACGTATTTCGCATCTTTTCTTCGCGGGCGATATGGTTCTCTTTGCGGAAGCTTCTCTTTCCCAGTTGGATGTGCTCAGTCGTGTCATGACTAGGTTTTGTGAGGTATCCGGGCATAAGGTTAGTATTGCGAAGACGAGTATTTACTTTTCCAATAATGTAGATATTGGCTTGCGCAATCATATCAGTGGTCAGTTCGGGTTCACAGAGGTTATGGACCTTGGTCGTTATCTGGGGGTGCCGCTTTTGCACAAGAGGGTTACCAAAGAATCGTATCAGTATGTGGTTCAAAAGGTTAAAGATCGCTTGACGGGGTGGAAGGCAAAGACGCTATCACTGGCAGGGAGAGTAACGCTTGCTAAGGCGGTTCTTGCGACTATTCCTAATTATGTGATGCAGACAACTGTCTTGCCAAAAAGTATATGCGAAGAGATTGAACAATGCATCAGGCGTTTTATCTGGGGCCGTAATGATAATAAGGGAGGGTTGCATCTTGTTAGGTGGGATGAAGTTTGTTGTCCGATTACGGAGGGTGGTTTGGGCTTCCGCCATATTGCTGATCAGAATGAGGCTTTCATGATGAAGATGGCTTTTCAGGTTATATGCAAACCTGATCAGTTATGGGTTCAGGTTTTGCGCACAAAGTACAAGTGGGAAGGGCGAATTCCAGTTTCGATTGAGAGGCGGAACTGTTCTCGTCTTTGGAAAGGCCTGAGCGTGGTGTGGAATGAAGTGCGGAATGGAACTGTCTGTACTATTGGAAACAGATGTAGTATTGATTTTTGGCGAGACCGATGGATACAGGAAACCGAACCCTTAATCACTTATATCTCTCCGGCGATAGCGGGGAACTTACCGTATGTTTCAGTTGCTGGAATGGTGGATCCATTGGGGCAATGGAATTGGTCAGAATTTGAGGATAAATTACCGTATCAGATTATTCTCAAGCTTGCTGCGATAGTGCCTCCGGATACGAATTTTTGTGACGATGGTTTTGGGTGGGAAGGAAGCGAGCGGCGGCAATTCACTTTAAAGGCAGCTTATGCAAGTCGTATTCCGAAGATCTTTGGGCCTACGAATCATATTTGGGGGTCTATCGCCGGATATAAAGGGAGTCCGCGGGTAAGGATGTTTTTATGGCTTGTTGCTCATGGGCGAGTTTTAACGAATGAAGAAAGAGTGAGGCGTCATATGGCCAACGATATGAGGTGTGGAACTTGTGGTGCGAATGTGGAATCTTTGGATCATATTTTCCGTTGGTGCCCTTTGGCGATGGATGTTTGGATGGGTTTGGTTAAGCACGAGCGTTGGGTGGAATTTTTCACCTTGGATTTTTGGGTTTGGTTTCGAAAAAATATCCTTTACCCGGAGTACTTTGCGCGAAAGGAAGATGAGGGCCATTTAAGCTTTGGTGTTGCCTTGTGGGTTCTATGGACGTCGAGGAATCGTGCTGTTTTCGAGCCTATGACTGTTGCGCGTGAAACGCGAGGTGCACTTTGTGCCCGGTTAGTCGCGGAGGCTTGTGCTACGGCTGCTTTGCGGGCTGGTTTGGGCAGTAGGGATGAGGGAGTGCAGGCCGGCACTGCTGTGCACACTGGCGTAGGCAGTGACGCGGGCCATGCGGTTGCTGGTGGGCGTTGGAGTGTTACTGCAGCGAATGCTGGTGCTAGCAGGTTTGCGGGGCAAGGACCTGCAGGAGTGTGGGGGCGTGGCGCAGCAGGGAGCTCGGTGGGAGCGGAGCGTAGATGGCAGCTGCCGACTGAGGGATATGTGGCGCTTAATGTGGATGGAGCTGTGACGCAACCGGACTCTCTTGCGGCCTGTGGGGGTGTTATATGCAACAGCGAAGGGGTGTGGGAATTTGGGTTTGCGAGGTCGATTGGGATGTGTTCGGTGATGGAAGCGGAATTGTGGGGCGTGTTTGAAGGACTGCGCCATGCTTGGTCTCTTGGATTTCGAAAGATTCGGATTGATATGGATAATTTGGAGGCGGTTCGGCTACTAAATAATAAGGAAGGCGGAGGGATATATGGACCCTTGTGGTATAAAATTCTGGATCTTCTTCGGCGGAATTGAGATGTTCGGATTAGGCATATCTTTCGAGAAGCGAATAGAGTGGCGGATTGGTTGGCAAAACCTATGCGGGATGGTTCCCTAAATTGTCGGGAATTTCCAAGGTTGCCAGTGGAGCTGAGGGGTTTATATAATGAGGATAGAGCTCATGCTCGGGCGTAAGTTGTTGGTTTTGGGTTTTTTTTTAT
This sequence comes from Hibiscus trionum, assembly GCA_030270665.1. Taxonomy (NCBI): domain Eukaryota; kingdom Viridiplantae; phylum Streptophyta; class Magnoliopsida; order Malvales; family Malvaceae; genus Hibiscus; species Hibiscus trionum. The sequence goes on along the minus strand of BSYR01000003.1, from coordinate 73,463,405 downwards.
TATAGAATTTGTGCTGTAATTTTCATGTGTACTCTTTTCCTCCAACTAGGTTAGGGAGGTTTTTAATGAGGCACATGGAAATTTTTCTCGTATGTTTTTATCATTAATAAAAGCATACAATTTGATCAAAAAAAAATTAGCGACTTTTATTCAAAAAAAAAACAATACATTTTGGATAAGAAGTTCAAATTATTTTTTAAGTTTAGGAAATCAGTCGACTTAGCGATGAATTTTCGAATGTGATCTGAGTATTTTTTAATCAAGGTACCTTCTGATAAATAGACCATCATTTAGTTATTTTTTCCATGCATCTTGAAATGCATCAATCTGATGTTGGAACCTCAAGATACATCTATTTTAATAAAAAAATGTGATTAGATGCTTTTTTTTGTATATTCAGCTCAAAAATTAAATTTTTTTTGAGGAATTAAACTTTAAAATAAATTAATTCAAAACTTTGACCATAATGATTAGTATTATAAATTTTTTAGGGAATTCTGTTGTCTCCTTTAGATTATAAAAAGGACATACTTTTCTCTTGTAAAATACAATTTAACAACTTGAATTATTTTCTTCTAGAATACATATGCTTTTAGACTATATTTTTGCAAGTGTTGATACATGTATTGTGAAAGTTGTTCTTCAACGCATTCTTTTCTTAATTTTCGTGGTAAATTCTATCTCCACACTTCGAATTGCCAAGACAATAGCCTTTTGAAGGGTCGGCTAGAGACTATAATAAAGATTATTTGATCAATTGCGATTAAGAGGATTCTTAAAACACAACACCACATACACGCTATCTTCACTATCCAAACAACAAGATTTATCCGCACCATTCTCTTCTCACCCACCTTGTTGCGTCAAGTAAAAAAACTTATTTTTAATTAATTTATTATAATTTTTTCGTTGCAACGTTTCGTCTTGTATCAATTATTATGTTGATGGGGTTGTTAACTTTGTTGATGAATGATAATTTGATTTATTTTAAGTTTGAAAATTTGATTGATTTTTTTTAAAATTTGATACTTTACTTAATTCTTTAAAAAATAGAAAATATAAAATTTTAAAATATTCAAAAAAATTAAAATATTTGATAGATAAAGTTTCATAAAATAATTGTAATTTTATGAAAATCAATAAAAGAAATTAAAACTTATTTCAAAGAAAATCATGGAAACATCAAAATATTAAAAAAAAGTTTTTTATAATGTAAATCTTCATGTCAGTCCAAGTCTATTAATTTTTAAAAATATATTTTCAATAAAATTAATCTTGCATTGAAAAATCATGTCGTATAAAGATTTGTCATGGTGTTTAAAAATGATGGATAAAGTTTACACCCGATAGTCGGGGTGGGAGTGAGAAATAAAATGTATGAGTTAAATTACTTAGCTATGATTAATGTTTAATTTATTAGAATCTAATAACATGAAACTAATTGCATTCTTAAATTTTTTGATTCCATTAGTTTATGTATGACCAATTAGTTTCTCCCTCTTTTCTTTCCCTTATCTACTTTCTATTTTCATGTTTTTCTTCGTTTTTGTGGCGCTCTAATGTATCCCTTTTTTTCTGACAATCAAGGTCTTCTTTTGCAATGTGGAAACGTGGGTTACGAATGTGAAGGAGATGCTTTTCTCTTTTCCTTCGTTTCTCCCCTCCTCGGGATTGTTTCCCGTTGTTTGATTTCATGGGTTGCAGGTTAATCTCGTCTTTTCCTCAAACGAAAGTCCGGCAATCTGACTTTCCGACGTTGCCTTCCTATTACGTCTTTCTTGGTGCTCCTTCGTTGTTCCAATGGAGGCTTGATCGACTTGAATTATTATGTTGGTCGGCGCTGCATGCTTTGGGCCTCTGGTGTCCACCCCTGTCTCGGGCCATTGTTGAACATCTCTTCTATGCTTCTGTATTATGTTTGTTTTTTTAGTGAAAATCCTACTTTGATTTTTAAAAATAAAAAAAAGTAAGGAGAGACAAGGGAAACTAGTAAAGTTAAATTTATGTCACTCAATTATTAAAATTTATAATTAGGTCCTTCAATTCATATATTAGTTACAATTAGGTCACTCTCCCGTTTAAATGCAACCCAATTGGATGACCTATTTGTTACTCGACACAATATTTTTAATGTCCGTTTGCATTTAAACGGGAGAGTAACCTAATTGTCACTATAATATTAATTTAATAACCTAATTATAATTTTTAATAATTAAACCATTCAAATGTAACTTTAATAATAATTGAGTCAACACTACCCTAGCTCACCTGTATGTAGACACTTCATGAACACAATACTAGATCCGTTGATGAGTCCATAACTAACTATTTTGCGAGGGTTCACTAACCTCCCGGAGTCCAAACCCCCTCATAAACATACACATACATAAGTTTTAATATTTTTATGTAATTAATGAATCTTTAAAAATTATATCTTAAGAGATTTGAATTTAATCAATTTCAACCGTAAATTATATATCTTATAAAAACTGTAAAGTGTGCGTCTTATGAAAAAGTTAAGAAAAAAAATATGAACAAATGAGATTTACTAATTGACCGAATGATCAAAGATACTTTTATTGTCTTATCTTGTATAAGTTCAAATCCTTACATCTGTCTTGAGAATGTAAATATCTCTAATTAATCAAAAAAAAGTATAAACAAATATCTCTTAAGACTGTTATATATATATAATAAAGTATGTATTAAATTCGAGTATCAAACATATATACCGAAAAAACGAATTTATTGAACGGTGAAAACAACATAAGGTACATCGCGAGGTAAAACGCCTGGGCATGCCGAAGTCTCGGTTGAGGTCCGTATCCTTGTGTCCGTGAGAGTTATATTTTCAGCCTTGTAGTTTGCCCCATATAATGTGTTTGTTTTGCTGTTCCGGTTGTTTTTTCAGCTAAGCTTAACTACTCCCCCAACAACACCAACAAAAACAGGCTACTTCCCTTTCATTGCTACTATTTCTTTTCATGCCATCCCAACATTTCTTCACCTCTAATCATATTCCAAAACAAACACAAAGACCAAACATCTTCCATCTCAAATGCAAGAAACAATCCAAGGAGATGCCAGAATCTACATCGTCACCACCTTTTTCTTCGTCAGCATCGTCACGGGGGGTGCCTTCTTATGCCTTTATATGTTCCAACCGGAGGAGCAATCCACGCCCTGGTATCCAGTTGTCGGAATCGTTCTTGTAGGCGTCCCGTGGATCTTTTGGATTGCTACTTACATGTACAGGTGCGTTGCACATTGCTTGTGTGCAAGCAATAGAGAATATGGTAACAAGGAACATAACAGCTTATCGAAGAAAAAGTCTTGTGCTTCTGAAGGACATGCAGGAAGATCAATTCATTCGTCGGAAAACGAAGGCTCTCCGTCAGTAACACCTGATGGTGATCGGCGTCATGTTCGTTTCGGTGATGTTGTCGTGGTGGGAAGCAAAGAGCATAATTGGGACGGTCATGATGGTGAAAACTTGCAGGATGCACAACAGTTATCCGAAACAGAACATGAAGGTAAAGAGAATTTCCAGGACGGAACTGCGTCGGACAAGGATCATATTGCAGCTGCATCTCCGAAAGGCGAAGAACCACTAATAGTGTTGGATTCAGCCTGAGGTTTCCTTTCTCTGTTTTCCATATATTAATATAACCTTGAGGATATGCTGAGACCCCAAATTCTGCGTCTTCTTACATGAGATGTTAGTTTACCGGTCGAACTTGTTCTTTGCCTTCAATTATTTGAGCTTTTTCCCAGAAGGAAAACTTTCTGCAATTCCAGGGCTTTCATAATAGAGTCTATTCAACAACTTAAAACAATGTAGTTCCCTTTAGCATGAAATATAATGAAATTCCTACAGCTTGAACAAAACCTGGAAAACTCAAACACGATGTGAAATATACAAACAAATTTAGCTTAAACAACCTAAAAATGAGAACAAAGAAGTAGATCTATGATTCATACATTAAAATGTCCACGAGAGTTATGAAAAGCTAAATTGAACCAAATAAAAAATTTATTTTAAAATGATTTGTTAATAAGATGAATTTAAACATAAACAATTTTAACTTCATTATTCAAATTTAAACAAATATAACAATAATATTGTCCATGGTTTTTAATTATAAAAATTTAAGAAGTGTTTATAAACAACTCAATAGACCAGAAATTAAACAATATTGATAAATTCAAATAATAGAAATTAAAAAAAAATCTCATTCAAGTTTATTTTAAGATTTTCTATAAACATTTCAGCATTTTCACATTTGCAAGATACAGAAACGGTATGAAAGCATATTCTCAAAGCATAAAAAGGTTAAAGACATGAAAAGATCAGCCTAAGGCAACTTTTGAACCTTGGTAAGAAAACAATTGTACTGCATTTCTACAGCTTATCTCTGCAAGTTCCTCTTTACGAATTTCCAGCAAATTTGCAACATAATCAAGCACCTGATTTTAAAAACAAGATTCTTAGTATTACAGACAGTGTGCATTGCATACCTCAACATATTTTCTATGGAAATAGGATGCATATAATTCATATAGGGATAGAAGTTGCAGATACAACAAGATGCAGTCAGAAACTAAATGATGACATCTCGAGCAAATTTAAGTATTTAACTACCAGTCTTAGATTCAATAACCAAATCTTTCGATGAGTCCCTCAACCCATTGAGGTTTCATCTTCGAACTAATCCTTTCACGACTCACGACTTATTAGTGCTGCTGGAAATTAGAACTCAACCAAAATAAGATCCTATATTTCCTTTTATCATATATGAACCAGATGGTACTAATTAAGCTATGAACATCGCATTTATTTTCAATTAGAATAATATTGTTTTCTAATTTATCAAATATATGGTTTTTCTTTACAAAATTAAATTATTTAGTCTCTTTTCCTATCCGAAACTCTTCTTTGTGATACAGAAAACAAAGCAAGAATCTATAATTTGATTTCTTTTCTTTCTTTTTTTTACTTCCTGCAAGAAAATGTGCTGAAAATTAAGAGATAGGATAAAGATGTAAGCAGTCTACAATTATATGAAAAAGGATACCCTTAAGTTGAAGGAGAAAGCATACTTTATGAATGTTTGCCGGATGATTAAGCATATCTTTTGGCAAGGAAGGCGCATCTCTTGACGTAGGAGACTGATTATCAGATGGAACGCTAGCATTTGAAGCAGAATTTCTCCCTTGAGCAAAAAATTCTTGTGGGAGGGAAGGATCTTCATCGACCAAAAATAAAGAGCTTAACTCTGAATTTGGCAGTGCATCCGGTGCATCTGACTCCAATAATATCCTTTCCAAAGGTATCTGCAGGAATTTCAGAAGTAAGAAGATTGTACACTTATACTTGATCACATGACGTCTCAAATCAATAGAACAAAAACCAGATGAACTAACCGTCTTTAGCATTTTCTTGGCCTTCTGCACTTTCATGGGCATGATGTATCCTGACAATGAAAAGTAGGCACCAGATTTGACAAATTCAGGAACCATCTCTGCAGAACCCAAGTAAGAATGGAGAAGGAGACCATCTGGGAAAGGCCCAACGTCCCTGAGGATATTAATACATTGTCGTAAGGAGATACATGTAGTAGCTAGAGCGTGTTACACCTACATCAGTAAGCGAGCAGCTAAGATACGTATGTGATAAGAACACATTCAAAGACACCGACAGTGATAAGTGCCTGAGGTTTAGAATGCTTGCTTGCCTTCAACATTATTTGTTATGTACTAAGTGTCAGATCTTAGCGAAATTGCACTGAAAATTTTTCGGAATGTTCTCTAATATTGTGTAAGATAAAATCTTTCCATAAAAAATGTGGAGAATGTCATACTTTACTATCTGAAGAAGATCACCAAATGCACGAACACAATGGACTGATGCTGGTTTTTTCAACTCTTTGGCAAGCTCTAGTTGTTGCCGGAAAACTTCAATCTGGAAGATAGAACTTAAAATTTCAGAAAACATTAGGAAATGCCTAATCTACATGCATTAACACCAAAGTAATGGTACTAAGGAAAATGATGGTTTTTCGACACTTCAGTGAGCTCCAGCAACAGGTAAACAGAATACAAAATACACAACAATCGAGATAGCAAGAACCTGAGTATTAAAATCAATCTCCCTTCCTTTTGAACCTTTGTCCAAACCAATCTGAAAGGTCCAAAATCATGCTGTTATTAGAGAGGTAGCCTTAAACAAACAAACATTCAAGCACAGCAGTATAAGAATCTAGTCTTTCACTTTATTATTTCCTGAAACCTTCTGTTTTATATTTTTTTCCCTTTTTTACCATGAAATTTTGGAAAACTCTTAACTCAAAACAAAGTACTGCACAAACTAAAATAATAAGTACTAAATACCCTTGGGTTAGACTTATGAAATTAAGTCGAATTAGTGGAAAATTAAAGAAATTTACCTCTCCAACAGCTGCAGAAGGAGTGGTCTCAAAGAATTCCTTGAGAGTACTGAACCAATTTGGACTTCTCTGAGCAACATACCTGCAACAGATGAACACAGTAAAAAAATTCAAAAAAAAGGAAGAAGCTTGAAAGCTATATTTATGTATTCAATTAATTTTACCAAGGGTGAACTCCAAAGCAAGGAATAACAGAAGAATACTTGTCGCCCATTTCTTTTACCAAATGCCAATCTTTCTACACTTTTCAAGAAAACCCCAAGCTTAATATCATAAAAGGGGGGAAATTGAATGAGAAATTCAAAGAAAAATATTGATGAAAAAGCGAAGCAGCGACCTCATGAACTCCATTAACAGCAAAATTAAGGACCCCAGAATCCAAAGCGGTGGAAATGAGTTTGGGTGCTTTGTTGAGAATCCTGGGATCTTGAAGGTGGCAATGAGCATCAAATAATTTCATGCCTATTTCTGTCATCTTTCTTTTTCAGTTTTTCCCCATGAGATTTGTCCTCGATCCTCCCAGGTTTACTGTTTTCAGTTTTATAATTTTTTGCCGCACCGTTTTTGGCCTTCAAGAACCTTTTAGACTAGGGTAAACTACAAACTATGGTCATTAAAGTTTCGATTCGTTTCCATTCTTGACCTTAACGTTTTACAAATTATATTTTGATCACTAATGTTATCTATAAAATCATAAAATGGTCTTAACTCAATTAGGGATGATGACGTAGCATATTAACAAAAAAACTAGGGTAAACTACTTATTTGATACCTCATTTATTTATGTGTTTCTATTTTAGTCATTCAACTAATTTTTTTGACAAAATTGTAATTAACGTTACATTTTGCTTTTATTCTGGTACATTTCCGTTAAAAATTAACACAAAATTGAAGTGAAATTTTTCTTATTAGGAGAGAGAAAAAGATATTTTTAAAAAAAATTAATACGTCAGCTTTGTCATTAAATTTCAACGGGTATACCAAAATAAAAATAAAACGTAATGTTAGACATCATTTTATAAAATATAATTAGTGAAATGGCAAAAAAAGAAACGCGATAATACGTAAAATACCAAATAGATAATTTACCCAAAACAACTAATATCCAATTTGTCTCTAAACTAAAACTTTAACTTAGTCATTTAATATATTCACAAAACTATAATTCTAAAAAGAACTTTCACGTTAAATATAAAAAATCTAAAATCGACTAAAACTTTTCAACTATTTGAGTCCTTTGTTAAATTCTCTTTGCAAAATTATCTCAGTAACATCTATTAGTTTTATTTTATTGTTTTTGTGCTTGATATTGTCTTTCCTTCTTTCTTAAAAGATAAGAGATCTTTATCCACATAAAACTGGATGGATTTTTTTATGGATTGGGGTGGAGTGGAATTAGGATGGCAGTGGATCGAACTTTATAAAGTTTAAGTTCAGTCTAATTAATAATCGGATCTCAAAAAAATTTAAGTCCCAACCAAGTCCGATTATATAAATTCAAGTCCGGTCCAATAAAATATCTAAAATTTAAATCCAAATTTGAAAGTCTGAATCCAATTAATTTTTTTTATTTTTTTAAAGTAACAACTCAAACAAATATCTTTAAATAAAAAATAATTTTCATCAAACAAATATATTTAAACTAATATCACAAATAAATCTCAACAAATATTACAATCTAATCTAAAACAAATTAAACTAGTTTCATCTTATATATATTGAATATATATATATATATATATATATATATATATATATATATATTAAATATAGATATCACAATTCAACTTAATTAAATTAGTTTAAATATATTACAATCCAATTCAACTTAATTAGGATTTCAATATATATCTATATTTTTTAAATCTAAGAGTTTTAAATGTTTTTATTCGGAATCATATATAGATCAGACTCGGATCAGATGTGAATCGGATCATGGCAATGTCCATAGTCGATCCACCTCCTATTAAAACTCTGACCTTTTTTCAAATTCAGATTTAAACTTTTTTCGATCGAATTTAGATCAATTTTTTTCTCTTCGAATTATATTGTCATCCTACGTGGAATGGGATGGAGATGAATTTGAAATGGCCTGCGATCGATGGTTTTGTTCATGCTTGAAATTGTGTTTTGTCAACATCAAAACTTGAAGAGTTCACCTTTGTTTATACACTTTTCATATATGTTATAGATTAAGAATAGAAATCATATGTATTTTTTTTTATCATTTTATGCTTCAACATTAAAAATTTAAATTTTAGGGTTTTTAAGGTTAGAGTTTAGATTATTAAGGGTATAATGTATTTTTTAGAGTTTAGAACTTAGAATTTAATTGGGAGTAGGGTGTATGTTTTAGAATTTAGGTTAGGATTAGGGGTTGCCCTAAACCCTAAAAAGTATACCATACTATCAATTCCCTAACTTTAAACTCTAAACTTAATTTTTTTTTAGTATGTGTCATAAATGGGGACATAAGATTTCTATTCATGGATTAGTACCCTATATGCATGCACGTGTCATTGTGGTATTGAAATCTTAAAGCTAGAGCACAGGATCAAGCCAAGTTCAGAGAGGTAGAGGAAGAAATAATTAAATAAGTGGATGGAAAGAAAATCAGTCCATTGAACAGATTTTAAGAGAAGAGATAAATCGACAGGAAAACGAATTGATAGAGATAGAGTGATTGAACATTAAAACTAGATGCAGTGAACTCCATTGCGTACAAGTATTAACCTAAACTAAAGACGTGGATAAATTGCCTGTCAATATTATCCTTTTTACCCGCACGAATTGGTGTAAACGATTTTCAAATACCTTCTTTCGGTGCTGCTGCGACCTGTGATAGAAGCAAAGAATTTATTCTCTTAGCACAAGTGGCCACCTTATTTATGCGTATTCACATTTTCTTTCTTTGATAACCTATTAACTTTATTCCATTGGTTTTACTTTTACAAGTTGAATATTGATATATATCTATTCTTTGCACATTCTGAATATGATCGATCCTTTTGGCCGCCTTATTGACAAACTAATCAAGGAATCAAAATACAAGTTTTGGTTTGGTTTCAGCTTTTCTCTTCACTGCACCAGATAGAACCTAATCAACCCTAGAAAAAGTAAGTGTAAGTTGTAAGTTGTAACCCTGAGATGGCTTCTACAGTTACACTTAAAAATGTATATAAATAGATGGGTTGGTAGCTAATTATCTGTTCATTCCAAAATGGCCAAGTCAGATTTTGCACAAGACAATCAGCCCTCAGCACCAGCAGGTTCCAAAACATCCAATTCTACAGACACTACTTGTTCTTTTTTATGATAAATGCACATTTCAGAACTTACTCTCTTTCTTTTTTTATGAAATTAGGATACCCCACGACTGCTGATCCACCTGCAGCTCAGAAAAAGTGCTCCCCTCGTTCAAAGAAGAAAGGAGACAGAGGCTTCATTGAAGGATGGTAAGAGGACCAGACAGCTTTGTTTGTAAATATTCTTGCAGAATTCTATTAAAAAAAGAAGAAGATGATTCTGACAAATAATTAGTTCAATCCTGTCACTCGTTAACCTTGTATTTTGTTTTGTCTCCATCCTTGAATCTAATAATTATGAATTGTAACTACAGCTTGTTCGCCCTGTGTTGCTGTTGGCTCTGCGAAGCTTGCTTCTAAACAATGCCTTTCAGGACCCGCGCCGATGCTTGGTTGAATACGAGGGATAATACTTATTTGGTTGTGATTGCTGCTCATATTTTGTAATAAAGTCCTTAGTTTACTAAATAATCTTTAGGGTGTTCATCGTGTTTATTTTCTAAAGATTTTTCTTTATATTGATATATATGTATTCTTATTAAAATAAAGAAAGATGGCTATCCGACCAGTCATCCGAAAGTAGCCTTCAATTTAGACATGTATGTATCAACAAAGAGAGGTTGAACTATATAGTTGCATTTGCATGCACTTCAAATTACAAGGTTAAGTTATGAAGTTTTTAGACCTAAACCATCAGCTCCAATGTTTATTCCAGGGAGAACTATGACATTAATTTATGAGATAACTCCATAAAAATACCATAAAGATAGTTTTTTTTCCTGAACAATTCCCACTTAAAGGGAGGGGACGGAAATTAAATTCACAACTTATAGGAGAGAGGAGAGTGTTAATTGAAAGCTTTTAATCAATTTGCTCTAAAGATTATTGACTCGTATAAATAGTTTTATGTGCCTATAGAAGTGATCTTTTTATATAAACAATTGAAAAGATATAATTTATGAGATAATTCAATTAAATGATACGACGTTAATTTAAAATATCATGTAGCGTGTTAATAGAAGTTATTGTAGCTCAACCCAAAATGAAAACTGACTAATATGATATCGACTCGGTTAAAAAGTTAATCGATCTAATATTAAACCGACATGAAAGCTGACCGATTTTATACATGATTTGACCCAAGTTACCATAGATCTAAACCAAATTCGACACAATCCGAATTAAACCTAAATCCAATACAATCCAAATTAGACACAATCCGAATTAAACCTAAATCCAATACAATCCAAACTTGACCTGATTTGAACCAAATCCTATTCGAACAACTTGATTGTCACCTTCTAATTAAACACGCATGATTTTATATCTTTATGAGTGTTGGAATAACAACCAGGCCAACTAAATTAATATTTCATTTATCGAAGGAGACAATTTTTATATTAATGAAAGGAAGTAAACTATATAAATATATATTTACAATAAATTATAGTTATTCTATTAAAAATGTAATGTTTAAAAATGATTTTTTCTATAAATGATATAATAAATTGAAATGATGAAATTAGTCTTGAAATATTATTTAATAACTAGATTTTACTATTTGGTACGTCTGGGTTTTAAAAACCAATTAATAGTTTAATTTAATTATATTAATTAGTTAAGAACTAAAATATTAGAATAGCATTCAAATAATTACATTAAATTATACAAGATATGAAATAAACCGATAAAAACAAAATACTACATGAAAAAAATTAAATCATAAGGGTAGTTATACCATTCGAAATTATATCATAGGTCCGGCTGACCACGTCATTCCCAACCAATAAAAACCATCAATTTCATTAATTTTTCATGTGATTTTTTTACCAAGTGAATATTCACTTGGTAAAAAGTGTTTTTTAATTTACAGTAAATATGAATGAAAATTCACTTGATAAAAAAATAACATTAAAAAATTAATGAAATTGATTATTTTTATTGGTTAGGACCATTGATGACGTGGCAAGTCTGGCCTATGATATAATTTCTCTTAAATAATTACATTAAATTATACAAGTGCCTTAGATTTGAGTTTAAGGATTTAATTTAGGGTTTAAGATTTATAGTTTTAGAATTTATGGAATGTGGTTAGAGTTTAAGGTTTAGCGCTAGAATTTAAATTTATAGGTTAAAACTTAAATCCCTATCATATTACACTAAAACTAAGCTGTGAAACATATGCTTTAATTTTGATATAACTAAAAACCTAAGGACTAAAATGAAAATATCCAAACAAATTTTAAAGTCCTTAAAATTCCCTATATCTTGTTAAAGACCACTTCATAGCTAAAACCAAAGACTTACAAAATATTTTTTTAAGTATTTCAAAGTCAAAACAGTGATTTTTCAAGCCCCGTTTCGAAACGGCCCAAGGCGTTTCGAAACACTTTCAGTTCGATGTGCACCTGTTCCGAAACGCGTATCGGAACGGGTCAAGGCGTTTCGAAACGATATGACTCGTTTCGAAACTGTTCTTCATTTAAACGAACAAGGGCAACGGTCTTTAAACTGAAATTTGAAAATAAACAGGGCGTTCCGAAACGGGGCTAAGGCCGTTTCGAAACACCCCTTTGACAGTAGCAAATCTGTTCCGAAACGGGCAATACCGTTTCGAAACACCCCTTTGGCAGTGGCAAAACCGTTCCGAAACGGCCCTAGGCGTTTCGAAACGGGCTCTCGTAGACGCTCCAACGGCTATATTATTTGAAATCCGTTCCGAAACAGGTTGACCCCGTTCCGAAACGGTAGGCGTCTGAAAGCTGTAAAGTCATGAGAAAAACACCCAAACGGCTCTAATCTTTAGCCCATCACCCACAACGGTTGGAAATCATCAAGAGGCTATAAAAAGACCCCAAGAAGCTCCAGCAATCAACAATTGAGCCACAAGCATACATCCTTTCATCAAATACAAGCATTTGTGTTGAAATCCCATTTTTGTCTAGAAACCCCAATTGTATCCTTCATTTCTATTTTGTTCAATTGGGTTGAGTGCTTGATATTGGGCTATCATTTGTATTGAGAGATACCATATTAGCCAACAAATTTCTTTGTTCTTTTGTGTGAGGATTGGGTTACTTTTTGGGTAGAAAAATTAACCGAAATTGTAAAGGTTGCCTCCTTGTCCTGGAAAAAGGGGACGAACAATTTAGTGGAAATTGTTGCAAATCCTTGGTGAGACTAAGGTAGTGGATGTAGAGTTCGGTTGGTGAACTTGAACCACTCTAAATTCCCGTGTCAATATTTTTAAGTTGCAATTTCCGTTACAACATCGTTAAAATTCCAATTCACCCCCCCTCTTGGTTATTATTATTCGTGTGATCCACTCAACAATTGGCATCAGAGCTTAACTCTTTGAGGATTAACAACCGCAAGAGGAGATCCTTGGAAGAAGTGTGATCATCATCAAAATATCAAGAGATGGCATCAACCTCCGCTCCCGGCATGTACGACTCACAATCCACCACAAAGCCTCCTTTCTTCAATGGTGAGAACTACTCATTTTGGAAAAATAAAATGCGTCTATTTATTAAATCAAGTGACTACCTTGTGTGGGATGTCATTGAGGATGGACCATATATTCCATTGAAGCAAGATGCTGATGGCAAGATGGTGCTTAAAAGAAGAACGGAAATGAGTGAAGAGGAAAGGAAAAAGATCCAAGTAAATGATAAAGCTCTTCACATGCTATTTTGTGCTTTCGGTCCGGACATCTACTCAAAGGTCTCATCAATTGAAAGTGCCAAAGAAGTGTGGGACACTCTTGAAACCACCTATGAAGGCACCAACGATGTCAAAGAAACTAAGATTGGAATTCTCAATCTTAGTTATGAAAATTTCAAAATGGAATTTGATGAGACGGTGTCAAAGATGTTTGATCGATTCTCCACAATTGTGAATGGTCTAAAGGGCTATGGAGAAATTATACCGGAAGACAAGCTTGTCCGAAAGCTACTCTATTCACTTCCCGAATCTTGGGATGGGAAGAGAACCGCAATCATCGAAGCAAAGAATTTAAAAACTCTAAAGCTTGATGAACTTGTAGGCTCTCTCCTTACTCACGAGATCATGAAGCAAGGAAGAGAAGATGAAAGAAAGAAAGAAGAAAAAAGAATGGAGAAGCTTGAAGGGGAGAAAAATAAGAAAATGGGAATAGCTCTCAAGGCTAAAACATCCCAACTTAATGAAAGTTCATCTAGTGATGAGGATAAGCTTGAAGAATTGGCTATGATAGCCAAACGATTCTCACGCCTTATGAGGTCCAACCGAGGAAGAAAAATCCAAAGGAAAATGGACTTTAAAAACAAGAACAAAGAAGAAGGAAGGGATCCAATCACTTGCTTCGAGTGCGGACAACCCGGCCACATACGTTCGGAGTGCCCTCAACTCAAGAAGAAGGGCTTTGAGAAGAAGAAAAAGCTCAAAGCCAAGCTTGCTACTTGGAGTGATGAGGAGTCATCGGAGGATGACGAACAAGAAGTGGCGAACCTTTGCCTCATGGCACTTGAGGAAGATTCCTCCTTGGTAACCTCTAACTCATCTACTTTAGATTATTCATATGAAGAATTAAATGATGCTTATGATGAGTTACAAGAGGTATATGATGAATTAGTTGAGAAGTATAAGGAGTCGGTTATTAGGAATAGAAAAATTATTCTAGAATTAAAAGAGAAAAATGACTCACTTACTCAAACTAATTCTAAAATTGAGAAAAAGGTATTAGGATTAGAAGATGAACTCAAATTCTTTCAAAAAGAAAATATCGATCTTAATAATCTTTTATCTCAAAATAATTGTGAACACCAAAAGGTGTTAAGTGAGCTAAATGAGCTCAAAAAGTCTTTAAAAAATGGTAGTGTCAAACATGACATAGGAGAATCCTCTAGAACACACCAATATAAGAAAAAGACTAACTACTACAAACAAAGTAACTATCCTAGACATAGTAAAGTTAAAAGAATTAGAAATGTATGGGTTCCTAAGGAACTTGTTAAATCTAATAATATTATTGCTATGTCACCTTGGATTCCTAAGGGAACCAAAGTTTTAGGAACTAACACACATGGACCCAAAATGATTTGGGTACCAAAAACAAAAGTTTAAATATCTTTGTTTGTAGGGGGAGCATTGCTACAAGGCCAAAGCACAAAGTCAAAACTCATGGTACCTTGATAGTGGATGCTCGAGACACATGACCGGAGACAAGAGTCGACTAATGGATCTAAAGCCAAAAAGTGGAGGAGTAGTAACATTTGGTGACAACTCCAAAGGCCACATTGAAGGTATTGGCTCCATAGGTAATCACTCTACTACTCTCATTGAAAATGTTTTATATGTCAATGGTCTTAAACATAATTTATTGAGCATAAGTCAACTATGTGATAAAGGTTTTAATGTTATGTTTGATAAAACCGGTTGTAAAATTGTAGACATTAAAACTAATAATATTATGCTCATAGGTCATCGCATAGGGAATATATACATGGTGCATCTAGATGACATTCATACATCTCATGCATGCTTAGTTGCTCAAAACGAAAATGATGCATGGTTGTGGCATAGGAAGCTAGGACATGCTAGCACAAGTGTTTTAGAAAAACTAGTCTCTCTAAACCTAGTTAAAGGTTTACCCAAGATAAAATTTTCAAACGATAAAATTTGTGATGCATGCTCAAAGGGTAAACAACATAGATCCTCCTTTAAATCCATTAATGACATTTCTACTAGTAGATGTTTACAACTAATTCACATGGATTTATTTGGGCCAATTAGGACTATGAGCTTGGGTGGCAAATCATATGCTTTTGTATTAGTTGATGATTTTTCTAGATTCACTTGGGTTCTCTTTTTAAGTACTAAGGATGAGGCTTTGGAAAAATTCATCACATTTTCAAAATTAATTCAAAATGATCTTGAACTTAAAATTTCACATATTAGAAGTGATCATGGAACCGAATTTCAAAATTTAGGATTTGAAGATTTTTTAAATGAAAATGGTATTAGCCATAATTTTTCAGCTCCTCGAACTCCTCAACAAAATGGGGTAGTTGAGAGGAAAAATAGAACTTTACAAGAAATGGCTAGAACTATGCTTTGCGAAAATAATTTACCAAAATATTTTTGGGCGGAAGCAACAAACACAGCTTGTTATATTATAAATCGAGTAACCATTAGGCCGATTTTAAAGAAAACACCTTATGAGATTTTAAAATCTAAAAAGCCTAATATTAGCTACTTCCACCCTTTTGGATGTAAATGTTTTGTTTTAAATAATGGAAAAGATAATTTAGGTAAATTTGATGCAAAAAGTGATGAAGCTATTTTTATAGGTTACTCTTTAACCTCTAAAGCCTATCGAGTATTTAACAAAAGAACTTTAGTTGTAGAAGAATCTATTCATGTTGTATTCGATGATAATCCCCTTCCTAGGAAGGATTCTTGTGATGATGATAATGTAGGAATCACAAATACCTTTGATGGAGGTCAAACTTCAAAGAAGGATGAGATTCAACCAAAAGAAGAAGACACACAAGATCCACCTCTTGAAGCCTTGAGGGACTTGGCTATTGAGGAAAAGGAAGTTAGCTATCCAAGGGAGTTGAACTATGTCAAAGATGGTGAAATCTTGGGTGATCCATCCAAGGGGGTAACCACTCGTTCTTCTCTTAGATTAATGAATCATATTGCATTTATCTCATGCATAGAGCCTAAAAATATCAAAGAAGCATTGAAAGATGATTTTTGGATTATGGCTATGCAAGAAGAGTTAAATCAATTTGAGAGAAGTAATGTTTGGACATTAGTTGATAGGCCTAGTAATCAATCTACAATAGGAACTAAATGGGTCTTTAGGAACAAACTAGATGAGAGTGGTAACATTGTGAGAAATAAAGCTAGACTTGTAGCACAAGGTTACACTCAAGAGGAGGGAATAGATTTTGATGAAACCTATGCACCCGTAGCTAGAATGGAAGCCATTAGGATGTTGCTTGCATATGCATGTTATCATAATTTCAAGCTTTTTCAAATGGACGTTAAAAGCGCATTTTTAAATGGTTTTATAAATGAAGAAGTGTATGTAGAACAACCACCGGGTTTTGAAGACTCAAAATTTCCAAATCATGTTTTCAAACTTACAAAAGCACTTTATGGTTTAAAACAAGCTCCTAGAGCTTGGTATGAAAGGCTTTCAAATTTTTTGATAGAAAAAGGATTTGAAAAAGGTAAGGTGGACACTACACTCTTTATAAAAATGTATAAAAATGACATCTTAGTAGTTCAAATCTATGTTGATGATATTATTTTTGGTTCTACTAATGAATGTTATTGTCAAGAGTTTGCTAAGTTAATGCAAGGTGAATTTGAGATGAGCATGATGGGGGAGCTCTCATTCTTTTTGGGACTCCAAATCAAACAAAAGAAGGATGGCACCTTCATAAATCAAGCAAAATACATAAAGGATATGCTCAACAAGTTTGGCTTGGAGAACACAAAGCCTCAAGCCACTCCTATGAGCTCATCTACAAAGCTTGACAAAGATGAAGGAGGTAAGCGTGTTGACTCTAAGCTTTATCGTTCTATGATTGGGTCTTTGCTTTACCTTACCGCAAGTAGACCGGATATCCTGTTTAGTGTTTGCTTGTGTGCTAGGTTTCAAGCTAGTCCTAGAGAGTCTCACCTTATAGCCGTTAAGAGGATCTTTAGGTATCTTAGAGACACTCCTTGTTTAGGTCTTTGGTACCCTAGAATCTCTACCTTTAACCTTCATGCTTATTCGGATGCGGATTATGGGGGTTGCAAAATCGATAGGAAAAGTACTTCGGGAACTTGTCAATTCCTAGGTAGTATGCTCATATCTTGGTTCTCTAAGAAACAAAATAGTGTAGCTTTATCTACCACCGAAGCCGAGTACATATCCTTAGGGAGTTGTTGTGCTCAAGTCCTTTGGATGAAGCAACAACTCTTAGATTATGGTGTAAAAATAGAAACCATACCCCTTAAATGTGATAATACAAGTGCAATATGTTTAACGAAAAATCCCATCCAACACTCTAGAACCAAACATATAGAAATAAGGCATCATTTCATTAGAGATCATGTCCTTAAGAAAGATGTGGCTATAGAGTATGTAGACACCTTAAATCAATTAGCGGACATTTTCACAAAATCATTAGATAAAGAGCGTTTTTGGTCCCTTAGGAGAGAGTTGGGTCTAACTAGCCTATCTTGACCTTTAGGACCTCTTTTCAAACTTAAATATGCTTGATTTTGTGAAATATCATGTTTATATGTTTAGACTCCCAATTTCTTCCATGCATATAGTTAGGGGGAGTATGTTTATACCTAAATATATTTTGCCTGCTCATTCGTATCATATATACATGTTTGGCCTCTTAGAAAATCATCTTTCTGCATTTTAGAGCCTCATCTGCACTTCCAGGCCCAGGTGTATCGAAACGGGTTAACCCGTTCCGATATGGGTGCCTTAAAATTTGTCCTGAGAGAAGGACGTTTCGAAACGGCCCCAGTTGTTTCGAAACGTTTTCGGTTCGATGTAAGGGTGTATCGGAACGCGTTCCGATACGGGTCAAACGTGTTTCGAAACGGTCATCCCCGTTTCGAAACGATCTGTCAAAGGTTTTAAGAAGGGTCAAACCCTAGCCGCCCCGTTCCGAAACATTAATTGGAGAATCATTTATTAGATGATTTTTCTCAACATCAGGGGAGAGAATAATCAACTGGATAAAGAAGGAAATGAATTATCATTATTTAGATCCTCAAATATGAACTAAAAGTTCATAAGATAATTCATGTTATTTCATGTCAACTGCAGACATATTTACTGACCCAATGAGAGTAATTAAGTCTCATATACCAGCTGAAATACTCTAAGTTTAAATTACATGTTAGAGCAAGTGGATGTAAATCATGCTTGAAGCATGATAGTTGAAATGGTTCCAATGATCAAAGTTCTCGTAAATGAAAAGTATTATGAGATGGTCATATATTGGAGGCAGGTGCTCCTAAAGAGACCCAAGACATAACTAATAATAAAACTCTTGAAGAGTATCAGGTACCTGAAATAAAGATTGAAATCTTGAAAAGATCTCGATGAGTTATGTCATTACGAGAATGGAACAAGAAAATTGGAAAGTTGTCAACAACGATTTTACAAACAATTTTACATAAAATACTTCTATAGAAGTAAAGAAAGAAATCGAGGATCTTGTATAAAATCTATCCAGAAGTATAGATATTGAATTGGCCGATGTTGAAAGACGCTTTAAACTTCTAAAATAGAAGTATTTAGACCAGCAGTCCAAACACCTAAAGGTGTAATGCAAGTGATGCACAAATAAGTAATCGTAAATACGACTTGAATTATGATTTATGAAAAGTTTTAATTACTTCATGGTGGATGCAATTACTTTGGCATTTATGAAAAATTTTACATGCGTCTAATTATTTGTGGATCCATATTTATCCTTGAAGGATTTAAAATGCTAGAAGCATTTAGAAATTTCTGAGGAAATTTATTTAAACATGTCTCATGAATATTTTGGCGCATTTGGTATAATCGCCTTAGTGAATACTAATTGAGAAAATACTATAAGAATGATCAGATTTCTTTATGTATTTTATAAAGGAGTTTGGATCAAGATCCATTATGATAATTTTAGAAGTCCTAAAGAGCTTCAAATTGGAAACTCATGAAGTACTTTCAATACAAGTACTTGAATCTTGACATCAAGTTTATCTCGACCTGAAGATCGAGCATTTTTATATATTTCTTTTTGTCTATGAATAGACATAAGCTGAAAGAATCTTAAATAAGATTCAATATGAATAGAGCATATCTATTGAGTATCCCAATAGTTGTAAGATTGTTGGATGTGAATAAACATAATTATATATTTTCTTAGTCTTGAAGCATTATATATTAGTTAGTCAAGAAATATCTATGAATATACAAAGATCTTTACATTTAGATCTTCAAACATTCGTCGAAGCCTCCTCAAATCTTGTAGAAATAATTGTTATGCACAAGGAAAGCCAAAAATGTGTTTGCTAAGACCATTGACCCAACATATCCAGAAAATATGTGATTTATTTTCACAAGATATGATACAAATACTATCTTGTGTAGAGATAATGGAAGGTGGATACATCATGAAAATATTACTCTAAAGTTTCATCCCCCGCTATCTTTAGAAAAATAATATTCAAGTTTGAATTATGAAGATTCAAAGATCTTCTGAGATGTTTTCATGAGGGGGAGTAAATATGCGTTGCACTATTTTTCCCTTAACCGATGTTTTGTCCCAATGGATTTTCCTAGTAAGGTTTTTAATGAGGCAACGTGTTATGCGTATCAAAAATGTGTGTATTCTTTTTTCTTCACTAAAGAATTTTTCCTCAATTAGTTTTTATCTTAGTAAGGTTTTAACGAGGCGCATTATCTACATAGACATCCAAGAGGGAGTGTTATGAATATTTATCTATGTGGATGTCTATCATGATTAGAACTTTATCTAAGGGGTTTGATTTACTTTATCATTAGGAATACTATCTCATTTAATTAGAGTTCAATGTAATATGTACTTCTTATGCCTATAAATAGATGATTTGATGAAGACATTATACACAAGCCTATATTTGAGAATAATACAAATCTCCCCATTTCTCTCATCTCTTTGTTCTTTCATTTTGTTCTTTGTTCTTATTATTGTTCTTTATTATTTTATTTACAATAATTTTATATTTTTCCTATTCGGCGGGAATCAACCTACAGACTAAAGACAACCTTTTTGAATAAACAATATATATATATATACTATAGAATAATTTATTTTTGTCTATATTTAATTACTATGAAAATAGTTTAAGTAATTCAACTCAAACCATTAAGATTCACAAATGCTGGTAAAAACATATTTAAAATTATAAACGCAAGATAAACTATGAGAACATTAGATGAATTGATACATTATATACATACACTATATAAAAACAATCATATGAAATAAAATGCATAAAATACAAAGAAATCAATATGTTAGAATATACATAAAATAAATTATTAACTCATAAAAAATCTTATGAATCTATAGAGAGACACGCGTATTATACTTTAGACATTTAAAAATTGTAACACCCGTGTTTTGGGGTTAGGAGTTAGTCGGGTTAATTGGTCCGAGTCGGTAAAATTAATTTTAATCAAATTGATCTTAGTATGAGCAAATTAAGTTTAGAAAGAAAGGGAGGGATCATTTTGGTAATTAAACCAAAATAAAAATAAACACCCTTTTATATCATCTTTTTCCTCATTTCTTCTTCTTCACCGTTCACAAACCATCCCAAATTTCTCTCAAACCCTCATTACTATTTCCTTTAATTTCTTCTTCAATTCAAGGGCGTTTTTGAAGGTAATTACATATTCGAACTCTCCTCTTCATCCTATACGTTTACATAGCTTTATATTTCGAAACTACGCACTTTTGTGATTTTCAAGTTTAATGAAAATTTGAGTTCTTAGTGAGTTTTTCAATTGATTTTGAATTATTAAGTTGGGTTTTGAGTTAGTCACCTTAAAATACACATAATATGTTAAAATGAGTGATTTTGGATGAAAATCCGAAATGGGTATTTATGGCCATTTTTGAATAGTCTAAAACTTGAATTTTGGTGAGTTTTAGAGTTAGGTTGAAGGGCTGATGGTATATGTATGTTAGGAAAGTGTTTTGGGACCATTTAGGTGTCATTTGGATGTTCGAAAATGGTATTTTCTGCTGGGTAAAATAGGAGTACGAAAATGGAAATTTTGGTGAATTGTATGGGTTGGAAATTGTTGGAGCTTGGCTTGCACCTATGGGTTGATGTTGTGGCTGAATTTAGCAATTATTTGTGAGTATGAGATGTGTTGGAAACTTGAGTTTTCATCAAGGTTATGGGCTGCTTGAATTAGATAAAGTTGGGGTTTGGTCATGACTTAATATGTTGAGTTTGATATTTGAATTTGTATTCCGGGTTAGCTACTTTGATGTTGAGTTGATTCGAGGTTGTTTTACTTGTGTTGAGATGTTTAGAAGCGAGGTTTTGAGATGGTGAAGCCTTGGGAACAAATCCGGAAATTTAAGACCATGGTTGCTTGGTGTTTGAGCTTGGATGTGGAGGTGAGTGGTTAAATATTTTTAAAATGGTTTGAGTATTTGGTTCAAGCATGTGAACCCAGGATGGGCTTGGTAAACCTACCTAGAGTTGGGATTAGAGTGGTAGCCTAATCCCAAGCTTTGATTAAAGACTTGGGTTGCACTTTTTAATGGTTGTATATGCCTCGTATTAAATTGTGATGGTGTTGATTATGTATATGTTGTATACATGTATGATGAGGCATGTTTGATGCATTGTTATATGCATGTTGATGATAGATATGTTATGGTTGCTAATAATGTGCATGTGGGTTGTGCATGACGGTGAGTCATGGTGAGTATATGCTAGGCATGGAAATGTGGTTTGTGCATGACGGTGAGTCATGGTGAGTACATGCTAGGCATGGAAATGTGGTTTGTGTATGACAGTGAGTCATGGTGAGTACATGCTAGGCATGGAAATGTGATTTGTGCATGACGGTGAGTCATGGTGAGTACATGCTAGGCATGGAAATGTGGTTTGTGCATGACGGTGAGTCATGGTGAGTACATGCTAGGCATGGAAATGTGGTTTGTGCATGACGGTGAGTACATGCTAGGCATGGAAATGTGATTTGTGCATGACGGTGAGTCATGGTGAGTACATGCTAGGTATGGAAATGTGGTTTGTGCATGACGGTGAGTCATGGTGAGTACATGCTAGGCATGGAAATGTGGTTTGTGCATGACGGTGAGTCATGGTGAGTACATGCTAGGCATGGAAATGTGGTTTGTGCATGACGGTGAGTCATGGTGAGTACATGCTAGGCATGGAAATGTGGTTTGTGCATGACGGTGAGTCATGGTGAGTACATGCTAGGCATGGAAATGTGGTTTGTGCATGACGGTGAGTCATGGTGAGTACGTGCTAAGCACGGAAGTGTTATGAATTGATATGTGTATCAATGTGATATGAAATGTGTTTTCAAATGTGAAGCGATATATGATGTGGTTAATACATTGAGTTATGTATCATTGTATGATGAATTTATAAGTTGTTGAGCATGACATGAATTTGGTAATATGTTCATGCATCGTTTATATTTATGGCTCATGTGGATCGAAAGTAAAATCATGTATTATATCATGATAGTTGCTCGAGCTTGGACCCTGTATTGTCGAAGGTTTGTTTTATGAGCTTACCCTCACTAAGCTTTTATGCTTACGCTCTCTTTTGTTCGACGATGCAGATAAATAGCTTGTGGGTGGCAAGGGAAAGGAAAGGTCTTCAAGTGTTGCTTTGGTGAGCTCAATGTATGATTTATAAATTGAAAGATTGTAATAGTAAAGCAATGGGATAAGTGTTGTTGTTCTTGATGCTTTGATGTGTGTTGATTTGGTTTGGCACTTAGATGCCTTGTTCGATTTGTAAATATCACTTATGATGCATGCCTTGATGAATGCTTGAGTGATGTATGTCTAGTATATGTTTAAATTGCTTATCATGTGTGTTGATCGTATGCCTTATGAGAATGCCTAAGTGTTTGGATGTTGAAGCATGAGACCTTATGTGCATGTTTGCCTTCTTTTGATCGAATGCATGATTTTCCTCGGTTGATTGAGGTATGCTCATGTTGTGTACTATGTAGGTATGTATGAGGGTTCATATTCATGCCTTGAGTATGTTGGAGTACGTTTAATCTAGGACGTATGCATCTAGGCTTGGGTGGCTGGTGTTGAGTGCCTTTGCCTCTTTTAAACTCATATGTATGAATATGTATGATTCTAATGTGTTTATATCATTGAAAGTCATTAGAATGAAGCAAAATATGCTCCCCTGCATCTAGGTTTCGAAACTAGGGGTAAAGTTTCGAAACCTTTGCAAATTTTTGGGTTCCAGGGGCTACTGGAAGCCAAAGTTTCGAAACCTTTGGGCAAGGTTTCGAAACTATGGTCAAAGGTTTCGATTGGGCATAAAATTTGAGGTTTGCAAGCTTTACGTTTTAGTCCTGATTCTCGTATGTGCAATTGCTTGAGTTTGAGATGTCCGTTTGAGTTGAAATTTGGCAGAGAGGCATGAAACATGACTAATTTCATAATGGTAACTTAAAATTTGGTAAAGTCCTCTTAATTTCCAGAATTTACAAATTGGTCCCTAAATTCGTATTTTGTTCAATTGAGTCCCTTATTGTTTTCCGATTGCTGTGATTTTTGAGTATGCTTATCTCAAGAGTATGCCTAGGTTTAATGTGCATCTAGACAAGTTTAAAAAAAGGGTCGTTAATCAAGGTTGACTTTCGGGTTGACTTTGGTTTTCCCCGTGTAATCTTCGTAGTTCGGGTCAGCCGTCTAGGCCGGGATACAGGGGTTACATTTGTTGGCATCAGAGCTTAAGGTTTCCGAGACCTTGGACAGGTAAGTGAGTAAGTTGTGTTTTATGATTAAGATGCACGGTGTTTGCTTATCATGTAAGCATGTTGCTTGTTATTCGAGTATGCTGTAATGAATGATTGCTTGCTTTGTAAGTATGATTGCTTGTGTGACAAGTATGTTGATTGTTTGTTTAAAAGCATGTTGCTCGTTACCCGTGTATGTGGTGATGCGTGATTGTTTGATGGAGAAGGTATGTTGTTTGATCGTACGCGTATGTTTGCTTGTTTAGCAAGTATGCCCTGTAATATGCATGATTGAGCATGTATGTGTGTTGAGTTGCTTGAAGCATGTTGAGTAGAGTCCCATTGCTTCTATTACATCGGAAAAATAGATTTTAAGTGAGGAAATCATACTTGAGCCACTTGGACCTTTTCCTTTGCTAACCCAGTTTGTATGTTAATGTGTTGTTGTTGTTGTTAGTTTATTGCTTTTTGGTAAGTTTGAGGTCAAGGCGTGGACTGTGAATCTGTAAGTGGAAACGGTGGGTTCTGAAAATGTGAATGATGTTGAGGGAGTTCATCGCTTTAGTCAGGGAAGTATGGTTGTACCAGAGTTGAGGTACAATTTGTTTGACTAAGTTAGTGTGTATGTGGGTTGGTTCCTGTTGATGAGGAACGATGTGATCGGTTCTGGTGTTAGTGGTGAAAGAGGTGACGACCTATGAGTGGGAGTCAGAGTGTTATCGATGATATAGTAGATAAGCCCTTGGTACAGTTTTGAGCTTGTTCCCTTCTGGTTGATTCTAAATCTGTACATTGTTAGCAAGCATGCAAGTTTGAATGTGCCGATGAGGTGTCAGAGGTAGGTATGAGTACCTTAATTCTTTTGGCGAGATCTAGGTAGGGGTCTCGTGTGAGTGATATGAATTTCAGAAATGTTAGTTGGTGATCATTGGGATTTAATCTATGGTTTTAATGCAAGACAGCCGGTCAGTGTCCGTGAGTGGAAATCAAATTGTGTGATTGGGCCAGTGTACGTCCGAGTTGTCTTTCAGTTAGAAGGAGAGATGAAGTCACTTCCGATATAGTCGAGCCGAGAAGGAAGTCTTGAGCTTTGAATTCAGATTGTTTGGTAGTGGGATGTTTTGAGCCGTCCGGACCAATGTTATAGAACAAGTCTAGTGTGACTGTTAATGTACGATCAGAATTGAATCTTAAAGTTACGAGATGCTCTAAGAACAGTGTAGAAGAGTCAGATTTTGTTGAAGAACCAGTCTGAAAACAAGAGGACCGAAGACTATCAGTTGTGCACAGGTGTAGTTACAGTTTCTTCGGATTTGTTCTTTTCGTGTGAGCATGCGAAAAAAAAATTGATGAACATGTTGAGACCTTAGAAGTAGGGACACAGGTGACTAGACCTTGTGGTGAGATAGTGATGGCCAGGAAGATGTATGGAAGATGTTTGTTGATGGTTCAGGGTTACATGTATGCAGTAGATGGGAAGTGATCGTCTTCCTATAGTTTTGATGTACCTTCTGGCAAGGTTTGGCTTGAAGAACACATAGTTAGAGTATACTTTGAGACAAGGAGACAGTTGCCTGGAAGTTGCAAATTTCTGTGAACTATAGTAGTAGGTGAAGATGTGAACTTCATATTGAATGATTGATCCAGCTTTGAAGGTCGAAGATTGCTTGAGTATAGTTGGCAGGTTTGCTTAGCAAGTGTAATGAAGTTGATTCTGAATGAAGATTAGACCGCAGCAGGTTAAAATAGTTTGTGATTCTTCCTAGAAGAGTTTAGAAGAAACGCTCAGTTTATCTCCTGACAGAGAAGAAGAGTTTATTAGTGATGTCGTCTCCGAGTTTGCTCGTGTTTTAATTTGCTCTGTATCTTATGAATTCTGACAGAATTGAGAATGTTGAAGAATTAACTTTGAGAACTGTTAGGCCTTAGACTCATTAGGTCTAGTACGTCATCTTAGAGTATGACAGTACAATTTGTGAAGAAGAAAGAGTGACGGTACGAGAATGTGTTTAGATTTCAGACAGTTGAAACAAGTGACAGTGAATGAGTAGTATCCGCTTCCGAGTGTCAGTGATTTGTTGGTCAGTTAGTGTGTGCTTCAGTCTATTTGAAGATTAATTCGAGATCCGTTTACCACCAGTTGAAAGTGAGAAAAGTTGAAGTACCGAATAAGGCCATGACGAGCTTTGAAGTTAGTGTGGTAGAACCTTTTAGGAAATCAGTTGTATGTCAAGTTAAGCAGCGTGAACTTCGAGTTAATGAAGATGTTCTCTTAGGACATGTAGATCAGTCGAGTGCATTAGAGTAAATCCTAAGCAGGCAGAAGAAGATGTGAGTTGAAAGAAACTTTAATGGAAGCTTCGACCTTGATCCAAAAAAAAACCATAGTGATACGTTGCATGTAGTGTTAGGTTGTATGCTTATGCAAAATAGAAGATTGTGGTTTATTCATCGAGATAGTTGAAAGACCGAGAGAAGAGTTAATTACAGTTTTGTTTTCTTCGAAGACTTAGAGACAAAGCTCGTATAGTAAGAAATGCGCAGTATGTGCATTTATCATCCGGACTTAAAATATTCGACGACTTGTGAAGGGTTGAAACTTGAACAACATGAGTTGTTAGAATTGCTTGAAGACTGTGGTCCCAAGATTGAGTACTATCTGAAGAGAGTCTACGTGGTAATCGATGTTCCGAGTTATTTGGTTGTCAGATTAGTGGTTGAGTTGCGAGCTATATTGCTGAATTCCGTTTATCAAATGATAGTAGTTTTGTGGCCGAGTTTCGAGTTGAGACTACTTTGAGTCAGAATGTTTGAAGAGAAACAGTTGCAAGACAGATTCTTGGCACCTCACGTGCAAGGCATAGTAGAAGGAAGACCTTCAGAATACAGTTCAGAGATGATAGAGTTTGTGTTGTTAGAGAT
This sequence comes from Hibiscus trionum, assembly GCA_030270665.1. Lineage (NCBI taxonomy): Eukaryota > Viridiplantae > Streptophyta > Magnoliopsida > Malvales > Malvaceae > Hibiscus > Hibiscus trionum. Next base: position 73,436,208 of record BSYR01000003.1, on the reverse strand, counting down.
AGAATAGTTGTGCCGATTGACATAGTGCTTTGAGACGTATTGTTTCGGCCGATGCACACGGTAGTTCATTTGTATAGCATCTGAGTAGTATGAATACGTATTGTGGGTTGAAGATGAATGATTTGGGATTGAGATGATGGGTAATGTGGTTCAGCATGAGGGTAAGTGTATAATTTGCCAGCATGTCAAGATCGAACGTCAGTTTTCTTCTAGTTTGTTGCATCCGTGGAAGGTTATTAATGGAAGTGAGTAATAGAGATCCGAGGATTCCAACTAGATTTTTGAAGACGTCTGTATAGTGTTTGGTTATCGGTTGAAGTCAGATGGTCAATTAGAGAAAGTTATGGGTCGAGTATTCAAACAGTGTTGTATGAGATTATGAATTGGGCTAGTTCTGTTGTTTATCTGTTGCGGTTACCACCAGAATTAGAAAGGGGTTTGTGATGTGATTTGTGTATCTATGATTCGGGAGTGTGAGTCAGACATGTTTTGTGTTATGGTTGTAGAAGAGATCGAGTTGAGCTTAAAGTCGACATGCCTTGAAAGAACCGTTGAGATCATAGCATCAGATATCGATAGACGGGTGGTAAGTCTACCGAGTTGGTGAGTATGTTGTGGTGAGAAGGAGAGTACTGAGGAGTATGTTTCAGTGACTCTTCATGTTCGATGAATTTCGGGGACGAAATTTCTTAAGTGGGGGAGAGTTGTAACACCCGTGTTTTGGGGTTAGGAGTTAGTCGGGTTAATTGGTCCGAGTCGGTAAAATTAATTTTAATCAAATTGATCTTAGTATGAGCAAATTAAGTTTAGAAAGAAAGGGAGGGATCATTTTGGTAATTAAACCAAAATAAAAATAAACACCCTTTTATATCATCTTTTTCCTCATTTCTTCTTCTTCACCGTTCACAAACCATCCTAAATTTCTCTCAAACCCTCATTACTATTTCCTTTAATTTCTTCTTCAATTCAAGGGCGTTTTTGAAGGTAATTACATATTCGAACTCTCCTCTTCATCCTCTACGTTTACATAGCTTTATATTTCGAAACTACCCACTTTTGTGATTTTCAAGTTTAATGAAAATTTGAGTTCTTAGTGAGTTTTTCAATTGATTTTGAATTATTAAGTTGGGTTTTGAGTTAGTCACCTTAAAATACACATAATATGTTAAAATGAGTGATTTTGGATGAAAATCCGAAATGGGTATTTATGGCCATTTTTGAATAGTCTAAAACTTGAATTTTGGTGAGTTTTAGAGTTAGGTTGAAGGGCTGATGGTATATGTATGTTAGGAAAGTGTTTTGGGACCATTTAGGTGTCATTTGGATGTTCGAAAATGGTATTTTCTGCTGGGTAAAATAGGAGTACGAAAATGGAAATTTTGGTGAATTTTATGGGTTGGAAATTGTTGGAGCTTGGCTTGCACCTATGGGTTGATGTTGTGGCTGAATTTAGCAATTATTTGTGAGTATGAGATGTGTTGGAAACTTGAGTTTTCATCAAGGTTATGGGCTGCTTGAATTAGATAAAGTTGGGGTTTGGTCATGACTTAATATGTTGAGTTTGATATTTGAATTTGTATTCCGGGTTAGCTACTTTGATGTTGAGTTGATTCGAGGTTGTTTTACTTGTGTTGAGATGTTTAGAAGCGAGGTTTTGAGATGGTGAAGCCTTGGGAACAAATCCGGAAATTTAAGACCATGGTTGCTTGGTGTTTGAGCTTGGATGTGGAGGTGAGTGGTTAAATATTTTTAAAATGGTTTGAGTATTTGGTTCAAGCATGTGAACCCAGGATGGGCTTGGTAAACCCACCTAGAGTTGGGATTAGAGTGGTAGCCTAATCCCAAGCTTTGATTAAAGACTTGGGTTGCACTTTTTAATGGTTGTATATGCCTCGTATTAAATTGTGATGGTGTTGATTATGTATATGTTGTATACATGTATGATGAGGCATGTTTGATGCATTGTTATATGCATGTTGATGATAGATATGTTATGGTTGCTAATAATGTGCATGTGGGTTGTGCATGACGGTGAGTCATGGTGAGTATATGCTAGGCATGGAAATGTGGTTTGTGCATGACGGTGAGTCATGGTGAGTACATGCTAGGCATGGAAATGTGGTTTGTGTATGACAGTGAGTCATGGTGAGTACATGCTAGGCATGGAAATGTGATTTGTGCATGACGGTGAGTCATGGTGAGTACATGCTAGGCATGGAAATGTGGTTTGTGCATGACGGTGAGTCATGGTGAGTACATGCTAGGCATGGAAATGTGGTTTGTGCATGACGGTGAGTACATGCTAGGCATGGAAATGTGATTTGTGCATGACGGTGAGTCATGGTGAGTACATGCTAGGCATGGAAATGTGGTTTGTGCATGACGGTGAGTCATGGTGAGTACATGCTAGGCATGGAAATGTGGTTTGTGCATGACGGTGAGTCATGGTGAGTACATGCTAGGCATGGAAATGTGGTTTGTGCATGACGGTGAGTCATGGTGAGTACATGCTAGGCATGGAAATGTGGTTTGTGCATGACGGTGAGTCATGGTGAGTACATGCTAGGCATGGAAATGTGGTTTGTGCATGACGGTGAGTCATGGTGAGTACGTGCTAAGCACGGAAGTGTTATGAATTGATATGTGTATCAATGTGATATGAAATGTGTTTTCAAATGTGAAGCGATATATGATGTGGTTAATACATTGAGTTATGTATCATTGTATGATGAATTTATAAGTTGTTGAGCATGACATGAATTTGGTAATATGTTCATGCATCGTTTATATTTATGGCTCATGTGGATCGAAAGTAAAATCATGTATTATATCATGATAGTTGCTCGAGCTTGGACCCTGTATTGTCGAAGGTTTGTTTTATGAGCTTACCCTCACTAAGCTTTTATGCTTACGCTCTCTTTTGTTCGACGATGCAGATAAATAGCTTGTGGGTGGCAAGGGAAAGGAAAGGTCTTCAAGTGTTGCTTTGGTGAGCTCAATGTATGATTTATAAATTGAAAGATTGTAATAGTAAAGCAATGGGATAAGTGTTGTTGTTCTTGATGCTTTGATGTGTGTTGATTTGGTTTGGCACTTAGATGCCTTGTTCGATTTGTAAATATCACTTATGATGCATGCCTTGATGAATGCTTGAGTGATGTATGTCTAGTAGATGTTTAAATTGCTTATCATGTGTGTTGATCGTATGCCTTATGAGAATGCCTAAGTGTTTGGATGTTGAAGCATGAGACCTTATGTGCATGTTTGCCTTCTTTTGATCGAATGCATGATTTTCCTCGGTTGATTGAGGTATGCTCATGTTGTGTACTATGTAGGTATGTATGAGGGTTCATATTCATGCCTTGAGTATGTTGGAGTACGTTTAATCTAGGACGTATGCATCTAGGCTTGGGTGGCTGGTGTTGAGTGCCTTTGCCTCTTTTAAACTCATATGTATGAATATGTATGATTCTAATGTGTTTATATCATTGAAAGTCATTAGAATGAAGCAAAATATGCTCCCCTGCATCTAGGTTTCGAAACTAGGGGTAAAGTTTCGAAACCTTTGCAAATTTTTGGGTTCCAGGGGCTACTGGAAGCCAAAGTTTCGAAACCTTTGGGCAAGGTTTCGAAACTATGGTCAAAGGTTTCGATTGGGCATAAAATTTGAGGTTTGCAAGCTTTACGTTTTAGTCCTGATTCTCGTATGTGCAATTGCTTGAGTTTGAGATGTCCGTTTGAGTTGAAATTTGGCAGAGAGGCATGAAACATGACTAATTTCATAATGGTAACTTAAAATTTGGTAAAGTCCTCTTAATTTCCAGAATTTACAAATTGGTCCCTAAATTCGTATTTTGTTCAATTGAGTCCCTTATTGTTTTCCGATTGCTGTGATTTTTGAGTATGCTTATCTCAAGAGTATGCCTAGGTTTAATGTGCATCTAGACAAGTTTAAAAAAAAAGGGTCGTTAATCAAGGTTGACTTTCGGGTTGACTTTGGTTTTCCCCGTGTAATCTTCGTAGTTCGGGTCAGCCGTCTAGGCCGGGATACGGGGGTTACAAAAATATAAAACAAAAATTATAAGTACGTTTGGTAGGTTGACTAAATTTTTTATCTTTGTTCCTTTATATTCCTTTAGATCATGGGTTATAGTCTTACAGATTCACTAGGAGCACCCATTTCTTCCCCTAGAGTCTCATTCATCTCCCCTCAAAATAGGATTAAAATTAAAATATGTAAAAAAATACAATTTTCTCTCTCTTTCTTTTTAGGGTAAAATGCATCACTGAACTATCCTTAAAAAAAATTCAAAATGGTCACCAAACTTTCAAAAGTTATATAATTGTCATTAAATTTTTATTTTTTTTACAGAATAGTTGTTGAGCCATTAACAGCTGTTAAATAAGTGACGTGGCAGTTATGAATAAATTATATAATATCATATTTAGTCATTCATATTTAAAAATTTAATTAATCTAGTCCTAATTAAAAATCAATAAATTTAACCTTTATTATTTTCACATTATATCAGTTTGACCTTATTTTAAAATATATATCATTTAATATTTTTTCAGCAACCACATGGTGACATGTGCCACTGGCTGGAAGAAAATAAATAGAAGAAGAATGAAGGAGAGAAAACTCGAATCTAAGCTGGGTATAGAAAACGAAGAAAGCTAACCACTGAACCAAAGCCATTTTTTGACATAAATGAAAACAACTTAAATATAAATCTTATATTTGTTGCCCGACGTATACTTTTCAATATTCTCCCTTCTTATATTGTTTCATCCTTTTCATTTTCAAATTTAAACAATTAATCAATTTAAACATAAGGCAGATACAAATGTAAAAATAGTGACAGTTAATTTATTAATTTTTTTTAATTAGAATTAAATTGATTAAGTGTGTAAATATAAAATATTAAATGTATTTTATACAATTTTTTCGTAACTGTTACGTCACCCACTTAACGACAGTTAACGACCCAATGACTATTTTACAATAAAAATTAAATTTTAATGTCTATTATGTAACTTTTGAAAATTTAGTAATCATTTTAAATTTTTAAGGCAATTTAATGACCATTTTGTGTACTTTGCCTTTCCTTTTATTCTCCCTCATTTCTCTTTTTTCTTTTTCTCCATCATGCCACGTTTTCAACCAAATTTAAACGAAAAGAAAAGAACCGCCTATCACATTTTGTGGTCTCAATTAAATTAACGTTTAGGTAACTAATGACACAGATTTAAGAGTTTTAATATACGCTAACTAAATTTTAGTAGAAAAAATAAAATGGTAACCAGACTTTCAAAAATCATAAAATTACAATTAAACTTTATGTTTTATAACAAAATGGTAACTAGACGTTAAATTCTGTTAAGTGTCTGTTATAAAATTTGGTATAATAACACATCTAGTCTTTTATATTTATACATTCAATCAATTTAGTCCTAATTCGAAACAATTCACTAAATTTAGCCCTCGTTATTTACGCATTCTTTCAATTTGGTCCTTAAGTCAAAATTCCAAAGTATGGTAACATGATAAATAATTACAATTAAATTTTTATAGGAACTCAAAAACTCGACTTGACTCGAATCGAAAAAAATTCAAATAAAGTTTGAGTTGTAAAATATGACGCGTCAACTCGAATAACTCGAAATTTTTTTACTCGACTCGATCGAACGCTCATCTCTATCTTAAGATGTGACGCGTCAACTCGAAATACTCAAAAAAATTTAAAATAGAATATTTACTATTTTCATATTTAAATCATATCGAATATTTAATAACTACTTTAAATATTCAATTTAATTCAAAAATATTCGATTTAAAAGAAAAAATTAATTTAAAATATTTGAATATTTAATAACTACTTTAAATAATTTTCTTTTAAATATTCAAATATTTAATAACTACTTTCAATATTCGAATATTTTAAATCAAATTTTTCTTGTAAATCGAATATTTTTAAATTAAATTGAATATTTAAAGTAATTGTTAAATATTCGATGTGATTTAAAAGAAAAATGATTTAAAATATTCAAATATTTCGAGTTATTAGAGTTGACGCGTCATATCTTAAGATAGAGGTGAACGTTCGATCGAGTTGAGTCAAAATTTTTTGAGTTATTCGAGTTGACGCGTCATATTTTACAACTCATACTTTATTTGAATTTTTTTTCAATTCGAGTCGAGTTTTCGAGTTCCTAAAAAATTTAATTAAATATTTGAATATTTTAAATCAATTTTTTTTATTTTAAATTGGATATTTTAAATTAAATAGAATATTTAAAGTAGTTATTAAATATTCGATGTGATTTAAATATGAAAATATTAAATATTCTATTTTAAAAAATATTCGATTTAAAAGAAAAAAATGATTTAAAATATTCGAATATTTTGAGTTATTCGAGTCGACACGTCATATCTTAAGATAGAGATGAGCGTTCGGTCAAGTTAAAAAATTTCGAGTTATTTGAGTTGACGCGTCATATTTTACAACTCAAACTTTATTTGAATTTTTTTTGATTCGAGTCGAGTTTTCGAGTTCCTATAAAAAAATTAATTGTAATTATTTATCATGTTACCATACTTTGGAATTTTGCTTTAAGGACCAAATTGAAAGAATATGTAAATAATGAGGGCTAAATTTAGTGAATTGTTTCAAATTAGGACTAAATTGATTAAATGTATAAATATAAAGATTAAATATGTTATTATACCAAACTTTATAATAGACACTTAACGGGATTTAACGTCTAGTTACCATTTTATTATAAAACATAAAATTTAATTGCCATTTTGTGATTTTTGAAAGTTTGGTTACTATTTCATTTTTTTACCAAAGTTCAATGATCGTCTATAATACCCTAAAAATAACTAGTACTATTACGTTCAATATTTCTTAAAAAACATTAATCTTTTCATGATAATAATTTGTTATATTTCCATGTTCAAAAAAATTGTTATATTTCTAATTCCATGCCAAGTAAAATTATAAATACTATTTTTAATATTAATAGATTATGAAATCAAATATAGTAGCATAATTTAAAAATATTTTTCAATTAAAAGTAGAAAAAAAAATACTGGTTTAAAACTAAAATAATTTTATTTGTTAATAATATTATTTATTTTTTAAATATTTTTTCTTAAAATATTCTTAAATTTAACACTATAATTAAAATTATTTTATATTTTATATAGTTTTCTAAAATTAACGTATGTGTCATACACATTGGTCTATATGGCACTGCTATGTCAGCATGCACTGTCGTGTAAGTTTACCATACCATTTTAAGTTATTTACCGTTAGTAGGGACAAATGTATATTGTTTATGGACAGCCTTCCCCCTCTCCCGGTAGAGGGAGTTTTTTTACCTTTAAGTCATTATATATATATTTTTGATAAAATTGGATAATTATGAATTCGCCCTCACCTTTTAAAATTTATGTTTTGCTCTCACCCTTAAATTCTGGTTCTATCCTTAACAATTAATTGACTAACAATTTTTATTCGTAGAGAGTTATTTTGACCTGAAATGAAAGTTGAAGGTTAAAATATGCGTTTTTTTAAAAAGAGAAGAGATTAAAATACTTTACAAATAAAGAATAAGGGTTGAAGTGATTATTCAATGAAATGTTAAAGATATTTTTTAAGGTTATGCCAAAAATATCTAAGGTACTCATGAACAATTTTACTTTGTGAGCTATTTGGGTCCATTTCCTTGCTACTCCGTACATACAAAACGAGTGATTAGAAATGAAACAAGTGATATTTTTTGTGAATTAATCATTTTAGTATATGAATATTTGAGACTTGTCCCAACAAAAGGGCAAAGAGGTTTGCATGGCTGAAGCAAGCACACGTCTACTTTTCTCCATGAAACTGTTGTCTCACATGTTCTGTTTACCACAAATAAGGCATTAAGCATTGGGCGACAAATCAAAACCCTAAAAAAATCTAAGGAGAAAAGATAGAACAGCAATAAAACACGTTTACCCCACACTCCCTCTCCACACAATCTCCCGTAGCCAATCAGAACACCCTCTCTTCGATCTCCTCCGTTGATTTTGACCCCTCAAATATCTTCTTTGCTCCACCCTCAGCCCCCTTTCCCTCTCTTTCTTCTGTGCCTCCCTGGATTCTTGCACTACATTCAAAAGAAAACATAGGGTGTACCAAAAATATTTAAAAAAAAAGGAAAAAAAGGTCCAATTTTCTTCTTATTCTTCACCTCAAATCCATTCTGAGGTTCAAATTCAAAAACCCATTTTTTCTAACTCAAAAAAAATCTCCTCAGTATATATTTGAAGATTCTATTAAAAAGAATCATTCTTGGGAGAGTCTAGGAGAGAAGAAAAAGAAATCGAAGCTAGATTCTTTGCATTATGATTTGGGGTTTTTCCCTTGGAAATTAAACAAATTTCTCACTAGTGAAATGGAAAAAGCTTCATGCTTGTTTTGTGGAAGAATTCCTTCAACAACAACAACAAAAGCTTTGGCTTTGAGTGTTCAAAAGAGTAGCTTTTTGAGTTCTTTGCCATTCTCCTTTTCTTCTTCTTCGAAATCAATCTGTTTGTTTGTTGGCCATAAATATAATTTACCTTCAACTAAATTTCAGTCCAAGCAGTTTGTTTGCAATGGTATTGGAGAAAGCAGCGGCAGTCAAAGTAGCAGCAAGTTTATTACTACTACTACAAAGAAGAAGCCCAGAAGGAAAAGCTACGTTGGAAGCAACCCAAGAGTTAGCAAAAGTGAGAGTAAGTCTACTTCCACGCCTAGTGATAGTCTCAGTAGGACAAAGATATTAGTAGAGGAACTGGGGTTGTTGAAGAAACAGAAGGAACAGAAGGTTCAACAGACAAAGGCTTTAAATGTTACAACTTTGCATCAAAATGGGGATCCTTTGGGCAGAAGAGATCTTGGGAAGAAGGTAGTTAGGTGGATTAGTGAAGGTATGAAGGCAATGGCTTCAGATTTTGTGTCAGCAGAGTTGCAAGGGGAGTTTTTGGAGTTGAGACAGAGGATGGAACCTGGATTGACATTTGTAATCCAGGCACAGCCTTATCTCAGTGCTATTCCTATACCCCTTGGACTTGAAGCAATTTGTTTGAAGGCTTGTACGCATTATCCAACATTGTTTGATCATTTCCAGAGGGAATTGAGGAATGTTCTTCAAGAGTTGCACCAAAAATCTAAGGTGGAAGATTGGAAGGAGACTGAGTCTTGGAAGCTGCTTAAGGAGCTAGCAAATTCTGGTTCGTTTTCTTTCTTTATTGTTGAAACTTTTTTTTCATTTTCAACTTCATTTCTAGCATGTAGGTTGAGTATAGCATTACTTACTTGTTTTAACATAGTGTTCGGAATATGCTAATTAGTGAATTTAGTAGTTTGGTAAGAAAGCGAGTTTGAGCTGGTAATTATGGATTTGCAGCTCAGCATAGGGCGATTGCTCGGAAGAACGCACCGCCAAAGCCTGTTCAAGGTGTTTTGGGGATGGATTTAGAGAAGGCCAAGGCCATGCAAGGCAGGATTGATGAGTTTACAAAGCGGATGTCGGAGTTGCTTCAGATAGAGAGGGATGCAGAATTGGAGTTCACTCAGGAAGAGTTAGATGCTGTTCCTACACCTGATGAGGGTTCAGATCCATCAAAACCTATTGAGTTCTTGGTTAGCCATGGCCAGGCTCAACAAGAACTTTGTGACACCATTTGCAATTTGAACGCTGTTAGCACATCAATAGGTTATATACTGGTTTGTTTGTTAGCTTTTTTACTTTGATGTTGATAGGCCTCATGTTTGTACCTTCATTTGCTCTTTTGAATGCAGTTTTTGGAGTTTGTTGCTAAAATGGTGGTTTAGTTTGCTAATGCCTTTAGATTGTGATATGTTCAGGATTAGGTGGAATGTATTTGGTGTTATTTAGGGTTGAAGGGAACCACCGACTGCCACCCACGACCCTGTCTCCTGGAGATATGGTTTGTGTGAGGATTTCTGACAGCAGGGGAGCAGGTGCAACTTCTTGCATCCAGGGATTTGTTGATCACCTTGGGGATGATGGTTGTAGCATCAGTGTTGCCATGGAGTCTCGTCATGGTGATCCAACTTTCTCTAAGCTATTTGGAAAAAGTGTGCGCATTGATCGTATTCATGGTTTGGCTGATGCACTCACATATGAGGTATTTGATAAATGCCTTTTATTTTCAGTCTTGGGCTTACATTTCCTGGATGGTGGACATGCTAGTTTTACAATCACTGATATATTTCTCAACTCTTAGTTCTATTGCCAAATTCCACTTGACTAGTATAGGTTCATTCCTATCTTATTTGCTGTAGCTTTAAATTTGTATGATGTATCCATGCTTTCTCGTGATAATTTTGAAATGTTGTGAAAGAAAAGGAAGTTGATCAGAACACAAGGAGATAGAAGTTCATTCATAGTATTTACACAAAGTGCTATTGCGAAGGCTCTATACGTTTTGTATTCTTGCTATCCTTTGTTTTGAGTTAAGCATGCTTCTGAAATCCTTTGTGGATTACATATATATATATTTTATTTCAAGTTCCATAATCTCTTATCTTGGTCATAATGCTTGGAGCATATATTGTGCAACTTTCTGATCCTTACTTTTCAGTCATGACGGAGTGAAGTAACAATTCCCCTCATTTTTTATTTCCCTGATGGTCTCATTTCTGGAATACTATCTGGCAGTATGAAAGTTTTTCCAGAAAAGTTGGTAACTGTTATATAAGGACCACTGAACTGAAGCTATCCTTTCTCATTTGACTAGGGAATCTATGTCATTTATAATTGTATTCCCGAAGAACAATTATAGTGAGTAATTAGAAGACCTATCTTTTTTGAGGTACTAGGGATTATCTCTAGCTAGAAAACTGCAACTTCTAGCATACTTAATAATAAGTAGGTCTAGACTTAACGTATGGGTAGCAATATTATGTTTATTTTCTCATCTCTATGCTAAATGGTGGCACAATTTAAACTTTGTTAATTAATTATGAATGCATCAACCATCAAGTAACATCTAAAAGACTCTCCTCCAAGACATGCAAATTGTTTACTGAAACCTGAACTGGTTTGTATATTGGTTTTACTTCAATAAATTTGGCTACCTAAGAAAATTTCTAGAGTTTCTTGAGCTGTTTCCTGGTGAGATGCTAGATATTTCAAGCTGCAGTTCTTGGCTTGGGCTACACCCCTTTGTTCTCTGATTAGGTTCATGTGGTGAATGATTCACTCTGTAGCTTGTCATAAGGAATTGGCTAATAGAGATTACATCTTAACTTTTGATGTAGTTTTTTGAATTGTCAGTAAGTACGAATTCCAGACAAATATTTCGGCCACTTTCCAGAAGTGTTTTCTCATTAATATATTCAGTTTCCTTTCTGATTGTTTCTGTTGAATACTGCTTACTATATCTAACTGCCCTCTTATGTGCTTTTTAGCGCAATTGTGAAGCCTTAATGCTGCTCCAGAAGAATGGATTGCAAAAGAAAAACCCTTCAATTGCTGTTGTTGCCACACTGTTTGGAGACAAGGAAGATGCAGAATGGCTGGAGGAGAATGGTTTGGTCGACTGGAGTCAAGCGGAGTTGGATGGATTATTACAGAATGGAACATTTGACGATTCCCAGCGAAAAGCAATTGCTTTAGGCTTAAACAAGAAGCGGCCTGTTATGGTTGTTCAAGGACCTCCAGGCACTGGAAAGACAGGCATGCTTAAGGAAATTATAGCACTTGCTGCACAGCAAGGTGAAAGGGTGCTAGTAACAGCGCCTACTAATGCAGCTGTTGACAACATGGTTGAGAAACTTTCTGATACAGGATTGAACATAGTGCGTGTTGGAAATCCTGCACGTATTTCTTCAGCTGTAGCATCCAAGTCGTTGGTTGAGATTGTCAATTCTAAGCTTGCAGATTACCGAGCAGAGTTTGAAAGGAAGAAGTCAGATCTAAGAAAAGATCTTCGACTTTGTTTAAAGGATGATTCTTTAGCTGCTGGAATACGCCAGCTTTTAAAGCAGCTTGGTAAGGCACTAAAAAAGAAGGAGAAGGAAACAGTGAAGGAGGTATTATCAAGTGCACAGGTGGTGCTTTCTACCAACACTGGAGCGGCTGATCCGCTTATTCGAAAATTGGATACTTTTGACCTGGTTGTTATAGATGAAGCTGCGCAGGCAATTGAACCCTCTTGTTGGATCCCAATATTGCAGGGAAAACGTTGTATACTTGCTGGTGATCAATGCCAACTTGCTCCAGTAATTTTGTCCCGAAAAGCTTTAGAAGGTGGCCTAGGAGTATCCTTGCTAGAGAGAGCTGCGACTTTACAGGAAGGGGTTCTTGCTACCATGTTAACAACTCAGTACCGAATGAATGATGCAATAGCCAGTTGGGCTTCAAAGGAGATGTATGATGGAGAACTGAAATCCTCTCCTTCTGTTGCATCCCATCTTCTTGTTGATTCTCCATTTGTCAAGGTATGAGATCCATTAATGTTGTTTCATTCTATAAAATGGAACATAGATCTTTATTAGTAATGGCTGCTAGAAATGCTAATTGAAAAATAAATTCTTCAATTAGTTTAAGGGCATGACCTTTTATTGAAATTCATGCATGTATGAGTTTTTTAGCTTTCCATTGGCATGCTTGCTGCTTATTAGGTTTAAGATTCTACATTATTGAATTTTGGGTAGTTATTTCAGTGAGGTTAGTTTGGGTTGGGAAAGGAAAAGCAGGAAAAAAGGTTCAAGTTTTGATGTTTCTTTACCTTATTGCAGCCTACATGGATAACACAATGCCCATTGTTGTTACTCGACACAAGGATGCCATATGGAAGTTTGTCAGTTGGCTGTGAAGAACATCTAGACCTGGCAGGCACAGGGTCTTTTTTCAATGAAGGGGAAGCGGATATCGTTGTCCAACATGTCTTTTATCTGATCTACGCAGGTAATTGCACATATCTTTGGTCTACCTTATTTATGGTGGTTCCTATATTGTCTTGGGTATTTGACAAAAACTAGTTGAATTGCGTATACCGTTGCATTCTTTATTCAAGTTCTAATAGTCCTTGGTAATAAAAATGTTAAACTATATTGAGCTTGAGAATGTTACATGTATGAACATGATCATGTTTTCATTGGTTGCATGAATATTTTTTCCTTACTTTGGTTGTCAGTTTATATCCTGCCACTTGTGTTAGGAAAGGTTTCCTCTATGTACATAGTTGCTTGTATTCGTTTTAGAGTTTAGCTGTTTGTCATTATATGTCAAAACTTTTTTCTTAATTGTAGATGAATATGTTATATTTGCTACGAGGGTATAGGTTGTCAAATAGATGTCTCATACTTGGCTGGGGAGACTGTTATTTGTCTCAAATTTTCTTGCCGGGTGCATGATCAAAAAATGTACTTTGACATCCCTACATGTATTATATTGAAATACATCTATGAACTCGGTTCAAATGAAGAATCTCGGCTTTGTTGCATGCCATGCATTTTTAGTTTGTGCCAGGAGTCTATCTATAGGTTCCCATTCATCATCAACCTTCTTTCGGATTTTATTCTCTCAAGATGGGCACATCATACTGGTTCATCCATCAACTGTTTAACCTATGATGATAAACTCTTGGCTCTGAACCTGAATAGCTTGTGAGAATAAGAGTACTAAAGATATATGTTGTAGTGATTTCACACTTTGATAACTCAAATTTACGTAAGTAATAAGATCGTGCCACCATCTTATATCCTGTATTTAGCATACTTGATCTGATCGTCTTCTATAGAGCTTCTTCCAAGAAGTGTTCTTTCCCTTTGTATGAGTTTTAAAGCGATGTCTGTCCTTAGCTTCTGCATAATACTTATCAGCTGGTAGACCAACATCTGCGCTCAAATCGGTGGCCGCTTCAAGTTTTGTTTGTTTTTCTGTTCTTTTCAAGTTATATCCGTGCTTGCTTTGTAGTGGTTCATAGGCCTTGATTGTTACCATCTTTCCTCACTTAACCAAGTTGAGAACTATATTTGATTTTATTCTCTTATGCAGGCATTAGCCCAGCAGCTATTGCTGTCCAATCACCTTATGTTGCTCAGGTACAGCTCTTACGAGACAGGCTTGATGAGCTCCCGGAGGCCGCTGGTGTCGAGGTTGCGACAATTGATAGCTTTCAGGGTCGAGAGGCTGATGCAGTAATTATATCAATGGTATTATTTATTTATTTATTTATTTTTATGAATTACCATGTCTTTCTTTTGAAATACCTGATAAAGTCATCATGTCTTCTCAGCTATAATTTATATGCTTTTAGTCTTAGTTTTACATATTTCTTACTGATTTCCGTCGAATTTGCTAGTAAAATGTTCATTTCTCTTTAGGTTTCAGACATATTTATGACATCAATGTATTTGAAGATCTTTGTGTCCCCTTCAGCATCTATGTTGCGTGCAATGTTACTCGAACTTCATTTTTCTTAAAATACACGTGTGTTACTTGCGTCGACAATATGATTCTCCTAATATATGAAGCAAGAAAGGTAGAAAATGTGAGCGTTCCTGTGTCACACATTCTCATATCCAGCTGCACTCACCTCTAAATGCGGGCAACATAGGTTGCAGGTGATGCATGCTAGAGAGTAGGGCCTAATTGCATGAAGCTGAGTCATTTTCGGCTGAAATGCTCGACCAAGTCCTAACTATAGCTGATTTACGATGCTCGTTACTGTTTTCAGGTACGATCAAACACTTTAGGAGCTGTCGGGTTCTTGGGGGACAGTAGGCGAATGAACGTTGCCATAACAAGAGCACGTAAACATGTTGCGGTCGTGTGTGATAGCTCAACAATTTGCCACAACACTTTCCTAGCCAGGCTCTTACGCCATATCCGCTACGTTGGTAGGGTGAAGCATGCCGATCCCGGTGCTTCCGGAGGATCGGGACTCGGGATGAATCCAATGCTGCCATCCATTAGTTAACATGACATGGATCAGGTTCAAGTGCCAAGCTTTAAATTTGTTTCAGTTGAATGATTGTTCGGAACGTCAAATCTGTAAAATAGATGCTTTTGATACATTTCATTTGGGCATCTGTTTTACCATCAATTTATGTACAGATGGTCATTTTTGTGATCAAAATTGCTACCTTTTGATTCAGTTGTATATAGAACTATACATTTGATGAACCCTAGTTTGTATACATTCCAACACTGCAAATAATATCAATGAAAAAAACCCCAAAAATTCACTTTTGTTTTAGTTATAATTAAGTAAATTTTATATATTTTATTTAGAATTATATTTTATGAACATATTGGTATTTTTTTTGTATGCTTTGACAAATATTATATTTTATTTCAATATTTTAAAAATATCAAAAGTAATTATTCAACTGTACGAAAATAGCAAGAATTATTTGTTGGAATTAAAGGAACACATTGACATTAGGATTGAAAATATATGCTTAGTAAAGTAGAGATTTAGAATTTATATAATTATAGCAGATAGATCAAATTTTAATGAGAATTACTATACAAAACGTATAGGATTTGACAAAATAAAAATAGCAAAATTTGTGAACAAGAACTGCCTTGCCCTTGTGCACAACGGGCAGTGATTCCACGTAGATAAACACATTATGTTGATCATGATTAATTTTAAGAAAATTGTTATTTGTCACATCACTAATTATAATTAGATATATAATAATTTTATCAATTTAAAAAGTAATCATGAAAGTTATATTATTATTATTATTATTAATGAATTCAAATTCATTATAAAAAAATCAAGTTATCAAATTAGGTGATATTTATCTCCCGTACAAGTTCTTTTAACCAACTGATTAACGGTGTTATTTAATTAAAAAGGGGATCATAGTGAAAAGAACTTTCAATGTTTGTCTTTTTTTTTTTTTTACTTTCAATTGTGTTATTATTTATTTTAAATAAGTTAAATTTTAAAAAATTAATTTTGTCAGATAAGTTCTTTTACCCATTAAGAATAAATTAACAATTTTTTTTTTTTATATTACATGATAATTTTAAGGACATAACAAGTAAATATCGGAGTTTTTTATTATTATTTTTTGTTTTATCCTTAATTTTATAATTTTATCGTATCTTTAAATAAAACAATTAAAAGTTATTATTTAATGTTCAAACATGAGATTTATTGATGTATGTACAAAAGAAAAATCTCTAATTATTGCACGAGTTTTAAAATAATTTGTATAAATTAAAGAAGAATCGAAATAAATCCAATTTGAAGGAAGAAGATGATAAAAAAAAAACTCAAGTAAAGAATAGTACATATTCAAAATAAGCAATATATATTCATTTTTTTTTGTTTAAATTGAACCATGTGAGTGGTTAAAAATTACCTAGTGAAGGTAGTTTATTGCTAAGCTATGTACTAAAACATGAGGAAAAACTAACACTCCAACCAATCATAGCAATAGTGATACTTAAAAATAATAACATTCTTTTATCAAAATAAATAAAGTTGAAAGAACATTAGAATATATTTCATAATTTTCCTTTTTGCCATTACGCTTTTTAAAAATGTGCGTAGAGCGAATATATTTAGTCGGTTGGTCAAACTGTTCATCTTTATTCTCTTATATTTTATTAGGTTATAAGTTTTAGATCCACTAAGAGTACCCCTTTCCTTCCCCTAAAGTCTCTCTTCCCCTTCCGTATAGGTAAGAGTAAATTTAGAATTTACAATTTTTAATTCAATATATATTAAAATATTAATAAACAGTCTATATAACTTTAATTAAGTCTTAATTTGATTGACACAACTGATGTTATAACATATTGGGACATAAGATTTAAAGGTCTAAATAATTCAACATTATATTAGAAAAACGTAGCATGCATTGTATAATCTAAGTTGGTTTGGGCTGAATTTCATTTATTATTTTTTTTAAAAGGTTAATGGACATCATTTTAATTTTAATTGACATTGAGTCCTGGATTCAATCACAAACAATCATTTCTTTTCCTAAAAAAACTGTTGTTTATATAACTTTTATATATACATAAAAAAGAATATTTTTTTTAATATTTAGCCTATTAGTAAGAAGAAGGTTCTAACCCACTAGTTTGTTTGGTCATCCATCATCATGAATCTACATAAATCTCACAGCCATTGCAGTCATTTATCATTGCTTAATTTTGCACTCATGTTGATATAATGTACTTTGAGTCATCAATGCATGATACCTTTGCTCCGAGGGATGAACAGAGAGGTATAAGAAATTTTAAATTTTCATATAGTTTATGTATTTTATATATATATATTTTGTATTTTCTATCAATGATCTAAGCTCGTACTCTTTAAAATTTTGTAATTTCGCACCCTTAAATCTATTATATAACTCTCTAAGGTTCACAACTCTTTATATAAAATTCTGCGTCCGTCCGTCCATGTTTGTTCGGTATTTAATTTGCTTTAAGAAGTATAAAGATTGCAGGCAGGCTCATAAAACAAATGCAAAAAGCAACCAGAACATGATCATCTAAACAAGCCAAAGAAAGATTACAACATACTCGACATCTTGTTTCTTGTTGTTCCCAAGAACATCACAATCACTTACCAATTACCATTGCCTACTAAGCTGGACAAGAAACAGTGAAATCCAGTAAGCGAGGTCAGACTTTTAGACCATCTCTTGCCGAAGCCGGACCGCCCGAGCCACGGCCGTCGGGTTCAACATTGTGTCTCTTCGAAGGACCCGACGGAGGAATCAGGGCACCTTTGGTGAGAGGGATGATGTAGAACTGGTTTGAACCGATCATCTTACTGTCTTTCTGCTTGTTTCTGGGGCTTCCGTCATGGAATCTGTAAACAGCAGCGTTGCTTTCAGGGAAGGCAAGAACTAGAAGAAGCAGGAGTGACATGAACAAGATGGTTATGCTAATCTGTCTGCTACTGGTAGCCATTGACAAAAGAACAAAATGGGAACTAGCTAGTACCAGAGTTGGTTTATTGGATGAGAGAAGTCAAAGGAGGGATTGGGTTTATATATACATATAAAACATTATTTGTATCGAAAGCAAAGTGACCTGAGAGGAGATGTAGGAAAATGTCAAGGGAAAAAGTTGCAGTGTAACGGATGCTTATGAAGGAATAGAGAACATTAAATATATACATGAAAAACAGAAGAAAAGAGGGGATACTTGATTTAAAATGTGACATTGAGTATTAAATATGGGATGGTTAGTTATTAAGTAAATTTAAGGCTTCGAATTATGAAGTTGTGAATACAAAAAATTAAGTTGAAAGGGTTGTCTTATAATGAGTTCTGGCTGAAAGCTAGTAGTTAAAGGAGAAATTCGGGAAGGGTAAAGTTTATATATATATATATATAACTATTGTTATTTATTTTTATTGACCGATTAATCTAAATCAAGTACTGCAGAAACTCATTACGTAACGACCTTCAAACCCATTTTACTTCAATCATAATATTAGAATAAATGAAACCAAAACATAAATAAATGAAATTGAAAAGATACATATTAAGAAAATTCGAATGAAAGCTCAATGAATATTAAGTTCGTAACGTCTGATCATAGATAAATAAATGTCAGTGAAAATAAAACCGTTATGTATACAAACGACAATAACGAATATTAACCACCTACAATAATAAAAAAGTTATCGCCGACACAAATTCCTTCGAAGTTTAAAAGTCACATGAATCTCGGTTATTTTAAAAATTAATTAATCAGGTTAGATTCCTAAACACGACAAAATTATCTTGATATCATATTTTTAAATTACAAGATTCGAACTTAAAATTTTACATGAAACAATTAATTAATTTTCACAGTAAAGGAGGAAAAAGATTGTAAATAGAGTGAATGAATGGATGAAAGCAAGTGTTAGGAAGTGAAGAAATTAGCAGTAGAAAGTTACGTTTTGTAGAAGCGATTGGTTTGTTTTCCTAGAATTTGGTTTATAGGTGGGGTGCGAAATGAGACCATCCCCTTTTTTTTTTTCTCTTGTCTTGGGTTGTTTCATGGACGCAAGACATTCTTCACCCTTCCTTTTTTTTGTTATTTTTATACTATAAATAATTCAATTCAATTTATTTTAATGTAATTTTGTCACAAAATAATATAATTTAATTTCTCAGTGCTTAATTTATGACTACATAACTTATTTTCTAATTAAGTTGGAAATAATTGGTGCTCTTTTTTAACCATCGATATATGATTTTTTTAGCCGATTAATTTGGATCGTGTTTTGCAGAGATCAATATGGGAACGACCCCACCAACTTATTTTTTTTCATTTATAACATTAGAATTCGAACATCTAACCTTGCTTAAAGGACCTAGCGCCTTAGTCCGCTAAACCAACTAATTGTTTGTAAGTAATTGGTAAGTATCGGTAAAAAAACCCTTAAAATTTTAATATTTTGAAATTTTATTCAATTAGCTCATACAATTAACGTACAATGAATATTTAAATAATTAAAAATATCTCTTTATATAAAAAGATATAAACTATGAACCCAACAAATATCTACAGTAAAAAGATAATGATATTCTTATAAGATCCGAATTCGAGCACCTATGTGTGCAAGGTATATGTACACCTTGCGAAAGAGTTATATATATATATATATCCGATATGAGAAAAGGGTAATTTGCTTGAAGGCCTAAAAAAGTTGCATTTATTAGTTTTCATCCAACAAATCCTCCTAAACAAACAAAACAAGGAAATTCCTTAAAATTAAGTGCTCTCCTTTCCACTTTATTCTCCTCTGCCACCAAACCAGGGATAGACTTAGGGGGGGCCGGATGGACAATCGTTTTTTAAAAATTTAAAATTTATATATGATTTAAAAAAAATAAATTTTTTATATATATTTTTATTAAAAATTATTTTCGTCCGCTCTAAAATTTTATAGATTCAAACTCTTAAAATTTTATAAATTCCCCCCTAACATAAAATCATGCACCCGTCCATGCACCAAACACTTAGAAAACAATCCCATCCTCATCAAAACCATTGTTTGTATTTTTGCATGTGGTGTGGCCTCACATGGTTCAAACTTAATGAAGCTTACCAGAAACAATGTGCGCAATCAGAATTCAAACCATTTGAGCCAATGAAGGGCGGATTAAATGAGGAAAAAAGAATCTCATATTAACAGCCAATGGCTGTGTACTAGCAATAAATTCCACCCTTTGCTTTTGTTCAAAACAAACCAGTAAATCAATTAGCTTTCCCCCCTCTTTTTAGTGTATGCAGTGATGAATTTCTACCCAAAGATTTGAGTTTTGACCAGGGTTGTACCGAGGGGGCTGGCGGGGCGGTCACCCCTAAAAATTTGAAATTTTTATACGATTTTGAAAATTTTTAGAATTTTTCTATGTATTTTCTATTGAAAATCTATTTTCGCCTCCCTTAAATTTTTATAAGTTCGCCCCCTACAAATTTATAAGTTCGTCCCCCTAACCTAAAGTCCCACGTCTGTCCCTGTATTTGACTGTTATGGTAATGGAATACTATGCATAGGAAAGTTACAAATCGCTACTAGCCAAAAACTTATTGATGACTCTTCATAAGTCAAAGGGAAAAACTGTGGAGGATTATTGAAAGGAGCTTGGGTTTGACAGTTTAAAAATATTGGCAATGCTTTTATCATATTCCTCTTAGTTTCTACTATCCTTTTCGAGTTTGCTCAGAAAATGAATGAGGGCAAGCATGTTTTATGTTCCAAAACCATGTAAATTGCACTTTGCATATTGTGTAACTGATGACTGATGAGTGTTGATTAACTGAGCAGCAAATATCCAAAAGGCCCAAGATTTATAGGGCAGGTATTAATGAACTTGCCATATTTCTGAGAGATATGCCATTCCAGATGATCATATACTTTATAGTACTAGCTAGTTTATTAAGGAAAGGCCCAACAAATCAATCTTTATGAATTAGAATTCCATGAATTCCTGTATTTGCTTTTGTATAATCTCTAGACTGTCTGTACTTTTCTTCGCCTTAAATCAACCTATATTGAATACTTAAGCATGCCCGATAATAGTCAGACCTGAATGTCAAATACTATATTAGTCATTAAAGTGACCAAAAACTAATTAAATACGTACTAAATTCATACAACAAATGTTTTCTTTTCTATTAATAGTCAGCGGAAACATAATTAATTATAAATCATACATAAATATAGGCAAACATTCTAACGAAACAAACAATTACGTGCTTATGCTATAATAATGTCATGTGCTGACTGTTAGTCAAATAATAATTTTCATCTAAAAAAAATTATTTTAACCAAAAAACGAAATTCTGAAAGTCAAAAGTACTTAAAAAAGAATGAGAATCAAAGTGATAAATTTATGAAACATTAAACACATATTTAAATATTATGCCTACTTAAAACATTTTGAAATATAATGAAGAATTTAAAATATGAAATATAATTTAAAGATATCTGCAATTAAAATCCAACAAATGATCTTGGTGTAGAAACAAATAATGTTTATCTTTGAAAAATGTATGTATAAACAGATACTACATTGCAATTACCTTTAAACTATTAAAAAAATCTACAGTTAACTCTTTGAAAAATGAAAAATTTCATTAAGTGGCACTGCTCTACCCTTTACTTAGTCTTCAACTTTCTTCACAGTTGAGCACCCTTTTATTAGGTTGGAATTAATCACCATTATTAATACCACTTGTCATTTTTAGGTATTTCAACTGTAAGTTTTATTTTATTTTTGTTTGTAGAGGGTTTATAAATGTAAATCTACTTGTGAACTCAATGAGTAACTTCAGTGAAAAGAAATTGATATTTATTTCAAGAGTTTCAAATTTAAACACTTGTGTATGGTTTGTTAAAAAACTTTTAAAAATACAAACAAATTTAGATTACTTAAATTTCTTGTTCATGTTAGTATAGTCCATTAATATATATATATATATATATATATATATATATATATATATATATATATATATATATATATTTGAACAAAAAAATACAATGGAATGAATTCAAAGTGAAAAGGATTACAAAAGAATCACACCACAATCATTGAAAATTCAGTATGAAAAATAAATATAATAAACTTTAAAGGGTGTGAAAGACATGAGAAGCAAAATAATCACTTTGCAGAAAAATTGCACAATTTTCTAAATGAAATTCAGCAACTAGAGGTGGCAAACGGGTCAATCGGTTCGGGTTCGGGTCATTTCGGTTTCGGTTATTTCGGGTATGATATTTTCGGTTCAGATTCGGTTTCGGTTCGGTTTTAGTTCGGGTCTATTGTGTTTCGGGTCATTTCGGATCTGTTATTTTCGGTTCGGTTGATTTCAGTTCGGTTATTTTTGGTTCAATGAGAGATCAGTCGACTTTAATCAAATTTTTTGGTTGGTCAGATTTTTACACCCTATATATGACTTTAAAAAGTCAATATATTTGACATTTTAGTGACTTGTGCGACTGTTCATATTTTATCTTTCTTTATTTTTATTAATCGGGTCCATTCGGTTCGGGTCTATTCAGTTCGAGTCTATTCGGTTCGGGTCTATTCGGTTCGAGTCCATTCGGTTCAACTAAATTCGGTTCAGTTTCGGTTCAGTTTCGGTTCAGTTTATTTCGGGTTTCAGATCAAATTTTGGGTCAATTTTAGGTTGATTTTCGGTTTCGGTTCGGGTCTCGGGTCAAGTTTGTCAGGTCTATCAGCAACGATGTACTTTAACCAGAAATCTCTATGAATCAAGCGTTCTTCCACTGCGAGTTCTTGGCACATCGGCAAATAACCATAAAGGAATAAAAAAAACATCAGATCGTCGATTGACTTGCGACTAGAAGCGCTTGATAATTCTTGTTATATGAACATTAAATTGTCACAGTAGCAAACAATACTGTCACAAAGACAGACAAAACTACAAAAATGCAGATAAAATATTACCATACAAGCAGACAAAAAAATCAGAAAAGCAGATGTAGAATCACTCTGGCAAAGCAAAATAAAAGAAAAATAAAAAATTTAAAAAGAACAAATGATTCTTCATCAACGAAGAAGAACCTTATTTATCTAGAATCAACATAAATATTAAAAATCAGTCGACGGCATAAAGGCCCTTGTCGAAAATAATTTCGACAAAAAAAAGAATTTAAGAATTTTTTTTTAAAAATAATTTTTTCAGAGAAAATAGAAGTAGAGGGAAATTATATATATATATATATATGCTAGCTCAACAAGGATTTTAATTAATAAAGGGAAGAACCCAATATTAGAAGGTGCTTAGTGCTTACTGCACCAGGGTACAAAACAAAGAAACCCCAAACACATAATCATGTTTTCTAACCTTGCTAAAGGGATTGATTCTCATCTTCATAAAACTAAAATTGAAAGTAATTTAAAGGTGTTAAGAAGCACCGACTTCTTTCTCCATGTCTCTAGAATTGTCTTCATCTTTTTAGTTGTCCTCCATTATATAAAGTATTATTATAATAATATTATTATATAAAATATCCAAATATCCACCGACATAGTGGATTATAAATAGGTGATAGTGTGTGCAAGTGTGTAGTGAAGAGTTGTGTGCAAGAGTGGCGTGAGTGTGGGTGTGTGAAAAGTGAGGAGTGATGAGTGAATAAAGAAATGTGTGGGGTTAGTGTAAGTTGAGAAAGTTGAAAAAAAAAATGGAGTGTGTGCAAAGTTGAGAGATTGGTGAGGTGTGTGCTAGTGTAGGAGAGTGACGTGAGGTGTGCAAGTGAGAAAGATATTTGGGTAAGGGTCGAGAGAAATATTGTAGTGAGGTATGTTTGTAATATTTGTGGTATATTTATAAAAGTGTTATTTATTTGTAATTAGAAGTTTCCCGGTTCAGCCTTAATTTATGTATTTCTTTGGTGCACCTGAATTGGTTATTATAATGGTCGGCTATGCCGCCTAAGTTATATGGTCGGCTCTGCCGCCTGAATAGTATATGGTCGGTTCTACCGCCTAATTGGTATATGGTCGGCACTGCCACCTAAATTGTGCACTAAGAAATTAAATATAAAAAGGCTAACCGACTCAGGGAGTTGGTGTAGCACTAGTGGTCAGTCTTAGGTCCTCCATAGTGGGTGTGTTGGGTCCGTCGGGTTTCCAACAATTGGTATCAGAGCAGGCAGTCCGGGACCGTTACCAGTGGAGAAATCTTCGGTAAGCGTTGGACGCTTACATTGGTCGGTGCATCAGTTTGTTGAGGGAAGATTCTGTCGAAATACAGTCAGGGACTGTAAAGTTTCGGTAAGCGTTGGACGCTTACATTAGTCGACGTTGCATCAAGGTGCTAAGGGGAGACTCTGCCAGAATACAGTCAGGGACTGTGAAGCTATTGGTTTGGAACCAAGCTTAGTGGACGCCGGGCGTCAATCAGCATGGCAGACTTTGAAAGCACAAGCAACGGAATTAGGAAGCTCAATAACCACAACTACGGTTATTGGGACACATGCATAGAGTCCTACCTACAAGGTCAGGATTTGTGGGAAATAGTCGCAGGCACCGACACAACTTCTCCACCGAAGGAGAATGCCGAAGCCTTGAGAAAATGGAAGATCAAGGCTGGGAGAGCTTTATATATATTGAAGACCACAATCGAGGAGGACCTATTGGAGCATATTCGTGATGAGAAGACACCAAAGGCAGCCTGGGAAACTTTGGCGAAATTATTTTCAAAGAAGAATGAAGCACACCTCCAACTCTTGGAAAATGAGCTCGCGGGCATCTCACAAGGAAGCCTATCTATTGCTCAGTATTTCACCAAGGTGAAATCTATTTGTCGTGAGATATCTCAACTTGCACCAGATGAGAAGGTTAGCGAGGCAAGGATGAAAAGAGTTATCATCCATGGGCTAAGACCCGAGTACAATGGGTTTATCGCCGCTGTGAGGGGATGGCCTACTCAACCATCCTTAGTGGAGCTGGAGAACCTGTTGGCTAACCAGGAGGAATTAGCCAAACAGATGAGTGGCGTAACCATAAAAGACGAAGAGGAGGCACTCTTCACCAACAAGAAGAAAGGTACGTCACGAAGACGAGGAGTGACGAAAGGAGGCAAACTCTATCTAAAAGATAGAAGTAACACTTCAGGGGGAGTTCGACGTAGAAAAGAAGACTATCACCAACAGTACGAGAAGAACGATAGAAGACAAAATGGTGAATGCTTCAACTGTGGAAGAAATGGTCACTTTGCTCGAGATTGTAGACTACCCGTGAGGGAGAGTCGTGAATGCTTCAATTGTGGCAAGAAGGGCCACTTTGCTCAAAATTGCAGAGTGCCCAAGAGACAGACTTTCCAAGGAAACATGACCACCACAACAGAGGAGGAGAATGAGGTCATGTTGGAAACTTCCATCAGCGAAGAAGAATGGGATGCAGAAGCTGGACTCTCTATTGGAGTGGAACAAGAAGAGTTCGAAGAAGACATGGAGGCACCAACTCTCGTTGCAACTACAAATACAAATACAAAATACAAGGATGAAGAGTTGGAAGAAGACATGGAGAAACCATCTCTTGCAACAATTATGGAGTCAAATATTGATTACGAGGAGGATTGGATCGTCGACTCTGGATGCTCCAATGATGAGAGATGTTGGAGATGTTGTGATCCAGTCAATTGCAAGTGCCACACTTCAAGGAATGTGGTGTTTGATGAAGCTTCTTCTTGGAGGTCGCCTCAGAAGATCGAGCTTTCAGAATCTCATGACCTAGAAGAACTTTCAGAAGATAATAAAGAAAGTGAAGAGCAAGCATCGGATCCAAGTGAAGAAAGAGAAAGCTCACCCTCGAAAGATGAAAGTTTATGGAAGACGGTTGTATATCAACCTACATCTGAGGAGCTTCGTCCAAGCCAAATGGAAGTCGATGAGCTTCGCGAAGAAATGTCGAGAGCCCTAAGCGAGACTATTGGTATGTGTTCACAACGATGTGAGACCTCTTCTTGTGAAATTCTTATTCTCAAAGAAGAGAACAAAGCTCTAAGGGAAGAGCTTAAGACGGTACGTGGGGAATTGGAAGATATGAAGGAAGAGATGGTGTTTCTTAAGAAGGCATTAGCTCATGACGGGGGAGCTGTATCATCCGTCCCAATTCCAACTTATTCGAGAATAGAAGTTTCTAAAGCCAAGTCTTATAAAGGGGATGAGAACGCGAAGGATGTAGATGACTTTCCGTGGAGCTTGGAACAATACATCCAAGCCACAAATGGCGTAGAGGGTGCTAAGAAGATCAACCATGCCAGGAAGATCGATCATGTATTACATTATTTAGAAGATTCAGCGATGTTATGGTTGTGGCGTAAGCATGGCAAAATGAAGAAGGGAGTTTGCTCCGTTGCTATTTCTGAATCCCTCGCCAAATTTAAGAAACGCGAGAACTCCAAGCAAAAGGGAAACAAAGGCCATGGTGTGGGAAGAAATAAATCACACAAAAGGCGGAGATTGAAGCTAGCTTACAAGGAAGAAGTCTTCAAGGGAAAGAGAGATGACAAAGGAGAAAGAGAGCAAATTACTCAACAACAAGAATATATGAATATGCAATCTCTCCATATCCTGAATTCTATCAAAGCCAATGACGAAGTGCCTACGTTTGAAAAGAAAGGATTGTTGCTGGAGCAAGTGAAGATTAGAGGACAACCGGTACGTGTCTTAGTCGACAATGGAGCAACAAACAAGTTTATCAAGGAGATGTTTGAAAGAGAGATCAAGACGAGGTCGTCAAAGATGGATGAACAAGTTGCAAATCAATTTACGAAGATTCTGAGTAGACCAAAGTCTGAGAAATTCAGAGAAGCACTCGGTATGATCTGCAAATCATCTATAGAAAGAAGTCGTTGAGGGGGAGTGTTAAGAAGCATCGACTTCTTTCTCCATGTCTCTAGAATTGTCTTCATCTTTTTAGTTGTCCTCCATTATATAAAGTATTATTATAATAATATTATTATATAAAATATCCAAATATCCACCGACATAGTGGATTATAAATAGGTGATAGTGTGTGCAAGTGTGTAGTGAAGAGTTGTGTGCAAGAGTGGCGTGAGTGTGGGTGTGTGAAAAGTGAGGAGTGATGAGTGAATAAAGAAATGTGTGGGGTTAGTGTAAGTTGAGAAAGTTGAAAAAAAAATGGAGTGTGTGCAAAGTTGAGAGATTGGTGAGGTGTGTGCTAGTGTAGGAGAGTGACGTGAGGTGTGCAAGTGAGAAAGATATTTGGGTAAGGGTCGAGAGAAATATTGCAGTGAGGTATGTTTGTAATATTTGTGGTATATTTATAAAAGTGTTATTTATTTGTAATTAGAAGTTTCCCGGTTCAGCCTTAATTTATGTATTTCTTTGGTGCACCTGAATTGGTTATTATAATGGTCGGCTATGCCGCCTAAGTTATATGGTCGGCTCTGCCGCCTGAATAGTATATGGTCGGTTCTACCGCCTAATTGGTATATGGTCGGCACTGCCACCTAAATTGTGCACTAAGAAATTAAATATAAAAAGGCTAACCGACTCAGGGAGTTGGTGTAGCACTAGTGGTCAGTCTTAGGTCCTCCATAGTGGGTGTGTTGGGTCCGTCAGGTTTCCAACAAAAGGAAAAGGGGAAATAACCAGAGTTCATCTTCAATACACAGGATCAAGCACTACCACCATGCTTTGAAAAAGTTTGTTTCAGCCTTGGCCTGTAATACTATTACATTGTCGACGCCCAAATATAAAACGCACCTTCTCAATCTTTCTTGCGCGGCGACCAATTCCCGAAAGATTTGTCACCGCCTCCACGGCCGTTGTTGAGAATTTAAGAACATATTCAACCACACTTTCGAATCCGATTCTACTAGTAACTCTGCCCTTCTAATCCAAAGGAATACATAAATCTAGATTAAAGTTTCTGGTTATCTAAAATAATAGTTTACTGTTTATTCCTTTTACAAATTCGATTTGATATAATCAGAATCACCACCAAGATTCTCATTCTTCAACAAGCTATTCAGCTCACTAACAAATCTTTCCATAATTGGGGCAGGCAAGCAAAGTGGGACTACAATCCCTTCTTCCCCTTTCTTGCTTTTGAGTGGCAAAAAATGTTTTCCATCCATAACATTGGCTTGCCCCACCCGAAATCAACATTTTCGAACTTCATTTGTCTCACGTCCGAAACCAAAAAATCTGCTGTCGATTTCATGTACTCTTCCGTTACCTTTCCCTTGGTCTTTTTCACCAGCTCTACCGCGTACTCTAATCGACTATGGCATAGTTTTCGTACGGTTGTTATGGTTGCCGGATAGGCTATTGCGTTGCCGTAGTACCCCGACGGTAACGGAGGATTAAACTTAGAACGTGCATTTACGATGCAAATGAGATGAACATCTTCGTTGTAAGGCTTTTGTATGGCATTGCCATAAGCATGCGGTTACGATGTCATATGTTGAACATGATTGATGTGGGGGAAGCAATCTACGTAGAGCCAAGACTTCCTTGGGTCCGAAGAAGAAGGAGAGATAAACCATATTGCTTGGTTGAGTGATTTTGTTGTTGTTCGGATCAATTGATTCTTGACCGAACTCATGATGTGCATGTGTTACTCGAGGCGGATTTCGAGCATTTAGAACATGTCTTTCCCAAACGGGTAAGACGCTAGGAGACGACGCACCTTGTGCCATCTCGCCGACGGCTGTCATGAACTGCAGCAACCCAAGGGCGTCGCTCATGGTGTGGTTGTGGCGGATAGCAAAGATGAAACCACCGCACTTCAATCGTGTTACCTGTATTAAAAGTTGAGGAAAATAAGTGAAAAATTAGGCTTCTTTTGGTTCCAAATAATGGAGTCTGTTTTTAAATTCTTAAAACATGTTTGTTGTAAAATTTAAAAAAGATTTTTAGAAAATTAAAACAAAAATGAGTGAAAATTTAGAAACATGTTTTCATCGAATTTTCTTTGAAAAAAAATTGAAAAATACGAAAAAAATTCGAATATTTAAAAAATAGACATGAACGCAGTTAAAAATAAATCTCTTGGGGAAAAGTATAATTTAAAATAGAAAATAAGGGGTAAAGTTCAAATGACCTAAAATTGTAGTCTAGATAGGTAAATTATCCCAACTAATATTAATAATATTTTTATATTTTAAAAATCAAGTACCCAAACTGAAAATTCGAATATTTTTATTAGCAAAATTTTTTTTTTTAATCGAGTCGGTGAGCCAAATAATTCAGATCGAGTATTCGTGAACACCCTCTTCTTTCTAAGTTAAATATTAGAATATATTGGAAGCAGAGTTTTTTTTTTTTAACTCCACAAGGGGTTAAGAAACTGTCAAACATCAATATTTTTTCTTAAATATCAATTAAGACCACGTTACAGTTACTTAACCTCGTTTGTGGAATTAAAAAGCTTCGTCATTAGTGCTCCAAATAACTATACTTAAAAGGTTAATTATTTAATATAACAAAGAAAACTAATCTAATTATATGCATGTGAACCTAACAAGTGATTCTAGATTAAAAGGAGAATGATATTCATCCTAAAAGATCCAGATTCAAATCGCTTTGTTTAGAATATGTATGAATAAATACTAACATGTAACCGCTTTAAAACAATGTTATCATATTCAACTATGTATATTTATTTACCGTTAAAACACTGAATATAAACTCGATGTAACATACAAAAGAGAGTAAAAAATAATGATGATCTAGATTTTAACAGTGTAGTTTGTAATTATTGTATTGCATGCATTTAAATAAAATTAAAAGTAAAAATACATACAGTCATATAATCACATCACAATATTAAAAAAATTGTGATAACGGTAAATACCTGAATTAGAAAGAGGGGGCAGTTCAAGACTCCGTCGTAGCCTTGAACGTCATAAAGAAGCTCATCCATGCATGGAAATGGTGGCAAAAGCTGGTCGCCAAATTCCTCGAGTGTAACATCCGCATCCCCTTCGATAAACAACACACCTTGGCCGGTGCAATCGACGCTAAGTTTCCGATTAGGCCCTTCCCTTAGCCTACCAGCAAATGGATAATAGAACACCAGAGTTTTAGCAAGTGCGTCTCTAATAACCGCAGCAGGATCTTTCCCCTTCATGGAATGGTTGTATGGATAGATTTGGATCAGCGGATATTGAAAGCGGTGACCATCTCGATCATCGATGTCCGATAACTGCTTATACTCTGGAGGGGTAGGCATGACCGGGGCCACTAGCTCTGGTTCACTCCTGCGGACCTTGAACTTGAAGGCTAGAGAAATTGGGGGTATTGCCATGGCCATGGGTGTTCAATAATCAATGCAGAGAAAGAAAGTATAGTCTTGGTTTTGGTTTTGGGGCTCTTGTTTTTCTTCAATTCATGCCTATATGTACAACAATAAGAATAATCAACACGCATCAATGCAGCAAGGCTAGGGCGAATCTCAAGGTGGAATTTAAAATTGGTCATGGTTGAATTGACTTTCTAATTTGAGATGTAAGTGTAACCAATGCCAATTCCGATTTTTCTCGGGATGATTTTGAGCTATGTTACCATACCGAATCATAATATTAAAGTGTCGAATCTCATAACTCAAACAATATATTTAGGCTTAATACTTAAATAGGTGCCCAAACTATGCTTGTGGATCACTTTTAGTGGCTAAACTATTTTTAGCTCTGAATAGGTGTCTAAAGTTTCAATTTTGGTCATTTTAGGTGTCTAACAGTTAATAAAAAACCGTTAACCAATTAAAATGTGACAAGTTGCATGTTTTAATTTTTAATTAATTTTTAAATAAAATTCAATTTGTCCATTAAAAACCGTTGTGCGGGTGCATATTTGTCCATTAAAAATAATAAAAAGTGTGTATAAATTTAGTCGGTACCTTCATTCTATGGAAAATGAAAACCGTTGTGCGGGTGCAGATATTTCACTTGCGACGGGAGTTGCAGAAGGGAGTAAGGGAGTATACGAAATTCATACAAGGATCTTTATTCCCATTTGACAAAGATAATACCAAACTGGTATGCCAAGGAAGAAGATCTCGAGAACCTATGCAGTCCTTGAATTTGCAGAATGGACAGAAACGGAAATACGAAAACTTAAATTTGAAAAAAAAAAGTTTCTTCAATTTGTCTGAGCTCTCTGTTGGAACTGTTGCGGAATACGATCGTCAAATAGAGTAAAAACACAATTGATAATTTGAGAAAATAATAATAAAGATAAAAGAGATACAGATTTTATGTAAAAAAACTCCTAAATAATATAGGGTAAAAATTACGGACAAAGATAAAATAATTTCATTATGAGTAAATAAGAATTACAACTTCTCTCAATCTAACAAGAAGAAAACAATGACAATTCTCTCTTGATAAAAAAGAGAAAACAACTCTATATTAAAACTCTCTAATTTCTCTAGTTGTAGGATGATTTTTGAGATGATAAGAAATGACAAATGGATAGGTACCCGTTCCTATTTAAGCTATGTAAATATCCAATTAATATTAATAGGGTTATATTTTGGTACACAAGCTGTGTAAAAAATTTACACAACTGTTCCAATTTAAGCTATAAAATCTATAACCTAAATTCCTAACCTCTAGCACCCTAAAATCAGAGGCGGATCTTGACAAAACAAGTTGAGAGGCCTATTTAAAATTTTTAAAAATTTCAGAAGTGTAAACTAAAACTTTAAAATTTTGGAGGTCAATTGACACTTGATGAGAATTTTTTAAAAAAACTAAAAGGGTCCTAATTAAAAATATTTAGAAAATATTAAAATTTAAAGTTTTTGAAAGGGCTAAATTATAAAATAAAAAATTAAAATTGAAGAGCCAAATGTGAATTATTTAAAAATTTGGGGTGCCTTAGCCCCCACAGGCTCCTACCAACACCCGCCTCTTTCTAAAATCTAAATTTTTAAACCCCTAAACTGTAAATTATTACCATAAAACTTAAATTTTATACCCTACACACTAAACTCATAAACCCTAAACCATAACCTAAATTTCTAAACCCTAAAATTGAAAGACTTGTATAAAATAAAAATTACACAAACTTATGTATCAAAATATTTTTCTTGTTAATAATATTTTTATATTTTAAAAACAAATTGGGGGTGCAACCCCGCCCGTAGCTTCGTCCCTAATTAGAATATTAGAATGAATGAGTCTACCACGTACGACGAACATCGCTGAACATCACTAACGATGAACACCACTGAATATCATTAAATTGATTAATAAAGATTAAAAATTTAAAGGACTCAACATACAATTAATAATTATGTAAAAAATCAATTAAATTATTTTTCATACATAATAAATTTTTGAATTTTTTAATAAGGGCAAACTACATATTTAGTACATCACCTATTTTTGCATTTCTATTTTGGTACCCAATCTATTTTTATAGCAAAATAGTTCCTAACGTTACGTATTATTTTTAAATCATATATGAATTTCAAATTACCGGGGATGACCACCCCATCGCTCCATCCCTATTCATCATCCGCTACTGATTCTGCAATTTATGCAGACTTAAGAAAGAAAGAAACTAAAAACAAGAAGTTTCAAAAGTGTACAGTAAATAATTTATCTTTATCAATTCAATGAATACCGAAAAAGCTTAGGACAAAAAAGTTGATTAATACTGGTAAGAAATTGCACCGTTTTTACTAAGAAGGATCATGTTTGAATTGCTTTATACATTGTTGATGACCGTTGAAAACAAATATTATAACCCCTAAAAGAAAATGAAATAAAAGTTCTCCAGAAAATCTCTCCAAAAAAGGAAACAAAATGATCTAAATAAAACACACCTAAAATTGTTTTCCTGAGCTTTTCAGCGATCTTCAATTAACATGTTAAACCCAGATTTAAGGGTTTCAATAATCGGGGATAAGTTGATAGCTTTCCCTTCTTCGGAAACCATCTTTTCCTCCGTAATCTTCAACCAAACACCGATGAAACTAAGCACCAAACTAGCAAGTCCACTCCCAATTCGATTCCAATAATGGCTAGAATAGACAAGCCTTTGCTTTTTATTGGTGGCAAAGGGTATTCATAAAGATTCTTATTTCTTCTAAAAGAAGTGGCATTGAACTTTGGCAAAGTCCCGCTTCTGTTCCCCAAAGAGGTCGATATTCGGCCATTATTACAAGTGGCGTCGGGCATATACGAAGTGAAACCGTTACAAGGGTTGGCGAAGGTCGACTTGGTCTAGTTTCGCAAGTTGTTTAATGAGTCTCTCAAATTTTGGTTTAGGTGAGTCAAGGGTAAAAATCTCCTGCCCCCTAACCATGCCTAAAAATACTTAAAAATTAAATCTTGCCCCATAACTCTAATTTTTATATCCTAAACCCTAAACCCTAAACTCTAAAAAAGTACACCCCACCCCTAATTCCCTACACCCTAACCCTAAGCCCCAACCTTAAACCCCAAACTTTAAACCCTAAACCCACTATTTTAAAGTGGGGACACAAATAGGGGCATACTTTGGGGGCAGATGATTTTCATCCGTGAGTCAAACACACCTCGTCGTTTGTATATGATGAAGCCTTAGCAGCAAGAGAAGTAGCATACCCATTAAAAAGATATTTTTAAAAAAAAGTTGGTCTTTGAGCTCAAGCTTGAAGCTTCCCCCCCCCCCCCCCCCCCCCCCGAAATTCAGGATCTTTTGGTTTTTACTAGTCATGGTAGCAAAATAGAAACAATACGTAATGTTAGTTATCATTTTGTTAAAAAAATTAGTTTGGGTACCAAAATATAAACAATACGTAATGTTGGTTATCATTTTGCTAAAAAAATTAATTTGGGTACCAAAATAGAAATATGAAAATATGTGAGGTACTAAATATGTAGTTTATCCTAGATAAAAATTTAAAATTTTAATATATATGAAAAATAATTTAATTGATTTTTTTAAATAATTATTAATTGTATGTTGAGCCCTTAAATTTTTAATTTTTATTAATTAATTTAATGATATTCAACAATATTCATTGTTTGTGATGTTTAGCGATGTTCGTTGCACGTCGTAGAATATTCCTATTAGAATACGTTGAAAGCAAAGTTTTTAAAAACTCCACTTGGGGTTACGAAACTGTCAACATCAATTTATTTTTTATTTTTTCCTTAAATATTAATTAAGTCCACGTCACAGTTATTTAACCTGGTTTGTGGAATTGAAATGCTTCATCATTAGTGCTCCAAATAACTATTCTTAAGGGCAATTATTTAATACTCAGTGATTTTTTTTTCGCAAGCGAACTTAATCCACTGTCATATGTACTTAATTAATCCGTTTTTGAATAAGAATTTCACTGATCAACTAATATTTTAATAATTTAAGTTTAACAATAAATTTATTAGCTTTTCTTTTGAACTAAATTTATTAGTTGAAGAGATTATTAGAATGTAGTTATAAGTTGTTAGGATTAGATATTTTACAGCCGAGTTAGTTACTAATTAAAGAATTTATTTCTTTATTATTATATATTGTAAATAATGTTTAATTAAGAAATAAGAAAAGAGTTTATTCCTTTTATCTCTATGTTTGACTTCTTCTTTCCCGTAATACACTAAGTTAAAATCTCTCATTTCCCAATTCCTAATATGTTATCAGAAGATTTTTCGAGTTCTTCTAGTGAGAGTCTGGCTTTCAAGAACGATGATCCATCCGACGCCTTCTATATTCATCCGAACGAGAAACCGGCGTTGGTGCTTACATCTTCTTTGCTGAACGGCGGCAACAATCATGCGTGGGCTCGTTCGATGCAGATGTCGCTTATTTCGAAAAACAAGCTTGGGTTTGTTGACGGATCGATTCAACAACCACGAGAGGAGGATCCGAGGCATTTTGCGTGGATCAAATGCAATAATTTGGTGCTTTTTTGGATTCAAAGAGCCTTGAACCAAAAAATTGCTCAGAGCGTCATATGGATTGACAACGCTTCCGAATTATAGTCTGATCTCTTCGACCGTTGTAATATGCGTCTTTTAACTGTCTGTGAGTGTTCTTCTCTGAAATATAGAAATCATGATTTTTTACTCCGATTCTTGAGAGAATTAAACGAGAATTTTTCTGTCCAAAAATCCCAAATCCTTATGGTTAAGCCTCTGCCTTCGATTAATGAAATTTTTTCTATTGTTATTCAACACGAAAGATCTATTAATGCTGTCATTGATTCTAATGATTCCAATATTCTAATGGCTGATAGGGTTTCTTTTAAGCCTGGGGATCACAATGCTAGACAAGAAAATAGATATTCTGGTAGTAAGAAACCTATCTTAGGGACTAAGAGGTCTTTATGTACCTTCTGTGGGTTATATGGTCACATGGTTGATAAATGCTATAGAAAGCATGGGTTTCCTCCTGATTTTCGGTCTAGAAATCAAAGCAGTATGGTTAACCAAGTTGGGTCCAACACTGAGTCTTTCTTGCAAAATCCTGAATCTGTTGATAAAGATGAGACTCGTTCAGTTTCTTTTACCAAAGAACAGTACGAGAATTTGATGGCTTTTCTTCAGTCAAAGACTTTCTCCAATGCTACAAAAGAGTCCATTGTTAATATGCTTTCTTCTACCTTTGGCACTGTTCCACAAGAGGAGACAAGTATTACTCTTGCTTGCTTTAACTCTACAAATGTGTCTAGTTCTTGGATTGTAGATTCAGGAGCTACAGATCATGTTTCTTATTCTTTAAATTTCTTTCATGAGTATCATACTGTTCATGATAAATATGTTCGATTGTCCAATAATATTTTAGTTAAAGTTGAACATATTGGCATTGTGCATATGAATAGTTTTTTGACTTTACATGGTGTTTTACATATCCATAGTTTTAATTTCAATCTTGTTTCTGTCTCTCAGTTGGTTACAAATAAAGATATTTCTCTTACTTTTTTCTCTGCTGGTTGTTGTTTACAGGATGCTCTCAATTTGAGGATGATTGGTACAGCTGAGTGTATACATGGTTTATATGTTTTGCATTCTACTGTTTCTGCTCAAATTCATAAGTCAGTTGTATGTTCCCTAACTTCTTCAAATTTTTGGCATGTTAGGTTAGGGCATCCCTCTCCTGCTAGAATGAGACATTTTTCTCAATTGCATAGTGTTATTCCCAATAATTTTTGTTCAGAATGTGATGTATGTCACCTAGCTAAACATAAGAGACTTCCCTTCCCTGTTAGTACTTCTAGTTCTGATTTTTTGTTTGATTTGGTTTATATGGACGTTTGGGGTCCATTTCCTGTTAAAATCTTGTATGGCCATACATATTTCTTAACTGTGGTTGAAGATAAAAGCAGATATGTTTGGCTTTTTCCTATGAGAAATAAATCTAAAGTTTGAAATCTCATTGTTGAATTCTGTCAGTTTGTTGAGACTCAATTTCCACTAAAATTAAATGTATACGAACTGATATTGCTCATGAGTTTGATATGTTTGCTTTTTACAAAACTAAAGGTATAATTCATCAAAATTCTTGCACTTATACACCTCAGCAAAACAGCACTGTTGAAAGAAAACATCAGCATATCTTAGTAGTGGCTAGATCCTTAAAAATTCAGGCCAATTTACCTTTAAATTTCTGGGTAGATTGTGTCTTACATTCTGTTTTCTTAATTAACAGAACTTCTACACTTGTTTTGTTAAATAAGACACCTTTTGAAGTTTTGTTTCAAACCAAACCTAAACTTGATGGTATTAAATTTTTTGGTTGTTTGGCTTATGTTGTTGTCTTACCTAAGCCTAGGACTAAGTTACATCCTAAAGCAATTAAATGTCTATTTCTTGGATATCCAAAAAACATTAAGGGTTTTAGATTATATGATCTATAAACATAAAATGTTTTTGTATCTAGAGATATGGTGCTTTCTGAAACAGTGTTTCTTTTTAAAAATACTAAGTCTTCTTATGAAGTTATTTTGCCAACTGAAAATAATGATTTACTTGATGATGTTTTGCCTATTAAACAATCTGGTGTTAGTGTTCCTCTTGAAAATCATGTAAGTTCCTCAAATTATGATTCTGTTCCTGCTGACCCTATTCCTAGTGATGTTATATTTGAAACTTCTAAAGAAATGGATTATGTTTCTTCTATGGATTGTCACCGTCATGATTCTATTGCTACTGCTCATATTCCTACCATTCCTGTTCAACCTCAGAGACCTATTAGAACTGCTAGATTACCAAGCAAGTTCAAAGATTATCAAGTGGATCTACCCAAGGCAAAGTCTTCCAAAACATCTCCTCACTCAATTAATCAGGTTATATCTTATTCCAATATTTCTGTTCCGTATCAGTATTACATAAATTCTGTTGAAATTTTAAAAGAACCTAGTTCTTATAAGCATGTTGTAAAACATGAGTGTTGGAAAACTGCCATGGCTGAGGAAATCACTGCTTTAGAAAAAAATAAAACTTGGGATTTAGTACCCTTATCACCAGGAAAACAAACAATAGGATGCAAATGGGTTTACAAGACTAAGCTTAATTCTGATGGTTCCTTAGAAATGTATAAAGCTAGCCTGGTTGCAAAAGGTTATACTCAAAAACCAGGAATAGATTTCATAAATACTTTTAGTCTTGTTGCAAAAATTACCACTATTCGAACTCTTATAGTTGTTGTTGCTGCTAAGAATTAGAAATTACAGCAATTGGATGTTAATAATACTTTCTTACATGATTTTCTTAATGAAGAAGTATACATGCAACCACCTCCTGATTTCCCCCCTAAAAGTTCTGATTTAGTTTGTAAATTAAATAAGAGCCTTTATGGTTTAAAATAGGTAAGTAGACAATGGAATGAAAGGCTTATCTCTGCCTTAATTAGTCAAGGGTTCAAACAGTCTACTTTTGATAATTCTCTATTTTTAAAGGATGTTGGTGATGATTTTCTTGCTTTAGCTGTCTATGTTGATGATATTGTTCTTGCTAGTCCAAATTCTAATTCTATAAGTAGCATTAAGAATTTCTTACATGAAACCTTTAGCATCAAAGATTTAAGGGATCTCAAATTTTTTCTTGGTTTTGAGGTAGCAAGATCTTCGAAAGGCATAAACCTCTGTCAAAGAAAATATACATTTGATTTGCTTGAAGAAACTGGTTTTATGGATACCAAGTCTGTCTCTACACCTTTGAATTGCAAATTATCTAAAACTGATGGAACCTCTTTGTCTGATATTACTTCCTATAGGAGACTTATAGGCAAGCTTGTTTATCTCACTAATATCAGACCTGGCATTGCTTATGTTGTCCAGCAATTATCCCAATTTCTTTCTATGCCCACTGACACTCATATGACAGCTGATCATAGAATCCTTAGGTACTTAAAAGGTACACCAGGACAAGGGCTGTTTTTCTCTGCTAATAGTGATCTGCAACTGAGTGTTTTCTCAGATTCAGATTGGGCATCATGTCCTGATTCAAGAAAGTCCACTACTGGATTTTGTGTATTTTTAGGGTCTTCCTTGATCTCTTGGAAATCAAAAAAGCAACAGACTGTCTCTACACCCTCGAGTGAAGCTGAATATAGGGCTTTAGCTTCTGTAACCTGTGAAATACAATGGCTTTCTTATCTCTTATATGATTTACAAATTTCTTTACACTCGACTAATCTCTATTGTGATAATTTGTCTGCTGTGAAAATTGCAGAAAATCCAGTTTTTCATGAACGGACCAAACACATCGAGATAGGATGTCATCTTGTTCGAGAGAAAATACATCAAGGACTGATACGATTGCTTTCTGTGTCTACTTATAATCAGCTTGTTGATTGTTTTACAAAGGCTCTACAACCATCTTTGTTTAGAGAATCTGTAATCAAGTTGGGCATTCAGAATCTGTATGCTCCAACTTGAGGGGGCTATTAGAATGTAGTTATAAGTTGTTAGGATTAAGTATTTTTACAGCTAAGTTAGTTACTAATTAAAGAATTTATTTCTTTATTATTATATATTGTAAATAATGTTTAATTAAGAAATAAGAAAAGAGTTTATTCCTTTTATCTCTATGTTTGACTTCTTCTTTCCCGTAATACACTAAGTCAAAATCTCTCATTTCTCAATTCCTAATAAAGATATCATTGCACACGATTTGTGATAATGAGAAATATGATAACTTATAAAAAAAATGACCTTAGCATTATTGGAGAAGACAAAGAGCCAGATTGGCATTGTTTTTGAAAATGCTTTTAAAAATGCTGTCAGAAAATAATTTAAAAAGTGATTTTGAAAAGTTAATTGCAAGATTTTTAGTGTTTGGCATTGATGTCAAAAAATACTTTAAAAAAAATAAAATGTCTATTTTAGACATGATATTGTAAAATTAAATTAAATGAACGTAAATGATGTTTAACTTCATTATTACAAAATTTATTAATATTATTATATGTGAAAAATCAATTTAAATAATAAAAATATAAAAACCAAAAATTTATTAGTATTTTTAAATATAAAATATAAAGTTTAAATATTTTTAAATAATTAATATAAAAAGTTTAAATTAAATATAAAAATTAATATTAGTGTTAATAATTAAGGGTAGAAAAATAACTTCACACCTAAACGTGATTTTGCACCCAAAAAACTAGAAATCCTAGCGGTTAGGTGAAAATCACTTTTTAAGTGATTTTTTACTCCAAAAAAATATTTGGCATTGTTTATGGGTAAAAAGTTACTTTTTTAAACAGAAGCTGTTTTTTAAACAATGTCAAAGTGGCCTAAAGAAATTAAATGGCATTTACTTTACTAGAGAAGACAAAGAGAACTAATCTAATTATATGCATGCACTCAAATGACTAAAACAAAAAATAGATGGGCAAATTGATTTTTTTTAATAATACGACGCATTGTTTCATTAAACAAATTTAAATAAAAAATATAAATTGTACTCTTAACAAAATAATATAACCACTGACAATGTATATTTATTTTATGTTGCGGAATGCGGTCGTCGAATAGAGCAAAAACGCAACTGATAATTTGAGAAAATAATAATGAAGATAAAAGAGACACAGATTTTACGTGGAAAACCCCTAAATAATATAGGGTAAAAACCACGGACAAAGGTAGAAGAATTTCACTATGAGAAAATAGGAATTACAACTTCTCTCAATCTAACAAGGAGAAAACAATGACAATTCTCTCTTGATAAGAAAGGAGAAAACAACACTATGAAAACTCTCTAATTTCTCTAGTATTGAGAGGAGGTTAGAATGATTTGGGATGTGTAAGAATGGCAAATGGCTAGGCTATTTATAGTTGAGCTTTAGGGACTAACTTATAAATAACCTAAAGTTTAGGGACCAAAATTGTGATTTTCCCATGCCATTTTTCAATCTTGGCTGC
The DNA here is from genome assembly GCA_030270665.1 of Hibiscus trionum. NCBI lineage: Eukaryota > Viridiplantae > Streptophyta > Magnoliopsida > Malvales > Malvaceae > Hibiscus > Hibiscus trionum. The sequence continues at coordinate 73,395,844 of BSYR01000003.1, read as the reverse complement.
ACCTGCCAAAATTGAAATTTTCCATTTTCAATTTTGGCTGCAGCATTGCTTGACTTTCTACAATCTCCCACTTGAAGATTTGATTGGAACAATCATATCTTCACACCATTCTTTCTACCTCGTATTTTCCATGTTGCTTACGTCTCTAACAAGCCACAAGAGGATCGACACCAAGTAAACTTATCAGTGTTGATTGCTTTTGTCATGAAATCTGCTATGTTGTCATCGGTATGGATCTTCTGCATATCTATCGTCCCTTCTTCCACTTTCTCACGAATGAAGTGGTATTGGACCCGAATGTGTTTTGTTCTTGAGTGAAAAGCAGGATTCCTTGCAAGATGCAAGGCGCTCTGACTGTCACAAAACAAAGAGACATTCTCTTGTTTGTGCCCGAGCTCCTCCAATAGCATTTTCAACCATATTGCTTCTTTACTGGCTTGTGTAGTTGCTACATATTCTGCCTCCGTTGTTGACGTAGCCACAACTGATTGCAGTTTTGAAACCCAGCTTACAGCTCCACCAGCAAGTGTAAACACATACCCTGTTGTAGATTTGCTTTTATCCAAATCTCCTGCATAGTCAGAATCGACATACCCGCTGATAAGAAAGTCTGATCCCCCGTAACATAATGCAACATTTAAGGTCCCTTTGATGTATCTCAGGATCCTTTTCACAGCATTCCAATGCTCTCTGCCTGGATTCGCCATGTACCGACTAACCACTCCCACTGCTTGTGCAATGTCTGGTCTTGTACAAATCATAGCGAACATTAAACTTCCCACTGCTGATGCATACGATACTCGAGACATCTCCATCCTCTCTTCTTCACTGCTAGGACTCATACTGGAGGATAATTTAAAGTTAATAGGAAGAGGGGTAGAAATTGGCTTACAATCTTGTATGCTGAATCGTGACAAGATCTTTTTCAAGTAATTCTTTTGTGAAAGCCAAATCTTCCTATTACTTCTGTCTCGGTGAATTTGCATCCCTAGAATCTTGTTTGCTGGTCCCAAGTCCTTCATTTCAAATTCCCTAGCTAGTCGTGCCTTTAATTCTTCAATATGATCTTTGTTGGGGCCTGCAACCAACATGTCATCTACATACAACAGCAATATAACAAATTCGTTTTCACCAAACCTCTTGAAGTAAGCACAAGGGTCTGCATTAAGTCTGTTGTATCCAAGGCTCATGATGAAGGAGTCAAATCTCTTGTACCAACACCTCGGCGCCTGCTTTAAACCGTACAGAGATTTGTTCAACCTACAAACCAAGTTCTTCTTTTCTTTTTCTTCAAAACCTTCAGGCTGGAGCATGTAAATCTCTTCTTCAAGATCTCCATGAAGAAAAGCTGTTTTAACATCTAGCTGCTCTAGATGTAAATTCAATGTAGCACACATTGCCAGGACAACTCGAACCGTTGTTAGTCTAACCACAGGAGAAAAGATTTCATTGAAATCAATACCTTCTTTCTGAGCATATCCTTTGACCACCAGTCTTGCACGATACCTCTCCACTTGATCGTCACCATTTCTCTTGATTTTGAAGACCCATTTGTTACCAATTGGCTTCCTTCCTTGTGGTAGTGGCACAAGTTCCCATGTATTATTTTTATGAAGGGCTTCGATTTCTTCTTGCATTGCCGCCATCCACTGCGAAGCATCTGAGTTGTTCATTGCCTCCTCGAATGATGATGGCTCACCGTCCTCCGATAAAAGGCAGTATGCAACATTACCTTCTATAACATAATCTGAGTGCCAATTGGGGCGTCTTCTCACACGATCTGATTGACGAGTTGTTGGAGCTTCAGAATTCTCTGGTTCTGGTTCCTCGAGCTCTGGTTCTGCTTCAGAACAATCTCTCTGTTCAAACTCATTTTCAACATGTATCTGTGTAGTCTCTGGCTTTTCTTTATCAGTGCTATCATCTTCTTCTTTTCTTTGTAGCTTATCTTCTACAAAGATAACATCCCTGCTGATAATCACTTTGCGGGCAGTGGGATCCCACAAGTGATACCCCTTTACTCCATCAGCATACCCCAAGAATTTACATTTTCTGGATTTTGGATCCAACTTTGAAATTTCTTGGGCATTGTACATCACGTACACAATACTTCCAAATATATGGAGGTTTGAATAATCAACTGGTTTACCAGTCCACATTTCCATCGGTGTCTTCAACTCAATTGCAGTTGATGGAGCCCGATTCACCAAATAACAGGCGGTATTGACTGCTTCTGCCCAGAAAGCTTTTTCTAGCCCTGCAGCTCTCAACATTGCTCGTGTTCTTTCTAACAGAGTTCTGTTCATCCGCTCTTCCACTCCATTTTGTTGAGGAGTGTATATGGTTGTGAACTGTCTTTTGATGCCTTCTTTTCTGCAGAAGTCATCAAATTCATCACTTGTATATTCACCTCCATTATCTGATCTGAAACACTTGATCTTATTTCCAGAATCAAGTTCCACCCGCGCTTTGAAAACTTTGAAGGTTGAAAACACATCTGCCTTCCTCTTGATAGGATACACCCAACATCTCCTAGAGTAGTCATCAATGAAGGAGACAAAATACTTTGCTCCGCCTAGGGATGTAACCGGTGCTTGCCATACATCAGAATGAACCAATTCTAGAACAACATTGCCTCTAGAATTTGATGTGTTGAATTTTAATCGATGCTGCTTACTTGTAATACAATGTTCACACAAAGGAAGTGATACCTTTGTTAAACCCGGAAGTAGCTTTTGCTCCACAAGGACTTTCATTCCCTGTTCTGACATGTGTCCAAGTTTCCGATGCCATAACATGGTAGAATCTGAACTACATGAGGCAACAGAGGCTTCAGCCTCTAGCAAGGTCTCTCCCTTCAGCATGTACAAATTTGCCGCTATCTTTTCACCTTTCATCACCACAAGCGCTCCATGGAACACCTTCATGATTCCTTTCTGTGTTTCAATCTTGCTTGCATTATTATCCAACAATCCGTAGGATAATAAGTTTTTCTTCAAGCCTTTCACGTGTCGCACATCTCGAACAACTTTGGTTGTCCCGTCATACATCTTCAATTTGATGGTTCCAACGCCAACAATTTCCAAGGCATGATTATTGCAGCTGTACACAGATCCTCCTGAGATAGGTTCATAATTATAGAACCATTCTCTTCTTGAGGTCATGTGATATGTGGCTCCCGAGTCAATAAGCCATATGTCTGCAAATCTTTTTCTGCCTTCCATGGCTGTTGTTGCTTCACAACAGAGAGCATCTCCATCATCTGAAGTGTTTGCCATATTTCCTTGAGGATTGGAGTTTTTAGGTAAACTCCAACAATCCTTCTTCAAGTGACCCTTCTTTCCGCAGTTGTAGCACTTTAAATTCTTCTTACTCCTTGACTTTGATCTACCATGATTGTGACTGCTACTTTGGCCACGTTCTGTTGATCTTCCTCTCATCACCGTTAAGGCCTCTGCTTGTTGCAGATTTCCTTGTCTGTCTTCCTTGTTCTTGCGCCGATTTTCTTCTTCCAGAACAGCAGCTGCAACGTCATCGAAGACTAGATCACTTGTAAGATTGTTGTTTGTCAAGTTGATGATGAGTTGATCATACGAATCAGGTAGACTTTGAAGCAGAAGTTTAGCACGTTCTTGTGACTCTATTTTATAGCTTAGGGATGTAAGCTGAGAAAATAGAGTATTCAACGTGTTTAAGTGCTCTGTCACTGAAGTAGATTCTGACATCCGAAGAGTGTATAATTTCCTCTTAAGGAAAATTTTATTGTGCAACGATTTGACCTCGTATAATTTTGCGAGGTGATCCCAAATCTCCTTGGCTATCTTCTTCTCCTCGATGCTTGATAGTACTTCATCTGCTAATGCTAAATGAAGGTCTGCAATAGCATTCTCGTCCATCTCATTCCATTTCTTGTTATCCGTAAAATCTGCCGGCCTTTCGCTGATAGCCGCTAGACATCCGTTTTTTCTTAGGATGGCCTTTATCTTCAATTTCCACAGTGAGAAATTTCTCCCATTGAACTTTTCAATATCAAATTTCGTTGCCATAGCTTCTATTTCAGATAGCTCCCACTATTTCACCTTTTTGACGTGAATAGTGCCCACCACCTTCAATGAATGAGTAATATCTAACTTACTTTCTTATGATGGAGGATCCACTTTTCAGTGGCAACCAACAGAGAATACGGTAAGTAGATATACGCACCCAAATCTGGCTCTGATGCCAATTGTTGCGGAATGCGGTCGTCGAATAGAGCAAAAACGCAACTGATAATTTGAGAAAATAATAATGAAGATAAAAGAGACACAGATTTTACGTGGAAAACCCCTAAATAATATAGGGTAAAAACCACGGACAAAGGTAGAAGAATTTCACTATGAGAAAATAGGAATTACAACTTCTCTCAATCTAACAAGGAGAAAACAATGACAATTCTCTCTTGATAAGAAAGGAGAAAACAACACTATGAAAACTCTCTAATTTCTCTAGTATTGAGAGGAGGTTAGAATGATTTGGGATGTGTAAGAATGGCAAATGGCTAGGCTATTTATAGTTGAGCTTTAGGGACTAACTTATAAATAACCTAAAGTTTAGGGACCAAAATTGTGATTTTCCCATGCCATTTTTCAATCTTGGCTGCACCTGCCAAAATTGAAATTTTCCATTTTCAATTTTGGCTGCAGCATTGCTTGACTTTCTACATTTTACCACTAGATGTAACAGACAAAAGAGTGCATTAATATTTTAATTAAAACAGCAACTACAAGATGAATAAAGTAGTGAACCTAATGTGTGATTTCTGTAGAAAAAATGATAATGATTATTTTAGGAAATTTAGATTTAGTTCGCTTTGTCTACAAAACGTGTGTGTATTGTCAAAAAATTAAAAAATTTGTATAAACATGTACCTTATAATTACCTTTAAACTATTCAAATATCGAATATAAATATACAAGTAGTAACCGTCTATGAGCAGTAAAAATTAACGATGATAATGGTAAATGAGAAAAAAATATATACACAAATAGAGTAAACTAAAGTTTATATAAACTTATTAAATTTAAGATTTATCGGATTAGTTTAAGGTTTAAGGATTTACTTCATAGAATTTAAAAATTATGATTAAAATTTAGAATTAGTATTTATAGTTCAAAATGTAGGATTTAGGGTTTTAATGTTAAAATTTAAAATTTAAATTTGTTGTTAAGCCGGAATAATTGATTAATTATGAGAAAACCCCAAGGAAAAAAATTTAGAAATGTCTATCGGTCGATAGAAAATTCACAAGATACAAAGTCAAACACCACTACAAAATCATGTATGGCCGCATAAAGAAAACAAATACATGATTCTCCACAAAAGTTCGACCCTCATCCCTAAAACAACAACAGTAACGCTTGACGCTTTTAAATAAAAATTATGTAAAAAAAGTATACAGATTATATATCAGAACATAAAACAACGATAAATACCTGGGTTAGAAACAGAGGGCGATTACACTGGCGAAGATGTGTTATTTATCTAAGGGGATGCGGATGTTACAGTCGAGGAATTTGGCGACGAGCTTTTGCCACCATTTCCATGCATGGATGAGCTTCTTTAGGACGTTGAAGGTTACCGTGGAGTCATGTTAAATTATATATTTTTTGTTTAACCACATTTATCCAATTCATTGACAGACTAATTTAGATCATGTACTGTAGAGGCTCATTATGGGACACTCTATCAACCCAATTTTCTTCATTCACAATTCTAACATCTGACATTACTTAAGGGATCTAATGTCTCATCCCACTAGACCAATTGGTTGTGGTAGTTAGGGTTGCAAATGAGACGAGACAGATCGCGAGCTACTCGAGTTTGACTCGGTCAAAGCTTGACTCGAGCTCGAACTCGACTTGAATTCTTAACGAGCCGAGACGAGCTACTTGATACCGGACTCGAAAAGCTCGCGAGGTACTCGAAATTATATTATATTATATTATTAAGATTTAATTTTAGGGTTTTGGGGTTAATTCAAGGTTTAGAGTATTATTTGGGACTTATGGTTAGGTTAGGTTAACAATGGATGATAGGTTTTTGGGGAATAAGGTTAGAAAATTAGGGTTTAGTTCGAGCTTGAGCTCTATTTTTTATTTCCGATTCGATTCGAGCTTGATAACTTTGAGTTCTCGAGCTTTCGAGTCGAGCTCGAACTTAATAATTTTGAGCTCGCGAGCTTTCGAGCTGAGTTGAACTTAGCCTTGAGTATTTCATGTTCGAGTCGAACTCGACTTGACTTTTTTACACCTCTAATGGTAGTAATTAAATTATATTGTCTATGCATTATTTAAGATACAAGTATAATTATAAAATTTTAAAAGTTGAAGATATACAATTGATCTAAATCGGGTGACGTTGTATGGCATTGCCATAAGCATGCGATTACGATGTCATGTGTTGAACATGGGTGATGTGGGGGAAGCAATGTACGTAGAGAATAAGAACCAGAGATAAACCATATTGCTTGGTTGGTTGTGTGATTTCGTTGTTGGTCGGATCAAACCTATAATGTGCGTGTGTTGTTCGAGGTGAATTTCGAGACAACGCACTTCGTCAAGCCCGGCTCATAGCAGGAGCAGTCTAGTCTAAACAGGCGTTCAAGGCCCCACTTTCATAGGGATAAAATTTGTCTGCCCCTTTTCGGTGCCCCTACATATGCCCCAACACTAAAAAACACAACAAAATTAAATTCCAAGCCCTAACCCTAAATTCTAAATCCTAAACCCTACACCCTATACCCTAAAAAATACACCCTACCCTAAATTCTCTAAACCCTAACCATAACCCCTAACTTAAAACCCTAAACCCTAAACCCTAAACCTAATTTTGAGTGTGGAGGCATAAGTAGGGGCACCGAAAAGGGGTAGAGGATTTCTATCCCTTTCATGGAGCCTTATATAATACTATTTTGTCAACAAACCAAACTGCCTAAAATTATTTTGTCAACAAACCAAACCGAAAAATAATATTGGTTTAATTTCAATTTCCCATCATTTAGGGCTCACTTGTCCCTAGTTAACGCCATCACTCATGTTTTTACCACGATATACTTAATTCAAACGGTATTGTATTGAAAATAGGAAAATATTCATTCAAATTGCATTACAAAAATAAATAAACAGATTAGCATTACAAAAATTTTAATTCAAAAGGTATTTAATATTTTAATTATATTTAATGTGATTTCTTAATAAAACAATAACGATAAAGATAATTATTTGATACATTGGAGATACAAGCACTTTAGTTTTAGGGTTTATGGACTCAATTTAGTGTGTGAGGTTTATGGTTTAGTTTGAGTAGTTTAGAATTTAGTGACTGTGAATAAAATTTAAGGTTTAGGGTTAAAATTTATGATTTATAGGTTGAAACCTAGATCCTCAACATATTACCCTAAACCTCAACTTTAACCTATAAACCCTAAATCATAATCCTAGCCCCTAAATTCTAAATCCATACACCTAAACCACTAAATCCTACACCCTAAATTGAGACCCTAAACACTAAAACTAAAGCGCTTGTGGAAACTAAAAGTTTCCACTGCCGGTGTATTGGATATAAATCCTAAAAATAATGTGTTAAAAGAATTTAATCGTGTTTGTGTAATTAATTAATAAAATTTTAAATAATAGTTCAAATAGATGAAATATATTTTTGTTTTATAGGTGACTATTGTTGAATTTTCGCACAGAATCTCGAAAACATCGGAGACAGCACTGCACATCGTGCCATCTCGGCTCTCGCCAACAACTATCGTAAACTGCAGCAACCCGAGGCCGTTGCTCGTAGTGTGATTGTGGCGGATAACAAAAATAAACTACCACACTTCAATCTTGTTATTTGTATTAAAAGTAGAGGGAAATTAGTGAAAAATATAAGCATGTCGCAATTCAAATCATTTGGGTCAAAATATACCGTTAATATTATGACTTTGTTTGGATTTAAATGAAACTTTCTACTTTGTACTTAATTTGTAATATATTAAGCTCTGCATAAAATAAGGCAAAACAAACATATAATCGGGGACACAATTAAATAAGGAAATATCATTATTGTTTAATTAAGTAATTTGAACATTGAGATCTATTTTTGTTATGTTTATGTTATTCAGATAAATTTTTAATTATAATAAGTGATGTTTTGATATTTTAAAATTAAGCAAAATCTTAGCCCCGCGCCGCTCTCCAACAATTTTAGTTCTATTTTTGTTTAGATATTTATTTATCAACAGTAGCATTAGTTTTAGTGCTGGTTATCTGTGGGTAGTCCTTTTTTTATTTTTTTATTTAGTTCTTATTTTTTTATATTTTTCTAATTTTATCTGCTTTGTAGTATGTTTTTTTGTTTGCCTTGTGGTGTGATTTTATCTTATGGCACGTTATCGTCTACCGTTGTGATAGATTTGTGTTCGTGAATACATTTTTGACGATGTTCAGCTCTGATTTGCGAATTATCGGTAGTCTTCAATAATTTGATCATCTTTTGTGGTTCGTTTGCCTTAGTCAGATTTATTTTACGAAACAACTTATAAGTATTGAAAAAATAGACTCACGATAACAAGTATTGAAAAAAAATTGTATCTCTAATAACCAATATTGAGAATATAAATTAAATTTTAAAACTAGACTCCTAAAAAATTTAGATATTCAATAATAAATATTAAAAAAATAGATCCGAACGAACGGCTCTTCTACCTTACCCCCAGCAATGTCTCTGCCAATTAGTCAACCCTTTGTATGTTAGAACTTAGGAGGAAGGTAGAGTAAACTAAAATCAGCAAAAATTACATGGCCATAGATTTCAAAGAAAAAAGGAGGATACACAAATTAAAATCACAGAGAATTTTAATTTATGATGTTCACATGGCCATATTTGCTTATTTTAATATAAGCTTGGACCGGCCCTATCCGCCAAATGGACTTGCAAAAATATTTAAAGGAGTTTTTAATTAAATCATTTCTGGTTATTTCCTATTAGTCCCTACACTATGCTTAAGGGGTAAATTTAAGGGAAAACTACACCGGTAGTTTCCAAACTATTACCGTCTTCTTATTTTGGTCCCAAAACTATTGTTTTTGGCAAAATTGTCTCTTCTATTACATAATTCTCCTGTTTTGGTCTCTCGTCGTTAAAAACTAACAGAATTGCTGGCGTGAAATTTTTTTCTTATTTTTTAAATATTTTTTATTATTTTCTCTCTCCTATATATATATTATTTAAAATTTTTATTCAGACTATAACAAAGAAAATAAATTCAATGTGAGGGGGAGGAGTTGGGATTCAAACCCATGTCCCCTAGCTCTAGAGTCATTAAACTAACCATTGAGCTAAACTCCAAGTGCTAATATATTTTAGCACAAATTATCTTTAAAGCAATCGAATGAACCCCAATCATTGGTACAACCTCGGCCGCAGAGGATCATTCTCAGCATGCCTTGTCTTGCTGGGATGGTCACACAGTTGTTTGACAGACCGCATCATTTTTTTAAGAACAGTTACACGAGGAAAGTTGATTATTTGGGATGGAGATCAAATTTAAATATTTTCTCTAAATTCAGCTATGAATTCAAGAGCACCCCAATCAATGTTTTTTTTCTTAATTTGGAAGCGTAAATATCACATTGACAACACCACTCACATCTACAGCGGTCAAAAACAAAACATTCTAGCGATTCTACTAACATAGAAGCATTAATCTTGAGAAAGAAGAAACAAAAGATCTTGCAACTTTTCACCTGCATTTTATTCACCACAAAAATAAAAATTGTCTTCTGCCCCCAGTAGTTTGCACACATATCAAATGTTCAGGGAAAAAAGACCTACAACACTGTCGGACCACATGTGAAAGGGGTGCAGGAGGTACAATATCATGTACGTCATTTTCGGAAGGTTTCGAATTAAAAAAAAAAAAGTTTAAAAAGGATAACAAAATGACATAGATTAAATCAGTTTCAATCTTGTGAGGTTTTTGAAGAAGTCTGCAAAGAATGTGGTGGAGAAGCAACTTGTTCGGACGGATCATCTGAATTCTTAGTATCCAAGTTCTGATGTTTCTTGCTTACGGGGTTGGTGTTCCGTGCCCTGGGAAGTCTTGATGGCAGAGGAGCTTCAGACAAATGGATTGTTGGTGACATTCTTTGATATGTTGGGAGAGATGTTTAAGGATTCATGCACATGGAGTTGTTGATGTTATATGCTTCATAAATAGAAAGAAAATCAAGAACCAGTGGGTTGGCTTTGAGTTGAACAGAGAAATTCCATTAACAATAGTATTGTCCAACAAAGATAAAAGTAACTTGGATGATGCATGCATGGAGGTCCCATTAAAAAAAAGATTTCATAACAAATATCAAATTTATGTTAATTTGGAAGGATTACTATTTCATATACAACGTGTTTTAGTTCAATGACTTTAGCCCATTTGATTGCTTTAAAGATAATTTGTGCTAAAACATATCAACACTTGGAAATAAATCCACTAGGGCTGTAAATGAGACGAGACAGATCACGAGCTACTCAGCTCGAGTTCTTAACGAGCCGAGCTGAGCTACTTGATACCCGACTCGAAAAGCTCACGAGCTACTCGAAAATATAATATACTAGAATTTTTTTATTTTTTATAATTTAAAATCTAAATTCTTAAACTTAAAACCTTAAATATAAACCCTAAACATAAGTATTAAACCCTAAATTCTAAATTCTAAATTCTAAACCCAACAACCTAAACCTCTAAACCCTAAACTAAGACCCTAAACCCTAAAATTAACAAGCTTGAGTTTACACAACTTGTGTACCAAAGTTTTTTCTTCATAAGACTTTAAATGAGACGTGACAGATGAATAGTTACTCGAGTCCAATTCAGTCAAAGATCGGTTAATACTTGACTCGATTGGGCTCGAATTAAGCTCGAACTCGACTCGAGTTCTAAACGAGTCGAGTCGAGCTCAGATTTCTCAGGCTCGTTAGAAATTACTCAAGCTCGAACTCGACTCGAAATCTTAACGAGCCGAGCGGAGCTTAGCACTACTCGAGCTCGACTCGGCTCGTTTACATCCCTAACTACCACATTAGTCTGAATAAAAAAATTAAATAATATATATATAGGAGAGCGAAAATAAAAAAAATTTAAAAAATAAGAAAAAAGTTTACGTCAGCAATTCTGTTAGTTTTTAACGACGGGACCAAAACAGGAGAACTATGTAACAGAAGGGACGGTTTTGCTAGAAAAAATAATTTTGGGACCAAAATAGGAAGACAGTAATAGTTTGGGGACCACTGGTGTAGTTTTCCCTAAATTTAATCATTGTATACAAAATACAGGGAGTAATAACAGAATTTGACCAGTCGTATCTCTCCTCGTGATGTTGATGTATACTTCTACGAAATCCCTTTGGCGGGAAAATTTTTGTACTATTTCCTCAACTCAACTCTCAGTCTCCCGATATATAATATATCTCTCACTTTCTCGGCAACCAAACACTGGAATTTGCATCAAGAAAAAGGAAACATGTCAACATTCGGTTACCCCGTTCTCTCACGTGCAGACATTATCTCACTCCTGGCGGAGTCACAGATCGCCGCCGTCACCGACAACGATTTCAAGAATATCAAACCCGATTTCGTCTCTAATCTCTACACGCGTCTCCTTATCTACATCGACGCTCTCAATGAGTCCGCTCATTTTCCCCACAGAAGCAATTTCCTTTCTTCTTTTTATTTTCCCTTTCTTAAAATTATTTTTATTTTTTTGCAGGGAAGACCAAGGGCAATTTGAGTTTTCAGCACTGGAGCAAATTGAGAACCCGGATCTTCTAATCGGGTCATTCCAGGTTATGAATTTGTATTGCAGGCTAAGAGAGGTGACGGAGTCTCTTAACTGTCCGATTGCATTTAACCTTAGGGATTTGGTTAAACCTGACCCGCGTCGGACCGAGCATTTCGTCAGCACAATCCTCAATTTTTGTCTTTACAAGTACGTTTGTTCTGACTAAGTTTTGATTTTGATTCACTTCAATTTAGTAGCATAAAAAGTGGAACATGTGGGATTACATTGTTATGCCATTTAATGGTCAGGCTTAGAAACAATATAGCCCTCTTTAATCAGGTCAGTTGTAGGTTCAAGTACTAAGGATGTGAAATGTTTATTTAAGTTTACTATGTCAGGTAGAACATATATGGTTTCATAATTTCCAATAATTGCATTGCTAATTGCTATTGTCAAGTTCTGGATCCTTGTAATTGGAGGGAAAAGCTTAAATGATGTGTCAAGTTGTGGTTTTTTTTGAGATGATTGATATATTGTTCCAGTATAGTACTATACGAGAACATATCGGTTTTAGAAGTCTTGTCTTGGTTGTCAATGCAAAGATGGTCAGGTTGTGCCTACTATGAGATATTGTCTGCTTTGAGGGTCTAAAGATTGTTCTTTTGGTTTTATCCTTTGAGAAAAAAATGTCTTGACAAAGGAAGAGTGATGAGATGGCATATCTAAACAGCTAAAAAAGATTTGAAAGAATATGACAGAAGTAATTGAAGGAATAAAAGAAAAGGGTTCTGGTTTATTTCCATCAGCGTTCTTTATTTAAAATCTCTTAATGATAGTGAAAAAACTGATCCTATTAACTCTTTATTAGAGGATTTAAAATATAACTCTTATAAGAGTCCTATGCTTAATCACATAGCACATTAAATATTTAAATAAAAAAATACAAGACTAGACTCAAATAAAAATAATTAAACTAAATTTGATGTCCTGCATGAAAGCGTGGCCCTTGTTTACCGAACCTCAGTCTTTAACCAGTAGATGTTGGATTACTTTATAACACTAGCTCCTTAGAAAAGTGTGTAGATCATGTTTTTCCGGAGAGCTAGTACCGATCCAAAATATATGCTGATGCAAGGATTGTTGGATTGTGCCTGTTATAAGGTGTTATCAGCTTTGGAGGTCTAAAAACTGTTTCATGGTTGTGTTTCTTGAAAAGGTGCATTGATACGTGGAAGGCTGAACCTTTTCTTTATAAAACCACAATCTAATCAATGCGGGATCATTTTCTCCCTCACATATACCTTACCCTTGTTACGGTCTAACTTGCATAATGATCTTTATAGGTTAGAGCAGACATCTTTGGTGATTATTAGAACATTATCAAGCTACAGTTTTAGATAAAAGTTGTGTACAGTTCCGTGATGACCCATATAACAGCTTTTCCCATGTTTATATTCTTTAACACTGACGCTCTCTGGTATGAAAGTTGTAAACTGGTTAAATTGAGAGTCTAAAGGACAACTATTGGAGTAGATTTATACATGAGCAAGTGGAAGCGAGTTAAATTTTTTTCTTTTGGTATATGTGTATTCTTGATCCCAATTTTCTTAGATCAGTCCTCTTCTCTGACGGTCATTTATTAGAAATTCTGGTTCCCAACCAACAGTTTTATCGCAGAAAATTTCCTTTCATCAGTTCCCCAGTCTTTTCCAACCTTTCATGCTTTAAGGTATTTTGCTTGTTGGTTTCCATCTTAGAGACACAAAAATGAATATTCTAAATCCAATCGTAGAGGAGCTGGCCCATCTAGATGATCAGCGGGAGGAGCAGGAGACTAAGATTTCTCAGGTATTTGAAGAATGACTTGTGATACTTTAGCGTAAAAAATCAATTTTCACCATATCTCTGCCATTCAGTTGAATGCAGAGATTGCAGGTTATCGTGAAGCAAGAGAAAGGGAGTTACCCCTAGTTCAAGAGGTAGAGTCAAAAGTTAAAGAATTGCGTGACATGATTGCTGTCTTCAACAGTAATCAGATGTCACTGAGAACTTCTATTCGGAATTTGAAGGAGAAGAATGGGCAAATGGATGAGAAGGTTAGATTGTTATCACTTCTGGCTAAAGCTTTATTTCACTAATTTAGGCATGGCTGACAAGTGCTCAACTTTGTGTGGAGATTTAACCTATCTGTGTTTCTTGGTCGACATTGAAGTGAATACTTATACTCAAACTTAACCATCGTACATGCTTAGATTTTATCTGTCATATGTGTATAAATTATGGTTAACCAAAGATTTTTGCCATATTTTCACCTAACTGCCTTGGGTCTTTGAACCTAAAGAATTTTTCGTAATAGTGTTTGATCTTGGTTCCTATTAAAATGATGAGATACATGCATCATATTTTTCATTTTTGTGGAGGTTGTTTTCTTTTGTGGTTACACTTACACCCCACTTGATCCTAATGTTGATTTCTGTTTTCCAAATAACTGTTTTAAAGTTTTAGGTTCACTTTTATTTTTTACTTTTTGTGTGCATTGTAGTTTCCCCTCTTTAAGCTTTAGTGTTATCCAATATTGCTTTTACATTGACATGCCTCTTTACAGATTTCTAAGGCTGAGTTTGACCTGGTTCAAAGTTTCCAAGAAAATGCAAATCTACGTTCAAAAATAGTTCAGTCACCAGATAAAATACAGGTGCATATTTCTTCTTAATAAGTTCAACTTCGATAATCACGGCTGAAGATATGTAAAGCATTGCTGTTAGCCTGTTATTGATTCTCAAACCTAGTGTATATGCTAATGATACCATTCCATTTGGGATTCTCCTAAATAGAATGGAGAGTTCATTTATTGTGGTTTCTGTATTTATGTATGTATTTAGAATAGATAAAACATGATTTACTTATTTATTTTTGTACCTGTGGTATTATGCCAGCTATTGACTTCTATGTTTCGTTCTTTGTGTTTTCTTTTTTTCTACTGAAAGAGAGCTTTAGAGGAGAAGAAATTAGCTCGAGATGAGGCAAAGAATGCAGAAAGGTCAGCTATGGAGTCTTTTCAGCAGAAAACTGCCACTGTTGAGGTCTATAGCAAGGTATGCTTTCATAAACCATAGTATCAGGTGCCTTCAGACTCATTGCCGTTCATCTGAAAGCTGTCTGGATGAGAGTTTAGTTTGCTTGATTGTATTCAATTAAATGCATTCCTACCTCCGGCATAGAATGCATCATGAGAAGATTCATAATTTATTAATCTTAATACTAGTATAATGCACATTTATCTATCTGTTTTATGTAGGAGTTCAACAATTGCATACCTCACCTTTTGTGCAAGATCTGGCTGTTTGTATCTCCATCCTCGAAGTATTCAGTCATATGTTGTCCCTGAACTTCTTGCTTCACTCTTTGGCTTTTGCACCCGTGTTGTTGGAAACATCTAGAATCATGTATTGCTCCCATAAGATTGGATTCTGTTTGAAGCTTTAGACAGATATAATATGAGCTGATATATATGCTTATGCAAGTGCATGCATTTGAGTTATGAACAGATTGGTCTATCAAACTTTATTTTTCCGTGAGAAAGCTTTCTTCTCTATTCCTTCATAGTCTTAAATCTGAATTTTCTGCATCTATTAGCAATCAAAGTAAGTACATTTTTCCTTCTCGCAATTCAACAATATTTGGTTGACATGATTAGAAGAAAGACAAGTATGCGTTTTTTTTTCTTTCTTTTTTCCCTCAAATAGCAGAAAGAAGCACTACTGGTTAACTAGAAACCAGAAGAGCCAACTATACATGTATATTCAGAAAGCTAAATATCTGGAAAAGCATTGAAGTGCATGGGCATCTAGTCAACATGCGTACATTATAACTTCATATGGTAGAAGAAGATTATAACTAAGTCTTGATATTGGGTGTTGCTGCAGGCTCTTAAGAAAATGTCGAAGCATTTTGCCTTGATGCAAGCTATACATGAACAGGTACACCGATCATTCACCAGATCCCCGTATGTGCCTATTCTCTACAACTGAGTAGTAATGTCTCCCGCCTCTAATGCTTTCTATGACTTGTCTTTTGGAACAAAATCCCCCTCCCCAACCGGGATTTTTAATCATGTATCAGTTGTTTTAGTTTCCAATAAAGTTTCCACTCTTTAAATTATTGAATAACTTTTTTTTTCTTAAAAGGAAGGGTTTGATTTTTGAATGCTGGCAATTTTACCTTGCATAAGAACTACTTAATACGCTAAGTACCTTGTTTATAGCATTGTTCATTTTAATAGGTGAACTCCGCAAAATCAGTTGAAAAAGAATGCAAGAGTATGAAAGCTAAGTTAAGTGATGATGCTGTGTTAGACAAGTCATTTGAGGCTAAACTGCAAGTTCTTATTCAAGCTATATTGTGGTTCATTTTTAAACCACTTGGTAGATGCTTAAACCATTAGTTTATTCTTCACCAGTTGGACAGTTGGAAGAACACCTATGGCAGTTACAGAAAGAAAGAGATCTCAAGTTTGAGGAATCTACTAAATTTTTGAACAGTGTGAAATCAGAGGTGTCGTCCACACGGTGTGAGCTAGAAGCAAGGCAAAAGAAGGTTGAAGATGTGGTGACGGAGGTAATCTTCGTGTCTTCTTATTGCACAGTACGAAGATGTCTCTACTATCTACCAGAAGTTGCTCAACCTCTAAACTCCCCTTTTGTATTTCGTGAACTTCATAGGTGGACTCCATTACATTAAAGACCAGTATGGTAAGAGAATCTGGAGCTGCTAAAGTTCAACAGTTGATTAGTAAGTGTGAAGAGCTTGTAAAACAGGTATTATATTGCTTTTATTAACCTTAACGTGTCTGCATATAAAAATTTGAATATTTGCTCTTCCGTTTATTAAACCGGTACAAATCTTGTTAAACCAGGACTATTGGAAAAGACTGAGTTAGTTAGAATAGAATAATTATTTTATAAATGTATCGGAACATAAAGAATTAGTAATAAATGTTCTCTCAAGTTATGGAAGATTTGAGATTGCAAAATCTGGCCTTTGCACAAACTTTTTTTCCCTTTTATCAACTTTTAAAAACTTTTGCTATTGCTACTACTAATATTTTTATTGCTGTTGTTGTTTAGCTATCCACATCTGTGTTATCTTATGCTGAATTCACAATATTGAACATTCTTTTTTTAGTTGATATAAAAAAAGCTTGAAAATTTTAAAAGTGGTCTATATGATGATGTGATTGTGAGTGCAGTTTCAAGAATATTCATCCTCTATAGGACTCCAGTTTCCAGTGGATGAGAGTGGGACTATGCAACTTGATTCAATAGCTATAACCAGCCTTTAACTTGCATTTCGGGATGCCACTCTATTGTGAAGTGCATTTTTTTCTCTCGAAGATGTAGGTTATTACTTCTTGCAGTGACATATATACGTATGCATTTATTGCTTTGGTGCTATGAGTAAAAACATGTTGATCTGGTACTGGATTTACTTTCCATTACTGTATATGCACCCGAAAGATTTCATTGTATTATGTAGAGATATGTAAAGCTTGCGTTGCCCTTTAGCTTGTATGCTGCTAAGCTGTTGTGTTGTGTAGGCGTAAAGATGATGACATGGAACCATAACTGAACGTAAATGTTAATATTTATAGTGAGATCTGCAAATCAAAATTAGTAGGCTTGAGGTCGTTGTCGTCTTTCATCGAATGAGATGACCTGAATATTCTTTAACTTTAAGCTTGAAGTTATAGGCTGTATGAACTGAAGTGTTCCTAGTTTGATCTTTGGGACATACTTTTACAAGGGTGCCCTTTTGTACATATTGGTAGGGGCAGGAATCAGGATAAATTTACCATCATATTTTGGTGGGTTTGGATGTTGGTATTATTTATTTTGGTTTTAATTGATATTTGTCAAGATTTAAGGGTAAATTTGTTGTTTATTTATTTGATTGAGATCAGATTTGTAATTACAATTTTCTTTTTTATTGGTTTTTGTGACCCAATTTTGATTTTGGTTTGAATTTTACTGCTAAATCATTTATTTTGAATGATTGGAGGATAAAATTTAACAAAAGATTCATTAACTCGTTAAAAGTTAACAAAAAAGAAGATAAAGGAGAAAAAGGATTAAATTTTATATAGAATAATATTTTATAAATTAGTTTTAATTTTAATTAATTATTTAGTTTTTAATTGGTAATAATATTTTTATTAAGAATCTCGTTTAAAATTCAAAATTAAGATTTCAAAAATAATAAAAATAATTTAGTACCATATAAAATAAAATGCTTAATATACTTTTTCTTCCTAAACTTTACTTGTTTTTCCAACTTGTCCCTTAAAGTTTATTTTGACCACTTTTACCCCTTAACGTTTTTGTCGTTACTCATATTGCCTTCTACCGTTAAAAAAATTTGTCTTGACAAATCAAAATGTGTCAAATTATTTTTTTATTTGTAAATTTTAAAATAAAATAAATGTATTAAAATATTTATTAATTTAATTATATTTCTCAAAATATCCAAAACACCTCATCTTCATCCTCAAATTTTCACTGTCATTCCTTGGCAATATTATATAAAAGTTCTGGAAATCAAAACCCGAACACCATCCTCTCATCTCATTTTCATATCAATATGAAAACATTCAAAACGAGGAAAACAAATCATATATAAAAGTTCTAAAAACCGAAACAGTAGGTGATGGAGTGCATAAAGAAAAAGGTTAAAAAGAATCAAAGACAGAGAAAGAGTGAAAAATATGCAAAGATAGCAGAATCTTATAAATCCCAGAACAGAAATAGCACGAAATGCACATGAATGCGCAGTAATCAAAATATTGTAGACTAAAGTATATTCCAAGTAAGACCCTTAATCGCCATCAGATCAAGGGAGAGTGAGAGAGAGCTTGAATCCTAAGCAAAAACAAATAGGGAAGTTGGTTGGAAAATTGAAAAACATAACTGAATTGGTGTATCAGCATATGATATTATACCGTAAAAATCACCAAAAAAATTGGTTTTTTATGAGGAAGATTAAAGGAATCAAAAGAGAAGCCTATGAGTTTGTTCAAGTGTTAAATTTTGTTGCTTTAAAATCATTGAAAGCCATGAGTGTGAAATTTTGGGAAATTGGATTCTGATTCATGAGGGAAAATTATTTTAAGGATTGGATTATGAGGGTAATTTTGGTAAAATAAAATTAATTTAATAAATATTTTAGCATTTTAAACAGAAAAATAAGAAAATCAATAAGTAAAATGACGTGGCGCGTTCTGGTTGGTTTGGACAAAATTTTTTAACGGTAGGGGCAATATAGGTAACGATAAAAACGTTATGAGACAAAAGTGGTTAAAATAAACTTTAAGGGACAAATTAGAAAAACAAACAAATTTTAGGGGAAAAAGTGTATTAAGCCAAAATAAAATTTTACCTTTATGTATCTTTGTAAATCACCTGACACTGCCAATAGAAGAACTAGATATAAAGAATCATTTTGTTCGCCTAAATGAAGTTGATAGTTTAAGAACAGACTGCATATAAATGTGTAGGACCTTATTAACAATTCAAATTTAAAATAGGCATCCATTCAAATTTGAAATATATATATATAGGAATATTTTATTATCAATCACATTCATATGAACGAATTTATAGATATTATGATAGTAATATAAAGTTGATAAAAAAAAGTAGAAGTGCCTTTCGTTTTTATTGATTGCTAATATGTTAGGTTCGAGCTCGTTCGCAAGATTCGATGATCTAAATTAATGTTTCATTTATTAAATAAAAAAAAAAAACTATCTTCGTTTAACACGTTTGAATTATACTAATGATTTATTTACTTGTCAAATAAAGAATTAAATTATTTTGTTACAAGATGGAAGTGGATTGACTCTTAAGTCTTAACACATAAATATAGAAAAAGCAGGTGATGCCATTTCCACAATGTAGAAGCAATAAATATTTGCATATAACATTTTAGTATGGATCTATAGTTACAAGTTTCTCTAAAAAATGTTCATTAACTGAATATGTCGACTTATATGAAATCTTCTATCATTAACAATCACATTAAATGTACTTAATTGCAAGATTTATCAGACATTAAAGTTCCGATGATCTTTAATATGTTTGTACATGTGAATACTTTTGCCTCTTGTTCAAAGCCGTCTTTCTTTAATTTGTCAAAAAATTCTTCGAGTTAACTCATAGAAATACAATTTCGTGTGGTAGCACAACTCAACCCATTTTACAACTCTCATACTGGTCACAACATGATCATCAACCGGGAGACTTGAGTAGAAAATCATCTAGAATAATTATACGGTTTCTATACAAAAGATGAAAGGTGTGTAACTCTGGTCTATACCTCTATATGAAAGCATAAATAAGATCCACATGCACCTTATAATCTCTAACCATTCAAGACGTATAATAAAATTTGACTTGTAAGTATTCACTAATAACTTTAGGAGAAAATATATTGATTTTGTTCAAACAAACTAGAAAGAAGATGATCTGATCATGTTAATTTTAAATAATTATATGAACTATTTATTAAAATTATATTAAACAACTAACCATAAGCAAAATAAATTGTTAACAAAAAAGTTCCTTACCATATTTGGTTGATGGGCTAAGATGTGTGTTTATGTCCAACATAAACCGTTTTTATTTTTAACTGCAAAACATATCATTTCAATATACTAACAAATTTATTGTTATCAACGTTGTCGTTAAACTCAAAATAAAACAAAATACTTAGACAAATAATTTCATAACTACACAAAAAGCTAATAATTAATCCAAAAATATTAAAACTATACCATAAGTTTAATTTTTTAAAGGGTAAACTACATAAATAGCTACTATACTATGAATTTGGACTCGATTTGACCACTATACTTCTAATTGCAGCAATTAAATCACTGAACTATTAAATTTGATTCAATGTGACCACTGGTCGTTAGAGGCTAACGGAGAGAGTGTCGTGGCAGTTAGTAAAATGTGTATAATTATACATTTAGTCCTCATTACGTATACATTCTATTAATTTGGCCTTAATTTTAATTTAATAAAATAAATTAAATATTCAATTACATGATGACACGTGTCAACACCTGTTTAGAGGAGAAAAACAAAATTGATCCAACATGCGTTGGGTGGGGATCAAACCTTGGTACAATAGGGGTAAAGGAAATGACTTAACCATTACACCAAGCACAGGATTGTGTTATAGATCACTAACTTTAATATATGTCTTATGGTTTTCTACATTAATTTTTTTAATTTTACATATATAATCATCGAATTATTTTTTAATTAAATTAAAGAATCTCAATTAAATTAGTATATATGTTAATTATATTTTAAAAAATAAATTATTTAATTAAATATAAATAATTAAATAAATTATTTAATTAAATATAAATAATTAAATTCCTCCAATAAGATGTTGACATGTGTCATCATGTAATTGAATGTTTAATTTATTTTATTAAATTAAAAGTATGACCAAATTGATAGAATGTATAAGTAATAAGGACTAAATGTGTAATCATACACATTTTTACTAACTACCACGTCACTCTCTCCGTTAGCCTCTAACGGTCAGTGGTCGCATTGAATCAAATTTAAAAGTTCAGTGGTTTAATTGCTGCAATTAGAACTATAGTGGTTAAATCAAATCCAAATCCATAATATAGTGGCCATTTATGTAGTTTACTCTTTTTTAAATAACCCTAATATATAAAATTAAGTTTCACCGTAGACTAAAGTGATGATAAGTAAATAAAATTTATATGTTGGGTATAAAATTTAGGGTAAACTACACAGATGACCACTGAACTATGGGTTTGGTGTCAAAATGACCACTATATTATTTTTTGCCGCAAATGCACCACACAACTATTTAAATGGTTTCATTTTAGCCACAAGCCGAAAAAGTTGACGGAATTGTTAAAAAAATTGGTATAATTACACATTTGGTCCTCTATATTTATACAATATATTAATTTAGTCCTAATTTTAATCTAATAAAATAAATTAATTATTCAATAAGATGGTGACACGTGTCACCACCTTATTGGAAGTCTTTAATTATTTTTATTTAATTTATTTCCACCTCCAATCAGGTGGTGACACGTGTCACACCCAATTGGGGGTGGAAAAATGTTAACATGAAGATTGCTTCCAAGGGGAATTGAAACTGGAACCTTAGAATGCAAAGGACAGGTGCTTGTCACTAGGCCAAGCACTTTTTTATGCTATGAAATACATTCTTTAATATATATTTAAATGATAAATCCTTTAATTTTAATCTCATGGCCTTGAAGTTCCATGTGTTGTAGACAAGGTAAAAAGGCCTTGGTTTGTTTCAACAGTGTTATCACCTGCAAAACCAAATCACACCAAAAAGAACAAGTCGTTTCGGTTCTTTAGAACTCCATCTGTTCACTCTATTCTCTTCTCAAAAATGCTATGTATGCCATTTATCTTAAGGGTGAAAATAAACATTCATACGATAATGCAATTACCAATTCATAAACAAGAAATCACTGAAACAACATCATTTACAGTCAATAAATAGAGGCTATGAACGTCAAAAACCCAGGAAAACAAAGTCAAAAACATAATCTTCCATTCTTTGGTGAGCAGGGCCAATCCACATAATCTTCCATTCTTTGATGGGGCTTTCGATGTTGCCTTTTCTGGTCATTTGATGGAGGCCTTGTATTCTATGCGGTATGCAGGGGAGATGGAGAGGGCAGTCAGAAAAGGCGGACTGTGTGTGGTGGTAGTGGATAAATGCGATGAGAAGGAAGTCAAGGAGATTGTTAGGTTGTTTAGGCAGTCTCGACTTCTCAGTTCGTCCAATGTGACCTTGAATGCAAGGAGAGTAACAAGGATTATAATGAGACATAAAGCTACTGATTAATCAGGCTCTTCTTCTTCTTTTCTAAAACTGTAGTGGTTTATATGTACTATTGGATTTATGCTCATTGGTGTATATTTTGAAAATGTCAAACATGGATGTAATCTGAGGAATGATTGTAGCAAGTCTTTTCTTAGGAGTTCCTGGGTTTTTGACTTTGTTTTCCTCTGTTTATTGACTGTAAATGATGTTGTTTCAGTGATTTCCTGTTTATGAATTGGTGATTGCATTATCGTATGAACGTTTATTTTCACCCTTAAAGATAAAATGGCATACATAGCTTTTTTGAGAAGAGAATATGGTGAACAGATGGAGTTCCAAAGAACCGAAATGACTTGTTCTTTTTGGTGTGATTTGGTTTTGCAGGTGATAACACTGTTGAAACAAACCGAGGCCTTTACCTTGTCTACAACACATGGAACTTCAAGGCCATGAGATTAAAACTAAAGGATTTATCATTTAAATATATATTAAAGATTGTATTTCATAGCACAAAAAAGTGCTTGGCCTAGTGGTAAGCACCTACCCTTTGCATTTTAAGGTCCCAGTTTCAATTCCCCTTGGAAGCAATCTTCATGTTAACATTTTTCCACCTCCAATCAGGTGGTGACACGTGTCACCATCTTATTGAATAATTAATTTATTTTATTAGATTAAAATTAGGACTAAATTGATATATTGTATAAATATAGAGGACCAAATGTGTAATTATACCAATTTTTTTAACAGTTCCGTCAACTTTTTCGTTTTTTAACGGCATGTGGCCAAAATGGAACCATTTAAATAGTTGTGTGGTGCATTTACGGCAAAAAATAATATAATGGTCATTTCTACACCAAACGCATAGTTCAGTGGTCATCTATGTAGTTTACCTTAAAATTTAGGCAAAATGACAAAAGATGCCCCTAACGTTTGCATGTTTTGTCATTTGGCCCCCTATTCTTTTTTTTTGGTCCAAATATGCCCCCAACGTTTGCTTGTTTTGTCATTTGGCCCTATATTCTTTCTTTTGGTCCAAATATGCCCCTAACGTTTCATTCGTAGTTCAAATATGCCCCTAACGTTTCATTCGTAGTTCAAATATGCCCCCAACGTTTCAGTTTGGTCCAAATATCCCCCCATTAGATGAAAACTATCAGTCAACTGACGTTCAACAACTGATGCTGACTGGACTTGCCACGTATTAAGATCTGCTGATGCCACGTCAAAATTTTTTTATAAGTCGTTGACCGCCAGTTGATTGACAGTTTACATCCAACATGAGCATATTTGGACTATGAATGAAATGTTGGGGGCATATTTGGACCAAAAGAAAGAATAGGGGGCCAAATGACAAAACAAGCAAACGTTGGGGGCATATTTGGACAAAAAAAAGAGAATAAGGGGCCAAATGACAAAACATGCAAACGTTGGGGGCATCTTTTATCATTTTGCCTAAAATTTATACATAGTGTAACTTTTGTTTATATTTATGAACCATAATTTCCACTCAGATGAAATATACCCCCAAATCATGATTGGTGTAGATGAAATTTAGTCGAAACTTATATCATACTGACTTAAATCATTCACTTGGTGAATTATTATTTATATCGTGGTATATAATTTATACATAGTGTAATTTTGGTTCGCTCATTACTTCTTTTTCACTATTTTAAAGCGTCTTGTTTGGATAGAGACTAAAAAATTCAAGAAAATTTTTAAAATTTAATATGTTAATCTCGATGGAAATATCTGTTTTTTTACACCATTTGTAAAAGACTTCTAATGAGTTTGTCCATTTTTTTCTTTTGATGCATTGTATTTTATTATTTTTCATGATAATTTAATAAAATTCAGATGTCATTGTACAAAAAGAAGATACACACATCAAAAGAGATCGCAACTATCTTATAATCCAACTTATATATTCATTATTCACTTCACTAACTTAATATAACTCTTCAACGAATAGAATCAATAAGTAAAAAATATGATAATGTTCATTCTAAGAGACCCAAGCTTAAATTATTTTGTCTGCAAGATGTATATGTCTTGTCCAAAAGTTAAGAATATGTATGAACATATACGACTTTTGTAATTATGAGGAAAAAGAGTGGTAATACGTTAAGAGTTCATAATTTTAGTGATTAAATAACATGATAGTTCATATCAATATATGTCAGGGTAAATTACGTAAATTATCACTGAACTAAATTTTCAAACTTACTTTGGTCACTGAAGTTTTTAAAACGTTCAATTTACTCGCTGAAGTTTAGACATTGTATGTTTTTTGTCACTCCTCCGTTAATTTTTTGACGATATTCATTTATCGACGAACAAATAACTTCTCCAAGATCTGAATGGTGGATAGCTTCATCGGCACGAGAAAAGTAATATATTGAGAAACGAGCTCCATCGGACGACGGAAGAGGGAGATTGAAGAAAGATAAATTGACAGTTTTTTTACACGATTCGTGAATTTCAAGACACTTTTTTTTGTCAAAAATAGAGGTTAGATTCAGATTTAGGGGACCGATACGAAGCGACTGATAAAATTTGGGACATAATGACCACCACTTATGACCATCGACGGTAACAGTGGACGACATCTGTATTATAATGTTGTCAAAAAATTAACGAAAGAGTGACAAAAAATATTTAATGTCTAAATTTCGGTGAATAAATTGAACGTTTTAAAATTTTAACGAATAAAATAAATTTAGAGTAAAGTTAAATTTAATGATGATATACATAATTTACCTTGTATGTTATTACATATCATAAATATTAATATAATATATGATTTATATTAATATTGTAAAACATAATTGTTTATTTAAATTTACAACAGATGTATAATGTTATTTTAGCAAAATAATAGAAAATGCCACTGTGGCACAAAGCTATAACATAAGTTACATAACAAATCTAAATAGGAAAGAAAATAAAAACTCCAATTTGGAGGAAGAAAGAAACACGCGTCTTTGTCCTCTCAGACCCAAAACTATTTCCTTCAATTCATCCATTGATCTTTCTTTGTTGCATTTCCTCCTTATAATCCAAGTTTTGGGTCTTTTTTTTTATAAAAAAAATCCGATTTGTTTTCTTCTGTTGACGGTTGGTGGGGTTTTGTTTTTGCTGTAAGGTGTTTATTTAGGATCTATAGAAAGAGGGTTGATCATTTTCCCCCTTTATATCATCAAATTTTGATTTCTTCTATTTATTGATAATCTGTGGATTGACCTGGACTTCGAATTTCCCGATTCTTCTCTGTTTAAACTGTTTATCAGAGAAAACAAGGAAAAATGGGATTGGAGTCAGCTGGTGGGTTCTTTGAAAAAACTCTGAAGTTTTGATCTTGACTTCAAAATTGCAATCCAATTGCTGATCAAAATTGGGGTTTTGTTCATTTTTTTGAAGTTCTAGGTGGCTTCTATTTCAATGGAGCTATTGGGGATAATAGTAAATTTTGGGGTCGGAAAAGGTCGATTCCTTTTTTAAGTGGATAGGTTATGGATGAGGCTGGTCCTAGTAGTCAAAGAGACCCTCAGGGGGCCTCCGGATTGGGCTCAGATGAAGGGTCCGGAGTGCAATGGTGGCCGAGTCAGCTGGTTTTTAGACCTTACTCACCCAGAAATGAAGCCGATAGGAAGCCGCCTGTTTCTGTCAGGAGGCCTGTAAGTTGTCTTTTCTAATTGTATGTTCATATTTAGTTAAAAAGTTTTGTGGGTAGCCTTTGGCATGTCAAATGTGTAGAAACTTGAAGAGCTTTTGATTTGGTTTGAGTTTGAGTTCATGTGGATTACAAGATGTTCAACTAGTTTTGTTTGTGGTTTGATTGGTGATTCTTTTTATGCGACACTAGGAAAGCATATACAAACCAATTAGCATATGAACGATGTAGAAGGTGCAAGAGACAGTTCCTTACTAACTCGATGGGCAGGGGGTAAATCTTAATGTTTCCCTAGATGCACATATAACATAGAAAGTGGTCAACTGTTATACTTATTTCAATCTGTATAACGTACCTTGTCAGTAACTCAGTATGCTGAAGCAGAGTAGGTGATCGGAGTTGTTCCGGATAGAAGAATGCAATGTGTCGGTTCAAATATTTGACTGCAATCTTTTACTTTAGATCCCATGCTCTATCTGCCCTGCTGGCCATCAGGCACTACAACTCATGCCAATGTATGATGTCTGTAAGTAAACGAAACTAGGGAGAAGAGACACCATGAAAAATAGTTTCGATGGAGTGTGGATGCCCATTTGTTCTTCATTCACCCTCTGGATCAGCAAAGGCTGTCCTGACAATGCCAATGTGGATCTCCTGCTATTCATTGGACGATCTATTGTCAAATGGCCTCGTGTGGAAATACCCACTCTATGTTTTAATGTCTTAATATAGGATTTCTTTGAGTAACCATTAGATTTAGCACTCAATAATTAGCACTGAATTTATTTGTAAAATTATATTGGCTTATTTCTTAAAATTAAAAATTAAATAGATTTTTGCTTGGCCTGTACATATGATTTTACATATCTTTCATATCCTAGAAAAGTAAAAGAGTAAACCAAAAACGATGGCAAAGGAGAAAATCTTTCTGTTTGCATCTGATGTGCAATATAATTGAGAGACTAAGATACGCTGTTGTGAACATGGGTACAAGATTTTATTATATTGTCTTATCTTACGTTACATGTATGTGTTCCTGGTTAAAAGTAGGATGGGCTCAATTTTTATCTTGTTCCATTTTGGTGCTTGGAAGAGAAAGGTGATTGTTGTCCTTGGTTAAAATTGCTCTTGTAGCACCATACTGTCTACATACAATTTTTTAAAGAAGACTGCAACTATAGGAGGAATGCTGGAGACCTGAAAAATATGATATCCTGCATATGACTCTAGCCTATAGGTTTAAAATAATTACTCTCTTCCACGGATATACTCGTCCTATTTGTTATCCTATCCCCCTCTTAAAGGGAACATTGAGCGTTAGATAGGATGATTCTTATCATATGCTGTTTATCATCCTGCATGCTAAATGTATCACCTATAGTCATATGTAGTTTAATGTTGTTAAGAAATAGGAAAAAAGAAAAATATTTTGATAGAATGCTTTAAGTAGATCCTAGTCATTTAAGAGGTTCGGCACTTTTTCTCTTAAAAACATTTTATTAAGTGTTTGCAAAGTGGAATATCCAATTGCATTGAAAAATTATATAATTGAAACTTTTAATTTTAAACACTCTATTTGGTTACAAGACTACAATATGGTGGTCGTGCGGACAATTACTTTTCCCCAGATATAAGGCATATCTTTATGCTGACATGCAGCTTTAACTGTGCAGTTGGTGGCAAGACTGACAAAGGACATAATTGAAACATACCAAATATGCAATCCACAATTTAAATATTCAGAAGAATTGAATCCAAAGCGGTTTTTGACTAGCCCATCTGTTGGCATCCTCAATGATGGCTATGACAATGTGAATTCAGATCTTATTTTATCAGTGAACTTTGTCTTGATCAATTTAGAAACACAGAAAAGGTTTGTTACTGCTTTCCATAAATTTCCTCATGACATTGAGCTATTATTATCTGAAGCATTTTGTGTAGTTTTCTTTTCAAATTAACTTCAGATGGGTATTGGGAATTTTCTTAATGGTGAAATAAAGATGGTTCTTTTTCTTTCAGTAAAATTTTCATTTGTGCTACTGATAACCAGTTAATCCTAAACTCAAATGGACAATTTCTTGATTCTGAAGTGTCAGAAACAGTGATCATCTTGTTGTGTGCATATTTGTTTCTCATTCATGTTACCTTTAGTTTCTCTTAGCTACAACAAACATTTGCTTTGTTTCTGGCTTAGGAACTTCAAACCATGACATTCTGGATTAGTTGTATGTCAGTCTAAATATGGACCTTTGGTTGATGTTCTCGGCATTCTTATAGTTGATTCAATGCCAGGAGTAAATTTTTCCAAACCGAGTGACTTATTTTGGTCTATACTTCTACGTGTGAACTTGTTAAATTCTTTGTTTTGTATAGGTGGGTTGTTTTGAACTTTTGCTAGTGACAATTGAAGCAGACCCATTGGCCAAAACTGTTTTCAAGGTGTTTTTCTATGTACATTATTGAATTTTATGGGTTTAATGAGCATGAATAATACATTTCATGTTATATGCAATATCAACATCGGGCATGGTTGATGATTTCCATATTTGATGCTATATTCTAATATTACTTACGTTACCAGGTATGGTTTGCTTTTCTCCTTAATGAGGCAGCAAACTAGCCAGTTAATGCAATTCGAAAGACATTGTCCATTATGAAAAACAAAGGATAACTGATCATTCAAAACAAGACAAGATATAAAAAAAAGAATAAGAACTGATGTTAGTCGTTAAGATTCAGGTATTGGGTAGATTCTTGAATATGACAATGTAACTTGGAAAATTATTTCTGGTAGTCCATTATCATTTAAAATTAAGTTTATTGGAGGACTCTTTTACCTATGTTTCCGTGATTTTCTGTAGATATATTGTCAAAGATGTCCTTGGTCATGGGACTTTTGGGCAAGTTGCGAAATGCTGGGTTCCAGAAACAAGCACTTTTGTCGCTGTGAAGATAATTAAAAACCAACCTGCTTACTATCAGCAGGCCCTGGTTGAAGTTTCTATTTTGACAACGGTAATTAAGTTTCTTACAGCTTTGTGTACATATATTCTTCTTTTTGAAATACCAGTAGTGAAACATCGTTTTCTTTACTTCATCGTTTTCCTTACGCAGTTAAACAAAAAGTATGATCCAGAAGACAAGCATCACATTGTCCGTATTTATGATTTCTTTGTATATCAACGTCATTTGTGCATTTGTTTTGAACTTCTTGACACCAATCTGTAAGCAATTTTATTTGCATACGATGAAACAAGTTTCATTATTTCTCACTTTCCTTTATCCTCTATTAAGATACATTTCTTATTGGCAGTATGTTATTAACCTATTCCCCCTGATCTAGGTATGAGCTTGTCAAGATAAATCATTTTAGGGGTTTGTCATTGAGCATTGTTCAGCTGTTCTCAAAACAGGTATTTGTAGTTTTATACAGTTGAATTTGGTTCTGAACTGAATAAGGATTAGATTAGCTGTAGAAATCTCTTACCCGTTGTCTTTTGACTTGCACTTTTTTTTTAATTTTCTATAGATTCTACGTGGACTGGCTTTATTAAAAGATGCTGGAATAATTCATTGTGATCTTAAACCAGAAAATATTCTACTGTGTACGAGGTGAGTTGCTTTTTCAGGTTAGTCTGGATTACAAACTTATAACAAAATTTTCATATTTTTTCTGTGAAGTTTATATTTCTCTACTGGAAATAACAGTGTGAAGCCAGCAGAAATTAAAATAATTGACTTTGGATCTGCTTGCATGGAGGATCGGACTGTTTATTCCTACATTCAGGTTTCCATCCATACGTACCACTTGTTGTACTGATCATTGTTATCATGCTCAGAATGGTCTTATGGCTGTGTTTTCTTCTTTTCTTCTGCAGAGCCGGTATTATAGGTCTCCTGAAGTTCTTCTTGGGTATCAGTATCCTTTTGACATGGGTTTATAGGCTTATTCTTTTCTATCTCTTATTTTTGCATA
Source organism: Hibiscus trionum (assembly GCA_030270665.1). NCBI lineage: Eukaryota > Viridiplantae > Streptophyta > Magnoliopsida > Malvales > Malvaceae > Hibiscus > Hibiscus trionum. Next base: position 73,365,472 of record BSYR01000003.1, on the reverse strand, counting down.
CTACTTTTGTATTTTGGTGGATCATGGTGTTGTTTCTTTCTCTGTAATGTCTACTCATCTTCAGTGACTTGCTGAACTGGAACTTTAGTTAAACTTCAGCATAACTTATTTGACCTAACCAAGCTTCAGGTTGAAAATGAACCATCGGAGCTCAGGTATTAGCATGCAAAGAAACTGAACCCACATGCGCCATTGGTACTTAGGTTCATAATTGGTGCTAAAATTGATCTTGACCTTTATATGGCTATGAATTTGTTGAAGTTGTTCCCTGCTCATATAACAACTTACTGCTGCACTTTGTGTTTATTCACCGCATTAAATAATAATATTTTATTACTACTGACCTTAATTAGATCCTTTTTTCTTTCATCTAATTTATTTATATTTCTATGCTGTTTGATGTGTTAGAAGTGTTAGTGTATTACTTAAGCTAGGAAGGGCATAACATATCAAACATTAAACCTCAAATAGGTTGTTCAAAATGTTGATTTTGTCTTGACTGCCTTTGGTCTTATTTTACTCATTGGGTTATTTGACTTATTTCATTTATTATTGAGCGACAATAGATGAACCGGAAAGAAACGATATAAGGCAGGTTTACAATCACTGTTATATCTATTATCTAACATATGTAACTCTATCTAAATCTTGCTGCAATATAACATATGGAGCTCTGTCTAAATCTTGCTGCAATATAACATATGGAATTCTATCTAAAGCTTGCTGCAGCATAACTAAGATCTTTCTATTTCTGTATGATGATGATCTCTTTGAAATAATGATATAGCAAATTTGGTCTTATTTTGTTTGCTATTCTAGCATGTTGCAATCTAAGTAACATTTTTACCTATCACAGTTTTGATTAGTCTTTGGAAGTAATAATTAGAAAGTGCTTGTTCGAGAATCGAAATGATGTTTAGTGCTTGTGTTCATTATTATCTTTGATGTTTCGATACCTTGATTCTGATTTCCATGTCTTCTGTCATGATTGTTTTAGTTTGAACCTTGATCCTTGTTCAGATATACAACAGATATAGACATGTGGTCCTTTGGCTGCATAGTTGCCGAACTCTTTTTAGGGCTGCCGTTATTTCCAGGTGCTTCAGAATTTGATCTTCTAAGGCGAATGATCGAAATACTTGGGTATGCCTCCTTGTGGATGCATCTTGCTAACAATTACTGTCTATTCTAGGCATCAGTTTCTTCTAACTGATTTAGGAATAGCTTTTCTTAGGTTGATTAATATTTTAATAGGATGATAATACCAGGTAGGTTCTTGGTCTAAATGGAAGAAGTTTATGGACATTTATAGTTTTCCTTAATTAAATAATACTGTACAAGAAATGAGAAACAAAATTTTGATCTGATTTTTCTTAATTGCAAATATGTTTTGAACGTTGCAAATTGGAAGTGCCATCTCCTCTGTTTTTCTGATTTCTTTTATTTAATCTAAAGTATCATCATGACAAGTCAGATCCCCCAAGATCATTTGCCCCTTACACTAGCAAGATAGCCATAAATACTTTCGAGGGAGATGTATGTGCTTTATAAGCGATAAGTTAATCTTGCACTTTAGGATATCTATAACTTTCTCATCAATGTGACTAATTTGATGTCTTGTTATATAAGAGCCTGTGAAGGATGCTCTGGACTTCTGCATCTCGGATTGTATTCTATGAGTCCCCTTTTGGGGGTTCTAAGATTAACTATTTGTGGTCACATTAAAGAAATTGGCTCATGTTATAATTTCTGCTTATTTAACTGATTATAATACCTGATTTATGTATGTGTCAAAAGTGAAAAGAGTTAAACACACATGCATGTTGTAGCACAAATTCAGTAATTTGATATTGTGATTTTGGCCAATGAGATCAGTCTAAATTAATGGTTTCTGTTCACTAAAACAATTTGGAGTTCCCCCGGAATACTCTGTGTACTAAAGTTACATTAGAACTTTGTGCTAGAAATTGGTCATCTAGCTGACTTAATTCATTGAAATTCAAAATATTACATGATAATATGTGTGTTCCATCTTTAGAGTTTTAGAACAATTCCTACTTGATTTTCATTCTTCTAATTTCTTGTATTCAGTATAGGTAGTTTGCTGGTCATCATTTTCTTAATGTTTTCATACAGTCTTCCATTTCTAACTTATTTCTCCGTCTTCGAGATTACATGGTTAAAGTCAGATACTCTATAAATTGAAAAGTTGTTTTTTGCACTCATTACATATTCAGTTGTATTTTTTGCACTTGCTGTGAACAGCTTTTTATATATGGTTGTCATGTTGCAGAGGGCAACCTCCTGATTATGTGTTAAAGGAGGCAAAAAACACAAGTAAGTTCTTTAAGTGCATTGGAAGTATCCACAATATAGAGAATGATGAGATCTCCGGTGGTGGCAGAAGTGCTTACCAGGCATTAACAGAAGAAGAGTATGAAGCTGTAAGTGTTCATATTTGCTTTTTGAAGAAAGCTTGTTGAAAATTAGTATAAGAATAGAAATTCTACATAACTGATTGTTGTTAATTTTTATGCTTTTAGTTTTCTTGCTAGTTTATTTTTATTCATCCGATAGTCATTCTTGCTTGTTTCTGTTCAGAGGGAGCTAAAGAAGCTGGTGATCGGAAAAGAGTATTTCAGTCATAAGAACCTTGAAGCAATTGTTACAAACTATCCTTACAGGAAAAACTTGTCTAAAGAAGATATCATTAAAGGTTAGCATCTTAGTTCTACATTGAATTTACAGTTCAACATGGTGGGAAATGTTTTGCAGTGCGTGACTACCATCTGTTAAGAACCTACTAAAGCTTGTTTCATAATGAATCTATCACAGAGAGTCGAATACGATTAGCTTTGATTGATTTCTTGAGGGGATTGGTTGAGTTTGATCCTGCAAAACGGTGGTCACCTCTTCAGGTAGTTAAAGTTTCCCTTGGATACTTCTTTATCATTCTATTTGCAATTAATATGGATCAATATTTGGAGATTCAACTGTATTGTGCAGGCTTCAAAACACCCTTTTGTTACTGGAGAACCTTTCACATGCCCGTACAGACCTTCCCCTGAGTCACCTCGCTTGGTAAGGGACCTATGCATGTATATGTGCAATTGAAGAAGCTTGAACCTTATGTCATAAATTAATACAAACTCTGGGTTTTATTTTAATGTTTCATGTACAAATATAGATGTATAAATCATACATTTAGTACGACCCCCCCCCCCCAAAAAAAAAAAAAAAAAGAAAAAAGAAAAAAAAGAAAAAACGGAAGGCAGAGATAGGCTAGAAACTATACATACAGAGGATTTCTCAATCCTCTCTTGATTTCCATAGTGATTGCAGTTTGTTCTTAGTTGATTGGTGATTTATGTATTTTTCTGAACACTGGTATAATCATATGCTGTATTATCACTTTTATCTTGCTATAAAAAATTGTATAAACGTTTAAGTTTGTTGAAAATAATTTCACATGTGAAATCTTATCCTGGAGTTCTGTACTTGTCTGAAACATGAAAGTAAGCAATGTTTTGAGGGAGATTCAATTTCCTTTTTATTGTCTTTCTCTTTATGTCGTTTCTTTGAGCATGAAAGTCTTTTGGCTGGTGTGCAATAGAAGGAATTATAAACCTAACATCTGGTGTGTTTTTTCTTTGTTTGATAGCCTGTTGCTCAAAACATAAAGGTGGATCATCACCCTGGTGGAGGGCATTGGTTTGCAGCTGGTCTTTCTCCTAATGTAAGCTGATCTAGAGTTGAAGCAATATTTTAGTATTAGTCTTATACTGATGAATATTTCCCATTGTGTAGATTCCAAAAATGAACAGAGTTTCCTTTCATAATAGCTCACACTTCTCAATGGTGCCATATGGTCATGCTAATAGCTACGGCAGTATAGGAAGTCATGGTAGCTATAATGATAATACTGGGATTGGGAGCAGCTACGGGAGTTATGGAGATAATAGTAATATGTTTGCATATTATTCACCTGTTGGTCCATCAGCATTGAACATGCATCCACAGAGTGGTGCATCAATGCTTGGAAGTAGCCCTGATGCTAGACGGAGGATTATGACATACTCTCGTGGGAATGGACTTGGTGCGAGTCCATCAGCTGGAAACTTTGCACCGCTTCCCCTTGGCGCTAGTCCCTCTCAATTCACTCCTCCAAGCTCCTATGGTCAAGTTTCAGGTGGCTCTCCTGGACACTATGGTCCTACTTCTCCCGCAAGAAACAGTTGTCAAGGATCACCTTTAAGTAAGATGGCTGCAGCTGGGCAGTTTAATAGAAGAAAAGGTTGGGGATATTCTGGAAATTCTCAATCTCAAGAGAGTTCATCATCTTCAAATTGGCAAGGACAAGTAACTGATGGCACCATTTCTAGCCAGGCTGAGGGAAATTCTCTCATAGTTGGTGGTCTGTCCTCTACTGTGCAGTCAAATACTAACACAGCCAACTGGAAGCAACAGCGAGGTGGTGTTGGAATGGCTACGAGTTACTCAGTTGTTCAGAATATACCGAACTCCATAGGACTTGGTTCTAATGTGCAACTCCAGTATAGTTCAAGAGCAACTCAAGACAAGTCAGAGGCCAGCATGCCATTACCTGATCCTGGAGATTGGGATCCAAATTATAGGTGGGTAGAGAACTTGATTGCAATCAAAACTCATGCCTATCAAATATATAAGATATTCATATATATATATATATATATATAATTCTGTTGGCATGGAGAAGACCATAAAACTAATTGTCTTTGGTCCTCTTTATCCTCTTAAGGAGTGATGAGCTCCTGTTAGTTTTCTTGTCCCCCAGAAACTTTACATGCTGCATCAGGAAAAGAGGATACTCGTAAACCTGAGAGTTTTTGCTGTGATTTTTATTCTACTATCTTTTAGCCGCTTATATTACTTGCATTTGTTGTCACCACAGTGATGAACTTCTTCTCCAAGAGGATGGATCAGATGAGAACTGCATATCAGCTGACTTTAACAGAGGAATGCATATTGGTTCGGCCGATTCATTCGTTGGAGTTGGAAGATTCAACCTTCCCTTAGCCACAAGCTCAAATTTATCGATTCAAAGGTAATTGCATAACCTTCTTAGTGAATGGCTTATGGGGCTTTAATCCTTTTAGTCATGCTTGGGGAGAACTGGGGTGGGCATTGTTGACAGGGGAATCATATACCCTTTTCCTCAGTTGACTTAGTTGCAATATGTGTGTGTGTGTTAAATTAATTATTGTTGTATTTTTTTGTCTTCCAATATCATGTCTTGTTCTGCTTATACCATTGTTTTTTATTTACATGTTTAAGGTTGTAGTTTGCATTTATGTTCTATATAATTGAGCTCAAGATGATTTTGTTCATCATAGAGATGGATATGTACCATAATGTTCAAATATGTCAAACATACAAGAGCAGAGCTTTGTTTTTTGTTGGAATGTTTCTTCACCGTCCTTGACTTATTTTTATATTGTTTGAGTGCAGACAAAATGGTCCTATAGGATTTTCACATGTAGAAGTGGGTAGTTCTCCTTCAGCTAATGATTGGCATACTGGATATCCTCGTTTTATTTCAAAGCAATCTCACTTCCTGCCACATATGACACAAAATTCTCCAAGCCGGTTGGGGCAGCAAACCCTTCCACGATTCAATCATGGGAGATCCACTGGTGCTCGGGGTAGTGAATGGAATCACATGAAAGTACAGCTCCCTCCTCCTAGCTTTAATTCAGGGGGACAACGTTCTCCTGGGAATAGTTCATTAAGTAATGGCATGCCATGGGGTACTTCCTAACTTTAAACCATCATACTTTTAGCTACCTCCTATTCCACTCAGTAATTTCATAGAGCTAATTTTATCAAACAATGGGAGTATTATTGGATAATTTAGGGAATATAATGAACTGATTCCATTTTACTTGATCCTGTCATTGTTAATGTAGGGAGAAGGGCCAATCATCCCGTCTCAAATATTCCACCAGCATCTCGCGGAAGAAAGGACTATGGAAGGATTGCATAATGTTGAAATCTACTTAATTTTTTTAGGGCGTGGGATTATATTTTGGGTGTTTGGCAAAGAAATGTGTACTCAATAGTTCACTTAATCAGTGAGCTTATCGTAAGCAAATGCTCATCCAGACATGCTTATTCGTTGTGCTTTGCATAAATATAATTCACAGTGATTGTTTTGCTTGGCTTCCTACATTTTGCATGCAATTGCTACTCTTTTGGTTATGATGCTTTAGTGGTCCTGGTCCAGGTCCTTGCTTATATTTCTAATTAAGTTCAATTCTGAAATTGCTTATTAACCTGTTTGAGTTTGAGGAACTAACCATGCCACTGAGGCAATCAGAGCAGCTGCTGACAAGTACTCAACAGGAAGTTCAGGTTTGAGCATATCTGGATTTAGTTCTTATTTAGTGGTAGAGCATATATTTATTGTAGGGCTGAATTTCTTTCCATTTTGATGTTTACACTCTTGGTGATTGTGAGAACTGAAGATTCTGCAAGCTGCTAGCATAAGCCAGTTTGCATAACTTTTATTGTTTCTCAGTTGTTTACAATACCAAGTGAAGTATTGACATTGTAAGGACACTTTGGATAACCCATTCTGGCATGCTCAAGAGTCTTAGAAATTTATTAGTCTTACTAAGACTTATGATGTCAATCTATGTACAAGATCCTTTCATTGTCTCTATAAATATTCTCCAAAAAAATGATACAAGGAAAGAAAATCTTGTATGTTGTTGCTTGAAGATTGACAGAGGTATGTTACTTGGACTTTGGATCGGATGTTGAATATGGATATGTTTGATTCTTTGGTAGTATATTTCCCTTGTATTTGAGGAAGATGTGTAAGTATGTTTTGAAAATGGATATTTTAGGAAAAACAAAGTGTAACATAAGATGAGAGTTTGTGCAATGATGCCCAGGACTTTGTGTTTCCTGCTTGGAAAGCCTAGTGTGATGTTTTGGGTCATGATTTTCTGGCAAGCATGGCTGCAAAATTGTACTCCCTCTGTCCCACTTAATATGTCCTTTTTGTGTTTTGAAATTGTCTCATTAAAAAAACCAACGATTTTTACAAGATATATTTCCCTTTCTACCATTTCCTTAGTTTTCTAACAAAACAAAATAATTTTTCAATGATAAAATTATCATTTTAGTTATTTTATATCACATCTTTTACACAATTTTTTTCTTCCTAAAACTTTGTGAAAAGTCAACAAGGATGGGAATGAGTGGGAAGGAGGGAGTAATATTCTTGTTAGAAGTCTATCATAACTGGAACAAATAGAAGAAGCTAAATTGCATCATCGGTCTGTATTTCAGTAAGTATATAACTAGATCATGCAATATCAAAAAGTTGCAATTTGGTCATTTTATTTATTGACTGTTAACAATCAAGCCAGTTAATGTTTTTTTTAGGTAAAATTACATTTTGATCACTCAATTTTTTGTTGTAATTCAACGTTTTAGGGTATTCTTTTTTATAGGTTGGTCAAGATCAATTCCTCATTGGTATAGTTTCTTTGGGTAAGATTTTCGGTGCTTTTATAACTCGCAAAGAAAAACAAGAATATATTTTATGTTTGAATTGTTGCATTCCATTGGTTCTGAAGTTGTGAAGTTACAAAGAGGGTTTTAGCTTTTAGCTGCAATTTGATCAATTTCCATTCTTTGCTAATGTCAGGGATTTTGCAATAAATAATGATGTTCTTATTATTGTGCACGGAGGAAGCTTATACTATTATTGGTTTTTAAATTAATTTGATATGTAAGTGATCACGATGACTGTATAAGAGCAAATGGTAATTTAACAATCAAGCAAAAAAGAAAATATTATTTTCATTTTTATGAGTTCATGAAGTATAAAAGCATCAAAGAATATGCCCTAAAATTATCTAAGCCAATGAGAATTGTTCCTGTACAAACAGGTAAAAAAATAGGAAAGAAAATCCAACAATGCTGAATCACAATTGAAAATTGAGTGATCAAAACATAAAATTATTCACAGTGAGCGGCCAAAATATAAATTTACTCAAAAATATTATTGTTTTACACATTTAACGGTAAAATGACTTGATTATTTGTAACTGAAATAATTTGATTAAATTGTTATTTTTTTTAAAAAAATTGTATGATCCAATTGCAAGCTTATTCACTGTGTTGTAATTTATACGAAAGAAAAATCTTAGTTGTTTCCGTTCCATACTTTTCGTCAAAGAATTAATCTACATCATATATTGCAGAGTTCCCTTAAGTCTTAAGGTTTAAAACTTAAGATTTATGGTTAGAATTTAGGACTTATAGGTTAAAATCTAAATCCCTAACCATATTACCATAAACTATAAATTCTAAACTCTAAATTATAAACCTTAGATCCTACATTGAATCCTTAAATCTTAAAACTAATACGTTTGTGGGAATTTTTTTGTTTCCACCGCTAGTGTATTAAATATAAATTCATATATGTTTAGTTTTTTAATAAAAGTTGCGTATATCTTATATATAAAATTATGATAATTATTTCATGCACATGCGGTGGAAAATAAAAAAAATCCACAATTGTCTTAGTTTAGGGTTTAGGGAATTTGTTTAGGGGTTTAAGTGTAGGAGTTTTGAATTTAAGGGGTGTAGTTAGGATTTAGGGTTTATAGGTTAAAACATAAATCCCTAACCATATTACCTTAAAACCTAAACCCTAAATTTTAACTTTAAACTCTAAATTCTAACAATTAAGCCTGTAGAACTAATGTTTTGATATAATAATTGAAAAATGTTTTGGACTAATTTGAAAAGAATTTAAAACTTGTTTTTAAGTCCAAACAACTTGAAATTATGTTTGAGGTATTTTAAGAGGTTTTTGACAAAGAATTTTCATGTTTTTAATAGCCAAACTCGTGATTTCAAAGTATCAGTATCGATACCGTTGTACCAGTATCGATACCATTTTGCCCTGGTTTGGCCACTGTCAAAACCCGTATCGATACGAGGGTTTAGTGTATCGATACGGTGGGGGTCGTTTCGATACGCCACGTCAGCGTACCGATCCCAGTTTAACTACCCCAACGGCTATTTCCCAACGGCCATTTAAATGTCAAAGGGTACCGATACGCCCTCAAGCGTATCGATACGCCTATGCAGGCAAAAGCACAACGGCTAGTTCCTATGAAGGCCGTATCGATACCGTTCCACGTGTATCGATACCGTTAGCTGCAGAACAACATTTATGAAGGGAAATTAAGTCCTCAACGGCTCCAATTCATCCCCAACGGCTATTAACGGCTACAAACTCATTTGGGAGTATAAAAGGGACCTCCAAGCATCAAGAGAAGACTAATGCTCATATTGTCAAACATCAAATGATCAAGAAATTGTCTTAGTGCTTTATTTGTCAATTCTTGTATAGACAAACACTAGTGAGCCAAAATTGTCAAATTTGCTCAAGTGTTTTAGGTTTGGGTGAGTGCTTAATTGTGCAAACAAACTCCTATTAGAGGATTATAAGTTTGCTTTGTTTATCTCTTGTAAAGAGGGTTTCAATCAAGGCTTGGGTAGAAAGCTTGATTGGTTGTAAGGGTTTCCTCCTAAGCCTAGAAAAGGGGACGAATCAATTAGTGGATTGATTGTGAAATCCTTAGTGGGGAGCTAAGGTAGTGGATGTAGGTGCTTGTTAGAAGACCGAACCACTATAAATCTTTGTGTCACATTTCTTTTTAGCTTCCTTTACCCTTCCACCCAAATATCCACCTCTCCACCACTTGGTGAGCATAATCGGTTGAACGAATCGAGCACCACAAAACCCAACAATTGGTATCAGAGCTTGGCTCAATCGAATAGGATTCACATCCTATTGAGAAGATCCGGCAAGCTCGATCACTAGTTCATCAACCGGCTCAAATGGCGCAATCCATCGACAAACCGCCTTTCTTCAACGGAGATCACTATGCCCATTGGAAGACAAAGATGAAATTCTTCTTGAAGTCAAGAGATTTCAAGCTATGGGATATAGTTGAAGATGGTCCGTTCGTGCCACAAGGGAGCAAAGCGGAATGGAGTGCCGACGATCGCAAGAAGATGGAGCTAAATTGCAAAGCCTTGCACATTTTATTTTGTGCATTTGGTCCATCCATCTATGAGAAGATGTCTTCTTGTGAGAGTGCCAAGGAGGTATGGGACAAGCTTGAAGTCACATACGAGGGAACAAATGAAGTCAAGGAGACCAAGATTGGGGTCCTAACTCTTGAGTATGAAAACTTCAAAATGGATCCGGAAGAGAACATCGAGAAGATGTTTGATAGGTTCTCCACCATCACCAACGGTCTTAAAGGTTATGGAGAAGCCATCCCAGAAGAGAAGCTTGTCCGAAAGCTCATCTACTCACTTCCCGAGTCTTGGGACTCAAAGAGGACCGCCATCATCGAAGCCAAAAATTTGAAGACTTTGAAGCTTGATGAACTTATGGGGTCTCTTCTCACTCATCAAATCATGAAGAAGAACAAGGAAGAGGAGAAGAAAAGGGAAGAAATTAGAGCTATGGGAGAGAAGAAAATCAAAGGGCTTGGCATCAATGCAAGTGCCATGGCTCTCAAGTCCTCCACATGTCATCATGAAGATTCAAGTGAGGAGGATAGTGAAGATGAAGAGATGGCCTATCTCTTCGACAAATTCACCCGGTTCATGAAGAGCAAAATGGAAAAATCCAAGCATGAATCGATGAAGAAGATGAAGGACTCCCACAAATCCAAAAAAAAGGATCATCTTCTAAGCAAGCATATGTGGCCACATGGAGTGATGAAGACTCCACCGATGATGAAGTAGCCCACCTATGCTTGATGGCCCTCAATGAGGGGGAGGTAACTTCTAACTCATCTATTTCAAATTCTTATACATTTGATGAGTTACAAGATGTCTATGATGATTTGCTTTTGGAATTCAAGGCATCATTTTCTAAAAACAAAAAGTTGATTTCAAAAATAAAAATTGAAAATGATTTGCTTTCCAAAACAAATCTTGAACTTGAAGCAAGATTAAAAGATTTTGAACAAAAATGTTTTGATTTACAAAGTTTGCTTCTAAAAGTTCAAAAAGAAAAAGATTTGATTTCAAATGAACTTGAAAAGAAAAATAATTTTCAAAAATCAAATTTTTATGTTAGACAATCTAGTTCCCCTAGATTTAAAAATGGTAAATGTTTTAGAAGTGTTTGGGTCCCAAAAGGACTAACCACTTCAATTAAAAAGGATGACATTGAAAAATGGATTCCTAAGGGGTCAAAAATTTGTGCTTCTAACGTTCATGGATCCAAAGCAATTTGGATACCAAAAATTACTTGATTGTCTATTGCTAGGTGTGATGGAGATGTTCAACAAGTCAAACATTGAGGGGGAGCTCCATGCACACAAAGAAGGAACACTTGAAGAAGGAAGGCTTCACATCCTCCCTTGGGTTCAAGTGTTGGTAAAATCTAGTTGTTTTAGCAATTTATTTGTTTTATTTTCATTCAACTAGATGATCATATGTGATGGACTAACAATTTCAATGATGCTTTGAATAAGGGGGAGCCAATTTTAAACCAAAAATTTTCAGGTGTGTCAAATTTTTTTTGCCTCCTATGTTATCTTGAGCTTAAATGTCTTTTAAATTCTTTTTGATATAACAAAAAGGGGGAGAAATGGTTTGAAAAATTGAATTTTCAAATGAATAAGGGGGAGCTTAATTTGATTTCATATCTTTAATCTCTTATTCACATTTTTAAAGTTAAAGGGGGAGAATCCCAAACAATTTTTCAAGTTAGTTTTATTATATCAAAAAGGGGGAGATTGTAGAACTAATGTTTTGATATAATAATTGAAAAATGTTTTGGACTAATTTGAAAAGAATTTAAAACTTGTTTTTAAGTCCAAACAACTTGAAATTATGTTTGAGGTATTTTAAGAGGTTTTTGACAAAGAATTTTTATGTTTTTAATAGCCAAACTCGTGATTTCAAAGTATCAGTATCGATACCGTTGTACCAGTATCGATACCATTTTGCCCTAGTTTGGCCACTGTCAAAACCCGTATCGATACGAGGGTTTAGTGTATCGATACGGTGGGGGTCGTTTCGATACGCTACGTCAGCGTATCGATCCCAGTTTAACTACCCCAACGGCTATTTCCCAACGGCCATTTAAATGTCAACGGGTACCGATACGCCCTCAAGCGTATCGATACGCCTATGCAGGCAAAAGCACAACGGCTAGTTCCTATGAAGGCCGTATCGATACCGTTCCACGTGTATCGATACCGTTAGCTGCAGAACAGCATTTATGAAGGGAAATTAAGTCCTCAACGGCTCCAATCCATCCCCAACGGCTATTAACGGCTACAAACTCATTTGGGAGTATAAAAGGGACCTCCAAGCATCAAGAGAAGACTAATGCTCATATTGTCAAACATCAAATGATCAAGAAATTGTCTTAGTGCTTTATTTGTCAATTCTTGTATAGACAAACACTAGTGAGCCAAAATTGTCAAATTTGCTCAAGTGTTTTAGGTTTGGGTGAGTGCTTAATTGTGCAAACAAACTCCTATTAGAGGATTATAAGTTTGCTTTGTTTATCTCTTGTAAAGAGGGTTTCAATCAAGGCTTGGGTAGAAAGCTTGATTGGTTGTAAGGGTTTCCTCCTAAGCCTAGAAAAGGGGACGAATCAATTAGTGGATTGATTGTGAAATTCTTAGTGGGGAGCTAAGGTAGTGGATGTAGGTGCTTGTTAGAAGACCGAACCACTATAAATCTTTGTGTCACATTTCTTTTTAGCTTCCTTTACCCTTCCACCCAAATATCCACCTCTCCACCACTTGGTGAGCATAATCGGTTGAACGAATCGAGCACCACAAAACCCAACAAAGCCTGATTTCTAAATCCTTACGCTTAAATTGCATAAACCCTAAACCGGCTCCCTAAACCATAAAACTAAAGTGCTTGTAGAAACTTTTCGTTTCCATCGTCAGTGCATGATGTATTTTCACTAAAATTATTTGAACTCGAATATTCTAAAAAAACATTATATATATTTCTAAAATCACTAATTGAATACAAAATGACTTTTTAAATAAAAGATAATTTCATTCAAACATATATTTGTAATTGTAATTTGTAAAAGATATTAATCGAGTTAATATTTAATCTATTATTAGATAATAAAATAAGAAGGAAACAACGTGTGCGAAGCACACAGTTGGGTTGGGGAATGACGTGGAAAATGGGACCCATTATTCAGCGATTTTAGCTCAGATTTTGTTATATGCTTGTTTGTGGTGCCCAAACCAAATCCATCCCCAAATAATAAAAAAAGAGAAGCAAAATGCACCACTCAAACATGGTCCCAATATCTGCTGCACCCAATAGAATCTCTCCCCTCAATATCCTTTATGTCCATTTGGCACCCTTTTTCTTCAATTTTATCATAAATTAAATCCTACACATCCCAACATAATCATTAAAAAATATATAAAATAATTTACAACTCTGGGAAAAATCAATAAATCTAAAAAAAGGGATTGTAGTTTGTATTTTGTAAAAGAAACTGTGGAAAGACCAGTTCCAACTCTTAAAACCTCTTCTACTTTGCACTTTGGAACATACGCCCTTTTCTTTTCATTTTTCTTCTTTTGGTAATTTCACTTCCTTCTTGTTTTAGCCGGCACTTGTTTTTAAGGTAAGCTTTAGTCTTTGCCCTTACTGAACTTATGGATAAGATGTTCATGTTCATGTTTTTTTCCCCTTACATTACATGGATATGGCTTGTTGAATTCTGTTGCATGCTTCTTGTTTTTGTTCATAAACAAGTAAAAAAAAAGGACATAATTTAGTATGAAAGATTTTGGATTTTTATTCCATTTGCAGCTATGAATTTGACACTTGTTTGATGGATTATGGATATAAAGATTTAAACTTTTTTCTTCTTTAAATGACTGAACTTTGTGATCATCACTCAATCTAGTGAAAAGAAAACTTGGGTTCTGATTAAAAACTGATTTTCTTTGTTTTGAGCACATTATTTCTTAAAACCAGATGGTTATCCTGAAAGGGTATTGGTATTTCCAATTTCTTTGTTATTTAACTAGTTCCAAATCTTGAAGCATCAATCATTTAAAGCTTGAAAACAATTAGTTTAATTTATTAAATTCTCTTTTGGTCAGACCATCATCAGCTACATCTTTCTGGGAAAAATCATCCCTTTAATTGCTTTACTTTCTTTTAATTTGATTTCCCATTGTCATATACTTTGTGTTTGATAGAAATAAATAATCCTAACTTTACTTTTACCCTTCCTGTAGCAGTGTCATGAAGGAGATTTAGAGTACAAAAAGAGAACAATTTTTTTAGCCTAGCCGCATACCGGATATACGAATTGTTTTAGTTTGAAAAGCTTGTTAAATTGTGTGATGGTAATTGCAGCAAAGTGAGAAGAATCTTTATGATGGCCATTGCTGCTGTGATTGGACTTAGCACTGGAAAGAGATTCTTGTGTTCTTCCTTTTCTTATTCGGATATCATAGAGAAGCTCTCGTATGCCAGTGATTACGGATCTTCATATAATCAATTTTCTTCCACAAAAAGTTTAATAGTTGCAAAAAAACCATCTAATTGTAGCCAAAGTCTTCCATCGTCCAAACAGCGCACTCCGTCAATTAAAGCTCTTAAAGAGCATGTGGATGCTGCCTCTAGTATTTCTATTGCAGAGCCTTGGATTAATGGATACAATGACTTAGAAGAAGAAAGCTATGATCTCGACTACTCTGTGGAGGCTCTTCTTTTGCTTCAGAAGTCTATGCTGGAAAAGCAATGGACCCTTTCTTTCGAGAGGACGGAGTTCACTGAATCACCGAGTAGGAAGACCCACAAGAAGGTACCGGTTACTTGTTCTGGGGTGTCTGCTCGGCAACGAAGATTCAATACTAAGAGAAAGGTTCTGAGCCAAAATAAATCAGTGGTACAACCTAATGCGAAGCAGCTAAGATCATTGATCGGTCCAGAGCTGCTTCGAAGTCGCTTGAAGGGTTATGTGAAGGGTGTAGTGAGTGAAGATTTGCTAAGCCATGCGGAAGTTGTGCGCTTGTCAAAGAAGATCAAAGCTGGACTTTCCTTTGAGGAGAACAGATTAAGGTAATGAAATAAATAATGATATATGATGTGTATTAGATGGATCAATCTAGTTTGAAAACCATTAAATTCTTCAAACTTGTTTCTAATTGTTTTCCTGGAACTCTAGACTAAAGGAGAAACTGGGATGTGAGCCATCTGATGAACAGCTTGCTACAACTTTGAAAATTTCTCGTGCTGAGTTACGGTCAAAGTTAATTGAATGTTCTTTGGCAAGAGAAAAATTGACAATGAGCAATGTTCGATTGGTTATGTCGATAGCTCAAAGATATGATAACATGGGTGCTGAAATGTCTGATCTTATACAGGTAGTTTACAAAGATCGATTGTCTTATATATACTCCATAATTTCATCTACTGACACTATATCAAACTATTGACTTCTATTTATTTTTCCTAATGCAGGGTGGTTTGATCGGACTATTGCGTGGCATTGAAAAATTTGATTCTTCAAAAGGATATAAAATCTCAACCTACGTGTACTGGTGGATACGTCAGGTAATATTCATCTTGTTTTGTTGAGAAACATTGTGCATGGTATTATTTGCTCTGGACTAAATGAAAGTTTCTAGTTTTAATGTCATCATTCATGAAAGAGTAGGGTGCCGGAGATTCTCAACCATAATGTGTGATTCATCTATCTTATCATTTCTGTAGTAGCTTAGTCCTTCCTATGCTGAAGTTTCTGAAATATGAAAAGAACAATCGATTTCCGACTTAGGTTATTCCACCTAGTTTTTCACTTCTTATTTCCATCTTTCTCGCAAGTTTAAGGAAATAGGTTCCTGACAACAACTTTTGAGGGATAGAATCTCGATGCCTGATTTTATATGCATCAGCCACCTGGATTTGTCATGAGATATGAATCTACCTACAAAATTTCCAAGTCTAGTTCTTCACTTGCAATATAGTTGTTTACAAGATTACAAAGTTTCCGGTCTGTTTTGTACTTTATGTTACTCTTTGTTCTTATATGGTTAGGATTGTACAAAATCTAACATAGTTCATACTTTTGATCTCAGGGTGTTTCAAGAGCATTAGTTGAGAACTCAAGAACATTAAGATTGCCTACATATTTGCATGAAAGGTTGGGATTAATCCGAAATGCAAAATATAGACTGGAAGAGAAAGGAATAACACCAACTATTGATGTAAGCGGCTTCCATTATTCGAATTGCATCATTATATTTCAAAATAAATTAGGATGTCTTATTTGTCTCTGGGCTTTACCTTATGGAAGTATTTGATTCTTTTTATATTTTCAGAGGATTGCTGAGAGTCTGAACATGTCTCAGAAGAAAGTTAGGAATGCTACAGAGGTACGATTTGTTCGGAACTTACTTCCCGGGAACTATATATTGCACTTCAACTTTCCATCCTCACGCTATGATTTTTATTAACTGCAGGCGGTCAGTAAGGTCTTCTCCCTTGACAGGGATGCATTTCCGTCTTTGAATGGTCTTCCCGGAGAGACTCATCATAGTGTAAGTTCCGGTTTTATATGAACCAAACTCGGCAAAACTTTTGTTCCCTGTATGCTTCTTTTACTGTTATCTGCTAGGTAACCCACTGTCCTTTTATGTTTTCAGTACATTGCAGATAACCATGTAGAAAACAATCCGTGGCATGGCGTAGATGACTGGGCCCTCAAGGTAGAGAAAACAATATCCATGCAGCAAAAGCTTTTCGATGTTGAATTTGAGTTCTATACAAAGAAAATATAATGTTCATGTGATGAATGTTACATTTGCAGGATGAAGTGAACAGACTCATCACTACGACACTTGGAGAACGGGAAAGGGAGATTATCCACCTTTATCATGGTCTAGATAACGAAAGTCTTACATGGGAGGACATTAGTAAACGGTGAGCATACATGTAATTGTTTTATTTACGCATGCAATTTGATGTCTCTGTCATTAACAAAGCAAATATCTTAGATACTTATTCCTTAAGTAACAGTGATTGAAGTTGAATATAAGTATGTAGAGGGAAAAAAGAAGAAAGCAACTGAAGAAAAGGACATGTTTGTTTATATCCGCAGATTTTTTCTCCATGTGTCTCAATTTGTTGAAATCATTGGTGCAACAGTCTCTTTCTGGTTTCATTTCTTGAGCAAATATCGTTTGATTTTGACTTCTTTTGTAAATTCTGCAGCATAGGTTTGTCCAGGGAGAGAGTTAGGCAAGTCGGACTGGTGGCGCTCGAGAAACTAAAGCACGCAGCGAGGAAGAAGAAAATGGAAGCTATGCTAGTGAAACATTGATTTTGTATGTTTCAAGATACACATGGTAAAAAAGTGACTGTATATATACAGAAAAGGGAAAATTTGCATCTTCAAGTTATTTTTCCTCTCAAGAGAAACTATAGAAGTTCAAGGTAAAAATCCTAATCTTGCTGTAACAAGAATCCAACAAACTGATTAAGAACATACTACGTTGGAGCAATTTTTTTATATTTTTTGTGTACTATATTTCTGGAGACAAAATAACTGGTTTTGGATCAATTTTTTCTGTACTTATGTTGATAAACAAGTATTTTCAATGCAGATGTTGAACTTATATTCTCATTGAATACCAAGAATATGAGATTAATCCAAGATTTTACAGTTTCAATACACATTATTAGTAGGGGATGTAAAAACAGGTAATCGGATGGGTTTCAGGTAGGGTACTGTCAGGTCGGGTAAAATCGGGTACAGGTCATTTCAGGTCATTTTTCTGTTTTGACTCGACTCGGGTCGGGTGCGGGTCCATTTTAGGTCGGGTCCATTTCAGGTCGGGTCCATTTCAGATCGGGTCCATTTCAGGTCGGGTCTATTTCAGGTCGGGTTCATTTCAGGTCGGGTCAATACGGGTCGGGTCCGAAGCAGATAATTGACAGGTTAATTCGGGTTCGGATACACTTCAGGTCGGGTCCATTTCAGGTCGGGTCCGTTTCAGGTCGGGTGCATTTCAGGTCGGGTAATTCAGGTTGGAGTATTTTCAGGATTGAAATTTGTATTGAGTTTGAGTTCAGTACAACCGTATAAGTAGTCGATAGACTTTAGGTTGACCTTCGTCAATCGTCATTGATTTGGAGTTAATTATTTAAAGTCATATCAAATTAAAATTATAAAACATTGAATTAATTAAAAAATAATGAAAAGTGGTCAATTTGAACTGAAAAGGGGTCAATTTGGATTAAAAATAAAGTTTCACTGATTATAATGAACAAAAATATCAAATTAAAATTATAAAACATTAGATAAAATTATAAAACATTAGACAAATTTAAAAGAAAACAATAAAAAAGGGTAAATTTGGAATAAAAATAAAATTTTGGGGACTATAATGAACAAAAATATCAAATTAAAAGTATAAAAATTAGAATAATTAAAAAACAATATGTAGATGTCAATTTAGAATAAAAATAAAGTTTTAGGGTCTAGAATGAACAAAATTTCAAATTAAAATTATAAAACATGATGAATATATATATATATAGGGGTCAATATGGAATTAAAATAAAGTTAAGGGGCTAGAATGAAGAAAATATCAAATTAAAATAATAAAACATTGGACAAATTAAAAAAAATAAATGTGGGTCAATTTGGAATAAAAATAAAGTTTTAGGGTCTAGAAGATGAAAATAACAAATTAAAATTATAAAACATTGGACGAATTAAAAAAACAATGAATATGGGTCAATTTGGAATTGAAATAAAGTTAAAGGGACTAGAATGAACAAAGTACAAATTAAAATTATAAAACATCATACGAAATAAAAAAACAATAAATAAGGGTCAATTTGGAATTAAACTAAAGTTTAGGGGACTAGAATGAACAAAATATCAAATTAAAATTATAAAACATCGGACTAATTAAAATAAAGTTAAGAGACTAAAATGAACAAAAATATCAAATTAAAATTATAAAACATTGGACTAATTAAAAAAACGGTCAATTTGGAATACAAATACAGTTTAGGGACTAAAATGAACAAAATGTCAAAGTAAAATTATATATTATTGGACTAATTAAAAAAACAATTAGTATATAGGGGTCAATTTGGAAAAGAAATGAAGTTTTAAGGGCTATAATGAACAAAAATATCAAATTAAAATTATAAAACATTGGACGATTCATGGTTTAGAGTTTAAAGTGTTTAGGGAAAATTTATTAATGGTTTAGGGTTCATACATTGATAGATACATACATACTTGCATACATTAGGGTTTAAGGTTTATGGTGTAGGGTTTAGGGAAATTAATCAAGGGTTCAAGATTCATACATAGATAAGTACATACATACATACTTACACACATTAGGGTTTAGTGTTTAGGGTTTATGATTTTTAGGGTTTAAGGTTTCGGGTTAAGAGAAAATTCATTAAGGGTTTAGGATTCATACATTGATAGGTACATACATACTTACTTACATACATTTTAGTCTCAATATTACGCACTAGAATGAACAAAAATATCATCAAATGATTTATATCTAAAATATTGGAGTAAGTTACAAAAATTAAAAATTAATGAGGGCAACTTTCTGTAGAAAATAAAATTTTAGGGAATAAAATGAATAAAAATATCACCATATTAAAAATGAATAAAATTTATATCTACATATATATATACACACATATACATATAAATATACATATACATATATTATGATGGTTTAGGATAACTTACACTGTGTAAAACTCTTTAAGTTTTACACCTTTTTGGATCGTTGGATGGGGAAAATGAATGGTTGAGATTAACTCCGTGTTTTTAATTCCCAAGTGATAATCTTCACATATTTTACTGTTAATCTCATCCATCCGTTTCACTCATCCAACGATCCAAAAAAAGTGTAAAACTTAGAGAGTTTTACACAGTGTAATTTGATCTTATCCCTATTATGATATATACATATATATGTATTATTATAATTAATTATATATATATATATACACTAAAACACACACATGTAGACATACATACTAAAACACGTATATATGTATGTATTTAAGTTTTAGTATATATATATATATATGTATGTATGTATATAAGTTTTAGTATATATATTGTTATAATTATACATATACATATATGTATGTAAGTTTTAGTATGTATATATTGTAATATATATATATATATATATATATATATATACTAGAACATACATATTTGTATGTATATATGTATACCCCTAAACAATACCCATAAACCTCAACCCTTAAATCTTATAATCACTAATAATTAGAGTACATGTCTAGTCTCCTAATCCTTAAACTAATCTCATAACCCCAAATAATTAAGTTGACATATTTACCCCTAAACCCCAAACATGAATATCTAAATCTTACAGACATTATTCACTAATAATTAGAATGCAAGCCTAATTACATAATCCCTAAACTAATCTCATAGCCCCAAACAATCAACTTGACACATTTACCCCTAAACCCTAAACATAAACCCATAAATCTAACAAACAAAATAAATTGAAACATAAAAAGGACAAATCTAAAACTAAATTAAAACTAAATTATTAATTAGAGCCAAAATCGAAATGAATAAAATTATTAAATTTAATTACTTACCAAATCTTTATACGATGACCAAATCAAATTTAATGCAAACCAAAAAGTTTAATAGTTAATTAATTTATGAAGCATGACCTAATTAAATGAAATTTAAAGAAACTAAACCAAAAGTTAGGACTAAAAAAATAAACTAAAACCTAAAAAACCTAAACCCTAACCATCTAATTAAGGAAAAAACCTAAAGAATAATTAACCCCTAAATAAAAAAAATCACACCTCCACTGCCAATGTTGTTTGATACGGCGGCAACCCCCATTTTGTTTGATTTTGATTGGCGGCAGCCCCCTCCCCCCATTTAGTTTAATTGGCGGCAACCCCCTCCCCCCATTTAGTTTAATTGGCGGCAAAATCTCCCCCTCCCCCTATCATTCCCTACCAATCAAAACTTTTAACTCATTAATTCAAAAAAAAAAACTTTTCCTAAACTAAAAAAATATTTTTTTATTGTTTGAATAGTTATAATTAAAATTTTTAATAAAATATTTTTTAAATTTAATGATCACAATTAATAAATTGATTTAAATTTTAAGTAATTTATTTTAAATTCATCCATCACAACTTATTAATTTGATAAAACTTTTAAATTTTAAATATTTTTAATAAAATAAATTTAAGTATGTTAATTCTTATTAAACTTCACAAATAATTTATATTGAACGAGTTAGTATTAAATTAATTTAATAAATTGCTCATCTCCTTGTGTCCTGGTGGCAAAGGTAGATGTTTATCATCCCTTGGGACTCGGGTTCGAGCACCAGTTATGCCATGTTGTGTGTGCCGTCTTTGAAAAGACTAAGAAAGTTGAACAGATGCTACCCTTGCATCGCACCAGCATATTAAAAAAAAAATTAATAAATTAATACTTTACATTTATCATCACTTTAAATTTATCAAATCTTAGACTTCTTCAACTATATATCAGGTCCAATTCGGGTTCGAGTCGTTTTCAGTCGGACGCATGTCGGGTTCGGTCACTACAGTAACAGGTCGAATTCAGGTTCGGGTCACTAAATTTTCAGGTCAAATCAGGTTCTAACTCGAGCAGATTTCAGTCGAGTTTTCAGGTCGAGTCAGCTTTTTACATCCCTAATAGGTGTTTAGTACACAAATTTTTTTAAATGAATCCATCGAGGCAATATTGATCCAAAGAGCAATCGATGGAACACTGGGCATCTTGAATGAGTGCTGAAGATTATGGGCTAAATGAATCTAGCTTGAACGAACAAGACTCTGTTCGTGTTCCTTTATTTATTTTTGAAGGTGTTTATGTTCGTTTGTTTAGGGTTCGCGAACATGTTTCTTTAATGTTCTTGAACATGTTTGTTTATATGTCCGCCAACATGTTGGTATATATGTCCATCAAAATGTTAATTACATAACTAGTCCTTAAGCTCCTTAAGCTTTATAATTTGAACTCTAAAGTTCATCATGTGTTTAATTTAGTCCTTACATTCCCCAATATTTAACATGTAAAAATATAAAAGGAAAAGGAGAAACGGATAAATGAGCTTATTCGTGAAATTAAACAAACCTAACACACTTCTGTTCGTGTTTATTCGTTTATTAAATAAACATAGAAATTTTGGTTCTTATGTGGTTTCCTTGACTTTGATTGAAAAGGCAGCTCTTCAATTTGCAATCAGCATTGGCTTTGGTCCTTGGTATTAGATTCTAGTGTGTCTTCTTATTTTATGTTATCTATTCATTTGGGTTTGGGATTAAACAAGGCTTAATGTTATAATAAGTACTTAAATTATTATAATTTTTTTAGGTGTTTAATTTTTTTCCTTTTAAGTGCCTAAACTATTATATTTTTTTAGATGTCCAAACTATCTTTTTTTTTCTTTTAAAGTCAAATTGAGGCACCTACTTTTGACCAAAAATGATTGTGTGAGAAACCTATTGTAACAAAAAAAAAATTAATTTAAGCACCTAAATAGGACAAAAAAGAAAATTAGGCACTAAAAGAAAAAAATGTAATAGTTTGGGCACTTATTTTGGTACTAAGCCATTAAACAATGAGGTTAAACTTTAAAGATATATATGATGGAAGTTATGAAATGCTTCGAGGAAAAAATATCTCTAATAAGCTTAATCATTTCATAACAAATAAATAATTTAACAACTATTTTGTAATAATTAAATGATATTTTATATAATTAAATAGTGAACTTATCATTTTGTAACAATTTAATAGTTCAATGACTATTATATAATATTTATTAAGTTTAGTGATTATTCTATAATAATTAATATATCACTTTAATTTTCATGTTAGTCCGTCATTAGGCTCTTAACGATATTTAACGGTTCAATGTTCATTTTGTAACAAAATTAAGAGTTTAATATTCGTTTTCAAAATTAAGAGTTTAATATTCGTTTTATAACTTTGAAAGCTCAATGAACAAAATAATCATTTTGGAATAGCTTAGTGATTGTTTGTAAACTTTACCTATTAAATTACAAAAGAATTGATGGTATTATTTGGAAAATTATTTAATGCATGTTATTGTTAGTGTCAACTTTAATTTACACGGGTTTAGGTTTTAAATTCATAATATAAGATATAGAATTTGATGCAATCAAATATTTTCTGGTTAAGATCATCACTATATTTAATAATCTTTAAAATCCAAACAGAAAAATGTTAATTCCAAAATCTAAATCACCAAAAATATGAGATTACTTAAACTAAACATCCTCTTTTGTAGTTGTTTGCTAAAACTTAAAAAATTGTAATAGACAAGCCAGTTCAGTCATTGGGGTAAAATCAACATATAGAGTAAAAAGAAACGTATAGAAATTTCTAAGACTTTATAGTAATCCATAAATTATTCTACAATAATCCACCGATAGCTTTATGGCAGTCCAAACCCAATTATAGAAAACATGGACTCCACTCTCTATATCTCAAATGCAACAACTCTAGTGAAGCAAACAAAAACTGAGCTACAAGAATATCAAACTTCTCTCAGAACTTTCTGGCATCAACCAAGATCAAGAGCTCAAAGAAGAAATATGGTGATTTCTACTCCTTTATGTGTAAACGGTTGTGGTTTCTATGGTTCAGCCGAGACCAAGAATTTATGCTCCAAGTGTTACAAATCCGAGCTGTCCAAAACAAATGACCCTACTAGTTCGGCAGCACAAGCCGCATCTGTTTCGGTTGATTCTGCACCGTTGGTTTCTAGTCTTCAAAACTCAACAACAGGTGTGAAAGCTGCAACAAGAAGCTTGGTTTGATGGGATTTACATGTCGGTGTGGCAAAGTTTTCTGTCACCTTCATCGTTACCCCTCGGAACATCCCTGCAACTATGATTTCAAGAAGGCTGATCGTCAAGTTTTAGCTAAAGAAAACCCGGTTATTAAGGGTGACAAAATGAAATCCAGGATGTAAATATTAAATAGTCAGCTTTGTGTCCCCTGATCCTGCTTCTTGCAGCAAGTAGTAAACTATAAATATTCTATTCAATGGGATATCAAATTTAGATGCTAATATATCTAGTTTGTGGTTAGAAATAGGTCAAGATTAATTCTGAGAAGGATGAATATGCACAATAGTTGACCAAACTAAAGGCAACTATTCAAAGCAAACCGATCCAAACTGCAGGATAGTTGGCTTCAAGATAAGCATGTCAAAGAAAATGCCAATCTTTATTTACATACAAGATAGAGTTTGAGGTCATTGATACATGATAAAAGGAGGGAACAAGGCAAGCCTCTACTAAGTACTAACAATGCCGTTGAATAACATATTTACAAGATCAGAAGACACCCATATAATAGTAACTTCGAATTGAGCATTGCAAAAACAAAACAAAAAACAATTCCTTCAACAGAAAAGTCAAGGGGGAACTAACCTCTTGTGTGCTCAGAACTTTACATGCATAGTACAATTGACCTCCATAACAAGAAAAACCACCAACTTCCTTTCAAAGGACAGTTTAAAACTCAAAATACTTTCCACTGCAGCATCTTTCCTAGTACATGCCAAAAACTCAACGCCTCCTTGCAAGAGAATTACGGTGCATTTTCAACAAATCGTCAAGTAAGACCAGGGACCAGCCATTTTCCTTTTGGGCATAAACCTTCTGGTTAAGTGAATCAACTATTACACTTATGTTACCAAAGCCATATATCTGTTGACCATCATGCATCCTGCCAGGCTTGGGCTTGAATAGTAACTCATGCTGCTGTGCATAGGCCTCAACTACTTCCTTCAAACTCATCTCAGGAACACCATCCATCTGGGCTGCAGTGCCCAGGCCAGCTGCAGCAGGCTGTTGTGCCTGAGCGGCTGCTCTCTGCTGAGCCTCGAACTGCCTCTGCTCACGCACCTTAAGATATGTAACATTCTCCCTCAAACCAGGCTGCTCTACTGGTACATTGTCAGCAGCCTGAACCATCATCTCAAGACCACAATTAAGTTGATTGCGGATACTTTCATTAGCCAGAAGCTCCTGTGGCAGAAGTGCCTTCCAACCCATGTACCAATTTTTTATCTCATCAAAGTCGGGTTTTGAACACAACCAGTGATACAAAACCTGCAACCACTTTACAAAGAAAAACTTCTCCATCAAATCAACAATGAGGTGAATAGGAATCGCAGAGGCCCAAGACATAACCCAATAAAACTGATCAAGCTTCTGATCTGCAGGGTTTATCTGGAACTCCTGCAGAGCAACCTGCAACTTCGGGACTATATATTGGCGCATAAGTTGTTCCCAACTCACGGAATCAAATACAGTCTTCCAAGGTGATAGTATAGCATAAGCAGAAGGATCACTTGGGTGCCAAGCATCAAGAACATTACTTAACTTCATACGTATGGTTTGATATAGACCCTCCAACTTTGGCCCCAACATTGGCAACCAAGGATGAACCCAAACATGGATTGGAACAGTTTCCTTACGTGGGTTCCATGATTCAACTGCTCTTAACAATTTAGGCATTGCCACAGTATCCAATATTGTTTGAAGAATAGATGATGGCAACAGCTTTTCCCATAATTCCAAAAATCCAAGCATTGGTTCAGGGTTCCTAGGCTCCCATGT
This sequence comes from Hibiscus trionum, assembly GCA_030270665.1. Classification (NCBI taxonomy): domain Eukaryota; kingdom Viridiplantae; phylum Streptophyta; class Magnoliopsida; order Malvales; family Malvaceae; genus Hibiscus; species Hibiscus trionum. Next base: position 73,339,684 of record BSYR01000003.1, on the reverse strand, counting down.
GTTGATGCCAGATATTCTCACGGCTGGTAAAACAACTTCAGATATCAACTGAGAATAAGGTGTTGTTACATCCTCCCAAATGTCATAACCACCTTCTACTTGCAATAAGTCCTTCCATGCTGATATCACTTCCATCCTGTACGATGGATTTGCTAGAGGATCCCAACCCTGAAACATCCTTATAAACAGGGGCAAGGCTAATGAACATGCAATACACGACAAGTTACACAGTTTGTAATCATCAGCATAGTTCCTCTGCAAATCCCTAAAACTACTTGCAAGGGACTCCAAGGTTAATTTGCCAGACAAATTCTCTTCCTCAATCTGGTCCAGTACACTAGATATTTTCTCCATAATAGCCAAATGTTGCTTCTGACGTGAAACCTCAATCTCCAATTTTTCCTTCTCCTTCTGCAAGCTCAATGCTGTCTCTTTTTCATTCCTTAAATCCCTATCAATCTTCTGAATATCAAGCTCTGCCAAGTCAACAATTAACTTCAAGTTATGCTGCAACTCAGGCATCGGAACATCATTATCTCTTGCCTTCTCTTCAGCATCTAGATTCTCCAAGTTGGCCAAAACTCTAACCTGTGGCCCCCTCATATCAATCACCTTTTGAACAATTTCAACGCTCTCTTCTTGCTTCTTTGCTAACAGCTCGTCCACTGTAATATAATCCTTCCTCCTCCCCTTTGCATTCTTCGACCAAAGCCTCTCCTTCGCTTTCCCAACAGGCTGCTGACTCACACTCTTCTTCTCTTCCAACTGCTGCATCTCTGGCAACTTAGCCTCCTTAAAATCATTAAACCCCATTCCCATATTCTTAGGTCTCAACTTGGCTTCAATAGGAGCAACAATCCCTTGCTCATTCTTCCCAAGACCACCTCCTTTGTATCCCATTTTCTCAAGCAACTTCATCCCAATACCCTTCGTATGCTTCTCAAATGACCCAACATCCCCACTACCAACTCCAACCTCCCTTCTCCCTCCTAAGCTTTTCTTCTCCATTTTCAGCCTCTCCCTCTCTTTTTCTCTCCTTTGTGCCCCTTCCTTTATCTTCCTCCCCAAGGCGGTAGGCAAAAAACTAGAATCATCATCCTTATCACCACCAACATTAACATCACTTTTTCGCAAAGTATCATTACCACTAAATCCTAAACCTACACCAGACCCCAATCCAGGCCTGCTATCATTCTCATTCTCATCGGGAACACTTTTATCGTTCTCTACCTCAGCATTCTTATCAATTTCTTGCTTAGGCATTACGGTACCTGTAGACACAAAGTTGACAGGCTTGGTCAAGTCAGCTTTTTTCCCGAACTCCTTCCTTCTCTTCCTTGATGAAGAATAACCATCGTCTTCAGAGCCGGAATCAGATGCAAAAACACCGTACAGAACATCATCTTTAGTCTGGGTCCGCTTTTCCTTGCGCTTTTTATAGTAGAATTCACCGTCGATCCATCGCCCATCTTCAAAATCGTTCTCCATCCCAAACCTTTCCCTCTCTTGATATTCATCCATTTTCCCTCAACTTTATCAAAATCTGAAACAAAAAGAGAGAATTTACAAATGGAAGGGGGGAAATAAAAAATTGCGAGATCACTGAAATTTGTATGTAAAAACACGAATTTTAAAGTGAGATTAATAGTAGCAAAAGACGAGAATATAAGTACCTGGAAATCTCAGCTAGAGGGAAGATTCGAATGTGGGTGGAAATCGACGTGGGATTTCAATTTATACGAACTGGAAAATAACGGGGGAAATTTCAAATCAAAGGAAAGTGGGAGGAGATTAGGAATTTGTAGGGTTTAGTGTTAAACCAGAATCAGTGAATTAGGAAGTTGAATTTTTTAGTTTCCGACTCGGATTTTCGAAAAGCTCCTAAAATGGGTGTTTCAGTCGGTCCAACTTTTTTTCGGTTTGAATTTTGGGCTAACCTTCTCTTTCTCTAATTGTTGGCTCAAAATGAAAAATGGTTGGCCCAATTATATAAACTTTTTTCCCCTATAAATCCAATTATACAAATAAATTGATAAGATTTTTAAATATTGAGAGTTAAAATTATTGAATTATCTTAAATTATGATCAAATTAATATAATGTACGATTTTTGAAGACAAATTATTATTATATCAGGCAACGTCATCGTCTCTGTTAAATTTTTAACGGCCAATGACTTAATTATTATATAAATAATTAAGTGATATGATTAAAAAACAACGGATAAAAATAGAACTATCTTTACACAAGTAGTTTACCTTTGCCTCCCCTTAAAAAAACTCCAACAATGAATTTATTAACATAATGGTTTTTACCGAATTTCATCATGTTAATCAAGATTCAGTTTGAGTTTTCATATAATTCTTGCACTCTTCCTAGAAACCATTAGTTCCTATTGTAGGCTCTTGTTCATTTTGCAGAGATGGTTGTAGGACTATCTATCCATATAATAATTTAGATTGAGTTGATATTAAAGGCTGGGAAATAAAAAATTGTAAAATTATTCATATGCCCTCTGTTTTCTACATTTTTTTTGCATTGAAAAGAAAAAAATAAGATTATTTTAAATCCCTTTGTTTATTTTAAAGGGTGGGTTTGTCTACTTGATCGGAGTCAACATCTTCATTCCTTTGCGTTGCACTTGCATCTATGGAGCGCGGATTGGGTTACTAGTCTTCACCCAAGGAAGATTGGATAAAGCATGGCGCTAGGCGTAGCACTAATGGCCTCTCATCATTGGAAGCAGAACTGTTTAGAATTGGATAGCATGGACGCGCTTTGATTGCTTAAGTCTAATTTGTTGAACTGAAGCCTTTGTCTTGTTTAACTGTTTTAGATGTTCATATCCCTAATGCCGACATCCTTCCTAACAACATATCCTTTGAGAAACTGCAAAGATACAACATTTTAATAGGAGAAGCATGGGATTGGATTGGTGCCAGTGAATACTCCAGGACACTCAAAGATTTATTGAAGAAAGCTGAAAATCTATATCTAGATGAAATGAAAGGTTTGGAGATTTTGGTACAGGAGTGGGAAGCCAGAGATTATTTTCAACAGTTGAAGAATCTGCATATCCAGAATGGTGCATTGATCAAATATATCCTTAAAGATCCCAACATTGAGTTTCCTCAACTACAGTCTCTAACGCTTCATGGTCTGCCAAAGCTCATTAGCTTTTGCCCCGGAAACGACAAGTCAACTTCCATATCTCCACAAGGAATGGCCCTACTCAACCAAAAGGTATTGAATTTCTTATTTAACCAATATTAATAGTGATGTTCAATAGGTTTTAATGTCATTAGCTTGGTCTTCAGGTATAGGTAAGTTTAGTTTGGTTGTCATTTTTGCTAGAAGGTCGTAGAACAAGTGCATTTAAGCGCAGTCATCCCCGATTTAGAGATTGATGGGCTATTTTTTTTCCCGAGGCAAGGACAGTGTTCCAAATATTAACCCAATACTTATTATCTGTAATATAAGAACTACTTGAATAATTTTGTTAAAAAGGTAATCTAATACATCTTTTTTTATTATTAATAATTGAATTTTTAATCTCAAAACATGCTATGTTCTAAAAGTTATTTATACATTCAGTGCTTTGTAAAGAAACATGATGTATAGTTCTCTTTACATATAATGAGGAAAAGAAATCTCTGTATATCTGTCAATAAGATAAACTTGTAACAGGCTTATTAAAGTTTTTCATCATATGAATACAGATTAGGTGAGTAAGCAGTTACATTTGTACAGATTGTGTTTCCTAAGTTGGAGAAGGTGAAACTATCCTCAATCGGCATTGAGAGTTTATGGCGTCCCCAAGGGTTCTGTTCAACTCCGCCAACTTAAAACATGTCTTTTCCTACTCTACTGCTGAATATCTGCCGCAGCTCCAATTCTTGGAAAGTGTATACATGAGATGATATCAACGGAGGAGATGATCATAGAAGCCCCTATCTCCTTCCCTCGATTGAACTCCCTCAAATTGAAGGATCTTCACAAACTCATCAGATTTTGCCATGAAGATTATACTGTTGAATTCCCATCCTTGAGATTGAAAATGATTACTTTGGTTGTAGGAGAAATTTTAAAACTTTTATTACTAAATAAGAGTTCAAACCGATTTTTTTTACTTTAGATGTTCAAAGTTTTTTTTTTTTTTTTGTCAAAATATGTTTTTAACATTTTATTACCTTGCATTTTAAGGTTAATTTGTTAACTACTCTAAAAAATTTCAGTCATCCGATGAATGCACGACAATGACCTATTTCTTAATCTCTTGTTCTCGCTTTTATCCATCAATTCTTTTTTTTTTTTTTTTACTGAAATAAGAGATTTTATTGTGGTTTAAATTAAGTCGTGAGTAAAGACAAAGACAATTCCTTTGTTTAAAGCATTAGTGGGTGCTTTATTGGAAGAATTAAGCCCAATAGTGATAGGCCCTGTTCTCATTGTTTTTATTTTTTGCTTCTTAGGTTATCCCCCAGTTGGAGGAAATTTCATTGAGCAGTGATGAAATTGCAATGATAAGTGATGGGCCGTTTGCGGAAGACTTCTTCTGTCGTATAAAATTTCTCCACATTACTTGCTACCACTCTGAATCGGATGTTTTTCCGTTTTCTTTCCTCCAAAGATTTTACAATCTGGAAACGCTTGAGGTATTCTGTTCTGATTTCAAAGACTTGTCTTCTTACGAATGTAATGCAGGAGAGGTTACTGCACTCCCACAAATAAAAAACATGAAATTGTATGGGCTTAAAATCATAAGACATCTATGGAGGCAAGGCTCACCATTGGAACGTATCTGTGCATGTCTTGAAAGCCTTGAAGTTTGGGAAAGTCACAATTTAATTAATTTATCATCGCCTTCTTCGTCCTTCCAAAATCTTACAACTTTAGACGTTTGGAATTGCAAGAATTTAGCAGAGCTGTTTTCATCCTCCCAAGCCCAAAGCTTGTCACGTCTTGTGACAATGAGGATACGAGAATGTGAAATGCTGGGACAAGTAATTGCAAGTGAGGAGGACGAAGCAACACCTCAGGAGATTGTTTTCAGAGAGTTGAAAGGTTTGGGGCTCCATTGTTTAGCAAGTCTCAAAAGCTTCTGTTCTGGGAATTGCACCTTCAACTTTCCAGCATTGGAACATGTTACTGTTGATAATGGCTTGAAAGTCAAGCTTTGTGGGCATGGATTTGTCAAGCTTGGCTGCACCGAATGGAGAAAAATGCTCCAGCAGCAAAGGTTGAAAATTGGTTTTGGTAAAATCAATTTTTAGTCCCTAAAGTTTAGGCTATTTACAAGTTTAGTCCTTAAAGCTCAACTATAAATAGGCCTAGCATTTGTCATTTGAAATCATCCCAACATCCATCTCTCCCATTTGTTTCTCTTCTCTCATATTTGGGAATTCTTAGGAATTCCATTTGTTTGTACCATTTTGGTATTAGTGAAGTTATCATCCGGTGGTGGTGCCCGAGGAGTAGACGACATTTTCGTCGAACCTCGTAAATTTGGTGTGTTCTCTCCATTATTTATTTCGCTTGCTTATTATTGGGTTTTTCCATTAGATTTCAATATTCAATAGTTGACGGGTTTGTCCGCTGTGCAAATTTCGGTAGTTTCGATCTCGACATTTCAGCTCAGATTTGAAGCTACGTTCGTGTGGGAAATAACCCGGTTTCCCCAACAATTGGCATCAGAGCTTCGGTAAAGGCTATCCCGGTTGCTCGGTTGCTGCAAAGAAGTGTGGTGTTGTGACAATGCATGTCTAGGAAAGTTCTGGCTAGGAAAGACTTGGTATTTAAGCGATCCGTGTGATCCACCTCTCTTTCCTGGGAACTTACCTGGTGCAATGTTTCAATATCCAGTTCGTGCTGTTGAATATTATTCGTTGCCATGGCAAAAGACGGATCAGAAGGGACATCAATCTCTTCCTCTATACCGGTGAGGAGGATAATGTCAAATGCAAACTTCTCGGTGGAGTTGTTCGATGGATCCGGTCACTTCGGCATGTGGCAAGGCGAGGTGCTAGACTCTTTATTTCAACAAGGTCTAGACATTGCCATTGAGGAAGAAAAACCCGTAGATATGATGGAGAAAGATTGGAGAACAATCAACCGTATGGCGTGTAGTACGATTCGATCTTGTCTTTCCAGGGAGCAGAAGTATGCCTACAAGAATGAGACTTCTGCAAGTAAACTATGGAAAGCGTTGGAGGAAAAAATTCCTAAAGAAAAGCTCTCAGAATCGTCTTCACATGAAGAAAAGATTGTTCAGATTTGATTATCAGCCAGGCACCAATATGAATGAACACATCACTGCTTTCAATGAGTTAGTGGCAGATCTGTTGGGCATGGATGAAACTTTCAAAGAAGAAGATTTGGCTTTAATGTTGTTGTCATCTCTTCCAGATGAATTTGAGCACCTTGAAACAACGTTACTTCATGGAAAGGATGAGGTGACCCTTAAAGAAGTAACTGCTGCTCTGTATAGTTACGAGCTCCGAAAGAAAACCAAGATGGAGAGCAAGTACAATGCAGCGGAGGCCATGGTGGTAAGAGGTCGCTCGAAAAGCCAAAAGCCAAAAATGAGAGGGAGATCAAAGTCAAAGTCCAGACTTGGGAGAGATAGTATGAATGTTGGGACACGCTGGTGAGAAATCCTTGCAAATTTTGGCAAAGCAAGGATTGTTGAAAGGTGCAAAGGCTTGCAAGTTAAATTTTTGTGAGCATTGTGTTCTGGGAAAGCAAAAGAGAGTGAAATTCGGCACCGCTATCCATAATACGAAAGGTATTTTGGATTATGTTCACTCAGATGTGTGGGGTCCTTCCAAAACAACGTCGCTGGGAGGAAAACACTATTTTGTAACTTTTGTTGATGACTTTTCCAGAAGAGTTTGGGTGTATACAATGAAGTCTAAAGATGAAGTGCTCAAAGTTTTCCTGAAGTGGAAAAATATGATTGAGAACCAGACTGGCAAGAAGATCAAACGGCTTAGGACGGACAATGGAGGGGAATATAGAAGTGATCCGCTCTTTGACGTTTGCCAGGAGCATGGAATTGTTCGACACTTCACTGTTAGACATACACCACAGCAGAATGGGGTGGCAGAGCGTATGAATCGAACACTACTTGAGAAAGTTCGATGTATGTTGTCCAATGCTGGGTTGGGCAAACCATTTTGGGCTGAGGCTGTGACATATGCTGGCCATCTCATCAATCGTCTACCGTCATCGGCGATTGGAGAAAAAACACCGTTGGAGGTATGGTCTGGAGTACCCGCTACAGATTATGATTCCTTACATGTATTTGGATCCACTGCGTATTATCATGTGAAGGAGTCAAAACTTGATCCTAGAGCAAAGAAGGCTATCTTCATGGGAATCACTCATGGAGTGAAGGGATTTCGACTTTGGTGCTTAGACACAAAGAAGATAATTTGTAGCAGAGATGTTACCTTTAATGAATCTGTCATGTTGAAGAAGGTAACAAATGGAGCTGTTCAGACAAGTAGTACTCCACAACAGGTGGAGTATACTCCAAACTAGGTGGAGTTTCAAGAGACGGTGATTAGTCCAGCAATTGATGTTACTGATTCTCCAACTCCAATGGAGGAATCAGAAGATGAAAAGGTTCAAACCCAAGAACCATTGGAGACACCAGAACCACTTGCAGTTACAAGGCCAAGGAGAGAAATTCGTAGACCTGCTCGATTTACAGATACAGTGGCCTATGCCCTTCCAGTTGTTGATAATGATATCCCTGTCACTTATCAAGAAGCAATGCAAAGCTTAGAAAGTGACAAGTGGAAAAGTGCCATGGATGAAGAAATGCAATCTCTCTAGAAGAACAACACCTTGGATTTGGCATATTTACCAGAAGGTAAAAGGGCAATTGGATGCAAGTGGGTATTTGCAAAGAAAGACGGATCTCCCAGCAAGAAAGATGTTCGCTACAAGGCAAGGTTGGTAGCTAAAGGCTACGCTCAGAAGGAGGGAATCGACTACAACGAAGTATTTTCCCCTGTTGTGAAGCATTCCTCCATTAGAATATTGTTGGCCTTGGTAGCACAGTTGAATTTGGAGCTAGCTCAACTCGATGTAAAGACGGCTTTCTTGCACGGTGATTTGGAAGAGGAGATCTATATGACTCAGCCAGAAGGATACTTAGATGCTGGTGGTAAGAAATGGGTTTGTAAGCTGAACAAATCGCTATATGGATTGAAGCAATCTCCGAGGCAGTGGTACAAGCGATTTGATAGCTTTATGAGGAGGCAGAAGTACACAAGAAGCAAATACGACCATTGTGTGTATTTGCGAAAGCTACAAGATGGATCTTTCATTTATCTTCTCTTGTATGTTGATGATATGCTGATCGCTTCAAAGAGTCAACAAGAGATAGACAATTTGAAGGCTCAGTTGAATCAAGAGTTTGAGATGAAAGATCTAGGTGAGGCCAAGAAGATTCTCGGCATGGAGATAAGTAGAGACAGACGGAGAGGCAAGCTTTGTTTGACTCAGAAGCAATATCTGAAAAAGGTATTACAATGTTTTGGCATGAATGAAAGCACAAAACATGTAAGTACCCCACTTGCTTCTCATTTGAAACTCAGTTCTCAATTATCTCCTAAAACTGATGAAGAGCGAGAATATATGGCAAAAGTTCCATATGCTAATGCAGTAGGGAGCTTGATGTATGCGATGGTGTGTACGAGGCCTGACATTTCACAAGCAGTTGGAGTTGTGAGCAGGTACATGCATGATCCTGGAAAAGGACATTGGCAAGCTGTGAAATGGATTCTACGGTATCTCCAACAAACCGTAGATGTTGGTTTAGTGTTTGAGCAAGATGAAACACTTGATCAGTTTGTGGTTGGATATGTTGATTCCGACTATGCTGGTGATTTGGATAAGCGTCGGTCTACTACTGGGTATTTGTTTGCTTTAGCAAAAGCCCCAGTTAGTTGGAGGTCTACTTTACAGTCAACGGTGGCTTTGTCAACTACAGAGGCAGAGTACATGGCAGTTGCAGAGGCTGTTAAGGAGGCGATTTGGCTTAACGGATTGTTGGAAGACTTGGGAGTTGTTCAAAGTCACATTAGTCTCTATTGTGACAGTCAGAGTGCTATTCATTTAGCGAAAAATCAAGTCTACCATTCAAGAACCAAGCACATCGACGTGAGGTATCACTTTGTGCGGGAGATCTTTGAAGAAGAAAAGATTCTACTTCAGAAGATTGCGACGGCAGAAAATCCTGCAGATATGTTGACCAAGGTGGTAACATCAATCAAGTTCAATCATTGTTTGAACTTGATTAACATCTTGCAAGTTTGAGCACCTTCGGGTGTATGGCGCTCGTGGGCGCATTTGGAGGCACTACAAAAGATAACGTTTGGGGAGAAGAAATTTTGAAAAGCTTGGTGAAATTTCAAGCCAAGGTGGAGATTTGTTGATAATGGCTTGAAAGTCAAGCTTTGTGGGCATGGATTTGTCAAGCTTGGCTGCACCGAATGGAGAAAAATGCTCCAGCAGCAAAGGTTGAAAATTGGTTTTGGTAAAATCAATTTTTAGTCCCTAAAGTTTAGGCTATTTACAAGTTTAGTCCTTAAAGCTCAACTATAAATAGGCCTAGCATTTGTCATTTGAAATCATCCCAACATCCATCTCTCCCATTTGTTTCTCTTCTCTCATATTTGGGAATTCTTAGGAATTCCATTTGTTTGTACCATTTTGGTATTAGTGAAGTTATCATCCGGTGGTGGTGCCCGAGGAGTAGACGACATTTTCGTCGAACCTCGTAAATTTGGTGTGTTCTCTCCATTATTTATTTCGCTTGCTTATTATTGGGTTTTTCCATTAGATTTCAATATTCAATAGTTGACGGGTTTGTCCGCTGTGCAAATTTCGGTAGTTTCGATCTCGACATTTCAGCTCAGATTTGAAGCTACGTTCGTGTGGGAAATAACCCGGTTTCCCCAACAGTTACTTTGAGTCAATGTCCTAGACTGAAGAATTTTTCCCAAGGAGGTTTAAGCACACCAAAGCTAAAGTCGGTTCAACTAACAGGAACAGATTACAGGGGATATTGGGCTGGTGACCTTAATCGCACTGTGGAGCTGTTATTCGAAACACAGGTATGGCCTAAATTTGTGTCGAAAACTATAAACATTCAATTATCTTCACTATAGCCTTGTACGAGTCTTGTTAAATATGCTAGTGTTCATGTTTCACCTTTAGGTTGGATACCATGGGCTAAAGCAGTTGAAGTTCTCAGAGTTTCCAGAGCTGATAGACATATGGAGTAGAAATCCTCAAGAAATGTTGGATTTTAAAAATCTTGAATTTATACAAGTTTGTGATTCCAGCAACTTGAGATGCATTTTCAACCTCTCCCTGGCCTTTAGCCTAAGCCGACTGCAACATATGGAAATAAGGAGATGCAGTAATATGGAACAAGTGATCAAAGAAGATGGTTATATTACTATGCCTGAGGAAGCAACAACATATGATCATAAGATCATTAGTGTATTCCCTGGTCTACAATCCATTATTGTGGAGTCTTGTCCAGATATGACAAGCTTTTACCTGGGAAGTTCAGCTCTTGAATGTTCATCCTTGACAGAAATAACAGTAGCAGACTGCCCAAACATCACCACGTTTATTTCTACATTCTCGAGAGATGAAGACAAAGAAGCAATAATTGGGGATGATTCTACTACATTTTTCTGCAATAAGGTTAGTTTTTCTAAGATTCATGAATCTTCATTTATATATTCACTTCTCCTTTTATTTGGCTTTGATTCTTCAAAAAAGGGGAAAAATCGTATGGCTAATCATGAGCTATATAACCTACGGTTAATAAAAAAAATATCTAAATAATAGTGACATTATTTTGTAGTGTAGAATTTGGAAAATTCTACGACGGACGACGAACATTGATGAACACCACTAACGATGAACACCGTTGAACAACATTATTTTTTTTAAAATTTTAAAAATCTAAAGGACTAAAATTATAATTAAAATTATCTCTTAAAAAATAAATATCAAATTTAATAGTTACTTTATAATATTTTTTTAATAGGTTAAAATCAAATATACTCAATTCTCCTAAACCCTACTAAAATCAATCTCTTAAAAAATAGAGATTAGTTTATAATTTTTTAATAGATTAGAATCAATAATATGAGAATTGGGTATATTTGATTCTAACCTATTAAAAAAATTATAAAGTAATTATTAAATTTGATTTTTATTTTTTAAGAGATAATTGTAATTATAATTTTAATCCTTTAGATTTTTAAAATTAAAAAAAATTAATGATGTTCATCGGTGTTCATCGTTAGTGGTGTTCATCAATATTCGTCGCACGTGGTAGACTCATCCGTAGAATTTAGGTTAAACAGAATATACAGGCTTCACAAAATTGGATTTGAACTTTTAAACATAATATGATAATAGACGTAATGACTCAATTTCTTTAAGGATAATTGAGTTTTATTAGAAAGAGTGGAAGGTTCAATAAATACAACACACCTAAATATGAGAGATTCTGAGATTATATTCACTAAAAAGTTATACAAATAAAACAAAATAAGAAAACATAAAACCTAAAGGCGCAAAGAACATCAGAACCTACACTTGAGACCATATAAACCTAACAACCGTTATAAAATTTTCTTGTCTTTATCCAACGAGACGCATAAAAGGTGATGTAGGAGTAGTAAGCGAAACAAGCAATCTTGCATGCCGTTTCGCTACAAATTTTGATTATATCATCAAACGATCCCAAAAGTAAAAATAGAACGTGTCATAAAGACCAATGTTTAAAAAGGCGCATCTGAGGTGCGTGACACGCGTCGTTTACGCATCGAACTAATTCCTTATTCTCAATTAATAAATAAATAAAGTTAAATGTAGTAAAAGAGAAGTAAGGGTCGATCCCATAGTGACTAAGAAAACTTCCTGATTTATGTTCGCTTGATCGATGAGCCAAGAAGAGAGTTGAATGATGTTTAAATAAAAAAATGGGTGATTTATAGAATTTAAGTAAAAATAAAAATTGTAGAGAATATTAAAAAGAAGTTAATTCAATATAATAAAGATTAACTTGGGGGTTTTGCTTTGACTCAATTTCCTCAGATCATCAGAAAATGTTTTTACTTCAGGATTCACGTGGGTTACTTGCCTACAAGGATCAATCCTTGTTTTTTTCCTCTCCGGTAAACCGATAATTTAAAATTAATTTTTAGATTTTAGTTTTCTGGTTAGATTAACCACCGCTATCATTGCTAAAAATAAAGTTTTAAAGTTCTGAAAAAACCCGACTCGGATGTTGTTTCAATAACAACGGTTCCAATCTCAATTTTCTCTTAGTAATCAATTTACTAAGTGTGTTCCCAGGAAGTCGAATGTGCTTCAATAGCCGATCCTTCCTCTCACATATTTAACCAAAAACAACATCCTAACCAAAGTCAATCTTTAGTTTTGAAATCGTTTTGATTTTGAAATTAAGCTTAGAAAACTGAGAGAAAAAACCTGAAGTTATTTAAGTACTTTTCATTCCTCACGTTGAAATCGAGTCATCGCTTTAGACTTTGGCTATGGAAAAAAATAAAACTTTATTAAAGTAAAATTTTTTAAGAACAAATAAAAACTAAAAATAAGAGATAAGAGATGTCATGAGGCTTACCCCCAATGGGGTATTTATAGTCCTCAAAAACCCTAAAAATACTAAGAGATAAGATAATATTTCAAATTACAAAAGATAAATCCTAAGAGATAATTTCTAAAAAATATTTAAATTAAATAAAAGAGATAAATCCCAAGTCTTTATCAAAATTCTGGTCGATAAGCTATCATCCTGAATCCGATAAGCTATCGGAATATCCTGATAAGCTTTCACTTCTGTCGCCACGTCATCATCCGATCATCAATATTGCTGATGTCATCCTCTCGTGTCGCTGACGTCATCTGCTGACGTGTCGCCGAGTCAGTGTATTCATGCACACTAATTCGACCATGAATCCAGAAAACTTGCAGATTTCAGCCTTTTTCGTAATATTTTACAGTAGCGAGGTCCTGTACAGTAAATCACGTAATGAGCCACAATTCAGCACCACAAAGCAACCAATTGAGCATAAAGCTACTCATCAAATTCCCCCTCACTTATCCGATGCTTGTCCTCAAGTATAAAAAATTTAAACTATTGAATCTCATGTTCTCATCCTCTATTTCACGAAGTCCTTAATGTGCAAAAATGATGAAATATCTATAAATGGAAGAAAGAAAAGAAACCAATAGATAAATGACAAAATTATTATCAACACAAATATTCCAACAAAATAAGTTAAGCCAACCTAGGCAAAGTATATCATAAACTTGTAAATGAAACATAATCTTCACTCTTAACATGAAGCATTTTTCATTTTTTCACTTCTGGCTAGAACCAGTTTTTAGGCACTTCTAGTTTTATATTTTTTTCTCTGCTAGAGCCAGTGATAGGCACCTCTAGCTTTTTCTTTCTCTGCTAGAGCCAGTGATAGGCACCTCTAAGCGCGCCTAGGTGCTAAGGCGAGGCGAGGGTGAAGCGCCTAATTGGGTCTAGCTGTTCAATTTTTTTGATTTTTTTATGTTTTATATACTAACTTGGGCCAAAAGTGGGGAGCACACAAAAATAACATTAATCAAATGAAATTTAAATTAACCTAATCGAGTTTAAATTGGATCAAATTTAAATTCAAATTAATTTAGTTGAGTTTTAAAACTTGAACTAAATTGATTTTTTAGGGTTTAGGGTCTAAAGTTTAGGGGTTTAGTAGTTTAGAATTTAGTCATTGTGAATATAATTTTGGGTTTAGGATAGAATTTAGTATTTAAGGTTAAAACCTAAATCTTCATCATATTATCCTAAAACCTAAATCTTCATCATTTTAACCTTAAATCCCAACTCTAATCCCTAAATTCTAACCATTACCCCTAAATTTTAAACTCCTAAACCCTATACCCTAAATTAAGTCGCTAAAACTAAGGCGATTGTTTTAGTTTTCACGGCTAGTGTAATGGATATAAATCCTTAATTTAAATCATATTATCATATATCCTTTTGAAATTATTATATAACTAACTTTGTATATTTATAATATAAAAAATTTCATATTGCATGATAAAATGCAATGTCATATGCTTTTTAATTAAAAAGTTAAAAGGTAAATGAAATGAAGAGCTTTTGTTGAACTTATAGTCCTTTTTAAAATACTATTTTTTCTTGTTTAGTACTCTGCTTCATGTGCGTTTATGCATTCTACTTGATTGGTTTATGTTGACGTTGACATTTAAAGAATTTCATTATTCATATCACCTAAAATTTTATTGAATGTAAAGAATTTTGAAGCGATGCTTAATACATAAAATGTTGATGATGAATACTCGTTGGTGTTTACATTGCATAAATTGTTCTTTTTGCTTGACTATACAACTAGAAAAAAACATGTATAATGTCATCAATTATATTGAAATCAACAAGTGTCTTAGTGAAAAAGCGGATGACATTCATTTTAGGAGAGACGAGTTTAAATCATTTTGTCTACCTCAATTATATTAAATTAAAATGTAGAGACTAAATTTTAAAGGGTAACTACAGCAGTGGTCACGCAATTATGGATAAGTTTACATTTGGGTCACCCAATTATTAAAGATTGCATTTGACTAGATTGGTGATGAAAAAGATTCCGCTGCTACATTTTTCAGCGACAAGGTTAGTTTTTCTGGCTCATGTTCTTCATGTATCTCTCGTACCATCCAAGATAAGAAGATATAATGTAAAAAAAGTCACTAACATTTGACTAGATAGTCATTTTGGTATGTATTTTTTTGAAGTACTTTAAGCATCAACGTTCATCAGTCAAAAAATAATTTTATAAAATTATGTAAAATATAAAATTATTTTTTGTTAATGTGTCATCATGTCAAGTCATTTCAAGTCGTTTATCGTTAGTTGACTAACAATTCTCTTCCCCGTAAGAGTCATTTTGATCCAAAATTAAACATTAAAGGTTAAAATAATTCAGTAAAAAGAATATATGCCAATGTGACTATCCAGCTAAACGTTAGAGGTATTTTTTAACATTTCACCAAATAGAAAATCATATGACCACCGTGGTTAATAAAAAGCATTTAAATATTTAGAACAACAAAATAGCATTAAATAAGGGTAAAGTTCACAAATAGTTATTAAATTATACCAAAAAAATATAAAATGGTCATCAAACTTTCAAAAATTACATAATGGGCATTGAACTTTAGTTTTTGTTACAAAATGGTCATATGATTAAATGTATAAATATTAAGGATTAAATATGTTATTATTCAAATTTTTGTAACTTTCAATTAACGACAATTAACGATTCACTGACCATTTTGTAACAAAAACTAAAGTTTAATGCTCATTATGTAACTTTTGAAAGTTTGATGACCATTTTGTATTTTTTGGTATAATTTAATAACCATTTTTGTACTTTACCCTTTAAATAAATATATGGAAATTAAGTATTTAATTAAAAAAACTTAAAGTTTAATTTTTTAATAAATAGTTTATTATCTAACTTTATGATTATTTACTATGAAAATTAATATTTAAATAAATTTTATACACTATCTCTCAGCCACACTAGTAATAAAAAAAATATTTTTTTGTTGCCCTGATTAATTCGGATTGATCTATGTCGTACACTAATTTTGATGGGTGATGAACTTTTTAAAAAATAAGTAAAAAAACAAAAACCACGTGTCGATCTATTATTGAGTGATGAGTTTTTAACGGTTTGAAAAGTTGATAATAACCCACGAAAGAAATTAATTTCTCCTCTATATGTAAATTTTCTATTAATTGTTATTTAATATAAATTAATTTAGACTCTCCTGTATTGATGTGACTTACAGTTGTCTTCATTTAGCTAAATGGCTTAATAACCTAACTAATTGGGTAGCTGTAATAAACATATGCAGGTTGCTTTTCCCAACGTGGCAAAACTCAGACTCTGCCATTTGAGAAATGTGAAGAGAATATGGAATTCTCAACTTCATGCGGATTCTTTCTCTAAACTGATGATGTTGGAAGCTAGCTACTGTGATACGTTAGTCAACATTTTCCCATCTTATTTGCTGAAAGTATTTGAAAGGTTGAAAAGCCTAACAGTAACTAACTGTGCTTCACTACAAGAAGTGTTCCAACTCCAAGGGTTAGATACTGAAAACGCATTTGTGGTGGGCAGCCAATTAAGCGAAGTGACTCTCCTTCACTTGCCAATGTTGAAGCACATCTGGAACAAAGATCCCAATGAGAATATTTGTTTTGAAAATCTACGAGTAGTATGTGTTTTGCATTGTGAGAGTTTGAGAAGTGTGTTTCCATATTCAATAGCCAAAGGTGTTGCGCAACTTGAGACCCTTAAAGTTATGTCTTGTGGGACAGAAGAGATTGTTTCAAAGAATATGGAAGGATCAGACGAACAGGAAGTTTGCTTTGAATTTAATCATTTATCATTCCTTGTGCTTGACAATCTACAAAACCTCAAATGTTTCTACCCAGGAATGCATAGCGCAACCTGGCCTAAGTTACAGCAGTTGAGGACATATAAGTGTGGGGAGATGAAGATATTTGGGCATAGACAGTCCCAAATCCAACCACTCTTCCTCCTTGACAAGGTAAGAGCCGCTACAGCCTTCATTCAAATAAGCAAGTTTGTTGTTGTTTCTTGCTTCTTAGATTATCCCCCAATTGGAGAATGTTTCATTTACCAGTGATGATATTGCGATGATAAACGATGGCCAGTTTGTACAAGACTTGTTCTGCCACATAAAATGTCTCCAGATTAGATGCTACCACTCGGAGTTGCCTGTTTTCCCGTTTTCCTTCCTCCAAAGATTTTACAACCTCGAAACGCTTAAGCTATTCTGTTCTGATTTTAAAGACTTGTCTCCTTACCAAGATGACATAGACATGATCATTGTGCGCCCAAAAATAAAAAAGCTGGAGCTGGATTACATTGTTGGGATACAATCTCTATGGAGGAAACACTCGCCACTGGACCATATCTGTTCAAGTCTTGAGGTTCATAGATGTAGGAGTTTAATCAATTTATCAGCAGCTTCCTCGTCTTTCCAAAATCTATCAACTTTGGATGTTTGGAATTGCAAAAGTTTAGCAGAGCTGATTACATCTTCCAAAGCCCAAAGTTTGGACCGACTTGTTACATTGAGGATAAGAGAGTGTGAAGTGATTCGAGTAGTAATTTCAAGTGAGGGAGATGATGAGATCATATTTAGGGAGTTGAAATGTTTGGAGCTTCATTGTTTACCAAACCTCACAAGCTTCTGTTCAGGGAATTGCGCTTTCAACTTCCCATCATTGAACCAAGTGATAGTGAGTCAATGTCCCACAATGAAGAATTTCTGCCATGGACCTTTAAGCACGCCAAAGCTCCAAATGGTTCAACTAACAACAGCCGATTGTACGGGACGTTGGGCTGGTGACCTTAATGCCATCATTGAACAGTTAAATATACAAGGTACGGAGTACTGGAATTTCATACAAATTTAATGATCCTCTTGTAAGTCCTGCTAATATTGAATCTATGTGGTAAGTATGAAAATCTAATCTTTTTGTATGCGACTCCTTATAATTACAGTTACAGATGGTGAAATGTCTGAAGAAAAGCAAGAGGATGATGGCCTTTAATTGCCCGAAGATGGGGTTATACAAGTGAAACACAGTGGCAATCATGTTCCTTAAATAATTGACTGACAAACCAGAGGCAATTTCATGTGTGCAAGTACTGAATCTTGAATTGGATAGATTTGATCGTTTTAGAGTCTTGGGGATTATAGTTTCTGCATTCCTCTTTTGACAGACAATTTGATTATGTATATGGGGTTTCTAAATACTAACAGGACACCTTTTTCTGTCTTTTTTATCCTCACTGTTAGCCTCATTTAATTTCTATATTTCACTTTACAAAGCAGACTATGCAGTAATTTTCCATTGCAGGTAGAATTGTTCTTTGTTGGCAGTCATATTTTTTGGAACTCAAAGTATCTCGCATATAAACTATATTAGCCTCAAGATTTTGGGAATTTCGAATTTTACCCCTAAAATTTTAAATTGACCCCTCAAAATTTTTAAAAAATTATATTATATTTTAAAATTTTGAATATTTTTAATTAAATTTCTTTTCAAATTTTTTTTTAATTTTTTTGGTTAAATCTCTCAAAATTATTAAAAATTTTATTTAAACCCTCAAAAATTTTAAAAGTTTTCTTTTAAACCTCTAAAATTTTTAAAAATTTAAGATGACCCCTCAAACTTTTACTTTAAGTTCCGCCACCGCTTCAAAGTAAGCAGTAATCAAAACCATACTAATCTTCTTTAAATTTATTACATGTTTGTACTGAAGTGATTTAGAAATTCTTAATTTATTTTAAGCTTTGATAATTTTAAATTTTTAACTTCTTTTTGAGTAATTTTTATACTTTTTAACATATATATATATATATATATTAAATTTCAATTATGAACAATTATTTTATACACAGTAGTGTAAAGTATTTTTACAAAAGCATGCCTCATCCAAGGCTAAAATCTAAAATTAAAATCTTTAAAAATAAGCCCATGAATATTAAACCTTAAATACTAAATATTAAACTCTATATCTTATAATCTAAACCTCTAATCTCTAAATACTAAACTAAAACTCAAATTTAAAATTAATTTACTTGCGAAAACTAAATTTTTAACCGTCATATATGAGATAATGATACTATGTGTTTTATTCTTAAAGTTTTGCATAACAAGGTGGCGTAGTCCACCTTGTACTGTAGAATCTGGCCTATTACTCCAACCCGCCCTATTTCACTAAAAAAAAGTTAAAACACCCCATTTCCCCAATTTTGCCAAGTGAATGCCTACCGACAATATATGGTGGGAGATCTAATTTTTCTGCAAGGCTTTGATCAAAGCTGCTATGCAAAGAGTTGAAGTGATGAGGAGCCATGTTTCCATTTTCACAGTTCCCCCACGTTTCCAGTTTCCAACATCGTGGAGTTATGCAAACATGTGGTGGATGTGCAATTGGAGGGTTTTTTATGGTAAAATCTCCGCTATAAATTTGAGTTATCCTCATGTTTAGTACAGAAAAAAAAACAAGCAATATTATATAGTGGGGCTCTCGTGTGTTGGCAGTTTTCAATTTCTATATAGCAAATTTGAGGTACAGTGATGCAACCACATTTTGGCAAACAGTTCAAGTAAGTATTTACTTCGGATTTATTCCTCGGGTTTACGCGAATAAAAATTCTTTGCCCTTTTTCGGTCTTCTTATTTGTCCCACTCTAAAAAATTAAGTTTAGAATTTAGAGTTAAGGATGAAATTTAGGGAATTAGAGGCAGAGTGTATTTTTAGGGTTTACAGTTTATGAATTATGATTAAAAATTTAAAATTAAGACTTAAAATTTAATTTTTTAGTATTAAAGCATAGAAATGACACCGAAAAGGAGATTACGATTTTTGTCATGTCTATGCTTATTATGATTACATTTAATATTCGAGCATGATTTAATTTTCGTATTGTCTATTATCGAGTTCGTAAATTTTTCATATTATGATGTCATGATTATTTTAATTTTCTCTTTAAAACAATTTTGAGATTTTTTTTACAAACTTATTGTTTAAAATCATATGATTTTATTGAAGTGAGTTTCTAAAATTTTATAGATAATTTAGTAAAACAATTTTAGAAATGTTTTGTATGTGCCTAAAGTAAATGGGATAAAATCCCATGTCCTTTTTTTACTCATTTCTATGTTATAACACTAAAAAATATTAAAGAAATTAAACAGTAAGTCATAACCCTAAATTCTAAATTTTAAATTCTATACTTTATACCCTAAAAAATACACCCTACCTAAAATTTCCTAAACTATAACCTTAAACCATAAACCTAAATTTTAGTGTGAGGACATAGAAAGAGACACTAAAAAAAGGCAGAGGATTTCTATTTAAGTAAATGGTGGTATGTGACTGTCCCTAAATATATTTCTAGGGATTCAAATGATTTTATGTAGGTTTAATAGATATTTTTACCCTTGAGTTCGTACCTAATAATCAATCTATTAAATTCACAGAAAACACACTTAATTTAGCCCTAAAACTCGCAAATTACATTAATTTAGCTCTCTTGACTAACGCTGACTGTTAATGTGATGATGTTTTTTTCTTGGCAAATATGATTTTATTAAAAATATAAAACCTGAGTTGTATGTCTCGTTAAAAATCCCTTAATCTTAAATGGAAGAAAAAAATATAACACAACTAGAATAATACCATAAAATGCACATGAACACCTAAAAACAAAACAAAATGGCCAACACCTAGCTGCTAACTTGAAAACGAAAATGATGTGGTAACATGACTATTAACGGTGTTGATGTGACAATCTACATGTAAATTATGATGTGTTAAAGGGAAACCTTTGATATTTCTTAGGTATTTCGAGGGTAAAATTAATTTTTAGGAAATCCAGGAGACATAATTGATTTTTTATGTTATATTTAAAAAAATTAGAAATTAAAATTTTAAAATATTAAAAATATTGCTAGAACATTTTAAAAAACAAATATTGAAAATGAAAATACTATTAAAAATTTAAAGTAAAAATTATAAAATAAAAATAAAAATTTAAATGATGCTTTCTACTCAACGAACTTGTGTATTTCCTCTCTTTATAGAATAAAATTTTAAGCTTTGTTTTTTTCGGTCAAGCATTTTTATCGATTGTCAGAGAGGAATTTTATTGAAATTTTTAGGGTTCAAAGGATTTATTAATTTTTTTATAACCAAGTTTTTTTATTTGTTATGGAGAGTTTGATTTTTTAAAATAAAATTAAATTATATCAAGTTGGGTCAGCGTGGGGACATATTTCAGCAAATCTCAAGATGGGTGTAAACTGAGGCGGGTCAGAGTTTAGGTGGAGTAGATAATATTTCTGTCTAGATGACACTGTTTCTTTAGTAGAATAATTATATTGACCCCTATTTTATTGTGTTAAAAGAAAGAAATAAATAAAAAATTTCACGTAAAATTTTACTATCTTATTTATTACAACTGCCTAGTTGTAAATATTAAAAATTGTAACATACATTTCGCAGTGCGACCATTGTGAATGCCTACCGACAATATAGTCTAATAGTTGATAGCTAAGCTGGGCTAAACTCAAATGATTGCATTACACTGTTTATTGTATTTAAATCACACGTGTTATTATAAATAATTAGAGGGGAAGGGAAGAGGGAGATGGGTGAGAAAGAGAAAGAGGTGAAGCTGGTGGGTGCGTGGTTCAGCCCTTATGTTCACAGGGTGGCCTGGGTTTTGAAGCTCAAAGGGATTCAATATGAATACTTTGAAGAAAAACTCAACAGCAAGACCTCCCTCCTTCAGGATTGCAACCCTGTGTACAAGAAAATCCCGGTGCTGCTTCACCACGGCAAACCAATTCTTGAATCTTTATTCATCATTGAGTACATTGACGAGACTTGGAACCAAAACCCCATTCTGCCCACTCATCCTTACGACCGAGCCATGGCTAGATTTTGGGCACCCTACATTGACCAAACGGTACGCATATGTATTTCAACTTCCTCAAACTTTCTTCACTTCTTCCAACTGGTCCAACTCCATCTTATTTCATTTAAACTAGCTAAATCATGATCATAGATACTTGAAGGTTCAAAGAGAGCGTTATATGTTGAAGGAGAGCAGCTAAAGAAGGACATAAAGCAGGTATCCGATGCCATGGAAGTACTTGAAGGGATGCTGAAGGGAAAGAACTACTTCGGAGGCGAGGCCATCGGGTTCTTAGACATCGTCTTCGGCTGGATAGCTATATGGTTGGACGCCATTGACGAGGTTGCCGGCGTTCGATTCTTCGACTCTTGCCGATACCCGTTGCTTCACAATTGGAAGAGCCGATTCAGAGAGATCGACGTCGTCAAAGACAGCTTGTTTCCCATGGAAAAGTTGGTTTGCTTCTTCAAAAAGTACCGTCAATATTCGAAGCTGAAATTACTAGAAGCAACAAAATGATAATTAAACGTTAGGTGCTGGAGATCTCTCGATTTCTGTCGCTTCTATGTGTCCCCTGTAATGTAATCTTTGAGCTATCACTAAAGAAACACTACAAGTTTCATGTGTACCTCAGAAATAAAAATAAAATTGAGGAATGCACGTAGGATAACCAGAGGTGTCCGTTAAGTATTATGCGAGATATATAAAAACTTCCATTATTTATAAATTCTTAGATTTATATAAAAGATATGCAGAATAAAAATACTTGGTTATTGAATCATCTATCATCATTCATCAGACCATTGACAATGGCGATTATTTTTTTGCACATTATCCTGACAATTTTATTGATAAACAAAATATAATCTAATATAAGTTTTAGAATATTAAAAAAACAAAAAAATGGTAAATCTAAAAAGAAAATATAAACGATGCATTAGTCTAATCAGACACTCCCTATTTGCACCAAAAAAAATCTCTACAGTTCATTATAGGAAGGGTCCATGGAGAGCTATCAAATCACGAACTAGATGAAATCTCCAAAATCGACAACCATCTTTCACGTATATTCTCAAAAGCGACGATCCACTATAGATTACATCGGCAAACAACCTAAAAGGGGATCAAACTCTACGTGACCACCGACAAATACGAATCATAAACAAGCATTTTGAGGGTCATCGTACGAACACAAAAAAACTTACAAAAGTAACCATAAAAGCGTGTCATAAGACGAAAACGTAGTATAAAGGCAAAAAAAAAACGTATCATAAAAAATACAACAAAATGTATAAAAAGAATAAAACAAATAATAAATAAATAAAATATTAATCACACGCGGTCAACAATTAGTAAGAAAAATGAAACATGAGATTAAACACAAAAATTTGACAATGACGAACTATTAGAATAAATATTACTATTCTTGCTACATTTTGACAAATCGTATCTCACATTTATTTGAGCACGTGATATTTTCTAAAAATTGTCTACCACACACCAAAATGACCAAACACCTTCAATTTCAAAAAAATGGCCAAACACATATTAATTAGTACCGTACAAAATTATTTCTCATGTGCAAGGACATTTATTACTACTTATTGAAACTAAAACAAATTTCTTTTATTGAGATATCTGGTAAAATAGAAAACTTGAATATAGACTTAAACTACAACATTCTTTATATAGGAAAAATAAACCCTAACGTAACTAACTAAGTACAGCTGGATCATAACATCCCCCTCAGGATGGATGTAAATGAATGTTAAGTAACCATCTTGACACTAAAATTGTTGAAAGCTGGAGAAGGCAGCGCTTTTGTGAAGATATCTGCTATCTGATTAGTAGATCGAACGTGAAAAAGCTTGAGAAAACCATCAGCAACCTTGTCTCGTATGAAATGACAATCAATCTTAATATGTTTACTATGTTCGTGAAACACTTGATTGGAAGCAAGATAGATGGTGGACTGATTGTCCCAGAATAGAGAAGCATGCGATATTAAAACTTGAAAGGAGGATATGAGAGCTTTAAGCCAAATAACTTCACATGTTGCTGATGTTATAGCATGATATTCGGCTTCACATGAAGATCGACTCACTTTAGTTTGCTTTTTGGACTTCCACGATATTAAACAATTACCAAGGAAGGTGTAAAAACCAGTTGTAGAGCGTCGAGGGTCTGGACAAGAGCTATAATCAACATCTACAAATGCACTAAGATGAAGATTGTTTTGGACAGGAAAGAAGATACCAAGCCCTGGAGCCTTCTTAATGTAGGATAACAAATGATAAACGACTGCTAGATGAGGCCGTCGAGGAGATGAAACATACTGACTAAGCAAATGGACAACAAATGTGATATCAGGCCTAGTATTTGTTAAGTAAAGTAGTCTGCCAATTAGTCTTCTATACAGCCGAGGGCTAGTCAAGAGTTCACCTTCATAAAGGCTTAATTTTTGAGAAGAAACAATTGGTAACTCAACAGGCTTCTTTCCAAGAGTTCCAGTATCCTCCAAGAGTTTAAGAGCATAGTGTCTTTGGGACAAGGAGATGCCAGTATCATTTCGTGCTATCTCAAAACCAAGAAAGTACTTCAACTGTCCTAAAACTTTTAGCTTGAAATGTTGCTGAAGGAATTCTTGAACATCAAGTAACAATTGTAAATTCTGCGCTGCCAAGACAATGTCATCGACATATACCAAAAGATCCACAAAGCTATGACTTGCGCCTTTAGTAAATAAAGAATGATCTGAAGGGGATTGTGTGAAACCATCTTTGACAACAACCCGAGAAAATGCAGAAAACCATTGCCTAGAAGCTTACTTTAGACCATAGATGGATTTGTGTAACTTACAAACCAAATTTCTAGAATGATTCGAATGATAACCTAGAGGGAGCTTCATGTAAACCTCTTCATCAAGGGTTCCATTTAAAAAAGCGTTGTCAACGTCCAGCTGAAGCATGTGCCAATTGTTAACTGCAGCCAGGCTAAGCAAAACTTTGAATGAATTCATTTTAACAACAGGTGAAAATGTATCAGTGTAGTCAACACCTTCAACCAGAGTGAAACCCTTAGCAACCAAACACGCCTTATACCGATCTATTGTTCCATCAGACTAGTATTTAATCCTATACACCCACTTACAATCGATATGTTGCTTGCCTTCTGGTAATGGAACAATCGTCCAGGTATGAAGATCATCCATGGCTCGTAATTCCTCATCCATAGCGGCTCGCCACTCAGGAACTTGACAGATTGGTGATAAAAGGAAGGTTCATGGGAAGTAGAAATATTGCCAACAAAAACTTCAAATGAAGGTGTCAACTTTGATGTTCCAACATAATCTTCTATTGGATATGAGCAAGAAGAAGAAATGTTGTTGCAATGGTAACTTTCGAGATAAGATGGCCTTTGAGAAATACGAGTTGACCTTCTAAGAAATCTGTTTACTGGAGTTTGAATAGCTAGATCTGCAACTAGATTCTGACATGTACATCTGTAATTTGATTTTGCAGTCAATTAGATTCTGAACATGTACATCTGCAATTTGATTCTGCACAGGTTGATCTCTGATTATATTCTGTATAGGTGGATCTGCAATTATATTCTGCATAGGTGGATCTTCAATTGGATCTTGGACAAGTTGATCCTCAGGAGTATATCTTTCTTCAACTAGAGCATCTTCAATAGGATGATTCACAAGACCAACTGAATGTGACATAGGTTCAGAAACAACAATAGGTAAGCTTGAAGCACTAGGCAAGTCAGTATGTGCTTCAACATGGCCATTTGAACCTTCTGACATATCAAGTTGGTAATTGTACTGATTTTGATGTACCTCAGTGAAAGGAAAATTAGATAAATCAGTGACTGTGTGAGGCAAAGAAAAAGTTTGAAAATGATCAACAATTAAATCAAAATCCTTTAAAGTGTGAAAGGGATATATATTCTCATGAAAAACAACATTCCTTGATATGATAATAGAACGAGATTGAAAAACATAAATCTTATAGCCTTTTATTCCTGGAATGTAACACCCTATAAAAAAAAAATAATAAGAAAAAGGGTGAGGGTGTGGAGGCTCAAACCCGAGACCTCAGCCCTCACCACCCTACATACTAACCAATTGAGCTAAATGCCCTATTCTGTCAAAAATTACCAAGGGTAATATTTGTTTGATAATTAAGGAGTCATTTGACAGAAGATTATATTCGATTCAAACGTTTCACCTACCAAGAAAATGCCTTTCTCTTCCAATTTCGAAACACCACACCCAACGCTCCTACCTACCCCGACCAGCCACCGTCTCAGCTCCGTCACCGCCGCTCCGTGGCGTTCACCGCCACCACCGTTGGGTTCCTCGTCGAGCCCCGACCAAAAGCCCCTTAACCACGCGCCGTCCCGTTGCCCCATCGCCGTGAAATCGCGATCGTAGCTGCCGGAAATCACACATATTTTCGTCTGATTCCGGGCGCTTACGCCGTCCGTTCAAGAAACGAACGTCAGATCTGTGCTCACGGCTTGGAGGCGAGCAAAACCCGAGCAACGGACCGTCGATCCGTTACCGATAAGCCCCTCATCGGAACCTACGTGGTTTCCGGCCAAGAATCGTATTTTCAAGCTTATTTCCGGTAAAGTTTTGAGTTATTTTGAGTTTCGACTTGAGGGTTTGAATCTTGGTTTAATATTCTTTTGTTTTCCGGAAGAAACGTACCATTTTGAGCCTCCGGCGACATTCCGGTCACCGTCCGGCGATGCTCGATATTTTAAGGGTAAGAACTGGTCTGAACCGGCCGGCCCAAGTAGCCCTGAACCGGTCTAGATAGAACCGGTTTAGCCCAATAACCGGGTTAGGCCTCTTAATTATATAAAAGTGGGCCGGCCTGTTAAGGCCCAATGGCCTTTAGCCTGCACCCGGTGAGTCCAAGCCCAAACCGTGTCCGACCCGACCCGTCTACCCGTTGACCGTACCCGACCCGTCTACCCGTGTCCGACCCGTTGACCGTACCCGACCCGTCTACCCGTTGACCGTACCCGACCAGTTGACCGAGTCAACTCAGTGACATCAGCATGACGTCAACATTGATTTTGACTGCTGACATCAGCGTTGACCGTTGACCTGCCCGTTGCCCGTTGACCTGCCCGTTGACTTTGACCGTTGACCAAAAAGTCAAATTTTCCAAAAACTCCTATTTTATGTTTTTCGACGTCCTGAGTCCGTTTTTGAAGCCCGTTTTGCAAAATTATGACCCGAAAGCCTCCGAATTGGACCTTGAACTTGAGTCTGCTTATGTATTTTTATAATCAATTGTGGGCAATGTGATTAAGGACTGAAATTGGATTTTGTGCGATTGAAGGTATTCGAAGTTCCTTGTATTCGGGATGTAGAGGACGTCACATTCGGGTTCGAGAGTGATCGAACGGAGTATAATGGTCGACCAATATAGCAAGTACTAAAGGTAATACACTACTACCTCTAGTATGCTTTATGAAACATGTTGGTATTCGGTAAATGCATGCATAAATATGATGAAGAGTGATGTTAGCTCTGCTTAAGTCAAACCGGATATGAAATTGAGTATGTTAACCTAGATAAGACCGAAATGCTCGAACGAGGAAGCTAATAAATCTGCAGTATCTGAAGTTCATTAGGTAATTAAGAGGCAGCTAATCTCCAATTCTGAGCATTTGTGTGAAATGTTTAAATGTGAAGGATACCCGGACAGGAAATTATGAATCACCCATAACTGTTAAAAGACCCAAAATGCCCTTGTTGGCCAAAGTAATCAAAATATCCCCGAATGTATTGGATATTGTGAAAAATCTAAATGTAGAAATCTCTGAATGCCTGGTTGGATTAGACCTGGCAAACTTGACCCGAGAACCGAAACCCGAACCGAATTACCCGAACCCAGACCCGAACCGAAACCGAAAATCAACCCGAAATTTACCCGAAATCTGATCCGAAATTTTATTCGAAACCCGAAATAAACCGAACCGAAACTGAACCGAATTTAGTTGAACCGAATGGACCCGAACCGAATAGACCCGAACCGAATGAACACGATTAATAGAAATAAAGAAAGAAAATATGAACAGCCGCACAAATCACTAAAATGTCAAATATATTGACTTTATAAAGTCATATATAGGGTGTAAAAATCTGACCAACCTATAAATTTGATTAAAAATGACTGACTTCTCATTTAACCGAATTTAACCGAACCGAAATTAACCGAATCGAATTTAACCGAACCGAAATCAATCGAACCGAATTTAACCGAATCGAAATCAACCGAACCGAAATCAACCGATCCGAAATGACCCGAAACACAATAGACCCGAACTAAAACCGAACCGAAACCGAACCAAAACCGAAACTGAATCTGAACCGAAAATATCAGACCCGAAATAACCGAAACCGAAATGACCCGAACTGAACCCGAACCGATTGAACCGTTTGCCACCTCTAAGTTGGATACCCGGTGAGCAACTAGAATTTCTGAGCTACCGTTTACGTCTTGTTACTATAAGTTACCAAAATGCCCGCATATGATAAAACAACCATAATGCCTTATAAGTAAATGGCTAAATCACTCATGAAATGCCTAAACTCTCAAGAATTTGATGTATCATCTCCTGACTGTCGGTTTAAATTGTTAGTTCAAAACCCCTCTTTTAATAGGGGCCTTGTTTCAAAGATCCGTTCAACTGTCAAAAGTTAATATGTTCTTTTCCGTAAATGTCAAGTATCTCAAAGGAAATAAACGATTCCACCTAGTGTGTTCCTTGTGTGCTATATAACCGTTTTAATATTATTTTACATGACGAAAGCATGATCATATTATATGTGTGATACATCACAGTTTTGATTGAACTATATACTTCTGATTACCGTTATATAGAAAATACATGTCTATTTTATATCTACCGAAATTTTAGTTGTTATTGATAACCGAACCGTTACATAAATTGTTACTGGGGTACTTGGGATAAAATATGAAGTGACCGTAGGTTCAGCCCTGATCCAGCTGGTAATCACCGTTACCGTTACGGGTTCCTATGCTTCGGCTAGGGTAATTCCTCACCGTTACCGTTACAGGTTCTTATGCTTCGGCTAGGGTAATTCCTCACCGTTACCGTTACGGGTTCCTATGCTTCGGCTAGGGTAATTCCTCACCGTTACCGTTACAGGTTCTTATGCTTCGGCTAGGGTAATTCCTCACCGTTACCGTTACGGGTTCCTATGCTTCGGCTAGGGTAATTCCTCACCGTTACCGTTGCAGGTTCCTATGCTTCGGCTAGGGTAATACCTACCATACCGTACCGTACCGTTCCTAAGATGAGGGTTGATAAAAGATTAAACCGTACCGTATTGTTACTTGAACTTTATGTTTTGAACTGAAAATGTATATTATACTGTTGTTGTACATGTTTTACCTACACCGTTTGGAACACACTAGGAACCGAACTCTCTAATTCCACCTCTGTACATTAATATCCTATAATTACCGTCTAATTCTCGATGATTGAATAAAGAATAAGTACCATTATTCTCAAGTATAACGTTACCTGAAATATCGAAAAAGAAATGAAGACCGTTACTACGTAAAGCATCATGAAAATGTTATGCTTACCATATAGCTGCATGAGCTTATAGCATCTTTTGGTAGTTTTGTATTACTGAGCTTTTCTAAGCTCACGTTGTTTTTACCATCACAGGTTAAAGGTATAACGTTTAACATCAGTGTTCGGAGTTCTCTCGGCGATGCTTTTGGAGTACGGTACCGACATAGTTAGTGGGCATGCATATCATCATTGTTTCATGATAGTGTCTGTAAAATGTTTTCTGAAATCCTGTTATATGTTTAAATGTTTTCATGAAAGAGTATTTACAACTAAAGTTATAGTTATAATCTAATATGTATTTTTCAGAGAAAATGTTTTATGTGTATTTTTACCGTGGGTCGCTCCTGTGACCCTAATGTGGCTTCCTAGGATCCGTTATAACGCATAGGGGGGTCTAGGGGGTTACATCTAGTGGTATCAGAGCTTAGAGTTGCGTCATTCTGGGTAGATCAACCGATCGTCTGTCATAAGGTGTCTGATATGTGCATGCCCCTAAGTCATAAACGTACTCCTCCGAGCCGAAACTCTGATGTTGAATCCTTTCTCCTAAAATAACCGAATCTGAGTATTCTGCCTTCCATAACTCAACATCTGCTTACAGAAAATGTATATAATGTTCGTCTGTGTTTTGAATTAAATGGTTGAATTAGAATCTGGATAAGGAACTTGAGATGGTTTATACTTGTGAATCAGATTAAGAATAAATGTTTGATCATGCGGGATAACCGGTGTAAGATTTCATGGAAGGCTATTCGGTGATAGCGACTATGTTTAAAAATACCCTAGCGGAAATGTGTAAAAAAAAAACACACTATGAACTTCAGAGAGAAGTGTTTGCGATTGTGCCGAAGGTGTATAATCTGTGGTGCCTCTGTTAAACACGAAAGAAATAGTTGTCTGAATATTACGTTGTAAGTGATATCCATTAATGACTTTGGTTGTGTTCGATCAGTATGAAGAAAGACATCTCCTCCATGGTGTGGCTTGGTATATCGTTAAATATCATCCCTGACTGAAATTTGATGTTTACATCCTGATTCTGGAATCGTCGTTGGAGTCATAGAGTGCTTGTCTGAATTGTAGTTGTAGTTTTTCATCTGAAAATTGATGGTCAATCTAGAAGAGTAATTCGGACTCTGGAAGATATACCTTAGGGTGGTAGATCGAAATGTCTCTTATCCTTGACTGAGGCCATTTATAATAAAAGTTATGAGACAAATGTTATTTTGCATTATATGAAGTTCGTTATGGATTCAAATGTTATATTCTGGTTATTTGGTCCAAAATGTATGATGGGATGATTATGGGTTCAAAGTCAATTTGAGTAACTGAAGACACTGCCAAAATTGGTCCGTGATTGACTGTGAGTCCCGAGAAACAATGATGCTCTGATGGAAAAGTTTTAGTACAAAATAGATGAAAGAGCAGTCTCTCCACTCGTCTGACTCTGGTAAATTTCGAGGACGAAATTTTTTTTAGGAAGGGAGAGTTGTAACACCCTATAAAAAAAAAATAATAAGAAAAAGGGTGAGGGTGTGGAGGCTCAAACCCGAGACCTCAGCCCTCACCACCCTACATACTAACCAATTGAGCTAAATGCCCTATTCTGTCAAAAATTACCAAGGGTAATATTTGTTTGATAATTAAGGAGTCATTTGACAGAAGATTATATTCGATTCAAACGTTTCACCTACCAAGAAAATGCCTTTCTCTTCCAATTTTGAAACACCACACCCAACGCTCCTACCTACCCCGACCAGCCACCGTCTCAGCTCCGTCACCGCCGCTCCGTGGCGTTCACCGCCACCACCGTTGGGTTCCTCGTCGAGCCCCGACCAAAAGCCCCTTAACCACGCGCCGTCCCGTTGCCCCATCGCCGTGAAATCGCGATCGTAGCTGCCGGAAATCACACATATTTTCGTCTGATTCCGGGCGCTTACGCCGTCCGTTCAAGAAACGAACGTCAGATCTGTGCTCACGGCTTGGAGGCGAGCAAAACCCGAGCAACGGACCGTCGATCCGTTACCGATAAGCCCCTCATCGGAACCTACGTGGTTTCCGGCCAAGAATCGTATTTTCAAGCTTATTTCCGGTAAAGTTTTGAGTTATTTTGAGTTTCGACTTGAGGGTTTGAATCTTGGTTTAATATTCTTTTGTTTTCCGGCAGAAACGTACCATTTTGAGCCTCCGACGACATTCCGGTCACCGTCCGGCGATGCTCGATATTTTAAGGGTAAGAACTGGTCTGAACCGGCCGGCCCAAGTAGCCCTGAACCGGTCTAGATAGAACCGGTTTAGCCCAATAACCGGGTTAGGCCTCTTAATTATATAAAAGTGGGCCGGCCTGTTAAGGCCCAATGGCCTTTAGCCTGCACCCGGTGAGTCCAAGCCCAAACCGTGTCCGACCCGACCCGTCTACCCGTTGACCGTACCCGACCCGTCTACCCGTGTCCGACCCGTTGACCGTACCCGACCCGTCTACCCGTTGACCGTACCCGACCAGTTGACCGAGTCAACTCAGTGACATCAGCATGACGTCAACATTGATTTTGACTGCTGACATCAGCGTTGACCGTTGACCTGCCCGTTGACCGTTGACCTGCCCGTTGACTTTGACCGTTGACCAAAAAGTCAAATTTTCCAAAAACTCCTATTTTATGTTTTTCGACGTCCTGAGTCCGTTTTTGAAGCCCGTTTTGCAAAATTATGACCCGAAAGCCTCCGAATTGGACCTTGAACTTGAGTCTGCTTATGTATTTTTATAATCAATTGTGGGCAATGTGATTAAGGACTGAAATTGGATTTTGTGCGATTGAAGGTATTCGAAGTTCCTTGTATTCGGGATGTAGAGGACGTCACATTCGGGTTCGAGAGTGATCGAACGGAGTATAATGGTCGACCAATATAGCAAGTACTAAAGGTAATACACTACTACCTCTAGTATGCTTTATGAAACATGTTGGTATTCGGTAAATGCATGCATAAATATGATGAGGAGTGATGTTAGCTCTGCTTAAGTCAAACCGGATATGAAATTGAGTATGTTAACCTAGATAAGACCGAAATGCTCGAACGAGGAAGCTAATAAATCTGCAGTATCTGAAGTTCATTAGGTAATTAAGAGGCAGCTAATCTCCAATTCTGAGCATTTGTGTGAAATGTTTAAATGTGAAGGATACCCGGACAAGAAATTATGAATCACCCATAACTGTTAAAAGACCCAAAATGCCCTTGTTGGCCAAAGTAATCAAAATATCCCCGAATGTATTGGATATTGTGAAAAATCTAAATGTAGAAATCTCTGAATGCCTGGTTGGATTAGACCTGGCAAACTTGACCCGAGAACCGAAACCCGAACCGAATTACCCAAACCCAGACCCGAACCGAAACCGAAAATCAACCCGAAATTTACCCGAAATCTGATCCGAAATTTTATCCGAAACCCGAAATAAACCGAACTGAAACTGAACCGAATTTAGTTGAACCGAATGGACCCGAACCGAATAGACCCGAACCGAATGAACACGATTAATAGAAATAAAGAAAGAAAATATGAACAGCCGCACAAATCACTAAAATGTCAAATATATTGACTTTATAAAGTCATATATAGGGTGTAAAAATCTGACCAACCTATAAATTTGATTAAAAATGACTGACTTCTCATTTAACCGAATTTAACCGAACCGAAATTAACCGAATCGAATTTAACCGAACCGAAATCAATCGAACCGAATTTAACCGAATCGAAATCAACCGAACCGAAATCAACCGATCCGAAATGACCCGAAACACAATAGACCCGAACTAAAACCGAACCGAAACCGAACCAAAACCGAAACTGAATCTGAACCGAAAATATCAGACCCGAAATAACCGAAACCGAAATGACCCGAACTGAACCCGAACCGATTGAACCGTTTGCCACCTCTAAGTTGGATACCCGGTGAGCAACTAGAATTTCTGAGCTACCGTTTACGTCTTGTTACTATAAGTTACCAAAATGCCCGCATATGATAAAACAACCATAATGCCTTATAAGTAAATGGCTAAATCACTCATGAAATGCCTAAACTCTCAAGAATTTGATGTATCATCTCCTGACTGTCGGTTTAAATTGTTAGTTCAAAACCCCTCTTTTAATAGGGGCCTTGTTTCAAAGATCCGTTCAACTGTCAAAAGTTAATATGTTCTTTTCCGTAAATGTCAAGTATCTCAAAGGAAATAAACGATTCCACCTAGTGTGTTCCTTGTGTGCTATATAACCGTTTTAATATTATTTTACATGACAAAAGCATGATCATATTATATGTGTGATACATCACAGTTTTGATTGAACTATATACTTCTGATTACCGTTATATAGAAAATACATGTCTATTTTATATCTACCGAAATTTTAGTTGTTATTGATAACCGAACCGTTACATAAATTGTTACTGGGGTACTTGGGATAAAATATGAAGTGACCGTAGGTTCAGCCCTGATCCAGCTGGTAATCACCGTTACCGTTACGGGTTCCTATGCTTCGGCTAGGGTAATTCCTCACCGTTACCGTTACAGGTTCTTATGCTTCGGCTAGGGTAATTCCTCACCGTTACCGTTACGGGTTCCTATGCTTCGGCTAGGGTAATTCCTCACCGTTACCGTTACAGGTTCTTATGCTTCGGCTAGGGTAATTCCTCACCGTTACCGTTACGGGTTCCTATGCTTCGGCTAGGGTAATTCCTCACCGTTACCGTTGCAGGTTCCTATGCTTCGGCTAGGGTAATACCTACCATACCGTACCGTACCGTTCCTAAGATGAGGGTTGATAAAAGATTAAACCGTACCGTATTGTTACTTGAACTTTATGTTTTGAACTGAAAATGTATATTATACTGTTGTTGTACATGTTTTACCTACACCGTTTGGAACACACTAGGAACCGAACTCTCTAATTCCACCTCTGTACATTAATATCCTATAATTACCGTCTAATTCTCGATGATTGAATAAAGAATAAGTACCGTTATTCTCAAGTATAACGTTACCTGAAATATCGAAAAAGAAATGAAGACCGTTACTACGTAAAGCATCATGAAAATGTTATGCTTACCATATAGCTGCATGAGCTTATAGCATCTTTTGGTAGTTTTGTATTACTGAGCTTTTCTAAGCTCACGTTGTTTTTACCATCACAGGTTAAAGGTATAACGTTTAACATCAGTGTTCGGAGTTCTCTCGGCGATGCTTTTGGAGTACGGTACCGACATAGTTAGTGGGCATGCATATCATCATTGTTTCATGATAGTGTCTGTAAAATGTTTTCTGAAATCCTGTTATATGTTTAAATGTTTTCATGAAAGAGTATTTACAACTAAAGTTATAGTTATAATCTAATATGTATTTTTCAGAGAAAATGTTTTATGTGTATTTTTACCGTGGGTCGCTCCTGTGACCCTAATGTGGCTTCCTAGGATCCGTTATAACGCATAGGGGGGTCTAGGGGGTTACATCTAGTGGTATCAGAGCTTAGAGTTGCGTCATTCTGGGTAGATCAACCGATCGTCTGTCATAAGGTGTCTGATATGTGCATGCCCCTAAGTCATAAACGTACTCCTCCGAGCCGAAACTCTGATGTTGAATCCTTTCTCCTAAAATAACCGAATCTGAGTATTCTGCCTTCCATAACTCAACATCTGCTTACAGAAAATGTATATAATGTTCGTCTGTGTTTTGAATTAAATGGTTGAATTAGAATCTGGATAAGGAACTTGAGATGGTTTATACTTGTGAATCAGATTAAGAATAAATGTTTGATCATGCGGGATAACCGGTGTAAGATTTCATGGAAGGCTATTCGGTGATAGCGACTATGTTTAAAAATACCCTAGCAGAAATGTGTAAAAAAAAAAACACACTATGAACTTCAGAGAGAAGTGTTTGCGATTGTGCCGAAGGTGTATAATCTGTGGTGCCTCTGTTAAACACGAAAGAAATAGTTGTCTGAATATTACGTTGTAAGTGATATCCATTAATGACTTTGGTTGTGTTCGATCAGTATGAAGAAAGACATCTCCTCCATGGTGTGGCTTGGTATATCGTTAAATATCATCCCTGACTGAAATTTGATGTTTACATCCTGATTCTGGAATCGTCGTTGGAGTCATAGAGTGCTTGTCTGAATTGTAGTTGTAGTTTTTCATCTGAAAATTGATGGTCAATCTAGAAGAGTAATTCGGACTCTGGAAGATATACCTTAGGGTGGTAGATCGAAATGTCTCTTATCCTTGACTGAGGCCATTTATAATAAAAGTTATGAGACAAATGTTATTTTGCATTATATGAAGTTCGTTATGGATTCAAATGTTATATTCTGGTTATTTGGTCCAAAATGTATGATGGGATGATTATGGGTTCAAAGTCAATTTGAGTAACTGAAGACACTGCCAAAATTGGTCCGTGATTGACTGTGAGTCCCGAGAAACAATGATGCTCTGATGGAAAAGTTTTAGTACAAAATAGATGAAAGAGCAGTCTCTCCACTCGTCTGACTCTGGTAAATTTCGAGGACGAAATTTTTTTTAGGAAGGGAGAGTTGTAACACCCTATAAAAAAAAATAATAAGAAAAAGGGTGAGGGTGTGGAGGCTCAAACCCGAGACCTCAGCCCTCACCACCCTACATACTAACCAATTGAGCTAAATGCCCTATTCTGTCAAAAATTACCAAGGGTAATATTTGTTTGATAATTAAGGAGTCATTTGACAGAAGATTATATTCGATTCAAACGTTTCACCTACCAAGAAAATGCCTTTCTCTTCCAATTTCGAAACACCACACCCAACGCTCCTACCTACCCCGACCAGCCACCGTCTCAGCTCCGTCACCGCCGCTCCGTGGCGTTCACCGCCACCACCGTTGGGTTCCTCGTCGAGCCCCGACCAAAAGCCCCTTAACCACGCGCCGTCCCGTTGCCCCATCGCCGTGAAATCGCGATCGTAGCTGCCGGAAATCACACATATTTTCGTCTGATTCCGGGCGCTTACGCCGTCCGTTCAAGAAACGAACGTCAGATCTGTGCTCACGGCTTGGAGGCGAGCAAAACCCGAGCAACGGACCGTCGATCCGTTACCGATAAGCCCCTCATCGGAACCTACGTGGTTTCCGGCCAAGAATCGTATTTTCAAGCTTATTTCCGGTAAAGTTTTGAGTTATTTTGAGTTTCGACTTGAGGGTTTGAATCTTGGTTTAATATTCTTTTGTTTTCCGGCAGAAACGTACCATTTTGAGCCTCCGGCGACATTCCGGTCACCGTCCGGCGATGCTCGATATTTTAAGGGTAAGAACTGGTCTGAACCGGCCGGCCCAAGTAGCCCTGAACCGGTCTAGATAGAACCGGTTTAGCCCAATAACCGGGTTAGGCCTCTTAATTATATAAAAGTGGGCCGGCCTGTTAAGGCCCAATGGCCTTTAGCCTGCACCCGGTGAGTCCAAGCCCAAACCGTGTCCGACCCGACCCGTCTACCCGTTGACCGTACCCGACCCGTCTACCCGTGTCCGACCCGTTGACCATACCCGACCCGTCTACCCGTTGACCGTACCCGACCAGTTGACCGAGTCAACTCAGTGACATCAGCATGACGTCAACATTGATTTTGACTGCTGACATCAGCGTTGACCGTTGACCTGCCCGTTGACCGTTGACCTGCCCGTTGACTTTGACCGTTGACCAAAAAGTCAAATTTTCCAAAAACTCCTATTTTATGTTTTTCGACGTCCTGAGTCCGTTTTTGAAGCCCGTTTTGCAAAATTATGACCCGAAAGCCTCCGAATTGGACCTTGAACTTGAGTCTGCTTATGTATTTTTATAATCAATTGTGGGCAATGTGATTAAGGACTGAAATTGGATTTTGTGCGATTGAAGGTATTCGAAGTTCCTTGTATTCGGGATGTAGAGGACGTCACATTCGGGTTCGAGAGTGATCGAACGGAGTATAATGGTCGACCAATATAGCAAGTACTAAAGGTAATACACTACTACCTCTAGTATGCTTTATGAAACATGTTGGTATTCGGTAAATGCATGCATAAATATGATGAGGAGTGATGTTAGCTCTGCTTAAGTCAAACCGGATATGAAATTGAGTATGTTAACCTAGATAAGACCGAAATGCTCGAACGAGGAAGCTAATAAATCTGCAGTATCTGAAGTTCATTAGGTAATTAAGAGGCAGCTAATCTCCAATTCTGAGCATTTGTGTGAAATGTTTAAATGTGAAGGATACCCGGACAAGAAATTATGAATCACCCATAACTGTTAAAAGACCCAAAATGCCCTTGTTGGCCAAAGTAATCAAAATATCCCCGAATGTATTGGATATTGTGAAAAATCTAAATGTAGAAATCTCTGAATGCCTGGTTGGATTAGACCTGGCAAACTTGACCTGAGAACTGAAACCCGAACCGAATTACCCAAACCCAGACCCGAACCGAAACCGAAAATCAACCCGAAATTTACCCGAAATCTGATCCGAAATTTTATCCGAAACCCGAAATAAACCGAACCGAAACTGAACCGAATTTAGTTGAACCGAATGGACCCGAACCGAATAGACCCGAACCGAATGAACACGATTAATAGAAATAAAGAAAGAAAATATGAACAGCCGCACAAATCACTAAAATGTCAAATATATTGACTTTATAAAGTCATATATAGGGTGTAAAAATCTGACCAACCTATAAATTTGATTAAAAATGACTGACTTCTCATTTAACCGAATTTAACCGAACCGAAATTAACCGAATCGAATTTAACCGAACCGAAATCAATCGAACCGAATTTAACCGAATCGAAATCAACCGAACCGAAATCAACCGATCCGAAATGACCCGAAACACAATAGACCCGAACTAAAACCGAACCGAAACCGAACCAAAACCGAAACTGAATCTGAACCGAAAATATCAGACCCGAAATAACCGAAACCGAAATGACCCGAACTGAACCCGAACCGATTGAACCGTTTGCCACCTCTAAGTTGGATACCCGGTGAGCAACTAGAATTTCTGAGCTACCGTTTACGTCTTGTTACTATAAGTTACCAAAATGCCCGCATATGATAAAACAACCATAATGCCTTATAAGTAAATGGCTAAATCACTCATGAAATGCCTAAACTCTCAAGAATTTGATGTATCATCTCCTGACTGTCGGTTTAAATTGTTAGTTCAAAACCCCTCTTTTAATAGGGGCCTTGTTTCAAAGATCCGTTCAACTGTCAAAAGTTAATATGTTCTTTTCCGTAAATGTCAAGTATCTCAAAGGAAATAAACGATTCCACCTAGTGTGTTCCTTGTGTGCTATATAACCGTTTTAATATTATTTTACATGACAAAAGAATGATCATATTATATGTGTGATACATCACAGTTTTGATTGAACTATATACTTCTGATTACCGTTATATAGAAAATACATGTCTATTTTATATCTACCGAAATTTTAGTTGTTATTGATAACCGAACCGTTACATAAATTGTTACTGGGGTACTTGGGATAAAATATGAAGTGACCGTAGGTTCAGCCCTGATCCAGCTGGTAATCACCGTTACCGTTACGGGTTCCTATGCTTCGGCTAGGGTAATTCCTCACCGTTACCGTTACAGGTTCTTATGCTTCGGCTAGGGTAATTCCTCACCGTTACCGTTACGGGTTCCTATGCTTCGGCTAGGGTAATTCCTCACCGTTACCGTTACAGGTTCTTATGCTTCGGCTAGGGTAATTCCTCACCGTTACCGTTACGGGTTCCTATGCTTCGGCTAGGGTAATTCCTCACCGTTACCGTTGCAGGTTCCTATGCTTCGGCTAGGGTAATACCTACCATACCGTACCGTACCGTTCCTAAGATGAGGGTTGATAAAAGATTAAACCGTACCGTATTGTTACTTGAACTTTATGTTTTGAACTGAAAATGTATATTATACTGTTGTTGTACATGTTTTACCTACACCGTTTGGAACACACTAGGAACCGAACTCTCTAATTCCACCTCTGTACATTAATATCCTATAATTACCGTCTAATTCTCGATGATTGAATAAAGAATAAGTACCGTTATTCTCAAGTATAACGTTACCTGAAATATCGAAAAAGAAATGAAGACCGTTACTACGTAAAGCATCATGAAAATGTTATGCTTACCATATAGCTGCATGAGCTTATAGCATCTTTTGGTAGTTTTGTATTACTGAGCTTTTCCAAGCTCACGTTGTTTTTACCATCACAGGTTAAAGGTATAACGTTTAACATCAGTGTTCGGAGTTCTCTCGGCGATGCTTTTGGAGTACGGTACCGACATAGTTAGTGGGCATGCATATCATCATTGTTTCATGATAGTGTCTGTAAAATGTTTTCTGAAATCCTGTTATATGTTTAAATGTTTTCATGAAAGAGTATTTACAACTAAAGTTATAGTTATAATCTAATATGTATTTTTCAGAGAAAATGTTTTATGTGTATTTTTACCGTGGGTCGCTCCTGTGACCCTAATGTGGCTTCCTAGGATCCGTTGTAACGCATAGGGGGGTCTAGGGGGTTACATGGAACATAACCAATAAAAATTCCCGGTAAAGCACGAGGAGAAAATTTATCTCTTTTAGCTTGAAGAGTAGAAACAAAACACAAGCGACCAAAGGTTTTAAGATGTGAATAGGTAGGGACTTTTGAAAATAATATTTCATGTGGAGATTTGTTTTGTAAAACAGATGAAGTCAGCCTATTGAATATGCATGTGGCCGTAAGTAAACAATCACCCCAAAATTTTATAGGCACTTTAGATTGAAAGTATAAAGCACGAGCAACATCAAGGATATGCTGGTGTTTTCTTTCTGCCACGACATTTTGTTGAGGCGTTTCAACACAAGTAAACTGATGAGTAATTCCAAGAGAGGAGAACATATCGACAAACTTAAGTTCAGGTGCATTATCAGAACGAAAACATTTCAGAACATAGCCAAATTGACATTTTATAATCTTGGTAACGTTAGGAACAATAGAAGTGACATCAGATTTGCACTGCATTAAGTGAGTCCAAGTGCAACACATATAGTCATCAACCAAAGTCAAAAAAATATCGTTTATTATCATAAGTAGGTGTCCTATAAGAATCCCAAACATCGCAATGGACAAGTTCAAACGGCTTTAATGAACGAGTGGTAGACATAGGAAATGGGAGTTTATGTTGCTTAGCAAGGGGACAAATGTAACAACGATCACTTTTATTCAAAACAGAAAGTTGTAAAACATCTCTAAGTATGTACAATATACGATTGCTAGGATGTCCTAGCCTATTATGCCAAGACATAAGACCATCATCAGAATTTTTAACATGACTAACAACATTTATGCTTTCAAAAGAAGTACTTTGCAACAAAAAAACCCATGGTAAGCATCACTGTAACCCCCTCGTCCCGGTCTGGTCGGCTGACCGGTCCGAGTAGGCTACACAAGGAAAACCAATGTGAAACCCGTTAAGGTCCCACCTCGGTTAGCAATGCTAGAAAATTTATTTTAATTAAATCTTGTCTAAAGGCATATTATTTCCTAAGTGATCACGACAGCGGAAAACATCAAGAAAGATACACAACCGAACCCCAAACAACATGTTAAACAGTCCATTTTACACCTACAGAGCAGGCTGTATCGATACACCAATCAAGGGTATCGATACACCTTGACCAAGTCAACACTCTTCAGTCAACACAAGAAGACCGTATCAATACAGCCCTTGAGCGTATCGATACGCCCTTCTCGGTCAACATCTCGCGGTCAACGAGATAAAACCGTACCGATACGCTAAGTACCCATACCGATACGCCAAAGTCTCCTGAAAATCTCGGAATTCCAATGAGCTTTGGGCGTATCGATACACCCCCGAGTATCGGTACCCCTAGCCAATTCTGTGTCCCAAGGTGTAGGATCGTATCGATACGGCCCTTAGGCGTACCGATACGCCATGCACTGCAAGACACCAAATTGCAGCAAAACAACACGAAACTCAACTCTAAATGCATTTTGAGACTTCCCTAGCCACCTACAAGCATCCATACAACACTACACAACTAAGAACTAGCATGAAGAGCAATTTAGATGAACAACAAGGCATTTACACATGGCATTCACGTAAGAGAGGGATATTGCATAAATAAGCATGCTTAAAAGCTCAAAAGGCCAAATGGCACATGTCTTCACATATAAGGTTTGCATGCTCAACCAAAAGCAATATAAACATCCAAGGCATGACCTCTCATCACAAGCATTCAACAAGACATAACATGGTTTACAAATCCAAGCAAAACTTAAACATCATCAACATCTATGAGTCATACAACGCTCATACAAAGCACATAGCAGCCCCATTGCTAAACTACTA
Organism: Hibiscus trionum; assembly: GCA_030270665.1. Lineage (NCBI taxonomy): Eukaryota > Viridiplantae > Streptophyta > Magnoliopsida > Malvales > Malvaceae > Hibiscus > Hibiscus trionum. The sequence goes on along the minus strand of BSYR01000003.1, from coordinate 73,298,020 downwards.
CTTTATTTACTAAGCCATACTTGAGCAACTACAAAGCTTGGAATGCCCCTTCGCCTTGCTCCTTGCTAACACCACGCTACTGATCTGCATTGTCGAAAATGAGAGCGTAAGCTAGAAGCTTAGTGAGGATGCTCTAAAACCAAAAACAACGACAATGCAGGGTTCAAGCATGTAATCCTTAACATCACACACAACATACATAGGTATCAACATAGCAAACTAGCTAGCAAGACAAGAGTCAATAATATGACATCTTACATCATATTAAGCTCAACAATATAAATCAAATATCTCAACATCATAACCCTATGAACAAGTACATTGGCCACTATTAGTTTACTCGGATATGCGGATTTACTCTCAACAACAACATTACCTCGGTGGGATTACACTCATCACCGGACCTTGCATGGATGGGATTCCACTCATCATCACATGCCCTATGGATGGGATTCCACTCATCATCACGTATAATATTAATTTCCGGTGGAATATTACATCACCGTACTCCTCCTTGATGACTTAACGCCACCAAGGCCACGCGCGAATTTGACTCAAACGTGTGCACACTAATCCTAATGATCGATCATTTATACCTGGTAAGTTAACTAGTGCCAATTACTTTTAAACCACATCATAACAACCATCATTTATAGCACACATTCATCATCACACATATCAATGTATACTCATACTTACACAATTCATGCTTCACAATAATAGAATAGGCATAAACATTCAAAGCTATCAACACACAAGAAGTTAAACTACCAATTTAACTTCTATCTAGGAATGGCCTACCAAGAACATCCCTAAACCTCATCTACACACACTTGAACCATTTTAATCAAATATGTAAGTTTCACTCACCACCCTTTCTTAGTAAACCAAGCAAATCTAGTCAAGCCTCCACAATCTCCGGAACCGATCCCGATCCTCCTCCGATGTTTCCTCTTGCTTCTAACCAATCAAAATTCAAGTATTACTCAACTGATTCAATGCTAAACTCAGCCACAAACCCAACTCACAGACACAAGCCAAACTTCACAATTTCAAACCCAAACTAACCACAAAACTCTCATTTTCGTGCTCCCCAAATACCCAGCTGAAATCCACCATTTCCAACACCCAAATGACATCTAAAGAATTCCAAAACACTTCCCTAACAACCTTATACCATCAACCCTTCAACCCAACACAAAAACACACCAAAAATTTAAGTTTTGACACTTTGAAAAATGCCCTAAAGACCCACTTCGGGATTTTTCCCAAAATCCTTCCATTTTAAGATATTAGGTGTATTTAGGTGAGATTAACTCAAAACCCAACTCTCCAAACCAAAAGCAAGTGGAAAACCCATTAAAAATTCATACTTTCAAAAACTTGAAAAACAAAAATGGTGATGGTTTTGAAATCTAAGACCATGAAAAGGCTTGAAATGAAAAGGAGAACTCAAATACGAAATTACCTTGAGAAAATCCCTTGAAATGGTGAAGTACCTCAATGGAATAGTAGATTTGGGGTTTAGAGAGGTTTTCACGTTAGAAATGAAGAAGCAAGGAATAAGACCTCTTTTTTTATTCAAAAAGGTTGTCTACTTTATTTCAACATATTTACAAAAATGTCACTCCTTAATTTTAAATATCATTTAAATCAAAACTAAGGTCTAATTAAATTAAATCGGTTTTGACGACTCGAATCAACACACACGCCAAACTCCCAACCCCAAAACACAGGTGTTACAACTCTCTCCCACTTAAGGAATTTCGTCCCCGAAATTACCTGACTGAAAGAGATAAGGAAACTGTCTTTCCATATCCTCCTTCCTCTCCCAAGTGGCCTCGTCCACCCATCGACGTTGCCACCGCACTTTTACTAACTCAATCGATCTACCCCGCAACACCTTACTGTTAGAAGCTAAGATCTCAACTGGTTCTTCTTCATAAGTCAAATCCAGATTCAATTCAATCTCTTCTACATGCATAACATGTGATGGATCTGACCTATACTTACGGAGCATCGAAACATGAAACACATCGTGTATCTTCTCTAGCTCAGATGGAAAACGCAACTGATAAGCAACCGGGCCAACCCTCTTCACAATCTCATATGGTTCTATGTACCTCGGACTCAACTTCCCATTTCGTCCAAATCTCATTACTTTCTTCCACGGAGACACTTTTAAGAACACCTTCTCACCCACTGAGAACTCAACTTCCTTCCTTTTCAAGTCGGTATAGGACTTCTGCCTATCCGAAGATGCCTTTAAGCGATCGCAAATCAATTTCACTTTATCGGTGGTCCCCTTAAGCAAATCCGGCATAGGTAACAACTTCTATCCCACTTCGGCCCAACAAACTGGAGTTCTACACTTTCTACTATACAAGGCCTCATACGGAGCCATCTGAATACTCGACTGAAAGCTATTATTGTAAGCAAACTCAACTAGAGGCAAGTGCTTCTCCCACGTACCCTGAAAATCAATAATGCAACAACACAACATATCCTCTAAAATCTGTATAACCCTCTCTGACTGACCATCGGTCTGAGGATGATAAGACGTGCTGAAATTCAAACGGGTACCCAAAGCTGTGTGCAGACACTCCCAAAATCGAGCTGTAAACCTCGGATCTCTATCAGACACAATAAACTTCGGCACACAATGCAGTCTAACAATCTCACCAATGTACAGATCGACCAATCTATCTAATGTATAAGTCGTATTGACTACTAAGAAGTGAGCACACTTTGTGAAACAGTCAACTATAACCCAAACCGAGTTCTTCTTCGTAGGAGTCAAAGGCAAGCCCGAAACAAAATCTATGGTAATGTTCTCCCATTTCCATTCCAGAATTCTCAACGGTTGCAACAAACTTGAGGGAACTTGATGTTCCGCCTTTACTCTCTGACACACCATACACTTACTCACGAAGTCGGCTACATCTCTCTTCAAACCAACCCAAAAGTACTCATTCTTCAAATCTCGGTACATCTTCGTACTTCCAGGATGCATAGCAAACGGACTACTGTGCCTTCAGTCAATATCGTACGTCTCAAGTCACTGTCTTCTGGCACAACTATCCTATCTCTGAAACACAAGACCCCATCGGCACTGAAACTGTAGTCTGAAGGTCTACCCTCGGCTATGTCTTGCATGTGAGGTGCCAAAGATCTATCTAAGAGCTGCTTCTCCCTAATCAACTGACCTAGAGTAGGTCTAACCTGAAGCTCGGCCACCAAGCCACCATCTCCGGACAAGTTCAATCTAGCAAACATGGCTCTCAAATCTACATCTACCTTTCTACTCAAAGCATCGGCCACTACATTGGCCTTACCCGGATGGTACTCAATCGTAAGATCATAGTCTTATAGCAACTCTAACCACCTACGATGTCTGAGATTCAAATCTTGCTGAGTCATGATGTACTTCAAACTCTTGTGATCTGTGTACACTGTGCATTTCTCACCGTACAAATAATGTCTCCAAATCTTCAGAGCAAACACAACTGCAACTAACTCTATGTCATGGGTCAGATAGTTACGCTCGTGAGTCTTCAACTGTCTTGAGGCATAAGCCACTACTCTCTTGTCTTGCATGAGAACACAACATAGGCCTACATAGGATGCATCACTGTAAACTACATACTCTTTCCCTGACTCTGGCTGAATCAAGATCGGTGCTTGGGTCAAGGCTTCTTTCAACTTCTCAAAGGCTCTCTGTCTTGCATCTGACCACTCAAACTGAACACTCTTCTGAAGTAACTGTGTCAATGGAGCGGCTAATTTCGAGAAACCATCTATGAATCTTCTATAGTATCCAGCTAAGCCTAGAAAGCTACGAATCTCTGTTACTGACTTCGGCTGCTTCCACTCAACAATGGCCTCTATTATCTTCAGATCAACTCTAATCCCATCGGCTGACACTACATGCCCTAGGAAGACTACCTCTCGGATCCAAAACTCATACTTGCTCAACTTGGCATACAATTGATTATCTAACAAAGTTTGCAAAACTAACCTCAAGTGTCGGTCGTGGTCTTCCTCGGTACGTGAATACACCAAAATGTCATCTATGAAGACAACTACAAATTGATCTAGGTACTGATGGAAGATCCTATTCATCATATCCATAAAAGCAGCTGGTGCGTTAGTCAACCCAAAAGGCATGACTAAAAACTCATAGTGATCATATCTAGTCCTAAAGGTCGTCTTCGGTACATCAACTTCTCTTACCTTCAATTGGTAGTAACCTGATCTCAAGTCAATCTTCGAAAAGACTGATGCCCCTCTCAATTGATCAAACAAATCATCAATTCTCGGCAACGGATACTTGTTCTTCACTGTTAACTGATTCAACTGTCTGTAATCTATACACATTATCATGCTTCCATCTTTCTTCTTTATAAACAAAACTAGAGCACCCCAAGGCGAAGAACTCGGTCGGATAAAGCCTCTATCTGTCAACTCTTGCAACTGAGTCTTCAACTCTTTCAGTTCTTTCAGTGCCATACGATACGGAGCAATCAAAACATGAGCTGAATCTGAATAAGTCTCTATAGCAAACTCTACCTCTCTATCAGGTGGTAAACCCGACAACTCTTCCAGAAATACACTAAGAAAGTCACACACTGTCCGATTATCTTGAGGTCTAACCTCACTCATGTTTGGATTCATCACATAGGCCAAATACGCTTCACAACTCATCTCAACTAACCTCTTAGCCTCTAGAACTGAAACTACAATCGATAAGAACTTCACGTTCTCACCCACCACCACTATCTCATAATCATCCGTGAGTCTCAAAGAAATCCTCTTAGTCTCAAAGTCTATCCTAGCTCTATGCTCAGTGAGCCAGTCCATACCCAGAATCACATCAAAACCATAAAATGGTAGCTCCATCATATTCACTGGAAACACATATCCCTGAACCATAAGCGGACATGTTGAGTTGATCGAATGATCGAAATGAACCAAGAGGGGGGTGAATTGGATTTTTAAAGGTTTAGGTGGTGGAGATTGCAAATTAAAAGATAGACAAGGAATTTTAGAGTGGTTCAAGTTCCAAATGAACTCTACATCCACTATCTTAGCTTCACTAAGGATTTGCAACAATTCCACTAATTGCTCTTCCCCTTTTCTAGGCTAAGGAGGTAACCCTTACAATTTTCGGTTAAATTTTCTACCCAAAATAAAACCCAATCCTCACACAAAAAGAACAAATATTTTGTTGGCTAAGAAATTATCTCTCAATACAAATTGTAGCCCAATTACAAGCACTCAACCCAATTGAAATGATAAGAATGAAAATTACAATTGGGGTTTGTAGAAAATATTGAGATTTAGGCACAAATGCTTGGATTTGATGTTTGTATATTTTCTTTTGGATCAATAGTTGTTGCTGGAGCTTTTAGAGGTCCCTTTTATACCTTCTCATTGATTCTAGCCATTGTGGTTGTTGCATTCATCAATAGAGCCGTTGGGGGTGTTATCTCACCTCCATAAATGCAGTCTGCAACCAACCGTTTCGAAACGCCCGACCCTGTTTCGAAACATACCAAAATAGAAAGAGCCGTTGGGGTGCATTTAAGAGCCCGTATCGAAACGATATGACCCGTTTCGAAACACTTTTGCCATTGTTAAGGGTCGTATCGAAACGTCTTGAACTCGTTTCGAAACGCCTTAACGGTTTCTTAAAAATTAGTTAAAAACTTGCAACGGTCACATTTTTCAAATCAAATGAAGAACCGTTTCGAAACACTAAGTTTTGTTTCGATACGGTGTCTCTATGTTTTAAAGCCATTTCGAAACTTGTTTCGAAATATGGGTTGGCAGTGTTGAAATGTTTCGATACCCGTTTCGAAACATGGGTTGACAGTGTTGAAATCGTTTCGATACCCGTTTCGAAACATGGGTTGACAGTTTCAAAACTGTTTCGAAACGCCTTAGGCCGTTTCGAAACAGGGACTCGAAAATCACTGTTTTGGCTTTAAGAACACTTAGAAAATATTTGTAAAACATAGTTTTTAACTTAGGCATATTCTTTAAATCATATATGGATGTTTGAGGACTTAAAAATTCGTTTTCACAATTTCAATTTAGTCCTTAGGTTCTTTATTTATATCAAAATTAAAATATAGGTTTCACAATCTCCCCCTTTTTGATATAACAAAACCAAAGTTAGAATTTTTAAGAGTTTTGAAAATTTTGATTACATTCTAACTCCCCCTTAATTTAAGATTGGTTTTTAAAGTTTTAAAAAGATTTATCTTTGAAATCTAAGGTTTAAAACTTAAAAACACTTTAAACATTTAAAAACGAATTTTTGGCTCTTAAATCTCTTCTCCCCTTTTTGTTAGATCAAAAATAATAAACAAGGCTCATAGAGAAGAGATAGGGTTAGTAACAATAAGCATTAAGCAATAAGCAACAATAATATTAATTCATAAAATTAAAATATCCAAAACATAAATCTTCAAAAATAAGTTCAAAGCATAATCCCAAATAAAACTAAAAGCATAGGTTCATAAAGCATAATGGAAATAAAGATGCAGACTTAATCCTAAAATGCATAGATAATATGATATGTCATGAATATCCTAGGCCTCTTCGTCACCATCATCACCCGAAGTCTCATCATCGCTCTTGACTTGAGAATGGCGAAACTTCATCCATTGGCCATAGAAGGTGGAGAAGGACATGTCCATGGCCGAGTGTGAATTCTCAAGGGATTGGAGTCGATCCTCTACATTTTGCAAACGAGTATTGATAGCACCAAAGCCCGAAGCCATGTTAGTGTCCATGGCATTGAACTGCTCGGTAATTAAAGCCGTGAGAGCTTCATTGTTTGCAACTTGAGGTTGAGGTTCAACGGGAGGAGGAGGATGAGGTGCTTCCCTATCAACACGTGCCCAATTTCCATCGTTTACATAGCAAAAACCGGACTTACGGAGAGAGGACTCACCAATTTTTGACTTGCGATGTTCCGGAGAGTCGTAGGTGCAATCAAGATTAAACTGGCTAAAGATGTGACTTAAAACCGTTCCATAAGTAAAGGATTTCATAGAATTGGTGTCACGAAGCTTAACATTGTTAACAATTTCGGCAAACATGATCTTAACTAGATTAGGGCGTTCACCACGATGGAAACACTCAAGCCAAAAATAGTCAACTTGACGGATGTGAGAATATTTACCTCCAGAGGGGCAAAGGAACCATGAGACCATCAAATGGAGGAAACGATCGTGCACATCCAAAGTAAGCACTTGACCGGTGTGAGAACCAAAGTGACTCTCATTCTCAAGTCCTACATTCTTAAGAGAAAACGTAGACTCCAAGAGAGGGATATTAACAACAATCCTTTTCCCCAAAATAAAAGACTCAATCCCACAAACTTCGGAGTTTTCTTCATCATTGATAAGTTGAGCATTGGAGTAAAAGAGAAGTACCATGTGTTTGTAGCAAATATCCGGGATGCTCAACAAGACAAGAAAATCCCATTCTCTTAAACGCTCGAGGTAACAGAAAAGAAAGCGCTCGGAGTCAAGGAAGTTGAGATCAATAACCTGCTCATGACGAACTTCATACTCCTTGACATACTTGAAGCGATCCCTCATCTCTTGAGTACAAAGAGATTTTTGAAAGAGCAAGGTGAGATTTGGGCGAATACTCGAGTCACTAACTTGACTGGTCTTACGCTTTTTGTTAACATTTTCCGAAGCCATCCTAAAAACATTAAGCAAGCAAGTTTTAAAAAGAATTAAGTGTATGCATAGATTTCTTAATTCAATCCAATGATAAATCCCACTTAGGTTTAAAAACAAGTTTTTAAAATCAAATAAACAATTTAAAACAAAACAAAAAAATTGAAGAGAAAAACAGTAAAAAAAATACGAGTGAAAAATTTTATATTCGAATCAGAAAATTGAAGATTTTGAAAAAAATTTACAAGATATGAGAAACACAAGCATAAAAACATATAAACTATACAAAAATAAAATTTTCTAACCTAAGATTCGAATACAGATTGAAGGAAAAAGAAAAAGAGGAAAAATACCTTGATTTGGGGTTTTGGATGAATGGATGAAAATCCTTACACAATATTGATGAAGCTTGCTTAGACTTTTTGTTGAGAAATATTTTGATATAACAATTATGTGAAAAATGTTTTTGGACTTGTTTAAAGATTTCAAAAATAATTCAAAAGTCCTTAAAACTTGAAAAATATGTTTCAAATATTTTAACAACTTTACCGATCTTTTTCAAAACAAGTATGATCCGTTTTTGCACTAAGAAATCTGTTTTCCAGTTTTCAAGGCAAAAAGGATCGATCCCCTTATGAAAGGGATCGATCCCTTTTTTGACAGTTTCACTTATTTTTCATCTAAGTGCAAAAGGATCGATCCCCTGGTGTATGGGATCGATCCCTTAACTGTAACGGTCATATTTTTGAAAAAGGATCGATCCCCTGGTGTATGGGATCGATCCCTTGTGTTATAAATGCAGAACTTTTTGTAGGTAACGGCTATTTTGCATCTCCAACGGCTATGACTCATCCCCAACGGCCATAAACGGCTAGAAACTCATTTGGCACTATAAATACAGCCTTGGATCAATATTGAAGCATCAAGAAACATCAAGAAAGCATATACAAACATTCAAGCTTCCAAGAAATCATTTTGTGCTTATTTTTTGATCTTTCTTGTAAAACACTAGAGTGTTCTTCGTTGTAATTCTTGAGCTAGTGTTTTTCGGGTGTGTGAGAGAGCTTAAACTTTGCAAACACATTCCTAGTGAGGATTTTCTAGTTTGCTCATTTGTATCCAACTTTGGGATAGGATTCAATAGACTTTGGGGTATAAGTCTATTGAAGTGTGTAAGGTTACTCCTTGTCCTTAAAGGAAAGACAAATTAGTGAATTTGTGGGAAATCCTTAGTGTGGACGCTAAGGTAGTGGATGTAGACTTTGGTTAGAAAGTCGAACCACTCTAAATCGCTTTGCAATTTTTATCTTTGCAATTAGCTTCCGCCGTTATTTTCAAAAATCCAATTCACCCCCCCTCTTGGTTTTGTTCGATCGATTGCCACGTTCAACACTTTTGATTTAGAGAAAAACCCCTCAAGGTTTGGTGAAAAACAAAGAGGTTTAGAGGGTTTTTATAAGAAAAATTTGGGCTAGGGTTTTTAGGGTTTGGGAGAGTTTTAATTAAAGTGTAACTTTATCATTAAAAGCCCTTCTTAAAGCAGTCCACGAATCTGTTTCGGAACGGTCTTGGCCGTTTCGAAATGCGGGCATAGGGGTTTGACCGTCTTTTGGACTTTATCTGACCGTTTCGATACGGGTTTGACCGTATCGAAGCCTCGTTGACTCGTACCGAAACTTGTTTCGATACACCCCTTGGCAGTAGCCAAAGCGTTTCGAAACCCTGTTAAGGCGTTTCGAAACGCCCTTCTCTCAGATATGAATTTAAAGCATCCGTATCGAAACAGGTTGACCCGTTTCGATACATCTGGGCCTGGAAGTGCAGATGAGGCTCTAAAAGTGCAGAAAAATGAATTTCTCTAAGGCCTAACTTGCATGAATGACATGAATGAGCAGGAGAAATATATGCAAACATAAACATACTCCCCTAGCTATAGGCATGGATGAAATTAGGAGTAAAAACACATAAACATGGCATTTCACAAGATCAAGCAATTTTAAGCACAAAAGAGGTCCTAAAAGGTCAAGATAGGCTAGATAGACCTAACTCTCTCCTAAGGGACCAAAAACGCTCTTTGTCTAAAGGTTTTGTAAATATGTCCGCTAAGAATTGACAAGTTCCCGAAGTACTTTTCCTATCGATTTTGCAACCCCTATAATCCGCATCCGAATAAGCATGAAGGTTGAAGGTAGAGTCTCTAGGGTACCAAAGACCTAAACAAGGAGTATCTCTAAGGTACCTAAAAATTCTCTTAACGGCTATAAGGTGAGACTCTCTAGGACTAGCTTGAAACCTAACACACAAGCAAACACTAAACAAGATATCCGGTCTACTTGCGGTAAGGTAAAGCAATGATTCAATCATAGAACGGTAAAGCTTAGACTCAACACACTTACCTCCTTCATCTTTGTCAAGCTTTGTAGATGAGCTCATAGGTGTGGCTTGAGGCTTTGCATTCTCCAACCCAAACTTTTTGAGCATATCCTTTATGTACTTTGCTTGATTGATGAAGGCGCCATCCTTCTTTTTCTTGATCTGGAGTCCCAAAAAGAATGAGAGCTCCCCCATCATGCTCATCTCGAATTCACCTTGCATTAGCTTAGCAAACTCTTGACAATGACATTCGTTAGTAGAACCAAAAATAATATCATCAACATAAATTTGAACTACTAAGATGTCATTTTTATACATTTTTATAAAAAGTGTAGTGTCCACCTTACCTTTTTCAAAACCTTGTTCAATTAAAAAGTTTGAAAGTCTTTCATACCAAGCTCTAGGAGCTTGCTTTAAACCATAAAGAGCTTTGGTGAGTTTGAAAACATGATTTGGAAATTTTGAGTCTTCAAAACCCGGTGGTTGTTCCACATACACTTCTTCATTTATAAAATCATTTAAAACGCGCTTTTAACATCCATTTGAAAAAGCTTGAAATTATGATAACATGCATATGCAAGCAACATCCTAATGGCTTCCATTCTAGCTACGAGTGCATAGGTTTCATCAAAATCTATTCCCTCTTCTTGAGTGTAACCTTGTGCTACTAGTCTAGCTTTATTTCTCACAATGTTATCACTCTCATCTAGCTTGTTCCTAAAGACCCATTTAGTTCCTATGGTAGATTGATTACTAGGCCTATCAACTAATGTCCAAAAGTTACTTCTCTCAAATTGATTTAACTCTTATTGTATAGCCATAATCCAAAAATCATCTTTCAATGCTTCTTTTATATTCTTAGGCTCTATGCATGAGATAAATGCAACATGATTCATTAATCTAAGAGAAGATCGAGTGGTTACCCCCTTGGATGGATCACCCAAGATTTCACCATCTTTGACATAGTTGAACTCCCTTGGGTAGCTCACTTCCTTTTCCTCAAGAGCCAAGTCCTTTAAGGCTTCAAGAGGTGGATCTTGTGTGTCCTCTTCTTTTGTTGTTGGAATCTCATCCTCCTTTGAAGTTTGTCCTCCATCAAAGGCATTTATGATTCCTACATCATCATCATCACAAGAATCCTTCCTATGAAGGAGGTTATCATCAAATACAACATGTATAGATTCTTCTACTACTAAAGTTCTCTTGTTAAATACTCGATAGGCTTTAGAGGTTAAAGAGTACCCTATGAAAATAGCTTCATCACTTTTTGCATCAAATTTACCTAAGTTGTCTTTTCCATTATTTAAAACAAAACACTTGCAACCAAAAGGGTGAAAATAGCTAATGTTAGGCTTTTTAGATTTTAAAATCTCATAAGGTGTTTTCTTTAAAATTGGCCTAATCATTACTCGATTAACAATATAGCAAGCGGTGTTTGTGGCTTCCGCCCAAAAATATTTAGGTAAATTATTTTCACAAAGTATGGTTCTAGCCATTTCTTGTAAAGTTCTATTTTTCCTCTCAACTACCCCATTTTGTTGAGGAGTTTGAGGAGCCGAAAAATTGTGGCTAATACCATTTTCATTCAAAAAATCTTCAAACCCTAAATTTTGAAACTCGGTTCCATGATCACTTCTAATATGTGAAATTCTAAGTTCAAGATCATTTTGGGTTAGTTTTGAAAATGTGATGAATTTTTCTAAAGCCTCATCTTTAGTACTTAAAAATAGAACCCAAATAAATCTAGAAAAATCATCAACAAGTACAAATGCATAAGATTTACCACCCAAGCTCATAGTCCTAATTGGCCCAAATAAATCCATATGGATAAGTTGTAAACATCTACTTGTAGAAACATCATTAATGGATTTAAAGGAAGACTTGTGTTGTTTACCCTTAGAGCATGCATCACAAATTTTATCGTTTGAGAATTTAATCTTGGGTAAGCCTCTAACTAGATCAAGGGAAACTAGTTTTTCTAAAACACTAATGCTAGCATGTCCTAGTTTCCTATACCACAACCACGCATCATTTTCATTTTGTGCTACTAAGCATGCATGGGATGTATGTATGTCATCTAGATGCACCATGTATATGTTCCCTATGAGATGACCTATGAGCATAATATTATTAGATTTAATGTCAACAATTTTGCATCCATTTTTATCAAATAAAACATTAATTCCTTTATCACACAATTGACTTATGCTCAATAAGTTATGTTTAAGACCATCGACATACAAGACATTTTCAATGAGAATAGTAGAGTGATTACCTATGGAGCCAATACCTTTAATGTGGCCTTTGGAGTTGTCACCAAATGTCATCACTCCTCCACTTTTTGGCTTTAGATCCATGAATCTACTCTTGTCTCCGGTCATATGCCTTGAGCGTCCACTATCAAGGTACCATGTGTTTTGACTTTGTGCTTTGGCCTTGTAGCAATGCTCCCCCTACAAACAAAGATATTAAGCTTTTGTTTTTGGTACCCAAATCATTTTGGGTCCATGAGTGTTAGCTCCCAAAACCTTGGTTCCCTTAGGAATCCAAGATGACATAGCAATAATGTTATTAGATTTTACAAGTTCCTTAGGCACCCATACACTTCTAATTCTTTTAGCTCTACTATGTCTAGGAAAGCTACCTTGTTTGTAGTAGTTAGTCTTTTTCTTAGGTTGGTTTGTTCTTGAAGATTCACCTATTTCATGCTTGACACTACCAACATTTTTAAAAGACTCTTTGAGCTTATTTAGCTCATCCAACACCTTTTGGTGTTCATTATTACATTGAGATAAAAGATTATTAAGGTCAACATTTTCATCTTGAAAAAATTTTAGTTCATCTTTCAACTCTAATATCTTTTTCTAAAATTTTGAATTAGCTTGAGAGAGTGAGTCATTTTTCTCATTTAGTTCCAAAATGATTTTCTTATTCCTAATGACCGACTCCTTGTATTTCTCAACTAATTCATCATAGACCTCTTGTAACTCATCATATGCATCATTTAATTCATCATATGTAAAATATAAAGATGATGAGTTAGAGGTTACCATGGAGGAATCTTCCTCAAGTGCCATGAGGCAAAGGTTGGCCACTTCTTGTTCGTCATCCTCCGATGACTCCTCATCACTCCAAGTAGCAAGCTTGGCTTTGAGCTTCTTCTTCTTCTCAAAGCCCTTCTTCTTGAGTTGAGGGCACTCCGAACGTATGTGGTCGGGTTTATTGCACTCGAAGCAAATGATTTGATCCCTTGCTTCTTCTTTGTTCTTACTTTTGAAGTCCATCTTCCTTTGAATTTTTCTTCCCCGGTTGGACCTCATAAAGCGTGAGAATCGTTTGGCTATCATAGCCAATTCTTCTAGCTCATCCTCCCCACTAGAAGAGCTCTCCTCAAGTAATGAAGCTTTGAGAGCTATTCCCATCTTCTTCTTCTTTTCTACCTCTAACTTTTTTACTATCTTCTCCTCTTTCTTCTTCTCTTTTTCCCTTCCTTGCTTCATAATCTCATGAGTAAGGAGAGAACCCACTAGCTCATCAAGCTTTAAAGTCTTCAAATTTTTAGCTTCTATGATGGCGATTCTCTTCCCATCCCAAGATTCGGGAAGTGAATAGAGTAGCTTCCGGACAAGCTTGTCTTCCGGTATTGTCTCTCCAAATCCTTTGAGCCCATTGACTATCGTGGAGAAACGATCAAACATCTTGGACACCGTCTCATCGGGCTCCATCTTGAAATTTTCATAACTAAGATTGAGAATTCCAATCTTAGTTTCCTTGACATTATTGGTTCCCTCATAGGTAGTCTCAAGAGTGTCCCACACTTCTTTGGCACTCTCAATGGATGGCACTTTGGAATAGATGTCCGGACCGAATGAACAAAAGAGCATGTAGGAACAAATCTGAAATTATTTCCAGCAAGTAGGAAAGTAATTGACGGAAAGGAAGAAGATGAATATGGATTGAAGAGAGTTTATGTCTTAGGAACCCTTTTGATTGCAATTAATCAAGCAAATTTTATTATAGGCTCTAATCGACTCTCTAAAAAAATCTTGGTAACTTGAAGTGTAAAAATGGCTTTCCCACGAAAATTTAGAAGAAATCATTTTGAAGGCAAGCTTCGTAGACACAAGTCTTCAGCAGATGTAAAATTGTACTCAATAAGAAAATGATTCCAGTTGTGTTTCTCATTTGATCAGAGCAGCAACACCAAATCAAGCAAAAGATAATTAGTGACGAAAGGTAGGCATAAAAATCCAGTAGAGGCATAAATCGCGACCAACATCGCAACACAAACAATATACCATCAATGCTTGAAGCACAACCTCAATTAAGAAACAATTCAATGACAAGCAGCAAGCAAACAACAACACAACACACTCAGGGTACAAAACAAAGAACCGAGAAAAGAAGAGCAGAATATGCAAGCCAACACAACCTCGATTGATAGCACCCTCCTTTGCATAAATAACGAGATTGAGCTAACGAATTCTTCTCAACTACTAAACATAATTATTATCCGTAGTGATAATCTGTGTACCCTCACCAAAAAGTATCAACCCACTACAGCAGAACATGTTTTTAGCGGCGTTTTTAGCCCTATAGCACGTTTTTTGCGCCGCTAAAAACACTCGCGACGCTAGGAAAAGCGTCGGTAAAAGCAGCGTTGCAACAATTAGCGGCATTTTCGTTCGAAAAGCGTCGCGATAGATTTTGATCTATAGCAGCGTTTGAAAATACAAACGCCGACAATAAATCTTCTTTAGCGGTGATTTCCAAACGCCACAATAGATTTTGCTCTGTAGCGGCGTTTGTATTCTCAAACACCGGTAATGTCTCTTCTTTAGCGGCGTTTTGATTTACAAACGCTGGCAATGCATCCTCTCTAACGGCGTTTTTCGTACAAACACTGCAAAAATGATGCGATTTTTTTTTGGCGTTTTTTCTACAAAACACTTCTAATACCTTGTAACATTGACATTTTTCTTACAAACGCCACGATATGTCGATAATTTTTAGCGGCGTTTTTTTTCCAGACAAATGCCGCTAAGCTTATTGCTTCTCCATACTACATTTTTAAAATGTAAACTACTCAAATTGAACCGGTAACATTATCCAAATAACAATAAATTCTAAAAATCAATTACAAAAATTAAGTAAAAGCAACAAAAACAAATTTCAGTCTAACATTAAATTGAAATATAGTTCAACGTCAAATTGAAATGTAGTTCAATATTGTTCATTTGAATTCACACATGAACGAACCTAAAATCAACTAAGATTGCGGATTCTTTGGTTGTTTCTGCCTTAACATCGCCATCATTTCTTGAAATTCTCTTTGGAGATTCTAATATGTTGCTTCTCTCTCAGTTGCTATCTCATCTTCTCTCCATTCCCTCTCAACTTCTCTCCATTTTCTCTTAGCTTCTCTCACTTCTACATCGGCTTGAAATTGAGTTAACTATTGTTTTAAATGATTAACTTTTGCCTGAGAAGACTGACTCTGTGATGGCATGTACTGAGACGAGTTAGATCCAAAATATTTTGTCGGGGAAACGAAAGATCCTTGGCAGCGAACCCGACCATATCTTTTAGGACCCAAAACGTCAGCAATAACTTGATTTTCGATCTCATCCACATTACCAGAACCATTAGTTGAAACTGTAGCTTCATACTCCGTCCTTTTTCCCCTCAGTTTCGCCTGATAATCAATTAAAAATAGATAACGAATTCAAACATTATTTAAAATAAAAATATTATACTACTGATATAAATATAACATAATCCATATTTTCTGTCCAATGAATATACCATAATTTCTACAGCTTCGGGAGTCATAGGAGAGTCATCCCTTTTTGTGTGTGTAACGTCGAAAAGTTTTATCCGTCCAACGCTAGTGCCAGTTATAACTTGCTACAACGTATAATAGAAATTAATACTTACGAAAAAGTAATACATTAAAAAATAATCAATAATTAAAAAAATAATACATCGTCATTAGCTATACGAGAAAAACTCTTCGACTCGACAGTGTGAGTAAACTTTTGTTGTTGTCTGCTAGCAACTCTAATGCGCTCTCGATCCTACAATTTAAAATTTGCATTAAGTATAAAGCAAATATTATAATGACATGGTATTATTTTTTAAAGTGTATCGATCATACCTCTCCTTTCGTTGAACTTCAAAATCTAGCTGCATCTTCCCATTAATATCGAAGAATTCCTGGTGGGACATTTTTAAAATTCTCTTGAAGGCTGAGATTATTCTTAAAATATGTCTTTTTCAAAAAGCTCTTATTGTTTCTCCATTTCTTTTCTAATGCATGCTTCACATAATCGTCTGGGACCTCTAAAAAAATTGTCTTACAAATTACACAATTAAAGTAAATATCAATATTATTATTAAATCGTAATGTATTATCTATTACAATGACATTATTACCTTAACAAGATCCAGAGCCTGATTTTTGTTACTATTCGGTATTTGACGCCATGACTCATAATTGATCGGCAAAATTGAAGCATTGAGTGCAAGAATGCCTAAGTAACTGCCAGAACACCTGCTTTTGCCCCAATGGGTTGGCCGACATCGTTTCTTGAAACTTTCACGCGATCCCCGACGGAAAGATTGTATAATTCATTCAATGTCGTGCGCCCTCTAGTCTTGCGCCTTCAACCATTTCAAAATCAAAGTGTTGAACATTACCTTCAATTTTTACATTTTCAACTGTTTCCAAAA
Source organism: Hibiscus trionum (assembly GCA_030270665.1). Taxonomy (NCBI): domain Eukaryota; kingdom Viridiplantae; phylum Streptophyta; class Magnoliopsida; order Malvales; family Malvaceae; genus Hibiscus; species Hibiscus trionum. The sequence continues at coordinate 73,281,215 of BSYR01000003.1, read as the reverse complement.
CTTGTGAAGATCCAACACCATACAAATCATCATTATTTATTACTTCTTCTGCTCGAGGAACTTGAACAATTCACAAATCACTTAATTTCCTTCTAGGCATAATATTTGCAATAAACAAAAAAACAATTTTAGTAACTAGAGATCACTTAAAAGTGCTTTGCCTTTGTACATGTAAACCCTATATTTATTTCTCTTGATTTCAATTGCCTACTTAATATGAAGATGCAACAGCTTGGATATCACTTTTTAAAAAAGCATTAATGAAGGAAAATTGGGGATTTAAGTGTTTAGTGTGTAGGGTGTAGAATTTAGAGATTAGGGTTTAAGGTTTAAGTTTTGTGGTGCTAGAATTAGAGATTTAGATTTTAAATTTCATAGCTTAAATATGAAAGGTTATATGTATTCAAAATATAAACCTTATTAAAAAGCCATCACCTAAACCTATTAACAACTAGTCATGGCTTTCTTCTTCACTATATACTATGGCTGACTCACACTATATTATATTATATGATTATATCAGGATAATCAAAACTACCTAACCCTTATTTTAATTTTAGATTATATCACACACCATATCTTTCAGAATGTTTATCATGAAAGAGTTTTTTAATCTCTTTCTCTAGCTAAACAACACTTACATTTCACCAAGTAAACAAAATTAATTTAATTAACAATGCTACAAATGGCATTAACTATTAGTATTACCTTATAATAATGCAAACCTTGCTTGGGAATTTCATAATGGACCCACCATGTGAACAAAATCGAATTATTCTCCTCCTCAATTCTACGAAAGCCTTCTTGTCTGGTCTGCTCCAACAAGTCTTCCCTTGCAAATTTTGTGAAAACAGATTAATCCACCACAAACACAAAAACAAAAAGAAAAAGAGGAAAGGTTGAGAAATAAATTAACTAGAAAGCAAAGCAAAATGTCCTTTCCCTTGGAGCACGAAAGAGGTAAAAACAGAAAGGTTAAACTCGTTCATTATTGGATAACAAGACTAGTAGTAAGATTTAGTTTAACAGATTTAACGACTATCGTTTAGGTTAAAATCGAGATTAAAAATAAATAAAAAATACAAGGATTAAAAGTGATCAAATTAGAGTACATTAACCGAATCTAAAATTAATCTATAAGACAATAATTAAGAAAAGAATTTGATAAACATGGAAAACCATTTTCCGTAGAACAATATGGGGACTGAAATTGTTGAAAATGTACAGCAAAACACAACCAACACTAACAAACAAGACAAAAGATAATGCTTATATTTTGCCAAGGGAGATTTTTCAATGCTTTAGATCATGATATCTTAACAAACCTTCAATAGTTAACCAATCAAATACTATCTTATTTCATAATTCATATGTTTGTAACTTAGTTTCCCAAGGAATTTATCCCCATCTTAAACGTATGTAATATATATGTGTGTACATACTAAAGAAAAAGAAAGTTACCAGTAACCAGAAATTCAGCAGAAGCTTTGATAAATGGTAGTAATATAAACTCATGGAGAAAGAGAAATATACCTGGTGCTGGAGTACTCGGCGTTTGAAAACAGTAAAAAGAAATCTCGGCGTCGCAAAGGGTGGAGGGCTCGTGAGCTTTCTTGGAGAAAGTCACATGCCTCGACGGAAAGGAGTGACGACGAGGAGCATCGGCAAGGAGCGACAGTGAGGAAGAGCAGGAGCAATACTTAGGGATTTTATCACGATGAATTTGAGGATATTGGTGTATCTGAAATTAAGAATATAATCGATGGTAAAAAGGTGTGTTTTACTATTGTGACGTTTGTAGACCCCAACGCCGGTAAAGCTTATCTATTACGGCGTTTGTTGAATCAAACGCCACTAAAAGGACCTCTATTGTGGCGCTTGTAGGAAAACGCCACTAATAAACAGAAACCTATTGCGGCGTTTTGCAAACAAACGTCAGTATATCATACTCTGTAGTGGTGCTTGTTAGAAAATGCCACTAAAATGACCTCTATTGCGGCGTTTTCTAGAAAATGCCAGTAATAAACGAAAAGCTATTGCGGCGTTTTGCTCACAAACGCCAGTATATCATACTCTGTAGTATAAAAACGCTGCTAATTTTTCCATTTTGTAGCGTTCTTCCAATAAACGTCGTTATAAGTACAATGGCCGCGACGTTTGCTCCAAAAACACTCGAGAAGCGCCGTTATATACCAGCTCTGGTGTAGTGACCTAATTTTGATCACCTAAAATTTCCCCCTCCCCATTAGGTAGAAGTAAAATAGGATTTTCAAAAAAAAAAAAACGGAAACAAGGATTTTTATTCATTACATGTCAAATTATAGGATATGGTTTATGATTTAAAAATTTAGCTTTTAAGTTTTATGGTTTATGATTTAAAATTTTAGTTTTTAAGTTTTATGGTTTATGATTTAAAAATTAAACTTATAGGATATAGATTAGTTTTTTAGTATTAGGACATAAAAAAAGAAACATGGATTTTTATTCATTACAGGTCAGATTACTAGCGGATAAAGTGATAATTAAAACATTTTTCTTGTTCATAATATGGGCATAATTATTACTTTACTATACAAACCTCCAACTTATGTCACTTTTGTAGAGCGGCAAGTACAAAATGTTATGTTAGAATTGTATATTTTTTTACTTGATAAAATTATATGAAATTTTGAAATTTTCAGGAGATGTAAAATTAGATTATTATTATTATAAAATACAAATAAAGTTTTTAAAATATATAAGAATTAATTTTTTTAAAGAACATGACTGTCTCTTAACACCTTTTGATCCATCCTTACAGTAGTTAGTTTAATAAGTAGTTATGTTATGTTATATATATTCGGAAAATTCTACAACGGGCGACGAACATTGCTGAACACCACTAACAATGAACACCGCTGAACACTATTAATTAAAAAAAAAAAACTAGAAATAATGAGTACTATAATTGTAATTAAAATTTATTTAAAAAAAATTTAAATTTACTAAAATTGTTATATTTCTTTCTCCGTCCCCCATCCTCCTCTGTTACCAGCCATCCACGGCCAACTCAAATCCATTTTCATGGCGGCCGAGTTCCCGTCATCGTCGAACTTGTTCACCCTCCTCAGTTTCAAGATTTCTCAGACTGTTTCTTCATCGGTCTTTGCTCTCCCTTTCACCCTTTCTTTCTTCCTCTTATCCAAAGCCTTTGTTTTCACCTCCTCAAACACCCAGATTTTTCTTCAATTTTCTCTCTTTACAAGCCTTTGCTTTCCATTTTTATGCAATTTCTTCCTACTTTTAGCTGCAAATTCAACACCTTTCTCGATTCTTCTTTGGGTTCCATTTTATAAATGGGTTCGGGTTCTTATCATCTCCCAATTGGCTCACCTTTATGTCGGCGGCCGGAGCTGTTGTATATTCAATGATTCTTGCCAATGCCATTATAGTTTGTAACTTGGCTTTGGTTTGTTCTGGAATGGAGAATTCGGTGGGTATATGGCAATTCTGAAGGCTTGTGTTTTGATAAAGGGGAGGACTTTGAGTGCTTTGGCATTGGCAGTGCCTGGGAATCTAGTGTTATCTGCCATTGAAGCTATGTTCCATTACCGTGTTGTTTCGAGAGCTTATGGTATGGCCGTGGTGGTGATGTTTGTGGGTTTTCGATGGGTTTGGAAGGGGTTTTGATTGCTTACTTGTACTCCATTTTTGTTGTTGTTGATACTGTGGTGAGCTCCATGTTCTTCAAGAGCTCCAAATCTGAAGGGAGATGTTACCGGATTGTAACACCCTAAATTTGGTATAAAAAAAAGAGAGGATTGCAGTTGTGGGGTTTTGAACTTGTGCCCTCTGGTTAAGTGGAGGAGTGTCTTAGCCATCAGGGCTAAGACTATTCCTAGAATTAAGTCTACCTCTGGTTAGTTTTAAATTATATGTGTTGGTAATTGCATAACAATAAGAAACCCAAACTAATTAGACTCTCCAGCTACCCCCTTATTTTTGGTTTTGGCTATTCGAATGTAAGAACCTAGAAATTTCGAATCTTTCTCCCCAAAACCCCTCTTCACCGTTCTAACTCCGATATGCCTCACCGCCGCTCCGTTCACTCCACCGCCGCTGTCGGTGTGAGCCCCGTCAGCCCCTGAGCCGTTTTCCCTCAACCACGCGCGACGTTGGCCGGCCGTTTGCAGTAGAAAACGAATCTGGAAGTTGAAGGTTTCGGCTGCCACCGTTTTCTTTATTTCCGGCCGTTCCCGACGTCGGCTCGCCTCACCGTGGGCACCGTTGAGCTCCTCGCGTCCCGATCTACAAAACCCCTATAACCTCGGATTCAACCAACGCCGGCGAGGCCTTCATCGGAGTTATGTAGATTCCGATCACTTCAAATCGTTCGAGGTAAAATCCGTTCATTTTCCGGCTATATTTCTTTGTGTGTTCGTTGTGATTGTTTTGGGTAATCTGAGCACTTGGCTTTTTTTCGGCAGATCGGTGTCATTTGGTGTCTTCGGCAACCACACCGGTGACCGTCCGGTGACCAGGATATTAAGGTGAGTGAACCGGTCTAAATCGGGTCCAAACCGGTCTAACCCGGTCTGAACCGGCTGAACCGGTTGAACCGGTCAGCTCGGTCAAACCGTCCGACTCGACCCGTTAACCAGTTAACCCGACCGACCCGACCCGACTGACCCGACCGACCCGACCCGACTGACCCGTCCGACCCGACCCGTTCGACTCGACCCGTCAACCGAGTCAACTCGTCCGAGTCAGCCCGAGTCAACTCAGTTGACTGCTGACGTCATGCTGACGTCAGCATTGACTTTGACCAGTTGACTCTGACCCCGTTGACCGTTGACCTGCTGACGTCAGCGTTGACTTGCTGACGTCAGCGTTGACTTTGACCGTTGACCAAAAAAAGTCAAATTTTCCGAAAACTCCTATTTTATGTTTTTCGACGTCCTGAGTCTGATTTTGAAGCCCGTTTTGCAAAATTCTGACCCGAAGACCTCCGAATCTGACCTTGAACCCCGAAAGTGTTTAATTTTGTTAAGAGCTCTATGGATAAGAACTGAAATGTTAATTTGTGTATTTGAAGGTATGCAAGTATCTTGGTATTCGAAATGTTATGGGACATCCAGTCTGGATTCGAATGCGATCGAATGTAATATCATGAGTCAACTAGTATAACTCGGAGATAAGGTAATACACTACTACCTCTTGTATGCTTTATGAGCATGTTGGTATGTGTTATTGCATGCACAAAAATGATGATAAGTACTGTTAAATCTGCTCAAGTTAAATCGAATGTAGAAACGAGTATGATAAATTAAGTAAGACCGAAATGCTCGAATAAGGCAGCTAATCTCCAATTCTGAGCATTAGTATGAAATGTTTAAATGTGAAAAATACCTGGATAGGAAATTACGAATCACCCATAATTGTTAAAAGACCCAAAATGCCCTCGTTGGCCAAAGTAATCAAAATAGCCCCGAATGTATCGGATATTGTGAAAAAATTATAATGTAGAAATCTCTGAATGCCTGGTTGGATTAGACCTGGCAAACTTGACCCGAGAACCGAAACCGAAAATCAACCCGAAATTGACTCGAAATCTGATACGAAATTTGATCCGAAACCCGAAATAAACCGAACCGAAACTGAACTGAATTTAGTTGAACCGAATAGACCTGAACCGAATAGACCTGAAATGACCCGAAACACAATAGACCCGAACTAAAACCGAACCGAAACCGAACTAAAACCGAAACCGAATCTGAACCGAAAATATCAGACCCGAAATAATCGAAACCGAAATGACCCGAACCGAACCCGAACCGATTGACCGCTTTCCACCTCTAAGTTGGATACCCGATGAGCAAATAGAATTTCTGAGCTACCGTTTGCGTCTTGTTGGTATACATTACCAAAATGCCCGTGTATGATAAAATGATCATAATGCCCCTGGTAAGCTTAAATGACTAAATTACATATGATATGCCTAAACTCTCAGCGATCTTGATGTATCATCTCCTGACTATCTGGTTTGAACCGTTAATACAAACCCCTCTTTTAATAGGGGTCTTGTTTCAAAGATCCGTTCAATTGTCAAAAGTTAATGTGTTCTCTCCGAAAATGTCAAGTATCTCCAAGAAGTAAATTGTTCCACCTAGTGTGTTCCATGTGTTCTACACAACTGTTTTTGCATACTGATTTACATGTTATAATACTGATTATGTGCACACGATAGAATACTTGAACTCACATGAACATGACATGTTTTATAATTAAACATGACCGTACTATATTTTTGATATATGCATATGTACCTGATATGACCAACATGCTATATGGATAATGTATTACAAAAAAAAATACAGCTATTGATTGACCGAACCGTTACATAAATTGTTACCGGGGTAATTGGGATAAAATATGAAGTGACCGTAGGTTCAGCTCTGATCCAGCTGGTAATTCCTTTACCGTTACAGGTTCCTATGCTTCGGCCAGGGTAATTCCTCACCGTTACCGTTACAGGTTCCTATGCTTCGGCCAGGGTAATTCCTCACCGTTACCGTTACAGGTTCCTATGCTTCGGCCAGGGTAATTCCTCACCGTTACCGTTACAGGTTCCTATGCTTCGGCCAGGGTAATACCTACCATACCGTACCGAACAGTTCCTAAGGTAATTCCTTAGGATGGCACCTATGCCCTATGAGCATTGGTTAACGCCTTTGACGCAGTTTTGGGGAAACTGCCTCTTGGAGTGTGGTTGGAGGGTTGATAAAAGATTAAATCATACCGTATTGTTATCTGAACTATAAGTTTTGAACTGAAAATGTATAATATATTGTTGTTGTACATTTTTACTTACACTGTTTGGAACACACTAGGAACCGAACTCTGTAATTCCACCTCCGTACATTATAGCCTATAATTACCGTCTAATTCTTGATGATTGAATAAAGAACAAGTACCGTTATCCTCAAGTAAAACGTTACCTAAAATATAAAAAAAGAAATGAAGACCGTTACTGCGTAAAGCATCATGAAAATGTTATGCCTACCATATATCTGCATGAGCTTATAGCATCTTTTGGTAGTTTTGTATTACTGAGCTTTTCCAAGCTCACGTTGTTTTTACTATCGCAGGTTAAAGGAAAATATCATGGTATAACTTTTGACATCAGTGTTTGGAGTTCTCTCGGCGTTGCTCTTGGAGTACGGTACCGGCATAGTTAGTGGGCATGCATATTATTATTGTTTCATGATAGTGTCTGTAAAACGTTTTCTAAAATCCTGTTATATGTTTAAATGATTTCATGAAGGAGTATTTTCAACAAAAGTTACCGTTATAATTTAATATGTATTTTTCTGAGAAAAATGTTTTATGTGTATTTTTACCGTCGGTCGCTCCTGTGACCCTAATGTGGCTTCCTAGGATCTGTCATAACGCATAGGCGGGTCTAGGGGGTTACATTTAGTGGTATCAGAGCTTAGAGTTGCGTCTTTCTGGGTAGATCGGTCGATCGTCTGTCATAGGATTGTTTGGTTTGTGCATGCCCCTATATCATAACCGTACTCCATCAAGCCGAGACTCCGATGTCGAATCATTTCCTGTGATAAGTGCAATTAATCGTTCTGTCCATAATAGCTTGATCTGTACTGGAAAGGAATATTGGTAATGTTAGTATATGAATTGGATTAACGTGATGAATTTGAATATGGATAAAGAACCTAAGATGGTGTATGCATGTGGAATTGAAGATCTAAATCATTTAAAGAATAAATGTTTGAGCCATATGTGGTAACTGATATAAGATTATAGGTAAGGTATCTCGGTGATAATGATTGTGTTTGAGAACATTCTGATGAAAATTTGATAAAAGTAATATAAATTTAAAAGAGATGTATCTATGAAAGTGGCGAAAGTGTGGACAACGTGGTTACTCTTTTATACGAAAGAAATAATTGTCTGAATATTACGTTGAAGGTAAGAGATATCCGCTAATGACCTTAGTTGTGTTCGATCAGTATGAGGAAAGGCATCTCCTCCATGGTGTGGCTTGGTATATCGATAAATATCATCCCTGATTGAAACTTGGTGTTACATCCTGATTCTGGAGGGCCCTGGTTGACGCTTTGAGTACTCGCATAAACTTCACGCACAGTTCATCCGTAAATCGATTGTCAACCTTATAGAGTAATTCAGATTCTGATAGACGTACTTTCAGACTGTATGATCGACTTCTGTGGTGGCGAGAATGTTTTGTATTCTTGACTGAGTATACTATAATAATAGCAACTACGAGACAAGTGTTCGTGCGGCTCTGTATGAAGCTTTGTATCGATTTGTGTACTGCAGTTAACCAATTGGATTGACGTGCATCATGAGATGTTTTGGGTCTAATGTCAGCCCGAGTGACCGGATCGATACCAAATTGATCCATGACCTTCTAAGCGTCATGAAAAACAAGGATACCCTGATAGATAAGTTTCAGTACAAAAACGGATGAAAGATTTGTTTTGCAGTTCTCTGACTCTGATAAATTTCGAGGACGAAATTTCTTTTAGGGGGAGAGAATTGTAACACCCTAAATTTGGTATAAAAAAAAGAGAGGATTGCAGTTGTGGGGTTTTGAACTTGTGCCCTCTGGTTAAGTGGAGGAGTGTCTTAGCCATCAGGGCTAAGACTATTCCTAGAATTAAGTCTACCTCTGGTTAGTTTTAAATTATATGTGTTGGTAATTGCATAACAATAAGAAACCCAAACTAATTAGACTCTCCAGCTACCCCCTTATTTTTGGTTTTGGCTATTCGAATGTAAGAACCTAGAAATTTCGAATCTTTCTCCCCAAAACCCCTCTTCACCGTTCTAACTCCGATATGCCTCACCGCCGCTCCGTTCACTCCACCGCCGCTGTCGGTGTGAGCCCCGTCAGCCCCTGAGCCGTTTTCCCTCAACCACGCGCGACGTTGGCCGGCCGTTTGCAGTAGAAAACGAATCTGGAAGTTGAAGGTTTCGGCTGCCACCGTTTTCTTTATTTCCGGCCGTTCCCGACGTCGGCTCGCCTCACCGTGGGCACCGTTGAGCTCCTCGCGTCCCGATCTACAAAACCCCTATAACCTCGGATTCAACCAACGCCGGCGAGGCCTTCATCGGAGTTATGTAGATTCCGATCACTTCAAATCGTTCGAGGTAAAATCCGTTCATTTTCCGGCTATATTTCTTTGTGTGTTCGTTGTGATTGTTTTGGGTAATCTGAGCACTTGGCTTTTTTTCGGCAGATCGGTGTCATTTGGTGTCTTCGGCAACCACACCGGTGACCGTCCGGTGACCAGGATATTAAGGTGAGTGAACCGGTCTAAATCGGGTCCAAACCGGTCTAACCCGGTCTGAACCGGCTGAACCGGTTGAACCGGTCAGCTCGGTCAAACCGTCCGACTCGACCCGTTAACCAGTTAACCCGACCGACCCGACCCGACTGACCCGACCGACCCGACCCGACTGACCCGTCCGACCCGACCCGTTCGACTCGACCCGTCAACCGAGTCAACTCGTCCGAGTCAGCCCGAGTCAACTCAGTTGACTGCTGACGTCAGCATTGACTTTGACCAGTTGACTCTGACCCCGTTGACCGTTGACCTGCTGACGTCAGCGTTGACTTGCTGACGTCAGCGTTGACTTTGACCGTTGACCAAAAAAAGTCAAATTTTCCGAAAACTCCTATTTTATGTTTTTCGACGTCCTGAGTCTGATTTTGAAGCCCGTTTTGCAAAATTCTGACCCGAAGACCTCCGAATCTGACCTTAAACCCCGAAAGTGTTTAATTTTGTTAAGAGCTCTATGGATAAGAACTGAAATGTTAATTTGTGTATTTGAAGGTATGCAAGTATCTTGGTATTCGAAATGTTATGGGACATCCAGTCTGGATTCGAATGCGATCGAATGTAATATCATGAGTCAACTAGTATAACTCGGAGATAAGGTAATACACTACTACCTCTTGTATGCTTTATGAGCATGTTGGTATGTGTTATTGCATGCACAAAAATGATGATAAGTACTGTTAAATCTGCTCAAGTTAAATCGAATGTAGAAACGAGTATGATAAATTAAGTAAGACCGAAATGCTCGAATAAGGCAGCTAATCTCCAATTCTGAGCATTAGTATGAAATGTTTAAATGTGAAAAATACCTGGATAGGAAATTACGAATCACCCATAATTGTTAAAAGACCCAAAATGCCCTCGTTGGCCAAAGTAATCAAAATAGCCCCGAATGTATCGGATATTGTGAAAAAATTATAATGTAGAAATCTCTGAATGCCTGGTTGGATTAGACCTGGCAAACTTGACCCGAGAACCGAAACCGAAAATCAACCCGAAATTGACTCGAAATCTGATACGAAATTTGATCCGAAACCCGAAATAAACCGAACCGAAACTGAACTGAATTTAGTTGAACCGAATAGACCTGAACCGAATAGACCTGAAATGACCCGAAACACAATAGACCCGAACTAAAACCGAACCGAAACCGAACTAAAACCGAAACCGAATCTGAACCGAAAATATCAGACCCGAAATAATCGAAACCGAAATGACCCGAACCGAACCCGAACCGATTGACCGCTTTCCACCTCTAAGTTGGATACCCGATGAGCAAATAGAATTTCTGAGCTACCGTTTGCGTCTTGTTGGTATACATTACCAAAATGCCCGTGTATGATAAAATGATCATAATGCCCCTGGTAAGCTTAAATGACTAAATTACATATGATATGCCTAAACTCTCAGCGATCTTGATGTATCATCTCCTGACTATCTGGTTTGAACTGTTAATACAAACCCCTCTTTTAATAGGGGTCTTGTTTCAAAGATCCGTTCAATTGTCAAAAGTTAATGTGTTCTCTCCGAAAATGTCAAGTATCTCCAAGAAGTAAATTGTTCCACCTAGTGTGTTCCATGTGTTCTACACAACTGTTTTTGCATACTGATTTACATGTTATAATACTGATTATGTGCACACGATAGAATACTTGAACTCACATGAACATGACATGTTTTATAATTAAACATGACCGTACTATATTTTTGATATATGCATATGTACCTGATATGACCAACATGCTATATGGATAATGTATTACAAAAAAAAAATACAGCTATTGATTGACCGAACCGTTACATAAATTGTTACCGGGGTAATTGGGATAAAATATGAAGTGACCGTAGGTTCAGCTCTGATCCAGCTGGTAATTCCTTTACCGTTACAGGTTCCTATGCTTCGGCCAGGGTAATTCCTCACCGTTACCGTTACAGGTTCCTATGCTTCGGCCAGGGTAATTCCTCACCGTTACCGTTACAGGTTCCTATGCTTCGGCCAGGGTAATTCCTCACCGTTACCGTTACAGGTTCCTATGCTTCGGCCAGGGTAATACCTACCATACCGTACCGAACAGTTCCTAAGGTAATTCCTTAGGATGGCACCTATGCCCTATGAGCATTGGTTAACGCCTTTGACGCAGTTTTGGGGAAACTGCCTCTTGGAGTGTGGTTGGAGGGTTGATAAAAGATTAAATCATACCGTATTGTTATCTGAACTATAAGTTTTGAACTGAAAATGTATAATATATTGTTGTTGTACATTTTTACTTACACTGTTTGGAACACACTAGGAACCGAACTCTGTAATTCCACCTCCGTACATTATAGCCTATAATTACCGTCTAATTCTTGATGATTGAATAAAGAACAAGTACCGTTATCCTCAAGTAAAACGTTACCTAAAATATAAAAAAAGAAATGAAGACCGTTACTGCGTAAAGCATCATGAAAATGTTATGCCTACCATATATCTGCATGAGCTTATAGCATCTTTTGGTAGTTTTGTATTACTGAGCTTTTCCAAGCTCACGTTGTTTTTACTATCGCAGGTTAAAGGAAAATATCATGGTATAACTTTTGACATCAGTGTTTGGAGTTCTCTCGGCGTTGCTCTTGGAGTACGGTACCGGCATAGTTAGTGGGCATGCATATTATTATTGTTTCATGATAGTGTCTGTAAAACGTTTTCTAAAATCCTGTTATATGTTTAAATGATTTCATGAAGGAGTATTTTCAACAAAAGTTACCGTTATAATTTAATATGTATTTTTCTGAGAAAAATGTTTTATGTGTATTTTTACCGTCGGTCGCTCCTGTGACCCTAATGTGGCTTCCTAGGATCTGTCATAACGCATAGGCGGGTCTAGGGGGTTACACGGATTGAGATTGTTGCAGAGGAAGATGGGAATGCCTATGTGAAGTTGAAAAACATTGAAGAATTTCTGCAGATAAAAAGGACCATCAAGTGTTGGATTTCCAAATATGTAGTTGTAAATTCATACAAGTAAATAAAATTCATTTTCTGGGAAAAACCTTGAATTAAAGGTATAAATTAATAGGGATTTCGATAAATTGTTTGTATATGTTTATATATGTTCGTTCATTAAATTAAGTAAATGATTACAAACAAATTAATGGTGTTCAACGGTGTTCATCGTTAGTGGTGTTCAACAATGTTTGTCGCACGTAGTAGACTTATCCTATATATTCAAGATATGTGTCAGATGTGTTATGTCTCTGCTATAAATATATGTACATAGGTTTGTCAATTCTCATACGAATTTAAACTAATTAATTTGAATTCTGCTTATCTGATTAAATTTAATTTATCATAAAACTTGATAATTTAAGTTTATCAACTTGAACTTAAAAAATCAACTTGAACTTAAAAAGGACTTAAATTATAAATAAACTCAATCAAAATACCCAAATCTAGGAAAAACTAAATTCAAAATGACTCAAAAATGACTTACTTGACCCAATTGACAAAACTTGAAATGACATGAACAAATAACTCAATCCAGAAATCCCAATGACCCAAACTCCAAACAACTTCAACTTAAAATTGACTCAATGAACGATCCAAAATTTTTACAACTCAAATTGACTCGATCTAAATTGATTTAGTTTAAAACTAACTTAATTCACCCAATTAATAGATAAATTATTTCATACACCTTTTCACCACGTCAACTATAGTTTCAACCATTAAAAATTACCCGTATCACCACTTTCCTCTACATCATTAGTCCACTCAAATTAAAATGTTCAAATAACTAATTTTAAATGGTGTCAAAAAAATGAGTGTAGATTCACAAGTTAATAATGATGTGGAAAAAATGTGATGTAAATTATTTTTTGATTAAGTAGAGAGATAATTTTTTTGATGAAAATCATTTTTAGTGGTTGAGAGCATAATTAACATGATAAAAAGATTTCATATAATATTAGAATATGTTTGTTTTTTTATCAATGGAAAGTATGATTTATTAGGAATCAAACCATACAAACTACCATATGTCTCATTAAAAAACCTCTCTATCCTAAATTGGAAGAAAAAGAGTGCAAAATGGCAGTCACAAAAGAGTCAACACCAAACACCAAGAACGGAAAGCACTCAATTAGTCACAAAAGAGTCACAAAATATGTTTGTTAACATTTTGTGAAATTAGATTAAATTTTTAATTTAAGATAATATTTATATTAATGCATGACAGGTAGAATGATTTATTTATTAAAAATTGAATTCAGAATTGAATTACCATGAAAGTTCTATCAGAATGTAAAAAAATATTTAAATGGATTGTGAGACCTCATGTCTATGTTAATATCAAACTGCCAAATTCGAACCAGCGACCTAAGTTTACAGCATAAGGGCGTTAAGCATAATTTGTATTGCATAGAAGCAACGGAAAAGATCGTCCATGAGTAAGGTTTTTTTTTGAAAAGGGGAATTTTATTAATAAAGGTAAAAATATCGACCTCGTTAAGAAACTTCCTAAAGCCTATAGAGGAAAAAGAGCGCACGATGTTAATGCTTATTACACACTAATTACCATGTCCGAGACTCAACTTAGAAGTATACAAATCATGAGAACATAACTCAGGGAAAAAAAAAGCAAAAATGAAATCCAGTACTACTGCCCTTATTCATGAGTAAGGTTTTAGTGCTATGTTTAAAAAGAGCTCAAATAGGTGTTAACAAGAAAAGGTGAAAGGCATAATGCTAAAAGTTTCCTCAATATTTTATGAAAATATTACTTTAGTTTTTATTTATTTTTATTTTTGTTTCACTTTGACTCAAAATGTCTTACATAGATGAAAATTGTTAGTTGAGTAATAATTACCGCGGAATGATTATGTGACATGTTGACTTGGCTTGAGATGTTCATGTGGCACTTTGCCACGCCAATAATTTTTTATAGATAATTTTAAATTTTTTAAAATTAATAAATATCGATTTATTTAATTTATTGTTTTTAGTTTTTTCAAAAATAAAAATAATAATTTCTTAGATTTATTTTTTTTAAAAAAAATTTCTTAATTTTAAAAAAACAATAAATTAAATAGTTTACTATTTTTAAAAATTTTAAAATAATAAATCAAATAAATTGTTATTTTTTAATTTTCTAAAAATAAATAATAATTTATTTAGTTTTTTATTTTTTTAAAAATAAAATAATAAATTAAATTAAGAAGTATTTATTATTTTTTTTAAAAAATATTTTAAAACAGTAAATCAAATAATTTATTACTTATTAAATTTAAAACAATAAATTATTATTTTTTATTTTTTAGGAAAATTGAAAATATTTTTTTTAAAAAATTTAACGTGATACTTTGTCACGTTAGCGTCCAAGCCAAGTCAACATGTCACATTATCATCTTGTGTTGACCGTTAGTCAACTAACAATTTACATTCACAGGGTTATTTTTACCCAAAATGAAACGCTAGAAGTAAAAAATAGATTAGAAAAATAAAAGCCAAAAAAACTATTCATAAAACGTTAAGAATATTTTTTTTTAACATTATGTCTATTTTTAAACTATCTTCATACGTAAGATTTTCAAACTAAATCCCAATATCATACGTAAATTCATCAAACTAAATCACAATAATTAAACTAACTTAAAAATATTATTAAACTATTACACAATGGTTTTCCTTTTAAAGAATGAAACTTGTTATACCAAATTAAACCGACCCCGATTAAACACGAACATTTTTCCGATTCAACATCAATCCATATAAAAAATTTAATTATTAGTTAGTCTAGTGGGATGAGAAGTTGAGTTCTTCAGGTTGAAAATTTTGAATTATGACATTGTGAATGAAACAAACTAAGTTAAGAGGGTCGTCCATTATTAAATATTTGTAGTATTCAATCTAAATTAGTAGATCAATGAATCAGATAATAATAATTATAACAAATAATTTATTTTTAAATTATAACCATAAACACATTTTACACTAATTCAGGTCTCTATCTCATGAAAACTCCCCTTCCCCTCTCATTAGGATAAAATTCATCTCTTTTAGATACTTTTTATGGTTCAATATTTAAAAAAAACAATAAGCTTGAACCGTAAATTTTAAATACTAAACAATTTTAAACTCTAAAAAATATATCCTACCATTAATTCTCTAAATAAATTTTAATTTTTAGGGTAAACTACACAGATGACCACTGAACTATGGGTTTGGTGTCAAAATGACCACTATATTATTTTTCGTCACAAATGCACCACACAACTATTTAAATGGTTCCATTTTAGCCACACGCCGTTAAAAAAAATGAAAAAGTTGACGGAACTGTTAAAAAAATTGGTATAATTACACATTTGGTCTTCTATATTTATACGATATATCAATTTAATACTAATTTTAATCTAATAAAATAAATTAATTATTCAATAAGATGGTGACACGTGTCACCTTATTGGAAGTCTTTAATTATTTTTATTTAATTAATTTTCCACCTGTCACCCAATTGGAGGTGGAAAAATGAAAGGAACAAAATCCCCCCTACCAAGACTTGAACTCAAGACCTCTGGGTACACAAGCTGTGTGCTTGCCACTAAACCAAGCACACTTTCGTGCTATGAGGTCATTAATATATGTATTTAATGATTGTTAATGCACAGAAAAATTAAAGAGAAGAAAATGCAATTGCAAGGATTCGAACCAAGGACCTCATGGTCCAAAACACATGTGCTTGCCACTGCACCAAGTGTATGTCTTGTGATATAAAGTACAACATTTAATATATGTCTTATATATATTTTAATGCTTGAGAAAAGGAATGAAATGTGGTTTTAAGAAATTTGAATGTAATATTTTTATGATCCATTAAAAAATCTAACCCAATTAAATAAATCTAATAACTAAATTAAAGTTAACAATATTAAATTGTGTTTGTGAGTTTGAATTCGCTAAATGAATTTATATATAATTTGGAGTAGTTTAAGATAATTATATATAATAATTTAATTAAATTTTTAATAAATATTAAAATTATTAATTAAGTAAAAAAATCAATTCAACGATTATATACGTGGAATTATAAAAATAAATCTAAAATTGAAAAATATATTAAATTTAGTTTAAAATATAAAAATTTTAAAATGATATTTATATTGAAAATAATATTAATTTTTTATTATTTTAAATCGTGCACTAACTATAGTTTAAAATATATACAAAATATTGTTAACTTTAATTTAGTTATTAGATTTATTTAATTGTGTTAGATTTTTTATGCATCATAAAAATATTACATTCGAATTTCTTAAAACCACATTTCATTCCTTTTCTCAAGCATTAAAATCTATATAAGACATATATTAAATGTTGTACTTTATATCACATGACATACACTTGGTGCAGTGGTAAGCACATGTGCTTTGGACCATGAGGTCTTTGGTTCAAATCCTTGCAATTGCATTTTCTTCTCTTTAATTTTTCTGGGCATTAACAATCATTAAATGCATAAATTAATGACCCCATAACATGAAAGTGTGCTTGGTTTAGTGGCAAGCACACAACTTGTGTACCCAGAGGTCTTGAGTTTGAATCCTGGTAGGGGAGATTTTGTTCCTTTCATTTTTCCACCTCCAATAAGGTGGTGACACGTGTTACCATCTTATTGAATAATTAATTTATTTTATTAGATTAAAATTAGGACTAAATTGATATATTGTATAAATATAGAGGACCAAATGTGTAATTATACTAATTTTTTTAACAGTTCCGTCAACTTTTTCGTTTTTTTTAACGACGTGTGGCTAAAATGGAACCATTTAAAATGTTGTGTGGTGCATTTGCGACGAAAAATAATATAGTGGTCATTTGACACCAAACCCATAGTTCAGTGGTCATCTGTGTAGTTTACCCTAACTTTTAATCATAACGCTAAACTTATATTTTTTAGTATGGAACATAAAAAGGACACCGAAAATGATAGAAAATTTATATTCCTCTCATTATCACAAAATTTTAAGTAAACATGTTCTTTGCATAACAAATGGATTACAATAACTTATGCCATTTTCGTGAAAGTTTAGGCGATTTTCTATTCTATCATCTAGCAATTGCACTAACTTATTCGTGTATGTTAAATTGTTAATTATTACACTTAAGCCAACAGTTTTTTTTTTTTTTTTTTGTAATGATACACTTAAGCCAACAGTTTGTCTTATTCTAAAAGGAATTGGTATAGTTTTAAACTTAAATTTAGAAGTGAATAAAAACTCTACTCTAGTAAAAAAATAAGAAATCATTTAAGTAAAAAATAAGAGTTACTCAATTGAATGGAAATTTTGATCATGCATAAATCTAATCAGGGGTTAGGAAATAAAAAAATATTATCATTAAAAAACTTTAATCTTCTACGGTTCTTATACAACTTTGCTAAACCAAAGGATTTATCTACTTTCAATAATTAATTTTAATTAAATTTGAAAATACAAGTAAACAGTTGAATAGTTCATTGGTTAGAGTGTGTGGCTGTCAAGTGTCAACCACAAGGTTGAAGGTTCAAGCCCTCCTATTCTTTATGTTTTTCTCCTTTCCATTTTGCTTTGAATGGACCCAATACCAATTGTAGCTAATACATCGACTGAATTAATGTTATATAATAAATTAATTCAGGAGGTTGATTGAATTGGCCTATTAGCTTAGCTGGTTAGAGCTTTCTTTCCAAACGCCGTCGTTTCCTCCAAACAAACAAATCACAGTATTTTTCGTCGCAGTAAAGTGACATGATAATTCTTCAGAAAGGTTCTGTTTTGGGTGATCGGTCATCTCCTGTTTCGTTCCGCAAAATTAGTTCTAGCAATTAACAAACTATCAGTTCAGTTGGTTAGAGCGTGTGGCTATTAACCACAAAGTTGAAGGTTTAAGCCCTCCTTCTAGCGTTTATGTTTTTTTCCTTTCTATTTTGCTTTTAATGGACCCAATACCAATTGTAGCTAATACATCGACTGCATTAATGTTATATAATAAATTAATTCAGGAGGTTGATTGAATTGGCCTATTAGCTCAATTGGTTAGAGTGTTGTGCTAATAACGTGAAGGTTGCAGGTTCGAGACTTGCATGGGCCTTTGTTTTTATATTTCTTGAATTTTTCGTCGCAGTAAAGTGACATGATAATTCTCTAGAAAGGTTCTGTTTTGGGTGATCGGCCATCTCCTGTTTCGTTCCGCAAAATTAGTTCTAACAATTAACAAACTATCAGTTCAGTTGGTTAGAGCCTGTGGCTGTTAACCAGAAAGTTGAAGGTTTAAGCCCTCCTTCTAGCGTTTATGTTTTTCTCCTTTCCATTTTGCTTTTAATGGACCCAATACTAATTGTAGCTAATACATCGACATCATTAATGTTATATAACAGATTAATTCAGGAGGTTAATCACATTGGCTTATCAGCTCAGCTTGTTAGAGCACTGTGTTAATAACGTGAAGGTTGTAGGTTCGAGATCTGCATAGGCTATTGTTTTATATTTTTTTTCAAACGTCGTCGTTTCCTCCAAACAAACAAACCACAGTGTTTTTCGTCGCAATAAAATCGGATATTCCAACATGAAGCGAGAGCAAAGTTTGGTGACATGATAACTCTCCAGAAAGTTTCTGTTTTGGGTGATCGGCTATCTCCTGTTTCATTTCACAAAATTGGTTCTAGCAATTAACATACTATAATCTCAGTTGGTTAGAGTGTGTTGCTGTTAACCATAAGGTCAAAGTCAAGCCCTCCTAGTGTTTATGTTTTTCTTCTTTCCTTTTGCTTTGAATGGACCCAATACCAATTGTAGCTAATACATCGACAACATTAATGTGCATTAATGTTATATAATAGATTAATTCAGGAGGTTTAATGCATTGGCTTATTAGCTCAACTGGTTAGAGCATCATGCTAATAACGCGATGGTTGTAGGCTCAAGACCTGCATGGCCTATTATTCTATATTTTTTCCAAATGCCGTCGTTTCCTCCAAACAAACCACAGTGTTTTTTCGTCGCAGTAAAATCGGATATTCCAACATGAAGCTCCCCCCAATGCCTCCTTCCTTTCCCTTCATAGGCAATGCCATATTGCTTGCCAAATCTTCACCTGAGAGCAAAGTTCGGTGACATGATAATTCTCCAGAAAGGTTCTGTTTTGGGTGATCGGCCATCTCCTGTTTCGTTCCGCAAAATTGGTTCTAGCAACCAACATACTATCAGTTCAGCCGGTTATGGACCTACAAATTCTTCCAAATCAAGATGTGTTGATAAGGACAAGAAAGAAGGCAAAGCAAGAGCAGTTGAACAAGAAGAACAGAGAGGCTGATGATTTTGTTATATCATATGTGGATACGTTGTTGGATCTACAACTCCTTGAGGAGAAAATGAGGTATGGTATAGTTGATAAGAACAAGTAAAATATGACGCGTCAACTCGAATAACTCAAAAATTTTTAACTCGACTCAATCAAACGCTCACCCCTAAGCCTCTTCTTGCATGATGGGTGTATAGATCAAAATTATCACTATCATTTTTTTATAAATAAATATCACCACCCTTAGCACTAAAAATCTCCTACTCTTTTTTGGTGCTATTTGAGATTAAGATTTAAGATATATGGTGTAGGGTTTAATTTTTAGATTTAGAATTTATGATTTAAAATTTAAAATTTAATTTTTTAGTATTGAAATATTAGCATAAATAAAAACACACAAAAAAAAACATATGATTTCCGTTCATCCTTAAGTGTGTAGCACATGCATTTTTCTTGTTCATAATAACTAATAAGGGCCACACCATGTTAACCAGCATGGAAGAATAGAATTTTCGGACATAATTATTAACTTACTACAAAGCCTCAAACTTGTGTCATTTTTAAACATGAATAGACGCAAAATACTTAATAAAATTATACGGGACTTTAAAAGTTTAAGGAATTTAAAATTAGATCATCATTATAAAATAATTTTTTTAAAATATATAATAATTTAAAATTTTTAAGGAATGCGACTATCCCCAACGCCTCTCTCGACGCGTCTTTATTTTTGGGTACCCAAAAATTCATACTTTTTGAGTCAGATGAGGATCAAATGAGTTATTTCTTTACTATAAATATATGTAAATAGGTTTGTCAATTTTCATACGAACTTGATCTGGTTAATTTAAATCTTAAACCGGTTAAACTTAATTTATTATAGAAGTTAATGATTTAAATTTGTCAACTTGAACTTAAAATGAATTAATTATAAATAAACTCAATCAAAATGACCCAAGTGTAGGATAAACTAAATTCAAATGATCCAAAATCGATCTACCTCAAAAAGTAACCTACAATGACCCAAATGACAAAACCTAAAATGATACGAACCTACTCAATCGACAAATCCTAGTGACCCAAACTCCAAACAATTTGAACTTAAAATTGGCCAAATTCTAAATGAACCGAATATTTTATAACTCAAATTCACTCGATCTAGATTAATTCGGTTCTAAATCATATTAATTCACCTAATTAATAAAGAAATTATTCCATTAAAAATTGCTCGCATCACTATTTTTCTCTAGATCGTTAGTCCACTCAAATCAAACACCCACACTGATTTTAAATGATGTGAAAATTGAGTGTAGATTATTTTTTCTCAATTATATGTATTTGTAATGTTAGAATATTTTGTTATTTATATTTTGTGAAATTAGATTAATTTCTTAATTCAAATAAGGATTTATATTATATGCACCGACAGTGAAAACAAAAATTTCCACAAATACTTTAGTTTAGGGGTTTATGAATCTGGTTTAGGGTTTAGAAATTTAGAATTTAGAGGTAAGGGTTTAGTTAGGTAATATGGTTTGAGATTTAAATTTTAATTATTAAACCCTAAATTTTAACCATAAATCACAACCCCTAAAAATCATATTACCCTAAAACTAAATCCTAACATCTAAACCCTAAAATATAATTTTATACCATATCTTCTGCTCCAAAACCCTTAAATTCTAAATTTCTACTCCATAACCCCTAAACTATATCCACCGCCAATATATAATATATAT
Organism: Hibiscus trionum; assembly: GCA_030270665.1. Classification (NCBI taxonomy): domain Eukaryota; kingdom Viridiplantae; phylum Streptophyta; class Magnoliopsida; order Malvales; family Malvaceae; genus Hibiscus; species Hibiscus trionum. The sequence continues at coordinate 73,259,799 of BSYR01000003.1, read as the reverse complement.
ATTAATGCATGACAGGTATAATGATTTAATTATTAAAATTGAATTGCCATGAAAGTTCTACCAGAATGTCAAAAATATTTGAATGGATTGTGGAGAATTCATGTTTTAAAATCCGACCTGCCGGATTCGAACCAGCCACCTAAGGATTAAACTAGGGAAATTATGCTACAGTCCTCCGCTCTACAAACTGAGCTAAGGTCGGGTTACAATATGTTGGAAATAAGCATATTTAAAATTGAATAGAAGCAATGGAAAAGATTGTCCATTAGTAAGGTTTTAGTGCTATGTTTAATAAGAATTCGAATGGGTGGTGACGAGGAAAAGTCAAAGTGGAGTTCTTTTAAACTATCTTCGTATGTAAATTTATCAAATTAAATCCCAATAATGAAACCAACTTAAAAATACTATTAAACTATTACACCATAGATTTCCATTTAAATAATAAAATTTGTGATACCAAATCAAACCGACCCAAATTAAAATTGAATATTTTTTTATTTAACATCAACCTATATTTAAAAAATGGGTAAAACATCAAAATACCACTAAACTTTGTTAAATAAAATAAAATGGTAATCAAACTTTCAAATGTTATAAAATGATAATTAAACTTTATATTTTGTAACAAAATGGTAACTCGACTGTTAAAGGTTGTTAAATACTTAAAGTGACTATTATGAAACTTTGTATAATAGCACATTCAGTCCTTCATATTTACACGTTTAATCAATTTAGTCATAATTTAAAAATTTCAATAAATTTAACCCTTATTATTTACACATTCTTTCAATTTGATCTTATTTATAGTTGGAAAAAATATTAAATATTTACATATATGTGCTTTAAAATATTCAAGAGAAAAAATATAACATATGCTTGTCTGCATCGCTTGGGTAGCTGAGATTAATTAAAGGCCATAAAACGACAATAGAAATTTAGAATGGGGTTGTTCATAACAGCTTGTGCTTAAGAAAGTGCAGATGTAAGAGTTAAGAGTAGGTTAAGATAAAGACAACGTACGGGTGGAGAAAATGTTGGAAAAGCCAAGCCCGTAAGATCGTTCAGGCAGGCCCCTTTGGGGTCTCCAAGGTTCATGTTCCATCATACTGTAACACCCTAAGTTTTGTTTTAATTATTTAAGGCTATAGGTAAAAAAAAGGGAAAGAAGAGAAAATAACAGCCAAGGGATTTGAACCCTTAACCCTATGCTTAGTGAACCTAACTATCTGTGCTAAGTTATTCCTCAATTATTAACCTCCCATCGACTTTATATGAGATTTATGTATCACGGTTCTGATATAAAAAAAGAAGAAGAAGAAAGATATTAATTATTATGTTTGAACAATTTTCCCACATGTTAGAATTTTTTTTTACACGTTTTGGATCTGGAAATTTACGAGACCTTTCCCATTCTCTCGACTGTCCCTTACCCCCCACCGTTTGTCTTTCCGATCGACGCCACCGCTCGGCTGTTACCGCCATTGCAGCCGCCGGTGTGTTCGCCGTTGCACCACAAGTTTAACCTCGTTCGCCACTCGTGCTGCTTCATTGTCGTCCGACGGGAGAAAGGTCTGGAAGGTTCGTCGAAAACCAAACTTTTGCTCTCGAATTTCTAAGTTTTCCGGCCTCAGTCGTCGTCCGTTCGCGAAACGGACACCAGATCTGAGCCCTTGGCGTGTCGGCGTGCAAAGCCCGCCCAAGTAATCGTCCGTTCGACGACAGGAAGAGCTTCATCGGAGACACAATCTTCCGGCCTTTCCATTTCTGTTTGGGGTAAGATCCGACGAGCTTTCCGGTTAATTTTTATGCCATTTTTTGTTGAGTTGAAACTCAGGTTTAATGTGCTTCTTTTCCAGGTTCAAAATCGTGTTTTTCCGATCGCCGGCGACCAGATCTGGTTAGGGTGAGTTGACAGGTTTAATTACGGTCTGAGGGTTCGAACCGGCCTAAACCGGTCCAACCCGATCTGAGCCCAAGCCCAATTCGGTCCAAACACAAACCGACCTAACCCGTTATCTCGATCCGTTTGCCCGACCCATTTGTCCGACCAGACGTCCTAACCCGAGCCCATACACGAGTTTGATCCATATCCGAGCCCAACCCATCAACAGAGTCAGCTCAGTGAGTCAACCGAGTCAGCTTAGTGAGTCAACGAGTCAACCCAGTTGACTGCTGACGTCAGCGTTGACTCTGACCCCGTTGACCGTTGACCTGCTGATGTCAACGTTGACTTGCTGACATCAGCGTTGACTTTGACCGTTGACCAATAAGTCAAATTTTCCGAAAACTCTTGTTTTATGTTTTTCGACGTCCTGAGTCTGTTTTTGAAGCCCGTTTAGCAAAATTTTAATCCGAAAGCCTCTGAATTTGACCTTGAGCCGAACTTATTAATGTACTTAATTATTGGTTAAGAGCTTGTGAGTAAGGTCTGATCTTAGAATTTGTGTAATTGAAGGTATTCTCGGTTCCTTGGATGCATGATGTTGAGGAATGTCGAATTCGGGTTCGAGGGTATTCGAATGTCGTATCATGAATCGACCGATGTAGCTTGAAGTTAAGGTAATACATTACTACCACTTGTATGCTTTATGTACATGTTGATATCCGGTTAACGCATGCATGCTTATGATGAAGTGTTGTGTAAACTCTGATTTAAGCTGAATCAGATAAGAGAAATAAGTTTGGAAATTATTAAAACCAAAATATTCGAATAAGGATACTAATAGACCAGAAGTATCGAAAGTTAATAGTAATAAAATAATACAGTTAAATCCGTAACTCGATCAATGATGTCTAAGATTCAATACCCATAATATGGAGTAAAGGATATTGGATATGAGAATTGCAGAAATGCCCTTGAGGTATAAGAATGACTAAACTGCCCCTAATAAAGGAAGTGACCCGAAATCTGCATTCGACCTGATTGAAAAATTACTCTACTTAAGATGTATGTTTTATTGGAAAAGACTTCGGCATCATTATTCATATGTGTGTGATACTAAAGGAAACTTGGATTTTCCCCTGAGCTCTGTATAACACATGAATGTGAATTTACTGGAATCATCATTGTATTCTTGAGCTGATCCTTACGACAGTAATGGATGAATTAATTGGAATGATCGTAATGACCAAAAAGACTGTAGTACCTTCGAGCACCGAAATTCTTAATTAATCAGAATGACAATTTTACCCTTAAGTTCTAAAATGAGTAAACCGTCTGTAAGGGTCGAAGAGATCAAGACGACCTAGTCTCTACCGAGTACGTAAACGATGGAGGTGCTAAATAGTAAAATTTGACAAAAGTGGTAGATTTACCCCAATTTCCAAAAAGACCGAAAAGCCTTTTGAGTTAAATAGTCAATTATGCATTTGAAGAAATTTTGGGATTTCTATTAAGACTTTAAGGGCTAAAGTGCCCCTAAGTGTTAGGAAGCACACTTTTGTATGTTAATCACTCCTGATATTAATATAAGGTTGGAAGTTTTCCGCACAAAATATAAGTTCGGCTACTCTGTGGCAAGTCTTGTGGTGAATTATGAAATCAACCGTTCAAATATATATTAAATATTGTAAATCGTAATTTTATATTACTGGGCTAAATTACAAAAATCACCCCTGATAATTAAAAGACTAAAATGCCCTCGTTGGCTAAAGTAATTAAGATAGCCATGAATGTATTCGATATCGTGAATGATCTTGACATAGAAATCTCTGAATACCTGATTGGAAGCCTGATGAGCAAATAGAATTTCATGAGCGACTGTTTATGCTTTGTTGGTATAAATTACCAAAATGTCCATATGTGATAAAATGACCATAATGCCCTTGTAGGCTTAAATGACTAAATAACTCATGATGCGTTTAAACTCTCAAAGATCTTGATGTATCACCTCCTGAATATTTGGGTTAAACCGTTAGTATGAACCCCTTTTAATAGGGGCCACGTTTCAGAAATTTGTTCAAATTGTCAAAAGTTTAATGTGTCCCCTTCCGTAAATGCCAAGTATCTTCAAGAAATAATCTATCTCACCTAGTGTGTTCCATGTGTGATATATTTTGTTGAATGGATTGTATGATGATTTAATCATGAATAATATTATGTTTGATGAACATTTCAATTGTTATTGAGATTGCATCACTATGTTGGAAAATGAGATGAAATAATGAACTGGATATATGATGACATTCTCTGCCTACTTGATGTATGTTTGCTCAATCTGTATACTTGTTATGTGATTGCTTGATCTGTGATGGTATTGTCTGACTGTTTGATGAACTTGATAGTATGATCTGTTAGCTTGACCTATGATGGTACAATCTGTTTGCATGATGAATGATGAAAATGTCTGCTCTGCTCTGCTTAATGGTATGCCCATTCATCTGTCAAAAGCATGAATCTTCCGTCTCTGATACTCTGAATAGAATGTCTGTCACATGTATTTTGTTACTCATGTCTAGAATCTGAACACCGATTACTATCTGGGGTATATTGCTGGGTTATATTATGAAGTCTCTGTCGGTACAGCCCTGATCCAGCTGGTAAATCCTTATGGACTCAATGTCTCCCCTTGAGTAGGTACCGATGCTTTAGCACGGGTAAATCCTTATGGACCTAAGGCAGCCCTGTAACCCCCTTAGACCCGTCTATGCGTTAATATGGATCTTAAGAAGTCACATTAGGGTCACCGGAGCGACCCACGTTAAAATTTCAAATAAACAAAGTGCTAAACTATTTAAAATCGTAAACAAAGTTTTGAATTAAAATACAATTTCAGAAACATTCAGACAATGAAACAAAAATGTGACAAAAGTTGTTAGTACAAGTTTCATACTCGAATATAAAACAACACGTGACATACATGCCCCTAATTACACAGGTGCCGTACTCCGCAAGCAAAGCCGAAGAAGCTCCCATACCGACGTTGATAGCTACAACATGGTAGATCCTTAACCTGTGATGGTAAAACAACGTGAGCTTCGAAAAGCTCAGTAATACAAACTACCAAGTGATGCTAAAGGTACAAGTAGGTATATGAAAACTTAACATCGTCATGAAGAATTAGGCAACAGTAAGCTCAAATACGATTCGATAATTTAGTGAAGCATTATTAGGAGGTCACAGAGTTGTTCTTTATTTGATCACCCGAACCGTAAGAGGTGAGTCTAAAGCCAGAGATTCAAAAGAGATTCGGATTTCAGAAGTTGAATCAAAGAGTTCAGAGTGGTCCATTAAATGTGAATTATAAGTTTACTGAGGGTTCAACATTGATACATTAATTTAGTAGGGTATGTTTCAGAAGAGGTCAGAAAGTTTTATTAATTTACTTAACTATCCCAACCGAACTCCAAAATTCAGTCCCCTGAACTGTATACAGAAGGTCTTACCCTAGGCCTGAGGCGTAGCAGCCTACCTAAGGGGATGCCTTAGGTCCAGAAAGACTTACCCTAGGCCCGTGGGCGTAGAAGCTTAACAGAAAGACTTACCATAGGCCGTTGGGCGTAGGAGCTTGGTCTAGAAGGACTTACCAGCGCTGAGCCTACAGATCATTATTCATATCCCAGATAATATATCCAGATGATTTCAATTTATATTCAGAAGACAATATTACAGAAAATAGCTAGCAAATCTATTTTTATACCAGAATATATATATCAAATTTATTTATCATCATCATTATTATTATTTCGTATTCAATGTCATATATCAAATATATTTTTCATATCAGAGGTCAGAAATCAGAGAATTGCTTTCCTTTCGTATTACAGTATCATACTTTTAAATTTTTAAGCATATGGTCTTGGTTTAGAACAGAAAGTATTTACAGATACATGGTACACACTTTATAGCCTCATTCATTTCTTAGAGGTACTTGATAGATATCAGGAAGATGACATTTGACAATTTTAGACTGATTTTAGAACGAGGCCCCTGCGAATAGAGGAGTTTGATAAGACGGATCGAATCAACATCGAAAGTTGATGCATCAGAATCATTGGGATTTCAGATATATCACGAACAGAATTAAATGTTACATCTTATGAGGGTATTAAGGTCATTTTGACCTTCAAAGGGTAAACTGGTAATTTGAACCATCAAGGTATAAACGATGATGTGTGGAATTTAGGACTTCTAGCTGCTCGTCAAGTTTCCGAGCCCCTTTGAACTAATTGGAACCTACTAACACAATGTTTAATATCTCACCGGATTGGTACACTTCAACCATTCATTTCTCAGAACTGACTACAGAGCATAACATCAATAGTTCACCTTCACCAATCGTCCACTGAACTTATTACCAAAAATCAAGCATATATTCGAGTGGTATTTTCCAAGTATTCAAACATGTGCATTGTATCTGAACCCATTCCAAAACATCGAATGAGTCTTAGGAGAATAGGTCCCTCTCACTATTAACTATGTACTTTCTCCAAATAAATTACACTTGCCTTCACTCGATATTCTCCCACTATCATCATGGTATCTGAATCAACCAACTGTCTCGGGTCGTATTTTGCCACATTTGGAGCCATTACATTTGTTTGTCTTTGTCGGGATTTCTAATTCCATGTCTTAGGGTCATTGTGACCCATTTCAGTCTTATCGGTATTCGAGGGTATTTCAAACATTATGATGCTAAAAAATATTTTAATTATTCAGAATTTATCGGTTCTTCCATCCATTCACTTGTTAAAGTTCTCGAGAGTAAATCCATCATTTTGATTAATTGGGCAATCGGTGCCGAGGAATGATTATTCTTTTGGGCAATAGGGATATTTCGATCGATTCAGCCTTGTCAGTATTTCCAAACATTTCAGTCATTTCAATCAATTCAACAATTTACGCAACTTTGACTAATCCAAACATACAATTATTTTCTCGTGAATGTCATCAGAGATTATTCAATCTTAAAAAGAGTCTGAGCAAATTTGCAGTCTCAAAGGTGAAGCCTAGCTACTATAACTTCCCAAGCAAACTTCAAGATTTTCAGAAGGTTCGGATGTTTTACTGAATCTAGAGTAGATTCTCAGACCACTCTCATAAATAGGGATATTTTAGTTATTTTCATACATCGAGTGCATTTTCGTAATTCATTAGCCAAAATAATTAAACTTAGAGATTAACCCTTTTTATTAATCGTTTACTGAACTCGAAAATCCTTTCGATTTATCAAACCTCTTATGCGAATATTTGTCTTGACCATTAATATTCTTATTTCTTAATTGATTGACAGCAGCAGAATTAATCACATACTCAATCATAGTCGTGCAAGCATTAACCGAATACCAACAAGTTTTAGAAGCATGCAAAGAGTAGTAATGTATTACCTTGGCTCCAAGCTACATCGGTCGATCCGTGAACGACGTTCGAACACTCGAACCCGAATTTGACATCCCTCAACAATTCGTATTTAAGGAACTGTGAGTACCTTCAATTACACAAATTTACAATTCAGTCCTTATTCACCGACCCCTAACTGAATAATTAGATACATATATAAGTTTGGGTTCAAGGTCAGATTCGAAGGCTTTCGGGTCAGAATTTTGTGAAACGGGTTTCAAAAACGGACTCAGGACGTCAAAAAACATAAAATAGGGCTTTTCGAAAAAATTTGACTTTATGGTCAAAGTCAACGCTGACATCAGCAGGTCAACGGTCAACGGGGTCAGGGTCAACGCTGACATCAGCAGGTTAAAGCTGACATCAACGGGCAAAGGTCAACTGAGTTGACTCAGCTGACTCACTGAGCTGACTCGGACTGAGTTGACTCAGCAGACGGGTTGGGCTCGGATACGGGTCGGGTTATCGGGTTCGGATCGGACGGGTCAAGCACGTGTTCGAGTTTGGGCTCAGACCGGGTTGAACTCGGACCGGATTAAATCGGTTCAAACTGGGTTTTACCTTTTGATAAGGCCTCGTCGGCCGATCGCCGGAAAAAGGTAGCCGGAGACACTTTTGACATCGTTTCTGCCGGAAAACATATGCACATCAAATCCACATTCCAAAGCATACGATAATAGTACAAAATAAGCCGAAAATGAGCCAAAAGTTTACCTGAAATGCGAACATTGCGCCAGAAAATACGAAGCTCCGACGAGAGCCTTGCCGTCGTCGGACAGACGATTTGCCGGTAGGGTTTTGCTCGGCTCGGTTCCTTGAGAACAATGGCAGCTTCCAATTCACGCCACGACGCCAAATCACGACGGAAAACATAGAAAATCGAGACAAGGTTTTAGGCGAACCTTCAACTGGTTTTTCCCGACGAACGGTGGCTGCTCGCCGCGAGTGGTGGCTAGGGCGAGGTCAGGGCAGGACGACAGTTCTGATGGCGTCGGCGGTGACAACCACGAACCGCCGGTGAGGTAGATCGGACGCCTAACAGGGGAAACAAAACCTCTCTTTCTCTCTCTTCGATTGTGAAGACGATGGTAAAGCAAAAGGACGGTAGGTGAACGGTCAATTCGAATATTAAATATGTTTTAACATACTTCTCAAACTTAATTCAAATGCCTTTCAAAGCAACACTTAACAGACACGAGCACTTGGCTCAGTGGTTAAAGCTCTAGCATCTCATCCCAAAGGTCACGGGTTCAAACCCCCGTGACACCAATTCCATTTCTTTTTTTCTTTTTTTTTTGTGCTCAATTGTGCTCAATTCATTTTATCTCATTAAACCCCTTTTTTGGGGGGTGTTACAACTCTTCCTCCCTAAAAGAAATTTCGTCCTCGAAATTTACCAGAGTCAAGGAGAAATACAGAATCCACTATTTCATTCGTTCATCTACAAAAACTTTCTATCAGAGTATACTTAATCTTGGAAACTCTCAGTCTGTCACAGATTAATCTGGTAGTGCCCTCAGTCACTCGTACTGTCTTGGACCCAAAACCATCCCATATCACAATTCAGACTAACTGATCATAATACATTATTTGAATCCATACTGAATTTCATACGGTGCCAAGCAAATTCTTGTCTCATAACTGCTACTATAAGCTAGCTCAGCCAGAGGTGTGGAACCTTCCAAACTACAGCAGAAAACAAATATACAACCCAAAGGTATACCTTCCAGAATCTGAATTTCTCTTCTAGGTTAACCATCAGTTCACAGATGAAGAACTACAACTGCAGTTCAAACGAGTACCCAAAGCCTCCCATAGGGCATTCCAGAATCAGGATGTAACATCAAATTTCAATTAAGGATTACACATAATGATACACCATGCCGTATCTTTTTTTTTTGAAAAGGATTGCCTTCAAGCTGGTTGAACATGACTAAGGTATTGAACTGATATCACCTACCTTCGTCACATTTAGGCAACTGTTTCCTTCGTGCATAATAGAGTCATCACAGATCTTACATTTTCATCACGCTCTCGGACACTTATTTTAAATTCATAAAACTTTTGCTCAAATTTTCACTAGAATATACTCAAACATTATCATTATCACCGAATAACTTTACGTAGAATCTTATATCGATTATCTCACATAATCAAACATTTATTCATAAACTGAATCAAATCTTTAATTTTTTTACATACATGAACCATCTCAGAATCTTTACCCAAATTCAAATCCATCAAGCAAAAACCGAATCACAGAAGAATGTCGTAGACATTCCTTACCAACATAAATCGAGCTACGCACGACGAAATACTTAGATTCACGTATTGTATGGAAGGGAAAGATTCGACATCAGAGTTTCGGCTCGAAGGAGTACGGTTATGATCTAGAGGCATGTACATATCAGACACCCTATGACAGACGATCGGCCGATCTACCCAGAATGACGCAACTCTAAGCTCTGATACCACTAAATGTAACCCCCTTAGACCCGTCTATGCGTTAATACGGATCTTAAGAAGTCACATTAGGGTCCCCGGAGCGACCCACGTTAAAATTTCAAATAAACAAAGTGCTAAACTATTTAAAATCGTAAACCAAGTTTTGAATTAAAATACAATTTCAGAAACATTCAGACAATGAAACAAAAATGTGACAAAAGTTGTTAATACAAGTTTCATACTCGAATATAAAACAACACGTGACATACATGCCCCTAATTACACAGGTGCCGTACTCCGCAAACAAAGCCGAAGAAGCTCCCATACCGACGTTGATAGCTACAACATGGTAGATCCTTAACCTGTGATGGTAAAACAACGTGAGCTTCGAAAAGCTCAGTAATACAAACTACCAAGTGATGCTAAAGGTACAAGTAGGTATATGACAACTTAACATCGTCATGAAGAATTAGGCAACAGTAAGCTCAAATACGATTCGATAATTTAGTAAAGCATTATTAGGAGGTCACAGAGTTGTTCTTTATTTGATCACCTGAACCGTAAGAGGTGAGTCTAAAGCCAGAGATTCAAAAGAGATTCAGATTTCAGAAGTTGAATCAAAGAGTTCAGAGTGGTCCATTAAATGTGAATTGTAAGTTTACTGAGGGTTCAACATTGATACATTAATTTAGTAGGGTATGTTTCAGAAGAGGTCAGAAAGTTTTATTAATTTACTTAACTATCCCAACCGAACTCCAAAATTCAGTCCCCTAAACTGTATACAGAAGGTCTTACCCTAGGCCTAAGGCGTAGGAGCCTACCTAAGGGGATGCCTTAGGTCCAGAAAGACTTACCCTAGGCCCGTGGGCGTAGGAGCTTAACAGAAAGACTTACCCTAGGCCATTGGGTGTAGGAGCTTAGGTCTAGAAGGACTTACCAGCGCTGAGCCTACAGATCATTATTCATATCCCAGATAATATACCCCAGATGATTTCAATTTATATTCAGAAGACAATATTATAGAAAATAGCTAGCAAATCTATTTTTATACCAGAATATAGATATCAAATTTATTTATCATCATCATTATTATTATTTCGTATTCAAAGTCATATATCAAATATATTTTTCATATCAGAGGTTAGAAATCAGAGAATTGCTTTCCTTTCGTATTACAGTATCATACTTTTAAATTTTTAAGCATATGGTCTTGGTTTAGAACAGAAAGTATTTACAGATACATGGTACACACTTTATAGCCTCATTCATTTCTTAGAGGTACTTGATAGATATCAGGAAGATGACATTTGACAATTTTAGACTAATTTCAGAACGAGGCCCCTGCGAATAGGGGAGTTCGATAAGACGGATCGAATCAACATCGAAAGTTGATGCATCAGAATCATTGGGATTTCAGATATATCGCGAACAGAATTAAATGTTACAGCTTATGAGGGTATTAAGGTCATTTTGACCTTCGAAGGGTAAACTGGTAATTTGAACCATCAAGGTATAAACGATGATGTGTGGAATTTAGGACTTCTAGCTGCTCATCAAGTTTCCGAGCCCCTTTGAACTAATTGGAACCCACTAACACAATGTTTAATATCTCACCGGATTGGTACACTTCAACCATTCATTTCTCAGAACTGACTACAGAGCATAACATCAATAGTTCACCTTCACCAATCGTCCACTGAACTTATTACCAAAAATCAAGCATATATTCGAGTGGTATTTTCCAAATATTCAAACACGTGCATTGTATCTGAACCCATTCCAAAACATCGAATGAGTCTTAGGAGAATAGGTCCCTCTCACTATTAACTATGTACTTTCTCCAAATAAATTACACTTGCCTTCACTCGATATTCTCCCACTATCATCATGGTATCTGAATCAACCAACTGTCTCGGGTTGTATTTTGCCACATTTGGAGCCATTACATTTGTTTGTCTTTGTCGGGATTTCTAATTCCATGTCTTAGGGTCATTGTGACCCATTTCAGTCTTATCGGTATTCAAGGGTATTTCAAACATTATGATGCTCGAAAATATTTCAATTATTCAGAATTTATCGGTTCTTCCATCCATTCACTTGTTAAAGTTCTCGAGAGATTAACCCTTTTATTAATCGTTTACTGAAGTCGAAAATCATTTTGATTTATCAAACCTCTTATGCGAATATTTGTATTGACCATTAATATTCTTATTTCTTAATTGATTGACAGCAGCAGAATTAATCACATACTCAATCATAGTCGTGCAAGCATTAACCGAATACCAACAAGTTTTAGAAGCATGCAAAGGGTAGTAATGTATTACCTTGGCTCCAAGCTACATCGGTCGATCCGTGAACGACGTTCGAACACTCGAACCCGAATTTGACATCCCTCAACAATTCGTATTTAAGGAACTGTTGGTACCTTCAATTACACAAATTTACAATTCAGTCCTTATTCACAGTACCCCTAACTGAATAATTAGATACATATATAAGTTCGGGTTCAAGGTCAGATTCGAAGCCTTTTGGGTCAGAATTTTGCGAAACGGGCTTCAAAAACGGACCCATGACGTCGAAAAACATAAAATAGGGCTTTTCGGAAAAATTTGACTTTATGGTCAAAGTCAACGCTGACATCAGCAGGTCAACTGTCAACGGGGCCAGGGTCAACGCTGACGTCAGCAGGTCAAAGCTGACGTCAACGGGCAAAGGTCAACTGAGTTGACTCAGCTGACTCACTGAGCTGACTTGGACTGAGTTGACTCGGCAGACAGGTTGGGCTCGGATACGGGTTTGGTTATCGGGTTCGGATCGGACGGGTCAGGCACGGGTTCGAGTTTGGGCTCAGACCGGGTTGAATTCGGACCGGGTTAAATCGGTTCAGACTGGGTTTTACCTTTTGATAAGGCCTCGTCGGCCGATCGCCGAAAAAAGGTAGCCGGAGACACTTTTGACATCGTTTCTGCCGGAAAACATATGCACATCAAATCCACATTCCAAACCATACGATAACAGTACAAAATAAGCCGAAAATGAGCCAAAAGTTTACCTGAAATGCAAACATTGCGCCGGAAAATACGAAGCTCCGACGAGAGCCTTGCCGTCGTCAAACGGATGATTTGCCGGTAGGGTTTTGCTCGGCTCGGTTCCCTGAGAACAATGGCGGCTTCCGATTCACGCCACGACGCTGAATCACGACAGAAAACATAGAAAATCGAGACAAGGTTTTGGGCCAACCTCCAACTAGTTTTTCCCGACGAACGGTGGCTGCTCGCCGCGAGTGGTGGCTAGGGCGAGGTCAGGGCAGGACGACAGTTCTGATGGCGTCGGCGGTGACAACCACGAACCACCAGTAAGGTAGATCGGACGGCTAACAGGGGAAACAAAACCTCTCTTTCTCTCTCTTCGATGATGAAGACGATGGTAAAGCAAAAGGACGGTAGGTGAACGGTCAATTCGAATATTAATTATGTTTTAACATACTTCTCAAACTTAATTCAAATGCCTTTCAAAGCAACACTTAATAGACATGAGCACTTGGCTCAGTGGTTAAAGCTCTAGCATCTCATCCTAAAGGTCACAAGTTCAAACCCCCGTGACACCAATTCCATTTCTCTTTTTCTTTTTTTGTGCTCAATTCATTTTATCTCATTAAACCCCTTTTTTGGGGGGTGTTACAAGCCCCTTAGGTGGCACCTATGCCCATCGGGCCTAGGGTAAGTCCTTATGGATGCAGTTCTAGGGGACTGCATATTGGTGTAAGGTTGGAGGGTAGTTACTGGTGAACCCCTGCATGCACTTGGACATTTGTATGGAATTGTTATGTGTTCTCATGATATGTTTGGTATGCATTTATGCCTGTTTGATATGCACCTATTGGAACACACTAGACATTAAACTCGTTGTTTTTATCTTCGTAATCTATCAGCTGTATAATTCTCGTTTGCTACTCGATGATTGAATTAAAGAACTAGTATCGTTATCCTCAAGTATAACGTTACCCTGGAATAACAGAAAGGAAAAAGAGGACTGTTACTGCTTGGAACATCATGAAAATGTTATGCCTAGCTTTTATCTGCATGAGCTTATAGCATCTTTTGGTAGTTCTGTATTACTGAGCTTTTCCAAGCTCACGTTGTTTTTACTATCACAGGTTAAAAGAATATAGCATGACATAATGTTTGACATCGGTGTTCGGAGTTCCTTCAGCGTTGCCTCTGGAGTACGGTACTGTATAGTTAGTGGGCATGTATGTCATGTATGTCATGTATTGTTTTATGATAGAGTCTGTAAAGCACTTTCTGAAATTCTTGTTATGTGTTTAAATGATTTTTTGAAATAGTATTTTAAACAGAAGTTGATTTTACAGTTTAATAAGTGTTTTGAGGAAATAAAAAAATTATTTTTATGTGTATTTTTATTGTGGGTCGCTCTTGTGACCCTAATGTGACTTCCTAGGATCCGTTGTAACGCATAGGCGAGTCTAGGGGGTTACACATACTACCACCCATTTGATTCAACGCTCTTTGTTGTCTTAAGCTTAGCTCTAGCATCCTTAGCCTCCGTTTGTCACCTTTTCCGGCACCAAGAAACCTCATAGCTGCGCTTCAATTGTGTCGATATCTGTTTAAGAATGATCACAGCTGCAACAAACCTGCTGAGCTGTAATCCTTTCCGTTACACATTGTTTTCACCAGCTAGGGTTTGTTACACCAGCTGGTTTTCTGTTATGCTTTCCCTCCTTTGTATTTTAACATCTATATAAGTTGCACGAAAATGGAAGAAGAAGCAAGCTTTCTCTGCCCATCTTTCTTTATATATGTATTTCAACATGGTATCAATCGCCATGTGATCCTGGAGCCTTCTTCTGATTCTTTCTTCCCCTTCTCTTCTTTCTCTGTTTTGTTTCCTTTCCCTTCACCATGCCTAACGCTGATGCTTCCCCCAGCTCCGACTCGACTGACTCAGTACGAGTTGCTCACACCTTCACCAACAAGAAAATCAGTCTGGTTCTTGATGAGATGAACTTTCTTCTTTGGAAACAACAAATCCTCCTCACTGTTAGGAGTCATCGACTTGAGAAGCTCCTCACTGGAGCTGCCAAACCCCCTCCTGAGCTTGTCACAGGTTCAGATGGACAACAGATCTGCAACGCTGATCATGAGGCGTTTGTAGCCCAGGATAGCGCCCTTGCGTCCTAGTTATTATCAACAATCAGTGCATCCCTCCTACCCCACTTTGTTGGTGCTGAAACGGCAGCTGAAGTTTGGTCTCTCGTTCAAAAGTTTTTTGCCAACAAATCCACTACAAGTGCTATAAGCTTGCACTGCAAACTCCGATCTATTCGCAAAGGTGATGAAACAATGCGCAATTACCTTACTCAAATTAAGGAAGTCTGCGATGCTCTCTCTGCCTGTGGCAGTGCAATCTCGGACATCGAACAGATAGCCACCATTTTAAATGGTCTTCCTATCGAATACCAGCCGTTCATGGCTATTATCACAACTAGCAGGGACCCTTTCACTCTTGACAGTGTCAAATCTGTCCTTATTGATGCTGAGGCTCAACTTCGAGGATTCAATGCCCAATATCAACTGCCTATGGTTGCCAACGTAGCTCAGGTTCATCGTCGTGAGCAAGATGTTATTCCTGATCGAGGCCCGCGTCCACCATCTTACACTGATGGACGTTCCCCTCAATGGTCTGGTGGCAGGTTCAATTCCTGGTCCGGTGGTAGATCTGGGTTTCGTGGTCGAGCTCGTCTTCAGTGTCAAATCTGTAGCAAGGTTGGCCACTCTGCTGATCGATGCTGGCACCGTTATGACAATGCATTTACTGGAAATTTCTCACCTCAACCTACATCATCTGAGGACAATGCTAATGCCCATGTTGCAACACTTGAATCTCCCTCTGCCAACTTTCAGTTTTGTGGCAATCCAGTCTCGACTTCCTCTGATGCATGGGTTGTAGACTCAGGAGCAACCCATCACGTTACACCTGATGCCACCAAGGTGCAACATGCCACTGAGTTCACAGGTCTAGGTAAACTCACTGTAGGCAACGGTAACAATCTGTCCATCTCTCGATCTGGCAACTCTGTGATACATACATCTTCTCGTGCAATTTTGATTAATGATCTTCTACATGTGCCTGCTATCACTAAGAACCTTCTTTCTGTTTCGAAGCTAGCTAGAGATAATCACATATTCTTTGAGTTCCATGCAACATCGTGTCTGGTTCGAGATGAGGATACTAGTGAAGTGCTACTACAAGGAGCTGTGGAAGATGGTCTTTATCATTTTAATTCTGAATGTTCTGGTTCTTTAGTTACAAATAAATGTGAAGCTCATGTTGTTAGTTCCTCCATTAACACTTACGATTTGTGGCATAGACGTTTGGGCCATCCTGCTCACTCATCTCTTGTTCAAGTTTGTAAGAAATCAAACATTGTAATCTCTGGGAATCGAAATGGAAATGTTTCAGATGTTTGTGTGGCCTGTCGATTGGGTAAAAGTCACAAAATTCCATTTGCTGATTCTAATGCTATCTACAATGCTCCTTTTGAACTCATCTATACTGATCTTTGGGGACCAGCTCACATTACATCCAATGGTTTCTCATATTATATCTCATTCATTGATGCTTACACCCGCCATTGTTGGGTTTATCTTCTCAAATCTAAAAGTCAAGCATTACAAGTGTTTCACCTGTTTCAGGCTATGATTCATACTCAGTTTGATGCTCAAATTAAAGCCGTCCAGAGTGACTGGGGAGGCGAGTACAGAATTCTATCTCAAGAGCTAGCTAAAGCAGGCATTTCAGATCGAATCACGTGCCCACACACCTCTGAGCAGAACGGTGTCGTAGAGCGCAAGCATAGACACATCGTGGAATTGGCTCTTGTGTTACTTGCTCAAGCTTACTTGCCCTTTCAATATTGGGCATATGCTGTTCGTACTGCTGTGCATCTCATCAACAGGCTTCCCTTAACAGTGTTACAAGGGTCCTCTCCATTTGAAAGGTTGTATGGAAAGCAACCAGATTATCATGCCTTGAAAGTGTTTGGTTGCAGGTGCTTTCCCCATCTCCGCCCGTATCAAAGGCATAAACTCAGCTTTCGATCACAACCCTGCACATTTTTGGGCTACAGCATTCAACATAAAGGGTATGATTGTTTGGCACCTGATGGTCGTGTATATGTATCACGCCATGTAATCTTCGATGAACAAGTGTTTCCCTTCGAGGCGTCCAGCGCTCCTGATCATTCTCGCACCAATATAACCTCCTTGTTTCCTGACACTTCAGAGTTTGTTGTTGTTCCTGGAGGTGTTGAAGCCTGTCAACATGACTCTACATCTCCCAATCCTGATCTAAACCTTCCTCATCCTTCTAGAAATATTTCTTCAGCACCTGTGACATCACAAACACCTACTGTTGAAACATCACCCCACCCTCCTCCCTCGAGTCCTATGATCAACAATGAAACTCATGATACTACTGAACCTATACATCTCAACCCTGGTACATCGTCCGTTCCCTCCTCACCTCCTTCCCCACTTGAACCCACACACTCGACATCTACCCCTGAGTCCCTACCTATACATGAACCACCTTCACCACCTGAACTCACATTGATCAGACCTACCAACTTGATTCCTGAATCTACATCACAAGCACCTCTACATGTGGGAGGACACTCCATGGTAACCAGGAGCAAACATGGTATATTCAAACCTAAAACTTACACAACTTCTCTCCATATCGAAGAAGCTGAACCACTGTCTATTGAAGCTGCTCTTCAATCATCCAATTGGGGCCCTGCAGTCCTTGCTGAATATGATGCACTAATTAAAAATGCTACCTGGGAGATTGTACCACTTCCTGAAGGAAGATCCCCTGTTGGTTGCAAATGGCGCTTCCGTGTGAAGAAGCATGCTAATGGTACAGTACAACGCTACAAGGCTCGTCTTGTAGCCAAAGGCTTCTCACAAGTACCAGGCCAGGATTTCCAAGATACATTCACCCCCGTTGTCAAAGCCACCACTATCAACATTGTCATTTCCCTAGCTGCTCACCATGGATGGACCTTAAGGCAACTCGATGTAAACAATGCATTCTTAAATAGAGACCTGTCTGAAGATGTCTACATGCTACAACCTCCAGGCTTTCAACAGATGGCACCCAATGGCACATTGCTTGTGTGTAAATTAAAAAAAGCTCTTTACGGGCTTCGACAAGCCCCAAGGAACTGGTTTGCAAAATTAAAAGAATACTTGCTGGATGAGGGTTTCATTAGCTCCAAAGCAGATGCCTCTATGTTTATCAAATCTAATCAAAGCTCAGTGACATATGTCATATTTTATGTCGATGACATTGTGGTTACAGGGAACTCTAACACAGCAATTGATGAGGTGGTATGTTGCTTAGGCTCAAGGTTTTCCCTTAAAGACCTTGGACAACTTCATTATTTCCTTGGCATGGAAGTAAGGTATGAAGCAAGTCTGATTATTTTGAGTCAGGAGAAATACCTGCTTGAATTGTTGTCTAAAGCTGGGATGCTAGAAGCAAACACCACACCCACTCCAATGATAACCTCGTTGAAGTTAACTCAGTCAGCAGGGAATCCTCTACAAGATCCCAAAGAATACAGAAGCCTAGTGGGTGCCCTACTGTATGCATGTCATACACACCCAGACATAGTGTTTGCAGTGAACAAACTTGCTCAATATATGCACTCACCATGCGATCAGCATATGGTGGCTCTCAAACGAGTTCTGCGCTATCTAAATGGAACATTGGATAGAGGCCTAGTTTTCTCGTCCACTACTGAACCATATCAAGTAACTGCATTCGCCGATGCTGATTGGGGAGGTAACGTGGATGATAGACGCTCGATATCAGGAATCTGTGTGTTTGTAGGAGGCAACCTTGTCCTATGGACGTCCAAGAAACAGAAAACAGTGTCACGATCGACCACAGAGGCAGAATACCGCAGCTTAGCCGATGCAGCATCGGAAGTAACCTGGATACAAACCCTCCTTCTTGAAATGAAGATTCAACTGCACTCACCACCAGTCATTTGGTGCGACAATTCCAGTGCCATAGCAATGAGTGATAACCCTGTTTATCATTCGAAGAGCAAGCATGTAGAGCTCGATGTCCACTTCGTGCGTGAAAAGGTGGCAGCAAAATTGCTACAAGTAAATTACGTGCCATCAGAGTTTCAACTTGCCGATGGCCTCACCAAACCCTTGTCAAAGGAATATTTCAACAGTTTCAGACGACGACTACGTGTATTAAACAATGAAGAAGTTCGAAGTGAAGGAAGTAGGGAGGATGTTGAAGAATGATCACAGCTGCAAATCACAGTTGCAACAAACCTGCTGAGCTGTAATCCTTTCTGTTACACATTGTTTTCACCAGCTAGGGTTTGTTACACCAGCTGGTTTTCTGTTATGCTTTCCCTCCTTTGTATTTTAACATCTATATAAGTTGCATGAGAATGGAAGAAGAAGCAAGCTTTCTCTGCCCATCTTTCTTTATATATGTATTTCAACAATATCAAATCCTTCAAGCACCTAAAATGCCTTGACATTGCTTTCTGAGCAAGTGCAGTGTCCATTGCCCATCACTAGGTCCAATGACTTCACCATCATTCTCATCATCTCTTGTATCTGCTCTCCACCTGCAATTGCAAACCACTAATAAGTTCACTGCTTTGTTGTTAATCACATAAATCAATGATATATGATTTTCAGGTTGGTATACCAACCCAATCATTGTGACAAAATAGTCATGTTTTGAAATAATCGCTACTTTTGAAGTAGAGAATTTGCAAAGAAAGAGCGAGAGAGAGAGATTACATGCCTCATCAAGCATGGCTAAAAGTCTGACATGTTCAATTCTGTCAGCTGTTGATAAAGGAGGGAGATCCTTTGTCAATGAAGAACCCCCGGGATTAGAACTAGGGTTTGTTTTGTTTCGACCAAACTTGTCCTTCTTCAACTTGCCTCTTCCAACACTACAGAATTCTGCCAACAATTCTTGAGCAACTTTAACATACTTTGAGTTCCTAAGCATATTAAATATTTAATATTATTTCTAATTATAAATAGGACCAAGTTGAAAGAATGTGTAAATAATGAGGGCTCAATTCATTGAATTTTTTCGAATTAAGATTAAATTGATTGAATGCGTAAATATGAAGGACTAAATGTGCTATTATACAAAATTTTATAATAGTCAGGTTAAGTATAACGGCCTTTAACGGCTGAGTTATCATTTTGTTACAAAACATAAAGTTTAATTGTCATTTTGTAACATTTGAAAATTTGGTTACAATTTGTTTTTTTAACAAAGTTCAATGACTATTTTAGTACTTTACCCTAAAAAAATTAACTATCAGTTAGTCTAGTGAGATCAGTAGCTAAGTTCTTTAAGTAAGACCACATATTCAAATCATGACATTGTAAATGAAGCAAACTAAGTTGAGAGGGTCACCCCCATATTAAACCTCTGTACTGCCCGAACTAAATTAACCAGTCATTGAATCAAATACCGATAATTATACAAAAATTGTGTTTTTTCTGATATAATTAAAATAGAGATATAAATTGTGGGGATGTGAATTGGGTAATCCTTGCCTTCCTCTTGAAGCAAACACATCAAATCCTTGTATATGTAGCAACTATATAATTAACCATAATCACATTTTCATTAATTCAAGTCACTTTTTTTTTTGCTCGGCAAAGACTTGAATCTAGAAAGATTACACGTCTTACCCTGAATGCGCGCCTCGTTAAAAACCTCCCTAGGCCTAGATGGAGGAAAAGAGTACGACACATTACAGGGGTACAAACACAAAACAAAAGACAGTCCAGGCTATGCAGCCAAACCGAAACTAGAAAAAAACTTTCCGCAGCTCTAGAACACAGCAGACCATGTCCTTGACCTTCAAAACGCCGACCCCTTCACCTCCAGGCTCTTGTATCCAGTACTTCTCATCCAACCAATAACACACTAAAACCAATTGCCACCTTCAGAGAACATATAACCCTGCAAATTAACTATTCCTTGGCTATGCAATACCTCACTGTAGCATTTTCAATTCGCACAAGGATGAAAGAACACAAGAGATTTCCCTTACCACCAAGATTTAAAAAAGTCCTCCCGATTCAGACCTTCTTTAGCTAAACCATCCGCTAAGACATTATTATACCGAGGTACAAAATTAAACACAACCTTACCACAATTCCTTGTTGCCTTATCGACTGCCATAAACGTTTCCCACCATGCCCACGGACGATGCAGCGGATTCTTTAACCAGTTCAGCACCACCTTTGAGTCCAACTCCACAATTAAACCACATGCTCCTGCCCACCCTGCATCAACAAACACTTCTAAGGCAACCTTTATTGCTGTAAGCTCCGCGAATTCAGCATTGCCTCCGCGCAACGGCCCCAGAAAAATGGATCTAATTACACCGTCGCTTGTTCTCAACACACCTCCACATCCTGAAGCTCCTTATTTTGCTGCCCCTCCTACGTTGAATTTGAGCCAGCCATCCGTTGGTGGACACCAATCTGAGTTCAACTCTGTGTTTCGACGTTGCGCGCAACCTAACGGGTTATTCCACCACAAATCGACGCTGAAATTTGCCTCGTCCTTGAAAGCTTTGATCCACACCAAAGATCTGATTTTTGTGTGAAACACGAGTTCCTTAATCGATGCCCTTTTATCCTTGAATACCCTCTCGTTCCGAGCCAACCAAATGCTCCACAAAGCAGCCGAAATAGCAATCTGCCATAAGCTTCTAGTCCATCCTGTAAAACCATTCTCAAAACAAAAAGAAAACAGTCCTTCTAAGTTCTTCTCCTCCCCCCACCTTACATCCCACCAAGCGCAAAAAGCATCCCAAAATTCCCCTACCCTACTACACCCAACAAACACGTGATTAACATCTTCAATCCCGCTGTTGCACTGACCACATTTACATAAATCATCCTCCTTGATTATTCCCCTCCTCAAAAGGAAATCTAAAGTTGGCAATCGATTAATTCTAAGCAACCACAAGAAATTTTTTACTTTGGGAGGAACTTTAATCCTCCACAGCAAACCAAACTTAAATTCCGGCTCATCCAAACCCACATTGACAATCAGTTCCGATAATTTCCTAACAGAAAATCTACCAGCTTTGTCATGGATCCATATTAATTTATCAGAAAAATCAGGATCTAGAGTTACCTTCGATAATTTCTCTTTCAACTCCTCCACCATTTTCCACTACCTGTCGAGTAATGTCCTTGAGAAAGTCGATTCCCACTGGACGTTTGCGAAGGAATTTGACACTGCCACTCTTGCAATCACCACCCCTTTATTTGTTGCAAGTCTAAACAAACGTGAGAATGTTATCCGCAACGGACTGTTGCCGCACCATGTATCCTCCCAAAATAATATAGAGGTACCGTCTCCTACTTGCCATCTAAGTGAATCACAATTCAACCATCCATTGACCTCCGAGCGCAACCAGTTTTTAATAATACCCCTCCACACTATCGACATTTTTTTCAGATTGCAAGGGTTAATCCAACCATTTACTGTAGCGCCTCCATATTTCGCGGAAATAACTTTCCTCCAAAGAGCTGATTTCTCTGTGGCGAATCTCCACCCCCATTTAGCTAACAAGGCTTTGTTCTTCACTCTGAGATTGACAACACCCGCGCCGCCCTTATAACGCGGTAGGCACACCTTCGACCAACTCACCTTTGCCATTCTTTTGTTTTCTTTGGAACTGCCCCATAGGAATTGCCTTCTGATCGTATCAATTTTCCGTAGCACCATTTCAGGAATTTCAAATAGAGATAAATAATACAATGGGAGAGACGAGAGTACCGAATTCAATAGAACTACTCGCCCTGCGAAAGACAATTTCTTGCACTTCCAACCTGCTAATTTTAATTGAAATTTTTCTAACACAGGTTCCCACGTTAAAACCCTTCTCGGATCTGCCCCAAGTGGAATTCCCAAATAAGAAAAAGGAATTGAGCCCATAGAGCAGCCACATACTTTCGCCATAGAGA
This sequence comes from Hibiscus trionum, assembly GCA_030270665.1. NCBI lineage: Eukaryota > Viridiplantae > Streptophyta > Magnoliopsida > Malvales > Malvaceae > Hibiscus > Hibiscus trionum. The sequence continues at coordinate 73,236,933 of BSYR01000003.1, read as the reverse complement.
CTGCGACATCGTTTTCCACCTTGATTCCCACAATGCATGACTTCCTAAAATTGATACTCAGTCCCGAACAAAGCTCAAAGAGCCTAAGTATTCTCCTTACGTTAATCATTGTATCTTCCAAAGGCTTCAAAAAGAGAACTGTGTCGTCAGCAAATTGAAGGTGGGTAAAAACCTGCCCCGGTAACACCTCTCTAATCCCTTGTATCTCTCCCAATTCCTCGGCTTTATCCAGCAATAAGTGTAGTACCTCCGCGACCATAATAAATAAAAATGGCGAAAGAGGATCGCCTTGCCTCAAACCTTTCCTCATGCGAAACTCTTTCGTAGGTGAGCCATTTACTAAAATGGATAATTTCGCCGACGTAACACACTCCATAACCCATGTTCACTTTCTCAACAAACCTCCCCTTCCCCTCTCTTATTATCACAAAATTTTAAATAAATATATTATTTGCATATCAAAGGGATTAAAATCACTTATTCATGCAGTTTTGATAAAAGTTTAAGCGAGTTGTATGATTTGCATTTGTATCTAGAAGATGGCCTATTATGTTCTATCGTCTAATGTTAATTATTATACTTATGTTTCATTTGACTATGTAAGTATTAATACAAGTACAAATTAATTATCACGTAAGTATTAAAATAGTTTGTGTTATTTTAAAAAGAATCAACATGGTTTTAAACTTAAAATTAGAAGGTGATTAGTAAAAACTCTAAGTAAAAAAAAAGACATTTTCTAAGTAAAGAATAAAAAATTTGATCATGCATAAGCCTAATTCAAGGTTGGTAATGAAAATAATAATATGTGGTTTTTCTCGATTTTTTATTTGAATAATAATGTTATTTAATTTGATATATTTTAGAATAAGATTATTCTAAAGTTATGATATTATCATTTACCATAGCTTAAGGATTATAAATATTAGCATTAAAAAACTTTAATCTTCTACGGTTGTTATACAACTTTGCTAAACCAAAGGATTTATCTATTTTCAATAATTAATTTTATAAATTTGAAAATACAAACAAACAGCTGGAATAGTTCAGTTGGTTAGAGCATGTGGCTGTTAACCACAAGGTCGGAGGTTCAAGCCCTCCTTCTAGCGTGTATACTTTTTACCTTTCCATATATATTTGCTTTGAATTTGTTTGCCTGCCAATACCCTAATATAATATCAAGTCTAGAAAATAAAATTTAGCTGATTAAACGCATTGGCCTATTAGCTCAGCTGGTTAGAGCGTTGTGCTAATAACGCGAAGGTCGCAGGTTCGAGACCTGCATGGGCCATTGTTTTGTATTTTTTTTTCAAACGCTGTCATTTCCCCAAACTCCATCAGTTTCGTTTTTACTACCCTTTTTAATTTGCTTTCATCTCGCTTTAAATAACATCCGGAAAGTTGAGTTGGTTTTAGCTTGTGGATAATGACCGTGAGGTCGTAGGTTCAATCCATCCTATTTTTTTTTAATGTTTTTCTCCTTTCCATCTTGCTTTGAATTTGTTACGCGACCCATACCATATCTAATACCAATTCTAGATCATAAATTCTTAATTTCTTATATTGGTAATATATTAAAAATCTGCCAAGTAAATTTCGGGGTATTAGCTTTGCTGGTATGATTGCTGTGCTAATTACTTTAAGGTCACAGGTTCGCGATTCTCTATTTTCTGTTTTGGAACATATTGCCTGAAATTATAAAGTGCATGGACCATAGAACAAAAGGATCATTTTCACCGAAATATCACCTTTAAAATTTTTTTATTTATCAATATCACATTCGAAGTAAAATTATTTTTATATAATACTCTTATAATGAACTAGTCATACATGTATTTGGCTCCGTTTGTATTAATACAAGTATAAATTTAATTATCATGATAGGGTCGAGTGGGCATTCTTGGAGGGGATGATGTTGAAGCTTGGCTTCGCAGGTAGCTGGGTGAATATGATCATGGGGTGCGTTCGAACAGTGTCATACTCTATCTCTCTAAATGATAGGAATGGTCGAGCCTTCAAACCATCGCGAGGAATCAGACAAGGGGATCCCCTCAGCCCTTACTTATTTCTGATATGTGCTGAAGGCCTCTCAACTCTCTTGAATGTTGCATATGATAGAGGGGTTATTAAAGGAGCCTCTATAGGAAGGGAGCGTCTTCATGTTGGACACCTACTGTTTGCAGACGATAGCATCCTCTTTGGGGAAGCAACGGTAATAACAGCAAGCAGAATGAAGGACATCTTAACAAGATATGGGGAGGTCTCGGGTCAGAGGGTTAACTTTGAAAAATCCTTGGTGTATTTCAGCTCAAACACTGACGACTCTGTAAAAAGTGATATAGGCCAGCTGTTAGGAGTTCGCGTCTCCCAAAACCCTGAATCCTACCTTGGCTTACCAACTATGGTGGGACGGAATAAGAGAGAAGCATTCCAATTTTACCTTGATCGCTTCAACAGGAAAACTGGAGCTTGGGGACTGAAGTTTCTGTCTTTGGGAGGTAAAGAAGTACTAATTAAAAGTGTGCTGCAAGCACTGCCTGTCTATGCAATGCAGGTCTTCCTCCTACCTTCCACCCTATGCCATGGGATGGAGCAAATCATGGCCCGATTCTGGTGGCGGAATCAAGGTTCAGGTAAAGGGATCCACTGGTGTTCTTGGTCACGTCTATCGAGTCTCAAAGTTTGTGGAGGAATGGGATTTCTTGACCTATGTACTTTCAATGTTGCTTTGCTTGCCAAACAATGTTGGAGAATTATTACAAACCCTGCTTGCTTAATGGCCAAAGTACTCAAGGCTCGTTATTTCCCTAACTCAACCTTCCTGGATGCCAGTCTAGGCTCGAACCCCTCCTACATATGGAAAAGCATTTACAGTGCGAGGGGAGTGATTCAACAAGGATATGGTTGGCGGATCGGTACAGGGGAAAAGATCAACATATGAGGAGAACCATGGCTCCCTGGACAAGATCGGGGAGAATTCAGAATTGTGCTATTAACATTAACTTTACATGTGTAGCTGATCTAATTGCTCCTGATAGAAGTTGGAAAGTGGATGACATTAACAACATTTTTGATGAACACACATCCAAAAGAATCTGTGCTATACTCCTCCCTCGATCTAACTTTCAGGATGCTATTATATGGAGGTTCGATGGATCAGGGAAATACACCGTGAAAAGTGGATACAGATTTTTGAGGAGGGACCTTGAAGCCAATTCTGCTATGAACTCCAATGCTCCAATCTCACCTATGAAGCTGTTTTTTAAGAGCCTTTGGGGTGCATTACTGCCGCAAAAGATTAAAATTCATATGTAGAAGGTGATGAATAATTTTTTACCCACTTATACAAATCTTAGATCCAGGAACCTGAATGTCATCAACAGATGCCCTTTTTGCCAGAATTCAGATGAAACAATAGAACATCTAATGAGGGATTGCAGCTATGCGAACCAATTACTAATGCAACAAGGTGTTAATGTACGAAGCACATCTGGGGGAATAGAATGGAGACAATGGCTAGCAGGTTTCTTCTGTTCCTTAGATTCAACATAACAACGAACTCTGATGGTGTCCTACTGGGCTATATGGTTTTCGAGAAATAGAAGGGTGCATGAAGGAACTATTACTACAGTGCAAGAGTCAGTGGCTTTCATCCACTCCTTCATCCTGGAACAAGACTCAGTGCTGTCAGTATCAACTCCCTCTGAATCACCATTTCATCGTCACTGGATTCCCCCCCAAAGTAACACAATCAAATGCAACTTTGATTCCGCCTATGATGCAACCTCAACATGGCAGTCTCGGGGATTCTTTGTAGGAATTCTAAAGGGCTAATCATGGCTTCATGTATTGTTCCGCATCACAATGTAGCTGACGCATGTACTGCGGAAGCTATTGCATGCTTGCAGGCAGTCACCTTTGCTAAAGACATAAGGTTCACACGGATCACGATTGAAGGCGACTCACTGGTGGTCATTCGAAGAGCTGGCTCAATGGAGATGGATCTATCAATTATTGGCCCTATAATACATGACATCAAGGATGCAACACGGGGTTTTGACAACATTAGCTATAACTTTATACGTCGTGATGCAAATAATGCAGCCCACGTTCTGGCCAAAGAAGGAAGGAACATCGACAATCCAAGAAACTGGATGGAAGAGGCACCACATAGTGCTACATTGGCTGCCGCGCAAGATTAGGAGATAATCATGCAGCAACGTTCGAACCATTGAAGTAACGGGTCTGCTTCTATCGTTTAGAATATTAATGGAGATATTATGCATTTGTATTTTGATACACTCCATACTTAGCTTGAGTTTGATGGCTTGGTGAGGATTTGAAACCTTACCCTTACTCTTCGTGAGTGGCAATACATTACTTGTAATCTCCTTTATTAATGCAAGCCATCTATTTCAACAAAAAAAAAAGTTTGTATAGTTTTAAATTTAAAAGAATAAAAAATAAGTAAAAACTCTAGCGAAAAACAATACACCTTCTAAGTAAAAAAATAAGACTTACTCAATTGAATGAAAATTTTAATCACATACAAGTCTAAATTGAAGTTGTGTATTGAAAACAATAATATGTAGTTCTCCTCGACATTTTTATTTGTATAAAGATATTATTTAATTTGACATTTTTTTTAAAATAAGAGTATTATAGAGTTATAATATTATTATTTACTACTATAGCTTAAGGAATATAAATATTATCATTTGAAATTTAAAAAACTTAAATCTTCTTCAGTTCTTGTCTAACTGTGCAAAACCAAATGATTTATTCATTTTAATTAATTAATAAATTTAATTTGACAGCAATAAACAGCAGCTGAAATACCTCAGTTGGTTAGAGCGTATGACTGTCAATCACTAGGTCGGAAGTTCAATAAAATAAATAAATATTATTAAATACCCCAGCAGCTGAAATAAATATTATTTTTAATATTTATTTTAAATTAATTTTATATCTAATCATATAAAAAAATACCATGTCATACCAAAATAAAAAAAATCCAGAGTGACCAAAATATGAGCAATTTGAAAGTTCAATTATTAAATTAAAAAAATAAAGATAAGTGACCAAAATAGGAAAAATAAGAAAATTGAGTGATGATTTTTGTATTTTACTCAAATTATTTAAATCATCAATTAAGAGGATGATTTGTGAAAGTTTAAATAGTGTGAAGTGTATCCTAGTACTGTCTGGGTAGCCACGCTAGCTATTATTCCATATGAGATGAAAACTACTTGAAAAGGATTATAAAAGAGTCGTGTATGAGGATATGATCAAAAAAAAAAAAAAAGTCGTGTATGAGGAAGACAAGGAAACACGCATACACCAAGTTTGTGTGATCATTCATTCACATATCACCTTCCTAATTTGAACTTGTAAGCATAATATTATGAGCTTATATCTTCCTTGGGGAAACGTGGGCCACCAATGGATTCTTCATCACTACTGTGAACTCTTGCTTCTCTTCCAAGCTAACCTCATCTCCATCCACAGCCTTCCATTCAAACTTCCATACCAGATTTGCCACAAAATACTCCAGATGGAGAAGGGCCAACCCTAATCCAGGACACATTCTTCTTCCAGCGCCAAAAGGCATCATCTTGATCTCCCTACTCCCTGTTATATCAACCACTTCCCCACTTTTCAAAAACCTCTCTGGCTTAAATGCCATGGGATCTTCCCACACCTTTGGATCCCACCCCATTTCTGCCACCATGAAGTTGATTGTTCCGTTTTTAGGGACCAAATACTCTCCAAGCACAGTGTCTTCTTTCACACTATGGGGAAGCACAAAGTGCCCCGGTGGGTGCCTTCTTAGCCCTTCCAAAATCACTGCTTTCAGATAAGGCATCTTCTGCAAATTCTCCTCCTCGATTTCCTCTTTATTTCCCACAACCCCTTTGATTTCAAGCAATAACTTGTGTTGAATATAAGGGTATTTCACCAAATTTGCCATAACCCATTGCAAAGCGGTGGAGGTGGTATCCGTGCCAGCATTAAGGAACTCAGAGGCCAAACTAACAATTTCTCCTTCATCGACCTTCCTTTTCTCCTCTGGTAACTCCAAATCCAACAAAGTATCAACATATGCCAAAACATAATCACCATCACTTCCCTTCTTGCTCGATTCCTCCTCTTTAGCCTTTTTTCTTGCTCTTATCAAAGGAATCAACACAGCTTCTTCATCTTTACGTTGCTGAAGAAACTCCTGCCATCGCTTACGAAGCAAAACCTTGGTGACCCTAGGCCAAAAGTTGAGTATACTAAATCTTCCAATAGTCAGCAGACCCCTTCGCAAAATATCCTCGATCTCTTTGATCTGGTCCTGGCTAAGCTTGTCGCCAAAGCACATCAACACCAACAAACAGAACATAGCATATTGAAAATGAGTCAAAACCTTAACTGGCTCTCCCGTTTTAGCCTTTGACTGTAACTCATCAAAAAGAATGTCCAAAACCCATTTACGAGCGTGAGTATACGACTTGATACGCGAAGGATGGAGGATTTCTGATGTCAAGTTCCGCCGTAAAATCCGCCAGTTCGGTCCATATGGGGCCGAGCTGATGTTGTGTTGGTTGCTAGTCACGATTTTGCTTGTAGGAAGAGCTGTGGGGCGGTCGGAATAGAGTGCACCGCTTTGGACTAAAGCCTGGTGAGCAAGGGAACGATCGAAGACAAAGATGGAGGGACGAGAACCAATGTAGAGCGTGAGCATGGAACCATACTTCTTGCGGAGGTTGCGGAGTATTGGTTCGATTTGGAAGAAAGATTTAGTGAGCCATAAGATGTTGCCAATGACAGGAAAAGTGGAAGGGCCGGGAGGGAGAGTGTGTGTAAGCTTTTTGGAAGTGGAGAAGAGGTTGAAAATGGCTTTGAGAATGAGAGATATGGAGATGGTGAGAAGGATGAAGAGCCAAGTTTCCATTTGAGTGTAGAGTCATAGACGTGACAAAAAAAAGAGAAGGTAAAGTTGATTTTTTATAAGGAAATCTGATCTTCCATCTTTGTTTAGTGGTTAAGAATGGTCTTATCCATCCACCAAAATATTTTCATAAATAATCACTAAATTATTATAAATAGGCTTAAATAATAAAAATAAATGCTCAATTATATATTTATTTAAATTTTAGATGCTAAGTACTTTTTAAAAAAAAAATAAGTGTCTATCATTTATATTGTTATAATTTTAAGTGTTTGTTATTAAGAGGTGTTTAAAAAATTATGTTAACCAAAACAAAACATGACAATAATTTGATTTTTTTTAATTTTTTGAAGAAATAAAAACCGAAATTTTTAATTTTTTAACAAAGCATGAAATTTTTCAATTTTTACAAAACAGTCCTCAAATCTCTAAAATTTTCTAAACCAAACCCCAAATCACCTCTACTTTTATCCCCAATCGTCGCCTATGAGCACACCCTTTTGGTCGTCAAACCTAGTCGGTCATTTTTTCCAATACGACATCATCAAAAATCGGTGAACGACGTGACAACTAAACGTTGATTTCGTGTTCGGCATTCGATGTTTGGCTGGCAAGTCGTTTGTCGTTTTTGGCAACGTCGTGTTGGGGAAATGTTCGGTTAAGTTCAACAGCTGAAGGGGTGTGCTTATGGGCAACGATAGATGACAGAAGCAGTGACGATTTGGGAGGGTTGGATTTGGGAAATTGTAGGGATTTGAGGACTATTTTATAAAAGCTTAAAATTTTGAGGATTTTCTAAAAAATTAAATTTTTTGTGTAAAAATTTGTTTTGAGTTTTTTATTTTAAAAAAAATAAACATACCACATGTTAGGGAAACGACATATGTCGGTAGTGTGGCGTAGTTTGGTGGATGTGCAGCGTGATGAAACGGTGCGACGTTTTATGAGTTTTTCGGATTTTATGTGGCAAGTGGGGGATGGTACTAAAGTTATGTTTTGGCGGGATAGTTGGTGTTTGGAGGAGCCTCTCCAATTTGTATATCCGAGACTGTTTCGGATTGTTTCATGTCCGGGTGCGCTGGTATGTGATTACGCGCATTTGGGAAAGCTTGATCATGAAGAGTGGGAGGTGCTGTTTCGGAGACCATTGCGGATTTTTGAAATTAGACAATTGCATGAATTAAAGGCATGCGTACGAGACTGGAAATTGGTAGCGCATGAGCAGGATCATCTTGTGTGGAGGTCGGATCGTCGGGGGTTTTTTTCGGTAAGTTCATTGTATGGTTTGATGGTGTCCTTTGGGTTAGAATCCATGTCCGAGTTGAATGTTATTTGGAGATTGCAAGTGCCGCCGAAAATTCAATATTTTGTGTGGTTTGTAGTGTTGGGAAGGTTGCCTACGATGGACCACTTACAGCATAGGGGGATTGTGTTTGACGACGATAGGGGGAGATGTTGTTGGTGTCGGGAGGTGGCGGAAACATTGGATCATATACTCTATGATTGTGCGTTGGTGTGGGAGATATGGAGTCTATTTTTTCAATGGTGGAAGGTGGTGTTGGTTAGGCCGCGGACATTATTGGAGTTTATGCGGATGATTTTCGATAGCTTCTTTCTCGGGTTGGTGCGAGATTGGTGGTTAGCGAGGTGTGCGGCGGTGTTATGGTCATTATGGTTGGGTAGAAATGAAGTGATTTTTAGGGAACAACAAGTGTCGAGGAGTGAACTGTTGTTTCTTGTCAAAACTAGATCGATGTATTGGGCTCGCAATGGGACTGACGAGTATATTGCGGAAAATCTGTGGTGGGAATGTCCTTGGTTGTGTGAAATTCGACAGGATCCGAAGGTTGATCGGAGGAATGTGGTTTGGGAAAAACCACCTTTGGGGTGCTGAAATTTAACATTGATGGGTCTTCACGGGGGAAACCAGGTAAGGCAGGATGTGGGGGGGTGTTGAGGGATGATTATGGACGTGTCCTAGCCTTGTTCTCGGGGCCGATTGGGGTGGTGGATTCGAATGAAGCAGAGTTACAAGCGATTTGTGCTGCATTAGAATTATTGAGTGTTTCGATGTGGCGTGAGTCGCCAGCGTTTGTGATAGAATCAGATTCAGCGATAGCTATTGCATGGGTGGTACAGCGAGAGCAACGCCCGTGGCATCTTGCACAGTGGTTCTCTAGGATTGATGAAGCATGTCGGTCCCTGATGGATGTTTGCTTCCATCATGTTTTTCGAGAGGCAAATGGTATGGCGGATGCACTAGCGAAGAGTGGAGTTGATCGTCCTTCGTGGGTTCAATGTATTGGGTGATTGGTTCCTTTTTCGCATTACCGGGGTACTCTTTTCCTCCATTTAGGATTAGGGAGGTTTTTAATGAGGCCACCGGTAATGTTGTCATGTATGATTCTTACGTAATAAAATCATACATTTTGAGCAAAAAAAACATACCACATGTTTTGTTTTGGTTTAACGGTAGTTAATTACTATGCACCTAAAGTTCAAGAGGGGTATTATTTTGACACTTATTTTTTAGGCTAAACTACTTAAATGACCACCATACTATTGGTAAAATCGCGATTTGATCACATTACTTTTTTTTGAAGCAATTAAACCACTATACTATTAAATTGGGTGCAATGTTACCGCCAGCTGTTAGAAATTAGCTTTGGTTATATTAAAATGTGCTATGGAGGAAGAAGATGATGGGAGAGTAGCTTTGGTTATATTAAAATGTTTTCCATATTATAAAAGAAACGACCTTGGTTCAGTGGTAATGTGTGTGTTAAAGTTGCTTCTCAACCCAGGTTTGAATCCCTACAACACCATGCTCTTGAAAGTTAATTAAATAAAATAAAATAAAATAAAAATAATTAAATTCTTCTAATAATTAAATTAAAATTAGGACTAAATTGATAGAATATATAAGTAACGAGGACTAAATGTGTAATTATACGAATTTTTACTAACTGCCACGTCACTCCCTCTGTTAGATTTTAACGGTTGGTGGTCACATTGCATACAATTGAATAGTTTGGTGGTTTAATTACTTCGGAAAAAAAAAGCAATGTGGTCAAATTGCAACTTTATCAAAAGTATGATGGTCAATAAAATAATTTACCCTATTTTTTATCTAGGCCTTATAAATATTAGAAAATGATAATCAAAATTTTAAAAGTTATATAATGTGCATCAAATTTTATTTTTATTACAAAATAGCAATGAATCATTAAGGGGTGACATGATAATTAAGAAATTTTGTATAATATGTAATAACAAGAACGTGGCAACAATCAACAAATATCAAAATTAAATAGCCTAAGAAGAAAAACCAACCAAATAATACAGCAGCACTAAGCTCTTAAAATTTGACAGAGCTTGTGTTCTGAGCTGGTGAACAATTCGAAGCAGAAGCAGCAGGTCTTACAGAACTCTTGTAGTTTTGAACTTTTTAGCAGCATCTAATGAAATGTAAGAGAAAGTAAATAAAGACTTGGTGCCCAATTCTGAAGGCTTGAACATTTAATGTACTCGCAAATGCAAACACTTTACATGATAATTTCCTTAAACTAATCACATGCTTCGAAAAAGTAAATAAACATACAAATATGTATACTCATGCAAATGCACACCACACAGTGTATATAAAAAAAATGTTGTGTCTGATTCCAACAAGTGTCTCAGTGAAAAAGTGAATGATGTTCATCTTAAGAGACAGAGGTTCAAATCGCTTTTATTTGCAAGGTGTATGTGCACTGTCAAAAAGTTAAAAATATGTATGAACATATACTATATTTTAACCACCTTTAAGCTATTAAAAAATATCGTGTCCATCCCTAACAATAAAACCACGTTTAACAAAAAGAATTAAATGATCAAACAAAATACTAATACTCTGAATTGACGATAAAACATAGCCTGAAATTATAAAGTGCATGGACCATAGAACGAAAGGAGCATTTTTACCGAAATATCACCTTTAAAATTTTTTATTTATCAATCTCACACTGAAGTAAAATTATCTTTTAATATAATACTCTTATAATGAACTCGCCAGACATGCGTAGCAAGTTTATTAAAAAATTAATTTTTTTGGGTTTACTATTAGGCCTATAATTAATCAAATATAATATTTGAAACTCGTTTGGTTAGTTTGGCGAGTTTCATTTATTTTTTAAAAAAATTGTAACCGTTAATTAGGCTAATATTTAATCGAATATAAATTTGTTGAATTTTAAAAAAAAAACAATTAAGACCATGAAACTTTTATAAATAAGAAATAAATAAATAAACTATTGAGGATATAAAGAAGTAATAAAGGAATAAATATTTAATGTGTTGAATTGATTTATAAAAGTCCATTTTGTTTAAACACAAGACGTTGGTATCATCGAAAGAAGAGACGGTGTTTAAAACATCAAAGATCAAAGATTTCACATTTTCTTTATTTTTCTCTTAGTTTTAGGTTTTTAGTTTTTGATTTCTAAAACCCATTTCGGAGCTTAAATTTTTAGGAAACGAGTCAGGGTTGAATCGAATAAACGGACAATACGGCAAATAAAAGAGGGCCAAATGCTCAAATAATTAGAAGTTAATTGCGGCACACATTTTTAAATCATGACATTTATAAATTTATCTTTAAATTTTTGAATGTTTTAATTTTTTTCTCAAATTATGACTTATTCTAAATTATTCTCTAAATTTATTGTCATTTTAATTTATTCTCAAACTGTGATTTTCATTTTAAATTAATCCTTAAACATTTTGAATATTTCAATTTCATTATCAATTTATCGTTTATGCCACATATTATTATTACATAATAAACTTTAGTGTTTACATGGCGGATAACTATTTTTATAAAGGTTTTATTACAATGGGGCATTATTAATATCACTACAACAATATAAGTTTTTAGTGACAAATTGACAGTTACTAGGAATAATTTTGTCACAAATATCAAACTTTTGTGACAATTTTTTGTGCGACACTATTAGTATAAGTAATTGTGATGTATTTTTATTTGGTCACTGTAATAATAGAAATTGTGATGATTATATTTTTTCACAAATAAATTCTCACTATAAGTCTATAATTGTGATATAAAATTCAATGTCACTAAAATTTTGACACATGATAGTGACGATATGTGAAGTGATCACTATTATTTGATATTTTTGTTGTGACAATGAAATTACTTGTCACTTAAATTTTACTTTTTGTAATGATAAATTTTGTCACCCATAAAAAAATAAAAGTAATGACAAATTAGGTACTGTCACAATAATAAATTTATATAATTATAAGAAATTAAAGTTATCATAAACTAGTTTGTCAAAAGGTAAAATATTTCTATTAGTATCTATATGCGTAAATTGTTGTTTTAGTCAATTTGTTTTGATCAATTTTAGTCCTTATAGTTTTTAAATTTTAAAATTTCAATCCTAATTTTAACGGGAGACCAACAATATGACTAAATTAGAAGGACTAAAATTGATCAAATTAAAGAACAAAAAATGAATAAGCAACTTATGTGTAACAAATTGGCTAAAAACAAAATTTTACTTAACATATTTAAAGTCTACCATTCATGTCAAAGATCGAAATTTCAAAATTTAAAAAGTATTGAAACTTAAAGTGACCAAATTAAACTACAAAGACTAATATTTAATTTTAGCATAACATGTGATAGAAAAAAATTATTTTGTGATAAAAATTTAAAAGAAATATTCCATTATAATTAGTTTTTCTTGAAAAAATCTAAATAGTTTTTTCAACATACTTACATCGTATAAAAAACCATAGAAAAAAAATTATATTATAATAATTAATGTTATAATTAATACATATTTTTAAAATAAATAAAATTAATTTCATTTACAATTTAACCTAAATACTATTTTTCATTCAAAATAATATTAAATTTCTTGTCTAGCCTAGTGGATAAGTATTGCACTCTCACCCTAAAAGTTTCAGGTTTGATCCTCCTTGAAACCATGCAAAGGATGAGTTATTAATTCAAACCCTAAATGAAATGGTTACAATTAAAAATATAATTAATATTTTATTATTATAAGTGTCTAAATTTTAGTCAATATTAATAATCATTTGTGTCAAAAAGTATAGTCATAAAAAATATAACTAATTGTGACGAAATGAATGAAGAGTTATTAGTGACGACTGGTGACGACTCAGAAAAAATGATCACTGTAAATTTCAGTGGCTAAATTTAACACTTTTTGTGATCATTTTCAATGTCACTAAAAATGCATTTTCTTGTAGTGTATATACTGATAATTTGAGGGTGAAACTAGATTGTTCAAAAATTTATGGATCAATTTAGAATGAGAAATTTTGGATGAAATTAAAATATTCAAAAGTTTAAGACTAATGACACGCGTCGTAACGTGTCAAGAATAATTTCCTTCTTCCAATAAATAAATAAAGAAAGAAATTAAACTAAATATAGATAGGGAAGTAGGAGTCGAACCCACAGGGACTTAGAACTTTCCTTGTCGCGCTTTTGTAGTTTATGAACCAAGAGTTGTTGATGGAGCTATGTTGATGTGATTTAGGTGGGGGTTTGTTGTAATGAAAAGTAATTGTTTAAGAAAGTAAAAGAAAGCTTTTAAAAGAGTTTAAAGTAAATATAAGATTATCAGCCTCGAGCTTCCGCGTTGACTTGTTCTACTCGGTTCCTTGGTAAAAATTTTTATTTCAAAAAACTTGTTGGCAAAATTACTTCAAGGTCAATCCTTGAGTTTTTGTTTGTACACTAAATTTCCAAAATCAATTTTTGGTTTCAATTTTGATAATTTGTCTAAACCAACTCAATGTTTGAGAAAACAAATTGCTTAAGCTCGTAACCAACTCGAAAAGTCATTTCTATAAAAACGATTCGTTCTCAATTTCCCTTAGTAATCTATTTACTAAGTGTGTTCCCTAGAAGTCGGATTTGTTTCAATAACCGATCCTCCCTCCCACTTGATAGATCAAAACAATTGTTTTTCTCCAAAGTCAATCTTTGGGTTTAAAAATCATTTTGATTTGGAAAATAAAGAATGAATAAATCGAGAGAAGTTTCCGAAATATTTGAAGCATAATTTCAAACCTCGCCTTGAGAACGCGTCATTGCTAAGCTGTCGACTTAAAAAGATCTAGCCGAGCATGGTTATCAAATTAATCATGCTCGACATTTAGGAAATAATTAAAAGAAAAGAACTTTAAGAAAAACTAAAAAGAGAAGAATTTCCAAGAGAAGAAGAAATGATGTTTAATTGCTAATTGAATGATGACAATACTTACCCCAAAGAGGGGTATTTATAGTGTTTCAAAATAACCTAGGTAAAACCTAAAATGATAATTAAAATTAAACAAAATAATTATCCAAAGTTTAAAATTTAAAATTTAAAAAAATTCGGTGATAAGCAATCTGATAAGCAGCCTGATAAGCTATCACTGCTGCTGACGTCATCTTCTAGAAGACGCTGACGTGGCGCCCAGTCAGCATTCATGCCCTAGTTCATGCCCATGAATCTGCCCATGACTCCAGCATTTTCTACAGAATTCCAGCTTATTTCTAGCATCACGTCTCCTGCATGAAAACATCATAAAACAGCCAAATTAAGTCCCTTAAACTTATATTTAATCGAAATAAGGACAAAAAACACAACCAAAATAAATACTCATCAAATTCCCCCTCACTTATCTGATGCTTGTCCTCAAGTATCTCAAAATTAACAACCTAAGCTCAAGTTATCATCCTTAATTTCACGAAGTCTCAATGTTTCCGATATGGTTAAGTATCTAAACATTAAAGAAAAATAAGGAGCAAAATAGATAAATGGCAAGATTAAGAAATTTAAGCAAAAACGACATTCCAATACCCTACTAACATCAATGATGCAAACCAAGTACCCTCACAAGGAAACGCTCATGTCACTCAAAGTGTTTAAGGGTGGAGAAAATCACTCAAGCCAAAACTAATTAGAGCATTACCATAGGCTTGTGGTTAAATCTCATCTCCACTACTAGCATGAATGTGATGCAAAAATCAAGAGATCTTAAAAAGGGTTGTAATGGGGCTAAGGTTCGAGTAGGATAAAGGCTGAAAATATGGGTTAAAATTCAAGACAAAAATCATCCTAAAAATTTATTCAAAACTTTCTTCTTCTTCTTCTTTTTTCCCTTTTTTCATTCGAATCAAAACTGTTCTGCAGTATTTTTTTTTGAACTGCACTGCTATTTTTTTCTGCTTTATTTTACTGCAGATTCGAATAATTTTCTGCACAGTTTTTTTTCTGCACTGCATATTCGAAACAATTTCTGCAATTTTTTTTCTGCACAGTTTTTTTTGCTCTGTACATGATTCGAATCTGTTTTTTTCTTGAGACAATTTTGTCTTGAAAAAAAAGGACCAAAATAATGGAATAAATAAAAAAAAGGATTAGGCTAAAATATGGTGAATTTCAATGTAACCCCCTCGTCCCGGTCTGGCCGGATGACCGGTCCGAGTGGGCCACACAGGGAAAACCGAAGCGAAACCCGTTAAGGTTCCCCCTCGGTTAGCAACCCTATTTTTTTCATTTTAATCTTGCCTAGAGGAGTATTAAACCCTAAGTGATCAAACAGCGGAACAACATACACGAAACAATCGATCGAAAGCAAGACAACACTTAACAGCCCAAATTTAATCTTGAAGGCAGTCCGTTTCGAAACACCCTTGAGGCGTTTCGAAACACCTTGACCAGGTCAACTGCCCCAGAGCCTATACAAGGGGCCGTATCGAAACGGTGGTCAACCGTTCCGAAACGCCCACGACGGTAAACATCTCGTGGTCAACGAGATTTTGACCGTTTCGAAACCTTCAGGCCCGTTTCGAAACACCTTTATCTCCTGAATTTCTCAAAATTCCAGTAGCCAAAACGTTCCGAAACGCGTATCGAAACAGGGGGTTCCAGAGGCCAAACCGTATCGAAACGCGTTCCGATACGGGGTCCCTGAAGCCTACCCGTTTCGAAACTACCCTTCCCGTTTCGAAACGCTGGCAGTCTGCAACCTTTGAAATTTCGATTTAAGTGAGTCTTGGCAAGTCTAAAGGTCCCCTAAGGCCCCCTAAAGGCACACAACACTATCAAACCAAGATCTAGAGGCATGCAACCAAGGTTTAACATACACAAACGCTCACAAGACATGGACATTCATAAACATACAACCATGACAAATACACAAGGCCTTTCATACAAAACATGCTTGAAGACATTGATAGACAAAGCACCATTCATCACATAAAGGTTTACATGCCATCGAGCAATATTTATAGGTCAAACAAGGCATCCAAGAATCAAACCAATATCGACGTACATCAAAACTCAAATCATCAACACCTATCCCATTGCTTAACTATTACATTCTATTACTTAAAATTTATACATTGAGCTCACCAAAAGTAACACTTGGAGGCCTTTCCTTGCCCTTGCCGCCCACAAGCTATTTATCTGCATTGTCGAACAAAAGAGAGCGTAAGCATAAAAGCTTAGTGAGGGTAGCTCATAAAACAAACCTTCGACAATGCAGGGTCCAAGCACGAGCTATTTCCAAGATGAAATGCATGGTCTTACCTCCGGTCCGCCAAGCCAAAATGAACATGATGCATGAACATATAGTCAACATTATGCCATGCTCAACAACCATAAGCTCAACTTACCATGATACATAATCCAAAGCATTAACCACATCATATATCAATTCATAAGGGCATCACATTTCATGTCATATAAGCACATAAGCATAATCTCACATTAGTATATACATACAACCTCATATTGGCACCTAGTTATGACCCGAATACGCGGATAACTCGTTGGAACGCATTTCCAACAACAACATTACCTCGGTGGGATTCCACTCATCACCGGTCCTTGCATGGGCGGGATTCCACTCATCACCACATGCCCTACGGATGGGATTCCACTCATCATCACGTAGAAATATATAAAAGCTTCCGGTGGAATATTACATCACCGTACTCCTCCTTGGTGCCTTAACGCCACCAAGGCCACGTACGTTTTGACTCAATTTGTGTGCACACTCATCCTAATGATCGATCATTGTACCCAAGCATACAAGTGCCAATATAAATCAAACTACACAACTTTTTACAATATCAATTTCAATATAAATTTCGTGCCTAGCACGTACGCACCATGATTCTCCAAAATCATGTAATCCACAACATAACCTCATTTCATAAACCAACACCTCATGTATGTCAACCGAACAATTATCTCATCATATATCCACATTTTATTTGTCATCAACATGCACATAAAGTCAATACATTAAGCCATACTTTCACATACATGTGTACCACATTATACATACTCATCATGAGGCATTATAACGATTAAAGAGTACATCCAAGGTCTCTAACTAAAGCTTAGGATTAGGCTACCACCCTAATCCAAACTCTAGGTGGGTCTACCAAGCCCAACCTAGTTCACATGCTTGAACCAACCACTTAAAAACCAATTTAAAAACATTAACCACTCACCTCTACCTCCAAGCTCAAGTACTAAGCAACCATCACCTTCAAGTTTCCGGATTTCTTCCCGATGCTTCACCGACCCAAATTCTTGCTTCTAAACAACCTCAATACAATTCAAACAACCTCAAATCAGCCCAACATCAAAATATCAACCCGAAATACAATTCAAGTACAATTTACAATGTTGCAAGCCATGACCAAGCCCCATACTTAGCAATTTCGGACAGCCTCAATACCTCTTTCAAAAGCTATGTTTCCAACATCCATTGCACCCACAAATGATCCCAAATCAATCCCTAACCATAGTACTACCATTGGGCTATTAATTTCCACCTAAAACAACCTCTAAAACTCACCCAAAACCCTCCAAAACTCCATTTTCGTACTCATATTTTACCCAGCAGAAAATCATGTTTTTAAACACCCAAATGACATCTAAATGGTCCCAAATCATCCCCTTAACATACATATACCATCAGCCCTCTAATTACACCCTAAAACCCACCAAAAATCAACTTTTTGACACCTTAAAAATTGGTCTAAGAACCCACTTCGGATTTTTACCAAAATTCAACCAAATTGATATATTTTACACCTTTTAACATGATTAACTAAAACCCCAACTCAATTTATCAAAACCAATTGGAAAACCCCCTTAAAATCCAAACTTGATATAAACCCTAATTTTCAAAAGTTCATGGTTTTAAAATCAAGGACCATGGATAGATAGGAAATGGAAAGGAGAGTTCAAATATGTGATTACCTTTCAAAAACCCCTTGAATCGAAGTTGAAATCGAATGAAATATAAGCTTGAAATTTGAGAGAGTTTGGGGAATGGGGGAGGTGTTTCACGTGGGGGATAATGGGAAAAGGGGAAGAAGATGACAACTTTGAAAGTTGTCATCCTTTTTAAAAGTTTTTGGGCAAATTACAACATAAGTCCTTCCTTTTTTACTAAAGTTCAATTAGGCCACATTTTAGGTTGGATTTATTTTAATTTAATTTTATTGACTCGAACTATAAACCCGAATAACTCCTAACCCCAAAACACGGGTGTTACAACTCTCCCCCACTTAAGGAAATTTCGTCCCCGAAATTCATCGATCACGGAGGGCCACTGAAACATGCACCTCCATGCATTCCTCTCTCACCACAACATACTAACCAACTCGAAAGACTTACCACACAACACTTGCTATCTTACACCTAGATCCCAACTGATTCTTCAGGGCATGCCAATTTCAAACTCAACTCAATCTCTTCAACAAACATAGCACGGAACAGATCTGACTCACACTTTCGAATCACAGATACACATGATGCATCACGAACCCCTTTCTAACTCTGGTGGTAACGGCAACAAACAGACAACAGAACTAGCTCGATTTATAATCTCATACAACACTATTTGAATACTTGACCCATAACTTTCTCTAACTAATCATCTGACTTCAACAGGTAACCTAACACTATACAAACGTCTTAAAAAATAATCTAGTTGAAATCTCGAATCTCTATTACTCACTCCCATTATGAACCTTCCACGGATGTAACAAACTAGAAGAAACTGAAGCTCGGTCTTGACACGCTGGAAATTTACATACTTACTCTCATACTGAACCACATTATTCACCCACTCAATCTGGAAGTACTCATCTTTAACCCAAAATACGTCTTCATACCACTCAGATGCAATATGGATGAACTACCGTGTGCTTCGGCCAAAACAACACGTCTCAAAACACTATGCCAATCAGTACAACAATTCTATCTCTAACAATACAAACTCTATCATCTCCGAAACTGTATTCTGACGGTCTTCCTTCCACTATGTCTTGTAACTGTTTCTCTTCAAGCATTCTGACTCAATGTAGGTTCAACATGAAACTCAGCCACAAAACTGTTATCCTTCAGTAAACTGAATTTCGGCAAATACATCTCGCAACTCAACTACTAATCTATCAACAAAATAACTCGGAACATCGGTTGCTACGTAGACTCTCTTCAGATAGTACTCAATCTTGAGATTACGGTCTCCAAACGGTTCTAGCAACTCATGCTGTTCAAGTTCCAACCCTTCCTAAGTCTTCAAATATTTCAAGTTCTGAAGATATGTACATACACACTGTGCATTTCTTACTATGCAAGCTCTGTCTCTAAGTCTTCGAATCAAATACACTGTAACTAACTCTAAGTCTAGTGTGAGATAACTATTTTCTCGGTCTTTCAACTATCTTGATGAACAAGCCACAATCTTCTGTCTTGCATAAGCACACAACCTAACTCTACATGTAACACATCACTATGGTTCACACATTCTTTCTCGGACATAAGCTGATTCAAGATCGGAGCTCTCATCAAAGTTTCTTTCGTTTTCTCAAGGGCTCATTGTCTCGCATCTAACCACACAACTAAACATTCTTATGTAGCAATCTATCAATGGAGCAACTATCTTCAAAAGACTATTTACAATTCTCTGAA
This sequence comes from Hibiscus trionum, assembly GCA_030270665.1. Taxonomy (NCBI): domain Eukaryota; kingdom Viridiplantae; phylum Streptophyta; class Magnoliopsida; order Malvales; family Malvaceae; genus Hibiscus; species Hibiscus trionum. Next base: position 73,216,971 of record BSYR01000003.1, on the reverse strand, counting down.
AGTAACAATGCTAGACCTAGGAACTATAGATACCTGTCACAGTCTTCAATTTCTTCCAACTCATACCTTCTTTTGCCTACCTGAGATTTACTCTAACACACTCGGCTAATCTACAAGTCCTAGGAGAACATCTTTCTTAACTCGGAGTTCACATTGCACAACTTGGTATACAATTAATTCTCTAATAGAATCTACCACACTAACTTCAAAGCTCGTCATGCTCTTCTTCGGTACTTGAATATACCCACGTATCATCTATGAGAATTACTAAAAACTGACCAAGGAACTCAGGAAAATATTCTGCTCAACATCTCTATGAAGGTAACTAATACACTAGTCAAACAAAACGACATAACTCAGAGCTCAAGGCGATCACATCTTGCCCATAAAGCTGTCTTCGGTACTTCAACTTTTCTCACTTTCAACTAGCAGTAAACGGATCTCAAACTAATCTTCAAATAGACTGAAGCACACACTAACTGACCAACAATTCACTGACACTCGAAAACGGATACTAATCATTCACTGTCACTTGTTTCGACTGTATGTAATCTGAACACATTCTCGTACTGTCACTCTTTCTTCTTCACAAATTGCACTGTCATACTCTAAGATGACGTACTAGGCCTAATGAGTCTAAGATCCAGCTAATCTCGAAGTTATTTCTTCAACATTCTTAATTCTTCCGGAATTCATAAGTTAAGAGCAACAAAACTGAAGCAACCTCGGAGACGGTCTCAATAACGAACTCTTCTTCCCTATCAAGATACAAACCGGCGATTCTTCCAAACACTTCTTAGGAAAACACAAACTATTCTAGCATTCTGTGGTCTAACCTTCATTCAAAATCAAATCCATCACAATTGCTAAGCAAGTCTGTTGACTAAACTCAACCAATCTTTGACCTCTAAAGCTGGATCAACATTCAATAAGGAGTTCACATCCTTACCTACTACTACAGTCTCACAAAAATCTACGACCTCAAGGCAATTCTCTATCTGTCTCAAGGTATACACTAACTATGTGCTCTTCAAGCCAAACCTTGTCAAAAGGTACATCAAAACCGCGAGAAGACGATCACTTCACATCTACTAGAAACTAGTAACTCTGAACCACCAACAAACACCTTCTGTACATCTTTCTGACCACTACTATCTCCCAAAGGTTAGTCACATGTGTCCCTACATCTAAGGTCTCATCAAGGATATCTAATTTCTTACATGCTCACAAAAAAGTAGGTATTCGCAGAAATTGCCTCTTCACATGTACACAACTGATAGTCTTCTGTCCTCTTGTTCTCAGACTGGTTCTTCAACAAAATCTGATCCTTCTAAACTGTTCTTAGAGCATTTCGTAACTTCAAGACTCAATTCTGATCACACACAAACAATCATGCTGGACTTGTTCTACCCATACCAAACAATCCTGAAGTCAAAGCTCAAGGCTCCCTTCTCGGCTCAACTATATCGAGAGTGACTCCATCTCTTCCGCTTGCTGGAAAACAACTCAACGTACACTGACCCAATCACACAAACTAGCTCCCATTCACGGACACCGACCGGTTGTCTTGTACTAAAATCATAGGCCGAACCCCCAACGGTCACCAACTAACACTCTGAATTTCAGATTTCTCACACAAAACCCTTACCTTGATCTTGCTAAAAGGACCAAGGTACTCGCATCTACCTCTAACACTTCACCAGGCATGTTCAAACCTGCATACTTGCTAACGATATACAAAAGCACGAGTTTAGAATCAACTGGAGGAAACAACTTAATACTGTACCAAGGGCTTAGCTGTTAAAACATCGACACCACTCTAACGATATACAAAAATTGTCTTGTTTACCTAGGTAAGCATCATGTCAATTAATAGTGCAAGGAAAGCCATAAAAAGAATTTTAATAAAAATTAATCATGCCAAAATCTACCATGCAACCTAGAATTTTCTAACAAGATGGATAAAAAATCATATGAAAACAGTGAGACAAGGCCAAACTAAGGTTTTAAACAAGGAACTTAGATTAAATAAAATTAAGAGATCAAGAGAACAACCAAAACAGATAAGCAAGATAAAAATTGATAAGCATATCTCCCCCCCCCCTCACTTTGATGCATTTTGTCCCAAAATGAAAATTTAAAGTAAAAGAAAGGAAAGGAGAGACTCCCCTAATCAATTGCGGCCACGACCGCGGGCGGGTGAAGATGTGGGTTCAACTGACGGAGCCGATTTGTTAATAGGAAAGCACGACGCGCAGCCTCAACCACGTCCTTGGCGAGGAGCTGTGGGTCTGGTAGCAACCATGGTAGTGCTAGCGTTATGGGGGCTGTGGGTGTTCGATTGGTAGCAATAGGGGTGCAATTTTAGGGGGGGGGAAATGCACGAGGCTGCATGTTTTGGGGCTGCAAAATGAATAAATAAATGTTTATTGAATTAATAATAAAAGAATAAATAAAGGCAAACCTAATTAATGAAGCAAAAAGTCCTAAATGCCCTGCAGTTCTTTATTGATTTCGAAGCCCACTACTCATGTCAGATGAGCTTGAACCCTGCGCATTTTTTTGGGATATGTTTTTTCCTCTTTTATTAATAAAATTAGATAAAAGTATAAAGAAATAAAATGAAATAATAAAATAATAAAAGAAGATGATAGCTTATTATCCATGGGATCCACGGGGGTTTAAAATTCAAAAGAAAAGGTGGGTGAAAAGATGAAGATAAATGATCAAATTTAAAAAGTGGGGTCTACAGAATTTATTTATTTTTTTTTGAAAATGGGTGGGATTTAAAATAAAAGATAAGGATCAAATTTGGGAAAAGAATGGGTGAAATCGGTCAATTGGTGGGGAAATTGAGAAATTGAATCTGAAGATAGGTGGGTCCCATGTTTGAGAAAAGAAGCAAAGGGAAAAAAATTTTGTCCTTATGCACTGCCGCTGGTGACATTCCCTTTAGCATACAATCGTCTCAAATCTGAATAGAGCATATCAGCAGGAGTATTCGAATTCGGGAATTTCATTGTACCTAAAAATATTATAAAAAATAAGTAAATAAAATAAAAAAATAAAAAAAAATAAAAAAAATGAATTAAATAACGAAGAAAAGGAACAATGGGTTGCCTCCCATTAAGCGCTTGTTTATTGTCGCTAGCTTGACGACCTCATTCAAGTGACAGGTTCGATTAGACGAATTTCCTCGACTAGACCAACCGGAGCATTGTCATAGTACGGTTTAAGCCGTTGACCGTTAACTTTATATGGCTCTCCGGAATTACTTTTAATTTCCACTGCACCATGTGGAAAAATATTAGTCACTGTATACGGTCCAAGCCACTTTGATCGTAATTTCTCTTAAAAATTTTTGAACTGTCGTAGGCATTTTTTCGAATTTCTTCCAACTCCTGGATATCGAGTTTACGCGTTTCGCCAATTAGATCCATTTCCATGTTGCATTTTTAGACTGCCCAAAGCGCGCGATGCTCCAATTCGACCGGTAAATGGCACGACTTACCAAAAACAAGGCGATAAGGAGACATCCCGATAGGACCCTTATACGCTGTCCGATATGCCCATAATGCGTCATTCAGCTTAACGCTCCAATCCTTCCGATCAGGTTTCACGATCTTTTCAAGAATGGACTTGATTTCACGATTTGACACCTCCGTCTGACCATTTGTTTGCGGATGGTACGACGTCGCGATGCGTTGGGTGATGCCAAATTTTTTCATTAACGCGTCGATGACTCGATTGATAAAATGTTTCCCTCTGTCGCATATCAACGCTCTTGGTGTGCCAAACCTGGAAAAAATACAATCTTTCAGAAATTTGACAGTGGTTTTAACATCATTATTTTTTGTGGCTTTCGCCTCAACCCATCGCGAAACATAATCAACAGCTAAATAATATAAAAATTACCGAATGATGATACAAATGGCCCCATATAATCAATCCCCCACACATCAAATATTTCACAAACATGAATAGGATTTAGAGGCATTTCATTACATCGGCTTAAGTTACCAACTCTTTGACATTTATCACATGATTTGCAAAATAAATATGTGTCTCGAAAAATATTAGGCCAATAGAATCCGCATTCAAGAATTTTATGAGTTGTCCTTTTAGGTCCATAATGTCCACCACATGCATATGAATGACAGAAATTAAGGATAGATTTTACCTCGTCTTCGGTTACACATCGTCGTATTACCTGATCGGAACAATGTCTCCAAAGGTAGGGATCATCCCAAATATAGAACCTGGATTCCCTCTTGATTCGGGTAATTTCTAACCGTGGCAAGTCATGGGGTAATTCACCTGTAGCCAAATAGTTCACGATGTCCGCAAACCAAGGTGTTAAAGCTTGGGCCATCATCAAATTTTCTTCAGGGAATTCGTCATTGACAGGCAAATCCGAATTGGTTAGTGGGATTCGGCTAAGGTGATCGGCCATAAGATTTTCACTTCCCTTCTTGTTCTTTATCTCGAGATCAAACTCCTGGAGGAGTAAAATCAATCGGATCAGCCTTGGTTTTGCTTCCTTCTTGCTCATCAAATATCGCAAGGCTGCATGGTCAGAAAAAACAATAATTTTAGTTCCAAGTAAATATGAGTGGAATTTATCTAAAGCAAAAACTACAGCAAACAGTTCTTTTTCTGTAGTTGAATAATTTCGTTGCGCTGGATCAAGCGTTCTCGATGCATAGGCGATGACATGAGGCTCTCTTCCTTTCCTTTGTCCGAGTACTGCTCCAACACTAAAATCTGAGGCGTCACACATAATTTCGAACGACAAGTTCTAATCGGGCGGTTGCACTATTGACGCGGATACAAGTTTCTCCTTAATTGTATCAAACGATTTCCTACATTCGGATGTAAAGTCGAACTCTACATCTTTCTGCAGTAACCGACACAGTGGTTGTGCTATCTTCGAGAAGTCTTTTATAAATCGCCTGTAGAAACCTGCATGTCCAAGAAAAGAGCGAATATCCCTCACAGTAGTGGGGTATGGGAGTGAGCGTATAATATCCGTTTTAGCTTTATCAACAGAAATCCCTTTAGAAGAAGCTATATGTCCTAATACTAAACCTTTATTAACCATAAAGTGACATTTCTCATAATTAAGCACAAGGTTAAATTCAATGCATCGTTTTAAGACATTAGTTAAATTCAATAAACACTCACCAAACGAATTACCATATACAGTGAAGTCGTCCATAAATACCTCGATCCCTTTCTCAACATAATCCGAAAAATATACTTACCATACATCGCTGGAACGTAGCCGGAGTGTTACATAGTCCAAACGGCATTCGTCGATAGGCGAAGGTTCCGAATGGGCACGTAAACGTGGTATTCTCTTGGTCTTCAGGGGCTACGGGAATTTGAAAGAAACCTGAAAAACCATCGAGACAACAATAGTGAGATTTACCAGCTAATCTTTCAATCATTTGATCAATATATGGTAAGGGAAAGTGATCTTTTCAGGTTAGAGAATTCAACTTCCTGTAATCTATGCAAACTCGCCATCCATTCTGAACTAGAGTTGGAACTAACTCACCTTCGTCATTTCTAATTACAGTGACGCAGGTCTTTTTAGGAACAACATGAATATGACTTACCCACTCGCTATCCGAGATCGGATATATGATATCGGCGTCTAAGAGTTTTTGAATTTCGTCTTGCACTACCTTCATCATGAGATCATTCAAGCGTCGCTGACCTTGTCGTGACGGCTTTGCCCCTTCCTCAACTTTGATCTTGTGCATACAAGTTGAGGGGCTAAGTCCTTTGATGTCTGCTACCGTCCACCCGATTGCTTCCTTATACTTTCGCAGGACTGTGACAAGATTGACTTCTTCCTCTCCGGTTAATTCGTTCGAAATGATAACTGGTAAGGTATCATTATCTCCTAAGAAGGCGTACTTAAGGTGGGATGGGAGTTCCTTTAATTCTAACTTTGGAGCCTGCAAAATAGATGGCAAAGGTTTAGTCTTTGATGGAGTTAAAGCTAAATCAGAATTAATAAAGGAAACAGATTCGTCCACATTTTCTGCCTCATTATCGCAAAGCTCATAGTCCATATCAAAGTTATTAAAAACATTAGTATCCGCATACTCTTCTATATATGGATCAACAATATCAATTGAGTTAATAGATTCAACCTGATCAGGATACCTCATTGCCTTATAAACATCGAATTCTACCACCTCACCATCGAATTCCATGGATAAAAGGTCGCTCCTTACTTCTATTTTCGTGTTTGCTGTGCTAAGGAATGGTCTTCCCAACAACACTTCGGAGCAAGTGTTTGTTCTATCGTGAGCCATATCGATCACGTAGAAGTCCGCAGGGAAAAATAAGACATCTACCTTTACCAAAACATTTTCCAACACTCATTCTGGATAGATGACTGATCGATCCGCCAACTGTATCGTAATCATGGTTTCCTTCAAAGGATCATTAGTTATCATTTTATAAACAGAAAGCGACATTACATTTATTGAAGCCCCAAGATCGCACATAGCATGTTTAATAGATACGTTACCAATTTGGCAGGGTATAGCAAACATACCTTGATCTTTCATTTTGGGGGGTAACTTACGTTGGAAAACTGCAGAAACGTGCTCTCCCAAATTTACCTTTCCGTGCCCGGTGAGTTTTCGCTTGGTTGTACAGAGCTCTTTAAGAAAACGAGCGTACCTTGGCACTTGGCGAATGACTTCCAAGAGGGGAATGTTCACTTGGACCTTTTTAAATACTTCAATAATTTCTCTCTCTTAAGCCTTTTTGTCACATTTTACTAATCGTGACGGGAAAGGAGGTGCGACTTCAAGATGTGGAGAAGGAGGAGATGATGGTAGAGGGTTATTTTGTTTTTCTTTACCTTCTTCCATGGCAGGAGTGGGATTGTTGTTTTTTTATGGTTCTTTTGGAGCTATAACTGTCCCACTACGAAGTGTGATGGCGCTTATATTTTCCCTAGGGTTTGTCTCGGTTTGCGAAGGAAGTTTACCTTTGGAATCAAGACAGCTTGCTAGCTGGCTTATTTGTTTGTTTATCTCTTGTAAGTGGGCCTCGGTACGAATTTGGAATTTCTCTTGGGACATCGCTAAACGCTCAACTAAGGTTTCTAGAGATGTCTTTTGTTGTGGGTAGGGTTGATTTTGTCTTTGGTTGTTTGCGTATCCAAAGTTTGACTGGTTTCTCCACCTTGGATTGTATGCATTTCCCATGGCATTGGCTTGGGCGACATCATCTTCCTGAATCATCGGACAACAGTCTGTCGGATGTTCTGGGCTAGTACAGATCACACAAAGTCTAGTTGTTCCCTTTTTTCCTGCAAGAAGAGTTTGCACTATTTCAGCTAATTTATCAACCTTATTTTCTAAAGAAACTGTACTTACCTCGCGAATACTTCGAGATGGTTCGATAGATTGATTAAACCTTTGTGAGTTGGCAGCCATGGTTGATATCAGTGTTTTAGCTGCTGTTGGGGGTCATATTGACTAGAGCTCCGCCACTTGCCGCATCCACTACTTTCATATCCATAGGCGTCAAATCCTTCATAAAAATACTGAAGGAGGGTTTGTTCCGACAATCCATGTTGTGGACAATTTGCACACAACTTTTTAAACTTCTCCCAGTATTCATATAAAGATTCAGCTTCCTTTTGTTGAATGCTCAGAATGATGCGCCTAATCTCGCTTGCTTTAGCTGCAGGGAAGAACCTATCAAGAAAAAGTTTAGCCATGTCAGTCCAGGTTGTAACAGAATTAGGGGGTAAATCAAATAACCAATCTTTTGCTATATCTGCTAAAGAAAATGGAAAAGCTCTAAGTTTGATTTGGTCATCGGATACTCCTTGTGGCTTTGTGCTTAGACAAACCATATGAAATTCTTTCAAATGTTTGTGTGGGTTTTCGTTGGGCAAACCGTGGAAGGTTGGTAGTAGATGAATCAAGCCCGTTTTTAGTTGGAACGACGTTTTACCATTCGGAAAGGTTATGCACAAGGGCTGATTGCCCTCTGTTGCCCTGATCAGCTGCTGGATCGTCTATTCGTTGTTTCCCATTTGGCTTTGATTTTTGGGATGTATTTAACCTGTTCTTCCGGATTTCTCCTGGTCATAAACAATAAAAAACAAACAGTAAAAGTTGCCGAAGTCCCCGGCAACGACGCCAATTTTGACACGCGTCATAACGTGTCAAGAATAATTTCCTTCTTCCATTAAATAAATAAATAAAGAAAGAAAGAAAGAAAGAAATTAAACTAAATATAGATAGGGAAGTAGGAGTCGAACCCACAGGGACTTAGAACTTTCCTTGTCGCGCTTTTGTAGTTTATGAACCAAGAGTTTTTGATGGAGCTATGTTGATGTGATTTAGGTGGAGGTTTGTTGTAATGAAAAGTAGTTGTTTAAGAAAGTAAAAGAAAGCTTTTAAAAGAGTTTAAAGTAAATATGAGATAATCAGCCTCGAGCTTCCGCGTTGACTTGTTTTACTCGGTTCCTTGGTAAAGATTTTTATTTCGAAAAACTTGTTGGCAAAATTACTTCAAGGTCAATCCTTGAGTTTTTGTTTGTAAACTGAATTTCCAAAATCAATTTTTGGTTTCAATTTTGATAATTTGTCTAAACCAACTCAATGTTTGAGAAAACAAATTGCTTAAGCTCGTAACCAACTCGAAAATTCATTTCTATAAAAACGATTCGATCTCAATTTCCCTTAGTAATCTATTTACTAAGTGTGTTCCCTAGAAGTCAGATTTGTTTCAATAACCGATCCTCCCTCCCACTTGATAGATCAAAACAATTGTTTTTCTCCAAAGTCAATCTTTAGGTTTAAAAATCATTTTGATTTGGAAAATAAAGAATGAATAAATCGAGAGAAGTTTCTGAAATATTTGAAGCATAATTTCAAACCTCGCCTTGAGAACGCGTCATTGCTAAGACTTCGGCTTAAAAAGATCTAGCCGAGCATGGTTATCAATTAATCATGCTCGACATTTAGGAAATAATTAAAAGAAAAGAACTTTAAGAAAAACTAAAAAGAGAAGAAGAAATGATGTTTAATTGCTATTTGAATGATGACAATACTTACCCCAAAGAGGGGTATTTATAGTGTTTCAAAATAACCTAGGTAAAACCTAAAATGATAATTAAAATTAAACAAAATAATTATTCAAAGTTTAAAATTTAAAAAAATCCGGTGATAAGCTATCTGATAAGCGGCCTGATAAGCTATCACTGCTGCTGACGTCATCTTCTAGAAGACGCTGACGTGGCGCCCAGTCAGCATTCATGCCCTGGTTCATGCCCATGACTCCAGCATTTTCTGCAGAATTCTAGCTTATTTCTAGCATCACGTCTCCTGCATGAAAACATCATAAAACAGTCAAATTAAGTCCCTTAAACTTATATTTAATCGAAATAAGGACCAAAAACACAACCAAAATAAATACTCATCAACTAATTTAAAACGAGAGTTATAATTTGACGTTGAAATTAAGACATTCAAGAGTTTGAGGATTAATTCAAAATGAGAGCTTGATAAGAAAAGTTTTATGGTTTATTTATATATGTCTTAATTATTTATAAAAGTTTCATGGGTTTTTAATTGCTTTTTTTCTAAAACTAATTTTTCAACAAAATTGTATTCGACTAAATATTGGCCTAATTAGTGGTTACAACTTCTTAAATAATATATTCAAGTAAATATTGAAATAATTAAATAATAATAAATCCAAAAAACAATTTTTAAACCACTTTGAAGAGGTTAAGGCCTTGGAGAGTGAAGAGTAAAGAAATTGAGTTGTAGCTCCATGTAAAGTGCTCAACTTTGTTGTAGTTTTCATGAAGCTTAAGCATACTGTGGATGCGGAGTTAGATTTTTACCTAGAAGAGGTTTATAAAATTTCCATAGGGGCTAAAACAATTAAAGTACAATATTTTTCCTAAACCCTAAATCAAATCTAAAACCCTTAAAATAAGCATGCTAGTATAAACTGAGGTTTACATCGGCAGTACATCAAATATTTTTTTAATATGCTTATTATCCTATAAACTAGCAATAGAAAAGGTTCAACAAATACCTAATTTTAGGGTTTAATAGCTAAGGTTTAGGGTTAGAGTTTTAGTGTTTTTGGTTAGATTTTAAGGTTTGAGAATAAATTTTATGGTTTGAATTATAGGATTTAAGGTATAAAATTTAAGGATTCGGGTTGTGCAAAAAATTTCGATCTGATTGATCTGATCCGTTTATCCATTGATCTGGTCCGAAATTTTAGAAATCCGACATGTTTTTATTTTTCTGATAATTCGGATTGGATATTCAAAAATTTCGGATTAGATAAGGATAGTTGTTTCCCATTCGGATCGGATATCCGATTATCCGATATCCGAAAATTCAATTATATATATATATATGAATCTTGTTATATTCGATATTTTTACTTGTTATATATGAAAAATTGAAATTTTCATGGATACAAATCTAGTTATATTCAATAATTTGTTGATTATTATATTCAAAAACCTAAAATTTTCATGGATATGACCACCGAATTTAAAAATAATTAAATCAAGTTATAAATTTGGGTATCCGAATATCCAATCCAAAAATTTCGGATATCCGATTTTTTCAGATCGAATACGGATCGTTAAATTATCTATCAAAAAACTTTAGGTATTCGAAATTTTGGATCGGATCTGATATCCGAAATATACATTCCTATTAAAATTTAAGGCTCTTAAAAAGAGATACATGACATCTTTAAAAATTTGCTTGTAAATAAACTTTCCACTTATGATTCATCTACTGATTAATATATAATTGAATAATTGAAGAAGAGAAAACTATTGAGTCAAATCAGCTTTAAAAATAAATTACTAGTTTTATGATTAAACTTGCTTGATTGTTTTATTTTACTTAGAGAAAATGAACTCAAAATTTTATAATATATCCATAGAAATTAAAACGTTTGAAAGACTTAAAATTTTAGTTTAACCATAAACTTGACCCCAATCCAAATATATTTATAAATTAATAATACCATGAATTGTACTTTAAGAGTAGGGGTGGGTAAAATTCGACTCGAAAAAATTGAAATTTTTGACTCGATTCGAGGCGAAAAAATTTGACTCGTTCTGACTCGATTCAACTAAAAAAAATTCAAATAAAATTTAAGTTGTAAAATAGGAATTCAAATAACTCGAAATTTTTAAAAATTAGTGGATTGATTTTTAAGTTCAAGTCAATTCCTCAAATTTTCATGATATATATATATATATATATATATATATATATACCACTATAAAAAAATGAAGAAATATATGCCACATATTTTTTTATAGGAAAATCAAACGATATTATATGCCACATATAAAAAATATGATAAAAAATATATGCATATCTTATATGATTAGAGGGAGTCATTTAAATTAGAATCAAACTATACTATAACATGATAAATACTTACAATTAAATTTGTATAGGAACTCAAAAACTCGACTCGAATTGAAAAAAATTTCAAATAAAGTTGAAGTTGTAAAATATGATTCATCAACTCGAATAACTCGTAATTTGTTGACTCGACTCGATCGAACGCTCACCCATACTTAAGAAAATAACTTGTATATATATTAGTAATGTTTATCCTTTTTTTAAGAGTATTTTATGGATAAAAATTCTCTGCCTTTTTTCGATGTCCCTTTTTATGGCCCAACACTAAAAATACTAAAAAAAATAAATTCCAAGCCATAACCCTAAGTTTTAAATCTTAAACCCTAAAAATACACCATACCCAAAATTTATGATCTCTAACCACAAACACTAACCCTAAACCTAATTTTTAATATGAGAAAATAAATAGGGGCAGCGAAAAAGAACAAAGGATTTGTATTTGTATTTTATAAGAGGAAAAAATTGATATACACGTAAAACTAATTTTACATAAAATTTTCTATTACATTATAAAAACCAAATCTTACATGTCTATCTTTACCCCTAAAAAACTAAACCCTAAACATTCAATTCTATACCCTAAATTATAAACACTAACCTTAAATTCTAAACCCTACAACTTTAAGTTCTAAACTAAAACTATAACCCCTAAAATTAAAAGCTATATGTAAACTAAAGTTTACCCTACGTGTTATCAAAGATATTTTTCATTATATAAAGCTTTCGCTCGTCTAAAGTTTACCCTACGCCGACTTGAAGAGAAAACCAGCGAGGATGAATGTACACTAAAGAATAGGTCTTGCTTATCTTTTTTGTCAAGAACCTGCAATTCACCGTCTTTACCAAGTTGTACACCATTCATAGCCTCCACAGCCTTGTTACCATCATCTTGGGATTGAAAGTTGACAAACCCAAAACCTCTTGAGCCCCCCTTCTCATCCTTCCCATATCTAAAAAGACTTATCTTGGTAGAGCGAAAGAAAATCGAAAGGATGATTCGAGTGGTTCTCCAGAGGTTTGCAGTGCGGCGATGAGAATGGTTTCTAGATATGGGAAGCAATAGCATTGCGTTTGCAGTGTGGTAATGATGAAGGACGACGACGAGGGGTTCTCAAGAGGTTTCAGGTTTCTCATCTTTCAATCCCAGATGATGCTAACAATAATTCCGGGGGGCTATGAATGCCGTATAACTTGCCTAAAATGGTGAAATCAGCTTCTTGACAAAAAGATCAGTAAGACCGATCCTTCTTGATCGTCGGCATGGTTTGTTACGAACAAATATTACTTTGTAATCACTCCAAATACACCTTTTCTTATGCAGTTGGGCTATAGTCATTACATCAAATCTATAACCTCCAACGGACTCGAAAAAAGAGTCAAAATCCGACTCTCATGATCTTGCATCATATACTTGCAATCCGTCTTACCCAAATCACTAGATCAATTAATAAAACTCTTTACTCTAGTTTTTTCTAATTCCTTATTCACTATTTAGAGCATTTGCTAGGATTCGAGAAACAACATGGATGGTATATTTTCAACTGATTCGATGTAAAGCAAAATGGTTATTGATTGTCTGTCCAATTTTACAAACTCCTTTAATGGTTGCCCGTTTATTTTTTAATCTGTACCTAATTTCTTATGGGATGTTTTTGCATAGGGACTTGTATTGTCCCATACTTGCGTTTACTTTTTAGCTGATGTAAATGGTCTTTGGCCCTCCTTTCAATTAACATATGGGAAATTATTACATGCAGTAGTAAAAAATAAAGTTTTCCATTAATTATGATTTCAATTTAGAGGTTAGGGCTTGTTTTAAAATTTAAGGGTTTATGTTTTACGATTTAGAGTAAGAATTTAAAGTTTAGAGTTTTAGAATTTAGGGTTAAAGATTAAGATTTTAGGTTTTAAAGATGGAATAGAATTGTCTTGGAAAAAAATTAATATTTGTGCATCAAATATATATATATATCCTCTCAACAAGGTTGAACTCGTGTCATCGTATAAAACAATTAATTTACCAAATTTGTAATTTACCTCATATATGTTAGACTGTTAGACTTTCCGCATTAAATCCTCCTAAATTACAAAGTCTAAACTAGACATAGTTCTCCTATCCCATAAATTAGAAATAATTGTGTTTAATTGCAATCAATGTAACACCCGGGTTTAGGGGTCGGGTGAAAATAATATTTTAATATTATTTGGGCTCGGTTTTATTACTAAAATGGTTCTTTCAAATTTCGGGTTTCAAAATAAATATTTGAAATGGGACAAATTGATTTAATTGCAAGTTGAAGAGCTTTTTAAGGATCAATGAAATAGCCATTTATTAATGGCCTTTTTGGTAATTTACCCATAATTAAATTTAAAACCCCTTTATATTAAGATAAGCATTGTCATCATCTTCCTCCATCCCCAATTTTTTCATTCTCACGACAAAGGAGAGGGTTTTCTCCAAGTCACTATTTCATCTCCTTCCTCCCTCGTTTTGGCTCGGTTTTGAAAGGTAATTACGTTTTTGACTTGCTCTCAACTTCCTCTCTTCAAAAGTACAAGTAGTTTTCATTTTCATCCATGTTTTAGAAATTTGATTTTTGGGAGATTTGAATAAAAATGGTAGTTTATGGTGTTTAACTTGAGATTTTGATTAAACAATGATAGATATGAAGTTTATGAACCAAAGGGTTCAACATATATGATTTTTAAAGGGTTTTGTTAAGTTTCCCGAATTTGTGTTTTGGAGGGTTTTTAAGAGGGTTTTTAGTTGAGTTTTGGGTGTGGTTTGTGTTGGAAATTGAGTGTTGATGTTAGGGTATTGGTTGGGGGTCGTATTGGAAGCATTTGGAAGTGTTAAATGTGTTGGAATCATCGGTTTTGGACTGTGTTAAAGGGCTGCTCGGGAATGGCTTTTTGGTGGTTGTTCTTGGTTTGAAAAACAAGTGTTTGATGTTTGAATTTCATTCCGGGTTTGCTACGTTGTGTTGTGGACTGATTTGAGGTTAATTTACTTGTGTTGAGATGATTAGGAGCAAGGAATTGCGTTGGTAAAGTCTTGGGATCGATATCGGAAGTCATGGAGGCTTGAGTCGGCTTTGCTTGATTTGCTTAAGGAAGTGAGGTGAGTGGTTAAAATATTTTAAATGGTTTTAAACAATTGGTTCGAGCATGTGGACTAGGTTGAGATTGGTAGACTCACCTAGAGTTGGGATCAGAGTGGTAGCCTAATCCCAAGCTTTAGTTAGAGACATTGGATGATCTCTTTAATTGATGTTATGCCTCATGATGATTTGTGTATGTATAATGTGTTATACATGTTGTTGAGGCATGGTTTGATGCATTGCTATGCATGTGGTTTGGATTGTAAACTGTGTATGATAATGTTGAGTTTAATATGATGTAGGATGCCATATTATTACTCTTGAACATGACATTATGATGATTATGTATAATGTGATATACATGTATGTTGGGCATGATTTAATGCATTGTTATATGCATGTTGTTGAGATATTTGATGTTGAGTTTAATATGAAGTAAGATGCCATATTATGACTCTGAACATCAAAGGTTGTGGAATTTGATTAATATTGGCACTAGTATGCTTGGGTACAATGATCGATCATTAGGATGTTAGTGTGTACACATGAGTCAAAAGTCGCGCGTGGCCTTGGTGGCGTTGAGTCACCAAGGAGGAGTACGGGTACGCCCGGAAATTGTATTTACATTAGTCGGTGATGAGTGGAATCCCATCGACGGGCGTGAAGATGAGTGGAATCCCCTCCGCGTGAAATGAGGCGTGAGGATGAGTGGAATCCCCTCCGCGTGAACGGTGATGAGTGGAATCCCACCGCCAGGTAATGGTTGTGTTGTTGGATGTGAGTTCCAGCGGTTATCCGTGTATTCGAGTCATAGCTAGGTGCCAATATGAGAAAGTATGTTTATGCTAATATGAGATTATGCATACATGCTAATATGAATTGATATGTGTGTCAATGTGATATGAAATGTGAATTTCAAATGTGAAGTGATATATGATTTGGTTAATGCATTGAGGTATATATATCGTTGTAAGTTGAGCTTATGAGATGTTGAGCATGACATAATGTTGATTATATGTTCATGCATCATGTTCATTTTGGTTCATGTGGATCGAAGATAAAGTCATGTATTTCATCATGATAATTGCTCGAGCTTGGACCCTGTATTGTCGAAGGTTTGTTTTATGAGCTTACCCTCACTAAGCTTTTATGCTTACGCTCTCTTTTGTTCGACAATGCAGATAAATAGCTTGTGGGTGGCAAGGGAAAGGAAAGGTCTCCAAGTGTTGCTTTTGGTGAGCTCAATGTATGAGTTTTAAGTAGTAGAATGTAATAGTTAAGCAATGAGATAGGTATTGATGATTTGAGTTTTGATGTATGTCGATATGTGTTATTGATTTAAATGCCTTGTTGTATGTTGAAGTGGTGTGGCTCTTGGATGCCTTGTTGAATTGTAAAGCTTGCTTATGATGCATGACTTGTATGCTTATATGTTTGGTTGCTAAGGCATGAAATCTTAAGTGCTTGTATGACCATATATGCATAAATTGTCCTTTTGTACGAATGCTATGTGTGGACGTCTTGCTATTTGTTGGGTTGCTACCTTTGGTTTAAGTATGATAGTTTAAGTGTTTGTATACGCTTAGGTGAGTCGAGAATTGCATCTAGAGTCGTGTTTGAGGTCGTTTAGCTAAAAATTGTGGACTTACAGTGCAGGGCGTATCGATACGCCTAAGGGCTGTATCGATACGGCCTTGCTCAGAGAACACAAATTTGGCTGGGCGTATCGATACGTGGGGTGTATCGATACGGTACCAACTCTCTGGAATCCTAGGGAGTTGTGGAGTGTATGGCGTATCGATACGGTGTCCAAGCGTATCGATACGGTTCAACCTAGTTGACCAAGTGGTGTTGACCGAGAAGGGCGTATCGATACGCTCAAGGGCTGTATCGATACGGTCTTCTTATGTTGACCATAGGGTGTTGACCTTGGTCAAGGCGTATCGATACCCTCTGAAGGTGTATCGATACGACCTGTTTAAAAAGGGAAAATGTGTTGTTTTAATGTGCTGTTTTGGTTGGTCGTTGTTATGGTGTTTGTGTTTCCGCTGTCGTGTTTCACATAGGACTCAAATATGCCACTAGACAAGATTAAATAAGAAAAAAAAAATTTAGGGTTGCTAACCGAGGAGGAACCCTTTGGGTTTCGCTTCGGTTTTCCCCGTGTGACCCACTCAGACCGGTCATTCGTCCAGACCGGGATGAGGGGGTTACAATCAAACTCTAATATCAGAGTCAATAAAACTAATACTCAATCGACTAAAAATAAAAGGTCGAAAGTATAATAATCGTTGAGAAACAGGTATTTTAATAACAGTGTTAACCTACAGATTTGTTAAGAAAGCTTGACCGTTTTAAGTCTGATTTTATGAGTTCAGTCGAACACTTTGTATCAATAAATAATTTAAAAATTGCTTTGCAAACATTAAGGCAAAGCTGGAATAGCTCAGTTGGTTAGAGCGTGTGGCTGTTAACCACAAGGTCGGAGGTTCAAGCCCTCCTTCTAGCGTTTATATTCCTCTCCTTTTTTATTTTGCTTTCCAATACCATAACATAATATCAAGTCTACAAAACAATATTTAGCTGATTGAACGCATTGGCCTATTAGCTTAGTTGGTTAGAGCGTCGTGCTAATAATGCGAAGGTCGCAGGTTCGAGACCTGCATGGGCCATTGTTCTGTGATTTTTAAAACGCTGTCGTTTCCCCAAAGTTCATCAGTTTTGTTTTTTCTGCCCTTTTAAATTTTCAGTGGAAGAAAATGAAGCAGCCGCTCGAATAGCTCATTTTGTTAGAGCGTGTGGCTGTTAACTATGAAGTTGGAGGTTCAATCCCTCCTTCTAGCTGTTTATCCTTTTTTCCTTTCCATTTTGCTTTGAATGGACCCAATACCAATTTGTTCAGCTGGTTATAAATCCCAAATCCTATCAGTTTAGACTTTGCTGCCCTTACGTGCTTTAAGAATAACAGACAGAATAATTGAGGATGTTCAGCGTGGTATTCTATTGTATTTTGGAGGTTTCAGCATACTCGATGTGTGGCCTAGAGTTACCAAGATTTTGTCCTATAAGCTTTGGAAAAAGTTGCTGCAAATTCGTCGAAATCAAGATGTGTTGATCCCCTTGATAAGGGCAAGATAGAAGGCAAAACAAAAGCAGTTGAACAAGAAGAACAATGAGGCTGATGACTTTAATATATCGTATGTGGATACTAGGGATGTCAATTGGGTGGGGTGGGGTGGGTGTGAAAGGTACTCTTCTCACAGCCATACCCATTAAGAATTTTAATCTTCATCTTCTACTCAAGACCCGCTCTGAATACAAAATTTAAAATTATCCCTACCCCGCAAGACCAAAACCGTTCTTGTTCCATCACCCACGTATGCCCTGAGACCCATCTAATCTCCTCTTTACATGTCCCACGACTTATTCATATAATATATTTAATCAAAAACACTGAATCAATCTCTCAAAAACTATTGTATTTAATCAAAGTGTTTGGTTTCTGGTAAAATGTTGTTTACTCCTTTCTTTTTATTTAATTTTTGCTTATGCATGTATTCTGCTTAGTGTTGTACCCGATCTAACAGTGAAAACTGTCGGTTTTTTTAGGACAATGGTAGGGAATGTGTTGAATACATGAAATGAACGCAGTAAACAGAATGTTTTGGAACCAAGATTATGAAGCTTGAATTTAAATTTGGTTGTCCCAATTATTTTTTTTCGAATTATGACTAAATTTTTTGAATGTGTAAATTTGGAGGACTAAATGTGTTATTATAAAATTTTTGTTAACTATCGTGTCACTCTTTTAACAGCAGTTAAAGGCTCGGTGGCCAATTTGAAGCAAAATGAAAAGTTTAATGCCTACTTTGACGTAATTGAAAGTTCGGTTACCGAATTAAATAATTTTGTAAAGTTCAGTGACCATTTGTAAACTTTACCCTAAACTAAATTCAAATGATCCAAATTTGAAACGACTCATAAAGTAACCTACAATGACCCAAATGACAACACCTAAAATGACATGAACCTGAATAACTCAATCGACAAATCCTAGTGACCCAAACTCTAAACAATTTGAACTTAAATTTTAAACGATCCGAAAATCTTACAACTCAAATTGACCTGATCTAGATTGATTCAGTTCAAAACCAATTTAATTATCCCAATTAATAAAGAAATTGTTTCATAAACTTTTCTCACCAAGTCAATCATAATCTCAATAAACTTTTCTCACCACGTCAATCATAGTCTCAACCATTAAAAGCTGCTCGCATCACCGTTTTCCTCTAGATCATCAGTCCACCCAAATTAAAGCGTTTAAATAATTGATTTTAAATGATGTGAAGAAAATGAGCGTAGATTCACATATAAACAATGATATGAAAAAATTAGTGATATAGATTATTTTTAGTGGTTAAGATCATAAATGATATAATAAGGAAATTTCGTATAATATTTTTTTTTGCAATTATAGGTATTTATAATGTTAGGATATTTTGTTTATTTACATTTTGTGAAATTATATTAAATTCTTAATTTAAATAAGAAGGCGGTGAAAACAAATAATTTTCACAAACATCTTAGTTTAGGGGTTTGTGGATCTAGTTTAGGGTGTAGAGTTTAAGAGTATGTGTTGTGGTTAGAATTTAGGGTTTTGTGGTAAGGGTTTAGTTAGAGTAATATGGTTTGAGATTTAGATTTTAATATATAAACCCTAAATTTTAACCACAAACCACAACCCCTAAAACCATATTGCCTTAAAACTAAATCTTAACATCTAAACCCTAAATTCTAACTCTAATACTTAAATTCTAACCATAACCTTTAAATTCTAAACTTTTATACTTAAGCCCTAAACTAGATCCACTGGCAATGTACGAAATAATTTATAATATTTATCTTACAAAAAATATATATTTTTCGGATATAATTAGAATAGAAAAATATAAATTGTGGAGATGTGAATTGGGTAACCCTTGCCTCCAAACACATCAAATCCATGTATAGGTGACAATTATAATAAACCATAGTCACATTTCCACTAATTTAGGCCATTATCTCATCAAAACTCCCCTTGCCCACTCTCATTATCATGGGTGGAACGTAGCAGGGGAAAAAGGGAATGGTCTCCACCAACTTTTTTATTTTTATATTAGTAATAGAATATGTTTTTTTAGAAAATAAAAAAGAAAAATTAGCTCTATAATCCTTTAAAATTTATAAAATTTTATCATTTTGGTCCCCTTTATAAATTTCTAATATTGCCCTTGCCATTATCACAAATTTTTAAATAAACACATCCTTTGCATGTCAAAGGGATTATAATCACTTATACATGCTATTTTCATGAAAGTTTAGACGAGTTGTATGATTTACATTGGTAGAGTATATGTATTTATAAGATAATAAAATTTGTTCTATCATCTACCAATCGAAATCATCTACCAATCGAAATCACTTATTCATACATGTTAATTATTATACTTATGTTTCATTTGATAGGGTAAAGTTGTAACACCCTTAAAAAAAGGAGTGAGGGTTGTGGGAATCGAACCCACAACCTCAAGTGGTTTCGGCTGGGTGCCCAACCAATTGAGCTATCAAATCTCTTGGTTATAGGCCACCCCAATTAAATTATATTAGAACCAAAATAAATTAATAATAATTAAATAATCAAAATATCCCAACCACCCCCCTTTCCCCAAATTAAATGCATCAGTGCAAAAAAAGGGGGATTAGATCTGAAATTTTATCCCCCTCGAAACCTTTCATCTTCTCCCCCATTCTCCGGCCACCTCGGATCTCGGCCAACGGCCGGTGGCGTGCACCGCCACCACCACCATGCGCGCCGCCTGACTCCGAAACACCAGCCACCTCTCACGCGCGCAACGGAGCCGCCATTCACCGGTAAAATCTCAGTTGAAGTTCGGCCAACCCCCCCCCCCAAATTGTCGAATCAGTTTCTTGCTTTTTTCGGCCTCAGTTGCCGGCCGTTTGTGAAACGGGCACCAGATCCAGGCCCCTGACGTGATGGAGAGCAAAACCCCTAAGGTTTCGAGTCCATCCGACGCCGGCAAGCCCTTCATCGGAGCCTCGTCGTTTTCCGGCTGATCTTTTATGTTTAAGGTAAATTAGGTAAGTTTCGATCGAATTCCGATGATTTTATTTAGGGGTTTCATTGTAGAACGAAATCTCATTCTGATTCCGGCCAAAATAGACCGTTTGGGACCCGTCGGTGAGGTTTCCGGCGAGTTGCCGGTGAGTTTAGAGTGAGTGAACCGGGTTTAAACCGGTCAACTCGGTCAAGACCCGACCCGTTGACCGACCCGACCCGGTTGACCGACCCGACCCGACCAAGTGAGTTAACTCGTCCGAGTCAACTCAGTGAGTCAACTCGCTCGAGTCAACCCAGTGAGTCAACTCGCTGAGTCAGCCTTGGACCAGTGATGTCAGCATGACGTCAGCGTTGACTTTGACCGTTGACCGTTGACCGTTGACTTTGACCAAAAAGTCAACTTTTTCAGAAAAGTCCTATTTTATGTTTTTCGACGTCCTGAGTCTGATTTTGAAGCCTGTTTCGTGAAATTCTGACCCAAAAGCCTCTGAATTGGACCTTGAACCCGAGTATGCCTCTATATTTAATTATTTGGTTAATAGCTTGTGAGTAAGGTCTAATATTGGAATTTGTTCGATTGAAGGTATTCGAAGTTCATTATATTCTGGATGTTGAGGAATTCGCATTCGGGTTTGAGAGTGATCGAACGGAGTATCATGGTCGACCGATATAGCAAGTATTAAAGGTAATACACTACTACCTCTAGTATGTTTTATGAACATGTTGATATTCGGTTAATGCATGCACACATATGGTGATGAGTACCGTTAATTCTGCTTAAGTCTAACCGGATATGAAAACGTACGACGTTATAGATAAGGTTGGAATAATCGAATGGGAAAGATGATAAATCAAAGAATCTGGAATCCTACAGAAAATTAATGAGTCGATCAATTCTCCAAACCCGATTAATAATGGTAATTTGTCCAACGACAGAAATATTGGAGTATATAATTATAAAAACGCCCTTGAGGTGAAAATGACAGAAATACCCCTGATAATGAAAGTGGTGCGGAAACCTACACTAAATCCGGTAAAACAATTGATTCATCTAAAAGTCTCGAATTACTCAGAGAGATGCGATAATAAGGCTTACTTATTCAAGAAAGATAAGCACTCGAATTTAGCGTAAATCCTGAATAAACCTCTGAAGATAAATTTGTGGGGGAAACTCTTTATATGTTCGAATCAATTAAACTATCAGAAGATACATAATTGCTATTAATGGCTGAATCAAGTAAAAGAATTGAAAATGTCGATACAATCGAGTCATCAAATGACCAAAATGTGCTTGGGCATTGGAATTTCTAAATTAACAGAGATGATGGGTCTAACCTCGTGTTTTGGAATGAACGAAGTGGTTGGAGTTACCGCAATTACTTGGTTGACTGAAATACCCCCTTTGACTGGAATAAGTAAATTGCCCTTGATAAATTCTTGAAATGCCAATAAAGTTGAAAATGACTTAAATGCCCTTATGGGTTGAAGCATGACCCATGTACGTCAATCACTCCTGATATTAATATAAGGATGGAAGTTTTTCCGCACATAGTATTAGTTCGACTACTCCGTGACAAGTCCTGTGGTGAAATATGAAGGCAACCTTTCAGATATACGACACAATCACTATTTGGAAATGATACCTGTGAAGTGCATACATCAGAAGGTTTGGTTAGTACTGTAAGGTTGAGACATGTTGTTCGATTGGTTTTAGAGGCCCGATAAACTTCTAGAAATCTTAAATATTGTAAATCGTCATTTCATCATTATTGGGCTAAATTACAAAATCACCCCTAATAGTTAGATGACCAAAATGCCCTCGTTGGCCAAAGTAATCAAAATATCCCTGAACGTATCCGATATCGTGAAAGATCTTGACATAGAAACCTCTGAATGCCTGGCTGGAAACCTGATGAACAAATAGAATTCCCGAGCCACTGTTTAGGCCTTGTTGGTAAATTACCAATATGCCCATGTGTGATAAAATGACCATAATGCCCTTGTAAGCTTAAATGAGTAAATTCCTCGTGATATACCTAAACTCTCAAAGATCTTGATGTATCATCTCCCGAATATCTGGTTTGAATCGTTAGTACAAACCCCTCTTTTAATAGGGGCCTCATTTCAGAAACCCGTTCAAATTGTCAAAAGTTTAATGTGTTCTCTTCCGTAAATGACAGATATCTCCAAGGAATAAATTGTTCCACCTAGTGTGTTCCATGTGTGCCACACGACTGTTTTGCATACTGTTTTACATGTTATGATACCGATCATGTGCACTTGATTGACATATTTGGACTCACATGACATGTTTTATATTTAAACATGACCGTACTATATTTCTGATATATGCATATGCACTCGATATGGCAAACATGCTACATGGATAATGTGTTACTAAAAATACAGTTATTGATTAATGAACTAATGATGATTTGATTCACTGGGGTAATTGGGATATGATATGAAGTTACCTACGGCTCAGCCCTGATCCAGCTGGTAAGTCCGCCCGTTTTCGGATCCTAAGCTTCTGCTAGGTCCGCCCGTTTTTCGGATTCTAGGCTTCGGCCAAGTCTGCCCGTTTTCGGTTCCTATGCTTCGGCAAGGGCCGCCAGTATTCTAAGGTATATCCTTAGGATGGTACCCATGCCCAATGGGCTCGGGTTAATGCCTGTACATGATACCGCACTGGGGAAAACTAAATACTGGAGTATGGTTGGAGGGTAAATAAAGAATTAAAATGAATTTTTACTGCTACTTGAAACAAATGTATTTGAAATAAAAAAAAAGGTTTACTGCATTTTTGCATTTCATGTATTAACGTTGCACTGTTGGAATACACTAGGAACCGAACTCTCTGTTTCCACCTCAGTATGTTACCAACTTACGTAATTCCCGTCTAATTCTCGATGTATGAATAAAGAGCAAGTATCGTTATTCTCGAGTATGATGCTACCTCGAAATAGTAGAACAGGAATGGAGACTGTTACTACGTGGAACATCCTGTAGATGTTATGCCTACCAATATACCTGCATGATCTTATAGCATCTTTTGGTAGTACTGTATTACTGAGCTTCTCCAAGCTCACGTTGTTTTTACCATCGCAGGTTAAAAGAATATATCACGGTATAATGGTTGACAGCAGTGTTCGGGGTTCTCTCGGCGTTGCTTTTGGAGTACGGTACTGTATAGTTAGTGGGCATGTATGTCATGTATTGTTTTATGATAGTGTCTGTAAAACGTTTTCTGAAATCTTGTTATATGTTCAAATGATTTCATGAAAGAGTATTTTTAACAAAAAATTCTGTTATAATTTAATATTTGTTTATCAGAGAAAATGTTTTATGTGTATTTTTACCGTGGGTCGCTCCTGTGACCCTAATGTGGCTTCCTAGGATTCGTCGTAACGCATAGGCAGGTCTAGGGGGTTACAAAAGTACACAGACGGTCACTGAACTTTGGTAAAAAAATAAAACGGTAACCAAACTTTCAAAAATCACAAAAGGGCAATTAAACTTTATGTTTTATAACAAAATGGTAACTGGACGTTAAATCCAGTTAAGTGACTGTTATAAAATTTGGTATAATAACACATTTACTCCATCATAATTTATACATTCAATTAATTTAGTCCTAATTCGAAACAATTCACTAAATTTAGCCCTCGTTATTTATACATTCTTTCAATTTGGTCCTTAAAGCAAAATTTCAAAGTATGATAACATGATAAATAATTACAATGAAAATTTTATAGGAACTCGAAAACTTGACTCGACTCGAATCGAAAAAATTTCAAATAAAGTTTGAGTTGTAAAATATGACGCGTCAACTCGAATAACTCGAAATTTTCTGACTCGACTCGATCGAACGCTAACCTCTATCTTAAGATATGACGCGTCAACTCGAATAACTCGAAATATTCGAATATTTTAAATGATTTTTTTCTTTTAAATAGAATATTTTTTAAAATAGAATATTTAATATTTTCATATATAAATCATATCGATTATTTAATAACTACTTTAAATATTCGATTTAAAAGAAAAAAATGATTAAAAAATATTCCAATATTTAATTAAATTTTTATAGGAACTCGAAAACTCGATTCGACTCGAATCGAAAAAATTTCAAATAAAGTTTAAGTTGTAAAATATGACACGTCAACTCGAATGACTCAAATTTTTTTGACTCGACTCGATCGAATGCTCACCTCTATCTTAAGATGTGACGCGTCAACTCGAATAACTCAAAATATTCGAATATTTTAAATCATTTTTTCTTTTAATAACTACTTTAAATATTCGATTTAATTTAAAAATATTCAATTTACAAGAAAAAATTGATTTAAAATATTCGAATATTTAAAGTAGTTAATAAATATTCGAATATTTAGAAGAAAAATATTTAAAGTAGCTATTAAATTTCGAGGTGAGCGTTCGATCGAGTCGAGTCAAAAAAATTTCGATTTATTTGAGTTGACGCGTCATATTTTACAACTCAAACTTTATTTGAAATTTGTTCGCTTCGAGCCGAGTCGAGTTTTTGAGTTCCTATAAAAATTTAATTAAATATTTGAATATTTTAAATCATTTTTTCTTTTAAATTGAATATTTTAAAATTAAATCGAATATTTAAAGTTGTTATGAAATAATTGATGTGATTTAAATATAAAAATATAAAATATATTATTTAAAAAAAATATTCGATTTAAAAGAAAAAAATTGATTTGAAATATTCGAATATTTCGAGTTATTCGAGTTGACGCGTCATATTTTAAGATAGAGGTGAGCGTTCAATCGAGTCGAGTCAAAAAATTTCGAGTTATTCAAGTTGACGCGTCATATTTTACAACTCAAACTTTATTAAAAAAAATTTCGATTCGTTCGAGTTTTCGAGTTCCTATAAAAATTTAATTGTAATTATTTATCATGTTTCCATACTTTGTAATTTTGATTTAAGGATCAAATTGAAAGAATGCGTAAATAACGAGGGCTAAACTTAGTGAATTGTTTCGAATTAGGACTAAATTAATTGAATGTATAAATATGAAGGACTAAATGTGTTATTATACAAAATTTTATAACAGCCACTTAACGGGATTTAACGTCCAGTTACCATTTTGTTATAAAAACATATAGTTTAATTGTCATTTTGTGATTTTTGAAAGTTTGGTTACCATTTTATTTTTTTTACTAAAGTTCAGTGACCGTCTGTGTACATTATCCTAAAATTTAATTATCACGTAAGTATTAAAATAGTTTGTCTTATTTTGAAACGAATTGGTATGGTTTTAAACTTAAAATTACAAGGTGAATCTAGTAAAAAAAACAAGACATCTTCTAAGTAAAGAATAACACTTACTCAATTGAATGAAAATTTTCATCATGCATAAATCTAATTTGAAGTTGGGTAGTAAAAATAATAAAATGTAGTTCTCCTCGATTGTTTTATTTGTATAATGATGTTATTTAATTTGACATTCTTAAAAAAATAAGAATATTCTAAAGTTATAATATTATTATTTACTATACATTAAGAAGGAATACAAATATTATCATCAAAAAAGTTTAATCTTTTAGCGTTTTATGTTTTTCTCCTTTTATGTTTTACTTTGAAGGACCCAATACCAATTCTAGCTAATACATCTACGAAATTGGTATTATAAAAACAATTCAGCAGAATAAATGCATTGGCCTATTAGCTCAATTGGTTAGAGCGTTGTGCTAATAACGTGAATGTTGTAGGTTTGAGACCTGCATGGGCTATTCTTAGATATTTTTTTTTCCAAACGCGAAGTTCAGAAGGCTTGCTCGGATAGACCCTTCTGTCCTTGAATTGAATTGATGAATGAGCTGTCGTGTTCTTTTTCCTTTTTCTAATAACTGGAGACAAAATTTCATTCTAAATGCCTCATCAGATTGATTACTTCAACATTTTATGAATATGTCCTACACTGATGTCAATTGAATTGCCTTGGCGTCCCCTGCTTTAGATGGACTTAAAAATGCTTATTCTCTTGGAGCTACTGCAATTTGATTTCAGAAATTGTTTTTTCTACTTTAATTAGTTGTCTTTTAAATTCTAATTGGCAATTAAAGTTTTAATCCACGTTTTTGCTTCTGTTTTCTCCTTCTAGCGTTTATGTTTTTCTCCTTTTTGTTTTGCTTTGAATGGACCCAATACCAATTCTAGCTAATACATCTACGAAATTGGTATTATAAAAACAATTCAGCAGATTAAACACATTGGCCTATTAGCTTAGTTGGTTAGAGCACCGTGCTATTAACGCGAAGGTTGCAGGTTTGAGACCTGTATTGGCCATTCTTAGATAATTTTTTTTCCAAACGCGAAGTTCAGAAGGCTTGCTCGGATAGACCCTTCTGTCCTTGAATTGAATCGATGAATGAGCTGTCGTGTTCTTTTTCCTTTTTCTAATAATCAGAGACAAAATTTCATTCTAAATGCCTCATCAGATTGATTACTTCAACATTCTATGGATATATCCTACACTGATGTCAACTGAATTGCCTTGGCGTCCCCTGCTTTAGATGGACTTAAAAATGCTTATTCTCTTGGAGCTACTGCAATTTGATTTCAGAAATTGTTTTTTTCTACTTTAATTAGTTTTTTTTAAATTCTAATTGGTAATTAAAGTTTTAATCCACGTTTTTGCTTCTGTTTTCTTCTTCTAGCGTTTATGTTTTTCTCCTTTCTGTTTTGCTTTGAATGGACCCAATACCAATTCTAGCTAATACATCTACGGAATTGGTATTATAAAAACAATTCAGCAGATTAAATGCATTAGCCTATTAGCTCAGTTGGTTTGAGCATCCTGCTATTAATGCGAAGGTCGCAAGTTTGAGACCTACATTGGCCATTCTTAGATAATATTTTTTTCCAAACGCGAAGTTTAGAAGGCTTGCTCTGATAGACCCTTATGTCCTTGAATTGAATCGACGAATGAGCTGTCGTGTTCTTTTTTCTTTTTCTAATAATCGAAGACAAAATTTCATTCGAAATGCCTTGATTACTTCAACATTCTATGGATATGTCCTACACTGATGTCAACTGAATTGCCTTGGCGTCCCCTTTAGATCGAATTAAAAATGCTTATTCTCTTGTAGCTAATGCAATTTGATTTCCGAAATTGTTTTTTCTACTTTAATTAGTTTTTCTAATTCTAATTGGTAATTAAAGTATCTAGACAAGATAATAAATAATTAAAATGAGTTTTTTTCTAGGGTCGTTAACCGAAGTGGAATATTAACGGGTCTCACCTCGGTTTTCCCCCGTGTAGCCCACTCGGACCGGTCAAGCGTCCGGACTGGGACGAGGGGGTTACAAATTGTTTCTATTGAGATGATCATTATAATCTTAAAACATTTTACTCACCAAACTAACAAACAAACAAATTGTGCGTCCATTTTAACAAAAACAAGTTTGTGTTATTACTTTGTATGTTTCATAGTTTAGGGGTTTAGGTTTATGTGCTTAGAATTTAAGAATTGTGGCTTGAGTTTAGAGTTTAGGATTAAAATTTAGGGGTTATAAATAAAAACCTAAATCTCTACCATATTACTCTAAAACCTAAACCCTATACCCTACCACTAAACTCTAAATTCTAACCACAAACTATAAATTTTAAACCCCTAAACTATAAACACTAAAATGGACCCATAACCCCTAAAATTAAGAAAAAATGATTCATTTTAAATAAAGAAACTGAAAAAAAAAAACTATAAACATACAAATCAAAACAACTTGCTATAGGAAAAAATGAACTACGTAAGGCACTTTCAAAAAATGTTGTATAAGCAGTATAAAGACTACATCAACTAGATTTTTAAGAAACGGCCTATTGTTAAAACATCTCTAACAATGGATAGTGTTCCATACCCAATTGTAGGGTAAAAATAAGTTTCTACGATCTATTTAAACCGAAGTTTCTTGGGGAATGTTTATGTTGTTCTCTCTATACAACATTCGTCTCTTTTCTGTACCGTATTCTTGATACCGATAGATGATGCTATGAAGAGATCGCCTCAGGCATGTTGCATCAAATGTTTCGATGAACTTCACATCGGTGGCACGAGATTTGATGCCATCAAAACGTTTGTACTCGTCAATGACAGAAAAGAGGCACCAATTCTGTATTTTTTAAAGCAATTAACAAGCCTACCCGTTCGATGGTGCATGAATGATGAAATGAACAGAGTTGCAAAAAAATTCATTAACCACACAAATGAACCACAAAGTTAATATGCACTTCATCAAGCTAAGCTAATAATTCTAGGATAATAGATGGATTTGGACTATTACCTCTCTGCAATTGCAATGGATTAATACCAGACGATTTCTCACATATGTGAAGGTACAAGTTTATGTTCATGTTCGCAAACGTAAAACACCGGGGCAAGGTAAAATGAGTAAACAAAAGAGTCAATTCGAAAATTTATGAATGGCTTACAAATTAAGATCTTGAGAGCATCATATTAGTTGGTAAAAGATCCGGCTACACTACACATTGATTTAATTGAAAGTTCAATTCAAATAAGATAATACAAAATTTCTGGTAATCATATTCTTAATCTATTACCTGTATTTCGTGAATCAAACACACTCTTAAAGCATTTGCATGAAAGTGGATAAAATGACATTTATTTGTATAAGTATCGATATTCGAATCTTTGATCGACTAATCTTACAAAGACTCATTATGAAAATAACTCTTACAATCTGATTTACTCAATTCACATTATCAAAATTCGCTTAAATGTAATTTAGAATATCATCTAATTAAATCAATATGTAAATACTAAAACATTAGGGAATGGTTAAGTTTTAGATTGTACAGAGACTTAGTTAATCTAAGTATCTAACGAGATGGTTTAGAGATTGAATTCTGAGGATATAAATAAATAAAAACTAGCTGAAGATGTTGCAAGCAACAGTCAAACCTGGAAAAGGAGTGCCTATAAAGTTTCAAGCTGAGCAGGACAATAAGAGTGCGCTAATTTGATCATTAGGCGATTGATTTTCAGTTATATTTATAAAAGAATGAAAAATAAAAATGTTATCATAATAATATTAATCATTATTTTTTTACTATATTAATACTTGATTAATTAATTACACCAACTCGGACTTATTATATAATAAAATCTTACCAATCTAAGAAAAATGTTGCAAATTAGAAAATTACCAACCTTGCTATATAAAGTGGCAATATTATATTTTAATGTATATACATAAATTTTTGTTTGTTTTCAAATGTTTTTGGAAATTAAGGTTCATGCTCACGTACTAGGCTACTCCCATGTTGCATGGAAGATTAGAATATTATATGAGGATTTTGGTTGTTGGTTAATTGGTTTGATTGAAAATTTCTCAAAATATTAAATAAGTATTTTTATATAAATGTTAAATAAGTATTACGTATATTAATTTATTAGTAAATATTTATTTTCAATTTAGTGATTAGGGTGAACAAAACTTGACTCGATTTAAATTTGTAATATAATAATATAACTACATAGAAACTTTATATAATCCCCACAATATTTAATATTGTTTATCACTTAAAATGTTAAAATTGATAATACAAACAATGATACCAAACTGCTTATTAGTAGAATTTATATATTTTTGTTTATTTAAATAAATATTATTGAGAAAAATGAATTACTATTTAATTGAAAATTAACTAAATTCTAACTACATACAAATTATATGTTTTGGGAATTTTTATTGGATTTTTTTGAATCGTTTAGTATAGAATTGAAATTTTGATAATTATAATATTTATTATTTTAGTTTATACATTAAAAACTTAGGGTTCCTTTTTTGCCCTCCAGCACGGGTCAAATTATTTATTTTTAATATAAAGATAAAATAAAAGAAAGGGAAAGAAAAGAAAGAAGGGGAAATAGAAAAGTATATATAGCAGTTCAATTGAATTCCCCTCCCAGAACTCAATCCTAAGTCCTAACCGAAGCTTAATACCAAACCCTTTCTTTTCCTCTCTCTTCTTCTTCTTCTTCTTCTTCTTTCTTTCATCCAATGCAACAAGAAACCAAGTACAGAGAAAGAAGAAAGCTTACATGATGGAACGGAGGCTTAGGGTTTCCAGGAAGGCGAAATTGGATGGTCTGAGGGCAACCGGCTCTGTATAAGCTTTCTTTTCTATTTCCCCATTCTGAGAGATAATGGGGTGGATGATGGCGGAGACAACACCGTCATGGAACCGCCGTACAATTTTTCAACGGTGAAAGAAGGCGTATACAGAGCCTGTTGCCCTCGACCATCCAATTTCGCTTCCTGGAAACCCTAAACCCCCGTTCTATTATCTTTTGGGGCAGTCGCATTGCCATTTCTGATTAGTTTTACTTCTTTTTTTTTCAAGTTTTTTGTTCGAGGTTTGATTTTCTTTCATACTTCCATCGTCTTTCTTAGCAATTAAGATTTTTTTTAGAAAAGAATCTCATATTTCTGTTTTCTTTACGACTGTTTGGTTTCTTAGAAAATTAAGAGGGAAAAAGAGACAGATTGAAAGGATTGAATAGTTAATTTCGACATGCATGCTATATTCTGTTGATTTAGCTGTTGCTGTTCGTTGATTTGAGTATGATTTAGTCTCGTATCTTGTGTTTGTATCCTTTGCTGGCCAGTAAAGTGCTTTAGAAGCTGGAGATTTGTGTACTGGTTTTGTTGAGTAGGAAGCTTTAATCTGTTGATGATGTAGCTGTTTATTAATTTGTTAGGTTATATCGAGTATACTCCAGGGGTTGAATAAGGATTTTCTAAGATTGCCATGGTATTTGGCGTAATGTTGATATGCTATATGTTGAAGGAAGTATTGGATGGGTGAAAAGGGAGTTGGTTTCTGTGTTTCGCTTGCGATGGATTACAAACTTGGATATGTTTTTTTGGGTGACTGAGGGCAAGTAGTATTGAAGAGCAGGCGGTGGCAGATTTAGTGATATTAAAGACTTTTAGCAAAAATTAGTCCCTCTAGTTTGGTTTTAGTTGGGTCATTTAGGTTCTGTTTCATCTTCCTTTGCAGGGTTAGTTTTTTTTTTTAGATTCTATAAGAGTTTCTTAGTTTGTTTCTTAGGAGTGTGGTGTGATGTAGGAGTGTACCTTTCAATATGGAGTTTCCTTGGAATGATATTGCTGTTGGTGTTGATTAGTAGGGTGTAAAGTCTGTTGCTTGTTTTTCCTGGGAATTGTAGAAGTTTTTGTATTTGAGGCTGGTTTTTGAGTTGAAGCAGGGTTGTTGAGGGCTGATCGGATGATGACCGTGTATTAGGTAGGCTTGTGAGTATGACTCGTTCTAAGGATGGTTGGGGTAGCTGGGTATTTTTATTTTCTTTGATTCTTGTTTCTATTTGGGTGAGATTTTGAAGGTGTTTGGTCATAGCTTTTCTCCGTGATCTCGTTTGATTTGGCAGCTCAAGTTGCAATTGTGTTGTGGCTCTAGTTCCTTTAGGCTTCGCTCCATCTTGGCGTTGCTCTGGATGTATGGAATTGATTGTGGTAGTGTATGAATGAGGGTGGTTTCAGGAAGATGGTTAGTTGGGACCTTATTTCGCAGAGAGTCATTTTTTTCTTTTAGTGTGTGGTGTGATTTTGAGAAAAGAATCTCAATCTTTCGTTTTCTTTCTGACTATTTGGTTTCCTAGAAAATTAAGAGGAAAAAAGCGACAGATTGAAATGATTAAATAATTATCTTCTACATTCATGCATGCTATATTATGTGTTCTGAAAAATATGAAAAGGAATTCCCAGGTGACTACTTAATATGCCTATGCCTTTCTCTACTTGGAAAACTAACTCTCTTTTTGTTTTCCTTCCAATTTTGCAGATACTTATGCCTCGAGCCTTATCCTGAGGAGAATATGGAGTTTCTTAGAGCGCGTCATATACAGCTTTTCCAATTTGGGATTGAAGGGAAAAATGTACTTTCCCCTATGCTTCTATGAAAATTATATCTTTTGAATTTAAGTATGTTAGAAGGGAGTGTGAAATCATTTGTTACCAGAAATTTCGTAGCTTCATTTTAGCTTGTTAGATTCTTATTGAATTTAAGTATGTTTCAGATTTAAATACCTGAAGTCGACTTTTCTTTCTTTTTTTTTACTTCTCAGGAGCCTTCATTTTAGCTTGTTTGATACTTAATAAATTTAAGTAATTTAAAGCTTCAAATACCTGAAGTCGACTTTTCTTTTTTTTACTTCTCAGGAGCCTTCATTTGCTGCTCCCACAGATGCCATTGGGGAAGCTCTCAAGATCTTAATTGGTAAGTCATTCATAAGTTTTGGAATCAATGCTTTTGTTTCATCTTTTTACCTTAGCAGACTGTTTTAACTTTGCAAAATGAACTTGTTTCTTTACAGATGTGAGAAATCATCCGGTCTTAATCCACTGCAATCGCGGAAAGGTAATAGTCCAAATCCAGCTATTATCTTACAATTACTAGCTTAGCTTGATGAAGTGCATATTAACTATGTGGTACAATCGCGGAAAGGTAATAGTCCAAAATTTAATTGGTTTAAAGTGGTTCCAATTTGTCTGTTTATTTGAATTGAACTGTCAAGTAAATTAATGTGTAGTGTAGCCGGATCCCTTACCAACTAATATGATGCTTTCAAGATCTTAATTGGTAAGTAATTCATAAATTTTGGAATCGACTCTTTTGTTTACTCTTTTTACCTTGCCTTGGTGTTTTACCTTTGCAATTACACATTATTTTACCAATTTCGCCTTCTTAGAAACCCTAAACCTCCGTTCCATCTTGTAACGCTTTATTCTTTCTCTGTACTTCGTTTCTTGTTGCATTGGCAATTCTATTTATCTTCTGGGGTCATCGCATTGCCATTGCTGATTAGTTTTACTTCTTCTTTTTCAAGCATTTTGTTCGAGGTTTGATGTTCTTTCATACTGCCATCGTCTTTCTTAGCAAATAAGATCTTTTTCATCTCTATGTTCCAAAATATGGTACAGACTACAGAGTGCTATGTTGATCACAATCACTTTTATTGTTAACTATAAGTGGTTCTATGATTTTAAGGAGAACGAGGAAGTGCTCTTTTCCATGCGTTTGAATATGTCTTCTTGCACCTGTTTATCTTGTTAGGGATTGCTGCGTATACGATTGGTTGTTTTTTGCAGAGCGTGTAGGAGTGCATGTCGTGGAGCGTGCTTGTGTTATTGAATTACCCGAGCTGTAAGTACCCAATTGGAGTGGAAACTTGAGTCATATATGATATGACATAGCAATTTTATTAATCACCTCATTGCATATATTATCTCTAAGTATGGTCTTAATTTAGAAAAAATAATATTGCAGACAAGTGCATCTTTGAAATTTATGGTGTTGAACCCTAAGGTACGCATTTGGACAATGGTCTTAATTTAGAAAAAATAATATTGCAGACAAGGCTTTGGAGAGTGAAGAGTAAAGAAATTGATTTGTAGCTCCATGTAAAGTGCTCAACTTTGTTGTAGTTTTCATGAAGCTTAAGCATACTGTGGATGCGGAGTTAGATTTTTACCTAGAAGAGGTTTATAAAATTTCCATAGGGGCTAAAACAATTAAAGTACAATATTTTTTCTAAACCCTAAATCAAATCTAAAACCCTTAAAATAAGCACGCTAGTATAAACTGAGGTTTACATCGGCAGTACATCAAATATTTTTTTAATATGCTTATTATTCTATAAACTAGCAATAGAAAAGGTTCAACAAATACCTAATTTTAGGGTTTAATAGCTAAGGTTTAGGGTTAGAGTTTTAGTGTTTTTGGTTAGATTTTAAGGTTTGAGAATAAATTTTATGGTTTGAATTTTAGGATTTAAGGTATAAAATTTAAGGATTAGGATTAGGGTTGTGCAAAAAAATTCGATCTGATTGATCTGATCCGTTTATCCATTGACCTGATTCGAAATTTTAGATATCTGACATGTTTTTATTTTTCTGATAATTCGGATTGGATATTCAAAAATTTCGGATTAAATACGGATAGTTGTTTCCCATTCGGATCGGATATCCGATTATCCGATATCCGAAAATTCAATTTTTTATATATATGAATCTTGTTATATTCGATATTTTTACTTGTTATATATGAAAAATTGAAATTTTCATGGATACAAATCTAGTTGTATTCAATAATTTGTTGATTATTATATTCGAAAACCTAAAATTTTCATGGATATGACCACCAAATTTAAAAATAATTAAATCAAGTTATAAATTTGGGTATCCAAATATCCAACCCAAAAATTTCGGATATCCGATTTTTTTAGATCGAATACGGATCGTTAAATTATCTATCAAAAAATTTTTAGGTATTCAAAATTTTGGATCGGATCTGATATCCGAAATATACATTCCTATTAAAATTTAAGGCTCTTAAAAAGAGATACATGACATCTTTAAAAATTTGCTTGTAAATAAACTTTACACTTATGATTCATCTACTAATTAATATATGACTGAATAATTGAAGAAGAGAAAACTATTGAGTCAAATCAGCTTTAAAAATAAATTACTAGTTTTATGATTAAACTTGCTTGATTGTTTTATTTTACTTAGAGAAAATGAACTCAAAATTTTATAATATATCCATAGAAATTAAAACGTTTGAAAGACTTAAAATTTTAGTTTAACCATAAACTTGACCCCAATCCAAATATATTTATAAAATAATAATACCATGAATTGTACTTTAAGGGTAGGGTGAGTAAATTTCGACTCGAAAAAATCGAAATTTTTGACTCGACTCGAGGCGAAAAAATTCGACTCGTTCTGACTCGATTCGACTCGAAAAAAATTTAAATAAAGTTTAAGTTGTAAAATGGGAATTCGAATAACTTGAAATTTTTAGAAATTAGTGGATGATTTTTAAGTTCAAGTCAATTCCTCAAATTTTCATGATATATATATATATACCAATATAAAAAATGAAGAAATATATGCCACATATTTTTTTTGATAGGAAAAATCAAACGATATTATATGCCACATATAAAAAATATGATAAAAAATATATGCATATCTTATATGATTAGAGGGAGTCGTTTAAATTAGAATCAAACTATACTATAACATGATAAATAATTACAATTAAATTTGTATAGGAACTCAAAAACTCGACTCGAATTGAAAAAAATTTCAAATAAAGTTGAAGTTGTAAAATATGATTCATCAACTCGAATAACTCGTAATTTGTTGACTCGACTCGATCGAACGCTCACCCATACTTAAGAAAATAACTTGTATATATATTAGTAATGTTTATTCTTTTTTAAGAGTATTTTATGGATAAAAATTCTCTGCCTTTTTTCGATGTCCCTTTTTATGGCCCAACACTAAAAATACTAAAAAAAATAAATTCCAAGCCATAGAAACCCTAAAAATACACCATACCCAAAATTTATGATCTCTAACCACAAACACTAACCCTAAACCTAATTTTTAATATGAGGAAATAAATAGGGGCAGCGAAAAAGAACAAAGGATTTGTATTTGTATTTTATAAGAGGAAAAAATTGATATACACGTAAAACTAATTTTACATAAAATTTTCTATTACATTATAAAAACCAAATCTTACATGTCTATCTTTACCCCTAAAAAACTAAACCCTAAACATTCAATTCTATACCCTAAATTATAAACACTAACCTTAAATTCTAAACCCTACAACTTTAAGTTCTAAACTAAAACTATAACCCCTAAAATTAAAAGCTATATGTAAACTAAAGTTTACCCTACGTGTTATCAAAGATATTTTTCATTATATAAAGCTTTCGCTCGTCTAAAGTTTACCCTGCGCCGACTTGAAGAGAAAACCAGCGATGATGAATGTACACTAAAGAATAGGTCTTGCTTATCTTTTTTGTCAAGAACCTGCAATTCACCGTCTTTACCAAGTTGTACACCATTCATAGCCTCCACAGCCTTGTTACCATCATCTTGGGATTGAAAGTTGACAAACCCAAAACCTCTTGAGCCCCCCTTCTCATCCTTCCCATATCTAAAAAGACTTATCTTGGTAGAGCGAAAGAAAATCGAAAGGATGATTCGAGTGGTTCTTCAGAGGTTTGCAGTGCGGCGATGAGAATGGTTTCTAGATATGGGAAGCAATAGCATTGCGTTTGCAGTGTGGTAATGATGAAGGACGACGACGAGGGGTTCTCAAGAGGTTTCAGGTTTCTCATCTTTCAATCCCAGATGATGCTAACAACAATTCCGGGGGGCTATGAATGCCGTATAACTTGCCTAAAATGGTGAAATCAGCTTCTTGACAAAAAGATCAGTAAGACCGATCCTTCTTGATCGTCGGCATGGTTTGTTACGAACAAATATTACTTTGTAATCACTCCAAATACACCTTTTCTTATGCAGTTGGGCTATAGTCATTACATCAAATCTATAACCTCCAACGGACTCGAAAAAAGAGTCAAAATCCGACTCTCATGATCTTGCAGCATATACTTGCAATCCGTCTTACCCAAATCACTAGATCAATTAATAAAACTCTTTACTCTAGTTTTTTCTAATTCCTTATTCACTATTTAGAGCATTTGCTAGGATTCGAGAAACAACATGGATGGTATATTTTCAACTGATTCGATGTAAAGCAAAATGGTTATTGATTGTCTGTCCAATTTTACAAACTCCTTTAATGGTTGCCCGTTTATTTTTTAATCTGTACCTAATTTCTTATGGGATGTTTTTGCATAGGGACTTGTATTGTCCCATACTTGCGTTTACTTTTTAGCTGATGTAAATGGTCTTTGGCCCTCCTTTCAATTAACATATGGGAAATTATTACATGCAGTAGTAAAAAATAAAGTTTTCCATTAATTATGATTTCAATTTAGAGGTTAGGGCTTGTTTTAAAATTTAAGGGTTTATGTTTTACGATTTAGAGTAAGAATTTAAAGTTTAGAGTTTTAGAATTTAGGGTTAAAGATTAAGATTTTAGGTTTTAAAGATGGAATAGAATTGTCTTGGAAAAAAAATTAATATTTGTGCATCAAATATATATATATCCTCTCAACAAGGTTGAACTCGTGTCATCGTATAAAACAATTAATTTACCAAATTTGTAATTTACCTCATATATGTTAGACTGTTAGACTTTCCGCATTAAATCCTCCTAAATTACAAAGTCTAAACTAGACATAGTTCTCCTATCCCATAAATTAGAAATAATTGTGTTTAATTGCAATCAAACTCTAATATCAGAGTCAATAAAACTAATACTCAATCGACTAAAAATAAAAGGTGGAAAGTATAATAATCGTTGAGAAACAGGTATTTTAATAACAGTGTTAACCTACAGATTTGTTAAGAAAGCTTGACCGTTTTAAGTCTGATTTTATGAGTTCAGTCGAACACTTTGTATCAATAAATAATTTAAAAACTGCTTTGCAAACATTAAGGCAAAGCTGGAATAGCTCAGTTGGTTAGAGCGTGTGGCTGTTAACCACAAGGTCGGAGGTTCAAGCCCTCCTTCTAGCGTTTATATTCCTCTCCTTTTTTATTTTGCTTTCCAATACCATAACATAATATCAAGTCTACAAAACAATATTTAGCTGATTGAACGCATTGGCCTATTAGCTCAGTTGGTTAGAGCGTCGTGCTAATAACGCGAAGGTCGCAGGTTCGAGACCTGCATGGGCCATTGTTCTGTGATTTTTAAAACGCTGTCGTTTCCCCAAAGTTCATCAGTTTTGTTTTTTCTGCCCTTTTAAATTTTCAGTGGAAGAAAATGAAGCAGCCGCTCGAATAGCTCATTTTGTTAGAGCGTGTGGCTGTTAACTATGAAGTTGGAGGTTCAATCCCTCCTTCTAGCTGTTTATCCTTTTTTCCTTTCCATTTTGCTTTGAATGGACCCAATACCAATTTGTTCAGCTGGTTATAAATCCCAAATCCTATCAGTTTAGACTTTGCTGCCCTTACGTGCTTTAAGAATAACAGACAGAATAATTGAGGATGTTCAGCGTGGTATTCTATTGTATTTTGGAGGTTTCAGCATACTCGATGTGTGGCCTAGAGTTACCAAGATTTTGTCCTATAAGCTTTGGAAAAAGTTGCTGCAAATTTGTCGAAATCAAGATGTGTTGATCCCCTTGATAAGGGCAAGATAGAAGGCAAAACAAAAGCAGTTGAACAAGAAGAACAATGAGGCTGATGACTTTAATATATCGTATGTGGATACTAGGGATGTCAATTGGGTGGGGTGGGGTGGGTGTGAAAGGTACTCTTCTCACAGCCATACCCATTAAGAATTTTAATCTTCATCTTCTACTCAAGACCCGCTCTGAATACAAAATTTAAAATTATCCCTACCCCGCAAGACCAAAACCGTTCTTGTTCCATCACCCACGTATGCCCTGAGACCCATCTAATCTCCTCTTTACATGTCCCACAACTTATTCATATAATATATTTAATCAAAAACACTGAATCAATCTCTCAAAAACTATTGTATTTAATCAAAGTGTTTGGTTTCTGGTAAAATGTTGTTTACTCCTTTCTTTTTATTTAATTTTTGCTTATGCATGTATTCTGCTTAGTGTTGTACCCGATCTAACAGTGAAAACTGTCGGTTTTTTTTAGGACAATGGTAGGGAATGTGTTGAATACATGAAATGAACGCAGTAAACAGAATGTTTTGGAACCAAGATTATGAAGCTTGAATTTAAATTTGGTTGTCCCAATTATTTTTTTTCGAATTATGACTAAATTTTTTGAATGTGTAAATTTGGAGGACTAAATGTGTTATTATAAAATTTTTGTTAACTATCGTGTCACTCTTTTAACAGCAGTTAAAGGCTCGGTGGCCAATTTGAAGCAAAATGAAAAGTTTAATGCCTACTTTGACGTAATTGAAAGTTCGATTACCGAATTAAATAATTTTGTAAAGTTCAGTGACCATTTGTAAACTTTACCCTAAACTAAATTCAAATGATCCAAATTTGAAACGACTCATAAAGTAACCTACAATGACCCAAATGACAACACCTAAAATGACATGAACCTGAATAACTCAATCGACAAATCCTAGTGACCCAAACTCTAAACAATTTGAACTTAAATTTTAAACGATCCGAAAATCTTACAACTCAAATTGACCTGATCTAGATTGATTCAGTTCAAAACCAATTTAATTATCCCAATTAATAAAGAAATTGTTTCATAAACTTTTCTCACCACGTCAATCATAATCTCAATAAACTTTTCTCACCACGTCAATCATAGTCTCAACCATTAAAAGCTGCTCGCATCACCGTTTTCCTCTAGATCATCAGTCCACCTAAATTAAAGCGTTTAAATAATTGATTTTAAATGATGTGAAGAAAATGAGCGTAGATTCACATATAAACAATGATATGAAAAAATTAGTGATATAGATTATTTTTAGTGGTTAAGATCATAAATGATATAATAAGGAAATTTCGTATAATATTTTTTTTTGCAATTATAGGTATTTATAATGTTAGGATATTTTGTTTATTTACATTTTGTGAAATTATATTAAATTCTTAATTTAAATAAGAAGGCGGTGAAAACAAATAATTTTCACAAACATCTTAGTTTAGGGGTTTGTGGATCTAGTTTAGGGTGTAGAGTTTAAGAGTAGGTGTTGTGGTTAGAATTTAGGGTTTTGTGGTAAGGGTTTAGTTAGAGTAATATGGTTTGAGATTTAGATTTTAATATATAAACCCTAAATTTTAACCACAAACCACAACCCCTAAAACCATATTGCCTTAAAACTAAATCTTAACATCTAAACCCTAAATTCTAACTCTAATACTTAAATTCTAACCATAACCTTTAAATTCTAAACTTTTATACTTAAGCCCTAAACTAGATCCACTGGCAATGTACGAAATAATTTATAATATTTATCTTACAAAAAATATATTTTTTTCGGATATAATTAGAATAGAAAAATATAAATTGTGGGGATGTGAATTGGGTAACCCTTGCCTCCAAACACATCAAATCCATGTATAGGTGACAATTATAATAAACCATAGTCACATTTCCACTAATTTAGGCCATTATCTCATCAAAACTCCCCTTGCCCACTCTCATTATCATGGGTGGAACGTAGCAGGGGAAAAAGGGAATGGTCTCCACCAACTTTTTTATTTTTATATTAGTAATAGAATATATTTTTTTAGAAAATAAAAAAGAAAAATTAGCTCTATAATCCTTTAAAATTTATAAAATTTTATCATTTTGGTTCCCTTTATAAATTTCTAATATTGCCCTTGCCATTATCACAATTTTTTAAAGGGTAAACTACCTGGAATACCACTCAACTTTAATGTGTGACTCTAATATGCCACTGAACTAAAATTCGATACTATAATACCATTGAACTTCACTGTGTGATTCAAAGTTAGCACTCCACCGTTACTTCCGTTACAGAATTCTGACGTGGACTCTAACTCCCATTACAGGGATTACGTGGTATAAGACTTAAAGAAAGAATAAAAGAAATACAACTTATACCGGTATAAGACTATAACCCTAAACCATTTCTCTTCCCAAACCTTGTCTCTTTAGCCCTCACACTAACCTTAAACTCCCCACTTCCTTCATTAGCCACCCCTTCTCTCAACTCTCTATCTTCCCCTCAAGCCCCTCCCACCACCACCCCTTTTACTGAATCCAAGTTCTTGCAGCTTGGACTTGAAGATGGGTCTGTCTTAAAAACCATACCTTTTTGTATCTCTTTACTTTTGTTTCAATTAAGCCAATGTATGTATGTATGTATGTATGTATGTATGTATGTATGTATGTATGTATGTATGTATGTATGTATGTATGTATGTATGTATGTATGTATGTATGTATGTATGTATGTATGTATGTATGTATGTATGTATGTATGTATGTATGTATGTATGTATGTATGTATGTATGTATGTATGTATGTATGTATGTATGTATGTATGTATGTATGTATGTATGTATGTATGTATGTATGTATGTATGTATGTATGTATGTATGTATGTATGTATGTATGTATGTATGTATGTATGTATGTATGTATGTATGTATGTATGTATGTATGTATGTATGTATGTATGTATGTATGTATGTATGTATGTATGTATGTATGTATGTATGTATGTATGTATGTATGTATGTATGTATGTATGTATGTATGTATGTATGTATGTATGTATGTATGTATGTATGTATGTATGTATGTATGTATGTATGTATGTATGTATGTATGTATGTATGTATGTATGTATGTATGTATGTATGTATGTATGTATGTATGTATGTATGTATGTATGTATGTATGTATGTATGTATGTATGTATGTATGTATGTGTGTGTATGTATGTATGTATGTATGTATGTATGTATGTATGTATGTATGTATGTATGTATGTATGTATGTATGTGTATGTATGTATGTATGTATGTATGTATGTATGTATGTGTGTGTATGTATGTATGTATGTATGTATGTATGTATGTGT
The DNA here is from genome assembly GCA_030270665.1 of Hibiscus trionum. Lineage (NCBI taxonomy): Eukaryota > Viridiplantae > Streptophyta > Magnoliopsida > Malvales > Malvaceae > Hibiscus > Hibiscus trionum. The sequence continues at coordinate 73,174,764 of BSYR01000003.1, read as the reverse complement.
GTGTATGTATGTATGTATGTATGTATGTATGTATGTATGTATGTATGTATGTATGTATGTATGTATGTATGTATGTATGTATGTATGTATGTATGTATGTATGTATGTATGTATGTATGTATGTATGTATGTATGTATGTATGTATGTATGTATGTATGTATGTATGTATGTATGTATGTATGTATGTATGTATGTATGTATGTATGTATGTATGTATGTATGTATGTATGTATGTATGTATGTATGTATGTATGTATGTATGTATGTATGTATGTATGTATGTATGTATGTATGTATGGTGTTTAGTTGTTTTTCTTGATGGTGATGAGTGTTGTGACAGGAAAATTAGGCCTTGCCCATCAACAAATCCGGGTTGTATTTCAACAAATGCAAAGTCATCATCTTTTGCTTTCCCATGGATTGTTCCTGAGAGTTCTAAAGAGAATGCAGTTCAGGTTTGACAAATTTGTTCTTTGAGCAATTTGTAGTTCAGGTTTGGTTTTTTTGAGAGCTTGTTTCATTGCAGGAACTACAAGAAGCAATTCTCAAAACTCAGAAGAATCCCAAGATTGTGCTTGTTGAAGATACCCCAAATGGTATGTAAAGACTAAACCAGCTGCATTGTTCTGTGTTTTCATATTTCTCGAATTGCTCTCGTTTTCGGATACGGTTTCGAATATATATGATGTTGCAAATTGGGGTTTAGGCCTTTTGATGTTTGAGATTTAATGATATGGGACTGAAACAAATCAGGGAAATATATGCAAGCTGAGGTGGATGGAAGGTTTGGTCCTGATGTGATGGAGTTTTTAGTGAAAGGGGATGCTATAGTCTTATACCGGTATAAATTGTATTTCTTTTATTCTTTCTTTAAGTCTTATACTACGTCATCCCTGTAATGGGAGTTAGAGTCCACGTCAGAATTCTGTAACGGAAGTAACGGTGGAGTGCTAACTTTGAATCACACAGTGAAGTTCAATGGTATTATAGTATCAAATTTTAGTTCAGTGGCATATTAGAGTCACACATTAAAGTTGAGTGGTATTTCAGGTAGTTTATCCTTTTTTAAATAAACACATCCTTTGCATGTCAAAGGGATTATAATCACTTATACATGCTATTTTCATGAAAGTTTAGACGAGTTGTATGATTTACATTGGTAGAGTATATGTATTTATAAGATAATAAAATTTGTTCTATCATCTACCAATCGAAATCATCTACCAATCGAAATCACTTATTCATACATGTTAATTATTATACTTATGTTTCATTTGATAGGGTAAAGTTGTAACACCCTTAAAAAAAAGGGAGTGAGGGTTGTGGGAATCGAACCCACAACCTCAAGTGGTTTCAGCTGGGTGCCCAACCAATTGAGCTATCAAATCTCTTGGTTATAGGCCACCCCAATTAAATTATATTAGAACCAAAATAAATTAATAATAATTAAATAATCAAAATATCCCAACCACCCCCCCTTTCCCCAAATTAAATGCATCAGTGCAAAAAAAAAGGGATTAGATCTGAAATTTTATCCCCCTCGAAACCTTTCATCTTCTCCCCCATTCTCCGGCCACCTTGGATCTCGGCCAACGGCCGGTGGCGTGCACCGCCACCACCACCATGCGCGCCGCCTGACTCCGAAACACCAGCCACCTCTCACGCGCGCAACGGAGCCACCATTCACCGGTAAAATCTCAGTTGAAGTTCGGCCAACCCCCCCCCCCAAATTGTCGAATCAGTTTCTTGCTATTTTCGGCCTCAGTTGCCGGCCGTTTGTGAAACGGGCACCAGATCCAGGCCCCTGACGTGATGGAGAGCAAAACCCCTAAGGTTTCGAGTCCATCCGACGCCGGCAAGCCCTTCATCGGAGCCTCGTCGTTTTCCGGCTGATCTTTTATGTTTAAGGTAAATTAGGTAAGTTTCGATCGAATTCCGATGATTTTATTTAGGGGTTTCATTGTAGAACGAAATCTCATTCTGATTCCGGCCAAAATAGACCGTTTGGGACCCGTCGGTGAGGTTTCCGGCGAGTTGCCGGTGAGTTTAGAGTGAGTGAACCGGGTTTAAACCGGTCAACTCGGTCAAGACCCGACCCGTTGACCGACCCGACCCGGTTGACCGACCCGACCCGACCAAGTGAGTTAACTCGTCCGAGTCAACTCAGTGAGTCAACTCGCCCGAGTCAACCCAGTGAGTCAACTCGCTGAGTCAGCCTTGGACCAGTGATGTCAGCATGACGTCAGCGTTGACTTTGACCGTTGACGTCAGCGTTGACCGTTGACCGTCGACCGTTGACCGTTGACTTTGACCAAAAAGTCAACTTTTTCAGAAAAGTCCTATTTTATGTTTTTCGACGTCCTGAGTCTGATTTTGAAGCCTGTTTCGTGAAATTCTGACCCAAAAGCCTCCGAATTGGACCTTGAACCCGAGTATGCCTCTATATTTAATTATTTGGTTAATAGCTTGCGAGTAAGGTCTAATATTGGAATTTGTTCGATTGAAGGTATTCGAAGTTCATTATATTCTGGATGTTGAGGAAGTCGCATTCGGGTTTGAGAGTGATCGAACGGAGTATCATGGTCGACCGATATAGCAAGTATTAAAGGTAATACACTACTACCTCTAGTATGTTTTATGAACATGTTGATATTCGGTTAATGCATGCACACATATGGTGATGAGTACCGTTAATTCTGCTTAAGTCTAACCGGATATGAAAACGTACGACGTTATAGATAAGGTTGGAATAATCGAATGGGAAAGATGATAAATCAAAGAATCTGGAATCCTACAGAAAATTAATGAGTCGATCAATTATCCAAACCCGATTAATAATGGTAATTTGTCCAACGACAGAAATATTGGAGTATATAATTACAAAAACGCCCTTGAGGTGAAAATGACAGAAATACCCCTGATAATGAAAGTGGTGCGGAAACCTACACTAAATCCGGTAAAACAATTGATTCATCTAAAAGTCTCGAATTACTCAGAGAGATGCGATAATAAGGCTTACTTATTCAAGAAAGATAAGCACTCGGATTTAGCGTAAATCCTGAATAAACCTCTGAAGATAAATTTGTGGGGGAAACTCTTTATATGTTCGAATCAATTAAACTATCAGAAGATACATAATTGCTATTAATGGCTGAATCAAGTAAAAGAATTGAAAATGCCGATACAATCGAGTCATCAAATGACCAAAATGTGCTTGGGCATTGGAATTTCTAAATTAACAGAGATGATGGGTCTAACCTCGTGTTTTGGAATGAACGAAGTGGTTGGAGTTACCGCAATTACTTGGTTGACTGAAATACCCCCTTTGACAGGAATAAGTAAATTGCCCTTGATAAATTCTTGAAATGCCAATAAAGTTGAAAATGACTTAAATGCCCTTATGGGTTGAAGCATGACCCATGTACGTCAATCACTCCTGATATTAATATAAGGATGGAAGTTTTTCCGCACAGAGTATTAGTTCGACTACTCCGTGACAAGTCCTGTGGTGAAATATGAAGGCAACCTGTAACCCCCTAGACCAGCCTATGCGGATAGACCAAGTCTAGTAAGGCACATTAAACTTTAAAACGCAAATAGAAAACATGACTTCAAAATAAACATTTATTTCGACAGCATATAGGCAGATTTTAGGGAAAATCATCAAGTCAAATAAACATGTTTAACACGTCAAACAGTAATATTTTTCAAAATCATTCCATCATAGACTTTATAGATAAAATCATACATAACAAAATATAGGCACATGTCATCCTGAAAGTACAAACGATTGATAGAAACATTACATTCAGAGACAAATACCAAACGTGTCGATCCTCCTAGTATCGGTTACGGGATGGCCTGACCAAAATATCTGAAAGGGAAAAGAATTTGGGGCGTGAGCTAGAAAGCTCCGTGTGTTCCAAAAGTGCAAGTTAAAATATGAACAACGACAGAAAAAAATATACTTTTCTAGTTCAGAAACATAAAATTCAAGTAACGGTGCGGTTCGGTTTAATCTTTTCTCTACCCTCCAACCATACTCCAAGAGGCAGTTTCCCAAACTGCGTCATAGGCATTAACCAGTGCACATTTGGCATCGGTGCCACCCTAAGGGATTACCTTAGGAACGGTACGGTACGGTATGGTAGGTATTACCCTAGCCGAAGCATAGGAACCTGTAACGGTAAAGGAATTACCAGCTGGATCAGAGCTGAACCTACGGTCACTTCTAATTCAATCCCAAATAGCCCAGTAATATCCTATACAATAGTTCAGTTTTTGATAATAACTGAAAATTCGGTAAATATAAAATAAACATGTATTTTCAGAAGAACAGTAATCAGAGACATATTCAATCAAAATTTTGATGTATCACACATATAGTATAGTCATGTAAAACAATATTAAAACGTTTATCTGTAGCACACAAGGAAACACACCTTCAAAGATGAGATCGGTCAGTCAACAGGTCTAACGGGCACTGGGATCACGCTCCGCTACAGTATTTGAGCCTATATGAACATTGATTATAGTTACAATCTAATTTACATCTTAATTCGTATTCAAAACTAGGTTTGAAGTCATACGAGTGACGATCGGATCACGAGGAGGTATAGATCGGGACGGGCCTGGCTGGGCGTAGGTACGATCGAAAGGTTCACTAGTACCTATTAGATCAACAAGTTAATATCAGTCCTTAATCATAAATATCCTCCTGAAAACATAGCTTATACATATGTATATTCGAGTTCAACTTTCAAATTGGGGGCTTTCGGGTTTGAATTTCAAGAAACGGGCTTCAAAAATGGACTCAGGACGTCGAAAAACATAAAATAGGGCTTTTTGGAAAATTTGACTTTTTGGTCAACGGTCAACGGTCAAAGTCAACGGTCAAAGTCAACGCTGACGTCATGCTGACGTCACTGTTGACCGGGTCGGGTCAACGGGTCGGTCAACGGGTCGGTCAACGGGTCGGGTCAACGGGTCGGGTCAACGGGTCGGGTCAACAGGTCGGTCAACGGGTCGGGTCAACGGGTCGGGTCAACGGGTCGGTCAACGGGTCGGGTCGGTTCGGTAAACGGGTCGGACGATGACGTCATGCTGACGTCACTGTTAATCGGGTCGGGTCAACGGGTCGGTCAACGGGTCGGGTCGGTTCGGTAAACGGGTCGGACGATGACGTCATGCTGACGTCACGCTGACGCGGCGGGTCTGGTTCGGGCGGTTCAGTTCGTGACCAGACCGGTCTGAACTGACCGGTTCACTGCCACTGTCCAGGGTGGCCGGAAATCGCCCTGGACGGCGCGTGAAGCCCACGCGCGGCGCCGGACGGCGCGTGAAGCCCACGCGCCGCCGTGGACGGCGGAGCAAAATTTTGAAAAAAAAACAGAATTCTCCAAATTTGATTTTCTATCACCCCAAACGCGTATTTAAGTCGAAAACTTACCGGATTTTCGCCGATTTGAGAAAAAAAACCTCTATTTTTACGAAACCTTCAACGGCAATATTAACGGCAAACGGAGCGGCGGTTTGACGCGTAGATAGGGGCGTTTTGTCCGGGACGTTGAGACGGTTCGGATGGTGGTGGCGGTGAAACGTAACGGTCACAACACGATGATGGACGATTGAAGGTAGTGTACGATTGTGATTTGAGTTGAGGAAATAAAACTTAGAAAAATGGGAGGGGAGTGTTCTGCAGAGATGAGGAAGAAATACAATAATTGAGGGGGAGGGAGTAACATAATTGGAGGGGTGAGTGGGAGTGGGTAGGATATTATAATATTATAATAATTTTTTTTTTTTTTTTTTGTTACAATTCTCCCACCCTTAAGAAAAATTTCGTCCTCGAAATTTACCTTAATGGAATAAATGCGGAAACTGCTCTTTCATCGACTCAAGGGTTTCCCACGTAGCTTCTTCAGGACCTCGATTTCTCCATTGTACCTTAACCATAGGAATACATCGATTCCTTAGAACCCTCTCGTTTTGATCCAAGATTTGAACAGGTTCCTCCTCATAAGACAAATCTGGTCTCAACTCCACATCCTGTACCTGGATAATATGGCTCGGATCTGGGTGGTACTGTCTCAACATAGATACATGGAACACATCATGAATTCGGCTAAGCTGGGGAGGTAATTCAAGCTGATAGGCAACAGGCCCGACTCTCTTCCGAATACGGTACGGTCCGATAAATCTTGGGCTCAATTTACCTTTGCGCCCAAATCTCAGAACTTTCTTCCATGGTGATACCTTAAGAAAAACCTGGTCACCAACCTCAAACTCTATATCCTTTCTCCTCCGATCAGCATAAGATTTCTGTCTGTCAAACGCCTCCTTCAAACGACTACGAATCAGTCTGACAGTCTCTTCAGTCTCTTGGATCAACTCAGGACCCAAAGTCTTCTTATCATATAATTCAGTCCAACAGATTGGAGTTCGACAGTTGCGACCATACAAAGCTTCGTAAGGTGCCATGCGAATACTAGCCTGGTAACTGTTATTATAAGCAAATTCGGCCAATGCTAAGAAGTCTTCCCAACTACCATGGAAATCTATCACGCAACCTCTCAACATATCTTCAAGAACCTGAATTATCCTCTCAGATTGGCCATCGGTCTGTGGATGGAAAGATGTACTGAAATTCAGACGGGTACCTAAAGCACTGTGCAACGCCACCCAGAATCGAGAAGTGAATCTCGGATCCCGATCAGAGATGATAGATAAAGGTACCCCATGTAGTCTGACGATTTCAGAAATGTATAGTTTTGCCAGCTTTTCCAGTGAATAATTTACTCGAACTGGTATAAAATGGGCTGATTTAGTGAGTCGATCAACAATAACCCAGACAGAATCCTTTTTAGAAGGAGTTAGAGGCAACCCAGTAACGAAATCCATCGTTATTCGTTCCCATTTCCACTCGGGAATCTTAATAGGCTGCAACAAACCAGAAGGATGCTGGTGCTCTGCCTTAACCTGTTGACAAGTCAAACACCGGAATACATAATCTGAAATGTCTTTCTTCATACCCTCCCATCGGTACCTTTGCCTCAGATTCTGGTACATCTTGTCTCCTCCAGGATGCATAGCATAAGGGCTACTATGAGCTTCTCTGAGTATGGCTCGCTTCAGGTCAGCATCATCGGGAACACAATAACGACCCTTAAAGCATAAAATACCATCCTGATCGAAGGAATAAACAGATGTGGATCCCTGCTCAACTTGTTGCATGACTGGAAGTAGGGAACTATCCAAGAGTTGTTTGGCCTTAATCTCATCGGCCAAAGTCGGTTTAACCTGCAGCTCAGCTAGTAGACTTCCATCTTTGTATAAACTCATTCTGGCAAACATGGATCTCAAGTCTGATATAGCCTTACGACTCAAAGCGTCAGCAACGACATTAGCCTTCCCTGGGTGGTACTCAAACACACAGTCATAATCTTTAAGAAGCTCAATCCAACGACGTTGTCTAAGATTAAGCTCTTTCTGTGTAAGAATGTATTTCAGGCTTTTGTGATCTGTATAAATATAACACTTCTCTCCGTAGAGATAGTGTCTCCAAATCTTCAAGGCAAAGATTACAGCGGCCAATTCTAGATCATGGGTAGGATAATTACACTCATGAGGTCTCAACTGACGAGACGCATAAGCTATTACCTTCCCATCCTGCATTAGAACGCAACCAAGTCCAGAGCGCGATGCATCACTATAAACTGTAAAATCCTTCCCAGACTCGGGCTGCGTCAAAACTGGAGCTTGCGTTAAGGCCGTCTTCAACTTCTCAAAACTATCACGTTGAGCATCTGTCCATATGAATGGAACATCCTTCCTCAACAGCTTCGTCAAGGGAGAGGCAATAATAGAAAAACCCTCAACGAAACGCCTGTAATATCCAGCTAAACCCAAGAAGCTGCGGATCTCAGAAACATTCTTGGGTTGCTTCCAACTTACAATGGCTTCTATCTTGCTCGGATCAACCTGAATACCCCGAGCCGATACCACATGCCCCAGAAATGTCACCTCACTGAGCCAAAATTCACATTTGCTCAATTTGGCATACAATTTGTGCTCTCTAAGAGTCTGTAGTACAATCCTCAAATGCTCAGCATGATCTGTTTCAGTCCGGGAGTAGACTAGGATGTCATCAATGAACACCACTACAAATTGATCCACATACGGCCGGAACACACGATTCATTAGATCCATAAAAGCAGCAGGAGCATTAGTCAGACCAAACGGCATAACCAAAAACTCGTAGTGCCCATATCTGGTGCGAATGGCCGTCTTTGCTACATCGGATCCCTTAATTTTTAGTTGATAGTACCCTGAACGAAGATCAATCTTTGAGAAAATCGTGGCTCCTTGCAACTGATCGAACAAGTCATCTATCCTGGGCAATGGATACCTGTTCTTGATGGTTAACTTGTTCAGTTTACGGTAATCAATACATAGCCTGAGAGACCCATCTTTCTTTTTTACAAACAAAACAGGAGCTCCCCAGGGTGAAGAGCTGGGTCGAATAAATCCTCGGTCGAGGAGTTCCTGCAATTGAATCTTTAGCTCCTTAAGCTCCTTAGGAGCCATACGGTAGGGGTTCATCGAGACTGGTGCAGAGCCCGGATAAATCTCAATCTCAAACTCGACATCTCTATCCGGGGGTAGCCCAGGTAATTCTTCGGGAAAGACATCAGGAAACTCGCTAACAGTGCGAATTTCCTCAATCTTTGACAAAGAACCCTTGGTATTCAAGATACAAGCGATGAAAGTCTGGTATCCTTTCCGGATCATTCTGTCAGCAGCCAAAGCAGATATTACATTTGACAGATACCCTCGACGCTCACCGGTGAGAATCACAGTGCGATCATCAGAAGTCCTTAAAAATGCTATCTTGGACTCACAATCTAGGTTAACTCGGTGTTCAGTCAACCAATCCATGCCAAGAATTATATCAAACTCTTCTAAAGGTAGCTCCATAAGATCGGCTAGAAAGATTTCCCCTTGCACTTCTAGGGGACATCGTCTGAAAACCTTATTTACAACTACAGACTGACCCACTGGGCTCATAACAGTAATTGTATTCTCAGTGGTCTCATCAGGAATCTGGAGGTCTCGGGACACGGATCTCGACACATATGAATGGGTAGAACCATTGTCGAGCAATACAAAATATGGAATAGAAAACATGGTAAATGTACCTGCAATGACGTCTGGCTCATCTCTGTCATCTCGACGTCTGGAGGCATAAACAAGTGGAGGCTGTCTAGCATCAGTCATAGCCGGTCCCCCGCTCTGATAGGACCGGCCTCTACTTTCCGATCTAATAGCAGACCCAGAAGCTCTACCCTGATTACGACTTCTAGCCGAAGTCGGAACAGATGTCTGTGAGCGAGCAGGTGTCTGGGTACGAGCAGGAGTCTGAGTGGATATCCCCGTGGAAGGTGGACGTGGGCAATCCTTAAGGAAATGATCCATAGACCCACACCGGAAGCATGCACCAATCATCTTCCAACAATCTCCTCCGTGTTTCCTACCACAGTGCTCACATGCAGGCATAGATGAAAAACTCAAAGAATAACCTCGACTGGCAGTTGGGACAGAAGATGCTGAAGGCCTAGAACTCATATTACTCTTCTGAGAATCAACTGTGCGGGTTCTCTTGTCCGGACGTCTGTAAGGCTCACCCTGTCTAGGTTTCCTAGATCGGTCCCAATCTCGACCTCGATCTCGTCCTCGATCTCGACCTCGATCTCGGTCTCTATCCCTGTCACCCTGACTAGCCGCCAAAATCTCCATTTGTTCTGCAGTCTTAGCCCGATCTACTAATTCCTCAAATACCTCATCATGATGTGCAGCCACTCTGTCACGTATCCCAATACGGAGACCCTCTGCGAACTTTTCACATCTGTCCTTCTCAGTAGAAACCAAACCAGGACCGTACTTTTGTAGCTCCAAGAACTGTATCTCGTACTCAGCCACTGTCATAGAACCCTGCACCAAATCCTTGAATGCCTGACGTCTCTCCCTCAAGAATCGCTCGCTCAGATAACGGTTCCTAAAACGCTCTTTAAAGAAATCCCATGTCAACCGATCAGAGGGAACGCTACTCATAATAGATTCCCACCAAGTGCGGGCACTTCCGTTCAGCATAGATACAGCACCCAAGTATTTCTTCGATGGCTCAAAACCCATCTCTGTCATACGTCGCTCGATATCATACAACCACTCCTCAGCCTCAGTCGGTGTTCCACTAAGAGATCCAGAAAAAGTCTTGATCCCATTAGCAAACAAAGTCTGGGAAATAGGGACTTCTGGAACGACACCTGATGCACTAACTACACCCTGAATCATCTGAAAAAACTGTCTACTCAAACTCTCATTAGTAGACTCAGCCGTAGGCTCGGGCCTAGAGAACGTTGCTCCACTAACCGGAGTGGCCACATCAACATCAGGAGTGGATGATGGAGCAGACGGGGCAGATATCGGAGCAGCTGAGGTAGTCGGAACTGAATGACCACTAGGGCAGAAGGCTCGGTAAAAGGTAGAGGATTTACGGGGGCAGAGGTATCCCCATGAGCAGATGGAGCGATCGGTGGGTCGTCCATCAAATCAGCAAATCTGACGGGTCGACCCCGTCTACGAGCAGGTCGTCTACCCCTGCTAGTGCTCATCTCGGAGAATCTATTCAAAAATAAACTTAAGATCAGTTTATGACACCGGAGGATCGAACACAATTAAGCATGTAAAATAGTGTGACATGGCCTCTTTTCACAATAATTTGTAAAATGCTTTTAAAACAGTATTTTATAAGGGCTTTTTCACAGTCCGAGGGTTTAAAACCAAAAGCTCTGATACCAATAAATGTAACCCCCTAGACCAGCCTATGCGGATAGACCAAGTCTAGTAAGGCACATTAAACTTTAAAACGCAAATAGAAAACATGACTTCAAAATAAACATTTATTTCGACAGCATATAGGCAGATTTTAGGGAAAATCATCAAGTCAAATAAACATGTTTAACACGTCAAACAGTAATATTTTTCAAAATCATTCCATCATAGACTTTATAGATAAAATCATACATAACAAAATATAGGCACATGTCATCCTGAAAGTACAAACGATTGATAGAAACATTACATTCAGAGACAAATACCAAACGTGTCGATCCTCCTAGTATCGGTTACGGGATGGCCTGACCAAAATATCTGAAAGGGAAAAGAATTTGGGGCGTGAGCTAGAAAGCTCCGTGTGTTCCAAAAGTGCAAGTTAAAATATGAACAACGACAGAAAAAAATATACTTTTCTAGTTCAGAAACATAAAATTCAAGTAACGGTGCGGTTCGGTTTAATCTTTTCTCTACCCTCCAACCATACTCCAAGAGGCAGTTTCCCAAACTGCGTCATAGGCATTAACCAGTGCACATTTGGCATCGGTGCCACCCTAAGGGATTACCTTAGGAACGGTACGGTACGGTATGGTAGGTATTACCCTAGCCGAAGCATAGGAACCTGTAACGGTAAAGGAATTACCAGCTGGATCAGAGCTGAACCTACGGTCACTTCTAATTCAATCCCAAATAGCCCAGTAATATCCTATACAATAGTTCAGTTTTTGATAATAACTGAAAATTCGGTAAATATAAAATAAACATGTATTTTCAGAAGAACAGTAATCAGAGACATATTCAATCAAAATTTTGATGTATCACACATATAGTATAGTCATGTAAAACAATATTAAAACGTTTATCTGTAGCACACAAGGAAACACACCTTCAAAGATGAGATCGGTCAGTCAACAGGTCTAACGGGCACTGGGATCACGCTCCGCTACAGTATTTGAGCCTATATGAACATTGATTATAGTTACAATCTAATTTACATCTTAATTCGTATTCAAAACTAGGTTTGAAGTCATACGAGTGACGATCGGATCACGAGGAGGTATAGATCGGGACGGGCCTGGCTGGGCGTAGGTACGATCGAAAGGTTCACTAGTACCTATTAGATCAACAAGTTAATATCAGTCCTTAATCATAAATATCCTCCTGAAAACATAGCTTATACATATGTATATTCGAGTTCAACTTTCAAATTGGGGGCTTTCGGGTTTGAATTTCAAGAAACGGGCTTCAAAAATGGACTCAGGACGTCGAAAAACATAAAATAGGGCTTTTTGGAAAATTTGACTTTTTGGTCAACGGTCAACGGTCAAAGTCAACGGTCAAAGTCAACGCTGACGTCATGCTGACGTCACTGTTGACCGGGTCGGGTCAACGGGTCGGTCAACGGGTCGGTCAACGGGTCGGGTCAACGGGTCGGGTCAACAGGTCGGTCAACGGGTCGGGTCAACGGGTCGGGTCAACGGGTCGGTCAACGGGTCGGGTCGGTTCGGTAAACGGGTCGGACGATGACGTCATGCTGACGTCACTGTTAATCGGGTCGGGTCAACGGGTCGGTCAACGGGTCGGGTCGGTTCGGTAAACGGGTCGGACGATGACGTCATGCTGACGTCACGCTGACGCGGCGGGTCTGGTTCGGGCGGTTCAGTTCGTGACCAGACCGGTCTGAACTGACCGGTTCACTGCCACTGTCCAGGGTGGCCGGAAATCGCCCTGGACGGCGCGTGAAGCCCACGCGCGGCGCCGGACGGCGCGTGAAGCCCACGCGCCGCCGTGGACGGCGGAGCAAAATTTTGAAAAAAAAAACAGAATTCTCCAAATTTGATTTTCTATCACCCCAAACGCGTATTTAAGTCGAAAACTTACCGGATTTTCGCCGATTTGAGAAAAAAAACCTCTATTTTTACGAAACCTTCAACGGCAATATTAACGGCAAACGGAGCGGCGGTTTGACGCGTAGATAGGGGCGTTTTGTCCGGGACGTTGAGACGGTTCGGATGGTGGTGGCGGTGAAACGTAACGGTCACAACACGATGATGGACGATTGAAGGTAGTGTACGATTGTGATTTGAGTTGAGGAAATAAAACTTAGAAAAATGGGAGGGGAGTGTTCTGCAGAGATGAGGAAGAAATACAATAATTGAGGGGGAGGGAGTAACATAATTGGAGGGGTGAGTGGGAGTGGGTAGGATATTATAATATTATAATAATTTTTTTTTTTTTTTTGTTACACAACCTTTCAGATATACGACACAATCACTATTTGGAAATGATACCTGTGAAGTGCATACATCAAAAGGTTTGGTTAGTAATGTAAGATTGAGACATGTTGTTCGATTGGTTTTAGAGGCCCGATAAACTTCTAGAAATCTTAAATATTGCAAATCGTCATTTCATCATTATTGGGCTAAATTACAAAATCACCCCTGATAGTTAGATGACCAAAATGCCCTCGTTGGCCAAAGTAATCAAAATATCCCTGAACGTATCCGATATCGTGAAAGATCTTGACATAGAAACCTCTGAATGCCTGGCTGGAAACCTGATGAACAAATAGAATTCCCGAGCCACTGTTTAGGCCTTGTTGGTAAATTACCAATATGCCCATGTGTGATAAAATGACCATAATGCCCTTGTAAGCTTAAATGAGTAAATCCCTCGTGATATACCTAAACTCTCAAAGATCTTGATGTATCATCTCCCGAATATCTGGTTTGAACCGTTAGTACAAACCCCTCTTTTAATAGGGGCCTCGTTTCAGAAACCCGTTCAAATTGTCAAAAGTTTAATGTGTTCTCTTCCGTAAATGACAGATATCTCCAAGGAATAAATTGTTCCACCTAGTGTGTTCCATGTGTGCCACACGACTGTTTTGCATACTGTTTTACATGTTATGATACCGATCATGTGCACTTGATTGACCTATTTGGACTCACATGACATGTTTTATATTTAAACATGACCGTACTATATTTCTGATATATGCATATGCACTCGATATGGCAAACATGCTACATGGATAATGTGTTACTAAAAATATAGTTATTGATTAATGAACTAATGATGATTTGATTCACTGGGGTAATTGGGATATGATATGAAGTTACCTACGGCTCAGCCCTGATCCAGCTGGTAAGTCCGCCCGTTTTCGGATCCTAAGCTTCTGCTAGGTCCGCCCATTTTTCGGATTCTAGGCTTCGACCAGGTCCGCCCGTTTTTGGTTCCTATGCTTCGGCAAGGGCCGCCCGTATTCTAAGGTATATCCTTAGGATGGTACCCATGCCCAATGGGCTCGGGTTAATGCATGTACATGATACCGCACTGGGGAAAACTAAATACTGGAGTATGGTTGGAGGGTAAATAAAGAATTAAAATGAATTTTTACTGCTACTTGAAACAAATGTATTTGAAATAAAAAAAAAGGTTTACTGCATTGTTGCATTTCATGTATTAACGTTGCACTGTTGGAATACACTAGGAACCGAACTCTCTGTTTCCACCTCAGTATGTTACCAACTTACGTAATTCCCGTCTAATTCTCGATGTATGAATAAAGAGCAAGTATCGTTATTCTCGAGTATGATGCTACCTCGAAATAGTAGAACAGGAATGGAGACTGTTACTACGTGGAACATCCTGTAGATGTTATGCCTACCAATATACATGCATGATCTTATAGCATCTTTTGGTAGTACTGTATTACTGAGCTTCTCCAAGCTCACGTTGTTTTTACCATCGCAGGTTAAAAGAATATATCACGGTATAATGGTTGACAGCAGTGTTCGGGGTTCTCTCGGCGTTGCTTTTGGAGTACGGTACTGTATAGTTAGTGGGCATGTATGTCATGCATTGTTTTATGATAGTGTCTGTAAAACGTTTTCTGAAATCTTGTTATATTTTCAAATGATTTCATGAAAGAGTATTTTTAACAAAAAAATTCTGTTATAATTTAATATTTGTTTATCAGAGAAAATGTTTTATGTGTATTTTTACCGTGGGTCGCTCCTGTGACCCTAATGTGGCTTCCTAGGATTCGTCGTAACGCATAGGCAGGTCTAGGGGGTTACATTTAGTGGTATCAGAGCTTAGAGTTGCGTCAGTCTGGGTAGATCAGCCGATCGTCTGTCATAGGATGTCTGGTCTGTGCATGCCCCTAGATTATAACCGTACTCCTCTGTGCCGAGACTCCGATGTTGAATCATTTCCTGTGATAAGTGCAATTAACCGTTCTGTCCATAATAGCTTGATCTGTACTGGCAAGGAATGTTGGTAATGTTAGTCTATGAATTGGATTAACGTGATGAATTTGAATCTGGATAAAGAACCTAAGATGGTGTATGCATGTGGAATTGAAGATCTGAATCATTTAAAGAATAAATGTTTGATCATATGAGGTAACCGATATAAGATTTCATGTAAGGTAGCTCGGTGATAATGATTGTGTTTGAGAATATTCTGATGAAAATTTGATAATAAAAAAAAGCATTACGAATTTATAAGAAAGGTGTCCTTGAGATTAGTCAAAGTATATATTATGAGGTGACTATGTTATACACAAAGGAAACAATTATCGGAGTACTACGCTGAAGGCAAGTGATATCTGTTTAAAACCTTGGTTATGCTTGATCGGTTTGAAGAAAGACATTTTTGGGAAAAAAGTGACACAATGTACCGTCATACGTATCCTACTGATTGAAATGTGATGTTTATATCATGATTTTGGAAGGCCATGTTGGAAACATGGAGTACTTGTCTGAATTTCAAGTACAATTTTCATCTGTAAATTGAGGATCAACCTAATAGAGTGTTTCTGATTCTAAAGGGGATGCTTCTGGTCGTATGATTAACTTCTATGGTAGTTTGGGAAGTTCCTTATCCCTGATAGAGTTCGTTTATAATAAAAGTTATGAGGCAAGTGTTGTTTGGCTTCGTACGAAGTTCTGTATGGATTCATATGTACCGCATTCTGATAATTTGGTATGGGTGTATGATGAGATTGTTTTGAGCCAAAGTCTGTCTAAGTGATTGAGGACACTACCAGATTGGTTGGTGACCATTTGAGAGTCTCGAGAAACAAACATGCTCTGATAGATAAGTTTCAGTACAAGAATGGACAAAAGAGTAGTTTCTGTATTTCTCTGACCATAGTAAATTTCGAGGACGAAATTTCTTTTAGGAGGGGAGAGTTGTAACACCCTTAAAAAAGGGAGTGAGGGTTGTGGGAATCGAACCCACAACCTCAAGTGGTTTCGGCTGGGTGCCCAACCAATTGAGCTATCAAATCTCTTGGTTATAGGCCACCCCAATTAAATTATATTAGAACCAAAATAAATTAATAATAATTAAATAATCAAAATATCCCAACCACCCCCCTTTCCCCAAATTAAATGCATCAGTGCAAAAAAAAAGGGGATTAGATCTGAAATTTTATCCCCCTCGAAACCTTTCATCTTCTCCCCCATTCTCCGGCCACCTCGGATCTCGGCCAACGGCCGATGGCGTGCACCGCCACCACCACCATGCGCGCCGCCTGACTCCGAAACACCAGCCACCTCTCACGCGCGCAACGGAGCCGCCATTCACCGGTAAAATCTCGGTTGAAGTTCGGCCAACCCCCCCCCCCCCAAATTGTCGAATCAGTTTCTTGCTTTTTTCGGCCTCAGTTGCCGGCCGTTTGTGAAACGGGCACCAGATCCAGGCCCCTGACGTGATTGAGAGCAAAACCCCTAAGGTTTCGAGTCCATCCGACGTCGGCAAGCCCTTCATCGGAGCCTCGTCGTTTTCCGGCCGATCTTTTATGTTTAAGGTAAATTAGGAAAGTTTCGATCGAATTCCGATGATTTTATTTAGGGGTTTTATTGTAGAACGAAATCTCGTTCTGATTCCGGCCAAAATAGACCGTTTGGGACCCGTCGGTGAGGTTTCCGGCGAGTTGCCGGTGAGTTTAGAGTGAGTGAACCGGGTTTTAAACCGGTCAACTCGGTCAAGACCCGACCCGTTGACCGACCCGACCTGGTTGACCGACCCGACCCGGTTGACCGACCCGACCCGACCCAGTGAGTTAACTCGTCCGAGTCAACTCAGTGAGTCAACTCGCCCGAGTCAACCCAGTGAGTCAACTCGCTGAGTCAGCCTTGGACCAATGATGTCAGCATGACATCAGCGTTGACTTTGACCGCTGACGTCAGCGTTGACCGTTGACCGTTGACTTTGACCAAAAAGTCAACTTTTTCAGAAAAGTCCTATTTTATGTTTTTCGACGTCTTGAGTCTGATTTTGAAGCCTGTTTCGTGAAATTCTGACCCAAAAGCCTCCGAATTGGACCTTGAACCCGAGTATGCCTCTATATTTAATTATTTGGTTAATAGCTTGTGAGTAAGGTCTAATATTGGAATTTGTTCGATTGAAGGTATTCGAAGTTCATTGTATTCGGGATGTTGAGGAAGTCGTATTCGGGTTTGAGAGTGATCGAACGGAGTATCATGGTCGACCGATATAGCAAGTATTAAAGGTAATACACTACTACCTCTAGTATGTTTTATGAACATGTTGATATTCGGTTAATGCATGCACACATATGATGATGAGTACCGTTAATTCTGCTTAAGTCTAACCGGATATGAAAACGTACGACGTTATAGATAAGGTTGGAATAATCGAATGGGAAAGATGATAAATCAAAGAATCTGGAATCCTACAGAAAATTAATGAGTCGATCAATTCTCCAAACCCGATTAATAATGGTAATTTGTCCAACGACAGAAATATTGGAGTATATAATTACAAAAATGCCCTTGAGGTGAAAATGACAGAAATACCCCTGGTAATGAAAGTGGTGCGGAAACCTACACTAAATCCGGTAAAACAATTGATTCATCTAAAAGTCTCGAATTACTCAGAGAGATGCGATAATAAGGCTTACTTATTCAAGAAAGATAAGCACTCGGATTTAGCGTAAATCCTGAATAAACCTCTGAAGATAAATTTGTGGGGGAAACTCTTTATATGTTCGAATCAATTAAACTATCAGAAGATACATAATTGCTATTAATGGCTGAATCAAGTAAAAGAATTGAAAATGCCGATACAATCGAGTCATCAAATGACCAAAATGTGCTTGGGCATTGGAATTTCTAAATTAACAGAGATGATGGGTCTAACCTCGTGTTTTGGAATGAACGAAGTGGTTGGAGTTACCGCAATTACTTGGTTGACTGAAATACCCCCTTTGACTGGAATAAGTAAATTGCCCTTGATAAATTCTTGAAATGCCAATAAAGTTGAAAATGACTTAAATGCCCTTATGGGTTGAAGCATGACCCATGTACGTCAATCACTCCTAATATTAATATAAGGATGGAAGTTTTTCCGCACAGAGTATTAGTTCGACTACTCCATGACAAGTCCTGTGGTGAAATATGAAGGCAACCTTTCAGATATACGACACAATCACTATTTGGAAATGATACCTGTGAAGTGCATACATCAGAAGGTTTGGTTAGTACTGTAAGGTTGAGACATGTTGTTCGATTGGTTTTAGAGGCCCGATAAACTTCTAGAAATCTTAAATATTGTAAATCGTCATTTCATCATTATTGGGCTAAATTACAAAATCACCCCTGATAGTTAGATGACCAAAATGCCCTCGTTGGCCAAAGTAATCAAAATATCCCTGAACGTATCCGATATCGTGAAAGATCTTGACATAGAAACCTTTGAATGCCTGGCTGGAAACCTGATGAACAAATAGAATTCCCGAGCCACTGTTTAGGCCTTGTTGGTAAATTACCAATATTCCCATGTGTGATAAAATGACCATAATGCCCTTGTAAGCTTAAATGAGTAAATCCCTCGTGATATACCTAAACTCTCAAAGATCTTGATGTATCATCTCCCGAATATCTGGTTTGAACCGTTAGTACAAACCCCTCTTTTAATAGGGGCCTCGTTTCAGAAACCCGTTCAAATTGTCAAAAGTTTAATGTGTTCTCTTCCGTAAATGACAGATATCTCCAAGGAATAAATTGTTCCACCTAGTGTGTTCCATG
Source organism: Hibiscus trionum (assembly GCA_030270665.1). NCBI lineage: Eukaryota > Viridiplantae > Streptophyta > Magnoliopsida > Malvales > Malvaceae > Hibiscus > Hibiscus trionum. The sequence goes on along the minus strand of BSYR01000003.1, from coordinate 73,155,810 downwards.
TGTGCCACACGACTGTTTTGCATACTGTTGTACATGTTATGATACCGATCATGTGCAATTGATTGACATATTTGGACTCACATGACATGTTTTATATTTAAACATGACCGTACTATATTTCTGATATATGCATATGCACTCGATATGGCAAACATGCTACATGGATAATGTGTTACTAAAAATACAGTTATTGATTAATGAACTAATGATGATTTGATTCACTGGGGTAATTGGGATATGATATGAAGTTACCTACGGCTCAGCCCTGATCCAGCTAGTAAGTCCGCCCGTTTTCGGATCCTAAGCTTCTGCTAGGTCCGCCCGTTTTTCGGATTCTAGGCTTTGGCCAGGTCCGCCTGTTTTCGGTTCCTATGCTTCGGCAAGGGCCGCCCGTATTCTAAGGTATATCCTTAGGATGGTACCCATGCCCAATGGGCTCGGGTTAATGCCTGTACATGATACCGCACTGGGGAAAACTAAATACTGGAGTATGGTTGGAGGGTAAATAAAGAATTAAAATGAATTTTTACTGCTACTTGAAACAAATGTATTTGAAATAAAAAAAAGGTTTACTGCATTGTTGCATTTCATGTATTAACGTTGCACTGTTGGAATACACTAGGAACCGAACTCTCTGTTTCCACCTCAGTATGTTACCAACTTACGTAATTCCCGTCTAATTCTCGATGTATGAATAAAGAGCAAGTATCGTTATTCTCGAGTATGATGCTACCTCGAAATAGTAGAACAGGAATGGAGACTGTTACTACGTGGAACATCCTGTAGATGTTATGCCTACCAATATACCTACATGATCTTATAGCATCTTTTGGTAGTACTGTATTACTGAGCTTCTCCAAGCTCACGTTGTTTTTACCATCGCAGGTTAAAAGAATATATCACGGTATAATGGTTGACAGCAGTGTTCGGGGTTCTCTCGGCGTTGCTTTTGGAGTACGGTACTGTATAGTTAGTGGGCATGTATGTCATGTATTGTTTTATGATAGTGTCTGTAAAACGTTTTCTGAAATCTTGTTATATGTTCAAATGATTTCATGAAAGAGTATTTTTAACAAAAAATTCTGTTATAATTTAATATTTGTTTATCAGAGAAAATGTTTTATGTGTATTTTTACCGTGGGTCGCTCCTGTGACCCTAATGTGGCTTCCTAGGATTCGTCGTAACGCATAGGCAGGTCTAGGGGGTTACAAAAGTACACAGACGGTCACTGAACTTTGGTAAAAAAATAAAACGGTAACCAAACTTTCAAAAATCACAAAAGGGCAATTAAACTTTATGTTTTATAACAAAATGGTAACTGGACGTTAAATCCAGTTAAGTGACTGTTATAAAATTTGGTATAATAACACATTTAGTCCATCATAATTTATACATTCAATTAATTTAGTCCTAATTCGAAACAATTCACTAAATTTAGCCCTCGTTATTTATACATTCTTTCAATTTGGTCCTTAAAGCAAAATTTCAAAGTATGATAACATGATAAATAATTACAATGAAAATTTTATAGGAACTCGAAAACTTGACTCGACTCGAATCGAAAAAATTTCAAATAAAGTTTGAGTTGTAAAATATGACGCGTCAACTCGAATAACTCGAAATTTTCTGACTCGACTCGATCGAACGCTAACCTCTATCTTAAGATATGACGCGTCAACTCGAATAACTCGAAATATTCGAATATTTTAAATGATTTTTTTCTTTTAAATAGAATATTTTTTAAAATAGAATATTTAATATTTTCATATATAAATCATATCGATTATTTAATAACTACTTTAAATATTCGATTTAAAAGAAAAAAATGATTAAAAAATATTCCAATATTTAATTAAATTTTTATAGGAACTCGAAGACTCGATTCGACTCGAATCGAAAAAATTTCAAATAAAGTTTAAGTTGTAAAATATGACACGTCAACTCGAATGACTCAAATTTTTTTGACTCGACTCGATCGAATGCTCACCTCTATCTTAAGATGTGACGCGTCAACTCGAATAACTCAAAATATTCGAATATTTTAAATCATTTTTTCTTTTAATAACTACTTTAAATATTCGATTTAATTTAAAAATATTCAATTTACAAGAAAAAATTGATTTAAAATATTCGAATATTTAAAGTAGTTAATAAATATTCGAATATTTAGAAGAAAAATATTTAAAGTAGCTATTAAATTTCGAGGTGAGCGTTCGATCGAGTCGAGTCAAAAAAATTTCGATTTATTTGAGTTGACGCGTCATATTTTACAACTCAAACTTTATTTGAAATTTGTTCGCTTCGAGCCGAGTCGAGTTTTTGAGTTCCTATAAAAATTTAATTAAATATTTGAATATTTTAAATCATTTTTTCTTTTAAATTGAATATTTTAAAATTAAATCGAATATTTAAAGTTGTTATGAAATAATTGATGTGATTTAAATATAAAAATATAAAATATATTATTTAAAAAAATATTCGATTTAAAAGAAAAAAATTGATTTGAAATATTCGAATATTTCGAGTTATTCGAGTTGACGCGTCATATTTTAAGATAGAGGTGAGCGTTCAATCGAGTCGAGTCAAAAAATTTCGAGTTATTCAAGTTGACGCGTCATATTTTACAACTCAAACTTTATTAAAAAAAATTTCGATTCGATTCGAGTTTTCGAGTTCCTATAAAAATTTAATTGTAATTATTTATCATGTTTCCATACTTTGTAATTTTGATTTAAGGATCAAATTGAAAGAATGCGTAAATAACGAGGGCTAAACTTAGTGAATTGTTTCGAATTAGGACTAAATTAATTGAATGTATAAATATGAAGGACTAAATGTGTTATTATACAAAATTTTATAACAGCCACTTAACGGGATTTAACGTCCAGTTACCATTTTGTTATAAAAACATATAGTTTAATTGTCATTTTGTGATTTTTGAAAGTTTGGTTACCATTTTATTTTTTTTACTAAAGTTCAGTGACCGTCTGTGTACATTATCCTAAAATTTAATTATCACGTAAGTATTAAAATAGTTTGTCTTATTTTGAAACGAATTGGTATGGTTTTAAACTTAAAATTACAAGGTGAATCTAGTAAAAAAAACAAGACATCTTCTAAGTAAAGAATAACACTTACTCAATTGAATGAAAATTTTCATCATGCATAAATCTAATTTGAAGTTGGGTAGTAAAAATAATAAAATGTAGTTCTCCTCGATTGTTTTATTTGTATAATGATGTTATTTAATTTGACATTCTTAAAAAAATAAGAATATTCTAAAGTTATAATATTATTATTTACTATACATTAAGAAGGAATACAAATATTATCATCAAAAAAGTTTAATCTTTTAGCGTTTTATGTTTTTCTCCTTTTATGTTTTACTTTGAAGGACCCAATACCAATTCTAGCTAATACATCTACGAAATTGGTATTATAAAAACAATTCAGCAGAATAAATGCATTGGCCTATTAGCTCAATTGGTTAGAGCGTTGTGCTAATAACATGAAGGTTGCAGGTTTGAGACCTGCATGGGCTATTCTTAGATAATTTTTTTTCCAAACGCGAAGTTCAGAAGGCTTGCTCGGATAGACCCTTCTGTCCTTGAATTGAATTGATGAATGAGCTGTCGTGTTCTTTTTCCTTTTTCTAATAACTGGAGACAAAATTTCATTCTAAATGCCTCATCAGATTGATTACTTCAACATTTTATGAATATGTCCTACACTGATGTCAATTGAATTGCCTTGGCGTCCCCTGCTTTAGATGGACTTAAAAATGCTTATTCTCTTGGAGCTACTGCAATTTGATTTCAGAAATTGTTTTTTCTACTTTAATTAGTTGTCTTTTAAATTCTAATTGGCAATTAAAGTTTTAATCCACGTTTTTGCTTCTGTTTTCTCCTTCTAGCGTTTATGTTTTTCTCCTTTTTGTTTTGCTTTGAATGGACCCAATACCAATTCTAGCTAATACATCTACGAAATTGGTATTATAAAAACAATTCAGCAGATTAAACACATTGGCCTATTAGCTTAGTTGGTTAGAGCACCGTGCTATTAACGCGAAGGTTGCAGGTTTGAGACCTGTATTGGCCATTCTTAGATAATTTTTTTTCCAAACGCGAAGTTCAGAAGGCTTGCTCGGATAGACCCTTCTGTCCTTGAATTGAATCGATGAATGAGCTGTCGTGTTCTTTTTCCTTTTTCTAATAATCAGAGACAAAATTTCATTCTAAATGCCTCATCAGATTGATTACTTCAACATTCTATGGATATGTCCTACACTGATGTCAACTGAATTGCCTTGGCGTCCCCTGCTTTAGATGGACTTAAAAATGCTTATTCTCTTGGAGCTACTGCAATTTGATTTCAGAAATTGTTTTTTTCTACTTTAATTAGTTTTTTTTAAAATTCTAATTGGTAATTAAAGTTTTAATCCACGTTTTTGCTTCTGTTTTCTTCTTCTAGCGTTTATGTTTTTCTCCTTTCTGTTTTGCTTTGAATGGACCCAATACCAATTCTAGCTAATACATCTACGGAATTGGTATTATAAAAACAATTCAGCAGATTAAATGCATTAGCCTATTAGCTCAGTTGGTTTGAGCATCCTGCTATTAATGCGAAGGTTGCAAGTTTGAGACCTGCATTGGCCATTCTTAGATAATATTTTTTTCCAAACGCGAAGTTTAGAAGGCTTGCTCTGATAGACCCTTATGTCCTTGAATTGAATCGACGAATGAGCTGTCGTGTTCTTTTTCCTTTTTCTAATAATCGAAGACAAAATTTCATTCGAAATGCCTTGATTACTTCAACATTTTATGGATATGTCCTACACTGATGTCAACTGAATTGCCTTGGCGTCCCCTTTAGATCGAATTAAAAATGCTTATTCTCTTGTAGCTAATGCAATTTGATTTCCGAAATTGTTTTTTCTACTTTAATTAGTTTTTCTAATTCTAATTGGTAATTAAAGTATCTAGACAAGATAATAAATAATTAAAATGAGTTTTTTTCTAGGGTCGTTAACCGAAGTGGAATATTAACGGGTCTCACCTCGGTTTTCCCCCGTGTAGCCCACTCGAACCGGTCAAGCGTCCGGACTGGGACGAGGGGGTTACAAATTGTTTCTATTGAGATGATCATTATAATCTTAAAACATTTTACTCACCAAACTAACAAACAAACAAATTGTGCGTCCATTTTAACAAAAACAAGTTTGTGTTATTACTTTGTATGTTTCATAGTTTAGGGGTTTAGGTTTATGTGCTTAGAATTTAAGAATTGTGGCTTGAGTTTAGAGTTTAGGATTAAAATTTAGGGGTTATAAATAAAAACCTAAATCTCTACCATATTACTCTAAAACCTAAACCCTATACCCTACCACTAAACTCTAAATTCTAACCACAAACTATAAATTTTAAACCCCTAAACTATAAACACTAAAATGGACCCATAACCCCTAAAATTAAGAAAAAATGATTCATTTTAAATAAAGAAACTGAAAAAAAAAAACTATAAACATACAAATCAAAACAACTTGCTATAGGAAAAAATGAACTACGTAAGGCACTTTCAAAAAATGTTGTATAAGCAGTATAAAGACTACATCAACTAGATTTTTAAGAAACGGCCTATTGTTAAAACATCTCTAACAATGGATAGTGTTCCATACCCAATTGTAGGGTAAAAATAAGTTTCTACGATCTATTTAAACCGAAGTTTCTTGGGGAATGTTTATGTTGTTCTCTCTATACAACATTCGTCTCTTTTCTGTACCGTATTCTTGATACCGATAGATGATGCTATGAAGAGATCGCCTCAGGCATGTTGCATCAAATGTTTCGATGAACTTCACATCGGTGGCACGAGATTTGATGCCATCAAAACGTTTGTACTCGTCAATGACAGAAAAGAGGCACCAATTCTGTATTTTTTAAAGCAATTAACAAGCCTACCCGTTCGATGGTGCATGAATGATGAAATGAACAGAGTTGCAAAAAAATTCATTAACCACACAAATGAACCACAAAGTTAATATGCACTTCATCAAGCTAAGCTAATAATTCTAGGATAATAGATGGATTTGGACTATTACCTCTCTGCAATTGCAATGGATTAATACCAGACGATTTCTCACATATGTGAAGGTACAAGTTTATGTTCATGTTCGCAAACGTAAAACACCGGGGCAAGGTAAAATGAGTAAACAAAAGAGTCAATTCGAAAATTTATGAATGGCTTACAAATTAAGATCTTGAGAGCATCATATTAGTTGGTAAAAGATCCGGCTACACTACACATTGATTTAATTGAAAGTTCAATTCAAATAAGATAATACAAAATTTCTGGTAATCATATTCTTAATCTATTACCTGTATTTCGTGAATCAAACACACTCTTAAAGCATTTGCATGAAAGTGGATAAAATGACATTTATTTGTATAAGTATCGATATTCGAATCTTTGATCGACTAATCTTACAAAGACTCATTATGAAAATAACTCTTACAATCTGATTTACTCAATTCACATTATCAAAATTCGCTTAAATGTAATTTAGAATATCATCTAATTAAATCAATATGTAAATACTAAAACATTAGGGAATGGTTAAGTTTTAGATTGTACAGAGACTTAGTTAATCTAAGTATCTAACGAGATGGTTTAGAGATTGAATTCTGAGGATATAAATAAATAAAAACTAGCTGAAGATGTTGCAAGCAACAGTCAAACCTGGAAAAGGAGTGCCTATAAAGTTTCAAGCTGAGCAGGACAATAAGAGTGCGCTAATTTGATCATTAGGCGATTGATTTTCAGTTATATTTATAAAAGAATGAAAAATAAAAATGTTATCATAATAATATTAATCATTATTTTTTTACTATATTAATACTTGATTAATTAATTACACCAACTCGGACTTATTATATAATAAAATCTTACCAATCTAAGAAAAATGTTGCAAATTAGAAAATTACCAACCTTGCTATATAAAGTGGCAATATTATATTTTAATGTATATACATAAATTTTTGTTTGTTTTCAAATGTTTTTGGAAATTAAGGTTCATGCTCACGTACTAGGCTACTCCCATGTTGCATGGAAGATTAGAATATTATATGAGGATTTTGGTTGTTGGTTAATTGGTTTGATTGAAAATTTCTCAAAATATTAAATAAGTATTTTTATATAAATGTTAAATAAGTATTACGTATATTAATTTATTAGTAAATATTTATTTTCAATTTAGTGATTAGGGTGAACAAAACTTGACTCGATTTAAATTTGTAATATAATAATATAACTACATAGAAACTTTATATAATCCCCACAATATTTAATATTGTTTATCACTTAAAATGTTAAAATTGATAATACAAACAATGATACCAAACTGCTTATTAGTAGAATTTATATATTTTTGTTTATTTAAATAAATATTATTGAGAAAAATGAATTACTATTTAATTGAAAATTAACTAAATTCTAACTACATACAAATTATATGTTTTGGGAATTTTTATTGGATTTTTTTGAATCGTTTAGTATAGAATTGAAATTTTGATAATTATAATATTTATTATTTTAGTTTATACATTAAAAACTTAGGGTTCCTTTTTTGCCCTCCAGCACGGGTCAAATTATTTATTTTTAATATAAAGATAAAATAAAAGAAAGGGAAAGAAAAGAAAGAAGGGGAAATAGAAAAGTATATATAGCAGTTCAATTGAATTCCCCTCCCAGAACTCAATCCTAAGTCCTAACCGAAGCTTAATACCAAACCCTTTCTTTTCCTCTCTCTTCTTCTTCTTCTTCTTCTTCTTTCTTTCATCCAATGCAACAAGAAACCAAGTACAGAGAAAGAAGAAAGCTTACATGATGGAACGGAGGCTTAGGGTTTCCAGGAAGGCGAAATTGGATGGTCTGAGGGCAACCGGCTCTGTATAAGCTTTCTTTTCTATTTCCCCATTCTGAGAGATAATGGGGTGGATGATGGCGGAGACAACACCGTCATGGAACCGCCGTACAATTTTTCAACGGTGAAAGAAGGCGTATACAGAGCCTGTTGCCCTCGACCATCCAATTTCGCTTCCTGGAAACCCTAAACCCCCGTTCTATTATCTTTTGGGGCAGTCGCATTGCCATTTCTGATTAGTTTTACTTCTTTTTTTTTCAAGTTTTTTGTTCGAGGTTTGATTTTCTTTCATACTTCCATCGTCTTTCTTAGCAATTAAGATTTTTTTTAGAAAAGAATCTCATATTTCTGTTTTCTTTACGACTGTTTGGTTTCTTAGAAAATTAAGAGGGAAAAAGAGACAGATTGAAAGGATTGAATAGTTAATTTCGACATGCATGCTATATTCTGTTGATTTAGCTGTTGCTGTTCGTTGATTTGAGTATGATTTAGTCTCGTATCTTGTGTTTGTATCCTTTGCTGGCCAGTAAAGTGCTTTAGAAGCTGGAGATTTGTGTACTGGTTTTGTTGAGTAGGAAGCTTTAATCTGTTGATGATGTAGCTGTTTATTAATTTGTTAGGTTATATCGAGTATACTCCAGGGGTTGAATAAGGATTTTCTAAGATTGCCATGGTATTTGGCGTAATGTTGATATGCTATATGTTGAAGGAAGTATTGGATGGGTGAAAAGGGAGTTGGTTTCTGTGTTTCGCTTGCGATGGATTACAAACTTGGATATGTTTTTTTGGGTGACTGAGGGCAAGTAGTATTGAAGAGCAGGCGGTGGCAGATTTAGTGATATTAAAGACTTTTAGCAAAAATTAGTCCCTCTAGTTTGGTTTTAGTTGGGTCATTTAGGTTCTGTTTCATCTTCCTTTGCAGGGTTAGTTTTTTTTTTTAGATTCTATAAGAGTTTCTTAGTTTGTTTCTTAGGAGTGTGGTGTGATGTAGGAGTGTACCTTTCAATATGGAGTTTCCTTGGAATGATATTGCTGTTGGTGTTGATTAGTAGGGTGTAAAGTCTGTTGCTTGTTTTTCCTGGGAATTGTAGAAGTTTTTGTATTTGAGGCTGGTTTTTGAGTTGAAGCAGGGTTGTTGAGGGCTGATCGGATGATGACCGTGTATTAGGTAGGCTTGTGAGTATGACTCGTTCTAAGGATGGTTGGGGTAGCTGGGTATTTTTATTTTCTTTGATTCTTGTTTCTATTTGGGTGAGATTTTGAAGGTGTTTGGTCATAGCTTTTCTCCGTGATCTCGTTTGATTTGGCAGCTCAAGTTGCAATTGTGTTGTGGCTCTAGTTCCTTTAGGCTTCGCTCCATCTTGGCGTTGCTCTGGATGTATGGAATTGATTGTGGTAGTGTATGAATGAGGGTGGTTTCAGGAAGATGGTTAGTTGGGACCTTATTTCGCAGAGAGTCATTTTTTTCTTTTAGTGTGTGGTGTGATTTTGAGAAAAGAATCTCAATCTTTCGTTTTCTTTCTGACTATTTGGTTTCCTAGAAAATTAAGAGGAAAAAAGCGACAGATTGAAATGATTAAATAATTATCTTCTACATTCATGCATGCTATATTATGTGTTCTGAAAAATATGAAAAGGAATTCCCAGGTGACTACTTAATATGCCTATGCCTTTCTCTACTTGGAAAACTAACTCTCTTTTTGTTTTCCTTCCAATTTTGCAGATACTTATGCCTCGAGCCTTATCCTGAGGAGAATATGGAGTTTCTTAGAGCGCGTCATATACAGCTTTTCCAATTTGGGATTGAAGGGAAAAATGTACTTTCCCCTATGCTTCTATGAAAATTATATCTTTTGAATTTAAGTATGTTAGAAGGGAGTGTGAAATCATTTGTTACCAGAAATTTCGTAGCTTCATTTTAGCTTGTTAGATTCTTATTGAATTTAAGTATGTTTCAGATTTAAATACCTGAAGTCGACTTTTCTTTCTTTTTTTTTACTTCTCAGGAGCCTTCATTTTAGCTTGTTTGATACTTAATAAATTTAAGTAATTTAAAGCTTCAAATACCTGAAGTCGACTTTTCTTTTTTTTACTTCTCAGGAGCCTTCATTTGCTGCTCCCACAGATGCCATTGGGGAAGCTCTCAAGATCTTAATTGGTAAGTCATTCATAAGTTTTGGAATCAATGCTTTTGTTTCATCTTTTTACCTTAGCAGACTGTTTTAACTTTGCAAAATGAACTTGTTTCTTTACAGATGTGAGAAATCATCCGGTCTTAATCCACTGCAATCGCGGAAAGGTAATAGTCCAAATCCAGCTATTATCTTACAATTACTAGCTTAGCTTGATGAAGTGCATATTAACTATGTGGTACAATCGCGGAAAGGTAATAGTCCAAAATTTAATTGGTTTAAAGTGGTTCCAATTTGTCTGTTTATTTGAATTGAACTGTCAAGTAAATTAATGTGTAGTGTAGCCGGATCCCTTACCAACTAATATGATGCTTTCAAGATCTTAATTGGTAAGTAATTCATAAATTTTGGAATCGACTCTTTTGTTTACTCTTTTTACCTTGCCTTGGTGTTTTACCTTTGCAATTACACATTATTTTACCAATTTCGCCTTCTTAGAAACCCTAAACCTCCGTTCCATCTTGTAACGCTTTATTCTTTCTCTGTACTTCGTTTCTTGTTGCATTGGCAATTCTATTTATCTTCTGGGGTCATCGCATTGCCATTGCTGATTAGTTTTACTTCTTCTTTTTCAAGCATTTTGTTCGAGGTTTGATGTTCTTTCATACTGCCATCGTCTTTCTTAGCAAATAAGATCTTTTTCATCTCTATGTTCCAAAATATGGTACAGACTACAGAGTGCTATGTTGATCACAATCACTTTTATTGTTAACTATAAGTGGTTCTATGATTTTAAGGAGAACGAGGAAGTGCTCTTTTCCATGCGTTTGAATATGTCTTCTTGCACCTGTTTATCTTGTTAGGGATTGCTGCGTATACGATTGGTTGTTTTTTGCAGAGCGTGTAGGAGTGCATGTCGTGGAGCGTGCTTGTGTTATTGAATTACCCGAGCTGTAAGTACCCAATTGGAGTGGAAACTTGAGTCATATATGATATGACATAGCAATTTTATTAATCACCTCATTGCATATATTATCTCTAAGTATGGTCTTAATTTAGAAAAAATAATATTGCAGACAAGTGCATCTTTGAAATTTATGGTGTTGAACCCTAAGGTACGCATTTGGACAATGGTCTTAATTTAGAAAAAATAATATTGCAGACAAGGCTTTGGAGAGTGAAGAGTAAAGAAATTGATTTGTAGCTCCATGTAAAGTGCTCAACTTTGTTGTAGTTTTCATGAAGCTTAAGCATACTGTGGATGCGGAGTTAGATTTTTACCTAGAAGAGGTTTATAAAATTTCCATAGGGGCTAAAACAATTAAAGTACAATATTTTTTCTAAACCCTAAATCAAATCTAAAACCCTTAAAATAAGCACGCTAGTATAAACTGAGGTTTACATCGGCAGTACATCAAATATTTTTTTAATATGCTTATTATTCTATAAACTAGCAATAGAAAAGGTTCAACAAATACCTAATTTTAGGGTTTAATAGCTAAGGTTTAGGGTTAGAGTTTTAGTGTTTTTGGTTAGATTTTAAGGTTTGAGAATAAATTTTATGGTTTGAATTTTAGGATTTAAGGTATAAAATTTAAGGATTAGGATTAGGGTTGTGCAAAAAAATTCGATCTGATTGATCTGATCCGTTTATCCATTGACCTGATTCGAAATTTTAGATATCTGACATGTTTTTATTTTTCTGATAATTCGGATTGGATATTCAAAAATTTCGGATTAAATACGGATAGTTGTTTCCCATTCGGATCGGATATCCGATTATCCGATATCCGAAAATTCAATTTTTTATATATATGAATCTTGTTATATTCGATATTTTTACTTGTTATATATGAAAAATTGAAATTTTCATGGATACAAATCTAGTTGTATTCAATAATTTGTTGATTATTATATTCGAAAACCTAAAATTTTCATGGATATGACCACCAAATTTAAAAATAATTAAATCAAGTTATAAATTTGGGTATCCAAATATCCAACCCAAAAATTTCGGATATCCGATTTTTTTAGATCGAATACGGATCGTTAAATTATCTATCAAAAAAATTTTAGGTATTCAAAATTTTGGATCGGATCTGATATCCGAAATATACATTCCTATTAAAATTTAAGGCTCTTAAAAAGAGATACATGACATCTTTAAAAATTTGCTTGTAAATAAACTTTACACTTATGATTCATCTACTAATTAATATATGACTGAATAATTGAAGAAGAGAAAACTATTGAGTCAAATCAGCTTTAAAAATAAATTACTAGTTTTATGATTAAACTTGCTTGATTGTTTTATTTTACTTAGAGAAAATGAACTCAAAATTTTATAATATATCCATAGAAATTAAAACGTTTGAAAGACTTAAAATTTTAGTTTAACCATAAACTTGACCCCAATCCAAATATATTTATAAAATAATAATACCATGAATTGTACTTTAAAGGTAGGGTGAGTAAATTTCGACTCGAAAAAATCGAAATTTTTGACTCGACTCGAGGCGAAAAAATTCGACTCGTTCTGACTCGATTCGACTCGAAAAAAATTTAAATAAAGTTTAAGTTGTAAAATGGGAATTCGAATAACTTGAAATTTTTAGAAATTAGTGGATGATTTTTAAGTTCAAGTCAATTCCTCAAATTTTCATGATATATATATATATACCAATATAAAAAATGAAGAAATATATGCCACATATTTTTTTTGATAGGAAAAATCAAACGATATTATATGCCACATATAAAAAATATGATAAAAAATATATGCATATCTTATATGATTAGAGGGAGTCGTTTAAATTAGAATCAAACTATACTATAACATGATAAATAATTACAATTAAATTTGTATAAGAACTCAAAAACTCGACTCGAATTGAAAAAATTTTCAAATAAAGTTGAAGTTGTAAAATATGATTCATCAACTCGAATAACTCGTAATTTGTTGACTCGACTCGATCGAACGCTCACCCATACTTAAGAAAATAACTTGTATATATATTAGTAATGTTTATCCTTTTTTTAAGAGTATTTTATGGATAAAAATTCTCTGCCTTTTTTCGATGTCCCTTTTTATGCCCAACACTAAAAATACTAAAAAAAATTAAATTTCAAGCCATAACCCTAAGTTTTAAATCTTAAACCCTAAAAATACACCATACCCAAAATTTATTATCTCTAACCACAAACACTAACCCTAAACCTAATTTTTAATATGAGGAAATAAATAGGGGAAGCGAAAAAGAACAAAAGATTTGTATTTGTATTTTATAAGAGGAAAAAATTGATATACACGTAAAACTAATTTTACATAAAATTTTCTATTACATTATAAAAACCAAATCTTACATGTCTATCTTTACCCCTAAAAAACTAAACCCTAAACATTCAATTCTATACCCTAAATTATAAACACTAACCTTAAATTCTAAACCCTACAACTTTAAGTTCTAAACTAAAACTATAACCCCTAAAATTAAAAGCTATATGTAAACTAAAGTTTACCCTACGTGTTATCAAAGATATTTTTCATTATATAAAGCTTTCGCTCGTCTAAAGTTTACCCTACGCCGACTTGAAGAGAAAACCAGCGAGGATGAATGTACACTAAAGAATAGGTCTTGCTTATCTTTTTTGTCAAGAACCTGCAATTCACCGTCTTTACCAAGTTGTACACCATTCATAGCCTCCACAGCCTTGTTACCATCATCTTGGGATTGAAAGTTGACAAACCCAAAACCTCTTGAGCCCCCCTTCTCATCCTTCCCATATCTAAAAAGACTTATCTTGGTAGAGCGAAAGAAAATCGAAAGGATGATTCGAGTGGTTCTTCAGAGGTTTGCAGTGCGGCGATGAGAATGGTTTCTAGATATGGGAAGCAATAGCATTGCGTTTGCAGTGTGGTAATGATGAAGGACGACGACGAGGGGTTCTCAAGAGGTTTCAGGTTTCTCATCTTTCAATCCCAGATGATGCTAACAACAATTCCGGGGGGCTATGAATGCCGTATAACTTGCCTAAAATGGTGAAATCAGCTTCTTGACAAAAAGATCAGTAAGACCGATCCTTCTTGATCGTCGGCATGGTTTGTTACGAACAAATATTACTTTGTAATCACTCCAAATACACCTTTTCTTATGCAGTTGGGCTATAGTCATTACATCAAATCTATAACCTCCAACGGACTCGAAAAAAGAGTCAAAATCCGACTCTCATGATCTTGCAGCATATACTTGCAATCCGTCTTACCCAAATCACTAGATCAATTAATAAAACTCTTTACTCTAGTTTTTTCTAATTCCTTATTCACTATTTAGAGCATTTGCTAGGATTCGAGAAACAACATGGATGGTATATTTTCAACTGATTCGATGTAAAGCAAAATGGTTATTGATTGTCTGTCCAATTTTACAAACTCCTTTAATGGTTGCCCGTTTATTTTTTAATCTGTACCTAATTTCTTATGGGATGTTTTTGCATAGGGACTTGTATTGTCCCATACTTGCGTTTACTTTTTAGCTGATGTAAATGGTCTTTGGCCCTCCTTTCAATTAACATATGGGAAATTATTACATGCAGTAGTAAAAAATAAAGTTTTCCATTAATTATGATTTCAATTTAGAGGTTAGGGCTTGTTTTAAAATTTAAGGGTTTATGTTTTACGATTTAGAGTAAGAATTTAAAGTTTAGAGTTTTAGAATTTAGGGTTAAAGATTAAGATTTTAGGTTTTAAAGATGGAATAGAATTGTCTTGGAAAAAAAATTAATATTTGTGCATCAAATATATATATATCCTCTCAACAAGGTTGAACTCGTGTCATCGTATAAAACAATTAATTTACCAAATTTGTAATTTACCTCATATATGTTAGACTGTTAGACTTTCCGCATTAAATCCTCCTAAATTACAAAGTCTAAACTAGACATAGTTCTCCTATCCCATAAATTAGAAATAATTGTGTTTAATTGCAATCAAACTCTAATATCAGAGTCAATAAAACTAATACTCAATCGACTAAAAATAAAAGGTGGAAAGTATAATAATCGTTGAGAAACAGGTATTTTAATAACAGTGTTAACCTACAGATTTGTTAAGAAAGCTTGACCGTTTTAAGTCTGATTTTATGAGTTCAGTCGAACACTTTGTATCAATAAATAATTTAAAAACTGCTTTGCAAACATTAAGGCAAAGCTGGAATAGCTCAGTTGGTTAGAGCGTGTGGCTGTTAACCACAAGGTCGGAGGTTCAAGCCCTCCTTCTAGCGTTTATATTCCTCTCCTTTTTTATTTTGCTTTCCAATACCATAACATAATATCAAGTCTACAAAACAATATTTAGCTGATTGAACGCATTGGCCTATTAGCTCAGTTGGTTAGAGCGTCGTGCTAATAACGCGAAGGTCGCAGGTTCGAGACCTGCATGGGCCATTGTTCTGTGATTTTTAAAACGCTGTCGTTTCCCCAAAGTTCATCAGTTTTGTTTTTTCTGCCCTTTTAAATTTTCAGTGGAAGAAAATGAAGCAGCCGCTCGAATAGCTCATTTTGTTAGAGCGTGTGGCTGTTAACTATGAAGTTGGAGGTTCAATCCCTCCTTCTAGCTGTTTATCCTTTTTTCCTTTCCATTTTGCTTTGAATGGACCCAATACCAATTTGTTCAGCTGGTTATAAATCCCAAATCCTATCAGTTTAGACTTTGCTGCCCTTACGTGCTTTAAGAATAACAGACAGAATAATTGAGGATGTTCAGCGTGGTATTCTATTGTATTTTGGAGGTTTCAGCATACTCGATGTGTGGCCTAGAGTTACCAAGATTTTGTCCTATAAGCTTTGGAAAAAGTTGCTGCAAATTTGTCGAAATCAAGATGTGTTGATCCCCTTGATAAGGGCAAGATAGAAGGCAAAACAAAAGCAGTTGAACAAGAAGAACAATGAGGCTGATGACTTTAATATATCGTATGTGGATACTAGGGATGTCAATTGGGTGGGGTGGGGTGGGTGTGAAAGGTACTCTTCTCACAGCCATACCCATTAAGAATTTTAATCTTCATCTTCTACTCAAGACCCGCTCTGAATACAAAATTTAAAATTATCCCTACCCCGCAAGACCAAAACCGTTCTTGTTCCATCACCCACGTATGCCCTGAGACCCATCTAATCTCCTCTTTACATGTCCCACAACTTATTCATATAATATATTTAATCAAAAACACTGAATCAATCTCTCAAAAACTATTGTATTTAATCAAAGTGTTTGGTTTCTGGTAAAATGTTGTTTACTCCTTTCTTTTTATTTAATTTTTGCTTATGCATGTATTCTGCTTAGTGTTGTACCCGATCTAACAGTGAAAACTGTCGGTTTTTTTTAGGACAATGGTAGGGAATGTGTTGAATACATGAAATGAACGCAGTAAACAGAATGTTTTGGAACCAAGATTATGAAGCTTGAATTTAAATTTGGTTGTCCCAATTATTTTTTTTCGAATTATGACTAAATTTTTTGAATGTGTAAATTTGGAGGACTAAATGTGTTATTATAAAATTTTTGTTAACTATCGTGTCACTCTTTTAACAGCAGTTAAAGGCTCGGTGGCCAATTTGAAGCAAAATGAAAAGTTTAATGCCTACTTTGACGTAATTGAAAGTTCGATTACCGAATTAAATAATTTTGTAAAGTTCAGTGACCATTTGTAAACTTTACCCTAAACTAAATTCAAATGATCCAAATTTGAAACGACTCATAAAGTAACCTACAATGACCCAAATGACAACACCTAAAATGACATGAACCTGAATAACTCAATCGACAAATCCTAGTGACCCAAACTCTAAACAATTTGAACTTAAATTTTAAACGATCCGAAAATCTTACAACTCAAATTGACCTGATCTAGATTGATTCAGTTCAAAACCAATTTAATTATCCCAATTAATAAAGAAATTGTTTCATAAACTTTTCTCACCACGTCAATCATAATCTCAATAAACTTTTCTCACCACGTCAATCATAGTCTCAACCATTAAAAGCTGCTCGCATCACCGTTTTCCTCTAGATCATCAGTCCACCTAAATTAAAGCGTTTAAATAATTGATTTTAAATGATGTGAAGAAAATGAGCGTAGATTCACATATAAACAATGATATGAAAAAATTAGTGATATAGATTATTTTTAGTGGTTAAGATCATAAATGATATAATAAGGAAATTTCGTATAATATTTTTTTTTTGCAATTATAGGTATTTATAATGTTAGGATATTTTGTTTATTTACATTTTGTGAAATTATATTAAATTCTTAATTTAAATAAGAAGGCGGTGAAAACAAATAATTTTCACAAACATCTTAGTTTAGGGGTTTGTGGATCTAGTTTAGGGTGTAGAGTTTAAGAGTAGGTGTTGTGGTTAGAATTTAGGGTTTTGTGGTAAGGGTTTAGTTAGAGTAATATGGTTTGAGATTTAGATTTTAATATATAAACCCTAAATTTTAACCACAAACCACAACCCCTAAAACCATATTGCCTTAAAACTAAATCTTAACATCTAAACCCTAAATTCTAACTCTAATACTTAAATTCTAACCATAACCTTTAAATTCTAAACTTTTATACTTAAGCCCTAAACTAGATCCACTGGCAATGTACGAAATAATTTATAATATTTATCTTACAAAAAATATATTTTTTTCGGATATAATTAGAATAGAAAAATATAAATTGTGGGGATGTGAATTGGGTAACCCTTGCCTCCAAACACATCAAATCCATGTATAGGTGACAATTATAATAAACCATAGTCACATTTCCACTAATTTAGGCCATTATCTCATCAAAACTCCCCTTGCCCACTCTCATTATCATGGGTGGAACGTAGCAGGGGAAAAAGGGAATGGTCTCCACCAACTTTTTTATTTTTATATTAGTAATAGAATATATTTTTTTAGAAAATAAAAAAGAAAAATTAGCTCTATAATCCTTTAAAATTTATAAAATTTTATCATTTTGGTTCCCTTTATAAATTTCTAATATTGCCCTTGCCATTATCACAATTTTTTAAAGGGTAAACTACCTGGAATACCACTCAACTTTAATGTGTGACTCTAATATGCCACTGAACTAAAATTCGATACTATAATACCATTGAACTTCACTGTGTGATTCAAAGTTAGCACTCCACCGTTACTTCCGTTACAGAATTCTGACGTGGACTCTAACTCCCATTACAGGGATTACGTGGTATAAGACTTAAAGAAAGAATAAAAGAAATACAACTTATACCGGTATAAGACTATAACCCTAAACCATTTCTCTTCCCAAACCTTGTCTCTTTAGCCCTCACACTAACCTTAAACTCCCCACTTCCTTCATTAGCCACCCCTTCTCTCAACTCTTTATCTTCCCCTCAAGCCCCTCCCACCACCACCCCTTTTACTGAATCCAAGTTCTTGCAGCTTGGACTTGAAGATGGGTCTGTCTTAAAAACCATACCTTTTTGTATCTCTTTACTTTTGTTTCAATTAAGCCAATGTATGTATGTATGTATGTATGTATGTATGTATGTATGTATGTATGTATGTATGTATGTATGTATGTATGTATGTATGTATGTATGTATGTATGTATGTATGTATGTATGTATGTATGTATGTATGTATGTATGTATGTATGTATGTATGTATGTATGTATGTATGTATGTATGTATGTATGTATGTATGTATGTATGTATGTATGTATGTATGTATGTATGTATGTATGTATGTATGTATGTATGTATGTATGTATGTATGTATGTATGTATGTATGTATGTATGTATGTATGTATGTATGTATGTATGTATGTATGTATGTATGTATGTATGTATGTATGTATGTATGTATGTATGTATGTATGTATGTATGTATGTATGTATGTATGTATGTATGTATGTATGTATGTATGTATGTATGTATGTATGTATGTATGTATGTATGTATGTATGTATGTATGTATGTATGTATGTATGTATGTATGTATGTATGTATGTATGTATGTATGTATGTATGTATGTATGTATGTATGTATGTATGTATGTATGTATGTATGTATGTATGTATGTATGTATGTATGTATGTATGTATGTATGTATGTATGTATGTATGTATGTATGTATGTATGTATGTATGTATGTATGTATGTATGTATGTATGTATGTATGTATGTATGTATGTATGTATGTATGTATGTATGTATGTATGTATGTATGTATGTATGTATGTATGTATGTATGTATGTATGTATGTATGTATGTATGTATGTATGTATGTATGTATGTATGTATGTATGTATGTATGTATGTATGTATGTATGTATGTATGTATGTATGTATGTATGTATGTATGTATGTATGTATGTATGTATGTATGTATGTATGTATGTATGTATGTATGTATGTATGTATGTATGTATGTATGTATGTATGTATGTATGTATGTATGTATGTATGTATGTGTGTGTATGTATGTATACACTTTGAGTATTTATTTTGACCCCAAAAAATATTTTAGGTACATAATTTGACCAAAAACATACTTTAGATACCACGTTTTAACTCAAAAGTATACATTAAGTACTCATTTTGATTAAAAAAATACTTTAGGTACCTAAATGAAATGCATAATGCCAAAAAAATGCTCTAACGTTTGACTGAATAGTCATTTTGACCCGTATTTTTTTAAAGCAATTTAACCCTCAACGTTGCAGTTTGGGTCAAAATGGCCCCTCTGTAGATGAAAACTGTTAGTCAACTAACGCTAAATGACTTAAAATGACGTGGCAAACTTACATAGCACTGCACACTGTGATAGCAGTGCCATATAAGCAAATATGCTGACTTTACAAAATGACACATCGATCAAACATAATAATTTTATAAAATTGTATAAAATATAAAATATTTTTTCCTCTAACGTGTCTTTATGTCAAATCATTTCAAGTTGTTTAGTGTTAGTTGACAAGCAGTTTTCATTCAAGGAGGGGTCATTTGACCCAAAATGAAACGTTGAGACTAAATTACTTCAAAAAATAAAGAATAAGGGCCAAAGTGACTATTCAGTCAAACATTAAAGGCATTTTTGACATTATGCCTAAATAAAAATTTTAGTATACTTTAAATACTTATTTGCAATATAAGCCAACTCTTATATGAAAACTTGTTATCAATTGAGTCCTTGTTGAAAAGTTAGGTGGCGTGACTATTCATGATTGCTAATTTTTTTTAAACTATTAAAATTTTAAAATAAATAAACATAAAAAAATTTAAAAATAGAAATCCTGAAGATTTCAAAAATTATAATTATTTTAAATAGTCTTGATTACAATATTGTATATGTTCATATTTTTTCATAACTATTTGCTAAAACTGATTGAACTCAGGTTTCTTAAGGTGAACATAATCATCTTTTCTATCTCGACCACCCGTTGGGTTCAAATTATAAAAATAATTAAATTAATGTTTATTGTGAAAAGCATCGTAATAGTTTTTGTTGTAATAAAATATTTGATTGTTTTGAACTTCTGAGTACTTTTTTTAACAATTTATGTTTAGGGGAGGGGAAATTTGCTCCTAGTAAGTTTTAAAGCTACAACTTAAGGGAGAGAAGAGATGTCAACTCTAAGTTTTAATCACTTGCTCTAAACATTGTTGACATTTCAACTACTTTTTTAATACTATAACATAATGTTTAAAATTAACTTAGTTATTATGTTTAATATGGGTAAAAAACAATAAAATGTAAAAATTATCTAAATATTAGAAGACACTTTTTAAATTTTACAATACAATCAATGCATGTTGATAGAAGTAATGCATCAAAATAAATTCTTCTGTGAAATAGCATATACATTTTATTGGACTTCAACTTTTATACGGTCATATTTCAATAAAAACAAAATTATGATTATATAGTCATATTTCAATTCATTTTAAGCTTTCTCTTTGAACCCTTTGTTAACCTAGATGTTTTTTTAAGTTATAGAATCTCGTTAATCTAGATGTTTAAATATATATTTTTAAAAATATATTTTTGATGTTTATTAATATTCTTAGTTCTTCGGATGACATGCTGCAGCAGGAGCCGATTCTCCTTGCGAGTCGCAGGCAGGTGTGTGATATTGCCATTGTCAAGACCTTTCGCGCGAGGCAAGCATGGCCTTATGGCCAGACATTTCAAGGAGCGACGACTTGGAAGCGTCCGAACGCAGGTTGGACTTCTCTGTGCACGGATGGGGCACGCTACCAAGGTGATGATAAAGCGGCTTGTGGTGGAGTGATCTGGGACGAGCTAGGGATGTGGGTGTTGGGTTACTCAAAATTCATTGGTATATGCTCGGCTTTGGATGTGGAGCTTTGGGGTATTTTGATAGGCCTTCGTCATGCATGGGACTTGGGTATCGACGTGTTAAGGTGGAGGTGGACAATAGTAATGCGATACGGGTTTTGACCAAAAACGTGAAAAATGGTAGGCTTTGCTCGCTTATTCATATGATTAAGGTATTGCTTGAGCGAAATTGGGAGGTATCTATTATACAAATTGCTCGTGAGGCTAATAGGGTGGTAGATGCGATGAGCTAAGTATGGTTTTTAGTTGACCCAAGGGGAGATATGTCGTTTGTGCATCCGCCGGGTTTTGTTATTGACGCGTTACACGCTGATGTTGGTAGTGCTATGGTGTGATTTGTATATCCAAGGTCTACAGGTGTACTCTTTTTCCTCCATTTAGGCTTAGGGAGGTTTTTTTAACGAGGCATCTGTTTTCCTTTCTTTTCTTATCAAAAAATATTCTTAATTCTTATTTTAAATAAATTGAACATTAATATGTGTAATATTAATTAAGGGTGTGTATATTAAATTATAACCGTTAACCAATGTAATCGTTATATTTACATGTTAATTAACTGAACTATTAAGGTTAAACAATTTCGGTTAACCGAACTGCCAAAAATGATTGTTAATGGTTAACCTATATGTTAACAATTATTAAATTATTTATACATATTTTGTTCACAAGATATTTTCATTATTCTCGAGACCCTCTTATAATATAATATTTACTGGAGAGATAATTTCATTATTCTTAGAAGAAATAGTGAACATATGAACATGTCCGCTTCTAAGATTTGTGTGGCCCTAGGGCGAACCAAGAAATTGGGCCCCTAATAAGGGATTTAAATTATGGTTGTGGTTGCATTTTCGGTCACATTGCGTTAATCACGATTACGGACATAACATATTCTATTTACGGTCACTATAAGTATCGCAATGTGAATTTTTTTTTAATAATATATGCTATTATGGACATAACAGTTGTGAATATTGTAGTTTTAGAAGATGTAATTACCGTTATATAACGGCCGTTGTTGAGGTTGCGGACCGTTACTAAATCTCTGTCCCTAATAACAAGTATTGAAAAAAAAATAACAAGTGTTGAAAAAATAAATTTTAAGAGAAGGTCCATAATAAGTAATAACAAGTATTGAAAAACAATTGGACCCCTAATAACAAATTAAAAAAATATAAACTTGAAGGGTATGTCCATAATAACAAATATTGCGGAAAAAATTTTGGCCCTTAATAACATGTATTGAAAAAACGTGACCCTTAATAACAAGTATTAGAAAAAAATGAATTTTAAGAGTAGATAACAAATATTGAAAACCAATGGCCCCTAATAACAAGTATTGAAAAAATTAGGTCTTAGTAATAAGTAGTAAAAAGAAAAAAAACATGAATTTTAAGAGTATGCTCATAATAAAAAATAGTGGGGGTGGAGAATTGGGCCCTTAATAACAAATGTTAGAAAAAAAACTAAATTGTAAGAGTAGATCCCTAATAATAAATATTAGGAAAAATAATCCCTAATAATAAATATTAGGAAAATAGACCCCTAATAATAAATATTATGAACAAATTAGACTCCAATAACAAGTATTGAAAAAAATTGAGCCCTATAATTAATATAAAAATATTATTTTAAAAGTATAATTCACTATAAAAAAATATTGGGCCTTGGGCTGGTGCTCCTCATGCCCAGACCCACCAGTCCATGCCAAGATACGACATTGCATATGAAAAAATTGTAATATGTTACATGTTATCTTATAACCGAACCGTTAATAATAGTTATCGTTAATGGTTTAAAAAGTTAACTATTTTTTAACAATTAGATTACAATTCAATAACTGCTATAAAGGTTATATAACCGTTTAGACTATACGATATGGTTAACCTACATGAATAACCTAATATTAATTGGGTTTGGATTGAGTTTCTTTATTTTTTATTTAGTTCGAATTTAGATAATGTTTAATTTAAGTTTAGGGCATGGGCATGGGCATGTGCTTGGTTGAGTAATATTATTGGCTTGGTTTTGAAGATACTATACTATTTATATGCCTTAAATGGTAAAACAAATCGTAACATTATTCAAAAATTAATTAAGCTTCTAATAAAAACTGCATCAATTAAATCATCATTTGAATACTAATAATCAATATTTTCAGTTATTTATAACTTAAAATATAGCTTCGGGCCTCTACGAGCTCACCGGCTGAACGACGCGGGGGGTGCTTTACGCTCTACGCCTATCCGAGAGATGGTGAGCGCGGAAGGGCAGTGGAGATGGGATGTGTTTGGCGATGAGCTACCGCCGGAAATTCTATGTGGTCTACGCGCGATACGACCGCCTTTGGACAGTGGGGGCACGGACCTTCCGGGATGGTCGCTTGAGGAGTCGAGGAGATTCTCGGTAGCGTCAGCATATGCGCTGCGAACGGGGTCGGCCGATTTGGTTGGGGAACGTATTTGGGAGGTGATTTCTAATTTCGACGGTTTGCCGAGGATTCGGTCTTTCTTATGGTTAGTGTGCCATGGTAGAGTTTTAACGAATGCCGAAAGGGTGCGTAGGCATATTGCGGATGACCCATCTTGTCCCATTTGTGGGGCGGCTAATGAAGATATCCTGCATGTTCTCCGGGAGTGTATCGAGACTAAAACACTGTGGCTTAATGTGGTGAAAGAGAGTAGGGTGCAGCAGTTTTTTGCCATGGATTTAAGAAACTAGGTGATGCTAAATCTAACCAAACCGTCATGGTTTCCGAAGAGCGCCGACAACTGGGAGCTTCTGTTTGGTGCGGTGGTATGGTTGGCCTGGCGTCGTCGCAACTTGTGGGTGTTTCAGGCCGAAACGGCAAGCTGCGCCAGCTTGCTGCAGCAAGGGCAGCAGCTGTGCACGGAGATGGTTGCCGCAAGAACCCTCACAGTGCAGCAGCGAAGTGCAGCAGTGAGCGGGGTGGGGGGACATAGGTGGTCCACACCGGCAGCAGGGTGGGTTAAGGTGAACGTGGACGGATCGCGTCACGTGTCTTCGGGGTTTGCGACTTGTGGTGGCATTGGGAGGGACGATGTCGTGGGATGGCGTTTTGGTTTCGCAAAGAAGATTGGTATTTGCTCAATTTTTGATGCTGAACTTTGGGCGGTTTATGAGGGGCTTGCAACGGCATGATCTTTGGGTTTATCTCGTGTTATAGTTGAAACGGATAATAAGGAGGTGTACGAGGGGTTGACGGCGGGAGAGGTTTGGCGAATTCCCTCTTCGCTAAGTAGTCACCTTGCGGAGATGATTGGTAGGGCTTGGGAGGTGAGGTTTTCATGGGTTCGGCGGGAAGCAAACAAGGTCGCGGATAAGCTTGCAAGGATGGCGAGGGATTTGCCGTTGGATTACTATAGATTTTTAGCGCCGCCAATTGAGGTTGGTGATATTCTTCTTGATGATTGGAAGTGATGTTTCTGTAGTTACTCCTAGGGGCTTTATGTAGTTGGTGCTTGTTTTGGTTTTCGTTTCCGTTGTATCGACTATCATGAGCACTCTTTTTCCTCTATTAGGTTTAGGGAGGTTTTTTAATGAGGCTCATGATTGTCGCCCTTTTCCTCAAAAAAAATATTTTTTTGTCAAATATTTTAATAATTTTAAGAAAAAATAAATTTCAATTAATCAAATGTTGTTACGTTAACAATTTTAAGAGCTATATAAAAAGTTAAAGGTTTTCATTTCAACGGCTTAATTGATTATTAATTTTTAAAATAAAAGCTTAATTGATTACTATTTTTGAAATAAGGATTTAATTAATTATTAATATTCAGATATGTAACCCTCTCGTCCCAGCCTAGCCAACAGACCAGACCGAACGGGTTACACGGGGAAAATCGAAGCGAAACCCGCTAAGACCCCACTCCGATTAGCAACCATATTTTTTTATTTTTTTTATTTATCTTGTCTAGCTATCACAAATTACCCTCGGTGTGGGGACAACAGCGGAAAGACGACCACAGATACAATCGAGCAAAGGGCATAAAATAATTTAAACTTACCATATAGATTGTTAGTCAACTTTACACGCATACGGGGCAAACCATCATAGAGGACACATATAAACTTAACAAGGAAGCATACAAGCTTTAGGGACTAAAATGCAACATTCGAAAACCTTCGAAGGTGCAGGTTAGGTGTTTTAACTGCCTGCGTTTCGAAACAGGCTTGCCCGTTCCGAAACGCGGGCTCCATTTTAAAAGTGAGAACAATTCGTTCCGAAATGGTCCCACCTTGTTTCGAAACGGAGGCTTCAAGTGACAAAAAGTATCGGAACGGGTTCCGAAACAGGGGCTAGCAGTGTCGAAACGGGTTCCGAAACAGGGGCTCACAGTGGGAAATCATATTGAAACGGCACCACCCCCGTTCCGATACGAGTACCCCTGGAGAAGCCAGCCGTTCTGAAACCACATCGAGCATTTCGAAACGCATGCACACAGTCTTGCCCGAAATCATACTTTGACACCTCCAAACGTCCCCAAACTTGTCTCAAATCATCAAAAACAATATAGAAACATATCATACATACCTTCTAGATGCAAAGTGTCATAATCACGTCATCAATCATACATTCAAGCAACAAATTGGATTTCAAGTCCTAAGCTCACAAGAACACATATATGCAAGGACACTTAACATGCCAAAACGCAAAGCAATTCATACATGGCCAAATTAAACCTCAAAATAACATAGTACCATTGTTTAAAGCATGTTAGAAACATAAACAAACTATAGAATAGGAGTTTGATCACCAACTCCTTAACATACAAATCTAGCAATCCCATTGTCTAAGTGCTATTACAAAACATAAACCATACTTTGAGCTACCCGAGAACTCCGAGAAACTCCTCTCTTACCCACTTGCCTCCCAAGCCACTAACGATCTGCATTGTTGGAAAAGAAGAGAGCGTAAGCTTAAAAGCCTAGTGAGCGGAGCTCTAAAACACAACAACAATGCAGTTTTTAAACATAAATCTTAGATTTAAAGCAAAACCATTTAAGGAGAGACGTAATGAAACACAATCATCAACAATACATAGTATGCACATGCATAACCAAAACCCAGTGGGACTACATATCACCGTTCACAACAACTAGTAGTTTTCCGATGGGACTACACATCACCGTACTCTTCTACTAGTCACTACCGGTGGGACTACACATCACCGTAGCAATGACAACCATCACATGAGGCTCAACACCAACAAATGACTACACAACAACATTAAACGGAGAGTAAAATCAATCCAAAACACACCACAACACACATAATCGAGAACACCCATAATCAACCAAACAAACGAGAGTAGATAAACTTACACTCGGGTCTAGGTTAGTCTCTAAGACTCCACCCAAACCCCCAACAACCTTCATTGGACGCATTTAAAGTCTCAAAACAGTTTCCACTCACCGATTAAGCCCAACCAAAATGCCGATCTCAAGCTTCCGTAGTATTCGGTACCACGCCCAAAGTACCCGAACTCGTTTCCCATGTTTCTCATCAACCAAAAACAATGTATTACTCCCCTAATCTTCCATAAATGCATTGTCAAACATCAATTCACAATCCTATAACACTCCCTCAACGATTCAAAGCCGAAATTCATCAAAACATTATCAAACCTGTTCTTAAGCAAATCCCATCAAATACTCATCAAATTAAACATCCAAAACACACCAAAATCATCTAAAAACATCCAACCTAGGTCCATATACCTCCAGCCCTCGATTTACCACAAAAATCAAGCAAAAACACCACTTTTCACCTCCTAAAAATACCCACTGCCCTAGTTTCGGGTTTATAGATTTAAGGATTCATTTCAACACTTTATTAATACCAAAATGTGATTTTTAACCACCCAAAAACACAGGTATCAAAACCCATTCGAAAATCATCAAGAAATCACCATTTTTGAAATAATGAGTTTTAGGGTAAACTTAGAAATCATGGGTAAATGAAGAATTAAGTTGAAATCTACCTTAATCCAGTAAAAGCCAATAGTTTAAGACATTTACCTTGAAGAGATCACCACAAATGAAGATTTGATGAAGAAGACTTGCTCTTGAAAAGTTTTGAGCTTTTTGCTTTTGAAACAAAAGATGATAGCTTTCTATTTGGTTTTGAGGAAAAAGATGAGTTAAAACCCTTTTCAATTTCATTAATGGCATAGTTGTAATTAATGGCATCTTTTATAAAATCATCATTTTTAATCTAAGATTAACCCGAAACTAATCCTAGATCAAAACCGATAAACTCTCGGACCCTAAACCGGGGCGTTACAAGATATGACCTCAATTGATTTTTAATTTTATTTTATAACAAGTTTTTTTTTACCATTTAAGACTATATAATAGGGAGTTTACATCATGTATTAAAACGGTCTAAAAATCTAAAATCGAATTGACATCACACAATTTAATTGATTTTTAAAATCAAAACTGGTCGAATCAAATTAAATTTGAGTCGATTCGATTAATTTGTATCATATTTTAAGACACTATATATAAATTTATATTTTTTAATATTCTAGTGTGATTACATATAATGTCTATTCTTTCGAATTTATATATTTTTTATTAATATTCTTTCGAATTTATACTAGTTGAATCTATCCTAGTCAGATTAAAAAAATAAACATGTACAAAAATCTGAATGTGGATTATTGATTACCATTGGTAGAAGAGGAAAAATTATTAAATGAATCCGACTCACCACGCCATCTGTGGTCCCAATCAATAAGGTCCAGTGGCGGATGCAAAGGTTAGTTTGGGTGGGCCCGTACACACCCTGAAATTTTTAAAGTTCACACATTTACCTTTAATTTTTAAAAATTTTATGAATTAGTCCTTAATTTTTATGACTTGTGCCCACCCTAAAAATATTTCTGGATCTGCCACTAATGAGGTCAATCTATCTCAATTTTTTTTAAGGTGAATCTCCACCTCTTTCCTACTACGAGAAATTATTAGATGGACCCAGGTTACCACATCATCTGTAGTCCCAACCAACATGGTCCATCCATCTCAATTTTTTCAAGGTGAATCTCCACATCTTTCCTACTACGAGAAATTATTAGATGGACCCGGCTCACCACATCATCCGTGGTCCCAACCAATAAGTCCATTCATCTTATTTTTAACTTCCAAATAACTACATACTTCCTATTGACATGTAGGAAAGAGATGTAGATTCACCTTGAAGAAAAAAATGATATGGATGGGCCTTATTGGTTGGGACCACGAATGATGTGACGAGTTGGGTCTACCTAATAATTTCTCGTATCGAAAAATTATTAGATGATCTCGGCTCACCACGTCATTTGTGGTCCCAACCAATGAGATCCATCTATCTCAATTTTTAAGGTGAATCTCCACCTCTTTCCTACTAAGAGAAATTATTAACTGGACCTGGCTCACCACGTCATCTGTGGTCCCAACCAATATGGTTCATCCATCTCAATTTTTTCAAGGTAAATTTCCACATCTTTCCTACTACGAGAAATTATTAGAAGGACTCGGCTCACCATGTCATCTATGATCCCAACCAATAAGTCCATTCATCTCATTTTAACTTCCAAATAACTACATACTTCCCATTGAAATTGTAACCCCCCTTGACCCGGCCTAGACGATAGACCCGAACCAGGAAGATCACATTGGGTTTGTCGAAGCAAACCCGAACTGTCTAACTCGAATTACAGTCCATTTTTTCTTTTAACTTGCCTAGATGAATTATTAATACTTAAGGTGTTCATTCAAGCAGCATTTTAATTTTCATTCGAAAAGAACAACGATAAGGCACTCAATTGTAAATACAAGCATTCTAGGGACCAAAATGTAAATTTGAATAGCTACAAGGACTTACACCGGTTTCAGGTTACCAAATATTAATTAGTCATATTTTATGGCATCATGTCAAATTTCAGCTCAAACGAATAACAAATAAGCATCTAATTTAGCAAAATACGATTTAAGGACTAAATCGTAAAGAAGCCAACATACAGGGACTAACATGTTTATAAAAGCTTTATACAACAATTACATACATTAAAAGAATTCTTGCAAAAACTCAGGTCAAACGGACATCATTTATCTATTCAGTTGATGCAACAACATACGGTGGCCAAAATGCAAAGAATCCAAACTAGGTAAAATCCATTAACCGAATTAATCTCCAGCCATTTCGATACACGGGCCGCACCCAATGCATTTTGGGAATTCAAATCTCAACTCAACTTATCCAATTACTTACGAGCAACATTAATCATGCTTCTAATATCACATGACCGTTAAACATATAGGCTCAAATAATTACATACCAATTATTCAACACAATTCATATTTAAACAAGTAATCTAGAGGCATGCTTTCTAACAATATAAAGAATTACCCAATACTCATCAAATGGTCAAGATCCCAAACATTGGCTATAGATCAATTAAGAAACGAAAGCATATAACCATATGTACTCTTAGCACACAAACAATCAATCTAAACATTACTTAAACTGTTTAAATCATTAGATCATAACTATCAAGTATACAAAGCATTAAAGTAACAATACCAATATCTTAATCATTAAGTACAAGCATCAACTAATTGCAATACAAAATCAGCCAAATTATCATATCTTAAATAAAACAATTCATCCCAATATTTTACCTACATTACCTTGTTACAAATAATAATAATGCCTAGTGAGTGCGCTCAAAAAGGTAAAACGTCAATGCATTTTTTAAACTAAAATCGTCATTAGAAACTCATATTTAAGCAAGTCAAACAAATCATTTTCAAAGCATTTAGATAGAACAAGCTTATACAAAACATATACTTCATGCTTCCATAATGATCCTTTCATTTTCAAGACATTTATATAAAACATGCTTAATCAACTCAGAGCATTTTTCTGTTTGTTTTCAAAACGAATCATGCATAACAACCATATGCATCAAACTACTTTTCACAAGTCTCGTGTTTCTTTTATCTTTCCAAAACATGCATATTAAACCATATGCTAAACATGTATCATGAATTTCTAGCATTACTATAATACAAACTTCAACTTAAGCTTTCACATGCTTATTTTTCCAATAACAAAGCTTAAGGAGCACCACATGTATAAATCACATTATACAACATAATCTATCAACATGATACATTATTAATTATATTGGCTTTCAAGTGATCATAATTCGAGTCTCATTTTACAAAATATTACATTAGATACACAGATTCAACAAGTGTCCTCTCAACACTTCATATTATCTCAATCGAAACTAAAGTACGATCACAACCGGTTACCATCACACCCCAATCATTGGTTAGATGTATAATTCACTAACGGGAGTTTTCGGTACCTTATAACCCCTCGACCGTTAGGGTACTCGTGGTGGAGTATTCGATACACATAAACCCCTAACACCCGAGACGACTTATTATAGTGCACTATCAATCTTCTAGCCGACCAACTATATTCGATAACATTTTAAACCACATCACTTGACAATATAATTCATTATTAACCATGTTACCTCACTATTTTTCCTATGCATTTAACAAAATATTTCCATATGCAAAATCACATTGCCAATGACAACAACCACATTTCATTTAGGAATCATTTCTCAATGCTCTTAGGCATTCATATATTTAACAAATCATTGCATATCATTTAAAAGATACATAAAATAGTAAGTAAATCAATCCATACTTTTAAACCAAAACATGTAAATCAATACTCATATCAAACCGATATTCAAAAAGGCGAAATAGGAAAAACTTACTTCCGAGCTTAGCTAAGCTTGCTAGGCTTTAACTAAACCCCCAAAGCCATAATTCAAACCTCTTTATAGTACCAAAATACTTTTGCACTCACCAACTTAATATTGCCTCGATGTCGATGTCTCGACGCCAGCACTTCGACGCTTAACTGAAAAACGTCAAAACACTTGTCATCTTCCACAAAAAATACAAGGGTCAATATATATTGGACCATAACAACGTAATCACCTTATTAGAATACCCCATAACACAATTACCCTAAAAGAATTATTTTAATCCTTCGATTCACGAATCTAAAACCAATTCCTCCTTTCTCTTTTTTTTAATTAATCACGTCATTGTTCCCAAATAATTCCCATGGTTCCTTCTCTCTTTTTTTTATCGTCTCCTACATCCCAAAATATATATATATATATATATATATATATATATATATATATATATATATATATATATATATATATATATATATCCAACCAACATGGAAGAAGCCCCAAATCAATTCAATTTCCACCTTCTTTTCCCACGCATTGCACATCATATGCACAAAGGCTGCAACAACCATTACACGCACGCATTTGCGTGCCCAGAGTGCGCTACAGCACCACGCGACATCCCTAGCCCTTCGAAGGTAGGGCAGCGGCTGCTCTGATTCGAACAGCCCCTGATCGAACACTCAAATCTTTCTCTTTTTTTGAGCCTCAGCCCTTCGATTTTGCTTCACCAACCAAACACAGATCGTTGCTATCTCTGTCCGCGAGGCGTCGTCCCCCGGTGAGAGGTTGCCGCTGTGTCGGGTTTCGTAGTGATCGACGACGTCTGATGGTTTGCTCCGAGGTATTACGGCGACAAAGGTTTCTCCCCGGGCGAGGCTTGATTTTCACGATTTTCTAATGCAAATCTCGCCGGCGACTCTCCACCGGTAATTTCTGCCCCTGCTTCTTCCCCCATCCGGTGACTCTCCCCTACTGGTTTTCTTTCCCTCTCCCCCGCCACTCCCCGGCTTCTTGTAACTCTGCCCTTTCTCTGTTGCATCTTCTGCCTGCTTTTTCGTTTGAAGAGTTGGTTTCATCGGATGAAGCCTTATTGAATGACTCAGTATCCATTTTGGTTCCTGATTTTCTTGAAAGGCCTATGCTATCCTTTTATCGGTATGGTTCTGGTTTTGCTTATGATAACTAGCTTGTGTTTGTGAATGCTCTATCTCGTTGAGCTGTAGTAGGGGATTGAGTGTTTTTCTGGTTTTGCTATCCGGCCCTCGGTGTATATTTTCGAATTTTGTCTTGCTGTTTACTCCTATTTCCCGGTTGTGGACTTGCTATTTTTGCCTCATTTTGCTGTGTGTTCTGGAGCTTTGAAGCAAAGTGTTTGTTTGAGATTCTGGTTGGCGATTTTAGTGTATACGTGAGAGTCTGCTTTATCTATCCTTGATATGTATGTTTTAGCCTGGAATGTCCGCGGGTTGGGTTTTAGAGAAACGGTTCGAGCCCTCCATAATTTGGTAATGAAGCATAGTCCGGCTATTATCTTCCTCAGCAAAACCAAACAGAAAAAGAGATACTTGGAGAAAATTAAAATTAAAATTAAAATGAAGATGAACATGAACTCTTCTTTCTATGTGGAACCAAAAGGAATAGCGGGAGGACTAGCTCTATGGTGGACAGGGGATACGAACATTACAATCCTCAGACACGCAAAGAATTTCATCGACACAAAAGTGGTCTTGCAGAATGGAACTGAATGGTTTGGTACTTTTATATATGGTCCCCCTTACATAGAAGAAAGGGAAGCGTTCTGGGAGGAATTATATCGGATACGCAAACCCCCAAACGAAAGGTGGCTCATTATGGGCGATTCTAATGTGGTTACTAGTCAAGAGGAAAAGGAAGGAGGTAAACCAGTTAATCCCGAGGAGGCTAAATGCTTTACGGACTTTATCGACCTCACTGGCCTAGTTGAACTACCAATCAAGGGAGGCAGTTTCACTTGGTTTAATCAAAGAAGTGGAGACGGTTCTATACTTGAGAAACTGGATTATGTCCTATGCTCTGCTGAGTGGAGTCTGGCTTTTCCTAAAGCACTGGGTTAATGGACATTGCCATGGCATCCGACCATGCTCCCATTATCTTGCTTATGGAGGGGTACCCTAGAAAATACAAGAGGGAATTCAAGTTCGAAAATAAGTGGCTTTTGAAAGACGATTGCTCACAAACAGTCTCCGGTGGATGGTCTGTACCCACTGAGGACAGAACATGGGCCAAATTTGGGAGGAGAATTCGCAGTACCAGAAAGGCTCTCATCAAATGGAGCAAAAGGAAAACTAAGTTGAAAAGCGAAAGTGTAGAACGTGGCAATCGATCGAACAAAACCAAGAGGGGGGTGAATTGGATTTTTGAAAATAACGGCGGAAGCTAATTGCAAAGATAAAAATTGCAAAGCGATTTAGAGTGGTTCGACTTTCTAACCAAAGTCTACATCCACTACCTTAGCGTCCACACTAAGGATTTCCCACAAATTCACTAATTTGTCTTTCCTTTAAGGACAAGGAGTAACCTTACACACTTCAATAGACTTATACCCCAAAGTCTATTGAATCCTATCCCAAAGTTGGATACAAATGAGCAAACTAGAAAATCCTCACTAGGAATGTGTTTGCAAAGTTTAAGCTCTCTCACACACCCGAGTAAACACTAGAACAAGAATTACAACGAAGAACACTCTAGTGTTTTTAAAAAAAGATCGAAAAATAAGCTCGAAATAAACTCTTGGAAGCTTGAATGCTTGTATATGCTTTCTTGATGTTTCTTACTCTTTCTTGATGCTTCAATATTGATCAAATGCTGTATTTATAGTGTTGTTTGAGTATCTAGCCGTTAGGAGCCTTTGGGGGGTCTTTGGAGCCGTTGGGAGTGTTTATTTTTGACCTTTAAAAGCTCCCCTGCATATAAGTTTCGAAACCTTTACCAAGGGTTTCGAAACTTTAAGAATAGATTTGAAAAACTTGACCGTTATTTGAAAAACTTGACCGTTACAGGCCAAAGGTTTCGAAACCTTCATAAGGTTTCGAAACTTTCAAGCCAAGGTTTCGAAACCTTATGAAGGTTTCGAAACCTTTGCCCAGGTTTCAAAAACAGAGTGCTACTGCCCAGTATAGTTTCGAAACTTTGCTATAGTTTCGAAACTTTCCTTCCAAAATGAGCATTTTGGGCATTTGTCGACTTTTAAAAATGTAGTTCGATATATGTATTGAATCGAACTTTTTCAAAGTATTTTGTCAAGTTAAAATCGAGTTTTTGACAAATTTATTTCTTTAAAATTACTTTACAAATTTTTACAATTTAGTCCTTTAAAATTTCTTTTTAAGTTATATCAAAATCAAAATAAGTTCAACAATCTCCCCCTTTTTGATATAACAAAACATTTTGTAAAAATTTGTTTTTGAAATAAATTGTTAAATTTTCAAATCTCTTTCATAAGCTCCCCCTTAATAAATGTCTTTATGAAATCTTTGAAAATTATAATTTTAAAGACATAATGAAATATTTGAATAAAAACCTTTTTGGTAAAAACAAATTTGCTCTTAATCTTCTCCCCTTTTTTGTTATAGCAAAAAGGACAAATGGCTACACAAGCAACAAAAACTTTAATAGATCAATATAATTCAATAGCATATCATCCATAAAGCATATCATTCATAAAGCATATCATCCAAGATTTATAATCCAACAAAATAAAATTCATAGAAATATTCAATCAAAGAGCATAATATGTCTTAAAAACAAAGACTAAAGCGTAAATCAAAATAAGTCTAAAAATGTACCAATAACATCATAAAGTCATATAGAATGCAAATATAAACTAAACATCATCATGAGGCAAATGAGGTGGAAAAAAGTGAGTATGAACATCGTGCATGTCATGCTCCAAAGATGCTACGCGATCATCTAAGCCACGAAGATGAGCATCGATGCTATCGAAGCGCGTGACCATGGTCGCATACATAGCCTCTAAAGTAATCGGAGCCGGTGCCGGTGCCGGAGCTAGTGGAGCCTCTCCTATAGGATCCTCTCGATCATCAATCTCCTCTAAATCTCCTCTATGAACCCAACCGTGATCTCCATGATACCATTGGGCTTTGTGACAAGATTTTAGGTCAATAAAGCTCTTGTTCTTAACTTGAGGATCTAAGGAAGTGTCTATGTTTAGCTTCCTAAAGATGTGGCTAAGAACATTCCCAAAAGAGAGAGAGAATGAGGTAGGATTGTTGATGATTTTAATGAGGTTTAAGAAAATGATGGTAGCAATATCGGGACGAGTTCTATCACGATATTGGCGTAGCCACCAATAATCACAAGCTCTCATACTAGTGGCTTTTCCGCCGGAGGGACGGAAGAACCAAGTAGTAAGGAGTAGAAAGAGGCGTTCCTCTAGAGGAAGATGGGTAGGACTACCATCCGGGAAGGCGGGAATGTTGTGAGCATCATTTTCGTTTGAACTACCATTTAAAGGAACACCTAAGTGATCGGCTATGTTTTGAGGTGTTAATTCAAATTCGGTACCCATGAGGTAAGAACGGATACCTATGATGGTGTTTCGCTCACGAGTTGATCGGATGAAAGTAGCATTAGCGAAAAAAGCACGAACTAATTTGCGATGGGTGTAGGGAGGAATGTTTAGATAATCAAGCCATTCCCAATCGGCAAAAAGTTCAAAGAGATCAAAATTAAATTCGGAAGATGTAAGAAAATCAAAGTCGATTGTTCTTTCTTCTCTAACTTTCTTATTCTCATAAATACCTTGATATCTCTCTAGATTTTCGGGATTCCTAAAGCAAAGATCCTCAAATTGAGGATTAGGATTAGAACCGGAATTTTGACCGATTTCATTGCGTTGACGCTTAGCTCTAGGAGGATTTGTTCTAGGGAGAATAACTCTAGGAGGCATATTTTAGGCTAAAAAAATTGGTTTGGGAATTTTATCAAACACTTTGTGGGCAAGAAACTAAAGGAGTTTAAACAAGAGATTAATCAAGATTAGGTGATACCTCCTGCAAAAACACAACATATATTGTAATATAATCAACCCACATTGTTCTAAAATTCACTAAGCTTGATTCCCTAAAAAATTTTATAACCCTAAAATTCTCAAAAACATGAAGAAAAAAAGTTTTAACAAAAATTTACCTCAAATATTTGATGAAGATGATGATGAAAGCCCAAAGGATTGCTAAAAACTTGTAGATTTGAGTAAGAGTTTTGAAGATTTTGAGAGAATTTGGGTTGTTTGGCCGTTTGATATTGGAAAGAATGAGTTTAGGGTTGAAAAATTTGAGTTTATAAGCTTCGAAACCCGTCCGAACTCGACTGCCTTTAATGAAGGTTTCGAAACTTTGGGAAAGTTTCGAAACTTTCAGCCTAAAGTTTCGAAACTTTTGTTAAAAGTTTCGAAACTTTTGCCTTCAGTAGCAAAAGTTTTTCTGGGCACCCTAAAGGTTTCGAAACTTTGCTAAAGTTTCGAAACTTTCTGGCCAAGGTTTCGAAACTTTGATGAAAAGTTTCGAAACTTTTGGTTCCAGTAGCAAAATTGATTCTGGAAAACCTATAAGGTTTCGAAACTTTGTATAAGTTTCAAAACTTTTGTCCTGTTTTATCTAAAATTTCAGATTTTTGCCTCAATTTAGTTCCGAGTCGCATTCTAATATTACTATGATAATTATTAACATTAAAGACCGTTTTTGAACTTAAAAACAAATAATTTTACGCTTAATGTTGGATTAAAAAGTGAATATCTTAACTAATGTCACTTAAAAAGAATTTAATCATTTAAGCACATTAAATTGCTAGTTTTAAGACCTAAAGACATACATAAAACATATATGGTCAAAAAATCAAGCAAACATGCAAAACATAACTCCCCCTCACTAAAAGCATTCATACAACATATGGGGAACCTCAAACATGTTTCAACACAAAATATTCATACAAATCAACATGTAAGAGTAAATTTTGCATAAAAATGTTACCACTTGAACCAAGATATGTCGATTGAGCTTCTTCAAGTGTCCTTCCATTTTGTGTCTAGAGCTTTTGAGTTTCTTCAAATTTGCATATCATGGCTCCAACACACCTGCAAAAGGGAACTATGTATGTTTTGGTACCCAAACTCTTTTGGGTCCATAGGAGTTAATTCCTAGTATTTTAGTCCCTTTGGGTATCCATTTTGACAATAGATCAAAATCTTTGTTAGCCATGAGTCCTTTTGGAACCCAAATGCTCCTAATCTTTTTTCGATTAGGTGATCTTTGTCTATACCCATGAAAGTTCTTTCTAACATAGTTGGTTTTTGAATTTTCACATTTTTCAACAATTTTTGTCCCAACTTTGTTGAAAGAAGCTTTAAGATCATCAAGTTCCTTTTGATGATCTTCATGGACCTTTGAAAGTAAGTTTTGCAAGTCTTGATTTTTCTTTTCAAAATCGTTTATTTGGACTTGCATTTCTTCGAATTTACTTTCAAATTCCTTATTAGTCTTAGAGAGAGAGTCATTTTCATTTTTTAATTTTGAAGTAATTTTTCTATTTTTCAAAATCAACTTCTCATACTCTAAGGCTAATTCATTATAAACCTCTTGCAATTCATCAAAAGTATAATCAAATGAATAAGATGAATTAGTGGTTACCATTGAGTCATCTTCGATAGCCATAAGACACAAGTTGGCTACTTCATCCTCGTCCTCGTCGGAAGAGTCATCGCTCCAAGTAGCTACGTGAGCCTTGTGCTTCTTCCTCTCATAGCTATTTTTCTTTAGTTGAGGACAATCGAACTTGATATGTCCCAGTTTGTTGCACTCATAGCAAATTAGAGGATCTCTCCCTTTGTTGCTTTTGAAGCCCTCTTCTCTTTGGAATCTTCTTCCTTTATTTGTCATCATGAAGTTTTTGAATCTTTTGGCAAACATTGCCATTTCTTTTTCTTCATCTTCTTCACTAGAATCATCATCCTTTTTGGATGCTTTAAGAGCAAGACCAACTTTCTTCTTCTCCACTTCATTCTTCTTTTCTTCCTTGCTCTTTGACATCATCTCGTGAGTAAGCAAGGAACCAATAAGCTCATCTAATTTGAGAACTTTGAGGTCCTTTGCTTCTATTATGGCCGTTTTCTTCGAATCCCATGAATCGGGAAGAGAGTAGATCATCTTCCTCACAAGTTTGTCTTCGGGGATTACTTCGCCATAACCTTTCAAACCATTTACGATCACGGAGAATCGATCGGACATGGTTTTGATGTCTTCATCGGGGTCCATCTTGAAGTTTTCATAATTTAGATTGAGGAGTCCGATTTTGGTCTCCTTCACTTGATTTGTACCTTCATGTGTAACTTCAAGTTTGTCCCAAATTTCTTTTGCATTGGAACAAGATGACACCCTTCCATACTCGTCCGGGCCAAGGGCACAAAAGATGAGATGCATAGCCTTTGCATTTGTTGAGAATCCCTTGTCTTCTTCAATGCTCCATGATTCAATATCACTCGTTGGTGCTATGTATCCTCTCATGATGATTTTCCAAGCTTCAAGATCATAAGCTTGGATGAAGAGCTTCATGCGGTTTTTCCAATAGGCATAGTTTACTCCATTGAAGAAGGGAGGCTTGTTGGTGGGTTGAGAATCGCCCCAAGCTACAATATTGGAGGTGGATGCCATGGATGACTTTGTAGATGATTGCACACTTCTTGGATCTTTTTCAAGAGGTTGTAAGACCTTCTAATGAACCAAAGCTCTGATGCCAATTGTAGAACGTGGCAATCGATCGAACAAAACCAAGAGGGGGGTGAATTGGATTTTTGAAAATAACGGCGGAAGCTAATTGCAAAGATAAAAATTGCAAAGCGATTTAGAGTGGTTCGACTTTCTAACCAAAGTCTACATCCACTACCTTAGCGTCCACACTAAGGATTTCCCACAAATTCACTAATTTGTCTTTCCTTTAAGGAAAAGGAGTAACCTTACACACTTCAATAGACTTATACCCCAAAGTCTATTGAATCCTATCCCAAAGTTGGATACAAATGAGCAAACTAGAAAATCCTCACTAGGAATGTGTTTGCAAAGTTTAAGCTCTCTCACACACCCGAATAAACACTAGAACAAGAATTACAACGAAGAACACTCTAGTGTTTTTCAAGAAAGATCGAAAAATAAGCTCGAAATAAACTCTTGGAAGCTTGAATGCTTGTATATGCTTTCTTGATGTTTCTTACTCTTTCTTGATGCTTCAATATTGATCAAATGTTGTATTTATAGTGTTGTTTGAGTATCTAGCCGTTAGGAGCCTTTGGGGGGTCTTTGGAGCCGTTGGGAGTGTTTATTTTTGACCTTTAAAAGCTCCCCTGCATATAAGTTTCGAAACCTTTACCAAGGGTTTCGAAACTTTAAGAATAGATTTGAAAAACTTGACCGTTACAGGCCAAAGGTTTCGAAACCTTCATAAGGTTTCGAAACTTTCAAGCCAAGGTTTCGAAACCTTATGAAGGTTTCGAAACCTTTGCCCAGGTTTCAAAAACAGAGTGCTACTGCCCAGTATAGTTTCGAAACTTTGCTATAGTTTCGAAACTTTCCTTCCAAAATGAGCATTTTGGGCATTTGTCGACTTTTAAAAATGTAGTTCGATATATGTATTGAATCGAACTTTTTCAAAGCATTTTGTCAAGTTAAAATCGAGTTTTTGACAAATTTATTTCTTTAAAATTACTTTACAAATTTTTACAATTTAGTCCTTTAAAATTTCTTTTTAAGTTATATCAAAATCAAAATAAGTTCAACAGAAAGGAAAAGAGTTCTAACAAACAAGATCAAACAATTCCAAAGAAAGAAATTGAACTGTTCAGAGTTGGAAAATACAAACAACTGAAGAGGGAGCTTGATTCTGAATGGGAGAGAGGAGAGGTACTGGCACCAACGATCAAGAATAAATTGGCTTAAATGGGGAGACATAAACACCAAATTTTTCCATGCTACAACCATCCAACATCGTAGGACAAACTCCATTGTCAGACTGAAGAGAGATGACAGAGTATGGTTGGAGGATCCTGCGGAGATTGCGGGTCTGTTTCAACAGTATTTTCAAAAATTGTTCTCAAAGGACCCCCTCTATTGATTTCCAGGGTATTAGGGATTATATTCCCCAGTTAGTTACCGAGGAGATGAATACCGAACTTAACAAACCTGTGTCTGCTGATGAGATAAGGAAGTCAGTCTTTGATATGGGAGCGTCAAAGGCTCCTGGACCCGATGGCTTCCCGGGAAGTTTTTACCAAACCTTTTGGGATACTGTTAAAGAGGATCTCATAGGGATGATTTATGCCTTTTTAATGAAGGATCGCTCGACTACGGATTAAATAAAACCAACATAGTCCTCATCCCAAAGAAATCAAATCCATCGGAAGTTTCTCATTTTCGACCGATCAGCCTCTGCAATTTCTTGATGAAGGTTATCACTAAGATCTTGACGACGAGACTGAAAAAAATACCTTTCGGATATAATTCATCATTATCAGTCAGCTTTTTTCCAAGGCAGATCTATCCACGATAACATCATTCTTGCGAATGAGGCATTCCATGCAATTAAAAGAGCAAAAAGGGACAAATGGGATTATGGCTCTAAAAATCGACCTTGAAAAAGCCTATGACAAAGTGGATTGGGATCTTCTCAGATTGGTTATGAAGCTTCTGAGGTTTAGTGAATGGTGGGTTTCTAGAGTTATGGATTGTGTTTCTTCCACCTCGTTCTCCCTGGTCCTAAACGGGGGGAAAGTGGGCTAATTCAGCGCTGGAAGGGGTCTTCGACAAGGTGACCTGTTATCTCCCTTCTTGTTCACTTTTATCACTAGCATCCTATCATGGATTCTGGAGAAAGAGGTGGCAAAGGAAAATTTTGATGGTCTCCGAATTAAACGTCGATGTCCGGTCCTTAGTCACCTGCTGTTTGCTGATGATTGTCTCCTGTTTTCTAGGGCAAATCTTAAGAATTGTCAAGCCATCCTACGCATCCTTAATCTTTTCCAACACTCTACAGGTCAAGCGGTCAACTTCTTGAAATCTTCAGTTACCTTTTCTCCGAATGTCAGTAATAACCAGAGGATTCATCTGTCTAATGTACTGGGTTTTCAACTAATGGAAAAAGATAACAGATACCTTAGGTTACCCTCCTTCTAGGGGAGAAGTAAAAAAGAAGCTTTAAAGTTCATCAAAGTGAAAATCCAAAATAGACTCAAGGGATGGAGAGCTAAATTGCTTAATCAGTCAGGAAAAGAAGTGCTCATTAAGGTTGTAGCGCAAGCTATCCCTAATTATATCATGCAATGTTTCCTCCTCCCTGTTACCTTCTATGATGAACTAAGTTCGCTAGTTGCCAGATTTTGGTGGAATAACCGAGAAAACAATAAAAAAAGCATCCACTGGATCAACTGGAAAGAGTTGTGTCTTCCGAAGGACAAAGGGGGCCTGGGATTTTGAAACCTCAGAACTTTCAACAAGGCTTTAATTATGAAAGTTGCTTGGAAACTAGTCAAACATCCGGACTGTCTTCTAGCTCAGACTCTCCGTGGTATCTACTATCCAAACGGAAACGTTTTCGAAGCCCCTAGGAACAAAAACCTTTCCTGGGCATGGGCAGTCATTAGGGAGGGAATAGAGGTGATTAAGAGTGGTTCTCTTTGGCGAGTTGGAAATGGTAGAAGCATCTCGACATGGAAAGATAACTGGATCCCAACTCTCTAGAAGTTTAGGGTTGCTTCTCTCCCAGCATCCAATTGCCCTTATCCCTCTATTTCATGTCTTATGAATTCAGACCAAAGATCATGGGATTATTCCAAAATTGAGAGTCTCTTTTCGTCGACTGAATCCAAGGCGATCTTATCTATCCTGATAGGAGGACCGGAGGTTAGAGACACCCTTATATGGGCAGGTACAAAGAACAGGGAATACTCAGCAAAATTAGGTTACCGCTTCATTGAAGAGAAATCTGAATCCTCTCCGGAAACTTCATCTAGTAACCCCGGGTGAAAACAAAGCCATTTGGAAGTCCATCTGGAACTTAAAGGTTCCGTCCAAAATTCGATTTTTCCTCTGGAAACTCTACCATTATGTTGTGCCTACCAACAGTATCCTAGCGGCTCATTTTCACGGAAAATTTCAAGACTCTAACTCTTGCCCCAAATGTGGAGATCAGAGAGAATCCATTGAGCACCTCTTGTTTTTCTACCCTTTCGCACAGACAGTATAGAAGGCATCTAATTTTAATTACTCATCATCTGCTGTCGGCTTCCCAGGCCTTCCTCAATGGTGGTTTAAGGTTCACGAGTTCTGCAATCTGGAGGCATCCAATGATAGTTGCGCTCTTATT
The DNA here is from genome assembly GCA_030270665.1 of Hibiscus trionum. Taxonomy (NCBI): domain Eukaryota; kingdom Viridiplantae; phylum Streptophyta; class Magnoliopsida; order Malvales; family Malvaceae; genus Hibiscus; species Hibiscus trionum. Next base: position 73,113,167 of record BSYR01000003.1, on the reverse strand, counting down.
ACTTTTCTTCTTTAGGCTATTTGGAAATCAAGAAATGTCTGGGTCTTTAAAGGAAGAAAAGACCTTTCTTGGGAGGTATGGCTACGAGCTGAACGGGACTTCAAGGAATTCTCCTAGACTTCAATGGTTTGTCTCCCAGATAAGAGCCAAAACCCTAAGGAACTGAGGGTCTGGTCTCCACCGCCCGTTAACACATTCAAAATCAATTGCGATGCTGCTTTCGATAGCAATACCGGGAAAACCATGATGGCGGCTATTGCTCGCGATTGTTCAGGTTCGTTTCTCCAAGGTGTTAATTCTCCTGCAAAAGCTTCATCAGTCGCAGTTGTGGAAGCCTCTTCCATCAGACTCGGCATCTCTCTTGCTCTTAAGAATGGTTTCACGAACATTACTATCGAAGATGATTGCCAAACGGTTATCGAAAGGCTTCGTTCCGGAATTCTCTCTGATTGGGAGACCTCAGCTGTGGAGGAAGACATTAGAGCTCAAGTAAAATCCTTTGTGTGTTGTTCTTTCTCCTTTATCCCACGATCTTGTAATTAGGCTGCGGATTGCCTTGCAAAACTGGCCAAGAACTTTCAGAGCCTTTCCTATTGGGGACCTGATGTGCCCCTTCCCTTACGGTTGTATCTGTAATCATTTATGAAATAGACTGTCTTCTTGATCAAAAAAAATCTTTCTCTTTTTTTCAGTTTAATAACATCCTCACAAGCATAACATCGAACATATACAATACACACTTGACAAAATAATTCAATCAAATATTCTACCAATTACCCTATCTAAGAACTCAAATCAAAATTCAACTAATTAGATTAATTCCGAAATCAATTTATTAAAATTGAATTTATATTATATCTAACCCACAAGAAAAACTCATAATCCAATTAAAACATTTAAATTTCATTTATCAAACCATGTGTGAAACTGATAAATTGATTTTGATATAACTAAAGAATTTAAGGACTAAATTGAAAAATGGAAAATGAATTTTTAAGTCCTCAAAACCTCTCTATATATTTAAAGAAAAATGTTTAAGTCAAAAACTCAACTTGTCAAATGTTTTCTAAGTGTTTATTAAGCCAAAACAATGATTTTTGAGTCACCGTTTCGGAACGGCCATTGGGCGTTCCTGAACAGTTTTGAAACTGTTAACCTCTGTTTCGAAACGAGTTTCGAAACAGATGAAGAACATCAGAACGGTTTGACCCGTATCGATACAGTAGTATCGAAACAACCTCAAACGTTTCGAAACGGAATTCAAACTTGGTTTTAAAAATATGACCGTTGAAGTTTTTAACTGATTTTAAGATTGTCGTTAAGGCGTATTGAAACGTTTCTAAGCCGTTTCGATACAGGCCTTGACAGTGGCAAAGTGTTTCGAAACGAGTTTCAAATATTAGCTATGAGAATTTCAAAATGGAGCCCGACGAAACCGTGTCAAAAATGTTCGATCGTTTCTCAACAATCGTCAACGGGCTAAAGGGTTTTGGAGAGATAATCCCGGAAGACAAACTAGTTCGGAAGCTACTCTGCTCACTTCCCGAGTCTTAAGATGGGAAGAGAACTGCCATCATTGAGGCCAAAAATTTGAAGACACTCAAGCTTGATGAGCTAATGGGTTCTCTCCTAACTCATGAGATAATGAAGCAATGAAGGGAAGATGAAAAGAAGAAGGAAGAGAGAAGAGTGGAGAAGCTAGAGGTAGATAAGAAGAAGAAGATATGAGTGGCTCTCAAAGCTTCACTATATGAGGAGAGCACTTCAAGTGAAGAGGAAGACCTAGAAGAATTGGCTATGATAGCCAAAAGGCTCTCACGGTTTATGAAGTCCAACCGAAGAAGGAAGATTCAAAGAAAAATGGACTTCAAAACCAAAAACAAAGAAGAAGAGAGAGGTTAAATCATTTCTTTGAGTGCAAAAAACCGGGTCATATTTGTTCGGAGTGCCATCAACTCAAGAAGAAGGGCTTTGAGAAGAAGAAGAAGCTCAAAGCCAAGCCTGCTACTTGGAGTGACGAGGAGTCATCCGAGGATGAGGAACATGAAGTGGCCAACCTTTGCCTCATGGCTCTTGAGGAGGATTCTTCCATGGTAACCTCTGACTCATCATCTTTTGATTTTACATTTGATGAATTGCATGATGCTTATGATGAGTTACAAGAGGTATATGATGAGTTAGTTGAGAAGTATAAAGAGTCAGTCATAAGAAATAAAAAGACTATTTCAGAATTAAATGCTAAAAATGACTCACTTTCTCAAGCTAACTTAAAATTTGAGAAAAAGATCTTAGGTTTACAAGATGAACTTAAATTCTTTCAAGATGAAAATGTAGACTTAAACAATCTTATTTCTTAATGCAATAGTGAACACCAAAATGTGTTAGATGAGCTTAACAAGCTCAATGAGTCTTTCAAAAATGTTGGTAATATGAAAAATGAGATATGTGAATCCTCTAGAACTAACCAACCTAAAAGAAAGACATATAACTACAAACAAAATAGCCTCCATAGGCATAATAGAACCAAGAAAATTAGAAGTGTATGGGTTCCTAAGGAACTCGTCAAGTCTAATAATGTTGTTGCTATGTCACCTTGGATTCCTAAGGGAACCAAGCTTTTGGGAGCTAACACTCGTGGACCCAAAATGATTTGGGTACCAAAAACCAAAATTTAATATTTTTGTTTGTAGAGGCCAAAGCATTGCTACAAGGCCAAAGCACAAAGTTAAAACTCATGGTACCTTGATAGTGGATGCTCGAAGCATATGACCGGAGATAAGAGTCGATTCATGGACTTAAAGCCAAAAAGTGGAGGAGTAGTGACATTTGGTGACAACTCCAAAGGCCACATTAAAGGTATTGGATCCATAGGTAATCACTCTACTATTCTCATTGAAAATGTCTTATATGTCGATGGTCTAAAACATAATTTATTGAGCATTAGTCAATTGTGTGACAAATGGTTTAATGTCTTATTTGATAAAAATGGGTGCAAAATTGTTGACATTAAATCAAATAATATAATGCTAATTGGTCATCGCATAGGTAATATATACATGGTGCATTTAGATGACATTCATACATCACATGCATGCTTTGTTGCACAAAATAAAAATGATGCATGACTATGGCATAGGAAACTAGGACATGCTAGCATTAGTGTTTTAGAAAAATTGGTTTCCCTAAATCTAGTTAGAGGTTTGCCCAAAATTAAGTTCTCAAATGACAAAATTTGTGATGCATGCTCTAAGGGTAAACAACATAGATCATCATTTAAATCCATTAATGATGTTTCTACAAGTAGGTGTTTACAACTTATTCACATGGATTAATTTGGGCCTATTAGAACTATGAGCTTGGGTGGTAAATCGTATGCATTTGTACTTGTTGATGACTATTCTAAATTTACTCAGGTTCTATTCTTGAGTACTAAAGATGCGGCTTTAGAAAAATTCATCAAATTTTCAAAATTAACTCAAAATGATCTTGAACTTAAAATTTCTCATATTAGAAGTGATCATAGAACCAAATTTCAAAATCTAGGTTTGGAAGAGTTTTTAAATGAAAATGGTATCAGCCACAATTTTTTGGCTCCTCGAACTCCTCAACAAAATGGGGTAGTTGAGAGGAAAAATAGGACTTTACAAGAAATGGCTAGAACCATGCTTTGTGAAAACAATTTACCTAAATATTTTTGGGTGGAAGCCACAAATACCGCTTGCTACATTGTAAACTGAGTAATGATTAGGCCACTTTTAAAGAAAACACCATATGAGATTTTAAAATCTAAAAAGCCTAACATTAGTTATTTTCATCCTTTTGGTTGCAAGTGTTTTGTTTTAAACAATGGAAAAGGTAACTTAGGTAAATTTGATGCTAAAAGTGCTGAAGCTATTTTCTTAGGTTATTCCTTAAACTCTAAAGCTTATCATGTATTTAATAAGAGAACTTTAGTAGTAGAAGAGTCTATTCATGTTATATTCGATGATAACCTCCTTCTGAGGAAGGATTCTTGTGATGATGATGATGTAGGAATCCTTAATGCCTTTGATGGAGGACAAACTTCAAAGGAGGATGAGATTCCAACGAAAGAAGAGGATACACAAGATCCACCTCTTGAAGCCTTGAAGGACTTGACTCTTGAGGAAAAGGAAGTGAGCTACCCAAGGGAGTACAACTATGTCAAAGGTGGTGAAATCTTGGGTGATCCATCCGAGGGGTAACTACTAGATCTTCTCTTAAACTCATGAATCACGTTGCTTTTATCTCATGCATAGAGTCTAAAAACATTAAAGATGCATTAAAAGATGAATTTTGGATTATGGCTATGCAAGAAGAGTTAAATCAATTTGAAAGAAGTAATGTATGGACATTAGTTGAACGACCTAGTGATCAATCTACTATAGGAACTAAATGGGTATTTAGGAATAAACTAGATGAGAGTGGTAACATTGTGAGAAATAAAGCTAGATTAGTTGCTCAATGTTACACTTAATAAGAGGGAATAGATTTTGATGAAACCTATGCACCTGTAGCTAGAATGGAAGCCATTAGGATGTTGCTTGCATATGCATGTTATCATGATTTCAAGCCTTTTCAAATGGATGTTAAAAGCGCATTTTTAAATGGTTTTATAAATGAGGAAGTGTATGTGGAACAACCACCAGGTTTTGAAGATTCAAAATTTCCAAATCATGTTTTCAAACTAACTAAAGCACTTTATGGTTTAAAACAAGCTCCTAGAGCTTGGTATGAAAGACTTTCAAACTTTTTGATTGAAAAAGGTAAAATGGACACTACACTTTTCATAAAAAGGTATAAAAATGACATCTTAGTAGTACAAATATATGTTGATGGTATTATTTTTGGATCTACTAATGAGTGTCATTGCAAAGAGTTTGCTAAGTTAATGCAAGGTGAATTCGAGATGAGCACGATGGGGGAGCTCTCATTCTTTTTGGGACTCCAAATCAAGCAAAGTACATAAAGGATATGCTCAAGAAGTTTGGCTTGGAGAATGCAAAGCCTCAAGCCACACCAATGAGCTCATCTACAAAGCTTGACAAAGATGAAGGAGGTAAGTGTGTTGACTCTAAGATTTATCGCTCTATGATTGGATCTTTGATTTACCTTACCGCAAGTAGACCAGATATTTCGTTTAGTGTTTTCTTGTGTGCTAGGTTTCAAGCTAGTCCTAGAGAGTCCCACCTTATAGCCGTTAAGAGAATCTTTAGGTACCTTAGAGATACTCCTTGTCTAGGTCTTTGGTACTCTAGAGACTCAACCTTCAACCTTCATGCTTATTCGGATGCGGATTATGGGGGGTGTAAAATCGATAGGAAGAGTACTTCGGGAACATGTCAATTCTTAGGTAGTATACTCATATCTTGGTTCTCTAAGAAACAAAATAGTGTAGCTCTATCTACCACTTAAGTCGAGTACATATCCTTAGGGAGTTGTTGTGCTCAAGTCCTTTGGATGAAGCAACAACTCTTAGATTATGGTATTAAAGTTGAAACCATACCCCTTAAGTGTGATAACACTAGTGCCATATGCTTAACTAAAAATCTCATCCAACACTCTAGAACCAAACATATAGAAATAAGACATCATTTCATTAGAGATCATGCCCTTAAGGAAGATGTTGCTATAGAGTTCGTTGACACCTTAAACCAACTAGCGGACATTTTTACAAAGCCTTTGGATAAGGAGCGTTTTTGGTCTCTTAGGAGAGAGTTAGGTCTAACTAGCCTATCTTGACATTTTAGGACCTTTTTGTGCTTAAATTGCTTGATTTCTTAAAAAATGCCATGTTTATGTGTTTCTACTCCTAATTTCATTCATGCTAATAGTTAGGGGGAGTATGTTTTTGTTTATACATGTCTTTCCTGCTCATTCATGACATTTATGCATATAGGACTTCATGAAATTCATTTTTCTGCAATATTAGAGCCTCATCTGCACTTCTAGGCCTAGGTGTATCGAAATGGGTTCAACTGTTTCGATACGGGTGCCTGAGTAATCTATGGCGTTCTTTAATGACAAAATCACTTTTAATTAAAACTCTTCAAAAAACCTAAAAACCCTAACCCGATTTTCCCTATAAAAACCCTCTAAACCTCATTGTTTTTCATCAAATCTTGAGGGTTTTTACACACAAACTCAAGTCTAAGCAAGCCTCAACAATCTTGTGCAAGATTTTCCATTCATTCATCCAAAATCCCCATCTAAGGTATATTTTCTTCTTTTTCCTTTGATTTTATTCGAAATTTAGGTTAGAAAATTTTAATTTTGTATAGATTATATGTTTTGCCTTTGAATTTTTCAAAACTTGTAAAAAAAATTCAAACTCTTAATTTTTTGGTTCGAATATATTATTTTTTACTCGTATATTTTTCAGTTTTTCAAAAGTTGTTTTCTCTTAAATATTTTTTTTAAAATCCTTTTAAACCTAAATGGGATTTGTCATTGGATTGAATTGAGGATATTCATGCATACACTTCAATTTTAAAATTGCTTGCTTTATGTTTTTAGGATTTTTCAATGGAAAACGCTAACAAGAAACATAAGACGGGTCAATCGAGTGAAGCTGCTGGTCAAGCCAATATCCGTCCTAATCTCACCCAACTTTTTCTCAAAAGTCTTCAAACTCCAGAGATGAAGGATCGTTTCTCTTATGTCAAGGATATTGTTGTTCGTCGCGAGCGTGTTGTCGATGTCCCATTCCTTGATTTCGAGCGTTTCGCTTTCCGCTATCTAGAGCGTTTGCAAGAATGGAACTTCATGGCCTTTTTGAACATACCAGATATTATCTACAAGCACATGGTTCTCATTTTCTACTCAAATGCCAACTCCTTGATAATGAAGATCACTCTGAAGTCATTGGCATTGAGTCATATCTCTTGGGGAGGAAGTTCGTTATCAACATATCCTTTTTAGAGAATGCTCTTAGACTTAAGAACAAAGGCATTGAGGATGAGACCCACTTTGGTGCTCACACCGGTTCCGTGCTTTCTTTGGATGCTCATGATCGGTTCCTACACTTGATGATTTCATGGTTTATTCGCCCCTCCGGTGGTAAATTCTCTCATATTCGTCAAGTTGATTATTTTTGGCTTGAGTGCTTTCGCCGAGGAGAACGACCAAATCTTGTCAAGATTATGTTCGCCGAGATGTTCAATAATGTGAAGCTTCGTGAAACAGATGCTCTTAAATCCTTCACTTATGGGACTGTTTTGAGATACATATTTGGAATGCTAAACTTTGATTTCTCCTATGACTCTCCGGAACCCCGTAAGAACAAGATTGGTGAATCTTCTCTCCACAAGTCCGGGTTCCATTACACTCTTGGCCAATGGGAACGAGTTGATAGGCATGCCCCTCCACCTCAAGCTGAACCACAACCTCAAGCTCCGGGTCCTAACAATGAAGCTCTTATGGATTTTCTCACCGAGCGGTTTAACACAATGGTGTCGGGTCTTGGTGCTATCAATACTCGTTTTCAATCCGTGGAGGATCGTCTCACTGCCCTTGAAAATCAACATCAATCGATAGACTTGTCATTCTCTACCTTATATGGTCAATGGATGACCTTTCGTCGCTCTCAAGCTAAGAACGATGATGATTCTTCGGATGTTGATGGTGACGATGATGAGGCTTAGGGTCTTTATTTCATCTCATATTATATTATCATATTAGGACTAAGTTTGCACCTTTATTTTCTTTATGCTTTATGAACCTATGCTTTGATTGCTTTGTTTGAGATTGAGCTTTAAACTTTATTGCTTTAAGTTTTATGTTTGGATATTTGATTATATGAATCTATATTATGTTGCCTATTGCTTTTAACCTTGTTTCTTCTCTTGATGAGCCTTGTTTCTTATTCTTTTTGATCTAACAAAAAGGGGGGGAAGTAATATAAGAGCCAAAATTTGTTTTAAGTCGGTTTTGAGTTTTAAAAATTGAATTTTAAATCTTTTCAAAAACTTAAAAACCCATCTTAAATTGAGGGGGAGTTAGTACGTCTTCAAAAATTCAAAACTCTTAAAAATTCTAACTTGGTTTTGTTATATCAAAAAGGGGGAGATTGTGAAACCGATAAATTGATTTTGACAAAACTAAAGAATTTAAGGACTAAATTGAAAAATAGAAAATGAATTTTTAAGTCCTCAAAACCTCTCTATGTATTTAAAGAAAAATGTTTAAGTCAAAAACTCAACTTGCCAAATGTTTTCTAAGTGTTTATCAAGCCAAAACAGTGATTTTCGAGTCACCGTTTCGGAACGGCCATTGGGCGTTCCAGAACAGTTTTGAAACTGTTAACCTCTGTTTCGAAACGGATGAAGAACATCGGAACGGTTTGACCCGTTTCGATACGGTAGTATCGAAACGACCTCAAACGTTTCAAAACAAAATTCAAACTTGGTTTTAAAAATATGACTGTTGAAGTTTTTAACTGATTTTAAGATTGTCGTTAAGGCGTATTGAAACGTTTCTAATCCGTTTCGATACAGGCCTTGACAGTGGCAAAGTGTTTCGAAACGAGTTTCGAAACGGGCTCTTAGCGTATCGAAACGACCGTGCCCGTTTCGATACGGTCTATTTATTACACCCCAACGACTCTTTCTATTTTGGTCTGTTTCAAAATAGGATCGGGCGTTTTGGAACGGGTGGTTGCAAACTGCATTTATGGAGGGAATATAACATCCCAACGGCTATATTGATGAATGCAACAACCCCAACGGCTAGAATTTAATGAGAAAGTATAAAAGGGACCTCTAAAAGCTCCAGCAACAACTATTGATCTCCAAAGCATTACCCAAACATCAAAGCCAAGCATTTGTGCCAAAATTCTATTATTTCTTGTAAACCCCAATTGTGAAATTGTAATTTCCATTCTTATCTTTTCAATTGGGTTGAGTGATTGTAAAAGGGCTACATTTTGTATTGAGAGATACTTGTTTTAGCCTTCATCTTCTTTGTATTTCTTGTGTGATGATTGAGTCAAATTTTGGGTAGAAAATTTGACCGGTATTGTAAAGGTTACCTCCTTAGCCTAGAAAAGGGGAAGAACAATTAGTGGATTGTTGGAAAATCCTTAGTGAAGCTAAGGTAGTGGATGTAGAGTTCGATTGAAACTTGAACCACTCTAAATCCTCTTGTCTATCATTTTTAAATTTTCCATTTCACTCACAAAGTTCTAAAAATCCAATTCACCCCACTCTTGGCTTATATTGTTTCATTGATCCACTCAACACCATGATTCACTCTTTAACATCTAGAAATTAAATCAATCCATTAAAATTCATTTTAACATCAAAAGACAATAGAATTGATAGAAAATCAACACAAAATAGTTAGGAGATCATTAGAAAATCAAAGCTTACCCAAATAAATTGAAAATAAAGATTGCTCCTTCAATCTTCCAACGTGAAATCCATCGAACAAGACGAGAGAAATTAAAATCTCTTGTGTGGCTATTGATTAGAAATGATATAGAAAGAAAATGAATAAAAATTGGATAAAAAATCAAATAAGATTAAAATGGTGATTGGGAGAATCTGGAGAGAAAAAGAGAGATAAGTTTAGACATAATTTTTTTTAGAAAATAATAACCGTCGTCATTTTTTTACTTAGAAATATGTGATAAAAGCTTTATTTAATAATTGTGTCAAATAATACCATAAAACCATCACTTTAGTTCCTTTTACAAAATAGTCACCTAAAATCACTTGTAAATATTACGAAATGGTCACCTTTTAAATTAATCGATCATTTAATAATTACCATAAACTCAATTCCGTCATTTAGTAATCTCATTAAATATGTTTTTCACAAATACTTGTCATGATAAATTTATCGAAAATCAATTTAATTACCTAAATTGTTTTTCAGAGTCAATTAATTAGCCAAAGCCTAACCCAAAATTTCAATCCGATTTCGATAATTCACTTGAATCTTCTAGCATGTTTTTCGATTGTTACAGACATGTAGGAAAGAGATGTAGATTCACCTTGAAAAATGAGATGGATTGACTTTATTGGTTGGGACCACGGATGACGTGGTAAGCCGGATCTATCTAAATAATTTCTCGTATCTCACCATGTCATCCGTGGTCTCAACCAATAAGGTCCATCCATCTCAAATTAACTTTTAAATAACTATCCACTTCCTATTAACATGTAGTAAATAGGTGGAGATTCACCTTGAAAAAATATGAGATGGATGGGCCTTATTGGTTGGACCACAAATAAGGTGGTCAGTCGGATCCATCTAATAATTTTGGTCAATCCACTATTCACTTTCTATTGACATGTAAGAAAGAAATAAAATAAATGAACTTTATTAATTAAAACTACGGATGATGTGGTAAGCCGGTTCATCTAATAATTTCTGGGAGAAGAGGATGGGTAGGTTTATTAGAACGGGAAATCTCCGCTTCCTATCTTTAGACTCCAACTAATTTGGATGATCATTAAATATGCCAAATCCAACTGCAATACGTAATACTATATGGAGTTCCATTCTGATCATAAAGACGGTTCTACCCTCATCCAAATCCCCCAAACAACCGAAACCTGCGAGTAAATTTTAGGCTATCAAAGTGTCAAATCCGTCAGTTAACTTTAACTTTTGCCACGTTTAGGTCAAAATTATCCCTAAAAATTTTGGGCGTTTAGGCTTTAGGGAATTGCGGCTGACATTTTATGGTGACTTCCCTTCCCTTGGTACCTGTTTCTAGGGTTTCATCTGCATTTGCCGAGCTTCGTCGTCCACAGAACTTTCCCGTTTTCATAGAAGATTCTACATCTCTTAAGATTCGGAGTCGTTTGTTTCTTTAAGAGTTTCATCATAAGGCAAGCTGAAAGAAGAACTGGTTTCTGGCGGTTCTTTTTTAAACCGTTCGATTCATTTTAAGGTTTTCTCTTTCTTCAAGACTTTTGGGAGTTTGGGTTTTTCGGTTTGATGTTTTTCGTTTGATGGCTCTGTAAAGGTGACTTTTTTATGCCTTGTTAATTTGTTGTTCTTTCTTTGAATTTTTTTACTTTCTGTTATACAACCTTTTAGGATTTCTTTCCATTTTTCTTTACTCCTAAATAGTCTTGTAAACCAGCTGCTTTGGGAATAGTTGAATCGTATCTGGTTTGGTTTTGATTCGTTCCATGGCGGGTTTAGATTGTTATATTGATTTTTAATTGAAGTTAAGCTGAGGTAAAAAAAATTATTCGTGTTTTCCTATTTTTTTCAATATAGCATTATTGATATGTATGGTATTATCATTTGCAATCTTTTCATTTTCTTTGGTCTATTTGTTTCTTTGTTTAGTTGGTGTATTAACTTGGTATCTGCAAACTTTTGTTTTTCTTTCCAGGTTTCTAAATTCCTGCTATTTTTTTCAAGGGAGAGCAGGAATTATCTATGCTTTTTGTAATCTAAGGATTAGGTGTGTTAAAAAGTTATGAGATATTCTTCTGAATATAGTAGTGACTTTTCTGTTCTTTGTAATAGACTGTTCGAAGCAAAATTGCTTTGCTTAGGAAGATAAGATGCCATCTACTTATTTTTGGAGATTGAAGAGTGCAGTTCAGAATGGAATTCAGAGAACAGAATGGGGGATTCAGGATTCAATAGAAGTTCTGATAGGTACAGGGAAGCTAGGGTTTGGCAATTATAGGCTTTTTCATTCTTTAGGATTTTCGAGGCTCGCAGATTTGCAAGGATTTCTGCAAACAGGGACTCTTTTGGCTGCAAGATCTGATTCTCTCTTAGCGAACCGAAGAAGGAACATTTCTGTTGTGGGAGCAGTTTCTCGAACCATTTCTGTTCCATCTGTTTCTGGTCCTGCTTTCCAGGTTTGCAGCTATCATTTTGATAGCGCACTTGCTGACTCAAGTCAATTATCATCATCCGTGAGCAAACTACTGAGTAAACCTATGGCTGCTTCTGGTTCTAGAGCTGCAATCGGTGGATATCTTGTTGATACAGCAAAATTAAAGCATGGGCACCTTTCATCCTCAACAAGTAGTACTGACATCTTTTACAGCAATAAACGTTCGAATAGCCGCATAAAAGCTAGAATGAGTTTGGAAAACCCTGAGAAACCTAACAATTCACTAATATATGGATATTTCATGTATAGTGCTGGGAAAAAATGGTTCAACTTCAATACTTGGTTGGGTTCAGGTTCCAGGGCGTTTCATAGTTCATTGCCTTCTTGTTTGTCAGCTGGGACTGCGCCCGATGTTTCCTTTGATAATTCTGGAAGTGAAGAGCAGGTTAACAATTCATCCGTATCATCAGAAGAGTATGTTCACCGTGCAGTTTTGAATCTTCTTTTGCTAAATTGTTTCACTATTTTACGTGATTTATATTTATGCCATGTTTGACAATTACGACAGGAAGATTTCTTCTGGCAAAACTCTGAAGCTGCTTTCAGGATCATGCTATCTTCCACACCCCGACAAAGAAGATACCGGAGGAGAGGATGCTCATTTCATATGTGCGGATGAACAAGCAATAGGTGTAGCAGATGGAGTTGGTGGCTGGGCAGATCTAGGTGTTGATGCAGGGCAGTATTCTCGGGAGCTCATGTCTAACTCTGTATCTGCTATCCAAGAGGAGCCCAAAGGTTCAATTGACCCTGCAAGAGTCTTAGAGAAAGCTCACTCTAGCACAAAAGCTAAAGGTTCCTCAACAGCATGCATCATAGCACTCACAGACCAGGTAAATCGTTCATGTTCTGGGCTTGCCTATCATGTTTGGTTTCTATTTCCATCATGGGTTGCTTTTTCCTGAAGTAATTATTATGAACAAGCAAGAATAAATAGTGCTTTCTGTGTTTAATATGAACTGAGGAATTAGAATTAATGACTTGCAAGTGGATGTCTTTGTCCAAATGAATGTGTAAGAGATTTCATGATATAATTATTATGAACTGAGGAATTAATGACTTGCAATTGAATGTCTTTGTCCAAATGAATTTATAAGAGGTTTCATCCTCTGGGCCCTGCCTTCCTCCTTGCAAATTACCTTAATTAGGGGCAAAATTCTGCGCCAATGGACTTATAGTTTGGGAAAACTTGAAATGTTGTCAGAACTTAAAATTGAGACCGTGTATTAATGTACTTTTCTCTTCGACCAAAATTGTACTTCAACCTTCTTCTGGGATGACTGAATTTTTTGGGTTTTCACTACAGGGTCTTCATGCTATAAATCTGGGGGACAGTGGTTTTATGGTGGTTCGAGATGGATGCACTGTATTTAGGTCCCCTGTTCAGCAGCATGATTTTAACTTCACATATCAACTTGAGAGTGGAAGTAATGGTGATTTACCTAGCTCCGGTCAGGTGGTTAACACATACTCCACTTGTGCTCTTGCTGGACATACGTCTTCCTTTTGACTTTATGATAATGAAATTTCAATTATGTTATTTTATATATGGTTCAACGGATATTTTCTTAGGTGTCCCAGCATGTTAGATGGTTGTTTCTGTTGACTGTTTCCTGCTGATAATAACTTAAATATTTAAAATAGGAAAGGATACCCTTTTATATTTCTTGATAATTGAGAGGTCAACCAAATTATTTATTAATCACTGGTTTCCATGTTTTGATTCCTTTTGCATATTTTTGCACATTTTATGCCCCCCAATTCTTTTTCCATATTAAAGAATAATTTCCAGCTTGGTTATTTATGTCAGGCTTTATTTTATTCTATTGTTGTGAAATATCTGAATGACCTAAATCCTCTGTCGAACTCAGGTGTTTGCAGTTCCTGTTGCTCCGGGAGATGTTGTCATTGCTGGTACAGATGGACTGTTTGATAACTTGTACAATAATGAAATCACTGCGGTGGTGGTTCATGCAGTGAGAGCTGGTTTGGGGCCTCAAGTGACTGCGCAGAAGATAGCAGCATTGGCTCGACAACGAGCACAGGATAGAGATCGACAAACACCTTTCTCAACTGCTGCTCAAGATGCTGGATTCCGCTATTATGGTGGAAAGCTTGATGACATCACTGTTGTTGTGTCATACATCACTACCTCCGAGGAAGTATGTTCTTTCTCTCTTGCATTTGCTCTTTAGATTTCTTTCTTACTTTAAGGGAACTAAAAAGAAGTAAATAAAGAGAAATTAGTTGGGTGCATTCACTTATGTTACTTTCTAGAGTTCATGCTAGAAACCATTTTCTCATTTACTTAGCTAGAGCAACTTCTGGTTTTGTATTCTATTCTTTCTGAACATTAATCTAGGCTTTATGAATAAGAGTTGAATTTTGGGTTATCTCCTTCCTGTTTGATCCATGTCGAAATAAGCATCAGGGAGGACACCATTTGGTTGGTTTTTGTGAAGCCTTTTGGGTTACAACATAAATGTAGATCCACTTACCCTACATAGATTGATTACATTACCATTAAAAGGAGAACTAGTCCTGATGAAGTCCCCAATTGTTTTGAATTCATTTTTACTTGTAAGGTTGTTAATGTCTTTTAATTCTTAGTTAATGCAGGGGAGCAAGTCTTGATGAAGTTAGCGAAGCGGGTTTTGCGTGATTGAAATTTTGTAAGATGGAAGCGGATCCTTTTAGTGATTGTTGATCAGTTGGAATGGACCGATGGATCTTTGTTTTGTTCTATAGTTAGGAATCAACCGTCTCTCTTGTTTTTGATGAATTCTTTTACTATTTGTTTCATCCATATTCCTTTATGTTATCAGCTGAATCCATGTTCAAACCTCAACATTTTTGTAAATATATGTCACTAGTAGTATTTCTTTACTTGAGTTTCTGTTCCAGTTCCTGTTCAAGTGATTAAAAACTTAGCTTTGATCGGTTCAAATTAGAATTGGAAGCTTTGTTTAGTATAATGCATAGAATGGGAAGATGTTTTAATCTGTAAAAGGATAATACAATTATAATATATACATGTACAATTTATATCAATCATAAATTTAATTAAATCATTGGATTGAACTCAACCAATCATGAAGGTCTTTCCACTTTTTTGTGTGAGAAGCAGGAAACATGAAAATCTTCTGTGTAACTTTGTATTTAATTACTTCCTCCAAACTTGCTGTAGAAAATGTCTGGATCGTTTCTTTCACCCAAAAACAGTTGAATCATGCCATCAATGGTCAAATGAGATGCTAGCATCAAATTATCTTGTCTTCTCTACTAAGAATCAGAAACAAGTAAATTTCTAAGCTAGCATATCAAGCTGTTGTTGATGCAATAGACTGGTTAAAGGAAAAGCCTTTTTAACCTTCATCCCTGCATTTACAAAATAAACGATGGTGATGGTAAGCGCAACAGTGACTTTGGGGATCTCGAATTGCCATAGCCATTGTTATCGGAGTCGTTGAATAGGCATGTCCAATATTCAGCTTCTCCTCTTGTTTTGATTACTTCCCAAACTTGTTTTTCATACAATTTCGTTGATTATTGTTCCCTTTTCAACTGATTATTGATCTTGATATTTTCTTGCTATTGTGTTGGAGTGTAAATTGGAATTACCGTTGTTGCAGAGTCCCTTTCGAAGAATTGGGGTGTTCCAAGTAACTTGCAATCAATGAAGATTTGTAAAGGACTATGAACTTTCTTATTATTGTGGGATATCATCCAATGTTGCAAAGTTAGAATGTATCATCTTGCTTTCTTTTATTGTTTGATGGGTACACCATTGTTTTTTCTTCGGTTTTTCAGGTCAGTTCTTCTTCATGTGAATCCTCAGAGCATATTAAGATGCTGATGTCTGAATTTGTCTCTTCCAAATTAAAGAAGCAATCAGGGATTTGAAGGATAAGCTGCAACTGGTTGAACAAGGAAAAGATCATGCAGAGAAGCAGTTTTTGGTGTTGGGTGAACAGCACAAAGCTGGACCTTTCGGTACCGGGCGTCAAGGCTTTGCAAGCTAACCCAACTGTCATTCCTGATGAACCCATGAACCCGAGGTTGGCTAAATGGCTAAAGATCTTGGAGGAAGTTGCTGTCGAGAAAGAGCTTATCATGGCACTTGCCAATTCGAATGTGAAAGAGACATTGGAGGTTTGGTTTTCTAGCGTCAAGAGAGTTGGTATAAGTAATTATCTGCTTACAGCTTTAGATGATCACATTGTGGAGTTCTGCAAATCGAATGATGTCCCGGTGTACAAGAGGGATCCGGATGAGGGTATTGATGCAGTTGGGAAAACGGAAGACAATCATGCTGTCTCCGGATTGAAGTTCCGAATTTTGAGGGAGTTTTTGCAACTGGGATATAGTGTTCTTCTCACGGATGTAGATGTAGTATACTTGCAGAACCCGTTCCACCATATTTATCGAGATTCCTACGTCGAGTCAATGATGGTCACAGTAACATGACTGCATACGGATATAATGATGTCTTCAACGAGCCTGCCATGGGGTGAGCACGATATGCTCATACAATGAGAATCTGGGTGTTCAACTCAGGTTTCTTTTATCGAGCTTTTGGATCGTGTTGCTAACCGGCTTGCTCGGCAAGAAAACTCATGGGACCAAGCTGTTTTTAATGAACTCTTCTTTCCATCACATCCAGGGTATGATGGCCTTCGGCTTCATGCTGCTAAAAGAACTATGGATTTCTACATGTCTATGAACAGTAAAGTCCTCTTTGGAACAGTAAGAAAAGATGACAAACTGAAGAAGCTAAGGCCTGCTATTGTTCATGTAAATTACCACCCAGATAAACTTCAAAGAATGACAAGCGAGACGCTTTCCTGGATGGTTCGGAATAATAGTCGCACGGCTGTGGATCTCATGTTATTCTTACAGAATACGGAACGCATCGGTTCAGTTGTTGCAGAGTCCCTTGGTACGGGGGAGTTAAAATCTGTATTATCTTCTTATTTGTCAAATTTTACCATCTTATTAAGATAATCTGAATAGGAAAATCATCATAACAGACTAGGATCTAACTTGGGTTCCAGAAAAAGACATTCATGGAATCAACCTCAGACAGATTTCAATGATGTCTTTGGTAGTCCACCAAGGAGGTCATCCGTTCACTGTTGTAAGTAGTAATCTACGAAAACTTCAATCATTTTTCTGTTTCTCGACGGTGAATGGAAAGAAATATTGCATCATGTAAAGCTATGTTGTTCCTGCTGCTCATTTTTTTTCTCGAAATATTCGTCCGACACATGGACATGGGATATGATCTCCAAGAATCCTCCAAATACATTGAAAAACATATAAAAATCTGACTGTAACTACACATACCTGTATCCAACACTCACAATGGAATCTTAAGTAACATAGTTGTAAGAAGTTTGCTTTTGTCTCTAAAAGACCAATGCCACTTACTGATATATTCGACGGACGAGCTGTTAAAAAATTATATTTTCATTACAGCAGAAGGGAGCTTCCTCCTATAAAAAATACATTGCAGAAAAAGTCTTTGACATTCTGCAGGTAATGGATGATTCCTGTAAACATTTCTTCTCATATTGATCGCAGTAAAAGTCCTGATATCTATATCCAACATATACTTAAACATGAAAAATCAACGTTCCCGTATCTAAAGCTTACGTCCGAATCCTATTGTCGTTTCATATAGTGGTAATAGAGGTGAAAGCTTAGAAATTTTCCCATGGTGTTGGTGTTGGCCTACAAAATCTGTTTGATGTGATCAGTTATTGCACTTCAAATAATCTCCAAGTTTATACAACTGGACAAGCTATCCTAGACAGACCATGTAGGAAACTGCATAGGCTGAAGTGGTTGTTTTCCCACAATCTGTTCAACCTACCTGCATTTCTTCTTATAGTTATAGGGCAAAAGCCCTAGCTGCAACTTATCACCGTGTTGGTCCGAACTGTGTCCGACACTTGTATTCGGTAAAGGATAACACTTCAAATACAAGAGAAAAGAAACTTCCGGTATGCATGTGATTATGTTTTAACATCTATGAGTTGCATGACAAATTTGGTTTCATTTCAGACAATACAATGTCTGATTCACCACCTCTTGGCTCTTGCCATTGCAGGATGCATGGACTCGGTTCCATCTGATTAGTTCAGCTTGATATATCTTTTACAAACCATTTTGCAGTGATTGAAAATTGAACTCTTTTGTATTGCTTTATTGCTTTATTTGTACTGCAATGGAGTTCAAAAATAAAAAAGAAATGATTAAATTAGAAGAGGGAAAGAAAGGGTCCATCAGAGTTTGGCTTCACGTGAGCAGAGCCTGCAACAATGCTCAAGTGATTGATGATTGATGATTGATGAAGAAGAGATCAGAAATATAGTCTCGCTCACTCTCCTCAGTTTTCATGCCGTTTTGACCATGACACGCTTGTCGTTTTATATTTCCTCTTACCCTGGGAGAAATTGGTTTCTTTACTTACTATTTACATAGGCAGCTGGGTCATCAATGTTCGGTTAAAATTGAATTAAACACAAATTTAGACCATCACTTTTTACATATTTCTATACAGTAGATTAATGTCCTTTACTTAATATTATTTACTTCATATCTGTATATTAATTAAAAACAATTTTATAATTTTTAAATATGGTATTTAAATCTTGACTTAGGAATGATTTAAAATACATACCCTAGTGATTATTGTAAATTTAATATTCACAATTATATTAATAACAATATTATTATACTTTTTTAAAAATATATAAATTACCATTTAATTAATTTTTTAAAACCCAACAAAGCGTGTCAATCATTTGAATAACAATTAAATTACTACTTAATTTAATGGAATAAAATAAATAGAAATTGTTCCAAATTTGAACAATTCCACGAAAACTGTAACGACTAAATAAAAGATAAATATTTTGTTCATGGGAAAAAACAGTAATATTAAGGGAACGAAAAGCGTGGAAGCGATTGATTAAGGATCGGAGTTTAAAAAAAAATGGAAAAATAAAAAGGGGGAGATTAAGAGGAACAGAGAAAGGGAGAGAGGGAGAGAGGGCGAGAGTAACCGCTTTGGCTATTCTCTTTCCTCTTCTTTCTTTAAAGCTTTGAGCTTTTTCCAGTTTTCTTTCTCGTCTTGTTTTCTCTCCGTTCGCCGCCATACAGAAACCCGAAGCCGCCGTTAATCCCAACCCAGCTTCGGTTCTGTAGTGGCGGCTTGCTTTTCGTTCCACGCTGAATGGCCTTCTTCTGGTACGATCACTTGATGAAATTATGGGTTTAAATTTGTCTGATTCTATCATCCATCACATTCTTGTTGTTCTGTTTGTATTTTCTTCTGGGTATCAACGTTTTTCCGTAGATCTGAAGTGGTTCTTTTCTTCTTGTCAAATTTATTTATTTTCTTTTTTCGCCGTGTATGAAAATAAATAAATTATATTTCCATCTGGAAATGGATTTGGAAATATGCGGGTTTGATGGTTACATTTGCTGCTAAAAGTTACTGTTCCCCCTTGTTTGGGATCATTATGTATTGGGTTTCTTTTTTTTTTAATGTTTTGTTTATTTTTTTCTTTTTCATGGCTATGGCATTCGTTGATATCTCTGGGAAAGTTTCTCATGAATTGCAGGGTTAATTAACTAGCATCGGGAGTTTTATATTATATGTTATATTTTGTTATTGTTATCTTTTACATGGATTTGTTTTTTTTATGGTGACAATTGTTTTTAATGTGTGTAAGAGTATACAAAAGATCAATCATGTTTATGTGATTATTCTATATGTCATATGATAAACCAGTTTGCTTCTCCTTGTATTTGACTTATTCTAAAAGTGTGTTTGGTTGATTAGAAAAGTGGAAAGAAAATAAATTGAGTGTGCTTGGTGGGAAATTGAAGTGAGAGGAAAGAAAATAAGAAAGAGAACCATTTTCCATCATAATGCAGAAAAAACAAATCATTCCAGAGTGCGATGGTAAGAGGAGAGAAAATGAAAGAGATGTAAGTTCAAAAGTTTCATTTTCTCTCCTCTCATTTTTTAACTCAACCAAGCAATGTATAGAATGAAAACAACTGCGTTTTTCCAATTTTCTTTTCCCTCTACCGCGTAGACTTGTAGATGTTAATTGCTCTAACTGGAGTTCCCATTCCTTCTCTGTCAAGCAAATTTATACTTCCACACTTTTAGAGGATAACCATTAACCATTGCACTTCATCTTTGCTTCGGGGTGGTTTCTGATATTTGTTGTTGAATGAGGAATTTCGATGTCAAATTATTAACTAAGGGATATTAGATTGTTAGATCATGGCAGTGTATACACTAATGCCCCATTAGGGAAAAAAATACTTCTAAAGATGTTATGCCGTGCAATCTTTGAATACAATAGTGGGCAATTCTATTAGAGGGCTTATTTCGTCGTCGTCTTTTCCGGTATCCGATTTTGTCTTGCTTTTCCTCTACCATGATTATGAAATAGCTTAGCTAATGTTTGCTGATTTTACCCCAGGTTGTGTAGGCATTAATTGAAGTCTGCTCTTACCATTTAAGAAAGATGGAACTTGAAAAAAAGAAGAGATGGAAATCTTTGGTGTCACGCCTTTTCAAAAACAAATCTGCTTCATGTTGCTTTTTCCCAAAGGTGAAGCCGTCCACTGGTAGTCCGAGCTGTACCCCTGTGTATCTCAACGTATACGACCTAACGCCCATGAATGGTTATATTTACTGGGCAGGCCTTGGTATCTTTCATTCTGGTGTCGAAGGTTGGTTGATAACATCTTTACTAGAAAATATTTTAACTCCCATTCTTCCTTATATATAATTTCCCAGCTATCAATAGTAAATAGTCTGGATTATAACATTTTATGACTGCAATGCGCTTAAACTATTTCATAAAATGAAGAAATGCACTTAAAATAAATATTCAATACAGACTTGACAATCATGTCGGTGCTATTGGTTTTTTGAGTTTTATGTCTAGTTTTTGTAATAACCCGACCCATACTCACTCTGTGTAGTTCATGGTGTGGAATATGCATTTGGAGCTCATGACTACCCAACCAGTGGTGTTTTCGAGGTTGAGCCACGACAGTGCCCAGGATTCAAGTTTAAGAAATCGGTATTCATTGGAACCACATCACTGGACCCTGTCCAGGCTAGGGAATTCATGGAGCACTACTCGGAAAGGTACAATGGAGATACATATCACTTGATTGCTAAGAACTGCAACCATTTCTGTGCTGATATTTGTAAGAAGCTGACTGGGAAACGAATTCCTAAATGGGTAAATCGTCTGGCAAGAATAGGTACACTGTTACATCCTCATCATGCAAGATCGTAAATCATTTTTCTCTGATATGTCGCCTACGTATTCTCATGTATTTGTTACCCGTCTCAAACTTTTTATCTGTGTCAGGTTCAATGTGCAACTGCATTCTTCCTGAAGGCCTTAAAACTTCAGTTGTAAAGCACGATCCAAACTACGAATCGCAATATAGTGAGAAGAAGAGTCTGAGATGCGGTTCTAGTTGCCTGGCTTTGGTGTCGGGGCAGCAGGAATCTTCGCTAATTCAATCATCATCAAGTAGCTGCCTACTATCATCATCGGAATTGGAAAGATAGCCAGAACAATGTTTTATGTTGAAAGGAAAGGAAAGGTAAGAAATTACTGGTTGGGGTTTTTTCTTTGGCATCTTGAGTGCATCCCTAGCAGCTGAAAAATTGTTTGGTGTTGTGTTCTTGTTTCTTTAGTATGTTGCCATGTTTGTAACACAACACCAATGTGCTGAAAATTTGTTATTTTTATTTATTCCTCTCTGAGAAAGCATAATTAATGTAACCGTCTAAATTTATTTTATTTATTTATTTAACAAGTATTTATAATTTTATTCTTTTGAAGAATAATGCAAGTTTTTCTTTTTCTTTTTAGAGATGTTGGATACTAGTAAAAGTTATGAAGTTAAAATTATTATTATTATTATTAGAAACCTGTTTTTTAGAAGAATAATTTTAATCTTTTTAAGAAATTTGAAATGAAATTATCTTTATATGCATTCATTATTATTTATAGATAATTTTTTTAAGCATGTTTTTTTATAGATAGCTGTAAATATTAAGTGGTTGAAATTTCATGAAATAAAAAAAACAAACAATTACTTATAAAAAATGCTGCATAAATGTAATAGTTTTTTTCTCTTAATTTTGTTTTGATTTTATTAGGAAAAGTATATTGTTCAGCTTTATATTTACCATTTTCACATTTAAGTTTTAAATTATTTAATTAACATGATATTATGTGAATAAAGCAAAAAATAATCCAGTGATTTTAGTTTCATTTTTGTAAAAAATGTTACATCACCCAACAAATTTCTATTCTTAATATATTTATTTGCCTTATTATTACATTTTTAAAATCCAGACTTTTCGAATGAAAAAAAAAAGATATTTTAGGAGTAATATTTATTGCACTAATGAAAGTTCAATATCAAATAAATTATAATAAAGGATAACCAAGAAAAAATTAAAGATAATTTTTGCAACTGTAAAAATTACAATAATATCATGCAACAAGAAAAGAAATTAGCATTTCAGGAGTAACTGCCCCAACTACATTTCCAACCTATAATAAAATAAACTCTCTTTTCTTAAGATAAATAATAGAATCAAACAATTACTATACAGATGGAGAATCCAAATTAGCTTTGACCAAATAAACCTGCAGGAACAAGAAATTGACATTTCAGATTTATTGTTAATGCTTCGATTATGATACTTGGATTCAAGATATATATCAGATATAAATATATATTTTTGATACGGTTTACTTAATATTTAAAATTTTTATATATATTTTATTCTCATGTTCAAATATATTTCAACACAAATATTCTACCCAAACTATATATAAAAAAAAGGATACATAAGTTCAAAACCAAAAAAAGGCCCTAGGCGTGGCTTAAAAAAGCAGATGATCCTGGCCATACTTTTCATGAATAAAGTTCCACAAATGGAGTTGTGAGTGCAAACTAAGAATAGATAACATGTGGAAGCAAGGTTGAAGAATTTATCAATCGTTTTTCTGATGCAAATCACTAGGCAGGCTATTATTACCATTGAGAGCAGCAAGGTATATTCGCTTCTCAGCCAACCCGATATCCGAAAGTATCAAACCACCCTGCAGCCAAGAAAAACAAACAAACAAAAAACTATTTTTAACAGCTTCAAGCTTTCAACTCTTCAATCTTAAAAAACATGAACATACCATACCGAATTCAAGCAACATGACAAAGAAGACAGTTCAAGTAATGGTGTCGTATTGACTATATATAAGCCTGTGATAACTGTCCATGGACTTGGAGTTGCATTTTATGATTTATCTTAACACACAATATTTGATTAAAAGGCCCTAGTTTAGCTTTTATACTAACCGTGGAGAATGATGTAAGAGACATATCTAAGAGCTCCCGCAAATAACATGACGAATTTTCAAAACAAAGTTGATTGTAGCAGGGATTCAAATAGCGGTCTGCTACCGCAATATCGGCCGCTATATAGCAGTAGCGGTACCGTACGAAACCGTTATTTAGGAAAATAGCGGTCTACAATGACCGCAATAGCATCTATTATGTCCGCAATCGCGATAAAATACTGCGACCGAAAACACGACCAATTTAAATCCCTGAATGGTAGTATATACATACCTCAGTGGCCATCAGTTTTCGGACATTATTAGCATATAGTTTTGGATTATCCTTCTCTTGTTGTGATGGGTGGTAAACAGGTAACCATGTTACCTCCAAGTGATTTACAAACTGACACAGAAGAAAAGCAACATGACGCACCTACAAAGGACAATGTAGATCAGCTCACCAGCATTAACGCCAACAGAAAGAAAAAAAACTCATAAAACAAATATATTTATCAACAAATTAATTTCAATGTTTTCTTAGAGAAAAAGTATGATCATTTATTTTCCACATAATCATCCACCTTATTAACATTATTTTCCAATTTTCTCCATTTAGATTTAATATAATAAGTGCATTATTGTCTTCACACTTTAGTGGTTTCTTCTTAAACTTCTTCCATAAACCTGGAAAGAAGTTTCAGGAACAAGCATTGGTTACAGTAGTTTTATCAGATTTTCTACAAAAGCACTAATCAAACAATAAAACATCACAGGTATATTAGTGTCATGAACAAAATCAGCATCAGTGTAACTTAGTGCACAAATGATTTGTATTAAGACCACCAAATAATGGGGAACCTCGGAATAACTAACAAAAGCAAACCATAATTTCTCATATGTATTATTTTTTGTATCTGGTGATCAGTTGCAGGCATTAAACAGCTACTTAATTAAGGAAGAAATATAATTTATTACCAGAAATCACAAAGCCGTTTTGATTTTGCTTATTAGATACTCACCCCAGATATTGAATCCCAGGCTGGACTAAATCTTTGGTATGGGTACCTTAATATAACAGGTACTACAGGTGCTCCGGTTAAAAAGGCACCAGTCTTGAACGGGAGGAGGAAATCCCCATTAGTTGTTGTTCCTTCTGTTATTGAGAAGAATATAAATCAAATTTTACTAATTACGGATGGGCATAGGAAAACTGCTAAGAAACATCTGCTACACACATAAATATACACCCATAAATTGAATCTTGTGATAAATGTATAGTGAATAAATAAGATGATTAACCTGGAAAGAGCATCATCATTGGAGCCAATTTATTTTGATGCGCATTACATACTCTGTTAGTCACAATGCCTGAAAGAGAGACCAGTTGGGCATTGTACTTTTGATCAATTAAAGTGGCAAAGAACAAGTTTAATGCCGTAAGTTTTTCTACCTGCAACACCTTTGAAGTCTGATGATTTCGACTCTCGCTGAACATAGACACAACCAAGACATTTGCTGTAAAAAACAAGCCAAATAACATTCATCGCTCCAACTCAAACCAATTTATTTATACTAGGAATGCAACTTACAACACAGAAAATATGGAAATGGTAGGAAACATACAACAATCAAAAACAAATGGATGCTCACAAAACACTTACCAAATGTGAAGATTCTTATTCTAATACAAATGTTCACTTACTAGACACTGCTACAACATAAGATATGTATAAGTTATCCGAGAAGTGTTAGAGCTTGAGGGGGAGTGTAAGTTGACGAAGAGTGTTAGAGTTTTTATTTAATGTGTAATTAGAGTTTATTACTAATCAGTAGTTTAGATTTACTAGAAGTCTTATTTAAATTAAAGATAAAAGTATTGTTTTAGTTATATTAAAATTCTATATATGCCTATTTAAAGGCTTACTCTGTATACATTTGATAATTAAGAATAATAAGAAAATACTGAGAAACATATTGTTCTCTCTGGAAAATATCATGTTCATCTTCTTCAAACAACAAATCTCTAACCACCTATCACACACAAACCACCATTATTCATTGAATCTCCGGCTACCATGAATTTCATGAAGCATTGTACTTGTCCCATCATGTCATCCAATTGTGTTTTGTCCTCGGTTATAAGAACTTTAGCCCTCAAGGCATCGGCATTACGTGGATCAAGCATGTATTCTGCTGTAGTATCCCCTATAAAAGCCACCTCTGGAGACAATACAATGTCTGTGATCTCGGATAAATGAGTATGACCATGTTGTCTTGCATGATCAATGCTATAACCGTCGTCAAGGAATGTTGCCTGCTATAATTTGCTAGAAGGCAAAGAGAAGACATGCCTTATTGGCATGGGACACACATGCACAGTGGAGCCTATCAGTATTTAACTATATTGTTCTCTCTGGAAAATATCCTGTTCATCTTCTTCAAACAACAAATCTTTAACCACCTATCACACACAAACCACCATTATTCATTGAATCTCCGGCTACCATGGCCCCTTTCTCACAATATGAACCTTGTAGATTAGGAGCTTAGAGTGAAATAAAGGACAACTATAGGCATAGCGCCCATAACTATATTAAGCTTTAAAAGGAAAAGGAAAACAACTTATCAGTTTAATAAGAAACAAAAAATCAATGATGACAACCAAACTGCAGATTGTTTTGCACCAAACCATGGTAGAAATTACGAGGATAAAACTAACTCTCACCCGATGAGACCAATTAAAGGAAGTTTACTCACTGATCTCTTCAGCAATAAAATCCAAGCATTTCAATTGAAAAAAACAAACAAGAGATAAGTCAGTTAAACCAGCAAAAGCTTGCCTTTTATACCATAATCAACAACCAAAACGTGAAGAGTGGCTAAAGTTAACAGACCTTGGCAACAAAACTTGGAAAGGAAGAGGACATGTGATATAAGATATCTAAATATGACAAGTGATTAGATACGATTGCCCCAGGCCTTTCTTGCTCTTCTGATTGTTTGGTACTCTGTAGAAAAATCAAACACCGAGAAATAGAAATTCCAGGAAAATACAAAGCTATTGCTTCTTATGTTCAACTAAAGTCTGTAAGCTTGCATAATTAAGTGCATATAAATTCTCTTTAAAGATGCCAAATTGGACGACTAAAAATGCTGAATAAGTAAAACCCTACCTCGGTTTTTGAATTCTCTTGGGTATTTGCTGAATCCTTATGAGTTTCATTAATCCAATAAAATCCTACAGTAAAAAGCAGCAACCGAGACAGAAACCGGCCCGACTGGACAATCACGGCTCGCCTACAACCACCCATGTGTGCAAAATCTTCCTGATCTTCCTCCACATTCGGAGCCGAGAATAGAGTAAAAATTCTACAAATCAAGTAATATACGACCAAAATAGCCATTACCAAAACGAGACGTATAGGGAAAAGCGTGACGATGGCGATGCACAGCAGGAGTTTCTCTTCCAATGGAAGCTTTCCACACCCCATGGAACCGTACGCGTCATTGCGCACGAAGGCAGCGAATTTCTTCTCGAGCTCCTGGATATCTTCGGCGGCGGATTCAAGGAGGGGGAGGTCGTCTTTGGCGGAGGCATCGTCGTCGTTGGGGTCTGATTCTCCGGTATTGGCCGGTTTTGAACCGATTCCATTGAGTTCGGATCCCATGTTGATTCTACGAACCTAATGATTTCCAAAATATATTTATCTGATATATTCAGAGATTATTAAGAGATTGGATAGTGAATTTGGATTTGAACAGAAATGTAGGGCGGAGGCAATGAATGCTTAGGATCGAAAACGGAAGGTTTCCTTAGATCAGGGAAAACCGCCATGGATTCTTCTGCAAATCTCTGATCATCGGCCGCCACGTACGTCCCTCGTGAAGGCCTTGGTTTATTACCGCGAAAATTGGAATTTTCTAAATTATTTAATATTTAAATGTATATGTTTATTATAAAAAAATAAGTAGATAAATACGCAGCGAACGGCAGCCGTTTTGATGAAACGCCGATGGTGTTACCGTTTGATTTCGACACCAATTGTAGTGGGACTGCCTTGCATTCTAGTTGGTTTCCACAGTTATTTTTGGATAAATAAATGATAAATTACATAAATCATCATTGAACTTTATCTTAAACTTAAGTTGATCGCTAAAGTTTTAAAACTTTCAATTTTCTTATTGAAATTTAGATATTGAAATTTTTTGTCACCAAAATTTAGACATTGAATAGTTTTTTGTCACTCTTAAACTCTAAATGGTTGTAGATGGTGGTCGTTCGATCTCAAATTTCACCAGTCACTTCATCTTGCCCCTTTGAGTTTGAATTAGATTTATATTTTGTCGAAAAGTGCTCAAAAGTTCACGAATCGACCAATTTTTTTTATTTTTCTCTTGTCGATCTCCCTCCTTTGTTGTCGAACGAAGCTCGTTTCTCAGTATGTTGCTTCTCTCGTGCCGATGAAGTTTTTCACCGTTTGGGTCTTGGAAAAGTTCATTCGTCCGTTGGTAAATGGACGTCGTTAAAAAATTAACAACTAAGTGACCAAAAACGTTTACTGTCTAAACTTCAGTGAATAAATTGAACGCATTGAAACTTCAGTGACCAAAATAAGTTTGAGAGTAAAATTCAGTGATGATTTATGTAATTTATCCATAAATAAACAATCTAACCTCTTAACTGGGAACACATGGCGAGACGTGTGTTGAGTGATGGGCTGTTCCAACGGGTCCATTTACTGATCTATTTTTTGAACAACTTTTATTTAGGGGAGGGGAAGGAGAATTTGCTCCTAATGAGTTTTGAACTCACAACCTAGAGGAGAGTGAAGGGTATCAATTGAGAGCTTTAACCACTTTCTCTAACAGTTGTTGGCTTTACTGATACACTTGAAACTTGAAGAATTCGATATGTTTGATAGTTTAAAAGGTCGCTACTGATTTGTTATTGAATTATTATCATATTCCTATACATTGATAAAGTGATTGACTAGATATGAGACGAAGGAAATACAGTTCATTAGACTTTGTTTTAACTGTGATGAACCCTTTAGTTGAAGTCGTCACAACAAGAAATTTGTTAGTACTTGCGAACCCTCACCATGCAAACACACAATCAACGGATCACATGCGACCCTTCGCGAACTTGACATACGAATATAACTTCAAATCACGTGACGATGCACGTGATCTTTACCAACACCCGAGTCATAACAACTCGACTCACTAACACATATGTCCTCCTTAATTGACACGTGTACACGCCCCTTTCAATCTCTTATAAAGGATCCTCCGCTTCTAAAAGAGCTCTCTCTCCCTCCCCCCCTCTCTCTCTGGACATGAGACCCAAAGAGCAATCACTCTCTCATTTCCCCCCATCATGATAGCCAAAGACCACCACAAAGGTTCCCCTCATCATGATAGCCAAAGACCACCACAAAGGAGTGTTGAACACATTCATGATCAACAATTGGTGCGATGAGCGTGAATCCTTCACCTTTTCAGTCCAACCCCCAAAATACAACAAAAAATGACCATTGGCAAAAGCACAAATGAAGGAATGAGCAGAGATAGGGAAAATGGGTAAATAAGTAAAAAAATAAAACCTCCTCCTTTCAGGTTAAAAGTGACCGACTGGCCAGCATGAAGAGTAGAATAGAAATTACAAGGGCACTGAGAGAGGATACATGCATGCAGTAAAAAAAGGGGGGGGACCCATTAGCATATAGAGGTTTGGATGAGAGATGTAAAGACAAGAGCGCTACAAGTAACATGGTGGAGAGCACGAGCATAAGAGGCAGGAAGTCCAGATGAGGGATGTAAAGAACCCTCATAATCCTTCCGCTGGAAGAAAATGAGTAAACCCTACTGATAAAATTTGAAGTTGGTCAAACCCACCAGCATATAGAGGTTCGGATGGGAGATGTAAAGCCAAGATCACCACAAGTAATACAGTGGACAACACAAACATAAGAGGCGGGAAGTCCGGATGAGGGATGTAAGGAACCCTCATAATCCTTCCACTGGAAGAAAATGAGTAACCCATGCTGATGAAATTCGAAGTTGTGCAACTTTAAATTTTATCAGTCGCTCCACCATAACCCCTCGAATGGCCCGAAGAATGATCAAGGTTGTCACCCGATGCAAAGCTGCAGACCATTTAGCAGCTACAAAAGATAGCGATGATGTGAGAGAATACCGACTCGTCACTAAACAAAAACACACCAAAAAGGAAAAGGTACGACTTAACTCGTACTATTTAATATGCGTTCTATTTTAGTCTTCACCATTGTGTATATTCCATTGCACATTCTATGTGACTATTTCGATTAACAAAAATATATTTGCTACTAATGTTTTTATTCAATCCTCAGTTCACCACCAAAAGATGAAAGGTTCGCTAGCCACTTTCACAGTTAAGTGTGTATATTGAAGCGACCGCATAAGATGAAAAGTTCGCTAGCCACTTCCACAACTAAGTGTGCATAGTAAAGCGACCGTGAAAGATGAAAAGTTCGCTAGCCACTTCTACGGTTAAGTGTGTATAGCGACCGTGAAAGATGAAAAGGTTCGCTAGTCGCTTTCAAATTTAAGTTAAGTTGCATAGTAAAGCGACCGCAAAAGATGAAAGGTTCGCTAGCCACTTTCACAATTAAGTGTGCATAGTAAAGCGAACGCAAAAGATGAAAGGTTCACTGACCACTTTTACAGTTAAGTGTGCATAGTAAAGTGGCCGCAAAAGATGAAAGGTTCGCTGGCCACTTCCACAGATAAGTGTGCATAGTAAAGCGACCGCAAAAGAAGAAAGGTTCGCTGGCCACTTCCACAGTTAAGTGTGGGGGTGTTCATTTCTGGGTACCTGAAAATTTAGGTACTCAAAATTTTTGGGTATTAAAAGCTCGTCTCGTTACACGGCCTATTAAAATCGGGTACACGCAAATCGGGTACCCGTTAAACCGGGTGATAGGGTACCCGGTTTCATTTTTCCTCAAATTAAAATTAACTTTCACAAGCTGATTGCTGCTATATTATTCTCAACTTAACTGGAAACAATTTGTTACATTTTTGTCCTATTGCAATATTACCATATTTAAACAATATTATCGGATGGAAGACCTTTGAAACAAAGGATTATGCAATACAGTAATACACCACCGTGGAGGTTTTAAACTTCATCAATTATCCATTTCTTTTAACGCTTCGTCCACAGCATGGTGCACAAATAATTTTACACAAGCTTGGGTCTGATTGAATTAGTTGGTTCAATAGAGCGTCAGGGAGCTAAGGAGCCACTGGGAGACAAGGGAATCAACCATCAAGAGAAGGAGCTTGAAGTGGAGCATAGATCGGACCAGGATGGGTGGGTGACGGTAGAAAGAAGAAGGAAGAGTGTTTATAGGAGAATGGATTCTGAGAAGTTCTCATCAGGAGGTGAGGAGTGGATTGTTTTTGTGGATAATCTGAGTCAGATGGTTTCTAGATCGGCGCTAAAAGACCTCTTCAGTCACCATGGAAAGGTCTGTAGGGTGTATATTCCCTTGAAAATCCGAAAACAAAGTATATGGAGTCAACCTTCGCATTTGTTTCAATGGGCTCAAGAGAAGATATGATGCGAGCAATCTCGATGTTGAATTACTACAAGGTCGATGGGCGATACATCAGGGTTTCAAAGGCGAGGTATTCCCGTCCTTACACAAACAAAAGAGATATCCCACCGGCGTATAGACCTCAAGTTCCAGTAAAGGAGTCTGCAAGGAATCATGTTAACATGCCGGACGTGGCTGTTACGAATAGAACGAGTTCTAATATTAGGTCGTTCCGCGAAGCTTTACTGAGCCCAAGGAGAAAGGGTCAAGAAACTACTGCAGAGAAGGTAGCTCCGAAGGAAGGTAAAGAGGATTCGAGAAACAGACAATCTTGCAGAAAATTCTTCCTTCCCGTTTCGGATACAGCCTGGCTAAAAAGGTGCATGTCTGGGGTTATTAAACCAGCTTTTGATCACGAGTTCGTTCAGAGAGCTCTCGCAAATGACAATATTGAAGCTAGGGTTATTAAATGGGGTGTGGATAACGCTTCCTCCGTCATTCTTTTCAAGTCAGTGTTGGATATGGAGAATATCTGGTCTAACAAAAGAGAGGAGTTGTCCTATTGGTTTGATCAAATTGGTCCCCTAAATATATATGGAGTCCCCCATTTCTTTGTAAAAATAGCACTGGAAGGCGTCCCTCTTGTATGCTGGCATGAAAATTTCTTTGAAAATATTGGAAGCAGATGGGGAAGTTTTATCCAAGTTTGTGAAGAAACGAAGAACAAAGATCGTCTGGATATCATTTTTTTTATTATCAGAACTGCTTCGACTACAAATATCCCCAGTTCATTACCACTGGAATCGTTCGGGTTCAAGTACAACATAAAAATAAGGCTGGATAATGTTCTTGATGCTAAAGAGGGTTCAGTAAATGGTGGGGTCAACCGGAAATTTGTGGATGACTGGGTAGATTCAGTTTCCGGCGACAGTGGTAGTCTGGGAGTCTCAACAGGCAGGAATGTTCATGTGTATTCTCGAAACGATCACAGTGGAGGGAACAAATTTAATGATTCTCATAGGAATCTGGATCGTCCTTCCTATTCTCCAGTAAGTAGTTATGAAGGTGCAGAGAATGTAGTTCAATCATTAAATCTGGGGGTTATGCCGCCAAATGATAATGGGGCTAGGGTTGACTCTTGGGTGGACTCTCTCGAGTCTTTGTCCACCAAACCCCTCGAGGCCCATGTTGATCAGACTGGTGGAAAAGAGCCTGCGGTTGCCCAATACATCAATTCGTTTGGGCCTGCATCCAAACAAGCAGATCAACATAAATTAGTAGACAATCAGGCCCAGGATAGCTCCTATGTCCAGATTGGGTTCAATTCATCCGAGTTTGTTCCTAATAGTATAGGTGATGAGGGCTCGGTTTTTTCTCTTATGGTTACATCATCGTTGAAGGATTTCTCACAGAATAGGGTAATCCTTTCTCAAATTCCTATCTCCTGTAACTTCTTTATATCAAATTCTAAAAGATTGATAAGAAGATGGGTCTGTGATTCTCTTGAGGAACCACATGTTGAAGAAAGACAGAGAAACGAGGGTATCTCTGAGTCGGTGAAAGGCTTAGAAGCTGAGTCAGTCTGGGCAATCAGCAACCTTCTTGAAATCTCTTTTAGTGGTGGCCGCGAAGCAGTGATTAAGAGGGTTTAGGAGCTGGAAAGTGAGCTTGGGCTCGCGAATTAAGGTGCGAAGATCAGCTAGGTTTTCTGTTGAAAATTCCTATGAATATTGACATAATCACATGGAATATTAGAGGGATAAGAAGAAGAGAGAAGAGGAGGGCGTTGAAAGTATTACTTCAAAAGTACAAACCATCAATTGCTTTTATCCAGGAAGCTAAAGTTGAATCTTTTTCGGAGATCGAGACTTACAGATTATGGCACAAGTCCAAGCTTGAGTTTGCTTTTTCCCCTGCTAGGGGTTCGGCGGAAGGGTTGCTAAGCATGTGGTGTCCAGAATTCATCCAGGTAACTGATAAGATTATTAACAATTGTTTCATTGCCATCATCGGATTTTGCAAACCATCGGGAGCTCTTTGCGGTATTGTGAATGTGTATGGCCCCTCACAAGAATCTGATAAAGGCCGTTTCCTTGATGAGTTACTGTCTCTTATTAAATCACGAGATATCTCCTGGGTTTTAGGTGGGGATTTCAACCTCATTCTTGATCTGGAAGAAAAGAGGGGTTTCACGGTTAATCGATCTTCAATATCTGCCTTTAGATGTTTTGTTAATGAAGCTGGACTCAGGGATATTCCGATGCAAGGGGGCAAGTATACGTGGTGCAACAACCGTGAGGTATCTACTTTCGT
This sequence comes from Hibiscus trionum, assembly GCA_030270665.1. Taxonomy (NCBI): domain Eukaryota; kingdom Viridiplantae; phylum Streptophyta; class Magnoliopsida; order Malvales; family Malvaceae; genus Hibiscus; species Hibiscus trionum. The sequence continues at coordinate 73,079,973 of BSYR01000003.1, read as the reverse complement.
CCGTCTTGACAGGTTCCTACTATCCCCTGATTTCGACATTGCATTTCCAAACCTTCATCAAAGGCTGCTGGATAAATCCTTATCAGATCATAATCCAGTTTTGTTATCCTCGGATAAACTGAATTGGGGGCCGAAACCTTTTAAATGTTTCGACTACTGGCTGAAGATTGAGAGTTTTGACAAGCTGGTTCAAAAGACTTTTTCAGATTCCAAGAAGTTTCTCCCAAATCCAAGTATTGGGGGCATCCTCAAGAAGGTTAAGTAAGCTGTCAAGGGTTGGTCTAATTCAAAGAGGGGGAGCAATAAGTTGAATTCCTCTGCCATTAGCAACAAAATCACGGTTTTGGAGAACAAAGTTCAAGAAGGGGATGATTCGAAAGAGACGTGGGCTAAATTACTCAAGCTACGGTCTAATCTTTGGGAATGTTTTAGGAGAGAAGAATGCGAACTCTTACAGAAATCAAGATTGCGTTGGTTTTCTGAGGGAGACAGAAACTCCAAATTTTTTCACCAGACAGTTATGGCTAGGAGAAATTCCAATTCGATTCTGTTCATTAAAAAAGAGAATGTTACTATTTCCGACCCAACCTTAGTTAAGGAAGTAATTAAAGATCGCTTTCAAGCATCCTATAACTCCATTCATGGCCTCAATGTGTCAAGCATAAATATGGAGTTTAGGAAGATCTCAAGTCAGCAGGCTAATTCTCTACAGTGGCAATTTAGTGAAGAGGAAGTCCGGACTATTCTTTTCTCATCCGACGGTTCTCGTGCCCCGGGTCCGGATGGTTTCAACCTCAATTTCTTCAAGAAGTATTGGGACTTGATGCGTCACGATATAATGAAGTTTTTTTACCGATTTTTATCAAGGGAGAGGTTGGGAGAGAGGCACTAACCATTCTTTTATTACTCTTATTCCCAAAGTCAAGAACCTGGAGTCCTTGGATGAATATCGGCCGATCAGTTTAGTGGGGGGAATGTACAAACTGCTTTCGAAAGTGCTAGCTAAGTGATTAAGTACGGTTATGGACTCAATCATAGGGGAGAATCAATTCGCATTTATTAAGGGCAGGCAAATCCTGGATTGCTCTCTTGTGGCCAAGGAAATAATCGATTCCGTGTCTAAATCAAAGAATAGTGGTATCGCCTTTAAAATAGACTTCCAGAAGGCGTATGATTCAGTCAGTTGGTCATTTCTGAAATTGATTCTATCTAAATTTGGTTTTGGGAACATATGGTGCGATTGGATGATCAAATGTTTCTCCACTGCATCAATTTCGGTTCTGGTAAATGGGTCCCCAACGGAGGTTTTCTCCATTTCCAAAGGCTTGAGGCAGGGCTGTTCTCTTTCTCTGCTTCTTTTCAACCTAGTGGGTGAAGCCCTGAGTCTGATGCTGAAAAAGGCCGTTGCATTGAATTTATTCACTGGGTTATCCGTGAGAAATTACTCTGAGTCCTTAGAAGTGACACACCTCCAATTTGCTGATGATCTGTTAGTCTTTTGCGAGGGGAAAGAAGTCCAGCTCTACAATGTTAAAAGGGTTCTGAGGGTCTTCGAACTCGCTTCAGGTCTGAAACTGAACTTAAAGAAATGCAGAATCTTCAGAATTAACATAGATGACTCCTTGGTGAAAATATGGGCCTCAAATATTGGGTGTGCTTACGGTCAGTTCCCTACGGACTATCTCGGGCTACCGTTGGGCTCAAAGAGAAATTCTGTAGCAATTTGGGACCCGGTTATCAAAAAATTCACTTGCAAACTTAGGGGATGGTCGGCTAAATTTCTTTCCATTGGGGGAGGATTAACACTAATTAAATCGGTGTTAAGTTGTTTACCAGTCTATTTTTTATCTATCTTTAAGATGCCAACTTCTGTTAATCTTCGCCTCAACAAACTTATGGCAAATTTCTTATGGGGGGTAATGAAGTGAAGTCAAAAATTCATTGGATCAAATGGGATCATATCTGCGATTCGAAAGATAATGGTGGACTTGGAGTGATTGATTTAAACATCCTAAATAGATCGTTACTCAGCAAATGGATCTTCAGATATGGGAATGAATCGGACAGCTTCTGGAAAAAGGGTTATTAACTTAAAAATTCCAGGTTCAAATTTATTTCCGGCAACTACAAGGCCTAAAGACTCCTCTTGGATTTGGCGAGGTATTGAAAGGAACTTCCATAACGTTGATCATTTCGGTAATGTGGTAAAATCAAATTTGGTGATTCAAGTTGGAGAAGGGGACAATATCAGATTTTGGCAGGATGTTTGGCTTGGAAACACTCCTTTGATGGAGAGATTCCCCAGAATCTTTGCTCTCGCTCTAAACAAAGCGGGTTTCATTTGTGATTTTGGGGCGAAATCGGGATCATCGTGGGCATGGTCTATACAACTTCGAAGGACCCTGTTCGATTGGAAAAAACTCCAGTGGGAGTCTTTGATGCAAATTCTGAATGATTTCAAATCCAGTGTTACGGTGAAGGATAGCACCAGGTGGCTTGGATCTAGTGATGGATCCTTCTCGGTTAGATCTCTCCGAACTCTTATATCTGGTACGTTTTATCGTGACCCCTTTTGGAATAAATGTGTCTGGTTAAGAATTGCCCCTCCTAAGGTAGAAATGTTTGTATGGCTGTCATGCTGGGGACGTATTCTGTAACCCCCTTGTCCCGGTCTGGCCGGAAGACCGGTCCGAGTGGGTCACACGGGGAAAACCGAAGCGAAACCCGTTAAGGTTCCCCCTCGGTTAGCAACCCTAAATTTTTCTTTCATTAATTAATCTTGTCTAAATGCCTTATTAAGTCCTATATGAATCACAACAGCGGAAACACAAACACCATAGCAACAACCAACCAAAACAGCACCTTAAAACAACCCATTTTCCCTTTTTAAACAGGTCGTATCGATACGCCTTCAGAGCGTATCGATACGCCTTGACCAAGGTCAACACCCTATGGTCAACATAAGAAGACCGTATCGATACAGCCCTCGAGCGTATCGATACGCCATTCTCGGTCAACACCACTTGGTCAACTAGGTTGAACCGTATCGATACGCTTGGACACCGTATCGATACGCCATACACTCCACAACTCCCCAAGATTCCAGAGAGTTGGGACCGTATCGATACACCCCACGTATCGATACGCCCAGCCAAAATTTGTGTTCTTTGAGCAAGGCCGTATCGATACAGCCCTTAGGCGTATCGATACGCCCTGCACTGTAAAACCCCAATTTTTAGCTAAACGACCTCAAACACGACTCTAGATGCAATTCTCGACTCACCTAAGCATATACAAACATGTAAGCACACATATTTAAGCCAAGAGAGTCATTCAAACATGGACTAAATCATTCATACATAGCATTCTAGTTAAAGAGCAATTTATGCATATATGGTCATACAAGCACTTAAGATTTCATGCCTTAGCAACCAAACATATAAGCATACAAGTCATGCATCATAAGCAAGCTTTACAATTCAACAAGGCATCCAAGGGCCACACCATTTCAACATACAACAAGGCATTTAAATCAGTAACACATATCGACATACATCAAAACTCAAATCAACAATTCCTATCCCATTGCTTAACTACTACATTATATTGTTTAAAACTCATACATTGAGCTCACCAAAAGCAACACTTGGAGACCTTCCTTTGCCTTTGCCACCCACAAGCTATTTATCTGCATTGTCGAACAAAAGAGAGCGTAAGCATAAAAGCTTAGTGAGGGTAAGCTCATAAAACAAACCTTCGACAATGCAGGGTCCAAGCACGAGCTACAACCAAGATCAAATGCATGATCTTACCTCTGATCCACACGAGCCATAATTATAGATGATGCATGAACATATATCCAATATCATGTCATGCTCAACATGTTTAAATCCACAACATATGAACTCACATATATTAAGCCACGTTAGCAACACATCCCAAATCACATTGGCTCACAGTTAATCACATATTGGCAACATAAACGACAATCCGTATTGGCACCTAGCTATGACTCGAATACACAGATAACCGTTGGAACTCACATCCAACAACACAACCATTACCTGGCGGTGGGATTCCACTCATCACCGTTCACGCGGAGGGGATTCCACTCATCCTCACGCCTCATCTCACGCGGAGGGGATTCCACTCATCCTCACGCCCGTCGATGGGATTCCACTCATCATCGACTAATGTAAATACAATTTCCGGGCGTACCCGTACTCCTCCTTGGTGACTCAACGCCACCAAGGCCACGCGCGACTTTTGACTCATGTGTACACACTAACATCCTAATGATCGATCATTTGTACCCAAGCATACTAGTGTCAATACTAATACATTCCACAATACCATTTATTAACAACTTCCGTGCTTAGCACGTACTCACCATGACTTACTATCATGCACAAACCACATTTCCATGCCTAGCATGTATTCACCATGATCCTCGGATCAAGCAATCACCTCATAATCTCATTTCACATGACAACACCTCATGTATATCATTAACAACCATATCACACCATATTTTGCACATGTGTATAAACATATCATATCTATCATTAACATGCATATAACAACGCATCCAACATGCCTCAACATACATGTATACAACATATACATAATCAGCATCATCACAATTTAACACGAGGCATATACAATCATTAAGGGGTGCAACCAAAGTCTCTAACTAAAGTTTGGGATTAGGCTACCACCCTAATCCCAACTCTAGGTGGGTCTACCAATCCCAACCTAGTTCACATGCTTGAACCAACACTTGAAAACCATTTAAAAAATATTTAACCACTCACCTAAGCTCCCAAGCTCAAAGACCAAGCAAGCGACCGTTCTTCAAATTCCCGGATTCACTTCCAACGCTTCACCGATGCCCAAACTCGGTTCTAATAAATCTCAAACACAAACAAAACATTCATAATCAATATCTCATCATCGGAATCAACCCGGATTAACATTAGCAAGCATCCAACACTCAAAATCAACCCCAAAACAGGATTTCCGAGCAGCCCTTAACACCCACTGAATTCTCCCATTTCAAACACTCAAACAAGCATCAATTACACCCAAAACGATCCTCATATATCATACTACCTACAGCCCCCAAATTCCAACCTTTAACAGCCCCTAAACCCACACTAAAACCCTCTAAAAACCCCTTGGAAACCCAAATCCGAAAATTGATTAAAATCATTTGAAATTTACATATGTAGCATCATTTGGCTCCTACATTCCATAACTAACCATAATAAATCATAATATTAAGATTAGCTACACAAAGGCACCATTTTTACTCAAAATATTCAAAACCTCTACTTTCCAAAAACTTCATGGAAATGAAAAAGAAGGGTACTTTTATGAAGGGGAAGATGAGGACAACTCAAAAATGTCATTACCTTTTAAAAATCTTCAAAGATGAAGCAAGGAGATGATGGTATAGTAACCCTTCATGGAGAGGAGGAGGTGTCGTGAGTTTTGAAAGAGAGAGAGGGGAGGAAGATGAGTAAAAAGTGAATTTTATTTGTTTTGTTTTATTTTAAGAGCCAAAAGTCCTTTATACCCCTAATGAGATGGGGTATTCTCAATAGTATGAAAACCATGGCTAAATGGGGTTTAAATCTAAAAACATGGTCAACCCAATTAATAAATTTGGACACAAAACCTGAAACATTATTTAAATTATAAAACTGAGCCCAAATAATATTAAAATATTATTTTCACCTAACCCCTAAACCCGGGTGTTACATATTCCAGTTAAAGTTCAGTTAGCTAAGAGGGGTGTGAAAAAACTAGAGAACACCCTCTGCCCTTTATGCAACAAAAGTGTGGAAACCGTCTCGCATATATTCATCGAATGCTACGGAGTATGGAAAATCTAGTCTAGATATTGTAAACTGATAAATATTGCTTTGGTTCTTCCAAATAATGTTAGAAGCCTCCTTGATCTGTGGGTAACATTGTGCGAAACAAATTCCAAGGAATGGTGGATGCTGGTGCCTTTTGCAATAGTGTGGTCGGTTTGGCTAATTCGAAATGAAATATCCTTTTGTGGGAAGAAGATGGATTGGTTTCAATTGGAACAAATAATTAGACTAAGACTGACTTTTTGGTTTAAAGCCAAGCACCCGAGTTGCTCTGTCTCTTCGGAGGCCGTTTTTTATCGATCCCACTTTGGCTCGGATTCAGGTGAAACTGAAAGGAGGGCAACTGAGCGTTCCTAAATGGTCCCCTCCTCCCAATGGTTTCCTGAAACTCAATACAGACGGTGCGCTATCTTTGGGTTCGGAAGGTGAAAGTGGTAGCATTGGCGGGTTATTACGCAATAAAGAAGGTTCTATTTTGTTCCATTTTTCGACAAAAGTGGGTGCCGACCCCCTGCTTGGATTGAGCTTGAAGCTCTGTAGTTTGGTGTTAAGCATTTTTATGAATCAGAGTATACAGTCCGAAACAGATTGATAGATGAGTTGGATTGCAAATTGGTGGTAGAGTGGTGCACTGGTGTGTTGGATCCCCCCACAAAGGTGAAGGAAAAGGTGGATTCAATCATTCACTGAATAAAGAACTTTGGTCTAATAATCATATGGATTCCTCGTCGATGTAATATCGAAGCGGACAGACTGGCAAAGCAAGGAATTGGTTAGATATGTCGGATGACTCACCATACTGTACTTTTATTTTCTTATTATATATTGATGTGTTGTAGACCTTTCGGATTATGATTATAATATAATGTGGTTGGGCACTCTTTTCCCCTTCAATAGGGAAGGGGTTTTTTAACGAGGCCCTGTTTCCATCTTTCAAAAAAATTATCAATTTCTTTTTGTTTTAATGTAATACTGTAAGGATGGGTGATCTGTTCCATTGGTGGCTTCGATCTGGCAGTAAACCTGGATATGAGTTTCTTAACTTCGTTGAACCTTGTGGAAAGGATTGTTTTGACAGCCGGTTGCTTTATGCATGTTGTTATGCTTAATAAAGTAGATGCATTGATAAGAAAATAATAAAAAATAAAATGAAAAAAAGGGAAATAGGGTATCGGGTATCGGGTACCCGGATAAGAGAAGTTTTGTGACCCAGACCGACCCAAAACCCCCAAAAAATAATGGGTAGAGTACCCAGCCCGTAAAATAAGGTAATTTCATTATAAATACTCGATAATTTTAAACCGGGTCGGCGGGTTGAAGGGTCAGGTAATTCAGGTCGGGTATTTTTAAACACCCCTAGTTAAGTGTGCATAGTAAAGCGACTGCAAAAGATGAAAGGTTCACTAGTCACTTCCATAGTTAAGTGTGCATAGTGAAGCGACCGCAAAAGAAATGTAGAACGTTCACGTTTATATATATCGACAAAATAGTGAACTCCCCCACAAAATATCTTTTAAAGAGGATGAGCGCTTACTACCCATTTACCTCACGAATTGGCGAATGATAAACGTTCATGTTTACATATATCGACATTTATCAACAAAAAAAAGTACAGTCTGTACACTAGAATATAAATATAATACGAGTTACATTCACGATTAATTTAGAGAAACACTAAACAGAACTACTCCCAAGACAACGCGTGATAAATGATATGTTAAGAAATGTAGTCCACGCTCAAACTAAAGATAACTAAATGTTATCCATTTCTAGCAAAGAAACAACCGCGACAACATATCCATCTTTAAAACTTAGCTCAATTAGAGTTGGCCTCCTTAAGCAACTCTAAAACTTCTTTGAAAGTTAGATCTTATCCATCTTCTCATCCAATGCTATCTAAGTATACTTCAACACCCCACCATCCACCTCAACTTTGGTTTTAATAAAATGGACGCCATAAGCTCCTTTTTTTTGTTTACTTGCACTTCATCAAAATGTTCGTAGAATAGAGCCCCCAATGAAACATCATCAGATTTAGCTCTATATCTGATATGAAGATTATTTAGGTTAACCATATTAACTACATAACCAAGGAAGCCTGGAGGGCAATGCCCAAATAGCAAGCTAAGATCAAATAAGACCAGTTTCCTTAAAGAATTTTCGAATTTAACCCTTTTCTTGATAAAACCTGCATGATTAAACATCGCATAAAATAAATATAATAAAAGTAGTCAATCACAAAGCATCCAGTTCTCGAAGATTAAATCTTCAATGTCTATAAGAACGGCTACAATATTCGTCAATCATTTCAAAAATAATAAGTATCATACAAGTATTACCTCATACCCTCTAGGCAGATAACATTAAATCCGCCACTTATAGATAGGGATGTTCAATCGGTCGGTTCGGTTAACCGACCGAACCGAACTTTCAAAATTTCATTAACCGAATTTTTTTCATATTAACCGTTAACCGAACCGAAAATTTTCGAAAATTTTTAACCGAACCGAAAAAAGTTCGGTTAATTCGGTCGGTTTTCGAATTAACCGAAATTTGTTATAAAATTTTGGGTAAATCACCCAAATGGTCACTAAACTATTTTAAAATAATCTTTTTAGTCAATAAACTTTCAAAAATTATAAAATAACCATTAAACTTATCGAACTATTACAAAATAGTCATTAACTTGCACGTTATAAATTATTGATAAATCATTTTGCGCTAATTTGATAAAGTTTAATGACCATTTTATAATATATCAAAAATTTTAATGACTATTTTATAATTTTTAAAAACTCAGTGACTAAAAATAAATATATGAAATATATAATATATAAAAATTTCTATTAAATCGGTTAATTCGGTTAATTAACCGATTTCGAACCGAATTAACTGATAACCGAAGTTTAAAAAAATCATTAACCGTTAACCGACCAAATCTAAAATTAACCGACCGATTAACCGAAAAAATTTCGGTTCGGTTCGGTTAGTTCTCGGTTTTAACCGAAGTTTGAACACCCCTACTTATAGATTCACTATTCCGCCCATATTGCTCAGCAACACACTTTGAATCAGAGGATTTGCACACAACAACACACACTTGTCCTTCACCAAAGCACCCCCTGCCTGTAGGTGTTCATCGCAGTAAACGGCTAAATCTTAGCCTTCCAAATACAATTGTTTGCCGACAGAGACAAACCAAGTAAAATAACGACGCCCCTCCATATTTACAAGACGAAGTCTATATATGTTATTCATCCCTATAAATAAAGAGTCCAACCAGCTCACATATTGTTACAAAAACAAAATCTATAAAAGACGAAAAAAACAATATTCTACTTATTACGCCGAATATGAAAATTTTGGAATCAAAGGTCCCTTATTTATAATAAAGGAAAGGAATACCATGTAAGCGTTTAAAATTTAAATCTTGAAAACTGCGAAGACATACAGTTAAGTCTGAGATCTCGAACCGATGCCTAAAAATACGCAACCTCGAAACACCCAATCAATAAATATACCAGTTCAAACTCGCACCTATTACTAGTTCAAATCTCTCCCTCCAAGGACTCTGGTACGCACATCCCATTCACTCCCAAGCCATGTAAGAAATTACTGCATTATTAAACCAAACTAGCACAAAGAAAAACAAATGACCATTGCCTCCAACGACACGTAACTTATTCCCAGTTAATGATAAAAAAAACACATGAAGGATATTTAGAATTCAGCCCAATGGGAATGAGCAATTATTATTTTCACTGGAAAGAGTTGCTCACAAAGGTGATCACTAACACCATACCTTTCTCAAATCATTACGCTAGTAAAGGACTGTTGTACAATGTTCTTACATCCATGCAATTCTCTCCTCAAACTAAGCTCCCAAGACTACTAAACATATGTAACATAAAAGGACCGAGTCACCTAAATTTCCATCGTTCGCAAGCGAGAGCGCACAATATCCAAGTGGAGTATAAATCCGGAGATGTAAGTATTCGAATAGTTTGAACTAAGATAACGATAGCATACAAAGATATTAGCACGCGAATGAGCGTATAATAGTCCAGATTGTCGCACCCAGGGGTCAAGACCCTAAAACTAGTATATTCAATATATGATAGTACACGAAGATATTAGCACGTGAATGAGCGTATAATATGCCAAATTATCGCATCCGGGGGGCAAGACCCTAAAACAAGCATATCCAATATATGACAGCACACGAAGATATTGGCACACAAATGAGCGTATAATAGACCAAGTTATTGCACCCAGGGGCAAGACTCGAATACAAGAATACTTAGTATGTGATAACATTCAAAGACACAAACATGCGAATGAGCGTATAAAATCCAAATATATAGTTAAAATCTTTTTATAGTAAATTAACAACTACTCTAAGAATAAATACCGTTTCAAGGTCATTTCGGCCACACCATCAATTAACCTTCATATCAATATTAGACTGAACACATGAAAATGGTAAACTCGCCTTCATTTTTCTGTTCCCTGGCATGATGCCCGCCATCGTCACAAACACACACAACTGACAAATGAGCAAACATTAGCAGCTTCAGATAAACAGTCACGAAGGAACACAAGACTTACTTGCTAATCAAGTTATGAGAAACTAACCCAAAAGCGCATTATTTATAGTAGAAAAAGGAAAAATAAAGTGTCAAGACTCGGCGACCAAGGTTCAAATTTTAGAAACTACTCAGACAAACAGTTAATTTCAAGATTTTAAAACCTTCAATAGACGCCTAAAATCACGCAATATTGATAGCTCCCATCAATAACTGCACAAATACAAAATGTACAACAACTATAACCTATCTTATTATTCTCTCCTGACAGCTTGTCCTGAGTTGTCCAATCACAATGATAGCGACACAACTACTCACTGCCCAAAGAAAAAACTGATGCGCCGCTACCAAACGCCAATGAACATCAAAGCGCGAGAAATTTGGTAAATATCCATTCACCCACAGAGCCTCATGACTATAATTAATGAAATTTTATATCAAATCGATCACACGAGCTCTACAGCGAACATTAATAAATGTAGTCCATTCCTTCCCTAAATGAGAACAAAAGAACAAGCGTACAAAATAGTAACTATTTAGTAATTTGCATTTTTATTTAATAATCTGCATCATATAATTTCAAACATAATTTCCTTATCATCACACAAGCAAACATGCCATTCCCTGCATAATCCCTTTTCATAATTTAAACTCAATGGTTCACATTTCCAGGCTTGCAAAGGCCACTTTATATTCTTCCCTCGCCTGTGGGGCAATTGTTGGTACATGCAAACCCTTACCATGCAAACACCCAATCAACAGACCGCCTGCGAACTGCCAACTATGACCCTTCGCAAACTCGACATGCGAACATAACTCCAAATCACATGACGATGCACGTGATCCGCACCGACACTCGAGTCATGACAGCTCGACTCACTAACACACTTGTCCTCCTTGGTTGACACGTGTACACCCCCTTCCAATCCCTTATAAAGGATCTTCTACCTCTAAATGAGTGCTCTCTCGGATCTTCCTCTCTCAGGATATGAGACCTAAAGAGCAACCACTCTCTCAATTTTCCTCCACCATAATAGCCAGAGACAACCACCAAGGAGTGTTGAACACATTCATGATCAAAAAAAATATTTTGTATTGAATGTAATAAATAAAAATTTTCAAAAATTGTCATAAAGGATAATCTAAAAAAGATAAAAGTTTTATTGAAAAAAATCTAAACAGCTCTAAAAAGATACACATGTAAACATGTCAGAGACGTGTTAATTGTGCCAAACCATATGGAGGAAAATGCACGTTTGAATTGGATCATAACTTTAACTTCACTTCTGAAAGGTAGTAGAATCAATTATTGTATATAAATATTTTTTCAAAGCTAGTATCCCATCAATGTGTAATACAAATCAATTCTTTGCATTACATCAATTTTCCAACACTTGGCATTTTACACTAAAAACCCTTTTAAAAAAGTAATTTATGTAAATGACCCCCTACCAAAGTTATGTAAAAAAATAACCCCCCAAATCTGCCACGTAGGGCGTCCTTGTGTTTTGCACAATGCGATTATAGACCTCGTGCGATACAAAAAGCGAGTTTTGTCCGACGTGGGCCACCTTTTCATATTCTGAAATTTAAAATTAGTGGATGCGACCTCGCGTTTTAGGAAATGTGAGGTCCCCGAGAAAATGAAAATATCGCGTCTAAATTAAAATATACCTTGCATTTTGAAGAAAGTGAAGTCTTCGAAAATCCATGCTTGAATACAAGGGTGTATAGGCATGTTCGAGGCATTTTATCGTGCCATTAGGCTGACAATTTTGGTAATTTTTAAGCTTAGATACGTAGTATTGGAACTTATCTTCCATTTGAGATTGATATTGGCACATACGAGACATTGCACATTGTATTAAAAACGCATTGAAAATGCTTCCAACACCTGTTTAAGAAGTTGAAATGGCTTGGTAGGTATGTTGAAGGTGTTTTTCCGGGTTATTATTAGAATAATCTTCGTAATAGTAAAACGTTAGAGGCTTAGTATTGGAACTTATCTTTCATTTGAGACTGATATTGGCACATAATAGACTTTTTGAATGGTATAAAAATGGCCATGAAAATGGTTCCAAACCTTAGTTTTGGGCATGAATAAAAAGGTAAAATGCTTAGAATCATGTTTGATGGGTTTATCTGGAAAGTTAATCGCCGCATTTGCGTAATCCTTAAGCTTAGAGGCGTATAATTGTAATTAAAAAGAATTGTAATTAAAAAATAAGGAGCTAAAAATTTTAGTCATTCAGTAATTGTAATTATAAATCACGATGAAATTATTAATTTGAAACAAATACATAAAATGAATAAAATAAATTATTGAAGCCCTAAAATGTAGAAAAATGGCACCATAGATCGTCTAAGTTGTTGGAGCCCTAAACCTTCGTCCATGATGTGGGCAGTTGAGAACTAGATTCACGGATTTTGTGAGTCCCCAATAATCAACATCATCTGCAACACATATGTCTCCAACAACGTTACATGCGGTGGTCTTGAACCACTCATTCCTTGATATTGCGATCTTTCATAGCGCTTCAACCAAAACATGAAAGACACATATCATCAATATTATTAACCGACCAAAATAATGTAGACACCGTATAAATACAAATACTTATACCAATAGATCGCAATATTAGGGAAATAAATTTGTAAAATAATTTCCTTGAAACGTGATATGTTGCCATTAGTAGCAACATTTGTATATTCTCTTCAGATCTAATACAAAATTTTCTCAAGCGAGAGAAAATATCGGTGGGTTTGGTTTCCCTCGTTTCTACCTTATATAGTCAAACATTCGCCCTCTCCGAAGCATGAGGTATTTGGTCACATTTTAAACAGACCTCGTGTTTCACAAAACGCGAGGTATACAGAGATTCCTAACATGGCAGGAGAAGTACATTGGACCTTGCTACATACAGAGCATGAGGTTCATTTTTTTAATTATGATTGAAATGGTTTGAGCGAATTGTAGATGTAATTGTAAGTAATTTGTTGGGTTTTTAGGTGCTCGATTTCCTTCAACCGTTCTAGCTCGCCAATTGTGGAGAAGTTGGATTTTTGGGTGTTTTAGTGGGAGGTGAAAAATACGCAAATGACACAAGGAATTATAGTGGTTCAACCTTCTAACCCAGGTCTACATCCACTATCTTAGCTCCTCACTAAGGATTTCAACAAATTCACTCTTGAATTTCGTCCCCTTTTCTCGGCTTAGGAGGAAACCGTTACAACGATTAAGCTAACTAGCCTTAGCTTAATTAAACACTCTCTTACAAGAGAAATTCTTAAGCAAACTTGAAATCCCTCTAAAAGGTATTTGGTTGCACTATAAAGCTCTCACCCAAAATCTAAACACTTGAGCAAATCTAACAATATTTAGCTCAATAGTGTTGTCTATACAAGAAATGGACAATTTAAGCTCTAAGACAATTTCTTGATCATAGTGTTGTTGACAATTGAAGCATTAACCATTACTTGATGCTTGGAGGCCCCTTTTATACTCCTAATAGAGTTTGTAGCCGTTGAGGACCGTTGGGATGTTTTGGAGCCGTTGGAGACTTAATTTCCCACCATAAATGATGTTCTGCAGACGTCCGTTTCGAAATACTCGATCCCATTTCGAAACGCTCTTCTTCAGAACTAGTTGTTGAAGTATGATGCAGCAAGCCGTACCGAAACGCCTATGGTCGTTTCGAAACCCTTCTATCCGTATCAAAACGGTTACAACTCATTTCGGTACGATTAATAGTTAGGCTGCAAATTAAATTACCGTTGGGAAAAAGCCGTTGGGGAAATAGCCGTATCGAAATGGTGAAGCTCGTATCGAAACGCTATGTAAAACCCTCGCCCAAATTAAAGCCCATTTCGAAACAGACAAGGCTGTATCGAAACGTTTTGTCTCTGTGAATGTCCGTTTCGAAACGCCTAGGGGTGTTTCGAAACACCTGGGTGGTTTTGTAAAGTTTGACTTTAGAAAGTGCATTAAAACCCCTTTAAAACTTCTTCAAACACATTTTCAAGTTGTTTGGACTTAAAATCATTTTGAAATCTTTTCAATTTAATCCAAAACTATTTTTTCAATTATTATATCAAAACATTAGTTCTTCATAATTGTTATTTAAAACTGAGAATTGTAATTGTAGATGTAAAATTATAGATGATGTGTGATTCTAATTAGTAGGTGTAACAAGCGTGTGAAAATGGTTTCGAAGCTTTTTTATGCTCAGAATAACAATGTAAGTTTATTACTTTTTAAACAAATACATAAAATAAAGAAACTAGATTATGATAGTTAGGCCACATAAAATGAAGAAACTAGATTATGGCAGTTAGGGCAATAATCCTGGTCAAAGATGGCATCTTGTACATAACCAGGTCAAGGTCAGCGACATTCGCACATATCCTATTGTACCCCTAAAGATGCATTGACAATGTGAACAGTTAAGGATTTTGATGTCCTCCCAAAGGTTGCAGTCGCAACCCACTCCTATCATCAGCTGTAATGGTAGAAGCTTTGACTCCAATTACAAGCGATGGTCATCACCTAGTCTCCACGATTAAGGTGTAAAAATAAGTTACCCGTAACCTCACCAAGTATGTTCAGAGAATTGTCGACACTTTAAGAAGAGCACGTTTTTCTTGATATTGTGATCCGTCGTTCATCTTGAACAAAAACGTGGAACATCTCTCTCACAAAAATTGTCAGCCTATGAATGGAAGATAAATATTTCAGAAATGTTGTTTGTTGTCATTTGGGGTGGTGATTTTTTTTTCTTCAGATATGATTGTAATCAGCAGCAGTTTAGAAAAAAATTGGGTTGATAGCAAGCAAAAGCCGGTGACTAAGTTTGTTTGTTTGGCCTAACTTCTATTTATACAGACATGCCTTACGTTTTGCAAAATGCGACTTCCATAGAGATTCGACGTATAAGGACAGAGAACTGCTAGATTACTAGACCTCGCATTTTGCAAATAGCGAGGTCCATTTAATTTAGGCTTAACTACTGGGATAGTCACTTATGTTATCCCTCAATACAGAGTTGGTCACCGATTTTGAAAAACGACCAGTAAGGTCACTTACGTTTTTAGGGCATAAACTTTTGGTCACTCAGTCGTTTGTTGCCGTTAAACACTGACGAATTGCTGACCTGTCAACGAAAAAATAAGGGTAAATTACTACAATGGCCATTAAAGTTTATCTCATGTACATTTGTGCTCCCCAATTTAAAAAATAAACATTATAGTCACTAATAAAAATGTTTCTTTATAATTTCACCCTTGAATTTTTAAAAATTAATTTTTCAACCCTAAAACTTTACAATCAATTAGTATAATAATATTATAAAGGCTTAAATGAAAATTAGGTGCCCAAAATATACCATTTTTAAATTTAGATGCTCAAATTGCTCCTATTTAATAACTAAACTTTCAAATTGCTTCTATTTTTTTCACTCTGGATTGTTTTTAATATTATTGTAACATGACATGTCATTTTTTATTATTGTTAAATTAAAAATAATTTTAAAATAAAATAAAATAAAATAATTTTTATTATTATTAAATTTAAAATATTTTTTTAAATATTACTTCTTAAAATAATTTAGGTGGTTAAAGTTTTTTTTTTGTAAAAATAGGTGCCCAAATTTACCATAGTTACAATTTTAGTTGTCCGGCTGTTAAATGAGTGTTAGAAAAATTGTCAACCAATCGATACTTGACACGTGACATTAATTTTATTAATTTTTAATAGAAAATACTTAGAACTTTCAAATTATTATAAAATCTCAAAATTTGACAAGTTTCACAAAATAGTCTCTAAATCTCAAAAAATTCCCAAACTTTCGTCGTCGATTGTCGCCGGTTCTACCGTCAGTTGTCGTCGCTGACCACACCCACTTAGTTGCTGGACCAAGGCGAACATTTTTCCTAACACAGCGTCGTCAGAAACGCCCAACGGCGTGCAACCAAACGTCAAACACGAAATCGACGTTCGCGTTTGACGTTCGACTGCACACCGTTGGGTGTTTCCGGCGATGACGTGTTAAGGAAAATTGTCGCCTTGGCCCGGCGACCAAGTGGGTGCGGTGGAAGCGGCGTCAGTCTACGACGAAAGTTTGGGAATTTTTAGGGATTTAAGGATTGTTTTGTGAAGCTTGTAAAATTTTGAGATTTTATAATAATTTGAAAGTTCTGAGTATTTTCCATTAAAAAAATTTAAAAAATAAAATTAATGTCACGTGTCAAGCACCGATTGGTTGACAATTTTTTTAACGACCATTTAACAACCGGGCACCTAAAATTGTACCTATAGAAACTTTGGACACCAATTTTTACAACAAAAAAATACTTTAGACACCTAAATTATTTTAAAAACTAATATTTTTTTAAAATATATTAAATTTAATAATAATAAAAATAATTTTATTTTAAAATTATTTTTAATTTAAAAATAATAAAAAAATGACATGACATATAATAATAATAATAATAATAATAATAATAATAATAATAATAATAATAATAATAATAATAATAATAATAATAATAATAATTCGGAGTGAAAAAATAGGAGCAATTTGAAAGTTTAGTTATTATATAGGAGCAATTGGGGCACCTAAGTTTAAAAAGGGTATACTTTGGGCACCTATTTTTCATCAAGCATTTATAATATTATTGTACTAATTGATTGTAAAGTTTTAGGGTTGAAAAATAATTTTTTAAAAATTTAAGGGTGAAATTATAAAGAAACATTTTTATTAGTGACTATAATGTTTATTTTTCTAAATTGGGGAGCAAAAATGTACATGAGATAAATTTTAATGGCCATTGCAGAAATTTACCCTTATTTTTCGTTGCCAGGTCAGCAATCCGTCATGTCTCTAAACTTTAATCTTAAACTCCAGGGAGTTTATTTGTGATGAATGGGCGATCGGAGCAATCTCAAGGGCGATCGGAGCAGACTCAAGGGCGATCCCAACGTCAGGTATGGACATTATTTGTGATGAATCTCCCATTACAATTGCATTGGAAGGGTGTGTGGCAGGTGTTTGACAGGCATGGGAGAGTTTTGGATGTTTTCATACCCAAAAAGAAATCGAAGGAAGGAAAAAGGTTTGGGTTTGTGCGAATGGGATCAAAAACTGATGCGGACAGGGTAATTGAGAGGTTGAACGGCTTCAGATTGTATGGGGCTTGGATTAGGGTTTCGTATGCAAAAAGGGAGGCGAGATCAGAATATTGGAGAAAGAAAACGATGGAGAAGCAATCGAATTCGATGAGGGCTAACTCACAGAAATCAATCGAGAAAGACGCGAATTCAACGAAACCAAGGACGGAGACGGAGCATGAAATAGACGAGAACAAGAGGACAAGAAACACACTAAGAGATAACAGAATTGTGGAAGGCGTGGTGGATACCGATAAAATGGAGATTCTCGACAAATGCGCCGTGGGATTTTGTAAATCGCCATTCAAACTTCGTGAGCTTGCGATGGAATTTCGGAAGGCAAAGTTGAACGGTTTCTCAATTATGAGAGTGGCGGGCTCAATGATATTGTTGATGTTTGAGAACGTTGATATTCGCTCGCGACTACTAGCGGATTAGGTGTTTGAGGAGTGGCTGGAAAATGTAATGCCGTGGAATGTAACATTGGGACTGCCGAATAGGAGAGTATGGTTGTCCGCCAGTGGAATTCCTATCCACGCATGGTCCGAAGGTACGTGCCGGAATATTGCTGATTTGTGGGGTGATTTCATACAATTGGATGGGGAGTTGATCGCGCCGTCATCGTTTGAAAGATTTCGGTTCCTAATCGAGACGGATTGGCTGGAAACGATAGATGAGGTACTGATCGTGAGTGTTGGGGGACAATCGTTCAGGGTACATGTGTTGGAGACGGAGGAAATTTTGGGCGTAAAATGTGATTGTTGTTGCGGGGTAGAGGATGAGTCTGGGGATGTGCCAGCGGGCAGTGATGATGGCTCGAACGAGGCGCAATTAAATTGCCGTGGTGAAGGGGGCAGTAGTCATACGGATGGGGACACAATTGTGCTGGACTCAATCTCAGGGGCAACACATACGGTGATGCACTAGAATGACTTGTGGAAGGATCAATATGGCGTTGCGATGGAACTTGAGAAGGTCTCGACTAAGGACACTTCATGGTTAGCGGATGAGGATGTGGGGCTGGTGTCACGCCATACAGCTGATCAGATACAGCTTGTGGGTGAGGAATATGCGAGAGCTTTGAGTGAGGAAATTCACGATACACCGCTGGAGATTGGAATAGATGAACATCAAAGGCAGCAGGGGATAAGATCAGAAATTGAGAGAGTTGGCAAAGCGATAGTTGTTGAAAAAAATGGGGAACTTCGGAGGGTGAGGAATTTATCTGAAATTCTATTAGATGAATTATCCCCTGAAAAGAGGCAAGAAGCAGAGAAAAAATTGGTGAAGAGGGGTAGAGGCCGGCCAAAAAAGAAATTGA
The DNA here is from genome assembly GCA_030270665.1 of Hibiscus trionum. NCBI lineage: Eukaryota > Viridiplantae > Streptophyta > Magnoliopsida > Malvales > Malvaceae > Hibiscus > Hibiscus trionum. Next base: position 73,061,016 of record BSYR01000003.1, on the reverse strand, counting down.
CTAACTCGCAGGATTTTGCAAATGTTTCCCTCTCGGATTCCGATTTTGAGAATAGGAAGAAGTCGATAATTAAGGAGGCGAGGGAGACATTAGCGTTGGGGAAGTATATTGGTGCGGAGGCAATTGGCAACGAGGAACACATAGTACAGGATTTAGCAAGGCTAATTGCGGATCGTGAGGAAAATCCATAGCAGCTAGGGATGCGAATGTTGTCGTGGAACATAAAGGGTTTGGGATCGAGTGTGAAGCGGAGAGCGGTGCAAAGTTTGGTACGACAACATAGATGTGAGCTGCTGATTTTACAGGAAACAAAAATGGAGGAAATCTTAGGCAAAATGGTGAGTAGATTGTGGTCATCGGACGAGTTTGAATTTGCTTATGCTCCAGCTAGGGGAGGATCCGGGGGTATTGTAGTGATATGGGATATGACACGGTTTAAGGCAGAATCGGTGAGAATTGGTGCTCGATTTGTGACGATCGAAGGTGTGTGGATCCTTGACGATTGGCGTTGCGGTGTGATTGGGTTATATGCGCCTTATGTGGTGAATGAACAAGGGGAATTGTGGACAAGAGTGACGGAGGAGATGACGAATAAGGAGATCCCTTGGTGCGTGGGAGGAGATTTTAACGAAGTGTTGCATCCGAAAGAGATGAGGGGCGGTGTAACAAGGACGAGGGGTATGATTAAGCTACAGGAATTTGTGGAAACAAATGCGTTGCTGGATATGCCGTTGAGGGAGAGATGTTATACTTGGTTTGGTCCGGGTAAACAGTGTAGTCGTCTTGATAGGTTCTTATTGACATCGGATTGGTTGGACAAATTTCAGGAGTTGCACTTGATTGGCTTATCACGGGGAGTGTCGGATCATGTGTCGTTGTTGTTGGTAAGTGATCCTAGGGATAGTGGACCGAAGCCATTCCGTTTTATGAATGCTTGGTTGTTATCAAAGGGATCGCTGGAAAAGATGGGACTCGAATGGGAGAGATTGGGGACATCAGATGTGGGTTGGGGGAGGTTGAATATTTTGGCGAAGTTGCGAGGGATGAAATCGTATCTCAAGAGGTGGAATGAGCAATCGTTTGGGAATATAGATGGCCGTATCAAACTGTCGACTAAAAAATTGGATGCAATTGATGGCATGGTAGAGAATGACTCGGCTACATGGGAGGACATAGAGGATCGGTGGAAGCTAAATGTGGAATTGTGGAGGCTATCGAAACTACGTGAGGCGCATTGGCGCCAAAAGTCGAGATGGGCGTGGTTAAAGGAAGGTGATCAGAATACACACTTCTTCCACCGGGCTGCAAAGATACGTGTGATGCGTAACTCGATTAGAGGGGCGTGGTGGCATGGTCGATGGGTAACGGAACCGACGCATTTGAAAGCTTATTTTTTCTTTGAATTTAGGAAACATTTTAAGCGTATTGAGATGGCGGGATCGATGGAGGCATTGGTAGATTTTCCTTGCCTGAACGAGTTTGATGTGACATGTTTGGAGGTGGATTTCACCGAAGAGGAAGTTCGGGAAGTGTTGTGGAGCTGTGAAGGATCGAAAACACCAGGTCTGGATGGGTTGACCTTTGAGTTTTACAAAAAAGGTTGGTCTTTTTTAAAGAGCGACGTGATGAATTTTGTTACGGATTTTGCGAAATCGGGTAAGCTTCCGTCGAGGGTAAATTCAACTTTTGTAGTACTGATTCCGAAAAAGGAGAATCCGAAAGTGGTTAGTGATTATAGACCAATCTGTCTCTTGAATTCATTATATAAAATATTAGCTAAATGTTTAGCAAAAAGATTACATGAGGTGCTGCCAAAATTGATTAGTGATGTGCAATCCGGATTTGTTCGGGGGAGGCAGATTTTAGATGGTATTTTGGTGGCAAATGAATCAATTCATTCGATGCAGAAACGACAAGGTGGTGAGGGGGTCTAATTTTAAAATTGGACTTTTCGAAAGCTTATGACTGTATTAAGTGGGATTGTCTGGATCATATTTTGCGCAAAATGGGATTTGGAGCGATATGGCGTAAATGGGTGATGGAGTGTGTATGTACAGCAAGGTTGTCGATTCTAGTCAATGGCTCGCCGACGGGTGAATTTGAAATGCAGAGGGGATTACGACAGGGTGACCCGCTGTCGCCTTTACTCTTTGTAATCGTGGCCGAACTACTACATTAATTTTTGCGTAATGCCATGCGATTGGGAGTGTTTAATGGGGTGTTAGTGGCCGAGGGATGTGTGGTGTCACATTTGCAGTTTGCGGATGACACGATACTTTTCTTCCCGGCAAAACTTGAGTATGCAAGAGATTTGAAGCGTATTTTGACGTGTTTTGAGTACGCATCCGGTTTGAAAATTAACTTTGCTAAGTCAAGGTTGTATGGGGTGGGGGTGGACGAAGAATTAATGTCGCGGACTGCTTCTATTTTGGGGTGCGAGCGTGACACATTACCGTTTATTTACTTGGGGTGCCTTTGGGTGTCAATCCGCGAAGTTTACAAATGTGGGATCCGTTAATCCAACGTTTCAGAGACTGTTTGGCGGGTTGGAAACATGATACATTGTCCTTCGCGAGGAGGTTAGTCTTGATCAATTCAGTTTTATCCACATTACCTTTATACTATATGAGTTTATTTATGGTGCCGAGGAGTATAATAAATAGGATTGATCGTATCCGACGTAGATTTTTGTGGGGTGGTTCGGACATTAAATTAAAATTTAGTCGAGTGAATTGGTCAATTGCTTGTAGACCACGACGCCTTGGGGGCTTGGGAGTGGTTAATCTGCGCGCAAGAAATTTAGCGCTATTAGCCAAATGGAGATGGAGATACGCGATGCAAGAAAATTCACTTTGGCGAGAAATTATTGATTCGAAATATGGTTGTGGTGATATTAAATGGTGGCCAAAAGAAGTGGGGTTACGGAAGATGTCGTCCATTTGGCGACAAATTGTTACCATACATGATGAGGGCGAGGTGAATGGTTTGATGTGTAGGGAAGCATTTATGTGGCAATTGGGTGATGGCGAGAAAATTATATTTTGGCAGGATGTGTGGTGTAGTGGTGAGCCTTTGGCAGCCTTGTTTCCGAGATTATACCGCCTTGTGATTGAGAAGGGGATGACGATAAAGGGGTACACGAAGGGAGGAAATTTTGAACATGAGGAATGGGGTAAGTTCTTTGTTCGCCCATTGCGATCGTTGGAACTCAATCAGCTACAGGAGGTTCGTGCGTTATGCTGGAATTTTCATCTTTTTTCGGCACAGTGTGATCGGCTAGTATGGATACATTCCAAGACCGGTGAGTTTTCTGTGGCGAATTTGTTTAAATTGATGCAATCGTTTGGGCTGGAGGTGGATGCGGAACTGAATATGATTTGGAGGATGCCGATACCGCCAAAGGTTCAATATTTTGTATGGTTTGCTTGGCTGAACAGATTGCCAACGATGGAGGTTTTGATCGCACGGGGGATGCCGTTAGCGGGGGAGGGGGCCTGCTGTGTGTGGTGTCGGGCAAGAGAGGAGACACTCGACCATATCATGGTCCAATGCCCAGCGGTTTGGGACGTGTGGACTGGATTTTTCCGGTGGTGGGGTGTTGATATGGTGCAGCCGTGGAGGGTAAGGACATTGCTGGATATGTGTTTTGATTCCTTGTTTATGGGACAGATGCGAGACTGGTGGTTGGCGGGGTGTGCAGCGACACTTTGGTCACTATGGTTGGCTCGAAATAATGGTTTGTTTCATAAAATACGGGCGACATCGGGGGAAATTATTTTTCTAATCAAGCTGCGATCGATGTATTGGGTGCGGATGGTAAGTAGTGATTGTGTGATTTTGGAATCGGCGTGGTGGGATTCTCCATGGAAGTGTGAAACTAATACACCGGTTGCATTATTACGGGCTAATGTACAGTGGGAAAGACCACCGACGGGTGTGTTTAAATTCAATGTAGATGGGTCGGCGAGGGGAAAGCCGGGTAAAGCAGGATGTGGGGGTGTGTTAAGGGATGAATTTGGGAGTATTTTTGATATATTTTCAGGTCCGATAGGGGTTGCAGACTCGAATGAAGCAGAGCTCCAAGCTATTTGTCATGCGTTAGAGATTGTGGTAGATTCGGGGTGGGAACAGCGCCCATTAGTGGTGGAGTCGGATTCCACAACGGCTGTGGCATGGGTAATGTATTTGGAGAAACGGCCGTGGATGTTTTGGCGTTGGTTTCGGCGGATTGATGAGGCGTGTGAGGCGTTGAACGATGTATGTTTTCAACATGTTTACAGAGAGGCGAATAGGCTTGCGGATGTTCTGGCAAAGAGTGGTGTAGATAGGCCAAATTGGTTTAAACAATGCGCTTAGATTATTCGATTATTTGGTTATTGGTGTTTGTTCTGTATACACGCTCATGAGTACTCTTTTCCTCTGTAGGATTTAGAGAGGTTTTTAACGAGGCTTGTGAGCGTGATGGTCATGTATGTTCAAATCTTAATAAAACATGCATGTTGCCGATTAAAAAAAAACAAACGGCTGGGTGACCAAAAGTTTACACCCCGAAAACGTAAGTGACCTTACTGGTCGTTTTTCAAAATCGGTGACCAACTCTGTACTGGGGGAAAACATAAGTGACTATTCCAGTAGTTAACCCTTTAATTTAATATAATTTTAAAGATTTAGTGTAAAAAGGTTGTCAAGAATTGAAAATAATTTGGTATTGGCACATAATAATTAACCTCCGTAACCATGTAAAATAATCACGTTTAAAATGGTTCCAACCCTAGTTTTTGTCCAAGAATAAGAAGTTGAAATGGCTTGGTAGGCATGTTGGAGGTGTTTTCCCGGGTTATTATTAGAATAATCTTCGTAATAGTAAAACGATGAGGCCTAATATTGATACTTATCTTTCATTTTAGACTGATATTTCCAAAGACGAGACGTTGTAAACGGTATAAAAATCGCGATGAAAATGGTTCTAAACCTTGTATTTGTGCATGAATAACAATGTATACAAAAGCGGTCAATTGTTGGGTTAGGCCACGTAGACAAAATAAATTACATAGAGATTGATTTAGACAAAAGGTTTAAGACTCATTTAGACGAAGATGCTATAGTTTGTCCGAGTTATACAACCGTCGAGATGTGTCGTTGATGTATACAAATGGCGTCATAGATCGTTGTGGTTGTTGGAGCGCGTTTCAATTTTCTTTCGCGACATAAAAATTCGAGGACTAGCTTTGTGGATTTCGTGAGTACACGATAATCATCATCATCCATGATGCAAGAAGCTCCAACTACGTTACATGCGATGATCTTTTTGCAGCCTTCACGATGAAGACGTACGAAGAAGTTACCGACAACCTTGAACAAAAGGTCAAGACCGATCCCTGCACTTGAAAAGGACCACTCATTCCCTGATATTGCAATCTGTCGCAGCGCTTCAACCAAAACACGAAAGACACATATCGCCAATATTATTAACCGACCAAAATAATGCAGTCATCGTATAAATGCAACTACATATAGCAACAGATCACAATATCATGGAAATTAATTTGTAAAACAATTTTCCTGATACGTGATCTATTGCATTAGTAGAAACAGTTGAATATTATCTTCAGATTTGATACATATTTGTTTCAAGTGATAGCAATTTTCCGGTGGGTTTGTTTAGTCGTCTTATATAGGCAAATATTCCCGCGAATTAGATGGACCTCGCGTTATGCTGAACGCGAGGTCTACAGAGATTCCTGACGTGGCAGGAGAAGAACAAGTGTCATGTACGCATACGTTGCTATGTGCATAGTGCGAGGTTGAACGGATTTAAATTTATTTTAATAGTAATTAACATCAGATTTGTGCAAAGACTACGATAACACAGAAACTCGCTCATTTATCATACATTTCAACAAAATGTAATTTAGGTTGTTAAGTTTATTACTTTTAAACAAATACATCAACTGAAGAAAATTAGTTCATATGGGGATTTGAGCGGTTCAGACATTTGTTCTTTTGGTGCCTTGGATTCTCACATATACTGCATAATTTCTGTTGTCCAATTTTTTTCTTGATGTTCAACCAAATCCTCTGGACAATAAATCCGTGTTGATCGTGGACAACCCTCTTTTTTGCATCGTAGTGCAAAATCTGGCCATATTATAGGTTCACCATCAACTGCGACTCGATCAACTTCATTCCCGATGGGAGGGAACTTGTATTCATAAACATTGGATATGGTTTCGAGTAAGTATACTGGGTCAACCAGTTGCATGTAGCCTAACCGTACAGACGAACAAGCAGCAATGGCATTCAAACATAGGTACTTGAATGTTTGGAATACTCCGCACTCGCAGCGCCTATCTTTCAAATTAACCTCGTACGTGTTGCGCTGTATGTGTTGGGTTTTTAGGTGCTCGATTCCTTCAACCGATCTTGCTCACCAAGTGGTGGAGAGGTGGAATTTTGGGTGGATGTGGTGTGGAAGCTAAAAGATAAATGACACAATGATTTAGAGTGGTTCAACCTTCTAACCAAGGTCTACATCCACTACCTTAGCTTCCCACTAAGGATTTCCAATCAATCCACTATTGATTCGTCCCCTTTTCTAGGCTTAGGAGGAAATCCTTATACACCGATCAAGCTTTCTACTCAAAGCCTTGATCAAACCCTCTTTACAAAGAGAAAAGATAAGCAAACTTAAATCCCTCTAATAGGTGATTGTTTGCACAAATAAGCTCTCACCCAAAACCTAAAACACTTGAGCAAATTTGACAATTTTGGCTCACTAGTGTTTGTCTATACAAAGAAATGACAATTTAAGTACAAAGACAATTCTTGATCATTTGTTGATTGACAATTGAAGCATTAACCATTACTTGATGCTTGGAGGTCCCTTTTATACTTCTTAATGAGTTTGTAGTCGTTACTAGCTGTTGGGGATGAATTGGAGTCGTTGAGGACTTTATTTCCCTTCATTAATGATGTTCTGCAGCCTTCCGTATCGATACGCATGGACCCGTATCAGTACGGCCTTTATCAGAAACTAGCCGTTGGGCTCTTGCCAGCCTAGGCGTATCGATACGCTTGAGGACGTATCGGTACGATATGACGTTTAAAAGACCGTTGGGAAATATGACCGTTGGGGTTGTTAAAATGGGATCAGTACGTTGACTAGGCGTATCGATACGATCCCTCACCGTATCGAAACGACCAAGCCTGTTTCGATACGGGTTTTGGTAGTGACCAAACTGGGCAAAAAAGGTATCGATACGGGTTGGACCGTATCGGTACGGGTACTTTGAAAACACAAGTTTGGTTGTTTTAAAGCATGAAGAACATTGCCAAAAACCTTTTAAAATACCTCAAACTCATATTCAAGTTGTTTGGACTTAAAACCAAGTTTTAAATTCTTTTCAAATTAGTCCAAAACATTTTTCAATTATTATATCAAAACACTAGTTCTACAGTATGCCTTCCAACAGCCTCGAATATTGTGGTACTTCGAGCAATTGATGCCGACGCGAGAAACATGTAGCAATCATCGCATTTGAATACTTCGCAAAGTTTTGAAATTTATCGCGAAGCTCTGGGTGGACGATGTGGCCACCTTTCATATGGTCCCCTGCTTTCTTTCCCAATGTTGTAAATAGGGTAGCCAACCGATAATATGTGGCATTGACAACAGAGGTGATAGGAAAATGTCGCACTCCCTTTAGTGATGAATTCACGGCCTCAGCCAAGTTTGTTTTCATGTGACCATATTGTTTACTACCATCATACGATCGAAGCCATTTTTCCCTCGAGATTTTTGCTAGGTAGTCGTGTCCCGCTTTGTTCTTGAGTAGAAGTTCTTGAAACAACACGTCAACTTCGTGCTTGTAATACGAGTTGCCTATAAAAATATGGTGTAGTTAACGCTGAATAATAAATAGCAAGATATCTTAAACTAGAATGATTAGAGTAGGACGTACCTATTCGAAGCACCATTTGGTGTTCGTCGTCATTCTTGTACGCCTGTAAGTAGTTTGCAGCAATGTGGCGTAAACAATATTGGTGATGAATATGGGGAGGTTCCCAAGATGGACCCATATGCTCGAGCGCCCATAGAAGCATAGTGCTTATGTCAGAAATAACACATAACCCATATTCTTTTTAACGCATAACATGAGATAGGACATGTCTTCGTAAGTTTTGAAGGAAGAATACCCAGGAGTCAAGATCTTTCTTCTAGACTATTGCGAAGGCAATGGGAACAGTTTTTCTATTGTCGTCTTGTGCAACCGCCAATAACAAAATGTGTGTGTATTTTTCGTACACCCAAGTGTCGTCAATCTAAACCATGGTCTTGCAATATTTGAATGAATTGACGCACTACGGAAAAGTCCAAAATAGGTGGTGGAATTCACATTTCTAGTACGAGGCGATCATTTTGGTACGTGTCTCTAGTTTCTAGGTTCATAACCATTCCCGGTATGTGTCTCTTCATTAGTTTTAGCCACAATCGCAACTCTCTGTAGGATTCCTCCCACCAACCATATAATTTCTATATTGCCCGACACCTTGCGTACCATGCTCTGTGGTACTCAACTATGTAGCTGTACTGAGATTTGGATGCAGCAATACACGTCGCAACCGTTACACGCGGATTTGCCTTGACAAGCGAAATGAAGGTGTCGTAGAGCACGTGCACATCCAAGTTAAGATGATCATGACTTGGTCTGTTGACCGTGCAGGTATGAGGCCCCTCGAGTTTTGTGATCCGCCATAGCCCGTTCAGCTTCTTCAAGCACGATACACGAACCCTCCATGTACACCCCTAGCTCTTGTGGGCACATTCCGCAATGTAGTAATTCGGTTGAGTCTTCTTCATAGTCGTCGGAACTAAGTTGTGTATGTTGTAGTTTTTGATGGTATCCACAGCGAGTTCTTTCCTCCTAAAGGTCATCCCAATACTGAGTTCACCATCATCACGACGGTTGTACTGCTCAAGTTCTTAGAACCGCAAAAATTCCAGAATGTTGAAGGCTTCGATATCAATGGTCGTGAAGTGCGATGGTGACTGGTAAACAGAAACCGGGACGACAGAATATAGAACGTTAGGTGGTTGGGCATGTTCTTCGTTGCCTTCGACTAGATCCTCTAATCCGTCGTATTCTTTCACTTCGACATGCATATCAAGGTCTGGGTCGTCGAATGATACGACAACTGATTTACCACTTGCTTGTCGATTGTGAGGACGCTGACGAGACTGCTCACCAAATGTACTACCAAGACCAACACCAAGATCAAGGTCGACAGAACCAGTACAAGAATGTCTACCTATAGGTTGTTCAACATATTCCGCAGTAGGGATATACATTGAATATCGTCCAGATGTGAAATCGTCGAATGGATTAAACGCGTCATGGTCTTGCGACATCATGTAGTTTTACGATGATGACGCGATATCACTCATACTTTACGGCGTGTATGTCGAATGTCTGAGCATATCGTACGATGATGCCTCGCTGGCACCCATTTTGTACAACGTATATGTCAAATGTTTGGGCATATTGTACGATGATGCACCGAAGTCAACATTCGGTGGCATGTTCAAGTCGAAGTCAAGATTGGCTACGCAAGAATGTCTTATCTTAGCAAACGATAAGTCACCGAAGTCGTTGCGTGCACTCTGTGGTTTAATGAGTTGAAATCATTGCGCATAGTGGTTGTCGGGTTCTTAACGTTCGCATTAGGATTTAAGTCAAAATTCGTATACCTCCAATTTGAGAGTACGATATCATTATCATCATCAGAAAATATTACATACAGCTCCAGGGGTCCTCCGAGTGAATACTTCAAGTGGGCATCCAGCATCAACTGCACATTACTGTCATCCCCGGCATGGAATATTGAGTACGTTAGTGGTTCGTTCGACAGATGAAATCGATACTTCAATGGCTACAGCCTTTGTCCACGAACATGTGGAACATTCTTTCTCACTTCCTTCATAAGCTTATTATACGTCAATTTTCTCGTCAATGTCAGGGTTACAATATTTAACGATTGAAATACGACACCGTGAGATGCATCGACCATAATCTCGCCGCCATAGTATACCAAGGAAGTGAGACTTCCTTGTCGCGACATGTCTTGCAAATATCTATGATCATCAAAAAAGAAGAAAATACATTAGTGACCTTGTTCTTAATTTTAACTATGTAAGAATCGAGAACTATCATATAAACGTACAATTGACACACTTACCTGAAAAGCGTCGTCATGCAGATTAATTTGGTGCGCCTAACTTTTCCTCCCCTTGGCTTCTATCAACAGCTTCAATTAATACCAAATGGTTGGTGTTAAACGTAACTGCACTTCTGTCTGATATAAGGATACTGAGAACAACATTTGTTTCCCCGCAAAAACTAGGCAGCTGTCTAAGAGGCTCAAGAAACTTGCGTCCTACAGAACGCGAGGTTTAAGAGATTCTTGACATGTCAGTAAACTCGCTGTGTACAGAGCGCGAGTTCCAACTTTACGCCCAATCTTATAAAATGACTCAGTTCGTGCTATTATTAGCTATAATGAAATGATTTGAGCCTTATTTTTATCCCTAGGCGTTCCTTTACAGTGGAAAGTGTGTAGAAGATGGCAAGATTTTCTGCAATCGAGTTCCATTCTGAAACCTATTTCTACATTTCCTTCACCTCCACGATCAACATAGACGAGCTATATGATTTGATTTCAAAGCAGCTTCGCGAAGAAATAACACGCCAAATGTCCGCTTTGTTGGCAAAAATACCTGTTGGTGAGCTCGACCCCGAGGCGCATTATATGCTCCCCTTATCAAATGCTAAAGACCTTCGAAAGATGTTTAGAAGCTACACTTGTGTCGGGGTACGAACATCGAGTTCACTGTAAAATTTGATGATGTTGCTTCTTCATCCAAAAACAAACAAGCAACTCCTCTACACCAAACGAAGAGGCAATTATCGTACGTAACTACCCTAGACGCATGGATAAAGAGTAAAAAATTGAATAGCTAAACTTCACATCAGATTTGTCCACGGACTATGACGACACAGAAACTGACTCAACCTAAGTTACATTTCAGCTAAATGTAACTTAGGTTGTTAAGTTATTAAGGTTGTTAAGTAATAATTGTGAATGTGAAGTCGTTGTAATGTTGTTTACGTTGTTAACTAATTGTAGTATGATGGGCAACTAGTCCAAAGTAAATAATATGTACTTTCTTATTGTACTCCCCAAACTCTCCACAACAATTAAAAAGGGTTTCTTAGAATGCATGTCTACACTACTAGAAGCTAAAAACCAAAATATTAATGGACCTCGCATTAACCAGCAAACTTTTAATCTATTAATGACATGTCAAATATACATAGTTTGCTTCAGGAATCTCTGTGGACCTCGCTATCTGCACAACGCGAGGTTAATGACATGTCATTTCTACGGACTGCCACGTCAAGAATCTCTGTAAAATCTCTACCAACCTCGTGGTTGGCAATGCGCGAGGTCCGCCCTATTAAAAAGGAGCAAACACATCAGCAACCTCGCTACCTAAACCCAACTCTGCTGAACTATAGCACCATTTGTCTAAGTGAACGACACATTTTAATTATACAACAACGTATGCTATACACTGTATTTCTTCATACACGCCAAGGTTCAATTGCTATCAGATTCGAAGAGAATATTCAGTTGCGGCTACTAATGGCAACAAATTGCAGCTACTAATGTTCAAAACTAACGACAAACCGCAATATCAGGGAAATCGTGGTCTTTTACAAGTGTACAAGATGCCTTCTTTGATCCCGATGAAGAATGCAGATATGAATTTTTTCTCTTATGATCGGGATGAAGAGAGCAGGTTTAGGGGTGCGTGGCCTGGGACAAACTGAGCAAGCACTAGGGCCTCGCTATGGCACCATTTGTCTGCAAAATACAAACATATATAAGGATGAGACGAAGAGAGCAAATCAAGTTGAGGAATTGAATAATCGCTCAAGCCCTAATATCAATTAATATGGTATACTATTGCACCATTTGTGTAAATCAACAACACATGTTAATTAGCCAACGACTCCAAACTATTGTTTGAAAATTATTGTTTTTACCGTGTAATTACAAGAACTTAACGACTCAAAATTGTAGCTTCTCCAATCGGCATTTAATTTCAATTCTTTTTAATTACAATTATATGCCGCCGATACTACACCTCTAAACTTAGGTATTACGCGAATACTACAATTGACTACTATGGTAACACTTTTATGTACATTGTTATTCATGCACAAAACAAGGTTTAGAACCATTTTCATCACGATTTTTATACCGTTTCTGATTTTTTCGATTTTTCATATTTGGTAAATATATATTTAGACCGCGCGTTCCCCTAAACGCGAGTACCCACATATATTGAATTTTCCAAAATTTTCTTACAAACATATTCTGCTTTGATAATTTTTTTCATGACAACCTTTGTTACATTCTCAATTATTATAGGAAATCGCTTAGAGTACATGCACTAGGCTAATTGACTTTTAAGCAACTAAATATTTCTTAAGCACCCTACAAAAGAAAGTTGCTTCACGATCCCAGAAACTAGAATCATAATAATGGCTCAAGTCATTGCTTGTTTCCCAACATTTGCCTTCTGAAGAACTAGAATACATTGAGTTCTTCCTAATTCCAGGATCACAACTGTAATCGACTTGTTTTGGCTCGGTCAATGCGAAATTCACCCACATATTACTAAAAAACCTCTCGATTTTAGAAAGAAAATTAGCAATGGTTCTTGAACCTCGTTTACTAGAATTCACGAGGTTGAGAGATGACACGATTTGAAGCCCCTGTTTTCTTAGATCACCTCCCAAACAAATCAAGATGATTCCGTAGGCATATATCGCTTCGACGTGACCTTCTTCGGTCGCTTTCTTTAAACAACGAAGACCGGATTCCAATTTTCTCCGACTGAACAAATTGACCATTCCTTTCCTATATAATGCTTTAGCATTCTTGGCAGCTACACATCTTTTCTGAAAAATTCTCTCCCTTGGACACCATGGGACGAAGTTAAATTTCTCCATAGATATATTCTTGAATATTTTATTGTCGTTTGATGCACTATGAAAAGCCTTGCAACATAATTGGCCATTGACAAAATCGGTGATGGAATTGGACAAAGCATGCATGAGAATTTTTGCTAATAAATCTTTCGAGAGAGCTGTTACGCTGATGTTGGTCATGTTTTTCTTTGACATCACAAGGGATTCTGTCGTACAATGTATACGTATATTTGGTGTTAAACGGTAGAAGAAAATTTGATATGATAAAAGTTCATGAGATGTGGCCTATTTATAAGAGCCCTCACATCCCATACGAAGCGACTTCTTTGAACCTCGCGTTCTCCAGATAGCGAGGTCTAATGAATATCGGTGACGATCCATTGAATAACCGCGAGGATTCATCGAAAAACCGTGACGGTTTGACTTTGCTATATGCAAAGCGCGAGGTCTTCATGGTGATTACCACGATAAATTAGTGTAGCTCTTCAATTTCTCGAGTACCTCACGTTGTACATAACGCGAGGTCACGCCCAGTAATTTAAAATTACAGAATATAAAAAGGCGGCCACGTCGGACGGACCTTGCTACGTGTAAAACACGAGGTCATGGTGCGTGTTTCCCCAAACACGAGGTCGCCTTACGTGGACGATTTGGGGGGTCATTTTTCTAAATAACACTGGCCAAGGGTCATTTTCAAAAATAAGTATTTAAAAGAGATTTTTGGTGTAAAATTGCCCCAACACTTATTTCTCAAAATTTTAATATAATTTTTTTAGAAAAATATTGGTTAAAAATAATGAAATAAAATATAAAAAGTCATATAAAAATTAAAATTTATTGATGAAAAAAATATGACAACGGTGGTTGTCGTGGTTTCAAGCGGTTCATCCCTTTTATTTTAAACAGGGAGTTGCATCTAATGGCGACTGTAAAGAATAAGAGGGAAAGATGTGTGAGATATGGTCTTAGTCAGATTTAACTTTGCTTTGGTTTTTTTGTGGGAGATGATGGTCTCCCCTCATAATTATATTAGGGGAAGTGTCAAGTCTATGCTTTGTAGAATATAATGAATGTGGTAGTATAGCCCTAGTTGTTAGTTTATAGGCTTAGTTGACGCGACATACTTAATATCAATCTTATTAGAAATGTTTGATATTTTGTATTCATAAAGATTGTGTGATTAATACCTAATATAAATATATCAAAATATAATGTGCTACAGACTTAATACCCATCTTAAGTCATGGGTTTTAAACCCATTAGAACACTTTATTTTTTTCATCTAGAGTCCTTATCTCTAAGTGAAATTAAGATTGAATTTAAAATTTGTAAAAAAAAAAAATTACACCATGTCTAATTTGATAGCATTGATTCAACCAATTAAATTACCGAATCTCAATTTAACCGATTGGCCTAATCCTCTAACAACCATGGTCTTATGTAAGCTTTGGATTCAACAGTAAGAAAGAGAAAACCAAGGAAAAAGGACTTAACTGCCAAGTGTCAACACCAACTGAATGCGACGCAGGAGGCCCTAAGCTAACTTACAAGCTTTTAGTGACGGTTATACACATAGCGACGAAAGGCATGGGTAAATTTGGTACTTTACACATAAAATCCAAGCACTTTCGAAACCGAAACCGTAAAACCTAACCCACACGCGGGCCACATCACCGGTACCTTACGATTTACAGGTATCTCTGTTTTCAAAAACCTTGGAGAAAGCCCTCTGTTTTTTTCCCCTCCCTTTGTCGTTTAGCTTTTGCTCTGCCCTTCTCTCTTACACGTCCTACGCTCCTCCGCTCTCAAAAACCCAATCTCTGTTCATCTCTCCTGACCGTTTTCCCTCCAAAAGCTTTGTAATCCCCTCGCTTACCACGTCGAACGAAACAAATCCGGTGGGATTTTCCCTATCTGTTGTGAAAATTCAAAGTTTATGTTCGTGGGAAAAAAAAGCTCACATTTGAAGGTTTCTCACTTTAAGAAGCAATGTCAATTGCTACCAAACTTAAGTCATCGCCAGAACCGGTGGCGGAACCGCGGCCGATTCTCGGTCAGGCCGGGAACATGGTTAGGGTTTTGGATGAGTTTAAGAGAAGAAAGCAAGGTCTAAATATGCCACAAAGACCCAAAAATGTAGTCTCCGGAAGCCCACAGTCCGTTGTACAAAGCAATGTCTCCGTTGACAGTTCCTGTTCCTCTGATTCTTCTTCAAGCAACTCATCCGTCAAAACCGTGAGCTCTAGGAAAACAGTTAAGCGGAACGGAGGGAAGCCAGTCAAAGCCAAGGTTGCTCCAACTTCTAACGAGTCCGTCGTGGACTTTTCTCCGGCAATGCCCCCGCCGTTGAAGCGATGTGATTGGATCACTCCGTTTTCCGGTGAGTTAGCTATAGCATTTTTAAAAAAAGAGGGAAATTTTGATTTTACTGAGACCATTAATTTCTTTTATTGAATACGGTTGAGCTTTGTCAGATATAGGAACATAGCGATGCCTAATAAATGATGATAGCGTTGAGGGTTTACCATTTAAGGTTTATTCAAGTTTTCTCTGCTGGAGAAGTTGAAAGCTTTTATTACATCACCTGGTTCTTCGAAAATGACACCAAAGTGAAATAAATGTCTGGAAATTCAAGCATATTCCATGTTATCTGGACTTTGAGTGTCGGATATGAGTATGTGTTCTATGTGAATATACCAAACTTTTTCTATGCTTTTCCCCCATGTTGGAATAGTTAGTAAACACAAATGTTCTATACGAGGATTTTTAGAGAAAATGAAATGTAGATGATACTTTGTTTTTCTTGCATTTGTTTTCATTAATTTTGTCTTTGATTTTGCTGTCAGAATTATTATGTTCTGCCCTCTTTTATGATAGTTAAGTGGGAAAATACTTGTTAAGTTTTTAACATTGTTGGTTCTACAATGTTTAATAATGGTAATTACCTACTTTCTTTGTTGGCCCTCTCCATTTGAGCTTTCGGTTTTACTTTTAACCCATTAAAGACCGGTCTTGTTTGGTGGTTAAGACTTAAGATATGGGATGCAAGTCTTTTTTTTTCCTGGTTTTCAGAAAGAGTTGAAGGCTTGGAATGGTCCTCGAATATCTCTACTTATTGCTTATAGAATCAAATGTAGCTTTGGACATGGTGTATTAGTGTCGAGTAGCATTTGCAGTGCTTTGACCATATAATACCATTACGTTGTTCGTCACAAGGTACCAAAAATGTAGACAAGAATCTCAACCATCTGGTTCGATATCAGAATACCAAGTGTTTTAATTGCATTATGTATAGCCTTTTATATTACATATAGCATATACCAGCTTTGATTCTGTTTTAACTTTTCTGAGTGTTTTGAAGTTTAAACAATTAAGGCTAGTTTCTTGTGAGCTCCATTCTCACTTTGATTCGTCGTTGGCCTGACTTTGGTTTTTTCCTAAAGTTGATAAAGAAATTTACAATTTTGTTATTTGTGCAGACCTTCTGTATACTTCTTTCCACGACGAAGAGTGGGGTGTTCCTGTTCATGATGACGGTAAGCTGTTTGAACTACTGGTCTTTTCACAAGCCTTAGCTGAACTCAGCTGGCCAACGATTCTCAATAAGCGAGACATATTCCGGTATGTCTCCTTAAGTCTCTCATTTTCGTCTTTAGTTTTTATTCTCTTTATTTATTCATTTATATCTAAAGCTATCAACTATAAAAGGAGATGAGAAATAGTTTGATGAGTGTTATGTTTACTGGTGGATTCTCTTTGCAGGAAGCTTTTTGACAATTTTGATCCGCCATCAATTGCGCAGTTCACCGAGAAGAAGATGTTGTCATTGAAAGTTGATGGTAGCTTATTGCTTTCCGAAACGAAGCTCCGTGCAGTTGTGGAGAATGCTAAACAGATAATTAAGGTAATTATCTGATTATCAATTCTTTCATCCTTACTTAGGTACATGCCGGTGTCGTATATGTTCTAGTAGTTTCATGTTTATCGATGATAGCTGCTAATTTGTGGTATGTGCAAAGTTGTTTTCCTTCCCTCCGTTCGCACACCAAGCATATCAAGTTGCCTATGGCAGCAATCTTGAGTGTGACCGGGAGACAAGATATCGTTGTATGTTAAAGCCCTATGGTTTTGTTAAAATATTGCAGGTTCAGCAGGAATTTGGGTCATTCAGCAACTATTGCTGGAGATTTGTAAACCACAAACCATTAACTAATGGATTCCGTTACGCGCGTGAAGTACCAGTTAAGACCTCAAAAGCTGAACTCATGAGCAAGGATATGATGCGGAGAGGCTTCCGCTGTGTTGGACCGACTGTTGTTTATTCATTCATGCAAGCGGCGGGAATGGTTAACGACCATATCGTAACTTGCTTCAGATACCAACAATGCTGCAATGCAAATGTCAAAAAGGATATAAAACAGAAGAATCAGGAAACAGAAATGGTAACTAAAGATGTGGAGAACTTCTGCTTATCTCGTGAGTAGTTCATCCGAGTTACTTACCTTTTTCTTGATTAATCGCACAGATCAGTCTTAGTAACAAGAAGATTGTAGCAGGAGAATGAAGGCCAGATGTTCTGAAACATTGGGCGGGTCCGTATTTCGGTGCTGATGGTATTGTGGAATCTTTCTTCATCCTTCTATTGTATTCATGTATCTAACCAGTTAAGTCTTTGTACAATGAGTCCTAATTGTCATCTCCCTAGTCTTTGCAGATCATCTGTAACATCACCTTAAACCTTGCTGTTTCTCGCCATTTGGTTATTGTAATAAAATTACGGCCGTAATAAAATTGAATCTTTACATTACATGAGTGGTTGAATCTTCTGAATTCCGAGAATATTACAGCTTCTGATATTTATATGAAAAAGGGCATTTGTTTACTTTAGTTCCCTTCTTTTAGATTGCCAGTTTGCCTGAAGCAATCTACACTGTGCGAATTAGTCACATAGCTCTCTCTAGTCTCTATTGATTGTTGGGTTGTCAATTAGTGCTGAATTGATCGCTTCTTGGTTGGCATATGCAGATGAACTTGGAGTATTTTGCAATAGACTGCCAGGTTACTTGGTGACCAGAACCGGCTCTGTGGATGATGGTGGAGGGGAATATGGTTTTAACACCGTGAAAAATGGTGGAGGGAAGAGGAAATAAAAGAATTATAAATATGAGATTAAATGTGTAATTATATAAATTATTTTTATTTCAGTTTTAAAATTATGAATGAAGTAATAGTGTAGGAATTATCTAGGTTATCCTTCTTTTTATCATACTTAGTCAGCACGCCGTCAGTGTCTAACGGCAATTAACACCCGAGTGACTAAATGTTTAAAAAACGAAAATATAAATGACCATAACAATCAATTTTCAAAACCGTTGACCAATAGTGTACACTTACTAAATATAAGTGACCATTCCAGTAGTTTACCAAAATATATTTATGGTTGATTTTTCATGTAGTTTTAGAAAGAAAATATTTATGTAAGAGGTGTGATGTAAAATAATTAAGGCTTAACAATCAAATAAGTGCTCAAACTATACTTTTTTTTTCAAATAGGTGCCTGAATTATTTTTTGGGCCAAATAGGTGCCTAATTTTTTATTCTGTGACCCATTTAAGATTTTTCTGTGACAAACGTTATTTTTTTCGTTATCTAACAAAAATCAAACACATCACATGTTTTTCTCATTTTTTGAAATTAAAATCTAAAATTGAAAAAATAAAAAATAAAAAATATTAATTAACCCAACAATCTTCAATTTCTCTAAAAAACCCCAAACTCAAACCATAAATCCTTAAATTCCTCCACTCCGACTACCGATTCAACCACCACTAGCCACCCATATCTTCATTGGACCCCCTTTACTAAAAACCTCATCATCTCATCGTCAAAAATTAACGAATGAATCATCGATTGCACCGTTGAAGAACACTCAACAATGAAGAAAAAAGAGGTCGGTTGAGTTTCGATCAACAACCAGAGGGTGGAGAATGTCGAAGGGTGAGGTACCCGACACTTAGGCGGTGAACGGTGAAACCACCGACATGTGGGGATATCAGACGGTGAGGGAGATATAATTTGAGATTTTGATTGAAAAAAAAATAAAACTTTGGGAATTTTGAAGAAATTCAAATTTCTAAAGAAATTCAGAAATTAAAAATATAAAAAGGCCATGTGTAATGTTCTGATTGGGTGACGAAATTTTTTTAACGATCGTTGACGAAAAAATTTTAAATTGGTCACAAAATGAAACGTTAGGCACCTATTTGACTCAAAATATAGTTTAGTGTTGAGTGGATCGGTGAATCGATTTAAGCCAAGAGGGGGTGAATTGAATTTTTAAAAGGTTTGGTGGTGAAGTGGTAAAATAAAAAATTCAAGACAAGGCACTTATAGTGGTTCAAGTTCCAATTGAACTCTACATCCACTACCTTAGCTCCCACTTAGAATTTTCCAACAACTCCACTAGTTGATCTTCCCCTTTTCTAGGCTTAAGAGGAAACCTTTACACAAGTGGTCAATTTTCTACCCAAAATTGACCAAACCCTCTCACAAGGTTACAAAGAAGATTAAGGCAAAGGAAAAGTATCTCACAATACAAATGTTGCTCAATTTACAAGCACTCAACCCAATTGAATCAAAAAGATAAGGATTACAATGAACCACAATTAGGGTTTTACAAAGATAAGAGAATTTTTGCTCTAGAGCTTGAATTTGATGTTGGAATACTTTTTTTAGGCTCAATTATTGTTGTAGGTGGATTTAGAACTCCCTTTTATATCTTCTCATTCAATTCTAGCCGTTGGGGTTGTTGTCATCATAATTATAGTTGTTGGGATGCAATCTTCCCACATTAAATGCACTTCTGCAACTACCCGTTTCGAAACACCTGTACATGTTTCGAAACGGACCAAAATAAAAATAGTCGTTGGGGTGTAATTAAGAGACCATATCGAAACGGACCCGATCGTTTCGATACACTAAGATCCCGTTCCGAAACGTGCTAGAGCCCATTTCAAAACATTTTGCCTTTGCCAAAACCCGTATTGAAACGACTTAAAACGTTTCGATACACCTTAACCATTTTTCAAAAATTAGTTATAAAATTGCAACGGTCATATTTTTTACTGCCGTATCGAAACGGGAAAGCTTGTTCCGAAACATATGTTAACAGTTTCAAAACGTTCCGAAACACCTAAGGGCCGTTTCGAAACGGTGACTCGAAAATCATTGTTTTGACTTGGAAAACACTTAGAAAAATTTTCATTAACATTGGTTTTGACTTGACCATTTTGTTTAAGAGATTTTGAGAAGTTTTGAGGACTTAAAAATTTATTTTCTCTTTTTCAATTTAGTCCTTAAATCCTTTGTTAGATCAAAATCAATTCTTTAGTTTTACAATCTCCCCTTTTTTGATATAACAAAACCAAGTATAAATTTTTAAGTGTTTTGAAATCTTTGAAAAGTTTTAACTCCCCCTCAATTTAAGATGAGTTTTAAAGATTTGAAAAGATTTAAAATTGAAGCATTTAAAACTCAAAACCAACTTAAAAACACTTAAGCTCTTAGATTACTTCTCCCCCTTTTTGTTAGATCAAAATACATAATCAAGGCTAATATGAGAATAAAGGAAATATAAAGCATAGCCAAACAACATAATATCATAGATAGCATTGAAGTTCAAGAAACAACATCAAAAGCATAAATATTCAAAGCATTTAAGTTCAAGCTCAATCCTAAAAACAAATAATCAAAGCATAGGTCTTAAAGATAAAAACATAAATAGGTGCAAACTTAATCCTAATATGACATAATAATATGATATGCAATGATCCTAGGGTGCCTCATCACCATCATCGTCTCCAACGTCATCCATAAAATCATCCTTATCCTTTGCTTGATCTTGGCAAAAACGCCTCAAATCGCCATAGAAGGTGGAGAAGGAAAGATCCATGGAAGTTTGTTGATTCTCAAGAGTGGTAAGATGATTCTCATTCCCAAGAACACGATCCTCCAAGTTTTGCAAACGAGTGTTGATAGCACCAAATCCCGAAGCCATAGTCGTGTCCTTCGTGTTGAACCTCTCGGTAAGGAATGTCATAAGAGCATCATTGTTGGGAGCCACAACGGGAGCCGGAGCTTAAGGTTGAGGCTCATCTTGAGGTGCTTGAGCTCTCCTATCAACACGAACCCAATGACCAAGAGTGTAACAAAACCCGGATCTCATAAGAGAAGATTCACCAATCTTTTGCTTTTGGGGTTTCAGAGAATCATATGAGCAATCTAGACCAAGTTTAACAAATATGTAGCTCAACACAGTCCTATAAGTGAAAGAGGTGATGGAGTCGGATAGACAATGCCTCACTTGATGGACCATCTCGACAAACATGATCTTCACCAAATTCGGTTGTTGTGCTTAAAGAAAACACTCAGCCAAAAATGATCGACTTGTCCGATGTGGGCAAGTTTACCTCTGGATGGGCGAATGAACCAAGAGATAATCAAATGTAAGAAACAATCATGGACATCCAAGGTAAGAACCGATCCGGTATGAGCTCCAAAGTGATTTTCATCCTCAATACCCTCATCTTTTAGCCCAAGGATGTTCTCTAATACGGATGGATCAACACGAATCTTCTTGCCCAATAGGTAAGACTCAATGGCTATGACCTCGGAACGATCCTCATTGTTGATGAGAACGGCATTGGAATAAAAGAGCAAAACCATGTTCTTGTAGACGATATCGGGAATGCTCAAGAAGGCTAAGAAACTCCGTTCTTTCAAGAGAGGTAGGTAACGAAAGAGAAAACGCTCAGAATCAAGGAAATCCATGTCCACGACTCGCTTTCTTCGAACAACGAAATCTTGAAGGACTTTAAAGCGTTCCTTAGCATTTTGATTCCTAAGACTTTTGGAATAGAGGAGGGTAAGGTTTGGACGCATGTCGTTTTGGTTCGAACCTTCACCCCCTTGAGTCTTTCGTTTCTTAGATTCCACTGAAAACACCTAAAAACAAAGCAAGCAAGAAATTTTGAGTGTATGCATTTAAATCCTAATTCGATCCAATAAAAATCCCATTAAGGTTTGAAAAACACTTTGAAAGTATATACATATATAAAAAAATTTGAAGAAAAACAAAGTTGAAAAACTGTGTAAAAAATGATTAAAATACAATATATTCGAATAAAAAACTTTGAGATTTTGAATTTTTTTACAAGATTTTGAAAACCCATAGTATAAAACATGTATTCTATATAAAACTATAATTTTCTAGCCTAAGATTCGAACAAAATCAGAAGAAAAAGAAAAAGATAAAAAATACCTTAAAAGAGGGATTTTGGAAGAATTGATGGATGAAATAAGGAGGTTTTGAGGGTTTTTATAGAGGAAATCATTTTAGGGTTTTTAGGGTTTGATAAAAAGTGAGTTTTGAGCATTTAAAACCCTTTAAAATAGGCTTTCTGGATACGCGTTTCGAAACAGGAGAAAACATTTCAAAACAGGAGTACCGAAACGTCTACGATCTTTCCGAAACAAGTTGACCGTTTCGATATAGATTTGACCGTATCGAAGCCCAAGAGGTTGCCCGTATCGAAACGCATAGGGGCCGTTTCGATACATGTTCTGGCAGAACCAAATCATTTCGAAACCCTTTTGGGGTGTTTTGAAACACCTTTATTCATTTTTGTTCTTAGAATGCACCCGTATCGAAACATGGTGACCCGTTTCGATACCAATAGGCCTAGAAGTGTAGATGAGGCTTCAAAATGCAGAAAAATTGACTTTTAATAGATCCTAGATGCATGAATGATATGAATGAGCAAGTAAAACATATCAAAACACAAACATACTCACCCTAACTATAAGCATGGATGAAAAAAGGATCAAATACACATAAACATGCCATTTAACAAGAAATCAAGCAAATTTAAGCACACAAAAGGTCCTAAAAGGTCAAGATAGGCTAGTGAGACCTAACTCTCTCCTAAGGAACCAAAAATGCTCTTTATCTAGAGGTTTGGTAAAGATGTCCGCTAATTGATTTAAGGTGTCTACATACTCTAAAACAACATCTTCCTTAAGGACATGATCTCTAATGAAATGATGCCTTATTTCTATGTGTTTGGTTCTAGAGTGTTGGATGAGATTTTTGGTAAGACATATGGCACTAGTGTTATCACACTTAAGGGGTATGGTGTCTACCTCTATTCCATAGTCTAAGAGTTGTTGTTTCATCCAAAGAACTTGAGCACAACAACTCCTTAAGGATATGTACTCGGCTTCGGTGGTAGATAATGCTACACTATTTTGTTTCTTAGATAACCAAGATATGAGCATACTACCTAGGAATTGGAAAGTGCCGGAAATGCTTTTCCTATCTATTTTACAACCCCCGTAATTTGTATCCGAATAAGCATGAAGGTTAAAGGTTGAGTCTCTAGGGTACCAAAGACCTAAACAAGGAGTATCTCTAAGGTACCTAAAGACCCTTTTAACGGCTATAAGGTGAGACTCTCTAGGACTAGCTTGCAACCTAGCACACAAGCAAACACTAAACAATATATCTGGTCTACTTGCGGTAAGGTAAAGCAAAGATCCAATCATAGAGCGATAAAAATTAGAGTCAACACACTTACCTCCTTCATCCTTGTCAAGCGTTGTAGATGAGCTCATAAGTGTAGCTTGAGGCTTTGCTTGTTCCAAGCCAAACTTCTTGAGCATATTTTTGATGTACTTAGCTTGATTGATGAAGATGTTATCCTTCATTTGTTTGATTTGGAGTCCCAAGAAAAATGAGAGATCCCACATCATGCTCATTTCAAATTCACCTTGCATCAACTTAGAAAAATCTTGACAAAGTAATTTATTAGTAGAACCAAAAATGATATCATCAACATAACTTTGAACTACTAAGATATCTTTGCCATTGTTTTTAATAAAGAGTGTTGTGTCCACCTTTCCTTTTTCAAAACCTTTTCCAACTAGAAAACTTGATAATCTTTCATACCAAGCTCTAGGAGCTTGTTTTAAACAATATAAAGCTTTTGACAATTTGAAAACATGGTTTGAAAAAATAGGATCTTTAAAACCTAATGGTTGTTCCACATACACTTCTTCGTTTATAAAACCATTTAAAAATGCACTTTTGACATCCATTTGAAAAAGCTTGAAATCATGATAACATGCAAATGCAAGTAGCATCCTAATTGCTTCCATTCTAGCTATGGGTGCATAAGTTTCATCAAAATTAATTCCCTCTTCTTGAGTGTAACCTTGAGCAACAAGCCTAGCCTTGTTTCTCACTATGTTACCACTCTCATCTAGTTTGTTTCTAAAGACCCATTTAGTTCCTATAGTAGATTTATTTCTAGGCCTATCAACTAATGTCCACACTTTACTTCTCTCAAATTGATTTAACTCATCTTGCATGGCCATAATCCAAAAGTCATCTTTTAATGCTTCTTTAACATTCTTAGGCTCAATGCATGAGATACATGCAACATGATTAAGCATTTTAAGAGAAGAGCGAGTAGTTACCCCCTTGGATGGATCACCCAAGATCTCACCACCCTTGACATAGTTGTACTCCCTTGGGTAGCTCACTTCTTTTTCCTCAAGAGACATGTCTTGCAATGCTTCTAGAGACAGTTCTTGTGCTTCTTCTTCTTTAGTTGGAATCTCATTCACCTTTGATGAGATTCTCCACCATCATTGGCTTCAATGATCCCTACATCATCAACATCACAAGAATCCTTACTCGGAAGGAGGTTATCATCGAAAACCACATGAATAGACTCCTCTACAACTAAAGTTCTTTTTGTTAAACACACGATAGGCTTTAGAGTTTAAAGAGTAACCTAGAAAAATAGCTTCATCACTTTTTACATCAAATTTATCTAAATTGTCTTTTCCATTGTTTAAAACAAAACACTTGCAACCAAAAGGATGAAAATAGCTAATGTTAGGCTTTTTAGATTTTAAAATCTCATAAGGTGTTTTCTTTAAAATAGGCCTAATCATTACACGGTTTATAATATAGCAAGCGGTGTTAATGGCTTATGCCCAAAAATACTTAGGTAAATTGTTTTCACAAAGCATAGTCCTAGCCATTTCTTCTAAAGTTATATTTTTCCTCTCAACTACCCTGTTTTATTGAGGAGTGCGAGGTGTGAAAAAATTGTGGCTAATCCCATTTTCATTTAAAAACTCTTCAAACCCTAGATTTTGGAATTTGGTTCCATGATCACTTCTAATATGTGAAATTTTAAGTTCAAGATCATTATGGGTTATTTTTGAAAATGTGATGAAGTTTTCTAAAGCCTCGTCTTTAATGCTTAAAAAGAGAACCCAAGTATATCTAGACTAATCATCCACAAGTACAAATGCATATGATTTTCCACCCAAGTTAGTAGTCCTAATTGGCCCAAAGAGATCTATATGGATCAATTGCAAACACCTACTTGTAGAAACATCATTAATAGACTTAAAAGAGGCTCTATGTTGTTTACCTTTAGCACATGCATCACAAATTTTATCTAATGAGAACTTGAGCTTAGGTAGGCCTCGAACTAGATTGAGTGAAACTAATTTTTCCAAAACACTAATGCTAGCATGTCCTAGTTTCCTATGCTATAACCATGCATCATTTTCATTTTGTGCAACTAAGCATGCGTGGGATGTATGAATGTCACCTAGATGCACCATGTATATATTGCCTATGCGATGACCAATGAGCATTGTTTTGTTAGATTTAATGTCAAATATTTTACACTCATTTACATCAAACAAGACATTAATCCCTTTATCACACAATTGACTTATGCTCAACAAGTTATGTTTTAGACCATTGACATGCAAAACATGTAACACCCCCTTCCCGGTCTGGTAGAGAATCGAGTCGGAGCGTGTTACCGGTAGACGATACGGTGATCGGTGCGATAAAATTTCATCTTAACAACATCACTTAACCAAAATTAGACATAAAAACATTACCAATGTACTCACTAGTCCAATTCAATCAGGCGAGGACCACAATTAACAACTTAGGGCCATTTTGCAACTTTTACAAGTATTAGGGACTAACTTGTAATTTTGACAAACTAGAGGTCCTTCGATGTAATAGACTTTACCATAATGAAATTCACTATACAAATGATAGGTCTACAAAATTTCATTCAATTTGGAGGTCATAAACCCAATCAATTTAGCTTTACTATATTTAGTGACTAAATTATAAAGCTAACAACCTGCCCAATGCGTCTGTGACTAACTTACCTAACCCCGTTTCGAAACACCCTAAGCTATTTCAAAACGGGTGGACATTGATCATCTCCTATTGAATTTTTCCCTTTAGACCGTACCGATACAGGCTTGACCCGTAACGAAACGGATTGACCACCTTTGACTTTGACTCGTTTCGATATGCTATGAACCCGTATCAAAACGTTGGCCTCCAGTGACAAAATGTTCCGAAACGGCCTAATTCTGTTTCGATACACCCTTACCCTTAGGCTCAATATTGTACACCCGTACCGAAATGCCATCACCCGTTTCGATACGGCCTGACCTGTAATGACAGATTTTAGCTGGTTTTTCTTCAATTTACCCTATCGAACGATGTCCAAATGCAACGAAACTTTGCGCACAACATTTCAATGGTATGAACTACTAGCATGCCAAGTTTCATGACCGAATGAATACATTTACTATGTTTTTACCTTTTTGAGCCATGTATGCATTTTCTATCCATTTTCAACTTTACCAAAAAGGGCATTTTAAGCTATATAACTTATTACAACCTTAGCAATGCACCAACACAACAAAATGGGCACAAATGACTAGTTCAACTACTTTGCCACCTTCCTAGGAGTTGACAAAAACACATTACTTGGAGATGGTAGTGACTTGTCTTGCTTGCCGATCCGATCTTCCAATACACAAACCTTCTTAACCTGAAAATGCATGAGATGAGACACGTTAGGCATACTTTTCCTAGTGAGGTAGTCCAAAACAATATAAACACTAACAATGCTATGAATATACTCGATCATGATCTCATGCCAACAATATTAATGCTATATAAATATAATATGCAATGTATAAACATAGTCTTTTCACTCTTAATCCTTGGATTGAATCTAGATCGTGGATACGCGAATTCCTACGCCTCGCCAAATTGATAAATGGTCTAGTCCCTCCACCTCGCCAATATGACCAATATCAATACACATCCCTCCGCCTCGCCAAATCAATATAGGCCATAGCCTTAGGACCGTAGTCCACCCATACACTGAGCTCATGAATTCTATGACAGGCCAATTGTATCTAATGCCCATTCCAATCCAAGGTTGCAATGTTCATATTCATTTCAATAATCAATGATATACCAATGTCCGGTGAATTCAATATCGTCGATGACCAATATATGTATCTCATCATCAATAACTCATAGTCTGATATCAATATCAATGTCCAATGGTTTCTATGCAATAGTTCAATGACAATGATTATATCAATGGCAATATGCAATGACAATATCAATGATTATATCCGATGTTCAATAACAACTTACCGACACTTACCAAAGTGTCCGATTAACCATCCAATGCAATTTCCTCGCAACAATGTTAGCGATGTAATCTAAATCATCAAATAATAATTCGGGAAGGCCTTTCGCCTAAACCCGAGACTCCTACTACACTCACCTTGACAATCCGAAGCTTTCAAGGCTCTCGAATAACAATCCCCTTGTTCCTAGCTTTGGATGGAGACGATGGATGCTCTCTATCAACGTCTTGAGCTAGGAAATCAATAGGAAGATTGTTAGGGTCGATATTTCGATATCAAAATCAACATAACAATATCAAAATCGATAACCGATCTCAATAGAAATGACAACGATGAGATATCCATGGATAGTCAAAACCCTAGCTTAGATTACACTCAATATATCCATGGAATCCAACAATTGTTTGAGGATTATTGCTTACCCGAACGATAGCAATGATTTGATATCGATAGAACGGAGAAATTACAAAGCTTAAAATTCCTCTAATAGAGGTGTGTGCTTAAGGTTGAAGATGAAGAAGATGAAAATATGGAGAGGTGTATGCTTCAATGTTTTTCGGGTAAGCTTTCAATTCTTTTATCAATTTCTCTCTTTTACTAATTAAAGCTCATCAATTGAGCTTTCCTCATGGTGAACAACTTCACCAAAATTTCCCACGTAGGTGTATTTTTAATTAAGGAGGGGCTAATCACAAGATTAGTCCCTCGACTCTCATTCTACTATAGTTTTGATCTTCAACTTGCATACTCTCCAATTTAGTCACTATATAGGATCAATATCACTCAATTGGGCCCAATGACAATCTTTTTATCTCAATTAGGGTTCAATATCAATACTTAACTAATCGATACAATATTTAGACTTCATCAATGTATAATTTTCGATCACCGGAACTAAATTCTGACTAGACCGAATTTCGGGGTTTTATAACTCTCCCCCTTAAGAAAAATTCGTCCTCGAATTTTTACCTGGATTGAAAAGATGTGGATATTACTGTCTCATGGTCCCTTCCGGTTCCCAAGTGGCTTCCTCAACAGTGTGACTCCTCTAGAGCACTTTAACTAACGACACGGTTTTGTTGCGAAGCCTCTTGACTTCCCTAGCATGAATTTGAACCGATTCTTCCTCGTAGGATAGATTTGGTCGAAGTTCTACAGATTCGGGTTCCACAATGTGTGAGGGGTCAGATCGATACTTCTGAAGCAATGATACATGAAAGACATCATGGATTTTACTCAATTCTGAGGGTAACAATAGCCAATATGCCACTAGGCCAATCTTTTAAATGGTTTCAAAGGGTCCAATGAACCGGGGACTCAATTTTCCCTTCTTGCCAAACCTCAGGACTTTCTTCCACGGTGACACTTTAAGAAAGGCTTTTTCACCAACTTCATACTCAATGTCTCTTCTTTTAAGATCATCGTAAGCCTTTTGTCGATCAAAGGCAGCCTTTAAATGATCATGAATAATGGTAACCCGTTCTTCAGTTTCGCGAAGCAAGTCAGGGCCTAACATCTTGCCCTTACCAAGCTCTGACCAACACAATGGAGTTCTGCATTGCCTACCATATAATGCTTCATACGGGGCCATTTGGATGGATGCTTGGTAATTGTTGTTGTAGGAAAACTCGACCAGAGGTAGAGATTTCTACCAAGTTCCACCAAAATCGATAATACATGCCTGAAGCATGTCTTCCAATATATGTATAGGGAGATTCAATAACAATGTAAATTTCTAGGATTTCAATAGACATATTGTTCGATGATTTACCTAAATTACCCTTACTGACTGACCGTCAGATTGAGGGTGAAAAGCGGTGCTAAGATTGACTCTGGTGCCTAGAGCTCCCTGTAAGGTTCTCCAAAACCGAGATGCAAACCGAGGATCTCGATCGGAGATGATAGACTTAGGTACTCCGTGGAGTCGGATTACTTCCTTGATATACAAGTCAGCTAGCTTAGGAAGACCGTAGTCCATTCTAACTGGTATAAAATGAGCTGACTTCGTGAAATGATCTACAATAACCCATATAGCATCATGCCTTGCATGGGTTAACGGTAGACCACTAACAAAGTCCATAGTTATCTTTTCTCATTTCCATTTCGGTGGAATGATAGGCTATAATAGTCTAGTAGGAGCACAATGTTCCGCCTTAACACGTTGGCACATGAGGCATTTGGAAATGTAATCGATTATGGCATGCTTCATGCCTGGCCACCAATAGAGCTCACGTAGGTCTTTATACATTTTCACAGACTCGGGGTGAACAGAAAAAGAACTCAAATGAGCTTCAGAAAAGATGTCAGTGCGAAGAGTTTCATCATTAGGTACACAAACTTGATCATGGTAATATAGGAGTCCTTCAAAATTAATTCTGAAGTCAGGGTTATCCGATAGCTTAGAGACAATGACTTGAAGCTCAGGATCATGCTCTTGCAAATCCTTGATTCGTGAAACGATGGTAGACTGAACTTGAAGTTCAGCTACGAGACAATGATGCTTCCGAAGTCGGAAGTGAGCGTTAATTGCTCGAGGGGCTACAATATAGCAATATTACAATGAGTTAATATGCTTCACAATACCTATAACTTCAAGTCTATTATCAATGCTTACCATGCAAAGGTTTGCGGCTGAGTGCATCAGCTACAACATTGGCCTTGCTCGGGTGGTAGTCAATGACCAGATCATAATCTTTAAGAAGTTTTATCCGCCTCTGTTGTCGAAGATTCATCATTTTGAGTCAACAAATATTTAAGGCTTTTATGGTCGGTGAAAAGATAACATTTCTCCCCGTAGAGATAATGCCTCCAGATTTTCAATGCAAAGACAACTGCAGCCAATTCAAGGTCGTGGGTGGGATAATTCGTCTCGTGTGGCTTAAGTTGCCTCGAAGCATAAGCAATAACCTTGCCTTCTTGCATCAATACACATCCTAACCCAAGATGCGATGCATCACTGTAATCTGTATAGTCTTTTCTAGACTCGGGCTGGGTTAAGACATGTGCATGGGTCAGAACTTGTTTTAACTGATCAAAGCTTCGTTGTTGAACCTCGGTCCAAACAAAAGGAGCTTCCTTCCTCAATAATTTGGTTAAAGGAGCGGCTAACATAGAAAATCCTTTCACGAATCTACGGTAATAGCCAGCAAGCCCAAGGAAGCTTCTGACTTCACCAATATTCTTCGGTGGATGCCAAGCTACAATAGCTTGGATTTTCTTCGGGTCCACTTGAATGCCCGAAGCCAATACGATATGCCCCAGAAAGGAAACTTTGGTGAGCTAGAACTCACACTTGGAAAACTTCGCATACAAATGTTTCTCTCTCTAAGTCTGAAATACAACACGAAGATGATCCTGATGTTCCGTTTCATTCTTGGAATAGATCAAGATGTCATCTATAAACAACACTACGAATTTATCAAGATAGGGTCTAAATACCCGATTCATTAGGTCCATAAAAGCTGTCGGTGCATTAGTTAGCCCAAAAAGCATCACCAAGAATTCGTAGTGTCCATATCTTGTACGGAAGACAGTCTTAGGCACATCACACTCCTTGACTCTCATTTGATAATAGCCCGACCTTAAATCGATCTTGGAAAACACAGAGGCATCTTTTAATTTGTAACGCCCCGGTTTTGGGCTCAGAAGTTTTGGGCGTTGACCGGTTCGGTCAAAGTGCTGATCGAATATATGAGAGTGAATTTAGGAAAGCCTAGTTCGGGTTGCATTAAAAATATGGAAAAATGTCCTAAAATCATCTTTTAATATATATAAGTGAACTGTGAAATCAATTTTGGAAAATGAGGTTTGGAAGGGTGACATTTTGGCTAGTGACCAAAATGTAATTTTTGAAAGTTCGGTGACAGTTTTATAAAGGATTGAAACTTTGAATCTTTAAGGAGCTATTATTCCAAAAAGAGTTTCTCCAGATTTTTCTAAGATATTTTAAGGTTTTATTCTGATTTTAAAGTTTATGAAAAGTGGAGGGAAATCATTTTGACTATTTCATAACTAACTTTCCATTTTCTCTCAATTTTCCTTTTCTCTCATTTTCTCTCAACCCAAACACATTTCTCCAGATTTTCTCCTCTGATTTTGTCACTCAAATCTTCCTTTTCAACTCTCTTTTGATTCTTAATCATCACATCAATAAAACCTCTCAATTTGCAAGTTGTTTCATCAAGCTTTTTGGTTCCAAAAAGGGAGAAACTCAAGTTTGGAGGTAAGAACGTCCTTCTCCTCTGAACTTCAAGTTCTTTACTGAAATTCCTAAGTTCTCAATCCTTGATTTGTGATTTGTTAAAGGCTCTTCAATTGAAATCTTGATTTTTGGCTTAAAATGCAAGATTTGCTTGATTTTGGTGGAATTTTCGTGTGATCTGTTTGGGCAGTGTTTTGAAGTGTCAAAATGATGTTAAATGAATGCTAAATTGATTAGAAGTTGAGGTTTAATTAATGCAATCCCGGATAGGTTGAATTTCCTAAGTTTAGCTTGAGTTTTTGGTTGTTTTTGGAGTGTTTTTGGTGATCTGTTATACCTGGAGGTATAAGGACGTGTTTGTGATCATTTTGGATGTTAATGGATGTTTAAAAATGGTTAGAAGTGATGGATCTTGGCTGGGTTAAGTTTTGGTAGTGTTTGGAGGTGGT
Organism: Hibiscus trionum; assembly: GCA_030270665.1. Taxonomy (NCBI): domain Eukaryota; kingdom Viridiplantae; phylum Streptophyta; class Magnoliopsida; order Malvales; family Malvaceae; genus Hibiscus; species Hibiscus trionum. The sequence goes on along the minus strand of BSYR01000003.1, from coordinate 73,028,743 downwards.
TTCGGTTGTGTTTGGTAGCCGAATTGTTGGTTTTGTGATGAGCAGCGAGTTTGGTTGTGTTGCTGGTGTTTTTAATGCATAATGATGCATTAATCTTCTGTTGTTATGTGCTTGAAACAGGGGAGGAAGATCCGTGAGCATTTGAGGTGGTGAGGAAGGTTTCGGATGCTTGGAAGGCTTGTTGGCTAGCCTTGTTTTGTGTATCGGTGAGTGAAGTTGGGTTTTCAGCTTTTAAACCAAGGTTTGAAGGATTTGGGAGCTTAGTTTAAGTCTAAACAACTTTGCTAAGCTCAAGAGTAAGTAAATGGATTTTCGCTCTTGAATTGTGTTGTGATTTGGCTTTAAAAGCAATTGTGTTTAATAGTTCCAATGCATGTGTTTTGCATGGTTTAATTCTGTTTTGAAAGCATATTTTAGCATGGTTTAATGCTGGTTTTGAAAGCCATATGTGAAGGATGCTCAAGGTAAGAGATCCTTGGTTTTATACATTGAAAATGTAGTTTTGATGCATGGTGTTGCATGATGTTTAATGGCTTTGTGTAATGCTTTAAAACAGTGGATTGATGGTGGTAAATGATGGTTTTTGCATATTAGTTATGCATGTGAATCATTGGACTAATGTGGTAATGGTTTTGCATATTGGTTATGCATGTGAATCATTGGATTAATGTGGTAAGATGGTTATATTGGCAAGTGATGCAAGTGGTTCTTGGTTCGTTGATCGGATATAGTTAGCCGACTATAGGATTGGGTGCACCGTGAATAAAGTCGCCTTGGAGGTGGAGTGGTTAAGTGTGAACCGGTAAACTCCCTTCAAGTATCCTAACGAGATGGTTAAGGTCATAATGGAGGATGAATGCCCATTCGAGGACCTTGGTTAAGCAAAGGTTATATGGTGGTTAAAAGTCCATATATGGGAACCTTGTGCTTGTTGAGATCACAATGGCGGTGTTAAGTCCATGTGTGGATCTTGTGTAGGGTGTCCCGGATCTCGTTAGTGATGTTGTACAACTACCAATCGGTGAATGCAAGTCAAGGTTGTATGGTGTTTAAAAGTCCATACATGGGAACCTTGTGCAAGTCAAGGTTGTATGGTGTTTGAAAGTCCATACATGGGAACCTTGGGAAAAGTTGAGGTTGTATGGTGTTTGAAAGTCCATACATGGGAACCTCGGGAAAGCTAAGGTTGTATGGTGTTTAAAAGTCCATACATGGGAACCTTAGGATGGTGAGGTCAAATGGTGTTTAAAAGTCCATTTGGAGACCTTGGATTGGTAGTGTGTATGAAGCGTGGGGGACAACGCTTGGGATCCGCGTATCCGATTGGATGTTGAGTTGAAAAGTGGATGTGGTTGATCACTTGAAAGCCAATATGATGTTCTTGATTATAAAGAAGCATGAGATGCTTGAAAAGATGCATGGTTGCATGATAAGTGCTAAATGCTTGTGAATGCATGTTTACTTGTTAAGTTGAGCAAGTGTTGACTATCATTTGGTAAATGATGTATATGTGCATGAAATCTCCTTAATGCATTGGAGTCTTGTTGAGACTTGTTTGAAAGGCATGTGAAGATGATGTTGTGGTTCATATGTTGCCTTTGTTTAGTGCATGTGTTGGATTGATTGAGTAAATGGTTTTAAAGGGTTTCTTGCTTGGAATGGTTTTCCAAGGTTTGTATTTAACTTTGCATATGGTGTTTATGCATGGGATGGTTAAATGGTTGGTTTTGCAAGTTGTGCTTTGAAAATGGTTTTCTTAGTTTGCTAAACTAAGGGTTGGTTTTCATGTATGTGCAATGCATGGTTTTAAGCGTGATGTTGAAAGGAGTTTTCAAACTTTGCTTGGTAAACAAGTCGAATTGCTTTTCAAAGAGGTTTTATGGCTCGCTGCATTGATGGTGTTTTGGTTTTGAGCTTTCTTCACTAAGCATTATGTGCTTACGCTCCTTTTTGTCCATCAATGCAGATTCTTGAAGTTTGGACAGCGAGGAGCAAGGGATTCAAGAAGGACTCCACTTGAGATGTATGTCTCGGTTAATAGCTATAGTTAATAAAGGCAATGGGGTAGAACCTCTCGGGTTGTTGTTTGTGTATTCGTATATGTTTGGACAAGTATGGTTTTATGTTGTTGAGGTTGTTGGAACATGTTTTGGTCTTTATGAGATTGAATTGGAAGTATGGTGTTAAATGGTTGCTTGAGTAGGAAGCATATCCTTTGAATTGGGGCTTTTCATGTATGTTGATATTTTGTTGAATTGTTGATGCAAGTATGCCTTTTACATGTTGAATTGCATGTTGGTAAAGTTTGGTGGCTTTTGGAGCATGATTGGATGATCAATTGCAGGTTTAAGTATGCATATGGTGGCTTTCTGTGCAGGGTGTTTCGGAACAGTCCATACCGTTTCGGAACGGGTGCCCCAAACCAGCCCAGGCGTCCGAAACGGGAGAGACCGTTCCGAAACGGAAAGACTACTGCCAGACCCCCGTTTCAGTGCGCGTTGCGGAACGGCCCCGCGTTTCGAAACGGGCTCTGCCTGTTTCGGAACGGGTGACCGTTGGGGGCTGACATTGGCAGTTAAATGTTTTGAAAAGTTTACATTTTGGTCCTGAAACTTGTTTGTGCAATTGTATGAGTTTGGGATGCCCGTTTGAGCTGAAATTTGGCAGTGAAGCATGAAACATGATTAATTTTAAGTTGGTAACTTAAAATCTGGTTAAGTCCTTAAGTCTTCAGAATTTACAATTTGGTCCCTAAAGTTGTAAATTGATCAATTGGGTCCCTGTTTGATCTCTGATGTTTCTGATCTTTAAGTATGATGTTGTGTGATCATATCTAAGGTTAATGTGCATCTAGACAAGACTAAAAAGAAAAAAAAAGGTCGTTAATCAAGGTTGACTTTCGGGTTGACTTTGGTTTTCCCCGTGTGACTTTCTTAATTCGGGTCAACCGTCTTGGCCGGGTTAAGGGGGTTACATTTGGTGGTATCAGAGCTGAGTTGCGAATGCTTGGGGAAAACGGTAAGTTGTTGTGATGTGTGTTGATGTTTACCTTGTTGCGTGGATGAAAGTTGGTTGAATGTTGGTTGAAACACATGTTTCTGAGCAAGTTGTTGATGTTTTCAAGCATGCTTTATGGTTATGAATCTTGGTTGAGCTTATGTGGATATGTGTTGATGTTGTGAGCTGGTGTTATGCACGATGAAAGTGCTGTGAGTAAGTTATGTTGATAATATGCTGTTGCAAGTGAATGCTGTTTGATGTAAGCATGATCAAAGTATGTTGTTTGATATGCTTGATGCTGTGATATCCATGTTTGTGATGCCTGTTATGTCATGTAAAGGGGAGGATTCGGGATACCCATTGCCTTATTATTATAGCTATTGTGTTATTTTGGAGTTGGAGTTTGAATCCTTGCTTTAAGCTGGTCTAACTGGTTTGTTTGTTTTGTTGTGAATGTTGTTGTTGTTAGTAGTATGGCAAAGTCGATGAAAGAATGGCGGTTGGGTGAGATGGTTGCTGCCTTAGGGAAGGTTGTCAAGGCATGGAATTCACCTTTCTGTAGAGGTGTTTTGTCTCAGTCTTCTGTGCTTGGAGTTGAGGCGGTAAGGCAAAGGAAAGAAGCTGGTTCTGTGATGAAGAGTTCATCACCTGTTGTTCAGGAGGTGTTGGGAATGTCTCAGGCTGTGGTAAAAGTAAAGTCAGTGGATGTGCTGGCTGCGGGATGTGTGGGTTTGCCGAAACAACGTTTGTTGGATTTGGGTGCTGTGGAATATCATGGTTCTACACCGGAGATGTTTGAGGCCTGGTTGGCCAGTGTGGTTCTGATCTTGGATCAGGAAGGCTGTGATCTTGCTTGTAAGCTGGGGAGTGTTGTTTCTCTGATGTTGGAGGATGCATGTGTCTGGTGGACATCTGTGGCGGTGGCGTCACATGTCCATGATATTGATTGGGATTTCTTTGTATCTGCCTTTTGTGAAAGATATCTTGGAGAGAAGTTTCCAAGGGTTAAGCAATGTGAAGATAGTACAGTGGTGAAGCAAGTGTTGCTTGAGCAAGGAGTGGAAGTTCAGCTACCTGTGTGTGACCGTTGTGAAAGGCGCCATGTTGGAGGTTGTTGGGGCGCGGGTGCTTGTTGGAATTGTGGTTCAAAAGTGCATGTTAAGCGTGATTGTCCTTTTAGGGTGAAGTCAGCTTTGGTGGTAGCCAAAGGATCTCTGAAAGGTCGTGGGCACGGCCGAGGCAAGGTTCAGAGGTGGCAGAGAGAGCAGAAGGTTGAGAAGAGTTTGGGAAATGAGAATTGCTGGAAATGTGGGTCTGCTGGTCACATGAGGCGTGATTGTTTGATGTTGGCTCGGAACAGCCAAGGTTCCTTGCTGCTAGAGGTTGGTGGTGACCCTAGTGTGTTAGCTGGTGCTGCAGCGGTGCGAGAGGAGGTTGATGGTTTCGCGAGGAAGAGAGCTCGTCTGGTGAAGCTTCAGGGTGGTGTTGTGTTTTCAGGTAACCTTGCTAAGTAATCTTTGCTCTAGTTACCTTGGTTGGTTTCTGTTGGTTTTCCTTGCGTGGTAAGTTTAGTATTGTTGCTAGCATGTTTGGGGTAATGGTTGTAGTTTGGAAACGTCTTTGGTGTGAAGAAGGGGTTTAGTGAGAATCTTGTGGTTAGTGGTTGTTGGTATGGTGGAGTTAGTTAAGTTAGAAGTGAGTTGGGAGGTTGTTCTTAGACGGATTCTGAGGATGTTATTGGAGGGTGTGAACTGGCATTTATGCACAGTTAAAATCATTGTTATATGCTATATTATATATGTGCTGGTCCATGCATACATGTGGCATGACATTAGAGGTTTTGCATACATGTACATCAGACATGATAGGGCATGTTGGTAATCATGCATACAACGTTCACACTCGCTAATAATTAATCGAATCTGTTAGTGTTGTGGTTGGGTTGGATTGGATGATGGGTTTTAGAGGTTGTTTTGGTGCTGAGTGAGGGTTAGAAGTAATATTAAGCTAGTTGCTAGTATTGGTGAGGGTGGTATAGCATGTTGGTAGAAGGATAGTGCTTGATGCTTAAAGAGTTTAGTGGTTTGGTGGTGAGGAGTACCGGTTGTAGTAGGATCGGTCAAGTGGTTTGAATAGCTAAGTGGAAGTGGTAGTTCCTTGGTGCTAGGTGATGTCGCAGTTTAGTGGTTGTGTTTCCAAGTGCTGAGGTAGCTTAGCGTTTAAGTCGTTGTGAAAGGGTTGTGTTGGTAGGTGTTGGTTCTTAGCAACCTTTGAGGAGTTGAGGATTTGTTATGTATGTTTAGGTTGGGCGATGTTCTGGCAGGGCAAGTGTTGTGGTCAAGCTTGTGGTGGTTAAGCAATGAAAGATCGAAGGCCAGTGTTGCTTGAAAGGATTCTTGTGAGAAGTGGTTGGCTGGTTGTGAGTATGTGAACTTCTTTTGTAGTCAGCTGGTGGTGTGTGAAACGGCTGACGGGGTTAAGTTGGAGTTGTGATGTAAATTTTGGATTGTGGGTGAGTAGACCTGGTGAGTCGTTATGGTAATGATAGCGGCAGATGTGAAGGAATGACAGCTTATGTTGAAGAGTCTAAGTAAGCAGTTGATGCTTAAGAATTTTTGCTTGTTGGGAAGATTCTTGGAAGAGGTTTGAGAGTTGCAAGAGTTTTGGAAGCAGAGAAGTTTGCATAGTGGCTGAATTGTATTGGTTGTTGTCACTGTGTAAACAAGTCTTGGGAGTTGTGAGTTACAGTGGTGTGGGCTGTGAAAGTTGAAGTTCTTCATGGTTGAAGTTGGGGGCTGTGTACAGTCTGGAAGTGTGGAAGTTCAAGTTGTGGCTATCTTTGAGTGTTCTGGATATGTGAACAGCATGTGGTGGTGTTGGGATTGGTGGAGTTTTGTGTGGAAAGTGTTCAGTGTTGGTTGGGGCTTAGTGTTGCCTTGTGTGATTTGAGAAGGTTGTTGTTCTCTTTTTGCCAGTTGAAATTTCGAGGACGAAATTTCCTAAGGGGGGAGAGTTGTAACGCCCCGGTTTTGGGCTCAGAAGTTTTGGGCGTTGACCGGTTCGGTCAAAGTGCTGATCGAATATATAAGAGTGAATTTAGGAAAGCCTAGTTCGGGTTGCATTAAAAATATGGAAAAATGTCCTAAAATCATCTTTTAATATATATAAGTGAACTGTGAAATCAATTTTGGAAAATGAGGTTTGGAAGGGTGACATTTTGGCTAGTGACCAAAATGTAATTTTTGAAAGTTTGGTGACAGTTTTATAAAGGATTGAAACTTTGAATCTTTAAGGAGCTATTATTCCAAAAAGAGTTTCTCCAGATTTTTCTAAGATATTTTAAGGTTTTATTCTGATTTTAAAGTTTATGAAAAGTGGAGGGAAATCATTTTGACTATTTCATAATTAACTTTCCATTTTCTCTCAATTTTCCTTTTCTCTCATTTTCTCTCAACCCAAACGCATTTCTCCAGATTTTCTCCTCTGATTTTGTCACTCAAATCTTCCTTTTCAACTCTCTTTTGATTCTTAATCATCACATCAATAAAACCTCTCAATTTGCAAGTTGTTTCATCAAGCTTTTTGGTTCCAAAAAGGGAGAAACTCAAGTTTGGAGGTAAGAACGTCCTTCTCCTCTGAACTTCAAGTTCTTTACTGAAATTCCTAAGTTCTCAATCCTTGATTTGTGATTTGTTAAAGGCTCTTCAATTGAAATCTTGATTTTTGGCTTAAAATGCAAGATTTGCTTGATTTTGGTGGAATTTTCGTGTGATCTGTTTGGGCAGTGTTTTGAAGTGTCAAAATGATGTTAAATGAATGCTAAATTGATTAGAAGTTGAGGTTTAATTAATGCAATCCTGGATAGGTTGAATTTCCTAAGTTTAGCTTGAGTTTTTGGTTGTTTTTGGAGTGTTTTTGGTGATCTGTTATACCTGGAGGTATAAGGACGTGTTTGTGATCATTTTGGATGTTAATGGATGTTTAAAAATGGTTAGAAGTGATGGATCTTGGCTGGGTTAAGTTTTGGTAGTGGTTGGAGGTGGTTTCGGTTGTGTTTGGTAGCCGAATTGTTGGTTTTGTGATGAGCAGCGAGTTTGGTTGTGTTGCTGGTGTTTTTAATGCATAATGATGCATTAATCTTCTGTTGTTATGTGCTTGAAATAGGGGAGGAAGATCCGTGAGCATTTGAGGTGGTGAGGAAGGTTTCGGATGCTTGGAAGGCTTGTTGGCTAGCCTTGTTTTGTGTATCGGTGAGTGAAGTTGGGTTTTCAGCTTTTAAACCAAGGTTTGAAGGATTTGGGAGCTTAGTTTAAGTCTAAACAACTTTGCTAAGCTCAAGAGTAAGTAAATGGATTTTCGCTCTTGAATTGTGTTGTGATTTGTGATGAGTGTTTAAAAGTTCTATTATTTACACCCTTTTTAACCCATATTTCTGCTGCATTCAAGCATTATTCATTGCATTTAGGTCAGTTTACAGCAAAACATCACAAATATATTAAAAGGCACAGATTCTACTAAAAATGTCTGTTTTTGTAGGTATCTCCCATAAAAGACGGAGAAGGCAGGCCCAGGGCAGATAAGCAGAAGAGCTGAACTGGACAAGCAGCCGAAGAAGACGAACCTGTCATGGACCTGTCGTGACAGCAAGGTGACAGCAGACTTATGAAGAGGAAAAGTAAAGTGGATCTCGATAGATAGAGAAAAATCTGCTCGTCTGTCGTGTGGAAGCCAAATATTTTTCCAAGCCCCGGATCAAAAGATATGTCAAGCCAAAGCTCAAGGAGAAGAAATTCCTAGAAACAAGGATGCGGCTGGAAAGTAGGAGACTTTAGAGATTTAGTCTTTATTAGAATCTTACTTTTAATTAAAGTTGTAATCCTTGTTACCTTAGATAACTTGAGCCCAAAGCTTATATAAGGGCATAGATTAAACCTAGGGCATAACCGATTAACCCATAACCGAAACCTAAACCCCCCTGTCGTCCACCCGTCACTGACATGTTCTAATTTCCCCCTAGGGCTACGGGTTGTTTTGTAAAGTAGTTGCAAGGGTTGCTTTGTTTTAGGATTTTTCAAGTTCAATAAAATAAACTTCAAGTTCTTTTATCTTGGTTTTAATATCTTGCAAGAGCATCGGGAGAGCATTGTGAGGTTATCTATTTACTTAGCATCGGGAGAGTTAAGTATACGAAAGAGATAAGAGCGCGTTCTCTAGTTTATAGTTGAACCATCTCGTGCCTAGGGATAGGGCGAGGTTAAGTGGCTAAAGAAGAATTCATACACATCGGTGTTCATCCTTCGATTCACGCCGGGAGGTATCATCAAAGACGTGATCATCGACAGACTTGTGCCTAGGGATAGGGCAAGGCAGATCTGGGATTCTTGCCAAGCTTGAAGTACGGAGTTGGTGTGTTCGCTGCCGCGACGATCAACGGACAGCTGCCGCGACAGGTGCTGTCGGCGACAGGCGCGACGACAGAACTGGAGATCCTAAGCAATTCAATACCTGCACTACTGAGCAATTCAATACCAGCCCATTCTCTCTATCTTGATTTCTCTACTCTTTTATTTACGTATTTTTTATTATTTTCGTGACAAACTATTAAATCTCTTCTTTTCCCCTTGTGCAGATAGCGAAGGAAAGGGTTAGCCCAGTCCCTGTGGAGACGATATCCGATACTCTAGTATCACTTTACTACTTGCGTCGTGTACACTTGCACTACATTGCGATAGACTCTTTTACACGCAACAAGTTTTTGGCGCCGTTGCCGGGGACTGGCAACACACTCTTACCCTAGCTTCTGCACTTTTCTTTTATTTTTATTTTTTTTTATTTTTTTTATTTTTTAACAAAAAAAAATTCAGGTGAAAATACAGGTTCAAGGGCATCAACATGCCAGGAAAAACCATTCGAGAGTTGATGTGGGAAAGTTCTTGTAATTACCGTAAAGACATGCTGCCAGGGCAGCAGCCGTGGCAGCAACAGGGGCAGCAAATGCCGATGCTGCAGCAGCAAAAAATTTTATGGTACGATCAAAACCCACAAAATTTTTTATACCATAACAGTTTTGCTACAGAACCCGACCTGCCCTGGCAATGTCATCATCCTCAAGAGCAGTCAAAATCCTTAGAAGACACACTGCAAGCCTTCTTGGCAATCGCTCAAAAAGTGTCAGCCTCTACGAAAGCAAGTATCGCCAAGATGGATGAACTCTTGAGCAGACCAGTCCTCATTCATGCCACAGATGAACCTGAAATCCTGAGGCAAGACGATGAGGATGCCCATGTGAAGGAATACCCAACATATGATGAGTCTGAGCAACAACATGCCATGGCAATGACCGAGGAGCCGGAATGGAGCAACACCGCGACAATGCTTAGTGAAATTCAAGAGAATGTCACGGCAGCAACAACTTTTGAGGCAGAAACTCCAGTCAAAGCGGAAAATGCCGCCTCGACAGAAACAGCCGCCTCGACAGAAACTGCCGCCTCGACAGCAACTGCCGCCTCGACAGAAACTGCCGCCTCGACAGAAACTGCCGCCTCGACAGAAACTGTCGGCTCGACAGAAAATGCCGCCTCGACAGCAACTGCCGCCTCGACAGCAACTTCCGCCTTGGCAGCAACTGCCGCCTCGGCAGCAACTGATGATGCAGCAGCAACCACGTCAGAGGCAAATTCTCAACCCACGACCTCGATTATGCCTAACCAAGATTGCACACATCCATCTCTGTCATGGCACTCGCACGACCACCTAGAAGAGCTACCCAATGACAATGCCTCGCCGATGGAATATGAGCAGGTAATAAACGAACCTTTTGAATTATATGAAAACTCACCAATTCCATTGCAGGTATTAGAGGAACCAAAGCCGGTGGACATAGAATCATCAAAGTCTCTACTGATGGAGATTTACGAGTGGTCAACAGAATTTAGTATAGAGAGCGATGGCACTTACCAATGTCCCATTGACCTGCAAAGTAACCTAACAACAGGCTGTCAAAATAACTGCCTGTCACAGCAGCAGACACGACAGCAAGGGCTATATTCAACCACAACAACATTCAACGAAAACAAGGTAAGTTTGTGGCCGAATGTCAATTTGATTATTTCTAATCATATATTCATGCCCTCAGAAACATTACCAAGAAGGGAGGACTTCATGGACTACAAAGGGAAGAGAAAGAAAGGAGCCCCCACCATGAGAAAAATCACCAGATGGAGGGTACAGATGGACTTCAAGAAGTACCGGAAACGACGCCTCAAGCATTATCAGGGGACTGAAGCCCCAGGAAGTCAGGAAGTGGTTACTTTAGGAGATGCCCCACAAGGCATTCCTAATTTAACCTAATTTTTTATTTATTTTATTATTATTATTATTTATTAGGAATTAGGTTTATTTTATTCAAATAATGTTTTTCTATTTTTATGTTTTTAGGAAATAAAGGAGTCAAGAAGAAAAGGAGAAGTGACCCAAGCCCACCGCCCATCCATCAGCCCATTTATGGAGACCTGTCGTTTCGGCTGCCGCCGCGGACGGATATGACAGGCTGTCAACAGACTGACACGGCAGACGCAGAAGCGTGCGGCAGACGCGTAACAGACGAATAAATGCGTGTCAGACGCGTCAGACACGCTAAATCCAATATGCCGCTCCGTTATTCACGCCTGCCGTTACAGCATTAACGGGCAGCACCTCGACCACTATAAAACCCCGTTTCATTTTCATTTTCACTCACTTCTGTCTTTCTTACTTGTTCTCCCTTTTTAGTTTTCATTTGCTTTCATTTACTTTTCACAACCCTTGCACTAATATGTCTTATAGGAAAACCCGACGCAATGCTGCTTCCACTTTCTCAGAGGCAGCAGCTCCGACATCCAGGTCGTGGAGCAACCTGCCCCTGAACCTGCCCAGCCTCCTCCACAGCCCAGACGCCCCCATCAGATCCGTGTCAGCAGCAGCAGCGAGGCAGCGACTAAAATTTAAGTTTTTACCTCTTATTGCTGCCTGCCTTTATATTTTGTGATGTACTTTTTCTTTATTTTATTTTTCATATCATTTTGCATTGAGGGCAATGCAACCCTTGAGTTTGGGGGTGGCAACCCTCCATCATTAATGGAGTCTTAAGTCTTTTTATTAATTGTTGTGTCTTTTATTTATTTAAGTTCTCTAAAAAAATCAGAAAATATAAAACTGTTGGCTTAAAACTGTGAAGTTAACTTACCTGTCATGACGGCTCTGTCGTGGCAGCATCTTTAGGACAGGTTAAGGAGAAGTTTAGAGCCTTTCTATTGTTCTAAAAACTTAAACACTTTTGTGACTGTTATACTGCTTAGATGTCTTTTAGCCAAACTAGAACAGGATGCTTAGTACTTGAATAGCCCCTAGAGGTGCCTAACACTGGCTCTAGGAAAGAAGTTTAGCAAAAGAAAATCAATAGCCCTAGAGGTGCCCGAAACCGGCTCTAGGAAGTTAGCTAGAGGTGCCCGAAACCGGCTCTAGTGAAACTTTAGCTTAAAAAAATTTGAAATCGAGTCAAAACAGAAAATCGAAGGAGCATAAGAAGTGCCTTCAAAAGATAAACTTGGCATAAAAATTCGAGTTAAGAGCTGAAATTTTCTAGTGAAACTAAGAGAGTCTTGGCATATAACTGTTCACAAGCATGCACACACTGCACGAGGACTATAGGGAGATTCCGGACAGATCCAATCTTTCCGACAGGTTGCTGCCGCCATAGAGAATGAGCGACGGGTAAGGGACAGTTCACTGTTTGAAGGCCAACACAAAAATTTTCATTTTTCTTTTAAGTCTTAATTGCTTGAGGACAAGCAAAAACTTGAGTTTGGGGGTGTGATGAGTGTTTAAAAGTTCTATTATTTACACCCTTTTTAACCCATATTTCTGCTGCATTCAAGCATTATTCATTGCATTTAGGTCAGTTTACAGCAAAACATCACAAATATATTAAAAGGCACAGATTCTACTAAAAATGGCTGTTTTTGTAGGTATCTGCCATAGAAGACGGAGAAGGCAGGCCCAGGGCAGATAAGCAGAAGAGCTGAACTGGACAAGCAGCCGAAGAAGACGAACCTGTCGTGACAGCAAGGTGACAGCAGACTTATGAAGAGGAAAAGTAAAGTGGATCTCGATAGATAGAGAAAAATCTGCTCGTCTGTCGTGTGGAAGCCAAATATTTTTCCAAGCCCCGGATCAAAAGATATGTCAAGCCAAAGCTCAAGGAGAAGAAATTCCTAGAAACAAGGATGCGGCTGGAAAGTAGGAGACTTTAGAGATTTAGTCTTTATTAGAATCTTACTTTTAATTAAAGTTGTAATCCTTGTTACCTTAGATAACTTGAGCCCAAAGCTTATATAAGGGCATAGATTAAACCTAGGGCATAACCGATTAACCCATAACCGAAACCTAAACCCCCCTGTCGTCCACCCGTCACCGACATGTTCTAATTTCCCCCTAGGGCTACGGGTTGTTTTGTAAAGTAGTTGCAAGGGTTGCTTTGTTTTAGGATTTTTCAAGTTCAATAAAATAAACTTCAAGTTCTTTTATCTTGGTTTTAATATCTTGCAAGAGCATCGGGAGAGCATTGTGAGGTTATCTATTTACTTAGCATCGGGAGAGTTAAGTATACGAAAGAGATAAGAGCGTGTTCTCTAGTTTATAGTTGAACCATCTCGTGCCTAGGGATAGGGCGAGGTTAAGTGGCTAAAGAAGAATTCATACACATCGGTGTTCATCCTTCGATTCACGCCGGGAGGTATCATCAAAGACGTGATCATCGACAGACTTGTGCCTAGGGATAGGGCAAGGCAGATCTGGGATTCTTGCCAAGCTTGAAGTACGGAGTTGGTGTGTTCGCTCCCGCGACGATCAACGGACAGCTGCCGCGACAGGTGCTGTCGGCGACAGGCGCGACGACAGAACTGGAGATCCTAAGCAATTCAATACCTGCACTACTGAGCAATTCAATACCAGCCCATTCTCTCTATCTTGATTTCTCTAATCTTTTATTTACGTATTTTTTATTATTTTCGTGACAAACTATTAAATCTCTTCTTTTCCCCTTGTGCAGATAGCGAAGGAAAGGGTTAGCCCAGTCCCTGTGGAGACGATATCCGATACTCTAGTATCACTTTACTACTTGCGTCGTGTACACTTGCACTACATTGCGATAGACTCTTTTACACGCAACAATTTGGCTTTAAAAGCAATTGTGTTTAATGGTTCCAATGCATGTGTTTTGCATGGTTTAATTCTGTTTTGAAAGCATATTTTAGCATGGTTTAATGCTGGTTTTGAAAGCCATATGTGAAGGATGCTCAAGGTAAGAGATCCTTGGTTTTATACATTGAAAATGTAGTTTTGATGCATGGTGTTGCATGATGTTTAATGGCTTTGTGTAATGCTTTAAAACAGTGGATTGATGGTGGTAAATGATGGTTTTTGCATATTAGTTATGCATGTGAATCATTGGACTAATGTGGTAATGGTTTTGCATATTGGTTATGCAAGTGAATCATTGGATTAATGTGGTAAGATGGTTATATTGGCAAGTGATGCAAGTGGTTCTTGGTTCGTTGATCGGATATAGTTAGCCGACTATAGGATTGGGTGCACCGTGAATAAAGTCGCCTTGGAGGTGGAGTGGTTAAGTGTGAACCGGTAAACTCCCTTCAAGTATCCTAACGAGATGGTTAAGGTCATAATGGAGGATGAATGCCCATTCGAGGACCTTGGTTAAGCAAAGGTTATATGGTGGTTAAAAGTCCATATATGGGAACCTTGTGCTTGTTGAGATCACAATGGCGGTGTTAAGTCCATGTGTGGATCTTGTGTAGGGTGTCCCGGATCTCGTTAGTGATGTTGTACAACTACCAATCGGTGAATGCAAGTCAAGGTTGTATGGTGTTTAAAAGTCCATACATGGGAACCTTGTGCAAGTCAAGGTTGTATGGTGTTTGAAAGTCCATACATGGGAACCTTGGGAAAAGTTGAGGTTGTATGGTGTTTGAAAGTCCATACATGGGAACCTCGGGAAAGCTAAGGTTGTATGGTGTTTAAAAGTCCATACATGGGAACCTTAGGATGGTGAGGTCAAATGGTGTTTAAAAGTCCATTTGGAGACCTTGGATTGGTAGTGTGTATGAAGCGTGGGGGACAACGCTTGGGATCCGCGTATCCGATTGGATGTTGAGTTGAAAAGTGGATGTGGTTGATCACTTGAAAGCCAATATGATGTTCTTGATTATAAAGAAGCATGAGATGCTTGAAAAGATGCATGGTTGCATGATAAGTGCTAAATGCTTGTGAATGCATGTTTACTTGTTAAGTTGAGCAAGTGTTGACTATCATTTGGTAAATGATGTATATGTGCATGAAATCTCCTTAATGCATTGGAGTCTTGTTGAGACTTGTTTGAAAGGCATGTGAAGATGATGTTGTGGTTCATATGTTGCCTCTGTTTAGTGCATGTGTTGGATTGATTGAGTAAATGGTTTTAAAGGGTTTCTTGCTTGGAATGGTTTTCCAAGGTTTGTATTTAACTTTGCATATGGTGTTTATGCATGGGATGGTTAAATGGTTGGTTTTGCAAGTTGTGCTTTGAAAATGGTTTTCTTAGTTTGCTAAACTAAGGGTTGGTTTTCATGTATGTGCAATGCATGGTTTTAAGCGTGATGTTGAAAGGAGTTTTCAAACTTTGCTTGGTAAACAAGTCGAATTGCTTTTCAAAGAGGTTTTATGGCTCGCTGCATTGATGGTGTTTTGGTTTTGAGCTTTCCTCACTAAGCATTATGTGCTTACGCTCCTTTTTGTCCATCAATACAGATTCTTGAAGTTTGGACAGCGAGGAGCAAGGGATTCAAGAAGGACTCCACTTGAGATGTATGTCTCGGTTAATAGCTATAGTTAATAAAGGCAATGGGGTAGAACCTCTCGGGTTGTTGTTTGTGTATTCGTATATGTTTGGACAAGTATGGTTTTATGTTGTTGAGGTTGTTGGAACATGTTTTGGTCTTTATGAGATTGAATTGGAAGTATGGTGTTAAATGGTTGCTTGAGTAGGAAGCATATCCTTTGAATTGGGGCTTTTCATGTATGTTGATATTTTGTTGAATTGTTGATGCAAGTATGCCTTTTACATGTTGAATTGCATGTTGGTAAAGTTTGGTGGCTTTTGGAGCATAATTGGATGATCAATTGCAGGTTTAAGTATGCATATGGTGGCTTTCTGTGCAGGGTGTTTCGGAACAGTCCATACCGTTTCGGAACGGGTGCCCCAAACCAGCCCAGGCGTCCGAAACAGGAGAGACCGTTCCGAAACGGAAAGGCTACTGCCAGACCCCCGTTTCGGTGCGCGTTGCGGAACGGCCTCGCGTTTCGAAACGGGCTCTGCCTGTTTCGGAACGGGTGACCGTTGGGGGCTGACATTGGCAGTTAAATGTTTTGAAAAGTTTACATTTTGGTCCTGAAACTTGTTTGTGCAATTGTATGAGTTTGGGATGCCCGTTTGAGCTGAAATTTGGCAGTGAAGCATGAAACATGATTAATTTTAAGTTGGTAACTTAAAATCTGGTTAAGTCCTTAAGTCTTCAGAATTTACAATTTGGTCCCTAAAGTTGTAAATTGATCAATTGGGTCCCTGTTTGATCTCTGATGTTTCTGATCTTTAAGTATGATGTTGTGTGATCATATCTAAGGTTAATGTGCATCTAGACAAGACTAAAAAGAAAAAAAGGGTCGTTAATCAAGGTTGACTTTCGGGTTGACTTTGGTTTTCCCCGTGTGACTTTCTTAATTCGGGTCAACCGTCTGGGCCGGGTTAAGGGGGTTACATAATTGATCGAACAGGTTGTCTATTCTAGGCAATGGATATTTATTCTTGATGGTTACTTTATTCAGTTGTCTATAGTCAATGCACAATCGCATAGAACCACCCTTCTTCTTGACAAAGAGAACTGGTGCTCCCCAAGGTGAAGAGCTCGGTTGAATGAAACCCTTGTTCATAAGGTCCTGAATTTGAGCTTTTAATTCTTTCAACTCCACAGCCGCCATCCGATATGGTGCAATAGAAACGGGAGCAGTTCCAGGTTGCACCTCGATGCCAAATTCCACTTCACGGGTTGGAGGCAATCCCGGAAGTTCATCAGGAAATTCAAATACGGTGTCAATGTCCTGTAGTTTCGGCTCACCTTTGGTTTCCAATGACAAGGCATACAACGATGGATTCCCCGCATTCATCAGAACAACACTTTCTTTATCTAAACCCCTAAGATACAACTTTCTCTTACAACAATCTACCCAGGCTTGATGTTCACTAAGCCAATCTAAGCCTAGGATAGCGTCGAATTCATGGATCGGTAAAGCTAACAAATTGTCTGGAAAATGAATCCCTTGAATCATTAAGGGACAATTCTTGCACACTACCCTTACGGTGACACAATCTCCTAGGGGATTGGTTACAGAGATTCTCGATATCATTGGTTCAGAAGACATGTTATACTTTTTAACTACAATGATGCTTATGAATGAATGAGTTGAACTAGGGTCAATCAATGCATATAAAGGATGCGAATACAACTCAATGGTACCTGTAATGACATCAGGTTCATCTTCTTCTTCCCTGCTTCTCACATGATATATTTGGGCAGTAGCCTTTGAATCTTGTTTGTTAAAGGGCTTCCCTGGTCCGCTCGGTCATCCAAAAGTCCCAGAAGAACCCTGCTTCGATCCTTTACCTCAGAAGGATTGAGCAGGAGAAGCAGCAATAGTCGGCATGGCCACATATTTAGTTGTATTCATAGGACCGTCACGTGTGAAGTGACCTTGCTCACCACAATAATAACAAGCTCCAGTCTGCTTACGACAATGTCTAGCCGGATGCTTGTTTTGACAATAATTACACAGTGGATATTGTTTGCCTCGGTTCGATCCTCCAATGCTATCAACAGACACTGCTTTGGCAAAAGACTGCGTTACAGATTGAGGTCCCTCAATGTTCCCAGAATGGGAAGGCTGTGGGTAAACATTCTGCTTGGGGCCTTGATATCTCCCCTTTTTGTTCCATCTTGGAGGTCGTGAATCATCTCTAAACCTCTTCTCAAACTTCCCAGACCCACCAGCTCGTTGGGCTTTCTGGGCAGCTTCGGTGGCCTTGACTCGGTTCACCAAATCCTGGAAGTTGGTGATTCCAAGGGTTGTAAACATAGGTCGCAATTCATCACTGAGGCCAGCTATGGACATTCTACACTTGTCTTCTTCCTTCTTTATAAACCCGGCTCCATATCGGTAATATTTACAGAAATCATGAATATACTGCTCGATAGGTCGTCCTCCTTGCCTTAGATGGAGGAAGGTGTTTCATCTTTCTGCGAGATAGTATTCACTGATATATTTATTTCAGAATTCTCAGAGAAAGAACTCCCATGTAACCGATTCTTCAGGAGCTGTGAGAATAGTAGTTTCCCACCACATAAGAGCTTCATCGGTCAACAATGCAATAGCAAATTCCAGTTTGTGTTCATCCGAGCACTGCAGCTGTTTATTCAAGATACGAAGTGTGTTGTCCAACCAATATTAAGCAATTTCAGGATTATCATCATCCTATCCGATGAAAGAATAGGCTTGAAACGAAGACATCTTGTCCACAGAGGCTCGAACATACTGGACAACAGAAGGGGTAGGCTGAACTGATTGTGTCGCTTGCATCGTAGTCATAAACTGCTTGAACATGTTAGCCATGTTCTGATAGCATTCAGCCTGAGCGGTAGGTGCTGCAGGCTCAGTACCCTGTACAGGAGGGTCCTGTGGTTGCGATGGATTATGAGGATTCCCTCCTCTAATCTCCCCACCATGTGTCGAGGAGCCGGTAGCAAGCTCGCCAATATGAACTTCATTTGTCTCAGACATATCTATATGAAAGATCGGATTAGTCGACAAGTCACAATATACACAATATAAAACTCCTAGGTGGCAAAGTAACACAATAACAATGTAATAGACTTTGGTTTAGTCCTAGAATCGACTAAACTCTAGATTTGATACCACAAATGTAACACCTCTTCCCTATCTGGTAGAGAACCGGGTCGGAACGTATTACCGGTAGACGATACGGTGATCGGCGCAATAAAATTTCATCTTAACAACATCACTTAAACAAAATTAGACATACAAACATTACCAGTGAACTCACTAGTCCAATTCAATCAGGCGAGGACCACAATTAACAACTTAGGGCCATTTTGCAACATTTACAAGTATTAGGGACTAACTTGTAATTCTTACAAGCTAGAGGTCCTTCGATGTAATCGACTTTACCATAATGAAATTCACTATACAAATGATAGGTCTACAAAATTTCATTCAATTTGGAGGTCATAAACCCAATCAATTTAGCTTTACTATATTCAATGACTAAATTATAAAGCTAACAACATGCCCAATGAGTCAGTGACTAGCTTACCTAACCCCGTTTCGAAACACCCCAAGCTGTTTCGAAACGGGTGGATGTTGATCAGCTTCTGTTGACTTTTTCCCTTTAGACCGTATCGATACAGGCTTGACCCGTATCGAAACAGATTGACCACCTTTGACTTTGACTCGCTTCGATACGCTATGAACCCGTATCAAAACGTTGGCCTCCAGTGACAAAATGTTCCGAAACGACCTAATTCCGTTTCGATACACCCTTACCCTTAGGCTCAATATTATACACCCGTACCGAAACGCCATCACCCGTATTCGATACGGCATGACCTGTAATGACAGATTTTAGCTGGTTTTTATTCAATTTACCCTATCGAACGATGTCCAAATGCAACGAAACTTTGCGCACAACATTTCAATGGTATGAACTACTAGCATGCCAAGTTTCATGACCGAATGAATACATTTACTATGTTTTTACCTTTTTGAGCCATGTATGCATTTTCCATCCATTTTCAACTTTACCAAAAAGGGCATTTTAAGCTATATAACTTATTACAACCTTAGCAATGCACCAACACAACAAAATGGGCACAAATGACTAGTTCAACTACTTTGCCACCTTCCTAGGAGTTCATAAGACAAAAACACATTACTTGGGGCTGGTAGTGACTTGTCTTGCTTGCCGATCCGATCTTCCATCAGACAAAACTTCTTAACCTAAAAATGCATGAGATGAGGCACGTTAGGCATACTTTGCCTAGTGAGGTAGTCCAAAACAATATGAACATTAACAATGCTATGAATATACTCAATCATGATCTCATACCAACAATATTAATGCTATATAAATATAATATGTAATGTATAAACATAGTCTTTTTACTCTTAATCCTTGGATTGAATCAAGATCGTGGATACGCGAATTCCTATGCCTCGCCAAATCAATAAATGATCTAGTCCCCCCGCCTCGCCAATATGACCAATATCAATACACATCCCTTCGCCTAGCCAAATCAATATAGGCCGTAGCCTTAAGACCGTAGTCCACCCATACACTGAGCTCATGAATTATATGGCATGCCAATTGTATCCAATGTCCATTGCAATCCAAGGTTGCAATGTTCATATTCATTTCAATAATCAATTACATACCAATGTCCGGTGAATTCAATATCGTCGATGACCAATATATGTATCCCATCATCAATAACTCATAGCTTGATATCAATATCAATGTCCGATGGTTTCTATGCAATAGTTCAATGACAATGATTATATCAATGGTAATATGCAATGACAATATCAATGACTATATCCGATGTTCAATAACAACTTACTGACACTTACCAAAGTTCATCAACTAATGATTCGGGAAGGCCTTTCGCCTAAACCCGAGACTCTGACTACACTCACCTTGACAATCTGAAGCTTTCAAGGCTCTCGAATAACAATCCCCTTGTTCCTAGCTTTGGATGGAGACGATGGATGCTCTCTATCAACGTATTGAGCTAGGAAATCAATTGGAAGATTGTTAGGGTCGATATTTCAATATCAAAATCAACATGACAATATCAAAATTGATAATCGATCTCAATAGAAATGAAAACGATGAGATATCCATTGATAGTAAAAACCCTAGCTTAGATTACACTCAATATATCCATGGAATCCAACAATTGTTTGAGGATTATTTATTACCTGAACGATAGCAAGGATTCGATATCGATAGAACGGAGAAATTACAAAGCTTAAAATTCCTCCAATGGAGGTGTGTGCTTAAGGTTGAAGATGAAGAAGATGAAAAGATAGAGAGGTGTATGCTTCAATGTTTTTCGGGTAAGCTTTCAATTCTTTTCTCAATTTCTCTCTTTTACTAATTAAAGCTCAATAATTGAGCTTTCCTCATGGTGAAGCAACTTCACAAAAATTTCCTTAGTAGGTGTATTTTTAATGAAGGAGGGGCTAAGCACAAGATTAGTCCCTCGACTCTCATTCTACTATAATTTTAATCTCCAACTTGCATACTCTTCAATTTAGTCACTATATAGGATCAATATCGCTCAATTGGGCCCAATGACAATCTTTTAGCTTAATTAGGGTTCGATATCAATACCTAACTAATTGATACAATATTTAGACTTCATCAATGTATAATTTATGATCACCATAACTAAATTCTGACTAGACCGGATTTTGGGGTGTTAGAAAATATTTTCAATAAGTATAGAAGAGTGATTACCTATGGAGCCAATACCTTCAATGTGGCCTTTGGAGTTGTCACCAAATGTTACTACTCCTCCACTTTTTGGCTTTAATTCTATGAATCGACTCTTGTGTCCGGTCATGTGCCTCGAGCATCCACTATCAAGGTACCACGAATTTTGACTTTGTGCTTTGGCCTTGTAGTAATGCTCCCCCTACAAACAAAGATATTAAGCTTTGATTTTTGGTACCCAAATCATTTTGGGTCCATGAGTGTTAACTCCCAAAAGCTTGGTTCACTTAGGAATCCAAGGTGACATGACAATAATATTATTAGAGCCACTTTGTTTGTAGTTAAAATTCTTTCCTTTTACAAAGTTGGTTTTTGAAGATTCACCTTTTTCAACCCTTGAAGAACCAATATTTTTGAAAGAATTTTTTAGCTCATTTAGCTCATTCACCAACTTTTGGTGTTCATCATTACAATGAGAAAGAAGGTTATTTAAATCAATATTTTCTTGTTCAAAGAATTTTAAATCATCTTGTAAACTTAAAACCTTTTTTCTCAAAATTCGAGTTAGCTTTAGAGAGTAAATCGTTTTGAGCTTTTAAATCCGAAAACACCTTTTAATTTTTCAAAACGGACTCCTTATATCTCTCTACTAACTCATCATATACCTCTTATAACTCATTATATGCATCATGCAATTCATCAAATGTAAAATCAAAGCAAGGTGAGTTAGAGGTTACCATCGAATCCTCCTCAAGATTCATGAGGCAAAGGTTGGCCACTTCATGTTCCTCACCCTCAGATGACTCCTCATCACTTCAAGTAGCAAGCTTGGCTTTGAGCTTCTTCTTCTTCTCAAAGCCCTTCTTCTTGAGTTGAGGGCAATCAGAATGTATGTGACCCGACTTCTTGCACTCAAAGCAAATGATCGGATCCCTTTCTTCTTCTTTGTTTTTTTTTTCTTGAAATTCATCTTTCTTTGAAACTTCTTCCCTCGGTTGGACTTCATGAACCGTGAGAACCGTTTGGCTATCATAGCCAACTCCTCAAAGTATTCCTCCTCACTAGAAGAGCTCTCCTCTTGTAGAGAGGCTTTGAGAGCAGCTCTTAGCTTCTAGGGGTGGGAATTGTCGGGTACCCAGTTCATCCGGGTACCTCAATCTTCGGCCTGTGTCCTGGCCCATCTCATCCGGGTACCCGGGTAATCGGGTACCGGGTACCCACATATTTTTTTATATTTTTTAATTCTAAAATTAAAAAAATCACATATTAAACACAAAAATATTTTTAAAAAATTTTAAACTTAAAAGTATATAATACAAACATAAAAAGAATTTAGGGATTTAAATTTAGTTTTAGAGTAAAAATATTAAGAAACTTAAAATAAAAATATAATTGAAAATATAAAAAAATATATATTAAATATTATCGGGTCGGGTCAGGTACCCGGTAACTTAAAAATCCCGGCCCGTGTCCTGGGAAAATTTTCGGGTCAGGTAATTTTTTTCAGAGAATTACCTGGTATTTTTAAGTTCGGGTCGTCGGGTTGGGTCAACCAGGTCGGGTATTTTTGCCCACCCCTAATAGCTTATTCTTCTTTTTCACCTCATGCTTCTTTATTCTTCTCTCTTCTTTCTTCTTTTCTTCTTCTCTTCCTTGCTTCATAATCTCATGTGTAAGAAGAGAACCAACAAGCTCATCAAGCTTTAATGTTTTCAAGTTCTTAGCTTCAGTGATGATCGTTCTTTTACCATCCCAAGATTCTGGAAGAGAATATAAAAACTTCCTTACACTACACAAATTATGGTATATAGCGGTAATTTTTGTGGCATTTGAAGAAAAAATGCCACAAATAACAAATTTTGCGGCGTTTATTGAAAAGCGCCACAATATCAATGTCTATATTGGCCTTTTTATAAAGAAACGCTGCAAAAATATAACATATAGTAGCGTTTTTAATACAAACGCCACAAAAGTATAACTTATAGTCACAAACGCTGCAATTGTGAAAACTCACTGTTTATTTTTTTGATAAACTCACTTTATGCCGCCAGGTCTCGGCCGATCCCCAATTATCCCAAAATCTCTAATTTTTCCTCAATCGCTCTCAATCTTTCATGACGTTTCACTCTGAATCGGCTCTTAGTCCCTTACCTCGATCCCCAATTATCCCAAAATCCCTAATTTTTCCTTGTCGTCCATGGACTCTTCCTCTTCATGCTCGAATTATCTGAAATTTCTACTATTTCATCCGGTTATCGCTATCCTCTTCGTCCTCTCCTCCATTATACTCTGTAATTTCGTCTTTTTCTCTCTCAAATGCGATGCGATTTCTCTTTTTTTCGTAATCTGAAGGATTTCGTAATTTCGTTTGTTGATAGTTTTATTTTTCTTGAATTTGTTCTCTGTAGGGTGGCTGTTGGCATGGAAGTTAGTTCTGGTACACGTGCCACTGGTTCAAGAAATTTTCGGTTTGAAGAAAAAACGGGCTAAATCTAAGCCGTCGCCTCGTCGATTTTCCAGATATTATAACAGCATCAGCGCTCATGATTCGTCTCCTCAATAGGTGATTCCCTTTTTTTTTTCTTCCAGTTAATCCCAATTAATTATTTCTCTTATCAATTGGGTTTGATTCTTTGGAATTTCATTTGTGTTTTAATTGGTTAATAAAGCTCATAATTTGTGTAGATGATATTAATTACGTGAAATTGACATGATCAGTGGAACCTTTTCGAATCTCTAATTCTGGAAATTGTGAGAAATTTTCTTATGCAAAACCTTCATAGTTTGTTAGTTAAAAGAAACTTATATGATAATTGGAATTGCTTTCCTTTGAAATAGTTTGTTTTCAGAAAGCTTCTGTTAAATTTGTCAAAATGGCCTGTGGTTCTTTCTTATATGTCCTTAGTTCACACTGTCACAATCTTCCCTTATATTTGAAAGAGATAAAATTGATTTTTTAGCATGAATTGCTTTGAGAAACACAATGTTTTAACACTACTCTTCCGCAATCTGAGTGCACCTTCTGCAGATGATATCCAAATTCCATATGATCAAGGGAATACTGAATAGCTCAAACTTTTCTATACTTCCATTATGTGTTGTTTGTTTTGGGAAAGTTTTCAAGCACCTATGAGTGCAATCAAATTGGTATATTTAGTGATTCAAAGAGGTTGAGTGAATAATTATTTGTGTTCATATGGTTAAAATTTGACCTTGATGCTCTAATTGCTGAAAATTAAGAATTGATAGGGTTGATATACAATTTTAAAAGGTCTAAATACGGTTTCAAGTGACTAAAAACAGTAGCTAATTAGTACAATTCTATGAGCATATGTGTAGGTTAGATTTTATTCTAATTAGTTCTTAAATCCATGCAAAACAACCTATAATTCTTACTGATGTGTTCAATTAGAGTCCAATTTAGGGTATGTAAATTGCCGTTTAGGGTAACAGGGAGCTGCTGGAATTAACATGAATATATTGCTCTGGTTCGATATGGTTATTTGTGATTGATTTTACACAATTATATACTTGTTAATGGATTACATTGATGAACCAGACTGCCCAGATTTTTATGCCTTAATGTATGATTTATGTGCTGGAAATGAAGCTGAAATTGTGTGAGACAACAACAACCTATAACCTATATTAAAGTGTATTTGTGTTTTTACATGAAGGTGTAAATACATACACCTGATAATCACAAATATGTTTTTTTCTATACAATTGTCTTTTGTTTATTGGTTCATTTCTTGCAATGGTTATTCTCCTCATTCTTGACCTACATGATTTAATATCTTTTCATTTGCCTGAATGTAGTTCTAACTTCTAAGAACATTTTCATTCACTTTCTATATAAGTGAAGAAATGGAGTACATATCATGATACAATGTGTTTTTCCTAGTGGATCGCCATTTTTTTCTTTCTCTTTTGATTCGCTTATGTTCGAGTTTGCATTGTCTAATACCAGCAAACATTTTACCTTTTCTGGCAGTATGATCTGAAAATTTTTGTCTTAACTTTCATCAAAGACACTTGTTACATCGAGATTCTTCCGAACTCCCAGAAGTCGAAAGGCAGTAAGATTTTCGCCCTTTGCTTCTCCTGCAAAGTTACCTCTTTTATATTGAGTTTTGGAGATTTCTTGTAGGTAATAATAGCAATGAACAAACCTCATATGCTGTAAGACTAACGAGTTCTTATGTTATTGATGTAGTCATTTTTTTGAGCTCTTGGGCTGAAGTTCACTACAACTCAATCTATTGCCAAGGAGGTGATCATATGGCACTTTCCACACGAATTTGCTTCATTCGTTTGAGAATTTAGAATCCTTCCTTAAAGTTTGTTGTTTCGTGGTTGTAGATCCTCCATCGGCCGAGGTTCCAAGGAAGAAAAAATGGTGGATTTTGACTCAGTACCAACCAAAAGAGAACACTGATTGTACACTGGCTTTGATTTAAATCAGTTCTTCCATTCCAATTTTATTCCATGTTAATTTTGCATATATGTTTGTGTAGTATGAGTTTGGGAAATAGATTTGTAATGTTGGAAGTTATTTTAAATGTATAGTTCTAACCGTTCCCACGATTAATTATTTATTTGAGAAAAAGGAATGCGGAATGGAATTGTGGAAATTGGTGAATGCATTTTAAATTATTATATAATATATGTTTTTATTTGATTTTTTTGGAAACATGGTGTTATTTGCGACGTTTGTAAAGACAAACGCCACTACAGAACAACTTTTCGCGGCGTTTGTAAATACAAATGCCACTACAGAACAGCTTTTAGCGGCGTTTGTGAAAACCAAACGTCACTACAGAATAGCTTTTCGCGGCGTTTGTGAAAATCAAATGTCACTATAGAACAATTTTTTGCGGCGTTTGTAAAAACAAACGCCATTACAAATTTTAACCTTTTGCGGCGTTTATAGGTTAAAAATGCCGCGAACTATTGCGGCGCTGGTTTAAGCGGCACTTCTTGCGGCGCTTTTCTAAGCGCCGGTAAAGTTTTTTGCGGCACTAAAAAATGCCGCGATAGGGTTAAAAAAACCCCTAAAGACCTGTTTTGATGTAGTGTTACTAGCTTATCTTCGGGAATCACTTCACCGAATCCTTTAAGACCGTTGACGATGATCGAAAATCGATCAAACATCTTTGAGATGCTCTCATCGGGGTCCATCTTGAAATTTTCATAGCTCAAATTCAATAACCCGATCTTCGTCTCCTTCACGTCGCTAGTACCTTCATAAGTCGTCTCTAAAGTGTCCCACACTTCTTTTGCGCTCTCGATAGATGAAACCTTCGAGTAGATATCCGGACTAAGTGTATAAAATATAATGTGTAGAGCTTTGTCGTTGACTTGCATCCTTCGTCTATCTTCCTCGGTCATTTTTGACTTCACCTTCAGGATAAGTCTTCCTTCATCGTTTCTTTTTACCGGAATGTAAGGTCCTTCTTCCATTACATCCCAAACCATATAATCGGTGGATTTGATGAAGAGACGCATCATATTCTTCCAATATGTGTAGTTGTTCCCATTGAAGAAAGGTGATTTAGTGGTAGATTGGGACTCGTAAAGGTTGGAGGTTGAGGTAGATGCCATGGCTTGACTTTAAACTTGATCACACTCTCCTAGGAACTCCTCTTGTGATTGTTAATCCTTTAAAAGAGGTAGGCTCTGATACCAATTGTTGAGTGAATTGGTGAATCGATTTAAGCCAAGAGAATGGTGAATTGGATTTTTAAAAGGTTTGATGGTGAAGTGGTAAAATAAAAATTTCAAGACAAGGCACTTATAGTGGTTCAAGTTCCAATTGAACTCTACATCCACTACCTTAGCTCCCACTAATGATTTTCCAACAACTCCACTAGCTGATTTTCCCCTTTTCTAGGCTTAGGAGGAAACATTTACACAAGTGGTCAATTTTCTACCCAAAATTGACCAAACCCTCTCACAAGGTTACATAGAAGATTAAGGCAAAAGAAAAGTATCTCACAATACAAATGTTGCCCAATTTACAAGCACTCAACCCAATTGAATAAAAAATATAGGAATTACAATGAACCACAATTGGGGTTTTACAAAGATATGAGAATTTTTGCTCTAGAGCTTGAATTTGATGTTGGAATATTTCTTTTAGGCTCAATGGTTGTTGCTGGTGGATTTAGAACTCCCCTTTATAACTTCTCATTAAATTCTAGTCGTTGGGGTTGTTGCCATCATAATTATAGTCGTGGGATGCAATCTTCCCACATTAAATGCACTTCTGCAACTACCCGTTTCGAAACACATGTACATGTTTCGAAACAGACCAAAATAAAAATAGTCGTTTGGGTGTAATTAAGAGACCGTATCGAAACAGACCCAATCGTTTCGATACACTAAGAGTCTGTTTCGAAATATTTTACCTCTGTTAAAACCCGTATTGAAACGGCTTAAAACGTTTCGATACACCTTAACTGTTTTTTAAAAATTAGTTATAAAATTGCAACGGTCATATTTTTGGATCCAATTTTGTAAATCGTTTCGAAACGTTTGGAGTCATTTTCATACTATCGTATCGAAACGAGAAGTCTTGTTCCGAAATATATGTTAACAGTTTCAAAATGTTCCGAAACGCCTAAGGGCCGTTTCAAAACGGTGACTCGAAAATCACTGTTTTGACTTGGAAAACACTTAGAAAATTTTTCATTAACATTGGTTTTGACTTGACCATTTTGTTTAAGAGATTTTGGGAAGTTTTGAGGACTTAAAAATTTATTTTCTCTTTTTCAATTTAGTCCTTAAATTCTTTGTTATATCAAAATCAATTATTTAGTTTTACATTTAGGCATCTTTCTAAAAAAATGATAGTTTGGGCACTTATTTGACGGGTTAAGCCAATAATTAATATGATAATATTATCCTTGAAAAGTTAGATTTTGTTTTGTCGGAAAATGAAAGAAATGGTAGCAAGGGAAATGTGCTATGTAAAATTGGTTAATTTTTCCAATATGACACATTTAAGTGGTACAAATTTAGAACACAAAAGGGACAAATTTATTGAGACAAGGGAAGTAGAAAAGATAAACATGAAGAGGCTTATATGACAAATAAATACCTAAAGTTTATCAACATTTTCATCTAAGTATCTAAAGAATTTTTTTATCAAAATAAGTACATAAAGTATACTTTTTGGTTAAAATAGGTATCTAAAGTTTTTTTTGGTCAAAAATAAGTATTTAATGTATTTTTTAATCAAACCCACATGTCAACTTTTAGAAACTTAGATAAAAATATACTTTAAGTACCTATTTTAACAAAAAAGTACTTCAAGTATTTGTTTTGATAAAAAATAATACTTTAAACACTTATTAAAAAATGTTTTAAGTACCTAAATGAAAAAGATTATTATACTTTAAGTCCTTATTTATTATATAACTCATTGGAAATCTATCCGCTGTAAACGTGTCAAAAAATAGATACGGAGTTTCTTGAAAGAGATGTTTTTTATGGGTAAATTTTACCGGAGGTCCCTTATGTGCAGCCTGTGTTCTATTTTGGTCACCCAATTTGAGAAAAGATTATTTTGGCCAATTATATTTTCGACCGTTACTGTTTTGGTCACTCAATCGTTAACCTCCGATAACATCGATTAATACAATGACATAAAATTTAGATAAAAAAATTAATTTTTAATTTAACCTCTAAATTTTTAAAATTTTATTTTCACCCTTCGTGTTGAAGAGTCAAGACCATTCATCTTCCCTTTCTTCTTCTTCAAAACAATCCTTCACTTCTCACCTCCTCTTGCTCTTAGCCATCCTCATTTTATCCCTAGCCCTTTTGCCTTTGTTCTTCAATGGCATGACGGTTTAACTGACCCAACCGCCTGTTGGTCTCCTGAGGTGTTTCAATTCTCTTGTATATATTACCCGTTTTAGAATATGAGTTTTGCTTTGTCCAGGGGCGGAGCCAGGAATTTATTCAAGGGGTGTCATTTTTTCGAACGGTATTTAAGAGGAATTAATTATTTATAAAGATGTATCATTTTATTTGTAATTGGGTGTCAATTACATATATTTTTTGGATTTTATATACAAATTATATAGAAAAATACAATTTCTAAAAAAGTTTAGGGTGTCAACAGACACCCCAATGATAAGGTAGCTCCGTCCATGGCTTTGTCTACATCTGTTGTTTTTCTTGGTGTGTATATATATTTGCAGAGGTATTGTCAGATTCACATCAATTGACAAAATTGAAGATCAGAAAAAGGTGAAAGCTTCACATCTAATCGATTTCTGGCTGAATCATAATCGATCCAAGCTGAAGCAATTGATTCCATGCTATTGAGATTAACACCAACATGGTTATCATTTATATCACCAAATTCTAAATCTTTCACATTATCGAACTCTACTGCAAATATATGGTTGCTCAAATTCCCGTTCTCGTTTGAATTAAGCAAACCTAGGTATTGACTGGGAGAGTCGAAAAGCTATTTCGAAGTTGAAAGAACGAAAGCCAGCCCATGGCCACCGAGCTTCGGGTATTCAGGAACAATGGTGAAAATGAAAGTAGACGAAAAAGATAGGACTTTATTGGTGTTTGAGTTCTTGAATCGAAATGGAGATGAGTAAAAAAACATGGCCACTTACACAAGGAGTAATGTTGGTTAAACATAGCAACCCATTACTTTAACGTCTGTAATTCCGGTTAAGCTCATGTTGTTGTTGGTTGAACCATGGAATCAATTGAAGATAAACTGATCTAATTGTGAAAAGAAAATTGGTCTGATGCAAAAATAGGAAAAATCTAGAAAATATGTGCTTTTTCACTATAAGAAATGATTTGGAATTGATTCTTTAATGTTTTGAGCATCAGAAAGTCTGATTGGTTGAGAAAGATTGAACAAGAAAGAAAGAAAGAACAAAAGGGGTATCGGAGAAAATTTTAAAGAGAAAATTGAGTGATTTTTAGTCTCACGTGAGATTTACAGAAGAGAATGACTAAAGGAGAAGAAAAAGTAAGGGAAGACGAAGTGGAAGGTCTTGAAGAAATGGTGAAAAATAGAGTTTTGAAAGTTTAGAAGTTAAATTAATTAACGTGACACGTCATCGTGTTAACGGTTGGGTGACCAAAACAATAACGGTCTAAAACATATATGACCAAAATATTTTTTTTAAATTGGGTGACCAAAATAGAACACAAGCTAAACATAAGAGACCTTCGATGAAATTTACCTTTTTTTATTTGGACACCTTTGGATCGGTCAATTGCCTAATCGATCGGTCCTTTGATCAATTGACCTCCTCAATTGCTTTGAAGGTCAGTAATTCATCTCTCTCTCCCTTTACCATTTAAATGCCGATGTTTCTCGTTGATTAATGGTTCTGCATTATTTTTTAAATATTTTTTATTGATTATGCTGATTTTCATAAGAGATCTTATGTTTTTTGAATTTGAGATTACTTAATTTGTGAAACTGATACTAGTGAATTGTACGTATGGTGTTTGTTTTGGTTTCGATTTGATTTTAATAGAAATGGAAGGTGGGTTTGGTCCAGCTGCTGGGTTTCCATATGGGTTTCAACATTCATACCACCACCACTACCATTATCTGAAGATGTTATTTCTGTTTATCATTGTTTGTGTTATCTTTGCAATGATTTATCAATAGACCAAATCTGCTATCAAAGCATGAATTGCTAACTTATTTTAGGGTTGCCAGTCCAATATCTTGTGTAAATCTAATAAAGCACTTTCCTTTTTTTTTTGTTTTGCTTGGTGATTGGGAATTTGTTGTATAGTACTTTCAATATTCATTTTTTGTTTATTTGATGGTTGCCATTAATATGTGGAATGCCATTGATTTGCTTTAATATTTGTGTATTGGGAAATACTAATATTAATTTGATTATTTTTTTCATTTGGGGTTAAAAATTAGTTGGGTTTTGAAATCGTAATAGCATAATATTAAGAATTAGTTAAATATCTTGACATCTTAATGGGACTAGGCTTAAAATATATATGTAATATATATTATCAAATATTTTATTTTTTTTGGTTTATTCGGTTAATTCTTGAAAAATCTTTAACCATTAACCTATCCAACTCCTATTTAACCGAAAAATTAATCAAAATAAATTTTGATTTAGTCAGTTAATTTTTTAACCGAATAATGAATATCCCCAATCAATAAGCCTTTCTGGTGTGAAATATTTTATACATTAAAAATATTAAATTTGAGCAGGTTACATTCAAGGGACAATTCTAAAAACAAACGGCTTAAAAGCCGACTAAATACAAACCACTAAATTAGGGCCATTGGATGAAGCCAATTTTAAAAGTGGCCGTTGGATTAAAAAAAACAAAAAAAGGATTTATGGTTACCCGGTGAACCGGTAACCCTTTTATAATGATATAGTTCATATATATTGAAAGGGAGCGGGAAAAGGAAATCCAAAAGTTAGGGCATCGAAACCAAGAGGAAGAAGGCATTTTATCCATCAAGCAAGGAAGAAAATCTTAAGGAAATTTGGAGAGGAGGTTGGGTTTGAACACGGATTTGGAGGTTAGTTCTTGCTTCCTTTTTTCCGTTTTTTATGATTTGAGCGAAATCACATTGCAAATGATGAAGGATTTTGTATAAACCGTTTGAATGTTATTCCATAAAAATTTCTTTTTGCTTTATAGTTGTAACGCCCGGGTTTGGGGCCCGAGAGATATCCAGGTTAGATAGGCCGGTTCGGGTTAAGCAATTTTGGGGAACAATTTAAAATTACCAATTTTAAAAGCTTTAGAGGAAAGGGGAAATTTTAAAAATGGGTCTTCTGGTAAAATGGGAAAAAATAAGTTTTTGAGATAATTTTGAATTAAAATAAAATAATGTAATTCAAAAGGTTATCATCTTTTTCTCCTTCCCCCTTCCAAAGCCCCTTTTCATGTTAAAACTCTCCCAAGCCATAGTCACCAACCTTTTTCATCAATATTCACCATTTTTGGAGGTTTCAAGAGGCAAGCAACTTGGTTTTATTCTTCTTTTCCTTCTAATCTTGTTTTTAGCATTATTCTTTCGAGTTTTGAAGATTTTTTCTCAAGTTTCAACATTTGGGTAAAAATGGAGTTTTTGAAGGGTTTAAGATTTTTGGTGAAAACAACGTTTTGGGTTAGTTGTAAATCATACTTGGGTGTTGATAAAGTGTTGAGATGAGGTTTTAATCAATCAAACCCGAAACTATACTTGGGAGTAGTGTTTGGAGTGAAATTTCTTAAGTTTTCGATTTATCTATGTGGGGAAATGAGAGCTGATGGGTTATCAACTTCAAATTGATGCTTTTAGGTATATTTAGGAGTGTTTTGGATGTTTAAATTGATGGGTTATTGCTGGGCTTTGCTTAAGAATGAATTTGATGGTATTTTGGTGGAATTCGACTTTGAATCGTTGAGAGAATGTTGTAGATTTGTGGACTGATGTTTGACAGTGAATTTACGGATGAGAAGAGGAGTAATACTCTGTTTTAGGTTGGTTAGAAACAAGGGAAATAAATTTGGGAGTTCCGGACAAGAATCTGTGAAGTTGCGGAAGCTTGAAGGAAGACTGTTAGCTTGTTTGGGGGTTGTGAGCTGGTGAGTGGAAATTGTTTTGAGACTTTATAAAGTTCAAGAAGGTTGTCTGGGGTTTGGGTGGAGCTTTAGGGGCCAACCTAAACCCAAGTGTAAGTGAAGTTGTTTTCTTGTCTTGTTTCGTTAAGTGTCGATGAATGTGTTTATACACGTTGTTGGTCGAAGTGCAATTTGCTTTTATCACCTTTTAATGTTGTTGTGTTGTCGTAGTTGTTGTCAAGCCTCACGTGATGGTTAGTTGATGTTGAGTATGGTGATGTGTAGTCCCACCGGTAATGACTAGTAGGTGAGTACAGTGATGTGTAGTCCCACCGGAAAGATTCTAGTTGTTGTGTACGGTGATGTGGTCCCACCGGAATGGTTGTGCATGTGCATACCATGTTTCGTTTATGTTTTCGTTTTATTGCATTTCTTCCTTAAATGGTTTTGTCTTTAAAACTATATATATGTTTTGAACTACATTGTTGTTGTGCTTTAGAGCTTCGCTCACTAAGCTTTTAAGCTTACACTCTCTTTTCCATCAATGCAGATCGTTAGAGGCTCCGGGAGGCAAGTGGGCAAGGGAGGAGTTCTTGGAGTTCTTTGCTAGCTCAAAGTATGGTTTTCTTAGTTGTAATAATGCTTAGACAATGGGAATGCTAGACTTGTTGCTATAGAGTTGGTGTCCAAACTCTTATGTTTGCTATTGTTAATGTTGTTAACATGTTTAAAGTGTTGAAGTATTCATGTGTTGGCTTTTGACCTCATTACGAATGCTAAGCTTTATCTTTTGGCCTTTTTGGCTTATGGTTGGATTATGATTATCTTTGCTTCTTATCTCTTGTAGGTTGAATGCTCGTTTATCATTTATTAGGATCTGTTTACCTCTAGATGGTTGCTCTATGTTGGCTCATGTATGTATGCATGTTTAGAGGTCTTAAGTTGGTGTTATGGTGTTGCTTTTTGGCTTAAACTAGTAAATTTCTGCATTGTCGAGTCAGGGGTATCGATACAGTTGGGGCCATATCGATACGGTCTTCATGTTTTAAGCCAAGCACATCGATACACGGGAAGGCGTAACGATACCATTTTTGCTACGAGAAATATGAGAATTTGACGAGAAATTAAGGGTATCGGTACATGCATGATTGTATCGATACGGTCCTCTGAAGTTGACTTTGGAGTGTTGACCGTTGGGTGCGTATCGATACCCGCTTGTAGGGTATCGGTACAGACTCTCAAGGTTGACTTGAGGAAGGTTGACCGTCGAAGGCATATCGATACGGTCCCTTGGAGTATCGATACAGCCTGAGATAAATGACCAAAACTTGTCTTTTATTGTCTGATCTTGTTGGTTCTCATTCTTGTTGTTTCTTTCAGTGTCAGTGGCATCACATAGGATATAAATGGAATCTAGAGAAGTTTAATTAATAAAAAAATAGGGTTGCTAATCGGAGTGAGATCCTAACGGGTTTCGCTTCGATTTTCCCCGTGTGACCCGTTCGGTTCGGTCTGTTGGCTAGACCGAGACGAGGGGGTTACAATAATGAATATTGTAGAGGAGATTGGATTGGAAGAATGAATTATTAGGGTTTAGGGTTCTGCTGCAATAAACAAGTAATATCAATTAAATTGAAATTAAAAGTAGGAACAAAGATAACAATAGTTAAAAGAAGGGTTGAACGCCTTTATTAACATGCTTAGAGGCTTGAATAACTCATTGACTTTCTTCTTGAATAACAAAAGAAATTAGGTTGAATAATTCAGCGATTTTTCAATTGGGAGTGATAATTGTTAGAAATGTAGAGTAGATTAGATTGGAAGAAGGAATGTTTAGGTTAGTTAGTGCTAGTTCCTTCATTTTCCCCTTTTTAATTGTAGTTGATATGGTACGAAAATGTGAAAGAAATATTGTCGAGGAGATTGGATTGTAAGAAAGATTGTGTTGAAATCCATGTAATGGTTATGATTTTTGGTTGAGATGGTTATGGTTTTTGGTTAAAAATGGTTTGCATATGCTCTTGTATTGAATGTGTTAGAAGGATGTGATTGTTTCTTAAGAACAAATAGGTGATTTGAACTAGTATGTAATTTTGGGAAATGAGTTTTCATTAAACATGGTTGAAAGCAATATTTATTGGTTGATACTATTTGTCGAACTTGAGAGAGAAACAGAAACCTCCAAATATCATTACAATTGAAGGGAAAATTTAACTATAGGTAGTATTTGCATCAAAGTTTTCATTTTTTAGACATATTCTTATAAATAGTTGGCAACTATTTATACTTTGCTAAAACTGAAATGTAGAATTAATATGTCAATGTAAAGAGGTGAAATAGAACATGTCCTTGGAATTCATATGCAAAATCCTATTCGTGAAGTTCAGATTTTGTAGAATTGTCATCATTTTTGCCTTTCAACGTTCCCTCTTTGATTATTTTAGGTACACGTTGCATGCAATGGAGCATGAGAAGAAGTCTGATAAAGGTGTGCCTAAGACATCTAAGAAATGTACACCATATTTCCATTTCTAGTAAGTTGAAGTTGAATGTATATAGAATTGTTGAATTTATTAGTTAAGAGTTGCATAAGCTAACTGTGGAATTTTGTTTTACAGTAAAAGCGAATGTAAACGTTTGAAGGGGGAAGAAGAAAATGAACAATAGTGTAAGTGTGTTGTGTAATGGTTTTTTAAGTGTACGTGGTATTTGTATTTGACTAATTGTGGGACTGATACAGGAAAGAAAAGCACTGGGTTTGAGGTGGAAGCAGATGAGTAAAGATGAGAAGAAGCCTTATGTACAAATGTACGAGGAGAAGAAGCAGGCTCAGTCTGAATGGAAAGTTGAAGGCAATGTGAAGGAAATTGTACTTTCTCAAAAAAGACAAAAAGGTAAGTGAATTTGTATAATTATTTATGGAGAAAGAGATGAAAATGTCCTAACATAATGTATATTCGTGTAACAGTTAAGTAATTAATGTTTGTATGAAATGTTGTATGAGATATCTTCAAGATGTAGCCTCATTAAGCTGTCAGATTTGTTTGAAGAGATGAGGAAGTTGAAGATTGATGGTATTGTTAATGAGTTAGGGTTTCGTCCGTTATTGGAAATGAAATCGAGAGCAATTCATCGCGACCTATGTCGCACTCTAGTAGAGAATTTTGATGTCCATAGCTCGATGATGGAATTTGGTGGACATAAAATTCCAGTCTTGGTTGAAAATGTGGAGGCTGTATTGGGTTTGAGGAATGAAGGAGTGGATGTTGAAATGGGCACGAGAAATGTTGATGCAAAAGAAATGGCATCGAAGCACCGAATAAGAAGGGATACCACAGTGAAGGAACTTGAGCATGAGATACTTAGCGGTGCTTTTCAGGGAGACAAATTGAGAGCTCGTGTTCTTCTTTTCATTCTCGGTGTTTTTATAAGTCCAAATGCGAACTTGATGCCTTCCTCAGAACATTTGCCGTTGTTGTGCCCAGCGGGGTTGAACGGAAAACTC
Organism: Hibiscus trionum; assembly: GCA_030270665.1. Classification (NCBI taxonomy): domain Eukaryota; kingdom Viridiplantae; phylum Streptophyta; class Magnoliopsida; order Malvales; family Malvaceae; genus Hibiscus; species Hibiscus trionum. The sequence continues at coordinate 72,992,993 of BSYR01000003.1, read as the reverse complement.
AATTGGTGCAAATATGCATATGAGACAAGTGGAAAGTTCATAGTGGGTTGGCATACATGACTGGATGCATCGTGATATTAGTGGAAAGTTCATAGTTGTTTCATGTGATTGAGTTTATTGAGTTTTATTATAATGTTTTGATTAATAATAAATGTAGGTGAGTTTATTTGATTTTTGGAGTGAAATCGCGAGCAGAAGCGTTGCTGCCGCTGATGGTCGCAGTCGCATACATGCTTAGGGCAACAAGAAGAAAGTAATGAAGATTGTAAACAGCCTCAAGGATGAAAGGCCTCCTAAAAAACCCAAGGTAAGTGGGTTAAACGATTTGGTATCATATAGGATGTTGTGGTTATATGAAATGATTTACTGATGATGTTTGCAGGCACTTGGGTATGATGATGAAAATGTGGAAGGGGAAGAAGGGGGAAGATTCAATAGAACAAATGATGTGGTTATGGAGATGCTGCACACGGTATTGTTAGAGTTGGGTGGAATAAAACAGAGTCTGGAAACCCGGGTGGAGAAGGAAAAAGAATTTGAAGAGAGTTTAAGGGAATTGATGTAACACCCTAAAAATACCCTAGAAGAAATTATAAGAAAATAAAAAGAAAAGTGTAAACATTTTGGTTAAGCTTAGTGAAATTATAAGATTTAAGTATTAAAATGAATAATTATAAAGTGATAGATTAAAAAAAAAAGACATACATGTGTAATATGTATAAAGAAAATGTGATTTATTATATGTATATAAGTTTAATGAAATGAACAATGTAAGTTAATACATATACATATAATATACCCGGTGGATCATTAGGATAATTATCTATGTATATATATGTATAATATAATATAATAATAATAGTAATAAAACAAAAGGTTAGGGGAAAATTTGGTGGAAATTTGGTAGAGTTAGGCAACCTAATCCTACTAACCAAATTAATCATTTCCCACCACTTTCCTTCATCTATTTCTTCCACCATCCCTCCACCGATTACTCAACCCTTCTAGCTAAGTAAACCATACATTCACACACACTTACAAACACAAAATTGAGAGGAAAACCAGAGAGCTTTAAGTGAAGAAGACAAGGGTTGCATAGCATAGAAATTGAGTTAGAAAATTCAAGGAAAAATCGAAAGTAAGTAGCTCTCTCTCTATAGTTTTCGAATATGTTAAAATCTTTAATAGATCAATGGTTTTAATGCCTTTAGAAAATCATGAAAGTGATGATACTAAAGGTTATGCTGCTGGAAAATTTTAAGAACACAAGAAACCTCAAGAAATTTTGAAGGATAAAAGCTTATGAACATGCAAGAGTAAATATGGACAGATTTAGTAGTTATAAGAACATGCGACTTTAGAAAATTGTAGAAAATTAATTAGTGGGAATTTCGTGATGAATTTTTGATATGTTCTACTTTGACATGTCTAAAGTGGTAGAAAAATTATAAATCTGAGTTTTGATCATTGTAGTGAAATCTGGAAGCTTAATACAAACAGCATGTAAAACTGTCCTGCACTGTTCTTAGATGGACAGTGAACTTTAGAAAATTGTAGAAAATTCACTAGTAAGAGTTTAGTGATGAAATTTTGATATGTTATACTTTGACATGTCTAAAATGGTAGAAAAATTGTAAAAGGGATTTTTGATGACTGTGGTAAAATCTGGAAACCCATTTCGAACAGCATACAAAACTGTCCAGTAATGCTCTTAGCTGGACAGTGAACTTTGTAAAATTGTAGAAAATAATCTACTAGGAGTTTCGACCTAAATTTTTGATATGTTAAAATTGGGTATGTTAATTGAATTGAGGAACAAACGGTGTTCGATTTGGAGTTGTGTACAGAAAATAAGAAATTAATTAAATTAGGTGGTCAGAAATGTGTATAAATGAAAAGAAGAAAAATTAAAAATTTGTGAATTATTAAAGATGTAAAATTGGATTAAATGGAGTGTTAATAAATTGATTAACAATCTGTAGGATGTGAAATCCACCAATTTTAATGATCAATTTGAAAGTTTAAGTGATTAATTAAAGAAATTAGGAAAATGGAAATTAGTCTTATCGAACCGTAAAAGTATAGGGACTGTTTTGAATAAAAATGCAAAATTCAGTCTCTAATTGCATAAATTGAATTCTGAAAAAATTATTATTTGCTTGGCTTAAATGCCTTAGATCCTAGAAGTGAAAGGGTAGAAGAAGAAATTGCACCGGGATCGGCTTCTGATCGAGCGAAGGGCGTTCGGATCCAAAACTAGCTCGGCGAACTGTGAGTGAAACAATTTTTAGAGTTGGGATTAGAGTCCCAACTGCCTTAATTTGATTTTTAAGTTATGATAAGCATGCAATTTGGACTAATTAATTATTCGATTTTAGTAAGGGAAGAAGGAATAATGGAATTCGGATTTTATGCTTGTGTTATGCGATTTTGTTGCATATGTGATTGAAATTAAATTGATGATTGATATGTTTGATTCCGTATCTGATTTTTTGGTTAATCTTACTGTTTTGGATGAATTAATCATGCTGGTTATTGGAAAATTATTGTGATATTGATTTCTTGTGGAAACAATGAAGTTGTGATATAGTATGTGAGTATGCAATGCTCTTACATGTTATAATTATGTTTGATAAGTTCAATTGAGTGTTGAACTATGAAATGAAATTCTAAATTATATGATATGAGTTTAGATTGTTCGAATGCTGAACTGAAATGTGTGAATTGAACTTGTAAATGTTTATATGATCATGTGTGATAACATGTTATTGGAATTGGAACTATAAGCAATTAATCGAAATGATTAATTAAGAATTTCTGAAAATTTGATTGATTATGTATCTGATTAAATTAAAGATTTAAATGCAAAGCCCTTGGTGTGTACAGTCTGTTTAGGTAGTACGGCTAGCCTAGAGTCTGAGCTCAATAAGAAAATCGGTACGTTAGTGTACTCGATATTGTGGTACGTAAGTGTACCTTCTTGCTTAATGTCTACGGACATTATGATATGTTATATGTGATACGATTTGGTACGTGGTACCTTTACATGGTGAATTTGATTCACAACCTCTGTTATATGTGACTTGATTACCTAGCATACTCTACTATCCAAGGCATTGCTAAATGAATTAAATGAACAATTTAAGGAATGAAATCTGAAAATTGAAAGTAAATTCATGAAATTGGTTGTTGGATCATTTGAATGAAATATTGAATTTCATGATTTGCTATTATTGATATGCTATGAAACTTTAATTGTGATAATTTGATAATTGGAAGTTAATTCAGGTTTCATGGCTTGTATGTGTATTCATGATATGAATGATATGTAATCACTTGCATGTATTCGAATAGAATTACATGATTCCTTGGTGTTTATATTCGAATGGTTTCTATGGTGCACTATTAATTGTGGATTGATTATATTGCTTGAATCATTCAAATGAGCTAATGTGCAAAGTGAAATTTAATTGATTGATCATAATGTTTAAATTGGAAACCGAATAGAATAGGGTTTCCTCACTAAGTACGAGAAGTACTTACCACTCGAACCTTTCCTTCCTTCCCCTAAATTTCAGGTTCTAGCATCGTTGGCCTCTACCCGTATTCTTCTCGTACGAAGCTTAAGTATGATCTTCACTGTCTTTGTCGTACTCATGATGGGTGGCCTAGTGTTCAGCATGTTAGATCAATTTGGCATAATGGTTATGTTCATGAACTATTTCTTTAGTATTGTATAAACTTATAAGAAGTTACCTTACATCTTGATATGTAATTAAGGGAAACTAAAACACTATGGATGATATTTTAGGATATGATATATATATATATGTATATGATGAAGTATGTCCATGGGATAATCGAATGTGATAAGAAATTAAAATATATTGTATTCGAAAAAAAAATGTTACACGAATGTGATAAGAAATTAAAATATATTGTATTCGAAAAAAAAATGTTAACCCGCTTCCGCCGCTGCCTAATACGATTCTGTCACATGTTAACGCTCCTTGCCCCTAATACGGGGTGAGGGGTGTTATAATTGAAGGAGGAATGCAAGAATTTAAATGGCAACATGATAGAATTGCAGAAGTCATTGAGGAAAGCTGATGGAGAACTTGTTATTGATGTTCAAGAAGAAGAAGAAGAAGTGGTTGAGAAAAGGGAAGTCAGAGAATCTGATCCGAACCATGGACTTGATATTGACGAGGACCCATTGATGGACGATGTCGAGTGGTTGAAGGAAGAAACCGCTGCTATCCCAGAAACAAAGAAAAAGGTATAAGCATTATAAGTTATTTTGATCAATGTTTCATAAAGTTAAGGTATGAGATTATTGTTGTTGATATTGTTGGTGTTAACTTGTAGGGCAAGGCAAGAGCAGTAGCTAATGCAAATGTTAGTGGCAAAGGGATAAGAGTAGGAATGAGAACTCGGAACATGAATAAAGTCAGCGTTTGAAGGAAGTGTGATGTGGACAATGTTTTGTTTAAGTAGGGTTTGTTTAGAACATGATATGTTGTGTTTGATTATGCATAATGAGTGAAATTCGTATGTTATTCAAACTCATTGTAGGGGTTCTATAATTAATAAGGTTTTGTAATACATTTTAATTGGTTAAACGTGCAGTACTTATTTGTGTCATTAAGTATAAAACAACAAATGTGTAAGGATTGCAGTTACTGACGTACGTGCAAGTACCATAGGGAGTAGGCTCGTCAGCGAAAAACACGTGCGACTATATATGGAATACGCCTTTGCATGCAGGGTAAGCAATCTGAAACTGAAAGTATGCTACAATGATGTTGTTCTATTCAATATAAGTTGTAAGTTTTTGTATCGGTGCAGTGAAGTTGTCGTAGATTTTGGCCACACATATTTGTCTGTAAGCGATGCAGATACGTTACGGCCAGGAAGTTGGGTCAGTTCAAATGTTCAATGGTTAGTAGATTTGACTATTTCCCTTAAGCATTTTACAGCATATTTGAAGAAATTTTGTACGATGGTTGCTATATGTTTTGTTCATGGTTTAGGTTATAGATGCCGTTGGGTTTACAATTGTTGATGAAGATAAAATGAAGCAATCTAAAGCAAGGATAGGGTACATCCTGTGTGCATTGAGTGTATGTTTAATATTAAAGAATCTTATGTCTATTATCAACAAATGGATGTGGTTTTGTAAGGAAACATTGTTAATAATAAATGTTGTCTTGTAGTCTCAGCTTGTCGAAGGGATAATGGATGTTGGTTCAATTGCTGATTATTGGCGTCAGATTTTCAAACCGTATAATGTAGTACGAAGAAGCATTAATATATTAAACATCCCATGCACTTTCATGTCATATGTATATTACAAGGGAAATCGTTGATTGTTTCAGCTCTTTATCCCCGTGAATGACAACGAGACTCATTGGTTTATGTGTGTGGTGGATCTTGATGCTGGTGAAGTGAAGGTACTCGACAGCTTGCCAATGACTCGAGCCAATGCTGCAAGAGTGGCTATGGCCCCGAACCTGGTAATAAGCGAGAACTACGAACTTCTAATCTGCCACCGTTTAAGATGTGACATAGTATGTAAAAACATACAAATGCTTGTGCATGTAGAGGTATAGTTTATGGGAATGTTTAAAAGATAAGAAATTTGTCCAAGTGTTTGACTCACCATCAAGGCCGTTGAGCGATCTGCGCGTGATGGTGGAAAAAGTCAAACATCAGGATAATGGGTACATAGTATGTAAAAACATACACAAAACCTTATAAAACTTGTACCAAAGTATGCTTTTGGTATGAAATTGTGCATGTACACATTTCCTTACAAGTACATGAGCCATTTTTAACCTTGGTGAAATGGTGTAATACAAAAGGTATAAACCTTTTCTGCATGTCAAACAGGTACCGAAACCCCATATAGGTGGTTTTGATGCCCCCTACTAGAATTAAAAGCACCGAAACCCCTTATAGGAGGTTTAATGCCCCTTATAAAACATGTACCAAAGTATGCTTTTTGGTAAGAAATTTTGTTTGTACGCATTTCCTTACAAGTACATGAGCCAAATTGAACCTTCGTGAAACTGTGTAATAAAAAAGGTATAGACCATTTTCTCTAGCAAAGTTGTACCAATTTGTGTACATTTGCTACTACTAAGTGTATCCAGTACCAAAACCCATAAAGATGGTTTCGATGCCACTAAAAGAAATCTGCCTTTTCGATGTTCTGTCTTTTCACTAGAATCACATGAATCGTTTCATGTTCATCATGTATAAAGCTGGTTTCGATACCCCCCAGAACGAATCAGCCTTTTCAGTTTCGTGTCTTTTCACTAGAATCACATGAACCGTTTCATGTTCATCATGTATAAAGTTGGTTTCGATACCCCCAGAATGAATCAGCCTTTTCAGTTTCGTGTCTTTTCACTAGAATCACATGAACCATTTCATGTTCATGTACCTTCGATGAACAGACATTGTGCCTTCTCACTTTCCCTTCTTAGTTTTCACTTTCCCTCCCAACTGAAATTCCATATATATTAACAACTCTTCTCTTTACTATTTACTCTTTACAACATCTTCTATTCAATATACGCAACCCTTCACTCTAAAATTAGTTCTCCTTCACCATCTTCTATTCAATATCTTTAGATACAATGAGTTCAAGCAGAGCTTCTAGTCACAATCCTCAGCCATTGGCAAAGAGGAAACTTGATTTCGACTCAGAATCAAACAGCGATGATGATGTCTATTTTGATTCTGACGAAGAGGAGGAACAAAGCCATGGGACACTAAAAACAAGCAGATGGTTCAAGAAGTTTTTCGAGACCTTCAATAGAATGAACACAATTAATGACCCTTCTACTCAATGGCAGTGTCCAGCATGTCAAGGAGGTCCTGGTGCCACTCACATGTTTATTGGCCCTCAGTCTCTACTCTCTAGTGACACATGCCAAAACCAAAGGTGGACCAAAGCGCAAACTCCATCGCCAACTTTCTCAGCTATTGGACGAGGAATTACGTAGAATGGGTACTTCGGCTGTTCCTCAAGGTCAAGCTTATGGGAAATGGAGTGATTTGAGAGATGATCAGAATGATGCTGATATTGTCTGCCCCCACCTTCAAACGATGTGGAAGAGGATCACCAAATACTCTGGCCACCCATGGTGATGATAATGAACACAAGGCTTCATCAAGATGCAAATGGGAAGATAGTTCTATAACTTATGAATTATGTTTTCATGAATATTACAATTCCTTAATTTGTAATGTCTTGCATTTTCTGCTTCAGTGGCTTGGTATGGGAAACCAAGAGCTTCTTGCCTATTTCAGCTCCTATGTTACTGTTGTTAAGGTTCACCATTCTTACGATCCTTAGGGTCATCGTGGGATGAGCCTTCTAATTTTTAAGAGCACATCAAGAGGTTATTTCGATGCTCAGCGTCTGCATACCCAGTTTGTTGCCCAAGGTTTCGATAGAGAGGCTTGGGAACATTGTCACGGCTTCTTGTATGGTCCACCCAGACAGCGCCAACTTTATGGTTATATGGCTGCCAAAGAAGACATCGACAACTTCAACCGCCATTCTCAAGGTTTTCTCTATTATTTTTTTCTTTTTATACAAGATGCACTTCTTCTCATACTTATGCATACATGTTTTGTTCATTAGGCAACTATAGGGTCAAATTTGAGATGCGATCATATGCAGAGATGGTTGGTCAGCACAGTCACAACGAGAGGCTGGTCTAAGTGTCATGGGTGGCAGAGGGCATGGAGGTCGTTTCCCTAGCCAGGGATGAGGATTGAGGAGGCACCATTCTTTTAGTTTTATTTTTTTATTTCAATATGTAATTTAAGAACTTGGGACTTGAGTTTTTTTGTTTCCTAAATATACTTCATCCTTAATTTTAATATGATCCTTGTGTCTTACTCCGACTGTTAATTTTCAACTAATAGGGGGTTTCTTGAAGTCCCTCAAATATTTTCATATCTGCCAAACCAGCATCGAAACCACAAAATGATGGTTTCGATGCCGCCTTCAATGTCATCAATTTTTCCCATTTTGTATTTGTGTATATACATAAATCCTTATAATACATGTACCAAAGTATATTTTGTAAGTAAATTGTGTATGTACACAATTCCTTACAACAAGATCCATTCTCACCCTAACAAAATTAAACATAGGCCACATTTCTGCTCAACCAGCATCGAAACCCCATATAGGTGGTTTTGATGCCACATAAAAGACTTTAACTTTTGCCCATCCTGCCAAACCAGCACCGAAACCATATGTAGGTGGTTTCGATGCCTCTTATAGATATTGTACCAAAGTATGTTTTTTGGTAACAAAATGTGTATGTACACATTTTCTTACAAGTACATGAGCCATTTTGAACCTTGGAGAAATTGTGTATTAAAAAAAGGTATATACCATTTTCTCTTACAAAGTTGTACCATTTTGTGTATATTTGCTACTAATAAGTGTATATACACAAATCCTACTAAAACTTGTACCAAAGTATGCTTTTGGGTAAAAAATTGTGTATGTACACATTTCCTTACAAGTACATGAGACATTTTGAACCTTCGTAAAACTGTGTAATAAAAATGGTATATACATTTTACTCTTACAAATTTGTACCAATTTGTGTACATTTGCTACTAATATGTGTATATACACAAATCCTTATAAAACTTGTACCAAAGTATGCTTTTGGGTAAGAAATTGTGTATGTACACATTTCCTTACAAGTACAAAAGTCATTTTGAACCTTCGTGAAACTGTGTAATAAAAATGGTATATACCTTTTACTCTTACAAAGTTGAAGCAATTTCTGTACATTTGATACTAATTTATGTATATACACAAAACCTTATAAAACTTATACTAAAGTATGCTTTTGGGTAAGAAATTGTGTATGTACATATTTCCTTACAAGTGCAAGAGCCATTTTGAACCTTCGTGAAAATGTGTAATAAAAAAGGTATATATCGTTTTCTCTTACAAATTTGTAGCAATTTGTGTACATTTTCTAATAATATGTGTATATACACAAATCCTTATAAAACTTGTACCAAAGTATGATTTTGTGTAAGAAATTATGTATGTACACATTTCCTTACAAGTACATGAGCCATTTTGAACCTTTGTAAAATTGTCTAATAAAAAAGGTATATACTTTTTTCTTTCACAAAGTTGTACCAATTTATGTACATTTGCTACTAATTTCTGTATATACACAAAACATTTTAATATTTGTAACAAATTGGGCTTCTTAGTATGGAAATTGTGTATGTACACATTTTCTTACAATGTAACATTTTATGTATGTACCTTTTTTCTTACAATTTCCTTAACTATTTATGTATATACTTAATTCCTTACAACTGTAACATTTTGTGTATATACATTTTTCTCTTACATATCTGTAACGATTTATGTACCATTTCATGTAACAATTCGTGTACCGCTTTTTATCCGGTATACATGTCTGCCGTTTTTAGCCTATATTTAAAAGTTGTTCCCTAGGAGTCCCCTACATTCAAGTCAATTAATTAATTATAGTAATAAAATTCAAGTTCACCTATTCATTCAGCGCATCATATTAGATTCATATTCTCTCTTAAAACATTAAATCATCACAAAACTTTTTGAATTTTGATTTATCTCGTCACTGGATATGTTCCTCTCGCCGATGATTGTCTTTCTATTGTTTGGATCGTTAAATGGAGCTTTAGATTTTCAAGAAGTCTAACGCTCTCAATGTATTTTCTTTTTTGATTAATTAAGTGATTCGTTTTTGGTTTTATATTTTGACCCATTAAATATTTACCGTAAAGTATCAGGAAATATACTATCCACATGTCATCATTAGAGGTGTAAATAAGCTGAGTCAACTTCAAATAATGTTAAACTCAACTTGATCTCGAAATACCTAAAACTAAACTTGATCAAACTTGAAAGCTCGCATGCATAAAATTATTAAACTAAACTCAATTCAAATATAAAAACCAAAACTCTAGCTCGAAAAGCCCAGACTCAAACCATTTCAAATTCAAACCCAGTCAAAGCTCAAACTTAATTAAAACTCAAACCAAAACTTAAAGCAACATGTGAAAGTCCCTAATAGCAAGCAACTAAGATGGACCCTCCCTTCAAAAATTAAATTTAACATTATGTGGACGGACCAATGACCCACATATCACTTTGTAGACTTTTTTATGATTTAAAAATTTTCTGCCTTCACAATTATGTTATTAATACTTTTTGACGTAGACGACTCTTAATGTACATCATTATGTATATAATGATGTTTTTCTGTCCGATGTGCTGGTTAGAAAAAAAAAATAGATGAAAAAACAGAATAAACATCAGAGAGAATGAAAGAGAGAGAAAATATTAATTAGGGATGGGCACGGAACCCGGACCCGACGGGTTCTGACCCGACCCGGCCCGATCGGGTCGGATATTTTTATGAAAAAATCGGGTTCGGGTCGGGTCGGGTCGGATTTTTTGTAGGTGGGGTCGGGTCGGGTCGGGTTCGGGTTTTAGGGTGAAAAAATCCTACCCGACCCGACCCGGGACTAATAGTGTAATTTTCCCCTAAATTTTTTAGGGATATTTGTAATAATACCCCTTTTTTATATATTTTTTTATAATTAGGTCCTTAAAATTGAATTTTTTATTTACAATTTAGTCCTTAAATTTATTATTTTTTACAATTAACTCTCTTAAAATTATTTTTTTACAATCTAGTCCCTAAAAATGATTTTTTTTATATAGGTCGGGTCGGGTCGGGTCGGAGTTGGGTTTAAGGTATTTATTTTCGGGTCGGGTCGGATTTTTTAAAAGATATGGTTGGGTCGGGTTCAGGTTTAGGGTTAATATTTTCGGGTCGGGTTCGGGTGGGCCAAAAACCCGGCCCGACCCGACCCGTGCCCATCTCTAATATTAATGTCAATTTTTTAAAAAAGTTAACGGTCTTATGTAATTTTTTTAACGGCAGTTGACGATAGTGATTGTAACGAAAGTGAATTAAAAGTTAAGTGACTATAATAAAAGTCTTAAAAGTTCGATGACCATATTAAAAGCCCTTAATATAATAATAATAATAATAATAATAATAATAATAATAATAATAATAATAATAATAATAATAATAATAATAATAATAATAATGTTATGAATATTTATCTATGTGGATGTCTATCATGATTAGAACTTTATCAAAGGAGTTTGATTTATTTATTATTAGGAATATTATCTCTATGAATTAGAGTTTAATGTATTATGTACTTCTTATGCCTATAAATAGATGATTCATTGAAGGCATTGTATACAAGTCTATCTTTTGAGAATAATACAAATCTCCCTCTTTCTCTCATCTCTTTGTTCTTCTTGTTCTTATTCTTGTTCTTCTTTATTTTATTCACAACACGTTATCAGCACGAGACTCTAATCAACCGAGGTCTTCATCGCTATAATTCAAAAGAAGTTACCGAGAAGAATTCGATTATAGAATAAACCAAAGATAAGTTTTTTTTTCTCCTTATTTTTTTTAGTTATCGATTGTCTTTCTCTTTATATTTTAACTTTGTTTTAATCTTTGAAAATTTTGGAAGTATGTTTGATTTTATTCGAACATTGGAAAGAGATAAATTTGTGGCTTCTCACAAACCAAAAGACGAATCGACAGAGACGAAGAGGTTGCGTTTGGTGTAAATTACGTGTGTTTTCTCTTGTTCCTAAAAGGGTTAATTAGCGGTATGCTTATTCATACTTTTACTTATATGATTATATTTGATATTTTTCATATTATTATTTATGTCATTTTATTTGGTAAAAGTTAATATTTTTAACCGTGTTTTGAGTTTTACATGATATGCTTAAATGGCTTGGAAAGAGATGTGATATAAAGGGACTATGAGAAGCTATCTCGGTCATATGCTATGTCTCCATTGTCCACGAGAGAAAAATATTTATCGGTAAATTTTGGTTTTGGTTTTATTTTTATTCTTTATATTATTATTTTAAAGTGCGATAAATCATGATGATTTTGAATTTACAAGAAGATTATTATAAAGTCTATATTTGCTCGAAAGCAATATTTCTTCTTCGTTGAAAAACTTGACCATAGACTTCTCCCAATTTCAAGTTACGAAAATTCTTCTTGATCCAAAAAAGTTTTATGGGAGGCATTCCTTGAAGTGAATGCAAAGCATGATGTTTATTCCATGCGATTATCAATGATGGGGCATTCCCTGAAGTGAATGCAAGCATGATGTTTATTCCATGCAATTATCAATGATGGGGCATTCCCTGAAGTGAATGCAAGCATGATGTTTATTCCATGCGATTATTGGATCTGTTTCATTCCCTGAAGTGAATGCAAACATGGTAAATCATTATTCAATTAGAGACATAATTTCGATATAATCCAAGTATAATTGTCTGGACATCCCGTTCTGCGAGGCTATTGGTCTCAAAGGAGGTTTTTAAAGGACCTTGTGGACAAGTTTAACAATGCCGCGTACGAGGATTAAATCTTTGTTCTCTGTGATAAGGATATGTGAAAAAGGTTTTAAAGGCCCACTGGCTCTACTCCATTTCCTGAAGTGAATGTGAGATTATATTATAGAAGGAATAAAAAATCACATTAAAAGTTGTGGTCGTGGTCGAGGCTATGAATATACACATGAAAAATATAGTCGTTTTAAGAATACTTCTACCCGCTGGTAGCGAAGTTATAAGGATGACAAGAGTGATAAAGATCATTCTAAGGAAGTGAAATCATTTTACCAATGTGATGTTATAAACCATTGGTTTTGTACTTGTCAAACGCCAAAGTATTATGGACTTTATCCATAATCATGAATGATAAATGAAATAAAATATAACCAAAATTTGTTTATGGCGAAAATAATTATGGCGTTATTGGTCCAACTCAATTGGATATTGTTAATTTTCACATAACCCTTGAAGGGAATAATTTACCATTTATTTTATTTCCCTTATAACCTCTAACAGGAATAATTGGTTTTTTTTATGTTAATTCGTTTTATTTATTATTTATTTATGTTAGTTTGCTTTATGTTTATTTATTTCACATATTATTTATTTACGTTTTATGTTAATTTATTATTTGAAGAATATGATTACTTCCAGAATAAAATATACAATGAATTGTGGCTATTTATGCCTAGAATTGTGGCTATTTATACCTAGCAGATAATGCAAGTACTCATATTGTACTTAAGCATAAGAAATATTTTTCCCATTTAAATGCAAGGGGAAATATGAGTAGTATTTCTCAAAGTACTAAAATATCAATACTTCGGAAGAGCACTTGAAAGTTTATCTCTGATAGATAATCGACTTGATATGATGTGTTATATTTTATATTTTTCATTCCTCGAAGTGAATGATACAAAATACATATTTTCATTACCTGAAGTAAATGAAACAAAGCACATTTTGAAAGGTGCGCAATTATGCATTTCTCGATTAAAATGCAAGGGAATAATGTGAGTACTATATCCGGAAGTACTAATATCACAAAAGGCTCTGGTTGAGCAAATATGTTATTGTCAAATGGAACTTTATTCCATATTCACAGTGCATTATACTCGTCAAAGTCATAAAGAGAGCAATATGAGTTCGCAAACTATCCCTTTGGGAATTATAGATAACATATGTTATCAATTGGCATTTGAAATAAGTCAATATGGATATAAGTTTTGGTAGCCAAAAAGTCAGTTGAAAGCTCTAGAAGAGCTATATATTGCTACCAAAAGATAATTTCAATTGAAAGCTCCGAAAAAGCTAAATATATTCCTATTTAAAGGAACAATTTTGATGGTCGTACTAGACATGTACGAGTAAGATTGAATTACATGTTATGGTAAACAAGAAGTTTACAAATTCAGAGATATATACACATATATATAGTTGGCATGATCGGTTAGACCATCCTGATCAATAATGGTGCAGAAATTATTGAGATTTACATGCACATGTATTAAAAGAACCTGTAGTTCTTGTGGTGCTTATTCTCAAAGGAATAGATTAAATTCCACTTATTAAAGAACGTGAAGTTCTTGTGTTGCTTAAAGGAATTGATTAAATTCCACTTACTAAAAGAACATGAAGTTCTTGTGTTGTTTGTTCTCAAAGAATATAGATGATCCCACTTACCAAAAGAATTAGAACTTAAAGTTCTTGTACTGAAGTTAAGACTGTATGTCTTGCATATCTGAACGAAATATGGGCCCATATATCTACAAATGTGGAAAGTTTTATATGATTTTAGTAGATGCATCTACATTGTTTTATCGACTTACAACCAGAAGTTTGTGAGATTGATTTTAAAAAGATTCAGATTATGCAGTTAGACTATTCGTCTTGAAAAGCTAGTGGGTTTATGTTTTAGGCTATATCAGTTGTTACAAAGCCTATTGATTTTGAAAAATATAGTTTAGCAAAATTTCAATTGGATGCCTCCTATTTAATAGCTAAACTATGAGAACAAAAGAGTTATTATTTATATGGTGTTTCCATATAGCAACACTTATACGCATCAAGCCAACGAGTTATAATAAACTCCCCGTTATGATTGGTTTTTGGTCAGAAACCATACATTTCCCATTTTATGATTTTTGAATGTGCGATATGAATTGCTCCACCACAACGCACAAAATGGGTAAATAAAAAGGGTTGAGAATATATATTGAGTACGAGTCTCCTTTTATGTTTAAATTCTTAAACATTAATTGGAGAATCATTTATGACATGATTTTTCTCAACATCATGGGAGATAATAATCAGCTGGATAGAGGAAAATAAATTATCATTATCTAGATCCTCGTATATGAACTAGAAGTTCATAAGATAATTCATGTTATTACATGTCAACTGCCAGACATATTTACTGACCTAATGAGAGTAATTAAGTCTCATATACCAGCTGAAATGCTCTAAGTTTAAATTACATGTTAGAGCGAGAGAATGTAAATCATGCCTGAAGCATGATAGTTGAAATGGTTCCAATGATCAAAATTCTCGTAAATAGAAAGTAATATGAGATGGTCATATATTGGAGGCGGGTGCTCCTGAAGAGACCCAAGACATAACAAATAATAAAACTCTATAAGAGTTTCAGGTACCTGAAATAAAGATTGAAATCTTGAAGAGATCTCGATGAGTTATGTCATTACGAGAATGGAACCAGAAAATTGGAAAGTTGTCGACAACGATTTTACAAACAATTTTACATAAAATACTTCTATAGAAGCAAAGAAAGAAATCGAGGATCTTGTATAAAATCTATCCAGAAGTATAGATATTGAATTGGCCAATGTTGAAAGACGCTTTGAACTTCTAAAATAGAAGTATTTGGACCAGCAGTCCAAACACCTAAAGGTGTAATGCAAGTGAGGCACAAATAAGTAGTCGTAAATACGACTTGAACTATGATTTATGAAAAGTTTTAATTACTTCATGGTGGATGCAATTACTTTGGCAGTTTTGAAAATTTTACATGCGTCTAATTATTTGTGGATCCATATTTATCCTTGAAAGATCTAAAATGCTATAAGCATTTGAAAATTTCTGAGGAAATTTATTTAGACATGTCTCATGAATATTTTGGCGCATTTGGTATAATCGCCTTAGTGAATACTAATTGAGAAAATACTATAAGAATGATCAGATTTTCTTATGTATTTTATAAAGGAGTTTGGATCTAGATCCATTATGATAACTTTAGAACTCCTAAAGAGCTTCAAATTGGAAACTCGTGAAGTACTTTCAATACAAGTACTTGAATCTTGACATCAAGTTTATCTCGACCTGAAGATCGAGCATTTTTATATATTTCTTTTGTCTAGCTGAAAGAATCTTAAAGAAGATTCAATATGAATAGAGCATATCTATTGAGTATCCCAATAGTTGTAAGATTGTTGGATGTGAATAAAGATAATTATATCTTTTCTTGGTCTTGAAGCACTATATATTAGTTGGTCAAGAAATATCTATGAATATACAAAGATAATTACATTTAGATCTTCAAACATTCGTTGATGCCTCCTCAAATGTCGTAGAAATAATTGTTATGCATGAGGCAAGCCAAAAAATGTGTTTGGCTAAGACTATTGACCCAACATATCCAAAAGATATGTGGATTTACTTTTACAAGATATGATAAAAGCTATCTTGTGTGAAGATAACGCAAGATGTATATCTCAGTTTGAAAGTGGATACATCATGAAACATATTACTCCAAAGTTTCATCCCTCACGATCTTTAGAAAAATGATATTCAAGATTAAATTATGAAGATTCAAAGATCTTCTGTGATGTTTGCATGAGGGGGAGTAAATACGCGTTGCACTCTTTTTCCCTTAACCGAGGTTTTGTCCCAATGGGTTTTCCTGGTAAGGTTTTTAATGAGGCAACATGTTATGCGTATCAAAGATGTGTGTACTCTTTTTCCTTTACTAAAGAATTTTTTTTCCCACTGGGTTTTTATCTTAGTAAGGTTTTAACGAGGCACATTATCTTCATAGACATCCAAGGGGGAGTGTTATGAATATTTATCTATGTGGATGTCTATCATGATTAGAACTTTATCAAAGGAGTTTGATTTATTTATTATTAGGAATATTATCTCTATGAATTAGAGTTTAATGTATTATGTACTTCTTATGCCTATAAATAGATGATTCATTGAAGGCATTGTATACAAGTCTATCTTTTGAGAATAATACAAATCTCCCTCTTTCTCTCATCTCTTTGTTCTTCTTGTTCTTATTCTTGTTCTTCTTTATTTTATTCACAACAAATAATAATAATAGCAGCAGCTTTCCATTTACGTTTTTTGCACTTTTGTTATTGTTTTATTTTTATTTTTATTAATTTCATCATTATTTTTATTATTATTGTTATTATTTTTTTTACTTATTTCACATATTTTAACACCTTATTTATTTATTTATGGGTAAGGTACACCAGTGGTCACTGAACTTTTAGAGTGAGTTCATTTTGATCACCGAAGTTTTAAAATTTTCATTAAGATCCTAACTTTTAGTTCGCTTTCATTTTGGTCGCTCCCGTTAACTTTCATTAAAAATGCTGACGTGGCACGTTAATTATCTTTCTTTATTTTCTTCTACTGTATTTTCTCTATATTTCCTCCATAACTAAAACTCTATTTTTCCTTAATTTTTTCTTCTTTCATTTTGGTCCTTCCACTCGGGCTTGAAGCAATATTCTCAAATGTCAACCGGTTGGAAGAGTGTGAAACTTCAAAACAAAGATAAAATCCTAGAGAAAAAACTCAGAATGTAAACAATAAAGAACTAGAATTAAATAACCCCATAAGAAACCCACAATGTAAATAGTAAAGAACTAGAATTTAACATGATTTTATTATTAAAAAAGCGTGGTAAATTTTGAGCTCCTGGCATAAAAAAACATCAGCAAAATCGAAAGAAATGGGATAAAGACTCGTACTGTCAATGCCTAGTTGATTAACTGCTGCGACAAACTGTTGATGGAGCTCAACAGACCAAACAACCCTCGGCTTCTTTAGCGACGATGTATCATCCCTCTCGTCGGTTTCATCTTCATCATCCTTCCTCCGTTTTGAGCTTTTCCAATTCCCTTCATTAGCCGAGGACGAGTATCCGCATCTTCCGATTGTTTCAGCTGCCGATCTCCTTCTTCTACACTTCCCGATTGCTCAAAGTCCTTCCACTCGTTCTTCCTCTTCCGAACCACGTGCTGCCATATGTTCTTCAGCACCTCGATACGAACCGGTTTGATTAGGTAATCGCAGGCACCGTGTGTAACACCCTTCATAACGACATGTTTTCCATCATCTGCAGACATCACTGCAGAAAATACAAGTCGAATATGACGACTAGAAATACACGAAAATTTCAAATCCATGGCAATTACATCTCGATATCAAACATTTATGAACTATAACAAGAGTTTGTGCTTACTGATAACAGGAAAATCCATCTCTAGATCGATATGCTCGAGAAGTTTGAATCCGTCCATGTCCGGCATGTGGACATCGCTGATAACGACATCGAACCAATTTTTGTTCTCTCTTAGCATATATAATGCAGTCTCCGCTCGATTGCATTTGGTAATTGAAAAATAATGCCACCACAAATCAAATGGAAACCAACCTCTTAAGCTCAAAAGTCAAAACAAGATCCATCCGTGTTTTACATATGCACAAAATCAAGACAAACCAGTTCATTGAAGCAATTCGTCGAACACAAACTAAACTGACACAAAAATCATAGCTCATATTATAGTTAGAGTATGAATTGTAACTAGACTATGCTGAGCTGGCAGGAGTGGTTAGGAAGTTAGGAAATGGTTAGGTTGTTAGTGTGTTAGTTAGTAGCCGTTCCTTGCTAGTTCACATAAGTCTTCATACTGTATAAATACACCTGGTCTCGTTTTGAGATATTACAGGCATTATTAATAAAATTTGTGAGAGCTTTGACTCTCTTTCTCAGTTTTCAGTTTCTTTCCTAAATCCTTTCATGGTATCTTTCGTCATAATCCTGGTGGTTTCCGCTTCGCTCTATTCGGTTTTCATTGCGTATTTACTATAGAATCATGCTGACCTGCGTCTACAGATTGTACCAGTGACTCGATAATCCATTCCTATTCTGATTCTCAGTCTTGGCGTTCTGGTTTTCATCGCGGACTGGCCTGAATTGGTGAGATTTACGTACTCACTGTTCTTTCAATCTGTTTTGATTGTCTGATTTTCAATACAAGGTATCTATTTCCGATCATAAGCATCTCTGTTTCGTGTTGTTAACTGAAGTTGAACAGAGTAGTGATTTGTTGTGATATCTTTAAATTCAGAGAATCTATCTTTGTGGTTGTTTGCCTGAGATTTACGTAGCTCTGTGATTGGATTCGTTGTTTGATTTTTTGTTTCGTGTTATCTACTGGTGTTTCTGTTTGGATCTACTTGAAGTTTCCGATCATAAGTATCTCTGTTTTGGTTTACGTTGCTTGGTGTGGTTGTGCACACAAAGTGTTCGACGTTTTGCCTGTGTGGTCTTACAGCTGTTAGGTGCGTTAGTGTGTGTTTCCATGGCTGTTGAATCTACTTCTTCAGATCTAGATCCTAGGGATTCCGTGTCTACAGAAGATGTGATGTCTTCTTTGTCCACCCCTCAACAACTTCCCAAGCTTGAGACAATCAAGCTTTCTGAAAGCACATATATACTATGGAAGCATCAAGTGCTGCTTATTATTGAAGGATATGGTTTACTTGACTTTCTTTCTGAGCATACACCTCCTCCGAAGGACACTACGAATGTTGCTGGCCAACGTGTAGTTAATCCTGTGTTTTCAATGTATTTGAAGCAGGATAAGCTTCTTGCTTCTTGGCTCATGTCCACTGTCAGCCCGGATGTTCTTCCACATCTTACGGGCTTGACTACTGCTCGAGCTATATGGAGCTCTCTTTCACGATTGTTTGCTGCTAGGTCTACAGCAAAACAGTCCTCCTTAAGACATAGCTTGCATTCTCAAAAGAAAAGAGGTCTTACTGTTACAGAGTATCTTGCAAAGATTAAATTGATTTGTGATTCGTTGAATGCTTCTGGTAATGTTGTTTCAGAGCAAGAACAAGTGAGTGTTGTTCTCTCTGGGCTCACAGCTGAGTTTGAGTCAGTTCTTGCTATTGCTTCGAAGGAGCCTCAATCTCTTGAAAGCTTGACCGAGATGTTGATAGATTGTGAAATGCGACAAAAAGGATTTTTTGTCTACTGATTTTTCAGTTCAAGCTAACATTGCTGTTAAACAAGAGTCAAAAGGGGTTATTGAAGATGTTGAGGAAGAATATTATACGGCTAATGCTTCCTTAAATAGTTCTGGTTTTTCTAAAGATGATCAGCGTGTTGGAAACTCCTATCGAGGGAGAGGGCGTGGTCGTTTTAACTCTAACCGACCTCAGTGTCAGATTTGTGAACGCTTTGGGCACCTTGCTCAAAAGTGTTGGTACAGGTTTGATCAGGGGTATCCAGGGAATAATTCTGGTAATAATGCTCCAAAGTCGAACTACAATGTGCAACGCTCAGTCTCGTTTGGGACTAACTTGTCTGGGAATCAATCTTCTCCTCTGGTTCATTCTTCGGGGTTTTCGTCTGCTCCAGCACAAGTATTCTCGCATTCATTTTCTAATCCTTCCCCTGGTTTTGATACCTCACTGGCCTCTCCTAATTTTGTCCCTCCTCATTGTTCTTATGGGTCGTATGGTTCTTCTCAAGTGCAGCATCCTACTACTTTTATTGGTTCCACTGGTTCAAATGGTATTTCTAATACGTCTGGTATAGTTCCTTCAGCACCTTTTGGTTCTCCTGTTGTCTTTGGTGCAGGCTCCTCATTTTCGGTGAATTCTTCTGGCCAAGCTGGGTCGCGTGAGGTAGTGTGGTGTGCTGACTCTGGAGCGACTCACCACATTACGAATGACAGAGCCAATTTGCAGACTACTACACCATACTCAGGTATGAGTTCTGTTCTTATGGGTAATGGATCTGCGGTTCCCATAACATATGTGGGTTCTGGGTTGGTTTCTTCTTCTAGTACGCCTTTGTATTTACATCATTTGTTATGTGCTCCTGATGTTAAAAGAAATCTGCTGTCTGTTTCTCAGTTTGCTCGAGATAATGTCGTATATTTTGAGTTTCATTCTCATGGTTGTTTTGTTAAGGATGCACAGACTTCAGCTGTTCTTCTAGAAGGGAGGCTCACTCCTGAAGGTTTGTATGAACTCAGCTCTGTGCAGTCTGCTGTTGATCGAATAAGGGCACCACTGTCTTCATCCGTTTCTCCCACAATTTTGAATGTTTCTTCGAAGCCGTTGTCTTTAGATGTGTGGCATAAACGCCTTGGACATCCTTCCTTGGCCACTCTTCAAAGTGCTTTACGTTCCAATAATATTGCTGTAAATAATGATGCTTTACCTGCTGTATGTTCAACTTGTTTGCAAGGGAAAGCACACAAGTTACCTTTCTCGTTGTCTTCGACTGTTTACACTAGTCCTTTTTAGCTTGCTGTATCGGATGTTTGGGGCCCTGCTCCGTTAATTTCTGACGGTTTTTCTTACTATGTTTCCTTTATTGATGTGTTCAGTCGATTTACATGGTTATACTTGATTAAGAAGAAATCAGATGTCTTTGATTGCTTTATTAATTTTTATAAACTAATTGAAGTTTAATTTGGTGTGAAAATTAAGGCCCTTCAAACTGATGGTGGGGGCGAATATCAAGCTTTAGTTGCTTGGATGACTCGAAATGGAGTTTTACACCTGTGTCATGCCCTAGCACTTCGGAACAAAATGGCAAAGCTGAGCGAAAGCATCGTCATATTGTCGATATGGGACTCACATTACTAGCTCAAGCGGGGTTGTCAACTAAGTTTTGGAGCTATGCCTTTGTAACGACTGTTTTTCTAATCAATCGTTTGCCCACCGGAGTGTTACACAATTGTTCACCATTTGAATTACTCTATAAACAAAAACCGGATTATGATTTTCTACGAGTTTTTGGTTGTGCTTGCTATCCTCTCCTTCGACCGTTTAATGCTCATAAGTTTGATTTCCGGACTCGTCAGTGTGTTTTTCTTGGTTATAGTCTGTGTCACAAGGGGTATCGTTGTCTTGATCAATCCGATAAAATTGTTATCTCTCGGCATGTCATATTTGATGAGATGGTCTTTCCTCGTCTGGGATCTTTGTCTACTGAGTCTAGCTCGTGTTATGATGGTTCTAATTTTTGGCACAGCAGCAGTTTTCCTTTATTAGTTTATCCTTCTATTGACGGATGCACCAATTCTTCTTCATGTGGTAATGAACCTGGGCAGAATGGTTCTCGTGTGTCAGCCCAACCTGATACTGCAGCCCAAACAGATACTGCAGAGAGACCTGGGCATACTGGTGTTGGGCCTAGTTCTGGTGTGGGTGTTCCATTATTTGGTTCTAGTACTGATCAGACTGGGCCTAGGCTTGATGTTGTTGGTGCAGCCTAGTCTTCTGAGCCGTCTCACTCGGTGGAAGGCTCTCCTATTCCTGGTCCTGATAATTTGTTTGAGGAGCCCACTCCTGCTGAGCCTATAATATCGCAGTCACATTTGCCTCTATCGTCTGATGGTGTGGGCTTTGTTGGAGAGCAGGTTGTTTTGCCACCTGTTGAACCGGCTCAGCAAGTCGAGGATTCTTCTCCCGGCCTACGGTCTGCTGAGCCGGCTGTTGTTGGGTTTTATTCTTCGACTCCAGATGGGCCGTCTCCGACTGGGTCTCCTGGGTTATTTGCTGACGATGGGCCTGTGGTTCCGGGTGACCCAATCTTGCCTATTGTTAGGGATCCTGAGAATGACTCCTCTACCCTAACTGAGTCTGCTGTTCCCTCTCAGCCGCCTCCTTTGTTGTGTGTTTCTGGCGATTCTCCACCGTCTTCTCTTTTGACTGTCTCTCATCTGTCTAGTGTTTCTCCACTGCTTCGGTCTTCTTCGAGCCTTTCGGTTGCTCTTGCCGATCTTGATTCTAAGTTTTGTGTTCCACCGGTGTCTGTGACTGGTGTGTCGTCTCCTATTAGTGTGGTCCCTAGAGTGGTTGTTTCTTCTACTACTGAGAATGTTCATCCGATGATTACTCGGAGTAAAAATGGTGTTCGCAAACCCAAGGTCTTTCACACCGCTGTTTCTGGTTCTATGGAGGATTTTGTGGAGCCTCGGACTATCAGGGAGGCTTTGAAGAGTGATCACTGGCGCAAGGCGGCTCAGGAGGAATATGATGCTTTGATTCGGAATAATACATGGTCTATTGTTCAGCTTCCCCCAGATCGTCGTGCGGTTCAGTGTAAGTGGATTTTCAAGGTTAAGAGGCATCCGTATGGTTCGGTGTCGCGGTTTAAAGCCAGGTTGGTTGCGAAGGGATTTCTTCAACAAGCCGGTTGTGATTTTCACGAAACTTTCAGCCCGGTAGTTAAACCGGTGACTGTTCGTACCATTTTATCTCTTGCTGTTACACGACATTGGGAACTTCGACAACTGGATGTCAACAATGCGTTCTTGAACGGTGAGCTTGCTGAGGATGTTTACATGACTCAACCGCCGGGTTATGAGCAGGGTGACAAGTCTCGACTTGTCTGCAAACTGAACAAGGCAATCTATGGCTTGAAGCAGGCCCCTCGTGCCTGGTTTGAGAATGTTAAAGGCTCATCTGGTCTCGCTTGGTTTTGTCATGACCAGGTCTGATTCGTCACTGTTTGTCAAACACTCGGTGGGTGAGGTAATGTATCTCCTCGTCTATGTTGATGATATTATCTTAACTGGTAATAATTCGTCTTCTATTCAAGTTGTTATTGATGAATTGAATAGGGTATTCTCTTTGAAAGATTTAGGGGTACTTTCTTATTTTCTGGGGATTGAGGTATCCTATGTTGCTAATGGTTTTGTTCTGAGTCAGCAGAAGTATATACGTGATTTGCTGCATAGGTGTGGTTTGGAATCAGCGAACGGGTTGCCTACTCCGATGATATCCAACTGCCATTTGTCTTTGACTGATGGTAGTCCTATTTCTAATGTTACTGAATACAAGAGCATTGATGGTGCTCTTCAATATGTGGTTATTACTCGCCCAGAAATTGCCTTTTCTGTTAATCGTGTCTGTCAATTTATGCACTCTCCTTTGGATACTCATTTTCAGGCTGTTAAACGGATACTACGGTACTTGTCGGGTACAATTG
Source organism: Hibiscus trionum (assembly GCA_030270665.1). Taxonomy (NCBI): domain Eukaryota; kingdom Viridiplantae; phylum Streptophyta; class Magnoliopsida; order Malvales; family Malvaceae; genus Hibiscus; species Hibiscus trionum. The sequence goes on along the minus strand of BSYR01000003.1, from coordinate 72,969,219 downwards.
ATTATAGTCTGCATTTTGTTGCTTCTTCGCGACTAACCCTTACTGCATTTGCTGATGCTAATTGGGGTTCTGACCTCGATGATCGTCGATCTACTTCTGGATTTTGTGTGTTTTTTGGTGATAATCCTGTTTCCTGGGGTTCTAAAAAGCATGCAGTGGTCTCCCGTTCTATGGCTGAGGCAGAGTATCGTAGCGTAGCTTGTGCCACTGCTGAGGTGTTATGGCTTTAATCTCTTCTTCGAGAGCTACGTGTTTCACTTAATGGGAGATCCACTCTTTGGTGTGATAACTCCAGTACTGTTGTCGTCTCGGCTAACCCTGTTTTTCACTCTAAGTTTAAACATGTTGAACTTGATTTGTTTTTTGTTCGTGAACAGGTTGCTGCTGGACATTTGCTAGTCAATGAAATTCCATCGTCTGAGCAGTTAGCTGATATTCTAACCAAGCCTCTTTCTGCTGCTTCATTTTCTCGGTTTAGGGATCAGTTATCAGTAGTTCAGATATCCTCTGTTGTTTGATTTCTTTTTGGTGTTTTGGTGGTTGTGTTTTTCTTTTGTGTGCAGGTTTCCAGGTGTTCTGTTTGGTTTTGCTAAAGCCTCGCTCAGCAGGGTGAATATTATAGTTAGAGTATGAATTGTAACTAGACTATGCTGAGCTGGCAAGAGTGGTTAGGAAGTTAGGAAATGGTTAGGTTGTTAGTGTGTTAGTTAGTAGCCGTTCCTTGCTAGTTCACATAAGTCTTCATACTGTATAAATACACCTGGTCTCGTTTTGAGATATTACAGGCATTATTAATAAAATTTGTGAGAGCTTTGACTCTCTTTCTCAGTTTTCAGTTTCTTTCCTAAATCCTTTCAGCTCAGAGTACAACAAAATGTTAAAACTATTGCCAAATCTAGGAAAACAAAGATCCATTTTCTTCCTTTCTGTTTCTCCACTATGGACCCACAAATAAAAATTCAACAAAATGAAAGAAGAAAAAATAAGGAAAAACAGAGTTTCAGTCATTGAGGAAAAAACAGAGCAAGTAAAGAAGAAGAAAAAGGAGGAAGAAAGAGAAATAACATCCCATGTAAGCATTTTTTAACGGAAGCTAATGGGAGGGACCCAAATGAAAGCAAACTAAAAGTTGAGTAACTCTAATGAAAATTTTAAAATTTTGGTAACCAAAATGAACGCACCTAAAAGTTCGGTATCAGAGCCTCGTCTCCATCGAAGGACTAACATCCAGGAGCAAAGATCCAACGCTCGTAGTCCACCGTACAAGAAAATGGCAAGCGGTTCTACAATGATTTCATTTGAAGAAGGCCGCTCTATCATGTGTCCTCCTCTCTTCAAAGGAGAAGGTTACTTCCAATGGAGCAACATTATGAAATATTTCATTCAAGGATTCAACCTTGACATTTGGAAGATTATCATAAGTGGACATTCGGAAGCTCCTAAAAAGAAGAAGAAAAGGAGTGTCGAAGACACAAAGAAGGACCATCTCAATGCAAAGGCTATGCACATTCTTCTCTGTGCCCTAAGTGAAGAGATTTCCAAGAAGGTCTCCCCATCCAAAAGTGCCAAAGAAATTTGGGAGAAGCTTGAGAAATTCTATGGGAAAGAAGAGAAGAAAGATGATGCTTCATCATGTGCAATCCTCCCTTCAACACCTAAGGTGGATGGTGTTTTGGCTCTCGATGAGCCCGAGGTATCTTCTAACTCAGATGAATTAAATTCACATTCTTTTGATGAGTTACAAGATGCATTTAATGAATTATATTTGGAATTTGAGACCATGAATTCCAAATTTAGAAAAATGATTTCAAAACTAGAAACTGAAAATAATTTTCTTTTAAAAACTAAAACGGATTTTGAAAATCAAAATGAAATTTTGAAAAATGATTTAGAATTTTCAAAAACAAGCAAAGACGTTTTAGAAAAAGAAAATTTTGATTTAAAAGTTAAGCTTGAAAGCTTAACAAAAGAAAAAGAAATCATTTCTAATAATTCATCTCATCCCATAATGGCAAAATGCTCACATTGCCATTATCATGGTCATTCGTTGCATACTTGTCCTATAAAGAAAAGAAAAACTTATAGGATCAGACAAGTATGGGTTCCTAAGGGAACTAGAGACATTGAAATTAATGTTAATGGATCCAAAGCAATTTGGATACCAAAATCGAAGTAAATGTCTCTTGTAGGTGTGTTGGAGCAAAGGCAAGAAAAGCAAGAATCTTAAATGCTCTAGTCACACAAGTGAAGATGAAGAGATGTCCTATCTCTTCAACAAATTCACCCGATTCATGAAGAACAAAAATGGAATAATCCAAACATGAATCGAGGAAGAAGATGAAGGATTCCCACAAATCCAAAAAGAAGGATCATCTTCTAAACAAGCATACGTGGCCACTTGGAGTGATGAAGACTCCACCGATAATGAAGTAGCCCACCTATGCATGATGGCCCTCAATGAGGGGGAGGTAACTTCTAACTTATCTATTTCAAATTCTTATACATTTGATGAGTTACAAGAAGCCTACGATGAATTGGTTTTTGAATTCAAGGCTTCATTTTCGAAAAATAAAAAATTGATTTCAAAGTTAAAAATCGAAAATGATTTGCTTTCTAAAACCAATTTAGAGTTTGAAGCAAAAATCAAAGATTTTGAGCTTAAAGTTTTAGATTTACAAAACTTGCTTCAAACAATGGAAAGAGATCATCAAAAAGAAATCGATGATCTCAAAAAGGAAAAAGATTTGATTTCCAAAGAGCTTGAAAAGAAAAATAATTTTTGGAAAATCAAATTTTTATGTAAGACAATCTAGTGCCCCTAGATTTTTAAATGGAAAATGTTTTAGAAGTGTTTGGGTCCCAAAAGGACTAACCACTTCAACTAAAAAGGATGAAATTGAAAAACGGATTCCTAAGGGGACTAAATTTTGTGCTACTAACGTCTATGGATCCAAATCAATTTGGATACCAAAAATTACTTGATTGTCTTTTGCTAGGTGTGATGGAGAATGATCCACAAGTCAAAAATTGAGGGGAAGCTCCATGCACACAAGGAAGAACACTTGAAGAAGGAAGGTTTCACATCCTCCCTTGAGTTCAAGTGTTGGTAAAAATTTCTAGTTGTTTTTGATTTTATTTGATTTATTTTTTTTAATTCAACTAGATATTCATAAATGTTGGACTAACATTCTTATGATGCTTTGAGTAAGGGGGAGCCAATTTTTTTTTAACCAAAATTTTAAGTGTCAAAATTTTTTTTGCCTCCTATGTTATCTTGAACTTAAATGTCATTTTAAATTCTTTTTGATATAACAAAAAGGGGGAGAAATTGGTTTGAAAAATTGATTTTTCAAATGAATAAGGGGAAGCTTTATTCTATTTCATATCTTAATCTCTTATTCACAATTTTAAAGTTAAAGGGGGAGAATCCCAAACAATTTTTCAAGTTGGTTTTATTATATCAAAAAGGGGGAGATTGAAGAACTAATGTTTTGATATAATAATTGAAAAATGTTTTGGACTGATATAATTTTTCAAGATGGTTTTATTTATATCAAAAAGGGGGAGATTGAAGAACTAATGTTTTGATATAATAATTGAAAAATGTTTTGGACTAATTTAAAAAGAATTTAAATCATTTCCAAAAATCCAAACAACTTGAAATTATGTTTAGGGAAGTTTTCAAAAGAATTTTACATGTTTTGACATTTTAATACTCCCACGTAATATTGACCACAATGGTCATAAACCCCATTGTTATTATATACTATAAAGAGTTGAATTATTTTTTAATATAACAAAAGGGGGAGAATTAAGTGAAAAATTAAGGGGGAGCTTTTTGTCAAGAACAATTTTTCAAAATAATTTGTTATATCAAAAAGGGGGAGATTGTTGAGAAATATTTTGATATAACAATTATGTGAAAAATGTTTTAAGACTTGTTTAAAGACTTCAAAGATAATTCAAAAGTCTTTAAAACTTGACAAAATGTTTTAAAAGAGTTCGATTGAATACCTATATCGAACTACTCTTTTGAAAGTACCAAAATGTCCAAAATACATGTTTTTAGAGTAAAGTTTCGAAACCTTAAACAAAGGTCTCAAAACTTGTCAGGGCAGTAGCCAAATTTGGAATGGCTTTAAAATGTTTTTAAAAAGGTTTTTAAATGTGTTTAAAAGGCCAAATTTCACAAAAACTATAGGCCGTTTCGAAACACCATAGGGCGTTTCGAAACAGGGGGATTCCAGTGGCAAAACGTTTCGATACACGTATCGAAACGGGCCAAGCGTTCCGAAACGGTATAGGCCGTTTCGATACGGCTACGTGGCAACGACCCTAACGGCTATAAACCCCAACGGCTCTTTCCCAAATAATATTCAAAATGCAGGCGTTTCGAAACAGGTCTAAGGCGTTCCGAAACGCGTTCCGAAACGGATACAGGGTGTTCCGAAACGGGTACCCCGACAGGCTGCAACGGCTATCTCTATAAAGAGGGCGTTCCGAAACGGGCGTGAGGCGTTCCGAAACGGGCGTGAGGCGTTCCGAAACGGGTAGCAGCTGAATTGCATTTTGGATGGAATTAAAGTCTTCAAACGGCTATATTTTGATCCCAACGGCCATAAACGGCTACAAACTCAATTGGGACTATAAATAAGGCCTCCAAGCATCAAGAAACAAAAAGAGACAAGATCCAAGATTCATGATCAAGAGAAATAGCGTTTAAATCTTTATCTTCCTTATTTCTCTTGTAAATAGTGTATAGAGAGTGTTTTGTTTTTCATTGTTCTTATTCTTTACACTCTTGTGAGCTCAACTCTCGTAAACACCCACCTTGTGAGGTATATTTGTTTACATCTTTCTACCCTTGTAAAAGGAGAGGTTCTAGTTTAGCCTTGAGAGAAAAACTAGAGAGGTTCTATCTTAGCCATTGAAAAGATAGGGTTGTAAGGTTACCCTTTGTCCTCAAAAGGAAGAATTCATTGTTGAGTGAATTGGTAAATCCTTAGTGGTGTGCTAAGGTAGTGGATGTAGACTTTGGTTAGAAAGTCGAACCACTCTAAAATCATCGTGCAGATTTTCTACCTTTCTTTCGGTTTTAGCCAATTCAACAACCAAGCTTTTACAACCCTCCTTGACGATTTCGGTGATCGATTCGAGCGTGCCTAAAAACCCAACAATTGGTATCAGAGCCTCGTCTCCATCGAAGGACTAACATCCAGGAGCAAAGATCCAACGCTCGTAGTCCACCGTACAAGAAAATGGCAAGCGGTTCTACAATGATTTCATTTGAAGAAGGCCGCTCTATCATGTGTCCTCCTCTCTTCAAAGGAGAAGGTTACTTCCAATGGAGCAACATTATGAAATATTTCATTCAAGGATTCAACCTTGACATTTGGAAGATTATCATAAGTGGACATTCGGAAGCTCCTAAAAAGAAGAAGAAAAGGAGTGTCGAAGACACAAAGAAGGACCATCTCAATGCAAAGGCTATGCACATTCTTCTCTGTGCCCTAAGTGAAGAGATTTCCAAGAAGGTCTCCCCATCCAAAAGTGCCAAAGAAATTTGGGAGAAGCTTGAGAAATTCTATGGGAAAGAAGAGAAGAAAGATGATGCTTCATCATGTGCAATCCTCCCTTCAACACCTAAGGTGGATGGTGTTTTGGCTCTCGATGAGCCCGAGGTATCTTCTAACTCAGATGAATTAAATTCACATTCTTTTGATGAGTTACAAGATGCATTTAATGAATTATATTTGGAATTTGAGACCATGAATTCCAAATTTAGAAAAATGATTTCAAAACTAGAAACTGAAAATAATTTTCTTTTAAAAACTAAAACGGATTTTGAAAATCAAAATGAAATTTTGAAAAATGATTTAGAATTTTCAAAAACAAGCAAAGACGTTTTAGAAAAAGAAAATTTTGATTTAAAAGTTAAGCTTGAAAGCTTAACAAAAGAAAAAGAAATCATTTCTAATAATTCATCTCATCCCATAATGGCAAAATGCTCACATTGCCATTATCATGGTCATTCGTTGCATACTTGTCCTATAAAGAAAAGAAAAACTTATAGGATCAGACAAGTATGGGTTCCTAAGGGAACTAGAGACATTGAAATTAATGTTAATGGATCCAAAGCAATTTGGATACCAAAATCGAAGTAAATGTCTCTTGTAGGTGTGTTGGAGCAAAGGCAAGAAAAGCAAGAATCTTAAATGCTCTAGTCACACAAGTGAAGATGAAGAGATGTCCTATCTCTTCAACAAATTCACCCGATTCATGAAGAACAAAAATGGAATAATCCAAACATGAATCGAGGAAGAAGATGAAGGATTCCCACAAATCCAAAAAGAAGGATCATCTTCTAAACAAGCATACGTGGCCACTTGGAGTGATGAAGACTCCACCGATAATGAAGTAGCCCACCTATGCATGATGGCCCTCAATGAGGGGGAGGTAACTTCTAACTTATCTATTTCAAATTCTTATACATTTGATGAGTTACAAGAAGCCTACGATGAATTGGTTTTTGAATTCAAGGCTTCATTTTCGAAAAATAAAAAATTGATTTCAAAGTTAAAAATCGAAAATGATTTGCTTTCTAAAACCAATTTAGAGTTTGAAGCAAAAATCAAAGATTTTGAGCTTAAAGTTTTAGATTTACAAAACTTGCTTCAAACAATGGAAAGAGATCATCAAAAAGAAATCGATGATCTCAAAAAGGAAAAAGATTTGATTTCCAAAGAGCTTGAAAAGAAAAATAATTTTTGGAAAATCAAATTTTTATGTAAGACAATCTAGTGCCCCTAGATTTTTAAATGGAAAATGTTTTAGAAGTGTTTGGGTCCCAAAAGGACTAACCACTTCAACTAAAAAGGATGAAATTGAAAAACGGATTCCTAAGGGGACTAAATTTTGTGCTACTAACGTCTATGGATCCAAATCAATTTGGATACCAAAAATTACTTGATTGTCTTTTGCTAGGTGTGATGGAGAATGATCCACAAGTCAAAAATTGAGGGGAAGCTCCATGCACACAAGGAAGAACACTTGAAGAAGGAAGGTTTCACATCCTCCCTTGAGTTCAAGTGTTGGTAAAAATTTCTAGTTGTTTTTGATTTTATTTGATTTATTTTTTTTAATTCAACTAGATATTCATAAATGTTGGACTAACATTCTTATGATGCTTTGAGTAAGGGGGAGCCAATTTTTTTTTAACCAAAATTTTAAGTGTCAAAATTTTTTTTGCCTCCTATGTTATCTTGAACTTAAATGTCATTTTAAATTCTTTTTGATATAACAAAAAGGGGGAGAAATTGGTTTGAAAAATTGATTTTTCAAATGAATAAGGGGAAGCTTTATTCTATTTCATATCTTAATCTCTTATTCACAATTTTAAAGTTAAAGGGGGAGAATCCCAAACAATTTTTCAAGTTGGTTTTATTATATCAAAAAGGGGGAGATTGAAGAACTAATGTTTTGATATAATAATTGAAAAATGTTTTGGACTGATATAATTTTTCAAGATGGTTTTATTTATATCAAAAAGGGGGAGATTGAAGAACTAATGTTTTGATATAATAATTGAAAAATGTTTTGGACTAATTTAAAAAGAATTTAAATCATTTCCAAAAATCCAAACAACTTGAAATTATGTTTAGGGAAGTTTTCAAAAGAATTTTACATGTTTTGACATTTTAATACTCCCACGTAATATTGACCACAATGGTCATAAACCCCATTGTTATTATATACTATAAAGAGTTGAATTATTTTTTAATATAACAAAAGGGGGAGAATTAAGTGAAAAATTAAGGGGGAGCTTTTTGTCAAGAACAATTTTTCAAAATAATTTGTTATATCAAAAAGGGGGAGATTGTTGAGAAATATTTTGATATAACAATTATGTGAAAAATGTTTTAAGACTTGTTTAAAGACTTCAAAGATAATTCAAAAGTCTTTAAAACTTGACAAAATGTTTTAAAAGAGTTCGATTGAATACCTATATCGAACTACTCTTTTGAAAGTACCAAAATGTCCAAAATACATGTTTTTAGAGTAAAGTTTCGAAACCTTAAACAAAGGTCTCAAAACTTGTCAGGGCAGTAGCCAAATTTGGAATGGCTTTAAAATGTTTTTAAAAAGGTTTTTAAATGTGTTTAAAAGGCCAAATTTCACAAAAACTATAGGCCGTTTCGAAACACCATAGGGCGTTTCGAAACAGGGGGATTCCAGTGGCAAAACGTTTCGATACACGTATCGAAACGGGCCAAGCGTTCCGAAACGGTATAGGCCGTTTCGATACGGCTACGTGGCAACGACCCTAACGGCTATAAACCCCAACGGCTCTTTCCCAAATAATATTCAAAATGCAGGCGTTTCGAAACAGGTCTAAGGCGTTCCGAAACGCGTTCCGAAACGGATACAGGGTGTTCCGAAACGGGTACCCCGACAGGCTGCAACGGCTATCTCTATAAAGAGGGCGTTCCGAAACGGGCGTGAGGCGTTCCGAAACGGGCGTGAGGCGTTCCGAAACGGGTAGCAGCTGAATTGCATTTTGGATGGAATTAAAGTCTTCAAACGGCTATATTTTGATCCCAACGGCCATAAACGGCTACAAACTCAATTGGGACTATAAATAAGGCCTCCAAGCATCAAGAAACAAAAAGAGACAAGATCCAAGATTCATGATCAAGAGAAATAGCGTTTAAATCTTTATCTTCCTTATTTCTCTTGTAAATAGTGTATAGAGAGTGTTTTGTTTTTCATTGTTCTTATTCTTTACACTCTTGTGAGCTCAACTCTCGTAAACACCCACCTTGTGAGGTATATTTGTTTACATCTTTCTACCCTTGTAAAAGGAGAGGTTCTAGTTTAGCCTTGAGAGAAAAACTAGAGAGGTTCTATCTTAGCCATTGAAAAGATAGGGTTGTAAGGTTACCCTTTGTCCTCAAAAGGAAGAATTCATTGTTGAGTGAATTGGTAAATCCTTAGTGGTGTGCTAAGGTAGTGGATGTAGACTTTGGTTAGAAAGTCGAACCACTCTAAAATCATCGTGCAGATTTTCTACCTTTCTTTCGGTTTTAGCCAATTCAACAACCAAGCTTTTACAACCCTCCTTGACGATTTCGGTGATCGATTCGAGCGTGCCTAAAAACCCAACAATTGGTATCAGAGCCTCGTCTCCATCGAAGGACTAACATCCAGGAGCAAAGATCCAACGCTCGTAGTCCACCGTACAAGAAAATGGCAAGCGGTTCTACAATGATTTCATTTGAAGAAGGCCGCTCTATCATGTGTCCTCCTCTCTTCAAAGGAGAAGGTTACTTCCAATGGAGCAACATTATGAAATATTTCATTCAAGGATTCAACCTTGACATTTGGAAGATTATCATAAGTGGACATTCGGAAGCTCCTAAAAAGAAGAAGAAAAGGAGTGTCGAAGACACAAAGAAGGACCATCTCAATGCAAAGGCTATGCACATTCTTCTCTGTGCCCTAAGTGAAGAGATTTCCAAGAAGGTCTCCCCATCCAAAAGTGCCAAAGAAATTTGGGAGAAGCTTGAGAAATTCTATGGGAAAGAAGAGAAGAAAGATGATGCTTCATCATGTGCAATCCTCCCTTCAACACCTAAGGTGGATGGTGTTTTGGCTCTCGATGAGCCCGAGGTATCTTCTAACTCAGATGAATTAAATTCACATTCTTTTGATGAGTTACAAGATGCATTTAATGAATTATATTTGGAATTTGAGACCATGAATTCCAAATTTAGAAAAATGATTTCAAAACTAGAAACTGAAAATAATTTTCTTTTAAAAACTAAAACGGATTTTGAAAATCAAAATGAAATTTTGAAAAATGATTTAGAATTTTCAAAAACAAGCAAAGACGTTTTAGAAAAAGAAAATTTTGATTTAAAAGTTAAGCTTGAAAGCTTAACAAAAGAAAAAGAAATCATTTCTAATAATTCATCTCATCCCATAATGGCAAAATGCTCACATTGCCATTATCATGGTCATTCGTTGCATACTTGTCCTATAAAGAAAAGAAAAACTTATAGGATCAGACAAGTATGGGTTCCTAAGGGAACTAGAGACATTGAAATTAATGTTAATGGATCCAAAGCAATTTGGATACCAAAATCGAAGTAAATGTCTCTTGTAGGTGTGTTGGAGCAAAGGCAAGAAAAGCAAGAATCTTAAATGCTCTAGTCACACAAGTGAAGATGAAGAGATGTCCTATCTCTTCAACAAATTCACCCGATTCATGAAGAACAAAAATGGAATAATCCAAACATGAATCGAGGAAGAAGATGAAGGATTCCCACAAATCCAAAAAGAAGGATCATCTTCTAAACAAGCATACGTGGCCACTTGGAGTGATGAAGACTCCACCGATAATGAAGTAGCCCACCTATGCATGATGGCCCTCAATGAGGGGGAGGTAACTTCTAACTTATCTATTTCAAATTCTTATACATTTGATGAGTTACAAGAAGCCTACGATGAATTGGTTTTTGAATTCAAGGCTTCATTTTCGAAAAATAAAAAATTGATTTCAAAGTTAAAAATCGAAAATGATTTGCTTTCTAAAACCAATTTAGAGTTTGAAGCAAAAATCAAAGATTTTGAGCTTAAAGTTTTAGATTTACAAAACTTGCTTCAAACAATGGAAAGAGATCATCAAAAAGAAATCGATGATCTCAAAAAGGAAAAAGATTTGATTTCCAAAGAGCTTGAAAAGAAAAATAATTTTTGGAAAATCAAATTTTTATGTAAGACAATCTAGTGCCCCTAGATTTTTAAATGGAAAATGTTTTAGAAGTGTTTGGGTCCCAAAAGGACTAACCACTTCAACTAAAAAGGATGAAATTGAAAAACGGATTCCTAAGGGGACTAAATTTTGTGCTACTAACGTCTATGGATCCAAATCAATTTGGATACCAAAAATTACTTGATTGTCTTTTGCTAGGTGTGATGGAGAATGATCCACAAGTCAAAAATTGAGGGGAAGCTCCATGCACACAAGGAAGAACACTTGAAGAAGGAAGGTTTCACATCCTCCCTTGAGTTCAAGTGTTGGTAAAAATTTCTAGTTGTTTTTGATTTTATTTGATTTATTTTTTTTAATTCAACTAGATATTCATAAATGTTGGACTAACATTCTTATGATGCTTTGAGTAAGGGGGAGCCAATTTTTTTTTAACCAAAATTTTAAGTGTCAAAATTTTTTTTGCCTCCTATGTTATCTTGAACTTAAATGTCATTTTAAATTCTTTTTGATATAACAAAAAGGGGGAGAAATTGGTTTGAAAAATTGATTTTTCAAATGAATAAGGGGAAGCTTTATTCTATTTCATATCTTAATCTCTTATTCACAATTTTAAAGTTAAAGGGGGAGAATCCCAAACAATTTTTCAAGTTGGTTTTATTATATCAAAAAGGGGGAGATTGAAGAACTAATGTTTTGATATAATAATTGAAAAATGTTTTGGACTGATATAATTTTTCAAGATGGTTTTATTTATATCAAAAAGGGGGAGATTGAAGAACTAATGTTTTGATATAATAATTGAAAAATGTTTTGGACTAATTTAAAAAGAATTTAAATCATTTCCAAAAATCCAAACAACTTGAAATTATGTTTAGGGAAGTTTTCAAAAGAATTTTACATGTTTTGACATTTTAATACTCCCACGTAATATTGACCACAATGGTCATAAACCCCATTGTTATTATATACTATAAAGAGTTGAATTATTTTTTAATATAACAAAAGGGGGAGAATTAAGTGAAAAATTAAGGGGGAGCTTTTTGTCAAGAACAATTTTTCAAAATAATTTGTTATATCAAAAAGGGGGAGATTGTTGAGAAATATTTTGATATAACAATTATGTGAAAAATGTTTTAAGACTTGTTTAAAGACTTCAAAGATAATTCAAAAGTCTTTAAAACTTGACAAAATGTTTTAAAAGAGTTCGATTGAATACCTATATCGAACTACTCTTTTGAAAGTACCAAAATGTCCAAAATACATGTTTTTAGAGTAAAGTTTCGAAACCTTAAACAAAGGTCTCAAAACTTGTCAGGGCAGTAGCCAAATTTGGAATGGCTTTAAAATGTTTTTAAAAAGGTTTTTAAATGTGTTTAAAAGGCCAAATTTCACAAAAACTATAGGCCGTTTCGAAACACCATAGGGCGTTTCGAAACAGGGGGATTCCAGTGGCAAAACGTTTCGATACACGTATCGAAACGGGCCAAGCGTTCCGAAACGGTATAGGCCGTTTCGATACGGCTACGTGGCAACGACCCTAACGGCTATAAACCCCAACGGCTCTTTCCCAAATAATATTCAAAATGCAGGCGTTTCGAAACAGGTCTAAGGCGTTCCGAAACGCGTTCCGAAACGGATACAGGGTGTTCCGAAACGGGTACCCCGACAGGCTGCAACGGCTATCTCTATAAAGAGGGCGTTCCGAAACGGGCGTGAGGCGTTCCGAAACGGGTAGCAGCTGAATTGCATTTTGGATGGAATTAAAGTCTTCAAACGGCTATATTTTGATCCCAACGGCCATAAACGGCTACAAACTCAATTGGGACTATAAATAAGGCCTCCAAGCATCAAGAAACAAAAAGAGACAAGATCCAAGATTCATGATCAAGAGAAATAGCGTTTAAATCTTTATCTTCCTTATTTCTCTTGTAAATAGTGTATAGAGAGTGTTTTGTTTTTCATTGTTCTTATTCTTTACACTCTTGTGAGCTCAACTCTCGTAAACACCCACCTTGTGAGGTATATTTGTTTACATCTTTCTACCCTTGTAAAAGGAGAGGTTCTAGTTTAGCCTTGAGAGAAAAACTAGAGAGGTTCTATCTTAGCCATTGAAAAGATAGGGTTGTAAGGTTACCCTTTGTCCTCAAAAGGAAGAATTCATTGTTGAGTGAATTGGTAAATCCTTAGTGGTGTGCTAAGGTAGTGGATGTAGACTTTGGTTAGAAAGTCGAACCACTCTAAAATCATCGTGCAGATTTTCTACCTTTCTTTCGGTTTTAGCCAATTCAACAACCAAGCTTTTACAACCCTCCTTGACGATTTCGGTGATCGATTCGAGCGTGCCTAAAAACCCAACAATTGGTATCAGAGCCTCGTCTCCATCGAAGGACTAACATCCAGGAGCAAAGATCCAACGCTCGTAGTCCACCGTACAAGAAAATGGCAAGCGGTTCTACAATGATTTCATTTGAAGAAGGCCGCTCTATCATGTGTCCTCCTCTCTTCAAAGGAGAAGGTTACTTCCAATGGAGCAACATTATGAAATATTTCATTCAAGGATTCAACCTTGACATTTGGAAGATTATCATAAGTGGACATTCGGAAGCTCCTAAAAAGAAGAAGAAAAGGAGTGTCGAAGACACAAAGAAGGACCATCTCAATGCAAAGGCTATGCACATTCTTCTCTGTGCCCTAAGTGAAGAGATTTCCAAGAAGGTCTCCCCATCCAAAAGTGCCAAAGAAATTTGGGAGAAGCTTGAGAAATTCTATGGGAAAGAAGAGAAGAAAGATGATGCTTCATCATGTGCAATCCTCCCTTCAACACCTAAGGTGGATGGTGTTTTGGCTCTCGATGAGCCCGAGGTATCTTCTAACTCAGATGAATTAAATTCACATTCTTTTGATGAGTTACAAGATGCATTTAATGAATTATATTTGGAATTTGAGACCATGAATTCCAAATTTAGAAAAATGATTTCAAAACTAGAAACTGAAAATAATTTTCTTTTAAAAACTAAAACGGATTTTGAAAATCAAAATGAAATTTTGAAAAATGATTTAGAATTTTCAAAAACAAGCAAAGACGTTTTAGAAAAAGAAAATTTTGATTTAAAAGTTAAGCTTGAAAGCTTAACAAAAGAAAAAGAAATCATTTCTAATAATTCATCTCATCCCATAATGGCAAAATGCTCACATTGCCATTATCATGGTCATTCGTTGCATACTTGTCCTATAAAGAAAAGAAAAACTTATAGGATCAGACAAGTATGGGTTCCTAAGGGAACTAGAGACATTGAAATTAATGTTAATGGATCCAAAGCAATTTGGATACCAAAATCGAAGTAAATGTCTCTTGTAGGTGTGTTGGAGCAAAGGCAAGAAAAGCAAGAATCTTAAATGCTCTAGTCACACAAGTGAAGATGAAGAGATGTCCTATCTCTTCAACAAATTCACCCGATTCATGAAGAACAAAAATGGAATAATCCAAACATGAATCGAGGAAGAAGATGAAGGATTCCCACAAATCCAAAAAGAAGGATCATCTTCTAAACAAGCATACGTGGCCACTTGGAGTGATGAAGACTCCACCGATAATGAAGTAGCCCACCTATGCATGATGGCCCTCAATGAGGGGGAGGTAACTTCTAACTTATCTATTTCAAATTCTTATACATTTGATGAGTTACAAGAAGCCTACGATGAATTGGTTTTTGAATTCAAGGCTTCATTTTCGAAAAATAAAAAATTGATTTCAAAGTTAAAAATCGAAAATGATTTGCTTTCTAAAACCAATTTAGAGTTTGAAGCAAAAATCAAAGATTTTGAGCTTAAAGTTTTAGATTTACAAAACTTGCTTCAAACAATGGAAAGAGATCATCAAAAAGAAATCGATGATCTCAAAAAGGAAAAAGATTTGATTTCCAAAGAGCTTGAAAAGAAAAATAATTTTTGGAAAATCAAATTTTTATGTAAGACAATCTAGTGCCCCTAGATTTTTAAATGGAAAATGTTTTAGAAGTGTTTGGGTCCCAAAAGGACTAACCACTTCAACTAAAAAGGATGAAATTGAAAAACGGATTCCTAAGGGGACTAAATTTTGTGCTACTAACGTCTATGGATCCAAATCAATTTGGATACCAAAAATTACTTGATTGTCTTTTGCTAGGTGTGATGGAGAATGATCCACAAGTCAAAAATTGAGGGGAAGCTCCATGCACACAAGGAAGAACACTTGAAGAAGGAAGGTTTCACATCCTCCCTTGAGTTCAAGTGTTGGTAAAAATTTCTAGTTGTTTTTGATTTTATTTGATTTATTTTTTTTAATTCAACTAGATATTCATAAATGTTGGACTAACATTCTTATGATGCTTTGAGTAAGGGGGAGCCAATTTTTTTTTAACCAAAATTTTAAGTGTCAAAATTTTTTTTGCCTCCTATGTTATCTTGAACTTAAATGTCATTTTAAATTCTTTTTGATATAACAAAAAGGGGGAGAAATTGGTTTGAAAAATTGATTTTTCAAATGAATAAGGGGAAGCTTTATTCTATTTCATATCTTAATCTCTTATTCACAATTTTAAAGTTAAAGGGGGAGAATCCCAAACAATTTTTCAAGTTGGTTTTATTATATCAAAAAGGGGGAGATTGAAGAACTAATGTTTTGATATAATAATTGAAAAATGTTTTGGACTGATATAATTTTTCAAGATGGTTTTATTTATATCAAAAAGGGGGAGATTGAAGAACTAATGTTTTGATATAATAATTGAAAAATGTTTTGGACTAATTTAAAAAGAATTTAAATCATTTCCAAAAATCCAAACAACTTGAAATTATGTTTAGGGAAGTTTTCAAAAGAATTTTACATGTTTTGACATTTTAATACTCCCACGTAATATTGACCACAATGGTCATAAACCCCATTGTTATTATATACTATAAAGAGTTGAATTATTTTTTAATATAACAAAAGGGGGAGAATTAAGTGAAAAATTAAGGGGGAGCTTTTTGTCAAGAACAATTTTTCAAAATAATTTGTTATATCAAAAAGGGGGAGATTGTTGAGAAATATTTTGATATAACAATTATGTGAAAAATGTTTTAAGACTTGTTTAAAGACTTCAAAGATAATTCAAAAGTCTTTAAAACTTGACAAAATGTTTTAAAAGAGTTCGATTGAATACCTATATCGAACTACTCTTTTGAAAGTACCAAAATGTCCAAAATACATGTTTTTAGAGTAAAGTTTCGAAACCTTAAACAAAGGTCTCAAAACTTGTCAGGGCAGTAGCCAAATTTGGAATGGCTTTAAAATGTTTTTAAAAAGGTTTTTAAATGTGTTTAAAAGGCCAAATTTCACAAAAACTATAGGCCGTTTCGAAACACCATAGGGCGTTTCGAAACAGGGGGATTCCAGTGGCAAAACGTTTCGATACACGTATCGAAACGGGCCAAGCGTTCCGAAACGGTATAGGCCGTTTCGATACGGCTACGTGGCAACGACCCTAACGGCTATAAACCCCAACGGCTCTTTCCCAAATAATATTCAAAATGCAGGCGTTTCGAAACAGGTCTAAGGCGTTCCGAAACGCGTTCCGAAACGGATACAGGGTGTTCCGAAACGGGTACCCCGACAGGCTGCAACGGCTATCTCTATAAAGAGGGCGTTCCGAAACGGGCGTGAGGCGTTCCGAAACGGGTAGCAGCTGAATTGCATTTTGGATGGAATTAAAGTCTTCAAACGGCTATATTTTGATCCCAACGGCCATAAACGGCTACAAACTCAATTGGGACTATAAATAAGGCCTCCAAGCATCAAGAAACAAAAAGAGACAAGATCCAAGATTCATGATCAAGAGAAATAGCGTTTAAATCTTTATCTTCCTTATTTCTCTTGTAAATAGTGTATAGAGAGTGTTTTGTTTTTCATTGTTCTTATTCTTTACACTCTTGTGAGCTCAACTCTCGTAAACACCCACCTTGTGAGGTATATTTGTTTACATCTTTCTACCCTTGTAAAAGGAGAGGTTCTAGTTTAGCCTTGAGAGAAAAACTAGAGAGGTTCTATCTTAGCCATTGAAAAGATAGGGTTGTAAGGTTACCCTTTGTCCTCAAAAGGAAGAATTCATTGTTGAGTGAATTGGTAAATCCTTAGTGGTGTGCTAAGGTAGTGGATGTAGACTTTGGTTAGAAAGTCGAACCACTCTAAAATCATCGTGCAGATTTTCTACCTTTCTTTCGGTTTTAGCCAATTCAACAACCAAGCTTTTACAACCCTCCTTGACGATTTCGGTGATCGATTCGAGCGTGCCTAAAAACCCAACACTTTTGTGTGCAGGTTTCCAGGTGTTCTGTTTGGTTTTGCTAAAGCCTCGCTCAGCAGGGTGAATATTATAGTTAGAGTATGAATTGTAACTAGACTATGCTGAGCTGGCAAGAGTGGTTAGGAAGTTAGGAAATGGTTAGGTTGTTAGTGTGTTAGTTAGTAGCCGTTCCTTGCTAGTTCACATAAGTCTTCATACTGTATAAATACACCTGGTCTCGTTTTGAGATATTACAGGCATTATTAATAAAATTTGTGAGAGCTTTGACTCTCTTTCTCAGTTTTCAGTTTCTTTCCTAAATCCTTTCAGCTCAGAGTACAACAAAATGTTAAAACTATTGCCAAATCTAGGAAAACAAAGATCCATTTTCTTCCTTTCTGTTTCTCCACTATGGACCCACAAATAAAAATTCAACAAAATGAAAGAAGAAAAAATAAGGAAAAACAGAGTTTCAGTCATTGAGGAAAAAACAGAGCAAGTAAAGAAGAAGAAAAAGGAGGAAGAAAGAGAAATAACATCCCATGTAAGCATTTTTTAACGGAAGCTAATGGGAGGGACCAAAATGAAAGCAAACTAAAAGTTGAGTAACTCTAATGAAAATTTTAAAATTTTGGTAACCAAAATGAACGCACCTAAAAGTTCGGTGACCACTGGTGTACTTTACCCTTTATTTATCTATGTATTATTGTTATTTGTTATAATTTTTTGTTAGTTACACTCTTCATTGTATTTTATTTATTTTTAATAAAAATCGAGACAACATAATTCTTATTAGGTACCAATTTCTGGATGTTATGGGGTATTCTAAACTTCTCTACGCCTAATTGATTCTCAAGCTCAACTTCAACTCTGAACTGAAACACATACTTATCTAATGGTATTCGGCTGTACCTAACCCAAAACGACCGATAATAACTCCATCCTATCAAGGGCTTTCAAATGCCTAACATTTTTCGTCCCGGACCAAAAACAATGTCGACACTCATCTCCAGTTTTATCATTCTAATTCAAGGGTAGTTAGAGTTGGTTCATTTTGACTATGTCATGGGTGTAGGGTTTTTCCCTAATCTGAACTTGTTGGGCTCAAATTTAATTATTATCTAATAATATTTTTATATTATTTTATTTAGGTTTAGTTAGAAAATATAAAATATATAAAGTTTTTTGTTGTGAATAAAATAACGAAGAACAACGAATAAGAATAAAATAACAAAAAGATGAGAGAAAGAGAGAGATTCATATTATTATTCAAACTAAACTTGTGTACAATGCCTTCATCTATTTATAGGCATAAGAAGTACATAATACGTTAAACTCTAATTAATGGAGATAATATTTCTAATTGTGAAACCGAAAAATTGATTTTGATATAACTAAAGAATTTAAGGACTAAATTGAAAATAAGAAAACGAATTTTTAAGTCCTCAAACCTCTCTATACGTTTAAAGGAAAATGCCTAAGTTAAAAACTTATTTTATCAAAACTTTTAGTATTCTTGAAGCCAAAACAATGATTTTCGAGTCACCGTTTCGGAACGGCCTTAGGCGTTCCGGAACACTTTTGAAACCGTGAACCTGTGTTTCGAAACGGGTATCGAAACGGTTTTGAAACTGTGAACCCTTGTTTCGAAACGGCTTAAGAACATCGAGACAACGTATCGAAACGACCTCAATCGTTTCGAAACGGTATTCAAGTCAGATTTAAAAAATATGACCGTTGAAGTTTTTAACTGATTTTATACTGATCGTTAAGGCGTATCGAAACACCTTTAGTCCGTTTTGATACGAGCTTTGACAGTAGCTAAAATGTTTCGAAACGTGTATCGAAACGACTCTTAGCGTATCGAAACGAGCTTAACCGTTTCGGCATGGGCTCTTTAATGCACCCCAACGGCTCTTTCTATTTTGGTATGTTTCGAAACAGGATCGGGCGTTTAGAAACGGGTGGTTGCAGACTGCATTTATGGAGGGAAGATAACATCTCCAATGGCTCTATTGATGAATGCAACAACCACAACGGCTAGAATTCAATGAGAATGTATAAAAGGGACCTCTAAAAGCTTCAGCAACAACTATTGATCCAAAAGCAAACATCCAAACATCAAATCCAAGCATTTGTGCCTAAATCCCATTATTGTCTTGTAACCCCAATTGTAATTTTTCATTCTTATCCTTTCAATTGGGTTGAGTGCATGTAATTGGGCTACTTTGTGTATTGAGAGATACTTGTTTTAACCAACAACTTCTTTGTTATTCTTGTGTGAGGATTGGGTCAAATTTTGGGTAGAAAATTTAACCGAAATTGTAACGGTTACCTCCTTAGCCTAGAAAAGGGGAAGAACAATTAGTGGAATTGTTGAAAATCCATAGTGAAGCTAAGGTAGTGGATGTAGAGTTCGATTGGAACTTGAACCACTCTAAATTCCCTTGTCTACCAATTTTATTTGTCAATTCCACTCCAAAAAGTTTAAAAACCCAATTCACCCCTCCCTTGGTTTATTTCGATCATTCGATCCACTCAACAATTGGTATCAGAGCCTACCTCTTTAAAGGATTAAAAACCACAAGAGGAGTTCCTAGGAAGAGTGTGATCATCCAAAAATAAAGATATGGCATCTACCTCCGGATCTAGCATGTACGAGTCTCAATCCACTACAAAACCGCCTTTCTTCAATGGTGACAACTATCCGTTTTGGAAGAATCAGATGCGCCTCTTCATCAAGTCCAACGATTACTTGGTTTGGGATGTCATTGAAGATGGTCCCTACATTCCATTGAAGCAAGATAATGAAGGAAGGATGGTTCTAAAGAAAAAGATTGAGATGAGTGAAGAAGAGAGGAAGAAGATCCAAATAAATGACAAAACTCTTCACATGCTCTTTTGTTCTTTCGGTCCCGACATCTACTCCAAAGTTTCCTCCATTGAAAGTGCCAAGGAAGTGTGGAATACTCTAGAGACCACCTATGAAGGAACCAATGATGTGAAGGAAACCAAGATTGGAATTCTCAATCTTAGTTATGAGAATTTCAAGATGGAGCCCGACGAAATAGTGTCAAAGATGTTTGATCGCTTCTCAACCATCGTCAACGGGCTTAAAGGCTTTGGAGAGACTATCCCGGAAGACAAGCTTGTCCGGAAGCTACTCTACTCACTTCCCCAATCTTGGGATAGGAAGAGAACCGCCATCATCGAGGCCAAAAACTTGAAGACTCTAAAACCTGATGAGCTAGTGGGTTCTCTCCTTACTCATAAGATTATGAAGCAAGGAAGGGAAAAAGAAAAGAAGAAGGAAGAGAAAATAGTGGAGAAGCTAGAGGTGGAAAAGAAGAAGAAAATGAGAGTGGCTCTCAAAGCTTCATTACTTGAGGAGAGCTTTTCTAGTGAGGAGGATGACCTTGAAGAATTGGCTATGATAGCCAAAAAGTTCTCTCGATTCATGAGGTCTAACCGTGGAAGGAAAATTCAAAGAAAGATGAACTTCAAAGGTAAAAGCAAAGAAGAAGGGAGTGATCAAATCATTTGCTTCGAGTGCAATAAGCCCGGTCACATACGTTTGGAGTGCCCTTAACTCAAGAAAGGCTTTGAGAAGAAAAAGAAGCTCAAAGCCAAGCTTGCTACTTGGAGTGATGAGGAGTCATCCGAGGATGACGAACAAGAAGTGGCCAACCTTTGCCTCATGGCACTTGAGGAGGATTCCTCCATGGTAACCTCTAACTCATCATCTTTTGATTTTACATTTGATGAATTAAATGATGCATATGATGAGTTGCAAGAGGTTTATGATGAGTTAGTTGAGAAATACAAGGAGTCGGTCATTAGGATAAGAAAATTATTTCAGAATTAAATGATAAAAATGACTCACTTTCTCAAGCTAACTCAAAATTTGAGAAAAAGATTTTAGGTTTGAGGGATGAACTTAAATTCTTCCAAGATGAAAATGTTGACCTAAATAATCTTCTTTCTCAATGTAATAGAGAACACCAAAAGGTGTTAGATGAGCTTAACAAGCTCAAAGAGTCTTTAAAAAATGTTGGTCACGTGAAGCATGAAATAGGTGAATCATCTAAAACAAACAAACCTAGGAAAAAGACTAATAACTACAAACAAAGTAGCTTCCCTAGACATAATAGAACTAAAAAGATTAGAAGTGTATGAGTTCCTAAGGAACTTGTAAAATCTAATAATATTGTTGCTATGTCACCTTGGATTCTTAAGGGAACCAAGCTATTGGGAGCTAACACTCGTAGACCCAAAATGATTTGGGTACCAAAAACAAAAGTTTAATATCTTTGTTTGTAGGAGGAGCATTGCTACAAGGCCAAAGCACAAAGTCAAAATTCTTGGTACCTTGATAGTGGATGCTCGAGGCATATGACCGGAGACAAGAGTAGATTCATGGACTTAAAGCCAAAAAGTGGAGGAGTGGTGACATTTGGTGACAACTCCAAAGGCCACATTAAAGGTATTGGCTCCATAGGTAATCACTCTACCATTCTTATTGAAAATGTTTTGTATGTCGATGGTCTTAAACATAATTTGTTGAGCATAAGCCAATTATGTGATAAAGGATTTAATGTTTTATTTGATAAAAATGGGTGCAAAATTGTTGACATTAAATCTAATAATATTATGCTCATAGGTCATCGCATAGGTAACATTTACATGGTGCATTTAGATGACATACATACATCTCATGCATGTTTAGTAGCTCAAAATGAAAATGATGCATGGCTATGGCATAGGAAACTAGGACATGCTAGCATTAGTGTTTTAGAAAAATTAGTTTCCCTTGATCTAGTTAGAGGTTTACCCAAAATTAAATTCTCAAATGATAAAATTCGTGATGCATGCTCAAAGGGTAAACAACATAAGTCATCCTTTAAATCCATTAATGATGTTTCTACAAGTAGGTATTTACAACCTATTCATATGGATTTATTTGGGCCTATTAGGACTATGAGCTTGGGTGGTAAATCTTATGCATTTGTACTTGTTGATGATTTTTCTAGATTTACTTGGATTCTATTTTTAAGTACTAAAGATGAGGCTTTAGAAAAATTCATCACATTTTCAAAATTAACCCAAAATGATCTTGAACTTAGAATTTCTCATATAAGAAGTGATCATGGAACCGAATTTCAAAATCTAAGGTTTGAAGAGTTTTTAAATGAAAATGGTATTAGCCACAATTTTTCGGCTCCTCGAACTCCTCAACAAAATGGGGTAGTTGAGAGGAAAATAGAACTTTACAAGAAATGGCTAGAACCATGCTTTGTGAAAACAATCTACCTAAATATTTTTGGGCGGAAGCCACAAACACCGCTTGCTACATTGTAAACCGAGTAATGATTAGGCCGATTTTAAAGAAAACACCATATGAGATTTTAAAATATAAAAAGCCTAACGTTAGCTATTTTCATCCATTTGGTTGCAAGTGTTTTGTTTTAAATAATGGAAAAGATAACTTAGGTAAATTTGATGCAAAAAGTGATAAAGCTATTTTCATAGGATATTCTTTAAACTCTAAAGCCTATCGTGTATTTAACAAGAGAACTTTAGTAGTAGAGGAATCTATACATTTTGTATTCGATGATAACCACCTTCCAAGGAAGGATTCTTGTGATGATGATGATGTAGGAATCATCAACGCCTTTGATGGAGGACAAACTTCAAAGGAGGATGAAATTCCAACAAAAGAAGAGGACACACAAGAACCACCTCTTGAAGCCTTGAAGGACTTGGCTCTTGAGGAAAAGGAAGTGAGCTACCCAAGGGAGTTCAACTATGTCAAAGGTGGTGAAATCTTGGGTGATCCATCCAAGGGGGTAACCACTAGATCTTCTCTTAAACTTATGAACCATGTTGCATTTATCTCATGCATAGAGCCTAAGAATATAAAAGAAGCATTAAAAGATGACTTTTGGATTATGGCTATGCAAGAAGAGTTAAATCAATTTGAGAGAAGTAATGTTTGTACATTAGTTGATAGGCCTAGTAATCAATCTACTATAGGAACTAAATGGGTCTTTAGGAACAAACTAGATGAGAGTGGTAACATTGTGAGAAATAAAGCTAGATTAGTAGCACAAGGTTACACTCAAGAAGAGGGAATAGATTTTGATGAAACCTATGCTCCCGTAGCTAGAATGGAAGTCATTAGGATGTTGCTTGCATATGCATGTTATCATGATTTCAAGCTTTTTCAAATGGATGTTAAAAGCGCATTTTTAAATGGTTTTATAAATGAGGAAGTGTATGTGGAACAACCACCGTGTTTTGAAGACTCAAAACTTCCAAATCATGTTTTCAAACTTACTAATGCTCTTTATGGTTTAAAACAAGCTCCTAGAGCTTGGTATGAAAGACTTTCAAACTTTCTATTTGAAAAAGGTAAGGTAGACACTACACTTTTCATAAAAATGTATAAAAATGACATATTAGTAGTGCAAATTTATGTTGATGATATCATTTTTGGATCTACTAATGAAGGGTCGTTTGGTTCACGAAATGTAAGATTACCTTTGGGAATGAGATTACTGGAATGTTACATTACTTAACATATTACCCGGAATGTTGAATTACCTTGTTTGATTTGTTTGGCTAGAATGTAAGATTACATTGTTTGATTGAAGGAATATAAGATAAGAAAAATGCATGTTTTTACCAAATTGTCCTTGAAATATATTTTCTTTTTTAACCAACTGAAGTTTTAAAATTAAAGTCAAAATATTTACATAAAAGTTCATAGAAAATAAAATATATATAATATGAAAACCTTTTTATGAAAATTGATCCTAAATAATAAATGTAATAAAACACATACCAATAATAAAATTTGAATTAAACACATATATAAAAAATTGAAATAAAATAAAAATCTGATATATTTTATTTTATATGCATCATATTATTTTATAATAAGTATTAAAACCCTAAACCACTAAAAAATAAAATAGATTTTACTTGTGTAATTATATACAAAAAGGAAAGATCGTTTTAAAATAACTATAATTTTTAGGGGTATTCTTGTCCAAATGGGAGGGAATTGTCTAATACCTAAGAAAAGGGAGGGAATGGCATTCCCGGGAAAAGACCCAAAAATAGCTACTGTTGGGAATATTTCATTACCCCTGGGAGGGAATGCTCTTGAACCAAACGTGGGTATGTGATTCCGGAAAAGATTATTCCCCCTAGTAATGATCTTTTCCGCGAATCAAACGCCCCCTGAGTGTCATTGCAAGGAGTTTGCTAAGTTAATGCAAGGTGAATTCGAGATGAGCATGATGTGGGAGCTCTCATTCTTTTTGGAATTCCAATAAAGGAAAGGAAGGATGGCACATTCATCAATCAAGCAAAGTACATCAAGGATATGCTCAAGAAGTTTGGCTTGGAGAATGCAAAGCCTCAAGCCACACCTATGAGCTCATCTACAAAGCTTGTCAAAGATGAAGGGGGTAAGTGCGTTGACTCTAAGCTTTACCGTTCTATGATTGGATCATTGCTTTATTTTAGCTCTGTTAATTTTCTCTAGCAATTTTAAGTGGTCTTAGGGCTTTTGTCCCATATAATGTGTGTACTTGTAACACATATTTTATAACTCGAGTAGTCATTACAAGTTTAGGGCAAGGTGAAATTTTGATCAAATAGATTACTATTAATTTCTTGCTTCCATTTGTCTTTAGGTAAACAAGCATGCTTTCACTGGTGGGCAAGAATCCATCAAAAAACACATAATATGGAGCAAATCTTGAGGTAATGAATTTGTGATGCTACTACCATTCGAAATGATGATTTTGATTTCCTCATTAGCTTCCTAGAAAATGCACACACAGTCATCCATACAGATCCAAATGCGCATGCATTCTCACAAATATGTAGGTCCTTTAGCTTTGCTGAAGCCGTTGATATTCTGGTTTCCTTCTTTCTTTTGGGATGGAATTAGTGGATGTATACGTTTGTCTATGCGTGTATGCATCTATTGAGATGCTCAATTCAGGTTAAGCTTTGCAGAAGATATTAGCATTTTGGTTTCCTTCATTTTTAGTATTCCTTTTTTTTCTTTCTTTCGTCGCTAGTATGCAACTAAATACTGAATTTGATTTTTTAAGGTAGATATACCAATCAAGTATCTTAACTTTTTCCTTGAGGATGATGCTGAACTCGAGCACATAAAGAAGGTAAGCTTGCTGCCTTTATTAGTTTTATTGGTGTGCCTGTAACTGTCAGGTTCTTTTTGTTTCGTGGTATTTTATATTCTCCTCATCATTTGCTAGGAGTATGGTGTGGGACGCATGCTTACAGGTGAGGTGAAAAAGCGACTCACTGAAGTTTTTACTGAATTAGTAGAAACACATCGAAGGGCCCAAGCTGCAGTAACGAATGAGGTAAGGTTCTCGAACAACCCCACATATATTATGAATCTTCTAATCCCAAAAGTAATTGAATCATTGAATTCAAGACCATGAATTGATGAAGAATTATTTTGTTATCTTTTTTTCTTCCAGATGGTGGATGTATTTATGGCAGTGAGACCCCTTCCCAATATGTTTGATTGAATTAATAAAATACCAGGCAATTAAAAGGGATTTATTGCGGAAGAACACAACTTTGGGTTATATATTAGACTTTTTTGTATTCCCTTTTTAGATTTTGTAAGTTGCTGAATTTAGCTTTGGGGAGAGTGTATTTTGTGGTGCAATGTAGGGGTTAAGTTGAAGTTTAATGTGCCAAGTCTAGAAATACAATGAAGGGAGAGAAAATTTCGAAAATGATTTAGTGATTGTAAAATTTTGATTCATTTGCCACTGCAAATTTTATTTTAGACCAAACTTCTCATTATTACGGAACTCGTTATGACTGCTGATTAAATACTGAATAATTTGAATTTAATACATTATTTTTAATAATTTAAAGGGTAAAGTTCACAAATGGTCACTGAACTTTGTTAAAAAACAAAACGATAACCAAACTTTCAGATGTTACAAAATGACAATTAAACTTTATGTTTTGTAACAAAATGGTAACTCAGCCGCTAAATACTTAAAGGGACATTATGAAACTTTGTATAATAGCACCTTTAGTCCTTCATCTTTACACATTCAATCAATTTAGCCCCAATTAAAAAAAATCAATAATTTTAGTCTTCGTTATTAACACATTTTTTCAATTTGGTCCTATTTATAATTGGAGAGTCCACGAGAGAAGAAAAAAATAAGTGAAAGCTAGATATTTTTGCATTATGATGTGGGTTTCTTCCCTTGGAAATTAAACAAATTTCGCACTACTGAAATGGAAAAAAGCTTCATGCTTGTTTTGTGGAAGAGTTCCTTCAACAACAACAACAAAAGCTTTGACTTTGAGTGTTCGTCAATCAATAGCAGGCAACTTAAGTTGTTTTCCCAGAAGTATATAACTCAAGCTTACAACATATTCGAAGAAATATCAATTCACTACACTTGGTGTTTGCTGCAAAGTCCATGGCAGTCTTGCATATCTTTTGTTTATTGTTGAAGCAAACTCCATATATATATAAAGGGAGGTTCTGACTGGTACCCATTATTGCCAACTCAATTTTGAAGTTTACCAAAATGTTAAATAAGACAATAATATGAGAGTCATTTAGGTAATATGTCAATTAAACAAAACCATCTTATTATTACTATTTCTCTATGTCGTCTTGCATTTATGTTGCTTCTTAATCCAACTTAGGCAAACAAAACTTGCATGAATCTACCGTTAAGAATTTCTATAGGGTTATATAAGCGGAAAAGAAAGCAGCGATTTCTGATACAATCTGAATTCTAGGGTTTGTTGTTTAGATTTGGGAATGAAGATTGAATACGAGAGAAGAAAGAAACAAAAACTCTGTGTTTCTTTTATTAAGCAAAACGGCAATGAAAACTGCGTTTTATCAAACTTAGAATTAAAACTATACAAAGGTTGTTTATATACTAATCAAGAAGATTAGTAAAGAATGCTAACTAACAAACGGCTAATAACAGCTAACAACAACCGATTCTGTTACCCCCCCCCCTCAAGTTGGAGCATATATATTATGTATGCCCAACTTGGAGATTAACAAATGGAAAGAAAAACTGGGAAGAGCCTTGGTCAAGCAATCAACAATTTGATTATGTGAAGAAACAGGAAGTAGCTTGATGAACTTTTGTTGAAGCTTTTCTCGAACAAGATGGCAATCTATCTTTATGTGTTTCGTCCTCTCATGATGAACATGATTTTCTGCAAGTTGTATAGCAGATAGATTGTCACAGTAAATATTTGCAGTTTGAAAAGGAATATGAAAATCATTTAGTAAATAAAAAAGCCACTGCAATTCACAAGTTACTGCAGCTAAGGCTCTATATTCAGCCTCGCTGGAAGAACGAGAAACAGTTTGCTGTTTCTTAGACTTCCAGGAGATTAATGAAGACCCTAAGAAAACACAATATCCAGAAATTGACTTCCTGGAATCTGGGCAAGATGCCCAATCAGAGTCTGAAAAAGCATTAAGATGAAGACTAGTATCAGCAGGAAAGAATAAGCCTTGACCAGGTGTCCCCTTCAAATATCTTAATATACGATGAGCAGCAACTAAATGTGTGTGTGTAGGACAAGACAAAAATTGGGACAACTGCTGAACAGAAAAAGAAATATCAGGACGAGTGTTGGTTAAATATAAAAGCCTGCCAATCAATCTTCTATATGCAGTGACATCAGTTAAAGGAGTTCCATCAGATTTAGACATTCTCTTAACTCCTCTAGTTACAGCAATAGGTGTAGAAGCAGGTTTGGATTCAGAGAAACCAGTGTCATTAAGCAATTCTAATGTATGTTTCCTTTGAGAAACATTTATACCAGACTTGGACCTTGCAACTTCAAGACCTAAAAAACACTTCAGATCTCCTAAGTCTTTTATCTTAAACTTGTTATGCAAGAAATCTTTTATGTCTTGTATTTGAGTAGTATTAGGACTGGTTATGACTATGACATCAACATAGACAGCCAAGGCAATAAAATTGTCATCTAGACCTTTGATAAACAAACTACTATCAACAGAAGACTGTTTAAAACCTTTTTCTATTAAAGCAAAAGTTAGTTTCTCATTCCACTGCCTACTAGCTTGTTTTAAACCATAGAGACTCTTTTTAAGTTTGCAAACAAGACCAGTGTCATTATTACTTGAAAAACCAGGAGGCATATCCATATATACCTCTTCATGTAAAGAACCATGAAGAAAGGCATTATTAACATCTAATTGGTGAAGATTCCAATTTTTAGAAGCAGCAATAGCAATAAGGGTCCTAATAGTTGTCATTTTAGCCACAGGACTAAAAGTACTTAAAAAATCAACACCTAATTGTTGAGTATAGCCTTTTGCTACTAATCTAGCCTTGTACCTATCCAAGGATCCATCTGACTTTAGCTTAGTTCTAAAAACCCATTTACATCCTATAGTTTTCTTATTAGGAGGCAAAGATACTAATTCCCAAGTGTTATTTAATTCTAAAGCAGTTATCTCTTCTTGCATAGCATGTTTCCAACATTCAAGTTTAACAGCTTGTTTATAAGATTTAGGCTCAGCTAAGGCATCAATATTTGCAATATAGGCAATATGCTTAGCAGAAACATTATCATAAGACATGACATTGGCAACAGAATGATTAGAAGCTCTAGGTTTAGGTAGATTCACCTGATAATTCTGAAACTTCTGAGGAAGTTTGACTGATCTGGATGGTCTAGAAACAGCAGGAATTATAGGACATGAAGGAACAACAACAGTACTTGGAGGAGAAGAATGAGGAACAGAAACAGAATTATCATTATCAGAAGAATTATTCTGATCAGAACCAAAAAATAAAGGAACAGATTCTGGTTGTGAGATTGAACTAGGAAGAAAATCTTCTAAAAGAGCTGAACCTTCACAATTTGGTAAAACAAAATTTTCATTTGTAGACTTTTGAAATGGAAAAATATTTTCATTAAAAACATCTCTAGAAAGAAAAATAGCCTTTGTTTCAAGATTATAAAGCCTATACCCTTTGACATGTTTAGGGAAACCAATAAAAACACACCTGACAGCTCTAGCATGCATCTTAGTAGCAGATTTTGGTAACTCAGAAGCATAAGCCAAGCACCCAAAAATTTTCAGATGATTAACATTTGGGATTTTAGAATATAAAACTTCATATGGAGTTTTATTTTGTAAAATAGGAGTAGGAGTAAGGTTTATTAAAAAACATGAGTGTAAGATGCAATCTATCCAGAAGCATAAAGGAAGATTGGCATGTATTCTAAGAGCTCTTGCTACAGAAAGAAGATGCTGATGTTTTCTCTCCACTACACTGTTTTGTTGTGGAGTATAAACACAGGAGGTTTGGTGTATAATTCCTTTTTCTTTAAAAAAATCAGACATTTGAAATTCTTGGGCATTATCAGACCTAACACACTTAATTTTGAAGGAAAATTGAGTTTGCACAAAAGTATAAAAATTTAGTAACAAAGGCCTAACTTCATATTTAACAACAAAAGGAAAAATCCATGTAAAACGACTCTTGTCATCTACAATAGTCAAGAAATAACTATGACCATACACACTTTTAATGGGAAATGGACCCCAAACATCAACATGAATAATATCAAATATAGACTCAGAAACAGAAGCACTAATAGGAAAGGGCAACCTTTTATGTTTGGCTAAGTGACAAACATCACAATTATGAAGATTACCAGCATGAATTTCATGACAAATTTTAGTAAACTGAAGCATTCTAGGATTGGATGGGTGTCCTAATCTAGCATGCCAAGTTAAGAAGGTACTATCAGAAATACTACTGGAAGCATTAGAAATACTATCAGCAGCATTATAGGCATTCATACTAACAGATTGATCATTAGAAAATTGAAAAACAGAAGAAGAATCACTAACAGATGCTACTGGAGCTATAAAATGATACAGCCCTTTAACAACTTTAGCTGAACCAATCATCCTCAAGGACTGAAGATCCTGCAAAACATAACCTCTGTTAGTAAAGGAAACAAAAACATTAGAATGCACCATAAGCTGACTAATAGAGATTAAGTTAAAACCAAAATGAGGAATATGTAAAACATCCCTTAAAACAAAATCACAAGTTAATTGAACATCACCAACATGCAAAACTTTTATCATATTACCATTAGGCAATCTCACAAATTTATTACTAACAACAGAATATGACTTAAACAAAGAGATATCATTAATTATATGGTCAGTTGCTCCTGAATCAATGATCCAGGAGGAACTGTTATTACACAAATCAGAATTATTCCTCAAAGAACAAAAAACTGAAGAATTAAAACCAGAATATAAGGAAGACATACCTGGATCCTCATGAGGAACAGAGTTGAAATCAGAAGTCAAAGCATTGACTTTGGACTGAGAAACAGGTTCTTGAACAGAAGAATCTTTATTTTGTAATAGAGAAAGGGGACCTTATACTGTTCTTTCGTGAAAGAACAATTACCAACAATAACCATACTAGACTGACCTTCAACAACATTCTCAGAACCACAACTCCCAACAAGATTGACACGACCAGAAGAAACAGGAGATTTGTATTTGTATCCAGGAGGATACCCATACTTTTTGTAACACTTTTCAACTAAATGGCCATATAGACCACAAAAAGTACACAATGGTCTACAACTGTTAATATTTGAATTATTATTAGAATTGGAATGACCAAAAGGCTTTCTTTGAGGTTTACCAGGAACGCTTCTATCAACTAAAAAGATATTACTATCAGATGAACTAACAGAAAGAGAACGCTCATGCTGAACAAGAATCGAAAATATTTCATGTATTTCTGGAAAAGGCTTAACCATCAAGATTTGAGACTTTGGAATAGCAAAATTATCATTTAAACCACGAATAAACCGAAGAGCAAAATCTTGGTTTCTGAATTTGACAGCAGAACAAGAACAACTCGATAAAGGACGAAGAATGGACAACTCATCCCATAGAATTTTAAGCTGAGTGTAAAAAGAAGTAACAGAACTTACACCTTGAGTAAGAGAGTAGAACTCTTGCTGTAAATCGGAAACCCTAATTAGGTCACCTTGACTGAACCGATTTCGAAGATCCGCCCACAGTTCGTAAGCCGTGTCGAACCAAAGAACGCTCAGCGCAATCTCCGGATTAATCGCTCGTTGCAACCAGGAGAGGACCAAGTTATTGCATTTTACCCATGCGGAATAACTAGCATCACTTTCAGCAGGTTCCTTCAAAGACCCATTGACAAACATGAATTTGTTTTTAGAAATAAGGGCCATCCGCATTGACCTAGCCCAAGAATAGTAATTTGAGCCGGAAAGCAAAACGGATGTGAGGACGAGAGAGGGATTTTCACTGGGATGGATGAAATACTCGTCGGACGAGTCAAGATTTCGGAAACGATCTGATTCGGAGGACGAATCGGTCGAGGGGCGCGAGTCGGAAGACCCAACTGATACCATGATACAATCTGAATTCTAGGGTTTGTTGTTTAGATTTGGGAATGAAGATTGAATACGAGAGAAGAAAGAAACAAAAACTCTGCGTTTCTTTTATTAAGCAAAACGGCAATGAAAACTGCGTTTTATCAAACTTAGAATTAAAACTATACAAAGGTTGTTTATATACTAATCAAGAAGATTAGTAAAGAATGCTAACTAACAAACGGCTAATAACAGCTAACAACAACAGATTCTGTTAATTTCTAGAAGTTCCTTGTTGAATAGGTCAATGAGTTTTAGAGTGCATGAATGCGTATGTCAATGTGGTTGTGGTTGTGCATGCCTGCTATTAATTGACGAACACTCAAATTCAAAGATTTTGTTGTTGTTGTTGAAGGAACTCTTCCACAAGACAAGCATGAAACCTTTTCCATTTCAGTAGTGAGAAATTTGTTTAATTTCAAAGGGAAGAAACCCACATCATAATGCAAAATATCTAGCTTTCACTTCTTCTTTCGTGGACTCTCCAATTATAAATAGGACCAAATTAAAAGAATGTGTAAATAATAAAGACTAAATTTATTGATTTTTTTCGAATTGAGACTAAATTGATTGAATGTGTAAATATGAAGGACTAAATGTACTATTATAAAAACTTTCATAATAGTCTCGTTAAGTATTTAACGGTTGAGTTACCATTTTATTACAAAACATAAAGTTTAATTGCCATTTGAAAGTTTGATTACCGTTTTCTTTTTTTAACAAATTTTAGTGACCATTTGTGAGCTTTACCCTAATTTAAAAGAAAAACCATAAATTAATATTTTTCTAAATATCATTTTTTTAAAAATTACGTTGGATAACATAAAAATTTTGCATTTCTTTTTTTGGTTTATACACTGGTATTCGACTCATTAGTTGACTAATTCAAGTTGGATTTTGCAGAGGCCCGATATAAGTTCAACTCTTCCAATTCAATTTTTTCTATTCACACGGTCACGATTCAAATTCTTGCTAAACTAGCTGGTTGGTATAAATATTGAGATGATTTTGAAAGATCTTGATTTAAATCAAAACGAAACCAATTAATATGTATATACAAGTATTAGAATAATAATTAGGGTAAACTACAACGAGGTCACCTAGCTAAGTGTATATCAATTTAGGGTAAACTACTTCATTGACCACCATACTATTAGAAAAGTTGTGATTTGACCACATTACTTTTTTTCGAAGCAATTAAACCATCAAACTATTTAAATGGTATCAATGTGACCACCAACCGTTAAAAGTAACAGAAAAGTTGACGGGGTTGTTAAATAAAATTTGTACAATTACACATTTGGTCCCTTATATTTAAAAAATCTATCAATTTAGTTCTAATTTTAGTCTAGTAAAATAAATTAATTATTTAATTAAGTGGTGACACGTGTCACCACCTGATTGGAAGCCTTTAACTATATATATTTAATTTAATAATTTTATTTCCTCCTCCAATCAAATAGTAACACGTGTCACCACCTTTGGAGGAAGAAAATTAAATAAACTAAAGGGTTGCCCACGCTGGGGTTTAAACCTGGGCATTGAGGGAGTTAGAGCAATGGGTTTACCACTGCACCAAACTCAATTCTAAATCATAAGCTTCAAAATAAAATATGTATCATAATATGTCCAGTTGACTCAGCATGTATGTCGGATGAGTTGACTCAGCATCCATTCATTTCACAACGTCGGATGATTTTGCAACTCGCGGGATTAGTAATTAACAACATGTATGTTGTGTTCTTGCGAAGAAACCCACAGGCCAGAGGAAAGCTTGTGATACATCTGAAGGGAACTCAAACAATTGGGAAATGAAAGCCAAATTTGATAAATTAACATATTGGAATCATGATTGCCCTCCATCAAAAGATGATTCCTTCTTGCGTTCTTTTCATTGGTTTTCCGTTGCAGAAGCTGTAAGTTTCTCCATCTTATATTGCCTAGACACACATAAATATTCATCAATGCTGGTTATTTTGGCCCTAATTCTTGCTGTTACATTCATTGGTTTATAGTCACTAACAAACGAAATCCTATGTATTTAGTCTATAAGAAATAGTCTAGTCCTTTCAAAATCGTTCTCGTTCTTGATTAAGTTGGTTGTGCTCTTGGATCGAGTTTGAGGTATTTATTTATTTATGGATTACACCGCGTAAATGATATCATTGTAATAAATTTTGGTTATATTGACTAGGTTCTCATTTGGTTAGCAATACATGAATGCCCCACCTTACTCTAAGAATCATCTTTTGCAGCTGCACAAACCGGTAAAAGCTGAAGACTTGGCTACGGTTGAGGCTGCTCTAGGGAAAAACTAGTCGACCAATAATTGAAAGCGTGGAGCATCTTCTGATATTCGACCGCTGCTTTTCTTTCTTGTACCGTTCATAGTGGAGAAAGAATTGATAGGCTGAGTGAAAACTTGGTGAATATCCAGTAACCTTCATGTATGGTTTACTGTACTTCTCATTCGTAATTAAGTTTAGACTCATCAACGTCAAGAATCTCTTTGGAGAAAAACACAAACCAGAAAGAGCCTCTAATTCAATGATAAAGCAATACTTTTCTCTTTCAAAACAACATGTATGTCGTGATGGCATGACTTCCATTGAAGCTTGGCAAGGAACCCACGCTGTAACACCAGCGTATTTGATTAAAGCAATACTTTTCTCTAATATTTATTGTATTTTGAAGCATATGAATTAAATTTGAGTTTGGTGCAGTGGTAAACCAGTTGCTCTAACTCCTTCAAACCCCAGCGTGGGCAACCCTTTAGTTTATTTAATTTTCTTCATCCAAAGGTGGTGACACGTGTCACTATTTGATGGGAGGAGGAAATAAAATTATTAAATTAAATATATATAGTTAAAGGCCTCCAATCAGGTGGTGACACGTGTCACCACTTAATTAAATAATTAATTTATTTTACTAGACTAAAATTAGAACTAAATTGATAGATTTTTTAAATATAAAGGACCAAATGTGTAATTATACAAATTTTATTTAACAGCCCCGTCAACTTTTCTGTTACTTTTAACGGTTGGTGGTCACATTGATACCATTTAAATAGTTTGATGGTTTAATTGCTTCGAAAAAAAGTAATGTGGTCAAATCACAACTTTTCTAATAGTATGGTGGTCAATGAAGTAGTTTACCCATCAATTTATTGACATTTTAGCCTTGTAAAATTTATATTATAAGATCTGAGAGCTTAAATTTTAACAAAATTTTATTTAGTTAATTTAATTTGTATATTTATAAATTGTGTTAGGTTGTTAATTTTTCAAAATTTGTAAAGTTACTAAATTTATCAGTCTCATGTTTTGATTATTTGATATTATCAATTTATCATAAGTACAATTGTTCAAATGTACAATCATGTATTCATGTTCAAATATGAAATATATATAAATAGTAAGTTAAATTGTATTTAAATTATTCATTAATTATTACATCAAAATAATAAATTAAACTTATTGATATTTAAAGTCACATATTTCTAATGATTAAGTTAATAATCAACAAATGAATTATTTAATAAAATTAATTTAATGGTTATAATTAGTTTTTTAATATAATGATCACACTTAATACAAAAAAAGTAAATTTATTAATTTAATGGCCATAATTAACAAATTGGTTTAAATTTAGGAAAATTCTACAACATGCGACGAACATCGATGAACATCACTAATGATGAACACCGATGAACACCATTAAATTAATTAATAAAGATTTAAAATTTCAAGGATCTATCATACAATTAATAATTATTTTAAAAAATTCAATTAAAATATTTTTATATATATTAAAATTTTATTTTTTAATAAGGGTAAACTATATATTTAGTACCTCACTTATTTCCGTATTTCTATTGAACCCTCATTATTTAAATATTATTTTAATTCGATCCTATTCTTTATAAAAACATAATTTAACCCTCAACCTAAAACCCTAAACTATTAAACCTTAAACCTTAAACTCTTAAACATATACCCTAAACCATATACCATTAAAAATAATTTCACCATCATCGATTCAATTCAATGAATAGTTGTATTCTCCTAAAAAAAATTAATTAAATTATTTTTTATATATATCAAAATTAATTAAACTCGAATCTCCTATAATTAACACTATCATCTTATTAAAAAATAATTTAATTAAATTTTTTAGGAGATTCCAAAATTGTAATCCTTAGCCTTCAATTCATTCATTCATCTCCTTCGGCATGCCTAAACCAACGCAACGATTTCCATTGTTAGGCCTGATGGCCGCCGTCGTTTTATTTCTAATCCCGGAAGCTTGCCTTGCCAGAAACCTAAAAAGAGATTGCGGTTCTTCGATATGTGGAAGCGTTGAAATCAGAAACCCTTTTCGACTAAAAACGCAACCTTCCAAGTGCGGTGATCGTAGGTTCGAACTGGAGTGTGACAGTGACAACCGCACTACTATGGTAATGAAGAACGGGAGATTCTATGTCCGAAACATCTCTTATGAAATCAAGTCTCTATGGTTACTATTTCCTATAATTAACACTATCATCTTATTAAAAAATAATGTAATTAAAATTTTTAAGAGATTCGAGTTTAATTAATTTTGATATATATAAAAAATAATTTAATTGAATTTTTTAGGAGAATTCAACGATTCATTGAATTGAATTGAATCGATGATGGTGAAATTATTTTTAATGGTATGTGGTTTAGGGTATATGTTTAAGAGTTTAAGGGTTTAAGGTTTAATAGTTTAGGGTTTTAGGTTGATGGTTAAATTATTTTTTTATAAAGAATAGGATCAAATTGAAATAATATTTAAATAATGAGAGTTCAATAGAAATACAGAAATAAGTGAGGTGCTAAATATATAGTTTACCCTTATTAAAAAATAAAAGTTTAATATATATATAAAATAATTTAATTGAATTTTTTAAAATAATTATTAATTGTATGATGTGTCCTTAAAATTTTAAATCTTTATTAATTAATTTAATAGTGTTTATCGGTGTTCATCATTAGTGGTGTTCATCGATGTTCGTCGCACGTGGTAGACTCATCCTTAAATTTATAATAATTTGTTTTAAATTTATCAATATCAAATTATTAATTTAATAAAACTTTTAAATATTATTATATACTATAATTTTTTTGAAAGGTAATAAAGAGCCTTTTTTGAATTTTGCCAACTCTCACCAGTTGCGAAAAGAGGAAAATAGTGGCCAAAATGTTTTATTGATTTCACAAAAACTAAAGTCTTACAAAGCTTCCTTCTAAATTATTTCCAGACTTGCAGACATACAAATAAATCTATAAATTTTGCACTACATAATTTTCCTTAGAACTTTACCCCAAAAAAATATAAACTACCCTCAAATGCAGCTGACCAAAGCTACGAAACTGCCTGCTTAGCTAAGATATCAGCCTCAATATTGCAAACCTTAGGCGTGAACTTCACCACCATATTCGCTTCACTTATTGTTACAGCAATCAACTTTAAATAACCAAGGGGAGATCTAGAAGGATTTAGGATCCAACCCACCACATTTGCACAGTCGCTTTCCACGATTAAGTTGAAAAGGCCGAACCAATTTGAACTTTGAAAAACCTTCACCAATCGAGAAGGTCGTTAGAGCCGTACTTAAGCTGTCACGTAAAATCCCTCCTATCCTTCCAGCACTACCAGAGAACCAAACTCCTTTAGACTCATTCCAGGATTGTATGAAAGACTTTGGGTCGTTGTGGCAAACTAATGCAACGCCCCACATACCAAGAAAAGCACCCC
This sequence comes from Hibiscus trionum, assembly GCA_030270665.1. Lineage (NCBI taxonomy): Eukaryota > Viridiplantae > Streptophyta > Magnoliopsida > Malvales > Malvaceae > Hibiscus > Hibiscus trionum. The sequence goes on along the minus strand of BSYR01000003.1, from coordinate 72,931,827 downwards.
ACACCTTCCATGCCCCGCTACAAGTGAGAAACAAGTGTTCTACCGTTTCTGGGTGGAATTGACAAAAGGTACAGGAGCTGTCAATGTCATTGCTTAGAAACACTGATTTAACGGAATAAGACCTGTCTTCTGAACCAACCCATTTAACCCAGTCTGTATTCATTGCAGACCCGACGAAGCCATTCAACAGACTGCATAAATCATCCCACTCCCACTCAAATAATGGACGCCAACCTGAGTTTCGTCTACTACATACTGATAACAACAAGATTCTAGGGAATAAATCCTTCAGAGGACGATCACTGATCCAAAAATCGAATTGCTCTGTCGTCTCTCACTTCAACACTTAGATTGTCCTTCACTACACTGCCCGATGCAACTCCAATATACTAGTTTAAAATTCCTTTCCAAATCCATGAAACTCCACCAGCCAGTACACCTCCAACCGAGGGCGGAGCTAGAAATATATTTAAGGGTGTCATTTTTTCAACGATATTTAAAGAGGCTTAATTATTTATAACTGGGTGTCATTTTATTCATAAAAAGGGTGTCATTTGTTCATATTTTTAATTTTTTATATACAAATTATATAAGAAAAATAGGTTTCTCAAAAATTTCGGGGTGTCATGAGACACCCCTATTCCAAAGGTAGCTCCACCCTTGCCTCCAACTCCATTTGCTAGAAATGGAGAATGTTTGATTGCTCGTAATTATATTTGCTAGAAATGGTCATCTTCTATAAGCTATCTGGTTCGTTACCAAACCTCCAACTCCATTTGCCTATCTAGATCCATTATTCCCAAACCACCATTCCAACAAGAAGTGCACACCTCGTTCCAACTTACCCAGCGAATTTTTCGTCTATCCAGTGAGCTCCCCCACAGAAAATTAGACAGTATGTTGTTTAACTTGTTAAAAACTGCCACTGGCATTCTGAAAAGTGTTGGATTATATATTATAATTTATAAATTTAAATAATAAACATATTAATTTAATGATCATAGATAATCATGTACCTTAAATTGTGAATATGTATTTTGTCACACCATAATATAATAAATTCATCAATTGTCACTTATTAGTTACAACTCAGATGATAAATACTAAGTCAGGTCATTTACAAGTCGAGTCAATTATAGATCAGGTTCATAACAGGTGAGGTTGATAACATGTCGGGTAATATCAATTATTTACCAGTTTAATCTCGGGTTCGGGTTCATATCAGGTCAGATGCAGGTTGAGTTCGGTTATCATATTATCAGATTGAATTCGGATTCATGTCGTTCTCAGGTCGGGTTCAGGTCCAAAGTTTCCAGGTCCAAATCAGGTTCAGGTCAACACAAATTTAGACTAAAATCGATTTCGGGTTACCACCACCTCGGGAACTGCTTGGTCGGGTTAGATTTTTACATCCCTACAAATTAGTTATAAAATCCTGATCCTAAAAGACATCAAACAACTAATTATAAAATTCTAAATAAGTATATCAAAATACTAATACTAAAGTGTATCAAAATCACTATAATTATACTAATAAATATCTACTTGAAAAAATATTTATAAACATTATTTTATTAATGATTTTCTCCCCATATTGCATTCTTGTGTTCTGATTTTACTATTTCATAGTTAAGTTCATGCGTAGGAATGACCATTTGACCCATACTCAATGGGTTCTGATCTTATAAAGTCGAGTTTTTTAAAGAATATTTTAGGTTTAAGTCGGGTTCAGGTCTAATTTTTTGAGGATAAGGCTGGGTTGAGTTTGTGTTTAAGGTAAAAAAAATACCCTACCTGACCCGACCCGAAATAATAATTTAATTTTATTCTAAATATTTAAGTATAATTGTTGCAATGCACACTCTTTATATTTATATTTCAATTATCTTCTTATTTTGTCTAATAAAAAATGAATAATTATTATAATGCTCCCTCTTTATTTGTATTTTTTCAATTGGCTCTCTATTTTATCAAATAATAATAAATGATAATTTTTTATTTATGTCGGGTTGGGTTCAGGTTTTTACTCTAGAATTCAGCTTCGGGTTGGGTTGAACATCGTAAAATATTGAGTCGGGTCGGGTTTGGATGGATGTGTTAAATTTTTGGGTCGGATACGGATCAGCCAAAAAGCCGACCCATGGCCATCCTTATTCATGGGTGCTAATTAGGGGTAGGAATTGGGCAAGAAATATTCGAAAACCGTGGGGATCCGAATCGACGGGATGAGGAATAACCGAAATCTTCACCAACGGGGACAGGGACAGGGAAAGTTTTATCACCAAAGCTCAAATGGAGATGGAGACGGGGATTGTTGTATCTGAACGGTGGAGGTAACCGAATTGTAATCGTATAAATAACTGTGGGAATCCCCAAAAAAATATCCGCAATGGTCCCGATATTTTACAAGATTTTTAAAAAATATATACTTATTTATCTATACAGCTTTAATATATATCTTAATAAAAACTCTAACTATATTATTATTACTTCGTCTTTCTCTCCAACCTAGCCACACTCAAGTTTTTAACATGTTTCTATCTTAGTTTTTAGATATAAGCTAAAACCCTCATATAAATCTTCTCCAACACAACACCCTTTCAATCTTCATCATCTCGTAACTGTTTCCAATCGAAGTATCCAAACTTTATATTTTGAATTGAATAGACCATTTATTTTGGTTAGTAAAATAATAATTTTATTTAATATTTTTGGGATGAGATTCCTCGAAAAATATGGGGATCCGCATGGGGAGAGTATGGGGACGAAAAAATTCTCGAAGCATTTAATGGGGATTCGGGATGAAGTGGGGTAGGGATGACAATTTAACCCGAACCTGATGGGTCACAGCCTGACTTTATAGGGGCGGGTTTTTTTTCTTGAAAAATCGGATTCGGGCGGGTCGGGGCAGGTTTTAGAAGAAATAAAGTTGGGACGGGTGGATTCGGGTCTAGGATGAAAATTCATCTACCTAACCCGACCCTGATCCGGATATATATATATATAATTTATTTAGGAAAACACCCATATATATATACTATTTAGGTTTCGACTTTTCTTTCCTTACATTTTTCAGTCCACCAGCCGTTCTCTTCAGTCTCTCCTTCTGTTTTGTTCCTTTTTTTCATTCTCTTCTAATCAGAGCATTAGCCTATTTTCATTTTTTTATGTTTGTTTTTACTTGCATGTTCTTTATTTCCAGTAATATATCTATATATATGTAATACATATTTATTTATTTATTGCTTCCTTTTACTTTAATTTTTTTATTGAATATTCATTACGATTTTTAAACATTTTCATGTAAAATATGAATTCAATCCTTCATATCTTTTGTACTAAAGTTCTTGTATAAGATATCTTCGATTAATTTTCAAAATCCCCCTTTTTTTTTTACTTCATGTATATTGAATTTTGTTTATCATTTGTCTTGGATGTCAATAAATCTCGTCAGAAATATTGGGTTTTGTTTTGATTTTCTAAGATTTGCATTGCTTTGCTTTATTTTTTTTTATAATTTTTCTTTAATTTTTTTGGAATTTTATGATATATTGGGTCGGGTTAATATCGGGTATAGTCTTAATTTTCGGGGCGGGTTAACTAATATTTAATTCGGGGTCGGATTCGGTTGGGTCGGGTTGAGCAATGAGTAGATCGGGTCGAGGTCGGGTCAGGAAAAACCCCGTATCGTCCCCATTCCTAGAGTGGGGAATGCAATGCAAAACTGTCTCTGCCCCACCTGATTCCCATCCCTAGTGCTAATTGAGTTGAGCAGCTCGATTCAATTAAAACTTGATCAACGCTCGACTCAAACTAACTCGAGCTCGATTTGAGATTTTAACGGGTCAAGTCGGGTAATATTCAAATCGACTCGATAAGTTCGTGAGCAACTCGTTAATTTATTTTATAATATTTTAGGAACTTATGTTCCGAGAATGCTAGTTGAAAACTTTGGAAAAATCTAATACCTTGGTATGTAATTTACACATCAAAACAAAACTTTGGTTTCAATTTTTTTTGTATTTACCGAGAACTCAAAAAATCTGTAACGCTCTTGTTCAAACCCTAGATGCTTACTGTACCAAACTTTAGCGTCAGAAACATCGGATGCCCACGATATTACTCGTGCGAATTGCTCTCCACTTTGGCGTTCACTCACTGCTGCCTACTTTCCTGGAGAATATAGCCCGGTCTATTGGTAATGGAGATGTCATTCGTTTTTGGAAGGACAACTGGTTAGCGGAGCTTGGTCCAATATTTCACTGGGCTGCTCCTGCTTCTGTCATCAACGAAAATCTCATTGGAATCTTACTTCAACATTTGCTTGTTCCCCCTTGCCATTCCATACTTCCACAATGTTGGCCCTGATTGTTGTTACTGGAATGATGGCTCTAAGCGGTGTTTCTCTGTCAAGATCGATCATACAATGCTATCTAAATCTCATTGGAATTAGAGGTGAGCAAAACTCGACTCGAAAAAATCGATTTTTTTTTTCAATTTGGAGTTATTCGAGTCGAGTTGTTCGAGTTATTCGAGTCAACTCGATTAACTCGAAAAAATTTCGATTTCGAGTCGGTTTGGAATTTGCCCAACTCGAAAAATCGAAAAACCGAATTTTACAGTTTTGCAATTTAGTCACTGATTTCATTTTTCTTCAATTCCTCCTTCATTTTAAGTCCATTTTTGACCAAATTTGAACCACGTATTCCTAAACCAGCGTAGAATACATATTTATCTTCAATTTATATTTTTGAAAATAAATTTCATATTTTTTTCAATTCAGCCCCTTAACTTTGTATGATTTTCTCATTTCTTCAATATCTCCTTCGTTTTAAGTCAATTTTGACCAAAATTGAACCACATGCTCCTAAACCAATGTAGAAACTAGAATACCTATTTAGCTTCAATTCATTTTTTTAAATTAAATTTCCTACTTTTGTAATTTAGCCCCTCAACTTTGAATGTTTCCCATTTCTTTAATTTCTCTTTCGTTTTAAGTCTATTTTTTACCAAAATTAAACCACATGATTCACTGACACTATATAATATCTATATAACTTCAATTCATATTTTTAACAAATTTATTCTTTTTTTTTAATTTAGCCCTTTAACTTTATATTTTATTCAATTTGATCATTCAACTGATTTTTTTTGTAATTTTTCTTTACATCAAATCATCATTACTTTATCCTTAAAAGTTCCTTATTTAAAAATAATATTAACAAATTTATTCTTTTTTTTTAATTTAGCCCTTTAACTTTATATTTTATTCAATTTGATCATTCAACTGATTTTTTTTGTAATTTTTCTTTACATCAAATCATCATTACTTTATCCTTAAAAGTTCCTTATTTAAAAATAATATTATAAATATATTTTAGAAGTTTAGATGATATTTTTTTATTAAATAACATTACAATTCTTACTTATGCATGTGAAAAATAATATGAAGATATATATATATATATATGCATATGCATATCTTATATGAATAGAGAAAGTCGTTTAAATTGGAATCAAATCGTACTATAACATGATAAATAATTATAATTAAATTTGTATAGAAACTCGAAAACTCGACTCGAACTCGACTCAAATTTCATAAACTCGACTCGAAACGAAAAAATTTCAAATTAAGTTCAAGTCGTAAAATATGACGCGTCAACTCGAATAACTCAAAATTTTTTGACTCGACTCGCTCGAACGCTCACCCCTAATTGGAATGAACCCAACCCCCTGCTGGAAATTAATATGGAAACGTGGGGTACCCAAGCGTATTCGTCGGTTTCCACGATAGACTCTTCTCCAACCATAATCGATGTCGGCAGGGTTTACCCAGGATTCCTCTTGCAAAGCTTGTGCTGCTTCGAATGATATCCTTCGAGATTGCCCATTGCTCTGAAATATATGGACGAGGTTGTTGATTAATCTCCCTTTGCAGAAGACTAAGTCGAAGATATAATCAGAAACGAAAAACAAAGAATCAAAGAAGAAAGCATATTTAAATCATAACAATTTAGGACATAAGCTTTACCATTTTTTTGTTGCTTTTTATGTTCTAAAACCTCTATTAAGTCATGTTCTGATTTTATTTTGTTTTATCAATAAAGCTTTATGGTTAATGTGTCAAAGAGAAAGAAAGTTTATTGCCAAAAGACTATTTTAGCATAGTTTAGTGGATTTTTTTAATTTACCCTATAATTTATTACATCTAAAAATTGTTAATATGTTTAATTTCAAAATTAGTGATTCAATGATAAAGTTTAACAATATTATTCAATTTAAATTAACTTCTCTGAAGATGAGTGGAGCGAGGAGCGGTGGTGGAGAAAAACGGTCTGATGGATTGGAGCGGTGGTTAGTTTGGTGTTACTTCTTCTTCCAAGGTTGGCGATTTGACTATTTTTGTCGATAACCTAAGCAAGTGTGTTTCGAGATTGGCGTTAAGGGAACTTTTCAACTACCATGGTAGGGTTTTCAGAGTTTTCATCCCCGGTATTAATAGGAAGGCAAAATATAAAGACTACACTTTTGCTTTTGTCTCGATAGCCAGTCGGAGGGACTTGTATTGTATTGTTTCCAAATTCGATAATACTCTTATAGATGGGCTGTTGGTAAGAGTATCCCAAGCCAGGTTCCTCAAACCTAGAATAGGAACAAGCATAGCTCAAGATTTTGGTTACAAGGTTGGAGTTCGTAGTCAACTAATGGAAATGGCGGGTGGTAACAAAATGGGGGCTTCCCTTAAGGTGATGATGGATCCTCTTATTTCCAATGCTAATAACATTCAGAGAACTTATAGGGAGGTGTTGTTAAGCCAACCTCGTAACGAGAATAGAGCTCTGAGTCCTTCTAGTGCTCCAATCAAAAAGGTTGTAGTAGAGAATAAAGCTGAGAATCTTCTGAACGTTACAATCGCAACAAAAGACACATAGTGGCTGAAAAGATGTCTAGTTGACGTTTTGAAGCCTCAATATGAAATAGGGTTTGTACAACATGCTATGCCGCATGAGGGCATTGGTACGAAATGGGGGATTGAAAGTGATGCATATATCATAATGTTTTGCTCTATTTTGGAGATGAAGGAGGTGTGGAATTCTAAGAGTGATGCAATATGGTTTTGATTTGATCACATTGCTCCACTTATTGTTAATGGGACCCCTTATCAATTTTTCTCTATTCTTTTACATAAGGATCCTCTGCTATGTTGGCACGTGATTTTCTTTACGACTCTGGGTAACAGTTGGGGTAATTTTACCTGTATAGATGAGGAGACAAAGAATAAAGACAAGTTAGATGTTGCTAGAATGACAATAATAGTTGTTAGTGTTTCAGTAATCCCAAAATCGATCAGGGTGAATTCTTTGGGGATAAGTTACAGTATTAATGTGAGTTAAGGTAATCCTACTGAAATTCGGTGATCTCGGAATGGAGGGGAGATGAAGAGAAGTTTGCAGATATCTGGCTGGAGAGTAATGCAACTAATGACGAGATTCCAGTAGAGTTAGGAGTTAACAACAATTTTTCCTCTACCAGAATTCCTGCCCGGCATTCGGATGACAAATATAGAGGGGGATGCATCGTTCTCAAAATGTTTTGGATTCCTCAAAGGATGGTTTTGATGCAGGAACTGATTCCCCAATTTTAAATGAAAAGAATGATAGTTTGAGGAAGGATATTTGTGGTAACTCAAAGTCTCGGGTCGGTACTAATGAGGAGAATAGGCCTGCATTAATCATAATGAATCTGGGGTGGAATTGAGGTATACATATTTGGATAGAGTTAAGGGTCTAAACAGTTTAAGTAATGGCAGAATTAGGTCGAGTAACAATAGGGACCTAAATTTGGGGATTAATCGTAATGGGCCTGGGATTTTTCTTTCCCTCTTATTGACCAGGACCAACTAGTAAGGAATGTGGCTAAAGGGATTTGCATGCATGATAATTTTGGGAACCTATATTTTCCTTTACATCTCAATTCAAATGGCTTGCACATTGACGCAGTGGAGGTCGTCCCATACAGTCTCAATGGTTTCACTCAAGTGCATTCAGGTAATGCCTCATCAGTGCTAATTGTGGTCCAAAATCTACTTTCAGAAACTCTGGGACTTTTCTTTCTAGTGGGATTTTTTGAGCAAGTGTTAAAAAGATGGTGAGACACCATGTTAAGGATTCATTGGATGATCTTTCAACCTTTTCAGAATCCATGAGACTAAACCGGAGCGAGAAGAGAGATGAATCTGTAGAAAAAATAGAGGCTGAAGCGATTTGGGCAGTCAATATTCTGCTAGAACCCTCTTTCAAATGAAGCAAGGAAGCTGTGATAAGTAGGGTGTGTGGATTAGAACAAGAATTGAAGAGAGGTCTTTAAGGTATTATCTTCCAATGTTATTGTTACTCAATTATATGTATTTAGCAATAATTTATTAGAACGTTCGAGGTATTAGAAGGAGGGAGAAGAGTAGAGCTGTACAATCGATAATCCACAACTTACATCCTAGTGTGGTGTTGATCTAGGAAAATAAGATGAGTGAGTTGAGAGGTAATTTCATTAGGAAGCTATGGAATTTGGTTAATGTTGATTTGGGTTTCCTTGTCTGCTTTGGGTTCGTCGAGGGGCCTTCTCAGCATGTGGAATACATATTTTTTTCAGGTATCATATAAAATTATCAATCAGAGATTCATATCTTTAATTGGAACGGTGATCCCTAGTAGTCTCAAATGTGGCATTATTAATGTTTATGGTCCTACTATCGATTCTAAAAAATGCAGTTTCTTTAGTGAGATATTGTCCTTCCTGATACAATGGTAGATTCCTTGGTATGTCAGGGGGATTTCAACATCTTTCTAAATCTAGAGAAAAAATTGGGGTTCTCGATGAATCAATAGTTAATTGATATGTTCAACTTTTTTTGTTTTTGAAACTGGTCTGATTGATCTTCCTCTGTTAGGAGGGAAGTTTATGTGGTGCAACAATCGAGATCTTCCTACTTTCTTTAGGTTGGATCGCTTTTTGATTTGTACTGAATTTGGGATGGCGTATCCTAACTTATCAAATAGAGTATTAGAAAAATATCTTTTCGATCATAATGCGGTCTTTTTAACTGATGAAAGAATTAATTAAGGATCAAAGCCTTTTAGGTGCTTGAATGTTTGGTATGATGGGGAGGGCTTTGAATTGGCTATTATTAATGCTATTTATAGAATAAAACAAAATAATCCGAAAGTCAAAATAGGAGGGATTTTGAAAGGATCTAAAATGGCAGCTAGAATGGTCTGGATCGTGTTTTCGGGACCCTGATCAATCCATTGCAGTTTTGGGAAAGTGCATTTTTGAGCTAGAAGTTCATATACAAGATGGGGAAGTTGTGCCAGTTTTTCTTTTCATATTCTAAATAATTTGAGGGAAGCTCTTTGGAATAAGTTCATGAAAGAAGAAAGCATATGGATTTAAAAATTGTGGGTTAGATGGTTTAAGGAAGGTGCAGGAATACTCATTTCTTCCATTTGACTGCATCCAAGAGAAAAAGATCGAATTCTATTAGGAGCTTGAGGTCTGAGGGTGTGGCGATTATTGATAGCTCTTTAAAGAGCATGCATTTTCCCTCGATTTTTTTTAGGTTTTACTGTCCCCATATTGGCATCCATTGCATTCATTTCTGCATATTTTCTAGCTTAGTTTCAATGGCTCGTATTTTGTATATTTCTGCCTTGTTGTCGCTGCAATACTAATATCCCTGTACAAGAAGTTTTCACCACTGTAGCCAGTTTGACATTGCATCTGCCAGCTGTCCAGTCTGCTTGAGGATAAGAACGAATATTTTAGTTGTCCAGTTTGTTACAACAAATTTTGTACGACATTGAGCACGCAAATAACCTGCAGGACATGTGTCCTTTCTTTGGTGGCCTATATAAGGACTATTTTGGAGGAAAGAGAAAGTTACGCTATTCCCATTTTTCATATCATCTTCAACCTCCGAGCTTTTATCCTCCTCCCATGGCTGCTTAAGCTTATTTTCTGGAGATCCAAGGCGAAGTGAAATAGATTTATCTGAGGAAATGAGGAGTCGAGTGTTGGATCGAGGAAATATATTGTTATCTTCTTAATATTCTCATTATATTGATGGTTTTTTGGAGATTGACTTGTATTTGTGCTCGAATTGACTATGGTTTAAGTTTCTGGAGCTTGTTGAACTTATTTAAACTATTTTCTTAGTTTAATACATTTCACTATTAGCTTTTTCTTAAGCTTTAATTGTTAGATTTGATTTATGTTTTGCATGAGAATGTTAAAACCAGTCGCTGACATCAACGGATGCAGTGACGAGTCAAATTAATGAGTTTCTACAACAAAAGTTGTATGGATGCAACGAAAGTTGATCCACTCATTCAAGAGGCTTTAGTCTTACGATGAAATTTGAATCCAATCTACATCCCTGAGTCAGTGTATTAGACTTGATAGGCTCGATTTCCTTCAACCGATTTAGTTGGCCAAATGGTGGAGAAGTTGGTGTTGGGTTTTCTGGTGCTCGATTTCTTCAACCGATGTGTTTGCCAAGTTAGGATAAGATTGGATTTTTGGGTGTTTTAGTGGAAGCTTAAAGATTGGAATTGGACACAAAGATTTATAGTGGTTTGTCCATCTAACAAGCACATATATCCACTACCTTAGCTCCCCACTAAGGATTTCAACCAAATTCACTAATAATTGCGCCTCCTTTTTTCTAGGCTTAGGAGGTAACCTTTACAATCCTCAAAGCTTTCTACCCAAAGCTTGAGTAAACTCTCTTTACAAGAGAAATTCTAAGAAAACTTGAAATCCCTCTAATAGGTGTTTGTTTGCACTATTTAGCTCTCACCCAAAACCTAAACACTTGAGCAAATTTAACAATATTAAGCTCACTAGTGTTGTCTAAGCAAAGAATTTACAATTAAAGCTCTAGACACAATTTCTCATCATAATGTTGTAACAATTGAAGCATTAACCTTCTCTTGTTGCTTGGAGGTCCCTTTTATACTCCTTAATGAGTTTGTAGCCGTTACTAGCTGTTAGGGTTGAATTGGAGCCGTTGGAGACTTTATTTCCCACCATAAATGCAGTTCTGCAGCCTACTGTATCAGTACACATGGAGGCGTATCGGTACTCCGTTCTTCAGAACTAGTCGTTGGGCACTTTGTCAGTCTATGCGTATCGATACGCTTGAGAGCGTATCGGTACGTGTTGGGTTTTTAGCACGCTCGAATCGATCACCGAAACCGTCAATGAGGGTTGTAAATGTTTGGTGGTTGAATTGGCTAAATCCGAAATAAAGGTAGACAATTTGCACGAGGATTTTAGAGTGGTTCGACTACTCAACCGAGTCTACATCCACTACCTTAGCACACCACTAAGGATTTCCCAATTCACTCAACAATGAATTCGTCCCCTTTTCCCGGCTCAGGAGGAAACCGTTACAACCCTATCTTTTGGACTTGGCTAAGATAGAACCAACTCTAGTTTTTCTCTCAAGGCTAAACTAGAACCTCTCCTTTTACAAGGGTAAAAAAATGTAAACAAATAAACCTCACAAGGTGGGTGTTTACACAATTGAGCTCACAAGAAAGAGTGAAGGATAAAAACAATAAAAATCACTCTCTACAGACTATGTACAAGAGAATAGTAAAATAAAGATTTAGACTCTAATTCTCTTGACCATATTGCTTGGATGTTGTCTCTTACATTCTTCAAGTGTTCCAGCCTTCAATTTATAGTCCCAATTGAGTTTGTAGCCGTTTATGGCCGTTGGGAATATTGCCGTTTATAGCCGTTGGGAATATAACCGTTTATAGCCGTTGGGAATATAGCCGTTTATAGCCGTTGGGAATATAGCCGTTTATAGCCGTTGGAATAGTACCATTTATGACCGTTGGAAATAGTACCATTTATGGCCGTTGGGAATAATACCATTTATAGCCGTTGGAATAGTACCATTTTTGGCCGTTGGGAATAGTACCATTTATGGCCGTTGGGCTATTTCAAAACACACCGTATCGATACGGCTAGGCGTATCGGTACGGGTTTTGGCTACTGGAATTTTGGTAGTTTGAAAACCCTAAGGCGTATCGGTACGGTCCAATACCGTATCGGTACGGTTACTTGAAAATCATGGTTTTGACTACTTTAAATACACTTTAAAACCATTCCAAAGCCTTTAAAACCCTTAAACATATTTTCAAGTTGTTTTTGACTAAAAACATATTTTAAATTCTTTTCAATTTAGTCCAAAACATTTTTCAAATATTATATCAAAACCTTAGTTCTACAATCTCCCCCTTTTTGATATAATAAAACCAACTTGAAAAATTTGTTTGGGATTCTCCCCCTTTAGCTTTAAAATTGTGAATAAGAGATTAAGATATGAAATCATATAAAGCTCCCCCTTATTCATTTGAAAATTCAATTTTTCAAACCATTTCTCCCCCTTTTTGTTATATCAAAAAGAATTTAAAATGATATTTAAGTTCAAGATAACATAGGAGGCAAAAAAATGACACACTTAAAATTTTGGGTTTTTTTAAAAAAAAAATTGGCTCTCCCTTACTCATTGCATCATATTAGGCTTAACAGATAATCCAAGTCTTTAAACAAAAGTTAGATAACCAAATGTATAAAATAAAAGCATTAAGCTTAAAGGTTACCGAATCTTCTTCTCATGTGTGATTTGAGCATTCTTTGATTTTGCTTTGCTTGCCATTGCTCCAACACACCTACAAAAGACATTTACTTGATTTTTGGTATCCAAATTGCTTTGGATCCATTTACGTTAGTCACAATGTCTTTAGTTTCCTTGGGAACCCATACTTGTCTAATCCTATAAGATTGTCTCTTCTTTATAGGACAAGTATGTATAGAATGACCATGATAATGGCAATGTGAGCATTTTGCCATTATGTGACAAGATGAATTATTGAAAATAATTTCCTTTTCTTTTGTTAAGCTTTCAAGCTTAACTTTTAAATCAAGATTTTCTTTTTCTAAAACATCTTTGCTTATTTTTGAAAATTCTAAATCATTTTTCAAAATTTTATTTTGGTTTTCAAAATCCACTTTTGTTTTTAAAAGAAAATCGTTTTCAATTTCGAGTTTTGAAATCATTTTCTTAAATTTGGAATTCATGGTCTCAAATTCCAAAAATAATTCATCGAAAGCATCTTGCAACTCATCGAAAGAGTAAGAATTAAGCTCACTAAAGTTAGAAGATACCTTAAGCTCCTCGAGAGCCAAAACACCATCCACCTTTGGATTGGAGAGAGGGTTTGCACATGATTGATCATCATCTTTCTTTTCTCCCTTCTTGTTGCCATAAAGCTTCTCAAGTTTCTCCCACAATTCTTTGGCACTTTTGCATGCGGAGATCTTCTTGGAAACTTCTTCGTTGAGGCCACAATAGAGAATGTGCGTCGCCTTGGTGTTTAGCTTTGCCTTCGTGTCGTTGGCACTCTTTTGCTTTTTCTTCTTCTTTGGAGCTTCCAAATACCCATCTTCAATGATGTCCCAAACCTCATAGTCTTGAGACTTGATGAAGAGTTTCATGATATTTGCCCATTGGAAGTATGATTCTCCTTCGAAGAGTGGAGGACACGAGATAGAGCGGCCTTCTTCAAATCTTGCCATTTTCTTGAACGGTTGTACTTCGAGCAATAGATCTTTACTCTCGGATGTTAGTCCTTCGATGGAGACGAGGCTCTGATACCAATTGTTGGGTTTTTGGGCACGCTCGAATCGATCACCGAAACCGTCAATGAGGGTTGTAAATGTTTGGTGGTTGAATTGGCTAAATCCGAAATAAAGGTAGACAATTTGCACGAGGATTTTAGAGTGGTTCGACTACTCAACCGAGTCTACATCCACTACCTTAGCACACCACTAAGGATTTCCCAATTCACTCAACAATGAATTCGTCCCCTTTTCCCGGCTCAGGAGGAAACCGTTACAACCCTATCTTTTGGACTTGGCTAAGATAGAACCAACTCTAGTTTTTCTCTCAAGGCTAAACTAGAACCTCTCCTTTTACAAGGGTAAAAAAATGTAAACAAATAAACCTCACAAGGTGGGTGTTTACACAATTGAGCTCACAAGAAAGAGTGAAGGATAAAAACAATAAAAATCACTCTCTACAGACTATGTACAAGAGAATAGTAAAATAAAGATTTAGACTCTAATTCTCTTGACCATATTGCTTGGATGTTGTCTCTTACATTCTTCAAGTGTTCCAGCCTTCAATTTATAGTCCCAATTGAGTTTGTAGCCGTTTATGGCCGTTGGGAATATTGCCGTTTATAGCCGTTGGGAATATAACCGTTTATAGCCGTTGGGAATATAGCCGTTTATAGCCGTTGGGAATATAGCCGTTTATAGCCGTTGGAATAGTACCATTTATGACCGTTGGAAATAGTACCATTTATGGCCGTTGGGAATAATACCATTTATAGCCGTTGGAATAGTACCATTTTTGGCCGTTGGGAATAGTACCATTTATGGCCGTTGGGCTATTTCAAAACACACCGTATCGATACGGCTAGGCGTATCGGTACGGGTTTTGGCTACTGGAATTTTGGTAGTTTGAAAACCCTAAGGCGTATCGGTACGGTCCAATACCGTATCGGTACGGTTACTTGAAAATCATGGTTTTGACTACTTTAAATACACTTTAAAACCATTCCAAAGCCTTTAAAACCCTTAAACATATTTTCAAGTTGTTTTTGACTAAAAACATATTTTAAATTCTTTTCAATTTAGTCCAAAACATTTTTCAAATATTATATCAAAACCTTAGTTCTACAGTACGGTCTGCAATTTAAAAGACCGTTGGGAAATAGCCGTTGAGGGTTGTTAAAGCAGGGATCGGTACGCTTAAGAAGCGTATCGAAAAGACCTCTATCTGTATCGATACGGGGCAAGCCTATATCGGTATTGGTTTTGGCAAAAACAACTTGGATGAAAAAGGTATCGATACAGGGTATATCATATCGGTACAGGATTGCTGTAAAGATAAGTTTGACTACTTTAAAACATTAAAAAACTTTGCTAAAAATCTTTCTAAATACCTCAAACATATTTCCAAGTTGTTTGGACTTAAAGACATGTTTTAAATTCTTTTCAAATGTGTCCAAAACATTTTTCAATTATTATATCAAAACACTTAGTTCTACGATCTCCCCCTTTTTGATATAATAAAACCAACTTCAAAAAATTTGTTTGGGATTTCTCCCCCTTTGTGAAATAAATTTTGAATAAGATAATTAAGATTCAAAATCAACTAAAGCTCCCCCTTATTCATTTGAAAATTCAATTTTTCAAACCATTTCTCCCCCTTTTTGTTATATCAAAAAGAATTTAAAACACTTTTAAGCTCAAAATAACAACGGAGGTTTAAATTTTAAAATTATTAAAATGTTTGATTTTAAAAGTGGCTCCCCTTTACTCAAAGCGGGATCAAGAAAAAGTTAGTTCAACATATATGATTAAACTAGTTGAATTAAAAAAATAAAACTAAATAAAAGGAATTCAACTAATTTTACCAACACTTGAATCCAAGGGAGGATGTGAAGCCTTCCTCTTCAAGTGTTCTTCTTTGTGTGCATGGAGCTCCCCCTCAATATTTGACTTGTTGATCAATCTCCATCACACCTATCATAAGACAATCAAGTAATTTTTGGTATCCAAATTTCTTTGGATCCATAGACGTTAGTATCACAAAATTTAGTCCCCCTTAGGAATCCATTTTTCAATTTCATCCTTTTTAGTTGAAGTACTTAGTCCTTTTGGGACCCAAATACTTCTAAAAATTTTACCATTTACAAATATAGGGGTACTAGATTGTCTTACATAAAAATTTATTTTTCTAACATTATTTTTCTTTTCAAGCTCTTTGGAAATCAAATCTTTTTCTTCTTGAACTTTATGAAGTAAATTTTGTAAATCAAAACATTTTTGTTCAAACTCTTCGAGTTTTGCTTCAAGTTCAATTTTTGTTTTAGAAATCAAATCATTTTGAATTTTTAAATTTGAAATCACTTTCTTATTTTTCAAAATGTGATTTTTAAATTCTAAAACCAAATCGTCATAGGCATCTTGTAATTCATCAAATGAATATGAACATGAAGTAGATGTATTAGAAGTTACCCTTGAATCTTCTTCGATGTCCATAAGGCAAAGGTTGGCTTGTTCATCTTCGGTGGAGTCTTCATCATTCCAAGTAGCCACATATGCCTTCTTCTTATGGCTTGAAATGTTTGCCCTCTTCTTCTTCATGGATTCTCGTTCAAGTTCTTTCAAGGCTTTCTTCATGAAAGGGGCACATTTCTTGAAGAGATGAACTATCTCTTTTTCATCATCCTCCTCACTTGAATCTACATGATGGCATGTGGAGGATTTGAGAGCAATGGAATTTGTGTTGATGTCAAACCCTTTGAGCTTCTTCTCCCCCATAGCTCTAATCGCTTCCTTCTTCTTCTCCTCTTCTTTGTTTTTCTTTAAAATTTGGTGAGTGAGAAGTGACCCCATGATCTCATCAAGCTTCAAAGTCTTGAGAATCTTGGCTTCGATGATAGCGGTCTTTTTTTAGTCCCATGACTCGGGAAGGGAGTAGATGAGCTTTCGGACAAGCTTCTCTTCCAGAATGGCTTCTCCATAGCCTTTGAGTCCATTGGTGATGGTAGAGAACCTATCGAACATCTTCTCAATGTCTTCTTCCGGATACATCTTGAAGTTCTCATACTTCAATCCACTTTGCTTTGTTGTGGCACGAACGAACCATCTTCTAATATATCCCAAAGCTTGTAGTCCTTGGACTTTATGAAAAACTTCATTCTTGTCTTCCAATGGGCATAGTGTGTTCCGTCGAAGAATGGTAGCTTGACGATGGATTTCACCATTTGATTGGTTGGTTGATATGTTGTATCGAGCTTCCCGGATCACCTCAATAGGATGTTAATCCTCTTTGATTGAGCCTTGCTCTGATATCAATTGTTAGGTTTTATGGTGATCAATTTCTTCAACCGATGTGTTTGCCAAGTTAGGAGAAGATTGAATTTTTGGGTGTTTTAGTGGAAGCTTAAATATTGGAATTGGACACAATGATTTATAGTGGTTCGACCTTCTAACAAGCACCTACATCCACTACCTTAGCTCCCCACTAAGGATTTCAACCAAATTCACTAAGAATTTCGTCCCCTTTTCTAGGCTTAGGAGGCAACCTTTACAATCCTTAAAGCTTTTTCCCTTTTATACTCCTTAATGAGTTTGTAGTCTTTACTATTCGTTATGGTTGAATTGGAGCCGTTGGAGACTTTATTTCCCACCATAAATGTAGTTCTGTAGCCTACCGTATCAGTACACGTGGAGGCGTATCGGTACGCCGTTCTTCAAAACTAGCTGTTGGGCTCTTTGCCAGTCTATGCGTATCGATACGCTTGATAGCGTATAGATACACTTGATAGCGTATCGGTACGGTCTGTAATTTAAAAGACCGTTGGGAAATAGCTGTTGAGGGTTGTTAAAGCAGGGATCGGTACGTTTAAGAGGCGTATCGAAATGACCCCTATCTGTATCGATACGGGGCAAGCCTGTGTCGGTACGGGTTTTGGCAGAAACAAACTTAGATGAAAAAGGTCTCGATACGGGGTATACCGTATCGGTATGGGCTTGCTGAAAAGTTAAGTTTGACTACTTTAAAACATTAAAAACTTTTCCAAAAACCTTTTTAAATGCCTCAAACATATTTTCAAGTTGTTTGGACTTAAAGACATGTTTTAAATTCTTTTCAAATTTGTCCAAAACATTTTTCAATTATTATATCAAAACACTTAGTTCTACGGTTGGACTTTTGGGTGATTGAGGTGTGGAAGCTAAAAGATTTAAGACACGATAATTTATAGTGGTTTGACCTTTTAACAAGCACATACATCCACTACCTTAGCTTCCCACTAAGGATTTCACAATCAATCCACTAATTGATTCGTCCCCTTTTCCAGGATTAGGAGGAAACCCTTACAATGATCAAAACTTTCTAGCCCAAAGCTTGATCAAACCCTTTCTACAAGAGATAAAGATAAGAAAACTAAAATCCCTCTTACAAGGTTGATGTTTGCACACTAAAGCACTCACCCAAACCTAAACACTTGAGCAAATTTGACAATTTAGGCTCACAAGTGTTATCTATACAAACAATGGATAAATTAGGCTCTAAAGACAATTTGACATCATATAGTTGTTGACAATTGAAGCATTAGTCTTCCCTTGATGCTTAGAGGTCCCTTTTATACTCCCAATTGAGTTTATAACTGTTTAGGACCGTTGGGATTGAATTGGAGCCGTTGGAGACTTTATTTCCCACCATAAATACAGTTTTGCAACTACCCCTATCGAAACGGTACGTGCCTGTTTTGAAACAAGACTAAAATAGAAAGAGCCATTATACGCATTGAAGAGGCCGTATCGGAACGCCAATATCGAAACGCCTAGTTTCGTATCGAAACAGCCTACAATTCAAATAGTCGTTGGGAAATAGCCGTTAGGGTGTATGCCACGTAGGCGTATCAAAACATTAAAGGTTGTTTCAAAACCACACCTATCCGTATTAAAACAGGTAACCCCTGTATCGAAACGAGTTCTAGCAGTTTCAAAACATATCGATACAGATTACGCATGTATCGAAACGGGTACCTTAAAAATACTGGTTTGGCTACTT
Organism: Hibiscus trionum; assembly: GCA_030270665.1. Lineage (NCBI taxonomy): Eukaryota > Viridiplantae > Streptophyta > Magnoliopsida > Malvales > Malvaceae > Hibiscus > Hibiscus trionum. The sequence continues at coordinate 72,913,097 of BSYR01000003.1, read as the reverse complement.
AAGAACATTTCAAACACTTCCAAAACCTTTTGAAACATCCTCAAACTTATTTCCAAGTTGTTTTTGACTTAGAAAATATTTTAAATTCTTTTTAATTAAGTCCAAAACATTTTCAATTATTATATCAAAACATATATTTCTACACAATGGTTGAAGATTAAATGGAAGCTAACACTCAAGCCGACCATATACTCGTTGATTAAACCATTTTTTCGCCTCAAGGTGCATTTGATCTTTCCGCTGAGCTGAACCAAGGAGATCCAAGCTTATCCATAATATTACTCTTCTTTTTATTATAATCTCCTTTTATTCAAAATCTATTCTTTTATTTACATCTTTATTTTGTTCTTACAACCACCATTACACCTACATCTACTTCTTTCACAGCATTGTATTGTAGTCACATAAGATTCAGCATAATACACCATCCTCGTGGGATTGATATTCAAACAAGTTTATCGTGTTTCTATTCTTGCATCGATAGTGTAGCTTGCACTAAAAAGTGTGACGTTTTCATACCAATCAATTACTGGTCCTACCCTAATTAAAACAACAGTACATGATCACTTTAGAAATGTGTTAGACTTGATAGGCTCGATTTCCTTTAATCGATTTAGTTGGCCAATTGGTGGAGAAGTTGGATTTTTGGGTGATTGAGGTGTGGAAGCTAAAAGATAAAAGACACGATAATTTATAGTGGTTCAGCCTTCTAACAAGCACCTACATCAACTATCTTAGCTTCCCACTAAGGATTTCACAATCAATCCACTAATTGATTCGTCCCCTTTTCTAGGATTAAGAGGAAACCCTTACAATGATCAAAGCTTTCTAGCCCAAAGCTTGATCAAACCCTCTCTGCAAGAGATAAAGATAAGCAAACTAAAATCCCTTTTACAAGGTTGATGTTTGCACACTAAAGCACTCACCCAAATTTAAACACTTGAGCAAATTTGACAATTTAGGCTCACAAGTGTTGTCTATACAAAGAATGGATAAATTAGGCTCTAAAGACAATTTGACATCATATAGTTGTTGACAATTGAAGCATTAGTCTTCCATTTATGCTTGGAGGTCCCTTTTATACTCCCAATTGAGTTTATAGCCGTTGAAGACCGTTGGAGTTGAATTGGAGCCGTTGGAGACTTTATTTCCCACCATAAATGCAATTATGCAACTATCTGTATCAAAACGGTACCTGCCTGTTTTAAAACACAACTAAAATAGAAAGATCCGTTATGCACATTGAAGAGGCCGTATCGGAATACCGATATCGAAATGCCTAGTGTTGTATCGAAACATCCTGTAATTCAAATAGTCGTTGGGGTTATAGCCGTTAGGGTGTATGCCACGTAGGCGTATCGAAACACCCTTTGGTGTTTCAAAACCACACCTATCCGTATCGAAACAGGTAACCCTTATATTGAAACGGGTTTTGGCAGTTTCAAAACGTATCGATACAGATTATGCATGTATCAAAACGAGTACCTTAAAAACACTGGTTTGGCTACTTAAAAACATTTCAAACATTGCCAAAATCTTTTGAAACATCCTCAAACTTATTTTCAAGTTGTTTTACTAAGAGAATATTTTAAATTCTTTTCAATTAAGTCCAAAACATTTTTCAATTATTATATCAAAACATATATTTCTTGATGTGAGCACGTTTATGCCACCCAACGAATGCAACTTCAAACTTTCAGGGAAGTTTGCTTTTTCATTTGTTACATACTAATGTGTAACATTTTCTATGCTATATTATTTTTATTAGTGTGTTTAAGTGTGTATATAATGTGTTAAGTGTGTTTTGACTTAGTATAATATAACTTATAATGTATTTGATTTAATGTATTTATTTTTATGTGTGTGTGCAGCAGATGTGTGCACGTGAAAAATGCAAGTTTGGCCATGCAAGTTCGGTCATCCAAGGGCATGTGCAACCGAGATTACTCCAGCCACCTTGTTACTTTGCGTGCGGATAAGAACCAGGGTGGTTCCCTTTGCAATTTCAAAATCAGCACACATTTCCCATGTGCTCAAATAGTTGGCGGCATTGAACATGCATAACACGTGGGTTTTTCAAATGGGCAGCCGAGTCTTCTTTTCTCATTTGTGCGGCAAGCGCAATGGATAATGAAAAAGGAGTTAGCCTTTGATATTCAAACTCCACACATTTAACATGTGCACAATGGCATGGCGCCATATTTTGAATTACTTGGATGATATTCAATCTGCCAAATTAAGGAGATATATGTAATTTTTATTTTAATTTTTTTCTCTCTTTTAATTTGTACCAAAACTCAAATTCGGCCAACCACCCCTTGTGTTATTTAAGTGGCCGAGTGTACCATGTAAAGGGTTACCAACTTTGAATAAAAATTATTTGAGAGAGTTTCTTTTGTTCGGTTCTTTTTAGAACTATCTTTTGACATTACAGACTTTGTTTTGATTTGTCAATTTTACTTGATACTTCGGGTTCCTAGATCGCTATCTAGTGGGTCCAAGTCCTCCGACGAAAAGCATATTCGATTCGGGTTTGCTCAGTAGATTGTGCAGGTTCTTTCGAGCTTTCCGTCTTTGACGTTAGACAGATTCGATTTGGGTTCGTTCATCAGATTGTTCGAGTTCTTTCGAGTTTAACGTTGCCAAACTTTCGCTGGTTTTCCAGCAACGTTTCTGCCACAATTTGGTCACCGAATAAGCCTTGAAAGCCCATTCAAGCCTTCATCTTTGTTCGATTCCAAATTCGTCCAGAAATTCCTACACCTTTATTCTGTCCTTTTTTTGTTTGTTTATTTTTTTCTTTTTTATTTTAATTATCTAAAAACGTTCATTTTTGTGTTTTATTGCAGAGAAATGTTTGCTACGATCCTAGATCCGTTTACGAACAAGGAGCGTTGGTTCTGGAGGTAAGTGATTTCAACCTTAATTTTATGAAGCTCGGTGATGAACAAGCTCGAAATTTAAAGAGTAGATTCTCAATAGAGGAAGTTTGGTCAGCTTTTTCATCAGTTGATAGTAATAGGGCCCTTGGGCTGAATGGTTTCAATTTGGGTTTCTACAAGTAGTTTTGGCTGGAACTAAAAGATGATATAATGAGGTTCTTTGATGATTTTTATGCTGACAAGAAATGAGAGGATGGCATTAATCATTCTTTTACCACATTAATATCGAAGGTTTCAAACCCTTTTGTCTCTAGATGATTTTTTGCTAATAAGTCTTGTTGGAGGGTTGTACAAGAATCTTTCTAAGGTTCTTTCTATAAGGCTTCGATCTGTTTTGAGTCAGATTGTTGGTGAGTCCCAATTTTCCTTTATTTTGGGTCGGCAAATACTCGACTGCTCCCTTATTGCTAATGAAGTCATATACTTTGTTGTAAAAATGGCCATATGGGTGTGGCATTTAAAATCGACTTTCAAAAGGCATATGATATCGTGTGTTGGGATTTCTTAATTTAGGTCCTAAAGGAATATGATTTTGGGGATATGTGGTGCAGTTGGATATTACAGTGCATTTCTTCGGCTTCAATTTATGTCTTGGTGAATGGTTCTCCAACAGAAGCCTTCTTAATTGCGAGAGGACTCAGGCAACAGTGCTCTATCTCCCCGCTTCTCTTTAATTTGGTGGGGGAGGCCTTCAACTTGATGTTGGGAAAGACTGTACAAGAAGGTTTATTTTTGGGTTTCAACATTGGTAGACAAGGTGTGCACATAGAGTTATCTCATTTGATATTTGCGGATGACCTCTTGATTTTCTGCGGAGGGTCGGAGGTACAAGTTAGAAATGTCAAAAGGGGTTTACATGTTTTTGAGCTTGCTTCGGGCCTTAAGCTTAATATGAAAAAGAGCAAATTTTTTGGCTTGAACGTTGAAGAAGATTCTGTGAAGAATTGGGCTGGTACTGTTGGTTGTCAAGTTGGTAAATTTCCTTCTGAGTATTTGGGTCTACCATTGTGGGTGCGTCGTAATTCGATTTCTCGCTAGGAACCAGTCATTAGCAAGTTCGTAATATGGCTTGAGGGTTGGAAATCAAAGTTACTCTCTATTGGAGGAATGCTGACTCTTATAATGTTAATTTTGACTAGTCTACCAATGTATTTTCTATTACTGTTCCGTATGTTGATGTCGATAGCTAATCGTCTGAATAGTCTTATGGCCAACTTTCTATGGGGGGGCGATTTGGAAAAGGCCAGAATTTATTGGATCAATTGGGAGCATGTATGTTCTCTTTCGAAACAAGGTGGTCTGGGCATAACGAATCTTGGAACCATGAATCGTGCCCTGTTAGGTAACTGGTTTTGGCGATTTTAGGAATGAACTTCTTGATTGTTGGAGAAGAGTAATTTCATGTTTAGTTCAGGACTATAATTCTAGACTCTTGCCTTATCCCACCTCTCCAAAGTTCACCTTATGGATATGGAATGAAATTATAAAATCCTTCTCCAAAGTTGACAACTTTGGGCATACTATCCGTTAAAATTTATTTTTATAGGTCGGCGATGGTAAATTAATTTATTTTGGTCGGACCAATGGTTAGGGGATGGCACTTTGAAGGATAAATTCCCTCGAATTTATACTCTTGCTCTTAACAAGGAGGGCCATGTATCGAATTTTGGTTCAAGGAATGTTGAAGACTGGAGGTGGAATATCCTATTACGTAGACCATTATTCGATTGAGAGTTTGCGCAGTGGAATGGTTTGATGAATTTTCTTGGTCATCACAAGGTTAGTGGGCTAGAACAAGATTGAGTACAAGTGACCGTACATTTTCAGTAAAATCATTGAGAAGTATTCTTGGAGACACTTTGCCAGTGAATCCTTTTTGGAAGAAGTATGTTTGGCTCGATTTTGCACCCTAAGGTTGAAATTTTCATGTAGAGGGTAATGTTGAGGCGTGTCCCTGTTAAAGTTGAATTATCCAAAAAGGGGCGGTCTCAATCGGTTGTAATCTTTGCCCTTTGTGTAAGTAGCATCTAGAGTTTGTCCCTCATTTATTTTTCCTCTATAAATTTACTTAGCAGATTTGGATGTTTTTCTGTAGAACTGAAAGCTTTCTTAGAAGCTTGGAGTGGATTGTGTGATGATAGGGGCAAGCAATGGTGGTCGTATATCCCATTTTCCATTTTATGGACCCTATGAATAGCCAGAAACGAAATTGTCTTAAAAAATAAGGTGGTTGGCTTAAATAAGACTATCTAGTTGGTAAAATATCGTTTGGCGTTCTGGATCAAGACAAAATTTTTATGTAAGAACTTTTCTCCTAAGAGTCTTGTGGCGGATTCTTCCTTGCTATTAATATCTATTTTTTAAAGCTGCTAAAGCTAAGCTTCCTCCTCGATGGAATCCTCCACCTCTTTTTTTAAATAACATATATTGGTAAGGTGTTCTATTTATAATCATATATAACCTTCTAGCGTGAGGGGAAAACGGTAAATTGTATATGTCTTTGGCATATGCCAAAAAATGCCCCTATCAGTTAATTGGATATTCGTTAAAGGTGGCAAACGGTTCATTCGGATCGGGTATGGTTCTGGTCATTTCGGTTCAGGTTAGGTTCAATTTCGGTTCAGTTCGGGTCAGGTTAGTCCGGATTAGGTATCAGTTTGGATCAAGTCACATCAATTCGGTTGATTTTCGGGTCGGGTATCAGTCCCGATCGGGTCACATCGGTTAGGTTGATTTTTCGGGTCGGTTGATTTTGCATCGGGTCAAAATTGGTTCAATGACATATCAATATGTTTCAGTCGGGTTTTTAGGTCATATTAGTTTTTTAAACCCATATATGGTGTTGAGTTGATCAAACACTTGCAAATGGCCAAGAGGGGGTGAATTGGCAATTAAAATTTTGGTGAAGATAATGATAGAAAATAAAATTGACACAAGGGGTTATAGTAGTTCAAGTTCTTCAAATGAACTCTACATCCACTACCTTAGCTCCCACTAAGGATTTTCAAACAATTCACTAATTGAATTCGTCCCCTTTTCTTGGATGAGGAGGAAACCTTACAATTTCGATTAAGCTTTCTACCCAAAGCTTAATCCACTCAAATACAAAGAAGATTTTGGTAAACTCAAATGTTTCCTCTCAAAGGATGATTGTCTACCCAATTACAATTACAACAACCCCAAACTCACAATATAATCTGACAAATTGAAAGACAAAGAGTTGGGTACAAGAATATGACTTTGAATAGATCTAGGGTTTGGATTTTTGCTTTGATGATGCTTGAATATTCAGTGAGACTTTGCTTGGACAAATGAAGCTTGTTTTTATACTCTTACATTGATTTCTAGCCGTTTGGGTTATTGGGATCATAAATAGAGCCGTTGTGGACATTTTTCCTGCATTTAATGCAGCTCAGCAGCCTACCGTATCGGTACTCGGGAAGGGCGTATCGATACCTGCATTAAATAAGAGATAGCCGTTGTGTCTGAAAACAGGGCTATCGATACGGAGGGCAGTATCGATTTGGTCCAAAGTTACTGGAATCCCAAATTATGTTTGCATAAAAAGTGTATCGATACGCATGCCAAGCGTATCGGTACGGTATAACGGTCAAATAATTTTTCAAATATATGCTTATCGTATCGATACGGTTGCTAGGCGTATCGGTACGGTTTCATGAAAAACATTTTCCCAGATGAACATCGTATCGATACGGTTTCAGGGCGTATCGGTACGGTGTGTTCAATAAAATTACAGTAACAAAATAGGGTATCGATACGCTGAGGGTATCGATACGCCTGGGCGTTTTTGCATACTTTGGCTTGGAAAATATAGGAAAAAGTTTAGAGAAATATATATGATTTAAGAGCAGGTCTTTAAATATTATTTTGTTCAAAAATACTTGTCAATTGTGAAACTTTAAAAGTACTTAAAAATTTATTGTTTTGCAAATTGGTCCTTAAGTTTATGTGTTATATCAAAATCAATTTCAGTTTTACAATCTCCCCCTTTTTGATATAACAAAACCATAAATAAATTTTTAAGTTTTTGAAACTTTGAAAAGCTTTCTCCCCCTTACTTTAAGATAGATTTTCAAAACAAAAATTTGACTCTACGATCCTTCTCCCCCTTTTTGTTATATCAAAATAGAATACAAGGATATTAGCAATATAAAGCAACAATAAGTCATTCAAACTTAAAACAAGCATAAGATATCAAGTTCTTAAACTTCAAAATAAACATAAAGGTTTAAATGCATAAATGTCAAAGCAACCATCATAATCCAAACTCTTAAAATCCTAAAAACATAGATAATAGGCATAAACTTTAAATCCTAAAAACAAAAATGTAATAAAAGACTAAATGGCCTAAGATGAGATGCATGATCTACTCGTCCCCTTCGTCATTATGATCGTCCTCATCATCTTCTTCTTCATCTTCTTGAGATGGTTGATTCCTTCGGGTTTGATTGATCCAAGCACAATGGAAGGCGGTAAGAGAGATATCCATAGAGTTTTGGCGAGCGGCCAAGGTATCTATCTTCGTGTCCTAAAAATGTAATAAAGGTTTAAATGCATAAATGTCAAAGCAACCATCATAATCTAAACTCTTAAAATCCTAAAAACATAGATAATAGGCATAAACTTTAAATCCTAAAAACAAAAATGTAATAAAAGACTAAATGGCCTAAGATGAGATGCATGATCTACTCGTCCCCTTCGTCATTATGATCGTCCTCATCATCTTCTTCTTCATCTTCTTGAGATGGTTGATTCCTTCGGGTTTGATTGATCCAAGCACAATGGAAGGCGGTAAGAGAGATATCCATAGAGTTTTGGCGAGCGGCCAAGGTATCTATCTTCGTGTCCATGCCTTGGATGCTATCCTCTAAGGATGTGAAACGATTATCCATCGCCGTGAACTTCTCATTTAAGAAGGTCATGAGAGTATCCATGGAGGAGGAATCAAGAGGAGCACGGTGAGAGCTCGAAGAAGCACGAGAGGTATCGACCGGAGCAGCGGGCGGAGGATCTTGAGGAGCGCGAACCCACTCATTATCAACATAAGTAAAACCGGAGAGAGCAAGGGAACGCTCATCAATAGGTAGGCCAAGGGTTTCAGGAAAATCATGAGAACAATCAATGCCAAGGGAATGAAATAGATGACTCAAAGCCGTGGAGTAGTAAAAAGATGAGACTAGTTTGGTGTGACAGTTTTGAACAAAGAAGACAAGGTCGGCAAACATGATTTGACACAAATTTGGACGAATACCTTCTCTAAAACACTTAAGCCAAAAATCGTCCGTTTGACGAATGGTTGAATATTTCCCACCCGATGGACGAAGAAACCAAGAAATAAGAAGATGAAGGATACGGTCATGAGCATCTAAGACTTTTGCGGTACCTAAATAACCCGTACCCAAGGAATGTTCATCATCATTACCAACATCTTCAAAACCAAAGACATTGCATAAAACTTTTTGATCAATTTGAAAACGTTTGCCCATAATGGAAGATTCAATGGCAATGACATGCTCCCTAGCTTCATCATGTATACATACGGCATTAGAAAAGAACACAATGACTAGGTTCCTATATAGGATAGGAGGAATATTCAAAAAGGTTAAGAATTTCCATTGCCTAATCAGAGGTAGGTATTTAAACTTGAAACGAGCAGAATTTAAAAAAAAAGGATAGACACAACTCGCTCCTCCCTAAGATTCATTCCTAGAAAAAGTTTATATCGTTCCCTATCAAGAGGTGTGGGAAAACTTGATTGGATGATATAAGAAAGGTTAGGTGTAGGATTACCCTCGACATCCTCGATAGGATTGGAAGAAGAACGATGACGCTTAGTTCCCTTTTTCGGTGCTATAATCCTGAAAATACATCAAAAAGGATTCGAATATGTATGCAATTAACATCCTATTTGATCCAATAAATTCTAACAATTCAAGGTAATTTGTTAAAAAGAATTCTAAAATTAAAGAGATTTTTACAAAACAAAAAATCAGTAAAAAAAATATCGAATATAAAATATATTCGAATGAAGAAAAATTTAATTTTTGAAAAATTTTGTGAAAAAGATGAAACCCATAACAATTAAACAAAATTAGTATAAAAATCAGTTGAAACATCAATTTAAAAATAAACGAAAATTAAAAGAAAAGAAAAGAAAAAAATTTATACCTTGAATCTTAGAGTGGATGAAAGAGGGGATGTGAATGCACAAGATTTGATGCCCAAGGTTTGCCTTGATGTGTAGAGCAAAAACCCTTAAGAAATTTTGAAGATTGATGGTAAAATTTGAAGGATTGAGGGGGTTTATATAAGGTTTTTCGGCTAGGGTTTTTGAGAGAAAAGAGGGGTTTTTGAGATTTTGAAAATTTTGACACATACAGCCCTAAATAGCCTCTCCGTCGAGGCCGTATCGATACGCTATACACGCGTATCGATACCCATTAACCTTAATTTTATATTTGTCGTTTCTACCGTATCGATATGTGAATCTGTATCGATACGCTTGGCTTTGACTTTTTCCCTTGACTTGTACCGTTTCGATACGCGGTGTCGTATCGATACTTGTTCGTCTACAAAAATTCCCAGGTATCATCCCGTATCGATACGCCTAAGCAGTATCGATACACTCTTACCAGTTTCTGCAGTTTTGGCAGATTTAAGTACAAAAATTCAATTTGAAACGTCCCTAAATGCATGTACATGTCATATGAACAAGTTTTAATGGCTAAACTTAATATGTACTCCCCCTAGCAACATGCATAGAAGCAAGAAGGACAAAATTAACACAAGCATGAATCACAAACAATTTCAAGTAAATTTTGACATTTTGGGACCAAAAAGGTATCAAGAAATGCTAGTTAAACCTAACTCTCTCCTAAGTGTCCAAAAGCGCTCTTTATCTAAAGGTTTTGTAAATATATCCGCTAATTGGTTCAAGGTGTCAACAAACTCTATAACAACATCATTTTTCAAAACATGATCTCTAATGAAATGATGTCTAATTTCTATATGTTTAGTTCTAGAGTGTTGGATTGGATTCTTAGTGAGACAAATAGCACTAGTGTTGTCACACCTAAGGGGTATGGTTTCTATTTTAACACCATAATCTAAGAGTTGTTGCTTCATCCAAAGGACTTGAGCATAACAACTTCCTAAGGATATGTACTCTGCTTCGGTGGTAGATAAGGTTACGCTATTTTGTTTCTTAGAGAACCAAGATACGAGCATACTACCTAAGAATTGGCATATCCCGGAGGTACTTTTCCTATCTATCTTACATCCCCCATAATCCGCATCCGAAAAAGCATGAAGGCTAAAGGTTGAATCCTTAAGATACCAAAGACCTAAAGTCGGTGTGTCTCTAAGGTATCTAAAAATTCTCTTAAAGGAAACTAAGTGTGATTCTCTAGGACTAGCTTGAAACCTAGCACACAAGCAAACACTAAACATAATATCCGGTCTACTTGCGGTAAGGTAAAGCAAAGAACCTATCATGGATCTATAAAGTTTAGAATCAACACACTTACCTCCTTCATCTTTGTCAAGCTTTATAGAAGAACTCATAGGAGTGGCTTGAGGTTTTGCATTCTCCAAGCCAAACTTCTTGAGCATATCATTCACGTACTTAGCTTGATTTATGAAGGTGCCATCCTTCATTTGTTTGATTTGGAGTCCCAAAAAGAATGAGAGCTCTCCCATCATGCTCATCTCGAACTCACCTTGCATTAGCTTAGAAAATTCCTTACAATAACATTCATTAGTAGAACCAAAAATAATATCATCAACATAAATTTGAACTACTAAGATGTCATTATTATATCTTTTTATGAAGAGTGTTGTATCCACCTTTCCTTTTTCAAAATCCTTTTCAATTAAGAAATTTGAAAGTCTCTCATACCAAGCTCTAGGAGCTTGTTTTAAACCATAGAGAGCTTTTGTAAGTTTAAACACATGGTTTGGAAATTTTGAATCCTCAAAACCCGGTGGTTGTTCAACATACACCCCTTCATTTATAAAACCATTTAAAAAGGCACTTTTCACATCCATTTGAAAAAGCTTGAAATCATGATAACATGCAAATGCAAGTAACATCCTAATAGCTTCCATTCTAGCTACGGGTGCTTAAGTCTCATCAAAATCAATTCCCTCTTCTTGTGTATAGCCTTGAGCAACAAGTCTAGCCTTGTTTCTCACTATATTACCACTTTCATCTAATTTATTCCTAAAAACCCATTTTGTACCTATAGTAGATTGATTATTAGGCCTTTCAACTAATGTCCAAACTTTACTTCTCTCAAATTGATTTAATTCCTCTTGCATGGCCAAAATCCAAAAATCATCTTTTAAAGCTTCTTTAATATTTTTAGGCTCAATGCATGAAAGAAATGCAACATGATTCATTAATTTGAGAGATGATCTAGTAGTTACCCCCTTGGATGGATCACCCAAGATTTCACCACCTTTGACATAGTTTAACTCCCTTGGGTAAGACACCTCCCTTTCCTCAAGAGCCAAGTCCTTCAAGGCTTCAAGAGGTGGTTCTTGTGAATCTTCTTCTTTAGTTTGAATCTCATCCACCTTTGACGTTTGTCCTCCATCAATGGCATCAATGATTCCTACATCATCATCATCACAAGATTCCTTCCTCGGAAGGAGGTTATCATCGAAAACAACATGTATTGACTCTTCAACAACTAGAGTTCTTTTATTAAATACACGATAGGCTTTAGAGTTTGAAGAATACCCTAAGAAAATAGCTTCATCACTTTTAGCATCAAATTTACCTAAGTTTTCTTTACCATTATTTAAAACAAAACACTTGCAACCAAAAGGGTGAAAATAGCTAATGTTAGGTTTCTTAGATTTTAAAATCTCATAAGGTGTTTTCTTTAAAATTGGCCTAATCATTACTCGATTTATAATATAGCAAGCGGTATTTGTGGCTTCCGCCCAAAAATATTTAGGTAAATTGTTTTCGCAAAGCATGGTTCTAGCCATTTCTTATAAAGTTCGATTTTTCCTCTCAACTACCCCATTTTGTTGAGGAGTGCGAGGTGCGGAAAAATTGTGGCTAATCCCATTTTCATTTAAAAACTCATCGAAACCTAGATTTTGAAATTCGGTTCCATGATCACTTCTAATGTGAGAAATTTTAAGTTCAAGACCATTTTGAGTTATTTTAGAAAATGTGATGAATTTTTCTAAAGCCTCATCCTTTGTACTTAAGAATAGAACCCAAGTATACCTAGAATAGTCATCTACAAGCACAAAAGCATATGATTTTCCACCCAAGCTCATTGTTCTAATTGGCCCAAAAAGATCCATATGAATCAATTGTAAACATCTACTAGTAGAGACATTATTTATGGATTTAAAAGAACTTCTATGTTGTTTTCCCTTTAAACATGCATCACAATTTTTATCATTTGAAAATTTAATTTTGGGTAAACCTCTAACTAGATTAAGGGAATTTAATTTTTCTAAGACACCCATGCTAGCATGTCCTAACTTTCTATGCCAAAGCCATGAGTCATGTTCATCATGTGCAACTAAGCATGTATGGGATGAATGGATGTCATCTAAATGCACCATGTAAATATTGCCTATTCTATGTCCTATGAGCATTATTTGATTTGTTTTAATGTTTGCAATTTTGCAACCACTTTTATCAAATAAAACATTAAAACCCCTATCACACAATTGACTAATGCTCAACAAATTATGTTTAAGACCGTTGACATACAAAACATTTTCAATGAAAATAGAAGAGTGATTACCAATGGAGCCTATTCCTTCAATGTGGCCTTTGGAGTTGTCACCGAAAGTTACTACTCCACCACTCTTAGGCTTTAGTTCCACAAATGTACTCTTGTCACCGGTCATGTGTCTTGAGCATCCACTATCAAGGTACCAAGAATTTTTGCTTGAAGCTTTAGCCTTGTAGCAATGCTCCCCCTACAAACAAAGAATTTAGGCCTTGGTTTTTGGTGCCCAAATCATTTTGGGTCCATGAGTGTTAGCCTTCAACAATTTGGTTCCCTTAGGAATCCAAGAAGTAATAGCATTCAAATCATTAGAAATAATGAGTTCTTTAGGAACCCAAACACTCCTAACTTTATGACCTATAGCTTGCTTATAAAAATTTCTTTGTTTAGGTACAAAATGTTTTCTTTTTACATATTGGGATTTAGAATGATTTCCTTTTTCAAAATTATTTTTCCCAATAGCGATAGATGTTTTAAGATTATCCACTTCCTTTGTGTGATAATTTTGAAAATCGGAAAGAAGTTTTTCAAGTTCAAGATTTTTAGTTTTAAGATCATTTGAAAGATTAACTAAAAACAAAACCTTCTTTTCCAATTCGGAGTTAGTTTTTGAAAATGTCTCATTTTGAATTTTTAAATCGGAAATTATTTTCTTGTTTTTCAAAATGGATTCTTTGTATTTTCCTACTAACTCATCATACACTTCTTGCAATTCATCATAAGCATCTTGAAGTTCCTCAATTGAAAAATCAAAATTGGATGAGTTAGAGTTTACCTTTGGTTCATCATCGATGGCCATGAGACATAGGTTGGCCACTTCCTCCTCTTCCTCGGAAGACTCATCGTCACTCCAAGTAGCAATTTGTGCTTTGAACTTGTTCTTCTTCACAAAGCTTTTCTTTTTTAATTGAGGACATTCGGAACGAATGTGACCCGGTTTCTTGCATTCATAGGAAGTAATTTGGTCATTCTCCTCTTCCTTGCTTTTACTCTTGAAGTCTCCCTTTCTAATGAATTTTCTTCCACGGTTTGACTTCATAAACCGAGTAAAGCGTTTGGCCAACATAGCCATCTCCTCATCTTCATCCTCACTAGAATCGCTTTCTTGTTGTGAAGCTTTTAGTGCGATTCCAACTTTCTTCTTTTCAACTTCCTTCTTCTCCACTATCTTCTTCTCTTGTTCTCTTCCCTTCCTCATAATCTCATGTGTGAGTAGAAATCCAACAAGAGCATATAGCTTGAGAGTCTTCAAATCTCTAGCTTCAATAATGGTCGTTCTCTTGCTATCCCATGATTCCGGAAGAGAATACAACAACTTTCTCACTAGCTTGTCTTCGGGAATGATTTCACCGAAACCCTTCAAACCGTTGACAATGGCCGAGAACCGATCAAACATCTTGGAGACACTTTCTTCGGGATCCATCTTGAAGTTCTCATAGCTTAGATTGAGTAGCCCAATCTTTGTCTCCTTGACATCACTAGTTCCCTCGTATGTTGTCTCAAGGGTGTCCCAAACCTCCTTGGCATTTTCGATTGAAGACACCTTGGAGTAGATATCTGGACCAAGTGCACAAAATATTACATGAAGAGCTTTGTCATTCACTTGCATCCTTCTTCTTTCATCATCGGTCATTTCGGCTTTGATCTTTGGGATGAGCCTTTCTCCATCTCTCCTCATGGGAATGTATGGACCTTCTTCAACTACATCCCACACCATATAGTCGGTAGACTTGATGAAGAGCCTCATCCTATTCTTCCAATAAGGATAGTTATCCCCATTGAAGAATGGTGGCTTGGTGGTGGATTGGGACTCATAGTTGGAGGTGGATGCCATTGCTTGACTTGTTGTTGATCAAACTCTCCAAGGATCGACTCAAGAGGGTTGTAATCCTTCCAATGAGTGTAGCTCTGATACCAATTGTTGAGTTGATCAAACACTTGCAAATGGCCAAGAGGGGGGTGAATTGGCAATTAAAATTTTGGTGAAGATAATGATAGAAAATAAAATTGACACAAGGGGTTATAGTGGTTCAAGTTCTTCAAATGAACTCTACATCCACTACCTTAGCTCCCACTAAGGATTTTCAAACAATTCACTAATTGAATTCGTCCCCTTTTCTTGGATGAGGAGGAAACCTTACAATTTCGATTAAGCTTTCTACCCAAAGCTTAATCCACTCAAATACAAAGAAGATTTTGGTAAACTCAAATGTTTCCTCTCAAAGGATGATTGTCTACCCAATTACAATTACAACAACCCCAAACTCACAATATAATCTGACAAATTGAAAGACAAAGAGTTGGGTACAAGAATATGACTTTGAATAGATCTAGGGTTTGGATTTTTGCTTTGATGATGCTTGAATATTCAGTGAGACTTTGCTTGGACAAATGAAGCTTGTTTTTATACCCTTACATTGATTTCTAGCCGTTTGGGTTATTGGGATCATAAATAGAGTCGTTGTGGACATTTTTCCTGCATTTAATGCAGCTTAGCAGCCTACCGTATCGGTACTCGGGAAGGGCGTATCGATACCTGCATTAAATAAGAGATAGCCGTTGTGTCTGAAAACAGGGCTATCGATACGGAGGGCAGTATCGATACGGTCCAAAGTTACTGGAATCCCAAATTATGTTTGCATAAAAAGTGTATCGATACACATGCCAAGCGTATCGGTACGGTATAATGGTCAAATAATTTTTCAAATATATGCTTATCGTATCGATACGGTTGCTAGGCGTATCGGTACGGTTTCATGAAAAACATTTTCCCAGATGAACATCGTATCGATACGGTTTTAGGGCGTATCGGTACGGTGTGTTCAACAAAATTACAGTAACAAAATAGGGTATCGATACGCCTGGGCGTTTTTGCATACTTTGGCTTGGAAAATATAGGAAAAAGTTTAGAGAAATATATATGATTTAAGAGCAGGTCTTTAAATATTATTTTGTTCAAAAATACTTGTCAATTGTGAAACTTTAAAAGTACTTAAAAATTTATTGTTTTGCAAATTGGTCCTTAAGTTTATGTGTTATATCAAAATCAATTTCGGTTTTACATATGGCTTTATAAAGCTATTATATTTGACTTTTTTGTGACTTGTGCGACGATTCACTTCAAATCTTTCATTATTTTTTAATATCTTTTCTTTATTTCGGGTTACCTTTGGTTCGACTTACTTTCGGTTCGGATGAAATCGGTTTGGGTCCATTCGGTTGAAAATCAGTTTTGGGTCTATTCTGTTCGGTTGAAAAATCAGATCGGGTTCATATTTGTTCAACTAAAATTAGGTCAGTTTCAATTCGATTCAGTTTGTTTTGGATTTTGGATCACCTAGTTCGGATCGATATTGGGTCTCGAATCGGGTAAAATCGATTCGGGTCTCGGGTCAGTTTGCCACCTCTAATAGTCGTTTTGGCTCATACTCTCTTTTTTGGAGTACTTTTGTGAAACCGATATTTTAATTTTGATATAACTAAAGAACATAAGGACTAAATTGAAAATGTCAAAACGAAATTTTAAGTCCTCAAACATCCCTATATGATTTAAAGAATATGCCAAAGTTAAAAACTAAACTTTCCAAATATTTTCTAAGTGTTCTTAAAGCCGAAACAGTGTTTTTCGAGTCCTTGTTTCGAAACGCCCTAAGGCGTTTCGAAACGGTTTTGAAACTGTCAACCCATGTTTTGAAACGGGTTTCAAAACGTTTTCAACACTGCCAACCCATGTTTCAAAACGGCTTTAGAACATAGAGAACTCGTATCGAAACGACATCAAGTGTTTCGAAACGGTTCTTCATTTGATTTGAAAAATATGATTGTTGCAAGTTTTTAACTAATTTTTAAGAAATTGTTAAGGCGTTTCGAAACGAGTTCAAGCCGTTTCGAAACGACCCTTGACAGTGGCAAAAGTGTTTCGAAACGGGTAAGACTGTTTCGATACGGGCTCTTAAATGCACCCCAACGACTCTTTTTATTTTGGTCTGTTTCGAAACAGGGTCAGGCGTTTCGAAACGGGTGGTTGCAGACTGCATTTATGGAGGTGAGATAACACTCCCAACGGCTCTATTGATGAATGCAACAACCACAACGGCTAGAAATCAATGAGAAAGTATAAAAAGGACCTCTAAAAGCTCCAGCAACAACTATTGATCCAAAAGCAAACATCCAAACATCAAATCCAAGCATTTGTGCCTAAATCCCAATATTGTCTAGAAACCCCAAATTGTATTTTTCATTCCTATCATTTCAATTGGGTTAAGTGCTTGTAATTGGGCTACAATTTGTATTGAGAGATACTTTCTTAGCCAACAAAATCTTTGTTCTATTTGTGTGAGGTTTGGGTTAAATTTTGGGTAGAAAATTTAACCGAAAATTGTAAGGGTTACCTCCTTAGCCTAGAAAAGGGGAAGAGCAATTAGTGGAATTGTTGCAAATCCTTAGTGAAGCTAAGGTAGTGGATGTAGAGTTCATTTGGAACTTGAACCACTCTAAAATTCCTTGTCTATCTTTTTAATTTGCAATTTCCACCACCTAAACCTTTAAAAATCCAATTCACCCCCCTTTTTGGTTCATTTCGATCATTCAATCCACTCAACAATTGGTATCAGAGCCTACCTCTTTGAGGATTAACATCAACAAGAGGAGTTCCTAGAAAGAGTGTGATCATCCAAAAATCAAGAGATGGCTTCAACCTCCGGTTCGAGCATGTATGAGTCTCAGTCCACTACAAAGCCACCCTTCTTCAATGGTGACAATTATTCATTTTGGAAGAATAGAATGAGGCTCTTCATCAAGTCCAATGACTACTTGGTTTGGGATGTGATTGAAGATGGCCCCTACATTCCATTGAAGCAAGATAGTGAAGGCAAGATGGTCTTGAAGAAAAAGGTGGAGATGAGTGAAGAAGAAAGGAGAAAGAAACAAATAAATGACAAAGCTCTCCACATGCTCTTTTGTCCATTCGGTCCGGACATCTATTTCAAAGTGTCATCCATTGAGAGTGCTAAAGAAGTGTGGGACACTCTTGAGACTACCTGTGAGGGAACCAATGACGTCAAGGAAACTAAGATTGGAATTCTCAATCTTAGTTATGAAAATTTCAAGATGGAACCCGATGAGACGGTGTCCAAGATGTTTGATCGGTTCTCCACCATAGTAAATGGGCTCAAAGGATTTGGAGAGACAATACCGGAAGACAAGCTTGTCCGGAAGCTACTCTATTCAGTTCCCGAATCATGGGATGTGAAGAGAACCTCCATCATAGAAGCTAAAAATTTGAAGACTTTAAAGCTTGATGAGCTAGTGGGTTCTCTCCTTAAACATGAGATTATGAAGCAAGGAAGGGAAGAAGAGAAGAGAGTAGAAAAGCTAGAGGTTGAAAAGAAGAAGAAGAAGATGGGAATAGCTCTCAAAGCTTCACTACTTGAGGAGAGCTCTTCTAGTGATGAAGATGAGCTAGAAGAATTGGCTATGATAACCAAACGATTCTCACACTTTATGAGGTCCAACCGGGGAAGAAAAATCCAAAGAAAAATGGACTTCAAAGGTAAGAACAAAGAAGAAGCAAGGGATCAAATCATTTGCTTTGAGTGCAATAAACTCGGTCACATACGTTCGGAGTGCCCTCAACTCAAGAAGAAGGGCTTTGAGAAGAAGAAGAAGCTCAAACCCAAGCTTGCTACTTGGAGTGATGAGGAGTCATCGGAGGATGACGAACAAGAAGTGGCCAACCTTTGCCTCATGGCACTTGAGGAAGATTCCTCTATGGTAACCTCTAACTCATCATCTTTTGATTTTACATATGATGAATTAAATGATGCATATGATGAGTTGCAAGAGGTCTATGATGAATTAGTTTAGAAATATAAGGAGTCGATCATTAGGAATAAGAAAATCATTTTGGAACTAAATGAGAAAAATGACTCACTCTCTCAAGCTAATTCAAATTTTGAGAAAAAGATATTAGGGTTGAAAGATGAACTAAAATTTTTTCAAGATGAAAATGTTGATCTTAATAATCTTTTATCTCAATGTAATAGTGAACACCAAAAGGTGTTGGATGAGCTAAATAAGCTAAAAGAGTCTTTTAAAAATGTTGGTAGTGTCAAGCATGAAATAGGTGACTCTTCAAGAACAAACCAACCTAAGAAAAAGACTAACTACTACAAACAAGGTAGCTTTCCTAGATATAGTAGAACTAAAAGAATTAGAAGTGTATGAGTTCCTAAGGAACTTGTAAAATCTAATAACATTATTGCTATGTCATCTTGGATTCCTAAGGGAACCAAGGTTTTGGGAGCTAACACTCATGGACCCAAAATGATTTGGGTACCAAAATCAAAAGCTTAATATCTTTGTTTGTAGGGGGAGCATTGCTACAAGGCCAAAGCACAAAGTCAAAACTCATGGTACCTTGATAGTGGATGCTCAAGGCATATGACCGGAGACAAAAGTAGATTCATGGATCTAAAGCCAAAAAGTGGAGGATTGGTGACATTTGGTGACAACTCCAAAGGACATATTAAAGGTATTGGCTCCATAGGTAATCACTCTACTATTCTCATTGAAAATGTCTTGTATGTCGATGGTCTTAAACACAACTTATTGAGCATAAGTCAATTGTGTGATAAAGGATTTAATGTTTTATTTGATAAAAATGGATGCAAAATTGTTGACATTAAATCTAATAATATTATGCTCATATGTCATCGCATAAGAAACATATACATGGTGCATCTAGATGACATACATACATCTCATGCATGCTTAGTAGCACAAAATGAAAATGATGCATGGTTGTGGCATAGGAAACTAGGACATGCTAGCATTAGTGTTTTAGAAAAACTAGTTTCCCTTAATCTAGTTAGAGGTTTACCCAAGATTAAATTCTCAAACGATAAAATTTGTGATGCATGCTCTAAGGGTAAACAACATAAGTCTTCCTTTAAATCCATTAATGATGTTTCTACAAGTAGATGTTTACAACTTATCCATATGGATTTATTTGGGCCAATTAGGACTATGATCTTGGGTGGTAAATCTTATGCATTTGTACTTGTTGATGATTTTTCTAGATTTACTTGGGTTTTATTTTTAAGTACTAAAGATGAGGCTTTGGAAAAATTCATCACATTTTCAAAACTAACCCAAAATGATCTTGAACTTAGAATTTCACATATTAGAAGTGATTATGGAATCGAGTTTCAAAATTTAGGGTTTTAAGAATTCTTGAATGAAAATGGTATTAGCCACAATTTTTCGGCTCCTCGAACTCCTCAACAAAATAGGGTAGTTGAGAGGAAAAATAGAACTTTACAAGAAATGGCTAGAACCATGCTTTGTGAAAATAATTTACCTAAATATTTTTGGGCGGAAGCCACAAACACCGCTTGTTATATTGTTAACCGAGTAATGATTAGGCCAATTTTAAAGAAAACACCTTATGATATTTTAAAATCTAAAAAGCCTAACATTAGCTATTTTCACCTTTTTGGTTGCAAGTGTTTTGTTTTAAATAATGGTAAAGACAACTTAGGTAAATTTGATGCAAAAAGTGATGAAGCTATTTTCATAGGATACTCTTTACCATCTAAAGCCTATCGAGTATTTAACAAAAGAACCTTAGTAGTAGAAGAATCTATACATGTTGTATTCGATGATAACCTCCTTCCAAGGAAGGATTCTTGTGATGATGATGATGTAGGAATCATAAATGCCTTTGATGGAGGACAAACTTCAAAGGAGGATGAGATTCCAACAACAAAAGAAGAGGACACACAAGATCCACGTCTTGAAGCCTTGAAGGACTTGGCTCTTGAGCAAAAGAAAGTGAGCTACCCAAGGGAGTTCAACTATGTCAAAGATGGTGAAATCTTGGGTGATCCATCCAAGGGGGTAACCACTCGATCTTCTCTTAAATTAATGAATCATGTTGCATTTATCTCATGCATAGAGCCTAAGAATATTAAAGAAGCATTGAAAGATGATTTTTGGATTATGGCTATGCAAGAAGAGTTAAATCAATTTGAGAGAAGTAACGTTTGGACATTAGTTGATAGGCCTAGTAATCAATCTACCATAGGAACTAAATGGGTCTTTAGGAACAAGCTAGATGAGAGTGGTAACATTGTGAGAAATAAAGATAGACTAGTAGCACAAGGTTACACTCAAGAAGTGGGAATAGATTTTGATGAAACCTATGCACTCGTAGCTAGAATGGAAGTCATTAGGATGTTGCTTGCATATGCATGTTATCATAATTTCAAGCTTTTTCAAATGGATGTTAAAAGCGCGTTTTTAAATGGTTTTATAAATGAAGAAGTGTATGTGGAACAACCACCGGGTTTTGAAGACTCAAAATTTCCAAATCATGTTTTCAAACTCACTAAAGCTCTTTATGGTTTAAAACAAGCTCCTAGAGCTTGGTATGAAAGACTTTCAAACTTTTAAATTGAAAAAGGTTTTGAAAAAGGTAAGGTGGACACTACACTTTTTATTAAAATGTATAAAAATGACATCTTAGTAGTTCAAATTTATGTTGATGACATTATTTTTGGTTCTACTAACGAATGTCATTGCAAAGAGTTTGCTAAGCTAATGCAAGGTGAATTCGAGATGAGCATGATGGGGGAGCTCTCATTCTTTTTAGGACTCCAAATCAAGCAAAAGAAGGATGGCACCTTCATCAATCAAGCAAAGTACATAAAGGATATGCTCAAGAAGTTTGTCTTGGAGAATGCAAAGCCTCAAGCTACACCTATGAGCTCATCTACAAAGCTTGACAAAGATGAAGGAGGTAAGTGTATTGACTCTAAGCTTTACCGTTCTATGATTGGATCATTGCTTTACCTTACCGCAAGTAGACCGGATATCTTGTTTAGTGTTTGCTTGTGTGCTAGGTTTCAAGCTAGTCCTAGAGAGTCTCACCTTATAGCCGTTAAGAGAATATTTAGGTACCTTAGAGATACTCCTTGTTTAGGTCTTTGGTACCCTAGAGACTCCACCTTCAACCTTCATGCTTATTCGGATGCGAATTATGGGGGATGCAAAATCGATAGGAAGAGTACTTCGGGAACTTGTCAATTCCTTGGTAGTATGCTCATATCTTGGCTCTCTAAGAAACAAAATAGTGTATCCTTATCTACCACCGAAGCCGAGTACATATCCTTAGGGAGTTGTTGTGCTCAAGTCCTTTGGATGAAGCAACAACTCTTAGATTATGGAATTAAATTTGAAACCATACCCCTAAAATGTGACAACACTAGTGCTATATGTTTAACAAAAAATCTCATCCAACACTCTAGAACCAAACACATAGAAATAAGGCATCATTTCATTAGAGATCATGTCCTTAAAAAAGATGTGGTTATAGAGTATGTAGACACCTTAAATCAATTAGCGGACATATTTACAAAACCTTTAGACAAAGAGCGTTTTTGGTCCCTTAGGAGAGAGTTAGGTCTAGCTAGCCTATCTTGACCTTTTAGGACCTCTTTTGTGCTTAAAATTGTTTGATCTTGTGAAATGCCATGTTTATGTGCTTTTTCTCCTAATTTCATCCATGCCTATAGCTAGGGGGAGTATGTTTATGTTTGCATATGTTTTTCCTGTTCATTCATGTCATTCATGCAAGTTAGGCCTTAGAAAAATTCAATTTTCTGCACTTTTAGAGCCTCATCTGCACTTCCAGGCCCATGTGTATCGAAACGGGTCAACCTTTTTCGATACGGGTGCTTTAAATTCATATCTGATAGAAAGGCGTTTCGAAACGCCTTAACAGGGTTTCGAAACGTTTTGGCTACTGCCAAGGGGTGTATCGAAACGAGTTTCGATACGAGTCAACGGAGTTTCAATACGGTCAAACTTTTATCGAAACGGTCAGCTGGAGTTCTAAAAACGGTCAAACTCTCGTGCTCGCGTTTCGAAATGGTCAAGACCGTTCCGAAACGGGTTCGCGGATTGCTTTAAGAAGGGCTTTTAATGATAAAGTTACACCTGAATTAAAACTCTCCCAAAACCCTAAAAACCCTAGCCCGAATTTTTCCTATAAAAACCCTCTAAACCTCTTTGTTTTTCACCAAATCTTGAGGGGTTTTTCTCTAAAACACTAGTCTAATCAAGCTTCAACAACATTGTGCAAGGATTTTCAATCATTCAATATATGTTTTTATGCTTGGGTTTTTCATATCTTGTAAAAAAAATTCAAAAATCTTTAATTTTCTGATTCGAATATAAAAATTTTCACTCGTATTTTTTTACTGTGTTTCTCTTAAAAAATTGTTTTGTTTTGTATATTTGTTTTAAAAACTTGTTTTTAAACCTAAGTGGGATTTACCATTTGGATTGAATTAAGAAATCTATGCATACACTTAATTCTTTTTAAAACTTGCTTGCTTATATTTTTTTTAGGATGACGGACAATATTCACAAAAAGCATAAGACCAGTCAAGTTAGTGACTCAAGTATTCGCCCAAATCTCACCTTGCTCTTTCAAAAATCTCTTCGTACTCAAGAGATGAGGGATCGTTTCAAGTACGTCAAGGAGTATGAAGTTCGTCGTGAGCGGGTTATTGATCTCAACTTCCTTGACTCCGAGTGCTTTCTTTTCCGTTACCTCGAGCGTTTGAGTGAATGGAGTTTCCTTGGTCTTTTGAGCATCCCGGACATTTGCTACAAACATATGGTACTTCTCTTTTACTCCAATGCTCAATTTATCAATGATGAAGACAACTCGAAAATTGTTGGGATTGAGTCTTTTATTTTGGGAAAAAGGATTGTGGTTAATGTTCCTCTCTTGGAGTCTACGTTTTCTCTTAAGGATGAAGGTCTTGAGAATGAGAGTCACTTTGGTTCTCACACCGGTCAAGTGCTTACTTTGGATGCGCACGATCGTTTCCTTCATTTGATGGTCTCATGGTTCCTTCGCCCTTCCGGAGGTAAATATTCTCACATCCGTCAAGTCGACTATTTTTGGCTTGAGTGTTTCCGTCGTGGTGAGCACCCTAATCTAGTTAAAATCATATTTGCTGAAATTGTTAACAATGTTAAGCTTCGTGACACTAATGCCCTGAAATCTTTCACTTATGGAACGGTCTTAAGTCACATCTTTAGCAAGCTTGGTCTTGATTGCACTTACGATTCTCCGGAACCTCGTAAGTCAAAAATTGGTGAGTCCTCTCTCCATAAGTCCGGTTTTCGCTATGTAAACGATGGACAGTGGGAACGTGTTGATCGGGAAACACCTCCTCCTCCTCCTCCCGTGGAACCTCAACCACAAGCTCAAGTTCCAAACAATGAAGCTCTCACGACTTTCCTTACCGAGCGGTTCAATGCCATGGACACTAACATGGCTTCGGGTTTTGATGCTATCAATACACGTTTGCAAAATGTAGAGGATCGACTCCAATCCCTTGAGAATCAACACTCCGCCATGGATATGTCCTTCTCTACCTTTTATGGCCAATGGATGAAGTTTCGTCAATCTCAAGTGAAGAGTGATGATGAGACTTTGGATGATGATGGTGACGACAAGGCCTAGGATATTCATGACATATCATATTATCTATGCATTTTAGGATTAAGTTTGCATCTTTATTTTCATTATGCTTTATGAACCTATGCTTTTAGTTTTATTTTTATTATGCTTTGAACTTATTGTTGATTTATGTTTTGGATATTTTAATTTTATAAATTAATATTATTGTTGCTTATTGCTTAATGCTTATTGGTACTAACCATATCTCCTCTCTATGAGCCTTGTTTATTATTTTTTTGATTTAACAAAAAGGGGGAGAAGAAATTTAAGAGCCAAAAATTCGTTTTAAATGTTTAAAGTGTTTTTTAAGTTTTAAACCTTGAATTTCAAAGTTAAATTTTTTTAAAACTTTAAAAACCAATCTTAAATTGAGGGGGAGTTAGAATGTATTCAAAATTTTCAAAACTCTTAAAAAATCTAACTTTGGTTTTGTTATATCAAAAAGGGGGAGATTGTGAAACCGATATTTTAATTTTGATATAACTAAAGAACCTAAGGACTAAATTGAAAATGTCAAAATGAATTTTTAAGTCCTCAAACATCCCCATATGATTTAAAGAATATGCCTAAGTTAAAAAGTAAGCTTTCCAAATATTTTCTAAGTGTTCTTAAAGTCGAAACAGTGTTTTTTGAGTCCTTGTTTCGAAACGGCCTAAGGCTTTTCGAAACGGTTTTGAAACTGTCAACCCATGTTTCGAAACGGGTTTCGAAACGTTTTCAACTCTGCCAACCCATGTTTCGAAACATGTATCAAAACGGCTTTAGAACATAGAGAACCCGTATCGAAACGACATCAAGTGTTTCGAAACGGTTCTTCATTTGATTTGAAAAATATGACCGTTGCAAGTTTTTAACTAATTTTTAAGAAACCGTTAAGGCGTTTCGGAATGAGTTCAAGCCGTTTCAAAATGACCCTTGACATTGGCAAAAGTGTTTCGAAACGGGTAAGACCGTTTCGATACGGGCTCTTAAATGCACCCCAACGGCTCTTTCTATTTTGGTCTGTTTCGAAATAAGGTCGGGCGTTTCGAAACAGGTGGTTGCAGACTGCATTTATGGAGGTGAGATAACACTCCCAGCGGCTTTATTGATGAATGCAACAACCACAACGGCTAGAAATCAATGAGAAGGTATAAAAGGGACCTCTAAAAGCTCCAGCAACAACTATTGATCCAAAAGCAAACATCCAAACATCAAATCCAAACATTTGTGCCTAAATCCCAATATTGTCTAGAAACCCCAAATTGTATTTTTCATTCTTATCATTTCAATTGGGTTGAGTGCTTGTAATTGGGCTACAATTTGTATTGAGAGATACTTTCTTAGCCAACAAAATCTTTGTTCTATTTGTGTGAGGTTTGGGTTAAATTCTGGGTAGAAAATTAACCGAAAATTGTAAGGGTTACCTCCTTAGCCTAGAAAAGGGGAAGAGAAATTAGTGGAATTGTTGCAAATCCTTAGTGAAGCTAAGGTAGTGGATGTAGAGTTCATTTGGAACTTGAACCACTCTAAAATTCCTTGTCTATCTTTCTAATTTGCAATTTCCACCACCTAAACCTTTAAAAATCCAATTCACCCCCCCTCTTGGTTCATTTCGATCATTCGATCCACTCAACAACTTTGACCCTCAATGTTTGGTTTTGGGTCAAATTGATCCCTCAATGGAGAAAATTGTAACACTAGGAGGGTGCATTAAAGGATCCAAATTGTTAATGCCTAAATTATGAGACACCGGCCAAGGGAGGTAGAGAGGTAGATTAAAGTGATTGAAGGCGGTTTCAGGCAGTTCACTTCGGTTGATTTGCGGCAGAAATCCGCGGATAGTATGGTGGTTGGAACAAAAGATGAGATGGGAGGAGAGAGATGATAGTAATTTCCTAGGTGGTTTTCAGCTTGTTCTTCTTTCTCGGTTTCATGAGTATTTATATCCTCTAAAATTGATGGTGATTGGATGGTGCCAAACGTAGTGACAACCTATGGACGAGTTGGTAGAGATAGGTCCAACTTCCACGTAGGTCATGTGAGTGGAGTGCTTGAGCATTTGACGGTGTTTGTTTTCGAGACCGGGTAGGCCTCAATTTCTTCGTCTCCAGCATTGAAAGGCTCTATGGGCCACCTTCGAAATTGTTGGGTGTATAGTCGTTGGGGTCATTTTCGTATCAGATCTTGAAAGGCTTTTTAACATTGACCCTTGATGTTGTTGGATTTGTAGCTAGTGTTGTATTATTGACTGACTTGAACGATTTGGAATGTATTTGCAAACTTCGTAGCTCATTCTGTAAGGCGTGGATTTGTTGCCTAATCATAAGTGAATTGACCAGATAATATTAAGAATGAGCATATTGGCCAGACTGGTTTAGGTAGTATTGTGGTTCTATGTGCTAACCAGATTGATTATAGGATCTGTAATAAGCTTGGTAAGTGGGTTTGTAAGAACTCTATTGTTATTGGGATTAGGATCCGATTGTCCCATATAGGTTTTGGGGAAAAGAGGGGAAATTGGATTGGTTATGTCAGGGTGTCTGTCGTTGATGATGCATCTTTGACTGATTCCTTTACGGTTGGAAATGTGTTCATGTTCACCGCACAAATTGTTGATGCTTAAATTATGAGACACCAGACAAGGGAGGTGGAGAGGAAGTCCAATGTAACACCCTTAAAAACGGTTTAGTAGTGAAACGAATTTCTGGCGATAAGAACTCATCTTCCGATAATTAAATCTAGTCCTTGAACTTTTGAATTCGACTAATTTTGGGACATTAAAGTTTAATTTGAAGATTTGTGTATTAGTACTCATTTGAATGTCATGTGAAATTAGGTGCTCAAAATATAATTAAAGTTTAGAAATAGTTTTTTTGAGGTAAGGATTAAATTGTGAAATTTTGGAATAAAGGGGCTCTATGTGTGATAAAAGATTGAGAAATCAAAAGGTTGCATGTGGAAAAATGGAGGATTAAGTTTCGAATTAAGCCTTTTTGTCATTAGCGGATAATCACCAAGACAAGTGTATTATATGTAGAGGTGGCAATTGGGTCGTTCGAATCGGTTTTGGTTCGGGTCATTTCGGGTTTGTTTGGAATCAATTTAGATTCGGGTTTGGTTTGGATTTAGTTTGGGTCTATGATAAATCGGGTCTGGTTCAGGTATTGGGTCGGGTCAAAATCGGATCAATTACTTTTGGGTCGGGTCAATATCGGATCGTTTTGGGTCGAGTCAACCTCTAAATTTTCGGGTCAATTCGGTTTGAGTTGGGTATGATTCACAAAGACTTTGTTGATGCAGAAGATTGTGTCGATGAAGGATAGAAAGACTTTAAAGAGTTTAGAGTTTATGATATAATTTATAGGGTTTGGAGTTTATGATATAATCCTAGGTTTTGGACTAAATTACAATAATAAGAGATAAATATAGGTCAATTTTGGATAAAAATAAAATTTTAGGGACTAATTTGAACCAAAATATTATCATATTAAAAATATTAGATTAAATTACAAAATAAATAAATAAAATAGGGGTCACTTTTCGGCTAAAAATTAAACCACGTGGACTAAAATGAAAAAAAATATCATTATATTAAAATTATTATACTAAATTACAAAAATTAGAAATAAATAGGGGCCAATTTTGACTAAAAATAAATTTTTGAGGACTAAAAAATCACAGTGGGACGTGGATTGCTATATACGAAGTCCGAACCGTGGGGATACTTATGACTAAATTGAATTAGACTAAAACTTAAAAATGAATATTAGGACTAAAATATAAAATTGTAAACACGACAAGATCTAAAGGGTAATAATTTCTAATCTAAAAAAAACGGGCGGCTTCTTTCCCTCTAAAATTTTTCATCTCAATTAATATGTTTGAAAGTTGGCACTTGATAACCGTTTTTTTTCCTCTTCTTTTAAGCTATGCTTAAAAATTAATTATTTTAGCATTTTAACTTTAGAAGTTTTTCATTTAAGTCTTAAATTTTTACTTTTAGATTTTAGTTTAATTCAATTGAGTACCAATTTAGGTTAGTTTAATTGAAATTTGTATTTAGTTTTAGAATTCTTTTAATTAGGTATGCAATTTATGCTTATAAGTTTTAATTTAGATCAATTAGATCATAGGTTTAATAAGTTAATTCAGTTCAGCCATATAAAATTTGAATTAATATACACATACCATTTTGATTTTGATGTAAACATGTAAATATGTAATTGTACACATGAAAGTTGAAAACTTTAATTTTAGCTCAATTGTACACATGAAACTTTGATTTAAATATATAATCAAATTCAAATGCATAACATTAACAAGTTGAATCAAAATTAATCTAATAAACCAATAACCTTAAACTAAATTATAGATCATTAATACTAAATGGAAACCATAAATTTTAAGGAATTGAAATTAATCTCATAAACCAATAACCCTAAACTAAACCATAAACAGATAATACTAAACACTAGACTATACACCATAAATCTTAAAGAATCATAATTAATCTCATAAGCCAATAACCTTGAACTAAACCATAAAGCGTTAATAATAAACCCTAAACCTTAAAAATCAAAATTAATCTCAAAAACCTTAAACTAAACCAATAACCCTAAACCATAAACATTATAACATTATAGAAAACAAAAATTTAACTAAAAAATCCTAAATTATAAACCTTAGACCTTAAATCCTAAACATTAAATTCATAAAATAAACTATAAAATGAAATGAGGTACCAATTTGGCAATTTTGAAAGTACAGAAATTGCGAGTCCACTCAGTTCAATGACTGGTTCATGAATTTTACCATAAAATAAAGCCAAAATCAAATTAGGGACCAATTTGAAAATTTCAATTTTTTTAAAAATAGAAAGTCTATTGACCAATTTGAAAAAATTACCATAACTTGAATTATAAATAGATAACAGTGAAAATAATTTATTCATTTATTTTATCTTAGTTTTTGGGTTAAAATCGGATCGATGTTCGGTTCAGCTTTCGGTTTGGGTCCACTCGGTTCAGTTGGAAATCGATTTGGATCCATTTTGGTTTAATAAAAAAATTCGGATCGATTTTGGTTATATTCGATTTATTTCAGATCAAATTTGCGTCATCATGTTTAAGTCAATATCGAGTCTCAGATCAAGTGAATCAGTTCGGGTCTCGTGTCAAGTTTGTCTGGTATAATTATATGCATAAATTAAGTCTAATTAATTAAAAGGAATTTGGTGATATTCAAGGGGAAAACCCACGGCAGCAAGCAATTTAGGGAAGAGAGTATTTTCTTTCCTTGGTTGTCTTCAACCTTCAAACATCCCACCGTTGCCGTCCAAGCTTCCATGGATGCATGGTCATTTTTTACTTCAATTTGGAATACTAAAAATTTAGTCTAAAACCATAGTTGCGCTACCTTCATCTCAAGCTTCAAATTGATGTAGCTTTCCCCTAGCTTTAAGCAAGAGTGTTCTTAATTTCAAATCTCTAAAAGTGAGAACTTGGTTTGAGAACTCAAATTCAAATTTGGAGATTTCCATATGACTTCTTAAGGAGGTTATATTGTCTAGCAATTTCCCCTAATTTTTCTTCAAAAGTAACTTTATATCTTAATCCCTATTCGATTTAAGATTACACGTTATTTGGGGGTTTAGTGAAATTATTGCTTTATTTTCAATGTGTTTGATAATTCATTGTTAAATTTATTGTTAGAATAAACTTTGGTTGGAGAAACCTCAAACCGACTAAAGAAGTCTACAGTTTTCGAGCTTGGAACTATAAATCAGGAAACTCCGTGACTTCAGATATTAGGTGAGTGTAGTTTCAAGTACCAGAATAATTCAATATCATTTTGTTGCATTTTCTCTTTGATTATGTTCATATATGTTTCGAGTCCCAGAACGATTCAGTTTCGGGTCTAGTTCAAGTATTCGGTTTAGGTTCGGGTCTATGTTGATTTCAGTTTAGGTATTAGGTCGGGTCGATTGATTTTTGATTCGGTTGACTTTTACTTCGGTTACTATCGGGTCGGGTTAGTATCGAGTTAATAAGAGATCAATTGGTTTCAGACAAGTTTTCAGGTCGAATTAGGTTTTTACACCCTAAATATCATTTTATATAGCATGTAAATTTGGCGTTTTGGTGAGTTGTGCGACAATTCACATCCCATCTTTTTTTTTATTTTAATATCGTTTCTTTATTTTAAGTTGTCTTCGATTCGGATCCATTTAGTTTCATCGAAAATCAGTTCGAGTTTATTTTTGGTTCAACTAAAATTTGGGTCGGTCTCAGATTAGTTTGTTTCAGGTTTCAGCTTAAATTGGGTAATCGTGTTCGGGTTGATTTCAGGTATTGGGTTAAGTTTGCCAAGTCTAGTTCATATGGGGGACGACCTAGTCTGAGTCAGGTGCTCTTTATGAGGAGAATGATCCTTATGGGGGGAACAATCAAGTATGATTCTGAATTGGGGGTAACCCGAGGTATCGCGGAAGCGAATCCAAGATCATCAAGTCCAGCTTCATTCTTGAGACGCGATGAAAGTGTCACTGCATATTGTCGGCGAGAATGTCACGGACCACAAGCTCAGGTACAAGTAACATGCGTAACAAGCTGCCGAAGAGGTTCTTATAAAGATTTTAGGCTTGAAGAGACTATTAGACTGTCCTGATCCATGGAAGGGTTCTAGGAGACTTCTCCATCAACACCTATGTGAACACACCATGTGAACATAGAAGATATTTTTCTTAGATAAAGATTAGAATTTAGGAAATATGTCGATTGTCTACAAAATGTGGGTGGTAGGTTTCGAACGTAACCGTCAATGTAAATTAGTAGAGACCGTTAAATATAAAGGGATTCAACTATAAATAGAGTCATTCTCACCTTAAGAGTAATCAAGACATTTACTATAAAAAATTTTTGTTGTGTTCTTTTTTGTTCTCAAGTGATATTTTTTAGTTTTATTAGTCATTCTTTAGTAATAAAAAAAGTAATTATTTGTTCAAATTTATGTTGAGGGTTAGAAAGTATCGTTTAAACAGTTTTCGAAAACACCATAGCTTGGGGAGTTTGCCATGGATCAAGATAATAATGAATCAATTTTTTTATGTCTCGGGGTTTGGTGGATTATCTTCTTGGAGTTGCAAATTCTGTTTCTTGATCATCTTCACCGTACTATTGCAACTTCAACATTTTTTATTAGTGAGGTAAAACGAAATATATAATGATTTTGGTCACATAATGAATGCACGCTTGTACATATTGGTTCAGAGTGAAAATGCTGATTGGTTGGAGCCATTTTCTATATTCATAGAGGGAATAAGGATTATCACTGAAGCTAACATGGCCAGGGATTCAAAGGGTAATTACAGTAGATTACATACAGTTTCAGGTCCACTCCCCATTCCCTTATCATCAGACTTAATCTAATTTGTAAACTCCCGAATAGTCTGCTCTAAAACCATTTCAATATACAGGCGATGTGTTTGATTTTTTTTTTTGATCATACAGGCGATGTGTTTGATTCAATTTGATGATTGCAGACTTTCGAATTCGGATCTTTTCCCTTTTCTTAATCTACTAGAGCCTGAGGATAATGTCGATGCGACTTTACTACTCGGACAAGAATCGAGCTGAATAAAAATGGGTATGGGTATTGAGTTTGGGTCGGGAGAGAAACCGGTCACTTTTGCTTCTTTTTTTTTGAAAGGTAGTATTTCTATTCCAATTAAAAGGGACATACACAGTTGTTTCTCCTCATTAAAAAACCTCCATAATCCTAAATGGAGGAAAAAGAGTGAGAAACAGACTGTGTTTACAACTCGAAACTTACAAGGGGTACAACACTAGAACTACAATGTGCTTCTCCACGTACAAAACTTACTCAACACAGCTTTAGAGCTTAAGCATGCAGACAACTGGTCACAAAGCAAACAAACCATTCTTGTAACAGATCAAAGGCAAAATTCGAATACCATAGTTGCGAGGGACACCATCGGCCGCCACCAATATGACCTAACAATTGATAAAACCCTCCTTAAATCTTTCGGTTTCCCATGTTTCAAATTATTTGAACCATTTTCTTGTTCTTAAAGCGATATGCCATTGACACTGATGAGGAATAAGATGAATTTGAATGGTAACAAACAATAAGACATATAATATAATTGGTGATTTTTAACACAAACATGTGCTTGGTGCAGTGGTTAAAGTGTTGCCTTTATCAACTCAAGTTCGATTCTCACCTAAAGCAAGTTTGGGGATTTTTTTTTCCTCCTCCAATAAGGTGTTGACACGTGTCACCACCTAATTAATTTATTTTATTAGTTTAAAATTAGGACTAAATTGAAAGAATGTGTAAATAATAAGGACCAAATGTGTGATTATACCTTTAATTTTTTAACTGTCTCGTCACCTTCCGTTAGCCCATTAACGGCTGGTGGTCACATTGATCAAATTTCAATAGTTTGGGAGGTCAATTGAGTTGATTTTTTTAATGTGGTCATTTTAATACATTTACCATAGTATGGTGGTCATTTAGTTAGTTTACCCTTAAACTTTTGCTCACCCATTTTGAAATTTATAATTTATGGTCAATTTTATTTTCGTTTAGTAAAGATTTAGTCGCTGAAATGTTAGAAATTGTTAGTTTGATAAAGTGGTACGTTAATAAAAATATAATTTTAATTTAATCTTTGAATTTTAAATAAAATATTAATTTAACTCTAAAATTTAGATAAAACATCAATATAACCCTTAAATTTTAAATAAAATATTAATTTGAGTCTTAAATTTTTAAACTCTGATTGTCGTTTATAGCCGCCATCTTCAAATTTTATACTTAATTTGTTCATAATTAAAAAAAACATTTCTTCACCACTCATCTTCTTCATTTTCTCATCCCTCTATTTCCCTTAAAAATCAAACTTTATCCTAGAAAAAAAAAACACAAAAAACTTAATGATGCGATCTTAATCTGTCACTTACTGTTAATCACCAAGATTAATTCTAAAGGAGTTCTACCTTCATCTTTTATTATCTTATATATACATTATACATTATTATAAGCATGCATATATTTCTTAGAATATGCTTAAACTGTCATATCATTTATCATATTCTATGATTTGATATTCATGCATAACATATAATCCACATGTTTATATTCATGCTTATGTTAAAGTTATTTTATGCATATCTTATGGTATATATCTTTGCATATGTTTTAGGTTGCATTTGCATTCATACTAAGCGTGCATCATGTCTATGATATTGTCCTTAGCTTATTTTACTATCTTACATTATAAGTATTCATTACGTGTTTCTATTTTTGTTTGAAGGTTATATTCAGCTCACCTTAGCTCATCTAGTTCAATTCTAGCTCAATCAATTCAGCCCAGCTCATTCAAGCTTCGTTTAGTTCGAGATAGCTCAAAGGACTACAAGAGAAGCTCACCTAGCTCAAGTCAACTCGTGGAAGCTCAACTACAAAGTATAGCTTGTTCAGCTAGGAGTTCAACTCATTTTAGCTCACCCCTAATTCAACAAGCTCATCTCAGCTCGAGCTTCATAGGTCAATTCATCACCCAAGGGGCATGTTCCTCCCAAAAGACATGTCTATCACCCTTGGAGGGAACATCAAAGTGGCGCCAATTCTTTTGGAGGAAAAGCATATTTGAGCGGCAAATTACATTTGGAGGGAGGCACTATTCGGTCGAATAGATGCACCAGTCTTGGAGGGAGACACAAGCACCACCAAATAGATACATGGCCCTTCGGCCGAACCCCTTTGTAAATTATAAATAGGGTCATTCGGTCAACTTTCTACACAACTCATCTCTTGAAATATATATATTTACTTTGTGAGTTTATCTCTCAAACTTTTTTCTTTTTAAGAATTTTATCAACTTATCAAGCTTTGCTTGTGGCGTCACATTTCCTATCCACCTTGATACTTCAGATTCTTGATTATTTAATCAACGGGTTCAAGTCCTTTCTTACCACTCTCAAAGTGAGTTATTTAAGGTTCGGGTTATGCTTATATAACATAGTTTCTTCTTTTAACTTCTTTGAGTACTTTCATCATCTTTCCTTCTTTTCCTTTTTACCCTTTCATTCTTTGACCTTAATGGAACCATCACCTCCATCCTTTTCAACCATTCCCTTAGAAACACCACGCATCCATACTTTGGCACCCCGCATTTCCATCATCATTTCAACTTCAAAGCATTAGGAGGCACAAAGCTTACTTGCTTTCTACGGTCGAGAAACAATCAAGTTTCTTTCAACAACATCAATTCGAGAGTAATAGCGTATCACTTAATCATATCACCATCCTCAACAACATCGAAAGTATCCATATTTAATCTTAAAATGAGGAAGAAACTAAGCAAAGTTTTCAGAGATCTGAAAAAAAAACTACAAAATTTTTATTCTCACTTTTTTGTTGCTTGGTTGTGTTAGCATTTTAACAAACACATGGTAGGCATTCTATCGATGGTTCAAGAAGGTGCACGCGTACAGCTAAGCTCAAGTGAGACTGGTCAACTATCGACAACTGCCCTAAACATTACCCTCAAACTGTCAAGCCCTCTCCATCCCAACTTCAACAAAAAAAAATTCACCATCAAGCTCCAAGCACCATTGCACCAATCTTCGTCACAATAATTCGTGAAAATCATCAAACCCAAGAGAACAGTAAGCTAAAAAAAAGGAAAGTAAGGGATGGCGTCTGATAGTTGGCCATTATTTTTGGAAGGTTTTCTAAAAAATTTAAACCATATAAGTAGAGGGAATGGAGAGCAATTTGTCGCCCAGTTTCAGTTATTAGAATTGTCACCGACGTGGATAACAATTGACGGAGACAATATGGGATTGAAGGGAAAGAACGATCGTGTAATACAGTGAGTTGGATTGGCTGGACCAAATTAATAATGTTTATAAATTAAACCATTATTTTTCTCGTCGGCGACGACGACGAGCGGCAGCTGGAGACAATGGGTTAAATTGATGTTAAATTTAAAATTTAAGGGTTAAATTGATACTTTATCTAAAGTTTAGAATTAAATTGATATTTTATTTAAAATTCAAAGGTCAAATTAAAAGTTAACCCCTTTTATTAAGTGTTACATCATCAAACTAACAACATTTAATATTTTAGTGATCAAATTTTTACTAAACAAAAAAATGTAAATGATCATAGATTATAATTTTTAAAATCGATGAGTAAAAGTTTAAAGGTCAAAAATCAAAAGTGATCAATGCAGTAGTTTACCCATTACTTAAATGGTATTAATAAAGCCGCTAACTGTTAAAAGCTAATGAAAAACTAATGTGGTAGTTAAAAATGATATAATTACACCTTTAGTCTTTATTATTTACACATTTTATCAATCTAGTCATAATTTTAATCTCATTTAATAAATTTAGTTCATTTGACATTTATTTTTATGTTGGACATATATAATTAGTCATGTACGCACCAATTAAACATAGATTGATACTATATTAATATCATTTTTATAAATTTGTCAAAAACGAAGGAAATCAAAACTTCACATATCCTTTATTTTAAAAAAACTTCACATATCCAATTGACTAAAATCAAAATTAATGTATAGTACTACACATTAGATTGACCATTTAATTTTAAACTTGATTTGACCTATAAAATTTAGGTTATAATCTTTGATTTGCGGCGTGCTCATCATACATATTGGCACAGCCCAATATTCTATGGTCGGACTGTCCACACACCAAAGGGGCTACGAGTGCGCACAGCCCACAAATCATCAAGGCTGAGTCCGCACGAAGTGTAACACCCCAAAAATTACGTCTAAATTGTAAACCTTAGATTCGCAAAATCCTTAATTTAAAAACCCTAATTTTGAAATCCCTAATTGAAAACTCTAACAATTGAGAATTTTTAGTTCAGAACCCTAATTTTATATGAGGGACTAAATAAGAGCTTTTATCAAACTTAAAACCTAATGTGATTTTTTTTAAAAGTATAAGGACTGACTCCATAAATAACCCATTTATCAAATTGAATTTCAATTCTCATCCCACTCTTCTCTTTTTTAAAAAATTTGTTTAATTTTTTTTTTCAACCTTTTAAATTCAAATTGAATTCTAATTCCCCATTTTCTCACAGCTGAATTGATTATCCTTTTTTCAATTTAAATTCTTCTTCTTCTTCTTCTTCTTCTTCTTCTTCTTCTTCTTCTTCTTCTTCTTCTTCTTCTTCTTCTTCTTCTTCTTCTTCTAAACCTAATTTGTTTAGATTACCACCGCTCAACTATATATATATATATATATATAGTCATAGTTACTACGTACATAAATAAACCTAAGCATTAAGTTTTAAAGTGTTGTCGCTCTTAGTTGTTTCCATGCTTTATGAAATCCTCTCGGATTGACATTGCCATCACCTTACATCGAAGCCGCAATCGCCCTTTATTCGTCGTTAGAGCTTTATTTTTGCGAGGTGTGTTTTCTTACTGTGCTACATGTTTTCTATGTATTGATGCATTATGGTTTGTATGGTTGACATCACATGCATATGATTTCAGAATGTGTTTTAAGTATGATTTATGAAACATCGGATTTACGGAACTATGATTTATGAATTTATGGATTTATGGACTACGATTTACGAATTATGTTTATGGAATATCAGATTTATGGAATTGGTTTTTATGAAACTTGAATTTTAAACATCATATGTGTATGAGCATGGGTTGAGATTTGTAAGGAGGAAGTTCAGTGGTTTCACCCTTCGGGCTGAATTCTACTTTCGGATAAGTGGTTCCACTTTCGGGTTGAGTTCCACTTCAGATTGGTGACAATGTAGAGAGTGATTCTGGGGAACCTTACTCTTCGGACGGCGATGTAGTTGGGTCCATTGCATTACGCTTGTGATATTATATCATGTTTTTTAAAGAATTTTAAGAAAATATTACTATATTTTTACGACTATGATTTTCTTGCACTTTAGACACACACTAAGCTCTTTAGCTTACACCCCCATAGTTTTCTCTTACAGATACCTTGAATTCTAGGCGACTTGGTACTTGGAGGATCTTTTTATTTTATCGAATCTATTTTATCTTAAGTATGGACATACTTTACTTTCAGGAATATTTTATTATTAAGATTATTTTGGGATTTTGATGTAATTTTAGATTTGGGGCTTAGTATTTTCATCATGTATTTTCATACTTTAAATTTGAATGTTTTATTTAAATTATAAGATTATTATTTTAACGTTTATATTTTATAAATATCGAGACACTTTATATTATCATTAGAAATAATTTATTTTATGCTATTTTAATATATTATAATTTGAATTAGTTTCTTGAGGGTAAAGTTTTCAAACGTGACTTCCTAAATTCAGCTATTTCTTTTGGGCCGAGTTTAGGGGTTACATTTAGTGTATCAGAGCCTAGGTTCAACCCTCGGACTGTGTGGCTCACATAAAATTTTAAGCCGAAAATGATTTTTGCATGCTTATTAAATATTTTGGGGTAAAATGGGAATTTTTGATAAATTTATTATTTTAAAGAATTAAAGATATGTTTTGAATAGAAACTCGAAGTACCAACTCTAATTCTAAGATTGTCCCTATTGTATATAGATAACTATGCCACCTCGTATGAGCTCTAGACTTAGTGATCGATCGTGATCATATTCGTTCTTATGAATTTGAGATTAAAGTCTATCTGAAAACACTGTGTTGTCATTCATAACCAGATCCAAAATGCTCTTTTAAGCTTCTATCTAAATATTCATGCTTTTGGGAATCTACGTCAAGTCTGAAAAATTTTGAGGACAAATTTTTTTTAGGGTGGTAGAGTTGTAACACCCCAAAAATTACGCCTAAATTGTAAACCCTAGATTCGCAAAACCTCTAATTTAAAAACCCTAATTTTGAAATCCCTAATTGAAAACCCTAACAATAGAGAATTTTTAGTTCAGAACCCTAATTTTCTATGAGGGACTAAACAAGAACTTTTATCAAACTTAAAACCTAATGTGAATTTTTTTAAAAGTTTAAGGACTGACTCCATAAATAACTCATTTATCAAATTGAATTTCAATTCTCATCCCACTCGTCTCTTTTTTAAAAAATTTGTTTAATTTATTTTTTTTCAACCTTTTAAATTCAAATTGAAGTCTAATTCCCCATTTTCTCACAGCTGAATTGACTATCCTTTTTCAATTATTATTATTATTATTATTATTATTATTATTATTATTATTATTATATTCTAAACCTAATTTGTTTCGATTACCACCGATCAACTATATATATATATATAGTCATAGTTACTACGTACAGAAATAAACCTAAGCCTTAAGTTTTAAAGTGTTGTCGCTCTTAGTTGTTCCCATGCTTTATGAAATCCTCTCGGATTGACATTGCCATCACCATACATCGAAGCCGTAATCGCCCTTTATTCGTCGTTAGAGCTTTATTTTTGTAAGGTGTGTTTTCTTACTATGCTACATATTTTCTTTGTGTTGATGCACTATGGTTTGTACGATTGACATCACATGCATATGATTTCAGAATGTGTTTTAAGTATGATTTATGAAACATCGGATTTACAGAACTATGATTTATGGATTTATGGACTATGATTTACGAATTATGTTTATGGAATATCATATTTATGGAATTGGTTTTTATGAAACTTTAATTTTAAACATCATATGTGTATGAGCATGGGTTGGGATTTGTAAGGATGAAGTTCAGTGGTTTCACCTTTCGGGCTAAATTCCACTTCGGATTGGCGGACGTAGGGAGGAGGTTATGGGAACCTTTCTCATTTTTGGCGGACGTAGTTGGGTGCATTGCATTACGCTTGTGATATTGTATCATGTTTTTTAAAGAATTTTAAGAAAATATTACTATATTTTTACGACTATGATTTTCTTGCACTTTAGAGACACACTAAGCTCTTTAGCTTACACCCACATAGATTTCTCTTACAGATACCTTGAATTCCAGGCGACTTGGTACTCGAAGGATCTTTTTATTTTATCGAATCTATTTTATCTTAAGTATGGACATACTTTACTTTCGGGAATATTTTATTATTAAGATTATTTTAGGATTTTGATGTAATTTTAGATTTGGGGCTTATTATTTTTATCATGTATTTTCATACTTTAAATTTGAAAGTTTTATTTAAATTATAAGATTATTATTTTAACGTTTGGATTTTATAAATATCGAGACACTTTATATTATTATTAGAAATAATTTATTTTATGCTATTTTAATATATTATAATTCGAATTAGTTTCTTGAGGGTAAAGTTTTGAAACGTGACTTCCTAAATTTGGCTATTTCTTTTAGGTCGGGTTTAGGGGTTACACGGAGCATATTACCTGACACCTTAGGGCCGAGACGAGCACCTTCCAAGCACACCAAGGGACCACAACCAACACCCGGCCCAGCCATCATCACCTAGGGGCCGAGTCCAACACACCCCGCGCCACACAATGGGTTCCATTTGAGGCATTGGGCTTGTTCCACACCAATCCGCCCAAGGCTGCCCACAAGCCCGATTCAGCCCACATCTTGGAGAATGCTCATCCTTTGGAGCAACACAAACATGGAAAGGAACATGCCAACAACAATTACCCAATCCATGGTGATTTGTCTCCCCACACACAAGGCAACTATCCACAAAGATAAGGAAGGTTTGTTGTATTCCAAATCCTTTCCTTTCTTAGAGAGCTAGGCTTAATCTTGACCTTCGGATCAATTCTTTTGTAACCGTTAGATCGGGAGGTGCTAGCCTATAAATAAAGACTTCACCCCAACCTTTGTATTCATTCATTTTCATTGAGAAATAAAGGAACAAGCATTCACTCCATCCTTTCTAAGTTCTTTGTTTTGCTTCCGCATTCTAATCGGGCTTTGCTTGGTTTTCTAGGTTGACTTGATCACCTATATTCCATTTTCACGACCAAGGTCGCACGGTGCTAGCCCTTCGAGACCTAGCCCCATGACAAGTGGTATCATAGCCACATTTTCAGCAAAGAAGAGTCCAAAATGACAAACCCGAGTGGTGCTACCGCGGTCCCAACAGAGACCGTTGAGACCCGTTCCGACAAAACCAAGAGGGCGAGTTCGAGGGATGCAATTTCTTCATTGCAAGACAAAGTCACACGGTTGGAAGTGTTCACGAAAGAGTCGACGGAGAAAGCCGATGATATGAACGACCGACTAGAGGAGTTGGAGAACCGTGGTGATCGTCTTAAGGAAGATTTCCAAAAACTCTTCGATGAGACCATAGAGAATTTGGAGTTTCAAAATGGATCCCTCAAGGCCGAGTTGATTGATTTCAAAGAGGTTGTGAGCATGCTCAAGAGTGAGCTCTCCATCTACAAATCTGTCGTAACGAGTGGCGTGATGGCTAGCCCATCGATGGTGCTAGCAGATGTCCCTAAGCCGAGGCTTTTCAAGGGGGCGAGATTTGCCCAAGAAGTGGAGAACTTCTTGTGGGGACTTGAGCAGTACTTTAAGGCGTCCGGCATCATGACCGATGTCGACAAGGTAAGTACCGCGTCAATATATTTATCTGACCTTGCTTTGCTTTGGTGGCGTCGCAGATGTTCGGCTGAGAAACGAGGGGGCACATCCTTGGAGACTTGGGCTGATTTTCAAGAGGAATTCAAGCAACAATTCTACCCCGGAGATTCTGAAAAGGAGGCCCAATCCAAGCTTAGGAAACTCAAGAAAGAAGGATCGATCCAAGATTATGCGCGGGAGTTTAGCGAGCTGCAACTCCAAATTCCTGATCTAAGTGAGAAAGACGCCCTATTCCACTTCATGGATGGTGTAAAGCCGTGGGTATGCACCGAGCTAGAGCAGAGAGACGTGAAAGAACTCTCCAAGGCCATTGCTGTTGTCGAGTCATTGAAAGATCATAGTGCCAACCGAAGTGATTCCAACAAACCGAAGGCGAGACACAACAAACATGGTGACAAATCAACAAGTTCCAGGGGCGAAAAGGACGGTAATGGAAAACACTCCCACAACAAATCCAAACGGTTCGTGAGGCCGTGGGAGAAGAGGGATTGTGGTTCAGTCAAGTGCTTCCATTGCGATGAGCCGCACTTCATCAAGGACTAGCCAAAGAAGGCCGCCCTTTTAGCCATCAAAGGTGACGGTAATTCAAATGAGCAAGCCGTTCAACTTGGCACAATCGTTAGCTCTCTTCAAATCAAGTTGAGTCACAAGAAGAAGGGGCTCATGTTCGTTGAAGTGACGATTGCGGGCAAGCAATTGAGCGCGTTAGTGGACACCGGAGCATCTGAGGTGTTCATGTCCGAGGGAGCCGCCGAGAAGCTTGGCCTTCATGTGGAGAAGGCAAGCGGATGGATCAAGACGGTCAACTCCAAGGAAAAACCCATTGCCAGAGTAGCAAAGCGGGTAGAGCTTCGACTTGGAAGTTGGACGGGACGCGAGACCATCAAGGTAATCCCTTTAGACGACTATGATTTAGTCATTGGCTTATCTTTTTTGGATCGGATTAATGCGCTTCTCTTGCCATTTGCCGATTGTTTGTGTACACTCGACTGTGCACACCAATGTGTGGTGCCCATGAGTCGAGAAGAGGTGTACAAGCCAAGATGTTGTCCTCCATCCAATTCAACAAAGGTGTGCGAAAGGAGGAGGAGTCCTACCTTTCCGTGCTCAAGGAGGACGAGACCATTGAAGCCGAAGAGTTCCCCGAAGCCGTGGGACAAGTTCTTGAGGAGTTCAAGGACACGATGCCTTCCGAGTTGCCGAAGGCGTTGCCACCCAAGAGAGAGGTGGACCACAAGATCGAGTTGATTACGAATGTCTAGCCGCCCGCCAAGGCTCCGTATTGGATGGCTCCACCGGAGCTAGAAGTGCTTCGAAGGCAATTGAGAGAGCTCTTGGATGCGGGTTACATCCGACCTTCCAAGGCGCCTTATGGTGCACCAGTGCTTTTCCAAAGGAAGCACAATGGGAGTTTACGAACGTGCATCGACTATCGCGCATTGAACAAACTCACGGTGAAGAACAAGTACCCGATCCCATTGATCGCGGACTTGTTTGACCAACTTGGGAGCGCAAGATGGTTCACGAAGCTCGACCTTCGCTCGGGCTACTACCAAGTGCGGATCGCCAAGGGAAACGAGCCCAAGACAGCATGCACTACGAGCTATGGTTCTTACGAGTTTCTCGTCATGCCCTTCGGCCTCACCAACGCACCAGCCACATTTTGCACGCTAATGAACAAGGTATTACATCCTTTCCTTGATCGTTTCGTGGTGGTTTATCTAGATGATATAGTGATTTATAGTCCCACTTTCGAAGAGCATATAAGGCACTTGAGAAAGGTTTTGTCGGTGCTTCAGGACAACCAGCTATACATCAAGAGGGAGAAGTGTGCTTTCGCCCAACGAGAAGTGCCATTCCTAGGCCACATCATCAGAGGAGGAACCATCTAGATGGACAAGAGTAAGATCTGGGCCATCGACGAGTGGGAGCCTCCCACCAAAGCCACTGAGCTACGCTCGTTCCTCGGGCTAGCCAACTATTATCGGAGGTTCGTCCACGACTATTCCCACATTGCCACGCCCCTAACCGAGCTACTAAAGAAGGACAAAGAGTGGGCGTGGGATGCAAGTTGCCAAGAGGCCTTCGAGAGGCTTAAGCGAGTCATGGTAAGTGAACCAGTGTTAGTCCTACCCGACCACACCAAGGCCTTTGAGATCCACAGCGATGCATCGGATTATGCAATCGGCGGAGTGCTCATGCAACAGGGGCACCCCATAGCTTTCAAGAGCTCCAAGCTAAACGAAACTGAGAGACGATATATCGTTCAAGAGAAAGAGATGACCGCCGTAGTCCATTGCTTGCGCACGTGGAGACACTACGTTTTGGGTTCGAGGTTTGTTGTCTATACCGATAATAGTGTAATAAGTTATTTTCTAACCCAAAAGAAGTTATCTCCTAAAGCAGGCTAGGTGGCAAGACTTTCTAGCGGAGTTCGACTTTTCCATGGAGCATAAGCTGGGAAAAGCCAATACTTAGCCAATGCCTTAAGCCGAAAGGCATCACTTGCTGCCATTAGCCAACCCGAGGGTGACCTGCTAGAGAGCATCAAGGAAGGGCTTCTCCACGACCCTTCCGCCAAGGCATTGATCGAGCATGCCAAGGAGGATAAATCCCGACGATTTTGGGTTAAGAGTGGGCTACTTTACATGTGAGGACAATGCCTCTATGTTCCATACTACAACAACCTACGAAGGCAACTCATGAAGGAGTGCCACGATTCAAGATGGGCAGGCCATCTGGGGATGCATCGCACCTTAGCGATGATTTCCGAGAGGTACTATTGGCCCAATATGAGTGACGACGTCGAGGCTTACGTCAAGACTTGTCTTATATGTCAATAAGACAAGGTCGATGCCAAGAAACCAATGAGCTTACTTCAACCATTGCCCATACCCGAGAGGCCATGGGAAAGTATTTCCCTTGATTTATTATCGATTTACCTAACATTGACAACATTTCTAGTATCATGGTTGTGGTTGACAGGTTTTCAAAATATGCCACCTTCATACCCGCCACCAAAGTTTTCCCAGCCGAGGAGGTTGCCTGCTTGTTTTTCAAGCACGTGGTCAAGTATTAGGGGATCCCAAAGACCGTCGTGAGCGATCGAGACACCCGCTTCACTGGCAGATTTTGGACCGAGCTCTTCAAGTTAATGGGATCAAACTTGAATTTGTCAACGGCCTTCCATCCCCAAACAGACGGACAAACCGAAAGGGTGAATGCATTGCTCGAGATCTACTTACAGCACTATATGAGTGCCACACAAAGGGACTGGCCGAAACTATTGGACGTGGCCCAATTCTCGTACAACTTATAAAGGAGCGAGGCAACAAACTGTAGCCCATTTGAGATTGTGAACGACCAACATCCTCTCACTCCCAATAGTGTTTTGACCAAGTACGATGGGCCAAATCCAGCCGCCTACCACTTCACAAAGGCATGACAAAAAGTCTGAGACTTAGCCCAAGCGTGCCTTCACAAGGCCGCCAAGCGAGCAAAGAAGTGGGCCGATCAAAAGCGAAAGGGACTCCAAGTTTCAGGTAGGGGACTTAGTTCTTGCAAAAT
This sequence comes from Hibiscus trionum, assembly GCA_030270665.1. Lineage (NCBI taxonomy): Eukaryota > Viridiplantae > Streptophyta > Magnoliopsida > Malvales > Malvaceae > Hibiscus > Hibiscus trionum. Next base: position 72,868,677 of record BSYR01000003.1, on the reverse strand, counting down.
TAAATCTAACACTTCGCAATTCTTCTGTCCATAGGGCGCTCATTAGGAGATACGAAGGGTCATACCGAGTGGTGAAGCGCGTAGGTAAGGTGGCGTACAAGTTGGAGTTGCCACCCGAGCTTCGAGCCCACCCCGTCTTTCACATCAACATGCTCAATCCGTACCACGAGGATGCCGAAGATCCGGAGCGGAGTAGATCGAGTCGAGCACCAGTTGGAGTCAAAGTCTCCTTCGAGAAGGAGGCCCAAGAGATTCTAGCGGACCGAGTGATTCGACGACCAGGCCATAGACCAAGACACGAATACTTCGTGCTTTGGAAAGGACTGCCCGAAGCCGAGGGCAGTTGGGAGCTTGCCGAAGACCTACGGCAGTTCAAGGACAAGATAGCTTATTTCCATCAAGACCGAGCGACAAGGGCGTCGCTCAATTTAGTGTGGGGGAATGTCACAGCCCAACATCCCATGGTCGGACTACCCACACACCAAGGGGGCCACGAGTGCGCACAGCCCACACACCATCAGGGTCGAGTCCGCACGGAGCATATTACCCGACACCATGGGGCCGAGACGAGCATCTTCCAAGCACACCAAGGGGCCACAACCAACGCCCGACCCAGCCATCATCACCTAGGGGTCGAGTCCAACACACCCCGCGCCACACAATGGGTTCCATCTTAGGCATTGGGCTTGTTCCACACCAATCCGCCCAAGGCTGCCCACAAGCCCGATTCAGCCCACATCTTGGAGAATGCTCATCCTTTGGAGCAACACAAACATGGAAAGGAACATTCCAACAACAATTACCCAATCCATGGTGATTTGTCTCCCCACACACAAGGCAACTATCCACAAAGATAAGGAAGGTTTGTTGTATTCCAAATCCTTTCCTTTCTTAGAGAGCTAGGCTTAATCTTGACCGTCGGATCAATTCTTTTGTAACCATTAGATCGGGAGGTGCTAGCCTATAAATAGAGACTTCACCCCAACCTTTGTATTCATTCATTTTCATTGAGAAATAAAGGAACAAGCATTCATTCCATCATTTCTAAGTTCTTTGCTTTGTTTTCGTGTTCTAATCGGGCTTTGCTTGGTTTTCTAGGTTGACTTGGTCACCTATATTCCATTTTCACGACCAAGGCCGCACGGTGCTAGCTCTTCGAGACCTAGCCCCTCGAGACCTAGCCCCGTGACAATATGCTTTTGATTCTACATTTCTCTATTCGAGCTTAAAACCTAGCTTCTTTTCTAAATTATGAGAATTTTTTTCGCATTGTTTTCCTTTGATTTGTTATCTCATTTGCCGACTATAGCCAATTTCATAATTAAGGGCTGGAGGGGTGGTCGCCCGCAAAAAATTGAAATTCTTAGGCGATTTTAAAGAATTTTAAAATTTTTCTATGTATTTTTTATTAAAAAAATTTGCCCCCTAAATTTTTATAAGTTTGTTCTCTAAAAATTTATAAGTTGACCTCCTAACTTAAAGTTCTGCATCCATCCCTGCTCATAATTGTTACTTGATTGCCGTTGGTGCAGAGGCGAACTAATGTGGGGCCTTGGCCCCCTAAAATTTATATTTAAAAAAGGTCTTAATCTGAATTGGGCTATATTACACCAAAAACCCATACGTGGCAACAATTTTCAGAATAACGAAGTTATTGATCGTATATTTTTAGTAAACATTTAGTTTGAGTTCATAGTACTGGAAATTCTCTTTCATATGACACCAATATGGGCAATTTCCGTCCATTCTAAACCAACCTAAATTCACTTAGAAAGCGGTATCCTAGTTTGTTTTTTGAATGGATTTGCCTTTAAAAAACGTGATAGACTTGGTTTATTAATCGAATAATAGTAATAAAAAACAAAATTAAATATAAATTAGAAAAGTATAAAAAAGAAATTACTAAAGAAAATTAAAATTTCGTAATTACAAAATAAAAAAAGTATGTCTTTCATAAATATAATTAAAACATAATTAAATATAAATTTGAAAAAGGCCCTAATGATGTCTATGTCCACCCGTTCCGTAGTGGGGTGCATTACGATCCCGTGGCGGATTCCTTCGAATGACATGTGCTCCAGGGTTGTTCTCATCATCATCAGTATCATCATCGTCGGCTCCAAAGATGTCCTCGAAACGTTGACTCCTACGGGGACCGGGGCAGGTGGAGAACAAGCTAGTCGGCGGCGTATGTTGGATAATGTTGTAGTCGAATTGTGATGCCAATAGTGGAACATCGATCACCGGAGAACCACTCATCGGCATGGAGGGACGATAGGCATCTGAGAAGCCGAACTCGGGTGGAGGCCTCATCTGCTGAAACATAGAAGGACCAGTGAAATTCTGAAACGCTGTTCTAGAAAATGATGCCCATGCAGTGTCAGTTCGCGGTCTCGGATCGTGATGCCTCGACTGGCTCTGGCTCTGGCTGGGTCGACATTGGGGGCATGGGCGATTTTGGGGAGGCACCTCAATTTCTCACTCGTGCTCCTCCGGAGTAAGTATATGCGACTTCCCATTATGGAGATTCCAATGAAAATAATCAAAAGTGACGGACATGGCCCAATCCAAAATGGGTGCGAGGATGGGCGGTCGACTGACATATCGGTCCATCCATTGCTGGACCCAGTCAGCGTGATGATGGCACCAATAAATTTCTATCTTCCCCTGCCGCGTCAACCGATGTAATTCGTCCAAATTAGGGGGCAGATGCAAAACCCCTTGGATGTACCCAAATTGTCACAAAACATGGTCTGTAGGATGCCACTTGACAATTTCGTAGTTGATGAGTGACACTCGCAGCAACCATGCGTGAGAGGACTGCACAATGTCTGGCGGATCGCAAGACAAGCGTACGAAGTCCACACGAACTGAAAAATTTTAATTGAACGTTAGTTATATGAAATTGGATTAGAGAAATAATATGAAGAACTACAAATAAATTTTCAGATTACCATATTGTGGCGCATCTTGTCGATCACAAGCTTGTAGTCCCGCTGATTGGTTAGCAGTCCTTGGTGGGTGAGTGCACCGCCCCACCTATCATTAATGGAAAATAAATAAAATCGTTAAAAAATTATTAAAAATATATTCAATGAAATAATTTTAATAGTACCTCCGAAGAAGTGGAAATATGTAGTGGGTGGGCTGTCTAGGCTGCGAGCTTAAAAATGGCATCCGAAACCCAGTCCAAGATTGAATGAGCAAAAGACATCCTCTGATTACTTGTCTGTCAGGGTCCACGGTTCTGCAAAGCTCCTTGAACAGAAAGCCCAAGACCGCTGCTCCCCAACATTTTGCTCTTGATTTCGCAAAATTAATTAGATGATACAGCCACATGACATGCACTTTGTTGTGGGATTTATCAGGCATCACAATCCCTCCAATAATGTGTAATATGTGGGCACGAGCAAACCGCTGTAAAAATATATAATAAAAATATTTTAGTAAAAAAAGGTACGAAATATATAAAAAAATATTTAAATTATTAAAAAACACGAAATATATAATAAAAAATATTTACCCATTTTGTTTCGTCATCCGCATCGGGAGAGGACTGAAAACTCTTGGTCTAAAAAAGTTATGAAGATTTTGCCACCGTCGAACGTGTTCGGCACCGCTCCCAACAGGTCACCACATAGGGTTGGCCAGTGACCATCGACTATACCGGTAATAAGATCGTCGTCCGTAGGCAACCCAAGACGGTATGCGACATCTTCTAGTATAATTGTCGCCTCGCCACACAGAAAATGAAAGGTGTGTGTCTTTGGCCTCCATCGTTCAATTAAGGCGTTAATCAGAGGACGATTCAACTTCATACCGCCCACGATTTTTGCGACGTTACTAAGACCAGCTTCCTCAATGAACGACATAATCTCCGAATCCGGCGCGACGGTGATACAATTGACGTATAACGGCAATGCGCGTTCGTAGTGCTTGAAAAAAATAAAATAGTAAATAAAAAATAGAAAAAAAAATAAAATAAGGTAAAAAGTTAAAAAATATAAAGAATATTACCTCATTAGTGGTCCTCCAGTAGTCGAACACGTGTTGCTGGTCTAGTCGCAATAAACCTGCCATTTATATCGAGTATAAAAAATATTAGAGTAGAAGAAGAAGAACTCGCTTTGTGATTTGTGTGTGGGGTAGGGACCGGCTATTTATAGAAAAAAATCGCGCCCCTGTGAAGCGATATTAAATAGAACTCGCATTCTACTAAACTTGATATCCTAAAGAACTCGCTTTACACAGGACGCGAGTTCCATTTAAGAGACGCGGAATTGCAACAGGCGCGTACACTGAACGGGCAGAGAGGGCCTCGCGTTCTGCAGAGCGCGAATTTTCGAAGAACTCGCTCTTCGTAGGACGCAAGGTCACATGATTTTTAAATTGAGAGTCTATATAATATATATATATATATATATATATATATATATATTAATAAATAATAAAATTATTATATTATGGCTATATTTATTAATACATTTGATTAGAATAGTATAATAATTTTTTTTACTTATCTTATCTTATTTATTAATACATTTGAATAATATAATACATTTGAATATTAGTATAGTATATTTATTAATACATTTGAATATTTATTAATACATTTGAATAATATAATTATAAATGATATATTTCCATTTAAAATCGAGTTTAAATATTTCTTTTTTACAATTGAAAGGATTAGGGTATTTCTTTACAATTAAAATGATAAAAACGCATTTGCAACCAACCAACATTTATTAAAGAAGCTGAAACTTGTTCTGACGGTGATGATCATCATTAAGGTTATGCTAATAATCGGCCCTCGTGAATCTTGCCTTGCACTCGATACCTGTCTTGAATCTTGGAGGTCTATTGGATATATTGTCACTTGCCTGCCATTCAAAAAGACCTTGAATTTCCCGATATTGTGATTTGTTGTTGTCGATCCTCGTGAACAAAAATACGGAATAGTTAACATATGCTCAACATATATATGCAACTACAAATAACGAAAAATCACAATATCGGGGAAATTAGTTTAGGAATAAATTTTCCCGATACGTGATTTGTTGCCAGTAGTAGTTACAATCCAAAACTTCACGCACATATTGAGAAGGCAATTTTTCCCGATTAAGTGTTTCTTCCCTTCCTCGATCAACTGGTATTTATAGAAGCAGAAGACGGTGATGACGTGGTGAACTCGCGTTCTGTGAAATGTGAGTTCTTTAGAAACTCACTCTTCATAAAACGCGAGGTCACTGACACGTCAGGGATCTGATTCCTGCCAAAGTCGTTCTTTGCAGAACACGATTTTCCTTGAGATTCGACGAGTTTGAGCTATATATAATCGAACGCTGCTGAATATTTGCACTTGTATTGAGTTGCAAAGTTTGAGTATTTGAAAGAATAGAAAATCTATTGGGTAGAAGATGTGGTGCAATGTATCGTTGGTGTATGTGTAACATGATCGACAAATCACAATATCGGGTAACTTTTGTTTTTTCTGTACAGGGTAACATAACATGGCGAGCTAGTGTAAAGGTACATTTGCTGAATCAAGAAGATGATGCAGTGGCTCATGGTGGATCAATGGCACATGTGAAATCATGTCGGATGCAACTTGAGGTGTCCTCTCTAGGGTTTTATATGGTGGCGCGTGCCGATTACATTTGATAATGCGGGTCAAAGCTTATACCATTTCCGGTGTTTTCAAAGCCATGTTAAGACCCCCGTATGTAACGATGTTGGTGACATTTGTATCGTGGAAGAACACCAATGTTGGTGACATTTGTATCGTGTTGGTGACAATTGTTTTTAACATACGAAAAATAAAAAATTAATTTACATATTAGACACTCATATGTAATATTTTACATGTTTCAATGCTTTTCTTCTATAAAAACAATAATTTGAAAGAATATTGCTTCATTTACATCGGTTCATTTACACCCTATAAATAGACCCCATGTCTCAAGTTTGAACTCACTTTTTCATTTACTTTCATTGTAATGAATGTAAAAGTAGATGATTTACCATCTTTTGGGAGTCACTCATGTGATGCTGATGTCTATACTGACGGTGAACTAGAAGTTGGGATGATATTCAATGCGAAGAAAATGGTTGAGGGTGCAATTAAAAACTACAACATACGCCGATCAGTTCGTTCGACAGTGAAGAAAACGACTGCGAACAAATATATCACAGAATGTTTCAAAAAGGGCAACGGTTGTAATTGGATGATTCATGTATCACGAACAAAGACGCTGAACAATGTTTGGCAGATAAGAAGATACGACAGACCTCATACATGTCAGTTGTAACAAAAAAATAACATGTAATACGTCTATGTTTGTTAATTACATATTTTGTGATTGTTAACTGTTTGAAAATCGAAGCGGTTAAGATGTAGAAAATAATATTTGTGATAAATATATTAACGAAAAGTAGTACAAGATTGTTAATTGAAAGAAGTACACAAGCATTAAATTACTAAGCATACTTAAATCTACGAGAACGAATCATTTCGCTGCCCTCGTAGTCGGTACTTATGTCAGAAGTTAAGTTTAGTTCCTCAATTTTTTGTTCCTTCTCATGTCGTCTCCTATAATTTTGTGTAAATACTGTGTCCTCGTCTTCAATCTTAAGTATTGTTGATGAACTGGAGCCACCATCAAAGTTTACACTAAGCTCGATGTTCGTACCCCCGGTACGTTTGTATGCTTGAAACATCTTGCGTATATCTTTCTGGTTGGATAGTGTTAGCATGTAGTGTTCTTCTGGGCCGAGCTCATTCACTGGAACTTTGGCACACAACGCAAAAAATTTAGAGCTTGTAGACTCCTTAACTCTTGTTGAAATCAACTCAAACAAATTTTCTCATTGAAAGAAGTCTAGAAGTAGGTTCCACGAAAGAAAACAATAGCAGAAAAATGCGCCATAATTTGTCAAATAAATAGTTTGAGTAGTGTAAAAATTTTCTAACTCCGGTATAAAATTTATAGGGTTGAACAATGTCAAAATAATTTGTCAAAGTCACGTTGTACAGGACGCAATTTTTCCTGCGAAGAGAGAAACTGTGTTTTACAGAACGCGATTTTCGACATTATTCAAAGAAGTCGCGTTTTACAGGACGCGATTTTTGATATCATTCAAAGAAGTCGTGTTTTACAGGACGCGATATTAGACATTATTCAAAGAAGTCGCGTTTTACAGGACACGTTTTACAGGACGCGAGTTACATATTATTTCTGACTCCGATAACATCACTATAATCAGTAAACATTACATAAAGCTCAAGCTCAAGGGCCCACCCTGAACAAAACTGATGGTGAGATTCCACCATCATTTCCACATAAGCGTCGTCCATAATATGGAATAATGAGTACATTAATGGTTCTAACGACATCGGCATTTTGTACTTCAACAGTTCCATCTTTTGCCCAGGACTCTGTAGAACATGTTTCTTCACTTCATTCATCAACTTCTTATATGATAAGTTATATGGCAGCAGAAGCAATATACTACTTGACGACTGAAAAACGACGCCGAGAGATGCATCATCGATTATCTGCCCATTGTAGTATACCAAAGCTGTAATAGTTTCTCGTCTAGACATATTATACCGATCGAAGTCCTTACAAATTAAATTCCAACCTTCCCGGTATATATATACTTACCTCTCATTGCCTTACTTATTCAAACATGTATTCAATTCGGTTTGATATATCGTTGTGTAGAGTACAATTATTATTCACCCAGACCAAAATATTTACCTTTTTAGACGTGTCATTCCAGCTTTGTCAGTGTCTGAATCGATAATAAACTCGCGTTCTGTAGAACGCGTGAACCAAAAAAACTCGCGCTCTGTAAAACGCGAGATCCACAAATCTAATAGAATCTCACTTTCTGAAGAAAGCGAGTTCCCTAACACGTCTGCAAAAGCGAGATTCTCCAGGATTTTCCGAATGAATAAGATATCAAAAATCGCTTTGTTCCCTTATATGAAGTAGAATGCAATACTGATATTGTATAGCATTCACAAAGCAAGTCTTTCAATTTTTTCAAGTCTTTCAATTGCCAGAAAAAATGTCGAGACGAGGAGGTGTTGCTGCTCTAGTATACTACGATGGCGAGATAATCGTCGATGCCTCACTCGTCATTATTTTTCATTCATCGAATATTGTAACACTAAAGATTCTGGGAGATTATCCTACAAGAAGTTGATTAAGGAACTGGAGAGCAATGTCCCGCATGGCCAAAACCAAAATCTGTCCGACTTGAAGTATCGTCTGTCGATCTCTATAGATCTGTTAATGTACTTCGTATGATACATTGTGGACAACGGTGATGTAGAGCTGATGCTGTAAACCCACTTAGAGTATTCATTATGCGGTCCCCTAGAGCTATATGCATCGTTTTCTGATTCTAATATTGCTATCGAAATCCAACCATGGAGACGGGCAAATTTTGACTTTAATCCGAATGCTAATGTTGATAGACTGACGACCAGTTTACGAAATGATTTCAACCTGCTAACTACATACAGTCCACGCAACGAGTTCGGTGCATCTTCGTCTGTTGTGCTAAGACATTCGTGCGTAGCTAGTTTCGGGTTCGCCTTGAACCAGCCCCCGAACGATGAATTCGATGCGCCAAGACCTGCAACATACAATCCGTACAGTCAGTATACTATATGGGGCAGCGTCATCATCCCACGTGAGGTCCGACCATGAAGCATTCAACCCCTCGATGATTCCTCATATGGACGATACTCAGTGTATGTCCCTAGCACAGAGTACGTTCAACCATCTACGGGGAGACATTCTTGTGTTGGTGCTCTCGAATTTAATCTTGGAAATACGGTTCATGAGCAGTCTCGCGATCGATGACCAACCTGCTCACCTGAAAGGGTAGTGATCGATGACGCTAAACTATACCGGTTCGAAGGGGATAATTCAGACGAAGAATTGCTTAGGGAACCCGGACCCGAAGGCGACGAGCAAGGGCTCTTATATGAAGAACCAGAAGACGTGATCATTCCAACAATTGATATGGATGTGTTGGAAGGCAACGAAGAACACCCGACAACAAGCAACGTTCCAGTATCGGCCACACCTATTTCTTATTACCAGCCATCATCCCACTTCACGACGGTTGATATGGATGCGTTGGATGTTCCAGAATTTTCACAATACCAATACCAAACAATTGACGGAAGAATCAACGATGTTCCAGAATTTTCACAATACCAATACCAAACAATTGGCGACAGAATCAACCGTGCTGATGGTGAACTGGCCATTGGGATGACATTCCTTACAAAAGAACTGGCGGTGACCGCAATTAAACATTACAACATTTGCCGGGCTGTTATGACGAATGTGGAGAAAACCCAAACGGGTTTCTACAAGGTGGTGTGCGCCCACAAGAATCAAGGATGTAAGTGGAAAATTCGTGTATCTCAATTGAAGAAGGCAGGCTGCCTGCGGAGAATCACAAAACTAGAAGGGCCCTATACATGCACCGTTACTAGCCTAAGTCAGGCTCATAAGAACCTCGATGTGCACGTTCTCTGCAACACCTTCATGCCACTGGTAAAAGCAAATCCCCAGGTCACGATTTGCGTCTGTCAGGCTACTACTCAACAGCTCCACCACTACTATTCTGAATACCATAAAGCATGGTATGCAAAGAACTAGGTCGTAGAAAAACTGTTTGGCCAATGGGAGGAATCTTACAATGAGTTGCGCCCATGGCTAAACCTGATGCAGAAACACATACTTGGAACAGTTGTCGAACTTCATACGGTTCTGGCATACGAAAATGATCGCATCGTTCGAGGTGCTTGTCAATTCCACCGACTATTTTGAACATTCCCCTAGTGCATTAATGTATTCAAGCACTACAAACCGATGGTTCAAATCGACGGTACATGGTTGTACGGGAAATATAAACAGGTCCTACTTCTGACGGTTGCACAAGACGACAATCGAAAAATTGTGCCTGTAGCATTCGTAATTGTCGAAAAGGAGGATCTCGAGTCTTGGATGTTCTTCCTTAAGAACCTACGGAAACATGTTCTTTCTCATGTACTGGGGCAAGGGACGATGGGATATGTCTTATTTCCGACAGAGGCACAGCGATCTTGTGGGCAATAGAATGTTTGGGCGATTCTTGGAAGCCTCCCTACATTTACCATTGTTACTGCTTGCGACACATTGCAGCGAACTACTTGCAGCAGTTCAAGAACCATGATGAACGTGCTCTTGTTCTTCGAATGGGTACGTCTTTTAGGTCATTTTCATTTACGATATCTTTGCATGTGTTGTTCGCCCCTAACTATTCAACTATCATTCCCTAGGCAACTCGCATTACGTACAGGAGGTAGAGGACTTGTTCCAAGAACTGAGAGCCAAAAATAAAGATAGTGCGGACTACCTTGACAAAATCCCGAGGGAAAAACGGCTTAGATCATATGACGGGGGTAAACGATATGGTCACATGACAACGAACTTTGCTAAGGCGGTCAACTCAGCACTCAAGGGAGAGCGGCATTTGCCTATCACTTCCGTTGTCAAAGCGACCTACTATCGTTTGGCTACCCTATTTGCAAACTTAGGAAGGAAAGCAACTAAGTACATGGCAGGTGGCCACAAAGTCCACCCGGACTTTCACAAAAAATTGTAAATTGAAGTGTGTCATTCAAATGAGATGACTTCAACTCTCTTAGGAAAAGAACCTATGACTGCGGAGTATTCCAAACATTCAAATACTAGTGCGCGCACGTCATTGCTGTTTGTTCAAACCAACGGATTAACTACATGAGACTGCTTGATCTAGTATACTTACTCGAAACGGTGTTCAAGGTTTACGAAAAGGAGTTTCCTCCCATCGGAAATAAAATTGATCCTTATGTCGTTGACACTGAACCGACCATACGCCAGATGTAGCACTAATAAGAGAAAAGAGACGTCCACGATCGACACGAATTTACTGTGCCGAGGATCTGGTCGAACATAAAGAAAAAAACTGGATAAAAGAAACATCACAATATATGTAAAAATCTTGGACACACAAAGAACAAATGTCTTAATCGCTCGGGCCCTCGTATTAACTAAGTCTTATTCGTTTTAAAAATTCTTTTTTAAAATTTAGTCATTCGTTTTAAAAATTCTTTTTTCCGGCTTGTCGTTCTTGCAGAAAGAGCCTATGAGGTCATCTTATACTTTCATACATTCACAAAACAAGCTATGATACCGTTTTCGACGCGAATTTTAGTAGGTTTAGAACGGACCGAACTGGGCCATATTGGTGTCAAATGAAAGACACGTTCCGGTACTACGAACCCAAACTGAATGTTTACTAAAAATATACGATTAATAAGCCCAAAATAATGCTCGAACATGTCTATCGAAGCTTGGTCTGGCTGCTCAAGTTGCAATGAACTCGCTTTCTGCAGAAAGCGAGTTCCCTACGATAAATTCAGTCGCCTCTTCAAATTCTCAGGGAACTCGAGTTTCCGTAAAGTTCGTTATTATGAAAAGTGTTGCCACGTATGTGGAACTCGCTCTCTACGTAGCGCGAGGTCGTGTCTCGCGATCCCCTAAACGCGAGTTCTTCATACGTGGCAGATTTGAGAGTCATTTTTTTAAATAATAGTATGTGGAGGCCATTTTTTTAGATATTTATTTAAAATAGGTTTTTTTGTGTAAAATAGCCCAAGAAAATCCTCCATGCAGTGGTGGATCCTCACCTTCATCTTCGATGTGCCGAAATCCAGGTAGGGTTTAAGCCTATATTAGTTGATCCATCGAGAAAGGGGGGGGGGATGGGTTAGGCCGGAAAAGGTAGGCATCCATTAAAAAGGAGCCAACTAGCTTTAGCTAAGGCTAGGAAATTATTTATCAAAAAAAAGAAAAAAAGAAAGTCTATGAAACTAGTAATTTCCTTGTTGTATCAACATTAAACCTTTGATTTGTAGACTGAAAATATAATCAGAATGATGCAAATTTTAAGGTACAAAATTAATATTTATTTTTAATTGATGTTTGGTAGAAATGATAGGAAATTGAAAGAAAATCTAATTTTTTTATTGTTCGTTATTTGGTAGAGTATGAAAACAAATTAAACCAATAAATGATCGAGTGAAAAAGTGAATTGTGCCCAGCTGTTAATTTTTTAAACATATTTCATACTTAAATGTTTTTCATCATTATAGCTCTCACCTACCTAACTATTTCCATCAATCAAAATGACGTGAAACTTCAAAGGCTGCCATCTGATATTTGTTGTTGTGCCACATGGTTAAAGAAGAAAATGAATCTAATAATTCAAAAAAATTTAAAAATACTTTTAAAAAGTTAAAATAATTCAAAAAATAAGAAGGTAAAAAATATAAAAAGTTATTAGGATATAAAATACTTTTAAAAAGTTAAAATAATTTATGCTTTTTCAAAAAAAATTGAAAATTTTAAGTTTTCAAATCGAAAAGTCTAAACAATAAGAAAGTAGTATCAAATATTTTTTTTAAAAATAATGTGATTTTGTAATGAATATTTATTTATATGGATGTCTATCATGATAAGAACTTTATCAAAGAGATTTAATTTATTTATTATTATGAATATTATCTCTATTAAATTAAAGTTTAATGTACTATATACTTCTTATGCCTATAAATAGATGAAGGCATTGTACACAATTCTCGTATTTGATAATAATATAAATCTCCTTCTTTCTTTCATCTCTTTATTCTTGTTCTTGGTTATTTTATTTATAACACGTTATCAGCACGAGTTTACTCAGAAGATTTTAGTTACAAATCAAGTTTCTCCAAAGATTTATCTGGTATGTTCTTTTTCCATCTTATATATTTTATAAACTAAAATAAACCATGCTTTGTTACTATTGTTTTGTTTCATAATTCATGCCATGCGTAATCATATATGTTCTTTATTTTGATGGTTTAATCCGAGTATATTGGTTGGACATCCTGTTCTGCGAGGCTACTGGTCTCAAAGGAAATTTTTAAATGACCTTGTGAACTGGTTTAACAATGCCGAGTACGAGGATTAAATTTTTGTTTTCTATTGATTTGTATATATATATATATATATATTTGATCTAGTTTGTTTGTTTGTCTTTTATAGTACATCAATGACAAATCTTGCGAAAATTGAGTTTGTGGCTCTTGATATTTCCAAAAAGAATTATTTATCCTAGATCTTAGATGCCGAAATACACCTACATGCAGATGGTCTGGGAAACACTATTAAAGAGGGGAATGCAGAATCTGCCCAAAATAAGGCCAAAGTCATGATACTTCTTCGTTGTCACCTCTATGAGGAGTTGAAATCAGAATATTTAACAGTGAAAGATCCTCGTATTCTTTGGAATAATCTAAAGGAACGATATGACCACCAGAAAACTATTATTCTCCCTAAAGCTCGATATGATTGGTTGCATCTGAGATTGCAAGATTTTAAATCAGTAAGTGAGTATAACTCTGTTATGTTTCGAATTACTTCACAATTGAAGTTATGTGGTCAAAATATAACTGATGAAGATATGTTAGAAAAAACATACTCCATTTTTCATGCAAACAATGTTGTCCTTCAGACACAATATCGTGAAAAAAGCTTTAAGAAATATTTTGAATTAATTTCTTGCCTTTTTGTGGCTGAGCAAAACAATGAACTATTGATGAAAAATCATGAATATCACCCAACTGACTCCGCTCCATTCCCTGAAGCGAATGTGACATACTATAGCGGAAGAAATAAAAGATAAACCAACAATCGTGGTCATAACTATGGGCGTAGTCGTGGTCATAGTCACGGTCGAGGACATAGGCGAGGTGGTCGTTTTAAGAATAACTATACCCACCGTAAGTAGAACAATAAGGATGACAATGGTACAAAATATCAATCTAAGAAAGAGGATTTTATGTGTCATCGATGTGGCAGCTTAAATCATTGGGTCAGTGCTTGCCGTGTGCCAAAGCATCTTGTAGACATTTACCAACAATCAATCAATGGTAAAGGAAAGAAAGCTGAAATAAATTTTATTTATATTAATGACAAAGATGATTATGGCCTTGGCAAAAATGATTATGACATTAATGGCACTAGCGAAGGCAATTACGACTTTACAAATATAGATGTTAATAATTTCCTCATTTCTCTGATAAGAATACTTAATTTTTTTCTTCTTCATGTTTATGTTTATTGTTATTATTTTGGGAAAAGCTTATTAGGAAGATATAATATTTTATTTGGAAACATTTTTTATAAGAATAAAATTCATGGTTGTTATTTATTTAATTTATATTTTGAATGTTTTGTAATATTTATTTTATTTTATTTTGAAGAATATGATTTCGCCACAAATACAATCCGCCAAAAATGGTGACGACTTATGCTTAGCGGACAGTGCAAGTACTCATACTATACTTAAGCACAATAAATTTTTTCCCATTTAACAATGCAAGGGAATAACGTGAGTACTATATTCGGAAGTGCTAATATCATAGAAGGCTCCGGAAGAGCAATTATGTTATTGCCAAATGAAACTCTATTCCATATTCACAATGCACTATACTCTCCAAAGTCGCAAAGAAACTTATTGAGTTTTAAAGATATTCGCAATAATGGATATCATATTGAGAGTATTAGTCACGGAAATGCTGAATATCTCTATATTACAAGTACAACTCAAGGCAATAAATTTTTTTTAGAAAAATTACATGCACTGTCATCTGGATTGTACTACACAAGAATTAGTTCAATTGAAGCATGTGTTATTATAAACTATAAGTTTATTGATAACTTTATTATTTGGCATGACCGGTTAGGCCATCCTGGTTCGATTATGATGCGAAAAATTATCGACAATTCACGTGGTCACTCAATGAAGAACCAACAGGTTCTTCAAAGTAATGTCTTTTCATGTGATGCTTGCTCTCTAGGCAAACTAATTATTCGACCATCACCAGCTAAGATAAATTATGAATCTATCAATTTTCTGGAATGGATACAAGGTGATATATGTGGGCCTAGGGCTGTAAACGAACCGAACGAACACGAACGAGGGTGTGTTTATGTTCGTTCGTTTAACTTTAACCGAACAAATGAACGAACACGAACATAAACGAACACAAAATTTCTTGTTCGTGTTCGTTCATTAAGGAATGTATCTTGTTCGTGTTCGTTCATGTTCGTTCGTTTAAATGGTAAACAAACATAAACGAACACAAACGAACACAAACGAACACAAACGAACATATATAATTTGTTAAATATTTAATATTTTTGGTTAGTTCGATTAATTCAATTAATTAACCGATTTTAAACCGAATTAATCGATAATTGAAATTTTAAAAAACTCTTAATCATTAGCCGAAACCTAAAATTATCTAATAGATTAACCAATTTTGTTTTGGTTCGGTCGGTTAGTTCGGTTTAACCGAATAATGAACACCCCTAGACATATGTGAATAAATTTAAATGAACATAAACGAACATAAATGAACGAACATAAACGAACGAACATAAATTAACATAAACGAACATAAACGAACGAACATAAATGAACGAAGTACCGAACGTTCACGAACATAAATGAACGAACAAGCCTTTTGTTTGTGTTCGTTCATTTAATTAGACGAACAAAAAATCTTGTTCATGTTCGTTCGTTTAATAAATAAATGAACATAAACGAACTTCCCGCCGAACGGTTCACGAACGGTTCGCTGAACGTTCGGTTCATTTACAGCCCTATGTGGGCCCATACACCCTTCTTGTGGACCATTTAGACATTTTCTTGTTTTAATCGATGTATCGACTAGATGGTTACACATATCCTTGTTATCAATCCGCAACTTGGCATTTGCGAGGTTACTTGCTCAGTTGATAAAATTACGAGCACGTTTTCCAGATTCTCTTATAAAGACAATTAGTCTTGATAATGTTGGTAAATTTACTTCTCAGACTTTTGATGATTTTTGCATGTCGATTAGAATAAGTGTTGAACATCATGTAGCTCATGTTCATACACAAAATAGTCTTGCAAAGTCATTTATCAAACGACTTCAATTAATTGCAAGACCGTTACTGATGAAGTCAAAACTACCAATTTCTGCATGGTGCATCCCATTTTACATGCAACATCACCGATTCACATCAGGCTCGTAAGTTATCATAATTAAACCCCATTACAAATGGTTTTTGGTCAGGAACCAAATATTTCCCATCTTAGGATTTTTAGATGTGCGTAATATATTATGATTGCCCCACCACAACGCATAAAGATGGGTCCTCAAAAGAGGTTAAGAATATATGTCAGATTTGAATCCCCTCGATAATTAAATATCTTGAGCCTTTGACGAGGAACTTATTTACAGCTCGATTTGCTGACTGTCATTTTAATGAGTCAGTTTTCTCAACATTAGGGGGAGAAAATAAACAGCTGAAAATAAATAAGTTGGAATGAATTATCGCTATCTCATTTTGATCCACGTACCCAACAATGTGAACTAAAAGTTTAAAGGATAATTCATTTGCAAAACTTAGCAAATCAATTGTTAGATGCTTTTGCTGACCCTAAAAAGTGACTAAGTCACATATACCAGTTGTGAATGCTCTGATTAAAAATGATGTCCCGGAAGGACAAACTCTAGTTACTAATGAGTCAAACGCACTCCTGAAGCATGGTAGACCAGTAAGTTTCAAAGATAAAAATCCTCGAAAAAAGGAGCTATATCTTGTGATGGTACGATCGAGGAATCAATGGATTATAAAAAATCTCGAGAAGAGATTAAAAGGTCTCCAAAAGAGACATCAGACATGAATCATGTACCTGATAATGATGAGATCTCAATAAGTTATATCATGTCAGGTAACAAGTGGAACTGAAACAAAATCAACGTCGATAATACTTTTACATGCAATATAGCACTAGAGATTTTGGATGATAATGTGGATCATGAACCATTATCAATTGGACAATGTAAGCAAAGAAATGATTGGCCAAAATTGAAAGAGACAATTGAAGCGGAACTAAAATTTCTTTCAAAAAGAGAAGTATTCGGGCCTGTAGTCCGTATAGCGGAAGGTGTAAAACCTGTGGGATATAAATGGGTCTTTGTGAGAAAGAGAAATGAAAAAGGGGAAATTGTGAGATATAAAGCTCGTTTGGTTGCACAAGGATTCTCACAAAGACTTGGAATTGATTATGAAAAAACATACTCCTCTGTGATGGATGCAACCACTTTTAGATTTTTTATTAGTCTAGCAATAAAAGAAAGACTTAATTTATGCTTAATGGATGTTGTTACAGCCTATTTTTATGGGCCTCTTGATAATAATATTTATATGAAACTTCCGGAAAGTTTTAAACTGCCTAAAGTAGTTAATTCGATTCTCGGGAACATTATTCAATCAAATTGAACAGATTTCTTTATGAATTAAAACAATCTGAGAGTATGTGGTATAATCGCCTCAGTGAATACTTATTAGCAGAAGGCTATAAGAATGATCCAATTTTCCCGTGCATTTTTATTAAGAAGTTTAACTCTGGATTTGTCATTATTGTTGTGTATGTTGATGATTTTAATATCATTGGGACTCCTGAAGAGATCTCTTTGACAATTGAGTATTTAAAGAAAGAATTTGAAATGAAAGATCTCGAAAAAACAAGATTTTGTCTTGGGTTGCATATTGAACACTTAAAGGATGGAATCCTTGTACATCAATCAACATACATAGAAAAGATGCTAAAGAAGTTTTACATGCATAACGCACATCCGTTGAGCACCCCTATGGTTGTTAGGTCACTTGATGTTAACAAAGATCCATTTCGCCCTCGGGAAAAGGATAAAGATATTCTTGGTCCAGAAGTGCCATACTTAAGTGCTATTGGTGCATTGATGTATCTTTCTAGTCACACACGACCTGACATATCATTTGTTGTCAATTTGTTGGAAAGATTTAGCGTTGAGGGGGAGAAAATATGCGTTGCACTCTTTTTCCCTTAACAAAGGTTTTGTCTCAATGGGTTTTCCTAGTAAGGTTTTTAATGAGGCAACAAGTTAGGCGTATCAAAGATGTGTGTACTCTTTTTCCCTCACTAAAGATTTTTTTCTCTCTTTCTGAGTTTTATCT
The DNA here is from genome assembly GCA_030270665.1 of Hibiscus trionum. NCBI lineage: Eukaryota > Viridiplantae > Streptophyta > Magnoliopsida > Malvales > Malvaceae > Hibiscus > Hibiscus trionum. The sequence goes on along the minus strand of BSYR01000003.1, from coordinate 72,850,528 downwards.
TAGTAAGGTTTTAACGAGGCACATTATCTTCATAGACATCCAAGGGAGAGTGTTTTGAATATTTATTTATATAGATGTCTATCATGATAAGAACTTTATCAAGGAGATTTGATTTTTTTATTATTAGAAATATTATCTCTATTAATTAGAGTTTAATGTATTATGTACTTCTTATGCCTATAAATAGATTAAGACATTGTACACAATTCTCGTCTTTGATAATAATATAAATCTCCTTCTTTCTTTCACCTTTTTATTCTTTATTCTTTTTATTGGTTATTTTATTTATAACAGATTTAAATATATATATATATATATATATATATATATATATGTAACTTTTATTTATTAAATTTTAGCTTAAGGATGTAAAAGTTTTTGAATTTTTGAAAAAAAATAATAATTAAGTCTATGAATCTTTTGCATTCAATTAAGTTTTTAAACCTATATATTGAATCAATTAAATTCTTTGACCAATTTTGACCATAATTTTTTAGATATTACTGTCACATGATATACTAAAGTTCTATCACTCTACATTTACGTATTTTAAAAAAAATACTTTTTATAGTTTTTACAAGTTTTTTTTAGAACTTTTAGACTTTTAAAGAAAATTTTAAATAAAATATTTATTTGAAAATTTCAATCGGAAATATTGTGACACGGCGCTTTATACGAACTGATCTAAAAAGCTATTAGATTCGATAGTCAATATTGGTCAAAAGGCTTAATTAATTTTTTATTGGTTTAAGAGATTAATTGAGTACAAAATAATTTAGAGGTTTAATTAATTTTTTTAAAGTTTAAAGGCTTTTTACCCTTTAAGCCTAATTTTTTTGTTTTATCACATAACACATTCAAAATTATGTCAAATTCTTATACTATGATAATTTTGAGTGAAGTGGGAGTGATTAACATGCAAAACATTAAATATTTTCCTTAATTTAATTATAAAATCGTGTCCTAGTTTAATTTTAAATTTAGATAAAGTTATACACACTTATAGATTAATTGTTCGCATTCAAATCATAGAAAAACATTTCATTCATACTACTTGGCCCCTAAATAGGGGCAAAAAAGCATTAAATACCATCTTCATAGCTAAAGATGAAAAAACAAAATAATGGAATTAAGCACGTGGATCTCGATATGAGCGGAATATAGGGGCTTTTGGGGCGTGGGTCACTACGATGAATATAATTTTTCTAGAAAAAAAAATATATAATTAGTTCTATAATCCTTCAATCATTTTAAAATTTTATTATGACTCCTTTAAAAAAAATTATCTCGTGATAATTTTTATTTATAAATTTTCAGTTCCGCCCTTGGATCTCGAGTGACCCTATAATGGGGTAAGCTTTTTGTTGACTATCTACCGGATTTAATTTCGTGGTTCCTATGGTAATGGCTTTTTGTTCTACTTGAATCCAAAAGGTAAAATAAATAAAATTTGAATTATAATAATTTAAATTTTTAATAATTAACGAAACGATTTTAGTTTGAGTAAAGTTTTACTTTTTTATATATGTATATTGCATTTGAAAAATACAAAAAATATATATGTATATCGTATATAATTATAGATAATCATTTAAATTAAAATCAATCAGTAAGATAACATTATAAATGTTTACAAGTCAAAAAAATTCACGACTCTATCCAGTGCCTTTCGAGGCTTGGATGTAATAATAGTAAGCATTAGCATTTTTTCGTAAATAAACTAATCAAAAACTTATTTATATCTGTTTATTCTAGGAATTTATGTTAATATCGGTATTATAAGTTCTTTTCTTTAAAGAATAAAAGAAAAAACATCCACCATCTAACAAATAATAAAAGTAATAAAAAGGAAAGGTAATTACTTGTTCGAATTGATGTTGAAGCTTAACAGGTATCGTTTTAAAACAGTTCTCTAAAACAATAACACTTGACACCATAGCAGGGTGAATATTGAACCCACAATTTAGAAAAAAAAAGGAAAAGTGTCAACTAAAAATTTTAACCATTTACTTTATAGGTTGTTGACAATCAGTGAGATAAAATGAATCATATAATGATTCATGATTGAGCTTGACGAGTGTTTAAAATTAAATATAATTTATTGATTATCATTCTTCGTTGTTGATTTATTACTACTGATTTGGTTCTGTTTTACTTATTTTTGGTGCAGGAACTTATTTTCCAAAACCAATAGTAAGAATGACGCATTCTGCATATTATTTTTATTTTGGGATCGTGGTTAGAGTCATGAGCACGACGTTTTCCGATATGGTAAATTTAAATCGTCCAGTCGGCAACAATTTCTAGAAAGCACTCCAGTAAGCATCTTCTAGAAGGTGGATTGATGAAATTATCTTAAGGAGTTATCTTAAGAAATTATATTAGGGAATTGAAATTTAAATTTAAAAATAGTTTGGATGATATTATTAAGATATTTCTATTTTAAATATTTGTTCCATCTTTAGGTTTTGAGAAGACTATAAATACCCCTTGAGGTAAAGCTTAAGATGTACTACTTTTTACTTTTCACTTGATTTAAAAAATTCTCTCGGGTTTTATTTTTCAACTTTTATTTACTTTAAGGGTGCATTTGGTTCGCGGAAAAGATTATTACCAAAGGTAATAATCTTTTCCGAACTTACAATCCCATATTTGGTTTTAGGAGGATTCCCACCATGAGGTATTATTCCTTTTTCAATAGTGGCTCCCCCAATGGTGGGAATGTTATTTTCCTCATTTTCTTAGGTATTACATAATTCCTTCCCCTTTGAACAATATTACCCTTATGTTAATCAATTATGTTCATGTTAATCTTTTATTGCATTTAATTAGGTGACTAATTATTTATGGTGTAAATTTATTAAATATTTTTATTTAATACTAGTTTAATATATAAATGGTGTTGTATATATTTAAATAATATTTTAATGTTTAATCGTTTATTTTTATTAATATTGTATTTATGATGTTTTTAGGGTTATATGATGAATTGTATGTTGCTTGAGAGTGAATGCATTAAAAGTTGATGTTATTAATTTTATTATTTGATTTATAAGATATTTTTCATCTTAAAAAATTCAACAAGTTAATTTATTTTTTATCATTTTTACTACTTTTAGATTTGTTTTATTGTTTATTTTAATTTGTTTGATAAATGGTCAAAAGTAAAAAGAAAAAGTAAAAAAATATCTAAACATATATTTTGTGTGTGCAAGTTTTAGATAATATGACAAAAATAGTTCTGTAAAATTTATGCAAATATTTTTAATTTAATAATTGAAAATTTAACTTATAAAAAGTAAATGTATTATAAGAACAAGTTGGTAAATTTTGTTTCCAATTAATTTTATATTCATCCAATCAAACACTATAATTTTATATTGCTACCAAATAAATCAAACAAGGTAATGTAACATTCCTAGTAATGTGTCAGGTAATGTTACATTCCGATAATCCTATTCCTAGCTATAATCTTACATTTTGTAAACCAAACGCCCATAAGTTTTTTTTTTCTTTTAAAAAATACTAAGTGTTATTCCAATCATGCTTAACTAAACTTTCAATTAGCTGATGGCTTAGCGATGACTCAATTCATTTGGTGAGAATTGAAAAGCACTTAATATCTTCGGATGTCATTCTCAATTTTCTGAAAATTTGGATCGACAATCGACCTTTCTTTTAAAAATCTCAACATGTTCATTTCAAAAAGAGCTCTTTGGTTTGAATGTTGTTCTGATTTACTGTTGGGAGGAAGAATCAGTTGGTCGTAATTCCTATGAACAAACTTAGCGACAGATTCGCTAAGAAAAATTGAGACCGTGTTCATTTCTCATTGAGACAACATAAGTTACAAGGTTGGGCCTTGTAGACTGTAACTGACATGAATCCCGAAATAAAATCTCTTTCGATAATCAAAGTGAAGCTTGAGGCAAAGTGAAGCTTGGGGCTATTTTTCATCTATTTCTATCATATTTTAAATTTACTCTATCTTATTTCGCAACTCTTTCTAGTTTTACTTTTATTTTATTTCGATTTTTAATTTTCTCAACCCCTTTTTACTTTACTCGTTAAAACATGATCAAAATAATTCAGCATTGAAAATTCTTTAATCTCTGTAGATCGACCCTAGTTGTCTTTACTACATTTTTATTTATTTTATTTAAGAATTAAATATATTTTATTTGACAAACTCAGCACGTGCCAGAGCTTATAACTCCAAAGTACCATAATAAAATTTCATAATGAGCATGAAGCTCCAAAATAACATATCAGAATTTCATGGTAAACTTAAAGATAAAAAAGCTACATTATGTCGCCATGTAACCATAAAAACAAGAATAAATTTATTCGAACAATATGTCGAGACGACATCGTATCATTTCAGAATAAAAACTACACTCACCGATAAGAAATTGTATAACTACATAAATTCTTATCATTTTTTTGTAAGAATTTGTGTAATTACATAAATTCTTATCAACTTGGTAAGAATTTGTGTAGATTATACTTATCGGTAAGAATTTGTGTAATTACACAAATTCTTATATGATAACCTAAATTCTTATCATTTGTGTAAAAATGTGTGTAGATTGTAAGGATTTGTGTAATTACACAAATCTTTACAATTTTTGTAAGAATTTGTGCAAATTCGCCTAATTTTAGCTTAATGGTAAGGGTGCCTAATCCTAGAACTTCCTGAACATGACACCTTAACACTAAGTTTTATGGTTTTCTACTAATTACAAGTTGGTTAAATAGCCACACAATACTCATTTCTTTCATTTATTCAGTTTTAGTCACTTTTCATAATTTTTCTCATGTTTTACATTTATTAAATTTAGTCCTTTCCATAAAATTTACCAATTATTATTCAATTTCATATTATAAAATATTATTAACAAAGCTAACTTTATTTTTCAAATTATTTATTTATTTTTGGACTTCTAGTTACCGGATTCACAAAATTACCGGACCGAAATTCGAGGTGTTACAGGTCGGCATCCCCATCTTCTACCTATCGATTAGAAACTCAATTGACATCTTTTTTCTTTATTGTTGGATGTTCGTCGACGGAGTAATTGATGGTTCATTTGTCGATTTTCGATGATGGATGATGAGATTTTTAGTCGCGGGGTTGGACGAATGAAAGAGTACCCGATGGTGGTTGAATCAATGGTCGGATGGGAGAAATTTAGGGATTTAAGTATTTATGATTAGTGTTTGGGTTTTTTTATAGAAATTAAAGGTTTTGGGTTTTTTTATATTTGTTTAGATAACATAAATGTGTCATGCGTTATGTTTTTATTGGATAGCGGAATTTTTTTAACTTCAATCACAATTTTTTTATTTGAATTACGAAATGAAATGTTAGACATTGATTTGAATCGAAACAAAGTTTAGGCACCTAACTGGAAAAATGTATAGTTTGAACATCTTTCTAACTGTTAAGCCTATTTCGAAAAAAATTAATATTTGTTAAAAAAATCATTTTAATTTCAAATATCAATCGGAGATAAAAAAGGGTTAATTACCTATTGGTACATGAAATGTACCCGATTCTTAATTTCATACATTTACTTTTTTTGTTCTCAGTTTCATACATAAACTTTTCTGCCGTCAACGGATTTACACTTTTCCGTCACAATAGTTGACATGTACTACTAAGACCACTGTAACATCTCCGACCCGAATGTCACAAATTGGGTCTCAAGCCTAAATCATAACCCGCAAAATTTACTGCTAGATTTAGCCCAACATCATCATTTTATAAAATCTATTAAGTTAAAACATTTCAAGTTGATAAACCGTTTTAAAACGTTACATGAGGAGCTCCACTTAAAATACATAATTTAAAAGCATTCAACACATAAGCTTAAATCCCCAAAATATGAGTCACAATAAGCATAGGGTCTTACGGATATATAGCCCAATAAATATAAGTACTGTACTCGGACACAAGTTGATGCTGAGGTCCTACTCCGATGGTACTCCAAGATGTACGCCAACCTACTGCGAACAGAAACAACAATTCTGAACGTTGAGCTGACAAAGCTCAGTGGATACACTTCCACTCAACTACAATTAATGCAAATCATAAATAAGTAGATGCTACAAATATGATACCATGGTAAGATAAGCAATGACACTACCATCACCGCCTAAACACATAGCAAGCCAGGGAATATTGCCTTAAACAACATGTATAAATATCATACCACAAACCTGAAGTGAGGCCTAGTGTCACACAACCTCTATAACGTACACTTAGACTGGGACCCGGTGTCACACAACCTTGAGAACATACACTCATACTTGAAATCTCTCATCGAGTATCATCAAATAAGGCCCGATGTCACACAGCCTCGGGAGCTTACATCCGAAATCTCATCAACTTGTGTTGCAACACTCTCACTAGGTATTCGGATCCCACCAATCAAATGACTCAACCACACAAATGCCCTTACATGGCATGTAACTACACACGATCCATCGAGGATCTCCATGATTGCTATATAAACAAGTCGCTCGACATTAATTAAGTTATATCTCGTTATATTCGTATATGCGTTTAAATTCTCGATTTTTTAGTTTTACTAGTCATTTTACCTCATTAGGAGCCCATTAGATCCTAGCCTTCAAATTATAGGTCATTTACTGGAACTAGCCTTACTATCACAAAATTCTACCTATTATGCTGAAAAAACAAGAAAACCAGTTGCACACCAAGAAAACCAGTTGCTCACCAAGAAAATTAGTTGCTAACCAAGAAAATTAGTTTTTGTTTATGGAGTTTGTAAATCACCCCAACGCCTTTAAAACCCAAAGGCACAACCCCAAACCGAACCTACACATTATGAGAAGTAATTTAAGTGGTTACCTACCATTTTTACACCTCTTTAGCACCACGTTTAGTTTTTTCCCATGAAAGAACACTAATATTGAATTTAACCGAAACATCATAAAATCAAGCAAGTAACATATCATTGGTTTCCAAGAATACATAGGAGTTAGTAGTGTGCTAAACTCGAACTAAAGTTGAGAGAAGAGCTGCCAACCTCAAGCCTCAAGCCTTGCTCTTCCATTGGCTCTTGGATGACTCTCCGACCTCTTTCACTACAAGGAGATGTTGTAAAGTGAGCTACAACGTTACTTGAAGATTAAAAGGGACTAAAGGCATGATATACAACAAAAAATAGGGCTAAAAACCCTATTCTCGAACTCAAGTTCAAAACCCCACTAAAATCTCTTCCTCCACCATCTCTAGCCATTCTTACCTCAAGTTATAGATCATTGCAACCTGATAACACTTTTTAAACTAAAATATTAAATTTTGCTTCAAAAACTACAAAGATTGCACCTCGAACATTGGTTTTTGAAGGAAGGGAGAAAAAGAATGAAGCAAGAGACAATGGTCATATCATTCACCAACTTGCAGGAGAAGTAATAAATAGTAATAAGCTTTTCTCTTTAAAGTTAGGAGAAATTACTCCCTTGCCCTCCCTCCCTCTTCCTAACTCATCCAACCTAAACCCAAGTTCCATGGAAGCAAGCCCACGAGGTTAACTAAAAAACAATTGGGCCTCCTTTCTTTAGTCCGAGCACGAAGCTCGTGCTTCGGGTTTTACTGACCTTTTAGATTCCGAAATTAGGATCGTTATAACCACTCATATTTTGACATGTGGCATTTATTTCACTTTTAAAAAATTCTCTATTTACTTAAAGATTAATTACAACATCAATCCTCAACGTTTTATTGATTTTTTAATTTAACCTTTCAAATTATTATTTTTTAAATTTAAATATTTATTTTAAAATATATATAAAAATTAATGGACGAATCAATTCCTGACATGTGGCACCATATTAAAAAGGTTAAACTACATCACATACCACCCAACTATGGCCCCTGAGTCGAAAATGCCACCAAACTTTAAAATTGTTCAAAAACTATCACTGAACTTTAATATGTGAGTCGAAAATGTCACTCCGCCGTTAATCGTTAACTCCCTCGTTAAGTCAAAACGACGTCGTTTTGGTGTGGTTGTTTTGAAACCTAATTTAGCCCAAAACGACGTCGTTTTGCTGGAGGAAAAATATTATAACAATGCATTTGAGGGACTTTGAACCTAGAACCTTTAGGAAAAAGAACTAAAGCCTAAACCACTGAACCAACATAACATTATATAATATTTTACCACAAATATTATATATCTCAAACTACTTCAGATTAATTCAAATTATTTTATGAAATAAATAATATTATAATATATTATTTGTATATATAAAAAATATATAAATAAAAGTACTGTATTTTTTATTTTACATATAATATTTATAATATAAATATATTATTTTAAAAACCCAAAATATTCATAAAAATAATATATTTATATTATAAATATTATATAAAAACTATAAATCTTAAACCTTAAACTACAAAGCCCAAACCTCAAATCTTAAACTTTATGATTTGAGGTTTGGGGTTTATAGTTTTTTTTATATTATTTATAATATAAATATATTGTTTTATAAATATTTTTTGTTTTTTAAAAATAAAATATTTTTTATTGATATATGTAGAAATAATATATTTATATTATTTATATAATTATTTTTTATAAAATAATTTGGTTGAACTAAATAGATAAATTTATATAATTTAAATAAAAAATTTTATTTTTATATTATTTATAATATAAACATATTATTTAAAAAAATATAAACCCCCTTAAACCTTAAATCCTAAACTCTAAAGTTTAGAATTTAAGTTCAAGGGTTGGAGTTTGTGGGATAACAATTTAGGATTAACGGTTTTTATATATTATTAATTACATAAATATATATTTTTTATAAATATTTTGGAGTTTTTTAAAAATAATATTTTTAAAGCTAAGGTGATTACAAGTAGTATTTGTTCTGAATATATTCTCAATCATTTTTATACTTATAATATTATTTATTTCATAAAATAATTTGAATTAATCTGAAGTAGTTTGAGATATATAATATTTGTAGTGAAATATTACATAATGTTATGTTGGTTTAGTGGTTAAGGCTTATCTCTTTCTCCTAAAGGTCATAGGTTCAAAATCCCTCAAGTGCATGGTTCTAGTATTTTTTTTCTCCAGTAAAATGACGTCGTTTTGGGCTAAATTAGGCTTCAAAAAAGCCGCACCAAAACGATGTCGTTCTGACTTAACAAGAGAGTTAATGGTTAACGGCGGAGTGGCATTTTTGACTCACATATTAAAGTTCAGTCATAGTTTTGAACGATTTTAAAGTCCGATGGCATTTTCGACTCATGTGCCATAGTTGAGTGTTATGAGGTGTAGTTTACCCTATTAAAAAGTATTTCTCTCTCTCCAAAGATCATTCATCTTCATTTACTAACCCTAACCCTCACCGTGCTTTAATTAACACAGCCAGCCGATGTCCCTTTCCTTGGCCAAGCTACGTTGGTGTAGAGTGTCCAGAAGTTCTATATTTTATGCACATTCTTGACCTTAATATTGCCGTTTTTAAGCTTAGTTAGGCATAATTAGCTGCATGTCATGCATTATAACAATATTTCTTCTTTTACCATGCTTTTATTTAATATTTTATATTTGGTAGAGAAAAAGGTATTGTTTTAGTTAGTTTTCTATTTCAGATGCTGGTTGCTAATCAGAGGAAAAGAGGACAGAAAAGCAGGGAGCAGAAGGAGCTGTATTAAAGCAATTTCAGTTGCCGCCAAAGACGTCGCCGTTGTAGAATGTCGCCGCCGTAGTATGCCGCCCAGACGGTAATACGTCGACATAATCAAGATGGGTCTCGTTTGATAGAGGACATTTTTTGAACCCATTGAGCCCAATCTTGCATTTTTCTGAGGCCTGGAGCGGTGTATAGAGCTGATTGAAGATCGATAAGCAAGGTGACTTATACTTACTTGCTGAACATGTAAACATCCAAAGGAGTCCATATTTAAGTTAGAATTGAATGAGGCATTAAATGTAAAAGTTATTTTATCATCAATGAAGACTTCTACTCCAAGGAGGACTTAACCTTAAGCCAAGCCCTATATATACCCATGTATGTGAGGGTATAGGGGCAGAGAGATCGATAGAGATAGAAAGAGACAGAGAGAGGGAGTCAGCTATGTTCTAAACTCTTTAGGGTTTAGGTTTTTGCTTGTAAAGTAGTTGTGAGAAACAATTGTATTAGGTTAAGTTGTTTTACAATAAATATTCCAAGTTTACTTAATATGTACACTTCATTCTTTCAATTATTATACGCCAGTCAGTTGAGAGAATCCATTTGTCGGGCATGAAAGTGCAAGGCTCACGAAAGGGTTAAGTACGGTCACAACGTGCTGAGGCGTGACTAACTTGGTTCTACACCAGTCTACAAGTTTCAGCGGCTAAGAGGGATTACAAACCGAGTTGACTAGCCTGTGTTAGATTTACGCTGAGATTGCTAGGTATTGCCTACGTCACGTTAGCTCTCGAGCATCCTTACCTAGAAATAGGAGGGATCACTGTCGACTATCCCCCCGAACTTGGACTATTTGCCAGACTTGCCGCCATGACTTATTTTCGTTCCACCTGCCGAGACAGCGAAAGTTGCAGGGGTAGTGACCCGCTGCGGCCACGTGACAGGGTCGTAGCTGCCGCCCGCCATACCCGCCGAGGCAGCATATCGTGGCAGCGCAATCCAATCTTAACCTATGCAATGCAGTCTACACACTACTGAGCAGCAATTACTTGGCCCATTCTATCACTCTGATCTCCCCTACTTTAATTAATTGTGTTTTTAGTTTTATTCCTTTAAACAAACCTGAAATTAATTGTGCATTTAAATTTCTTGTGCAGATACACACTCGAAGAAACTATTCCAATCCTCGTGGAATTCAACATCTTATATACTATAACTTGGTATAAGTGTGCACTTGCGCTCTCACAAAAAGGGAACACCTACACGCCCTACAGTTGGCCTCCTTCTCCAACGACCGTCTCTTTCCCCTAATCTTCCTTGTTTGAATGCCTTAAATATCATTGCCTTCACCACTGCGTCCCCCTACGACCCAAGCACACTTAGTGCAACGTCCAGGTGTTGTTGCCTCTCAAACCACGCCAATCTGTATCGGTTCTGAGACCACGACAGTAAGTCTCACGCCCCTCATCTATCTTTCCCCTCGATCTGATCTGATTTGTCTCAAACTAGTCACGATCGCCAGTCCCCTTATACCGAGACCCAAACTAGCACACCTATTTGACTTGATACACCACTCCGATGAAACCCAAACCCCAACTAGCCTGAACACCTTATGCGATCCTTTCATTTACCTGAGAACCAAAACCCTTCTCTCTTCCGTTATTGGTTTTACTATTATTGTTAATGTTTCCAATTAGTTAAATTAATTTTGGCTTTTAGTTAATTTTTTTCAGCATTTAATTATTTTTTTGCTTCATTTCACTTTTGATTGCAGGTGCGGTGGGTCGTCAATGGTCGGGCTCTGGTTGGATCGAGTGAAATGGGGTGCTGGAAGGGGGATTAGCTTTTTTGGTGTTGAATATGATTGTGATTTTTTTATAAGATATATGATAAAATAGATTAAAGAATTTAGAGGTTCTTTATTATTGATGGACATTCTAAAGAGAGGTCAGAGGTAAAGGTAGAAGAAGAGGATGAAATTGAGAAAACTAAAAACTATAAGGGCATACATAAGGTAAATAAATAAAATGAACAAGGGCTAAATTGGAAAAATAAATGTATATGACTAAATTGAATAAGTAAAAAAATAAATAAAATAAAAGGGAATAAATAAAAAAATTAGAGTAAAAGAAGAAAGAAAATGGACTAAATTGAAAAATGAAGATGATGAAACTAAAAATGAATATTTCTTAATAATTTTTTGAATTATATATTTGATTCTTTTAAAAAAAATAAAAAAATGAAGGGTTAAATGAAGAAATAAATAAAATATTGAAGACTGATGTTGTAAATATCCCTTAAGTAAATGGAATTTTTTTTAGATATAAAATAATTGCCACGTGTCAAAATATGAGTAGTCTCAATGGTACACATTAGCTACCGTGACGGAAAAATGTAAACTTGTTGATGGCAGAAAAATTTATGTATGAAACTGAAAAAAATATATAAAACTGAGAATTGAATATAATTCATGTATGATGTATCAATAGGGTGATTAACCCTAAACAAATTGAAGTAACAATTTCAGAATCCATTAAAAAATTGAACATTTAACGCCATCATTATGAACTTTCTGAGTCAGCCATTCTTTGATTCAATGGCGGCTGGCAGTTTGATATAATTACCAACCAGTCGCCGATTTTTTCATTTGATATTTTGCTTTTGGTAGTTTGACGACATTTAGATAGAAACACATGTATACTTTTAAACAACTTGTTCACGAAAAAGCCACGTCTTCGAGAAATTATCGAATAAATTCAGCTCATCATCTCATTTGTTGTTCAGTTAATAAGACCTAGTTATATCAATTTTTTTTAAATAATCACTTATTTTTTTTACATGTAAGAAAGATGTGAAAATTCACGTTATGTAAAAATAATATAGACAAATCTTATTAAATAAAACCACAAATGACCTAATGAGCCGAACTTATCTAATAATTTTTTCACTTCTTCCCATTCTATCTAAACAAACAACAAAAATCTGTACTATTTTAAATCAATAAATATTTAAAAAATTTAAACTAATATAAATTAAGAGGTATAATGGGTTTTGAGAATCCATATAGTTCTTGATCCGGCCCTGTTATCGATAAATTACACGATTCAGATTCGAGTGAGACCAAACATTTATTCATTTGCAGTGCAAGCTTCTAATAGAAAACGCTGCTATGGCTGCTGACGGTGTTCCACTTCTCAACAACGGTGATGGCAATGATAGCAGCCGAAGAGAAACACTTGATTACTGGGTTAAGGAGTTCGGATACGAGTCGAAGAGATTATGGCATATTGCCGGGCCGGCAATTTTCACGGCAATCTGTCAGTATTCATTGGGAGCCCTCACCCAGACTTTTGCCGGCCAACTTACCGAACTAGACCTTGCTGCAGTATCCGTGGAAAACTCTGTTATAGCTGGACTTGCTTTCGGTGTTATGGTACGTCTCTTTGAGTTAAGTAATCAGTCATAGTATTAAATTGCGGTTGCAGTCGCAGTTGCAGTTGTGTTCTCTATTGAATGTGGTTGCGGTTTGTGATGTCGTTTTATGACGTTTCGGCCGTAATTTAATACTATGGTAGACTGTGGATTGGTTTGTAGAAATGATTGGCGTTATTGGGTTTGATTTTGTCACAGTTGGGAATGGGGAGTGCATTGGAGACTTTATGTGGTCAAGCATATGGTGCCGGAAGGCTAAGGATGTTGGGCGTTTACATGCAGAGATCTTGGGTCATTCTATTGATTACAGCATGTTTAATCTCTCCCATTTACATTTGGTCTCCTCCAATTCTTAAACTGTTTGGGGAAACCACTGAAATCTCCAATGCTGCAGGTTGGGGAATGAATGAAATTTGACTGAAAATCGATTTAGAAATTAATAACATCCTGTGCTTATTTGATGCAGGTAAGTTTGCTCTATGGATGATGCCACAGTTATTTGCCTATGCTATGAACTTTCCTATACAAAAGTTCTTACAGGCTCAGAGGAAAGTTATGGTGATGGCTGTGATCTCAGCACTGGTATTGGTTCTTCATGCCTTTTTCAGTTGGCTGCTGATACTTAAGCTCGAATGGGGCTTGATAGGTGCGGCCGTGACTTTGAACGTGTCGTGGTGGCTCATAGTTATCGGACAGTTGTTGTACATTTTTATTACCAAGTCGGATGGTGCTTGGTCTGGTTTCTCTTGGCTAGCATTTGTGGATCTATTTGGTTTTGTCAAGCTCTCTTTGGCTTCTGCTATTATGTTATGGCATGTTTCTTTTTTCCTTCCCTTCACTTTATGTTCATATTAATCATGGTATTATCAGGTTTTCATGTTTACAACAGTTGTGGAAAATGTGTTGCAGTTTGGAGTTTTGGTATTTAATGGTGCTGATAGTCATAACAGGTCTCCTGCCAAACCCTCTGATAGCAGTTGATGCCATTTCCATTTGGTACGTGTTCCGGTATCACCACGATAATTTCAAACATGAAATCGCCTTTTTCTCAGCTTTCAGTTTCTCATATTTCCAGCATGAACATAAATGGATGGGATGCAATGATTGCCATTGGGTTCAATGCTGCTATAAGGTGCATTTCTCCTCATTTTCTTGAAGCAGAATTTGTTTAAATACAAACTCTTATAATTGAACTGAGAACTTAACAGATTATTATGCTGTCAACAGTGTGAGAGTGTCAAATGAACTTGGAGCTGGAAACGCTTGGCTTGCCAAATTTTCAGTGCTGGTTGTTTCATTGACATCTGTGATCATTGGGATAGTTTGCATGATTGTGGTGTTTGCAACCAGAGGTTACTTCCCTTACCTCTTCACCAGCAGTAATGCAGTTGCCGAAAAAACTACCGAGCTAGCTCTATTATTGGGATTTACTGTCCTCTTGAACAGCCTCCAACCGGTCTTATCCGGTGAGTATCGGCTATGTTTTCCCCACTCTTCTTCATTTTACTTGAAGTATCTACGTTTTGTATCCATATTTAACAAATATTTGAACATACAAAAGACTCTCTGAATACATCTATGCTTGTATTTGATACTAAATACTAATATTCGAGTCCGAGTAACATAACGGTTTAATTCCTTTTCAGGTGTTGCTGTTGGAGCTGGATGGCAATCTCTTGTGGCGTACATCAACATCGGGTGTTACTATGTATTTGGATTACCAGCAGGCATACTCCTTGGGTTCACATTTGGCTTTGGGGTTATGGTAAATTTTCTAGTATTTTACAACTCTGGGTGTCCGGAGTCATGTGCCTCGGCATATCTAGAGTTGAGTCAGATTGGACCCCTAAATGGGATAAATTCTTTCAACACTATTTTTTTTTTATTCACAAGACTCGAAACCAAAGAATATATTAGAATCACTTTATTTATAAACTTAAGGGATCAGGATTGATATCTTTATAATTCACTTGTGAAATAATGCCAGGGTATTTGGTCAGGCATGATTGCGGGCATTGTTTTGCAAACGCTAATCTTGGTAGTTGTGGTTGCACTTACCAACTGGAACAAGGAAGTAAGTATCCCTGCCAATATCTTAATAGTTTATATATGGGTTATATTTTGATACACACATGTAAATCTTTTTTACACAATCCTCTTTTAATATCTAAAACCTAAAATCCTAATCCTAACACCTAAATTCTATGCCCTATATAGCCTAATCCCCTGATTTATAAATCTTAATTCTTAAATTTTACATAGACCGTGTATCAAAGTTTTTCTCTTCATATATTTATATTTATATTGTATTTATTATTACTTTTTCGTCTAAGTCATGTGATTTCTCTCACATTTATTATTCGTATTTTTTATTTCATATAATTACACTGTCTTTTAGTACTTTGATCCAGCTCAAGTATCTTCTATAGTTAAATTTTATTTATTGAATTCAAAGCAAAGCTTTAATCCTGATATTCTCAAACGCAGACTGAAGAAGCTGAAAGCCGTATAAAGAGATGGGGAGGACCAACGGGTGGAGAGCATTGATTTTACATAACTAATTTATTATTACGTATTAATTAATTAATATTTTCGATTATTAGTTGATCCATCGAAATAAAATGATGGTTTTTTTAAATAATATTCAGAGTTAATTTTGTTGCCGTGAATGAAGTTTTAATTAAAAAAGTGCACAAAATTTTAATGTCTATTTCTTATAATTAATATCTACTTCTTTTTTTTAATGAAATCTATTAACGGAGAATTAATTGTAGATAAAATTAATACTCGTAAAAAATATTATTCCATTAAATATCTTAAAAATAAACATAAAATTTATGACATTTAAATATCGCATAAACCTTAAACATAAGCTTTAAATCTTAAAACCTCTAAACTTTAAACCTTTTAAATGAGTATTAATTATATTAAACACCTTAAAATAATGAAGTACAACTTTTTAGGGGTATAATTAATTTCATTTTAATAGATTCTATTGAAAATTAAAATAAACATTGATGATATAAATTTTGTTGATTCTTATGTGCAGTCATCATGGCTGTGTATAGTAAAACCTTTTTTTAAATAATATTCAAAGTTTCAATTTTGTTGTCGCGAATGATGGTTTAATTTTAAAAAGTGCACAAAACATTTATGCCTAATTTTTTCGGTTAAAATAATGATCTTACATTTCATTTCCTTATATTTTAAGGTTTATCCGTTAATTATAAAAAAAAAATTCATCTAATAAATATATGACACATAATTCTTTAAAGATAAAATCATAAAAAACTTTAATTTTCTAAAAATATAACCCTAAATTTTTATTTTTTTCATAAACTTCAAATTAGGGGTGGGAATTGGGTGGGGAATATTCGAAAATTGTGGGAATCTGAACCGACAGGAATGGGGAATAACTGAAACCTTCACCTACGGGGATGAAAACGGGGAAAGTTTTACCACCGAAGCTCGAATGGGGATGGGGACGGGGATTGTTATATCCGAACCGTGGGGATAACCGAACCTTAACCGTATAAATAACTATAGGGATCCCCGAAAAATATCCATAAGGATCCCTGCTATTTTACAAAAAATTTAAAATATATAAAATCAACTATCATTTACATGTATACCTACCTATTTTATTATTAATATATTTGTGTCTTTTCTTTAAAACTTATTAAGTTTGTGTGACCTCTCTAGTAATTTACCATTTTTTTTAATTTTATAATCTATTTATCTCTCTATTTTTGTCGTTCATTTTACATAAAAACTTTATTCCCATTCAACCATAGGTTTAAGTGTATTGAGCATATTCCATGTAAATTAAAATCGACCATATATTTTGGTTAGTAAAATAGTAAATTTTGTTTAACTTTTAGGGATAGGGATTCCCTGAAAATCGTGGGGATCTAATGGGTATGGAGATGAAGACGAAAAATTTACCGAAACATGTAAGGGGATACCCAAAATTGTACTCGCAAATGTTGGGGACGGAATGAGGAATGCAAAATTGTCCCCGAACCGACCGATTCTTACCCTACTTCAAATCCTCAAATCTTTAAATTAATCTTATGTTGTCGCCGAATCAACCACCACCATCCACTTTTTATGTCGTCGCATCCCACTACAAATGATCACACTCTTTTTTGTTGTTGGATTCCACAATCAATTACCACGCCCTTTCATCCCGACAAATAACAAATTGAACGTCGAACGACAAATGTGAAATATGCTTTGCAGACGACGATTGCATTGAACATATGAATAATGACGGGACTTTCAGTTCTTCTAGTCAAAGAAAGAGATTTTATTGTTGTGAAGACGACATCAAAAAATTAATCTTTTATTAATGGATAAAACGTCTTTAATAAAATAAAATCTAAGTATCTAAAAAATATAACTTAGAGCTGCTCTCTCTAAATTATAACCTAGCCGCTCTCTCTCAAATATCTGCCACCTGCAACTTTGTTTTTCTTCCTTTGATTGATGGTCGGTAACTCATCTTAGTATTAGTTGACGACCATCGTGTCTATTATTTTTCTTGTTTTTTTTTCATATTTTAATAAGAATCTATGCCTTTGTGGCACGCGTTTCCTCTGTCCTTGTGTCACGTTTTTTTTTATTTTTTTTCGATTCGTTTCATTTGTCCTCAATGGCGGAGCCACATGTATGATTGGGTGAGTACAGGCCCGCCCTAAATTTTTTAAAGTTTACACATTTGGCTTCAATTTTCTTAATTTTTATGAATTAATCCTTAAATTTTATGATTTGTGTTGTGCCCACCCTAAAATTTTGAGATTTTTATTACTTGTGCCCACACTCAAAAATATTTTGATTTGTGCCCACCCTAGAAAAGATTTATGGATCTGCCACTGTCTATCCTTGTGGCATGATTTCAGCATACCTTAGCAGTCGATTGGTGCTCGTACAGAGATCTTCACGGCGCTAATATCTGATTATGGTTCTGTTGGTGGTCTTAGAAAGATGAGTCCCCACTCGGTTGATGGTTGGTTGCCGATATACTCAGACCTGGGTAGCAGAGCAATATGCCTGATAGCTTGGTTCGCTCAACGTCTCGTTTGGATAAAGACAATGAGATTCAAAAAGGTTTCTGGATTTTGGTATGCTAATCTCGATGGAAGTGCGTGCTTTTCTTTGCACCATTGCAAGAGACTTTTAGTAAACTTGTCCTTTTTTGATGCATTGTATTGTATTATCTTTCATGGTGATTAATAAAATTCATATGTCATTGTTAAATATATATATATATATATATATATATATATATATATATATATATATATATATATATATAACTTAGACATCATTTAATTAAACCTTTAATGAATTAAGTAGTTGTGTGTCAAATTCCAAAATGTTAGTTCAATCTATAATTCGAAAGAAGTAATCGAGCCGAGTAAAATATTCATGTTTTCGTAATTCAACTCCCACCAAATGATGATTTATTGATAATAATAGTGTCATGATGAAGGAAAGGAAGTTAGGGTTTGCTAAAGAGGAATTGGGGAAGATCGAGTTTGAAACAAGGAAGAGGGAAAGTAGCTTGCTAACTAAGGCTATGGTTATTAAACCGAACGACGTCGTTTGTTTAATTGATGGAACTGGAGTGGTCCAGACAATTGGATCGGGCGAGACACCAGGATCAGCTACCATGGGAGACAATGGCCCAAACAACAATTATCAAGATTGAGACCAGACGGTTCATTTTAATGGGATAAGTGTTAACGGTTATTTGAGTTGTTTTGTTTTTGCCAGTTGTCTAAATATAACTTGCTGTGCTAGCTAATATAGCCAAGAATTGTACACGAGAACGTTATGCTGAATTTTATCAATGAAATACAATTCTCTCTCCTATTCTAATTTCTCTCTATTCTCATTCTATTCTTCTTCTCTTATGTTCTAAATCTTCTTCTTCACGACCTTATCGTGACAAATTGGTAATCAGAGCCTACATGATCCGACGCCAAGCTGGGTAAAATAAAAAAAATGTAAAACATGGGTGACAATGTGAATTTGACTGCAATGCAACAACAATTGAGTGAAATACAATCAAAGCTAGCACAAATGGATGATGAAAATGTTATTCCAAAGTGGTGGGAAAATTATAATGCTATCCTAGAGAAGAGACTGAGCATCCTAGAGACACATGCTGCTGAAAACAAGTCATATCTGGAGAATATCCTGAGAGCAGTAACCAAAGAAGATGATGAACCTGAATCAAGAAGAAAAGATGGGCATGAATCGGTGGAAGAACAAGCAGTAAACAACACTCCTAAAAAGGTGAAGGTAAGAAACATGTTCTTGTAACTGTGGTAAAAGAAATTGGCAGATATACTCCTAAACCAAAAGAACCTGGATTACTTGTTGCTAAACCTCTTTTGAATAGTATTGTTAGTTCATCTCAACAAAAATTGACCTTTGGAACAGAAGTTTTAACTGAGACTTGGTTTGATGGATACATAATGACATTTCAACTAAAAGTTACAATTACATTGCTAAACCTCTTTTGAATACATAGTGACATTTCAACTAAAAGTTACAATTACACTGCTACTTAGAAGGGAACTCTTATCACTACAAAATAGACACTGGTGGAATATAGGAGAGCCAATAGTTTGTGTTTTAAGTATGGAGAAAAGTTCGGGCCTGGACACCAATACAAAATGAAGCAGTTAAATTCAATGGAAGATCAGAAAAAATTGAAAGAAGAAACAAAGGCAGTGGATGAGAAGCTGGGGGAAAGGGAATTAAAAATATCTATGAATTCCCTTGCAGGCAGTGTTGGTTGTAGTACATTAAGGTTGCAAGGAACTATTAAGGGTAAACCACTGAATATTATGGTAGATAGTGGCAGTACCCACAGTTTCATAACCTCCAAGTGGGCTAGCGAAGAAATGAAATTGATGCAAACTCAGCCCTTAACAATAACAGTGGCCAATGAGGAGAAGTTGTATAGCACTACCAAGAGTAACTTGCTGAGATGAAAAATGTAAGGACACACTTTTGAACATGGCTTTAGAGTTTTGCAATTGGGGGAGGGGAGTAATATAGTGTTGGGGGTTGACTGGATGAAGACTTATAGTCCAGTGACCTTATACTTCCATTAAATGACTCTAAGATTTCAAAAGAAAAGACAAGGAGTGGTCTTGCAAGGGAAAAGGACTTCATCTATCAAGGTTATTTCAGGGGAGAAACTACAGAAACTAAATGATAAGGATCCAAAGCTGTTGGGGGAAATCTAGTTACTGAGTGCAGAAGATGAGGATACAAAATGTTGCAACCTTTATTAAGAGAATACCAAGTAGTATTTGATGAACCAAAAGGCATGCCTCTCCACAGAACTCATGATCATGCCATATTATTGAAACCAGCATCACAACCTGCCAATTTGAGGCCATACAAGTTTCCTCATCATAAAAATTTGAAGTGGAAAGGCTGTAACCCCCTAAACTCGGCCCAGAAGGAATGAGCCAAATCTAGAAAGTCACGATTGAAAACTAGTTCCACAAGTTATAAATCTTAAAGTTAAATACTTAAAAGTATAAATTATTCTCGAAAATAAATAATAAACTCAATACTTTCATTCAATATAAAATGTAATAATATATCATTGTTCAGACAACTTGATTAAAAATCCGAAAGTAACTTCATAGATGCATGCATTTAATAAAACCCAAATTAAAAACCGTTCCAAAGTCCATACTACAAAAATATCTCAAGAACTATTAAAATAATAATTTTGAGGTAACAGAAAGGTTCGTACTGAATAATAATTTATCTGAATAAACAAGAGATGCTCCAAGTACCGATCGCCTAAAAAGTCTGAGATATCTAAAAAGTAAAAACTAAGGGGTGTAAGCTAAAGAGCTTAGTGTGTCTCTAAAGTGCAAACGAAAACAAAACAAAACAAAACAAAACATTATTTTATTTTCTGATAAAGACATTTCTAAAAACACAACAAAACCAGATCATGATGTTATGATATTTGATGCACATGAATCATAGTACTCATCTCCGATACACCGAAAAGTAAGGTTCCCAAGAACCTACTTTCTCCATCGTCACCATCCGAAGTGGAACTCAGCCCGAAGGGTGGAACCACTGATCCGAAGTGGAATTCAGCCCGAAGGGTGAAACCACTGAACCTCCCCGAACAAATCCCAAACCATATACCCACAATGATATGATGTAGATTTTAAAATTCGAGTCTCATCCGAAACTTGAATTATGAAAATTCAAGTTGCACAATACTATAAATCCGATGTTTTACGATTCTAAAAATCTGATATTTCACAATTTGATAAATCTGATTTTTAGTTAAAACATAGTCTGATATGCTATGCATGATATCCGAAAACTTTCACAAATCATAACACAGAATAAATCACACAAGCTTATAGCATAAAAGAAACACACAAGTTTATAACACAGGAAGAGACACACCTTTAAGCAACAAAAGCTCTAATCTCGAGAAGGGTGAGCCCACGTTCGAATCTCACTGAATCAAGACCTACGAGGTATGAATTCTTTATTAGCATTTATTACTAACACCAAGCCACCGGCTAAAACACTAAAAATTGAACTGAAGATATACTCACGTGAAAATCTCGAAGAACGTGCACGGTCGGTCTATACAATTGGAGGTAACCCAACGGTCTCAAGGTTGGCACCTAAACACGAGAATATTCCAAATCAGATTCTAAAACCATAACTTATCAAATTCCATTAACAATTACTTTAAATGAGCAAAACGGAGCTTTCGAGATCTAATTTGAAAAAACATGTAGAAGATTCGAATTCAGGTCGTCTAGAAAGGTTCAGAGGAAGGATGTCCGAAAAAGTTAACTCTTGGTCAATGGTCAAAGTCAAAGTCAAACCGGTCAAAGGTCAACTCTGGTCAAACAGGTCAACAGTCAACTCTAGTCAAACTAGTCCAAAGTCAACGGTCAAATAGTCAAGATTTGGTCAACGGTTAAGATCTGGTCAAAGTTCAAATGTCCAAGGTCAAAACCAAATCAGGTCAGCGATCCAGTTCGGTTCATTTCTGATAGTTCGGTCCGGTTCACCTTTCACAACCGGTTCAAATTGGTTCATAAATGGGTTTACTCGTTTTGGGTCACACGATTTGGGCTTTAAACCAATTAAGGGTCATCCGAATTTGGGCTTACACATAACATTAGAATTTGGGTTCAATCCAAGCCACATATACAACCCACATGAACAACTCAAAGCCAAACACCCATATCCAAACACATCAAGCCTAACAATACACTTTTACCACAACCAAACTAGGGTTTCTAGAACCTTTGACGGTGGCGGCAACCATGATGACGACAGAACAGATCGACAAGAACGACGACGGTAGCACCTTCGATGACACAAAAATAATCATTTTCGTCAAAGAAAGAGCATAAGCAACAGATCAAGACAACCCAAAACAAGGAAACATTAAAACTTAACCCAATAAGCTTACCCAAATCAGAACTGAAACGGACAACGGTGGAGAGACGACGGTGCAAAGAGAAATCGAGTGTTCTCTTCTCGATTCTTCAAAAAATATGAGTGATGAAGGAAACTTGAGGATTGGGGTTTGCTCACGATGAGAACACGAACAAGATGGTGGTACAAGCAGTGCGCGGAACGACCGGCGAACGGTGGTGCAAGAGAGATAAAACCGAACAGTTTCCCATTCGAAATTCCAAAAACGATGGCCGGTGGGGGTGAGCCGATGGTCAGGTTTGATCGCACAACGATGTTGGTCGCACTGGTGGTGGCCGTGCAAGCCACGATCGACGTTGAGGCTTGGTCGAAGCTTCATCGGACCAAAAAAGGTGAGAGGAGAGGTGAAAACCGAGAGAGAGAGAGAGAGAGAGAGGAGCGGCTGAAAGTTTCTTTAGGGGAGCTGAATCGTTCTCAAATCTATAATTGGGGGTTTTAAATTCCCTAGGAAAAGGGCAAACTGCGAGGTGCAACCTTGCGCTTCTTAGGGTTCACGAATTTAACTCAAAACTTTGCCCTTAATTCATATTGGTCACTAAAAACATAATTGAATTTCAATTAAATTCCCCACTCTTAAGTAGGGTTTCGAATATAAAATCCCCAAATTCTAGGGTTTCCAATTAGAGATTTTAAAATGAAGGTTTTCAAATTAGGGAAATTTTTGGGGTGTTACAACTCTCCCTCCCTTAAAGAAATTTCGTCCTCGAAATTTTCAAACTTGACAACAGATTCCAAAACTAACCCCACATACTTGTACTTTCTTATTCTGAATTCGTGATCCATCAAAAACATAATTATGATTTTAACATATTAAAATGTATCTGCTATGTCATCGTACATATTATCATATCCAACACGAGCTCTGGTCGAATATACTGAACACGATCGTCTAATCTCATATCCAGCTGAACTATCACTCTGAGCAGGTCTATCTCTACTAGTTGTACCAGAAGCAGCTAATCTAAACTGTTCAATACCTCGGTGAGGTGCCTGAACTGACGCATGTGTCTGACTCTGAACAGATGTACTGGTAGGTGGTCGAGGACAATCTTTCAAGTAATGATCTTGAGAACCACATCCGAGACACGTTATATTCATCAATCTACACTCTTTGTTATGCTTCTTATTGCAATAACCACATATAGAAATAGGCTGACGAACTTTTGTACTACCCACGCAGTCAAACGGAACTACCGGTGCTGCTAGTCTCGAATTCTGATAACTATGAGGAATAGACTCCTCTCTAGGCCTCTTTCCAGACGAGTTGACAAAACTTGTTTGTACAGACGTGTCCGATTGCTTCTCGACTTGATCAAGATTATGAAGTTTTTCCTTTTCCATTAGTGCAAGAATCATCTCAGCAGTTTTAGCCCGACTAACCATGTCGATGAATACTTTATCATGATGTATAGCAACATCTCTCTGAATCGGCAGTCGAAGTTCTTTTAAAACTAGTAGCACTTATCTTTCTCAGTCGCAACTAACCCAAGAGCATACTTAGCCAACCTTTGAAACTCTATATCATAATCATTTACTGACATATTGCTATGTTCCAGATTCATAAAATCATCGCGACACTTCGCTAAGAACTCGACTCCCACATAACGGTCCTAAAATGTCTGTCGGAAAAACACTCATGTAACCTGAGTAGATGGAACAATATCAACCACTGACTCTCACCAATTTTGAGCTTCACCCTCTAACAAAGATACAACGGCCCTCAATTTCTGATTAGTAGGGTAATCCATCTCAACAAATAACCGTTGTAACTTTTTTAGCCAATACTCTGCATCGACTGAATGTGTACCAGTTTTACCCTCAAACAATTTCGTCAATTCTGTAGATATGGGTTTCCTCAAACCCTCTGACTGGCGGAGATAACACAACAACTCATGGTTCACCGTGGCACTATCTAGCTAAACTATCTCGGTGTCATCAACATCAAGTGAGCCATCACTTCCGATCTGATGTCCTCACAACGGCTCTTTCTCATTTTTCTGATATCTTATTCTGATTTTCTGTTTGCTCAACGGAAGGTAGATGACCATCACCAGAAACGGTGGTACAGCCTCGGCCACGACCTCGACCTCTCACAAAGCCAAAACTCATACTTGGTGGCTTAGAAGACTATCTTTAAAAGATAATAACCTAGAGTCAGATTCGGTACTGGAGTCTCGGATTTTAAAAAAACACGTTGAAAATAGTAAAATCAAAATCACAAGATACTGTAGGTTTTTTTTCCAGAAAATTCCCATTTATCCCAAAATATTTCAGATGCATGCAAAAGTCAAAAACATTTCGAAAAGAACTTTTATGAGCCTTACAGTCTGAGGGTTGAATTTGGCTCTAATACCACTAAATGTAACCCCCTAAACCCGGCCCAGAAGAAATGGGCCGAATCTAGGAAGTCACGATTGAAAACTAGTTCCACAAGTTATAAATCTTAAATTTAAATACTTAAAAGTATAAATTATTCTCGAAAATAAATAATAAACTCAATAATTTCATTCAGTATAAAATGTAATCATATATAATTGTTCAGACAACTTGATTAAAAATCCGAAAGTAACTTCATAGATGCATGCATTTAATAAAACCCAAATTAAAAACCGTTCCAAAGTCCATACTACAAAATATCTCAAGCACTATTAAAATAATAATTCTGAGGTAACAGAAAGGTTCGTACTGAATAATAATTTATCTGAATAAACAAGAGATGCTCCAAGTACCGATCGCCTAAAAAGTCCGAGATATATGAAAAGTAAAAACTAAGGGGTGTAAGCTAAAGAGCTTAGTGTGTCTCTAAAGTGCAAACGAAAACAAAACAAAACAATGTTTTATTTTCTGATAAAGACATTTCTGAAAACACAACAAAACCGGGTCATGATGATATGATGTCTGATGCACATGAATCATAGTACCCATCTCCGACACACCGAAAAGTAAGGTTCCCTAGAACCTACTTTCTCCATCACCACTGTTGAGATTTGAGGTGCTCGATTCGATCAACCGTTCTTGCTCGCCAAGTGTGGAGAAGTTGGATAATTGGGTGTTTTAGTGGGAGGTGAAAAATTGGCAATTTGACACAAGGATTTATAGTGGTTCAACCTTCTAACCAAGGTCTACATCCACTACCTTAGCTCCCCACTAAGGATTTCCAACAAATTCACTAAGAATTTCGTCCCCTTTTCTCGGATTAGGAGGAAACCGTTACAACCCTCAAAGCTTTCTACCCAAAGCTTGAAGGAACACTCTCTTTACAAAGAAAGATTTAGCAAACTAGAAATCCCTCTAAAAGGTGTTTGTTTGCAATTCTATGCACTCACCCAAAACCTAGACACTTGAGCAAATTTAACAATGTAAGCTCACAAGTGTTGTCTAAGCAAGAAATAAACAATTTAAGCTCTAGACAAATTTTGACATCATAATGTTGTAACAATTGAAGCATTAGCCTTCTCTTGATGCTTGGAGGTCCCTTTTATACTCCCAAATGAGTTTGTAGCCGTTACTAGCCGTTGGGGATGAATTGGAGCCGTTGAGGACTTTATTTCCCTTCATAAATGCTGTTCTGCAGCTAACGGTATCGATACACGTGGAACGATATCGATACAGCCTTCATATGAACTAGCCGTTGGGCACTTGCCAGCTTGGGCGTATCGATACGCTTGAGGGCGTATCGGTACCTTTTGACATTTAAATGGCCGTTGGGAAATAGCCGTTGGGGTAGTTAAAATGGGATCGGTACGCTGACGTGGCGTATCGAAACGACCCCACTCCGTATCGATACACTAAACCCTCGTATCGATACGGGTTTTGACAGTGGCCAAACTGGGGCAAAATGGTATCGGTACGGGTACAACCGTATCAATACTGGTGTGAATCCCTTTCGATTGAGCCAAGCTCTGATACCAATTGTTGAGATTTGAGGTGCTCGATTCGATCAACCGTTCTTGCTCGCCAAGTGTGGAGAAGTTGGATAATTGGGTGTTTTAGTGAGAGGTGAAAAATTGGCAATTTGACACAAGGATTTATAGTGGTTCAACCTTCTAACCAAGGTCTACATCCACTACCTTAGCTCCCCACTAAGGATTTCCAACAAATTCACTAAGAATTTCGTCCCCTTTTCTCGGATTAGGAGGAAACCGTTACAACCCTCAAAGCTTTCTACCCAAAGCTTGAAGGAACACTCTCTTTACAAAGAAAGACTTAGCAAACTAGAAATCCCTCTAAAAGGTGTTTGTTTGCAATTCTATGCACTCACCCAAAATCTAGACACTTGAGCAAATTTAACAATGTAAGCTCACAAGTGTTGTCTAAGCAAGAAATAAACAATTTAAGCTCTAGACAAATTTTGACATCATAATGTTGTAACAATTGAAGCATTAGCCTTCTCTTGATGCTTGGAGGTCCCTTTTATACTCCCAAATGAGTTTGTAGCCGTTACTAGCCGTTGGGGATGAATTGGAGCCGTTGAGGACTTTATTTCCCTTCATAAATGCTGTTCTGCAGCTAACAGTATCGATACACGTGGAACGGTATCGATACAGCCTTCATATGAACTAGCCGTTGGGCACTTGCCAGCTTGGGCGTATCGATACGCTTGAGGGCGTATCGGTACCTTTTGACATTTAAATGGCCGTTGGGAAATAGCCGTTGGGGTAGTTAAAATGGGATCGGTACGCTGACGTGGCGTATCGAAACGACCCCACTCCGTATCGATACACTAAACCCCCGTATCGATACGGGTTTTGACAGTGGCCAAACTGGGGCAAAATGGTATCGATACGGGTACAACCATATCGATACTGGTGCTTTGAAATCACGAGTTTGGCTATTTAAAACATGAAAAATCTTTGTCAAAAACCTCTTAAAATACCTCAAACATAATTTCAAGTAGTTTGGACTTTAAAACCAAGTTTTAAATTCTTTCAAATTAGTCCAAAACATTTTTCAATTATTATATCAAAACATTAGTTCTACAACCACCATCCGAAGTGGAACTCAGCCTGAATGGTGGAACCACTGATCCGAAGCGGAATTCAGCCCGAAGGGTGAAACCACTGAACTTCCCCGAACAAATCCCAAACCATATACCCACAATGATATGATGCAGATTTTAAAATTCAAGTCTCATCCGAAACTTGAATTATGAAAATTCAAGTTTCACAATACTTTAAATCCGATGTTTTACGATTCTGAAAACCGATATTTCACAATTTGGAAAATATGATTTTTAGTTAAAACATAGTCTGATATGCTATGCATGATATCCGAAAACTTTCACAAATCACAACACAGAATAAATCACACAAGCTTATAGCATAAAAGAAACACACAAGTTTATAACACAGGAAGAGACACACCTTTAAGCAACAAAAGCTCTAATCTCGAGAAGGGCGAGCCTCACGTTCGGATCTCATTGAATCAGGACCTACGAGGTATGAATTATATATTAGCATTTATTACTAACACCAAGCCACCGGCTAAAACACTAAGAATTGAACTAAAGATATACTCACGTGAAAATCGCGAAGAACGTACACGGTCGGTCTGTACAATTGGAGGTAACCCAACGGTATCAAGGTCGGCACCTAAACACGAGAATATTCCAAATCAGATTCTAAAACCATAACTTATAAAATTCCATTAACAATTACTTTAAATGAGCAAAATGAAGCTTTCGAGATCTAATTTGACAAAACATGCAGAAGATTCGGATTTAGGACGTCTAGAAAGGTTAAGAGGAAGGATGTCTGAAAAAGTTAACTCTTGGTCAACGATCAAAGTCAAAGTCAAATCGGTCAAAGGTCAACTCTGGTCAAACGAGTCAATATTCAACTCTGGTCAAACAGGTCAACTCTCGTCAAACTAGTCCAAGTCCAAAGTCAACGGTCAAATAGTCAAGATTCGGTCAACGGTCAAGATCCGGTCAAAGTTCAAATGTCCAAGGTTAAAACCAAATCAGATCAGTGGTCTAGTTCGGTTCAATTCTGATAGTTCGGTCCGGTTCGCCTTTTACAACCGGTTCAAATTGGTTCATAAATGGGTTTACTCGTTTTGGGTCACATGATTTGGGCTTTAAACCAATTAAGGGTCATCTGAATTTGGGCTTACACATAACATTAGAATTTGGGTTCAATCCAAGCCACACATACAACCCACATGAACAACTCAAAGCCCAACACCCATATCCAAACACATCAAGCCCAACAATACACTTTTACCACAACCAAACTAGGGTTTTCCAGAACCTTTGACGGCGGCGGCAACCATGACTATGACAGAACAGATCGGCAAGAACGACAGCGGTAGCACCTTCGATGACACAAAAATAATCATTTCCGACAAAGAAAGTGCATAAGAAACAGATCAAGACAACCCAAAACAAGGAAACATTAAAACTTAACCCAATAAGCTTACCCAAATTAGAACTAAAACGGACAACGGGGGAGAGACGGCGGCGCAAAGAGAACTCGAGTGTTCTCTTCTCGATTCTTCAAAAAAGACGAGTGATGAAGGAAACTCGAGGGTTGGGGTTTGCTCACGATGAAAAGACGAACAAGATGGTGGTACAAGCAGTGCGCGGTACGACTGACGAACGGTGGTGCAAGAGAGATAAAACCGAACGGTTTCCCCTTCGAAATTCCAAAAACGATGGCCGGTGGGGGTGAGCCGATGGTCGGGTTTGATCGCACAACGATGTTGGTCGCGCTGGTGGTGGCCGTGCAAGCTACGGTCGACGGTGAGGCTTGGTCGAAGCTTCGTCGGACCAAAAAATGTGAGAGGAGAGGTGAAAACTGAGAGAGGGGGGGAGAGCGGTTGAAAGTTTCTTTAGGGGAGCCGAATCGTTCTCAAATCTATAATTGGGGGTTTTAAATTCCCTAGGAAAAGGGCAAACTGCGAGGTGCAACCTTGCGCTTCTTAGGGTTCACGAATTTAACTCAAAACTTTGCCCTTAATTCATACTGGTCACTAAAAACATAATTGAATTTCAATTAAGTTCCACACTCTCAAATAGGGTTTTGAATATAAAATCCCCAAATTCTAGGGTTTCCAATTAGAAATTTTAAAATTAAGGTATTCAAATTAGGGAAATTTTTGGGGTGTTACAAAGGCAGATTAAGGAAATGTTGTCATCATCCATAATTCAAACCAGCAAGAGCCTTTTTGCATCCCCTTGCTTACTAGTTAAGAAGAAGGATGGTACCTGGAGGCTGTGTGGATTATAGGTAGTTAAACTCTATGACAGTGAAAAATAAATTTCCCATACCAGTAGTGGAAGACTTATTAGATGAACTCAGAGGGTCTGCCTATTTTTCAAAAATAGACTTGAGATTAGGGTATTAGAAGATAAGAATTAGTGAAGGGGACTAAGAGAAAACTGCATTCATTACACACCAAGGCCATTTTGAGTTCAAAGTAATTCCCTTTGGGCTTACAAATGCCTCTGTTACTTTTCGGTCTTTAATGAATACATTCTTTGAGCCATATTTGAAGAGATTTGTGCTTATATTTTTTGATGACATACTGATTTACAACCCTGATTTGAAGACACATACTACTCATCTTAAGCTGATTTTTGAAGTGTTGAACCAAAATCAGTTATTTGCTAAGAGAAGAAAATGCTTCTTTGGTCAAGAAAAGATTGAGTACTTGGGATACATAATTTTATCCTAAGGAGTAGATACTGATGAATCAAAGATCGAGGCTATGAGAAACTGGCCACTCCCAAAAAGTCTTAAATCTTTGATGGGATTTTTTGGACTGACATGGTATTACAAGAAATTTATTAGAGGTTTTGGGGAGGTTAGTAATCTCTTAATTAATCTTCTTAAAAAAAGACAATTGACTCCTGAAGCTAAAGAATCATTTGAGGCACTCAAGGCAGCTATGTGCCAAACACTAGTATTAGCCCTACCCAACTTCAGTAAGACTTTTTGCTTGGAGACCGATGCTAGTTCTAAAAGCATTGAGGTTGTATTATTCAAGAAGGAAGAGCAATAGCTTACTTGAACAAGGCTTTTGGTCCCAGACATATTGATTTATCAATTTATGAGAAAGAGTATCTTGCAATTTTGATGGCAGTGTCTAAATGGAGACATTATTTGAAAAGTGGGCTTTTCATCGTTAAGACTGATCATGAACCTTGAAGCATTTGTTGGAGCAGAAATTATCCAGTACCATACAAAAAAGAGACTGTCCAAGTTACTGAGGCTGAACTATACTATTCAATACAGGAAAGGAAAGACTAACAAAGTAGCAGATGCCCTCTCCAGAAAGTTTGAAGATTCTCCTGAACTGTTGCAGTTTACTGCCACTTCCATCATTCTAGGTTGGGTTCAAGAAGTGGAAAAGAGTTATGCGGGGGATAACAAAGCTCAAGAGTTGATCACTGCTCTGGTATTGAAGAAAGAAGACATGGCAGATTGGTCCTTTTCAAAAGGAATTCTCAGATTTAAGAAAAGAGTTTATGTTGGGGATTGAGACAGCAAATCATATGATTCACCTCAGGAATTCAGGCTACTTATATGAGAATTAAACCCTGTTTTTATTGGCCAGGAATGTTGAGAATGGTCATGCGCCATTGCTCGCGTGGTTCTCCAGGGACTGCAAATTTTACCATCAACCACCGGGATGCTAAAGTAAACAATAATAACTAGTCTTCGGTAATAATCAATTACTTGTCTTTCAGGTGTTTGATGATAAAAAAAAAAAAAACAAGTTCAAGCAGTTTATAGAACTAGAAGTTCCATCGGTGACATTGGTGTATGCGACGAGTTAAAGATGTGTTTGTGAATGTTAGTGAAGACCGTAGAAGGCAGAAGCCCTTTGAAGAAAGAAGCTCGTAAAGCTCCACAGTTTTCCTAACGTCAGAGGGTGCTCTAAACTTGGAAATACACATTTGCAGTTTGGTTTTGTAGAAAATTTTTGTAATTAGTAGCATTTTTCTGGGTATATGAAGAGCATTCTCTTGGATTCCAGGAAAATTAATATATCAATTTCCATTCTGAATCTAGTATTTTTATATTTAATCACATATTATTATTCGTTGTTGCATGTTTAATATATATTTATGTTCTAAAAATGTAAAATTTACCGTTCTGGTACGGTTTTCGCTCTAAAAAATTATGGTGTCTAAATTAGAAAAATACATTTGTAAGTTAAGGCTTCAAAGTTCAAACCCGATTTATACGGGGGCGTATTAACCTGACAAATCAAAATCCGGTTTATATTATTTTGAAATTTTCATTTTGTTGGGTTCGTTTCTGTTAACTGTTAATCACACAATTTTCACATTTCGCGCGCTCTCTCTCCCGGAGATTGGGAACCTGGGAAGCTCACGGCGGGTGAAGAAAGAAGGGGAAAGTCAGAGGAGTAGGAAATGGCGAAATCGAGCGCGGATGACGCCGAGCTAAGGCGAGCTTGCATGGCCGCCATCGAAGGCACCAAACAGAAGGTCGTGTTGTCGATGCGCGTCGTTAAAAGCCACGGGATGTGGAGCAAAGGTGGTGTTAGTAATGTTACTAGCAAATTGGGACCAATCCCAATGGCCATGGGAGTGGGACAAAAAAACATGGCTAAACCTAGAGTCATCGCTATCTGCAGTATGCCCTCTCCCTAATCTCGTAATTTTGTTTTCTTTACTAGGATTTGGGATTTAGAATTAATCATGTTCTGATTATTATTCTCTCTTGAAATTATATCGACCCTGCCCAATTATGTTAAATGCGATGTTGAGCTACTGAACTAACTATGACGAAAATGTCATTGTGCAAAACTGGTAGAACAAATCAAATTCAGGATTATTAGCCATGATTTGCCAAAAGGTTTTCGAATTAAAATAATATCAGTAGTTTTAAAGTGATATTCATCCAAAGTTTTTTTTTTTTGCTTGTCCTCATGTAGTCCTATGGTTTTTGCAGCTAAACAAAAAGGTCAGCGAATTAAAGCTTTTTTCCGAGTCATGAAGTATTCTACAGGAGGCGTTATTGAGGTACTTGTTCTTCTTATAGTCTTTAAGACAATGTGTGTTGAGACAAACATGACTTGGTGTTACTCTTGCTTGTGTTTCTGGCTTTATTATGCTAATATAGTTGATAATTGTTCGTCATACAAGGTTTATATGTTACTAGAATGAATTATCAGCTTGCGATTATTCGTCTGTTGTGTGCATCAGTGCTGAATCAAGAGTCTGATCAAGTGGGATACAACTTTGTTTATTATTCCTATGGATCATATCTTTTTCTCTGTTCCACTGAAAAGTAAAGAATATTACATATCACAAAATTGAGCTAGCCAATTTTCTAAACATGGAATCATTTATGAAACCACATTCACATTACTGAGTAGAGAATATAGTAGAAGAAACATACAGCAAAATTCATTAATTTCCAACACAAAGGCAAGGAACTATTGGGTTAACGATGAGGCTCTTTAGTCTTAACTAATAGGTATTCAAGTGAGGTTTTTTTTTTTGGAGAAAATGTCAAACAAAATGCTGTATTAATGAATTTCAAGACCAAAGAGTTTCTCATGTCTTCACATCCGGTTAACTTTCAAGCTCAAGTAACTAAAATTGAAGTGGGATTTTTTGAGATCATTACATATGAATTTTTTTTTTTTTGAAATTGTGCAGGCCGCTGAGTTATACAAGCTGAAGCATCTTTCGAAGGTGGAGGTTTGTTCTAGTGATCCTAGTGGATGTACTTTTACTTTGGTAAGCCCTTTCTTTGGTTCTCCTCTTTTGTTTATTTGAGTAAGAATATTCAGTTGAATTCTGTATGTTCTTTGATCTTTGTCTACTCCTGTAGGCCAAACACTATTTAGTGACTAGGTCATTTAATGGAGCAATTGAGCAGAAGTAGAATATATTTTTACCGTAAACTTCTTTTCCATGCTTTCCCGAGGTGACAATTGGGCAGTTCGGACTGGGTCATTTTAGCTTTTGTTCTTTTTAGGTTTGAGTCATTTTGGGTTTTGGCCACTTTTGGCATGGGCTCTTTTTTAGTTTAGACCAGATGTAATCTTTTCTACATAATTTAAATGTTCAGTCCAGAAACAAGATATTTTTGTTTTTTTATGAGCTTTTATATAATATGACGCTTTTTTTATAGTATTTGTATATTAACATCAATATATTTTTTTTATCACAAACAATGAAATACATTAATTTGTTAGTAGTTGATTATAAAAAATATGATATATTATTATTTTGATATTAAAACAATGGATTCTAATATTCAACATGTAAATACATTATGATTTATATATTACACACATTCTCTCTGCATGGGATTTTTTTCTTCAGCATCTAACTGAACTTCTTATAGGGATTTGATAACCTTAGAAGTCAAAGTGTTGCTCTTGCTCCACCTCAGTGGACTATGCGCAACTGTGACGACAGGTGAATTGAAATAGCTATGGACTGAAGATCTCACCTCTCTTGTTGGGATGTTTTTTTGCCCATTTTACAGTTCTTTGCTCTAACAAAATTAACACATATCTGCTTTTCTTAATTGTTCTTCTTACAATTGGGTGTTGTTACTTGTTACCTATAATTATTTATTTCTATGCCCTTCAATATTTTTGCAGGAACCGCATGTTAGTATGTATCATAAACATCTGCAGAGATGTACTTGGTCGTGTTCCCAAAGTTGTTGGTATAGATGTCGTAGAGATGGCTCTTTGGGCTAAGGTGAATTTGATGACATTATTCTGAGTACTTTACTGTTGAATTGATACTAAATCATTTCTTTATGCAAACTATAGTTTGCTTCAAACTCAGAGAAAGCTGTAATTATGCAGAGTGTAATATAAGCTTTTAGTTACTGATGCGTGGTGGCCAAGCTTAAGGATATTTTAAATTGTTGGTCCTTGAGGATTGGTGATCATTCTTAGGGATATAATTCCAAAGTGTCAGATTCTGATTTTTCTTAGAATTTTAAGTAATATAAATCTCCCCTAAAATTCAAGAAATCATATATCAATTTATTTATCTTTTCTTATCTTTGACTTTTATATCGTATCTAGGAAAATACAGCCTCGGTTACTGATAAAAAGAATCAGCAAGATGGTCCAAATCCATTTGCAGCAGCAGAAGGAGACTTTAAGGTGACTGTTGAAAAAGAACTTGTCTCTCAAGCTGAGGAAGAAGACGTGGAGGCTCTTTTGGGCACGTATGTTGTTCCTTTGCACTGTTCTATTTTTCTCCTGTGAAAGTCAGATGTTCTTCACCCTAATCGAGTTCACAGATACCATTTTAAACTGTGAATGATAGCTGTTGAAAATTGAGAATGACATAAGAAATGGAGCATACTTGCGTTCAGTTCTTTGAAGCTGATGTAGAAGTGTTTATATATTGTTGACTTAGATCCAGAAATGTATCAGATGAATGTTCATATTGATATGTTGCATTGTATTTTTAAAAACCAAAATATTCATGTATCACCTGCAAACTTACTGATGATATGTGCGTGTGAGTTCTATTCTTCATTAGTAATGTGTGCGTGTTTTTTTTTCTGGGAAGGAGGGAAGTGATATCGGCCATTTTTGAAATCAGAGCCAAAATGTTTGAAGATATGGTTCTTGTGGTCATAGTTCCTTTGTAGTCTATGATTCTTCTTTTTCTTATCCATCTGTTTCATTTGCATAATTGATAAGTAATATACTGTATATGTGTGTGTTTGGTTTGTAAATGTTCAAGCACCTTAATCATGTCCCAATGTATTTGATTGTAACATGTTAAACAGCTATGTCATGGGCATTTGTGAAGCAGAAGCATTTTCTGAACGGCTGAAGCGGGAGCTTCTTGCTCTGGAAGCCGCAAATGTACATGCTATTTTGGAAACTGAACCTCTAGTGGATAAGGTATTTTCTTTTATTTTTTCTTTGTGATTGTGTTTTCCTCTAGTTTTACTCAAATCTTACTGGCACTATGTTGGGACTGTTAAAATCAATGGCCTGCATTACTCGGCGCTTAACTTTGCTGGTCTTGTTCCACCCCCCTATGCATTAGGTAATCAAGCAGGCTTATTAGGTAATCTATGAAGTCTTCCTTTTCCCCCATTCTGGACGTACTCAGGTTCACCATTTCTCTACCTCAACTAGTAGCCAGTCCTCTCTTACAGCTGCAATTTATGTTTTCTACTCCCAAATAGTTCCAATGAAGATGTTATGCACAAGGAACCTCTATGTTTATAGGATATTATTTGGTTTTTCATATGAAAATTCCTAATTAATCTAGATGCTGCCAGTGTTCACCCCTCCTCTTAGCAGAATGCATCTTATCCCCTAAGCTAATTGTTCTGTTCCTCGTTATTCAGGTACTGCGAGGTCTTGAGGTAGCATTAAATATTGTTGATGACATGGATGATTGGTTGGGCATCTTCAACATTAAATTACGACATATGAGAGAAGATATTAAGGCGGTAGGGAACCTTTTTTCAACAGTGTTAATATGTAGGATCCTGTTTTCTTCCTGTCTAGTCTGTCACTATTTATATACTATTGACTTGAAATTGTAACTTGACTTCTTAGCATGTAACTTGTTTTCACAATATACCAGATAGAAACCCGCAACAACAAGTTAGAGATGCAATCTGTAAATAATAAAGCACTCATTGAAGTACTTGATAAACTTGTTGAACGATTCCATATCCCTCCTGAGGTATGTTATCCATTTCTGTACTTTTTTTTTTACTTTAGCGAAGGTATGTAGCCTGATTCTCCTGACAATTTTATTATTGGTTGTAGTATACAGCATGTCTGACAGGAGGCGAGTTTGATGAAGCTAGCATACAAAAATATGTTGAAGCATGTGAGTGGTTAGCTAGTGCTTTACGTGGCCTTGAAGTACCTAGCCTGGATTCTGCTTATGCACACATGCGATCTGTACGGACTCCCCTTCTCTCATTTTCTACAGTTTCTATAGTTTTGTAGTTAATCAAATTGTCCAGTGATTATGTGGCACAGGACTAGCTTAACACATTCTGCTTCCTTGGATGTTCACTTAAACTTGTAGCTTTCTATAACTTTTACTCGCAGTTACTTTGCAATGGATTAGTATTGCTACTGGATCTGGATTTATTTGGTCCTTTAAGGAAAAAAAGCAGCTTTCTGTTTGTTGTGCCTATATTTTAGGTTAGAGAGAAGCGGGCAGAACTTGGATTACTAAGAGCTACATTTGCCTGTAGAGCTTCTGAGTTCTTGAGAAACTACTTTTCCACTTTGGTGGATTTTATGATGAATGACAAAAACTATTTCTCTCAGGTATTTTCCTTCATGTTATTTCGTCTTGATGATAAGTATCAACAATTTCCTAAACGGCATTCACCTGCTTGATTTTAACAGAGGGGACAGTTGAAGAGGCCTGATCATGCTGAATTGCGGTATAAATGCAGGACGTATGCCCGCCTTCTGCAACATTTAAAGGTCAAATTGCAGATCAAGTCTAGATCTGTAATATTGTGTTTCAATTATTCTAATATTTTGGTCACTGCTCATTCTCAGAATCTTGATAGAGATTGCTTGGGTCATTTGAGGAAAGCTTATTGTGCCTCCCTTAACTTACTTCTGCGCCGAGAGGTTGGATTTCAAAATGAAATATTCAATTATCTGGAGAAGAAATGCCTCATTCGAACTTTATGTCGGTTACAGTGTTTGATAAATAGATAAAATTCTGTTTAGGCTCGGGAATTCGCCAATGAGCTTCGTGCTAGTGCAAAAGTCTCAAAACCTCCACCTAATTGGCTGGAAGCTCCCACAGGTGGCAGTCAAAGTGGGAATAGTGTAGACACTTCTGCAGTTGCTGATGCTTATGCCAAAATGCTGACGATTTTTGTTCCACTACTTGTAGACGAGGTTATAGTCCTTCCTGCACTATTTATAAATGAGGTCACAAGCATTCTTAAGTTTTAGATTTTTGAAAATTAGTTCCTCCATGGCTCAAACTGCAGAGTTCTTTCTTTGCACATTTCATGTGCTTTGATATTCCTGGGCTTGTTCCCCCAGGAGACGATGCCGATGGTAATGAGAGTGGATCAGAAGATGATGAAGATGATACCAATGATGATGATCAGGGAACAGACATTAATGGCAATGATGGCAAATCTGGTAATTGTTTCTCTTGTTCCCTTATAGTTTGTGGTAATTTATCTCCTTTCCTGATAGTTCAAATTCTCACCAACGGGATCTATTTTATTTTGCTAGGTAAAACTTCTCCAAATTTGCAAGCATTAAATGAATCACTACAGGATTTGCTTGATGGAATTCAAGTATGTAATTATATTAGTCATTTTTTAGATAGATTTTATGTTGCTTCTTGTTATGTTGTTATTTGTTTTCTGGAACCAGAATTACATTTTAAATTATAAGTGTCTTCCCAAGTTTTGATACTTTTATTTTGTTAATGCGCTGTGCTTTCAGTTGCTGGCATGTTCTTATTCTTTAGTTCATAGTGCTTCTTCTCTTGTTTTCGATTCCTTACTGTGTTGCTTAGTAGCACTCCCTGTTTAACAATCTCAATTTCGAGTTTTTTCTGGATTACAGGAAGACTTTTATGTTCTAGTTGATTGGGCTTACAAGATCGACCCTTTACGATGCATATCCTTGCATGGGATAACAGAGCGCTATCTATCTAGCCAGAAATCTGATGCAGCAGGATTTGTACGTCTCCTTCTTGGTGACCTGGAATCAAAAATTTCAATGCAGTTCAACCGGGTAAATTTATATGGGAACTGAAAATTTTATGATCCTTTGCATTTATGAATCTAACATGTTTAAACTGCAACTATATTTGTAGTTTGTTGATGAGGGTTGTCATCAAATTGAGAGAAGTGAGCGTAGTGCGCGACTGATTGGGGTCTTACCATACATCCCTCGGTAAAGTGAATCCTTTTGTGAGAATTCAGAGATTGCAAATTTGGATCCAAAACCGACAAAACAACAAATGGAAAATAAAATGAAAATGATATGATATATTTCAATTAATGGTTTGAAATTTTTCTACTTTTTGAGGCGTATATTATCAACATGAAGTTTAATTTTCAAAATAGGTAGGTTTAGTGTCCTTACACAATGCTTTATTATTTACTTGCTCACAAGGTTGCACCTTGATTTTAAACAGTTCATATGTTCTTATGCGCAGCTTTGCAACTCTAGCCACCCGCATGGAACAGTACATCCAGGGACAATCTAGGGACTTGGTTGATCTAGCATACACCAAATTTGTAAGTGAGCTCGTGATGGACAATACAATTTTCTTAGCATCATGATAAGCCTTAAACATGTACTAAAGTCTGGTTTTGCTGCTAATCAGCAAACCGTTCCATGAAATAGAGTGATAAGTACAGTCACTTCCCTGTATTTATGGTCTCCCTTTTTGGGTTTCTTGGAATGGACTGAACATACTTCTAAAAATAAGGCCACTTAATCTTGCATTCGTTCGGCCCTTGCACAAGTTATGGGACTAATTCCTCCACCTCAAGACCTTCCTTGTTTAGTGGTGAGTACAACGATTCTTAGTGTGGCGAAACAACTTAGTATTTTGAGCGTGGCGGTGGATTCTTATCATTCAAATTACTAAGCCTTTTTTCTTTTAATTTCCTTGTTTCGTTGGTTCTTTTGGTTACCTTTCAACCGAATTTTTAGTGTTTCCTGGGCACATCAATTTGGCTCGTTTGTTATCCTAGCTTTTATTTATAAGATTAATCCTTTCATATTGAGGTACCAAATTGGCTCCGTCTTTTATATTCTATGTTATATCTTCTGAATATGTATCTTGTCAATGTTCACATAGGAAATATTGTTGGCAGGTTAGCATTATGTTTGTGACTCTTGAAAAGCTTGCACAAACTGAACCAAAATATGCTGAAGTATTTCTTTTAGAAAACTATGCCGCATTTCAGAATAGGTTTGGATCTTCTTCCCCCCCTTCCCCATGATTGATTGGATATAATCTTTCTCTTGTTTCCTTGATGTCGATAGTATTTTCCTCTCCATTCACGTTACAGCTTATATGACCTGGCCAATGTTGTGCCGACTTTAGCCAAATTTTATCACCAAGCAAGTGAAGCATATGAACAAGCATGTCAACGTCATCTCAGCATGATAATATACTTTGTAAGTGACACACCTTGGTGGCTTTTTCTTTGTTTTATTCATCACTGTTAAGCAGTGGTATTAAGTAGTTGAAGAAATACTGATAAACTTCTTCAAAATTGTTTAATCTTTGCAGCAATTTGAACGGCTTTTCATGTTTGCTAAAAGGATCGAGGATTTAATGTTTACCATTTCACCAGAAGAGGTGATAGTATTTTGCTAATTCTTAATTTATGCATCGAGTTTCATCAGATAGCTTTTGATGAGTATCAATCCAACTTCTGGCTAAATTTACCGAACAAGGCTCGATGTGGACGGTATTCACATCCCCTCTTTAGACATGACCAGAATCCCTTGATAAAATCTGAATTGATTTTTTCTATAATGAAATTAGTGCCAATATGTTTCTTAAGACTTGTGTCAATGGCTAACAAATGAATTATTTTGCAAACTCTGTCCTTCACAAATTCCAGATACCTTTCCAGCTTGGATTGTCCAAAATGGATCTCCGGAAGGTGTTAAAATCCAGTTTATCCGGGGTGAGTTGATCAACAATTTTACAAACATAACGATCCCGATTTATAAGGATGAAATCTACATCTTGACTTGTCTTTAACAGGTTGACAAGTCTATTGCTGCAATGTATAAGAAGTTGCAGAAGAACTTAACATCCGAGGAATTGTTACCGTCTTTGTGGGACAAGTGCAAGGTAAGCTAACTTGTATTTCCAAAATCAGCTCAAGGCTTTAGTATTTTTTTCCTAGTGGTTAATGAAGTGCGTTACGAATCATCGATGAATGCTATGAGTAAGAGCATTACAAAAGGAGGAGGAAATTTCATAGGTGCTGATTTGGTGATACAGAACCAGTTTCTTACTAGTTTTATACCTTACAAATTTGACAGAAGGAGTTTCTGGACAAGTATGATAGCTTTGCGCAACTTTGTGCTAAAATTTACCCCACGGAAACCATCCCGGCGGTGAATGAAATGAGAGATCTCCTTGCTTCCATGTAAGGGGAGAGCATGTTTCTGCTTCTTTTTTTGGATCTATTTGCTGCAATAGACAATTTTCAGCCTCATATTT
The DNA here is from genome assembly GCA_030270665.1 of Hibiscus trionum. NCBI lineage: Eukaryota > Viridiplantae > Streptophyta > Magnoliopsida > Malvales > Malvaceae > Hibiscus > Hibiscus trionum. Next base: position 72,809,703 of record BSYR01000003.1, on the reverse strand, counting down.
CAATATATTTGGAAATTTTCCATTGGCAAGACAATGATATGATTGATGGTATCTTTTAAGGACCAAATTAGCGTGGATGTGTGTCTTTGTTCCTTTTATGGCTTGTTATTAAGTTGTGATGTTAGATGAATTTCCTTTGTCCTAGTAAAATAAACAAAAACCTTGAAACTGAGTATATGACTTTGCAAGCAAATTTTAAGATGATTTAAAAGCTAATAGCAAGAAGAAGGAAGGCGTGGAGTTATGGGAGTGGCTTTCTGGTTCCTCATTCCGATGCTTTCACTCATATCAACTGCTTCATCCAATGCCGTCTTTGAATAAACATTATTTTCATTCAGAATAAACATCGCAGCGCCGCTTGTATCGTAGGATTTCATAATTCATTAGTTTTTGCAGTAGCTTTAACAAAGTTGAAATAAACATTGCAATACCGACGTCACCTCATAGAATTACAATGTAAGATATACGTTAGAATATGAATACTTAGACAACCAAAACAAAAGCTCCCTGAAATTTAATTATAATATTATATAAAGGCTTTTATTTTGAGCCATAAATATTAAATAACAAATAATTTGATTATAATATTAGATAGAGACCTCCACTTCTTCTTCTTTTTTAATTTTCACTACTTAAATAGTTATAGTTTAATTGTTTCTAATAGTTAGTATTAGGGGTCCAAATTTTTTTAATACTTGTTATTAGAGCTTCAATTGTTTCCTAATATTTGTTATTATGAGCTTATTCTTATTTTTTTTAATATTTGTTATTAGGGGTCTAAGTTTTTCTTCAATATTTGTTATTTGAGGCCTAATTTTTCTTGATATTTATTATTAGGGACATACTCTTCAAATTCATTTTTTTTCAATACTTGTTATTTGGGGGTCCAATTTTTCAATACATGTTACTAGAAGCTCAATTTTCTCAATATTTTGTTATTATGAGCTACTCTTAAAATTCTTTTTTTTCAATATTTGTTATTAAGGGACCAATTTTTTCAATACATGTTATTTGATGCCTAATTTTCTACTCTTAAAATATTTTTTTTGCAATACTTGTTATTTAGGCTCCAACTTTTTCAATACTTGTTATTTAGGGTCTAATTTTTTCAATGCTTGTTATTATTGACTCATTTTCTCCCAAATTTGTTATTGGAGGTATACTCTTAAAATTAAAAAATTTCAATATTTGTTTATTTGTTATTAAGGATCTATTATTAAAAATTATTATTTTTAAAACTTATTATTAGGGGTCTAATTTTCCAATTCGCTTAGAATCTTTAAAATTTCAAGACTCGCTCTGGATGAGCTGAATTTACGATAAATGGTGCAAACTGCAGACGTATCATAATTTTATGTGCCTGTTAGTTGATGTTGTGTGTGGCCTATTAAAGAAGAGATTTGTACTTATATTAATATCCCCTATCTTATTCATGACATTTATATTTTATGGTCTTGGAAAATGAAATAAATGGATCAAATTAGAGATGATTTAATTTTAAATTTGCATAGAGTTTACGTATTTTTTTTTGTTGATAATCTAATTTTATACTTTTAAATTTTTGTATATTTTTTTAAAATTTTTAATATAACTTCTTGAAAGTTCTTATATTTAGCATAAAATCATGCGTTCAATGGCGGATTCACACATAATGTAGAGTCAATCCTAAACTTTTTAAAGTTCACACGTTTGCCTTCAATTATTCTAATCTTTATAAATTAGTCTTTAAACTTTTGTGATATTTAAGGTTTGTGCTTACCTTCAAATATATTTTTGGATCCGTCACTACATGTGTTCGTCTTCATCAAACTAAAAGAATTAAAAATATTGAGGGTCATTTTCTATAACAGTGGTCTGCTATGAGTTGATGGATATTAATGTGATAATAGTCAGGGACGGATTGCCCCTAGCTCGTCACCCTCGAAGAATTTTTTTACCTTTATTCTCTTATTTAAATTTTTTAAAAATTAGTTTATTTATAAATTTACTTCCCTACTTTCAAATATTTATAGTTTATCTTTTTAACTCTAAATTTTAGCTCCGTCTTTAGTAATAGCAGTATGTTATGAGTTGATGGAGAGTATTTACTGAGTAGTTGCAATTCTGAGTCAAGGAAGCAATGGTCTTTTGAGGCTTACTTTATGTATTCTTCTCAGATTCTCGAGGATCATCTGTATCCCCTCCCAGTGGCAAGCTCTTTAGGGTTTTTATTTTTTTTATTTTTTGTCTTAAATTGACTTGGTTAAAAGGATGACTCTGGGGAGACAACAAGTTTCAAGACAAGGACACGGCAACGCTTTTGTCTTTATTTTTTTTTTTTAATTTTATGTCCTTTTTATAACCACTTGAATTTAATATACAAAAATCGTCCTTTTTTATCCCTTAACATGTCTCATTAATAATATTTTTTTGGGTGAATTTCTACCTGAATTCAAATTAACCACTCAAAACAAAATACCAATATTTACAAGAGAACCTTTAAACAGTAAGAAATGCTACACGGGCTATACAACTCTTCTTCCTCAATTTATACACAGTGTACTGTTTAAAGTTTCATTAAAATTAATTTTTAAACTGCGAAAATAAAATTTTAACGCCTCCTTAAATTTGCCCAATTAAACAAGCCACAATTGAGTGAGTCCTCTAAAAGTCTCTTAGGTTGCACTCCTTCCAAATTAAACCAATAAATAATTTCATGTTAGAATTCATACTTTGTTGATAAAACTGCAAAACACCAGCTCGTACTTCCATAGAAAAATCACAACCAAAAAATAAATAGTCTCTAGTTTTTTGCTCAGTCTGACAAATTCACAAGAAAAATTAATAGGCAAATTAAAAGAAATTGAACAGTCTTGATAGGCAACTTATCAAGCACTGTCATCCAAGTGGTAACAAAATATTTTAGAATGTGACTATAGTGCTATACAAGTCTATCTCAAGCAATCTTTTCTTTATGCTCCTTAAGTTCATTCCATATTGCATGAATCGAAGAGGAGAAATCCCCCCAAAACCCATGAATCATTTCAACTTTGGTCTCAAGTTGAAGCAAATATCTTTATGCCCTATTATTCTGAAAGCAGAAAAACTGTCGAAAAGAATTGTTTTTAATGATGTATGCATGGACCTACACTATCCATATAAAAATTTTATTAATAATTTTATATTATATGTATTAATAATTTTTTTTATTATTTTATTGTTTATTTTTATTTTTACACGTGACATAAAATTACTGATAACACATATAAAGTAAAAAAAAAAAAACACACGAATCCAGGTTTAATAACTTACATATAAAGTAGGAGTAATAGTTTTAAAAGTTAATAGGAAGAAGAAGGAAGGCGTGGAGCTATGAGAACGTGAAGGGGAGTGAGTTTCTGGTTCGTCATTCCAATGCCTTCACTCATATCAACTGCTTCATCCAATGGCGTCTTCAACTCGAACCCTTGCAGCACACTAGCCAGTACGAGTTCCAACACTTGAACCGCAAACGTAACTCCCGGACACATCCTCCGACCACTCGAGAACGGAATCAGCTCGAAATTCTGGCCTTTAAAATCAATATCTTTGTGGGTTGTTAGGAACCTTTGCGGCCGAAATTCACAAGGATCGGACCACACTCGCGGGTCGCGATGAATCTTAGAAAGATTGACAAACAATCGGGTCCCTGCAGGGATGTGGTAGCCACTAACGGTGCAGTCTTCCATGGATTCATGGGGCACCGTAAGCGGTCCGGCTGGGTATAGACGCAGTGTTTCCTTGATGACTGCTTTAAGGTAGACTAAGTTCTTAATGTCTGTTTCTTCGACCAGTCTGTCTTTTCCGACATGAACGTCTAGTTCTTGTTGCAACCTTCTCAGCTCATCCCTGTTGTTGAGTAGAAGAGATAAGGCCCATGTCAGTGTCACCATTGTTGTATCTGAAGCTGCTAAGATCATAGCCTGCAAATTGCAATGTTAACGTAAACCAGATCACAAATAGTTGAAAGAGTCCCATAATTAATATTTAATATACGGACCAGACAAGTGGCTTTGTTGATGGTATCGACATCATGTTTCTCGGTCTCGGCGGCTATTGAAAGCATAACATCCATGAAGTCCTGGTTGGTGTTGTTCGATGAATCCGATGATGATCTCTTTCGCTTGTGATCCTGTAACCAACCTTGGGCAACTTGGTCTAGTTCTTTTCTTACTTTCTTAATCAACCTCTCGTCTCCGCCGATATCCAACCATCTCAAATAAGGCAACGCATCGGATATCACGAATTTCCCACTCAGTTCAAAGAACTCCTTCAACGCTTTCTTCCATTTCTCACTCTCCCCATCCTTACCCGAACTCGGAATCCGTTTCCCGACGATCATCCTCAGAATCACGTTCAGTGCTGTACTCTCAAACCATTTCTTCATGTCCACCAAAACGTCCTTCTTCTCGTCCCAAACCCCATACAACTCTTTCAGCGATGTTTTGATCTCGGATTCTCGGACATGTCTGAGTTGGTCGAGGCGGTAGCTGGAGAGGAGCTCGATGGTGGTGATTTTGCGGAGCTGACGCCATTGATTCCCGTAAGGCGCAAACCCAAACATGGCGTGGTCGTAACTCAAGAGCTCCATGGCAAGCGTGGAGGGACGACTGGCGAAGGCTTTGTCGTTGATGGTTAAACACTCTTTAGCAGTTTCATGGTCGCTGACGATCAGAGCTCTATGAACACCCATCTTGATGCTGAAGATCGGACCGTATTTGTCGGCCATTTCGCTTAGGATTATGTAGGGTGGTTTGGGTCCTCTTAGGAGGTGGAGATGGCCGATTACAGGCCATGAATTCCCAGCTTCCGGTGCTTCCATCTTTCTGTTTATGACCTTCAAAGTATTCTTCCATACCCATACAACTGAGAAAATAAAGATTGGCAAAGCAAAAATGGTTGAAATTGATGAGAAAAAATGAAACATATCCATTTGGAGACTTGGGACTGAATTATAATGTACTGCCACTGCCATATATTATATAGACTAATTACTTGAAATTTAGTATACTTAAGTTAATCAGCCGCCTGTGTTTACTATGTATAATTACCCGAATATACCTTAAAAAATAAATGTATATATGTATTTTTTAAAATTAAATTTAATATATTTTATACAAACTCTAAATTTAATTATATTTGAACTCACAATCTTCATATTACTAAAATAATAACGCTGTCAATTGAAATTCAATAATTTTAATTAAAATTAGTATTAAATTAAACAAAAAAATTGTTTTAATACTGGTTATGTTTGGCAATCAGCGAATAACTGTTAGTGAATTACATTAGCCGATAGCTGATTGCATTAATTAATTTGACTAGCGGATTGTATTAACTAATTGTTTGTATAAAAGTGTTTGGTAAAATAACTGATAGTTGATAGTTGTTTGATTATTTAAACAAGCAAAATGACATATAAGACATGATTATATTCAATAATTGTTTGAATAATTTATTAGTTATCAATATTTTGTATCTATTAATATTGATTAGATTATGAAAAATAATTTTTTAATATAACATTACTAAGCATATTTGAAGGATTTATATATTAATTTATCATTTATATAATTATTTTTAATATAACTGATTTAATTATTAAATCTAAATACAAATATAGATGTACGAGAATTAAAAAAAATATTAATTTACAAATATCACAATGTAAATACGTAATGTAAATACGTGAGTGTCAAGAATTAAAATAGAAAATGTTAAATTTAAGTTAAATGATTTTTTTTTTATAATTGTTAAGGGTAAAAGGTTTTTTATAACTCTTATGTCAAAACCTCTCATTTCAAAAAGCTCTTATTAGCAGTTTTTTAAAAAAAAATTAAAAATTTCACCTCAATCCGATATTTACCAAACATTCAAATTAATAGATTTGATTGATAAACCTTTAATTAACTCAAATTGCTATTTCTAAACAGGGCCACTATATAAATTTATAGATCACTAGTATGTCCCATTCTGCATCTCATTTAAAAATCCATAAAAATATATATGCGTTAATCGATATTTATGTATAGAGATAGATATAGGGTAATAGTGCACTAAATATAAACTCATAATAAAATATTATATTGTTTTTATAATAATTAGATTAAATTTTAATGGCTATAGAATAGAAATATAAATAAATAAATAAATATATATTGCATCAAATTTAAAAATAGCTTGATCTAAAAAGGAGGATCCGTATACGTTAGTGTAAAAGTCGAGTAAGGATACAAACTTTACAAAACTTTCTTAATCTCTCTTCGAAATGCTACGCGCTACCACGCGCCCTCTCTTCTTCCTCCTTAACCCAGGAGTCTTAGATCTGCGATTTGACTCTCAATGTCCAGTTCGTTGCTTGGTCGGAAGCACGGCGGCTCCGCCTCCGTCCTTAGGCCATCGGGTACCGAAACAGGTGAGGGCGACGCCAGCTGGTGGTTTACTTGCAGGGCAAAAGGGTGGCAGTTTAGGAGCGGGCGTTCTTTCATCGAAGCATGTCTTACCGACGGGCCAGTCGACGATGGGGAGGCACACGACGGAGCGATCCACGACCAGGGTAATCAGAATCTCTGGCGAGGCCCTTCTTGCTCAGATCCAAGGCTGCCGTCGGGTTTTTGGAAGGACTGTAGAGTCCCCTCCGTGTCGGCGTTAGTTCTTGGGGCCCTGGGCTTTTGTCTTCTCGGCGGACAGGTTGGCGGCGAGGTTGGGGATGCCGGTGTTTATCGGGTGAAGGTAGGCCGGCCGGGCAGAAGAATCTAGTTAATAGGATGGGGCGGTAAGCTCATCTTTCCGGTTGGAGGGTACATGATCGGTTTCCGGCTGGGCTCTAGTATGGGCGCAAATTCCAAACCAGAACCAAGTTTCCGGTAACAGCTGGGGAGTGCCGGTGTAGCCTCTGCAAAGGCTCGTTTTAGTGGTCAACCCAAGGACAGGGGCATTTCTGTCCTTTCTTTAGGGACTTTCCTTTTTAGTCCTTGGCCAGCTAAGAGATCCATTTATTCCTATGTTAAGTCAAGATTTCCCATCTGTCAAGGGATTTGGAAGCCTTTCCATAAAAAGTTAGGCAGTCCCTTGTTTCAAGGGATTTGGAAATCCAAATGGGTTTTGGGTCCTGTTCGGTTCCGTTTTTAAAGATCATCACCTTTGGTTGGGATCCGGGGGGATATGTCGATTCAATGAAAAATCGATTGAAGTGGGTCTGCCTATCGGTTGATCGAGATTTTAGTATTATCGTGGCTTGGGTTCTGGAAGGTTGTACCCCAACTGCTGCGTTCCTTTTCAACTTGTCGTTGCCTCAACGTAAAGGTTATGTTCTGCTTGCCTTGATAAGGCCCATCTCTTTTGGAGTGGGAGCCTGCCTCCGGAGGGAGCTCTCAGGCGAGTTTCAAGTGCATCTCTGTTGTCCCAAGCTTCGGCGGATCGTTGAAGGATCGCTGCTGTGTTTGCCGTTTTTTGGCTGTTGTTTGAAGCTATCCCTGGATGAACCAGTGGACGCTTTTGTTGTCCCAGCATCTCGTGTTTTGCTGGTTTTCGTTGTTGTCGTTTGGTGCCCGCCGAGGTTACGGTTGGTGGGTTTGTTTTTTAGGTTTCCAGGTCTTGCATGGCCTCTTGCTTATTTTCACGGATGTTTGCTTGTCCTGATCGTGTTTGGGACTTTTTCTTTCGGTTGTTGTTTTCCTTCCTTTTAATTTGAATGAAAGTTATGGTTTGAAAAAAAAACTGTAAAAGTCGAGTAGTTTATTCACTCCATAAGAATTTAACAATTTAAGTGTAAAATTTTATAAATATAATCATACTTCATGTAGAATTTAAATCAATATAATATTCCTATTACTTTCTTCAACAATATATTTTTATGTATATAAATTTAATGTTTTTCGTTGCGCTCTCAGTTTTTCATGGCTCTGCCATGACTAATTTGTACCGACCTACATCGCATGCTTGGTTGTGGTGGGTGAATCTCCCAGCAAGGATTTTTAGCATACACAAGGCCTCGAACTCGAGAACTGCTTAAGTGATACCGAGATGCTTACCACTTGGACCAACCTTCGTTGGTTTGTATATAAATTTAAGGAATAAAGCGAAAAAATGCCCCTAACGTTTGACTAAATAATCACTTTAACCCCTATTCTTTTTCGAAGCAATTTAACCATTAACGTTTCATTTTGGGCCAAAATAGCTCCTTTACGGATGAAAATTGTTAGTTAACTAATGGTAAATGACTTGAAATGACGTGACAAATCTACATGGCAGTGCACGCTGACATGAAAATGTCATATAGACAAAGATGTTTACTTGAAAGAATGTCAAATCAGTCAAAAAATACTTTTATAAAATTATATAAAATATAAAATTATTTTTTATGTTGACGACTTATTTTGTCAAGTCATTTCAAGTTGTTTTTCGTTAGTTGGCTAACAGTTTTCAACAACAGATGAACCATTTTGACCCAAAATAAAACGTTGAGGGTTGAATTGCTTTAAAAAAAGAATAATAATCAAAATAACTATTCAGTGAAACGTTAGGGGAATTTTTTGACATTATATCTAAATTTAATGTTGAAAGTTGTTTACATTTATTTTATTATATGATATATTTATCATGTTAATAGATATAATAGTTTTTTCGAACAATTTCTACCTAAGGCTAAAAGAAAAGGGAAGGAAAATTTTGTTCTTACTGGGTCTAGAACCCACAACTTAAAGGAGGAAATGTGTCAACTGAAAGCTTTTAACAACTTGCTCTATAAATTGTTGACAAGTATAATATTTTTTAATATATATTTAACAATTGAACTTTTTTTTCGTCTAACTTATTCAAAATTTGACTTATGTCATCTAAGTGAAATAAAAATTATGATCAAATTATTAAAATATTAATAATAAAAATTTCATTAAAATGAGTAGAAATACTCTCTAATTTACTGCCCGCACAAATTTTTTAACTTTAAAAATGTCTTTAAAGTTTGATTGAATAGTCTTTTTTACCCCTATTCTTTTTTAAAAACAATTTAGTCTTCAAAGTTTTATTTTGGTCAAATGGACCTCTATGCGGATAAAACTGTTAGTCAGCTAGTGATAAACAATTTGACATGACTTAACAAAATGACACATCAGGAGAAAAAAAATATTTTATAAAATAATTTTTGACTGATGTGTCATTCTGTAAAGTCAGCATAATTGCATATATGATATTACTACTGCGACGTGCACTGCTATGTAGGTTTGTCACCTTATGTCAAGTTATTTGTCGTTAGTTGATTAATAATTTTTATCCGCGGAAGGACCAATTTAACCCAAAAATAAAACTTTTAGAGTTAATTTGCTTCAAAAAATATAAGCCAAAATGACTATTTAGTCAAACGTTAGAAGCATTTTTTGGCATTATACATTTTCTTAATTTAGTTTGTGTACGTTGTCGGTAAATATTGTCGATGGCTACAAAGTGACACTATTGATATCGATGTAAATGAAAATCATTAAAAATGTTAAGGGTAAATTATACCGTTCATCACTCAATTATCTTTTCACTCTTATTTGTCACTTAATTTTTAAAATATTTAATTTAACAATTAAACTTTCAAATTGTTCCTGTTGTAGTCACTTTAAATTATTTTATTATTATTTTTCTATGACACATCTTTTTTATTACTAAATTGTAAACATAATTTAAAAGTAGAAGAAAACAATATTTTATTATCATTAAATACAAAAATATTTAAAATAAAAAATTAATTATATTTTATACCCAAATTGCAATTCCAACTCTCCCTCGCCTTCACCTACGTATTCTCATCAACTAGAAAGATGGAAGCAACCTGGGAGCCCCCAAGTTAAATTTTCTTACTGTTAAAAAAATTCACCATGACTTTAAACAACCCAAGAATTAGCCCTCCCAATGTTTTTGAGGCATTAATGGGATTCTCGAAAACTTGTGTCCAGGCCTTTGAGGACATTCACAGCCACAATCTGTGGGAAGAAATTCCTTGTGCCTCGAAGGGTAAGATTGCATTAAAATGTTTTTGTGAACTGAAGGTGTTGCCATTCTATCTCTAGAGAATGATAAATATATGTTGGATTGTTGAGTGATGGCCGATGAAGGTGAGGGAGAATGAATAATTGACTAAGTAATACCCTGGCATTCAAGGACGGACATTGAATAATTGTTCACCTAACCTAATTCTGCCCCGAGTAGCATAGTTGCTAAACGATCGGCCACTGTGTTGGGGTGAGTTTTTAGCCCACTCAAATCCGATTCGAAAATAAATACTCTAAACTTGTACCTAATTCGAATATATTCTTGAAAAACCTGACCCGACCGACCTATAAAAAATAATTTTAGGGACCTAATTATAAAAAAATAGTTTTAGGGGACTTAATCATAAAAAATTATAATTTTAAAGACTAAATTGTAAAAAAATTAATTTTAAGGAACTAATTATAAAAAAAAATAAAGAGAGGTATTATTATAAATATCCCTAAAAATTTAAGGGAAAATTACATAATTAATCTTAGGTCAAGTCGGATATTTTCTACCATAAATCCGAACTCGACCCGACTTCACCCATAATAAAAACCGGACCCGGCCCAAACTTGATTTTATTAAAAAAAAATTGACCCGATCGGTCCGGGTCGGGTCGGAACTCGACCAGATCTAGTAAAATGCCCATCCTTACATATAAATAATTTTGGAGAACATTTTTAATAGACGAAAGTATTTTTCGTTTTTCAATATATTACTAATTTAATATTTAAGATATTTTAAAAAAAATTAGATTAATAATCATTATCACTATTTTATTTTAAGGTAGACTACATAAATGACCATCATACTATTGATAAGGTCGCGATTTGACCACCTTATTTTTTTTTAAGCAATTAAACCACCAAACTATTTAATTGGATGCAATGTGACCACCAGTTGTTGAAACCTAACGGTACGGAGGGAGAGATGTGACAATTAATAAAAATTGGTATAATTACACATTTGGTCCCCCGCTATTTGCATATTTTATCAATTTAACCCTAATTTTATTTAATAAAATAATTTAATTATTTAATTAGGCAGTGACACGTGTCGCCACCTTATTGGAGGACTTTATCTATATATATTTGATTTAATAATTTTTATTTTTCTCCTCTAGTCAGGTGGTGACACATGTCACATGATTGAAGAAGGAAAATAAAAGAACATGCTGCTCGCCCCAGTAGGAATCAAACTCGGGTAAAGGTGATGTAAAGAGCATAAGTATACCACTGAGCCAAGAACAATCATGAGATATAGAATACAAACTTTAATGTATATTTTAAATCTTTGTTAATGCCAGTAAAAAATAAAATAAATATGGATAAATGTAACTCGAACATGATACACTTAAGATGTATAAAAATATCTAAATTACTAAGACAAATCTAATGATTAAATTAAAGATGACACACTTGTATTTTTAAACTAAATTTAATGTCTTTCTTTCCACAATTATTTTTTATATAATTTACATTTATAATCATTAATTTTTTTTTCAAATTTAATTAATAATTTTATATTTTATTAAAAAATATTTTAATTTATTATATGAGTGAAATTATATTAAAAAATAAAAAAATATATAAAAACCATTTAAAGAATCTCAACTCAGAAATATGATTCAAATGAACTAATATAATTTTTAAATTTTCAATATAATTTCCTATATAATAATAATAATATAGATACAATTTTTCATCAAAAATAATTTAGATAAATTTGTTAATAAATATTCACTACAGCAAAACAGTTCTTTAGCGGCGTTTTTTTAACCCTATAGCGGCGTTTTTTAGCGCCGCTAATAACTTTCCCGGCGCTTAAGAAAGCGCCGCAAGAAACGCCGCTTAAAGTAGCGCCGCAATAGTTCGCGGCGTTTTTAGGTAAAAAACGCCGCCAAATGTACAAACGCCGCAAATAAGTGTTCTTTAGTGGCGTTTATTTATGCAAACGCCGCAAAAAGTCAAGTTCTTTAGCGGCGTTTGTGTTTACAAACGCCGCGAATAACTGTTTTTTAGTAGCGTTTTATATTTCAAACGCCGCGAAAGCCTGACCTTTAGCGGCGTTTTCTTTTACAAACGCTGCAATAGCCTGACTTTTAGTGGCATTTTGTTTTTCAAACGCCACTAAACTTGATTGTAGGGGAAATAAAATAATAATAAAAATTAAATTTTCCCTATTCTATTTCGTCAAAAAATATAAAATTACAAATTCAAAATATTTGTTAAATAAAATATTTATTTCATCCAAAAATATATTGTCACAATTAACTTAAAATATTGGTTAAACAAAATATTTGCACCACCATTGTTTTTTTAGTACAGGCAAAGTCACAGGGGAAGGACTCGAGCTTTTCTGCTTTGCAATCTTTGCAGGAGGCATCTTCACGTTTGACTTGGCCCTACTTTGTTTCTGACTTTTTCCATTAAATCGCTTTCCAGCATAAGCATCGTGATCATTGCCTTCGTCCATCTCATTGTCGCCATTAGGTGTGGCATTCTCGGCATTCCCATCTGACATGTGACCCGGATGCTCTCTCCTTAAATGGAGTTTTAGTTTGTACTCATGTATGTAAGCTTTTTCACAACCTTCATAAGGGCGATCGGATGATGCAGAACCATAGGCAATACCGGCAGACTTTGGTATTTTAATTATCTTCTCCACAGGCGGGACATATTTTGCCACTTCTGGTGTTGTGTTCTACCAAATGCAAAGGTGAAATCCAGATCAAATTTAATATCCCAAGGTTAACAAGATGGCATATATGTCATGTTAATAAAACAGGAACATGTTATGACAGCAATGTCGCAAACCTTTTCATGGTGTGATGCAACGTGGTTCTTTAGCTTGTACTCGTGAGCATATCTCTTTCCACAATCTGGGTATGGACATATATGATAGTTTTCTTGTGATTGTGTTTTCATATGTGACCTCAAGTTGAAATCCAAGGAGAATGCTTGTCATTCCTAAAATCAAATCCATTAGAACTCGGAACAAATATACAGCGCAAGCATGTTATGCATATATGCCCGTGCCCATAGAAGCAAATTAATAAATGAAGCCTCTAAAACAAAACAACAGGTGCCGAAAACCTGATACCCCCAGACACTGCAAAATTATGTCTACAAAATCACAAATGTTCTACTTAGCAATTTCACTAAGTTTCATTATGGTTTAAAATTAACGTTCATTGTCCCTTACATCTCCTGCTATCAAAACCAATTCACAATTTTAAACAAAACAAGCAATGGAACAATTATGCAAGCTATATATATAATATAAATTAATAAGAAAAGGACAGATTTACCACCTTACCACAGCCTTGATGTGGGCATACAAAATCTCTCTCTCCAGTGTGAATGAGGAAGTGTCTTTTCAGTTTTGAACTATCCAAAAATTTCTGCAGTATCAACAATTAAGTATTTCCAAAATTTCTGCAGTATCAACAATTAAGTATTTCCAAAATTCCAAAGACCAAATGATGTATCACTGGACAAAAACCCACATAAACTTAATAGTATTACCACATTAAGCATAAATCTCAACAGTTATATTCCATATGGCCTTGCAAAATTATGTATAATGGTCGACAGCAGTACAAGCCTTGCCATCCAATTCAACTGGTGGGTTTTGAAGGAAATCAACCAAGCTACAACACAAAGATCAAATCTTTTTTAATTCAAAATTTCTGAAAAAGCAATAATTTATCAGTGTTCTTGACGCCAAAATATGAAAAGGGGTTTTGAAGGAATAGAACCTGCTATTAACTAATCCCCTGTATCTAAGCCTTTGACGGCCGAGACCAACAACACCTGAAGTCACTAAAACAACCTCATAGCCGCGAGAAATTAGTTCCTTAAGCTGCAAACAACCAGTTCATTCAAAACAAAATTAACAATTTGATTAGCCACAAAATCCCCTTATTAGAGAGAGAGAATCGTACAATGCAACATCGAAATCAAAATCTCATATTTACCTGTTCCTTAAGCTGCAAAGTCGACAGCAACAAGGGTAAGAAATCAAATTTATTTGGGAAAAAAGAAAGGAAGCGAGAACTTAAGTGCGAGTGAAAATAGCCATGGATCTCCACCAAGGGTTAGCGATAGTTGGAACCGCCGTCTCATTTACAGAGAGAAAATCGGAGATTGAGAAGTAGGAAGAAGAGATGGAGCAACGAGAGAAGCAGTAAATTGGGGAAAAGAATGAAAAGAGGCGTCTGATGGATTGTTAGAAAAAGAACGACGAAAGAGATTGGGTATTAGGGATTCAGGATGAGGAAGTTTAAGAGCGTGAGAATATGAGTTTCCCTTGCGGCGTTTGTAAAAATAAATGCTACCAAAAGGATACTTGTTGTGGCGTTTGAAAAAAAAATGTCAGTAAAAGACACATTTTGCGGCGTTTTATTACAAAACGCCACTAATAAACTGAACCTATTGCGGCGTTTTCAACAAAAACGCCACTAAAGTACGAGTTTTAGTGGCGTTTTCTTCAAAAACGCCGCGAAATGTGTCGTTTGTGGCGTTTGTTTAATAAACGCCACAACATGTACAAATTTAGTGGCGTTTTTTCAAAAAACGCCGCGAAAAGTGCCGCTATATATCAAACTTGGTGTAGTGATTGAAATTATTAGTTAAGTTAAAAAAATCAATTCATTCATTATATATGTGAATGGAAAAGAAAAATTATATTAAATTTGGTTTAAAAATATAAAAATCTTAAAATCATTTATATTTTAAATCATGTGTTAACAATATTTCAAAATATATACAAAATGTTTTCGACTTTAATTTAATTGTTATATTAATTTCATTAGTCTTTTATACATCTTAAGTGTGTCATGTTCGAGTCTCCTTTATCTATATTTATTTTTATTGGCATTAACAAAGAATTAATATATATATATATATATATATATATTAGAATTTGTGTTATATATCATAAGATTGTACTTGGCTCAGTGGTAGAATCATGCTCTTTACACCACTTTTTTTTGGGTTCAATTCTTATTAGGGGCGAGCGACTTGTTTTTTTATATTTCATTCTCCAATCAGGTGACACGTGTCACCACTTAATTAGAGGAGGAAAATAAAAAATATTAAATCAAATATATATAGATAAAGTTCTCCAATAAGATGGCGACATGTGTCGCAGCCTAATTATATAATTAAATTATTTTATTAAATAAAATTAGGATCAAATTAATAAAATGTGCAAATAGCGGGGACCAAATGTATAATTATATCAATTTTTACTAACTACCACATCATTCCCTCCCTTAGGTTCTAACGGCCGGTGGTCACATTGGATCCAATTAAATAATTTGGCGGTTTAATTACATAGAAAAAAAGTAAGGTAATCAAATCGCGACTTTACCAATAATATGATGGTCATTTATGTAGTTTACCCTTTATTTTAAATAAGAAAAAAATAGAAATCAGGTGAGAAAAACAAAGTTAATCGAAGAAAATTGAATGAAAGGTACCATTATTTCTTTTATAAAAGTAGTTGTAAAAGTAATCGGTGTAAGTGTAACTAGACCTGGCAAACTTGACCCAAGACCCGAAACCCGAACCGAATTACCCGAACCGAAACTCGATTTTGACCCGAACATGATGATTCGAAGTTGACCCGAAACCCGAACCGAACCGAAATTTTTTGTTGAACCGAAATGGACCCGAACCGAAATGGACCCGAACCGAATAGACCCGAACCGAATGGACCCGAACCGAATGCTACCCGAACCGAAAGCTGAACCGAAAGCTGAACCGAATATCGACCGGATTTTAACCCGATTTTAACCCGATTTTAACCCGATTTTGACCCGAATATCTATTTTAACAATATAACAAATAATAAAATGAAGTATAGAAATTTGAGATCTTGGTGACCAATTTTATAATTTCATCATAAAATATAGCATAAAATTGAAATTGTAGACTAAATTGACAATTTGGAAGTGGAGAAATTTGAGAGTCCAATGACCAATTTTGTAATTATACCATATAAATAAATAGGGGTCAATTTTGGCTAAAAATTAAATCTTTGAAATTAAAATGAACGAAAATATCAATATATTAAATTAATAGACTAAATTACAAAGATTAGTTAATTTCAACTAAAAGTAAATTTTTAGAGACTAAATATCACTACGGGGAGGGGATTTCTATATCCGAAGTCTAAACCGTGAGAATACTTGTGACTACATTAAATTAAACTAAAACTTAAAGTTGACTAAAATGTAACATTTTAAATACAACATGACCTAAAAAGTAATTAATCTCTAGCTTAAAAAATTGGTGGCTTATTTCCCTCCAAAATTTTGTCTTTTCTCTCTCTATTTTTTCCAATTGTCTTTTTCTTTTTTTTTTCAATCTAGCTTAAAAAATTGGTGGCTTATTTCCCTCCAAAATTTTGTTTTTTCCCTCTCTATTTTTACCAATTGTCTTTCTATTTTTCTTAATTTAATTGAGTTTCAATTTAGATTAATTTAATTGAAATTTCACATTTAGTTTTAAAATTATTTTAATTATGTCCGTGATTTATGCTTTTAGATTTTAGTTAGTTCAATTAGATCCTAAGTTTAATAAATTAATTCATTTCAGACATTATTATTATTATTATTATTATTATTATTATTATTATTATAAACTTTGATTTAATATAATTATACAAAAAAAATTTATATGGATACATGAAGCTTTGATTTAAATATTTAATCAAATTCAAATGCACAAGTTGAATCAGAATTAATCTCATACACCAATAACTCTAAACTAAACCATAAATACTAAACCTCAAACCTTTAACCCAACTCAAATCGAATTGACCCGAAAATTTAAATGTTGACCCGACCCGAAATTGACCCGAAATTGACTAGATTTTAACCCGAACCGAAAGCGACCCGAACGACCCGATTTTGACCCGAACCGAAAGCGACCGATCCGATATTGACCCGACCCGAAAACAACCGATCCGATTTTGACCCGATCCAATACCCGAACCGAATCCGACTCATCACAGACCCGAATTAGACCCGAACCCGAACCGAACCGACCCGAACCGAATCTAAACCGATTTTAGATAGACCCGAACCGAAACGACCCGAACCGAACCCGAACCGAATGACCCGATTGCCACCTCTAGGTGTAACTAACACTTTTCGGGTCCATTGATAAAATATATTGTATTCTTAAGGAGATGATGTGAGTTTAAATTTTAGAGACGACATTATTTAAAGGAGCATCCTCACACCCTGAACATAGACGGTAAGATGGACATGTATATTATCAAAAAAAGTAATCGGTGTAATTTTTTAATTGATTAGTGTGATTATAAGACAATGACCTTGTTTGGCAATTAATGGATAGTTGATAGCGGATTAAAAAATAATTTATTAATAACATTACTAAGTATATTTGAAGGATCTATATATTAATTTATTATTTATATAATTATTTTTAATACAATTTAATTACTTATTAAATTTAAATACAAATACAAATGTGTGAGAATAAAAAATAATAAAAAGTATTAGTTTAAGGGGGTCACAATGTAAATAGGTGAGAGTGAAGAAGTAAAATAGAAAAGGTTAAAACTTAGTTATTTGGAGATTTTTTATAATTATTAAGGGTAAAATGGTCTTTATAACTCTTATGTCAAAACTTCTAATTTTAAAAAGCTCATATTAGTAATTTTTTTTTCCAAAATTAGACGTTTCACCTCAATCCGCAATTCTAATCCGCTATTCACCAAACATTTAAATTAGCGGATTTGACTGGTCAAACCTCTAATTTTAGATCAAACCGCTATTTACCAAACAAGGTCAATATCTTTAATTAATTTTAGCTTTTTAATAATGCATACACACAGTGCATGTAAATTATTTGAACCTGGGTCATCTAAGAATAACAATAATCTCCTTCCTACTGAGATTGCTTGATAGGTTCTTAAATAGTGTATTTTTTTTATTTTTTTAATTAAATAAAAAGGTATTACATTCCTACACCAGAATTTAAACCCATAGAAGATTAGACAATATGAACATCCTTAGCCACTAGGTCAATTAGTGGATCTCTAGTATATATTTTGAACAAAGGAAGGGGGACTTTTCACGCTGATAATTAATCTCAAGACCTAGGAATATGGGAGAAAAAAGTGTTTCTACTAGATTTAAAACTCAAAACTTAAAAGATTAGAAGAAGCAGGTGAAAAATTTCTGACCATCCGGGCCATCATTTTTTTTCTCGGATCTCTTGTGTATTTTTTTTTTATTTCATTACATCATTGCCGTCAAATTTGTCTCAAAATTAATTACAGAATTTAACAGCTTTTTTTATTATCTTTTCGGAGAAAAATTATTTATTTTTTTGGTTTTTCTATTTATGCTTTAAATCTTAAAAATTAAACTCTATACCTTAAATCATAATAAATTCTAAACTCTAATATGAACATTAACTTTAATTTTTAAATCTTATTTTTTTTAATATTACCCAAAGGATAGTTGATTTTTATTCATATTTTCGATAGTTTTAATGTAAATTTTATTGTTATACAAGTAAAAGTTAATTTAATTGTAATCAATTAAAGAAAATGTTAACATTCTTGATAGA
This sequence comes from Hibiscus trionum, assembly GCA_030270665.1. Classification (NCBI taxonomy): domain Eukaryota; kingdom Viridiplantae; phylum Streptophyta; class Magnoliopsida; order Malvales; family Malvaceae; genus Hibiscus; species Hibiscus trionum. The sequence goes on along the minus strand of BSYR01000003.1, from coordinate 72,791,053 downwards.
GGTTTTCGAAGATTTAAATCAACTTATGATATTGTTTCTTGTGTTAATCGACCACAATGAGAATTAGTTGATTAATTTAATTTTAGGAGTCCTAACAGTGAGCGTTTATTAATTTTTATTGGCTTAATACACTATGTTCCCCTAAATTTTACATATTTTCCCAATTTGCCTCATAAAGGTTTATATTCATCACTTTTGCCTCCTAAGCTTTACGTCGTTATCCATTTCACCCAAAAAAACTAACATTGTTAAAAAGATTCCTCCCTACCAATCAAAACGTGCCACATCATTTTCTTTTTCGATTTAATAATAATAATAATAATAATAATAATAATAATAATAATAATAATAATAATAATAATAATAAACCCAACCCATTTCTCCTTCTTCTTCACCTTTCATAAAGAAGAAAATATAGTTTTGTCATGGCGTTTTTCTCTGTGATTTGTTGCGGGAAGGGCGTCGATCGGTAAGTTCATCATTGATTTTTTCATGTATTGTTTTAAGTTTAATGATCGGTTTTTTTTTTCTAGCAGAAATACACAAATTGAAGGAGATCGGGGAGGAACCTACATCTCCAGATGATGGTTTAGTTGTTAAGCTATGGAGATTTAGGGTTGAGAAAGATTTTAAAATTTGGGAAAAGGGAACGATTCTTGAAAGAGAAAAGAAAGCATCACATGTTTTTATTCAATTAGAGCTAAAACGTTGCGTTTTACAATCTGACTCCTAAAACTAATTAATCACAAGGTTAAATACTAATCAAGAAACTTAAACAAGAATCCTAACTAACTACGGTTGTTAAGAATAGAATTCTGTTAGCCCCCCACAAGTTGGAGCATATATATTTTGTATGCCCAACTTGGAAATAAAAGAATGAAATGAGAAAGTCGGCAAAGCTTTGGTCAAACAATCTGCAAGTTGATTATGAGTGGACACGGACAGCAACTTGATAACACCGTGATGAACCTTTTTTCGTATCAAGTGACAATCGATCTCAATGTGCTTTGCTCTTTCATGATGAACAAGATTTTCTGCAAGTTGGATAGCAGAGAGATTGTCACAAAAAAGTTTTGCAGGCTGAAAAGGAATATGAAAATCAGCAAGCAGATAAAAAAGCCATTGTAATTCACAAGTAACTAAGGCTAGAGCATGATATTCAGCCTCACTTGAAGAACGAAAAATAGTATGTTGTTTTTTTAGATTTACAGGAAACTAGAGATGACCCTAGGAATATGCAAAAACCAGTAAATAGATTTCCTAGAATCCGGACAAGAAGCCCAATTCGAATCAGAAAAAGCATTTAACCTAAGATCATTATCAGTAGCAAAGAACAACCCTTGACCAGATGTACCTTTCAAATACCTAAGAATCCTATGAGCAGTTGCTAAATGAACAATGGTAGGAGAGGCTAAAAATTAAGAAAGTTGTTGGACAGAAAAGGCAATATCAGGCCTGGTGTTTGTAAGATATAAAAGTTTGCCAATCAGCCTTCTATAAGCAGTAATATCCTCCAAAACAACCCCAACATATTTAGATATTCTATTAGTACCCCTAGTAACAACAATAGAAGTTGAAACAAGTTTTGATTCTAAGAAACCAGTTTCAGTGAGCAACTCTAAAGTGTATTTTCTTTGACAAATATTAATTCCACTAGCAGGCCTAGCAATTTCGAGACCTAAAAAATACTTTAAATCCTCTAAATCTTTATTTTTGAAGGCATCATGCAAAAAGGTCTTAATGGATGTTATTTATTCTGAGCTGGGACTGGTGAGAACTATATCATCCACATAGACATCTAGGGCAATAAAGTCATTTCCTACTCCTATTGTGAACAAATTGTTATTAGCAACAGATTGTTTAAAATCTTGCTCAAGTAAAGCAGTGGTTAATTTCTCATTCCATTGTCTACTGGCGTGTTCCAGACCATATAGACTCTTTTTTAATTTACAAACCAGACCAAAATTAGTTTCATTAGAAAATCCAAGAGGCATATCCATATAAACCTCTTCATGTAAAGAACCATGAAGAAAAGCATTATTAACATCTAATTGTTGCAATTTCTAGTTTTTAGAGGCAGCAAGAGCTACTAAAGTTCTAATTATTGTTATTTTAGCTACACGACTGAAAGTATGTAAAAAAACAACACCAGATTATTAAGTATAACCCTTAGCCACTAACCTAGCTTTATATCTCTCAAGTGTACCATCAGATTTTAGCTTAGTCTTAAAAACCCACTTGCAGCCTATAGTTTTCTTATTAGAAAGAAGTGGAACTAAATCCCAAGTATGATTAGATTCTAAAGCTAAGATTTCCTCCTTCATTGCATTTCTCCAACACTCACGAACAACAGCCTGTTTATATGTTTTAGGTTCAAATAAAACATCAACATTACCAATGAAAGACTGATGTTGTGAAGAAACATTATGATATGATAAAACATTTGCAACAGAATGAGATGTAGTTCGAGTTTTGGGCAGATTTACCTGATTTCTTCTTGGGTTTGATTTGTTATGTGAACGAATTGAGTACGTCTTTCAACAATGTCGACTGGAAGTTCAAAATCACATTGTGAAGGAAATCTTGTTCACTGTGATTGTGAATTGAAATCCTTAATTTGCACTTCAATAGTTCTATGGAGCAAAGGGAAGCGATTCTATGGATGTGCTAGAGGACGGGATGTAAGTTATTTATTTGGGTTTAGTGTTGGTTTAATTATCGAATTACTTGAATGAATAATTTGAATTTTTTCGTATTTGTAGAGTCGGTGTAATTTTTTAGATGGGTTGACAATGATGATGGAAACTCAAATGAAAATGATAAATTGAGAAATCAAGTTCAGTTGTTATTGACTAAAAACAGAGAAATTCGAATTGAGAATGGTGAATTGAAGAAATTGGTGAAAAAGCTGAAGAAGTAAAAACTTGAATTTAAAGTTGAAACAAGAAGGTTGAAGAATGTTGCAATGATGTATAAGACTTTTTTGATTATTTTCTTATTATGCCATGTTATAATCAAGTTTTACATGTAAAATGATGAATTGAAATTGTTATGAATTGAAGATTGAAGAACTGAAATTATTTCCATGTTATGTTATGTTATGTTATGTTATGTTGAAGAATGTTGCAATGATATAGAATGATGAATAAAGAATGTTATGTGAATTGAAAAAATTGGTGTGTTATGTTGAAGAATGTTTCAATGATGTAGAATGATGAATAAAGAATGATATGTGAATTGAAGAAATTGTTGTGTTATGTTGAAGAATTTTGCAATGATGCATAATGTTATGTGAATTGAAGAAATTGTTATGTTATGAATTGATTTGAATATATGGACTTACATTTGAAATTAATTTGATAACAGTGTACATAAATTGCATAATACAAAGGTTGCATAACATTTGAATTTGATTTGATAACAATGTACATATAAGAAATGGTCCCAAAGGTTGCATAACACAAAATATGTTTTTTTGGAACAATTACATAATATAACAACTTCCAAAGGTTGCATAACACAAAAGATGTTAACAAAAGATCGTAAAATATATCAAATTCTCAAAGATTTCTTAAGCTTAAGTTGGCCTCCATCTTAGGACTGATTTAGGAATTATGTTGTTGTAGTTACTGGAAGTTGATGGTGTTGTAAACATGATTGCATGTTGGTTCACTGGTGCAGGGTAACTAGATTCAAATTGTTAACTCAATGGTGCAAACTGAGATAGGATTATAGGTTCAGGCATAGCTACAAACTTCACTTGAGATTTGGTGTTAGGCCTCCTTACCATCATTTGACTTGGTCTGCCAGGCTACAAAAACAATGTAACATAATATTATAATTAGGTAAAAATTATAAAATGATGACTAATCTTATGAAGAATTACTTACATTTAGAATCTGCGTGCCTGTTTTTTCATTTGTGTATAGTTCAATGGATTTCATAATTGTCCTTCCTCTTGGTCCAAATGATGGTTTAGTCTATTATCTTCTACACGATGGTTTAGTTTTTGTTGTCCTACTTGAAGTATTCCCAAAATCAGGGGTTGCTGATTGTGAGGGATGAATCGCTGCTAGTTATGAGGTATTAGGGGCTGTTGGTTGAGAAAATGAGACTTGTGTGTTTGTTGAGACTGCTTTAGACTCTCGGCGTGAATGATTATTTGCTAGAAATAGGGCGTAAAAGATATTAGAAAAGTGTTAACACAATGCCAAAAAAATCTATTATGTGCAAGTAAACATGGTCTGCAAGTCATACAACAGTTAAGTTGAGTGTCGGTCCCCCAAAGATTGCGTTTGGAATTCGATCGCTTTGCTAATTACTTGTCTTGTGAAAAAGACGTTGGCAAGTGTTGGGTTTTTAGCACGCTCGAATCGATCACCGAAACCGTCAAGGAGGGTTGTAAATGTTTGGTGGTTGAATTGGCTAAAACCGAAATAAAGGTAGATAATTTGCACGAGGATTTTAGAGTGGTTCGACTACTCAACCGAGTCTACATCCACTACCTTAGCACACCACTAAGGATTTCCCAATTCACTCAACAATGAATTCGTCCCCTTTTCCAGGCTCAGGAGGAAACCGTTACAACCCTATCTTTTGAACTTGGCTAAGATAGAACCAACTCTAGTTTTTCTCTCAAGGCTAAACTAGAACCTCTCCTTTTACAAGGGTAAAAAAAAAGTAAACAAATAAACCTCACAAGGTGGGTGTTTACAAAAATTAAGCTCACAAGAAAGAGTGAAGGATAAAAACAATAAAATCACTCTTTACAGACTATGTACAAGAGAATAGTAAAATAAAGATTTAGACTCTAATTCTCTTGACTATATTGCTTGGATGTTGTCTCTTGCTTTCTTCAAGTGTTCTAGCCTTCAATTTATAGTCCCAAATGAGTTTGTTGCCGTTTATAGCCGTTGGGAATATAGCCGTTTATAGCCGTTGGGAATAGAGCCGTTTATAGCCGTTGGAATAGTACCATTTATGACCGTTGGAAATAGTACCATTTATGGCCGTTGGGAATAGTACCATTTATAGCCGTTGGAATAGTACCATTTATGGCCGTTGGGAATAGTACCATTTATGGCCGTTAGGCTATTTCAAAACATACCGTATCGAGACGGCTAGGCGTATCGGTACGGGTTTTGGCTACTGGAATTTTGGTAGTTTAAAAACCCTAAGGCGTATCGGTACGGTCCAATACCGTATCGGTACGGTCACTTGAAAATTATGGTTTTGACTACTTTAAATACATTTTAAATCATTCCAAAGCCTTTAAAACCCTTAAACATATTTTCAAGTTGTTTTTGACTAAAAACATATTTTAAATTCTTTTCAATTTAGTCCAAAACATTTTTCAAATATTATATCAAAACCTTAGTTCTACAATCTCCCCCTTTTTGATATAATAAAACCAACTTGAAAAATTTGTTTGGGATTCTCCCCCTTTAGCTTTAAAATTGTGAATAAGAGATTAAGATATGAAATCATATAAAGCTCCCCCTTATTCATTTGAAAATTCAATTTTTCAAACCATTTCTCCCCCTTTTTGTTATATCAAAAAGAATTTAAAATGACATTTAAGTTCAAGATAACATAGGAGGCAAAAAAAATTTTTGACACACTTAAAATTTTGGTTTAAAAAAAACTGGCTCCCCCTTACTCAAAGCATCATTGTTAGGCTTAACAGATAATCCAAGTCTTTAAACAAAAGTTAGATAACCAAATGTATAAATATAAAAGCATTAAGCTTAAAGGTTACCTAATCTTCTTCTCATGTGTGATTTGAGCATTCTTTGATTTTGCTTTGCTTGCCATTGCTCCAACACACCTACAAAAGACATTTACTTGATTTTTGGTATCCAAATTGCTTTGGATCCATTTACGTTAGTCACAATGTCTTTAGTTCCCTTGGGAACCCATACTTGTCTAATCCTATAAGATTGTCTATTCTTTATAGGACAAGTATGTATTGAATGACCATGATAATGGCAATGTGAGCATTTTGCCATTATGCGACAAGATGAATTATTGAAAATAATTTCTTTTTCTTTTGTTAAGCTTTCAAGCTTAACTTTTAAATCAAGATTTTCTTTTTCTAAAACATCTTTGCTTGTTTTTGAAAACTCTAAATCATTTTTTAAAATTTCATTTTGGTTTTCAAAATCCACTTTTGTTTTTGAAAGAAAATCATTTTCAACTTCAAGTTTTGAAATCATTTTCTTAAATTTGGAATTCATGGTCTCAAATTCCAAAAATAATTCATCGAAAGAATCTTGCAACTCATTGAAAGAGTAAGAATTAAGCTCACTAGAGTTAGAAGATACCTTAGGCTCATCGAGAGCCAAAACACCATCCACCTTTGGATTGGAGAGAGGGTTTGCACAAGATTGATCATCATCTTTCTTTTCTCCCTTCTTGTTGCCATAAAGCTTCTCAAGTTTCTCCCACAATTCTTTGGCATTTTTGCACGTGGAGACCTTCTTGGAAACTTCTTCGTTAAGGCCACAATAGAGAATGTGCATCGCCTTGGTGTTTAGCTTTGTCTTCGTGTCGTTTGCACTCCTTTGCTTTTTCTTCTTCTTTGGAGCTTCCAAATAACCATCTTCAATGATGTCCCAAACTTCATAGTCTTGAGACTTGATGAAGAATTTTATGATATTGCTCCATTGGAAGTATTCTTCTCCTTTGAAGAGTGGAGGACACGAGATAGAACGACCTTCTTCAAATCTTGCCATTTTCTTGAACGGTGGACTTCGAGCAAATGATCTTTACTCCCGGATGTTAGTCCTTCGATGGAGACGAGGCTCTGATACCAATTGTTGGGTTTTTAGCACGCTCGAATCGATCACCGAAACCGTCAAGGAGGGTTGTAAATGTTTGGTGGTTGAATTGGCTAAAACCGAAATAAAGGTAGATAATTTGCACGAGGATTTTAGAGTGGTTCGACTACTCAACCGAGTCTACATCCACTACCTTAGCACACCACTAAGGATTTCCCAATTCACTCAACAATGAATTCGTCCCCTTTTCCAGGCTCAGGAGGAAACCGTTACAACCCTATCTTTTGAACTTGGCTAAGATAGAACCAACTCTAGTTTTTCTCTCAAGGCTAAACTAGAACCTCTCCTTTTACAAGGGTAAAAAAAAAGTAAACAAATAAACCTCACAAGGTGGGTGTTTACAAAAATTAAGCTCACAAGAAAGAGTGAAGGATAAAAACAATAAAATCACTCTTTACAGACTATGTACAAGAGAATAGTAAAATAAAGATTTAGACTCTAATTCTCTTGACTATATTGCTTGGATGTTGTCTCTTGCTTTCTTCAAGTGTTCTAGCCTTCAATTTATAGTCCCAAATGAGTTTGTTGCCGTTTATAGCCGTTGGGAATATAGCCGTTTATAGCCGTTGGGAATAGAGCCGTTTATAGCCGTTGGAATAGTACCATTTATGACCGTTGGAAATAGTACCATTTATGGCCGTTGGGAATAGTACCATTTATAGCCGTTGGAATAGTACCATTTATGGCCGTTGGGAATAGTACCATTTATGGCCGTTAGGCTATTTCAAAACATACCGTATCGAGACGGCTAGGCGTATCGGTACGGGTTTTGGCTACTGGAATTTTGGTAGTTTAAAAACCCTAAGGCGTATCGGTACGGTCCAATACCGTATCGGTACGGTCACTTGAAAATTATGGTTTTGACTACTTTAAATACATTTTAAATCATTCCAAAGCCTTTAAAACCCTTAAACATATTTTCAAGTTGTTTTTGACTAAAAACATATTTTAAATTCTTTTCAATTTAGTCCAAAACATTTTTCAAATATTATATCAAAACCTTAGTTCTACAATCTCCCCCTTTTTGATATAATAAAACCAACTTGAAAAATTTGTTTGGGATTCTCCCCCTTTAGCTTTAAAATTGTGAATAAGAGATTAAGATATGAAATCATATAAAGCTCCCCCTTATTCATTTGAAAATTCAATTTTTCAAACCATTTTTTTTTAGAGTGGTTCGGCTATTTCAAAACATACCGTATCGAGACGGCTAGGCGTATCGGTACGGGTTTTGGCTACTGGAATTTTGGTAGTTTAAAAACCCTAAGGCGTATCGGTACGGTCCAATACCGTATCGGTACGGTCACTTGAAAATTATGGTTTTGACTACTTTAAATACATTTTAAATCATTCCAAAGCCTTTAAAACCCTTAAACATATTTTCAAGTTGTTTTTGACTAAAAACATATTTTAAATTCTTTTCAATTTAGTCCAAAACATTTTTCAAATATTATATCAAAACCTTAGTTCTACAGCAAGGAAATGAAAAGATAATGAAAGTACGAAAAGTAAATTAAAATGTTGGCAATGAAGGTGTCTTAGCAAATTACGAGCATTGGCAAGGAATGCCTAATTTTCACGTTATTCATGCCATGTCAGTCTTTAATAAATCTTGTCTTGGCATTGTTTGCCGAGCATATTTAAAGGTACCAAAGCCTATGTTGATAGCATTTGCCTATATTAATCACGGAAAAACTCTTATATGTCTAGTGAATGTTTTTTCATAAATCAATTCGATTAAGTATCAATCTTTACTCTTGAGGGGTAGATTTTACTCCCGAAGTAAGTTTATCTACTTGAAAATCTTCTCTCAAAGCATCTCACCTCACTATCTAGCATCTGATCGTCGCCACCCAAGTAAGTTATGATATTGAGTTGCAATAGGCTAATTTTGCCATTCGTTGCTTGGCAAAGTATTTTAAAAAGGGAGTGACAGCTGTCACCTGGAAGCACACATAAACATAGTAAACATGCCAGATAGGAAAAACAGTGCCAAGGCAGTGTCGATTTATTAAAAACTAAACAAAAACATAGCGTTCAACGCAACCACTTTAACCCCCTCGTCCCGGTCCGGGCAATTGACCGGTCCGAGTGGGCTACACGGGGATAACCGAGACGAAACCCGTTAAGGCTCCACTTCGGTTAACAACCCGGGGAAAAACTTTTCATTTATTATTATCTTATCTAGATGCATTAATATGTCCTATGTGAAAAGGCAACAGCGGAAGCAACAAGCGAGGCGAACGACCAAACAGCCAATCAAAATAGCCCATTTTAAACTTAAACTGCAGGCCGTATCGAAACGCCCAGAGGGTGTATCGATATGCCTTGACTAGGTCAACTGGCCAAAGTCCACCCGAGGAGACCGTATCGAAACGGATGTTGACCGTATCGAAACGCCCTCTTCGGTCAACTTCTCGTGGTCAACGCTACAAAGACCGTTCCGAAACGCCTAGGACCGTTTCGATACTCTGAATTTCTCGTCAAAATCTCATATTTCCAGTAGCAAAATCGTATCGAAACGCCCCCTTTGCGTACCGAAACGCCTGGCTTGAAACAAGAGAACTATATCGAAACGAGTCCAACCGTTTTGATACACCTGCTGCGAACAGACAGGTTTTAGCTGGTTTATGGCACAAGGCTGCCTCAAACACCAACTAGAACCTCCCACAACCAACATACAACAACTCTAGATGCAAGGCACCCTATACAAACATGCTTAGCACACAACAAACATATAAAAGCCATACACTAAGAAAAGCATCAATTCAACAAAAGATGCATACATAGCATTTAAAGGATTTCATGCCTTAGAGCCAACATTCACATACATTCAAGGTAAGCAATAAAGCATGGTTTACAAAACAAGACATGGCATCCCCAAGCCATACCAACATCAACATATTAAGGAGTCTAAACATGCTCCTAACACAAAATAACCACATAAGTCCCCATTGCTTGACTATTACATCATTAACTTAAAATAGTTCATACTTGAGGTTAGCAAAAGCTCAACTAGCGCATTTGGAGGCCCTCTCCTTTGCACAAGCAACCCACGAACTACGGATCTGCATTGTCGAACAAAAGAGAGCGTAAGCATAAAGCTTAGTGAGGGTAAGCTCATAAAACAAACCTCGACAATGCAGGGTCCAAGCACGAGCATACAACCAAGGTAGAATGCATGATCTTACCTTCGAACCACATGAGTCAAGATAATAATGATGCATAAACACAATTATCAACATCATGCCATGCTCAACAACTCATAAGCTTAACACATGGAAATACATAAATCCAACATATTAGCAACACAATCCACAATCCGTATTGGCACCTAGCTATGACCCGAATACGCGGATAATTGTTGGAACTCACATCCAACAACACAACCATTACCTTACGGTGGGATTACACTCATCACCGTTTCTCGCGGAGGGGATTCCACTCATCCTTACACCCCGTCGATGGGATTCCACTCATCACCGACTAAGATATATATAAGAAGATTTCCGGGCGAACCCGTACTCCATCTTGATGACTACCATCACCAAGACCACGCGCGCATTTGACTCTCGTGTGCACACTAAACATCCTAATGATCGATCATTGTACCCAAGCATACTAGTGCCAATACTAACACAATTCATAACCTTTCACAACACCATTTCATATCAACTTTCGTGCTTAGCACGTACTCACCATGACTTACCGTCATGCACAAACCACATGCATATAACAATGCATCAATACCATGCCTCAACATACATGTATAACACAATATACATAATCACCATAATCACAATTAAACATGAGGCATACACAACATTTAAAGTTCAACCAAAGTCTCTAACTAAAGCTTGAGATTAGACTACCAATCTAATCCTAACTCTAGGTGGGTCTACCAAGCCCAACCTAGTCCACATGCTTGAACCAACCTTTGAAAACCATTTAAACCGAGTTGAAAACATTAACCACTCACTGACTATTCCAAGCTCAACAACACAAGCCGATCAAACTCCCAACGATTCCAGATACATTCCCGAGGCTTCACCAACACAAATCCTTGCTTCTAAACATCCCAACACAATCAAAATAACCACAAATCAGTCCACAAATCAATGTAGCAAACCCGGAATGCAAACCAAGCACAAAACACATGATTTCAAGCTAAAGATAACCCCAAAATCCTCATTCCCGAGCAGCCCTAAAGCACAGTCCAAAACCATTGATTCCAACACTTATATTACTCCCAAAAGCTTCCAAAACAACCCTTAAACATAGTCTAAGCATCAGCCAACAAATTTCCACATCAAACACCCCCAAAACTCAACCTAAAACCCTTTTAAAACCTCTCTAAAACCCAATTTCGGAAATCAACATAAAACTAAGAAAAAATCGAGTATGTTGGACCTTATAAGATGCTTTTAACTTATCTAACAACATTAAATCAAAAACTCAACTAAAGGTTATCAAAGTTTGGATTTTTTATCTTCAAAACTCAAAAACTCAAAATGTAAAAACCATGAGCTTTCATGAAAATAAAGGTATGAGCTTGTAGAGGAAAGAGAGGACAAGTCAAAAATGGTTTTACCTTTGAAAAATCTCCAACAACAAGCAAGAAGGATGATGGAATAGTAAACACAATGGTGAAGGGGTTTTTGTCGTGAAAGTGAAAGAGAAGGGGGGAAGAAGATGAGTTAAATGGTTATTTTTAATGTTTGTTTAAAATTAAAAGGCCAAAGATCATAATACCCTTAATGAAACAAGGCATCTACAAAAGAGGGATATCCATGGCCATTTGGGCTTGTTTTGAAATAAGTCCAACATAGAATTATTTGTTTTGAAAACACGAGGCCCAAAATAATATTTTATTATTTTATTTCACCCGACCCTCAAACTCGGGTGTTACAACCACCCCTCGCCAATTATGAAAATTAGTTCATGGTGAGAGTATCAACCAAAAAACAATCATCGTTTTTAACAACCATCATCATTAAAACTAAGTAAAAATAAAATAACAACAATGTGGATGAGCAAAAAGAGGGTCTCTCGATGCAGCTCTTCACAGCCAGGCTCTTAGTCGAATGTTGAACCTTATCTTTGTTCACTCTCCTTCCTTTTTTCGTGTGCTTCAATTTTGCTTTGACCGAGTTTAAATAGGACTCCATGTATAGCCTAGGATTATCTTGGATTTGAATTTGAACGTGCGGGGATAAGGGAGGTGATCATCTTATCCAGCGTTTGAATCCTAAGGCCGATCAGATTAGGGCTGATGTCATCATGCCATTGCTCTTCTAGCATCGCAACTCGGCATGGTACTGCCAACCGCGCTTGGCACTGCTTGTCCGCTATTTTTTCAGAGATTGTTCCAATCTCTATTTTCTCGTAACCTGATCCGGTTCTATTTTTTTAGGGTCAACATCATCTTGGCATGGCATCAAATGTTCTTCTCTGCCAACCGGTGCTTGGAATTAAAGGTCCTTCTGTGTCAACGACTACTCGACATCCTCCTTGGTATCGTCTCCTCCCTAGGCTAATATGCTCTTGCTCTACCAGCTGTTTTGCCATCAGCTATGCCGACCTGTAAAAAGGTGCTTGGCATCAAATGTTCTTGCTCTTTATGCAATGCATGATTTTGCGACCTAAATGCAACTAAATGTACTTAAAAGACAAGGAAGAGCATGTGAAATAAGCATAAAAATTAGTACTTTTGGAGCGTCAACAACTGCCAAATTATAAAATTAGTTAGCAAATACTAAAATTAATGAAGTTAAAGACCAAATTTAATTGAAATACACTGACAACTTTATTTTTTGAAAGACAAGTTCTACTGTTGTGTCCAATCACCCCACAAGATCTACATTTACACTTGCTTTTTTTTTGTTTATATAGCTTGCTCCCCTTGCTTGTTTCTACTCCCCCCCTTTTTTTATTTTGTTTTGGTCTTTCAGGGAGGTTCAACTTTTCTCATTTTGGCGTCTTTCCAGAAAGCCTCACTAGGTATGGTTGGCAATGCATAATCATAGAGTGACTGATATGTTTCTTTTGTGTATGCCTCATGAACATACCTCTCAAGTGGATCATAATTAAAAAGTATGACACATATAAAATATGAGCATGGAATATCAATTAGATCCCAATATCTACATGTGCACTTATGACCTTGTAGTTCAACAACATATGTGTCCCCATTAAAGTATACCTCATACCCATTTTGACAATTTCGAGTGATATGAAAATATACAAAAGAGGCTTTATAGTTTTCAACTAACTTAGAAATTTTGGGGCATAAAAGACCTTTCCATTTTTGACACTTTTCTTTGTGTGCAAGGTTTCTATTCATCACATAATGTCTAATGTCCTCAAGCAAAGATATTATTAATTTGTACCTTGCAGCAATAATTTTTGAGTTAAAAGCTTCTCCGAAATTGTTGTCCATTGCATCACACTTGTAATGTGTTAAAAAAAGGTTTTGAAAAGTGTTTGGGATCTCTCTATCAGTAAACTTGACAAAGCAATGTTTTTCATATTTTCCATCCTTGTAGAATGCTTGTGGAAATCTACCTCAGTGGTTGCCTTGCAGCATGCCCAAAATAGTTATTGCATATCATGTCCAGTGTACTCTTTCTTCCAATATGCATACATATGTTTTACACAGAATATGTGTTCAACTTTTAGAATGATCAATTATATTTCTTCAAAAAGCCCTAAAACAATTTACAAAAATCGATTTACAAAATCACTTTACATTAACAATTGACAAAAAAACTTACCTTTTACATGTCACTGAGTATAGTGAACCTATCCTCATCTCCTATTTGCATATCAGTTTGGATGTGTTCTAAAAACTAGGCTTAAATTTCCCTATTCTACACTTCTACTACAGCTCAAGCAAAAAAAAATATTTGGCTATTATCATCCCTACCTACATCAAGTAATATTTCACCCTTAAAGCCCTCTTTAAGATAACACACATCCAAAGACAAAACTGGTTTACAATATTTTTTGAATCCTTCCTTTAAACCACCAAAACATACATACAATCTTCTGAATATAAGATTAGCAGTTGGAATTGGTTTCTCAACAAAGAGATAGAATGTATCATTTGGATCTGCTTCCCTCAATGTAAACACATAATCAAATAACTTATTAAACTTATCCTGTAATATATCCCAGATTTTTTCAGTAGCCCAATTGTTAGTTCTGTGGTACACATTTTTGTTCAGTTCTACTTCAACTCCTCCTTAGCAAGCTTCATCATGTCTTTCAATTTCAAGTTAGGCAAGCCCTTAGCTTACTCAAGAAATGTTTTCCAATAAACCTATAATTATAATTAGCCTTTTTCTTTTTAAATGTTACAGAACATGAATATTTGTTGACGTGTGTTCTAACCTTAAAAATCTCATCTTATATTTTAAATAAATATTATAAAGTTAATTTTTAGAATATTTCAATATTAATTTTTTAAAAAAAATTATTTAATTAATTTTGATGATGACAAAGTTTATGTTAAATATTAATTTTTGGTATACTTTTAGCAATTTTTTAGCCAAATCTTGGTGGCTTGACAGGCATTTCTTATACAAGGACTCTCTTGCCGTCCTTTTGGTAGACATTTTGCCTTAATTTCAGTCGGTGAAAGAGTTTAAGTTAAATATTTATTGGGTAAACACAAACTATCACTGAACTTTACCTTAAGACCTATTTTGGTCACTAAATTTTCAAAACGATTTATTTACTCACTAAACTTTACTTTCTGACTTATTTCACTCTAAATTATTTTATTAATATTTTAGTATGATTTAGTATAAAAAATAATTTAAAATAAAAATAAATTATATTTTATTTATTATTAAATACAAAAATTATAAAATAAAATTCAAATACCTCAAACTTCTCCTACCTTCACCAGCATCACCGGCCGACGACACCAACCATTCACCAGTAAATTAATTAAAATGTTAATATATTTTTCAGAAACCCACAACTCCACCGTGGGTCATCACTTCGTCGTCTTGTGCCGCTGCCGACGGCTTCATTTCTTTCTCAAAACTGCAGATTCAATTTAGTATTTGTTTTGTTTTTATTCTAATGTCATCGAAACACCTTTGCAACCTCAAACAATACTACAATAGTGAAGGCAATTGTTTGTCTTACATGGCGACATGACCCAAGCTTTCTTCGCATCTCTGGAGTAATTTTTTACGCCGGAAGGTGTCGATAATTTTGAGGCTCACGATCTCTCTCTCATGTTCACAAATTTCTCCTACATATGTTACTCTATGGCCAAAAATAACAACAGTAACACTTCTCTCAACGACGTTGTTCATCTTCCTGTTTGAGTCTTAGATTGCTAGTCGCACTCTTCTTGGATATTGTTCCTAGGGTTTCAGTATTTTCTTATTTCTTTTAATCTTGTGTATTTTGATGTAAGCTTTTCTCTTCCTCCCCCCTAGTTTGGTTGTCGATGAATGTTTCAACTTTCAACAACTGAAATCTTTGGATTTTTCGAATCAAGGAGAATACGAAGCTTAGTAGAGGATAAATTTGAATCTTCTTAAAGTCGATGATGTCAAGCACCAAATTTAGAAAATTACCCATATCCCTATTAACTTCTGACACCTAATTCGCGTATAAGATGAAGGTATGAACGGTGGTGGGGTGGGTTTTTGGAAAAATGGTAATTGTTCATTTTTTTTTTGGGAAGAGAGAGCATTTGAGAGATGCTGTGCGAAAAGAATTAAAAAAAAAACCTTATTAGTTACCATGTTTTTGAGGGTGTGAATGGGTAGTGCCGCCAATAAGAGTGACGTTGGTAAAAGGGCCTAGCAGGTGACGCTCGTGAGGGTGAGAGAAGTTTACGGTGTTTGGATTTTGTTTTATAATTTTTGTATTTAATTAATAAATGAAATATAATTTATTTTTATTTTTAATTATTTTTTATATTTTATAACAATAAAATATTTCAAGTCATACTAAAATATTAGTAAAATAATTTGAAGTGACCAAAATAAGTAAGAAAGTAAAGTTCAGTGAATAAATTGATCGTTTTGAAAGTTCAGTAACTAAAATAAGTCTTAGAGTAAATTTTAATGATGATCTTTATAATTTACCCATATTTATTTTGATGGAATTATATTAAAATCTACGACTCGCTCAAATAAAAGAGTAACACTAGCTATGTTTTTATTTTCTTTGATTTTGTTTATTTAATTTGGTGGTGACATATGTTTGGTCGAATAAAATTAATAAAATTTAACATGTGACATGTTGAGTTAGAGAGAGAGAAATGGCATGGAGAATTAATTTTTAAAAAAAATATTCATGCCATAATTACCGTTAATTTTTTTAACGACGAGGTACTAAAATAAAAAAATGTAACACTAAGTATGACTTTGCATCCAAAAAATAGTTGAGTGACGAAAACAAAAATACAAAAATAAGTGGGTACTAAATAGGCAGTTTACCGTAAAATATATGCTTAACCGTCAAATAGGTGCCCAAACTATGCCCTTTTTCAGTTAGGTGCCCAAACTATTTTTCGGGTCAAATAAGTGCCTAAAGTTTCATTCCATGGCCTATTTAAGGTTCTCCGGTAATTCCCACCATTAAAAGACACGTGTCATCTCTTGAAAATTCCAAAATTATATTGAAAATAATAAAAAATTTCAGAAATTCTCTAAGTTTTACAGATTTCACAAAACATCCCTCAAATTCAAAAATCCCTAACTCCCCAAAGCCTAAATCACAATTTGGGTCGATTTCGCCGCCAATTTCCACGTCGTCGCCCACCACATCGGTCGTCGGACTATCACGACCATTTCCCCCACCACCCCGTCGACGAAAATCGACCGACGCCGTGCAGATCGCCGAAATTGTCGAATAGTTCCTTTGAACGGTTCACGACGAACAGCTGCAAGAAGAACGACGAATGGTGTATGGGTTGTTCGCCGAGTGGAGGGTGCTTCATTTCGTCGCCGGCAACGCCGGCGCTGGCCGGCGGGAGTGGTCGGATTTGGGGTGTTTAGGGATTTGGGACTATTTTAGAAATATTTGAAAATTTTAGAATATATTTTTATTTTGTTTTATTAATTTTATTTATTTTTCATATAATTTTGGATTTTTTTAGGAGATGACACGTGTCCTTTAACGGTGAAAATTAACGGAGAACCTTGAATGGGTCACAGAATCAAACATTAAGCACATATTTGGCCCGAAAAATAATTTGGGCACCTAACTGGAAAAAAGGGCATAGTTTGAGCACTTATTTGCCTAGCGTAAAATATATAATAAATAAGATTTTGAAGAGTTGGTAGAACTTGGGGGGAGGGTTGAGAAAGGTAAAATTTAGGGTTTTGTGCACTCATGTTTGAGTCATATAATTTAGATTTGTTTTAGTTTAAATTGTAATTTCGTAGATTTAGGGATGAAAATTTTATCCGACTCAGTTAGTTCTGACTCAACCCGGTTTGATTGGGTCAAATTTTTTTATTAAGAATTCGGGTTCGGGTCAATTTTCGAGTGAAAAAAATCTGATTCGACCCGAGACTAATAGTGTAGTTTTTTCTTATATTTTTAGGAATATTTGTAATAATACCCCTCTTTATATATTTTTTTATAATTAGGTCCTTATAATTGAATTTTTTATTTACATTTTGGTCTCTTAAATTTTTTTTTTTACAATTTGATCCTTAAAATTAATTTTTATACAATTAGGTCTCTAAAAATAATTTTTTAATAGGTCGATTCGGGTCAAATTGGGGTCGGGTTTAAGTATATAAATTTCGGATCAAAACAATTTTTTAAAGAATGTGGTCGTGTCGGATCGGCAGTTCGGTTGTATCTGATCCAAGACAAATTGCCCCAGCCTTTGAGAGGCATCTTCGTGAAAGTTACAATGAATCAAACACCATTCTGCTTAAACAATTTGAGGTTTAGTTTAAAACACTTAGCTTGGAATCAATCAATCTGCTGGAATCACCTTTTTTAGAGGGGGAAGTTTTCAATCCGCCGATGGTATTCTAGCCACTAGACCGGACGAATTTAATTTAGACTTCTTCAAGAAATTTTGGCCCCAACTAAAGTGTGGTATTATGGACCTTTTTGCTGCATTTTATAAGGGGTAAACGGTCGGATAGCTCAATTAATCAATCGTTTATCACTCTGATTCCTAAAATAAAGAATCTAGAAGGAGTGGAAGATTTTAGGCCAATCTCCCTTGTGGGCAGTTTATACAAAATTTTGGCTTGTTTCTTATCTAGAAGGCTAGCTGGGTGTATTTTCGAAGTGGTGGGAGATAGTCAATTCACGTTCATCCCCGAGAAACAGATTTCTGATTGCTCCCTTATAGCGAATGAGCTAATCGATGATCTGAAGAAAAATAACCGTGAAGCCATTGTTTTTAAAGCCGACTTTAAAAAAGGCCTATGATATTGTGGAATGATGGTTTTTAAATTTCGTTATGGAGAAAATAGGCTTCGGGGGATGATGGTGTAAATGGATCAATTTGTGTGTTGCAGCACCATCTATATCGGTGTTAGTGAATGGCTCCCCGACCAACATGTTCAATATCAAGAGAGGACTTAAGCAGGGGTGCCCTTTGTCGCCGATGATGTTCAATTTGGTAGGTGAAGCGCTGAGTTCTTTGATCTGTAAAGCAACTGATTCTGAGATAATCAAAGGGGTGAAGTTGGGTAACAGTGATTTGTGGATCTCACATATTTAATTATTTTTGATGAAGCAAGAGAAGGAACAGCTAGAAACATCAAAAGAGTTTTAAGGCTCTTTGTCCTATGTTCTGGGCTGAAATTAAACATGAAGAAAACCAAATTGTTCAGGGTCAATGTTGGTGACTCTATACTGAAGGGATGGGCTGATGAGATCTATTGTTGTAGGGATAAATTGCCCACTGATTACATAGGCCTACCCCGATTATGTATGAAATGCAAAGGAGTTATAGAATCCCATATTTATAAAGTTTCAGAATTGATTAGATGGATGATGTAATACTCATTTTATGTCCGGGCTATAACTGTTTATTTTTGTTCGAATAATAATATTATGTAGTATTATTATACCTTATTGTATTAAAAAAAGCAAAAGCAAAAAAAAAAGCAAAAAAAAAGAAGGTAAAAACCGTGGATGCCATGCAAGGCATCCACGTGAAACTGCCAATTGACTCATCCCCCCTCCCCATCACTATAAATAGGGAGGCAAATGTCACGGGGTCAGAGTCTTGGCGCAGGGACATCTACCCGTGCGGCAACCCAGGGCTATTACCAGCCAAGGGCTAAGCCTTTTCCATCTCCGATGCTCACTGGTTTCGCCCTCCCATGGGCTCATCAGGGAAGCGGGGACAGCTCCCGACCAGTGTGGTGCCTACCAACGCGCCCCATCCGAAGACAAGACGGCTGTACGGCACGTACTACACCCTTAATGCTATCCCGCATCCTACATTAAGCACAACCAGCAAGCATCTCGCGCGGTCCCGCGTGTCACGACGAACGGTCCGTGACATTCTCCCCCACCCGATTCATGCACGCCCTCGTGCATGGGGAGAAACTCTTTCCCTCTTTTGATTGGCCTGGATCTAGTGTGCAATTCCCTGCCTGCTCGCCCTTTTCACTTGAGGCTACGGCACATTGGCTACGAGTGCTTGGCGAACTTTCGCTATGGCTTCCTGCCTACCCGTCCTCATCTCAATCTCTTTATAGAGGACCCACTCGCGGACACCCTTTCACTTGGAGTGCGAGCTACACACGCTCGTCCACTTGACCCGCTTGCGAACACCCCTACACTCAGAGTGCGAGCTACACACGCTCGTCCGGTTGACTCGCTTACGCAGCATTGAGGCGCTTGGCAAACTCACAGCTAGCACACAGACTGGCTCTGATACCACTTGTCACGGGGTCAGAGTCTTGGCGCAGGGACATCTACCCGTGCGGCAACCCAGGGTTATTACCAGCCAAGGGCTAAGCCTTTTCCATCTCCGATGCTCACTGGTTTCGCCCTCCCATGGGCTCATCAGGGAAGCGGGGACAGCTCCCGACCAGTGTGGTGCCTACCAACGCGCCCCATCCGAAGACAAGACGGCTGTACGGCACGTACTACACCCTTAATGCTATCCCGCATCCTACATTAAGCACAACCAGCAAGCATCTCGTGCGGTCCCGCGTGTCACGACGAACGGTCCGTGACACAAAGCAAGCTTGGCTACACACAGACACGGCAAAGCCATAGAAAATGGCTAACAAATGCCATGGAAATGGCGCAAGGTTTTAGGGGCAGTGCCCCTTTCGAACCTTAGGGGCAGTGCCCTTTTAATGGTTCGAAGGTTTGATCGGAGGCCATGTCGAGGTTTATTCGATTTAATTTTTAAATTATGGCGATTGCGGTCAAAATTCTTCATTCGAGCATCTAGTAGGGTAAATTTTGATCTTTATCTTTGTATTTATTTTAATGTCGGTTTTTTGTAATAAATATCTTTGTATGCAATATAAAAAGTTCTTACATTTGTTGTTATTTTTTTATTTTATATGCCATGTTTGTATATTTTAATTTTATTACGTATGTTATGCTTGTATGAATTATTTATATATTGGTATATATTGTTTAATTAAATTTTAAATTAAAACCTTTTTTATTAGGGATTATCATGAAAAAACGTACCCCGAGCGTAAGGGTGCCGCTTTCCCTTAGTCTCTATTACAAAATATTATTTTTAATTCTAAATTATAATATTTAAAATAAATTCCCTTCAGTCGGGAATCTAACAGAAATTATGCCCCGAATGTAGGGGTGCAAATTCCTTTTATATACGAAAATTATGCCCCGGTTGTTGGGGTGTAAATTTTCTTTTCTACAAATAAATATTCGTTTAAATATTTTAAGGGATCACATTGATAACTTATATTAGAATTCATAATTCCACCATTAAGACATTACGTAATCGACAGGTACCAATTTTGGGCGTTGTGGGGGTGCTCACCCTTCCTCACACGTAACCAACTCCCGAACTTGTTTTTCTGGTTTCGTAGCACAAAACTCGCTGTTTTAATAAAAACAAGTTTTATTAAAATAACCGGGTTTTTCAGGTGATCCAATCATACCTAAATTAAAAAAAGATTGGTGGCGACTCCCCCGTTGTTACAGCTTGGCGACTCCGCTGGGACCTTTTTTTAAGAGTCAAGCCACAAGTCGATTACTTTTTGTCTATAGGTGGAAATTATGACTTCGATTTAATTAATTTGTGATCCTTTTTTTCTAAATTTTTTTATAAATTTATTTTCTGAATTTTCATATCATGAGCTCTCAACTCGAGCTTCGTCCCTTAAGTGGGAGCGAGAAACCACGCCTTCGTGAGGTACTCTCTCCGTGTAGGATGATAAAACGCTTCTAGGATATAGGTCCCTTTGTATTCGTGAGACCTCTGTCTCTGTGCAGACCTAGAGAAATGTATCCTCCCGAATCGATGTCCTAGCGACAGTTCGAGTACTGTTACTTTAGAACCAAAACACATATAGTAAACCCTAAGAGCTTACCCCTTAAAGCCAAACCAAAACTCTGCCCGTTAGCAGTCACCCTGTTTAGGTTTTGATGCCTTTATTTGCTATATATGTTCAATTTTCTTTGCTTCTAATTTTTGTCTTATTCATTATTCAATTCATTCATTTTATTCTTTTATTATGAACTAATTCGTTTCTTCTCTTTGGTGATCACGTTGCATTAAGTCATTCATTTCGCATTAATTGTATGACACCTCAATAACATTTTGATTTTTGCATTTCACCAATACGAAGTACTGATTTACGACTGGTTCCTAAAAAAATATGTCATCGGGAGAAAATCTAGTATCCTAGATATCGATGAAACATTCAAAAGTTGCGAATAAATTCTGTAAATTCATAAGTTGAACCACGGGAACCATTTTTGAATCTGAGCTTTCTCATCTAGGACATGCATCTTCCATTTACATGCATACATTTTATTTTGAATTAGTACATTCACATCTAGAACATGTACCTTGCATTTACATGCATTCATTTCGAAACTTTGAAACCGATCTTTGGATGCCCCATGTTAGCAAATACCAGATAAAGCAAAGTTGACCAATCGAACATCATGCAAGAGCTCGGTCCAGAGGTATTTTCAAATAACCTTTGCACTCATACAGACATCATACCTCTACAAGGCCCCAAGCTGAAAACATTCCTCGACGAGTTCAGAAAGCGAGCCTCCGATGCCGAGCCAGATTTCTACATCCTAAATGAATACATCAACTATTGGTCATAGCACGTTGCTTGAGCCAAAACTAATAAGCTGCCATGAACCAACAACAAATTTATAGACCTGAATGGGGAGCAACCTAACGTGTTCACAAGAACAAATGACATCTCTTCAAGAAGAGATGAAAACATACTTCAAGCTTCGAGTTCGCTTCAAGGGCAGTCTTAGAAAAAAATGTTGAGGCATTCACCTAAGGAAGTAATTCAAAAAATGATCGAACCCAAGGAAAGTTGGGCCATCCTTAAATACAAGGCACTGAGCACTGTTTAATCAGAAGTAAATATCTGACTAGCAGAGAACTAGATGCATCCTTTTAAGGGGAAAAACAGAATCTCATTCACATATTCATCATCATGCATCATCTATATGCATTGTACATGCATTCAAGTCATCATGCATTTAGGCTAGACACATGCATTAAGCACAAAGTTAAGTGCACCCATAGCACATTTTTTCTTGTATACAAACAGGTCCAGAAAAGAGAAACCAAAAGACCTCAACTATGAGGGCAACAACATGATGACCGACCCTTAACCCTGAAGGAGGCCAAATACGCAAAAAAGCTCGAACATCCAGGTAAAAACAATAAATTTTTTCGAACATATTACTAACTAATGTTCCATTTTCAGGCCATAATGTAATGTCATGAAGTTCCGGAATCAACTTTTCTCCAATCTCGCCTCCGTCAGTGGTGGTGAGCCAAGCCAATTTCCTTGGACAAAAGAAAAAACAAGATGACATCGAGATCATTCAATTCAAGTCCAAAAAAGAATAAGGACAATGAAGCTTGGGGGGTAAACTTCTACTGAGAAAAATTTTAAACAAAGATCAGAAGATCAAACTAAGTCAGAAGAAAAGGATTTCTAGAAGAATTTCATGCATCTCTACATCATCACTAATGCATGCACATACATGTCATTTGCATAAATACATTCCCGGAAACTAACCTTGCACTGGTTACTCAAAGAATTTTTTTTTGAAACCAATCTTTTCATAAGGATCCATTTTCCTCAAAACATGTGTTTCTTAACTCTGTCCTTTCTTAAGGACATTTCCTCAAAAACATGAGTTTCTTAACTCTGTCCTTTCTTAAGGATATTTTCTCAAAACATGAGTTTCTTAACTCTGTCCATTCTTAAGGACATTTCCTTCAAAACATGAGTTTCTTAACTCTGTCATTTCTTAAGGACATTTTCTTCAAAAACAGAAGTTTCTTAACTCTATCCTTCCTTAAGGACATTTTCTCAAACTCGAAATCTCTTAACCATCCTTTCATAAGGAAATTTTTTCTCAAACTCAAAATTTATTAATTTCATCCTTTCATAAGGATACTCCTTCTCAAAACCAGAATTTCTTAATCTCGTCCTTTCACAAGGACTTTTTCTGAAAGCATGAATTCCTTAGTTCAATCCTTCCACAAGGATATTTTTCTGAATTTTTTGGATATTTCCTCAAAGATCTTTTCTTAAATCAACTCTACCTCTTCTTACAAATATTTGACCATTTCTTAAAGAATGAAAATTTGCAGGTCTAATATCCTCAAACAGGAAGGAGCTGATCGTTATCAATAAATTCCAACATCCTTGACATGAAGGACTATAGCAAATATGAAAATGTTGTCTGGCGCCTTCAACTAAAGAAAGCACAGAAAATCGTTAACAAGAACCAACATCCTTGACACGAAAGAGTGGATTAACCAAATCAAACATTCAATTAAAACCTTATAGCTCACGAAGAGTTAGTTCATGACTCATTTTGACCAATCACTCTTTTAAATTTTGCAGGTCCTATCTCACCCGTAACATGGTGTATCAGATCAACTTTTTCAGATTCTGCCTCCTCATTAGAGGTGCAGCAGATCGCCCCTGAAGTTGCAGATTCTACTTCTTCAAGATTGGCGAATATATGTTTCTCCAACAAATGGTGGAACATATCAACTCAACAACAAGTTTATCTCCCTGAATTTATGGCAAAATAAGCACGACAACAATTTCATCTTCTTGAATTTGTAGCGGAATGAGAACACCAAACAACAACCTTGTCTCCCCGAATTGGTAGCAAAACAAAACTATGACAAACTTGTCTCCTTGAACATACAACAAAATAAACACGAACATAAGTTCATCTCCATGATGGTACAACAGAATGAACGCGATAGAAAATCTGTTACCTTGAATTCGAAGTGGAACAGATCATCCCCCTGAGGTTGCAGCGTAATAAACATACCAACAGATCATGTCTTCTTGAAGATGCAAAGAAACAGGTCACCTAATTCTTGCTTATTACTTTTCCAAGAACAGACAAGACGATCAAAGCCCAAGAGGGTTGTCACTTCCCGCCACGATGTAACATGTCCTACATCCTATAGAGTTCGTTTTGATGTTGATAACGCAACACGCCAATTGTTGTTCCAGGTCTACTTTCGCCATTGATGGTGAGACTAGACCAAACATTTTCTTTTGAGCTCATCTTTAGATTTCAAGAAAATGAAAAATCCAAAAAAGAAAAAGAAAAAATACAACAAGGTGAAAACCTGAAAAGGCGCTTTGACAAAATTAAGAAAAGAAAGGTTCAAAACCCGCAAAGGGCGTCTTGAGACCAAAGAAGATTTTGAGTTGAAAACCCGAAAATGGAGGCTCAAATTTTGAACAAATTGAATTCGAGATCCTACTTCTTCGTCAGTGTCGTAGAAGATCAAACCTCGGATCATGTTGTTGTGTGGGAATTGCAGCATGTCATATCTTCCAGGTCTAGTTTCATCGTATTAGGTGCGACTAGACCAAAATCCAAATCATGCTACGTCGTCAGGGTCGTAGTAGATCAAATCTCAGATCATGCTACTTCATGGGAGTTACGGCATGTCATATCTTCTAGGTCTAGTTTCGCTGTAGTAGGTGCGGCTAGATCAAAGCCCAGATCATGCTACGACGACAGAGCCGTAGCAGATCAAACCTCAGATCATCCCGCTTCGTCAGAGTTGCAGCAGATCATATTTCCCAAGTCTAGTTTCGCCGCAATAGGTGCGACTAGATCAAAGCCCAGATCATGCTACGACGACAGAGCCGTAGCAGATCAAACCTCATATCATACCACTTCATCAGAGTTGCAGCAGATCATATTTCCCAGATCTAGTTTCGCCGCAATAGGTGCGACTAGATCAAAGCCCAAATCATGCTACGACGACAGAGCCATAGCAGATCAAACCTCAGATCATGCCGCTTCATCAGAGTTGTAGTAGGTCGATCATTTTTCAGGTCTATTTTCGCCGTAGTAGGTGCGAATAGATCAAAGCCCAGATCATGCTACGACAACAGAGCCATGGCAGATTAAACCTCAGATCATGTCGCTTCGTCAGAGTTGCAAAAGGTTGATCCTTTTTCAGGTCTATTTTCGCCGTAATAGGTGTGAATAGATCAAAATCCAGATCGTGCTACGTCACCAGAGCCATAGCAGATCAAACCTCAGATCATGCCGCTTTATCAGAGTCGCGGTAGGCCAATCATTTTTCAGGTCTATTTTCGTCGTAGTAGGTGCGAATAGATCAAAATCCAGATCGTGCTACGTCGCCAGAGCCGTAGCAGATCAAACCTCAGATCATGCCTCTTCCTCAAGGTTTTAGCTTGATCAAAATTGAACTCTCGATCTTGCCTCCTCGTCGGTGTTGTAGCTGGAACAAAATGACTTCAGGCCGTCCCTCTTCGTCAAGTGTCGTAGCTCGGTCAACTCCTGACCATGCCTCTTCGTCAAGGATGTAGCTTGACCAAACTTGAACTCTCGATCCTGTCTCCTCGTCGGTGTTGTAGCTAGATCGAAACAACTTCAAACAGTGCCTCTTCGTCAGGTGTCGTAGCTCGGTCAACTTATGGTCTTGCCTCTTCGTCAAGGATGTAGCTTGACCAAACTTGAACTTTCGATCATGCCTCATTGTCGGTGTTGTAGCTGGATCAAAACAACTTTAGACCGTGCCTCTCCGTCAGGTGTCGTAGCTCGGTCAACTTCTGGTCTTGCCTCTTCGTCAGGGATGTAGCTAGACCAAACTTGAACTTTTGATCCTGCCTCCTCGTCGGTGTTGTAGCTGGATCAAAACAACTTCAGACCGTGGCTCTTCATCAGGTGTCGTAGCTCGGTCAACTTCTGGTCTTGCCTCTTCGTCAAGGATGTAGCTAGACCAAACTTGAACTCTCGATCCTGCCTCCTCGTCGGTGTTGTAGCTGGATCAAAACAACTTCAGACCGTGCCTCTTCGTCAGGTGTTGTAGCTCGGTCAACTTCTGGTCTTGCCTCTTCGTCAGGGTTGTAGCTTGACCAAACTTAAACTCTCGATCCTGCCTCCTCGTCGGTGTTGTAGCTGGATCAAAACAACTTCAGATTGTGCCTCTTCGTCAAGTGTTGTAGCTCGGTCAACTTCAGGTCATTCCTCTTCGTCGGGGTTGTAGCTTGACCAAACTTGAACTCTCGATCATGCCTCCTCGTCGGTGTTGTAGCTGGATCAAAACAACTTCAGACTGTGCCTCTTCGTCAGGTGTTGTAGCTCGGTCAACTTCAGGTCATTCCTCTTCGTTAGGGTTGTAGCTTGACCAAACTTGAACTCTCGATCCTGCCTCATCGTCGGTGTTGTAGCTGGATCAAAACAACTCCAGACCATGCCTCTTCGTCAGGTGTTGTAGCTCGGTCAACTTCTTGTCTTGCCTCTTCGTCAGGGATGTAGCTAGACCAAACTTGAACTCTCGATCTTGCCTCCTCGTTAGTGTTGTAGCTTGATCGAAACAACTTTAGACCGTGCCTCTTCGTCAGGTGTCGTAGCTCAGTCAACTCCTGGTCATGCCTCTTCTTCAGGGATGTAGCTTGACCAAACTTGAACTCTCGATCCCGCCTCCTCGTTGGTGTTGTAGGTGGATCAAAACTTTCTTTAGAGCATGCCTCATCGTCGGTGTTGTAGCTTGGTCAACGAAAATTACTGATTTTCTTCACCCATGTTGTATATGTAAAAAAAACCAAAAAATGGAAAAATAAACGTGTTCGGCATATTTTGTTCCTTCTACAAAGTTGCTACTAGATCGAAGCTATTTTTGACAAGTCCGACAGAAATGTTGGCACAACGTGCTTAAACACGGTTAAGTTTAAGACAATGGACAATTCAGATGTCCATCGAAAATCCATTTTAACGAATGGTCCAAGGAAAATAAATCATTGGGAAAAATCCAATCTCATGATTGGTCCAAACTGATTGTACCCAGAGGAATGGTACAACTAGCCCGGAGCAAACGACTACCGGTAAAGGCAAGTCAAATCCGTTGATCCTTGTGCATTTGGGAAAAATGCAAAAGAAATCTAGGAGTCGAGCTGGAGGTATTTTCTGAATCCAAGATCAGAGCCTTCATCATCCGATCATGTCTCCTCAGACCAACTGTCAAAACCATCATCCTCCGATCATGTTTCTTCGTCAGTGTTGCAGCCGAATCAAGTTTTGCAGACCTTGCTTCTTCATCAGTGTCGCAGTTAGGTCAAGTTTTCTCCAGGTATTCGTCAATGTCAGAGCCGTAGCAAGCCGGACTTATTTTGCTTCTCCCACAGGTCTCCGTAGTTTAAAGATTATCTCCCCAGCGGATCGTTCCATTTTGAAGATTTTGCCTACAAAGAGCAATCGAGCAGATCAACTGAAGCTTAGAAGAAGTGGTGGTCAAAAGAAGGAATCCAGATCCGAACGGACATAAAATGATTATCCTTTTATCTTTGCTCTATTCCTGTTACACAGCAATGAGCAAAGGGGGCAGCTGTAATACTCATTTTATGTTCGGGCTATAACTGTTCATTTTTGTTCTAATAATAGTATTATGTATTATCATTATACTTTATTGTATTAAAAAAAGCAAAAGCAAAAAAAGGTAAAAACCGTGGATGCCATGCAAGGCATCCACGTGAAACTGTCAATTGACTCATCCCCTCCCCATCACTATAAATAGGGAGGCAAAGCAAGCTTGGCTACACACAGACACGACAAAGCCATAGAAATGGCTAACAAATGCCATGGAAATGGCGCAAGGTTTAGGGGCAGTGCCCCTTTCGAACCTTAGGGGCACTGCCCTTTTATTGGTTCGATCAGAGGCCCTGTTCGAATCAATATTTGAATTATGGCGAGATGATACGGTCAAAGTTCTTCATTCGAGTTTTTAGTAGGGTAAATTTTGTTCTTTATCTTTGTATTTATTTTAATGCCGGTTTTTTGTAATAAATATATTTGTATGCAATATAAAAAGTTCTTACATTTGTTATTGTTAGCATGTTTTTATTTTATATGCCATGTTTGTATATTTTAATTTTATTATGTATGTTATGCTTGTATGAATTATTTATATATTGGTATATATTGTTTAATTAAATTTTAAATTAAATTTTTTTTTATTAGGGATTATGATGAAAAAACGTACCCCGAGCGTAAGGGTGCCGCTTTCCTTTAGTCCCTATTACAAAATATCATTTTTAATTCTAAATTATAATTTTTAAAATAAATTCCCTTAAGTCGGGAATCTAACAGAAATTATGCCCCGAACGTAGAAGTGTAAATTCTTTTTATATACTAAAATTATGCCTCGAATGTAGGGGTGTAAATTCTTTTTATATACGAAAATTATGCCCCGGTTGTTGGGGTGTAAATTTTCTTTTCTACAAACAAATATTCCTTTAAATATTTTAAGGGATCACATTGATAAATTATATTCGAATTCATAATTCTACCATTAAGACATTACGTAATTGACAGGTACTAATTTTGGACGTTGTGGGGGTGCTCACCCTTCCTCACACGTAACCGACTCCCGAACTTGTTTTTCTGGTTTCGCAACCCAAAACTCGTTGTTTTAATAAAAACATATTTTATTAAAATAACCGGGTTTTTCAGGTGATCCAATCGCACCTAAATTAAAAAAAAAAGATTGGTGTCTTGTTATAGATGAAAAAGGAAGCTATTATCACTTGGGGCCGTATAACATTGGTAAAATCTGTTGTCGAATTTACCTATTTACTATCTATCCTTGTTTCAGATGCCAGTTGAGATTGCTGCAAAGCTAAATAGTTTAATCGCCAATTTTATTTTAGGAGCTAAGTCTGGCAGGACAATTCACTGGATCAAATGGGAGACACTGTGCAAGGGTTTCTTTGAATTAAGGTTAAAGAATAGGGCTATGTTAAACAAGTGGGTTTATAGATATGGCTGCGAAACTAATAGCTTGTGGAGAAGAGTTGTAGACGCTAAGTATGGTTATGATCCGCACTCGATGATTCCCAAAACTGTGAATGGTAGGAAAGTGTTATGGGTTTGGAAAAATATAACCTGCCCCCTATCCAACTCGAATGATGCTTTTGGCAATGGGAGGATTTTTGGACGGAAGTTTCATCTCTAAGAGTGATTTTTTCAAGAATTTCCGCAGTAGCAAGGAAAAAAATCTAGAAAAATGAAGGAGTTTGGATGCATTAGAACTAATGGATGGGAATGGAAAATATAGTTGAGGAGGAGGTTGTTGGATTGGGAAATTATAATGTGGGATGATTTTATGAACACCTTAAACAAGGCAATTAGTCGATCCTCCAATGAGGATAAAATCAAATGGTCTTTACTCCTCTAAAGCTTATTGTAAGAGGATATCGATGGACGGTGTTGAAGTCGATAACATGTGGTCGAATTTTGCTCCATCAAAGTTTGGAAGGTTGCTCACCAAAGAACCCCTACGTTGGTGGAGCTAAATAAGCGAGGAGTATCTACGATTGGCTCAACTGCTTGTCCCATTTGTGCCAAGGAACCAGAGACAGTGAGTCACCTGCTTCTTCATTGACTTGGCAAAAGTTGTGTTGGCTATGCAGATTTCAAGTCCTTGCAGGTATTAACCAACCATTAAATCATGCCATTAAACTTGTTTGGGATTATATGGACCATATGGTTGTGTAAGAATGCTGTTATTTTTGAGAATAAGAGTTGGGATGTGGATTAAATTTTTAAACTAGCTATGCTACGAGTAGGACATTGGTGTAGATCTAAATGGCCGGAATCATGTTCATCTACGCTGGAATTTCTACGGTGTCCCACAGCTGTTTCAATAGTTCCGCCTCAGCAAATCAGACCTCCGGTGGGATCCTGCGTTGATGCAGCGGTATGTGGGAGTGTGGTGGCTGCTGGTATTGGGAATCAACTGATTAAATTCTCCAAATCAATCCTACAAATGTTGAACTAATGAGTATCGTATTTTCAACATCTAGCTGGTGTGGTTCCCATTGAATCAGATTGTTTAATGACTGTGAATTGGAGGCACCTGCATTGTTTTCAGATTTAGTAAACAAGTGCAAGGAGTTCTGCGTCATGTTTTGCATATAGGGACCAAAACAAGGTATTGGGAGGGTTGTAGATCTATGATGTGCTATGTACCACTGTGTGTTTATTATTTCTCCTTGGAATCTCTAACCAACTTAGTCTAGCGGTAAGATTGATTGAATAAAAAAGGTATTCTTTTCCCCCTCGGTTATCCCCATATCGAGTAAGTTGAGGGATTTTTAACGAGATCTTATTATTTTTTTAAAGATAATTACTTTTAGATCAGATCCAGGTGTGCTAAAAACTCGACATGATCTGTGCCTATCCCTACTTAGATTCTATTGGTAAATTATAAAGATTAAATCATTTTAGTTGTAAGTATACAAATATATTAATCGAAGTTTTGTTTATATTCATCGTGCCCATTAATTCTAAGTGTAAACCAAGGAACATACTGTTTGTAACTATAATTACAAGGCTTAATACACATTTCTCCCCTACATTTTATCCGTTTTTTCTCCTAACATTTTCAATGTTACTCATATTGTCCCTTACCGTTAAAAAAATATGTCTTGACTAATCAGAACGTACCACGCCGTTTTTTTATTTTTAAAATTTTAAAATAAAATAAATATTTTAAAATATTTATTAATTTAATTATATCTCAAAATACCCAAAACGCCCCATCTTCATCCCATCATTTCTTTCCCAATTTTCATTTATTTTCGATTAAGAAGATTAAAAGCTCCGGTGAAAAGCCAAATGAAATCGGAACAACAACCAGAAGAAGGAGGAGGTGGATGAGAGACCAAGCCAGAAGAACAAGGGCATCAGGTGCAAGAAAACAACAGCCCAGAAAAGGTTGATGTTGTTAAGGTGCTAAGCCGGCAATTGCGCCCAACAACATCGCCGTCAAAAGAAGCCGATCTAACGGTGGTGAAAGACGTGGTTATCGTACCATCAAGATTTCTCCTGTTATTGACTCGCTTTCTCCAAAGGTTCCAGCTTGTGAATTTTACGGTGCTTTTGGAAAACAAGCCAAGAATACTCGTAGGAAAAAGCCTAGTAAGCATAAATCGAGATAGATTTTTTAAAACTGTTCTTTTTTTGGCTTGTATTTTTCGGTGACCGGAGTTAAAAATTCCGTCGAACTTGATGGGGTAGTTCTGAGTATATTGATTTATGTATTCTTAGGTTGTTTAAGCACAAATTAAAGTCCCATCTATATGAACAGATATGATTGCTGGGCGTTTAAAGTTCTGATTTTTTTTATTCTTTTCATTGTGCTAATAGTTTTTTTATGATCTGTGAATTGGGTGGATATGTAAATTAAATCAATTTGTACAAATGTTTTATTTGGATGTTTATTGAGACATATTTCACATGTTTTCTTAGTAACTGTAAAAGAAATAAAAATGGGGGAATAAGACGATGAGGATGAGCAAGACGAGGGTATTTAGGTAAATTTAAGGTATATTTGTTATTTTATTTTAAAATTTAAAAATAAATAAAGAAAGTGACGCGGCGCATTCTGATTGGTCAAAAGAATTTTTTTAACGGTAGGAAACAATATGGGTAACGACAAAAAACATTAGGGGGAAAAGTGACCAAAATAAATTTTATGGCACAAGTTGAAAAAACAAGTATAATTCGGGGGAAAAAGTGTATTAAGCCTAATTATAATAAAAATAAAATATTTGGCTTCACAATATTTTGCAAAATATAATAAATATTTAATTTTATTTTTCAGTTTACATATAAGGAATTATTCATCATATATTTATACGTAGGGTTTGATATGCTATATATAGGAAAATTTTACAGCGCTCGACGAGTACCGATGGACACCACTAACGATGAGCACCGATGAACACTATTAATTTAATTTATAAAGATTTAAAATTTAAAGAACTCAGCGTATAATTATAAATTATTTAAAAATTAAAAGATAAATTAATTAAGATATATTATTTTATTTTTAATTTTCTTTTAAACATAAATCAAAATATCAAGCTATCCCTAAATTACAAAACCCTAATTTTTGTTCATTTAAAATTTAAGTTGTCGTTGTTGCTGTCGTCGCCGCAACAACATGAACGGATTCAATCAAATATTATATCCCCCAGGCATTTTGGATGCTATCATCGAGAAGATAATAATGTCGATCGAAATGTGAACTCGCAGACATCAGTAAAACTAGGGTTGAATTAAAAAGACCATATAAGCTACTTAAAATTGTGAAATCGACGTTGCTTAATCAGTTGCCTTTGTTGCAGATGGAGCATGAAGCTATTTGTTTGTACATTGGTGTCATAGAGAAAAGACCATCCTCCATTGAGCAGGAGAAAAATGGAGCAAAGGACATTTTTTGCGGCGACGGTGACGGGCTTGAATTTTAAATGAACAATAATTAGGGTTTTGTAATTTTGGGTAGATAGATATTTTGATTTATGTTTAAAAAGAAAATTTAAAATAAAATAATATATTTTAATTAATTTGTCTTTTAATTTTTAAATAATTTATAATTATACGGTGAGTCATTTAGATTTTTAATCTTTATAAATTGAATTAATATTATTCATCGGTGCTCGTCGTTAGTGGTGCTCATCGGTACTTGTCGAACGTGGTAAAATTATAAATAAATATATATATATATATATATATATATGATAATAACTATTTATATGTTTTGAATAGTGCTAACTATTTATATATATATATATATATATATTCATTAAAAATATAATACAAAGGTTTAAATGTGAATTTCATTCCTTTATTCTACAAAGTTTTAGTCCAATTAAAATCAATAAATTTGTCCAATTGAATAACACTATAAAATTTTATCGTTGAACCGCTAATACAAAAATCAACATTTTTGCAATTTACATTTAAGAGAATAACAAAAATAGCAATTTAGTTATTTATATGAAACAAATTAACAAGACTCAACCATTTAAGTTTATGTATTTATCAACAACTTGACTAACTTATTTATTTTTGTAGAGCATTGAGGATCACATTTTGACAAATTAAAGTGAAGAGACTAATTGAGATTTATTAATTACTGAGTGATTAAGGATGTTCATATTGTCTCATTTTGTATGTGTTCGAATCTCAATATTTGTTAGAGAACTTAATAAAAAAAGTAAAAGACATAATGCCAAAAAATGCCTCTAATGTTTGACTGGATAACCACTTTGGCTCCAATTATTTTTAAGCAAATTAACCCTCAATGTTTCATCTTGAATCAAATTGACCAATCCGCGAATGAAAACTGTTTGTCAACTAACGGTAAACAACTTGAATTGACTTGACAGAATGACACGACAACAAAAAAAATAATTTTATATTTTATAAAAAAATTGATTGATATGAGATTCTTTCAAGTCAACACTTTTGCTTATATGACAT
Source organism: Hibiscus trionum (assembly GCA_030270665.1). Lineage (NCBI taxonomy): Eukaryota > Viridiplantae > Streptophyta > Magnoliopsida > Malvales > Malvaceae > Hibiscus > Hibiscus trionum. The sequence goes on along the minus strand of BSYR01000003.1, from coordinate 72,757,214 downwards.
TGTCATGTCAGCGTGCATTGTCATGTAGGTTTGTCACGTCATTTCAAGTCATTTACCGTTAGTTGACTAACAGCTTTCAACCGCGGAAAGATCATTTTGTTTCAAAATAAAACGTTAAGGGTTGAATTGTTAAAAAAGGGTAAACTACACGGAATACTACTCAACTTTACCCTTTGACTCAAACATACCACAGAACTATAATTTGATACTATTATACCACTAAACTTAGCTTTTGGCTTCAATGTAAGCACTCGACCGTTAACTTATAATGGGCCGTTAAATTTAAAACGGCGTCGTTTTGGTTTCGTTGTTTTGAAGCCTAATATAGGCCAAAACGACGTCGTTTTGTTTAGTAAAAAAAAAAGAAAACATTGCATTTTGTGAATCTTGAACCCAAGACCTTTAAGATGAAAGGCTTATACCATACCACCAAGCCAACTTAATTGATATCTAACCAATTGATTTATTATCTGATCGAGTACTATAAATGTTCATTATTATTTTTTTTAACTCAATTGCTTCCGTTCACAATATTAAAATTTGAACACATGACCTTACTTAAACCAACCCAATCGATTGTCGGTATCTAAGGTGTTATATATTCATACGTAATGTATTTATATTTATTAAAAGAAGATAATATGAAGTGTTAAAGGTTGAATGGTTTACTTGTTTTAGTAAGTGAATATGAATCAAATTTAGACAATTGATATGACATTTCCAATCACAAAATCTGGTGGAAAGAATGAAGAGATATCAAGGGAGGGGAGCAAAGTTAGAAGATGAAAAAGGAAAACTTGTGGTGACCAACACAAACCAAACGAGAAACATCCTCGTCCTCCAATTCTTCTTTATGAGCAGCCTATGCCTATGCCTAGCCTTGCCTCACTCCAAACCACAACCATGAAAACACTTCCATTTCTCCTACCGCTTCTCCTCATTGTTTCTCTTATTCCCTCCTCTTTCTCCCGCGCCCTCTCCGATTCCGAGTTCGCCTTCATCGCTCGTCGCCAGCTCTTGCATCTTCACCAGAACGATGATTTGACAGATGGTTATGAATCTAATGTGAAGCTTAATTTCACGTTTGAGAACTCCGGGATTAGACGTGCTTACATTGCATTTCAAGCATGGAAAAGTGCTATGTATTCCGACCCTTTTAAGACCACTCAGAACTGGGAAGGTCCTAAGGTTTGTGATTACGGAGGAGTTTTCTGTGCCCCGTCGCTCAAAGATCCCAAGTTGACAGTCGTAGCCGGCATCGATCTTAACCATGCCGACATTGCCGGATATCTGCCGGTTGAGTTGGGCCTATTGACTGATTTAGCTCTGTTTCATATAAACTCTAATCGATTTTGTGGGATCATTCCCAAGAGTTTCTCCAAGCTTACTCTTCTTCATGAATTGGATGTTAGCAACAATCGTTTCGTTGGTCCTTTCCCGAAAGTTGTTGTATCGATACCCTCTCTTAAGTACCTTGATTTAAGGTTTAATAATTTCGAAGGCGAATTGCCGTCCGAGTTGTTCCAAAAGAACTTGGATGCGTTGTTCTTGAACAACAATCGGTTCGCGTCCTACATCCCGGAGACTTTAGGCTCTTCTCCCGCTTCCGTCATTGTCGTTGCCAACAACAAGCTGTCCGGTTGTATTCCGAACAGCATCGGCAAGATGTACAACACGTTGAACGAGATTGTTTTCCAAAACAACAATCTCGCGGGCTGCTTGCCAATGGAGATTGGGATGCTTGGGAACGTAACGGTTTTGGACATCGCTTCGAATAATTTCAACGGTGTTTTGGCAAAGACATTTAAAGGGCTAGGCAAGATTGAAGAACTCGATGTATCGAATAACATGTTGGCCGGTTTCATGTCGGACGACGTCTGCCGGTTGCCAGGATTAAAGAACTTTACGTTTTCTTACAACTATTTCAATGGGGAGGCTGAATCTTGCCTTGCATTGAAGGGGAAGGACATTGTGATCGACGATATCGGCAATTGCATACCCGATAGGCCTAAACAGAAGTCACCTAGTGAATGTCAACCGGTGGTGAATCGGCCGGTCGAATGCAGTAAGTCGAAATGTGGTGGCCCTAAACCGAATCCACCTTCTACGCCGAAACCAATAGATGATGACCCTTATGACCAATCACCTGTTAACAGGCAGCGGCCTCCACTTCCACCACCAGTAGTTAAACCTCCCGTACACTCCCCTCCTCCGCCGGTCTATTCTCCACCACCACCACCACCAGTCTACTCTCCACCACCTCCGGTTCTGTCACCACCACCACCAATAGTCCGCTCTCCACCACCTCCGGTTCCCTCACCACCACCCCCACTAGTCCACTCTCCGCCTCCTCCGGTGCCTTCTCCTCCACCTCCTACACCAGAAAGAAAAGTCAATCTACCACCTACGATTGGTTTCAAATACTCATCACCACCTCCACCAATGTTCCCAGGATACTCATAGTCATAGTAGTTTTACAATGTTACAACATAAACATAGTGTTGTTTAGTTTATAGCTGGTAATCATTCCAAAAGGAGAATGTTTATAACTCGGCAATATGTTTATCTGAAAATTAGAACTAGGGTTATGAATATGGGCAATTGTATTGTCTCATTGCCAATATTTAAAATTTAATGCCTTTCTTAAGAAGTTTTTTTAACCTTCTTATATATTCTCCATGTATTTATATAATCATTCGGTTTTAAATTCATGTTCAGTTCAATTATTCAAGTTTAATTCAAATTTTAATAAAAAAATTCTTCTAACGTTTTAAAGATGATAATCTTCTCTTTGATATGATTGTTCTTAGAATTGTTTTTTTGGTGTAAGTGCAAGTGGCCCGAGTCCTTCATCTCTTCTTTGAATTTTGCTATTCATTCTAATCTGTTCAGGGTAGCGAAGATTCTAACAGTTAGACCTTACACTAATACATAGGTAGCGCCTCCGAATGGGAAGTTAAAATTTAACGTGGATGCATCTGTTGAAGGGAGCTATGATTTTGGTGGTATAGGGTGAATCTTAAGAGATGATAAAGAAAGACACTTAATCAAGTTCTCAAAATGCATCGGTTTATCCGATCCAACGGGAGCGTAAATTTTAACTATTTTAAAAGCATGTCAGATTTTCGCTACCTCGAAATGGAATGGAGCTCAATCGATGACCATTGAAACCGATAGTTAGTTTGTGACTAAGTGGATTAGTGGGGAAAGTTGATGTCCAGATATTTTTGCTGACTTGATCGTTCAATGTAAAAATGCATGTGCTAACTCAAGTTGGAGTGTTGTCTTTACTTTCCAGAAAAGAAATGGTGAAGCCCACAAACTGGCTCAAGAAGGTAGAAACAAAAGTGACGATCTCGTGTGGATGCTAGCTGACAACTAGGCAACCTTATGCTATATTTGCTTAAGTCTCGTAAGTCGTACCTTGGCTTCGAGTGTTCAAAAGGAATTCAAATTTTGCGGGTCTGGTAAAGTTGTATTGGCGGTGTAGATTTGATTTATGGATGCATGGACATGTGTGTTTTTGTACTGAAAAACTAAAGTTTTAATAAAATTTGGGTATTCTTTTTCTCCTATCTAGGTTTAGAGGGAGATTTTTAATGAGGCCTATTAATTTTTTAAAAAAAAAATAACAATTGTAGTAAATTTTAGAAAAGAATTACGGATGTAGATATCATATAAATTATAATAATCTAATTTATTGTTTTCTTTGAGATTTAAATCTAATATAAAAATATTTATATTTATATGATTTTTATATACATGGGTGGAAGCTATTTCTCTTTTCCTTATCTACAAAGGATCTCAATCTATGTTTTACACAATGCTACTTCAGGAAGATTTTTTTTTTTTGTCAAACAGTTTGAAAATTTTAACTCAATAATTTTCATATGATACTTCAGTGAATTCGACTAACAAAATTTAACGTTAAAATCTTTTGATTAAATTGAAAATTATTGAGTAGAATTTTCATATATAATTTTTTGTTACCTTTTATATTTTTTATTCGTATTTTTTGCATAAATATATTAAAGTTATAAAATTATAGCGTTTAGTTAGATTTCAATTTTTTATTAAATTGAACAAAATCAATTTGTTTTTTTAATGTTTTTTAAAGAAAAAAAAAAGACATTGTTAAAAACCCTTTTAAATCTAATGAAGAGAAAAGAGTGCACTGCTTTTATTATAGTACCATCAAAAGTTCGATTACAACAAACATTACATTCCAAATCCAATACTGCACGGACCAAAAATCCACCATGATACAACGGGGACTGCAAGCACATGGGAGAGTCTTTCAATTGAACAAAAGTGTCATGTTTTTTTTAGTTTTCTTTTCTATTCTCCAATATCAAAAATTAACTTTTAAATCTTACTTCTAAATTCTAAATAATAAATTTTAAACCTTAAACGCTAAAAAAATATATCTTACCCCAATTCCATCAACATTAATCTTCAATCTTAACCTTAAATTTATTTTTTAAGTATAGATGCAGAAATAGAGTGTAAAACCAATATTTGATTTTGATATAACAAACAATCTAAGGACTAAATTGCAAAGTAAATAAATTTTTAAGCAATCAAAATACTTACATTTGACAAGTAAAATTTATACTTAAAATGTTTTTGAAGTCAAAATTTAAACCCCAAAAAATTTTCTAAGTGTTTCAAAGCCAAAATATACAAAATTGCACATGCATTTTGAAACACCACCAAAGTGTTTCGATCGTTTTGCCACTGGAAACGTTCGTTTCGATACGGACTATTATGTTTCGAGACAAGGGTTTCAAAACGGCTCATACCCGTTTCGATACGACCTTCATCTAGGCTGTTGATTTTTAAGTATTGTTTCGAAGCGAATCATACACGTTTCGATACAGGAGTTAAGTATTTTCAAAATTGAGCATTAAATGAACTAGTTGTTACTTGTCTGGAACAAACTTTTGAAAATTTGGTTAAGTGTCTCGATACACCCCTAGGTTGTTTCGAAACACCAATTTACAGTTTCAAAACGTTTCGATACATCCCTTATTCGTTTCGATACGACCCTCTTTTTACATTTTACAGTTTCAAACTGTTTCGATACGGCCTATAGTCGTTTTGATACGGGTCCTTTTTACACACAACGATTCTTTCTTTTTCTTGGTGTCTGTTTCGATACAGGGCCTCGTGTTCTGATACGGGTAGTTGCGGAACAACTTTTATGGAGTGAAGAGAGAGCCCCAATGGCTCTATTGATGATCTCAAACACCCAAACAACTAGAAATCAATGAGAAGGTATAAAAACAAGTCTCCAAAGCACCAGCAACAACTATTGAACCTTCACGCAACATCAAAGCATTTATTCCAAACCCTTGACCCAACTAGAGTCAAATTGTGTACCCAACTTTTAAAATTATCAAATTCTTCATCTTTGTTTCAAGTTTGGGGAGTGTTGGTTTATAATTAGGCAATATATTAGTCTTGCGAGAGATACATTTCAAATTGCCTTTTGTTCTTTGTAATTGAGAGTCTTGACATTCAATCTTTGGGTAGAAAGATTGAATTTGTAAAGGTTGTCTCTTTAGCCTAGAAAAGGGGAAGAACAAAGTAGTGAAGAGTTTATTGAAAATCCTTCGTGGGAGCTAAGCTAGTGGATGTAGAGCTTGGTTAGAAGCTTAAACTACTATAAGTGCCTTGTTCTTCATTTTTAATTGTTCCTTTTGCTCCCTTCATTTTTAAAAGTGTCAATTCACCCCCTCTTGGCCATATCGGTTAATTCAATTCACTCAAAAATTGGTATTAGAGCCTACCTCTTTGAAGGCTTCACAACCAAAAGAGGAGATCCTAGAAGGGTGTTGATCAATTTCCAAGTCAAGTCATGGCATCTACCTCCGGGCCAAGCATGTACGAGTCTCAATCTACCACCAAACCACCCTTCTTCAACGAGGATAACTATCCCTATTGGAAAAACCGAATGCGTCTCTTTATTAAATTGAGTGATTAGCTAGTTTGTGATGTGGTAGAAGATGGACCAACCATTCCCATGAAGAGAGATGAAGAATGAAGGTTTTTTCCAAAGAAGAAGGCGGAGATGAGTGAAGATGATAGAAAGAAATTGCAAGTGAATGACAAAGCCTTGCACATGCTATTTTGTGCTCTCGAACCGGACATCTACTCCAAAGGGTCCTCAATCACAAGTGCTAAAGAAGTGTGAGACACTCTTGAAATCACATATGAAGGAACAAACAATGTGAATGAGACGAAGATCGGGATCCTCAATTTTAGTTACGAGAACTTCAAGATGGAGGCCGGTGAGATCGTAACAAATGTGTTTGATCGCTTCTTCGTCATCATTAATGGTTTGAAGGGCTTCGGAGATATCATCCCCGAAGATAAGTTATTCCGGAAGCTACTCTACTATCTTCTCGATTCATGGGATGGGAAGAGAACGGCCATCATCGAAGCAAAGAATTTGAAGACCTTAAAGCTCGATGAACTAGTTGGTTCTCTCCTCACACATGAGATCATGAAGCAAGGGAGAGATGAAGGGAAGAGAAAAGAAGAAAGAAGAGTAGTCAAGCAAGAGGTAGAGAAGAAAAAGCAAGGAGTTTCTCTCAAAGCCTCTCTACTACAAGAGGAGAGCACTTCTAGTGGGAAAGATGAATTTGAAGAATTGGCTATCATAACCAAAAGATTCTCAAGGTTCATGAAGTCTAACCATGGTAGAAAGTTTTCAAGAAGATGGAACAAGAACAAAGAAGAAGAAAAAGACCAACTCATTTGCTATGAGTGCAAGAAGTCGGGTCACATTCGCATCAATTGCTCTCAACTAAAGAAGAAAAGCTTTGAGAAGAAGAAGAAGAAACTTAAGGCTCAAGTAGCAACTTGGAGTGATGAGGAGTCATCTTCCGAGGATGAGGAGCATGAAGTGTCAACCTTTGCCTCATGGCACTTGAAGAGGAATCTATGGAAAACTCTAACTCATCATCTCCTACTTATGATGAATTATATGATGCATACGATGAGTTGCAAGAAGTTTACGATAAATTGGTTGAGAAATACAAATAGTCTATTTTAAAAAACAAGAATATTATTTCCGATTTAAAATCTCAAAATGAGTCTCTTTCAAAAACCAATTCTAAATTGGAAAAAAAGTTTTATATTTGATAAATATTTCAAATGAGCTTAAAAAGAAAAATCTTGATGTTGAAAAACTTCTTTTCGATTTCCAAGATTATCACACTAAGGAAGTGGATAATCTTAAAACCTCTCTTGCTATTGGGAAAAATGTTTTTAACAAGGGTAGTTTTTCAAAAACTCAATATGTAAAGAGAAAGGATTTTAACTACAAACAAAGTGGCTCTCAAAGGCATCCTAGAGCTAAAAGGATTAGAAGTGTATGGGTTCCTAAGGAACTTGTAACTTCTAACAATATTGTTGCTATTTCATCTTGGATTCCTAAGGGGACCAGGTTTTTGGGAGCTAACGCTTATGGACCTAAAATGATTTAGGTACCAAAATCAAAGAACTAATCTTTGTTTGTAGGGGGAGCATTGCTACAAGGCCAAAGCTTCAAGTCAAAACACATGTTACCTTGATAATGCTCAAGACATATGACCGGAGACAAGAGTAGATTCATAGAGCTCAAGCCAAAGCATGGTGGAGTGGTGACTTTCGGTGACAACTTCAAAGGCCACATTGAGGGTATTGGCTCTATTGGTAATCTCTTGTTTATTCTTATTGAAAATGTTTTACTTGTCAATGGTTTAAAACATAATCTTTTAAGCATTAGTCAACTTTGTGATAAAGGTTTTGATGTTCATTTTGATAAAAATGGGTGTAAAATTGTGAACATTAAAACTAAAGAAATAATGCTCATTGGTCATCGCATAGGTCACATTTATATGGTGCATTTAGATGACATACTTTCATCCCATGCATGTTTAGTTGCACATGATGAGAATGATGTATGATTGTGGCATAAGAAACTAGGGCATGCTAGCATAAGTGTGTTAGAAAAATTAGTTTCCCAAAATCTAGTTAGAGGTTTGCCCAAACTAAAATTTTCATTAGATAAAATATATGATGCTTGTGCTAAGGGTAAACAAAAGAGAACCTCATTTAAACTCATTAAAGATGTTTCAACTAGTAGGGTGTTACAACTAATCCACATGGATTTATTTGGGCCTATTATAACTATGAGCTTGGGTGGTAAGTCGTATGCATTTGTATTGGTAGATGTCTTTTCTAGATACACTTAGGTTCTATTCTTAAGTACTAAGGATGAGGCTTTAGAAAATTTTATCACATTTACAAAAACTACCCAAAACGATCTTGATCTTAATATTTCACATATTAGAAGTGATCATGGAACTGAATGTCAAAATATGGGTTTTTAAAGATTTTTGTAATAAAAATGGTATTAGCCATAATTTTTCGACTCCTCGCACTCCTCAACAAAATGGGGTAGTTGAGAGGAAAAATAGAACTTTATAAGAGATGGCTAGGACAATGCTTTGTGAAAACAACTTACCTAAGTATTTTTGGGCGAAAGCCACTAATACGACTTGTTGTATTATTAATAGAGTAATGATTGTGCCTATTTTAAAGAAAACACCTTATGAGATTTTAAAATCCAAAAGCCTAAAATTAGTTATTTCTACCCTTTTGGTTATAAATGTTTTGTTTTAAACAATGGAAAAGACAACTTAGGTAAATTTGATGCTAAAAGTGATAAAGCAATATTTTTGGGTTATTCCCTAAACTATAAAGCATAACGAATATTTAATAAAAGAACTTTGGTTGTTGAAGAGTCTATACATATTGTTTTCGATGATAACCTCCTTCTGAGGAAGGAATCTTGTGATGATGATGATGTAGGGATCATTGAAGCCATTGATGGAGGATAAACATAAAAGGTGGATGAGATTTCAACTAAAGAAGAGGAAGCACAAGATCCACCTCTTGAAGCCTTGAAGTACTTGGCTCTTGAGGAAAAAGAGGTGACATGCCCAAGGGAGTTCAACTATGTCAAAGGTGGTGAAATCTTGGGTGATCCATCCAAGGGGGTAACTACTAGATCCTCTCTCAAACTTATGAATCGTGTTGCATTTATCTCATGCATAGAGCGTAAAAATATCAAAGAATGATTAAAAGATGATTTTTGGATGTTGGCTATGCAAGAGGAACTTAATCAATTTGAGAGAAGTAAAGTATGGACATTAGTTGATAGGCCTATTAATCAATCTACTATAGGAACTAAGTGGGTATTTAGAAACAAACTAGATGAGAATGGTAACATAGTGAGAAACAAGGCTAGGCTTATTGCTCAAGGTTACACTAAGAAGAGGGAATTGATTTTGATGAAACATATGCACCCACAGCTAGAATAGAAACTATTAGGATGCTTCTTGCATTTGCATGCTATAATGATTTCAAGCTTTTTCAAATGGATGTAAAAAGTGTTTTTCTAAATGGTTTTATAAATGAAGAAGTGTATGTTGAACAACCACCCGGTTTTGAAGATCCAAACTTTCCAAACCATGTCTTTAAACTAACAAAAACTTTATATGGTTTGAAACAAGCTCCTAGAGCTTGGTATGAAAGACTTTCAAACTTTTCAATTGAAAAAGGTTTTGAAAAAGTCAAGGTGGATATTACACTATTCATTAAAAGATATGGCAATAACATCTTAGTAGTTCAAATATATGTTGATGATATTATTTTTGGTTCTACTAATGAATTTTACTGCCAATAATTTTCTAAGCTAATGCAAGGTGAATTTGAGATGAGCATGATGGGAGAGCTCTTATTTTTCTTAGGGCTCCAAATCAAGCAAAGGAAATATGACAACTTCATAAATTAAGATAAATACATCAATGATATGCTCAAGAAGTTTGGCTTGGAGAACGTGAAGCCTCAAGCCACTCATACGAGCTCATCAATTAAGCTTGACAAGGATGAAGGAGGTAAGTGTGTTGATTCTAAGCTTTATCGTTCTATGATTGGATCTTTACTTTACCTTACCGCAAGTAGACCCGATATCATGTTTAGTGGTTGCTTGTGTGCTAGGTTTCAAGCTAGTTCTAGAGAATCACACCTAGTTGCCATTAAAAGAATCTTTAGATACTACACCTTGTTTAAATCTTTGGTATCCTAGAGACTCTTCCTTTGACCTTCATGCCTTCTCCGATGCGGATTATGAGGGGGATGTAAGATAGATAGGAAAAGTACCTCCGGAACGTGTCAATTCTCAGGTAGTATGCTCGTATCTTGGTTCTATAAGAAACAAAATAGCGTAGCCTTATCTACCACCAAAGCAGAGTACATATCCTTAGGAAGTTGTTGTGCTTAAGTTCTTTGGATGAAACAACAACTCTTAGACTATGGTGTTCAAGTAGATACCATACCCCTTAAGTGTGACAACACTGGTGCAATTTTTCTCATTAAGAATCACATCCAACACTCTAGAACCAAACATATAGAAATTAGGCATCATTTCATTAGAGACCATGTCTTAAAAAATGATGTAGTTCTAGAATATGTTGATACCTTGAACCAATTAGTGGACATATTTACCAAACCTTTAGATAAAGAGTATTTTTGGACTCTTAGGAGAGAGTTAGGTTTAACCAGCCTTCCTTGACCCTTTTAGGTCCCAAATTGCCAAAATTTGCTTGAATTTTGAATAATGGTCATGCTTATGTGATTTTTCTTCTTAATGCATCTATGCTTGTTGCTAGGGGAAGTATGCATCAATTTTAGTTCATATAACATGATCATATACCATTTACATTCATTTAGGCTCGATCTAAGTTGGCTATTTGGACATGAAACTGCCTAAAATGCATTTTCTAGCAAGGGTGTATCGAAACAAGTACATCCGTTTCGATATGGGCATTATCTAAGTTGATTCTAGTACTGAATCGTATCGAAATGGGTTGTTTGCGTTTTGATACGGGTCAACATGTATCGAAACGAGTCTTATACCGAAACAGCTTGAAAGCGTTTCGATACGGTCGTTCCGATACGTCAAGTGGCGTATCGAAATACAACCGCGCAGATTACTTTAAATAGCATTAAAATAGTATCAAACTTTAATTAAAACACCAACTCTCTTTTTCTCTCAAACCCTAACCGAAAACCCTTATATAAACTCCTTAAATCCCTTGATTTTTCACATCTAAACCTAAATTTTTTTGAGGGTTTTCAATCTACACATCAAGGCTAGAGCTTTGCAAGCAATTTGGTTCATTAATCATCCCTCATTCATCCATTATACTATATCAAGGTATAAATCCTTTATCTTTTTATTTTAAATTTTTGTTTAATTTTATTGGTTGTTTTTAATTACTTTTTGTATAAAACATATACATATAGTACAAGTTTTCAAGTTTTTGCAAAAATTCTTCAAAATCTAATTTTTTTGATTCAAATATAAAATTATATCGTATATTTTTAATCTATTTTTCGAAATTCTTTTTACCAAAAATTCGTTTTATATTTATATATGTTTTTAAACTATATTGTATAGTTTTTATCAACACCTTGATTATCGAATTGCATATTGGATTGAATTTGGTTGATTTACGCATATATATGTTTTTGTATCTTGATTTCCTTCCAGCTTTCAAATATGTGTTCTAGGAAGAGAGTACGAACCAATGAGGATGGTGGAAGCTCTAACATCGATGACGATTCTACTCGTCCCAACCTCACTCTACTCTACCAAAAGAGCTTTCGAAACAAAGATTCATGTACCAACTTCAAGCTCTTTCAAGATCATGCTATCCGTCGTGAGTGTATTGTCTCTATACCCTTTTTGAATTCTGAACGATTTCAATTTCGCTATCTTGATTTATTAAGGCGTTGGAATTTCATGTCTTTTTTTGGCTTACCCGATACTTTGTACCGTAACATGGTTCTTCTCTTCTATGCCAATGCTCGTTGTATCTCCAATGTCGATCAAGTGGTTACCATTGAGTCCTATCTAATGGGGAATAAGTTTAGGGTTGATCCAAAAACCTTGATCAATGTTTTCAGGTTTGAAGATGAGGGTATTTAGGATGAGAACTCGTTGGGACATACCCTTAGTGGCTCTGTCACGATCCTTGATGTTCATGATCGCATCCTTCATCTCATGGTCTCGTGGTGGTTTTGTCTTTCCGGAGGAAAATTCTCCCACTTTCGACAAGTGGACGGTCTTTGAATTCGATGCTTTCGTGAGGGACGTCGACCAAATCTCTGTTAAATCATGTTTGCTGAGATGGTGTATCTTATCCAAAACCGCAACTCAGATCTTGTCGCCTCCTTCACTTATGGCACCACCTTGAGTTACTTGTTCTCAAAGTTTGGGATCGATCGCTCTCTTGACTTTTCAGAACCTCTCAAGGATCTCATCGATGAGCACACACTTCTCCGGTATAAATTTCATTTCATTGATGGAGAGTGGACTCGTGTCGAGAATCCTCCTCAAGTTGTGGCCCCCAAACCTCAACCTCAAGTTGCTCTACCAAACAACTAAGCCCTCGTGACTTTCCTTACCGAGCAATTTAATGGCTTCCGCACCCACATGGACTCTAGTTTTGCGACTCTTGACACTCGCCTCACTTTCGTAGAGGGACGTATCCAAAGTGTTGAGAATCGACTCATTTTGGTTGAAACTCAACAAACCTCTATGGATATGTCCTTTACCGGCTTCTATGGCGAATGGAGACAATTCTGAAGGAGCTCCGCCAATAATGAAGATGAAGACGACGATGAGCCTTAGATCTTTGCATTCCATTGCATATCACCTAGTTTAGGATTTCCCTTTTTATGCACCTATTTATGTTTTTGTTTTAAGACCTATGCTTTGATTTATGTTTGGATATTATGTTTGGAGATTATAAATTTATTTTTCTTTGGTTTCTTATGCTTAATGAAATTATATTACTTTAATTTCGCTTTGCCTTGTGCTATATTGCTTTATCTTTGTCTTGATTGATTTTGATCTAACAAAAAATGGAGAAGGGTTAAGCTAAAATTTTCAAAATCTTTTTCAAAACCTAGCTTCAATTTAGTGAGGGTTTACTTAAAAATTTACTTTGGTTTTGTTATATCAAAAAGGGGAGATTGTAAAACTAATATTTGATTTTGATATAACAAACAATCTAAAGACTAAATTGTAAAGTAAATAAATTTTTAAGCAATCAAAATACTTACATTTGACAAGTAAAATTTATACTTAAAATGTTTTTGAAGTCCAAACTTAAACCCAAAAAAATTTCTAAGTGTTTCAAAGCCAAAATATACAAAATTGCCCAGGCATTTTGAAACATCCCAAAGTGTTTCGACCGTTTTGCCACTAGAAACGTTCGTTTTGTTATGGACTATTCTGTTTCGAGACAAGGTTTCAAAACGGCTCATACCCGTTTCGATACGACCTTCATTTAGGCTGTTGATTTTTAAGTATTGTTTCGAAACAGATTATACACGTTTCGATACAGAGGTGAAGTATTTTTAAAATTCAGCATTAAATGAACTAGCCGTTACTTTTCTAAAACAAACTTTTGAAATTTTGGTTAAGTGTTTCGATACACCCCTAGGCTGTTTCGAAACACCAATTTACAGTTTCAAAACGTTTCGATACAGACCTTATCTGTTTCGATACGACCCTCTTTTTATATTTTACAGTTTCAAACTGTTTCGATACGGCCTATAGCCGTTTTGATACGGACCCTTTTTACACACAATGACTCTTTCTCTTTTTGGTGTCCATTTCGATACAGGCCCTCGTGTTTCGATACGGGTAGCTGCAAAACAACATTTATGGAGGGAAGAGAGAGCCCAAACGGCTAGAAATCAGTGAGAAAGTATAAAAACAAGTCTCCAAAGGACCATCAACAACTATTGAACCTTCAAGCAATTTCAAAGAATTTATTCCAAACCCTTAAGCCTATTAGAGTCAAATTATGTACCCAACTTGTAAAATTCTCAAATTGTTCATTTTTGTTTCAAGTTTGGGGAGTGTTGGTTTGTAATTGGGTAATATATTAGTCTTGTGAGAGATACATTTTAAATTGTATTTTGTTCTTTGTAATTGAGAGTCTTGTCATTCAATCTTTACGTAGAAAGATTGAATTTGTAAAGGTTGCCTCTTAGCCTAGAAAATGGGAAGAACAAATTAGTGAAGAGTTTGTTGAAAATCCTTAGTGAGAACTAAGGTAGTGGATGTAGAGCTTGGTTAGAAGCTTGAACCACTATAAGTGTCTTGTTCTTCATTTTCAATTGTTCCTTTTGCTCCATCCATTTTTAAAAGTGCCAATTCAACCCCTCTTGGCCATATCGGTTAATTCGATCCACTCAACCTAGAGACGCTGAAAAGAAGGAAATTTCTAAATTTTTAGTAAGATTTTTGTTAAATTTTAAGGTCGGATGGAATTATGTTTTTATTATATTGTGTTAGGTTACAATATATTGAAATCGGGGTCGGGATTGAGTTGAGATTCTTATGTTTTGTGTCGGGTGGTCAATAATCGCCTCGTTTCATTGTCATCTCTAATCAAATTGTATGTTAAAAAATTATATATTTAAAAACTATTAAAAAGATTATCATTTAAATATAATTATATAATTATAATAATATTTTTTATAATTTAGAAAACACATAATTTAAGGATCAGACATAAGATTATTTGGAACAAATCCGTTACATTTGTTATATACATGTTTATAAATAGTTTTTCAGATAAACAATTTTTTTTCGTATGGGAAAAATCAGTGTTTAATCTAGATTGAAATACCACTCACTTTAGGATCTTACTCTATTATATTATTTTACTAAAAAATAACATTATTATACCACTAAATTTTAGTAAAAAGTTTAAAATACCATTAAACTTTAAAAAGTTCAATTATACCACAAAACTATTTTAGTCTATATGAGGCATCAAATCAGCCACACGAAATGATGTTGTTTTGGTTCAGAGTTCACTTCATTCAGTGGTATAAATGAACGTTTATTAAAATTCAGTGGTATAATCGAATCTTTTATAGAAGTTTAGTGGTATAATCAAATATTTTATTAAAGTTCAGTGGTATATTCAAACTTTTTACTAAAATACAGTGGCATGATACTATTATTTTTAGTTCAATAATATAATCGAGTTAGATCATAAAGTTTAACGGTATTTTGTGTACTTTACCTTATTATTATTATTATTATACGGAATGGTGTCTATTTCCGACCACCCATTAAACGCGAGTACGGACCATGAAATCAACGCCAAGTTAGTACTGAGATTCGGGCCACATTCCTATAACGGTCATTTAACCTTTAACCCGATGAACATGATACGGAAACGTAGTTCAAAGCCAACGAGTTTAGCGACTCAGTGACTCATCTGGTCGCCCACCACACTAAACTAAACTCGGACTCCCTTAGGCCTTAACGCAGCACCACCGATGACGAGCCGCAGTTTCCTCTCCTTTGTCCTTTTCTTCTTACTCCTTCAGATCGTATCCCTCGCTTTCAGTCCTCCCCAATCGAACCAGTCTCAAATCCTACAGGTAAAAAACAAATTAAACGAATTAGCAATAATTGATGATAAAGTTTCCGAATTCTCATTAAATTTCTTGTTTTTATTGGGGGGATCAGGATGTAATTGAGAAGATTGCTTTGAAGCAGAAATGGGAGCTGGAAGGGCTTAATTTTACAAAATTTGAATTGAGCAAGATTAGGTTTGGGTCTGGCAAGAGATACGAGTTCCGGATCCGATTTGGAAAAACCCATTTGCTCTGCAAATTCCCCGACGAGGTTTCTTCCTTGAACAAGCTCACCAAACGAAGTAGCGACGATTTCCTTGATTTTGTCAACGAAATTAATTCCTCGGCCATACTCGATTCCTTTACAATGGAAGGTCCCTTTGAATTGCGCCTCTCGCCCAGTCCCCAGGCTTCACTCCTCTTCCCGGTATGCTTCCTTTTTTTATTTCCTCATTAATTATAAAACAAATGGCCTTTTTAACTTGGTTAATGTTTAGGGATAGCCTAGGGTTTACTGTTATCTTAATTATTGTTTCATTTGACTTGCGTGCTTTCTTAACTTAATTGGGCATTTGCAATTGTTAAATCATCAATTAGTAGTAGTCTGAAACTTGGGTATTTGGTCATCAGCTGAACAATTCACATACTGATCTGAAACGAGTCCTTGTTGGTGAAGGCATCACTTTACAAGTAAGTGGAGCTCAAGAGATTTCTCTTTTCCATAGGTTTAGTTTCGGTTTTCCGTCGAATGAAAATGATGTCAAGGAGAAGAAAAGTGGATATTGGCCCTTCCAGCATTCAATTTGTAGACCATTACTTCCTGTTCGTGTTTTAGGGTCTGTATCTCTTGTTGCCTACCGAACTCGGAACCCTGATGCCAACATTGAAGCTCATTTCCCATCCAATGATACTATTGAGCTGCTGCCTGAAAAGTGTTATGACACCTATGATTACACAAGACAACCTTGCCTTACAGATTCTCTGAGTTCGAGGATTCCCAAGTTACAGAAAGTCCTTAGGATGTTTCTAGGTGATAGAAACAATCAAAAGGGGTTTTCCGGTTCTCTTAATGTGAAAACTAAGGCATCGCCTATTATTCATTTCCAGTTAGAGCTGGAAAAAAACATTGGGAAGAATGAGAGTGTTCGTGGTATGTTAGCTGAATGGAGGACGAAGCCAACTGTCGAGCGACTATGGTTTGATGTAATGACTAGAGTCGAAGGAGAGAAATTGATGCCCCTTACGATCAAGAAGGTCCGACCTTTTGTTAATGCAGATACCATTTCATGGAGTAATTTATTGTCAAACATTTCTTTTACGAAGTTCCCATCTATACTAGTTCCTCAAGAAGCTTTGACATTGGATGTCAAATGGTAGTCGAAAACCTTGTAAGATGCTTTTGTTTCTGGTGAAATTTACAGATCAATGCTATACGACATTATCTGCCTGTTTATTCCTTGGTTGATTTGTGTAACATATGCTTGTCAATGATGTCGAACCAATCTTTGATTGGTTTGTAAATAAGATTTACCAAAAAAAAAAAGGAAGAGTGATGAAAGAATTTCCACTCATTTGCATTTGCTTTGGCTCCTTTACTGTACAATAACAGCAATGCTAGGATCTCTTTTTCTTGTTAACATGAAATATCGGCAGGCCATGCTTATGGATCTCATCTTGTTTTTGTTCCGAGATTCTTCTGTGACTCCTTCCCCCAGTTATCTTCTATTTGTGAATGTTGAAGCGAATCGTATTTTGGGTTGGTGATTCTTATATTTTCGGTTTTCTTGAGATAGTATGATTATTGGAAATCATTTTCTGACTCATGGGATGGACTTGTTGCCACTGTTTCAATGTTCCATGTAATTGTTGTGGCCTGGGAATGGAAACCTAGCAAATGTTGGCTAGATCTAGATCAGATTAGTGTTACTTCAAGTTTGCATGCTTAGATCTTTCCCCTCACTGAAATGGTGGTCGTACCGGAAACTGATCGCCACTTTGAAGCTGATTCCTCGTCATCATTTGGAATGACCAAGAATATGGGATAGGAATTTGCAGTGAGTAGGTGACCATAGATGAGTCTCAGGCTCCGTTTGGCGGAGCTGGCAAAACAGAAGTTTGGGTGAAGAAGCAGCGTTTGAGACCAAAATCAGGGGCAAAAACACGGTGAGGAGGCGCAGACGCGGCAGGGTGTTCGGTGGAGCTTTTCTGTTCGGCGCACCGAACGGACCCTTGATCTACTTGCACGTTTCAGGTTGTTAGAAGCCAACGGAACCCCGCAGGCCTTGTTCAGTTCCCTTTATTGTAGCTGAATTCTGGGCATCCTTGAACTTTTGCAAACCCTACTGATATGAAAATATCAGACAACCCAAACACAGGATGTTGTAGCGCTTGATATATTAAAATAATGAATTAGATTATGAATTTTAATAAGGGATAATTAATCATTTGTTTATGAATAATGAGGTTGAATTAAATCAAAATAACCAAGTCATGTAATAATGGTAACAGTATATTCGGTGGATATAAATATAATGATTTCTATTGAGCCTATTTGCGAAAGCATCCTATACCTCTACCCCTTAGCCTATCCAACGATCCTTCACCTATAGTAATTAGTATTAGAACCTCCCACACGATCGGCTAAGTCGCCTATGTCTACATTCAGAATTGATTTATAGATACATACACTGTTTCAACCAGTAAGCCAGTCCAGACTATACCATTTTTCTGCAACTTGAACTCGTAGGTCTGGCACGGCCTTTTCCACATTTCTCCACTGATAAAAGATTTCTTCATCGCAGATAACTTGACGTAGTGACTTTAAGGTCGATACAGCAGCCAGCCGTGGTAGATTCACAATCTGTAAACAGTCCCTCATGTCTATCTTTTCCAGGCTTGTTAATTTACCAATTTCCCTGGGTAGGGATTTCAAGTTCACGCATAGTGAGATATCAAGGTATTTTAACCAGACTAGCTCGCCAATGCTAGGAGGAAGCATCTTGAGTTCCGGACTAGCGTAGAGCCTTAGTATCCGCAGTTTCCTCAGCATACCTAAATCAGCAGGCAATTCGGATAGTCGGTGGCAGTTGGTTATGCTCATACTTTGTAATGAATTCAACTTACAAATGCTCAAGGGCAGCTTAATCAGATCATCACAATGATCTATTGTGAGCTCCGATAGACGAGGGAAGATCTGAGGCAGGTCGAGCACTGATGGATCAAGGCTGTTACTAACCTTGCAGAGAACCATAGATAGTTTCCGCAAATTTCTCAATGGAACAGTGGCGTTGGATAATTGAGGAACAGTCACTTTTTCTAGCCATAAGCTCCGCAAATTCACCAGATTAGTAAAAACTGAAAAATTCTGAAACATTGCTTCAGTTGTACCGTGGTTTATAACGATCAATGCCCTAAGTTTGGGCATATTATCTATGAAAGGAGGCAAGAAGTATTCTTCCGCGGAAAAATTCAGGATGAGTACTTCAGCCTTGGGGAAATCCATGGGGAAGCAGTTCATTTCCCTGATTTCTGCTGTCAATTGATGCAAGTTAAACATAATGAGCAATGACTGTGAAACGACAAAATGTACTCATAAAGAAAAACTAATATTGGAAATCCGGAACAAGTGATCAATGATCATAATACCTGTATGAACCGAAACAATCTGAGCATTGAATGGCAGATCTGTGTTTTTTTCCCATTCTCTTGGAAGTTCCGTACCTCTTCTAGGCATAAGTAATCGCTTCCGATCATTCACATCTCCGTGATTGCTTAGATGAATGGCAAGGTCTCTCAACACATCATGTTGAGTAACACAGATTTCATAGTAACTGCAGAATGCATCCCCAGCCCTGCGAATACAATTCCGTAAACAAAAAAAATTAGCGATCTCAAGCATTCAAGTAAATAAAACCACACGAATTAAGTAACATACCGAGCATCTTTGACTAGAGTGAGTAGGTTTTTATCAGAAAGCTCCATAAGAATGGAAAAAGCTTCTTCCTCATCAATGTTATGGATTTCAACCCACATGTTTACAAGAACATCAAGGGGGATTTTCTTATCTTCAGGAAATGATCCCAAATCCAAGAAACATTCTCTGACCTTCTTCTTCAAGCACTCGACACTGATCGCCATTCGATTGAGCAATTTGTTTTCGTGAGATTCGCCGATCGGTTCACCTCGTGATAACTTTTTCCTTGCATTTATCCAGTACATTTCAGGTTGGTCTTGCAAGGAAGCTCCAATGACTTTAAGTGCCAAAGGAAGCCCTTTACATTCATCAACAATCTATCAAATCCAAAATTTTCAAAAACATCAGCAAAGATAAAAGCTAGCTTGATTATCTACTATTAAGTAGTAATCCTTTAAATGCATCATTACCTGCTTGACCAATGTCGCATTGGCAGTTGGAGGAATCGAGTTTTGTCCGAAAGCAGAGTGACAAAACAAGGACATAGATTCATCTTCGCTCAACAACTCTACTTCATAAACTTCATTAACAACTCTTTTGGGGAACTTACATCTTGAAATTACCAGTGTTTTATATGTTGGGACCTTGAAAATTAGTTGTTCAAGTACAGGCAACGACCAGACATCATCCAGAACAAGCAGAGGTCGAGCTCCAGTTCCCCACTCAAATTGTGACATCCCTTGTGGAACATAACTGTTATTAGTACGACTCCTAGCCTCGTCTCCTGTAATAAATCCCCATATATTTGCCCTTAGTTGCTCCAGATTCGGTGATTGTGATACAGTTAGAAACAAAATTCTGTTGTTGAAATAACCTTACAAAACAAGAACAAAACCTGTTAAATTTTAATTTCATAATCAGCCATTAACAGAAAAAGAAGAAGAAGAAAGAAGTTGTTGTATTACTTACTTCGAACTTGACTATCTCTACAAATTTCATTTGCCAGAGTTGTCTTCCCTGATCCTCCAATACCCCAAATTCCAACAACGCTTAAACAATCTCTTTCAATCAACATCTTTTTCACCTTGTTCTTCCCCAATTCCAAACCGATTCCACCAAAAAATCCCAAATTAGAACGCTCTACAACTTCCATTCCCTGTCGACCAGCGTTCATCGCATCGAGCCGCTGCTCCAACAGGTCGAACCGCTCCATCGTTTCGGACCTCATGCGGTGCAAGTCTGCTAACAAGTGAGCCTGCATCGGCCCGCTAATGAACCTTTGAACTTGTTTCTCTAACTTCTCCATCTTCCTTACCAGCTGGAGGTTTTTGTAGACGTTCCATCTGCCGGAATCGAGGACTTTGCGGGCCAATTCGAGGCCTCCACGTAAGATATTGGAGAAGCGATTGAGCTGAGATTGACGAAAAGCGGTGACTTCGACGCCGGAGTGATTGAGTTCTTCGATGATGGGAAGGAGTTCTTGGATGCTTGTGATGAGATTGTCCGCACTAGATTTGCAGAAGCAGGATTTGCGTGAGATGGCGATTAGCTGCCGGAGAATTTCCGTTACGATTTCTCCGGCGAGAAGTTCGTTAAACGACATCGGCAGTTCGTTGGTTTAATCGGCGGGCAGCCTTTTTGTAGGATAGTGAGTAAATGAGTTAGCGTAAACTGAACAAAAAGAAATAAACTGCCTTAAAATTTTCAAAAGGTGTTACTTTATACAAAAATATCAGTTTCTTTTTTAAATATTTTAGAATTTTAATACATAAATATATTTTTAATTTTCTTCATATATAGTATTTCTTATTTTTCATATATATTGTTTAGTGATAAAAAAAACGTAAGTTCATCTATGTTTTTGGCTCTGAATAAATTCGTATTTGTGAGAAGAAGAAAAAAAAAACTCATTTCATGGAGTATATGAATCAGAAGTTTCTTATATCTGGAGAGAAAATGAATCGATAGAACTATTTTTTCTATTTTCAATCATTTCTAGAAAAAACTTGCCCGTTTGTGTTGAAAAATAATATTAATCCATACCAGGTCAAAGTTTTTATTTTCAATTTTTTTAGTAAACTCTCGCATGGATGGATTGGGGACGTGATAGCACACATTTTTTGTGGCTAAAACCTTGATGTTTTTATATTAGAAAATTTTTGATGTAAATTAAGGTTTATACAAGTTTATTAAATTTAGGATTTAAGGGTTAGTATAAAGTTTAATTGTTTACGTTATAAAATTTAAATTTTATAATTTAAAATTAGAGGATATAGTTTAGAGAGTATTTTAGGATTAAAATTTTAAATTTTAAGTTTTAAGGACGGGTTGTATAATTTTTTATACATGTCATGTAACAAAATATAACTTATGGTTTCATTTGATATTGAATAGTATTTGAATCATTATAGGGTAGGGTTATTTTAAAGTCATAATGCTAAAAAATATGCTCATAATATTTAATTAGATAGTTATTTTGACATTTATTTTTATTTCAGAACAAAATGTTTTCTTCGCAGATAAAAATTGTTAGTCAACTAACGGTAAATAACTTGAAATGATATAACAAACCTACATGACAGTGCATATTGGCATAACAATGTCATA
The DNA here is from genome assembly GCA_030270665.1 of Hibiscus trionum. Classification (NCBI taxonomy): domain Eukaryota; kingdom Viridiplantae; phylum Streptophyta; class Magnoliopsida; order Malvales; family Malvaceae; genus Hibiscus; species Hibiscus trionum. The sequence continues at coordinate 72,735,187 of BSYR01000003.1, read as the reverse complement.
TAAATAACTGTGTTGACTTGATTGAATGACACATCAGTCAGAAATAATTTTATAAAAATATATAAAATATAAAATTATTTTTCCTACTAAATTGTCATTATGTCAGATCAATTCAAGTTTCTTAATGATAGTTGACAAATAATTTTTATTCACGGAGGAATCATTTTAATTCAAAATAAAAATATTAAAGGATAAAATGTTTTAAAAAAATTATAAAGTCAAAATAACTATTTAATTAAACGTTATCAAAATTTTGTTGACATTATGCTTATTTTAAATGTTCAGAACTGCAATTGGAATCGGAAGCAGTTTAAAGAAAAAGCAATTTGAGTGTTTCATCTTAGGGATTAGCTTGTGCATGCTTAAAAGTAAGGTTGTGAGGAAAAAAATTCCGGCAATCCAATCTGTCTTTTCAATGATTCGATTTGAAAAATTAAATATTCGATATTTTTTTTCTGAATTATTTGAGTAAGATATTTAAAGAAAAAATTGAATTGGACACGAATCACAATATTTAAGTTTCAAATTATATGAAAAATTGAAAAAAAATAACTAGCCTTTTGCTATATTGGGGGTTATTGTTATCTTGCTCCTTCCTCTTTTCATTGTTATCTAATTTCGAATAATTACTTATTCTTTTGAGTCTTTCAAGTTTTATTTTTATTCAATTTGATCCCTGAGCATGTTTTTTCTTTATTTTTGTCATTTATTTTAATGCACTGTATATTTATTATTAGTATTATATATTTATTTTATTATTATAAAACAACACTATTATTTTCTCATATACAGAAAAATAAATATATGATGTTTCCATATCTAATATAGATCATTATTTTACAAATTCGAAAATTTCGATATATAATTTTTGTGATAAAATCTGATTCAATATTCAAATACACCCTAGTCAAAAGTAGAGAGTTGGTATAATTTAGAAGGGGTTGCGTCCAAGGAGTTGCAAAGGTAACTTGTGCATACTAATTTGGTGTCCTTTTTACATTCCTAATCCTAGATAGTAGATACTCTTATATTTCTTGGTTACGTCCTAGGTTTGTACGCCAAGTCCAAGCTTCCGAGTCGAGAAATGATTGTTACGATTGTTATTTTCTTTGTTACGAGGACGCGTGAGCATTTATTTTTATTTTATTGTGTGTTTTTTTTTTACAAAAACTATGAAAAACTGTTTTAAAATTTTAATTTTTAAAGAAATCTTGATAGATAGTGTTGGTAATGCTTCAAGAGTTACCAAAGCTATATCCCACATTGGTTGGGAAAATAGCTAGGGAAGGGTATTTATACCCATGCTTCCTCCATCCCTTGTTGAGTGGGAAAGAACAAGGGAAGACCTTGCGCGCCGCCGCCGCCGTCCGGTCGGCTCGTGTCAACATGTACGCACGCGTAAATATTCTTTTTGGAGAAAATTCGTAGAATTTTCTTATGAACAAAAGAATATATGTGAAAGAATTTTTTCTTATTTATAGGCTTTTGATAACGTTCAGAATATTTATTTTGATTCGAACGTTCAGAACCGTTTAGTGAAATGGCCGTTGCACAGTGAATCGACCGTTGAACAGTGAAACGGCCGTTGCACAGTAAAACGACCGTTGAACAGTGAAACGGCCGTTGCACAGTAAAACGACCGTTGAACAGTGAAACGGCCGTTGCACAGTGAAACAGCCGTTGCACAGTGACATCCGGCCTATAAATAGAGGTGCTTCATACACCATTTGAGATATCCGATCAAACACATTAAACACTTCATTTCTCTCTGTTTTTCCTCTGTTATTCGAGCATCCTGCGAGCAGTACCACTGGTGTTCACTCCGGAGTCGAGTGTACGATTTCAGGAGCGTCCGTGTGCACCTCGGGGGACATTCTGCCTGTGAAGCGACTACACTGTTCGGGGCAGTTTTGTTTCTAAGGCAGTGGCCATCATACCACGACACGGTTCATAATTTTTACTACTGTTGTTTTATATTTTCCACTCAGTGCTAACAGCCGATTTTGTAGTTCATTTTACCAACAATTTAGAAACAAAACTCTTCTCCGATTCTGCAAAATGGCTTCTTCATCCGCACTAAGCAAGCTCATTCCCGACCTTTCCAAGCTCGATGCTTTAGATGGCAGCAACTATCGAAGATGGTCCCAGCGCATACTGATTTTCTTTGAGCAATTGGACCTCGACTATGTGTTGCTCAACCAACCACCAGTTGCACCATCTACCGTTGCTGTTCATGCCGATCACCAAGGCCAAACTGATGCCCTTGCTGCTGCCACCTTCTCCAAATATGAGAAGGACAACAAGACGGTCCGTGACCATCTCCTAAGTCACATGTCTAACAAAATATTTGACATGTACCTAAAGGAGAGGAGTGCAAAGGCGATATGGGACTCCTTGGACACCAAGTATGGCACCGATGATGCGGGGATTAAAAAATATGTCGTGGGCGAATGGTTGAAGTTCCAGATGACTGACGACAAGACCATCATGGACCAAGTCCATGACTATGAGAATCTTGTCTCGGACATCATAGCGGAAGGCATGCAAATGTGTGAAGTTTTGCAAGCCAATGTCCTTATCGAGAAGTTGCCAAAATCATGGTTCGATTACCGCAACTCCCTCAAACACAAGAAAAGGGACATACCACTTCAGGAGCTGATTGGTCACATGAAAATCGAGGAGGCCAACCGATTGAAAGATAAGGTTTCGAACAACTCTAGTCACTTATCTTTTAAATCTAACATTGTTGAGTCTGGTGCTGCTTTAGGGTCCAAAAGGCCCTTTAAGAAAGGCCCTCCGAACAAAAGGCCCAAACCACAGCAGACTACCAATTTCAAGAAGCCCAACAAGGCTAAGCACGACATGAAAACCATGAAGTGCTACGTGTGTGGGCAAGCCGGTCACAAGGCGTACCAATGTCAGCACCGCTTGGACCGCCAGAACGAGACTAGACCACGCATGCATGTCGCGGAGGACATGGATGATGACGTCATAGCTGCAGTGGTTTCGGAGGTCAACTTCGTAGAGAAGAACACCGAGTGGGTCGTAGACACTGGAGCTTCTCGACATTTCTGTGCAAAGAAGGAGCTATTCACCGAGTTCGAGGACGCGAAAAATGGTGAACGCGTGTACATGGGGAACACCAGCAGCTCTCAAGTGATGGGCAAAGGCAAGGTTTTACTCAAGCTGACTTCCGGTAAAACTTTGGCCCTTAATAATGTCCTATATGTGCCTGCCCTGCGTAGAAATTTGATTAGTGGTGGCCTCTTAAATAAGGAAGACATTAAGTTAGTTTTTGAGGCAGATAAACTTGTACTTTCTCGTAACGGTGATTATGTTGGGAAAGGTTTTTTAAGCGAAGGTTTATTTGTCATAGAAACTCAACTTAATGAAAATAATAAAGCCACCACTTCTGCTTATATTGTTGAGTCTGTTGATATGTGGCATGCTAGATTAGGACATGTAAATATTCAATCCTTAAAGAAAATGATGAATATGAATATTTTGCCTAAACTAGACACAACAAACTATAATAAATGTGAAGTTTGTGTAGAAGCCAAGCATGCAAAACCTACCTTTAAAAGTGTTTCTAAAAGAAAGACTGAACTGTTAGAACTTATTCATACTGATCTAGCAGACTTTAGAAACACTGAAAGTAAAGGAGGAAAACACTACTACATAACTTTTGTAGATGACTTTTCTAGGTATACAAAAGTTTATCTCCTAAGAACTAAAGATGAAGCTGAAAATTTCTTTCTTATTTATAAGACAGAAGTTGAAAATCAGTTAGATAGGAGAATAAAACGTGTTAGGTCTGATAGAGGTGGTGAATATGGATCTAATTTTCTAAAAGAGGTTTGTGAGACGAATGGCATAATACATGAAACTTCAGCCCCTTATTTTCCTCAACAGAACGGCATAGCCGAGAGGAAAAACAGAACTTTAAAAGAGATGATGAACTCATTATTGATAAGTTCTGGGTTGTCTGACAACATGTGGGGGGAAGCCATTCTATCGGCTAATCATATTCTGAACCGAGTACCTCATAAGAAAATTGATTCTACCCCATACGAATTATGGAAAGGGTATGCCCTAAATTTACAATACCTGAAAGTGTGGGGGTGTCTGGCCAAAGTGGGGTTACCAGACTTTAAGAAGTCCACCATTGGACCTAAGATCGTTGATGCAGTGTTTATAGGCTATGCTTCTAACAGTGCCGCATATAGATTCATGACTCTGCAAGACTTCTCTATTTGTGAATCTAGGGATGCAGTTTTCTTTGAAGATATCTTTCCTCTAAAGAAACCTAGATTAAATGTTGAAACACAAATAGAAAGCTTGCCATCCACTTCTTCTAGTATGCCTGCTAGGTCTTCTCAAGAGATTAAATTTGAGCCTAGAAGAAGTAAGAGACAAAGAGTTGAAACCTCTTTTGGACCAGACTTCATAACTTCCTTTATTTCTGAGATAAATGATTTAGACACTCTTTCTGATCATATAGCTCAAGCATATCTGTTAGATGAGGATCCTAAAACTAACGAAGAAGCTATACGATCTATTGATGCTAGTTTTTGGAAAAGCGCTATAAAAGATGAACTAGAATCAATAATGTCTAATCATACTTGGGAATTAGTTGACTTGCCTAGAGGATTTAAAACCATTAACAGTAAGTGGGTCTTTCGAAAGAAACTTAGACCAGATGGTTCTATCCAAAAGTATAAGGCAAGGCTAGTAGTCAAAGGGTTCACTCAAAGATTTGGTCAAGACTTCTTTGATACTTACTCTCCCGTCACAAAAATCTCAACGATCCGTGCATTGTTTGCACTAGCCTCCATTCACAAGTTGCAAGTACATCAAATGGATGTAAAGACTGCATTTTTGAATGGGGATCTAGATGAAGAGATCTATATGGAGCAACCTCTTGGCTTCGAGGCGCCTGGTATGGAAGGCAAAGTATGTAGACTTAAAAAATCACTTTATGGCCTGAAGCAAGCTCCTAAACAGTGGTATGAGAAATTTCACAAAACTATTCTTAGTTTTGGTTTTGTTGTGAATGGTTCGGATGCATGCGTGTATTCGAGGATGTTTGGTACTGATTGTGTCATCATAAGCTTGTATGTTGATGACATGCTGATTTTCAGTACTAACATTGAGTCCATTAACAAAACAAAAAGTTTCTTGTCCACTAAGTTTGAGATGACTGACTTGGGAGAAGTCGATGTAATCTTAGGAGTCAAAGTAATCAAATCTGAAAAGGGATTTTCTTTAAGCCAGACACATTATATTGAGAAAGTGTTAAAGAAATTTGACAGTTATGATGTCACCCCTATTCGAACTCCTTATGACTCTAGCATACATCTCTTCAAGAATGAAGGAAGTAGCGTTTCTCAAATGGAATATGCCAAAATAATTGGCAGTCTAATGTTCTTAATGAACTATACTCGGCCAGATATTGCCTATGCTGTTAGTAGACTCAGTAGATATACTCATAACCCTAGTGGTGAGCACTGGGTTGCTCTTAGACGCTTACTTAAGTACCTTAAGGGTACTATGGACTGGAGACTTGATTTTGTTGGCTTTCCTGCTACATTAGAAGGATATTGTGACGCCAACTGGGTCTCCGATAGTGATGAAGTAAGCTCTACGAGTGGGTATGTATTTACTTTGGGAGGAGCAGCAATTTCATGGAAGTCTTCAAAACAGACTTGTATTGCTCGCTCTACTATGGAGTCAGAGTTTATAGCTCTTGACTTAGCTGGGCAAGAAGCTGAGTGGCTAAGGAGTTTGTTAGCCGATATTCCGTTGTGGGGAAGCCCGACTCCTCCTGTTTCCTTATTGTGTGATTCACAAGCCGCGATTTGTGTTGCCAAGAGTCAAGTTTACAATGGTAAAAAGAGACACATTCGCATAAGACATGAATCTGTTAGACACTTAATAAGGAATGGAGTACTCTCTTTAGAGTATGTGAAGTCGGAAAGAAACCTAGCAGATCCGCTTACCAAAGGGTTAAGTCGGAAACTGGTCCTAGATTCGTCGAGGGGGATGGGTTTAAAGCCCATTGGTTGAGGAATTCATGGTGGATACCCAACTTAGTTATCTAAGTTCAATGTGGTCAAACAAAACCATGGAAAGACTCATAGTGTACATTTCTCACTGCCTATCCCTATGACGAATGATGTACATGTCCAGGTTGAGTACTATTACTCTTAATAAATTCATAGCCCAAATTTTGGGTGGTCTTTGTGAGAAAGACTTGATGAATTTACCGAATCATGGTTGAATACTTATTCTGTAACCCCCTCGTCCCGGTCTGGCCGGATGACCGGTCCGAGTGAGCTACACGGGGAAAACCGAGTGAAAACTCCCTAAGGAACTCTCCCTTGGTTAGCAACCCTATTTTTTTTTCATTAATTAATCTTGCCTAGATGCCTTATTAAGTCCTATGTGAAGCACGACAGCGGAAACACGAAAGATATATCAACGACAAACCAAATCAGCACATTAAAACAACCCATTTATCCTTTTTAAGCAGGGCGTATCGATACGCCTTCAGAGGGTATCGATACGCCTTGACCAAGGTCAACACCCTATGGTCAACATAAGAGGATCGTATCGATACAGCCCTTGAGCGTATCGATACGCCCTTCTCGGTCAACACCACTTGGTCAACTAGGTTGAACCGTATCGATACGCTTGGACACCGTATCGATACGCCATGCACTCCACAACTCCCCAAGATTACAGAGAGTTAAGAGGGTATCGATACACCCTTGTGTATCGATACGCCCAGCCTAACCTGAATTTCAGAGAGTTGGGATCGTATCGATACACCCCACGTATCGATACGCCCAGCCAAAATTGTTTCCTCTGAGCAAGGCCGTATCGATACAGTCCTTAGGCGTATCGATACGCCCTGCACTGTAAGTCCACAATTTTTAGCTAAACGACCCCAAACACGACTCTAGATGCAATTCTTGACTCTCCTAAGCATATACAAACATGTAAGCACGCATATCTAAGCCAGAGGAATCACTCAAACATGGATTAAAGCATTCATACATAGCATTCTAACACAAGAGCAATTTATGCATATATGGTCACTCAAGCACTTAAGATATCATGCCTTAGCAACCAAAACATGTAGACATTCATGGCATGTAATATAGACAATATTTACAATCGAACAAAGCATCCACGAACCAAGCCAATAACGACATACATCAAAACTCAAATCAATAATACCTATCCCATTGCTTAACTATTACATTTTATTACTTAAAACTCATACATTGAGCTCACCAAAAGAAACACTTGATGACCTTTCCTTGCCTTTGCCACCCACAAGCTATTTATCTGCATTGTCGAACAAAAGAGAGCGTAAGCATAAAAGCTTAGTGAGGGTAAGCTCTTTAAAAACAAACCTCAACAATGCAGGGTCCAAGCACGAGCTACAACTGAGATAAAATGCATGTTCATACCTCCGGTCCATACGAGCCATGATCATAGATGATGCATGAACATATACTCAATATCATGTCATGTTCAACATGTTCAAAACCACAATACATGAAATCACATATATTAAACCATATAATGGCAACATAACCACAATCCGTATTGGCACCTAGCTATGACTCGAATACACGGATAACCGTTGGAACTCACATCCAACAACACAACCATTACCTGGCGGTGGGATTCCACTCATCACCGTTCACGCGGAGGGGATTCCACTCATCCTCACGCCCCATTTCACGCGGAGGGGATTCCACTCATCCTCACGCCCGTCGATGGGATTCCACTCATCACCGACCCTGCATGGACGGGATTCCACTCATCGCCACATGCCCTACGGATGGGATTCCACTCATCATCACGTAGAATATATATAAATTTCCGGGCGTACCCGTACTCCTCCTTGATGAATCAACGCCACCAAGGCCACGCGCGACTTTTGACTCATGTGTACACACTAACATCCTAATGATCGATCATTTGTACCCAAGTATACTAGTGCCAATACTAATACATTCCACAATATCATTTATTAACAACTTCCGTGCTTAGCACGTACTCACAATGACTTACTATCATGTACAAACCACATTTCCATGCCTAGCATGTACTCACCATGATCCTCGGATCAAGCAATCACCTCATAACATCATATATATATTTCCATCACATTTATCATCCACATGCATGTAACAATGCATAAAGCCATGCCTCCACATACATGTATAACAACGTAAGCATATCCACCATAAGCATGATTAACCATGAGGCATAATTTAACACTTTAAAGATCAACCAAGGTCTCTAACTAAAGTTTGGGATTAGGCCATCACCCTAATCCCAACTCTAGGTGGGTCTACCAATCCCAACCTAGTTCACATGCTTGAACCAACACTTGAAAACCATTTAAAAGTATTTAACCACTCACCTCTACCTCCAAGCTCAATTACCAAGCAAGCATCACCTTCAAGTTTCCGGATTCCTTCCCGATGCTTCTCCAACGCAAATTCTCGCTTCTAAACAACCTCAACACAAGTAAATTAACCTCAAATCAGTCCACAACACAACGTAGCAAACCCGGAATGAAATTCAAACATCAAACACTTGTTTTTCGAACCAAGAACAACCACCAAAAGCCATTCCCGAGCAGCCCTTTAACACAGTCCAAAACCGATGATTCCAACACATTTAACACTTCCAAATGCTTCCAATACGACCCCCAACCAATACTCTAACATCAACCCTCAATTTCCAACACAAACCACACCCAAAACTGAACTAAAAACCCTCCTAAAAACCCTCCAAAACACAAATTCGGGAAACTTAACAAAACCCTTTAAAAATCATATATGTTGAACCCTTTGGTTCATAAACTTCATATCTATCATTGTTTAATCAAAATCTCAAGTTAAACACCATAAAACTACCATTTTTATTCAAATCTCCAAAAATTCAAATTTCTAAAACATGGATGAAAATGAAAACTACTTGTACTTTTGAAGAGAGGAAGTTGAGAGCAAGTCAAAAACGTAATTACCTTTCAAAACCGAGCCAAAACGAAGGAGAAAGGAGATGAAAAAGTGGAACGGGGAGAGAGCTTCTTCAAACGTTGAAGAAGAAGATGATAATGAAGAGAATAGGGAATTTAATATATATAAAGGGAATTTAATTTAGAAAATGGTAAATTACCAAAAAGGCCATTAATAAATGGCTATTTCATTGATCCTTAAAAAGCTCTTCAACTTGCAATTAAATCAATTTGTCCCATTTAAATTATTTATTTTGAAACCCAAAATTTGAAAGAATCATTTTTAATATAAAACCGAGCCCAAATAATATAAAAATATTATTTTCACCCGACCCCTAAACCCGGGTGTTACATATTCTTAATAAGTTCATAACACAAGTATGAATGTGTTGTCCTATTGAGAAGGACAAGATGAACTTACCGCCAGAAAGGTTGAGTTTCAAGAAACTCTTAATGAAATTTAAAATGATCCTATTGAGAAGGACATTTTGAATTCACCGACAATGAGGTTGAATATTTATTCTTAATGATTTCTTATCCCAAGACTGGGTGGTTCATTTTAAATGGACTTGAAGAAATCACCATAAGTCTATAAGAGGTTGAGCCATTACAAATGGTTCTTAATTATTTCATAGCCCAGATTCAGGGTGGTTTATATTGAGATAAACTTGATAAAATAACATATGTAAGTGAGAAGGATTAGCCACCTTCTATGAAAAACGTTGGGCCGTTTTTCTAAAACACTTACTAGAATCCTGAGGGTAAGATGGCCAAATATACACTTGTGTATATATATCTTACACATCGAGAACTTCAGTGGATGAAGGAGTTAGTTGTGTGTTATGAGTTTACCCCTATCTTAGAAAGTTCAAGACTAGTTTCACTTATCTAAGAGAAGGATCGCTCATTATCACTATGTACTAGTTCAAGATACGTTCATTAGTGCTTAAGCAACTAATTCCGCTACTGCTCGTCTGAGGAGGTTTGTGTTTGAGATACAGATGAATTCTTTCGCATTAGTGGGGGAATGTTGGTAATGCTTCAAGAGTTACCAAAGCTATATCCCACATTGGTTGGGAAAATAGCTAGGGAAGGGTATTTATACCCATGCTTCCTCCATCCCTTGTTGAGTGGGAAAGAACAAGGGAAGACCTCGCGCGCCGCCGCCGCCGCCGCCCGGCCGGTTCGTGTTCGTGTTCGTGTTCGTGTTCGTGTTCATTCTTCAATTTAAGAAGTGATGGTTTAATTTATTAAATTTTAATTTAATTAATATTGTTATTATTTTAATATTTCAGAGATAAAAAATTCAAATATGTTTAAGTTTATAATAATTTTTAGGGTAAAATACACAAATGGTAACTGGACTTTGATAAAAAAAAAAATAAAATAGTAACTAAACTTTCAAAAATTATAAAATGGTAATTAAACTTTATGTTTTATAACAAAATGGTAACTGAATCTGTTATAAAATTTGGAATAATAACACATTTAGTCCTTCATAGTTATACATTCAATTAATTTAGTCCTAATTCGAAACAATTCACTAAATTTAGCCCTCATTATTTATGCATTCTTTCAATTTGGTCCTTAAAGCAAAATTTCAAAGTATGGTAACATGATAAATAATTACAATTAAATTTTTATAGGAACTCGAAAACTCGACTCGAATAGAAAAAAATTCAAATAAAGTTTGAGTTGTAAAATATGACATGTCAACTCGAATAACTCGAAATATTTTGACTCGACTCGATCCAACGCTCATCTCTATCTTAAGATATGACGCGTCAACTCAAATAACTCAAAATATTTGAATATTTTAAATCATTTTTTTCTTTTAAATCGAATATCTTTTAAAATAGAATATTTAGTATTTTCATATTTAAATCACATCTAATATTTAATAACTACTTTAAATATTCAATTTAATTTAAAAATATTCGATTTAAAAGAAAAAAATTGATTTAAAATATTTGAATATTTAATAAATACTTTAAATATTTTTCTTTTAAATGTTCGAATATTTAATAGCTACTTTAAATATTTGAATATTTTAAATCAATTTTTTCTCTTGTAAATCGAATATTTTTAAATTAAATCGAATATTTAAAGTAGTTATTAAATATTTGATGTGATTTAAAACAAAAAATGATTTGAAATATTCGAATATTTCAAGTTATTCGAGTTGACGCGTCATATCTTAAGATAGAGGTGAGCGCTCAATCGAGTCGACGCATCATATTTTACAACTCAAACTTTATTTGAAATTTTTTCGATTCGAGTCGAGTCGAGTTTTCGAGTTCCTATAAAATTTAATTAAATATTCAAATATTTTAAATCAATTTTTTTCTTTTAAATCGAATATTTTTAAATTAAATCTAATATTTAAAGTAGTTATTAAATATTCGACGTGATTTAAATATGAAAATATTAAATATTCTATTTTTTAAAAAATATTCTATTTAAAAGAAAAAAATGATTTAAAAGAAAAATGATTTAAAATATTCACATATTTCGAGTTAATCGAGTTGACACTTCATATCTTAAGATAGAGGTGAGCGTTCGATCGAGTCGAGTCAAAAAATTTCGAGCTATTCGAGTTGACGCGTCATATTTTACAACTCAAACTTTATTTGAAATTTGTTCGATTTGAGTCGAGTCGAGTTTTCGAGTTCCTATAAAAATTTAATTAAATATTCAAATATTTTAAATAAATTTTTTTCTTTTAAATCGAATATTTTTAAATAAAATAAAATATTTAAAGTTGTTATTAAATAATCGATGTGATTTAATTATGAAAATATTAAATATTCGATTTAAAAGAAAAAAAATAATTTAAAATATTTGAATATTTCAAGTTATTCGAGTTGACGCGTCATATCTTAAGATAGATGTGAGCGTTCCATCGACTCGAGTCAAAAAAATTCGAATTATTCGAGTTGAGGCGTCATATTTTACAACTCAAACTTTATTTGAAATTTTTTCGATTCGAGTCGAGTTTTCGAGTTCCTATAAAAATTTAATTGTAATTATTTATCATGTTACCATACTTTGGAATTTTGCTTTAAGGACCAAATTGAAAGAATGCGTAAATAACGAGGGCTAAATTTAGTGAATTGTTTCGAATTAGGAATAAATTGATTGAATGTATAAATATGAATGACTAACTGTAATATTATACCAAATTTTATAACAGACACTTAACGTGATTTAACGTCTAGTTACCATTTTGTTATAAAATATAAAGTTTAATTATCATTTTGTGATTTTTGAAAATTTTGTTACCATTTTTTTTACCAAAGTTCAATGACCGTCTATATACTTTATTCTAATCTTTATTTACGTAGCAGAGAATTATGATTAAGAATTAACTAATGATGAATTTAAAAATATGCAATTTTGTCTTTCTATTTTGGTTTTTTGTGGGTGGCCTTTTCCCTTAAGACAAAAAAAAAAGTATGCATTTGTAGGAATCTAATTTGAGAAGAAATATAATAAAAGTTTAAAGGTATTATAAGTCCTTGAATTTTTGTTAAAAAATAATCAAGTCTTTAAAATTTTTATACTTAATTAAATTTTTAAACTAATAAATTAAATCAATTAAACATTTGACTAATTTTTGACGATTACTTTTTAAGATGTTAATGCCATATGACACATTGCAGCTATGTCTTGTGACATTTACAGATTTTTTAAAAAACTAATATTTTATAAGTTTTTAAAACTTAAAAAAAAATTAAATCAAGTAAAAAATTCTGGAAATGCCAAGTGGCAACACTGTAACATGACATATTATACCAATTGATTCAGAAAATTGTTAAATTTAACAGTGAACATTGATCAAATGGATGAATTGATGAAATTTTAGAGTATAAAGACCTAATTGAGTGCAAAAGAGCTCAATTGATTTTCTTCATCAAAAGTTCAGGAGCTTAATTGATTTTTTTTAAAATTTAAGGGCTTATGATACCATTAAACTTATAATAAATTGATCCACTTAAGTTAGACAATAAAATAAAATTATGAATAAAATATTGTCTCAATTGAATTTTATTTAAAATAAAAAAACACAATTAAATAAGTCCTTAAAATTAAAAAAAAATGTCTCAATTGAGTTATTATTTAATATATTTTAATAAAATTTAAAGACATATTTAATCACGAATCATCGTTTATTTGGACATGAACAAATTTATTACTCCATATAAGAAAAATGCACATACCGAGTACCGACGACCATTGACCATGCTCATTGACGAGAGCATTGGTCGTTGTTGTACAACACAGTAGCAGCATGGCTCTGATTCTAATATCAACAACGGAAATGGTTTTTGTTTCACATTTAGGATGTGTTTACTAGGGGTGGGAATTGTCGGGTACCCGGGTTTCGGATACCCGGTTTTTCGGGTACGGTTCATCCGGGTACCTCAAATAAAGGCCCGTGTCCCGGCCCGCCTTTTCCGGGTACCCGAGATTCGGGTACCCGACACACCCGGGTACCCGTCTAATCGGGTACCGGGTACCCGCCAGTTTTTTTTTTTTTAATTCGAATGATTTAAATATACCTAAAAAAAAGAAAAATTCGAATTATATAATCCAACATAAAGTTTAATATTCGAAATATCAAACCCAAATAACATTAGAGTCAATAATTACAATTTATATTCCAACATAAAATTAAATATATTGTATATACATATACTGTAATATATATAATATTCGAATTATATATATATATGGAGTGCGGTGAAATTGAGAGAGAAGACTAGTACGAATTGTGAAGGGAGAACATTTGAGGGATCGAGATTTAAAAATTAGGTTGTTTGATTTGAAAATATAGTGAATATAAGGATATTTTGTTTAAAAATATAATTATATTTAAAATAAAAAATAAAAAAAAATAGGAACCGGGTACCCGAAATTAACCGGGTACCCGAAATTTTCTACTTTTGTGACCCGGGCCCGACCCGGAAAATGGCGGGCCGGGTACCCGACCCGGGTAAAAAAAATTTTCCGGGTAATTACCCGGTTATTTGTATTCGGGTAGTCGGGTCGGGTAGTTCGGGTCGGGTATTTTCTCCCACCCCTAGTGTTTACACAATTGACTTAGAATTTGGATAGAGAATTTCCGCTTTTATTAGATTTTCCAAATTTTAAAAATAAATTTATTCATTTGGATGAATAGATTGAATTCTTTTAAATAATTTATAGGCTTAAAGGTATCATAATTGGTGCAACATGTCGTTTTATAACATTGTTAGTTGGCATTTTTAGATTTTTTTATTTAAAAAATTCTTTAAAAGTTCTAAAAATTCTATAAAAAATTTATAAATATTATAAAAAAATAGTTTTCTAAAAAACATGTAAATGTCACGTGGCAAAACTGTAGTGTGTCACGTGGAAGTAATATTTCAAGAAAAAAACCTGTCAAAAATTGATGGTCAAAACTAGTCATAAGCTTAATTAATTCAATTTATTTGTTCATGGGCTTAATTGGTGCAAAAAAGTTTCGGGGTGTCGAAACGATTCTTAAGCTAGATGATTAATTTGGGATTGTTTAGGGGTGTTCTTCGAAAATATTTTGAAAATCAGAGTCGCCACCGGTCACTTTGGTAGACTAAACACCATAAAACAAAACCAGAGATTTATTTTATAGGTTCCGAAATTAGTTACGCGTGGGAAAAGATTATCACCCACAACGCTCAAAATCGGTACAATTATTTATGTGCCGCATTTATCGATGGAAATTACTAAAATTTAAATTGAACTTTAATCAAACATTTTTTGATGAATACATAATTTGAACTAAGTAGATCTTAATAATCGATGGGTTTTAAATTATTTATTTAATTAATTTAAATAATTTATAGAATTATTTATAACTTAGAATATTTTTCTAGGATTTTTGTATATTTTCAATTTTTAAACCAAATTTCAGTTAATCAAATACTTTCACGTCAGCATGTTAACAACGAACGGAAGCTTTCATGTTAACACCACAACAATTGAACGAATAATTTTGAAGTCATGGCTTGATCCCATCAATTTGTAAAACTAATAAGATTTAACGAATAATTGAACGGAAAAAAATGATGATAAAACTTAATTTCATTAATTTTAGTACTAATAAGAACATGAAAAGTTTTTGAACGGTGAAAGGCACTTGGGGAGGGAGGCAAAGCCCCTCCCATCATCAAGGTACCTATGTCCCTAATATATATATATTAAAGTTAATTGCACTAGAGATTTTAAAATCATGTTTTTCATTTTAAGTTGATCACTAAATTTTAAATTTTAAATGTTTTAATTTTATCCCTAAACTATGATTCTATTCTAAATTACTGCCAAACTTTTGAATATTCAATTTCATCCCTAGATTATGACCCTCATTTTAAATTGGTCTCTAAATTTTTGAACATTTTTATTTCATTCTTAAATTAGTGTTTATGCCACATCATAACACACACCAACATTTACATTTATGCTAATAATTTTATTAACAGGAGATACAATTATATATACTAATAATTTAGGGATGAAATTAGAATGTTAAAAAGTCTGGGAATCAATTCAGAATAGGAGTTATAGTTTGAGGGTGGAGTTGGAACGTTTAAAAGTTTGGAGACCAATTTAGAATGAGAGTCGTAGTTGAGGATAGATTTGACATGTTTGAGAATTTGAGGAGTAATTTAAAATGAGGGTCATAGTTTAGAGATGTCTGATGCAATTATCTCAAAATATTATTGACGTGTAAAATATAGTATTAAATACAAATTTAAAACACTAACACATGAAAAATAATATTTTACACGTTTATTCTTTAAAAAATAAAATTTAAATAACTAACCCTAAAATTTAAGTCTAAATCCTAAATTTTAGTCATAAATCTTAAATTCTCCTATAATAGAAAGAGTTGTGTAGTCTAAAGACAACAACATGCGTGCATCAATTTTTTTCTTCCCAAAACACAATATAAAAAAATTAACATGAACCGTATAGATGTGTCAAAATCAATATAAACTAAATTTCAAATGAACTTTAAATTTACTTGATTAGCCTAAAATGATGAGCTAAAAATCGATATTTATTCAACTTGATAATAGTACATCCAGAGATGTCAATTGGGCGGGATAGTTTCGTAGGGTGCTCTTTTCATACCAATCTCTGCTAGAAAATTTCATACATATTCATGCTTCACGATCCGTTATAGGTACAAAACTCAAAATCAATCTTATCCCACAATTCATAAAATGAAAAATATCATTGCTTCACAACTTATGTGGGTCCTGAGACCCACTCATGCGGGTACGTTATACACACCTTACAACACACTTCGTATAATATATTTACAAGTATTAGTAAATAAATGTAAAGTATTTTTATGAAAAAAGTATAAATTATTTATCCTATAGACTTTCACCGCATATATGACATTATTTCAACTAACACTCAATTGAACTAGATAAAATAAGTACAAAACAATATTGTAATCTAATAAAAACAAGAATAAAAATAAAACACAACAACATTCAATTTATTATAGAAAGCATACGAAATGAGTCTACTATAGATGAATCCCACAAAGAGGAAAGAATGGAAGGAAAATGTGACTGTATGGGAAGAAATAAGAGCTTGCTAGTTGCGACGTGGGCTAATGATTATTAATTTTAGGGCTTCATGTAAAAGAGATAAAATGAGAAACTGGTAAAGTTGAGCTTAGAATCTGTTAAGAAATTGAGTGGGCTTATAAGTAATGTTTTAAATATATTTATTATGTATAGTAAGTGGGTACAGATGAAGTAGAGTGGGCAAGGATGAGGTGGAACGGGTGGAGATGGGGCGGGTAAGAGGTCATACTTTTGTCTGTCTCACCACCAACGGTAAATCTAATTTTTGTCCCCATCCCTACTCCACCACCAACAAAACTTATATGCATTTGTGCCTAACTAGGTATGGAGTAAAACAGATCCCATAAAACCAACCCATGACATTCCTGAATACACTTTTTTTTAATCAAAAGACCTTCTTAACCATTCATAAAAAAGAACATTACATAAGAGATGAAAGCACTGTAGGAACATTGATGGTCCAATCGGGTGGACAAGCAAGAGCCAAAGAGGTTTTAGCAACCCAATTCGCGACTCTATTGCAACCAAGAGGAATGAAAGAGAAAGACAAGCCTTAAATAGGATATCTTCTTCAATAGCCACGGTTTCCCAAGCAGAGAAAGAACCAGAATTAATTATGTCAATAATCCCTTTGCAGTCGGATTTCAAAATAACATGATCAAAGCCTAAACATCCAACCAAATACACTCCAAGCCTAATCGCGGATGCCTCAGTTGATGAAGCTGAGGAGGCCAAGAGGGATATCGTATCTCCGTTAAGAAGGAAACTGAAAGAATTACGGGCAATAGCAACCACTACTGCTTTTCCCGTTACCTTGTCAAAAGCTGCGTCACAATTAATTTTTAATGTTCCGCATGGTGGGGGGATCCAAGGTGAGACCTTGATTGATGGCTCAGGTATGAACGAGTGATTCCTCGCTTGGGCCTGCGATAATTTCGTGAAAGCACCTTCCACACGACTCCAAACGTCCCAAGGTGATTCAACCAGCCCCTAAAAAACAAAACTATTTCGAGATTTCTACATTGCCCATAATAAGAAGGCAATAAGAGCACAACCATCGTCAAAGTTGCTGATCCTACATAGGCCAATGATTTTTCCCACCATCGAGCAAAACCGGGAAAGCTGACAAGGGAAGGAGAGTAGCTGAATTCAGATGCTCTCCATACTGCTCGAGCGAAATGGCAAAAGAACAGAAGATGCTTGTCGCTCTCAACAGTATTCCCACAACAGGGACAATAATCAGAAGCCTGATAGGATCCATGGAAACGAGCTGCTAAAATGCCCTTTGTAGGGACAATATTATGGCAGAGTTTCCAGAAGAAGTATCTAATTTTCGTGGGCACTTTCAACCCCTATATGGAGCTCCAAACGGCTTGTTTTTTCCTGAAGGGTGTCACTAGAGGAAGGGTTACAACTTAGGTCGTTCTTTTATGCAAGGAAGCGATATCCCGAGCAGACAAAGTACGTCACATCTTTGGAAGCAGCCCAAATCAGATTGTCTTTTATCATAGGGCCCCCGATGGGAATGGTTAAAATGGCTCCTACCTCCTCATAAAAAAAGACTCTGAAGTTTCCCTCGGTCCTAAGAAATTTGGTCCTCTCTCATAAGGTTGAACACTAAAAGGACGTTGCACCCAATAGGGTAAGAAGAGGACAAGAGAAAATTTGGAAGTTTAGGGATCCACTTATCATTCCAAATATAGATACTTTTGCAATTTCCAACCCTCTAGAGCGATCCCTTTTGGTTGACTTTAATTCCCTTACGGATACCATTCCAGGACCAAGATAGATTAGTGCATTTAGACGCTTTCAAACAAATTTTCATTGGGGAAGTAGATCCCTGTTATCCTTCTTGATCCTACATATAGAATTTGTTCGTCTATTCTGTAGTGTGGTGGAATGAAAGAATTTGGTATTTTTATCACCAAAGTTAAGCCAGTTTATCCGTGCCCTTTGATGCCAATGTCTCTCTTCACTTTCCCACATTTTGTCGAGCTCCTTTTTTAATTGCTTTGACTCAACCAGCTCGAATTGACTTAAGTGTTTCCCTTGAAGAGAATTAACCTTACTCAGGAACTCCTGCTTGTTTTGGTTACTAGCTCGAAACTTGTCCTTGTTCCACCTTGACAACGAGAACTTTTTCCTCTTGAGCTTGCACCCGAACCTATGAGAAAACCTCGCTGAAGAGATAGGTTCCCATCCTTTCCTAACTATTGAGGAGAATTCCTCCTCCAACAGCCATTTGGATTCAATTTTGAACTCTTTCTTGTACCTCCTCTGCATTCCCAAGGGCAAAAGCACGAGAAGGGCATGATCAGATGCAATTGCAGCATCCAGTAAGCCCAGAGCTTTAGGAAAAAAGGCTACTCCATTCGACAGAGCATAAAGCTCGGTCCAATTTCTCAAGAATGTCATCATCCTCACTTCTATTATTGGACCAGGTAAAGTTGCCCCCTTTGACTGGCAGTTCCAATAGCCCCAATAAGTCCATAAAATCGTAGAAACATTTTGCGTCTGTTGCATTAAACGAGATACCTCCAGATTTTTCTTCTTGACTAGTTACCACATTAGAGTCCTATATCACGAGCCACTTAGCGTGAAGGTTGTGCTTAAGCTTTGACAGCCCCTCCCAGAAAGCTTGCTTTTCTTCTCGATATGGTGGGCGATAGATGAAAGTTCCATGCCAATCTACTTCCCCTTGAAGGGATACCTTAGCATCAATGAAATATTTATCATACCTAAGAATTGACACTTTTACCTCATTTGTCCACCAAAAGGCAAGCCTCTCGCTAAGCCATCAGGGTTAACATATAAAGCAAGGTCCATTTTCATTTTCATTCTAATCTTCTCTAAATATTGCTTCTTTTATTTAGTTTCACATAGGAAAGCAACCCCTGGCTTAAGTTTGAAGATTGCATTTTTTATGGCTCTCATCGTTTCCTTGTTTCCGAGTCTTCTCACATTCCATGCAAGGATTGACATCGTTCCAAAACCACTAACAAAGGGATAGAACAAACTGAGAGAAGCCAAACACAACCAGGCCACTCGAAAGACAACGAAACAAATCAACAAGATAGATAACCAAAGAAAAGCAGCAACCAAGACCTGAGAGCCACTTCAGGCATAAAGAGCAAAAAGGAGGGCCTCTTACAGCCACCAGAAGAGCGCATCAACAGAACCATCACGAAATTTAAAATAGAACGTAGAAAACAACCCGTAGATGGAACTGAAAAAACCAAGTTTTCCGACTCCTCACCGCCGCAGCAAGACCCGCCAACACCACAGACCGACGATAGCTTTCTTACCCTTCAAAGTGACTCAACCAAGATGGGAACCAACATCGCCACTTTGAAGGGATAGGCCATCACTCAAACCAGACCAATGAGCAACAACGCAGACAGAATTGACGAACGGAAATAAAGGTGAAAAGCTAGGGTTCATGAGAAATTGGGAGAAATCATTTTAGATAGAGTTTAGGAAAGATTGTGTGTGGGGACATCCCTAAATACACCCTTAAAATAACCGATATATGAATATTTAATAGTAAATAATAATTGTGACTTAAACAACTCTTCACATTTTTGAATTGTGCAATTGTGTTGTTGTGGCCTGTGGGGGCAGTTTTTATATTTTGTTACAGGTGTGATACTACACATTAGAATATACTCTTTGGTCATTTAAAATAGATAAAATAAATAGAAAATAAATAAATAAATAAAAAGATGGTTTACTCCCATGTACTTAGCTAGAAAAGTATGTATTATGTTGAACCATATGTCGCTCACCTCTTATTTATTAGTTCATTAAGCGTCTCGTTCGACAAAGACAAAGAGTTTTTATAAAGGTTACTGAGTTCTTTTGATGCTGGACGCCACTTTCAATGGAAGGTTTTATTTTTTTTTCTCGTATCTTTGGGTTTAACATTGTTTTTTATGTATGAGTTTTTTTGGCGACTATTGTCTCCAATTTTCTCTCTATGCTTGGATGCGTTATAATTTCAATTTCTTCCATTGTTTCTATTAATGAAATCTAGTTGTCATTGTTCAAAAAAATATATACAAACTTGCATATTAACTCTTTAAAAAGTAAAATCTAAATATATAACCTTAAAGTCTTTAAGAAGAATTAAGGACTGAAGCAGTGAAAGGAAGAAAAGTTACATCGATTAAGTTAGGGTTTGTTGGAAAAGAATTAGGGATCTTCAAGCAATTAAAGGAAACGACGTGGTTGAAGAGAAGCAGCCCAATTATAATTATGAAGCCCAGGTGAAGACAAAACTCAGTAAATTATTCAATGTTTATTGGATTCGGCCACATTAACTTCCACCGCTTGCAAAACAAGGTCCAAAAGCAACAAAGAAAAAGGCAACCAAAAAAGAAGATGATATATATCTTCCTCCATAGCTTTGCACCATGCACACAAACATTGTTGAACATCAAAATTCACACCTCGGCTACGGCCTACGAATAAAAGTAGAGGGTGATTTGAAATTATTGAGTGATTTTAGTAGAAAAAATAATAATTTCCAGGAGATTTGTTTGAACAATTGTTTATAATATGTGTTTATGTTTTATCAAGAACTATAAATAGAATAATTACTACTATAAGACCATATTAAGAATATTTTTTTTAAAAATAAAGTGACAAGAATAGAATATGTTTGATATAATATATTTCACTCTAATTTTTATTTATAACTTTAATAAAATATGTATGTGAACCATGTTTATTTTTAGTTCAACCCAACACGAAATATTATTTATTAATTAGTGTATTTTCATAAAATAAATACAATTAATTTTAATCCTAATTTAATTTAAATATTAATTATCATTTGATATAATTTTCATTGACCAAAAAGATGATATATGTGTGTCAATCTTATTAGAGAACATTAATTTATCAAAAAAAAATAACGCATAAAGAAAATACTTTTAATTTAAAAAATTAAACAAAAAGATATGTCTCATTAAAAATTCCCTTAAAACACGATCAATCGTATCTTAGTGAGAAAGAAAAAAAATACCCCGACATATATTTATATTAAATTGGTACTATGTTAATAAACAAATGTTCCCAATTGTACAGGAACCATATCACACATAGGGAGCCCGTTCTTCTAAATTCTAATCCTACTAAACAAAATTCACACCACAGTCGTGAGAACAAAAAGGGAACCAAAACAAGCATTGGTGTTCGCGGAAACAAAGACATAAAAACAATGGTAGCTGGGGAAAATGGAAATTAACAGCATTGGTGTTCGGGTTGGGGCACAACCGCACAACGTGCGCAATAAGAATATTTAGACTGGTCGAGCTCTTCGTGGACCTGCGTATATTTTACTCACTTCGAATTAATTTTTTCTTATAATTAACATATATTTTTAAATATTTCAAATTTAATAGGATAATTTTAACTTTTCATTAAATTTGGGTATTAAAGAGGCAATATGTACAATTCACAGAAATATTCCGTTTTTAATATGGTATTAATAGCTCGTTTTCGATTTTACTCGATGAAAGGGTTAATAACCATTAATACGGAATATTTGATTTCCTTATTTTTCTCCCTTCACTCCCCTATATAAACCGTGTCAAAAATTTAAAATCGTTTTCCTCTCCTCTAGTGTTTTTGTTGACAGGCAAAATCAAGAGTTTTGTTTGTGATCTTTTCAATTCGTGTTACTGTCGAAGATCATCTTGTTGTTATATCTTGGGACTCAAACATTTTAGAATGGTCGAAATTTGTCTTAAAAAACTGCGTAGCTACAGGCCTCAACACATTCCTTTCTCTTTTCATTCGAATCTGAGTTTGTATCTATTTGCTTTGTTTTCCAGTTTACTTAATTTATTTTTATCGTCTTGAATTCTAACGTTGTGCAACATTAACCACGTTGCTACAAATACAATCGCTTTCAATTATGAGAGCATTATCCTCGGACCAATGAGAGGCTCGAAACAGCAAACAATCCTCTTTGACAGCGAGAATTTCAGCTATCGTGGCATCAACGACTCCAACCGACTTGGAAAATGTAATAAGAGATTTGCTAACACCTCCTAATACTAGCAGCACCATAGCTTTCTTTAAACAATCCTTGGTAGAGGGGACAGTTTGAGGCCACTTAGCTTTGCACCACCAAAAAATTCTAAGAATTAAAATATCCAACAGTTGACATACGTAGAAAAACAATAATAATTGGGTGACTAATGGTGTAGATTATCTTAACAATCAGAATGTACATCCCACTGAATAGTTTTCTCTCCTTGTCTGAAGTTTCTTAATTTTGACATTATGTTGCCAATTAGATTATGCTTCCAACAAGAAGCCAAGCTAGCTGTTCATGTCAATACGTGGAATGATAATCTAATCTATGGATATGCCCAAATTGAATAAGAACAGAGTCTTTAGAAAACTGAAATCTAACCACCATTTTATCATCATATATTAGGACAAACACAACCGTATGGCTATGAGTTGGATTTCTTGAAGAATACAGTTGACAGCCATGTCTAAGGTATTTACAGCTAACTAAACTAACATCTAACTTTAACATATTTATACCCGTGTAAGTATAACTAACTAAACTAAGATCTAACTATAACTTATTTACACCCGTGTAAGAACAACTATCTAAACTAATATCTAACTATAATGTATTTAGACCGATATAATTATAACTAACTTGTCACATCCCAAAAACCGGTCTAGTCGAAATTAAGATCTGGTGACCGAGTATTTTAAAACGATTGTATAATTTATTCGATCTTATTTTGAGTATTCGAATTAATTTATGATAATTATTATTATTATTATAAATTAATTAAATAAAATAAACCCACTACACCCACCACACCCACTACAACCACTACAACCACTGCAACCACTAAAATACCACTAATAAATGGATATACCACTAATAGAGATAAATGAATAAAAAAAAGAAAAGGGGTGGGGGTGTTTGACGGCAACATTAGTATAAATAGGGGTGGGTTTTCATGAAGAATGCACAGCAAAAAAAATTAAGGATTATAAGGAGAGAAAGCAAGAAATGATTCAGTGTTCGATTGGTGATTCGATAAATTTGATATAATAATATCGAATTTCTGTCGACGTCGGGGTAAGCTCAAATCTCTAGTTAGTTTAAGTTTCGGTATCGAGTTTGATTAATATTTTTATATATTCGATACTGTCTTATTATTTTAATTAATTTTTATCGTAGTACACGAGGTCGATTCAGATCAACTTTCAAGCCCAATAAATAAAAATAAAGCACCGGTCTGTCAAGGTGAGTGTAGATGCATTTGTCTCGGGTGACACGGTGTCATTCCGATCTCTGTTTCTTTGTTCTGATATATGAGTATAGTCGTGTCAGGGGTAGGCTCGGTGCCTTCCTATTGCATTAATTATGAATTTATTTGCATTTGGTAAGTACCCTGCATTATTTTGATATGCTTAAAAATGATTATAATATGCTATATGTATATGAAAATAATATGAAATATTATCTGATATGGAGCTACGGCTCATCTTGCTATTTGATATGATATGATCTGAAAATCATGGACTATGTGAAATTATGTGTATTTATGGACGTTGGATACAATTGGCATGCCATAGGAATATTCGAGCTCACTATGTAAGGGAGGACTACGGTCCAGGGCTACGGCCTATATGTGGGAGATAAAAGGATGGAAGTGTAAGGGATACATGGAGCTACGGTTCAGGGCTACGGCTCAATTATGATACATGATATGGTGTACAGGGAATCCGCGTATCCAATGGTACCAATATAATATGTGTTCGATATGTTATACTATGACATGTTTATGATAAGATATATGATTATATTATATTATGTCAGTGATATGGATATATGATCATGTTATGCTTATACTGTTATAGAAGCATGCAAATAAGTTAGATTAATTTATATTTAATCATGACACTCATATTATTGTTAATTCACTATCATGACTACCTCACTGGGCTATGTAAGCCTAACATACGTGTCTCATGCATTTTCAGGACCCTGATAGATTTCCAACCTTTGATCGTGTGGTGCAGTTGCAAGTCACATCTCTACCTTATATGTATGATATCTTTCATGAACTCCTAGTAAAGTGGCATATGATCCAACTTTTGTATAAATTGTGTTTTGTAATTTAATAATATGGGTTTATTTTAGTAATCTAGAAAAGTCATATTAAATAAATATTGGAATAATAATAATGATAGATACGAATAATTGTCTAATAAAAATGATTAGAAAGGTCTCTAAGATTTTTGTAAGTTGTTAGGCTCATTTAAATATGTAAAGAATTTTAGTAAGATAATAAAAAGAAATAGATTTGAATATTTTACAAAATAGTCACTAAATATTGCATCGTCTAATCAGGTAGATAAATGACCTCCGATAGTAATGAGGTTTTACAGGCTAATAATTAGTAAGTTTATTTTTAGTATATTTTCACGAATTTCAGATAAAGACCTTTAATTTGTGAAAATTACAACTTAATCCCTAAGTTTGAAAAAGTTTGAAATTGACCCCAATTTGAGTAAGTTGTTAATAAGTTAAGTGTTAAGTCTTAAAAGAGATTAATAAAATGTTATGAAATGATTTTTGAACTTTGAATTTATGTCTCCGATCACCGCATTGTTTTCCGGTAGCGCTCTCCGACCCGGTTCTCTACCAGGCCGGGTAGGGGGTGTTACATTTGTGGTATCAGAGCTAGAGTTTAGTCGATTCTAGGACTAACCAAGCATTCGTTAACGAGTCTATGTCTCATATGCCACTTAGGAGTTGATTAAATATGTATTTTGTGACTTGCAACTTACACGATTTAATTCTTATGTGTGTCTAGACCCAAAATGACTGCTCCTACTATTAGGAAAGAAACAAATGAGCCCGATCATGATTCCTCTTCCACTCGAGGGGAAAATGTGAGGCCAGAACCAAGTACCGAACAAGTGGCTCAGAATGATCCACCTCATCTTCCACCTATGTTGTCGGCTCAACAAGACTATTTGATGTCTATGGCCGACATGATAAAACAAGTAGTGGTGTCTCTTCGACAAGAAGCACCTTCCTCATCTGCTGAAGCTGCTCAGCAGATCTCTCGAACTCCAATAGATAAGCTAAAACGTTATCAAGTTTATACATTTACTGGCCAAGATCTGGATAATCCTGAAATCGCAGAATATTGGCTAGAAAATACTTTGAAAGTAATCAACAAGCAACTAAAGTGCCCCGAGGAGCATAAGTTGGAGTGTGCCTTAGCCCTGATTGCAGATGAAGCACAAAGCTGGTGGCACACTGTAACTCTCACTGTACCCGAACATAAAGTAACCTGGGAATTTTTCCTCCAGGAGTTTCGTAAAAAGTATATTAGTGAGCATTACCTCGCTGAAAGACGTAAAAAGTTCCTCCATTTGAAGCAAGGAGGAAGGCCAGTGGAACAGTACATTCATGATTTCTGCAAGTACGCTAGATATGGTACTGATATCATCCACACTGAAAAAGAAAAATGTAGAATGTTCATAGATGGCCTTTGCGATGAATTACGTCCTCTTTTTGTTGCTCTGGAAATCGAGGATTTTCAAATACTGGTGAATCGAGCCATTGCAACTGAAGCTTCTCAAAGAGCCTCGGAAAGAAGGAAGGGAAACCAAGCTCGACCTGATAAAAGATTCCGAGAAGATTCCAAACCTCCTCTATCTCAAAAAAGAGGAAGACAGTGGGACCAAAGGTCATCTGCCAATCAACAGCTACCTAACTCTAATTATGTCTCTCAATTTCCATCTGGTGGGACCACTGTTACGCGTACGACCTCAATAAACAGTACAGGAGGCTCTGCCAAAAGTTCTCAGATCCCTCTGTGTAATTTTTGTCAAAAGAGACATTTGGGACAGTGCCGTAAACAGTCAGGTTCTTGTTACCTGTGCGGAGAATCTGGTCATTTCATCCGACAATGCCCCCAAAATCCACAAGCCCCTACCTCTATAGCCTCTCATAACGTTCCAGTAAAAGGGAGGGGATTAAATCAAGCACCGTCTGGTTCTTCCGGAAGGCCCCATAACAATAATGCTCCTTCAGGAAGCCGAAATCCAAAGACCTCAGCCCAGATGTACCACGTTCGAGGCCGCGAACAAGAAGACGACCCTGATGTTGTTGCAGGTATGGTGGAGTTAGGTTCTGAATTTGTTTATGCTTTGATAGATCCAGGCTCCACGCATTCCTTTATTAGTGAACTTTTGATTGAAAAATATGCCTTAAAATATGATCATGTTGCTTCCGAAATACTTGTGTCAAACCCATTAGGAGATAGTGTAGCAATCCAAAAGATCTGTAAATCTTGTCCCCTAAAAATCCAAGGAATTCCTTTTCCGGCCAATTTGATGGTCTTACCCTTTAATGAGTTCGACCTTATCCTTGGCCTAGATTGGCTAGCTGAACATCAAGCATGGGTAGATTGTTCTAAAAAGAAATTATATCTTCGTGGACTAGGTAGAGAAAGCATCACCTTAATGAAATCTAAATGTCAGAGTAGTCTTATGTGTGCCTTAGAATCTACGAAGGAACTAAAGCCTGAAGATATACCTATAATAAGAGATTTTCCTGACGTATTCCCTGAAGAACTTCCGGGACTTCCTCCTGTACGTGAAGTTGAGTTTGGGATAGAAGTTCAACCTGGAACTACTCCAATTTCTATCGCTCCATACAGAATGGCTCCAATGGAGTTAAAGGAATTGAAGGCCCAAATCCAAGACCTTGAAAGTAAGGGGTTTATTCGACCGAGTTCCTCACCCTGGGGAGCACCGGTTTTGTTTGTGAAAAAGAAAGATGGATCGATGCGCTTATGCATCGACTATCGACAACTGAATAAAGTAACAATAAAAAATAAGTACCCACTTCCTAGAATAGACGACCTATTTGATCAACTAAAGGGTGCTTCTGTCTTTTCTAAGATAGACCTCCGATCTGGTTACTATCAAATGCTCGTGAAAGAACCAGATGTTTCAAAAACAGCCTTCCGAACCAGATATGGTCATTACGAATTCTTGGTGATGCCTTTTGGGCTCACTAATGCTCCTGCAGCCTTCATGGATTTGATGAACCGAATATTTCGACCTTATCTTGATAAATTTGTCGTTGTCTTCATAGACGACATTTTGATCTATTCGAAAGATTCTGTTACTCACGAAGAACATCTTCGGATTGTACTCCAAACCCTCCGTGAAAAACAGCTCTATGCTAAATTTAGTAAATGCGAGTTTTGGCTTACAGAAGTATCTTTTCTCGGTCATGTGATATCTTCTGCGGGAATTCAAGTGGACCCGAAGAAGATTCAAGCCATTCTCGAATGGATACCCCCGAAAAACGTGGGAGAAATTCGTAGTTTCCTGGGTCTTGCAGGATACTATCGTAGGTTCGTTAAGGGGTTCTCCTTGATTGCTTCACCCCTAACGAAGCTTCTCCGCAAAGACATTCCTTTCATGTGGACAGTGGACCAACAACGGAGTTTTGACCAGCTTAAACAAATCCTCACCCACGCTCCTGTCCTAGTACAACCGGAGCCAGGAAAAGATTTCACAGTATACAGTGATGCATCCCATCAAGGATTGGGCTGTGTCTTGATGCAAGAAGGTAAAGTTATAGCCTATGCCTCACGTCAACTCAAACCGCATGAGCTTAACTATCCAACTCATGACCTTGAGCTAGCTGCGGTTGTGTTCGCACTAAAGATCTGGCGACATTACCTCTATGGTGAAAAGTGTTATCTTTTTACTGACCACAAAAGCCTGAAATACCTTTTGACCCAAAAAGAATTAAACCTTCGTCAGCGTCGTTGGATGGAGCTTTTGAAAGATTATGATTTGGTAATTGATTACCATCCCGGTAAAGCAAATGTGGTGGCGGACGCTCTTAGCCGGAAGCCCACTTCTTCTCTTAGATGTTTAAATGCTCACTTTCGACTCATGAAGCGTGGCAAGTTATTAGCCGAGCTCAGGGTACAATCGACCATTGTGTCCCTGATTAAAGCACTTCAAGAAGATGATGAGGAGTTGCAACCTATTTTAGCCCGAATCAAGGATGAACCAGACCCTGATTTTGCCATAAATTCTGACGGCTTGTTATGCTTTCGTAATCGTATATGTGTTCCAAACAATGATGATCTTCGGAACCAGATCCTGCGTGAAGCACATGCTAGCCCTTTTTCTATTCACCCCGGAGCTGTTAAGATGTACAAGGATCTAAAAGAGATCTACTGGTGGTCCGGTATGAAAAGTAAAATCACAGATTTCGTAGCAAGGTGTTTGACTTGTCAACGAGTTAAAGCTGAACATAAAGTACCGACGGGACTCCTTCAACCCATTGAACTGCCACAGTGGAAGTGGGAACGTATCACTATGGACTTTGTAAGCGGATTACCTCCGACTCCAAAGAAAAACAACGCAATCTGGGTCATCGTAGATCGATTTACCAAGTCAGCTCACTTTCTTCCTGTAAGAATGGACTTCAGTTTATCCAAGCTAGCAGAGTTGTATATCAACGAAGTCATACGCTTGCACGGAGTTCCAACATCAATAATTTCTGATCGAGACCCACGGTTTGCATCCCGATTTTGGAGAACCTTACAGGAGGCATTGGGAACTAGAGTACATCTCAGTACTGCATTCCATCCTCAAACCGATGGCCAATCTGAAAGGGTTATTCAGGTAACCTCGTTATTGTCTTTCTTTAAACATAAGCTAGGTATCCTATATCAATTACGATCTTCCTTGTAGATTCTGGAAGATATGCTCCGAGCCTGCATTATTGATTTTGGGAAAAATTGGGAGAAATCCCTACCCTTAGTGGAATTTTCCTACAACAATAGCTATCAGTCATCTATTCAGATGGCTCCTTTTGAAGCATTGTATGGCAGAAAATGTAGAACTCCTCTGTGTTGGTCCGAACTTGGTGAAAACAAGGTGTTGGGACCACAACTGCTCAGAGAAACAGAAGAGAAAGTTCAAATCATCCACTCTCGATTAAAACAAGCTTTTGATAGGCAGAAAGCTTACGCTGATCTGAAACGAAGAGACATTCAGCATAATGTGGGAGACAAAGTCTTTCTTAAAGTCTCTCCATGGAAGAAAGTATTTCGGTTTGGAAAGAGGGGAAAGCTCAGTCCTCGCTTCATTGGACCTTTTGAAATTACTGAAAGAATTGGCCCAGTGACTTATCGACTTGCACTTCCTAGCGAGTTCGATAAAATCCACAATGTCTTCCACGTGTCAATGCTCAGAAAGTATAGATCCGATCCATCTCATATCTTAGAGCCGGAAGAATTAGAGCTAAATCCTGACTTGTCTTACGAAGAGGAACCAATTCAGATTCTGGATAGAGAAATCAAAAGACTCAGAAACAAAAATGTTGCATTGGTTAAAGTCTTGTGGAGAAATCACAAGAGGGAAGAGGCAACATGGGAACCTGAGGACACGATAAAAAAGCAATATCCTCATCTATTTGATTCAGGTAAAAATTCGAGGACGAATTTTCTTAAGGGGGGGTGAGTTGTCACATCCCAAAAACCGGTCTAGTCGAAATTAAGATCTGGTGACCGAGTATTTTAAAACGATTGTATAATTTATTCGATCTTATTTTGAGTATTCGAATTAATTTATGATAATTATTATTATTATTATAAATTAATTAAATAAAATAAACCCACTACACCCACCACACCCACTACAACCACTACAACCACTGCAACCACTAAAATACCACTAATAAATGGATATACCACTAATAGAGATAAATGAATAAAAAAAAGAAAAGGGGTGGGGGTGTTTGACGGCAACATTAGTATAAATAGGGGTGGGTTTTCATGAAGAATGCACAGCAAAAAAATTAAGGATTATAAGGAGAGAAAGCAAGAAATGATTCAGTGTTCGATTGGTGATTCGATAAATTTGATATAATAATATCGAATTTCTGTCGACGTCGGGGTAAGCTCAAATCTCTAGTTAGTTTAAGTTTCGGTATCGAGTTTGATTAATATTTTTATATATTCGATACTGTCTTATTATTTTAATTAATTTTTATCGTAGTACACGAGGTCGATTCAGATCAACTTTCAAGCCCAATAAATAAAAATAAAGCACCGGTCTGTCAAGGTGAGTGTAGATGCATTTGTCTCGGGTGACACGGTGTCATTCCGATCTCTGTTTCTTTGTTCTGATATATGAGTATAGTCGTGTCAGGGGTAGGCTCGGTGCCTTCCTATTGCATTAATTATGAATTTATTTGCATTTGGTAAGTACCCTGCATTATTTTGATATGCTTAAAAATGATTATAATATGCTATATGTATATGAAAATAATATGAAATATTATCTGATATGGAGCTACGGCTCATCTTGCTATTTGATATGATATGATCTGAAAATCATGGACTATGTGAAATTATGTGTATTTATGGACGTTGGATACAATTGGCATGCCATAGGAATATTCGAGCTCACTATGTAAGGGAGGACTACGGTCCAGGGCTACGGCCTATATGTGGGAGATAAAAGGATGGAAGTGTAAGGGATACATGGAGCTACGGCTCAGGGCTACGGCTCAATTATGATACATGATATGGTGTACAGGGAATCCGCGTATCCAATGGTACCAATATAATATGTGTTCGATATGTTATACTATGACATGTTTATGATAAGATATATGATTATATTATATTATGTCAGTGATATGGATATCTGATCATGTTATGCTTATACTGTTATAGAAGCATGCAAATAAGTTAGATTAATTTATATTTAATCATGACACTCATATTATTGTTAATTCACTATCATGACTACCTCACTGGGCTATGTAAGCCTAACATACGTGTCTCATGCATTTTCAGGACCCTGATAGATTTCCAACCTTTGATCGTGTGGTGCAGTTGCAAGTCACATCTCTACCTTATATGTATGATATCTTTCATGAACTCCTAGTAAAGTGGCATATGATCCAACTTTTGTATAAATTGTGTTTTGTAATTTAATAATATGGGTTTATTTTAGTAATCTAGAAAAGTCATATTAAATAAATATTGGAATAATAATAATGATAGATACGAATAATTGTCTAATAAAAATGATTAGAAAGGTCTCTAAGATTTTTGTAAGTTGTTAGGCTCATTTAAATATGTAAAGAATTTTAGTAAGATAATAAAAAGAAATAGATTTGAATATTTTACAAAATAGTCACTAAATATTGCATCGTCTAATCAGGTAGATAAATGACCTCCGATAGTAATGAGGTTTTACAGGCTAATAATTAGTAAGTTTATTTTTAGTATATTTTCACGAATTTCAGATAAAGACCTTTAATTTGTGAAAATTACAACTTAATCCCTAAGTTTGAAAAAGTTTGAAATTGACCCCAATTTGAGTAAGTTGTTAATAAGTTAAGTGTTAAGTCTTAAAAGAGATTAATAAAATGTTATGAAATGATTTTTGAACTTTGAATTTATGTCTCCGATCACCGCATTGTTTTCCGGTAGCGCTCTCCGACCCGGTTCTCTACCAGGCCGGGTAGGGGGTGTTACATAACTAAACACAACCCACATGTGAATTAAAATATACATTCTACTATGTTGTTTCCATGCAGCTATGTGAAAATTATTAGTTTGTTCAAGTAATTATATTAATAATTTGTTAAATAAATATATAATATTCCTATATAAATAAATATAATACTTATTAAAATTATTTATAACTTAATAATTTAAATTATTTAATATGTATACTCGAGAACATAATATTATTTTAGTATTACATTATATTTCTATATAAATATAATACTTATGAAAATTATTAAAAAGTACGTTTAATATTTAATTGTATTAATAATATGTTATATTTTTGTAAAATTTAGATAACGTAATGTAAACAGTTCTATGAATACAAATATTTTTAATTTAATATCAAAATTTAAAACCAAACAAATAAATGTGACATTTCCAATAATATATCAGGTAATGTTATATTCTAGTAATCTTATACTTATAAGTAATATTTTTTGAGCATGCGATGATGGCCTGGTGGTTAGAGCACGCTCACCTGCTCCACTCCCTTCCCCTTAGGTCCCGGGTTCAAGACCCCTCAGGAGCATTGCCTTCACCTAGATTTCCCCCCTCCCCCTCTAGGATTTTCAAAAAAAAGTAATATTTTTTCCGTGAACAAAAAGTACCTAAGTGTCAAAGGAAGCCCTTCACAGAGGATAAAAATCTTTTGCCCCTTTCCAGTACCTTTATGACCCAACACTAAAAAACACTACAAATCTAACCATAAATTCTAGCCTAAATCTTAAACCATAAATCTTAAACTTAATTTTGAGCGTGAGATATAAGTAAAGAAACCGAAAAGAGGTAGAAGATTTCCATCCATTTACAAGTTACACTCATTAACAATCTATCGAATCCAAAAATTTCACAAACACGAGTATAGATACAAGCTACTAGCTTGATTATATAGTATTAAGTATGAATCCATTAAATGCATCATTAGCTGCTTGACGAAGGTCGCATTGCCAGTCGTAGGAATCGAGTTTTGTCAGAAAGCAGAGTGACAAAACAAGAACATAGATTCATCTTCCCTCAGCAACTCTACTTCATTAACAACTCCTTTTGGGAACTTACATCTTGAAATTACCAGTGTTTTATATGTTGGGACCTTGAAAATTAGTTATTCGAGTACTGGCAACGACCAGACATCAAGAAGAAGAAGAAGAAGAAGAAGAAGAAGAAGAAGAAGAAGAAGAAGAAGAAGAAGAAGAAGAAGAAGAAGAAGAAGAAGAAGCCACCAAAAACTCCCAAATTAGAATCCTCTTCAACTTCCAATCCCTGCCGATGAACTTGTTCCCGGTCCAGCGTTCATCGCATCGAGACGCTGCTCCAACCGGTCGAGACGCTGCTCGAACCGATCGAACCGCTTCATCGTTTCGGACATCATCTGCTGCACGTCGGCTAACAAGTGAGCCTGCATCAGCCCGCTAATGAACCTTTGAACTTGTTTCTCAAACTTCTCCATCTTCCTTGACAACCGGAGGTTTTTGTACACGTTCCATCGGCTGGAATCGAGGACTTGGCGGGCCAATTCGAGACCGCCGCGTAACATCTGGGAGAAATCATTGAGTTGAGTTTTGCGAAAGGGGGGGCGTTCGACGCCGGAGTCTTTGATTTCTTCGATTATGGGAAGGAGTTGTTGGATGCTTGTGATGAGATTGTCCGCACTAGATTTACAGAAGCAGGATTTGTGTGAGATGGCTTCCAACTCCAGGCGAAGTTCCGTTAGGAGTTCTCCAGCGAGAAGTTCGTTAAACAACATCGTCAGTTCGTTGGTTTAATCGGCGGGCAGCCTTTTCGTTGGTTAAATCGCGAGGTCCAAGGCCTTAAAAAAGGGACATTTCCTTTAACCATGGGGTGAGGAAGGGCAATTGGGCCGCTCAAAATTTTGTTTTTTATTTTATATTTTTGTCTCTTATACATATTTTTAAATTTAATTTATTTATAACTTTATCCTTTATTTTTAAAGTACTAATTTCAAATCTTTAACTCTACCCTTAACTTTTTAACAATAGTAAAATCAATATTATTGGTGATAAATTAATAATTATAAAAACCCATCCACCAAAGGTTCACACCGAGATTAATAATGGGTTAATACAACAACTGCACCTAACCCTAGCCATGAAAGTGCTAAAACTGAAATAGAGTTGAAATTACCTTTTCTTTTCCTCAACGAACACAACATTAATTATGGAGGAAGATACACAGCAATGTCTAAACTGCCTTTTTCCCCCTAACGTTAACATCATTAACAGTGGAGGAATATACACAGCTCTTTTTTAAAAAGACGAGTCTAGAACGAACGATACACTATGTTATACATCTTTAACGTAATATACTGTGATACATTATTAATTTATTTAATGATTTAAATAAGGATTAAAATTTTGAAGGACTCGACATGTAATTAATAATTATTCAAAATAAAGTTAGAGTTTAGGGTTTGGGGACAATGAAAAATTGGATCCTATCATTATAAAATAAAGATTAAAAATAGTATAAACCAAAATATATGAAAAAGTAATTTAATCTAAATTCTAATTTTATTTTAAATAATTATTAATTGTATGTCGAATCCTTCAAAATTTTAATTATTATTTAAGAATCATGTATTGCGTTAGCGATGTGCAACAGTGTCGAATATCCTAAAAATTTCCTTTCTAAAATGTCTTCCCCCACCCTCATATGTAAGCATCATTGTCATCATAGTTCAGGTACTCTCCTACTAAAAAAAACCTTTTCTTTGTCCCTCGCTAGAAACCCTTTTCGCTTGCTTCGTTTTCCTAAGCAAACCACTAGCTATTACCAGTCACGTTTTCTACTTCTCGATAGGGATGGACCGAGGGAGGAGTTGGAGGGAGCAGTTGCCCCCTTAAAATTTTAAAATTTCTATACGAATTAGAATTTTTTAAAATTTTTATGTATTTTCTATTAAAAATCTATTTTCGCCACTTAAATTTTTATAAGTTCGCCCCTTAGAAATTTATAAATTCGCTCCCTAACTTAAAGTCCTGCGTCCGTCCCTACCTCCCGACATTACAATCCCTTCACTATTGTGTAGGATTGACATATCTTTATCCTGGTGTTGATTGACCTAGTCTGTTATAGCTTTTTCTTCATCTCCAATTACCACGTTGTTGAGGGGAGATCGACGACCTGAAACATATTAGTTTTCTGACATGTGGTTGAGTGTTTTTCTCAGCAGTTCAGTTGTCATAGTTGCTTTTTATTTTTGGCTTAAGGGATAATTTTATTGAAAAGGTAAATCCAAACCAACAATGTTGTTTTTACATCAATTTTATTCTCGAAATAATTTAATTGTATCAATTTTTTCTGGGCTAAACTCAAACCACTAAAATTAAGTGATTTCAAGGCCAAAATTAATACGAATAATTTTGACGGTAAAACTGATGCAATTAAAAAGTAGTGACAAAATTGTTGATTTGGTTTCACTTTAGGAGCAAACTTACACCTTAAACTTTTATCTTTTCATGTCTCTATTTTCCTTTTCTTTTTCTCTTTGTATGACGATTAGATCTGTCAGCATAAAGCGATGAGATTAGAATCAACAACCCTTGACAGAAGTATTATTGAAGCGGTCACTCATCGTTGTTGACAGGGGCAAATCTAAGAATTAAAATTTGGTAGTTCATCCACCGATAATAAATACAATAATATGTATGATAAGAGTAAATTGAACAAGTCGAAAAAAATTACTTAAGATGTTCATAACTGACATGATCAAAGACCATTCAATAACACCTAAATGTATACGCAAGATGTTACTACCATTTAGTTACTAAATCTCTTTAATAAAACACATGTAATATGTATAGAGGAATCCACATTAGTCTATACACATTTTTCCCTAATCAAATCATTCCAAAACATCATTTTTACAACTAATGCTATGTACACAAAACTTTATATTACTTGTAAGTAATTGAAACTATCTATAATAATTTTCAACAGTTTCATATGTTCGATCACTAATCTACATCACCAAATCATTATCAACTTATTATTATTATTATTATTATTATTATTATTATTATTATTATTGAGAGAGAAAGTTTTTATTTTTACCTTTTGCATAACAATCATTCTTTGTAAGTAAATTAGCAACAAAACCTTTAATTTTAATTGGTTAAAAGATTTCTTTATTCTTTTTACAGTTGCATACAAGAGAAGATAGTAAGATATTGAATAATAACTTTTCTTAATAATTTTTGTAATAATAAAAATTTCTTTAAAAAATAGTAAATTTGTAAATAAGAACAAAAAATATAAAATTATTGTAAAAATTAGACAATTTTTTAAATGAAAATACACATACTTACTAAGAATTTAAGAAATTCGTTTAGTAACAAAAAATTAGTAGCTTAAAAAGTTTAATTATTAGTTCATTTAAAATAAAAGAGAAACAATGAAGTCATTAAAAATATGAAATTTCTAAGAAAATTGTATAATAATATGAAAACCTTAACTTTTGTAGAAAATTATAGGGTAGCAATAACTAAAACTAAAGGTTTTCATAAATCATTTTAAATAGATTTCAATTAGTTTCATTTTAATATAGATACTAATTATAGATCTAAAATTAAAAATAACTAAAAATATATTTACATTTATAAATTTGTGTAGCAAATTAATTAATGATTTTAAATGGAGCACTCTAGTGTTAACGAGGGTATACATTCGATTTGGGAGAAGAAAATGACTAAATTGATGTCTTTTATAAATATTAAGGGTTAAATTTATTGAATTAGGACTAAATTGGTAGAATATATAAGTTTTGAGGACTCAAATTATCATTTTACCAAATCTTGTTAGATGTTCGTTTGTATTTTATTTGAGGTAATTAAAATTTTAATTAAGTGACCTAATTGTAACTTTTAATAATTGAGTGACAAAATCATAAATTTATTAATAATTGAGTGATATCTAATGTAGTTTATCCATTTTTGAACGGTACCTATGGTAGATACGCCCCTGGCTGTTGGTGAAATGGTCTCCCTTGTCAGAGATGCTCGGGTCCGATGAGATACACAATGACTCCTGATAACTCTAAGATATTCACATATCTATGCACCTATTTACTTTGAGTTTTTACTTTTTTCCGTTTATATCTTTATGTTTTACTTAGGTTTTCATTCATTTTAGCTTGTTTTAAGATTTCTTCCATAGTCTTTCGGTACATTACATATTCATGTTGAGACGGTGTTGCATAATCTGTTTGTTGGTTGAGACGCAGATGAGCCCAAGAGCTTATAAAGATAAAGGAGATGCCTTTATATTTTGATATCACAAGAGAGCATGAGATCAGAATTGCAAGTAGGCCTTCATGGACGCTCCATTCCAGCTATATAATGGCTATGCGGTGCCAGAACTATTGTGCGCTAAAGGCCACAAACGGCTCCATATATAAAGACAAATCGCCAAGCCAAGCCACCAGATAATTTCTAGAGCCACATGATGACAACTGCATTAAGACACACTCTTATCGGGACCAGACCACAAGAAGGATCAAAACTTGTTGCATTCTTATTGTTTGTCATTTCTCATTCCTCCACTTATATATAAAGAAGCCCCATTTGCAAGAAAAAAATGTCTTTGGGAGTCTTTTGAGAGCTCATTTTATGGGAAAACCCTTGTTCTTCCTAATAAAATGTCCATGACCATGGAAGCTTAAGAAGCTTGGAGG
Organism: Hibiscus trionum; assembly: GCA_030270665.1. NCBI lineage: Eukaryota > Viridiplantae > Streptophyta > Magnoliopsida > Malvales > Malvaceae > Hibiscus > Hibiscus trionum. The sequence goes on along the minus strand of BSYR01000003.1, from coordinate 72,697,207 downwards.
TCTTGGTGCAAACAGACAGGTCAAAATGTTGTCCGGATCGATAATTACAACAGTCAACGTAAGGCACGAACGTTTGAGAGGAGCAAAGTTCATGAACCCGTGAGGGACTTGTTTCTTGCTATTGATCATGCATGATCTTAGATAATATGGTGTTTTCTAAATTTATTTATATTTTATGGTTTTTAACAACTTAATACTTTATTTAAAGTAGTTACCATTGTTGGAAAAAATTGTTGAATGAAACCGTTAGCACTAATTGAATGTAATAAAATAATTGAAAAAGATCGAACCATTTATTGTGTCGTGGTATGACCACTGCCTTAGAAGCAAATTTGTCCCGGTTGGTGTAATCGCTGCATTGAACGATGCCCCCGAGGTTAACACAACGCCTTCAAAATTCATACACCCGAATCTTGAAGTTGGACAATGTGGTAATGTCCCTATCTTCCCGATAGCATAAAACACATGAAAGTGTTTTTGAGATACACTAAAAGTGAATATGAAGCATTCTATTTATAGGCTAAAAGCTGGGGGTAAAACTAACAAATCACTCATATGTTTGTTTGTAATTGTCATATTAAGTATGATTTAAACCATGTAATTGCCATATTAAAATGTAGTAAATGAGTGATTTAAGTCATGTAACTGTCATCTTAAATCTGTAGTAAATGAGTGAAAAACCTTTCGAATTTAATCCACCAACATTTTTAACACTCCCCTACAAATGTGCATATAAAATGAATTTTGAGGAGAAAAAACCACGAGAAGAGCAATAGCGAAATTAGCCGCTTAAGTACTAGTGAAAGTATCTAAAACTAATACATAGTGACGATGAGCGATCCTTCTCTTTGACAAGTGAACGGATCTTGAGCTTGTAAAGATAGGGGTAAACTCATGACACACGCCTAACCTCATTCATTCACTAAGTTCGCGATAAATCAAAAAATATATTCATGCATATATGTATAAATATATATATATATATAGCAACACCCCAGGATTCTAATAAGTGTTATAGAAAGACAACCCAACGTCTTTCATAGAAGGTAGCAAATCCTTCTCACTTACATAGATAATTTCATAAGGTCTATCTCAACAGAAACCACCAAAATTAGGGCTATAAAATCATTAAGAGTTTTTTCTATAAACTTAACCTCACAATAAAATAGGTGAATTCTTCAAGTTCATTTTAAATGAACCACACAAACTCTAGGATAAGAATTCATTAAGAATAAAAACTCACATCTTTTATCGGTGAATTCAACATGACTTTTTCAAATAGGATCACCCATACTTTTGGGAATGAATTCATTAAGAGTATATAACTCATCCCTCTTAGCGGTAAGTTCATCTAGTCCTTCGCGATAGGACCACCCACTCAACACTAAGTTATGAACTTATTAAGAATATATATTCATCTAAAATCGGTAAATTCACCAAGTCTTTCTCACTAAGATCACCCAAACCCTAGGCTATGAATTTATTAAGACCAATAAAGCTCTTCCTATGCATATACATTATTCATCATAGGGATAGGTAGGTAGAAATGTACAATATGAGTCTTTCTATGGTTTCGTTTGACCATATGGAACTTAGATAACTAACTTGGGTATCCACCATGAATTCCTCAACCAATGGGATTTAGACCCATCCCCCTCGACGAATCTAGAACCAACTTCTGACTTTAACCTTTGGTAAGCGAATCAACTAAGTTCTAACTTTAATCATCATTTTAAGACACCCCTCCTTCTAACTTTCTTAAGATAAAAATAAATCCATAAATGTCTTGAACAACATGTAAACAAATACTCAATCATACTAGAGTAAAGTTTTCTATGAGTTTTTAACATAAATTTGTGTTTTAACAAACTCAATTCTTGTTTACACGTGAATAAATTTTCAAAGTTTTGAGAAGTTACTAATCATTAAGATTAGTATGTATAATCTCAAACGATTATGAAATTTCTTATATCTCATCAAAAAGGAATTTTTCTCATTCAAAAGGAATTTCAACTTTCCTAATTCTTCATAAGAAGTGTTTCAGAATATTATACAAATATTTATGAGGAGTTTTAAACTTTTCCTAACAACATGAAAATTATCTCAAGTTTATTACAAGAGATTTCAACACAACTCCTAAGATATACAATTTGTTTTCTTTCTCCACTTAGAAAAAGAACTAAAAGAGATTTAATAGCTACAATTATCTTTTAGTAGCACTGATGTCTATCATATTTTTATTCATATTAGTTAAAATTATTGACTTAAATATACCACAAAATATTTCTATCTACTATGACCAAATAAATTTATCTTAATAAGATTTATCAAATATCAATCTTAACTTCTGCATTAAGTTAAAGAATGTCATTTGTCATAGTATTTTATAAATTGAAATAGTGAGCATATTAATTGTAGAACTAAATGTTTTGATATAATAATTGAAAAATGTTTTGGACTAAATTGAAAAGAATCTAAAATATGCTTTTAGTAAAAAAAAATTGAAATTATGTTTAAGGGTTTTTAAAAAGCTTTGGAACAATTTAAAACACATTTAAAACAGTCAAAACCAAGCTTTTAATGTAACCTTACCGATACGGTATGTAACCATATCAATACCCTTTAGGGTTTTAACTACAGGGATTTTCCAGTAGCCAAAATCCGTACCGATACACTTTGTCGTATCGATACGGTTTGCTTTTAAATAGCCAATGGCTAGTTCACATACCGATACGGTTGTATTGCGTACGAATACGCCCAACTAACCCCAACGGTCAATTTCCCAACGGTCTTTTAAATTGTAGGACCGTACCGATACGCCTACTATGCGTATCGATACACACCAGCTGAAAGTCTCAATGACTATTTCCTCATCGGGACCGTATCGATACGGTTTAAGGAGTATCGATACGCTAAGCTGCAGAACTGCATTTATGGTGGGAAATAAAGGCTCCAACGACTCTAATTCAACCACAACGGTTCTCAACGGTTACAAACTCAATTAAGAGTATAAAAGGGACCTCCAAGCATCAAGAGATGGTTAATGCTTCAATTGTCAACAACATTATGATGAGATATTGTCTTTAGAGCTAAATTGTATATTTCTTGTATAGACAACACTTGTGAGCTTAATTGTCAAATTTTATCAAGTGTATAGGCTTTGGGTGAGTGCTTAGAGTTGCAAACATATACCTATTAGAGGGATTTCTGTTTGCTTTGAATTTCTCTTGTAATAGAGTGTTTGATCAAGCTTTGGGTAGAAAGCTTGATCGTTGTAACGGTTTCCTCCTAAGCCGAGAAAAGGGAACAAAATTCTTAGTGAATTTGGTTGAAATCCTTAGTAGGAAGCTAAGGTAGTTGATGTAGGCTTTGGGTTAGAAAGCCGAACCACTATAAATATTTGTGTTTAAATCTTACATTTTTAGCTTCCTCAAAAACACCCAAAAATCCAATTTTCTCCACACTTGGAAAGCATTTCGGTTGTGACCATCGAGCTCAACAATTGGTATCAGAGCGAGACTCAATTGAAGATGATTAACATCCTATTGAAAAGATCCGAGTGCTCGATACAAGAAGTCAATCAACCGATCAAATGACACAATCCATCGACAAGCCACCATTCTTCGACGAGACCAACTACGGTTATTAGAAGATGAGAATGATGTTCTTTGTCAAATCCAATGACTACAAGCTTTGGGACAGTATTGAGGATGGTCCGTTCATACCACAAAGAAGTAAGGCGGAATGAAGTGCCGACGACCGTAAGAAGATAGAACTTAATTGAAAGGCTTTGCACTTCCTCTTTGTGCACTTAGCCTCAACATCTATGAGAAGATGTCTTCTTGTGAAAGTGCCAAAGAAGTATGGGAAAAACTTGAAGTTACATACGAGGGAACAAACGAAATAAAGGAGACCAAGATCGGGCTCCTCAACCATGAGTATGAGAATATCAAGATGGACCCGAAAGAGGACATTGAGAAAATGTTCCATCGATTCTCAACCATCACCAATGGACTAAAAGGCTATGGAGAAGTCATTCCGGAGGAAAAGCTTGTTCGAAAGCTTATCTACTCCCTTCCTGAGTCATGGGACTCGAAAAAGACCGACATCATCGAAGCTAAAAATCTCAAGATCTTGAAACTTGATGAACTCATGGGGTCACTTCTCACTCACCAAATCATTAAGAAAGACAAAGAAAAAGAGAAGAAGAAGGAAGAGATACGAAAGACGGGGAAGAAGAAGATCATGGAGCTAGACATCAACGCGAGTGTCGTTGCTCTCAAATCCTCCACATGCCATCATGTAGAACTTAGTGAGGAGGAAAGCGAAGATGAAGAGATGACCTATCTTTTCAAGAAATTCACCCGATTTATGAAGAGTGAATTGATGAATTCTAAGCATGAATCGAAGAAGAAGATGAAGGATTCCCACAAGTCCAACAAAAAGGGATCATCTTCAAAGAAAGCATATGTGGCGACATGGAGTGATGAAGAGTCTATCGATGATGAGGTAGCCCACCTATGCTTCATGGCCCTCAATGAGGGGGAGATAACTTCTAACTCATCTAGTTCAAATTCATATTCTTTTGATGAGTTACAAGAAGCCTATGATGAATTGGTTTTTGAATTCAAGGCTTCATTTTCGAAAAACAAAAAAAATAATTTCAAAGTTAAAAATCGAAAATGATTTGCTTTCTAAAACCAATTTAGAGTTTGAAGCAAAAATCAAAGATTTTGAGCTTAAAGTCTTAAGTTTACAAGAATTGCTTCAAATGATTGAAAAGGATCATCAAAAGGATATTGATAATCTTAAGAAAGAAAAAAGATTTATTTTCCAAAGAGCTTTAAAAGAAAAATAGTTTTGGAAAATTAATTTTTTATCAAAGACAATCTAGTGCCCCTATATTTTTAAATGGTAAAGTTTTTAGAAGTATTTGAGTCTCAAAAGGACTAAGTACTTCAACTAAAAAAGATGAAATTGAAAAATGGATTCCTAAAGGGACAAATTTATGTGCAACTAACGTCTATGGATCCAAAGCAACTTGGATACCAAAAATTACTTGATTGTCTTGTTTAGGTGTGATGGAGAGTAATCAACAAGTCCAAATTTGAGGGGGAGCTCCATGCATACAAAGAGAGCACTTGAATAAGGAAAGCTTCACATCCTCCATTGGGTTCAAGTGTGGTAAAATTAGTTGAATGTCTTTTCATTTAGTTTTATTTCTTTTAATTCAATTAGATTAATCATACATGTTGGACTAACATTATTTGATGCTTTGAGTAAGGGGAGCCAATTTTAAAACCAAAAGTTTTTAACTGTGTCATTTTTTACCTCTAAGTTATTTTGAGCCTAGTGTCTTTTTAAATTATTTTTAATATAACAAAAATGGGAGAAATGGTTTGAAAATTTGATTTTTCAAGAGAATAAGGGGGAGCTTTAAATTTCATTCAAATTTTAATCTCTTATTCAAAATTTTAAAATACTAAGGGGGAGAATCCAAACAAATTTTCAAGTTGGTTTTATTATATCAAAAAGGGGGAGATTGTAGAACTAAATGTTTTGATATAATAATTGAAAAATGTTTTGGACTAAATTGAAATGAATTTAAAATATGCTTTTAGTCAAAACAACTTAAAATTATGTTTAAGGGTTTTTAAAAGGCTTTGGAACAATTTAAAACGCATTTAAAACATTCAAAACCAAGCTTTTAATGTAACCGTACCGATACGATATGTAACCGTATCGATACCCTTAGAGTTTTAACTACAATGATTTTCCAGTAGCCAAAACTCGTACCGATACACTTTGCCGTATTGATACAGTGTGCTTTTAAATAGCCAACGGCTAGTTCGTGTATCAATATGGTTGTATTACGTATCGATACGCTCAACTACCCCTAACGGTCAATTTCCCAACAGTCTTTAAAATTGCAGGACCGTACCAATACGCTTACTATGCGTATCGATACGCACCAGTTGAAAGTCTCAATGGCTATTTCCTCATCAGGACCGTATCGATACGGTATGAGGATTGAGGAGTATCGATATGCTAAGATGCAGAACTACATTTATGGTGGGAAATAAAGGCTCCAACGGCTCTAATTCAACTCCCACGGTCCTCAACGACTACAAACTAAATTAAGAGTATAAAAGGGACCTCCAAACATCAAGAGATGGTTAATGCTTCAATTGTCAAAAAAATTATGATGAGAGATTGTCTTTAGAGCTAAATTGTATATTTTTTGTATAGACAACACTTGTGAGCTTAATTGTCAAATTCGATCAAGTGTATAGGTTTTGGGTGAGTGCTTAGAGTTGCAAACATATACCTATTAGAGGGATTTTTAGTTTGCTTTGAATTTCTCTTGTAATATAGTGTTTGATCAAGCTTTGGGTTGAAAGCTTGATCGTTGTAACGGTTTCCTCTTAAGCCGAGAAAAGAGGATGAAATTCTTAGTGAATTTGGTTGAAATCCTTAGTAGGAAGCTAAGGTAGTGGATGTAGGCTTTGGGTTAGAAAGCCGAACCATCTAAATCTTTGTGTTTAAATCTTACATTTTTAGCTTCCTCAAAAACACCCAAAAATCCAATTTTCTCCACACTTGGCAAGCATTTCGGTTGTGACCATCGAGCTCAACATTAATGAATAATGCACGAGGTAGGTATCTAAGAAACAGAAGTGGTGCACTAGGCACATTTAACTACCAAGTCTATCATAGAACCAATCCTACACATGCATATTATGTACTATTACAATATTTTTCAGTAATCCAACAATATTTTGCTCATACTCATTCGTAGAGTTCACCTTAGCATTGTTGGTTATCCATAATAGAAATTATGCAAACAAATCCATAAGTCAATCAGCTTCTTAGCATCCCACTTTATTCATATTTTCTGACAAATCTGGATAGGGTATTGCCAAAGTTCAATATTAGGACATCCCTCTCAATCTATTTTTTTCATTTTCAATATCGAGATTCAAAAACATCATAAAAGAAACTCATCATGGATTCTCAAAGCCATGAAACAATTGTTTGACTTTAATCAAACGTTGTAATTTCCAACTGTTTATTCAACCATTCTCTTATCGATTTTCAAAACCTCAATATTTGAATAAATATGATATTTATTCGTGGGTTTTTTTCCCTCCATCGAATTTTTGCTAGACGTTAAAAAATCGTAACTGTCACAAGGAATTATAAATTCCATTAATCTCATTTAAAAATATTATTAGCACCCATAAAGGCAACTGAATTCGATAAGACAACCGGAAATTTATTCGATAAGGCAACCCAAAATTTAACCGTCTCCACCATCTCAAAACACAATTCATGCAACCACGTCACATTCACACTAAGGATTTATGGTGTGCATATCCCTGAGAAGAGCTTTTTATAAATCTGAATTTGCTTTAAACTTCAAACACCTTTCGATAGTAGTAAAATTTGATTCTAAATTGTAGGAAATAATAATTGTTGAATGAAACCGTTAGCACCGATTGAATGTAATAAAGCAATCGAAAGAGATAGAACCATTTGTTGTGTCGTGGTATGTCCATTGCCTTATAATCCATTTCGCCTTGATTGATGTAACCACTTCACTGAACGATGCCCCCAAGGTTAACACAACGCCTTCAAAATTCGTACACACGAATCTTGAAGTTGGACATGTGGTATTACCCCTCTCTTCTCGATAGCATAAAACACATGAAAGTGTTCTTGAGATACACTAAAAGTGAATATGAAGCAATTTATTTATAGGCTGAAAGTTGGGAGTAAAACCGACAAATCATTCACAACAATAATGACAAACAAATTAATTTGTTTGTAATTTTCATATAAAATAAGATTTAAATCATGTAACTGTCATATTAAATATAAAATAAATGAGTGGATTAAATCATGTAATTGTCATCTTAAATCTGTAGTAAATGGGTGAAAAACCTTCAAAATTTAATCTACCAGCATTTCTAACAACCATTTGATTAACGTTCCTTTGCTATTAGCCTGCGTTTCACTCAAAACACTATAGAAATCTTCCTCATGGTGTTGATTGGTCTAGCCTGTTATGACATTTTTCTACATCTCTCGATATCAGGTTTTTTTAGGGGAGATTGATGTCTTGCGATGATTCAATTTTCTGACCTATGGTTGAGTGTTTGGTATATGAACTACACTCAATTTAAAATATAGTAAACTATTAAGGACTAATCATGTTATTATACCTTAATTAATTGAATAATTTTTTCCAAAAAATGTAACATGTCGATTTTTGATTTGTCCGTACATGCCATATCAGATTCTATGACATAAGTGACCAAAGTTATTGACTTCACGTATGAAATTGAGGAAAAAATAATTTATATGAAATTGATGAATTGGATATTAGTTCATATATCAAACACACAATTAACCTATTTTTAGTTTACTTTATTGCACAAATGTATTGATAGAACATTATTGGTGGACAAAGATATCTTAAAATTATTTTGTTTAGAGCAAAATCCTTTGAATATATATATATATTAAATATTTTGGTAGTTAATATTCATAGACAAATATTTATGAAATATAAATTGTAAAACCCATGTTTGATTTTGATATAACAATGTATGTTAAGGATAAAATTGAAAACTTGAAATAGTTTTTTAAGTCCCTCAAAAGATTTTAAATCATCAAGGCTTGAATCTGATTTGAAAGACTCAAACTCCAAATATTTTCTTAGTGTTCCAAGGCCAAACTATTGAAAAACGTTCAGGCGTATCGATACGCTTCCAGCCGTATTGATACATTTTTTACAAGTTTGGCTACTAGAGAAACGCGTTTTGATACGCCCTTCACCGTATCGAAACAAATTGCATCTGTATCGATACGCTCTCTCTGTAAAACTAAAGGAGTTTGAATAGCGTACCGATACGGTTTCACCCATATCGATACGAATTTAATGGAATTTTATATTCGAAAGCTTTTAATGTTTTTGACCATTGGTGTCAGTTGTTAGGTAACCAAAATTTAAAGTGGTGGTTGTCCCGTACCGATACGTCCTTTGCCGTATCGATACGGAACTTCCAGTGAGCTCTGTGAAATTAATTGCATCGATATAGATGTTCCCCGTATCGAAACAGTCCCTATCCAGTACCGATACGCTTACACGCGTATCGATACGCCCTCTTGTTATTGTGCAACAACTCTTTCTGTTTTGAGACAGGTATTGATACGGGTCCTCGTGTACCGATGCGATAAGCTGCAGAAGTGCATTTATGGTAGAAAGAGAGAGTCCCAATAGCTATATTCAATATCATAACCACCCAAACGGCTAGAATTAATAGAGAAGATATAAATTGAAGCCAATTGAAGACTCGCAACAACGATTGCATCAAAAAGAAACATCCTTACCAAAAATCTAAGCTCAAAGTGCCTATTTTCCTATTTCTTGTAAAACCCCAAATTGTGTTGTATTCAAATCTGAGTTGAGTGATTGTACTTAAAGGGCAATCTTGTATTGAGAGATATCTTTCTTGCCTTAATTTCTTCTTTGTACTATTGTGAGGGTTTAGTCAAATTTTGGGTAAAAAATTTGACCGGTATTGTAAAGGTTACCTCCTAAGCCTTGAAAAGGGGAAGAGCAATTAGTGGATTGTTGAAAAATCCTTAGTGGTAGCTAAAGTAGTGGATGTAGAGTTCATTTGGAGCTTGAACCACTCTAAAATTCCTTGTCCTTCATTTTTAGTCATTCTATTTTCTCCAACAATTTTTAAAAACCCAATTCACCTCTCTTGGCTTTGATCAATCCATTGATCCACTCAACAATTGATATCAGAGCCTACCTCTTTGGAGGATTAACAACCACAAGAGAAGTTCCTAGGAAGAGTGTGATCAACTACTAAAGCAAGCCATAGCATCTACCTCCGGGTCAAGCATGTACGTGTCTACATCAACCACCAAACAGTCTTTCTTCAACGGTAATAACTACCCTTTTTTGAAGAACCGAATGCGTCTTTTCATTAAATCCAATGACTATCTTGTTTGGGATGTCATCAAAGATGATCCCACTATTTCGATGAAGAGAGACGACGAAGGAAGATTTGTGCCAAAAAGGAAGAATGAGATGAGTGAAGAAGAGAGAAAGAAAATTCAAATCAACGACAAAGCTCTTCACATGTTGTTTTCCTCTTTCGGTCCCGATTTCTACTCTTAGGTTTCCTCCATTGAAAGTGCTAAGGAAGTGTGAGATACACTTGAGACTACTTATAAAGAAACAAGTGATGTGAAGGAGACAAAGATTGGAATTCTCAATCTTAGCTATGAGAATTTCAAAATGGAGCCCGACGAAACCATGTCAAAGATGTTCGATCGTTTCTAAACAATCGTCAATTGGCTAAAGGGTTTTGGAGAGATAATCCCGGAAGACAAACTAGTCCGGAAGCTACTCTACTCACTTCCCGAGTCTTGGGATGGGAAGAGAACCGCCATCATTGAGGCAAAGAATTTGAAGAAACTTAAACTTGATGAGCTAGTTGGTTCTCTTCTAACTCATGAGATCATGAAGCAAGGAAGGGAAGATGAAAGGAAGAAGGAAGAAAAAAGAGTGGAGAAGCTTGAGGTCGACAAGAAGAAAAATCTAGAAGTGGCTCTTAAAGCTTCTCTACATGAGGAGAGAACTTCTAGTGAGAAGGAAGACCTAGAAGAATTGGCGATGATAGCCAAAAGGTTCTCACGGTTTATGAGGTCCAACCGAGGAAGAAAGATTCAAAGAAAAATGGACTTCAAAACCAAAAACAAAGAAGAATAAAGGGATCAAATAATTTTCTTTGAGTGCAAAAAGCTGGGTCATATTCGTTCAGAGTGCCCTCAACTCAATAAGAAGGGCTTTGAGAAGAAGAAGAAGCTCAAAGCCAAGCTTGCTACTTGGAGTGATGAGGAGTCATCCAAGGATGATGAACACGAAGTGGCCAACCTTTGCCTCATGGCTCTTGAGGGGGATTCCTCCATGGTAACCTCTAACTCATCTTCATTTGATTTTACATTTGATGAATTGCATGATGCTTATGATGAGTTACAAGAGGTTTATGATGAGTTAGTTGAGAAGTATAAGGAGTCGATTCTAAAAAATAGAAAAATTATTTCGGAATTAAATGCTAAAAATGACTCATTTTCTCAAGCTAACTTAAAATTTGAGAAAAAGATCTTAGGTTTACAAGATTAACTTAAATTCTTTCAAGATGAAAATGTAGACTTAAACAATCTTATTTCTCAATGAAATAGTGAACACCAAAAGGTGTTAAATGAGCTTAATAAGCTTAAGAAATATTTCAATAGTGTTGGTAATGTAAAAAATGAAATAGGTGAATCATCTGGATCAAACCAACCTAAAAGAAAGAACAATAACTACAAACAAAGTGGCTTCCATAGGCATAATAGGCTTAAAAGAATTAGAAGTGTATGGGTTCCTAAGGAACTTGTCAAGTCTAATAATATTGCTGCCATGTCACCTTGGATTCCTAAGGGAACCAAGCTTTTGGGAGCTAACACTCGTGGACCCAAAATGATTTGGGTACCAAAAATCAAAGCTTAATATCTTTGTTTGTAGGGGGAGCATTGCTACAAGGCCAAAGCACAAAGCCAAAACTCATGGTACCTTGATAGTGGATGCTTGAGGCACATGATCAGAGACAAGAGTCGATTCATGGACTTAAAGCCAAAAAGTGGAAGAGTAGTGACATTTGGTGACAACTCCAAAGGCCATATTAAAGGTATTGGATCCATATATAATCACTATACTATTCTCATTGAAAATGTTTTACATGTCGATGGTCTAAAACACAATTTATTGAGCATTAGTCAATTGTGTGATAAAAGATTTAATGTCTTGTTTGATAAAAATGGGTGCAAAATTGTTGACATGAAATCAAATAATATAATGCTCATTGGTCATCACATAGGTAATATATACATGGTGCATTTAGATGACATTCATACATCCCATGCATGTTTTGTTGCACAAAATGAAAATGATGCATGGCTATGGCATATGAAACTAGGACATGCTAGCATTAGTGTTTTAGAAAAATTAGTTTCCCTAAATCTAGTTAGAGGTTTACCTAAGATCAAGTTTTCAATTGATAAAATATGTGATGCATGCTCTAAGGGTAAACAACATAGATCATCCTTTAAATCCATTAATGATGTTTCTACAAGTAGGTGTTTACAACTAATTCATATGGATTTATTTGGGCCTATTAGAACTATGAGCTTGGGTGGTAAATCATATGCATTTGTACTTGTTGATAACTATTCTAGATTTACTTGGGTTCTATTCTTAAGTACTAAAGATGAGGCTTTAGAAAAATTCATCACATTTTCAAAATTAACACAAAATGATCTTGAACTTAAAATTTCTCATATTAAAAGTGATCATGGAACTGAATTTCAAAATCTAGGTTTTGAAGAGTTTTTAAATGAAAATGGTATTAGCCACAATTTTCCGGCTCCTCGAACTCCTCAACAAAATGGGGTAGTTGAGAGGAAAAATAGGACTTTACAAGAAATGACTAGAACCATGCTTTGTGAAAACAATTTACCTAAATATTTTTGGGCGGAAACCACAAACACCGCTTGCTACATTGTAAATCGAGTAATGATTAGGCCAATTTTGAAGAAAACACCATATGAGATTTTAAAATCTAAAAAGCCTAATATTAGCTATTTTCATCCATTTGGTTGCAAGTGTTTTGTTTTAAATAATGGAAAAGACAACTTAGGAAAATTTGATGCTAAAAGTGATGAAGCTATTTTCTTAGGGTATTCTTTAACCTCTAAAGCCTACCGTGTATTTAATAAGAGAACTTTAGTAGTAAAAGAATCTATTCATGTTGTATTCGATGATAACCTCCTTCCGAGGAAGGAATCTTGTGATGATGATGATGTAGGAATCCTTGATGCCTTTGATGGAGGACAAACTTCAAAATAGGATGAGATTCCAACTAAAGATGAGGATGCACAAGATCCACATCTTGAAGCCTTGAAGGACTTGGCTCTTGAGGAAAAGGAAGTGAGCTACCCAAGGGAGTACAACTATGTCAAAGGTGGTGAAATCTTGGGTGATTCATCCAAGGGGGTACCTACTAGATCTTCTCTTAAACTCATGAACCATGTTGCTTTTATCTCATGCATAGAGCCTAAGAACATTAAAGAAACATTAAAAGATGATTTTTGGATTATGGCTATGCAAGAAGAGTTAAATCAATCTGAGAGAAGTAATGTATGGACATTAGTTGAAAGGCCTAGTAATCAATCTACTATAGGAACTAAATGTGTATTTAGGAATAAACTAGATGAGAGTGGTAACATTGTGAGAAACAAAGCTAGATTAGTTGCTCAAGGTTACACTCAAGAAGAGAGAATTGATTTTGATGAAACCTATGCACCCGTAGCTAGAATGGAAGCTATTAGGATGTTGTTTGCATATGCATGCTATCATGATTTCAAGCCTTTTCAAATGGATGTTAAAAGCACATTTTTAAATGGTTTTATAAATGAAGAAGTGTATGTGGTAAACCACCGGGTTTTGAAGATTCAAAATTTCCAAATCATGTTTTCAAACTAACCAAAGCACTCTATGGTTTAAAACAAGCTCCTGAAGCTTGGTATGAAAGGCTTTCAAACTTTTTGATTGAAAATGGTTTTGAAAAAGGTAAGGTGGACACTACACTTTTCATAAAAAATGTATAAAAATGACATCTTAGTAGTACAAATATATGTTGATGATATTATTTTTGGATCTACTAATGAGTGTCATTGCAAGGAGTTTGCTAAGTTAATGCAAGGTGAATTTGAGATGAGCATGATAGGGGAGCTCTCATTCTTTTTGGGACTCCAAATCAAGCAAAGGAAGGATGACACCTTCATCAATCAAGCAAAGTACGTGAAAGATATGCTCAAGAAGTTTGGCTTGGAGCAAGCAAAGCCTCAAGCTACACCAATGTGCTCATCTACAAAGCTTGACAAAGATAAAGGAGGTAAGTGTGTTGACTCTAAGCTTTATTGCTCTATGATTGGATCCTTGCTTTACCCTACCGCAAGTAGACCATGTATATTGTTTAGTGTTTTCTAGGTTTCAAGCTAGTCCTAGAGAGTCTCACCTTGTAGCCGTTAAAAGAATCTTTAGGTACCTAAGAGATACCCCTTGTCTAGGTCTTTGGTACCCTAGAGACTCAACCTTCAACCTTCATGCTTATTCGGATGCGGATTATGGCGGTTGTAAAATCTATAGGAAGAGTACTTCGGAAACATGTCAATTCTTAGGTAGTATGCTCATATCTTGGTTCTCTAAGAAACAAAATAGAGTAGCTCTATCTACCACCGAAGCCGAGTACATATCCTTAGGGAGTTGTTGTGCTCAACTCATTTGGATGAAGCAACACTCTTAGATTATGGTATTAAAATTGAAACCATACCCCTTAAGTGTGACAACACTAGTATCATATGCTTAACTAAAAATCCCATCCAACACTCTAGAACCAAACATATAGAAATAAGACATCATTTCATTAGAGATCATGTCCTTAAGGAAGATGTTGTTATAGAGTACGTTGACACCTTGAACCAACTAGCGAACATTTTTACTAAACCTCTAGACAAAGAGTGTTTATGGTCCCTTAGGAGAGAGTTAGGTCTAACTAGCCTTCCTTGACCCTTTAGGACTCTTTTTGAGGTTAAAATTGCTTGAATTTGTGAAATTGCATGTTTATGTGTTGTTGATCTTGAAAATATCCATGCTTTTAGCTAGGGGGAGTATGCTTCTGTTAAAATATGCTTAGAACTGCTCATTCATCAATTGCGCTTATTTAGGAGGTGTTAAAATCGAGCCTTTGGTTGTTCTTAAAGCCTAAAATGCATTTCTGGGCATAGAGTATCGATACGGCCTTCTGCGTATCGATACGAGTACTGTATTAGCCTTCCAGACTGCATTTTGCCTAAAACGGGTATCAATACGGTTAAACCCATTTCGATATGAGCTAAAAGCGTTTCATTACTAGCTAAAAGCGTTTCGATACGGATAACATCCGTATTGATACGAACCTTCGACGAGCGTTTCAAGGGAATTACGATTTTACCCCCGTATCAATACACCCTCAGGCGTATCGATACGCGATTGCGTAGACAGCTTCTTTATGGCATTTAAAGAGTTTTACTTTTACCAAAATTGAATTTTCAAAACCCTAGCCATTTTTCACTCTATAAAAAGCCTCTCAATCCCTTATATTTTCACACCACAACTCAAAATCTCTTGAGGGTTTTCAGCATCAAGCAAAGCTTTTCATCAATTTGGTGCAAAGTTCTTCTCCCATTCCTCTCTATCAATATCAAGGTATAAATCTCTTTTTTTTTTCTTTTTTTATTTGATTTTCTTTTTAAATTTCCTTTTGTTTTGTTCTGTTTTCTCAAAAACAAACTTTTTGTTTTTGTTTTGTTTCTCAATTTTTTTAACAAAAACCTTGATTATTGATTTTCAATGGGTTAAATGAGAAAGTTAATGCATACACTGTTTTGATCTATTTCTCTAGTCAATGGCACCTAAAAAGAGAGCGCGTACTAGTAAAGTCGGTGAAGGTTCTAGTGCCGGAGATGACACTTGCCCGAACCTCACTCTTATCTATCAACAATGCTTCAAGACCTCCGAAGATCTCACCTATTTTCGACAATTTCAAAACTACAAAATCCGTCTGGAGAGGGTAATTTCCGTTCCTTTTTTCAACTCGGAGCGCTTCAAATTTGTTTACTTACCTTTGCTCCAAGAATGGAAATTTATGGATTTCATTCAATTTCCCGGCTTTTTCTATCGCAATTTGGTTTTGATTTTCTATGCTAATGCCAAGTGTGTTGCCAATCAAGCGGGTGTTGTTACGGCTGTTAATTCTTATCTAATGGGTAAAAAGATCACCATCAATGTTCAATCTATTTGTGATGTGTTCAAGTTAGAGGATGAGGGTCTTGATGATGAGAATTCTCTTGGCCGTGTCTTGGGAGGTTCTGTGACGACTCTTAATGCTCAAGATCGAATCCTTCATTTGATGGTTTCTTGGTAGTTTAGGCTTTCGGGAGGCAAGCATTCCACTATCCGCCAAGTTGACGATTTTTGGATTCAGTGCTTCCGTGAAAGAAAACAACCAAACCTTGCTCGGATTATGTTTGCGGAGATTGTCTATCTCGTGCAACATCGCCACACTACTCTTGTCACTTCATTAACTTATGGAACGACCTTGAGTTATTTCTTCACCCAAAAGGAGATAGATTGTTCTCACGACTACCCGACTCCCCTCACCGATCCTATTAATGAAAGATCTCTTTCAAGGGGAAAGTTCATGTACTTCAATGGTAGTTGGCTTCGTCTCTCCGAGCTCCCTAGCAATGCTATTCCGGAAGAAATTGCTAATCCTCAAGCCGCTCAAGCTCCTTAAGCTCCTCCTCCACCTTTCTTGGATGCCCTCATGACCTTTCTCAACGAGCAATTCACGGGCTTGTGCATGGGAATTGCTTCCATTGATCAAGCGATGAATTCGAGGTTTGCCGCTATTGATACACGTTTTACAAGCCTTGAAGATCGTGTGAAGAATGTGGAGACGCGTCTCACTTCTCTTGAAGGCAGTCACAACTCGATGAACATATCTCTTACCTCTTTTCATGACGAGTGGCGTCAATCTCGAAGGAATGATGATGCACATGATGAGGACGATGAATATGGCGATGGAAAAGCGTAGTAGTTCATCTTTGCATATCATTCATGTCATTTAGGATATCTATTTATGCACTTTGGATTATGTTTTTAGGACTAAGTTTGTATTCTAAAACATATGTTTTGTTTTTTTGCTATTTGGATTTTATGTTGATGTTATCTTTATTTTGAACTTAATGGTTATCTAGATTATGTTGCTTGGTTATTATTTATCCCTTTTGCCTATGTTTATCTATGTCTCCATCTTTTTTTGATCTAACAAAAAGGGGGATAGGGAACAAGCTCATACTTAAAATTTACGTAGCTAATATTAAGGGGGAGTTATTTTTGCAAAGCTTTTCAAAAGTGTCAAAAATTTCAAGTTTTGGTTTTGTTATATCAAAAAGGGGGAGATTGTAAAACCTATGTTTGATTTTGATATAACAATGTATGTTAAGGATTAAATTGAAAACTTGAAATAGTTTTTTAAGTCCCTCAAAAGATTTTAAATCATCAAGGATTTAATCTGATTTGAAAAACTCAAACTCCAAATATTTTCTAAGTGTTCCAAGGCCAAACTATTGAAAAACGTTCAGGCGTATCGGTACGCTTCCAGCTGTATCGATACCTTTTTTACAAATTTGGCTACTGGAGAAACGCGTTTCGATACGCCCCTCACCGTATCGAAACATATTGCATCTGTATCGATACGCTCTCTCTGTAAATCTAAAGGAGTTTGAATAGTGTACCGATACGGTTTCACCCATATCGTACGGATTTAATGGAATTTTAAATTTGAAAGCTTTTAATGTTTTTAACAGTTGGTGTCAGTTGTTAGGTAACCGAAATTTAAAGTGGTGGTTGTCCCGTACCGATACGCCCTTTGCCGTATCGATACGGAAACTTCCAGTGAGCTCTGTGAAATTAATTGCATCGATATATATGTTCCCCGTATCGAAACAGTCCCTATCCCGTACCGATGCGCTTACACACGTATCGATACACCCTCTTTTTATTATGCAACGACTCTTTCTGTTTTGAGACAAGTATTGATACGAGTCCTCGTGTACCGATACAATAAGCTGTAGAAGTGCTTTTATGGTGGAAAGAGAGGGTCCCAACAGCTATATTCAATACCCTAACAACCCAAACGGCTAAAATTAATAGAGAAAGTATAAATTGAAGCCAATTGAAGACTAGCAACAACGATTGCATCAAAAAGAAACATCCTTACCTAAAATCCAAGCTCAAAGTGCCTATTTTCCTATCTCTTGTAAAACCCCAAATTATGTTGTATTCAATTCTAATCTTGTATTCAAATTTGGGTTGAGTGATTGTACTTAAAGGGGCAATCTTGTATTGAGAGATATCTTTCTTGCCTTAATTTCTTCTTTGTACTATTGTGAGAGTTTGGTCATATTTTGGGTAGAAAATTTGACCGGTATTGTAAAGGTTACCTCCTAAGCCTTGAAAAGGGGAAGAGCAATTAATGGATTGTTGGAAAATCCTTAGTGGTAGCTAAGGTAGTGGATGTGGAGTTCATTTGGAACTTGAACCACTCTAAAATTACTTGTCCTTCATTTTTAGCCATTCTATTTTCTCCAACAATTTTTAAAAACCCAATTCACCCCTCTTGGCTTTGATCAATCCATTGATCCACTCAACATAAATCCTCTACCTTTTTAATGACCCTATTTATGCCACACACTAAAATTTAGGTTTAGGGTTTAAGGTTAAAGGTTAGGGTTTATGGAGTTCTATTAACATTTTTTTGAATTTATATAATCATTATTAAATTGTTAACCTCAACCGATTAAGAATCCTATTCGAATATTTAATACTTAAATTGACTTATATAATTTCATTTTTCTCTTCTAATTTTAGCAGAGAATTTACCTAAATATTGTTCCTAAGTTTTCCCCCACAAATATGGCACAAGCCAAATTATTTTAAAAAATATTGCACCTTCTACATTAACTTAAAAAATGACACTAGCTGATTCCGTCTATGAACAATAATTTCCTTATTTCAAATAAAAAAATTGAAAGTTGAAACCAGCAGCCTTCGTCTTCAAATAGTGGCTATAGTGTCACGTGGCATGCTAATAAAGTGAGTGGGACGGTTCAAAGATGGTAGCAAATGGCTCCAACTTCAAATAGTGCTCACATCACATGTGTTTTAGCCGGTGCAACTTTGGCATGCATAGGGTTGGCATGCACCAAAGGAAATAATAGGTTGGGTGGGGAGGTGGTTGTAAAATAAATAATTTGGTTGGGGTATTGATGGGATGAGTGATTTGAATTTTTTAAGTTAAATAGGGGATGAAGTGGGGAAAAAACTTGAAATTTTAGTTGGGAAGAAAAAATACAGTAAGTATGAGTTTGGTTTTTAAATTTAGTAATATGATTTTGTTTTTAAATTGTATTTCATACCTATTATTGTTATAATTTTGTAAGAAAGTTGAAGAAGAGGAAGAAAGATTTAAAGTAAGTTTAATTTGAAGAAGAGGAAGAAAAATTAAAAGTTAAGTTTTGTGAGATTTGTTTGAGAAAATTTCAATGTAGTGATTTTTTGTTAAATTTGTAGAAAAATAGAAGTAGAGAAAGAAACATTTGAAATAAGTTTGGTAAAATTTTGTAACACCCCTAAACTAGGCCCAAAAGAATGTTACTACTTTTGCGTTCTAAGAAGCTATTCTATTATGTAATATGGTAGTTAATTTGAAGGGATATGACCAAAATGAATAGATTCAAAGAAGAAATGCTTAGGGACCAACTTAAATGACAGTGGATGGGCATTGGTTTGCCTCATAATAAGTTAGAAAGAAGCATGATAAGAAGGGTTAAATTTTAAGATTGGGAGATGCATTTGATTATTAATAAAGTGACTAATGTAAAACCTAACTTGATTTTGATATAACAAAGTGTCTAAGGACCATTTTGTAAAAGTAAATAAATTTTTAAGTATTTCAAAGTCTCACAAATTGACAAGTAAATTTTAAAAAAATATTTTTAAGTTAAATAAATTACTTCAAGAAAATTTTTTTCTAAGTGTTATAGCCCAAAAACCTGTTTGTACGCCAAGGCGTATCGATACGCTATAGTCGTATCGATACGATTTTTAGGTTCTGGAATTTTAATCGAAAAAAGCGTACCGATACAATTTCACCCGTATCGATACTGTATTTTACCCGAACTTAACTTTAAGGCATATCGTACCGATACGTGAAGTCCCCATATCGATACAGTTTGATCTGATTCGATAAATCTTTGCATTTAAAGTTTTTGATCGTTGCTTGTCAGTTATGATTATAGCAAAATTCAAACGGTCGTTAGACCGTATTGATACATCCATATAGTGTATCGATACACTTTTTACAAAAGTTTTCCTCAGGATTCTAGTGAGCAAAATTCGTATCGATACTGTCATAGAGTATCGATACGCCCATGTTTTTACACTATACCCATACCGATACGCCCTTATAGTGTATCGATACGACCTCTTAAATGTACACAATGACTCTTTTTGTTTTGAGACAGGTATCGATACAGTTGTTCGAGTATCGATACAGTAGGTTGCAGAAGTGCATTTATTGCGAGTAAAATGAAGCCCAATGGCTCAATTGATGATCTCAACTGCCAGAACGACTAGAAATCAATGCAAGGGTATATAAACAAGCCTCAAAAGCTACAACAACAACAACAACAACAACAACTATTGAACTTAATTGAAACAATCCAAACTCAAATCCATACCTTTGAGCTATTAAAGTCAAACCCTTGTACCCAATTGAATGATTTTCAATTGTATTCATCTTTTATAAATTTGAGTTAAGTGAACTTGTAATTTGGGGCAAATATTCCACCTTGTGAGATTTATCTTTCATTTGTCAACAATCTTTGTATTTGAGAGAATCTTGGATAATCTTTGGGTAGAAAGATTAACTGATTGTAAGGTTTCCTCCTAATCCAAGAAAAGGGGACAAATTTCTAGTGAAATTGGTTGAAAATCCTTAATGGGAGCTAAGGTAGTGGATGTAGAGCTTGTTCTAAGCTTGAACCACTATAAATTGCCTTGTTTTTATTTTCTACATTTTCAATTTTCTCCTTCATTTTTAAAAAGCCAATTCACCCTCTCTGGGCCATTTTTGATTCAATTGACCCACTTAACAATTGGTATCAGACCCTAAATCTTTGAGAGACTCACATACACAAGAGAAGACCATAGAAGAAGATCAATCAACCTTCGAATCAAGCCATGGCATCTACCTCCGGCCAAAACTTCCTCGAGTCATAATCGATCACTAAGCCGCCATTTTTCAATGAGGATAACTATCCCTATTGGATAAATAGAATGAGGCTCTTCATCAAGTCTAATGACTATGTCTTTTGGGATATAGTGGAAGATGAGCCAACAATTCCGATGAAGAGAGATAAAAAAGGCTAGTTTCGAAAACAAGAGTGGAAATGACCGATGAAGATTAAAAAAGACTTCAAGTGAATGACAAGGCTCTTCACATCATCTTTTGTGCACTTGGATCCGATATGTATACAAAGATTTCATCTTGCACAAGTGCAAAGGAAGTTTGGGACATGCTAAAGACCACCTACGAGGGCACCAACGATGTAAAGGATAGCAAGATTGGGATCCTTAATTTGAGCTATGAGAACTTCAAGATGGAGCCGTATGAGAGCGTCTCTAAGATGTTTGATAGGTTCTTTGTCATTGTAAACGGTCTCAAGGGCTTCGATGAGATCATTCCCGAAGATAAGCTAGTCTGAAAGCTTCTTTACTCTCTTCCCGAATTATGGGATGAGAAGAGAATCGCAATCATCAAGGCCAAGAACTTGAAGACTCTGAAGCTTGATGAGTTGGTGGGATCTCTCCTTACTCATGAGATCAGAAGCAAGGAAGGGAAGGAAAAAAAAGAGAGAAGAGTGGAGAAGCAAAAGGTAGAGAAGAAGAAGCAAAGAATTGCTCTCAAGGCATCTCAAGAGAAAAGCAATTCTAGTGAGGATGAGTTTGAGGAATTGACTATGATAGCCAAGAGATTCTCTCGGTTCATGAAGTCCAATCGAGGAAGAAAGTTCCAAAGGAGAAAGGACTTCAAGAACAAGAACAAAGAAGAGGAAAGGTATTAACTCATTTGTTATGAGTGTAAAAAGCCAAGGCACATAAGATCAGATTGCCCTTAACTCAAGAAAAATGGGTTCGATAAGAAGAAAAAGCAAAAAGCTCATGTTGCCACTTGAAGTGATGAAGAATCATCATCTGATGAAGAGGAGCATGAAGTGGCTAATCTTTGCCTCATGGCTATTGATGATGATCCTAAGGTAAACTCTAACTCATCTACTTTCGATTTTACATTTGATGAACTACAAGATGCATATGATGAGTTGCAAGAGGTTTATGATGAGTTGGCTGAAAAGTACAAGGAATCGGTTTTGAAAAACAAGAAAATGATTTCCGATTTGAAAAACCAAAACGATTCCCTTTCCAAAACCAACTTAGAACTCGAAGAGAAGATTGTTGTTTTACAAGATGATTTAAAGTATTTTCAAAATGAAAATGTTGATTTAAACAATCTTCTTTCAAAAGTTCATGATGATCGCCACAAAGTGGTGAATGAGCTTAAGTCTTCTCTTAATGTAGTTGGGAAACAAGATTTTGAAAAAGCAAGTTCTTCAAAACCCAACTATGTAAAGAGGAACTTTAATGGCTAAAAACAAAGAAGCTCTCAAAGGAACCCTAAAGGTAAAAGGATTAGAAATGTATGAGTTCCTAAGGAACTAGTAGTTTCTAATAATATTAATGATATTGCTTCTTGGATTCCTAAGGGAACCAAGTATTTGGGAGCTAACTCACATGGACCCAAAATGATTTGGGTACCAAAAATCAAGAACTAATCTTTGTTTGTAGGGGGCATTGCTACAAGGCCAAAGCTTCAAGTCAAAACACTTGGTACCTTGATAGTGGATGTTCAAGATACATGACTGACGACAAGAGTAGATTCATGGAGCTAAAGCCAAATAGTGGCGGAATGGTGACATTTGGTGACAACTCCAAAGGCCATATTGAGGGTATTGGTTCCATTGGTAATCTCTCATCTATTCTCATTGAAGATGCTTTATATGTCAATGGTCTAAAGCATAACTTGTTGAGCATTAGTCAATTATGTGATAAAGGTTTTAATGTTCTTTTTGATTTAAATGGTTGCAAAATTGTGGACATTAAAACAAACAAGATAATGCTCATTGGTCATCACATAGGTAATATATACATGGTGCATCTATATGACATTCATACATCACATGCATGTTTGATTGCTCAAAATGAAAATGATGCATGGTTATGGCATAGGAAACTTGAACATGTTAGCATAAGTGTTTTAGAGAAATTGGTTTCCCAGAATCTAGTTAGAAGTTTACCTAAGCTAAAATTCTCTTTAGATAAAAGTTGTAATGCTTGTGCTAAAGGTAAATAAAAACGAACTTTATTTAAATCCATTAATGACATTTCAACTAGTAGAGTTTTACAATTGATCCATATGGATCTCTTTGGGCCTAATAGGACAACTAGCTTGGGTGGAAAATCATATGCTTATGTTTTAGTTGATGATTTCTTTAGATACACTTGGGTTCTCTTTTTAAGTACAAAAGATGAGACTTTTAGAAAAATTCATCACATTTTAAAAAGTTACTCAAAACAACCTTGGTTAAAACATAACTCATATTAGGAGTGACCATGGAACGAAATTTCAAAATCTAGGTTTTGAAAATTTCGTAACTCAAATGGTATTAGCCATAATTTTTCCGCACCTTGCACTCCCCAACAAAATGGGGTAATTGAGAGGAAAATTCAAACTTTAGAAGAAATGACTAGAATCATGCTTCGTGAAAATAATTTACCTAAGTATTTTTGGGCGGAAGCCACAAACACCTCTTGTTATATTATAAATTGTGTAATGATTAGGCCAATTTTAAAGAAAACTCCTTATGAGACTTTAAAGTTAAAAAGCCTAACATTAGCTATTTTATCCTTTTGGATGCAAGTGTTTTGTTTTAAAAAATGGAAAAGATCATTTAGGTAAATTTGATGCAAAAAGTGATGAAACTATTTTCTTAGGATACTCTTTAAACTCTAAAGTCTATCGAGTGTTTAAAAAAAGAATTTTAGTTGTAGAAGAGTCTATTCATGTGGTTTTTGATGATAACCTCCTTCCGAGGAAGGATTCTTGTGATGATGATGATGTAGGGATCAGTGAAGCCAAAGATGGTGGGCAATCATCAAAGGTGGATGAGGTTTCAACTAAAGAAGAAGAAGTCCAAGATCCTCCCATAGAATCCTTGAAGGACATGAATCTTATTGAAAAGGAAGTGAGCTAGTCGAGGGAACTCAACTATGTCAAAAATGGTGAAATCTTGGGTGATCCATCCAAGGGGGTAACCACTAGATCCTCTCTTAGGTTGCTGAATAATGTTGCATTTATATCATGCATTGAGCCTAAAAATATTAAAGAAGCATTAAAATAAGATTTTTTGGATATTAGTCATGCAAGAAGAACTTAATCAATTTGAGAGGAGTAAAGTTTGGACATTAGTTGATAGGCCTAGTAATAAGTCTACTATAGGAACTAAATGGGTATTTAGAAACAAACTAGATGCGAATGGTAACATAGTAAGGAACAAGGCTAGACTTGTTTCTCAAGGTTATACTCAAGAAAAGGGAATCAATTTTGATGAAACTTATACACACATAACTAGAATGGAAGCAATTACGATGCTTCTTGCATTTGCATGTTATCCCGATTTCAAGCTTTTTCAAATGGATGTTAAAAGAGCATTTTTGAATGACTTTATTAATGAAGAAGTGTATGTTGAACAACCACCCGATTTTGAATATCTAATTTACCCAAACCATGTTTTAAATTAACTAAAACTTTATATGGTTTGAAACAAGTTCTTAGAGCTTGGTATGAAAGACTTTCAAATTTTTTGGTTGAAAAAGGTTTTGAAAAAGGGAAGGTGGACACTACACTTTTCATTAAAAGAAATGACAATGACATCTTAGTAGTATAAATTTATGTTGATGATATTATATTTGGTTCTACTAATGAATTTTATTGCCAAGAATTCATTAAGTTAATGTAAGGCGAGTTTGAGATGAGCATGATGGGGGAGCTTTCATTCTTCTTGGGGCTCCAAATCAAGCAAAGGAAGGATGACATCTTCATCAATCAAGCTAAGTACATCAAGGATATGCTCAAGAAGTTTGGCTTGGAGAATGTGAAGCCTCAAGCCACTCCAATGAGCTCATCAATTAAGCTTGACAATGATAAAGAAGGTAAGTGTATTGATTCTATGCTTTATCGTTCAATGATTGGCTCTTTGCTTTACCTTACCGCAAGTAGACCCGATATCATATTTAGTATTTTCTTATGTGCTAGGTTTCAAGCTAGCCCTAGAGAATCACACCTTGTAGCCATTAAAAGAATCTTTAGATACCTTAGAGACACACCTTGTTTAAGCCTTTGGTATACTAGAGGCTCTTCATTTAGCTTACATGCTTATTCTAAGGCGGATTATGGGGGTTGTAAGATAGATAGGAAAAGTACCTTCGGCACTTGCCAATTCCTAGGTAGTATGCTCATATCTTGGTTCTCTAAGAAACAGAATAGTGTAGCCTTATCTACCACCGAAGAGGAATATATATCGGCCAAAAGTTGTTGTGCTCAAGTCCTTTGGATGAAGCAACAACTTCTAGATTATAGAATTAATGTAGGTATCATACCCCTTAAGTGTGACAACACTAGTGCCATATGTCTCACTAAAAATCCCATCCAACATTCTAGAACCAAGCACGCAGAGATAACACACCATTTCATTAGGGACCATGTCCTAAAAAATGATGTTGTTCTAGAATATGCTGATACCTCAAACCAACTAGCGGATATCTTTACAAAGCCATTAGACAAAGAGAATTTTTGGACTCTTAGGAGAGAGTTAGGTCTAACTAGCCTATCTTGACCTTTTAGAGCCCTTAAGTGTAAAAAAATTGCTTGATTTTGAATGATGATTTCGTTTATACAATTTCACCTCTTGATGCATCTATGCTTGTTGCTAGGGGAGTATGTATCTATTTTAGTCCATAAATGCTGCTCATTCATCATACACATGCATTTAAAGACGTTTAAAATCAAAATTTTGAACTCAAGTCGGTTCAAAATGCATTTCAGGTAAAAGGGTATCGATATGGGTTGCTTAACAGGCATCGATACAGTCGTGCGTATCAATACGATATGAAAATCGTACTGATACAGTGGATTGATACGCCACGTAAGCGTATCGATACGGTATGACGCTAGGTTTTAAATTAGAATTAAAGGAGGTGTTTCACTTTAATTAAAACACAAATCTATTTTTCTCTCAAACCCTAACCGATTTTGGGCTATAAAGCCCCCTCAAACCCTTTGATTTTGCACACCAAACCTAAAATTCTTTGAAGATTTTTCATCAAGACATCAAGGCTAAGCTTTGCTATCAAATTGGTGCATTCATCATCCTTCATTCATCCACATCCATTATTCAAGGTATAAAAACCATTTTCTTTCCTTTTAATTTTTGTTTCGTTTTTGTTATTGTTTTCAATTAATTTTTGTATACTTAATATTATTATAGTATGGGTTTTGAAGTTTTTGCAAAAATTCTTTAAAATCTATTTTTTGTTTTGAATATATAAATATATCATATATTTTACTATATTGTTTTCAAAACTATTTTTACTAAAATTCATACTTATATTTGTATATGATTTTAATGTACAAAATATAGTATTTCTCTCAATACCTTGAATTATTGAAATGATTTTTGGATCGAATGTGATGATAATTGCATCCATTGTTTTCGAATGGTTTTGATGATTTTTAGGATATTATGGCACCGAAAAGAGACAAAGGAAAGGTTTGGCTTCTAGTTCATCCAATCTCACTTTGGACAATGAGGGTATTACTAAACCAAACCTGGGTTTTATTCTTCAAAACAGTTTTCTAACCCCCTTGACTATGGCCCATTATAAATAATACCAAGCCTTTCCAAACTGGGATGAACGAGTTGTTTCAATCCATTTTCTAAACTCCAAACGGTTTAAGTTCAAATATATTGGGTTTTTACAACAATGGAAGCTTTTACCTTTTTAAGTGTTCCCCCAATTATGTACCGAAACCTTGTTTTGATTTTCTTTGCTAATGCTCGATGTGTCCATGACCAAGCTAGAGAGAGTGTTATTGCCATTAGGGGAGTGCATTTCGAATATCCGATCCGAAATTTTAGATATCCAAAATTTAGGATACGTATTTTAGAGATCCGTATCTGATCCCAAAAAATCAAATACCCAATTTTCGGATATCCGAAATTTCAGATCGGATATTCGGATATCCGAATATCCAGAATTATGAGTTAATTTAATTATTTTTTGAATTTGGCGATCTTATCTATGAACATTTTAGGTTTTCGAATATAAAGATCAACAAATTATTGAGTATAACAAGATTTGTATCCATAAAAAATTCAAATTTTCATATATAACAAATAAAAGTATCGAATATAACAAGATTCATATCTATAAAAAATGAAAATTTTTGGATATCGGATAATCAGATATCCGATCCGAATGTAAAATCACTATCCGTATCCGATCTGAATTATCTGAAAAATAAAAAATGGATCAGATATCTGAAATTTCGGATCGGGTCAACTGATAAACGGACTAAATCAATCGGATCAGATTTTTTGCACAACCATAATTGGCATTGACTCCTACCTTATGGGCAAAAGCTTCGAATTGATCAAATTGTTTTATGCAATGTTTTTGGGTTTGAAAACTTGGGAATTGATGATGAACACTCCTTGGGGCACTCTCAACTTGGCTCCGTCACCTTCCTTGATGCTCAAGACCGTATCCTCCATCTCATCATCTCTTGGTGGATTCACCCTACCGGTGGGAAATTCTCTACCATTCGCCAAGTTGATGCGTTTTGGCTTCGTTGTTTTCGAAAGGGTAAGCGCCCAAATCTTTTCCAAATTATGTTTGCTGACTTGGTTTATCTTGTACAACATCATTAAACCAATCAAGTCAAGTCCTTTTTCTATGGCACGACTTTGATCTTCTTGTTCCATTCCTTGGAGATCAATTGTTCCCATGATGTCGTCGAGCCTCTAGGCAAGCCCATTGACGAACATTCTCTTAATCGTGCTCACTTTGAGTACATTAATCATGAGTGGGTTCGTGTTGCTCGCCCTCCTCCTCAAGAAGATCAACCGCTCCGGCCGCTCCTCAAGGTCTACAAGTCCAACAAGCTCAATCTTCCATGGATAGACTCATGACACATCTTAGTGAACAATTCATCACCTTAGGGAACAACATGGATGCCGGATTTGCCGCCATTGATACTCACTTTACATCATTGAAGGATCGAGTCAAGGACATTGGACAACAACAAACTTCCATGGATGTCTCTCTCACTGCCTTCCATGGTGCTTGCCTTAATCATACTCGGAGATCTCAAACCAACCATGATGATGAAGACGAAGAGAAAGATGATGAAGACGATGGAGACGAGTAATTTTTGAGCATATCATCTCATTATATATCATATTAGGATTTCTTTTTATGAACCTTTATGTTAGAAACCTTATGCTTTAATTTTGTTTTTAGGATTAAGTTTGGATTTAAGTTTGAAATTACTTTGAACTATTACTGCTTTGGATTTCATTTTTAATTTTAATTTTATTATGTTGCTTTAATTATACTTTGTACTTCATTGCTATATCTTGCCTAATCCTTGAATGTTTGCATTGATTTTGATCTAACAAAAAAGGGGAGAAGTGTAAAACATAAATTTTTACAAATCTTTGAAAACTAATCTTAAATCAAGGGGGAGTAAACTTTCCAAAGTTTTTCAAAATACTTAAAAATTTACTTTGATTTTGTTATATCAAAAGGGGAAATTGTAAAACCTAACTTGATTTTGATATAACAAAGTGTCTAAGGACCTTTTTGTAAAATTAAATAAATTTTTAAGTATTTCAAAGTTTCACAAATTGAAAAGAAAACTTGAACCAAAATAATTCTAAGTCAAATAAATTGCTTTAAGAAATTTTTTCTAGGTGTTATAACCCAAAAAGTTGTTTGTAAGCCAAGGCGTATCGATACGCTATAGTCGTATTGATACAGTTTTTAAGTTCTGGAAATTTAATCGATAAAAGCATACCGATACGATTTCATTTGTATCGATACAGTATTTTACCCGGGCTTAACTTTAAGGCATAGCGTACCGATACGGTAAGTCCCCATATCGATACGTTTTGATCTAATTCGATAAATCTTTGCATTTAAAGTTTTTGATTGTTTCTTGTCAGTTATGATTTCAGAAAAATTCAAACAGTCATTAGATTGTATCGATACGCCCATATAGCGTATCGATACACTTTTTACAAAAGTTTTCCTCAGGATTCTAGTGAACAAAAGTCATATCGATACGGTCATAGAGTATTGATATGCCCTTGTTTTTACATTATACTCGTACCGATACTCCCTTATAGAGTATCGATACACCCTCTTAAATGTGCCCAACGGATCTCTCTATTTTGAGATAGGTATCGATAGGGTTGTTTGAGTATTGATACGGTAGGTTGCATAAGTGTATTTGTTGCTGGAAAAGAGAAGCCCAACGGCTCAATTGATGATCTCAACCACCAGAACGGCTAGAAATCAATGCAAGGGTATATAAACAAGCCTCAAAAGCTACAACAACAACAATTGAACTTAATTGCAACAATCCAAACTCAAATCCAAACCTTTGAGCTAGTAGAGTCAAACCCTTGTACCCAATTGAGTGATTTTCAGTTGTATTCATCTTTTATCAATTTTGGTTGAGTGAACTTGTAATTTGGGGCAAATATTCTACCTTGTGAGGTTTATCTTTCATTTACCAACATTTTTTGTATTTGAGAGAGTCTTGGATATTCTTTGGGTAGAAAGATTAACCGATTGTAAGGTTTCCTCCTAATCCAAGAAAATGGGACGAATTTCTAGTGAAATTGGTTGAAAATCCTTAGTGGGGGCTAAGGTAGTGGATGTAGAGCTTGTTCTAAGCTTGGACCACTATAAATTGTCTTGTCTTTATTTTCTACCTTTTCAATTTTCTCCCTTCATTTTTAAAAAGCCAATTCACCCCATCTTGGCCATTTTCAATTCGATTGATCCACTTAACAACTAACTTCAACAAATCTAAATCTTATAAAGCTTTGCGACTAAATAGGAAGAATTGAAGAAAGGGTGGTTATATTATAAAGTATTAAACCGATTAAAGAAAGGAATTAGGGGATTGCATGTAAGCAATAAAATTGTTTAGGGTGTTACAATTTGGTATGAGAGCTTAGGTTTAGCCTATTCTAGGACTAAACAAGAAGCCAATTCTAAGTTTGCATCATGTATATGCCACCTAGGAGTTCTAATTTCTTTTTTGTACTGATGACTTGCAACAAACACGATATGTATCCTTTGTTTTGACATTCGAAATATTTGTATAAGAAAATATTCTGACTTTATTACTATGAAATAGTCGTCGATAGAGAAATTCGAGGACGAATTTCTTTTAAAGGAGAGAGGAATTGTAACAACCCTAAACTAGGCCAAGAAGAATGTTATTACTTTTGAGTTCTAAGATGCTATTCCATTATGTAATAAGGTAGTTAATTTGAAGGCATATAACCAAGATGAATGGATTAAAAGAAGAAGTGCTTAAGGACCAACTTAAATGATAGTGGATGGGCATTGGTTTGCTTCATCATAAGTATGAAAGAAGTATGATAAGAAGGGTTAAATTGTAAGATTGGGAGATGCATTTGATTATTAATAAAGTGACTAACTTCAAACAAATCTAAATCTTATAAAGCTTTGTGACTAAATCGGAAGAATTGAAGAAAGGGTGGTTATATTATAAAGTATTAAATCGACTAAATAAAGGAATTAGGGGATTGCATGTAAGCAATAAAGTTGTTTAGGGTGTTACAAATTTATTTAACTTATTTGCAAATTAGTAAGTAATTTATTTATGGTCATCATAATTTTTTTAATTTATCTATTTGCAGGTAAAAAAATTTATAATTTTAGCACTAAAAATTCACAAACATTGAAATCTAAAAACTCGACAAATGTAAAAAAATAGATTTAATTTTTTTGTAAGTAAACTGTTTTAACCAATTTTAATGTAGTAAGTAAACTGTTTCAACCGATTTTTTACAAACAATTGAAAATTAAAATTAAATAAATATTAGATTAATTTACTTACTCCTAATTAAAAATGTTATATATAATTATCTAGCTAACGTTTTAATTTCAAACATAAATGAAATTTGTAAAAGAAATTAATACTTTTTCATTGAGGCCAATTCATTTAAGTTTAAATGTAAATTAATTCATTTTAGAATTTAAGTTTTTAATTAATTTATTGTATTTAGTTAGTATAATTTAATGTGCTTTTTGATATAATTTAGAGGGAAAAAACAAGATGGTAATTAAACTTGAGTAATATAATATTATTTAATGTATTGTATTTTTTTTGGGAGATAATAGTTTAAAGTAAGTTATAAATTAATGATAATCATTTATATAATTTAGAGTAAATTTGATAGAAAATTTTAAGTGATTTAATTTAGTAGTAAGTAAAGTAAGTTCAATTATTTATTTTTACTTTTTTAGAATTTAGTTATGTAATTATTAATTAAACTAAAGATATTTTAAATTATATTTTTATTTGATTATTATTATTATTATTTTAATGTAGTAGATTTAGTCACCGGTTACTAATATTTTCTTACTTTTCATGTTTGGTGTTTTGAATATTTTTGTTTTGTGTTAAATAGGTGGTTGAAGATGAAAAAAATTGTAGAAGAATTTTTGTGTGAAATTTGAGTAAAGAATTGTCCCAAGTTATTTTTTATTTGATTATGATTATTTTTTTAACATAGTAGATTTAGACTCGAGTTAGTAATATGTTGAGTGGATCAATGGATTGATCAAAGCCAAGAGGGGGTGAATTGGATTTTTAAAATTTTGGTGAATAAGTGGAATGAATAAAATTGAAGAACAAGGCAATTTAGAGTGGTTCAAGTTCCAAATGAACTCTACATCCACTACCTTAGCTCCCACTAAGGATTTCTCAACAATTCCACTAATTGATCTTCCCCTTTTCTAGGTTTAGGAGGTAACCTTTACAATATCGGTCAATTTTCTACCCAAAATTGACCAAACCCTCACAAGAATACAAAGAAGAATTTGAAGGCAATAGAAATATCTCACAATACAAATTTGCCCATTTTTGATACAAGCACTCAACCCAAATTGGAATACAAGATAAGATTTTCACACAACACAATTTGGGATTTTACAAGAATAAGAAATTAGGCACTTTGAGCTTGGATTTTTTTTGTATAGAGGTTTCTCTTGGATGCAATAGTTGTTGCTTGTCTTCAATAGGCTCAATTTTATACCTTCTCCATTAATTCTAGCCGTTTGGGTGGTTAGGGAATTGATTATAGCCGTTGGGACTCTCTCTTTCCACCATAAATGCACTTCTGTAGCTTACCGTATCGGTACACGGGGAGCCGTATCGATACCTGTCTCAAAAAAGAAAGAGTCGTTGCACAATTACAAGAGGGGCGTATCGATACGTGTGTAGGCGTATCGGTACGGGTTAGGGATATATTTTGATACGGGCAAGACGTATTGATGCAATATTTCCTACAAAGCTTACTGGAGGAATCTGTATCGATACGGGTACGAGCATATCGGTACGGGTTAACCAACTCTTTAAAAATTTGTTACCTACAAACTGACGCCCAACGGTCAAAAACATTTAAGGCTTCTGAATTTAAAATTCCTTAAAAATCATATCGATACGGGTGATACCGTATCGATACGACATTCAAACTCCTTCTGATTTTATAGAGAGAGTGTATCGATACAGATTCAATCTGTTTCGATACCCTGTTTCGATACGGTAAGGGGCGTATCGAAACATATTTCTCCAGTGGCCAAGTTTGTAAAAAAGGTATCGATACGGCAAGGAGCGTATCGATACGCATTGACGATTTTGAGCAGTTTGGCCTTGGAACACTTAGAAAATATTTTGGAGTTTGAGTTTTTCAAACTAGAGCAAAGCCTTGTTGATTTGAAACCTTTAGAGGGACTTCAAAATTTATTTCAAGTTTTACACATTAGTCCTTAAAACACTTTGTTATATCAAAATCAAACATATGTTTTACAATCTCCCCCTTTTTGGTATAACAAAACCAAAGCTTAAAATTTTTAAGTCTTTTTGAAAAACATTGTAAAACAACTCCCCCTTAATATAGGCTAGGTAAATTTTAAGTTTAAATTTTAAGTGAGCTTGTTCCCTCTCCCCCCTTTTTGTTAGATCAAAAATAAGAGACATAGGCTAAAGGTATAATCAATAACCAAGCAACGTATAATAGATAAACATTAAGTTCATGAATAAAGAAACATCAAAATAAAATACAAACAATAATCAAAGCATAGGTTTTAAAAGGTAAACTTAATCCTAAGAACATAATTCAAAGTGCATAACTTGAAATCCTAAAAGACATGAATGGAATGCAAAGACGATCTACTACTCTTCTCCATCACCATCTTCTTCGTTGGCATCATCATTCCTCCTAGATTGACGCCACTCATCATGGAAGGTCGTGAGAGAGATGTTCATCGAATTGTGCTCAGCCTCAATGGATGAGATACACTTCTCCACATTTTTCATACGATCTTCTTGGCTTGTGAAGCGTGTGTCTATGGCAGCAAACTCCAAATTCATGACTTGATCTATAGAAGCAATTCCCGTACGTAGGCCCGTGAATTGTTCATTGAGGAATGTCATGAGAGCATCCATGGATGGAGAAGGAGGAGCTTGAGTAGCTTGAGGATTAGCAATCTCTTCGGGAATTGCATCACTCGGAAGCTCGGAGATGCGAAGCCAATTTCAATTGAAGTAATGAAACTTCCCCCCTAAAAAGAGATCTTTCATCAATGGGATCGGTAAGGGGTGTAGGATAGTCGTGAGAGCAATCAATCTCCTTTTGAGTGAAGAAATAGCTCAAGACGGTGCCATAGGTGAATGAAGTGGCAAGAGTTGTATGATGATGTTGCACGAGAAAGACAATCTCCGCGAACATGATGCGAGTAAGGTTAGGTTGTTGTCTCTGGCGAAAGCACTGAATCCAAAAGTCATCAACTTGGCGGATGGTTGAGTATTTTCCTCCCGAAGGCCTGAACCACCAAGTGATCATCAAATGTAAGATGCGATTTTGAGCATTTAGAACGGTTACGGAACCCCCCAAAACATGTCCAAGAGAATTTTCATCTTCGATACCCTCATCCTCAAACTTAAAAACAACTCAAAGAGATGGAACATCAACGATAATCTTTTTGCCCATGAGATAAGAATTAACAGCAACGATATTACCCGAGGCATCGGCAACACACTTGGCATTAGCATAGAAGATCAAAACCAAATCGCGAAAGAAAAATCCCGGTATTTGTAGAAAATCCATGAACTTCCATTCTTGGAGCAAAGGTAAATAGACAAACTTAAAGCGCTCCGAATTGAGAAAAGGAATGGAAATTACCCTCTCCTAACGAATCTTATAATTTTGAAAAGATCGGAAGTAGGTGAGTTCTCTAGGAGTTCTAAAACACCTTTGATAGATAAGAGTCAAATTCGGGCGAGTACCATCACCGGGATTGGATCCTTCACCGACTTCGCTTGTAGTATGCGCTCTCTTTTTGGGTGCCATTGTCTAGAAAATCGATTAAAACAATGTGTATGCATTATTTTCTCATTCAACCCATGGATAAAGCAATAATCAAGGTTTAAAAAAACTTGAAAGACAAAACAAAACAAAAAAGTTTGTTTTTGAAGAAACAAAACAAAATAAAAAGGATGTAAAAACGAAAATTATAAAGAAAATAAAAAGAAAAAGAATGTGTATACCTTGATATTGAGATAAGGAGGAATGGATGAAGATTGAGCACCAATTGATGGAGAGCCTTAAGACTTAGGCTTCATTTTGAAAAACCCTCAAGAGATTTTAAGTTTTGTGGTGAAAATACGAGGGATTGAGAAGGTTTTTATAGATGAAAATCGGCTAGGGTTTTGAAATATTAGTTTTGGTAAAAGTGAAACTCTTTTAATGCCATTAAGTAGCTGTCTACACGTATCAAGGAACCGTATCGAACCAGATGGAATTCGTATCGAAACGCTCACAACTCGTATCGAAACGGGTTTAACCGTATCGATACTCGTAAGAGAGAAAATGCAGTCGAGTCAACTAATGAAGCACTCGTATCGATACACATAAGGCCGTATCGATACCTTATACTCATAAATGTATTTTGGCTTTTAGAACAAGCAAAGGCTCGACTTTAACATCTCCTAAATGAATGCAAATGATGTATGAGCAGATCAAAGCATGTTCTAATAGAAGCATACTCCCCCTAGCTACAAGCATGGTTTCTATCAAGATTAACAAAACACAAACATGCATTTTCACAAGATCAAGCAAATTTTAACCTCAAAAGAGTCCTAAAGGGTCAAGATAGGCTAGTTAGACCTAGCTCTCTCCTAAGGGACCAAAAACGCTCTTTGTCTAGAGGTTTGGTAAAAATGTCCGCTAGTTGGTTCAAGGTGTCAACATACTCTATAAGAACATCTTGCTTAAGGACATGATCTCTAATGAAATGTTGTCTTATTTCTATATGTTTAGTTCTAAAGTGTTGGATGGGATTTTTGGTGAGACAAACTGCACTAGTGTTATCACACTTAAGGGGTGTGGTTTCTACTTTAACTCTATAATCTAAGAGTTGTTGCTTCATCCAAAGGACTTGAGCACAACAACTCCCTAAGGATATGTACTCGGCTTCGGTGGTAGATAGAGCTACACTATTTTGTTTCTTAGAGAACCAAGATGTGAGCATACTACCTAAGAATTGGCAAGTACAGGAATTACTTTTCCTATCAATTTTACAACCTCCATAATCTGCATCCAAATAAGCATGAAGGTTAAAGGTTGAGTCTCTAGGGTACCAAAGACCTAAACAAGGATTATCTCTAAGGTACCTAAAGATCCTTTTAACGACAATAAAGTGAGACTCTCTAGGACTAGCTTGAAACCTAGCACACAAGCAAACACTAAACAATATATTCGGTCTACTTGCGGTAAGGTAAAGCAAAGATCCAATCATAGAGCGATAAAGCTTAGAGTCAACACACTTACCTCATTCATCTTTGTCGAGCTTTGTAGATGAGCTCATTGGTGTAGCTTGAGGCTTTGCTTGCTCCAAGCCAAACTTCTTGAGCATATCTTTCACGTACTTTGATTGATTTATGAAGGTGCCATCTCTTCTTTGTTTGATTTGGAGTCCCAAAAAGTATGAGAGCTCCCCCATCATGCTTATCTCGAACTCACCTTACATTAACTTAGCAAACTCTTTGCAATGACATTCATTAGTAGATCCAAAGATAATATCACCAACATATATTTGTACTACTAAGATGTCATTTTTATTACTTTTTATGAAAAGTGTAGTGTCCACCTTACCTTTTTCAAAACCCTTTTCAATTAAAAAGTTTGAAAGCCTTTCATACCAAGCTCTAGGAGCTTGTTTTAAACCATAAAGTGCTTTGGTTAGCTTAAAAACATGATTTAGAAATTTTGAATCCTCAAAACCCGGTGGTTGTTCCACATACACTTCTTCATTTATGAAACCATTTAAAAATGCACTTTTCACATCCATTTGAAAAAGCTTGAAATCATGATAACACGCATATGCAAGCAACATCCTAATAGCTTCCATTCTAGCTACGGGTGCATAGGTTTCATCAAAATCTATTCCCTCTTCTTGAGTGTAACCTTGAGCAACTAGTTTGGCTTTGTTTCTCACAATGTTACCACTCTTATCTAGTTTATTTCTAAATACCCATTTAGTTCCTATAGTAGATTGATTACTAGGCCTTTCAACTAATGTCCATACATTACTCCTCTCAAATTGGTTTAATTCTTCTTGCATAGCCATAATCCAAAAATCATCTTTTAAAGCTTCTTTGATGTTTTTAGGCTCTATGCATGAAATAAAAGCAACATGATTCACGAGTTTGAGAGAAGATCTAGTATTTACCCCCTTGGATGGATCACCCAAGATTTCACCACCTTTGACATAGTTGTACTCCCTTGGGTAGCTCACTTTCTTTTCCTCAAGAGCCAAGTCCTTCAAGGCTTCAAGAGGTGAATCTTGGGCATCTTCTTCTTTAGTTGGAATCTCATCCTCCTTTGAAGTTTGTCCTCCATCAAAGGCATCAAGGATTCCTACATCATCATCATCACAAGATTCCTTCCTCTACAACTAAAGTTCTTTTGTTAAACACACGATAAGCTTTAAAGTTTAAAGAGTAACCTAGAAAAATAGCTTCATCACTTTTTGCATCAAATTTACCTAAATTGTCTTTTCCATTAATTAAAACAAAACATTTGCAACCAAAAGGATGAAAATAGCTAATGTTAGGCTTTTTCGATTTAAAATTTCATAAGGAGTTTTCTTTAAAATAGGCCTAATCATTACTTGGTTTATAATATAGCAAGCGGTGTTAGTGGCTTCCGCCCAAAAATATTTAGGTAAATTATTTTCACAAAGCATGGCTCTAGCCATTTCTGGTAAAGTCCTATTTTTCCTCTCAACTACCCCATTTTGTTGAGGAGTTCAAGGTGCCGAAAAATTGTGGCTAATACCATTTTCATTTAAAAACTCTTCAAAACCTAGAGCATGCATCACATATTTTATCATTTGAGAATTTAATCTTGGGTAAACCTCTAACTAGATTTAGGGAAACTAATTTTTCTAAAACACTAATGCTAGCATGTCCTAATTTCCTATGCCATAACCATGCATCATTTTCATTTTGTGCAACAAAACATGCATGAGATGAATGAATGTCATCTAGATGCACCATATATATGTTACCTATGCGATGACCAATGATCATTATTTTATTAGATTTAATGTCAACAATTTTACAACCATTTTTATCAAATAAGACATTAAACCCTTTATCACACAATTGACTAATGCTCAATAAATTGTGTTTTAGACCATTGACATACAATACATTTTTACTGAGTATAGTAGAGTGATTACCTATGGAGCCAATACCTTCAATGTGGTCTTTGGAGTTGTCACAAAATGTCACTATTCCTCCACTTTTTGGCTTTCAATCCATGAATCGACTCTTGTCTCCGGTCATGTGCCTCGAGCATCCACTATCAAGGTACCATGAGTTTTGGCTTTTTGCTTTGGCCTTGTAGCAATGCCCCCTACAAACAAAGAGATTAAGCTTTGACTTTTGGTACCCAAATCATTTTGGGTCCACGAGTGTTAGCTCCCAAAAGCTTGGTTCCCTTAGGAATCCAAGATGATATGACATCAACAATATTAGATTTGGCAAGTTCCTTAGGAACCCATACACTTCTAATTCTTTTAGTTTTATTATGCATATATGAGCCACTTTGTTTGTAGTTTAAGTTCTTTCTCTTAGGTTAGTTTGTTCTAGATGATTCACCTATTTCATTTTTCAAGGTACCAACACTTTTGAAAGACTTTTTGAGCTCATTGAGCTCATCTAACACCTTTTGGTGTTCAATGTTACATTGAGAAATAAGATTATTTAAATCTACATTTTCATTTTGAAAGAATTCAAGTTCATCTTGTAAACCTAAAATATTTTTCTCAAATTCCAAGTTAGCTTGAGAGATTAAATCATTTTTAGCATGAAAATCCGAAATGACCTTTTTATTTTTCAAAACGGACTCCTTATACTTCTCAACTAACTCGTCATACACCTCTTGTAACTCATCATATGCTTCATGCAATTCATCATATGTAAAATCAAAAGTAGTTGAGTTAGAGGTTACCATAGAAGAATCATTCTCAAGAGCCATGAGGCAAAGGTTGGCCACTTCTTGTTCTTCATCCTCGGATGATTCCTCATTACTCCAAGTAGCAAGCTTTGCTTTGAGCTTCTTCTTCTTCTCAAATCCATTTTTCTTGAGTTGAGGACACTCGAAACGAATATGACCCGGTTTCTTGCACTCATAGCATATGATCGGATCCTTTTCTTCTTCTTTGTTCTTGGTCTTGAAGTCCATCCTTCTTTGAAATTTTCTACCCCGGTTGGACCTCATAAACCGTGAGAATCTTTTTGCTATCATAGCCAATTCTTCAAGATCTTCCTTCTCACTAATGTTTTGATATACTAACTTAAAAATATGTTTGAGGAATGTTTTAAGAGATTTTGAAGTGCTTTCTAAAGCTAAACTTTACAAAACCACCCAGGTGTTTCGAAACACCCTTAGGCATTTCGAAACAACCATTCACAGTTTCAAAACGTTCCAAAACAGCTTTGTCTGATTCGAAATGGGCTTTAATCTGGGTGAGCATTTTTACATAGCGTTTCGATACGGGCCTTACCGTTTCGTTACGCCTATGTGGAAAATACCTCAACGGTCAAAATCCCCAACGGCTATTTTCCCAATGATCTTTTAATTTGCAGCTCAACTATCACTCGTTCTGAAACGGGGTTGCTACCGTTTCAATACAAATCAAGGTGTTTCGAAATAGCCAGAGGTGTTTCGAAACGGGTTGCTGCATCAGACTTCAACGGTTAGTTCTGAAGAGGGGCGTTCCGATACAGGCTCGACTGTTCCGAAACGGACAACACCAGAATTGCAATTAATATGGGAAATAAAGTCTCCAACGGCTCCAAAACATCTCTAACGGTCCTCAATGGCTACAAACTCTTTTAGAAGTATAAAAGGAACCTCCAAGCATCAAGAGAAGGCTAATGCTTCAATTTTCAACAACACTATGATCAAGAATTTGTCTTAGGGCTTTATTGTTCAATTTATTGTATAGACAACACTTGTGAGCCTAATTGTCAAATTTGCTCAAGTGTTTAGGTTTTGGGTGAGAGCTTTAATTGTGCAAACATATACCTTCTAGAGGGATTTCTACTTTGCTAAGTCTTTCTTGTGTAAGAGAGTGTTTGATCAAGCTTTGGGTAGAAAGCTTGACCGATGTAACAGTTTCCTCCTAATCCGAGAAAACGGGACAAAATTCTTAGTGAATTTTTTTGGAAATCCTTAGTGGGAAGCTAAGGTAGTGGATGTAGACCTTGGTTAGAAGGTTGAACCACTATAAATCCTTGTGTCAATTGCATATCTTTCTATTCCCACAAAAACACCCAAATATCCAACTTCTTTGAACTTGGAACACACATCGGTTGAAGGAATCGAGCACCTTAAAAACCCAACAATTGGTATCAGAGCGAGGCTCAATTCAAGAGGATTAACATCCTATTGAGGTGATCCGGGAAGTTCGATACAACATATCAACCAACCGATTAAATGGCGCAATCCATCGACAAGCCACCATTCTTCGACGAAACACACTATGCCCATTGGAAGACAAGAATGAAGTTTTTCATAAATTCCAAGGACTACAAGCTTTGAGACATAGTAGAAGATGGTCTATCCATGCCACAACGAAGTAAGGCGGATTGGAGTACCGATGATCGCAAGAAGATAGAGCTTAATTGCAAAGCCTTGCACATCATTTTTTGTGCATTTGGCCCCAACATCTATGAGAAGATGTCTTCTTGTGAAGATACCAAGGAGGTATGGGACAAGATTGAAGTCACATACGAAGGAACCAATGAAGTAAAGGAGACCAAGATCAGACTCCTCAACCTCGAGTATGAGAACGAGTCACTTTGCAATCGAAAGAACAATAGTGATGATCTCAATGAGAAGGAACTTGTAAATTACATTGCAAAAAGAGATTATGCACAAGGATCTTTCATGACATCTTCTCTTTACTGGTACTTTGATGAAATTCCTCCATTTACCGATTTAGATTCGAGGGAGAATCTTTTTGAGGAGTGGGAGAATGATACATGCATGAGAGGGGTGAAACTAATCATCTTGGAAAATAAGTTAAAACTATTTTGCAAGTCAGAAACGTCAGTAAACTTGCGACCCCTTTTTGGATGGGATCCAGGCATTTATGGGTCAACATGTCTTCTTGAAACTTGTCCGACTGTCAATTAGCTTTCCAACGGATCTTGAAACGTCTCAATCGGACATCTAGAACTCAAGATACGTCTATTTTAGCGAATACAGCGCATGAAGAAATTCCTATACGGGATTAATACGAGATTTTTGGATAATTACGAATTTTCATGATTTTATTTGATTATTTGTAATTTAAATCAATATAGGATTCTGCAATATCTATTAGGATCATATTTATTTAATTAGGATTTTATTTTTAATATTTATTTATTATTAGAAGTTACTTATGTAATTAGGAGATTAGATTTCAGCATTTATTTATTGTATTTAATTTCCTAAGTTTACTAGGATTAGAACTTCTTCAAGGCTTATATAAGGAGGCTTCAACCACATTGTAATTGAAGATTTGAATGATTAAAAAAAGTTCTCTTTTGAGTTCAGACTTGCAAGAAGTATAACTTGTGTTCTTTATTTTAGAAGTAATTCTTCAAGTTCGTCAGAATTTGTTGTTGATCTTCACACTCCTGCTTGCCTAGGTAACTGCGTCTAGGAGGGTGGGTTAGAGCCGTTTGAGGTTGTTTGCTTGGTTAATTGCGATCAAGAGGGTGCCAAGGACAATTTATCAATTCATCTTCCATCTCCATCGTCATCGCCTATCTTCAGCTATCTTTTCACCAATCCAACATTCGCGCCAACATCCTTATCTGCTTCCGCAAGTTTGACGTTCACATATACGAGGCCGTGTCCGTATCATTTGGTATCAGATTTGGGACGATTCTTGGCATGAATTTTGGCGTTTTGGGTGGAAAATTCGAATAAAAGGGGAAAATTCGCAAAAATCAAACGAACGAATTTTGAGCTGAAAATTTCCAGATCAGATCTACACTATTGTAGGAGTCAGCACAAAAAATTTCAGAATTTTTTGACTTCGGGAACACCTCGAACAAAGTGGATCAAGTTGCTGCAAATTTTAGGGTTTTTTCGGGTTTTCTTATCTTCTTTCATTCTTAACAACTTGTTTTTCATTTGTTTTACCTTTTTATTGTCTTCTATACATTATCTAACACTTTCTTGCTTCTTGTGTTAGTAGGAAATTAAAAGTTGCATACTTTTATTTCTCCTTGCAACTAATTCAATTGGTGTCAAACTTTTCTTTGGATTCTTAAAGCCTTTAGGATTCATTTTTAGGATTGAACTCCGATTATAACTTTTTTGAACTTGTGGCAGGAAGGTCTTTAAAGAGCACAAGATCAACTTACTTGCCTCACTAAGTATTTCTTTCTTGGAGTGTTTAGTGAGATTCCTAGTTTTCTTTCTTTTATTTTTCACCTTTGTAAATTTGAGTGTTCCAGGATATTTCACAGAGACAAGCCTCGTGCAAAACAACATGATACTTTGGGTTCTGCTTATCGAGGAAAGCCTTCCTTGACCAAACTGAAGCATTCGTTCAATTTTTGTGAAGAAAGGCGAACTGAACCAAGGCGAACCGCACACACTTTGGCCATCCCAAAATTTAGAATACCTTCTTTTCAAGGAAGGTATGATCCTGAAGGTTATTGTGATTGGGAAAATAGGGTTGATTTCCTATTTGATTGTTACGAATATCCTGAGGAAGATCAAGCTCCATTAGTCGCCCTAAAGTTCGAGGAATATGCAGTACTATGGTGGCGTTTATTACAACGAGATAGGCGTCTCAATGGTGAAGCCAAAATAAGAACATGGGCTGAACTTAAAAAGGTCATGAGAGAGCGATTCGTTCCCAAACATTACCAACGACAAGAATCCAAGACTTGTCATAAGAAATACTCCTCTTTTGATAAAGGTACATCTCAACCTTCATCTTTTCACAACCCTACTATTGCACTATTCGACTCTAGTAGTACGGCGCCGAAGTAAGAAGAATCATCGCTAGTCCAACAGGATAATGAACAACCATCGGTGAGTCATGTCGAAGAAGACCAAGGAAAAAAACATGACGAAGAAATTTGTTATCCTCGAGAACATGGGGAAGATGTCACTACCGAGAGTTTAATCTTACCCAATAATGAGCAAATACTTTCAGAAGATGATGTTTCAGAAGAAGAAAGACTTGAACCCATAAATCAAGAGAATCTTTCATGCTTAGTAGTGAGTTCTCTTGATTCATCAACAACCTCCCAAGAAAGTAAGTGTGATTCTAACCCTTTATTTGATTCTTGTCC
Source organism: Hibiscus trionum (assembly GCA_030270665.1). Taxonomy (NCBI): domain Eukaryota; kingdom Viridiplantae; phylum Streptophyta; class Magnoliopsida; order Malvales; family Malvaceae; genus Hibiscus; species Hibiscus trionum. The sequence goes on along the minus strand of BSYR01000003.1, from coordinate 72,654,101 downwards.
TATCATTCGGTTAGAAACACTTCATCCTCTACAAAAATTGTATCTTGATGATATTTTTTGTGAGAAGAATTGGGTACGTGAGTTATCTTATTTGAAAAAGACCGAGAGTCAAGAGGCTGAGAGCAATAAAAGTCAAATTAATGGCCCAATTTTAGTGAGTGAAAAGAAACATGAGGTAAAATTCGAACAATGTACAAATGAAAAAGGTGAGAAAAAGATAAAGAGAGATTTTTTTCGACCTAACCATAACATCATTGTTTCGAGTGGCTTTGAGTTCTTTTTTCAGGATTTTGTTGAACCATTGAGAGGAGCTCAATTGGATCACTCCACCTATGACAAAGATTCATTTTTGATTGCCATTGTTAAACGTCTTTCTTTTGTTATTTCTGATTCGAGGACGAATCCTTTTGAGGAGAGGGGGAATGATACATGCATGGGAGGGCAAAAGCAATGCATATTGGACAAGAAGTTGAATCTGTTTGTGAAGTCTGGAAAGTCAGCCAACTTGAGACGACATTTCCTATGGGATCCTAGCATTTCTGGGCAGAGTTATCTTCTAACAAATTGACCGTCATTCAGTTACCTTTCCAACGCATCTTGAAACGCGTCAATCGGACATCGGGAACTCAAGATACGTCCATTTTACTGAAGACTGTGCATGCAGAAAACTGGATACGGGATTATTACGGGAATTTGTAAAATTCAGCCCAAAAGCTATTATATAAGGCTTTTGGACGAATTAGACTTAGCACAACTTAATTATTAACATTTAAATTATGTTTTTAGGGTTTTATATACTTTAGGAACCAGCCACCCTTCTCCCAAGCAACTCTTATCAACTTATCACCTGCACTTATCAGCTTATCACTTGCAGCCGAAGCACAAGGAGTTTAAAGGCTGTTTTTCTTTTATTTTTTAATTAAATTAGGGTTTCCTAGTTTTAGTAGAAGTTAGATTACTTTGGCTATCCTTCACCTATAAAAGGATGAAGCCTCCACCATTGTAATGGAGATTATTCAGATTTTCTTTGACTAATGAAATATTTAGTGAGTTTATTTTTACAAGTGCTGATTACTTGTGCCTTAGAAGTCTTCTTCAACATAAGTTCGACGAGTTCTTGTGAGGGAGATCATCTTCACACTCCTACTTGCCTAGGTAATCACGTCTAGGAGGGTGGGTTAGATCCGCTTGAGGTTGCTTGCTTAGGTAATTGCATCTAAGAGGGTGCCGAGGACAAAACCATCACAAATCCATCAAGCCATCTCCATCTTCAACTTCATGCCATCTCCACAGCCATAAAAAAAGCTGAATTTTTTAGATTTGTTTTATCTACCTCTCTTTCAATCTTTTTCAATCTTTCCGTTTTAATTCTTATTATTTATTCCTTAATCTTCTTTATTATCTTCGTTTCTTTAATTTTCCAGCCTTTAATCTGACTTTTTCTAGAAAAGCCCTTCTCTTTTCTCTTGAATTTTCAGATCTGCTCTTAATCTTATTGATTGAGTCTAGCCCCCCTAGTTCTTGCAACAACTTGATTGAATGCTTCCAAATCCAAGTTTGTGCTACTCTATCAAAATGAGACCAAGATCAGACTCCTCAACCTCGAGTATGAGAACCTCAAGATGGATCCGGAAGAGGATATTGAAAAGATGTTCGATAGGTTCTCCACCATCACCAATGGACTCAAAGGTTATGGAGAAGCCATCCCATAAGAGAAGCTTGTCCGAAAGCTCATCTACTCCCTTCCCGAGTCATGGGACTCAAAAGGACCACCATCATCGAAGCCAAGAATCTCAAGACTTTAAAGCTTGATGAGCTCATGGGGTCACTTCTCACTCACCAAATTATGAAGAAAAACAAAGAAGAGGAGAAGAAGAAGAAGGAAGAGATTAGAACTATGGGGGATAAGAAGCTCAAAGGGCTGGGCATCAACACAAATGCCATTGCTCTCAAATCCTCCACATGCCATCATGTAGATTCAAGTGAAGAGAATGATGATGAAGAAGAGATAGTTCTTCTCTTTAAGAAGTGTGCCCCTTTCATGAAGAAATCCTTGAAAGAACTTGAACGAGAATCCATGAAGAAGAAGAGGGAAAGCACTTCAAGCCATAAGAAGAAGGCATATGTGGCTACTTGGAGTGATGAAGACTCCACCGACGATGAACAAGCCAACATTTTCCTTATGGCCATCGAAGAAGATTCAAGGGTAACTTCTAATTCATCTACTTCATGTTCATATTCTTTTGATGAATTACAAGATGCCTATGATGATTTGGTTTTAGAATTTAAAAATCACATTTTGAAAAACAAGAAAGTGATTTCAATTTGAAAATTCAAAATGACTTGATTTCTAAAACCAAAATTGAACTTGAAGCAAAACTCAATGAGTTTGAACAAAAATGTTTTGATTTACAAAATTTGCTTCATAAAGTTCAAGAAGAAAAGGATTTGATTTTCAAAGAACTTGAAAAGAAAAATAATGATGGAAAATCAAATTGTTATGTAAGGCAATCTAGTGCCCCTAGATTCATAAATGGAAAATGTTTTAAAAGTGTTTGGGTCCCAAAAGGACTAACCAGTTCAACTAAAAATGATGAAATTGAAAAATGGATTCCTATGGGGAGTAAATTTTGTGCAACTAACGTTTATGGATCTAAAGCAATTTGGATACCAAAATTTGTATGATTGCCTTGATTAGGTGTGATGGAGATGTTCAACAAGTCTAATCATTGAGGGGGAGCTCTATGCACACAAGGAAGAACACTTGAAGAAGGAAGGCTTCACATCCTCCCTTGGAGTTCAAGTGTTGGTAAAATCTAGTTGTTTTTATTTGCTTAATTCAATTTATTTTTTTTAATGCAACTAGATTATCATGTGTTGGACTAACATTCTTTGATGATGCTTTGAGTAAGAGGGAGCCAGTTTTAAAACCAAAATTCTTATTTTTTGTCATTTTTTGTAACCTCCTAAGTTATTTTGAACTTAAAGTAATTTAAAGTCTTTTTGATATAACAAAAAGGGGGAGAAATGGTTTTGAAAAATTTCATTTTCAAGAGAATAAGGGGGAGCTTTAACTTCTTTTAATTTTTGAAATCTCTTATTCAAAATTTTAAATACAAAGGGGGAGAATCCCAAACAATTTTTCAAGATAGTTTTATTATATCAAAAAGGGGGAGATTGAAGAACTAACGTTTTGTATAATAATTGAAAAATAGTTTTGGACTAAATTGAAAAGATTTTAAAAGTGCCTTTAAGTCCAAACAACTTAAAAATATGTTTGAGGAATGTTTTAAGAGGTTTTGAAGTGCTTTCTAAAGCCAAACTTTACAAAACCACCCAGGTGTTTCGAAACACCCTTAGGCGTTTCGAAACAACTATTCACAGTTTCAAAACGTTCCGAAATAGCTCTGCCTGTTTCGAAACGGGCTTTAATCTGGGTGAGCATTTTTACATAGCGTTTCGATACGGGCCTTACAGCTTCGATACGCCTATGTGGCAAAGACCTCAACGGTCAAAATCCCCAACGGCTATTTTCCCAGCGGTCTTTTAATTTGTAGCTCAATTGTCACTCGTTCCGAAATAGGGTTGCTACCGTTTCGATATGGATCAAGGTGTTTCGAAACAGCTAGAGGTGTTTCGAAACGGGTTGCTGCATCAGACTTCAACGGCTAGTTCTGAAGAGGGGCGTTCTGATATGGACTCGGCTGTTCTGAAGCGAACAGCACCAGAACTGCAATTAATATGGGAAATAAAGTCTCCAACGGCTCCAAAACATCCTCAATGGTCCTCAACGGCTTCAAACTCTTTTAGAAGTATAAAAGGGACCTCCAAGCATCAAGAGAAGGCAAATCTTCAATTGTCAAAAACACTATGATCAAGAATTTGTCTTAGGGCTTTATTGTTCAATTTATTGTATAGGAAACACTTGTGAGTCTAATTGTCAAATTTGCTCAAGTGTTTAGGTTTTGGGTGAGAGCTTTAATTGTGCAAACATATACCTTGTAGAGGGATTTCTAGTTTGCCAAGCCTTTCTTGTGTAAGAGAGTGTTTGATCAAGCTTTGGGTAGAAAGCTTGATCGGTGTAATTGTTTCCTTCTAATTCGAGAAAAGGGGACGAAGTTCTTAGTGAATTTGTTTTGAAATCCTTAGTGGGAAGCTAAGGTAGTGGATGTAGACCTTGGTTAGAAGGTTGAACCACTATAAATCCTTGTGTCAATTGCCTATCTTTCTATTCCCACAAAACACCCAAATATCCAACTTCTCCAAACTTGGCAAACACATCGGTTGAAGGAATCGAGCACCTTAAAATCCCAACATAATATTTTCTTGTCATGTAGGATGGTTGAGCAAGCTCCTCTGTTGCATTTACAAGATCGATACATTACTAGTCTTAGGGTTGATGAGATGGTACAAATTTTTTAATAATTTATTTATTACGAAATTTGTCACTTCTGTATTTTTGTTAATAATTATGTTTAATAATGTGTTAATTACAGGATATGAAGGATACATTTAAACATCATCATAGCATGGTAGAAACTCCCCTAGATAATAGAATCTTGAATTTTTTTAACGTAGTAGATTTAGTCCCAAGTTCTTAATTGTTTTATTTTATGTGCCCATATTCCTTGACTTTTACATGCCTTTAAGCTCATATAGGTTACATTTAGGTTAGATTGTATATATTTGCATATAGATAGTGAGTTACACCACCTGGGCTTAAATTGTCATATATATATATATATATATATATATATATATATATATATATATATATATATTGGTGTTTTTCATGGGAAGGTGGTGTGTTTGTAGTGTATGTGCAGGATTCTGGTAGCTGATGGAGGATCGCTGGAGCATGAGAGGAGCAGATCACATGGCTAGAGCTGACGAGGTATAAAGAGTTAGAGATGAATCTACATTTACCCACGTGGACTTTCTCATAAATATGAAACATTCAACGGAGCGAGAAATAATTGGCTTTCTTTAATGAAGCCACGTAACTTTAGGTTACTAAAGCCCTAGTTTCACCGCCTATATAAAGAAGACTTGGACGTTACTCAAAAGGAGGCCGATTGATAGAGAGTACGATTCAGACGACGGTCCCAATTCGAGCTTGTGGAGAACCATCAAAGAGAAGTTAGACGATTCTCCTCATCGAACAAAGCCATCGAGAGAGGCTGACAAGAAGAGGCATGCAGCACAATTGGAGAGCACGAAGGGAGTTTTGTCGAGGATGCTCGACTTATTTCTTTTCTTGTTTGATAAACTTTCGTACTATATACTTTAAATTATGGTCGCTTTAGACTCATGCATGAGCTAAACATTTTAGGTTGGCTTATTGTGTCACATGATTTTATGTTTTGATTATTATATTTCAATGCTTTAGTTGTTTTTATCTTCATCTATTATGTTCATGTGTTTAATATGTAGTTAATCATAAGAACTATTCAAGAGAGGCATGTTAATTATTGCTTTGTGGCTTAATATTCGAGAGAGTTAAGTTATACAAAATTGAGTAGTGGAGCTATGCTGTCAACTTAGTTCTAATCCGGCTTAGACATAGACTTAGGGTTTCAACGACTAAAAGGGAGTTCTTAAACAAATAATAGAATAGTTACGGCTAACGCAGACATGTATCACATTAATTACAAACTTATTAACTTCTAGGCATCGAGAGAGTCAGAAGTTCATTAGAAAATCATGTCGAGTAGATGAAGTACCTTAGGGTTTACGCAGACATGTATCGCCCTTTGCTATAGCATTGAAATGGGTAATCAAACATATATCCTTAGCAATAATCCCAACCTCTATAATTAATTCTTAAGTCACTACAGTTGTTTGTCTTTTTCTTTAGATTACTTGATTTAGTTTAATTAAATCAACCTTCACCAATACTTGCAAACCCATTCTTAAGTATAAAAACCTCGTATTTGTTAATCCAATCCTTGTAGGTTAGACACTCTACTCTCACTTTATTACTCGATACGACAAGTATACTTGCCCTAAACTGTATCACTATTCGACAAACATCAAGTTTTTGGCGTCGTTGTAAGGATTGTGTTGAGTTGATCAAATTTTGCAAATGGCCAAGAGGGGGTGAATTGGCGATAAAAATTTTAAGGGTGGAAATTGGAAGAATAAAAATTTGAACACAAGGAATTTCAACCAATCCACTAATTGATTCTTCTCCTTTTCTTGGATGAGGAGGAAACCTTACAATTTTGATTAAGCTTTCTACCCAAAGCTTAATCCACTCACTCTTACAAAGAAGGGTTTTTTGTAAACTTTACAAATGCCTCTCTAAGGATAATGTTTACCCAATTACAATCAAACACTCGCCAAACTCACAATAAAAATTACAATGAAAATCACAATGGAGTTGGGTACAAATATTTGAATCTAAAATGAAAAAGGTTTGGATTTGAGTGCTTTGATGTTGCTTGTAGGTTCAATAGTTGTTGTTGTGACATTTGAGACTTGCTTTTATACCTTTGCTTTGATTTCTAGCCATTTGGGTGGTTAAGATCATCAATTGAGCCGTTGGGCTACAATTTCCCGCAATAAATGCTACTCAACAACCTACCGTATATGTACGTCTCGTGGGCGTATCGATACCTGTCTCAAATAAGAAAGAGTCGTTGTGACTGAAAAATAGGGCGTATCGGTATGGTATTAAGGGGTGTATCAGTACGGTTAGACGTATCGATACAGATTTTTCTCACTGGAATCCCAAGTTGAGTTTTGATAAAAATCGTATCGGTACGCTCCCCTAGGCTATCGATGCCGTTCAACGTCATTTGAAATTTTAGATTCCAATTAACTGACAAGCCAACGCTCGAAAATTAAATGCAAGGATTTTGCAAAGGTCAGCATATCATATCGATAAGGTGATATGTCGTATCAGTACGCTATAGCAAAATACTATTTTAATAAGAAAATTGTATCGATACGGTTCTAATGCGTATCGATACGCTATAGATTAAATTCTTGCCCAATTGAATATCGTATCGATACGGGGTTAGATTGTATTGGTACGCTATGAACGATTAAAATTCCAGTGTTGAAAAACCGTATCGATACGCTTGAGTGTTTTGTTGAAGTATGGCTTAAAAACTTAAGAAAATACTTAGTGAAAATCGAACCTTTAAATATGTTTTGACTTGAAATAGTGATTGGTTCAAAATGGCTTGTCAAAATGTGAGTCTTTGAAAATACATAAAATTTATTGTTTTACAATTTAGTCAATAAGTTAAATTGTTATATCAAAATCAATTTTGGTTTCACAATCTCCCTCTTTTTGATATAACAAACCAAACATAAATTTTTAAATTTTTAAACCTTTGAAAAGCTTACTCCCCCTTAATTTAAGATAGGTTTTCAAAGTTAAGTTTCAAGTTTTCAAAATTGGCTCTATGGCTATTTATATTATTTCTCCCACTTTTCGTTAGGTCAAACATAAAAGCACAATGTAAGATAATAGCAACAAAATATTATTGAATTCAATTGCGAACTTCAGAATTTAAAGCAATAAATAGTTTAAAGACATAAATTCAAACTCAAATACTAACAACATAAAGAAAAGAATAGAGTTCTAAAAGATAGGTGTATAAACAATGAAACTAAATGATATGAGATGATCTGCATAACTACTCGTTCCCACCATCATCGTCATCTTTGTCCTCTTCATCCTCATCATCTTGATTAGGTTGATGCCTCCTAGATTGATTGCGCCAAGCACCATGGAAAGCGGTGAGAGAGACATCCATGGAATTTTGTTGAAGAGCTATGGCTTTAACTTGATCCTCCAAAGATGTGAAGCGAGTATCAAGACCCTTGACTCGATCTTCCAATGATGTGAATCGAGTGTCCATGGTTGTAAACCCGGCTTCCATTTTTGTGAATTTCTCATTAAGGAACATCATGAGAGTGTCCATGGAGAAGGAAGCAATAGGAGCACCTTGAGAGCCTTGAGGAGCTTTTGGAGCATCGACTTGAATATCTTGTCGAGGAGCTCGAGGGACACAAACCCATTCATTGTTGACATAGGCAAAGTGTGCACGAGAGAGAGAACGCTCATCTATAGGTTGGCCCTCTTGTTTTCGGGATAATCATGGGTGCAATCAATCTTAAAGGGGTGGAACAAATGACTCAACGTCGTAGAATAGTAAAAGGACTTTACTTGATCGGTGTGACAGTGTTGAACTAGGTAAACAAGGTCTGCGAATAAGATTTGACAAAGATTAGGGAGCTTACCCTCACGAAAACACCTAAGCCAAAAATCGTCAACTTGACGGATAATTGAAAATTTTCCACCCGAGGGACAAAAAAAATCATGTAATAATGAGATGAAGAATACAATCATGAGTATTTAAAACATTGACTGAACCTAGAGGACCATGACCTAAGGAATTCTCATCATCAATCCCTATATTTTGAAAACCAAAGGCTTTACAAAGAACATCTTGATCGATTTGAAAAGTTGTGCCTATAAGATGAGAATCTATAGCAACAACGTGTTCTCTCGTTTCATTATGAATTCATATGGCATTGGAAAAGAAAATTGTGACCAAATTTCGATATAAAATGGGAGAAAGATTCAAGAAGTTTATAAATTTCCATTGTCGAATCAAAGGAAGGTATGCAAATTTAAAGCGTTCAGAGTTTAAAAAAGGAATTGACACGACACATTCTTCCCTAAGAGTAAAACCTTGAAAAAGTTTGTAACATGACATATCCGAAGGGTTTGGAAAACTACGTTGGATTATGTAAGGGAGATTAGGTTTAGGGTTACCCTCATCATCCTCGATAGGATTGGAAGTAGTGGCTAAGTATCGTTTCGCTTTCTTTTTGAGTGCCATAATCTTGAAAACATCAAAACATTCGAATATGTATGCAATTATCATCTCATTCAATCCAATAATAAATTCCAATAACTCAAGGTATTGAAAAACAATTTTAATGTTAAATATATATATATATATATATATATATATGTATGTATAAAAGAAAAGATTGGTTAAAAAATTTGAAAAAAAAGGTTTACAAAAATATACGATATAAAATTATATTCGAATGAAAAAAATTTCAGATTTTGAAAAGTTTTTGTAAAAACTTGAAAACCCACATCACATATATATGTTTTATACAAAAATTAAGTGAAAATAACTAATAAAAACAAATGAAAATTAAAAAGGAAAAGGAAAAAAGTTTATACCTTGATTTATTAGAATGGATGAATGGGTTGGTGTGAATGCAGAAGATTGCTAACAAAGCTTGGCTTTGATGTGTTGATGAAAAACCCTCAAAGAATTTGAAGTTTGATGTGAAAAATTTGAGAGGTTTCGGGGGTTTTTTATAGGTATTTGTGGCTAGGGTTTGTAGAGAAAAAGAGGGGAAGAGTTTTTAAAAGTGTTTTGTCAAATAACAGCCTTAATTTAACTCTCCGTTGAAACCGTATCGGTACGCTTGTAGAGCGTATCGATACGCCTTGCCCTAATTTTAAATTTGATTTCAATACTGTATGGATATACGTGATCGTATCGATACAGTTTGACCTGTATCACTTCCCTTGACGAACCCGTATCGATACTCCTTTAGCCGTATCGATACGCCTTTATTAGATAGTGCAATTTTGACAGTTTGAAGTTCAAAAATCCTAGTTTAAACGCCCCTAGATGCATGTGAATGACATATGAACAAGATTTAATGACTAAAATTAATGCATACTCCCTCTACCAACATGCATAGAAGCAAAATGAGGCAAATTAACACAAGCATGAATATCAACCAATTTCAAACAAAATTTTGGCCATTTGGGACCTAAAGGGGTCAATAAAGGTTAATTAAACCTAACTCTCTTCTAAGGGTCCAAAAATGCTCTTTATCTAAAGGTTTGGTTAATATATCTGCTAATTGGTTCAAGGTATCAACATATTCTAGAACAACATCATTTTTCAACACATGGTCTCTAATAAAATAATGTCTAATTTCTATATGTTTGGTTCTAGAGTGTTGGATGGGATTCTTAGCGAGACAAATGGCACTAGTGTTGTCACACCTAAGGGGTATGACTTCTACTTGAACACCATAATCTAATAGTTGTTGCTTCATCCAGAGGACTTGAGCACAATAACTCCCTAAGAATATGTACTCCGCTTCGGTGGTAGATAAGGCTCCACGCCAAACTTTTTGAGCATATCATACAAATACTTTGCTTGATTTATGAAGGTGTCATCATTCCTTTGTTTATTTGGAGCCTCAAAAAGAATGAGAGCTCCCCCATCATGCTTATCTCGAACTCACCTTGTATTATCTTAGAAAATTCTTTGCAATAACATTCATTAGTAGAACTAAAAAAGATATCATCAACATAAATTTGCACTACTAAGATGTCATTACAATATCTTTTTATGAAGAGTATAGTGTCCACTACCTTTTTCAAAACCTTTTTCAATCAAAAAGTTTGAAAGCCTTTCATACCAAGCTCTAGGAGCTTGTTTTAAACCATAAAGAGCTTTGGTTAGTTTAAAAACATGATTTGGAAATTTGGGATCCTCAAAACCTGGTGGTTGTTCAACATACACTTCTTCATTTATAAAATCATTTAGAAAAGTACTTTTTATATCCATTTGAAAAAGCTTGAAATCATAGTAACATACAAATGCTAGAAGCATCCTAATAGCTTCCATTCTAGCTACGGGTGCACATGTTTCATCAAAATCAATTTCCTCTTCTTGAGTGTAACCTTGAGCAACAAGCCTAGCCTTGTTCCTCACTATGTTACCACTCTCATCTAGTTTATTCCTAAAGACCCATTTAGTTCCTATAGTAGATTGATTACTAGGCCTTTCAACTAATGTTCATATTTTACTTCTCTCGAATTGATTAAGTTCTTCTTGCATAGCCAAAATCCAAAAATCATCTTTTAATGCTTCTTTGATATTTTTAGGCTCAATGCATGAAATAAATGCAACATGGTTTATTAATTTGAGAGAGGATCTAGTAGTTACCCCCTAGGATGGATCACCCAAGATTTCACCACCTTTGACATAGTTGAACTCCCTTGGGTATGTCACATCCTTTTCCTTAAGAGACAAGTCCTTCAAGGCTTCAAGAGGTGGATCTTGTGCATCTTCTTCTTTGGTTGGAATCTCATCCACCTTTGAGGGTTGTTCTCCATCAATGGCTTCAATGATCCCTACATCATCATCATCACAAGAATCCTTCCTCGGAAGGAGGTTATCATCGAAAACAACATGTATAGACTCTTCTATTACTAAAGTTCTTTTATTAAATACATGATAGGTTTTAGAGTTTAAAGAATATCCTAAGAAAATAGCTTCATCACTTTTAGCATCAAATTTACATAAGTTGTCTTTTCTATTGTTTAAAACAAAACACTTGCAACCAAATGGATGAAAATAGCTAATGTTAGGCTTCTTAGATTTTAAAATCTCATATAGTGTTTTCTTCAAAATTAGCCTAATCATTACTCGATTTATGATGTAGCAAGCGGTATTTGTGGCTTCCGCCCAAAATATTTAGGTAAATTAGTTTCATAAAGCATGGTTCTAGCCATTTCTTCTAAAGTTTGATTTTTTCTTTCAACTACCTCATTTTGTTGAGGAGTGCGAGGTGCGGAAAAATTGTGGCTAATCCCATTTTCATTTAAAAACTCTTCAAAACCTAAATTTTGAAACGCGGTTCCATGATCACTTCTAATGTGAGTGATTTTAAGCTCAAGATCATTTTGAGTTATTTTTAAAAATGTGATGACTTTTTCTAAAGCCTCATATTTTGTACTTAAGAATAGAACCCAAGTAAATCTAGAATAGTCATCAACAAGTACAAAAGCATATGATTTACCACCCAAGCTCATAGTCCTAATTGGCCCAAAAAGATCTATATGAATCGATTGTAAGCATCTACTAGTAGAGACATCATTAATGGATTTAAATGAGGTTCTATGTTGTTTACCCTTAGAGCTTGCATCACATATTTTATCATTAGAGAACTTAAGTTTGGGTAAACCTCTAACTAGATTAAGGGAAACTAATTTCTCTAAAACACTCATGCTAGCATGTCCTAATTTTCTATGTCAAAGTCATGAGTCATGTTCATCATGTGCAACTAAACATACATGAGATGTGTGAATGTCATATAAATGCACCATGTAGATATTTCCTATCCTATGCCCTATGAGCATCAATTGATTTTTTTAATGTTCATTATTTTGCAACCATTTTTATCAAAGAGAACATTAAAACCTTTATCACATAGTTGACTAATGCTCAATAAATTATGTTTAAGACCGCTGACATGTAGAACATTTTCAATAAAAATAGAAGAGTGATTACTAGTGGAGCCAATTCCTTCAACGTGGCCTTCGGAGTTGTCACCGAACGTCACTACTCCACCACTCTTTGGCTTTAGTTCCAAGAATCTACTCTTGTCACCGGTCATGTGTCTTGAGCATCCACTATCAAGGTACCATGAGTTTTGACATGAAGCTTTGGCCTTGTAGCAATGCCCCCTACAAACAAAGAAATTAGGCTTTGGTTTTTGGTACCCAAATCATTTTGGGTCCATATGTGTTAGCCCTCAAAACCTTGGTTCTTTTAAGAATCCAAGGAGCAATAGCATTCATATTATTAGAAACATTGAGTTCCTTGGGAACCTAAACACACATAATTCTTTTATTTTTAGATTGCTTTGAAAATTTTCTTTTTTAGGATAAAAGGTTTTCTTTTTACATATTGAGTTTTAGAATAATTTTCTTTCTCAAAATTGTTTCTCCCAATAGTAATAGAAGTTTTAAGATTATCCACCTCCTTGGTGTGATAATCTTGAAAATTGGAAAGAAGTTTCTCAAGATTAAGGTTTTTCTTTTTAAGATCATTTGTAAGGTTTATCAAGTATAAAACCCTCTTTTCCAATTCGGAGTTAGTTTTTGAAAGAGACACATTTTGATTTTTCAAATCGAAAGTATTTTTCTTATTTCTCAAAATTGACTCTTTATACTTTTCAACTAACTCATCATAGACCTCTTGCAACTCATCATATGCATCATGAAGTTCATCATAGGTAAAATCAAAATTAGATGAGTTGAGGTTTACCTTTAGATCATCATCAATGGCCATGAGGCAAAGGTTAGCCAGTTCCTCTTCCTCCTCGGATGACTCCTCGTCACTCCAAGTTGCCAATTGAGCTTTGAGCTTGTTTTTCTTCCCAAAACTCTTCCTTTTTAATTGAGGGCACTCAGATCGGATGTGGCAGAATTTCTTGCACTTATAAAAAATGATTTGGTCATTTTCCTCTTCTTTACCCTTGTTCTTGAAGTCCCCTTTTCTATTGAACTTTCTCCCTCGGTTGGACTTCATGAAATGAGTGAATCGTTTGGCCAACATGGCCATCTCCTCATCTTCATCCTCACTAGAATCGCTATCATGGTATGGAGCTTTAACTGCGATTTCAATCTTCTTTTTCTCAACTTCCTTCTTCTCAACCTTCTTCTCCTTCATCTTCTTTTCTTCTTCTCTTCCCTTTTTCATGATCTCATGGGTATGTAGAGATCCAAAAAGAGCATCGAGCTTGAGATTCTTTAAATCTCTAGCTTCAATAATGGTCGTTCTCTTGCAATCCCAAGATTCCGAAAGAGAATACAATAGCTTCCTCACTAGCTAGTCTTCGGGAATGATTTCACTGAAACCCTTCAATCAATTGACGATGATCGAGAATTGATCAAACATCTTGGAGACACTTTCATCGGGATCTATCTTGAAGTTTCCATAGCTTAGATTGAGTAGCCCAGTCTTTGTCTCTTTGACATCGCTAGTTCCCTCATATGTTGTCTCGAGGGTATCCCAAACTTCCTTGGCATTCTCGATCGAAGACACCTTAGAGTAGATATCCGAACCAAGAGCACAAAAGATGGCATGCAAAGCTTTATCATTGAATTGCATTCTTCTTCTATCATCTTCGGTCATTTCGGCTTTCACCTTTAGGATAAGTCTTCCTTCACCATCTCTCTTCATTGGAATGTATGGCCCCTCTTCAACTACATCCTATACCATGTAGTCGGTGGATTTGATGAAGAGTCTCATCCTATTCTTCCAATATGGGTAGTTATCCTTATTGAAGAATGGTGGTTTAGTGGTAGATTGAGACTCGTAGAGGTTGCAAATGGAGGTGGATGTCATTGCTTGACTTGTTGTTGATAAAAACTCTCCTAGAATCGACTCAAAAGGGTTGTAATCCTTTCTATGAGTGTAGCTATGATACCAATTGTTGAGTTGATCAAATAATTGCAAATGGACAAGAGGGGGTGAATTGGCGATAAAAATTTTAAGGGTGGAAATTGGAAGAATAAAAAGTTGAACACAAGCCAATTAGAGTGATTCAAGTTCTCCAATGAACTCTACATCCACTACCTTAGCTCCCACTAAGGATTTTCAACCAATCCACTAATTGATCCTTACCCTTTTCTTGAATGAGAAGGAAACCTTACAATTTTGATTAAGCTTTATACCCAAAGCTTAATCCACTCACTCTTACAAAGAAGGGTTTTTAGTAAACTTTACAAATGCCTCTCTAAGGATAATGTTTACCCAATTACAATCAAACACTTCCCAAACTCAAAATAAAAATTACAATGAAAATCACAATGGATTTGGGTACAAAGATTTGACTCTAAAATGAACAAGGTTTGGATTTGAGTGCTTTGATGTTGCTTGTAGGTTCAATAGTTGTTGTAACATTTGAGACTTGTTTTTATACCATTGCATTGATTTCTAGCCGTTTGAGTGGTTGAGATCATCAATACAGCTGTTGGGTTACAATTTCCCATAATAAATGCTGCTCAACAACCTATTGTATCGGTACGGCTCGTGGGCGTATCGGTACTTGTCTCAAATAAGAAAGAGCTGTTGTGACTGAAAAATAGGGCGTATCGGTACAATATTAAGGGGTGTATCAGTATGGTTAGACGTATCTATATGGATTTTGCTCACTAGAATCCTGAGTTGAGTTTTGATAAAAAAAATCGTATCGGTACACTCCCCTAGGGTATCGATACCGTTCAACGGTTATTTTAAATTTTGGATTCCATAATTGACAAGCCAACGTTCGAAAATTAAATGCAAGGATTTTGCAAAGGTCATCATATCGTATCGATATGGTGACATGTCGTATCGGTACTCTATAGCAAAATACTATTTTAATAAGAAAACTATATCGATACGATTTCGTTCGTATCGATACGCTATAGCTCAAAGTCTTTTCCAAATGAATATCATATCGATACGGGGCTAGACCGTGTCGGTATGCTATGAACGATTAAAATTCCAGTGTTGAAAAACCGTATCGATACGCATAAGGGTATCGATACGTCTGGGGGTTTTGTTGAAGTTTGGCTTGAAAACTTAAGAAAAGACTTAGTGAAAGTCTAACCTTTAAATATGTTTTGACTTGAAATAGTGTTTGGTTCAAAATGGCTTGTCAGAATGTGAGTCTTTGAAAATACTTAAAAATGTATTGTTTTACAATTTAGTCCATAAGTTAAATTGTTATATCAAACTCAATTTTGGTTTCATAGATTAACAATTGATAATTACGTTGTAATTAAACTTAGGACTTTTTATTATTATTACATTTATTTTTTGTTTTTGTTTTTATCCTCATGTACGTTCTACTGTATGACCAGAAGGTCCACCAAAGAATATATTCTTCCAATCAAACCAAAAATAGAAAGAATCTTTTAGAGATTCTTACAAGAAAACAAAATATGGTGAACAAGAATGAGAACCCCCATGAGGACGTGCAATACAGAGGCATACCCTTGGTCGATGAGCAAAGAATTGATGGAGCGGGAGAGAATGGCCGACATGAGGATCCACCACTTGCTAGGCCCAAAAGATTCATACGAGATATCATTGAGCCCGTTATCAACAATCTCAAACCACCAATTGTTGTGCTTGATCTAGGGACGGCCCACTTTGAGCTAAAGCCCGTTATGTTCAACATGCTCAATAAAATTAAACAATTTGGGGATCCGCAAGAGAAGATGCTCGCGAGCACATCCAAGCTTTCTTGGAAGTCTGTGATTGTTTCAAGCAACCAGGCATACCTACAGATGCCTTGCGACTCAAGTTATTCCCTTTCTCGTTGCATGATCGAGCCAGAGCATGGATGAAGACTTGTTCTATAGGATCCATTACATCCTGGGATGACTTGTGTAGCATGTTTTTGCACCGATATGATCCATCGAACGTGCACAATCAAAAGAGAAGCGATGTCATCTCCTTCCAGCATTACGATGATGAATCCATGTATGAAGCACGACATGGATACATGGATATGCTTAGGACATGCTTCACAAGTGCTCGATCCTTGGATTCACAGATTAGCTACAAGTCATGATGTTCTATAATGGCTTCAATGCACCTACAAGGATGATGATCGACTTGTCACCTAATGGAACTTTACTCGATAGAGAACCTGACGAGGCTTTCCATACACTTGATAGAATAGCCAACGCTGACTACCAGTTCCCACTAGGGAGGTTGAAGCTTGGACCTAAAGTAGTTGGAACACTCCAATTGGATGAATCTTAGACTGTAGCAAACCAACTCTTTACCATCACAAACATACTTAAGAACATACAAGGAACCTCCAATGTTCGAGAGTCAAAGGTAGTCCAATACACTTGTGAGCATTGTGACGGGGAACACTTTTCGAGCGAATGCCCTTAATAACAATAATCCGGATGCTCTGTAGGGATCACCAATCGCAACACTAATCCCTAATCCAACACTTATAACCTAGGGTGGAAGCAACATTCAAATTTTGGTTGGGGAGGCAACAAGGTCAATTCAAGAGCATAGCCAGCTACATCAACCGACCCTTCTGGATTCCAAAATACTCAGAGGTAGAAACATGGAGCTTCTAACTCCACTTATAATTCTTTTGATAATACTTATCAAAATTTTATGGAAACTGCATGTGTCATAATGCAGGATCAAGTACCCCACCTAAAGAACTATAGTGAGATGCTCACAACGCAGCTGCCATGTTGCAAAACCAGCAAACGATCATACAAAACAATATCGCCTCGATTACGTCTTTGGAGACTCAAGTTGGACAGATTGCCCAGATGTTGAAGGCAAGACCACCTGGCGGCTTACCTAGTGATACTGAAGTCACTAAGGCCTTTAATGCAGAGTAATGCAATGCCATCAATATTCGTAGTGGCACGCAGTTGAGGACAGAAGCCAAGTTTGGGGGAAGCTCTCCAGTAGATACTACTCCAAGCAAGCCATCCATCGATGCTCCTACGATAAAGAAATCAACTCATGTGTCTAATATAGTGAGTAACCTTGCTACTGAAGGCAAGAAAGACAAAGTTGAGGATGCACCTACGTCTATTAAGCCACAAAATGAGCCCCGACCACCACCTCCTTTCCCACAGAGATTGAAAGCTCAGAAACATGATGTCCAGTACCAATAATTTTTGGAGATGCTAAAACAGTTGCACATCAATGTTCCACTGCTGGAGGCCATTGACCATATGCCTATATATGCAAAGTTTCTGAAGGATATCTTGACCAAGAAAAGGAATGTGAACGATGTTGAAACTATAACCACCATGGGCGAGTTTGTGGTTGTGTTAAGTGACTTGCCACCCAAGATGAAGGACCCTAGGAGCTTCACCATTCTATGCTCGATAGGCTACAACTACGCAGGCCGTGCCTTATGTGATATCGGTGCAAGTGTGAACTTGATGCTGAAATCTATGTTTAAAAGATTAGGAATGGGAAAAGCAAGACCCATATCGGAGATCCTTCATTTGGCTTATCGTTCACAAATCCAACCTAATGGCAGAGTTGAAGATGTGCTAGTTAGGGTGGATAAGTTTTTTTTTCCCAAAAGACTTCATCATCCTTGACTGTGAAGCTAATGAGAATGCTCTCATCATCCTGGGGAGACATTTCCTAGCAACAGGACGGATCGTGATCAACTTTGAGAATGGAAACTTCACCATGAAGATGAACGACGAAAAGATCACGTTCAATGTCTTTAGCACACCAAAGTACATGGAAGAATATGAGGACTGCCAGCTCGTGGACAATAATGATGACCTAGTAGACAAAACTATGCACACGCCCAAGGAGTACATAGAACACTCAAAAAAATTGGCATTTTGCCAATTCCAAGAGTCCAAATGTGCAAGTATGCAAATACAAGACACTGATTGCAAGTGAATTTAGTTACTAGGTCGGATTATAACTTACACCAGCCATGAAAACTATGCTCACGCAAGAAGTCATCAAATGGTGTGACGCTGGAATTCTTCCTCTTAACACATATTGGTCCCTCTTGACCCCCTAAATCTTGCAATATTCTGATATAAGATGTTGTTAAACAAGTGGAGGATGCTAAGGGATCCCACCATTCTGTGCTATCTTTGGCCCAATTTCCTTATCAGCATCTCAGCAACACTGGAATGTCACTCTAATGGTTACAGATATATAATAGGGCACCATTTATTTGAGACAAATTTAGCGACCCCGAATTAGAAAACTAAATTTCTATTTTTCTTATCTTATTTTTAAATTTAGGCATTTTTACTTTTTGCATTTAGGTTTAACTTTAAAATTGATAATTCATATTTTTGTCTTATTTTGGCAATTATCGGGATAAGAACAACAAGAAAGCTGAGTTCCTCCAAGACTCTTTGACAAGCTCCCCAGCGGAATATCAGGATTCAGTGATACACTTAACTTTCCATTCATCACGCCGACCACAACTCAAATTTCACACAATGTCAGGAGTAGGACGATACATTAATAACCACCATCCTTTTCCCTTTTTACCCTTCTTTCTTTTCCATAAAGGACAATACACTCAACCTCTATTTGACCCTTCACATCCTACAATCAAACACTCTAAACCCCTAGAACTCACAACCCAGTTCATCTTTCTTTCAATCTGAATCATGGTGCGACAACTCTTAGTCACCCGCCGATCCAACCAGCCACAACAGCTAAACAGAGATAACAGTCCTCCGGCCTCTCCATCATCAGCATCATCTTCAGAGGAAAGCCATTATCGTATCGAGGATATAACAGATGAGGAAGTAGACGGTCTTAAAAAATCGCCTTCATCCACTGGACGACGCCATGGTAAAAAAAATACAAACACATGACACACCAAGACCTGATTCTGGAAAAAGGTTTGGAGTTTACTCCAAACTATCGCTATAAGTTTCAGATCAATATACACGATGTCATAACCACCCAAGGATGGCAAGACTTTATTCGACAACCACGACATGTTAATGTCAACTGGTTACATGAGTTCTATGCTCATGTAAGACATAGACCAGAAGGGACATCTCTTGTACGAGGGAGGACTATTTTATTCTCCACAGAGACCATTGCTGGCCATTTCAACCTCCCCACAAATGACGGAGGGCATTGGGACTTTTTCACAGCACCAACAGAGGAAACATATGCCTAATTGTTGATGGACCTGTGCCTTCCAGGGACCACATGGAATCAGGAAGATTTTTATGCCCAAAAAGTACATTGGGTGCAACTCAATCCAGAGTCGAAGTTTTGGATGCACTTCATCAACAATCGCATCCTCCCCACCCGTAATAGATCTATCGTCTCTTATCGCCGGCTAACGTTACTGTGGTCTATGCTTCACAACCGGAACATTCAATCGTATGACTACATTTACAGCATCATTATACAGTAGGCAGCATCGACGAGAAAGACCAAAGAGCTTCCTTTCCCTACTCTCATAACTGCCATATGTCAGAAAGCATGAGTTGCAAAATGGGGGATGGACGATATCATCGAGCCCCATACTGGTTGGTTGCCTTCTTAAGTTTAGCAGATGAAGGGGCATAATATGCCAATCGATCTTGTCTCCACATCATCACAACATATCCTCCGAATTATCCAAGATGCGGTGGCCACTGCAATAGAACCATACCACCAATATGCCAATCAATTGGCTGTAACATTATGGGTGTTCAAATCCGGGTACCCGAAAAACTAGGTACTCGGACCTTCGGGTATCATATTTTTCGATCCGTGTCCTGGGTACCCGTTTAGCCCGTGTACCCGTAAAATCGTGTACCGAGCACCCTGTTCATATTTTTTGTTATTTTTTATTTTAAAATTTAAAAAAGAAAATTAAAAGTTCATACCATGTGATACAAACAAAAAATAATGATTTAAAGTTTATAACTATAAGAAAGACATTAAAAATATTAATCTTGATCATGATTTTTTTCGAATCTCATATTTTTTAAATATATATATATATATATATATATTAAAAGTTCATATTTTTTTTTTCGAATCTTACATATTCACAAATTAATTTTTTTTTGAAAATTTTGAATATAGGCTTTGCTTGGTATAAAGGATGAAAATGTGGAATGATGGAAATTTTGTTAATCAAATGGTTAAGATTCAAAGTAAGAAGGTGGTTATGAATAACCACCATGTGATTAACAAAATTTTCATCCTTCTTCATTTCCATCCTTCATACCAAGCAAAGCCATAGTTCTAAGGTAAAAATATTAATTAATCTAATAAAATAAAAAATTAGGAATCGGATACTCAAAAATTTCATATTTTGTGACCGAGCCCAACTCGGGTCAAAAAAATTCCAAGAAAACGCATGATTATTTATGTTCGGGTAGTCGGTTCGGGTAATTTTGAACATCCCTAGCTAATGTAGAAGAAACCTTGGTCAACAAGATTCTCCCTAACACTCAGGTTAACCTCCCAGCGGCACATGAAGATCCAATCACCACAAGGAGGAGGTCGCTGCTAGATGCTGATGTTGGCACCTTCACCCACCCATCTAAGAAACCAACGTCTGCCCAGGACAAAGGCAAGGGCATCATCATCCGGGAACTACCACCATAGTAACTCTCTGAGTTATTTTTCTTTTATTCTTTTTAGCTTAGTTTCATATAGATTTTTGTTTGCATTTTTAATTTGATTTTTCCCTTTTAATTTTTCTTTTCTTTTAGCATTGGAGACAATGCTATTATCAAGTTTGGGGGAGTATATACCCATATAGATTAGGTAAAATTTAGGTAAAAAATTTTAAAAAATAATTGTTTAAAAAAATAGAATCGTAATTAGCCTAATCTACCCAATAGGTTCCCTTTACTATGATTTCCTTGATTATGAATCTGTTGATACACTGATTGTGACTTTCTATGATGATTCTATGTTGATTCTTTGCAAAGTGTTAAGAGCTTTCTAGTTTTTGAACTTAATGATAAATCTGTTGTAGCCCTTAAAAACCACAAGTTGCATGCAATCAAACATTTAAGAAATTTTAGGGATGCTCTAGGTAAAAAAAAATTATGCTTAAGCGTGAATCAAAGAAAAGAACTTAAATGCTCAATGTAGCTAAACAAAGGCTAAAAACTCCCTCAAAGAAAAATCAAGAAAATAAATTAAGACTTGATAATTTAAACAAAATTGTTGAGGGACACTCTTCTATGCATCTTGCTATCTTAGTACACTAGATGATTTGTGTTTGCTCCATTTAACTTTTGCTGGTAGGAATGATAGTACTGGCAAAGAGTGAATAAAAGTCTTCACGGGATGGTGCTGCTTGTAGGGCTCGGGGATGAGTTGTTTGCTCCACTCCATCTTCAGGTATCGAAGGGTAGTGTGATAAGATGAAGCTCCAGTGATACGGTTTTTAAACTTAAAAAGAATAGGGAGTAAAGATGTGCTTAGAAAGAAAAAATCAATATGAGAATTGTGGGGCAAAGGAGTATTTAACTTTTGCATATTAAAAGAAAATTCCAAGAGCTAAACAATAAGCACATTAGCAATAAATGTAAATCTTGAAAATAAAATTTTATAAAATTACAAGTATCGGTTCTTGTAAGCTAACAAAATGCAGGTTAAATAATCAAATACCTTGTGAAGAAATAACGCTACTGATAAGCAGAGGATTTGTTGTGAACAATATACACCATTCATTTCGGTCATGGCTTGTGAGCTCTCAGTGTCATCCCCAAGCCATAACCCTTTGATCGACCAGTGTTGGCATCAATTAAAACTTTTGCAGCTTTATTAGCTAGGGGTCTAAGCAAAGGGCGTTTTACCGTTATTTTTATTTATTTATTTCCCATGTAAGCATAAATCGAGTAAAAAAGCAGTAGAAAGATCAAAAATATATATACCTTCAGCCATTGTCAAAACTTTATGCCAAAATGAGATGTGTTGCACCACCGTCAAGCACGTTAAACCACCCTCGAATGTAGCGAATTCGACTACACGATACTAAAATGCCAAAGATCTTCTAAGCACTCAAAAACTCACTTAGATGAAATATGTGATTCTTGTGTTTGATGCTTAGAAACCTTAGGATAATGGGGTATTTACAGTGTTGGTTCACCATCAAAAACCAAACTTAAATGACATTAAATCCCCTTAAACTTCCTAATGGAAGTGCGGCAAAACCATGGTTAATCCCCACAAAGCACCTTTAAGCTCAAACGTGAGAGCAATTGAGTGGTGGATTGAGAATGTGGGAATAACCCACGTACCGCACTCAATTCTAACATTCTCCCACTTGGTTCGTGTTGACCAGGAGTACTTAAAGTTGAAACAATATGTACGAATCATGGCAATATTTCCTCTTATGGTTTGAGTAGTATCTTCCATGTATCACAATACATCAAGTCTCAACGATTTAGCCCAAATACTTAATGAATAAACTCAATGTTTATTCTAGGTCCAAACTTTAGTGACATTTCTCGAAATAATAAACTTTATGTGTATACAACAAATATAGGAAATATTAGATTTTATTAGTGTTTCAACAGAACTGTTCTTACAATGAAAATTTACAAAGTGGGAACAAGTCTCATAGTGACAACATGATCCTTAAATTTATATGGTGGCATGCCCTTAGTCAAAGGATCAGCTAATATTTGCTCAGTGTTAATGTGCTCAATGACCACTTTCTTTTCTTTAACATGTTCCCTTATAGCTAGATACTTAATGTCGATGTGTTTACTTCGACTTCCACTTTTGTTGTTCTTAGCCATAAAGACAATATCTAAATTGTCACAATATGTCCTTAATGACCTCAAAATAGAATCCACAAGCCTAAGCCCATAAACGAAACTCTTTAACCATACTCCATGTGAGGTAGCCTCAAAACACGAAACGAACTCAGCCTCTATAGTGGAAGTGGTAGTCAATGTCTGCTTGACACTCCTCCAAGATATAGCTCCACTGGCAAACAAAAATACGTAACATGATGTTGATTTACGTGAATCAACACAGCCAGCAAAGTCTGAATCGGAGTAGCCAATCACCTCCAAATGGTCAGATCGTTTGTACGTAAGCATGTATTCCTTTGTCCCTTTGAGATATCTAAAAACCTTCTTTGCAGCTTTCCAGTGGTCCATACCTGGATTACTCTGATATCTTCCCAACATCCCAACGACAAATGCAATGCCAGGTCTTGTACAGACTTGAGCATACATCAGGCTTCCAACAGCAGAAGCATATGGAATGTTTTTCATTTGCTCCCTCTCAAATTTGTTCTTCAGGCATTGGTTCATATTGAACGTATCACCATTCACGATAGGAGCAACACTACCTGAACAATCTTTAATCTGAAATCTTTCTAAAACTTTGTTAATATAGGTTTCTTGAGATAGACCTAAGACACCTTTATGTCTATCACGGTGAATCTTAATGCCAATGACATAAGATGCATCACCCATATCTTTCATATCAAAAATTTTAGAAAGAAATTGTTTCACCTCATGTAGCATACCCTTGTCATTTGTTGCAAGTAAAATGTCATCCACATATAGAATAAGGAAACAAATTTTACTCCTACAGACCTTCTGGTATATACATTGATCCATGACATTCTCAACAAAACCAAATGAAGAGATAACCTCGTGGAATTTCAAATACCACTGACGGGAGGCTTGTTTCAATTCATATATAAATTTCTTTAACTTACAAACCAAATTTTCACCATCACTAGAGGAAAATCCTTCAGGTTGTTTCATGTATACCTCTTCCTCTAGGTCACCATTAAGAAAGGTAGTTTTCACATCCATTTGTTGTAACTCAAGGTCAAATTGAGCTATTAATGCTAACACAATGCCTAAGGAATCTTTCTTAGATACTGGACTAAAAGTCTCAGTGTAATCGATTCCTTCTCGCTGAGTGAATCCTTTAGCAATAAGTCTTGCTTTATATCTTTCTATGTTGCGTTTCGAGTCTTTTTTGTTTTAAAGACTCATTTACATCCAATGGCTTTTACACCATCAGGCAACGGTACAAGATCCCAAACTTCGTTTCTTTTCATGGAATTCATCTCATCCTTCATAACATCATACCATAATGTTGATTCATTGCAGCTCATGGCTTGTGAAAATGACTCAGGATCATTTTCATCTCCAACGTTATAGTCAAATTCTTGTAAATACATAAAATAATCACTAGAAATTGCTGATTTTCTTTCTCTAGCAGATCTTCTTAATGTTGAACCAACATTTTCTTGTGGATCGTGTTGTTCAACTGGTTGTTCAATAATTTTTGGACTTTCTCGAACAACTTGATCTACTAGAGTGTTTTCAACAGGTTGTGGAACTTCATTGATTGGTTGTTCAACACCCAGTTGAGCTTGAGGGGTGTTATATATGATAACCAATCTCTCACTTGAAGTGGATGGTTGATCTACGAGTATTGAATCTCGAGATAGATCCCTCCCACTGATTGAGTCATTCTCAAGAAATTTTGCATTTCTTGATCCCACAATTCTAGTGTTGGTAGATGGACAATAGATTTGTAACATTTGGACTTTTCGGCATATCCAATGAAATACCCACTAATAGTTCTTGGGTCCAGTTTCTTCTCTTGTGGGTTATAAATTCTCACTTCAGACGGGCATCCCAATACGCTTATATGTCGCAAATTCAGTTTCTAACCTTTGAATAACTCAAAAGGTATTTTTGGGATAGCCTTGGTTGGAACTCGGTTTAATATATACACAGCCGTCTTGAGAGCTTCAACCCATAAAAACTTAGGTAGCTTAGAGCTACTAAGCATACTTCGCACCATATCTATCAAAGTTCAATTTCTCCTTTCCGCAACACCATTTTGATCAGGAGAGTCTGGCATAGTGTATTGGGCAACTATACCGTTATCTTGAAGAACCTTCACAAATGGACCAGGTTCTTATCCATCCTCAGTGTATCTACCACAATATGCACCACCTATATCTGTTCTTACAATCTTTATTTGCTTACCGCATTGTTTCTCTACTTCAGCCATGAAAACCTTAAAGGCTTCTAATGCTTCACTTTTATGATGAAGCATATAGAAATACATAAACCATGAGTAATCATCTATGAAAGTGATGAAGTATTTCTGACCTTGCACATCCATATTTGGGCAACATATATCAGAATGGATGGTTTCTAATATGGTCGAACTCCTCTTGGCACCTTTCTTTGACTTGTTAGTCTGTTTGCCCTTAATGTAGTCTACACAAGTATCAAAGTCAGTAAAATCTAAGGTATTGAGTACCCCGTCATTTACTAATCTTTTAATCTTTTCAATGGAGATATGTCCTAATCTCCGGTGCCACAAAATAGAGGAATCTTCATTTATAACACAATGTTTAGTACTAGTTTGAATGTGCATAACATTATGAGTGGCATTATTTTGTAAATCAATAGAGTAAAGACTATCACTTAAAACATAATTTCCAACAATTTCATATTTATAAAATAAACTGAATCGAACATTTAAAAAATTAAAACAATACCCTAAGGGTGCAAGTCTTGAAAAAGAAATTAAATTTCTAAAAAACTAGGAATATAAAAAGTCTTTTCTAAAATTAAAACAAAGCCACTACTAACCACTAATTCGTATGTCCCAATAGCTTCCACATGCGACTGCATCTTGTTTCATGAATAGATGTGTCGCTCAGCTCCTACTGGTTCCCTTAAGTTTTTTAATCCCTGTAAGGAATTTGAGACATGGATTGTAGAACCAGAATCAATCCACCATGTGTTATAATTAACATCAATCATATTTGACTCAAAGCAAACAAGTGAGATTGATTTACCTTTCTTTTCAAGCCAGCCCTTATACTTGACACAGTCCTTCTTCACGTGTACCTTCTTTTTACAGAAGAAACGGGTGAACTCTTTCTTTATGTCAGCTTGGGGTTGCATTTTAACTTTCTTCTTTTGTTTGGCTTGGACTGGCCTCTTTCCTTGAGTAACTGTCAGTGCACTCTCTCCCATCTCCAATATGAGCCCACCCTCCTCTTGATCACACATGGTCAAAAATTCATTTATAGACCATTTATCTTTATGTGTGTTATAAGAGATCTTAAATGGCTCATATTGAGAAGGAAGAGTGTTCAATATATAGTGCACCAGGAAAGATTTAGACATTTCAACCTCAAGTGTCTTTAAGTCGAGCTGCTAAATCTCGCATCTTATTGATGTGATCACGCACACATTTCACTATAGTGAGCTTCAGTGATGTGAACTTCATAACCATGGTGCTGGCTAATGACTTTTGAGAAGTTTGAAATTGTTTCTCTATAGTCGTTAATAGCTCTTTGACATTCTCATGCTGCTCAATTGAGCCACGGACATCAGCAGGAACCTTGCTCTTAATGAACATAATAGTTAAGCGGTTGGATTGCTCCCACTTTTCATATAGAGCAAAATCAACCTGATTGCTGGTGTCAGTGATATGTGGCTCAGATTTCCTTATGGCATAGTCAGTATCCACACAACCCAATTGAAGAAGAATACCCTCCTTCCAGAACTTAAAGTTCTCACCGGTTAATTCAAGGATATCTATTCTATTATCAGACATATTCACAGATTGTAATGCTGCAAAATAAATTGACATACATGCTTAATATAAATTTGGGGCAAACATAAGTCATAATTTACCAATGCAAATTATGTAAATAATGAATTTAATGACATAAAAATTACATGTGGGCTAAATTTTTAATTTGATTAGATTCATTTTATGATACAATTATTTTCTATCCCTTATATAAAAATTATTAAATTTATTTTTATAACTCCTGTGGGTAATTATAAAAATTCATCTAATAATTTTTACCTTAATAAGTTATGTAATAGGATTTAATAACTAAGCTTTTTGTATGTGATTTTTAACCTTCGTAATTTTATTTAACTAAAGATGTTGTGGCTAGTCTTTAACTAAATAAAATCATGAAAATCACTTAGCTAGATATTAGCCTTAAACTTTATTCAAAATTATTGCTAATTCATTATGCAATATTTTATGTCTAGTTTTTATGAGATCCTTACTGTAATTTTATTTAATTAAAGTTGTTGTGATTAATTCTCTAATTAAATAAATTATTCGGATCCCTAAACATATATTCTATAGTTTTATTGCTAAATACTTTATGCAATAAGTCTAAAAATTTATGTACTTAACTTTATGTATATAACTAATTACTGGATAAGTTATATATCATCTCTTAATTTAGGCACATACACTAATTATTTCTAAAATTTATTTAATAAAATTAATAATAAATTTTAGAAATTAATTTTATAAAATCTTACAATTTTAAACAAAATTTACAATACAATTTTTCTCAAAATTTAAGACTTTAAAGATAAACATGACATTTTAATCTTGAGAAACATACAAACTCTATAACGACAAGATAGAGATTTAACCATGCTCTGATACCAAATGTAAGCATAAATCGAGTAAAAACGCAGCGAAAAGATCGAAAATACATATACCTCCAGCCATTGTCAAAAACCTATGCCAAAAATGAGATGCGTTGCACCACCGTCAAGCACGTTGAACCACCGTCGAATGTAACGAATTCGACTACACGAAACTAAAATGCCAAAGATCTTTTAAGCACTCAAAAACTCACTTAGATGGAATATGTGATTCTTGTGTTTGATGCTTTGGGACCTTAAACTAATAGGGTATTTATAGTGTTGGTTCACCATAAAAACCACCTTAAATGACATTAATGCCCCTTAAACTTCTTAATGGAAGTGCGGCAAAATCATGGTTAATCCCCACGAACCACCTTTAAGCTCAAAAATGAGAGCAATTGAGCGGTGGATTGAGAACGTGAGAATAACCCACGTACTACACTCAATTCTAATATCCCAGGGTTGGATTAGCGTCGTCTGACTACTAAATATGGCCCTTATTTGTTATCTTGTTGATATTCTATACTTTGAATTTTCAGATTAGATTTGGATACATGTTTGCGTTTGTGAATAGTTTTCTCACGATGCTCGGCTCTGACTTGCCGTTATTGGTGGCCTTTTTTGATCCTTTTTGTAGTTCGTTTGCCGTTGTAGTCAGATTTTTTAGAATCTTTTGTTCAAATCTCTTGATTGGGTTTTTTCATTTTTTTCTTGTATGCTCCTTATATGATCTCAAATAACTAGTTTAATGTATTAATGATTATAGAAAAACATTTAAATTATATGTTTAATTTACGATTATAAAAATATAACCGTCATTTACAACCTTGAATATTTTTTTCAATAAAATTAGATGCGTTCATTAAAAAAATGTTAATGCAGTTTGAAAGGTATGATGCGAAGAGCAACTTTGGAAAATGAGTAGAATGTTTCTTGGTGGGGAAGTTTCCCTCTTATTTATGTTCTAATATTTACCTTTCTTAGAAAGAAAAAATTGGATGGGTTTTTTATATATAATAGAAGAGATCAATAAAGACCGTTTGGTAAATAATGCACTAACTATTACAATCGTTATATAATAGGACTAAAATTTCATCCGGAAGAGAAAATAACCGAACATCAAAGTTGTCTTTAAAGAACAATTTAACCATGCATAT
The DNA here is from genome assembly GCA_030270665.1 of Hibiscus trionum. Taxonomy (NCBI): domain Eukaryota; kingdom Viridiplantae; phylum Streptophyta; class Magnoliopsida; order Malvales; family Malvaceae; genus Hibiscus; species Hibiscus trionum. The sequence goes on along the minus strand of BSYR01000003.1, from coordinate 72,625,175 downwards.
CTTGAGCGGTTACAATAGTTTATATTTCATTTGAGGATTTAGATTTGTACCTAAATTTTCAAATAGTGATTTTTAATTATTTTATTTTAAAAATAAAATATTTTTATATATATTTTAACAAAAATATATATTTTATTTGGGATGGTAAAATTACTTGATTCGCCGTGTCCCAACTCAACCTGGTCGAATCTTTTTCTTGAATTTCAAAAATTGAGGCAGGGCGAATTTTAGAAGCATTAAGTCGGGGAGGGACATGTTCGGGTATAAGATAGAAATTCTCCACCTCACCTTATCCCAGTATATTTTTATTTGCATATCTATATTTTTTATCATATTAATGAAAATATCACTGTATATAAACATTTTTAGGGGTTTTACGCTGCTTTTTTATTTTTTTTAGTTTGTGCTTTTGTAAATTTTTGTTAGATATTGTTTGAGTTTTAACATATTCGATTCTAACGGTCAATGGTTTAAGTTTGTTCTTTTAAATATGTATTTTTTTCATATGGGTAATTTAATTGGTTTTATTTTATTTTTGTATATATATATATAGGTTTAAAGTCTCTTGAAACCTACATTTCGTAATTGTGATGGTGATTTTTCGGATCTTACATTTATAAGTTGATAGATCAAGTTGAGGGACTAATAAATTAATATTTATATTTGAGGTGAGACGAGTTTAAAAATCTATAGACCGGGGAGGCCCAAAACCCGTTGCCATTCCTATAATTTATATACTAGTTTTTTTGACCTAATGAAATATTTATTTGTGGTATAAGCTTATTCAAAAGTATATACGAACCTTTAAGCCCGAATTGTTGATTAAAGAATTTGCATTGTGGAAGTATGACCTTTATCTGTTTCTACTGAAAGTGAAGAGAAGCAGATTCAGAAACAATGAACAACACTACAGTAAAAAGGATTTATTAGTCTGATCAATCCCTGTATTCTTCTTTTATTACCAAATGTGTATACAGTGTTTTAAGAACCCATTCATTCTACTTCCTAGAAGATACAAATAAAATAGAAAAAAATAATAAAAAGAACCTGAATTACAGTCTAAAAGGATAAACAGAGATGATGATGTACAGAATGCTGCAATACATATCAGAGTATACACTGGGAGTGGGAGGTGCTAACTTTTACCTAATGGTCATCCACTCCTACGCGTAAAAGTCTGAATCCGCCGCCAGCTTCCGAACAAAAAAATAATCAAATATGAAACCATTAATTCTGAGAGAAATTATGCCAATTGCTGTGCTCTCTTCACGTATATTGAGCTTTGAGTTTGCGCAAGAATTCTAATGCTTCCGTGTATGAAGGATCGGACCGGCTGAGCGGTTTGCATGAATTTATATGATCGGTCGACTCTAATACCTATTTCACAGTCAAAAGAAGAATAAATTTGGGGGGCCAAAACCATTTAACCAGTCATATCATGTTGTCTGCTTGTTCACCAAATCCAAAATTTTATCATTCGAGAAAATAGTAGAATCAATATCGAAAGATAAACACTTACAACAAGTTCACCAAATCCAGGATAGGCTGATTCAATTGGCACAATTTCCATACGGAATGCCCATCCTCCATAACCTTCAACTATTGGAGTGACCTTCGTCTGAAAGATAGCAAGTTGGAAGCTCATATCACGCTTGCAATGTGAATAGACTAAAATGAAATGCAAATACGCAAACTGATGCAGGATTCTGGGGAAACGAATAGATGCATTTCTATTACCTCACAGAAACTAAGGACTTGAAGCATCTGTTTCTTATGAAGACGACGAAGAAAGTCATTAAGTTGCACAAGTCGTGGAGAACCACTTCTCAATTCCCCTATCTATGAAAGAAAAGCAGTGAAAAAGGTCCCACATCAGATTCTGGATTGAAACTATTGTACAAGTCCAAAATTTCAGAATTACAGTTATGTATTGATTTAAAAAGTTCATAATTGATCATATACTAACAGTTGGAGCAGGACGTAACACAAGGCCCATTCGCCAAGGCATATCAGCAAGCTTGCTGCCAAAATGCGGGCAGCTATAGAACACCTGAAATTACATGAAACGCCAAGATTATTGAACTTGCCACTACAAGTAGTTCAAATGCATTAACAGCATACGTCAAGGTTCCTTTTCCTAAACTGGGGTATTTTGAATGAAATAAAGGAATTAGCAAATATCTAATATGTAAGCACTTACAACTCCAACAGTGTTGTTCACAAGGTTGTCCATATTTTCCGTCTTTGCTTTATATAGCATCTGCTTGACCACCAAACCTCCCAGGCTACATATAAGACAAAGTCACGCATTGAAACAATTAAAGACCATCTTAGTCACACAAAAGAGTATTGAGCTAAAAGAAACCAACTTGAAACTTTTATTTTCCAACACAAAGGTTAACTTTAACCATTCTGTAACAGATAATAATCAAGTCAAAATAGCTCTTGCACCAGAACCCTCAAGCCGAAAAAGAAAAAGGAAAGAGGTTAACCTGTGGGTCACAAACACAACAGGCCGACTCCCAATGCCTGCAGCAACCAGCTTCTTTAATAACATGGAACTAACTTCCTGGGGGTCAAAATGAGAAGTTCATGAATAATGTTGGCAGAAAAAAAAAACAAATGATAGCCAAAAGTTTGAAGATTTCCGTCACACCAACATATATCTAAGAAATATGGAAGCATACAACTTCATAAACCGAGTTACAAATTATGTGTCCAATGTTGCATGGGTTTAAAGAGAACTCGTTATTCAATCTAAACATGCATCAAAGTATTTCATAAATAAATAATGAGAGAACTTAAATAACTGAAGCATAATAAAAAATGACAAACTGATAAACCGAAAGCAGCAAACCTGAAGAGGCAGGGAAGCTCCAGACCACTGTGTTAGGTTTGTCTGTATAGCAAATACAGATTTTGCATTATGAGAGACAGTCAATGAAGACCTCAAAATGACAAGTGAACCGCTTGCAAAAAAAACCTAGTAATTCAAATTTTTTGAAGCTACCAACAAACTAAAACAAACCTTGTACTTCAGGGAAAACAAGCGAGCATGAGGAAAATCAGCCGAAAGCCATTCACCTGGCCAAAAGGTCCCAAGCTTCCCTGCTTCTTCATCAATTTTCTCTACCAAGCCAGACTTAGTGGAGTATTTGTCCTCAGATATACGCCAAGTTTTATAAGGTCCACCACGTAACCCATGTACAAAGACAATATCCATTTGAGGGATTTCAGAATCAGAATAATTATTAGACACATTAGAAGAATCAGCAACATCTGAAACTTGGGTTACACTTGTACTATCACTGCTTGTGGAATCAGCCTCATTCGAATTAGACTTATCTTTCTGAACAGAGGATTGACCTTTTCCAGGACACTTCCAATGGGGAAGTTCAGGGTTTATTAAGAATATCATATCATTATAACTTGGGCAGTTGCGTGTACCATCTCTGCTACCATTTTCAGGACCACTATTTACCGAGTCAATACCAATTTGCTGATTGCAAAATACATTTAACAGAATTGCCCTAGCATAACTTCGTATCTTAAGGTCATTGATGCTTGATATCTTCCCATCAGCACAATCCTCGAGCCACTTACACCACGTTTCATCGGTTGCAATGACTTTCTGGACTTTTGGAAGGAGTGAAAGAATGGTTAAAAGTCTAGCTGCATGCCTCCGAATGTGAGCAGTAGGTGGAACTCGGACACTAGATGGATTGTTTGTATTTGAAGGTGATGACTCACTATTGTTACTTGAAACCCTTTCTTTCGCCTCAGGCGCTCTAGAAGCAGCATAAGCCTCTATTGCAGACAGTTTCTCATAATCATCGCGTAACAAATAGCGTCTTAGCAAACATAAAACCCCCATATCCGTAATTTTATCCTGCAATAAAGAATCTTCAGCACAAATTTCAGTCAGTGCTTTGATCCCCTTGAGGGTTGCCAGCGCAGAATCTGCGACATCAAATTTTGGAGGATTAACTTTCTTTAGATTTTTATATGGTCCAGCAAAAGGTTCAAGAGAAAGAAGATCTGCAAGGGGGAAGGTATCAACAGAACCAGTCAACAGATTTCCAGCCAGATTAACGACTGAAACTGCTAATTGATTAGCAGTCTGTCCAGCTGAAAGAATGTTAGACTGATCAATCTGAGTCTGCAAATTTCAACAGATCCTGAGTAAGTGAAGTTGAAAATGCTAAATTATATTCTTATCTTCCAAAACACATGCATGCTGAGGTTAAATTTACTTGTAAAAATGAAAGCAATGAAAAACAAAAGGTACACATTCTAACCTTCACTTTGTCGGTGCCTTCTTTAACAGGTGATGCCTTGCAGGAAGCCAGGATATCATTTAGCAGAAGTGCTAACCATCCTTGAGAAATTGGAACAGAAGATGGACCGTGGTCTTCGAGAATGCATGAAAGAATTCTTATGGCAGAGGATCGAACTCCATTGGAGGAAGATTTTCCAGAAACCCAAGAAAGCAGAATACTAGACCACTTTTGACTTTCTTCAATAGATAAATGCCAATCCTCAGTTGAGAGCAATTCCAAAGATTTTGCCAGAGCTTCTTGGACCTGCTGATGCTTTGCAGTTCTCTTTGCGGTGACTCTCATCAGCTCTAGACCCTTTTCCATTACAGTCCTCCGTGCTTCCGGGCTCCTCTCAACAGCAACTATAAAAGCTGATAAAGCCATTTCAGATAAGGAAATGTCTTCATTTTTACTTGCATGTGAAGCAGTAGAAAGAAGACTGGATGCCCAATCAGAGACGGAATCGTTTAAGGGAAGATTATGATCTTCCAATAACAACCGAGCTACCAAGCTACCATGCCATTTCACAGATCTCTCAGGTGCTAGTAAAGCACTCATGACAGCCTCTCCATCTCGATCCAATTCTTCAATATGAGACCTATTGGTCTCTGATGCCATTGCCCAGTTGGCTAATGCCCACGCAGCAAAAGGTACAGCAACATGCTGGGTATGCAAATCATCCCAAAGACCAGGAACAACAGCAGCTGACAAATTGGCTTGTTCCACTGAACTATCATGCTTATTCAACAATTCAATTGTTTTCGGAGCATCCCTCTCCAATGCCGAAGGGGTATCATTTGAGTGAACTAACGTCATATGCTTGGTTGTTCTCGACAACCCTAAAGCAGTTGTACCTTCAAGAATTTTTATCCCAATCCCTTTCATCCCTCTTCCACCACCATCATCATCATCTTTATCTCCCTCATCTAAATGCATATCGCCTTCTTCAATAACTTGAACAGCTGCTGCAATATCTCTCATCTCAGCATTCCCCGGCAGCCAAGGCTTAAAAGATTCATTTTCTACACTACTACAATTGGATGTAACAATATCCATTATAGCAGCCACGAGCATACTTCTACCTTTCAAAGAATATGAAATATCGAATGAACTAGGACCCGAATGCTGCTCCCACACAAAAGCTATTTATCAATGGTAAAACAAAAGGCTTAGAAGCACCAACAAGATTCGGGTGCAAAAAAAAAGGTTGCATTTTCATAACCAGTGGATAATCAAAAGAAATAAAAACGTACCCTTTTGGATTTATTTTGAGGTTGACATGAAAAAATGAACCTCAACAGATAGGAAACAGCGCCTGGCCTTCCAAGCACGTCCCTGCTGACGTCGGGATCCGCAATTAGGTAAGCCAACGCCCTTGCAGCCTCGGCCTGAGTGCCACAAACATCAGCCTTTCCCACTGCTACCGTCTCCAGCAGCCAATCAACTACCGCGCCACCATTTGCGCTCACAATCGCCGCCCTGCGGCTTGAATTGGCAGCGGCAATGTCCGCAAGCAACGACGCCACACGTAGCTCGAACCCTGCCCGAACTTCGTGGTTCGCGGAGGACATCACCGACCTCAACGATTGCCACAACACAGAGGCGGCAACACTGGTTTGTTTCGCTTGGTGGACAATCCTCCTGAAGGACTCATTCGATTTTTTAATAGTATGCTCGATTGAATCATAAAGATGGCTTCTTCTAGGGCTAGGGTTATTACCGTCGGAGGCTTCATTCCCTTTATTGACAGATAAAACAGCGACGATGGCGGAGAGGATAGTGGCGGAGAGGGCCAAAACGGAAATTCGAGGAAGAGAAACGGTTCTGGAAGGGACGGTTGAAAGATGAGTTAGAAAATTTTGCGGCGGCGGCGATTGGGAAGGTTCGGGGAGCCGACTTTTTAAATTATTAGGGGATTCGACGGGGTTTGAAGAGGAGGAGGAAAACCGTCGCGTATAATGAAGATAGAAACGCCGACGAGATCTTAAACAGTGACGAAGCATAATTTAATCGGAAAAAGTAAAAGGGAAAAGATTGGGAAATTCCGTTGAAGGCGTTTAAGAGGATGGCGGGAGGAAAATAGGAGTTCATATATACTATATAGATGGTAAGGAGGACGATCTATAAAAATGGAATTTTCTAGCCGCATATGCGGACCTTTTTCTTCTTTGCAATAAAGGGTCTATGAATTTTAATTGTTTTCAAATTAGTTTTGGGGCTGCTGAAATTGGTGTTATAATTAAATTCTCACATGCCTATGTTCAAGTCCACCATCCACTTCTCGTCACTTATATTTCCTTTTTTTTTCTTGATAAAATATTTCTTTTATTTTTCTTTTTTTCGATAAAAATATTCTTCTTGTGTTAAGAATGAGTAACTTTGAAAAATATTTTATGAAATATTACATTTTTTTATTTTATGATTGTTCGTATTTGTTACAGTAAAAATAGAAATCGTCGGTATTTCATGCAGATTTTAGACAAACAAAGAAAATTAGCCTACAACTATGTCAATTTTAGGTTATACTGCATGTCACTTCAGCAAAATCTGTTAGTTACTGTATTGATTTGATAAGAATCATCGTAGATCATGAAATAAATAAAAAACCACAAAACTTTAAAATAAATGGCTCAACAACAATATAACTACAATTTATCTCATTAACTATAATTTAAAAAATATATATTATATCGTATAAACGTTAATCCAAATATGAGATTTGGGTGCGCTAATTTTCCACACATTATCTGAGTCCCACATACTCCAAATTTTCCGCACATTATCCGAGTCCCACATACTCCATTCTTCCCCAGTTTTTTGTAACAAAAAATATAATTTAAAGTAATTCGAAAGGAAAATTTAAATTTGGAAATCCAAATTGTATAATAGCATAATTGAAACATAAAATTTAAATCTAAATTATGTAATCAAATGATAAAACTTAGGATGAGTCTACCACGTGCGACGAACACCAATGAACACCACTAATGATGAACATTGATGAACACTATTAAATTAATTGATAAAGATTTAAAATTTCAATGACCCATCAAATAATTAATAATTACTTTAAAAAATTTAATTAAATTACTTTTTATATATATTAAAAACTTATTTTTTAATAAGGGTAAACTATATATTTACTACATCACCTATTTACGTATTTCTATTGAACCCTCATTATTTAAATATTATTTCAAATTGACTCTATTTTTTATAAAAAGAATAATTTAACCCTTACCCTCAACTTAAAACCCTAAACTATTAAACCTTAAACTCAACTCTTAAACCTATACCTAAACCAAATATCGTTAAAAATAATTTTATTTAAAATAAAATCTAAGGTAAAGTACATAAATAGTCACCGAACTTTTAAGACAGATTCATTTTGTCACCGTACTTTTAAAATATTAGATAAGATCATCCAACTTTTAGTTCAATTTCGATACGGTCCTCCCGCTATTTTTTTCATTAACTGATGCTGACGTGGCAGTTAAAAACTATTCCAGCACTATTTATCTTATTCATCACCTTACTCTCCTCCACTTTAAATTTTTCCCTGCATATTCCAAGTGGTAAAACTATGGTTTAAATACTCCAACCTTCTCAACTCCTTAATGACGCCAGAAAGGAGATTAAGTGCTTCATGGTATTCCTTGTTCTCCATCAAAAGAGCTGCAAGCTTTACTTCAACTCGTTGGCATATGAAAGTTTGCTTCTCGGCACATGTCTATTGCACCACTTCTTTGCACAAAGAATTCTGTAGATTTGATGTTTCAGGTATTTTAGCTACATCATCAATTATACCACGAACAATTTTGGGAGTTCTTGCATTCTGAATTAATGCAAAAGGGGCTTCAATTGGGTTAGAAGACTTCTGAGCTCCTCTGCTCGATTCTCTTGCCCGAGAAAATCTGACACTTTGTTATGGCAATTGGCATGCTCTTAATCCGCAGATGAAGGATTTTCTAATACACGGTAGAGGATTGAGATGGCTTCTAGGGCCTGAGCAATTGAATCAATGGTTGCCGGGAGATGCGATAAAGACAAATACAAACATCATCAAACAATTGGTCTTTTCAATAAAACCAAAACTATTCTTACAAAGCCAACTCCAACCTTCAAATGCCATACAACAATTCATCCAAAAATTTAAAAACACAAACTTTATTACTCAATCCTTTTTCGAACATGTATTGACAGCGTTCCATGTGCCATGTTAGATATATACTAAAAATTAATATGAAATCAACAACTCTTTGGACAACATACACTGCATATCTGCAGCTAAAAAAACATGTCACTTGCTATAGGTATCAACATACTGCAAACGAACAAGAATAAGGGCATCAAAGTTTTCTAATCCCACTTACTAACTCATCTCACATCAGTAAACCTCAAATAACTACGGATAGTCAATGTAGTTTCTCACATAAGAATCAGATTAGTGGCTTGTGAGATTAAAAACAAATGCTAATGAAGAACATTTAAACCCTTAAAGTTTTCGATCGAATTAAAAGTAGTGCAGAAATATGCAGAGAAGAATTTAAAGTGGAGGAGGGTAAGGTAATGAAGAAGATGAATAGTGTTGGAATAGTTTTTAATTGCCACATCAGCACCAGTTAACGTTACAAATAACGGGAGGGACCGTATCGAAATTGAACTAAAAGTTGGGTGACCTTATCGAATATTGTCAAGCCTGTCTCCTAGAAAAATAAAATTATTTGTAAGGTTATATGGTTTACTATATAGGTTTAAGAGTTTAAGGGTTTAAGGTTTAATAATTTAGGGTTTTAGGTTGAGGGTTAAGGGTTAAATTATTTTTTTATAAAGAATAGGGTCAAGTTGAAATGATATTTAAATAATGAGGGTTCAATAGAAATACGAAAATAGATAAGGTACTAAATATATAGTTTACCCTTATTAAAAAATAAAATTTTAATATATATAAAATAATTTAATTGAATTTTTTAAAGTAATTATTAATTATTTGATGGATACTTGAAATTTTAAATCTTTATTAATTAATTTAATGGTGTTCATCAATATTCATCATTAGTGGTGTTCATCGGTGTTCGTCGCACGTTGTAAAATTTTCCTAAAACTTAACATGGGTTCTTGACTTCTTGTGTCCCGTATGAAGGTCTGTTGTTTCTTCCCTTTTCTATTACTCTATTGTTGTTGTCGTCATGTTGCCTGTCTCTATGCCTGTTTTTGTTTATTGTACAACTAAGAATGTGTAGAATTTCAGTTTATGTGAATAGTATGCCAATACAAAGAGGCTTTACAAAAAAAGAATTAAAAATTAAAAATCCACAACTAAAGATAAAAACACAGTTATGTAATCATCCTGGACATGAGATATTTGAAAATTACAATTTAAAAATTAGAGTAAAATATTCGAAAATGAAATATTTTAATTTTATATTTTTAACCAGGTTGGGTGCTCGTATAACCAGAAAATTACAGCCTGGCCCGTGACCCGGAGAAAGAAGTTAACGGGCCAGATAATCAGCTCCTAAATTTTTTTCTAAAGAAAAAAATCTTTTATTTTTTTATTGCGTCGACAAATTAACGAGTCTAATATCTCCAATCGAGTCATTTTAAACACCCTTTATTGGACAGGCAGGGGGTGAATGAAGACATGAATCAATCCATCAGAAGTGGAAACAACCACTAGATTGAAATGTGTAGCTTTAAAAACTTTACTATTATGAAATTTATCATAAATTTTATGGCATTCGTTGTGAAGTTCTAATTAATTTAGTATTTTTTTTATTAAATAGAAAGATTATATTCTTATATTTGACTTCGAACTCATATAAAATGGGGCAATATAAACATTTTTAGCCTTGATCGGTGTGAAACGTCACACTTTTTAGTGCAAGCTACACTCGATGCAAGTATAGTAACAAAGTAATATTGTATGAATATTGTTCCCATGAGAATGGAGTATTACATTTATACTTATGTAACCACAGTATAGTATTGTGAAGGTAGTAGTTATGGGTACCATGGTGGTTGCAATAGTAATACAAAGAGGAGAGAAAAAGATTTAATGTAGTAGCAAAAATCAAAAGTAATAAAAGATAGAGAATATAGCAAATAAGCTTGGATCTCCTTGGCTCAACTCGGCAGAAAAATAAATGCACTTTGTAGCAACGGGGTGAGTCGCCACCAATCTATTTTTTTACTTTTTAGGTGCGATTGGAACACCTGAAAAACTCAGTTATTTTAATAGAAACCAATTTTCATGATTTTATTAAAATTCGAGTTTTGGATCTGCTAAACCAGAAAAACAGGTTCGAGAGTCGGTTACGTGTAGGGAAGGGTAAGCACCCCCACAACGCCCAAAAATTGGTACCTAGTCGGTTACGAATTAGTTTAATGACGGAACTTAAAAATTTGAATTTAATTTAATAAGGTGATCCCAAAAAAGCTAAAATAAAAATTAAAAGTAAAAATTCAAAGAAAGGGATATACACTCCAATACCTGGAGCATGGTCTCCCCTAAAATAAAAATATTATTCAAAAAGGTGATATTAAATAATAGTATAATAAAAGAATTAACGGAAAATGACACTCCAACGCCCGGCGTATGATTTTCACGATAATTCCTTAAGATCTGTAAATGAACTTTAATAAGAATTATTGTTGGTAAAATAATAATAATAATAATAATAATAATAATAATAATAATAGTACTAAGAATAAAAGTAATAATAATAATAATTAACATAATACTATATAATAATAATACTATAATAATATAAATTAAATTTAATGTACATGTATATATACATACAACGTGAGAAACAAATAATAATAAAAAGAAGAAGAAGTTAGGAATTAAAAAAACAATTAGGAGAACAAAATTAAAAAGGACCGAATTAAAAGAAAAACAACACTTATAAATCAAATTAAACGAAAATAAGGATTCGATTGAAAACTAAGGAAACTTTGGAGGGACTATGAAAGTGATTAGACCATGCGGCAGAGATAAAATGAAAATTGGCTAGGAAAGGAAGGACTTATAACGTGATTTTCCCATTAGTTAAAAAACACGCGGGTCTGGTGACCCGGGTCGGGTCGCGTATATGGGCAGAAGCTTGAAACGACGTCGTTTTGGGTGTTGTTTAAATACCCCTTTTATCCTAAAAAAATTCATTTGATTCATTCATTTGAACCAAAAAAAATAAAAGGTTGAGAGCTCTCTCCCCTCTCCCGTTCGGCATGGTCACCGGCGTCGTCGGCCGCCGCGGAGCGTCGTCGCCGGTGACGGAAGCCGCCGTCTCCGGTTGCCGGAATTCTACCGCCGGCGAGAATCCGGCAAGCAAGGGTGGTTTCCGACTCGGTTTCGCGCGTTGAATCCAGATCCGAGGTGAGATTTTCCGAATTCCACCTCTATTTTTCTAGATCTAAAAAAATATATTCTACCTTTTGTTTTTGTTTTTGATCTCTGGATTTTTGCTTCGATTGTTTTTGTTTTGCTTTGAATCTTTTTTTTTTGTTTCGAAAATTTCCTCTCTTTCTTTTTTATTTCCCCCCCATCTTTCATTACATTTTCGGGTTTATATAGCCGAAAATCTCTTGCTTTTTTTTTATATAAAAAAATACATAGTGTGGTTTGGTTGTGATTAATTTCCTTGTCTGCCATTATTGCATGTGATTGCTGGAGAGGGACCACGGTGGGGCTCGAGACGGCCGGGAAATCCGGAGTGCTCTAGGTGGTGGGGTTCGAGTCGGCAGCGGCTTGGCTTCATGGCGGCGGCGGCGGCGGCAGATCGGCTGGCGGCGGCGGCTAGGGTTACATAATATTAGGTTTAGTTTAGGTTTTGGGTAATGGGTTTTATTATTGGGCTGGGTAAATGGGTTTAATGTATTTATTTTGGTTTTAAAATGGGTTACTACAGTTGCCCCTCTTTGCTTATTGTTGTATAACGACAATGAAGCAAAGACAAAAAGGAACCCATTTTAATTTGGTCTGGTTTAGCTCTTTTCTGCTTGGCACATTCTTTTCTTCTTTACTGATCTGCTCAGCTGCCAAGGTAGCTTGATCTGGAGGAGAAAAATTGATCCACTGCAACTCCATAGATGCGAGAAGATCTGAATAAGGCTCGATCATCTGCAACTCCATTGATGCGAGAAGATCTGAAGAGGGTCGATCATCTGCAACTCCATTGATGCGAGAAGATCTGAAGGGGGTCGATCATCTGCAACTCCATTGATGCGAGAAGATCTGAAGGGGGTCGATCATCTGCAACTCCATTGATGCGAGAAGATCTGAAAAGGGGCGATCTACTGCAACTCCATTGATGCGAGAAGATCTGATGAAGGGTCGATCTACTGCAACTCCATTGATGCAAGAAGATCTGATGAAGGGTCGATCTATTGCAACTCCATTGATGCGAGAAGATCTGAAGAAAGGTTGATCTACTGCAACTCCATTGATGCGAGAAGATCTGAAAAGAGGCGATCTACTGCAACTCCATTGATGCGAGAAGATCTGAAAAATGGCGATCTACTACAACTCCATTGATGCGAGAAGATCTGAAAAGGGTCGATCTATTGCAACTCCATTGATGCGAGAAGATCTGATGAAGGCTCGATCATCTGCAACTCCATTGATGCGAGAAGATCTGAAAAGGGTCGATCATCTGCAACTCCATTGATGCGAGAAGATCTGAAGAGGGGCGATCATCTGCAACTCCATTGATGCGAGAAGATCTGAAAAGGGGCGATCTACTGCAACTCCATTGATGCGAGAAGATCTGAAAAGGCTCGATCTACTGCAACTCCATTGATGCGAGAAGATCTGAAGAAGGGTCGATCATCTGCAACTCCATTGATGCGAGAGGATCTGAAGAAGGGTCGATCATCTGCAACTCCATTGATGCGAGAAGATCTGAAGAGGGGTGATCTTTTGCAACTCCATTGATGCGAGAAGATCTAAAAAGGGTCGATCTACTGCAACTCCATTGATGCGAGAAGATCGGTAACCGTTTGCTCCGGGCTAGTTGTACCATTCCCCTGAGTACAATCAGTTTCTACCAATCATGAGATTGGATTTTTCCCAAGGATTTATTTTCCTTGGACCATTCGTGACAATGGATTTTCGATGGACATCTGAATTGTCCATTCTCTTAAACTTAACCGTGTTTAAGCATGTTATGCCTACATTTATGTCGGCTCTCGATTTTGCATTTTTCCCAAATGCACAGGGATCAACGGATTTGACTTGCCTTTACCAGTAGCCGTTTGCTCCGGACTAGTTGTACCATTCCCCTGGATACAATCAGTTTGGACCAATCATGAGATTGGATTTTTCCCAAGGATTTATTTTCCTTGGACCATTCGTGACAATGGATTTTCGATGGACATCTGAATTGTCCATTCTCTTAAACTTAACTGTGTTTAAGCACGTTATGCCTACATTTCTGTTGGTTTCGGATTTGCATTTTTCCCAAATGCACAGGGATCAACGGTTTTGATTTGCCTTTACCGGTAGCCGTTTACTCCGGGCTAGTTGTACCATTCCCCTGGGTACAATCAGTTTCTACCAATCATGAGATTGGATTTTTCCCAAGGATTTATTTTCCTTGGACCATTCGTGACAATGGATTTTCGATGGACATCTGAATTGTCCATTTAAACTTAACCGTATTTAAGCACGTTATGCCCACATTTATATCGGCTTTCGAATTTGCATTTTTCCCAAATGCACAGGGATCAACGGTTTTGATTTGCCTTTACCGGTAGCCGTTTGCTCCGGGCTAGTTGTACCATTCCCCTGGGTACAATCAGTTTCTACCAATCATGAGATTGGATTTTTCCCAAGGATTTATTTTCCTTGGACCATTCGTGACAATGGATTTTCGATGGACATCTGAATTGTCCATTCTCTTAAACTTAACCGTGTTTAAGCACGTTATGCCTACATTTATGTCGGCTCTCGATTTTTCATTTTTCCCAAATGCACAGGGATCAACGGTTTTGACTTGCCTTTACCGGTAGCCGTTTGCTCCGGACTAGTTGTACCATTCCCCTGGGTACAATCAGTTTGGACCAATCATGAGATTGGATTTTTCCAAAGGATTTATTTTCCTTCGACCATTTGTGACAATGGATTTTCGATGGACATTTGAATTGTCCATTGTCTTAAACTTAACCGTGTTTAAGCACGTTGTGCCGACATTTTTGTCGGACTTGTCAAAAATTAGCTTCGATTCAACCACAATTTTGACGAAGGAACAAGATTTGACGATTTTCTTTTACAACATGGATGAGGAAAAGATTTGGAAACCAAGAAATTTTTGTTGACCAAGCTACAACACCTGACGAAGAGGCATGGTCTGAAGTGATTTTGATCCAGCTACAACACCGACGAGGAGGCAGGATCAAGGGTTCAAGTTTGGTCAAGCTACAACTCTGACGAAGAGGCATGACCAGAAGTTGACCGAGTTACAACACCTGACGAAGAGGCACGGCCTGAAGTGATTTTGGTCCAGCTACAACACCGACGAGGAGGAAGGATCAAGGGTTCAAGTTTGGTCAAGCTACAACTCTGACGAAGAGGCATGACCAGAAGTTGACCGAGCTACAACACCTGACGAAGAGGCACAGTCTGAAGTGATTTTGATCCAGCTATAACACTGACGAGGAGGCAGGATCAAGGGTTCAAGTTTGGTCAAGCTACAACTCTGACGAAGAGGCGTGACCAGAAGTTGACCGAGCTACAACACCTGACGAAGGGGCACAGTCTGAAGTGATTTTGATCCAGCTACAACACTGACGAGGAGGCAGGATCAAGGGTTCAAGTTTGGTCAAGCTACAACACCGACGAAGAGGCATGACCAGAAGTTGACCGAGCTACAACACCTGACGAAGAGGCACAGTCTGAAGTGATTTTGATCCAACTACAACACTGACGAGGAGGCAGGATCAAGGGTTCAAGTTTGGTCAAGCTACAACTCTGACGAAGAGGCATGACCAGAAGTTGACCGAGCTACAACACCTGACGAAGAGGCACAGTCTGAAGTGATTTTGATCCAGCTACAACACTGACGAAGAGGCAGGATCAAGGGTTCAAGTTTGGTTAAGCTACAACTCTGACGAAGAGGCATGACCAGAAGTTGACCGAGCTACAACACCTGACGAAGAGGCACAGTCTGAAGTGATTTTGATCCAGCTACAACACTGACGAAGAGGCAGGATCAAGGGTTCAAGTTTGGTCAAGCTACAACTCTGACGAAGAGGCATGACCAGAAGTTGACCGAGCTACAACACCTGACGAAGAGGCACAGTCTGAAGTTCGATCTGTTACGGCTCTATCATCGTAGAATAATCTGGATTTTGGTCTAGTCGCACCTATTACGACGAAAATAGACCTGGAAAACAATTGGTGTGCCGTACCACCAATGGCAAAGCGAGCCTTGGAGCAACACTTGGAACAACACTTGGTGCGTTGCATTACTAACTTCAAAGCAAACTCTAGAGGATGTAGGATATGCTGCATCATGGCAGAGAGTGACAACCCTCTTGGGCTTTGATTGTCTTGTCTGCTCTTGGAAAAGTAGCAAGCCTGAATTAGGTGACATGTTTCTTTGCATCTTCAAGAAGACATGATCTGTTGGTATGTTTATTACACTGCAACCTCAGGGAGATGATCTGTTCCACTGCGAATTCAAGGTAACAGATTTGCTATCTCGTTCATGAACTTATGTTTGTGCTTATTTTGCTGTATGTTCAAGGAGACAAGTTTGTCGTAGCCTTGTTCTGCTACCAATTCGGGGAAACAAGATTATTGTTTGGTGTTCTCATTTCGCTACAAATTCAGGGAGATGTGCTTGTTCTGCCGCAAATTCAAGTAGATGAAATTATTGAAGCTTGTTCTGCTGCAAATTCAGGGAGACAGATTTGTTGTTGTGTTCATTTCATCGTAATTCTAAGGAGCTAAACTTGTTGTCTGTGCCCATTCCGCTACAAACTTAGGGAGATGAAAATGTTGTCGTGCTCATTCCACTACATGTTTAGGGAGATGAAATTGTTGTCGTGCTTATTCCGCTCTGATGGGGAGGCAGAATCTGAAAAAGTTGATCCGCTACACCATGTTACGGGTGAGATAGGACCTGCAAAAGTTAAAAGAGTGACTGGTCCAAATGAGCCATGAACTAACTCTTCGTGAGCTATAAGGTTTGAATTAAATGCTTGATTTGATTGATCCACTCTTTCGTGTCAAGGATGTTGGAATTTATTGATAACGATATGCTCCTTCCTGTTTGAGGATATTAGACCTTCAAATTTTCATTATTTGTAAGAAGAGGTAGAGTTGAAAAGATCTTTGAAGAAAGATCAATTTTTTTTAGAAAAACGTCATTGTGCAAAAAATTCATGTTTTGAGAAAATGTGTCCTTAAGAAAGGACGAAGTTAAGAAAATGTGTCCTTAAGAAAGGACGAAGTTAAGAAACTTCAATTTTAGGAAAATGTGTCCTTAAGAAAGGACAGAGTTAAGAAACTCTTGCTTTTGAGAAAAAAGTGTCCTTAAGAAAGGACGGAGTTAAGAAACTCCAATTTTGGCAAAAGGTGTCCTTAAGAAAGGACAGAGTTAAGAAACTCTTATTTTTGAGAAAAAGTGCCCTTTAGAAAGGACGGAGTTAAGAGATTTTAATTTTGGGAAAAAGGTGTCCTTAAGAAAGGACGAAGTTAAGAAACTTGTGTTTTCGAGAAAAGATGCCCTTAAGAAAGGACGGAGTTAAGAAACTCTTGTTTTTGAGAAAAAAAAATGCCCTTAAGAAAGGACGGAGTTAAGAAACTCAAAATTTGAAAAAAAAAAGTGTCCTTAAGAAAGGACGGAGTTAAGAAGCTCAAAATTTGAAAAAAAAGGTGCCCTTAAGAAAGGACGGAGTTAAGAAACTCTTATTTTTGAGAAAAAGTGCCCTTAAGAAAGGACGGAGTTAAGAAACTCCAATTTTGGGAAAAGGTGTCCTTAAGAAAGGACGGAGTTTAAGAAACTCGTGTTTTTGAGAAAAAATGCCCTTAAGAAAGGACGGAGTTAAGAAACTCAAAATTTGAAAAAAAAGGTGTCCTTAAGAAAGGACGGAGTTAAGAAACTCGTGTTTTCGAAAAAAGGTGCCCTTAAGAAAGGACGGAGTTAAGAAACTCTTGTTTTTGAGAAAAAGTGTCCTTAAGAAAGGACGGAGTTAAGAAACTCCAATTTTGGGAAAATGTGTCCTTAAGAAAGGACGGAGTTAAGAAACTCGTGTTTTCGAAAAAAGGTGCCCTTAAGAAAGGACGGAGTTAAGAAACTCTTGTTTTGGAGAAAAAGTGCCCTTAAGAAAGGACGGAGTTAAGAAACTCCAATTTTGGGAAAATGTGTCCTTAAGAAAGGACGAAGTTAAGAAACTCGTGTTTTCGAAAAAAGGTGCCCTTAAGAAAGGACGGAGTTAAGAAACTCAAAATTTGAAAAAAAGGTGTCCTTAAGAAAGGACGGAGTTAAGAAACTCGTGTTTTCGAAAAAAGGTGCCCTTAAGAAAGGACGGAGTTAAGAAACTCTTGTTTTTGAGAAAAAGTGCCCTTAAGAAAGGACGGAGTTAAGAAACTCCAATTTTGGGAAAATGTGTCCTTAAGAAAGGACGGAGTTAAGAAACTCGTGTTTTCGAAAAAAGGTGCCCTTAAGAAAGGACGGAGTTAAGAAACTCTTGTTTTTGAGAAAAAGTGCCCTTAAGAAAGGACGGAGTTAAGAAACTCCAATTTTGGGAAAATGTGTCCTTAAGAAAGGACGGAGTTAAGAAACTCGTGTTTTCGAAAAAAGGTGCCCTTAAGAAAGGACGGAGTTAAGAAACTCTTGTTTTTGAGAAAAAGTGCCCTTAAGAAATGACGGAGTTAAGAAACTCCAATTTTGGGAAAATGTGTCCTTAAGAAAGGACGATGTTTAGGAAAATGTTTAAGTAACAAGTTCCAAGTTAGCTCCGGATAGTATTTATGCAAATGATGTTCATGTGTTTGCTTTTGTGATGATGCAAAGATGCATGAAATTCTTGTAGAAGTCCTTTTCTTCTGACTTAATTTGATTTTTTTGATTCTTCGAAATTTGCCCCGAAAAAAGTTTGCCCCCAGACTTTATTGTCCTTTTCTGGATAAGGTGAATGACTCCGACGTTGTCTTCTTCTTTCCTTTTTCCAGGGAAATTTACTTGGCTCACCACCACTGACGAAGGTGAGATCGGAAAAAGGTTGATTCTGGAACTTCATGGCATGAAATTATGACCTGAAAATGGAACATTAGTTAGTAAAATGTTCGAAAAATTTTACCGTCTTTACCTCGATGTTCGAGCTTTTTGCATATTTGGCCTCCTTCAGGGTTAAGGGTTGTTCATTATGTTGTCGCCCCCATAGTTGAGGTCTTCGGTCTCTTTCATGAACCTCAATGCTCGATGCCTTGTTTGTAAGGATGCCCCCAACCTTCCTTAGGTTTGATCATCTTTTGGGATTACTCCCTCGAGTGAATGCCTCAACATTTTTGTCTAAGACTGCTCTTTAAGCGAACTAGAAGCTTGAAGTATGTTTTCATCCCTTCTTGAAGAGCTGTCATTGTTCTTGTGAACACGTTAGGTTGCCCCCGGTCGGGTCTATAAATTTGTTGTTGGTTCATGATCACTTTTTGGCTCTGACAAAGTGCTACAGACAGTAATTGATGCAGTCGTCTAGGGTGCAGAAGTCTAACTTGGCATCGAAAGCTCACTTCCTAAACTCGTCGAGGAATGTTCTCAGCTTGGGGCCTTGTAGAGGTATGATGTCTGTATGAGTACAAATGTTATTTGAAAATGTCCCTGGACTGGGCTCTTGCATCATGTTAGATTGGTCAACTTTGCTTTATCTGGTATTTGCTAACATGGGGCATCCCGAGGTCGATTTCAAAGTTCCGAAATGAATGCATGTAAATGCAAGGTACATGTTCTAGATGCGAATGTACTAATTCAAAATAGAATGTATGCATGTAAATGGAAGATGAGAAAGCACTGATTCAAAAATGGTTCTAGTGGTTCAATTTCTGAATTTACGGGATTTATTCGCAACTTTTGAATGTTGCATTGATATCTAGGGAACTAGATTTTCTCCCGATGATAATTTTTCAAATAGGGAACCAGACGTGAATCAATACTTCATGCTGATGAAATGCAAAATATTATGGAGGTGTCATGCGATTAATGCAAAATGAATGACTTAATGCAACGTGATCACCAAAGAGAAGAAACAAGTTAGTTCATAATAAAAGAGTCAAATGGATGAATTGAATGATGAATAAGACAAAAATTAGCAGCAAAGAAAATTGAACATATATAGCAAATAAAGGCATCAAAATCTAAACAGGGTGACTGCTAACGGGCAAAGTTTTAGTTTGGCTTTAAGGGGTAAGCTCTTAGGGTTTACTATATGTGTTTTGGTTCTAAAGTAACGGTACCCGAACTGTCGCTAGGACATCGATTCGGGAGGATACATTTCCCTAGGTCTGCACGGAGACGAAAGCCTCACGAAGACAAAGGGACCAATATCCCGAAAGCGTTTCACCATCCTACACGGAGGGGGTACCTCACGAAGGCGTGGTTTCTCGCTTTCACTTAAAGGACGGAGCTCGGGTTGAGAGCTTATGATATGAACTTAGAAAATATATTTTACGAAAAGTTTATAAATATATACATATATATATATATATAAATGGGATCACAAAATTAAATTAAACCAAGTTAATATTTTTTGATCAATAAAACAAAAGGGTAACCAACTTGTGGCTTGACTCTCGAAAAAAAAAGTCCCCAGCGGAGTCGCCAAGCTGTAGCAACGGGGTGAGTCGCCACCAATCTATTTTTTTACTTTTTAGGTGCGATTGGAACACCTGAAAAACCCAGTTATTTTAATAGAAACCAATTTTCATGATTTTATTAAAATTCGAGTTTTGGATCTGCTAAACCAGAAAAACAGGTTCGGGAGTCGGTTACGTGTAGGGAAGGGTAAGCACCCCCACAACGCCCAAAAATTGGTACCTAGTCGGTTACGAATTAGTTTAATGACGGAACTTAAAAATTTGAATTTAATTTAATAAGGTGATCCCAAAAAAGCTAAAATAAAAATTAAAAGTAAAAATTCAAAGAAAGGGATATACACTCCAATACCTGGAGCATGGTCTCCCCTAAAATAAAAATATTATTCAAAAAGGTGATATTAAATAATAGTATAATAAAAGAATTAACGGAAAATGACACTCCAACGCCCGGCGTATGATTTTCACGATAATTCCTTAAGATCTGTAAATGAACTTTAATAAGAATTATTGTTGGTAAAATAATAATAATAATAATAATAATAATAATAATAATAATAATAATAATAATAATAGTACTAAGAATAAAAGTAATAATAATAATAATTAACATAATACTATATAATAATAATACTATAATAATATAAATTAAATTTAATGTACATGTATATATACATACAACGTGAGAAACAAATAATAATAAAAAGAAGAAGAAGTTAGGAATTAAAAAAAACAATTAGGAGAACAAAATTAAAAAGGACCGAATTAAAAGAAAAACAACACTTATAAATCAAATTAAACGAAAATAAGGATTCGATTGAAAACTAAGGAAACTTTGGAGGGACTATGAAAGTGATTAGACCATGCGGCAGAGATAAAATGAAAATTGGCTAGGAAAGGAAGGACTTATAACGTGATTTTCCCATTAGTTAAAAAACACGCGGGTCTGGTGACCCGGGTCGGGTCGCGTATATGGGCAGAAGCTTGAAACGACGTCGTTTTGGGTGTTGTTTAAATACCCCTTTTATCCTAAAAAAATTCATTTGATTCATTCATTTGAACCAAAAAAAATAAAAGGTTGAGAGCTCTCTCCCCTCTCCCGTTCGGCATGGTCACCGGCGTCGTCGGCCGCCGCGGAGCGTCGTCGCCGGTGACGGAAGCCGCCGTCTCCGGTTGCCGGAATTCTACCGCCGGCGAGAATCCGGCAAGCAAGGGTGGTTTCCGACTCGGTTTCGCGCGTTGAATCCAGATCCGAGGTGAGATTTTCCGAATTCCACCTCTATTTTTCTAGATCTAAAAAAATATATTCTACCTTTTGTTTTTGTTTTTGATCTCTGGATTTTTGCTTCGATTGTTTTTGTTTTGCTTTGAATCTTTTTTTTTGTTTCGAAAATTTCCTCTCTTTCTTTTTTATTTCCCCCCCATCTTTCATTACATTTTCGGGTTTATATAGCCGAAAATCTCTTGCTTTTTTTTTATATAAAAAAATACATAGTGTGGTTTGGTTGTGATTAATTTCCTTGTCTGCCATTATTGCATGTGATTGCTGGAGAGGGACCACGGTGGGGCTCGAGACGGCCGGGAAATCCGGAGTGCTCTAGGTGGTGGGGTTCGAGTCGGCAGCGGCTTGGCTTCATGGCGGCGGCGGCAGATCGGCTGGCGGCGGCGGCTAGGGTTACATAATATTAGGTTTAGTTTAGGTTTTGGGTAATGGGTTTTATTATTGGGCTGGGTAAATGGGTTTAATGTATTTATTTTGGTTTTAAAATGGGTTACTACACACTTCAAGGATTAAGGATTGGTTTAATCAGCGATGCAATGGTCAATTTGAGTGTTAACTTCCATTTAACCTTTAACTATTGACTCATGTATGAAGATCGGCTTCAACTTTCGTTGTAAGTCGAATCTAAGGCTCCTTGAATGAGTGGACCAACTTTTGTTGTATTCGGACAACATTTACTGCAAGAACTCGTTATTGCATTCGTCGATGTCAATAACTGGTTTTAACACTCTCATGCAAAACATAAATTAAATCCAACAATTAAAGTTTAAGAAAAAGCTAACACTAAAATATATTAAACTAAGAAAATATTTTAAATGAGTTCAACAAGTTCCAGAAAATTAAACCATAGTCAAAATAAGCACAAATACATCTAAATCTCCAAATAAATATCAAAATAAAGAGAAATTTAAGAAGATAACAAGATTTTTTTTTCGATTCAACACTCGACTCCTCATTTTCTTTGATAAATTTGTCTTGCTTCACCTCGGATTTTTAGAAAATAAGCTCAGGCCACCATGGAAGGAGGATAAAAGTTTCGGAGGTTAAAGATGATGTGAAAAAAGGAATAACGTGACTTTCTCTTTCCTCCAAAATCGTACTTATATGGGCCACTTGAGGAAAGACACATGTCCTGCTTATTAGTGCTCAACGTCGTACAATTTGTTGTAACAGAATGGACAACTGGCATATTTGTTCTTATCCTCAAGCAGCTAGACAGCTTGCAGATGCAGTGTCGAACTAGCTGCAGTGCTGAAAACAGCATCTGCAGGGACATTAGTATTGCAACGACAACAAGGTAAAAATAGACAAAAATATACAAAATACGAGCTATTAAAACTAAGTTAGAAAATGTGCAGAATTAGACATGAAAATGCAGAAATGAATGCAATGGATGTCAATGTGGGGACAATAAGACCTATAAATCGAGAGAGAAACAATGCTCTTTGAAAGAGCTATCAAGCCACTAGGCCAATTAGTGGATCTCATTAATTTTGTAACTTTTGATTCTTTATAATTACCAATTTTCTTACGTATTTGTGAATGTTTTTATATCTAAAATCTTTACTGTTACGAGTTTTCTTATGCAATTACAAGAAATTTTATAAACTCCAAAATCTTTATTATTATGGAATGCCTTGCAAAGCTACAAAATTTCTCCCAACAAATGATTTTAATAAAAGACGGATGATGTTTATCAGAAGCTCAAATTTAAATCGTTTTGTCCGCAAAAGATTATTAAAAAACTACAAAATTTGTTACGCTTTTGTAAGATGTTCTGTAACTCCATTTTCTTACAAAACTATGAAATTCCTTGTGCATTTATGTTGAGTTGATCACACAATTGCAAATGGCCAAAAGGGGGTGAATTGGCGATAAAATTTTTGGTGGGTAAAAATATGGAAAAATAAAATTGTGACACAAAACAATTAGAGTGGTTCAAGTTCTCCAAACGAACTCTACATCCACTACCTTAGTTCCCACTAAGGATTTTGAACCAATTCACTACTTGAATTCTTCCCCTTTTCTTGGATAAGGAGGGAACCTTACAATTTGATTAAGCTTTCTACCCAAAGCTTAATCCACTCACTTTTACAAGAGAAGTATTTGGTAAACTCTAAAAATTCCTCTCAAATGATGATTGTTTGCCCAATTACAATTTCACACTCCCCAAACTCACAATAAAAGATTACAATGAGAATACAAGAGTTGGGTACAAGAATTTGACGATAAAAGTGCAAGGGTTGGATTTGAGTGCTTTGATGTTGCTTGTAGGTTCAATAGTTGTTGCTTGTTCAATTAAGACTTGTTTTTATACCCTTGCATTGAATTCTAGCCGTTTGGGTAGTTCATAGTTGGGATCATCAATAGAGCCGTTGGGATGCAATTTCCTGCAATAAATACAGCTCTGGTGCCTACCGTATCGGTACGGCTAGGGGGCGTATCGGTACCTGTATCAAAGAAGAAAGAGCCGTTGTGACTGAAAACATCGCGTATCGATACGCTTAGAGGGCGTACCGTTACGATTTTAAAGGGGCCTATCGATACGGAAGGGCGTATCGATACTAAATTTGCTCACTGGAATCCCAACTTTGGTTTTGATAAAGAGCGTATCGATATAGTTACTTAGCGTATTGGTACGGTATAACAATCATTTAAATTTTGGGATACCAACTAACTGACTAGCCAACGGTCGAAAATTAAATGCAAAGATTTTGCAAAAGATAAGCAAATCGTATCGGTACTGTAACGCCCCGGTTTTGGGCTTAGAAGTTTTGGGCTTGGACCGGTTCGGTCAAAGTGCTGTTCGAATATAAAGGAGTGAATTTAGGAAAGCCTAGTTCGAGTTGCATTAAAAATATGGAAAAATGTCCTAAAATCCTCTTTTAATATATATAAGTGAACTGTGAAATCAATTTTGCAAAATGAGGTTTGGAAGGGTGACATTTTGGCTAGTGACCAAAATGTAATTTTTGAAAACTGCGTGACTGTTTTAAAAAGGATTGAAACTTTGAATCTTTAAGGAGCTATTTACCCAATGGGAGTTTTCTCCAGATTTTTAAAGATATTATATGATTAATTAAAGGTTTTTAAATAAAACAAAAGTGGAGGGAAGATATTTTGGCCATAACTAACTTTTCTCTCAAATCTTCCATTTCTATTTTCTCTCATTTTCTCTCAAACCAAACACCTTTTCTCCATAGCTTTTCTCTCTGATTTTGTCACCTAAATCTATCATTTCAACTCTCTTTTGATTTCTAATCATCTCTTCATCAAAACCTCACCATTTGCTTAGTGGAATTTTCAAGACTTTGGTTCCAAAAAGGAGAAAACTCAAGTTTGGAGGTAAGAACGTCCTTCTCCTCTGAACTCTAAGTTCTTTACTGAAATTCCCAAGTTCTCAATCCTTAATTTGTGTTTTATAAAAGGTTTGTTGGGTTTTTTAGGCACGCTCGAATCGATCACCGAAACCGTCAAGGAGGGTTGTAATTGCTTGGTGGTTGAATTGGCTAAAACCGAAAATAGTAGACAATATTTGCACGATGATTTTAGAGTGGTTCGACTACTCAACCGAGTCTACATCCACTACCTTAGCACACCACTAAGGATTTCCCAATTCACTCAACAATGAATTCTTCCTTTTGAGGACAAAGGGTAACCTTACAACCCTATCTTTTCAATGGCTAAGATAGAACCACTCTAGTTTTTCTCTCAAGGCTAAACTAGAACCTCTGCTTTTAGAAGGGTAGAAAGATGTAAACAAATATACCTCACAAGGTGGGTGTTTACGAGAATTAAGCTCACAAGAGTGTAAAGATTAAAAACAATGAAAAACACTCTCTATACAATATTTACAAGAGAAATGAATAAGATAAAGACTTAAACTCGATTTCTCTTGAACATGAAGCTTGGATCTTGTTTTTTTTTTATCTTCAAGTGTTCCAGCCTTCAATTTATAGTCCCAATTGAGTTTGTAGCCGTTTATGGCCGTTGGGAATATTGCCGTTTATAGCCGTTGGGAATAGAGCCGTTTATAGCCGTTGGAATAGTGCCATTTATGGCCGTTGGAAATAGTACCATTTATGGCCGTTGGGAATAGTACCATTTATGACCGTTGGGAATAGTACCATTTATGGCCGTTGGGAATAGTACCATTTATGGCCGTTGGGCTATTTCAAAACACACCGTATCGATACGGCTAGGCGTATCGGTACGAGTTTTGGCTACTGGAATTTTGGTAGTTTGAAAACCCTAAGGCGTATCGGTACGGTCCAATACCGTATCGGTACGGTTACTTGAAAATCATGGTTTTGACTACTTTAAATACACTTTAAAACCATTCCAAAGCCTTTAAAACACCTAAACATATTTTCAAGTTGTTTTTGACTAAAAACATATTTTAAATTCTTTTCAATTTAGTCCAAAACATTTTTCAAATATTATATCAAAACCTTGGTTCTACAATCTCCCCATTTTTGATATAATAAAACCAACTTGAAAAATTGTTTGGGATTCTCCCCCTTTAACTTTAAAATTGTGAATAAGAGATTAAGATATGAAATCAAATAAAGCTCCCCCTTATTCATTTGAAAATTCAATTTTTCAAATCATTTCTCCCCCTTTTTGTTATATCAAAAAGTATTTAAAATGACATTTAAGTTCAAGATAACATAGGAGAAAAAAATTTTGACACTTAAAATTTTGGTTTTAAAAAAAATTGGCTCCCCCTTACTCAAGCATTCCATTAAATATTTAGCACAAAACTTGACACTTAAAGGCATTGAATTTCAAAATAAAATCAAATTAAGAGCATATGAAATTCAATTTATCCAAGACTTAAAATTTTTATGCAAACATATGAATGAAACCATTAGACTCATATGCATAAAATTTTCAAATAATGTCATGCTTGTTTAGATATTTGAATAAAAGCTCAAATGCATGAACATTAGTCAAACAGAAATTAGATAACCAAATGAATAAAAAAAATAAAAGCATTAAGCTTAGAGGTTACCTATCTTCTTCACTTGTGTGACTAGAGCATATGAGATTCTTGCTTTTCTTGCCTTTGCTCCAACACACCTACAAGAGACATTTACTTCGATTTTGGTATCCAAATTGCTTTGGATCCATTAACATTAACCTCAATGTCTCTAGTTCCCTTAGGAACCCATACTTGTCTAATCCTATAAGTTTTTCTTTTCTTTATAGGACAAGTATGCAACGAATGACCATGATAATGGCAATGTGAGCATTTTGCCATTATGAGATGAGATGAATTATTAGAAATGATTTCTTTTTCTTTTGTTAAGCTTTCAAGCTTAACTTTTAAATCAAGATTTTCCTTTTCTAAAACATCTTTGTTTGTTTTTGAAAATTCTAAATCGTTTTTCAAAATTTCATTTTGATTTTCAAAATCCATTTTTGTTTTTAAAAGAAAATCATTTTCAGTTTCGAGTTTTGGAATCATTTTCCTAAATTTGGAATTCATGGTCTCAAATTCCAAATATAATTCATTAAATGCATCTTGTAACTCATCAAAAGAATGTGAATTTAATTCATTTGAGTTAGAAGATACCTCGGGCTCATCGAGAGCCAAAACACCATCCACCTTAGGTGTTGAGGGGAGGATTGCACATGATGAAGCATCATCTTTCTTCTCTTCTTTCCCATAGAATTTCTCAAGCTTCTCCCAAATTTCTTTGGCACTTTTGGATGGGGAGACCTTCTTGGAAATCTCTTCACTTAGGGCACAGAGAAGAATGTGCATAGCCTTTGCATTGAGATGGTCCTTCTTTGTGTCATTGACACTCCTTTTCTTCTTCTTCTTAGGAGCTTCCGAATGTCCATCATTGATAATCCTCCAAATGTCGAGGTTGAAGCCTTGGATGAAATACTTCATGATGTTGCTCCATTGGAAGTAACCTTCTCCTTTGAAGAGAGGAGGACACATGATAGAGCGGCCTTCTTCAAATGAAATCATTGTAGAACCGCTTGCCATTTTCTTGTACGGTGGACTACGAGCGTTGGATCTTTGCTCCTGGATGTTAGTCCTTCGATGGAGACGAGGCTCTGATACCAATTGTTGGGTTTTTTAGGCACGCTCGAATCGATCACCGAAACCGTCAAGGAGGGTTGTAATTGCTTGGTGGTTGAATTGGCTAAAACCGAAAATAGTAGACAATATTTGCACGATGATTTTAGAGTGGTTCGACTACTCAACCGAGTCTACATCCACTACCTT
Organism: Hibiscus trionum; assembly: GCA_030270665.1. NCBI lineage: Eukaryota > Viridiplantae > Streptophyta > Magnoliopsida > Malvales > Malvaceae > Hibiscus > Hibiscus trionum. The sequence continues at coordinate 72,597,513 of BSYR01000003.1, read as the reverse complement.
AGCACACCACTAAGGATTTCCCAATTCACTCAACAATGAATTCTTCCTTTTGAGGACAAAGGGTAACCTTACAACCCTATCTTTTCAATGGCTAAGATAGAACCACTCTAGTTTTTCTCTCAAGGCTAAACTAGAACCTCTCCTTTTAGAAGGGTAGAAAGATGTAAACAAATATACCTCACAAGGTGGGTGTTTACGAGAATTAAGCTCACAAGAGTGTAAAGAATAAAAACAATGAAAAACACTCTCTATACAATATTTACAAGAGAAATGAAGAAGATAAAGACTTAAACTCGATTTCTCTTGAACATGAAGCTTGGATCTTGTTTTTTTTTTATCTTCAAGTGTTCCAACCTTCAATTTATAGTCCCAATTGAGTTTGTAGCCGTTTATGGCCGTTGGGAATATTGCCGTTTATAGCCGTTGGGAATAGAGTCGTTTATAGCCGTTGGAATAGTGTCATTTATGGCCGTTGGAAATAGTACCATTTATAACCGTTGGGAATAGTACCATTTATGACCGTTGGGAATAGTACCATTTATGGCCGTTGGGAATAGTACCATTTATGGTCGTTGGGCTATTTCAAAACACACCGTATCGATACGGCTAGGCGTATCGGTACGGGTTTTGGCTACTGGAATTTTGGTAGTTTGAAAACCCTAAGGCGTATCGGTACGGTCCAATACCGTATCGGTACGGTTACTTGAAAATCATGGTTTTGACTACTTTAAATACACTTTAAAACCATTCCAAAGCCTTTAAAACCCTTAAACATATTTTCAAGTTGTTTTTGACTAAAAACATATTTTAAATTCTTTTCAATTTAGTCCAAAACAATTTTCAAATATTATATCAAAACCTTGGTTCTACAAGGTTTTATTGATTTGTTCTTGATCTTGGCTTTTAAATGCAAGATTTGTTTGATTTTGGTAAAATTTCGTATGATCTGTTAAAGCAGTGATTTGAGGTGTGTTTTTGATGTTAAATGAATGCTAAATTGATTAGAAGTTGAGGTTTAATCAATGCAATCCCGGATAGGTTGAATTTCCTAAGTTTAGCTTGTGTTTTTGGTTGTTTTTGGTGTGATCTTGTGGATCTGTTATGGCTGGAGGTATAAGGAAGTGTTGAGATCCTTTTTGGATGTTAATTGATGTTTAAGGATGCTTAGATTTGATAGATCTTGGCTGGGTAATGTTGAGGGGTTGTTTGGATGCATTTTCGGTTGTGTTTGGTAGCCGAAGATGGAGTGTGGATGAGAGCAGCGAGTTTAGATGCTTTCATTGAGGATATTAATGCATGATGATGCATTAATCTACTGTTTTGATGTGTTAAAAAGAGGAGAGTCTTCTTTGGATCCAAGTGGTGTTGATCCGGAAGCTTGATTGGAGTTTCGGCAAGTGGTGAAACGGAATCGGTGAGTGGATTTTGGTTTTCGGCTTTGAAACCAATGTTTTGAAGGTTTGGGAGCTTAGTTTAAGTCTAAACAACTTTGCTAAGCTCAAGAGTAAGTTTTTGGAAAAACTCTCTTGTTGAGGAACCATGTGATGGTTGGGTGCAATGTGATTGTTTGCATGTTTTAATCCTGTTTTGAAAGCATATCTAGCATGTTTATTTGCTGAGATTATAAGCCATGTGTAGAAGGAAGCTCAAGGTAAGAGTTCCTTGTTTTTGAACATTGTTTAAATGTGGTTTGATGCTTTAAAATGCATGATGTTTATGGCTTGGTTAAATGCTTTAAAATAGTGAAATATTGATGATAAATGATGTATATTGGCAAGTGATGTTTTGAAAAAGGTTAAGGTCACTAAGGTGGTTAAAAGTCCTTAGGTGAGCCTTGAAGGTCACAAAGGTGGTTAAAAGTCCTTGTGTGAGCCTTGTTACTTAAGAACATCAAGGTGTTTAAAAGTCCTTGGATGATTCTTGTTGAGGACACAAAGGTGTTTAAAAGTCCTTGTGTGGTCCTTGTCATGGTGTTTAAAAGTCCATGGGTTGAGGACACAATGGTGTTTAAAAGTCCATGTGTGGTCCTTGCCAAGGTGTTTAAAAGTCCTTGGGGCCAAGGTGTTTAAAAGTCCTTGGGGTGATACTTGCTAAGGTCACAAAGGTGTTTAAAAGTCCTTGTGTGGTCCTTGTGAATTATAAGATCACAATGGTGTTTAAAAGTCCATGTGTGAGTCTTATGTTAATCATGTTTTGAAAAGATGTTAATTATCACTTGTGGCCAATATGACATGATATTGATATGAAGCATGTATTGCTTGTTTTAAAATGCTTAGGAGCATGTTCAAATGTTTCTTGAAGAAAGATTATAAAGATGTTTTATAATTGCATTATTGTGTGGTTTTAATGAGCATTCCTCACTAAGCTTATGCTTACGCTCTCTCTTTTCTTAAACCAATAATGCAGAGCATTAAAGTGCATTTGAGGGCAGCAAGTTGGTGAAGAATCCAAGTGGTGAACAAAGCTCATGTATGGTGAACATTTTCTCAAACTATTAGCTTTTGGGTATTTGGCAATGGGGAACCTATGTTGTTGTTTTGGGAGATGTTTTGGACTCCCTAAGTTGTATAAATGTTGTTAACATTGTTGGTTCTTGTAATTGGCCATTATGGGTTTGAATTGATGGTTTGTTGCTTGAATGGGTTGCTAAGTAGGATGCATGCCTATAGATTTGGGGTTTTTCATATTTGATGCAATGTTGATGTTTGGTTGATACAATTAGGTTCATGGTATGTTGTATGACTTGCTGGTAAAGTTTGGTGGCTTTTGGATGATGTGTGATAGGCTAATTGTGCAATTAACCAGCTGTTTTTCTGCAATCTGGGCAACCTGTTTCGGAACAGGTGCTACCGTATCGGAACGGGGGCCTGAAATAGCCTGGGCGTTCCGAAACGGTAGGGACTGTTTCGGAACAGATGTGCCACTGCCAGACCTCGTTTCGGAACACGTTGCGGAACGGTCCCGCGTTTCGAAACAAGTTCTCCCTGTTCCGGAACACCTGACCGTTGGGGGCTGACATTGGCGGTTATATGTTTTGAAATGCTTACATTTTGGTCCTGGAATATGTTTATGCAATTGTAAGAGTTTGGAATGTCCTTTTGAGCTGAAGTTTGGCAGTGAAGCATGAAATCTGACTAATTACAAGTTGGTAACTTTAATTTGGGCTAAGTCCTTATAAGTTGCCGAAATTACAAATTGGTCCCTAAAGTTGTAATTAGTTCAATTGGGTCCCTAAATGTTCCCTGATGGTTTTGATCTTTGAGTATGCTGTTTGTATGATCATGTTTAGGGATAATATGCATCTAGATAAGATTTAAAAGAAAAAAGGTTCGTTAATCAAGGTTGACTTTCGGGTTGACTTTGGTTTTCCCCGTGTGATCTTCTTAATTCGGGTCGACCGTCTAGGCCGGGTTAAGGGGGTTACATTTGGTGGTATCAGAGCTGAGTTCTCGAGTGATTGGGAATGTTTATGTGAATGTTTAAAGTATGTATGCTTTGTATGCTTGTTGGGTGAAAGCATGTTGAGTGAATTGCATGTATGTTGCAATTGATGTGTATGTTGTGATGAAGCATGTTGTGGGTACCCATTGCCAAATCAAGCTAATGAAATGATGTTGTTTTTAAGTGAAAATGAGCTTGAGTACTTGGATTTCTTACCTTGCTGGGCCTGACTTTATGTATTTGCATTGTGATTGCATAGTTAGAGTATGGCACCTCGTAGAGAGTTGAGGAGTAATGTGCGAGCTACGGCTCAAAATGAGAATGAGAATGAAGAGAATGTCGAGAGTGCGGTCTTACCTCCTCCACCGGGCGGTGATGGTGCTGGGGCTGAAGAAGTTGGAGCTGCAGCTGGTGCTGGGGCTACTGGACCTGAGGCTGGTCAGGGGCAAGCTGTTCCTGACATGACGGTGCTGATTCAAGCTATAGCTGGTGCTTTTCAAGCAGCGGTAGCTGGAGCTCGTGGAGCTGGGCATCAGGAAGATGCTGGAGTTAGACTACCCTTGGAGCGTTTGCGCAGTCTGGGAGGGACTGAGTTCAGGGGTATGTCTGCTGAAGGTTCTGAGGCTTGGTTAGAGAGTACCAAGAGAATCTTGGGTCAGATGAGTTGCACTGATGTGCAGAAGCTTGGCTATGTAGTATCTTTGCTACAGAAGGATGCTTATACGTGGTGGACAACCACTATCGCTGGGATGACGGAAGCTGATGTAACTTGGACATTCTTTCAGAATGTGTTCAAGAGAAGGTATCTAGGTGTGAGGTACCTAGATGAAAAGAAGAGGGAATTCATGTCTCTTACCCAAGGGAGCATGACGGTGGCTGAGTATGAAGTGCAGTTTGTTCGACTCAGTCAGTATGCACCTGAGCTGGTCCCTGATGAGCGGGCTAGGTGTGAAAGGTTCTGTTATGGTTTAGTGACGGATGTGAAGATGTATGTGCTGGCTACCGAGTATGATGATTTTGATGTGCTGGTGGGCCGAGCAAAGGACATTGAGATGAACTTGGGTTTATCTGCTAGAGGTGCTGGAGTAAGTGCTGGAAAGCGAGCTGCTGAATTTAGTTCCGGTGGTGGACGGAACAAGAGGGGACGTGATCAGAAGTATCAGTCCTCAGCTAAGCGAGGTGGTGGTGCGCCTGTTCGGGGAGGCAACGCTAGAGTTGATCCGAGTGCTTGTTGGACATGTGGTTCGTATAGCCATATGAAGCGTGATTGTCCTCGAGCTGTGAGGGAGGTGCAGGCTCCTGTTGCGGCAGCTGGTAATGGGTGTTGGAATTGTGGATCTGCGGATCATTTGAGGCGGGAGTGTCCTATGTTGGCTGGTGGCCAAGTGCGTGCTCCTGTTGTTGTTGCACCACAGAGAGGTCGTGGGCGCGGCCGTGGTAACTTCCAGCGGAGGGAGGAAGGTGGTCGAGGAGTGGCTCATGTCGTGGCTATTCAGCCTGAGGGTGGTGGCCAAGCTAGGGTGTATGCTCAGCGGGAGGGAAGGAATGACGCGGATGTAATTGCAGGTACTTTTACTTTGCAATCCTTGTCATTACTCTCCTTGATTGATTCTAGATCTACGCACTCATATATTTTGCGTGAGCATGCTGAATTGCTTGGGTTGCCTGTTGAGTCTTTGGATGTTGGTATGCGTGTCACTAGTTCTTTTGGTGAGACTGTTGTGACTCGAAAGCTTTATAGAAGGTGTTCTTTGGTTGTTCAAGATCATGTTTTTCATGTTGACCTTATGGAGTTACCTTTCTATGGTTTTGATGTAATCCTTGGTATGGATTGGCTTTCGGAGCATCGTGCTGTTGTGGATTGTGAGAATAAGTGAGTTTCGTTGAAGCTTGCGGATGATTACGTGGTGGTTGTGGTTGGTGAGAATGTGAAGTTTCTTACCAATGTGGTGTCTTCGTTGGAGGCGAGCCGGATGCTGAGACAAGGCTGTGAAGCTTATCTAGCTTTTGTGATGAATCCTGGTTCTAAGGAGTTGCGTGTGCAGGATATCAGGACGGTGCGGGAGTTTCCTGGTGTGTTCCCTGAGGAGTTGCCTGGTTTACCTCCTAATCGTGAGGTGGAGTTTGGAATTGAGCTGTATGAAAATACAACTCCTGTGTCCATTACCCCTTATAGAATGGCACCTAAGGAGCTGAAAGAGCTGAAGATGCAATTGCAAGAATTGCTTGATCGTGGTTTCATTCGGCCGAGTGTGTCGCCTTGGGGTGCACCGGTTTTGTTTGTGAAGAAGAAGGATGGCACTATGAGAATGTGCATTGATTACCGTCAGCTGAACAAGTTGACTATCAAGAATCGGTATCCTTTGCCGAGAATTGATGATCTCTTTGATCAATTTCGGGGAGCAGCTGTGTTCTCTAAGATTGACTTGAGGTCAGGGTATTATCAGTTGAAGGTGAAGGATGGGGATGTGCCTAAGACAGCTTTCAGGACAAGGTATGGGCATTATGAGTTCCTTGTGATGCCGTTTGGTTTAACAAATGCTCCTGCTGCTTTCATGGACATGATGAATCGTGTGTTTCATGAATACCTGGATAAGTTTGTTGTGGTGTTCATTGATGATATCCTTGTGTACTCGCGTACTGAGGAGGAACATGAAGAGCATTTGAGGATTGTGTTGCAAGCTTTGTTGGAGAATCAGCTTTATGCTAAGCTGAGCAAGTGTGAGTTCTGGTTAAGTGAAGTGGTGTTTCTTGGGCATGTGGTTTCTGCAGAGGGGATTCGTGTTGATCCTCAGAAGATTGAGGCGGTGATGAATTGGAAGGTTCCTAAGTCTGTTCATGAGGTCCGTAGTTTCCTTGGTTTGGCGGGATACTACCGGAGGTTTATGGATGGGTTTTCTAAGATTGCTGCACCTTTGACAAAGTTGTTGCAAATGGATGTTAAGTATGAATGGACGGAAGCGAGACAGCAGGCTTTTGAGAAGCTTAAGGCAGCTTTGACGCAAGCTCCTATCTTGGTTCAACTTGAATCAGGGAAAGAGTTTGTGGTGTATAGCGATGCGTCCTATGTTGGTTTAGGATGTGTGTTTATGCAAGAGGGTAAGGTGGTGGCTTATGCATCGCGGCAGTTGAAGGTGCATGAGCGCAATTATCCTACGCACGACATTGAGTTAGCTGCAGTGGTTTTTGCTTTGAAGATCTGGAGACATTATCTGTATAGTGAGAAGTGTACTGCGTACACGGATCACAAGAGTTTGACGTATCTGATGTCTCAGAAGGAGTTGAATCTTAGACAGCGACGTTGGGTGGAGTTGCTCAAGGATTATGATCTGACGATTGAGTATCACCCTGGGAAGGCTAATGTGGTAGCGGATGCCTTGAGTAGGAAGGTAGCTGTTGAGCTGAGGGCTATGTTTGCCAGTTTGAGCATTTCGCGTGATGGTGGCCTTGTGGCTGAGTTGCAAGTGAAACCATCTTTGGTTCAGTTGATCAAGGAAAAGCAGTTGCTGGATGATTCCTTGGTATCTCATGTTCAGGATATCGCGGAGGGTAGGCCTTCGGATTTCAGCTTTAATGATGATGGAGTGTTGTGTTTTGGGAGTCGGATAGTAGTGCCCAATGATGCTGAGTTGAGGTTTGCTATTCTGACTGAAGGTCATAGTAGTCCTTTTGCTATGCACCCAGGTAGTACTAAGATGTACCGTGATCTTCGTGATGAGTACTATTGGGTGGGTTTGAAGAAGGATGTTGCTGAGTTTGTGAGCAAGTGTATGGTGTGTCAGCGAGTTAAGGCTGAGCATCAGGTTCCTTCAGGGTTGTTGCAACCGTTGAGAATCCCTGAATGGAAGTGGGAGAGGGTTACCATGGATTTTGTATCTGGTTTACCTTTGTCACCGTCGAAGAAGAATTCGGTGTGGGTGATTGTGGATCGCCTGACGAAGTGTGCGCACTTCTTGCCTGTGCATACTACGTTTTCTTTGGATAAGCTTGCGGAGCTGTACATTGCTGAGATTGTGCGGCTGCATGGTGTGCCAAAGTCGATTGTGTCGGACAGGGATCCGAGGTTTACATCGCGGTTCTGGCAATGTTTGCATCAAGCTTTGGGAACAAGGTTGAATTTCAGTACGTCTTATCATCCTCAGTCGGATGGTCAGTCCGAGCGTGTTATCCAGGTTTTGGAGGATATGTTGAGGTGCTGCGTGATTGAGTTTCAGGGCTCTTGGGAGAAACATTTGCCTTTGGTGGAGTTTGCTTATAACAATAGTTATCAGGCGAGCATTCAAATGGCACCTTATGAGGCTTTGTACGGGAGGAAGTGTAGGACTCCTCTTTGTTGGGCTGAAACGGGTCAGAAGTTGGTGTCGATGCCGGCTTTGTTGAAAGGAACCACCGAGAAGGTGAAGCTCATTTGTGAGCGTCTGAAGGCAGCTTCTGATCGGCAAAAGTCTTACGCGGATTTGAAGCGTAAGGAGATTGAGTATGCGGTGGGTGACCGTGTGTTTTTGAAGGTTTCGCCTTGGAAAAAGGTGATGAGGTTTGGCCGTAAGGGTAAGTTGAGCCCTAGGTACATTGGACCATACGAGGTGGTTGAGCGTGTGGGTCCTGTTGCGTACAAGTTGAGGTTACCTCAAGAGTTGGAGAAGATTCATGATGTGTTTCATGTCTCTATGCTTCGGAAGTATAGATCGGATCCTTCGCATGTGATGCCTGTGGAGGAAGTGGAGTTGAATCCGGATTTGTCTTATGATGAGGAACCGGTGAAGATTCTGGATTCGGATAGCAAGGTTCTTCGTGGCAAGACCATTGAGTTGGTGAAGGTGTTGTGGAAGCACCGTGGTGTTGAGGAAGCCACGTGGGAACGGAAGGATGACATGCTGAAGCAGTTTCCTTATCTCTTTCCTTCAGGTAAATTTCGAGGACGAAATTTCTTAAGGGGGGGAGAGTTGTAACGCCCCGGTTTTGGGCTTAGAAGTTTTGGGCTTGGACCGGTTCGGTCAAAGTGCTGTTCGAATATAAAGGAGTGAATTTAGGAAAGCCTAGTTCGGGTTGCATTAAAAATATGAAAAAATGTCCTAAAATCCTCTTTTAATATATATAAGTGAACTGTGAAATCAATTTTGCAAAATGAGGTTTGGAAGGGTGACATTTTGCCTAGTGACCAAAATGTAATTTTTGAAAACTGCGTGACTGTTTTAAAAAGGATTGAAACTTTGAATCTTTAAGGAGCTATTTACCCAATGGGAGTTTTCTCCAAATTTTTAAAGATATTATATGATTAATTAAAGGTTTTTAAATAAAACAAAAGTGGAGGGAAGATATTTTGGCCATAACTAACTTTTCTCTCAAATCTTCCATTTCTATTTTCTCTCATTTTCTCTCAAACCAAACACCTTTTCTCCAGAGCTTTTCTCTCTGATTTTGTCACCTAAATCTATCATTTCAACTCTCTTTTGATTTCTAATCATCTCTTCATCAAAACCTCACCATTTGCTTAGTGGAATTTTCAAGACTTTGGTTCCAAAAAGGAGAAAACTCAAGTTTGGAGGTAAGAACGTCCTTCTCCTCTGAACTCTAAGTTCTTTACTGAAATTCCCAAGTTCTCAATCCTTAATTTGTGTTTTATAAAAGGTTTTATTGATTTGTTCTTGATCTTGGCTTTTAAATGCAAGATTTGTTTGATTTTGGTAAAATTTCGTATGATCTGTTAAAGCAGTGATTTGAGGTGTGTTTTTGATGTTAAATGAATGCTAAATTGATTAGAAGTTGAGGTTTAATCAATGCAATCCCGGATAGGTTGAATTTCCTAAGTTTAGCTTGTGTTTTTGGTTGTTTTTGGTGTGATCTTGTGGATCTGTTATGGCTGGAGGTATAAGGAAGTGTTGAGATCCTTTTTGGATGTTAATTGATGTTTAAGGATGCTTAGATTTGATAGATCTTGGCTGGGTAATGTTGAGGGGTTGTTTGGATGCATTTTCGGTTGTGTTTGGTAGCCGAAGATGGAGTGTGGATGAGAGCAGCGAGTTTAGATGCTTTCATTGAGGATATTAATGCATGATGATGCATTAATCTACTGTTTTGATGTATTAAAAATAGGAGAGTCTTCTTTGGATCCAAGTGGTGTTGATCCGGAAGCTTGATTGGAGTTTCGGCAAGTGGTGAAACGGAATCGGTGAGTGGATTTTGGTTTTTGGCTTTGAAACCAATGTTTTGAAGGTTTGGGAGCTTAGTTTAAGTCTAAACAACTTTGCTAAGCTCAAGAGTAAGTTTTCGGAAAAACTCTCTTGTTGAGGAACCATGTGATGGTTGGGTGCAATGTGATTGTTTGCATGTTTTAATCCTATTTTGAAAGCATATCTAGCATGTTTATTTGCTGAGATTATAAGCCATGTGTAGAAGGAAGCTCAAGGTAAGAGTTCCTTGTTTTTGAACATTGTTTAAATGTGGTTTGATGCTTTAAAATGCATGATGTTTATGGCTTGGTTAAATGCTTTAAAACAGTGAAATATTGATGATAAATGATGTATATTGGCAAGTGATGTTTTGAAAAAGGTTAAGGTCACTAAGGTGGTTAAAAGTCCTTAGGTGAGCCTTGAAGGTCACAAAGGTGGTTAAAAGTCCTTGTGTGAGCCTTGTTACTTAAGAACATCAAGGTGTTTAAAAGTCCTTGGATGATTCTTGTTGAGGACACAAAGGTGTTTAAAAGTCCTTGTGTGGTCCTTGTCATGGTGTTTAAAAGTCCATGTGTGGTCCTTGCCAAGGTGTTTAAAAGTCCTTGGGGCCAAGGTGTTTAAAAGTCCTTGGGGTGATACTTGCTAAGGTCACAAAGGTGTTTAAAAGTCCTTGTGTGGTCCTTGTGAATTATAAGATCACAATGGTGTTTAAAAGTCCATGTGTGAGTCTTATGTTAATCATGTTTTGAAAAGATGTTAATTATCACTTGTGGCCAATATGACATGATATTGATATGAAGCATGTATTGCTTGTTTTAAAATGCTTAGGAGCATGTTCAAATGTTTCTTGAAGAAAGATTATAAAGATGTTTTATAATTGCATTATTGTGTGGTTTTAATGAGCATTCCTCACTAAGCTTATGCTTACGCTCTCTCTTTTCTTAAACCAATAATGCAGAGCATTAAAGTGCATTTGAGGGCAGCAAGTTGGTGAAGAATCCAAGTGGTGAACAAAGCTCATGTATGGTGAACATTTTCTCAAACTATTAGCTTTTGGGTATTTGGCAATGGGGAACCTATGTTGTTGTTTTGGGAGATGTTTTGGACTCCCTAAGTTGTATAAATGTTGTTAACATTGTTGGTTCTTGTAATTGGCCATTATGGGTTTGAATTGATGGTTTGTTGCTTGAATGGGTTGCTAAGTAGGATGCATGCCTATAGATTTGGGGTTTTTCATATTTGATGCAATGTTGATGTTTGGTTGATACAATTAGGTTCATGGTATGTTGTATGACTTGCTGGCAAAGTTTGGTGGCTTTTGGATGATGTGTGATAGGCTAATTGTGCAATTAACCAGCTGTTTTTCTGCAATCTGGGCAACCTGTTTCGGAACAGGTGCTACCGTATCGGAACGGGGGCCTGAAATAGCCTGGGCGTTCCGAAACGGTAGGGATTGTTTCGGAACAGATGTGCCACTGCCAGACCTCGTTTCGGAACACGTTGCGGAACGGTCCCGCGTTTCGAAACAAGTTCTCCCTGTTCCGGAACACCTGACCGTTGGGGGCTGACATTGGCGGTTATATGTTTTGAAATGCTTACATTTTGGTCCTGGAATATGTTTATGCAATTGTAAGAGTTTGGAATGTCCTTTTGAGCTGAAGTTTGGCAGTGAAGCATGAAATCTGACTAATTACAAGTTGGTAACTTTAATTTGGGCTAAGTCCTTATAAGTTGCCGAAATTACAAATTGGTCCCTAAAGTTGTAATTAGTTCAATTGGGTCCCTGAATGTTCCCTGATGGTTTTGATCTTTGAGTATGCTGTTTGTATGATCATGTTTAGGGATAATATGCATCTAGATAAGATTTAAAAGAAGAAAAAAAGGGTCGTTAATCTAGGTTGACTTTCGGGTTGACTTTGGTTTTCCCCGTGTGATCTTCTTAATTCGGGTCGACCGTCTAGGCCGGGTTAAGGGGGTTACAGGTACGATATCGTTTAAAGTCTTGCCCAGATGAATATCGTATCGATATAGAGTAATATCGTATCGGTACGCTATGGTCTATTAAAATTCCAATGACTAAAAACCGTATCGATATGCCTATGGGTATCGATACGCCTGGGCGTTTTGCTGAAGTTTGGCTTGAAAATACATAAAAAGACTTAGTGGATTTTGAACATTTAAGAGAGTTTTGTCTTGAAGTGTAGTTTGGTTCAAAAAGACTTGTCAATAGTGAGACTTTGAAGAGTACTTAAAAATTTATTGTTTTGAAAATTAGTCTATAAGTTTAGGTGTTATATCAAAATCAATTTTGGTTTCACAATCTCCCCCTTTTTGATATAACAAAACCACATAAATTTTTAAGTTTTTGAAACTTTTGAAAAGCTTTCTCCCCTTTAATTTAAGAGGGATTTTCAAAATCAATTTTAAGTTTATAAAAATTGGCTCTATAATCATTCTCCCCCTTTTTGTTAGATCAAACATAAGCACAATGATAATAGCAACAATAATATGATAAACTTCAAATCAAACTTCAAATTAAAAGCAACTTAATAGTTCAAAGCAAACTTCAAAAGAAAAAGAAACATAAAAATCCAAACTTAAATCCTAAAACATAGATAAAAGGCATAAAGTAATAAACATAGGTGCAAAAGCTAAAGTAACTAAATGACATGAAATGATATGCAAAAAAGCTACGCGTCCGTATCATCATCATCTTCTTCGTCCTCTTTGTCCTTATCGTCTCGAGTAGGTTGATTCCTCCTATTTTAGTTAAGCCAAGCACCATGGAAGGCGGTGAGAGAGACATCCATGGAATTTTGTTGAAGAGCGATGACTTTCATATGATCCTCCAACGATGTGAAACGAGTGTCAAAGCCCTTGACTTGATCTTCAAAAGAAGTGAGCCGAGTGTCAATACCTTTAACTCGATCTTCTAAGGATGTGAATCGAGTGTCAATGGCAGAAAATCCGGCTTCTATGTTTGTGAACTTCTCATTGAGGAAAGTCCTTAAGTTGTTCATGGAGGAAGACGCAACCGGAGCTCGTTGAGAGCTTGAAGGAGCATGTGGAGCATCAACCAGAGCATCTTGTTGAGGAGCATGAGGGACACGAACCCATTCATTGTTAACATAGGAAAAATGAGCACGAGATAGGGAACGCTCATCGATAGGTTGGCCAAGGGGTTCAGGAAAATCATGTGAACAATCAATCTCAAGGGAATGGAATAGGTAACTCAACGCCGTAGAATAGTAAAAGGATTTGACTTGGTCGGTGTGACGGTGTTGGACTAGATAGATAAGGTCGGCAAACATAATTTGACAAAGGTTTGGACGGTGACCCTCCCTAAAGCACCTAAGCCAAAAATCATCGACTTGGCAAATTATGGAAAATTTCCCTCCCGATGGGCGCAAAAACCAAGTAATGATAAGATGAAGAATACGGTCATGAGCTTTTAAGACTTTGACGGAGCCTAAAGGACCTTGACCTAAGGACTTCTCATCATCAATTCCTACGTTGTCAAAACCAAAAGCCTTGCAAAGTACATTTTGATCAATTTTAAAGGTTTTGCCCATTACATGTGACTCAATTGCAATAACATGTTCTCTAGCCTTATCATGAATATATATAGCATTTGAAAAGAAGATGATGACCAAGTTCCTATATAGAATGGGAGGAAGACTCAAAAAGTTGATAAATTTCCATTGCCTAATCAAAGGGAGGTATTGAAATTTAAAACGGGTAGAGTTTAAAAACGGTAAAGACACAATGCGTTCTTCCCTAAGAGTGAAACCTTGAAATAATTTGTAACGAGACATATCCGAAGGTTCGGGAAAACAACATTGGAGAATATAAGGGAGATTTGGTCTAGGGTTACCCTCTTCATCCTCAATAGGATCGAGAGTGGCAAGGTGACGTCTAGCTCTCTTTTTCGGTGCCATAACCCTGAAAACACATCAAAACGATTCGAATATGTATGCAATTAACATCTTATCCAAACCAATAAATTCTAATAGTTCAAGGTAATTCTAAAAGACATTGTTGTTAAAATATATATATACGTATGCTAGAAAAAGTTTAAAAAAATTTAAAAGAAAAACAGAAAAAAATACGATGAGAAGATATATTCAAATAAAAAAATTTTGATTTTGAAAAAAATTTGGTAAAAAGTTTGAAACTCATGTAATAAAAAGATGTTTTGTACAAAAACTAAGTTGAAACAATTATAAAAATCAAACGAAAATAAAAGAAAATAAAAGAGAAAAGTTTTATACCTTGAATTGTTAGATTGGATGAATGTGTTGATGTGAATGCACTAGATTGTTGACAAAGCTTAGCTTTGATGTGGAGATCAAAAACCCTCAATGAATTTTTAAGTTTGAAGGAAAAAATTGAAGGATTGAGGGGGTTTTATAGAGGGGTGCAGCTAGGGTTTGAAGATAAAAAAGAGGGGTTTTTAATTTTAGAAGTGTTTTGTAAAAACATCCCTAAATAAACCTTCTGTCGAGACCGTATCGGTACGCTTATAGAGCGTACCGATACGTGTTTGCCCTAATATTTATTTAACGTTATTACCGTATCGATACGTGGGACCGTATCGGTACGTTTTGACCTGGATTACTTCCTTTGACTTATCTATATCGATACGTGGGGTCGTATCGATACGCATTTAGCTTTTAAGATTTCCCTTTGATGAACCAGTATCGATACGTTTTAGCTGTATCGATACGCCTTTACCACATAAGGCATTTTTGACAGATTTAAGTTCAAAAATCCAACTTTAAATGTCCTTAAATGCATGTGAATGACATATGAACATGTTTTAATGGCTAAACTTAATGCATACTCCCCCTATCAACATGCATAGAAGCAAAAGGAGTCAAATTAACAAAAGCATGAATATCAACCAATTTCAAGCAAATTTTTGACAATTTGGGACCTAAGAAGGGTCAAGAAAGGCTAGTTAAACCTAACTCTCTCCGAAGGGTCCAAAAAACGCTCTTTATCTAAAGGCTTTGTGAATATATCCGCTAATTGGCTCAAGGTATCAACATACTCTAGAACAACATCATTTTTCAACATATGTTCTCTAATGAAATGATGTCTAATTTCTATATATTTGGTTCTAGAGTGTTGGATGAGATTCTTAGTGAGACAAATGGCACTAGTGTTGTCACACTTAAGGGGTATAGTTTCTACTTCAACACTATAATCTAAGAGTTGTTGTTTCATCCAAAGGACTTGAGCACAACAACTCCCTAAGGATATGTACTCTGCTTCGGTGGTAGATAAGGCTGCACTATTTTGTTTCTTAGAGAACCAAGATACGAGCATACTACCTAAGAATTGGCATGTCCCGGAGGTACTTTTCCTATCTATCTTACACCCCCATAATCCGCATCCGAATAAGCATGAAGGCTAAAGGAGGAATCTTTAGGATACCAAAGGCCTAAGTTAGGTGTGTCTCTAAGGTATCTAAAAATTCTCTTAATGGCAACTAAGTGTGATTCTCTAGGACTAGCTTGAAACCTAGCACACAAGCAAACACTAAACATGATATCTGATCTACTTGCGGTAAGGTAAAACAAAGAACCTATCATGGATCTATAAAGCTTAGAATCAACACACTTACCTCTTTCATCTTTGTCAAGCTTTATGGAAGAGCTCATAGGTGTGGCTTGAGACTTTACATTCTCCAAGCCGAACTTTTTGAGCATATCGTTCACGTACTTTGCTTGATTTATGAAAGTGCCATCGTTCCTTTGTTTTATTTGGAATCCCAAAAAGAATGAGAGCTCCCCCATCATGCTCATCTCGAACTCACCTTGCATTAGCTTAGAAAATTCTTTGCAATAACATTCATTAGTAGAACCAAAAATGATATCATCAACATAAATTTGTACTACTAAGATGTCATTATTATATCTTTTTATGAAAAGTGTAGTGTCCACCTTACCTTTTTCAAAACCCTTTTCAATTAAAAAGTTTGAAAGTCTTTCATACCAAGCTCTAGGAGATTGTTTTAAACCATAAAGAGCTTTAGTTAGATTGAACACATGATTTGGAAATTTTGAATCCTCAAAACTCGGTGGTTGTTCAACATACACTTCTTCATTTATAAAACCGTTTAGAAAAGCACTTTTCACATCCATTTGAAAAAGCTTGAAATCATTGTAACATGCAAATGCCAAAAGCATCCTAATGGCTTCCATCCTAGCTATGGGTGCATATGTTTCATCAAAATCAATTCCCTCTTCTTGAGTATAGTCTTGAGCAACAAGCCTAGCCTTGTTTCTCACTATATTACCATTTTATTCTAGTTTATTCCTAAAAACCCATTTAGTTCCTATAGTAGATTGATTACTAGGCCTTTCAACTAATGTCCAAACTTTACTTCTCTCAAATTGATTTAATTCCTCTTGCATGACCAAAATCCAAAAATCATCTTTCAATGCTTCTTTGATATTTTTAGGCTCAATGCATGAAAGAAATGCAACATGGTTCATTAATTTGAGAGAGGATCTAATAGTTACCCCCTTGGATGGATCACCCAAGATTTCACCATCTTTGACATAGTTGAACTCCCTTGGGTAAGATACCTCCTTTTCCTCAAGAGCCAAATCCTTCAAGGCTTCAAGAGGTGGATCTTGTGCATCTTCATCTTTAGTTGGAGTCTCATCCACCTTTGACGTTTGTCCTGCATCAATGGCATCAAGAATCCCTATATCATCATCATCACAAGATTCCTTCCTCGGAAGAAGGTTATCATCGAAAACAACATGTATAGACTCTTCTACTACTAAAGTTCTTTGATTAAATACACAATAGGCTTTAGAGTTTAAAGAATACCTTAAGAAAATAGCTTCATCACTTTTAGCATCAAATTTACCTAAGTTGTCTTTTTCATTATTTAAAACAAAACACTTGCAACCAAATGGATGAAAATAGCTAATGTTAGGCTATTTAGATTTTAAGATCTCATATGGTGTTTTCTTCAAAATTGGCCTAACCATTACTTGATTTATAATGTAGCAAGCGGTATTTCTGGCTTCCACCCAAAAATATTTAGGTAAATTATTTTCACAAGCATGGTTCTAGCCATTTCTTCTAAAGTTCGATTTTTCCTCTCAACTACCCCATTTTGTTGAGGAGTGCGAGGTGCGGAAAAATTATGGCTAATCCCATTTTCATTTAAAAAATCTTCAAAACCTAGATTTTGAAATCCGGTTCCATGATCATTTCTAATGTGTGAAATTTTAAGTTCAAGATCATTTTGAGTTATTTTAAAAAAAGTGATGAATTTTTCTAAAGCCTCATCTTTTGTACTTAAGAATAAAACCCAAGTAAACCTAGAATATTCATCAACAAGTACAAAGGCATGCGATTTACCACCCAAGCTCATAGTTTTAATAGGCCTAAAAAGATCCATATGAATCAATTGTAAACATCTACTAGTAGAGACATCATTAATGGATTTAAGAGAAGTTCTATGTTGTTTACCCTTAGAGCATGCATCACAAATTTTATCATTATAGAACTTAAGTTTGGGTAAACCTCTAACTAGATTAAGGGAAATCAATTTTTCTAAAACACTCATGCTAGCGTGTCCTAATTTTCTATGCCAAAGCCATGAGTCATGTTCATCATGTGGAACTAAACATGTATGAGATGTATGGATGTCATCTAAATGTACCATGTAAATATTGTCTATTCTATGCCCTATGAGCATCAATTGATTTGTTTTAATGTCCACAATTTTGCAACCACTTTTATCAAATAAAACATTAAAACCCTTATCACATAATTGACCAATGCTCAATAAATTATGTTTAAGACCGTTAACATACAAAACATTTTCAATGAAAATAGAAAAGTGATTACCAATGGAGCCTATTCCTTCAATGTGGCATTTGGAGTTGTCACCGAAAGTTACCACTCCACAACTCTTTGGCTTTAGTTCCACGAATCTACTCTTGTCACCGTCATATGTCTTGAGCATCCACTATCAAGGTACCATGAGTTTTGGCTTGAAGCTTTGGCCTTGTAGCAATGCTTCCCCTACAAACAAAGAAATTAGGCCTTGAGTTTTGGTACCCAAATCATTTTGGGTCCATGTGTGTTAGCCCTCAAAACCTTGGTTCCTTTAGGAATCCAAGAAGCAATAGCATTCATGTTATTAGAAATAATGAGTTCCTTAGGAACCCAAACACTCCTAATCCTTTGACCTCTAGATTGCTTAAGAAAATTTCTTTGTTTAGGAACAAAAGTTTTTCTTTTTACATATTGGGATTTTGTAAGTAATTGATATGGACATAAGAAAGGTTTTTCCTTATATTAATTCTGTCAAATAGGGTGCCTTTATATAGGCTACAAGAGTTGGAATTAGACTAATAATAAAACTCCTACCAAGATAAGGCTAACTTAAAGTAGGACTCTAGGACTCCTAGTTAACCTATACAAGAGTAGAGATAGAGTTAAAGTCCTAATACAAGTAAACTATATCGGCAGGAAGAAAATTAAATATTATAGTCCTAATACAAGTAGTATTTCGGCAAGTATATTCCTACACTCCCCCTCAAGCTGGCGTATATACATTGTATATGCCCAGCTTGGAAATAAACACAGTAAATGTTGCTGGAGGCAGAGCTTTTATGAGTAGATCATCGAGTTGGCTAGCGGATGGGACGTATGATAGTCGAGCAGTCCCATGCTTGACTTTTTTGGCTATAAAATGCCTATCAACTTCAACATGTTTGGTACGATCATGTTGAACTGGGTTCTTAGCAATTTTTATAGCAGATTGGTTATCACTAAGAATCTCAAAATCTTTAGCAGTTCGAGGGTCCACTTCATTGAGGAGTTTAAGAAGCCAAAGGCCTTCATACATGCCTTGGGCTAGTGCTCGAAATTCAGCTTCCGCACTACTTCGAGAAATGACATGTTGTTTCTTACTATTCCATGTCACAAGATTACCCCAAACAAAGGAACAATACCCAGTTGTGGATCTTCAATCTGTCAAATTTCCAGCCCAACTTGAGTCCGTATAGATCTTAACAGATCTGTCCGTACCTTTCCGAAAAATTAAGCCTTGTTCGGGCGTCTTTTTGAGATATTTGAGGACTCGATAAGCTACTGCCACATGCTCTTCAGTAGGGTTGCTCATATGTTGACTTAAAACATTAACAGAGAATGTTATATCAGGCCGAGTAAGTGATAAATAAATGAGTTTCCCAACAAGCCTCTGAAATCTTTCTTTATCTCGAAGAGGAGGAGCTGCCGAGTTAAATGAAAGATTAGCATCCATAGGAGTATCGAATGGTTTGCATCCAAGTAAACCAGCTTCTTGGAGAAGATCAAGCACATACTTCCGTTGATTAATGACTAATCCTTGCCGAGATCGAGCTACTTCCATTCCCAAGAAGTACGGAAGTTTGCCCATGTCCTTAGTCTCAAACTCCCTCTGAAGTGTTTGTTTGAGTTTAGCAATTTCTGCTTCATCATCCCCGGTGATGATAATGTCATCGACATAGACAAGTAGAAGAACCTTCTTCCCATTCGAGCATGCTTTGAAGAAGAGTGTGATCGGCAAGGGATTGATTGTATCCACTTTTAAGGATAACCATAGTAAATCTTTCGAACCAGGCCCGCGGAGATTGTTTAAGGCCATATAAAGACCGATTCAATTTACACACTTTCTTTGCTCCTCCAAAAGCTTGAAGTCCGGGAGGAATCTTCATATAAACTTCTCCAGCAAGATGCCTATTGAGAAAGGCATTTTTTACATCAAGTTGATGTAGGTTCCAATCAAGATTGACAGCAATTCTAAGAAGAACTCTAACAGTATTAAGTTTGGCTACCGGTGCAAAAGTCTCGGTAAAATTAATGCCATGAGTTTGTGTGAAACCTTTAGCCACTAACTGTGCCTTATATCGCTGAATACTCCCATTGGAATTATATTTGATCACAAATATCCATTTGCATCCGACAGCTTTCTTTCCGGAAGATAAATCAGTAACCGTCCAAGTGGAAGTTTTCTCAAGTGCCGAGAGTTCTTCTTGGACAGCTCTCTTCCACCGTGGATCACTAAGAGCTTCATGAATATCTTTAGGAATTTGGTGGGCATCAAGGCTAGCTGTAAATGCTTGAAAGTAGGGCATGAGAGAAGAATAAGCAGCAAACTTTTATATAGGATGCTTAGTACATGCTTGAACTCCTTTACGAATGGAAATAGGAAAATCATCTAAATTCTGTGAAGAATGCTTACTTTTCTCATTAATAGGGGCTGCTGAATTCATATCCAATTCTTGGCGCGTAGTAGATTGCAAGATGGACTCAGGGATACGTTTTCGTCGGTTATAAACACGAACAATAGGTGGGACAGAAGTTGTAGACTGTTTTGGGATGTTTTCGGGTGATATATCATTCTCGGAAGAGGAGGGAGTGGGCTGTGGTGGAGTAGAATTTAGAACAACAGGTCCGGGTGGGGAGGATTCTAGTTTTGGCTGCTGTAAAGAAGGCGACAAATTTAATTGTGGGAAGGACAAAGAAGGGGTTATTACCTCGAAAACTGGCGAGAAAGGTTGAGAAGACTCTCATTGAGCTTTGGTAGGTTGGAAGTAAGGCTCATGTTCAAGAAAAGTAAGGTTCATAGTGATAAAATATTTTTTGGAGGGAGGGTGAAAAACTTTATACCCTTTTTTCCTAGACGAATACCCAACAAACACACATTTAATAGCTCGGGGTTTAAGTTTGGATTTGTTTTGTTTGTGATTTTGAATGAAAGTGGTACAACCAAACATTTTGAGAGGTAGAATAGAAGAAATAGGTTTAAAACTAGGGTAATACTCCAAGAACAAAGATTGAGGTGATTTAAAGGCAAGGACCTTACTTGGCATTCGGTTGATAAGATAAGTCGCAGTCAATAAAGCTTCACCCCAAAGATAATAAGGAACATGGGTAGTAAAAAGAAGGGCTCGGGTTACCTCAAGGAGATGACGGTTTTTTCTTTCGGCAATACCATTTTGTTGAGGGGTGTCAACACATGAACTAAGCTGAACAATCCCTTGTTTGTGAAAGAATGATCCCTAGGAGTGAGCAAAATATTCCCTACCATTTTCAGAATGAAACTGTTGTATTCGGGTTGGGTTAGAACCATATTATAGAATTGTTCAAAGATGACATGAGTATCGGATTTTTCTTGCATAAGAAAGGTCCAAGTAAGACGAGTATGATCATCAATAAATGTAATAAACCACTTACAATGGTTCGCATTTTGTACCTGAGAAGGTCCCCAAATATCACTATGAATCAAAGAGAAGGGATGCGAGGGTTTGTATTTAGATGGAGGATAAGGTTTCTTAGTATGTTTTGCAATAAAGCATGCATCACAATGAAATAAACTTGGTTTTGCATTAACAAACAATGAAGACTGAAGTTTAGCAAGATAATGAAAACTAGGATGACCTAAACGATTGTGCCATAACATAACAAAATTTAAATACGAAACAATAACTAATGTGGGAGAACTTTGAGAGAGTACGTAGAGCCCATTTTGCAACCTAGCTGCACCAATCCTCTTCTGTGAATTCAATGCCTGCAAAGTACAACCAGAAGCATTAAAATAGCATTTGAAATCCTTGGATAATTTGCTCACAGAAATGAGATTAAATGTGAGATTAGGAACAAGGAGAGTATCCTCAAGGAGTAAGTTATCCACTTGAATAGATCCACGGCCTGTGATCTGAGAAATAGTCCTATCAGCAGTTCGAATACTCGTACCAGCTGTCAGTTGAAAGGTAGAAAAGAGACTTCAATCCCCAGTCATATGATCTGACGCACCAGAATCCAAAATCCAAACCGGAGTTGTTTTGGAAGTAGTAAGAGCAGAGGAGAGTGGAGTACCGTCTTGTTCTGCAACAGTTAAATGAGCCTCACGAGTTCCTTGAAATTTCTCAAACAATATCTGGATTTCCATCATCTGGTCTTTAGTGAATCAGATACCAAAAGATGAAGATTTGGAGGGAGCCCGGCCAGAATAAACGAGGCAAGAGGAGAAGGGAAAAAGAAAATTCTGTCTAAAATGGACAGAAAAAATATTATGTCGGTTCAAGATGAGGGGAAAATTTCGCCAGGAAAGTATTTAGGCTGATACCATGTAAGTAATTGATATGGACAGAAGAAAGGTTTTTCCTTATATTAATTATGTCGAATAGGGTGCCTTTATATAGGCTACAAGAGTTGGAATTAGACTAATAATAAAACTCCTACCAAGATAAGGCTAACTTAAAGTAGGACTCTAGGACTCCTAGTTAACCTATACAAGAGTAGAGATAGAGTTAAAGTCCTAATACAAGTAAACTATATCGGCAGGAAGAAAATTAAATATTAGAGTCCTAATACAAGTAGTATTTCGGCAAGTATATTCCTACAGATTTAGAAGACTTTTCTTTTTCAAAATGGTTTTTCCCAATAGCAATAGATATTTTAAGATTATCCACTTCCTTTGTGTGATAATCTTGAAAATCGGAAAGAAGTTTTTCAAGATCAAGGTTTTTCTTTTTAAGATCATTTGAAAGATTTACTAAGTACAAAACCTTATTTTCCAATTCCGAGTTAGTTTTTGAAATAGATTCATTTTATGTTTTTAAATCGGAAATGTTTTTCTTGTTTCTCAAAATAGACTCCTTATATTTTCCAAATAACTCATCATAAACCTCTTGCAATTCATCATAAGCATCTTGAAGTTCATCAAAGGTAAAATCAAAATTATATGAGTTAAGGTTTACCTTTGGTTCATCATCAATGGCCATGAGATAAAGATTAGCCACTTCCTCCTTCTCCTCGGATGACTCCTCGTCACTCCAAGTTGCTACTTGAGCTTTGAGCTTGTTCTTCTTCTCAAAGCTCTTCCTCTTCAATTGAGGACATTCGGAACGGATATGGCTGGATTTGTTGCACTCATAGCAAACAATTTGATATTTCTCCTCTTCTTTACTCTTGCTCTTGAAGTCTCCTTTTCTAATGAACTTCCTTCTACGGTTGGACTTCATAAAGCGAGTGAATCGTTTGGCCAACATGGCCAAATCCTCATCTTCATCTTCACTAGAATCGCTTTCATGATATGAAGCTTTAAGAGCGATTTCAATCTTCTTCTTCTCAACATCCTTCTTCTCAACCTTCTTCTTTTCTTTTTCTCTTCCCTTCTTCATGATTTCATGGGTGAGTAAAGATCCAACAAGAGCATCTAGTTTGAGAGTCTTCAAATCTCGAGCTTCAATAATAGCCGTTCTCTTGCTATCCCATGATTCCGGAATAGTGTACAACAATTTCCTCACTAGCTTGTCTTCGGGAATGATCTCACTGAAACCCTTCAACCCATTGACAATGACCGAGAATCAATCAAACATCTTGGAAACTCTCTCATCAGGATCCATTTTGAAATTTTCGTAGCTTAGATTTAGTAGCCCGATTTTTGTTTCCTTGACGTCACTAGTTCCCTCATATGTTGTCTCGAGGGTGTCCCAAACTTCCTTGGCATTTTCGATCGAAGACACCTTGGAGTAGATATCCGGACCAAGTGCATGAAAGATTACATGAAGAGATTTATCATTTACTTGCATCCTTCTTCGATCATCTTCGGTCATTTCGGCCTTGGCCTTTGGAACAAGTCTTCCTTCACATTCTCTCTTCATCGGTATGAATGGACCTTCTTCAACCACATCCTACACCATGTAGTCGGTAGACTTGATGAAGAGACTCATCTTATTCTTCCAATATGGGTAGTTATCCCCATTGAAGAATGGTGGCTTGGTGGTAGATTGTGACTCGTAGAGGTTGGAAATTGAGGTGGATACCATTGCTTGACTAGTTGTTGATCAAACTCTCCTAGAATCGACTCAAGAGGGTTGTAATCCTTCCAATGAGTGTAGCTCTGATACCAATTGTTGAGTTAATCACACAATTGCAAATGGCCAAGAGGTGGGTGAATTGGCGATAAAAAATTTGGTGGGTGAAAATATAGAAAAATAAAATTGTGACACAAAGCAATTAGAGTGGTTCAAGTTCTCCAAACGAACTCTACATCCACTACCTTAGTTCTCACTAAGGATTTTCAACCAATTCACTACTTGAATTCTTCCCCTTTTCTTGGATAAGGAGGGAACCTTACAATTTGATTAAGCTTTCTACCCAAAGCTTAATCCACTCACTTTTACAAGAGAAGTATTTGGTAAACTCTAAAAATTCCTCTCAATGGATGATTGTTTACCCAATTATAATTTTACACTCCCCAAACTCACAATAAAAGATTATAATGAGAATACAAGAGTTGGGTACAAGAATTTGACTCTAAAAGTGCAAAGTTTGGATTTGAGTGCTTTGATGTTGCTTGTAGGTTCAATAGTTGTTGCTTGTTCAATTAAGATTTGTTTTTTTTATACCCTTGCATTGAATTCTAGCCGTTTGGGTAGTTGGGATCATCAATAGAGCCGTTGGGATGCAATTTCCCGCAATAAATGCAGCTCTGGTGCCTACCGTATCAGTACGGCTAAGGGGCGTATCGGTACTTGTATCAAAGAGGAAAGAGCCGTTGTGACTGAAAACATCGCGTATCGATACGCTTAGAGGGCATACTGATACGATTTTAAAGGGGCGTATCGATACGGAAGGGCGTATCGATACTGAATTTGCTCACTGGAATCCCAACTTTGGTTTTGATAAAGAGCGTATCGATACGGCTACTTAGCGTATCGGTACGGTATAACGGTCATTTAAATTTTGGGATACCAACTAATTGACAAGCCAACAGTCGAAAATTAAATGCAAAGATAAGCAAATCGTATCGGTGCAGTATCGTTTAAAGTTTTGCCTAGATGAATATCGTATCGATACGGAGTAATATTGTATCGGTACGCTATGGTCTATTAAAATTCCAGTGACTAAAAACCTTATCGATACGCCTGGGCGTTTTGCTGAAGTTTGGCTTGAAAATACATAAAAAGACTTGGTGGATTTTGAACATTTAAGAGAGTTTTGTCTTGAAGTATAGTTTGGTTCAAAAAGACTTGTCAATAGTGAGACTTTGAAGAGTACTTAAAAATTTATTGTTCTGCAAATTAGTCCATAAGTTTAGGTGTTATATCAAAATCAATTTTGGTTTCACAATTTATAAGAAATTTTGTAATTCTAAATTCTCTAGTATTACTAAAGCTGCTTCATACATGCAAATATGATTTGTGACATTGCAATAATGGTAAAGTGGAATTTTTTTAAATAGAAAGACCATTTTGTTCTTTTCAAAATGTACGATAATAGGAAAGTATAATGTACATTCAAGGCTACGATACGATTATGGTGCAGCATCAACCAAAATGTTATAAAATACGAAACTTAAAATATTACCTACCAACTTATAATGATACACTTTTTAATAACATTTTAGGTCGGTGGTCTCACGACAAATATCGATACTCAAAGACAAAATTTCGATACTTAACGCTAATCTAAAATGTTATCAGAAGTGATAAGTTTGGATACTTAATCACCAACTTAAGATATTATCAAAAAATATAACATTTTAAGTTTGTAGATAGCATTTTAAATTATGTATTTTGTAACATTTCGATAGGTATCACACTATAACCGTACCATAATCATGCCGATAATAATTTACAATCTTTTCACAATCATCCAGGAAACTTGCCTATCAGACTGAACGAATGACTTGACAAGTCTAATCATAATTAAAGTATTCTATACTCCCTTAACCTACTAATTTTGTCTAGTATTTACTTTTTAAAAGTCAAAATTTTTAAATTTTAACTACAATTATATATATATATATATTAATTATTAAATTTTATAAAATACACATTTTAAACTACTTGATTGAAAGTTTTTAAAATATTTTTTTTTCAATTTTTATCGACAATAAATTTTAATTAATAAGGAGTCAAAGTTAAAAAAATTTAACAAAAAAATCAACACTGGACAAATTTAGTAGGACGGAGAGAGTATAAAATAACATTATGAATTAATATTATATGAATTTTAATAAGGTTTAAATGAAAAAGAAGTGCCTAAAGTATACATTTTTTGAACTTTAGCGCCTAAAGTATTTTTTGTTAAAAATAAGTGCTTAAAGTTTCAAATGTTACAATTTTATGTGTTTGGTCGTTAAAGAGTGTTAAAAAAATTTGTTAATCAATCAATGCTTGACACGTGTCACTAATTTGATTTTTTAAAAATTTTCTGAAGAAAAAAATTACAATTTTTAGAAAATCCTAAAAAGTTTTAATTTTTACAAAACAACTCTTAAATCCCTAAAATTTCCCAAACCCAAACCCCAAATCACCGCCGCCGATCGCCGTCCCTGAGCATACCCTTTTGGTCGCCATACCTAGGGGGTCATTTTCCCCAATATGGCGTCACCAAAAACACCGTATGTCGTGTCAGCCAAACGTCGAACGTAAAATCGACGTTCGATTGACACGACGTTCTTGGCGACTCCGTGTTGAGAGAAATGACCACCTAGGTCTAGCGACCAAAGGGGGCAGCAATCGGCGGCGAAAGCAACGTTGATTTGGAGGTTCAGGTTTGTAAAATTTTAAGTATTTGAGGGCTATTTTGTAAAATTGAAACTTTTGGTATTTTTTGGAAATTTAAATATTTTGTGTAAAAAAATTGTTTTAAATTGTTAATTTAAAAATATGTCACGTGTCATGTTTTGATTGGTTAATAAATTTTTTTAACGGTAGTTAATTACCAGACACCTAAAATTACAACGGTGTAAACTTTAGACACTTATTTTTAGTAAAAAAAATACTTTAAGCACCTAAAGTTAAAAAAAATATACTTTAGGCACTTATTTTTCATTTAAGCCTTCTAATAATAACATATTAAGTCAGCTTGGTGTTCACATGAAACAAATTAAAATGGTTAAGTGATGATTTAGGAAACCATTCAAGTAACACCTAACAACAAAATGCATTGTTTTTAAACAATGGAATTAATTAAACTACAAAGAAAATCCGCCTAAATTCTCATCATGTTCGTGGTACAAAGAAATCGAATTCTGTTGATCAGATGTAAATGGAGCATTCTAAAGACTCAGCAGCGAGATATCGGATTGACTGCTGATGATGGTGTCTTGTTGATTGAACTTCAGACGCTAATGACACCGGATACCCAAGGAACGATAACAGGCACATTCGGGTGGCTATTTCTATATTCTTGAGAGTATCGATCCTTGAAGTTCAACGATGGCTTCTCCGACTGCAATTTAGTTTTTTTTTATTAGCTTTGAGATGCAAAGAGCTTCTGTTGTATGCAAAAGTGCCAAGAAATGGTAGCTTAATCGATTGAAAAACAACACTTACGTATTTCAGCCAGCACTCCATGTGTTTGTGTTCGTATTTATCTGGGGAATAGCAACCGGACTCGGATGGACAATAAACCCATATGTTGCATTTCTTTTGATCCGGCTTCGCGGATTTTGCCTGATCTAGGCAAGCTTGGCAGCAATCAGCTGCACTTTCTTGGGGATTGGAAAGACCCCACCGAACACAGTCACCATCGTAATCGGTATGAATTTCAGGATTGCATTCCGGTGGAAGAGGCCTCCCTGCTAAAATTTGTTCTACATCCTCTGCACAAGAGAATTAGACCTCATTAACACCCATTTCTTGAACTATAACATCAACTTAGACAATATTCATGTTATGTTGCCCCACTCTTCATTTTTCCTAAATCCATCTCCGAAGATTTGGATATGGGGGGTATGATCATCCAATTATATGAATAGAGAAAAACTTGAACATACCCGTGTTGGAGTAGCATAGATATTTACAACAGAAGAAATTGAAGAATTACCGGTATCTTCCATGCCCCCAGGCTTATCATTATGTTCTTGATTCTCAATTGCAGTGGGTATCCAAAGGCCAATCTCTTCTGACAGCGCAGCCCAATCTGACTCCAAGACTTTTACTAAATTCCCTACAAAATAGTAAGTTTAAAGTTCTGTGACAAGTAAAAAACATATCTTGACAATTAACTAAAAGTAACAAAATGTCAAAATATACCACCTTTCGGATTAAGAGTTACCTGCTTCCTCTTGCAGAAGAGTTGAATTCAATCCCTTTCCCCCATCAGCTAACTTTTTGGCTTCTTTCAGTTTCTCATGGCGCCAGGTTTGAACCGCTTCTGCAAACCCATGATGAATATCAACAAAATAACCAGCAAACGTGAGACGGACATTATTGCTAATTACTTTGAAAAAAACAGCAAACTCTTCCACGGTAATTCTAACCCAATGGTTGAAATGGGTATTCGCTTAGAGAATTGGTTGTTGAAGAATTCAAAACATTTAGTCTATTAGAAGGTCCAATAAAATGTTAAAAGACAGCACGCGGTGGATTTGGAAACTGCACCGCATAGAGAATATCAAGTTTCCATTTCCATCAAATTGAAAAATCAAAGATCTTTAAATTTAGAGCTGATCAGCAACCAAGGGCAAAATAATTTCAACTTTCTTTCTATAAACTAATGTTGCCTGCTAAAGATGAAAACATAAAAGGGTTTTGCCTACAATGGTTCTGCAATTTTTCGATGACAGACGGTTTTCAACTGGCATACACATTCAATCAGGGTTATGCCAAAAACCATAAAACTGACAATTCCCAATATAACTTATATTGTGGCCTCGTGAAGTCTATTTCCAAGATTGTTAAACAATTTGCTACATGTTTTACATTCCTCCTAACCAGTCAGGAGTCTAAGAAATAAGTTACACGTCAAAACAAAAGCAGAATAATATAAAAGGTTGGTACTTTCTAGGCCAAAAGAAATGGAAGAAAAGTGTACGTACGAGTGACCCTTCGGAAGCACCAGAAACAACCATGTAAAGATTCTCTCATACATGCACAAATGGGGAAAAAGATTGCTAGGCTTGTTGCACGTTCGAATCGATCACCGAAATATGTCAAGAGGGTTGATTTTGCTCCTTGAATGAATTGGCCAAAAACCAAAATAAAGATGGACAATTTGCACAAGGATTTTAGAGTGGTCCGACTACCAAACCGAGTCTACATCCACTACCTTAGCACACCACTAAGGATTTCCCAATTCACTAAACAATGAATTCGTCCCTTTTTCCCGGTTTAGGAGGAAACCGTTACAACCCTATCTTTTGGACTTGATTAAGATAAAATCTTTTTGTCTAAGGCTAAACTAGAATCTCTACTTTTACAAGGGATTTGTTTGGTAAACTTAATACCTCACAAGGTAGATGTTTACACAAATTTAAGCTCACAAGAGTACAAGGATTTACAATAAAGCTCGCTCTCTAAAGACTATTTACAAGAGAAATAAAGAGATAAGAATTTAACTCAATTTCTCTTGAATATGTTGCTTGGATGTTGTCTCTAAAGTTCTTCAAGTGTTCCAGCCTTCAATTTATAGTCTTAATTGAGCTTGTGGCCGTTGTTAGCCGTTAGAAATGTTTTGGAGCCGTTGAGGCCTTTATTTCTCGCAATAAATGCTATTCTGGAGCTGTTCGTATCTGAACACACGAGCTCGTATCGAAATGTTTATTTCTCGCAATAAATGGTATTCTAGAGCTGTCCGTATCTGAACACACGAACTCGTATCGGAACGATTTTCTTTAGAACTAGCCGTTGAAGCCTAATGCAGCAAGCCGTATCGAAACGCCTCTGGCCGTATCGAAACGATATTAAGCTGTATCGAAACGGTTACAAACCGTTTCGGTACGAGTGACCGTTGAACTGCATTTAAAAGACCGTTGGGAAAATATGACCGTTGAGGAGGTTTTGACCGTTAGCCGTATCGAAACACAAAAGGGTGTTTCGAAATAGAACTACACCGTATCGAAACAGGCAAGCCCGGTTTCGGCACGTGTTTTGGCAATTTCAAATCGCATCGATACAGATTGGCCCTGTATCGAAATAGGTACCTTAAAGACATTGATTTGGCTACTTAAAAACGTTTCAAATATTGTCAAAATCTTTTTAAACATCCTCAAACATAGTTTCAAGTTGTTTGGACTTAAAAACATTTTGATATCCTTTCAATTTAGTTTAAAACTATTTTTCAATTATTATATCAAAACATATATTTCTACATTTTGATATCCTTTCAACTTGAAAAATAATTGTTTGGGATTCTCCACCTTAGTATTTAAAAAATTTGAATAAGAGATTTTAAAAATTTAAATGAAATTAAAGCTACCCTTATTCTCTTGGAAAATCAATTTTTCAAATCATTTCTCCTTTTTTGTTATATCAAAAATAATTTGAATGACTTTTAGGCTAAAAATAACTTAGGAGAAAAAAATTTGACACAATTAAAATTTTAGTTTTAAAAATAGCTCCCCTTACTCAATTCATCATTGTTAGGCTTAACAAATAATCCAAGACTTTAAACAAAAGTTAGATAACCAAGTGTATAAAATGAAAGCATTAAGCTTAAAGGTTAATCTTCTTCTCATGAGTGATTTGAGCATTCTTTGATTTTGCTTTGCTTGTCATTGCTCTAAAACACCTACAAATGACATTTACTTGGATTTTGGTATTCAAATTGCTTTGGATCCATTAACATTAATTTCAATGTCTTTAGTTCTCTTAGGAACTCATACTTGTCTAATCTTATAAGATTTGCTCTTCTTTATAGGACAAGTATGTGAAGAATGACCATGATAATGGCAATATGACCATTTTGCCATTATGTGACAAGATGAATTATTGAAAATAATTTCTTTTTCTTTTGTTAAGCTTTCAAGCTTAACTTTTAAATCAAGATTTTTTTTTTAAAACATTTTTACTTGTTTTTGAAAACTCTAAATCATTTTTCAAAATTTTATTTTAGTTTTTAAAATCCAATTTTGTTTTTAAAAGATTTTTTTTTTAAATTCATTTTTTTTAATTTGGAATTCATTGTCTCAAATTCCAAAAACAATTCATCGAAACAGTAAGAATTAAGCTCACTTGAGTTAGAAACCTTAGGCTCATTGAGAGCCAAAACACCATCCACCTTTGAATTGGAGATAAAGTTTGCACAAGATTTAGCATCATCTTTCTTTTCTCCTTTTTTGTTGCCACCTTTGGATTGGAGAGAAGGTTTGCACAAGATTTAGCATCATCTTTCTTTTCTCCTTTTTTGTTTTCATAGAGCTTCTCAAGTTTCTCCCATATATCTTTGGCACTTTTGCATGTGGAGATTTTCTTGGAAACATCTTCATTGAGGCCACAAAGAAGAGTGTGCATCGCCTTTGTGTTTAGTTTGGCCTTCGTGTCATTTGCACTCCTTTGCTTTTTCTTCTTATTAGGAGCTTCTAAGTAACCATCTTCGATGATATTCTAAATCTTAAAATTAAGAGATTTGATAAAATATTTCATGACATTGCTCCATTAGAAGTATGCTTCTCCTTCGAAGAGCGGAGGACATGTGATAGAGCGGCCTTCTTCAAATCTTGTCATAATCTTGAACGGTGGACTACGAACGATGAATCTTTACTCTCATATGTTAGTCCTTCGATGGAGACGAGGCTCTGATATCAATTGTTAGGCTTGTTGCACGCTCGAATCGATCACCGAAATCCGTCAAGAGGGTTGATTTTGCTGCTTGAATGAATTAGCTAAAAATCGAAATAAAGATGGACAATTTGCACAAGAATTTTAGAGTGGTACGACTACCCAACCGAGTCTACATCCACTACCTTAGCACACCGCTAAGGATTTCCCAATTCACTAAACAATGAATTCGGCCCATTTTCCCGGTTTAAGAGAAAACCGCTACAAGCTTATTTTTTGGACTTGGATAAGATAGAACCACCCTAGTTTTTGTCTAAGGCTAAACTAGAACTCTCCTTTTACAAGAGATTTATTTGGTAAACTTAATACCTCACAAGATGGGTGTTTACACAAATTTAAGCTCACAAGAGTACAAAGATTTACAATAAAGCACACTCTCTAAAGACTATTTACAAGAGAAATGAAGAGATAAGAATTTAACTCAATTTATCTTGAACATGTTGCTTGGATGTTGCCTCTAAACTTCTTCAAGTGTTAAAGCCTTCAATTTATAGTCCCAATTGAGCTTGTAGCCATTACTAGCCGTTAGGGATGTTTTGGAGCCATTGGGGCCTTTATTTCCTGCAATAAATATTGTTCTGGTGCTATCCGTATCGGAACACACGAACCCGTATCGGAACGACCTTATTCAGAACTAGCCATTGAAGCCTGATGTAGCAAGCCATATCGAAACACCTCTGGTCGTATCGAAACGGTATTGAGCTGTATTGAAACGGTTACAAATCGTTTCGACCGTTGAGCTGTATTTAAAAGACCTTTGGGAAAATATGACCGTTGGGGAGGTTTTGACCGTTAGTCGTATCGAAACACAAAAGGGTGTTTCGAAACAAAACTACACCGTATCAAAACGGGTAAGCCATGTTTCGGTACGCGTTTTGACAATTTCAAGTCGTATCGATACAGATTGGCCCTGTATCGAAACGGGTACCACAAAGACACTGGTTTGACTACTTAAAAATGTTTCAAACATTGCCAAAACCTTTTTAAACATACTCAAACATAGTTTCAAGTTGTTTGGACTTAAAAACATTTTGATATCCTTTCAATTTAGTTCAATACTATTTTTCAATTATTATATCAAAACACATTTCTACAAAGACAATTGGAGCAAACATATGAGTTGAAAGAGGGAGATGATTTCCATAGTCAAATGGTTAAATTAGAAAGTTATCTTTTAAATTTAAATGTATGTTTATTCCTTGTAAAATCTGGTCCACGCACTAGTCCACAATGTTTATTCATTTGTATTCAGCATCCCTTACACTATAAAAGGGGACAACTTCTCTTGAAAACAGACAACATGACTATATTCTTTGATGAATTTTAACCAAGAATACTCATTGAGTTTCTTTCCTTTGCAAGATAGTTCTAGTGAATTTCAGAAGTGTTTCAACACAATCTTCTCTATCGATTGCTGGTGATTCTTTCTTCACACTCCGGGTTGCCAAGATAATCAATTCTTAGAGGGTCGGTTAGAGCTTATAATGGAGGTTGTTTGATCAATCGAAATCAAGAGGATTCCTAGGACATAAATTTATTCCACATTCCATCCTATTCACAGCAATGTCTGTAAGAAAGGGGCCATGGTGACTGGAGATTCAATGAATAATGGTAGTCGGTGGTTAGGCATTTGTTGTTTGAAGAAGATGAACATGATATTTTCCAGAGAGAAAAATGTGTTTCTCTGTATTTTCTTATTATTCTTAATTATCAAATGTATATAGAGTAAGCCTTTAAATAGGCTGATATAGAGTTTTAATATAGCTAAAACTATATTTTTATCTTTAATTTAAATAATACTTATTACTAATTTAAATAAGACTTCTAGTAAATCTAAACTACTGATTAGGAATAAACTCTAATTACGCATTAAATAAAAACTCTAACACTCCCCTCAAGCTCTTGGATCTTGGATGTGATGCCCTACTTATATTTCGTCTGTTGTTTCTTAGAGAAAAATGCTCTCCATTCTCAGGAGTCTTTGATTTGAAGAGTGGGGACAGAACCATGATGTTCTTGCACAACAACTGTTGATGCCATTCAACTTATGGTACACTTGAGATTGTTGATGCATCAGTTGGAATAGAAAGGCTGCTCCACAGGATGCTCCAACATGCAGTTTCTGACTAAAAAGTCCGATGCGAACAATGTAGGAAGTGATCACAGGAATCTACACCCCCTCAAGCTGGTAGTTACACAGACTAGAGTTCCAGCTTGGATCTTTGATCAAGAATCCCTTAAAAAATATTATCTAGTTTTTAAGGTTAAACTAGAACCTCTTCTCCTATCTTTTAGGATGGATGACTAAGATAGAACCAAATAATTTTTAAGGCTAAACTATAACTTTTTCATCTATCTTTTTGATTGGATAAGACCATTAAATAGAGAACAAAACAGAAAAATTAAACGAGTAAAAATTTCACAAAAGATGTAAGATTCCAACGAGGGAGAAGCCAAGGAACGAGTGTGGCCTAATGACAGCAGCGAAAAAGAAAAACGATGTGCATCTGAAAAATCAGATCGTCGTCGATCTGTTTTAGATTAGAGATGGCAGCAGTGGTGACGACATCAAGACCATTGTTGGCTCATGATACCATGTGAGAAACGGGACATGGTGACTGGAGATGCAATGAATAATGGTGGTTTGTGTGTGATCGGTGGTTAAAGATTTGCTATTTGAAGAAGATGAACAGGATATTTTCTAGAGAGAACAATATGTTTCTCTGTATTTTCTTATTATTCTTATTTATCAAATGTATACAGAGTAAGCCTTTAAATAGGCTGATATAAAGTTTTAATATAACTCAAACTATAATTTTATGTTTAATTCAAATAATACTTATTCCTAATTTAAATAAGACTTCTAGTAAATCTAAACTACTGATTAGGAATAAATTCTAATTACACATTAAATAAAAACTCTAACACTCCTCGTCAACTTACACTCCCCCTCAAGCTCTAACACTTCTCGGATAACTTACAAAGTCCACAAGCCATTTTCAAATAATCCTGCTACCATTTTCATCTTCTTTACGCCATCGTCCATTTATTCTAATAATTTCATTTTCTTGTTTCATTCTATACTTGTTTCATCTGCTGCCTTCTCGTATCATTTCACATCAGAGCTTTGGTTCATGTGTTTAAAACATTTATCTTTTATTGTTTTATTAGTAGTTGATTAAAAAAAGAGAAAAAAATCGATATTTCATTTTTGTTTCTTTAGTCCAAGTCAGTTTGTTTTGATAATTTCCATTCAAAAGGAAATTATAAGAAAGTTGAGGTTGCAGTCCAACAATATCCAAGATTCGAGGACGAATCCTTTTCAAGAGCAGGAGAATGATACATGCACAGATAGGGAAAACGTCAATTGGAGCAAACATATGAGTTGAATGAGGGAGAACCGTGGTCAAATGGTTAAATTAGGAAGTTATCTTTTAAATTTAAGTGTATGTTTATTCCTTGTAAAATCTGATCCGCGCACAGTCCACAATGTTGGCCAAGTTCATTTTAGTTTATTATTTTCATTACTTAATTTAGGCACTTAATTAAGGGATTTATTTCTTAATTTAGGGACTTAATTAGGAAATTAATCATATGAGGGAGAACCATGGTCAAATGGTTAAATTAGGAAGTTATCTTTTAAATTTAAGTGTATGTTTATTCCTGGTAAAATCTGATCTGCGCACAGTCCACAATGTTGGCCAGGTTCATTTTAGTTTATTATTTTCATTACTTAATTTAGGCACTTAATTAAGGGATTTATTTCTTAATTTAGGGACTTAATTAGGAAATTAATCATTTGTATTCAGCATCCCTTACGCTATAAAAGGAGACAACTTCTCTTGAAAACTGACAACAACACCATGAATATTTTCTTTAATGAATTTTAATCAAGAATACTTTGAGTTTCTTTCCTTTGCAAAATAGTTCTTGTGAATTTCAGAAGAGTTTCAACACAAACTTCTTCTTTCTTCACACTCCGGGTTGCCAAGATAATCAATTCTTGGAGGGTCGGTTAAAGCCTATAATAGAGGTTGTTTGATCAATCGCGATCAAGAGGGTTCCTAGGACATAAATCTATTCTACAATCCATCCTATTCACAGCAAGTCCACAAGCCATTTTCAAATAATCTTGCTACCATTTTCATCATCTTCTTTACGCCATCGTCCATTTATTCTAATAATTTCATTTTCTTGTTTCATTCGATCCTTATTTCATCTGCTGCCTTCTCCTATCATTCTCCTTAGTAATTATTATATCTATTGTTAGAAACCAGTTGTTTAAAGTTAGTGGTTGTTAGAAAAAAACCATGGAACAAAAAAACAGATTGTTTTTTCTTTATCAAGTTATTGTTAGAATTATATCCTCCTAACTAACATATTGAAACTTTTCTTCAATCAAGAATCACAACGCATAATACGCTGATAATTATAAAGAAACCATTTTGAAAGTTCCTTGATGTGTGTTTTTGACGTATTCTGCTTAGGAAAACGTTAAAAACACACATCAAGGATGACAGGAACAAACTTTCAAAACGGTCTTCTCTATAATTACCAGGGATTCTCGTTTTCCTTTGGAAATATCAAGTATACAATCCCTAAGAATCTCATGTTTCAGCAGTCATGCTCTAACTACTGAAGAACAGAATAATTCAAACCTATGTTGCCACACAATTAATTTTGTATGCACTAAAATTGCAACGTCTTTATTGCATTTCTTAATTCTTATACCCCCTAAATGTTGAAAGTCAAATGCACTTTAGGTGCACTTTCGACCACTTTCGGTGCACTTTCGGTGCATTGAGAAAGTGGTTGAAATTTTGGAATGGGAAAATCACAATTTTGGTCCTTAAACTTTAAGTTATTTATAAGTTAGTCCCTAAAGCTCAACTATAAATAGCCTAACCATTTGCCATTCTTATACATCCCAAATCATTCTAACATCCTCCCAATACTAGAGAAATTAGAGAGTTTTCATAGAGTTGTTTTCTCCTTTCTTATCAAGAGAGAATTGTCATTGTTTTCTCCTTGTTAGATTGAGAGAAGTTGTAATTCCTATTTTCTCATAGTGAAATTCTTCTACCTTTGTCCGTGGTTTTTACCCTATATTATTTAGGGGTTTTCCACGTAAAATCTGTGTCTCCTTTATCTTCATTGTTATTTTCTCAAATTATCAGTTGCATTTTTGCTCTATCCGACGATCGTATTCCGCAACAATTGGTATCAGAGCCAGATTTGGGTGCGTATATCTACTTACCGTATTCTCTGTTGGTTGCCACTGAAAAGTGGATCCTCCATCATAAGAAAGTAAGTTAGATATTACTCATTCATTGAAGGTGGTGGGCACTATTCACGTCAAAAAGGTGAAATAGTGGGAGCTATCTGAAATAGAAGCTATGGCAACGAAATTTGATATTGAAAAGTTCAATGGGAGAAATTTCTCACTGTGAAAATTGAAGATAAAGGCCATCCTAAGAAAAAAACGGATGTCTAGCGGCTATCAGCGAAAGGCCGGCAGATTTTACGGATAACAAAAAATGGAATGAGATGGACGAGAATGCTATTGCAGACCTTCATTTAGCATTAGCAGATGAAGTACTATCAAGCATCGAGGAGAAGAAGACAGCCAAGGAGATTTGGGATCACCTCGCAAAATTATACGAGGTCAAATCGTTGCACAATAAAATTTTCCTTAAGAGGAAATTGTACACTCTTCGGATGTCAGAATCTACTTCAGTGACAGAGCACTTAAACACGTTGAATACTCTATTTTCTCAGCTTACATCCCTAAGCTATAAAATAGAGTCACAAGAACGTGCTGAACTTCTGCTTCAAAGTCTACCTGATTCGTATGATCAACTCATCATCAACTTGACAAACAACAACCTTACAAGTGATCTAGTCTTCGATGACGTTGCAGCTGCTGTTCTAGAAGAAGAAAATCGGCGCAAGAACAAGGAAGACATACAAGGAAATCTGCAACAAGCAGAGGCCTTAACGGTGATGAGAGGAAGATCAACAGAACGTGGCCAAAGTAGCAGTCACAATCATGGTAGATCAAAGTTAAGGAGTAAGAATAATTTAAAGTGCTACAACTGTGGAAAGAAGGGTCACATGAAGAAGGATTGTTGGAGTTTACCTAAAAACTCCAATCCTCAAGGAAATATGGCAAACACTTCAGATGATGGAGATGCTCTCTGTTGTGAAGCAGCAACAGCCATGAAAGGCAGAAAAAGATTTGCAGACATATGGCTTATTGACTCAGGAGCCACATATCACATGACCTCAAGAAGAGAATGGTTCTATAATTATGAACCTATCTCAGGAGGATCTGTGTACAGCTGTAATAATCATGCCTTGGAGATTGTTGGCGTTGGAACCATCAAATTGAAGATGTATGACGGGACAATCAAAGTTATTCGAGATGTGCGACACGTGAAAGGCTTGAAGAAAAACTTATTATCCTACGGATTGTTGGATAATAATGCAAGCAAGATTGAAACACGGAAAGGAATCATGAAGGTGTTCCATGGAGCGCTTGTGGTGATGAAAGGTGAAAAGATAGCGACAAATTTGTACATGTTGAAGGGAGAGACCTTGCTAGAAGCTGAAGCCTCTGTTGCCTCATGTAGTTCAGATTCTACCATGTTATGGCATCGGAAACTTGGACACATGTCAGAACAGGGAATGAAAGTCCTTGTGGAGCAAAAGCTACTTCCGGGTTTAACAAAGGTATCACTTCCTTTGTGTGAACATTGTATTACAAGTAAGCAGCATCGATTAAAATTCAACACATCAAATTCTAGAGGCAAGGCTGTTCTAGAATTGGTTCATTCTGATGTATGGCAAGCACCGGTTACATCCCTAGGCGGAGCAA
Organism: Hibiscus trionum; assembly: GCA_030270665.1. Lineage (NCBI taxonomy): Eukaryota > Viridiplantae > Streptophyta > Magnoliopsida > Malvales > Malvaceae > Hibiscus > Hibiscus trionum. Next base: position 72,559,426 of record BSYR01000003.1, on the reverse strand, counting down.
AGTATTTTGTCTCCTTCATTGATGACTACTCTAGGAGATGTTGGGTGTATCCTATCAAGAGGAAGGCAGATGTGTTTTCAACCTTCAAAGTTTTCAAAGCGCGGGTGGAACTTGATTCTGAAAATAAGATCAAGTGTTTCAGATCAGATAATGGAGGTGAATATACAAGTGATGAATTTGATGACTTTTGCAGAAAAGAAGGAATCAAAAGACAGTTCACAACAGTATACACTCCTCAACAAAATGGAGTGGCAGAGCGGATGAACAGAACTCTGTTAGAAAGAACACGAGCAATGTTGAGAGCTGCAGGGCTAGAAAAAGCTTTCTGGGCAAAAGCAGTCAATACCGCCTGTTATTTGGTGAATCGGGCTCCATCAACTGCAATTGAGTTGAAGACACCGATGGAAATGTGGACTGGTAAACCACTTGATTATTCAAACCTCCATATATTTGGAAGTATTGTGTACGTGATGTACAATGCCCAAGAAATTTCAAAGTTGGATCCAAAATCCAGAAAATGTAAATTCTTGGGGTATGCTGATGGAGTAAAGGGGTATCGCTTGTGGGATCCCACTGCCCGCAAAGTGATTATCAGCATGGATGTTATTTTTGTAGAAGATAAGCTACAAAGAAAAGAAGAAGATGATAGCACTGATAAAGAAAAGCCAGAGACTACACAGATACATGTTGAAAATGAGTTTGAACAGAGATATTGTTCTGAAGCAGAACCAGAGCTCGAGGAACCAAAACCAGAGAATTCTGAAGCTCCAACAACTCGTCAATCAGATCGTGTGAGAAGACGCCCCAATTGGCACTCAGATTATGTTATAGAAGGTAATGTTGCATACTGCCTTTTAACGGAGGACGGTGAGCCATCATCATTCGAGGAGGCAATGAACAACTCAAATGCTTCGCAGTGGATGACGGCAATGCAAGAAGAAATCGAAGCCCTTCATAAAAATAATACATGGGAACTTGTGCCACTACCACAAGGAAGGAAGCCAATTGGTAACAAATGGGTCTTCAAAATCAAGAGAAATGGTGACGATCAAGTGGAGAGGTATCGTGCAAGACTGGTGGTCGATATGCTCAGAAAGAAGGTATTGATTTCAATGAAATCTTTTCTCCTGTGGTTCGACTAACAACGGTTCGAGTTGTCCTGGCAATGTGTGCTACATTGAATTTACATCTAGAGCAGCTAGATGTTAAAACAGCTTTTCTTCATGGAGATCTTGAAGAAGAGATTTACATGCTCCAGCCTGAAGGTTTTGAAGAAAAAGAAAAGAAGAACTTGGTTTGCAGGTTGAACAAATCTCTGTACGGTTTAAAGCAGGCACCGAGGTGTTGGTACAAGAGATTTGACTCCTTCATCATGAGCCTTGGATACAACAGACTTAATACAGACCCTTGTGCTTACTTCAAGAGGTTTGGTGAAAACGACTTTGTTATATTGCTGTTGTATGTATATGACATGTTGGTTGCAGGCCCCAACAAAGATCATATTAAAGAATTAAAGGCACGACTGGCTAGGGAATTTGAAATGAAGGACTTGGGACCAGCTAACAAGATTCTAGGGATGCAAATTCACCGAGACAGAAGTAGTAGGAAGATTTGGCTTTCACAAAAGAATTACTTGAAAAAGATCTTGTCGCGATTCAGCATGCAAGATTGTAAGCCAATTTATACCCCTCTTCCTATTAACTTTAAATTATCCTCCGGTATGAGTCCTAGCAGTAAAGAAGAGAGGATGGAGATGTCTCGAGTACCGTATGCATCAGCAGTGGGAAGTTTAATGTTCGCTATGATTTGTACAATACCAGACATTGCACAAGCAGTGGGAGTGGTTAGTCGGTACATGGCGAATCCAGGCAGAGAGCATTGGAATGCTGTGAAAAGGATCCTGAGATACATCAAAGGGACCTTAAATGTTGCATTATGTTACGGGGGATCAGACTTTCTTATCAGCGGGTATGTCGATTCTGACTATGCAGGAGATTTGGATAAAAGCAAATCTACAACAGGGTATGTGTTTACAGTTGCTGGTGGAGCTGTAAGCTGGGTTTCAAAACTGCAATGGGTTGTGGCTACGTCAACAATGGAGGCAGAATATGTAGCAGCTACACAAGCCAGTAAAGAAGCAATATGGTTGAAAATGCTATTGGAGGAGCTCGAGCACAAACAAGAGAATGTCTCTTTATTTTGTGACAGTCAGAGCGCCTTGCATCTTGCAAGGAATCCTGCTTTTCACTCAAGAACAAAACACATTCGGGTCCAATACCACTTCATTCGTGAGAAAGTGGAAGAAGGGACGATAGATATGCAGAAGATCCATACCGATGACAACATAGCAGATTTCATGACAAAAGCAATCAACACTGATAAGTTTACTTGGTGTCGATCCTCTTGTGGCTGGTTAGAGACGTAAGCAACATGGAAAGTACGAGGTAGAAAGAATGGTGTGAAGATATGATTGTTCCAATCAAATCTTCAAGTGGGAGATTGTTGAAAGTCAAATGCACTTTAGGTGCACTTTAGGTGCACTTTCGACCACTTTCGGTGCACTTTCGGTGCATTGAGAAAGTGGTTGAAATTTTGGCATGAGAAAATCACAATTTTGGTCCTTAAACTTTAAGTTATTTATAAGTTAGTCCCTAAAGCTCAACTATAAATAGCCTAGCCATTTGTCATTCTTATACATCCCAAATCATTCTAACATCCTCCCAATACTAGAGAAATTAGAGAGTTTTCATAGAGTTGTTTTCTCCTTTCTTATCAAGAGAGAATTGTCATTGTTTTCTCCTTGTTAGATTGAGAGAAGTTGTAATTCCTATTTTCTCATAGTGAAATTCTTCTACCTTTGTCCGTGGTTTTTACCCTATATTATTTAGGGGTTTTCCACGTAAAATCTGTGTCTCCTTTATCTTCATTGTTATTTTCTCAAATTATCAGTTGCGTTTTTGCTCTATCCGACGATCGTATTCCGCAACACCAAATGCTAAGGCAGATAATAACACATATGCAAGTTTCCATAATAAGAATGTAGTTTAAGACTGATTATTCATGAATAGATTATTAACTGAATTGAAAACTTTGTGGTTGTCGGCTTATAGAAAGATTATAATCTACAACTTACAGCAAATAGTCCTATCCTACAACATCATAAATGCTTGACTACAACACAACAGAACACTTGTAACCAGGAATAAACAGAAACACAGCATCATGTTCACTTTAAACCGTATGATAAATTACCGAAACATTTGAAAAGATGAAAAGGAAATTAAGGCAGACACCAACCTTGCTGCTCGCTGGCAGTAGCATTTGGTCTCAAGTTTCTCAATCTTTGCAATATCTCCTCAGTTATCTTATTCTTAACTGCTTGTGGCAGCTCAGCAACAGGCATTGATCCGCCACCCCAATATTCAGCATTTAACCGATTTACCTTCATTTACAGACATCAACATTCAATACTACCACCACAAACAGGGGAAAAAAAGAAGAAAAATAGCATAATTTGCATACCAGTTTAACAAGCTCTATAGGTTCATTGGCCCTTCGAATCCTAACTGATTTTTCCATTTTCTTTATATGATCTGGTGTATGCTCCACAACTACAGAAAAACAAAACAACCCCAGAAAATCAAAAAACACAAATCAATAAAAAAAATCCCCCCTCCCCAAAAATGGAGGCAAAGCTCATAGAAACATACCACCATCATCTTTGTTGGAATAAACGTAGGGAGAAGAATAGAGAGAATGAAGACAATAGAGAGCAATAACAATGTTAAGGAAGCAAACAATGAGAGTGGTTCCTTTATAAGAACTCAGACCCGAACCACCCAAAATGGGTCCTCTGCCTTCTCTAGCCATCATCTCCTACCTCCTTCGCCCACTGCTTCATCCCACCATATTATGTTCCTTCCCCAAACAAACGGATCAAATGGGTTTCATCAGATCGTAATAATAAACATAAATTCCCTTCAATTCTATGATTTTTCAATAAAAAATGGAGGGAGCAACCGTCCCAGTGCAGTGTTGTTCTGGACCTTCTGGTTTATTACCTTTGCGTGCGTCTTGGGTTTTCCCTTTTCTCTCTTCTATTAGCTAGGCACATCGGAATACTCATTTTCCATGGCCCGCCTGGTTTTTCTATTCATTTTGTTTGGGGATAACTACTTGGTGTAAATACAGATTAGGTCCCTGTTGTTTTTATAAAGATCAAATTGATATCTCTAAAAAATATAGGTTTATATATCTTTTTGCCCCATTTACTATATCTAAATCAGCAGTTTGGTACCTATAGAATTCTTTTACAATTTAGATCTTTACTATTTATTATTCTGTGTACACGTTTTTCAATTGCGTTTTCCTGTTTAAAAAACTAACGTAACCTAATGATATGGTGCCACGTGTACTAAAAATAAAAGAAAGTTAATATTGTTAAAGTATAAAAAAATATCAAAAGGATTAACGGTAGAGAAAAAAAATACTCTCATAAGTGAGGTTATTTTACGATTTAAGTACTTAGTTTAGGTTTAGTGGTTAGATATTTAAGTAATAAGTTTAAATTTTAATTTTGGAAAAATATTTCATGCACCGGCGGTGGAAACGTAAAGTTTCTACAAATACTTTAGTTTTAGGTTTGGGGATTTAGTTTATGATTTAGGGTTTAGTGGTTTAAGTATGTATGTTTAAAATTTAGGGTTAGAATTTAAGGTTTATATGTTAGAGTTTAGGTTTTAGGGTAATATGGTTAGGGATTTAGGTTTTAACCCATAAGCCATAAATTTTAAACCTAAATTTTAATTGATCCTCTAAATTCAAAACTTCTGCACTTAAACCCATAAACAATAAACACTAAACAAAGTTCATAAACCCTAAAATTAATACACTTGTACATACTTTTTGTTTTCACCACATGTGCATATGGAATAATTACCCTTTAAATTTATGGGTAGAATTTAAGGATAATGTTTAGGTTTTAGAATTTAAGGTTTAGAGTTATAATTTAGGGTTTAGAATTTAGGTGTTTAGAATAATCTCCTAAACTTTTTTGCACCAAATTAAGCCATTGAACCAAGAATTTGAATCAATTAAGCCTTTTGACCAATTTTGACAATTGAATCTTGATAGTTTTTTTCTTTAGATATTACTGGCACATGATACACTACAGTTCTATTAGGTTGCATTTACAATTTTTTATTTTTATTATAAATTTTATAACTTTTGTAGGATTTTTAGAACTTTTAAAGAATTTTTTAAATGAAATCAAAAAATAAAAATGTTAAGTAAAATATTGTAACACGACACACTGCATCAACAAATTCAAAAAAAAAACTATCAAGATTTAATGGTCAAAATCGATCAAAGGGCTTAATTGATTAAATTTTATGGTTCAAGGATTTAATTGCGTGTAAAAAAAGTTTATGGGCTTAATTGTTTTTTTACTTCAAAAACTTCTTACACCCTTAAGTCGAAACTAAATAGAAACCAAAGTGACTTTCTAATCAAACGTTATATGATTTTGGCGTAAATGAAAAATAAGTGCCTAAACTATACCTCTTTTGGAATTTAAGTGCCTAAAGTATTTTTTGCTAAAAATAGGTGCTTAGAGTTTGTATCGTTGTAATTTTAGGTGTCTGGTACTTAACTACCGTTAAAAAAATCCGTTAATCAATCAATGCTTGACACATGACATGTTTATTTGATTTTTTTGAAGAAAAAAACCAAAATATTTTAATATTTCAGAAAATCCCGAAATTCTCAATTTTTTACAAAATAATCATCAAATCCTTAAAATTTTTAAAACCAAAAACCACAAATCACCATCGCTGCCGTGGTTGATCGCCGCCTCGCCGCCTCTGAGCACACCCCTTTGGTCGCCGGACCTAGCCAATCATTTCTCCCAACATGACGACGCCGGAAACGACGTGCCAGCCGAACGTCGGTTTCACGTTCGACGTTCAGTTGGCACGTCGTTCGTCGTTTTCATCGACGTCGTGTAGGGGGAAATAACCGATTAGGTCCGATGACAGAAGGGGAGTGCTCAAGAGCGGCGATCGACGGTGGAAGCAGTGACGATTTGGGGGTTTGAGTTTGGAAAATTTTAGGGATTTGAGAACTGTTTTGTAAAAATTGAGGAATTTTAGGATTTTCTGAAAATTTAAATTTTTTGTGTAAAAAATTGTTTTAATTTTTAATTTTGAAAAATAAAATAAACATGTCATGTGTCAAGCATTGATTGGTTAACTAATTTTTTAACGAAAGTTAACTATCGGGCACCTAAAATTGTAACGCTGTAAACTTTAGGCACTTATTTTTTAATAAAAAAATACTTTAAACACCTAATGTTTAAAATAGATTGGACACTTATTATTCATTTAAGCCTATAGTTTAAAATATCAAAATGTTTTAAAGAGTGAATATTATAAGACACTTTGATTCGTATAAATATAAAAAACGTTATATTGGAAATCCTAGCCGCATAGTTTTCTCTAGTCGTCTTTTTCTTCTTTAGTTTTTTTTTTTAATTATTAACTGCAGTACTAACTTTAATATTGGTTATTGAAATTTAAAACTTTATTGTTTCTTTTGTTCTTTTATTTTTTATTGTTTGTCTTATTTTTTTGTTTTTCCATTTTGAATAAATAATTATGCTCTTGTGACGTACATTTTCTTCTGTATTTTGACATGTTTTTTTCCTTTATCCGTCCTCTTCTTTCATTTAGTTTTTTTATCAGGGTTGAATTTGACGTTGTTAGGACTGATCAAGATGACGCTCTTCTGATTATCTTATTAATCTCCCTGTTTTGATCCCTCGAAGTGGATTTGGATACACGCTAACAATCATCGTTTCTTGAACGAGTTGTGGTAATGACCATATTGTCAACGTATCTTATTATAATATCTATTTTTATGTTGCTTGCTTATGGTTTTACCTTTCATTTCGATCTTTGGTATGTTTAGAAGTTGACTAATTGTTGATCATTCTTTGACCGAAATTGATTATATTTCATAGTGTAATACCAATCTTCTAACATATACTTAAAATTGCTAATGAATAACCTACAAGTATTAGATGCAATGACAAGATACATTATTTTTTTTAAAAAAAAAGCATGAGCCGTAAAATGACTTTCTTTGAAAAAAAAGTTTCAAATGTCGAACATAGACCATAAAATTGACATTGTATATACCAAAAAAATATAACTAATGAATACCAAAAATTTTTAAGTACAAAAGTTTCTATCGCAAGCCCAAAATTTCTAAAAGATACACACTATTTCTAACGGATATCAAACTTTTTAAATACAAAAATTTACGTGCAACTTTAGAAACTGTGATGAAGTGTTATAAAATTTGTTGTAATGTAAAACTTAAGCATTATTAGTAATAAAATACTTACTTTATTCTAGTTAAATATTTAAGATTCCCCTCCCTTTTAGGTAGAAGTAGAATAAGATTGTTATAAAAAAATTAAATATTTAAGATAAAAGTTGAGAAACTCTTCAAAATTTGTTTGTGGAATCAGAGTTAAAAGATAACCAATCAGATATTGAAATCAACTTATATTTACTTGTATATAATAGAAAACGACCTTTTTTTTTATAATTTTCGGTATTCAGACTATTGGTTGACTAATTTGAATCGAGTATTGCATGTCTTTTATGAGGGCGACCCTCCCAACCTAATTTATTCATTCGCAATATCAGAATTCAAATCACTGACATTGCTTAAGAAATCTAGTATTTTATCCCACTAAATCAATTGATTTTTGATAATAGAAAACGACTTTAGCATAAAATAATCTAAATAAATCATATTAACGGTCCATAATAACTGCATTATTCTTAATTCTTATCTATACACCATACCCCTAATTTAAAACTACCTCCAAGTCATTAGACAGTTCAGTTGGAATATAGTCAAGATTTGTCTAGAGTCTTAACTTTATTTGAAGGTTAGTTTGGATAATAAAAACATAAACTTATTTTTTATTAGAGTTAAATACATCATATATCCTCAAACTAGGGGTAAGCGTTCGAGTCAAGTCTAGTAAAAAAAATTCGAGTTATTTGAGTTGATGTGTCATATTTTACAACTTAAACTTTATTTAAATTTTTTTTGATTCGAGTCGAGTTTATGAAATTTGAGTCGAGTCGAGTTTTCGAGTTCCTATACAAATTCAATTGTAATTATTTATCATTTTATAGTACGGTTTAATTTCAATTTAAACGATTTTTTCTAATCGTATAAGATATGCATATATATTTCTTCATATTTTTTTCACATGTGACATATATTTCTTTATATTTTTTATATCGGTATATAGATATCAAGAAAAATTGAGAGACTCGACTCGAACTTAAATATAAATATAATAATTACTAAAAATTTCGAGTTATTCAAATTTTTATTTTACAACTCAAACTTTATTTGAAATTTTTTCGAGTCGAGTTTATAAAATTTCGAGTTGAGTCAAGACGAGTTTTTCGTCTCGAGTCGAGCAGAAAAATCAGTTTTTTTATTGGAGTTGAGTTTTGCTCACCTCTATCTCAAACTATGTCTCTCATTTTAAATTGCTCTCTAGTTTTGTCCCCAAATAGTAATTATCAATCTAAATTGGTCCCCAAATTTTTAAACATTCCAATTTCATCTCAAATTAACGTTTATGTCATGTCATAATATTATATAATACAAATCGATGTTTAGTACACATGACAATTAATAATTTTTATGACTATTTTATTAACATGGGGCATGATTAACATATATTGATAATTTGGGATGAAGTCAGGACATTTAAAAGTTTGGGGACCAAATTAGAATGAATGTTATAATTTGAAGATGAAATTAGAATGTTCAAATGTTTGAAGACCAATTTAAAATGAGAGTCATAGTTTAAAAATAAAATTAGAATGTTCAAAAGCTTGAGGGAAAATTTAGAATGAGAGTCATAGTTTGAAGATGAAATCAAAATGTTCAAAAGTTTGGGAAAAATTTAGAATAAGGTTCTTAATTTGAAGATGTATAATGCAAAAAAAAATTTATTATATAATTGATAGGTCTAGTATTTTTAAATATTTATATATAAATATATTCATGTAATATAATTATGTATATTTTTTGATAGTGTCATGTGGCTAAAGTTTCGACTAGCTCAACGTGCGGCCTTAGGCGCCTTCGAGAGGGTGTGGTGCCTAAGTAAGCCTGAAGATTTAGGCGAGAATGCCCGGATCCGCGCGGAAATGAATGAACAATGAAAGGGTGACGGCAAGAAAAAGAGATTGAGGGAAATCCGAGCGAATGCTCGGAGCTTTTATTCAACTGAAGCTTAATGAAAACAAAGCTGAAACTAAAGAACAATTGATGAAGTAACTAATGAGGTGGGGGTATGCCTCCTTATATAGCCCCCTAGATCTATTATTTTAGTTTGACTCTAACCAGGACTTCTCATGTTAGAATCCTTCAAAGAGTAGAACTCCTTAACCCCAAGGGAAGGACCAAGTCAGATTGACGCTAGGCCCAAGTTGGTGTGGCCAGCCCCTCGGTGCGCTTCCTTGGCCCCTTGGTGCTGGTGCTCGGATCCTCGGTGTGCGCTAGGCTTGGACCCTCGGCCCCCTGGTGTACTCGCTTGGCCACCCGGTGTGCGCTGGGCTCAGACGTTCAACCCCTGTTGTGCTTGCTTGGCCACCTGGAGTGCACTGAGCTTCGATGCTCGGTTCCCTAGTTTGCTTGCTTGGGCCCTAGGGTGCAAGCCGTGACATTCTCCCCCACCGGTTTTGGCAACGCCCTCGTCGCTCAGCTAAAATAATATCGACTTACTTGGTCTTTGAACTGCCATAAGGCCTTGGCTGGTTCCCAACTCCCTTTACTGTTGGGAAGTCCTTTCCACTGGACAAAACACTCGTGCCTCGGCTGATGTCCTGGTCGTCGAATGACCCTTTCCGCTTGGATGTCTCCAACTTCATTTGCATAGGAGACCTTTACTCCGACAGGCGCTCAGTGTGACTTGCCTCGACCAGCATCTAACTCACCTTGATGGTATGGCTTGAGTGAGCTGACATGGAACTCTGGATGAGCTTAGATGGTCGATGGCAACTCTAATTGGTAGGCCCTCGTGCCTACTCGTTTTGATACTTTGAACGGAACCTCGTATCTTCACACAAGCCTTTTGTGCGTGATCGGATTGTGCAATACCCAAGCCAGCTTGGCAAGTACTAAGTCTCCAACTTGGAAGTTCTTGTCCCTACGCTTTTTGTCTGCCCACTTCTTGGTCCACTTCTTCGCCTTGTGTAAATAAGCTCGGGCTGGTGGCTCAGCGTTTGGCACAAGCTTGATCTTATGCTCGACTTCCCGCTTCGGTGGGAGATTCTTGGGCAATTCAGGTGGCATTAAATCCCGAGATTCGGATGGAACTTGTCCCACCTCTGTTGGGACTTCTTTGGACATGGTCGACTCCTCATGTACCAATGCTGCTAAGGATGTTGGCACTTCCTTGCGTCCCCCTTCATTGAATTGAATGGTTAACACCATCTTGGCCTTAACTCTAAATTTTTGCCTCACCTGGACCGCGCATGGATCTACCGGGTCAAGTATGTACAAGCAATTGGAAAACGGAATAGGGAATGCCTTAATTCGATCAAGGAAACTAATGCCAATTACTATGTCAAAGTCGTCAAGGGGAATTACCTTGATTGTTTCCTTGCCAGACCAGTCGCCGATGTTAAGTTTGACTCCTTTTGTTACCCCAGAAATTTGAGTCTCTTTAGAATTCACGGTTTTAATAAACCCACTTGCCTTCTCGACACAAAGGCCAAGTCTCTCAACATTCTGTTCGGACATGAACAATTCCAAGGCACCAGTGTCCACTAGTGCGCTCAATTTTTGGCCTGCCACGGTGATATCCACGAACATCAAACCATTCTCTTTGGACCCTTCTTAATCTCCATAGAACTGATGATGGAATTTAGTTTGGTGAGTTCCTTCTCTTCTTCTTCTTCGCTATCCTCTTCTTGGATGGCCGTCGCTTTCTCGAGTTGGGGGCAATCCCTCTTCATGTGATTTCCTCTGCAATTGTAACAACTAAAATAATTATTCTTCACCCACGACTTATGGATTTTAACGCCTCCGCTGGATGGCTTCTCGGACCCATCCTTGGCATGCATATCTTTGTCTTCCTCGTCGTCATCTTCATGCCTCGAATTTTGTTTTGGCTTGTCCGACTTCTTGTATTCAAATTCTGCAAGGGAGTCGGCTGCGTCCAATGCCTTGGAAAGATCTTGGATCCCTATTCGGTGTAACTCCATCTTTGCCCAATGTTGCAATCTGTTTTTGAAGGTAAAGAGGGCGTTGGCTTCACTCATGTCGTGAATCTAGAGCCTGAGTTCGGTGAATTTATTGACATACTCTTGAATCGAGCTATCGTGCTTCAATTGATGATGCTTCTCTCGAGCTTCTTCTTGAGCATTTTTTGGGTAAAAGTGCTCCTTGAACTCGAATTGGAATTCTTTCCACGTTTTGATGGGAATCGTCCCATCTTTTGATTGAGAACACCTATGTTGTGTCCTCATCATCGATGATCCTTAAGTCGAAAGTACTACTCTAACCTCCAAATGAAGTTGTCCACTTCTTGGGCTGCCCTTGCTCCTTTGAACTCCTTTGGTTTTGGCACATTGATTCTGGGTTTAGCCATCGTTGCCTCACCCACCATACCGGTTAACACGGGATTCTTGTAAAGAGATAGCTTGGCGTTGAGCTTTTTTATCTCCCCCAACAATTCCCCCCTCATCGCCTCCATTGCGAATTGAAGAGAAACATCTTGCTGGTTTAATTTCTCGTACGTTTGGTTGAGAAGACTTTGAACCTCTTCTTTGACTTCATCTTTGAGGGGATTGACTTTGGCTTCCAGCTCTTCAAGGAGATCATTGACAACGTCTAGGTTCTCTACCGATTCCTTTGTTTTGGTTTCGAGTCGTTCTACCTTCCCATCTAGTGTTGTCAACTGATCCTTCGAAGCAGCTCTCTTTTTGTCGGCAGTCTGGGTCTCCTCGACCTTTGATGCTGCACTGGTATCTTCTTTCTTGGCCATCTCGAGCATATTCCTTTGCTCTGATACCATTTGTCACGTGGCTAGAGTTTCGACTAGCTCGACGTGCGGCCTTAGGTGCCTTTGGGAGGGCGTGGTGCCTAAGTAAGCCTGAAGATCAAGGTGAGAATGTCCGGATCCGCGCAAAAACAAATGAACAATGAAAGGGTGATGGCAAGAAAAAATATTGAGGGAAATCCGAGAGAATGCTTGGAGCTTTTATTTAACTGAAGCTTAACGAAAACAAAGCTAAAACTAAAGAATAATTGATGAAGTAACTAATGAGGTGGAGGTACACCTCCTAATATAGCCCCCTACATCTATTATTTCAGTTTGACTCTAATCAGGACTTCTCATATTAGAATCTTTCAAAGAGTAGAACTCATTAACCCCAAGGGAAGGACCAAGTCGGATTGTCGCTAGGCCCAAGTCGGTGTGTCCAGCCCCTTGGTGCGCTTCCTTGGCCCCTTGGTGCGGGTGCTCGGCCTATCGGTGTGCGCTGGGCTCAGACGCTCGGCCCCATGGTGTACTCGCTTGGCCACCCGGTGTGCGTTGGGCCCGGACGTTCAGCCCCCTGTTGTGCTTGCTCGGCCACCTAGAGTGCGCTGAGCTTGGATGCTCGGTTCTCTGGTCTGCTTGCTCGGGCCCTAGGGTGCAAGTTGTGACAATAATCTTAAGGTGATTACAAGTTAGTATATATTTATACTTTTTCTTAACTCTTTGATTATGCATACACACCTTGTGGACAAAGCTACTGGAACTGGAGTCTCTTATGATGATCATCATCATCTTTTTCACTAAAATCACTTGTTGAGCTTAATTTTGTATAGTTTTAAACATACACACCTTCAAAATTGGACCATTTATTTAGAATATTTCCTTTTCTTATAAGATAACTAAGCAACTGTTAAAAAACGTGGTTTTTGTTTTGTCTTACCTAATTATTAACGTGGATTTGATACGTAGAAACCATTTGGTTGCTTCATGAGGAGTTGTTGAGTCACTTTATAAAAAAGTAAAGTACACAAATGGTCATTAAACTATCTCTAAAAATATAAAATAGTCATTGTACTTTTAAAAGTTACATAATGACTATTAAACTTTAGTTTTGTTACAAAATGGTCACTATGTCGTTAACTGTCGTTAAGTGGTTGGTGTGACCATTTTGTAACCGCGACATCACCCACTTAATGACAATTAATAACACAGTGACCATTTTGTAACAAAAACTAAAGTTTAATGATTATTATGTAACTTTTGAAAGTTTGGTGACCATTTTGTGTTTTTGGAGATAGTTTAGTGACTATTTGTGTACTTTACCAAAGAATAATGAAGAATTAAAGAGAGGTTCAATGGAATTGTTACTTATCCGAGGGTTAGAAACATGTACTAAATAAGAAATAATGTTATTCAAATTTCTTAAGATTATATTTAAAGCTCAATTGTCAAATATGTGCCCAAACTATGCCCTTTTTACAAGTTAGGTGCCCAAACTATTTTTGGACAAAATAGATGCCTAACATTTCATTCCGTGACTCATTTAAACCCTAATCTTATAACAACTCTGCTCAATCGTGAAGAATGTCAACTGAAAGTTTAAAGCCCCATAACGGGTCAAGGGTCGTTAATTACGATTGCAGAATAAGAGCTAATATTTGCATTTCTAAGCGGCCTTGGAGCAAAGGAAGAAGATTTTATGGGTGTTTTCCGTCGAAAGAGATTATGATGTTTTTTTATGAAATTTGATAATAATGTGCTATACAAATGTTGTTTGATAATAATTTTACTGTTTTAAATATGAGTGTTCTCATTATGATTCATGTTTATCCATAGAATATGTGTGACTTTTTTTCAGTGGTTTGATAAGCAAGAAGACAACGATCATGTTGTTGAAGATTTGAAAGATGAAATAGAAACTGTGATGATCTAAAATAAGAAAATCAGAATCGAAAACAAGGAATTGAAAGAGCTTGTAAGATCATTAAAAGCAAAATCAACCAAGAGGAGAACGAAAACTTTATTCTATAAGCTTTTTTTACTTCATGGATTGTGTATGTATTGGTTAAAGTTGGTCTTTAGAGAACTTATGTTTGTGAGGAAATTAAGTATGAAATATATGTGGATTATGGTTGACTTAATGGATTGTGTATGGATTTTCTTTAACTAGCAATGAAACTTGTTTGAATGCATTGTGTATTATTTGTATGAATTGTGTTTAACTAACAATGGATTGTGTATGGACATTGGTAGTTAAACACAATTTGAACACTTAAGCAAAATGAATCTTATTTGTATGGACAATGGTAGTTAAACATAATTTGAACAATTAAACAGAATTGACTAAAAATTGAGGCTAATATGAACAAATATAGCAATGAACAAACATCAATAAATATTTTGTTCATTCGGAGATATGTTCATTTGTAACCATTTGTAAAAAGTCTACATAATAACTTGCAATATGAAGACATTCATTTGTAATGAACAATGAACAGAGGAATAAATAGAAAATAACCATTCATAACTTATAAAAATAAGTTTACATAGCACAAGTTTAAAGAGACATCCTTGATACACAAAATCATATGTCTAAAAAGTTTCTTAACAGACAAGGTAACTGATTCATTTGTCTAAACAATTTGACAGACAAGGATAACTTTTTGATAATTAGCTCAAAAACCACAAAAACAACACAAAATAGTTTTCTAAATACTAAACAACAAGAAAACAACAATCCCATTCTAAGGTCTCTATATGGTAGGTTTAGGGAGAGGCCTTTCGATGGTAAGCTTTGAGGATCTTGATTCTTGAGGAACACTGACAGTTGCTAAAGGTGACTGTGATGCAGCAAGCTGAGAAGATATATGAGGCATAGTAATTGTTAAAGATGGTTGTGATGTTGCATTACTAGAAGCAGCAATAGCAATTTTTGTGAGGCCTTGAAAGTAACACCTGACTTGGTCTCTCTGGCTACAAGGAAATAACAGAATAGTAAGTCATGCATTTTGTATTGTTAAATTTTTTTAAAAAAATATTCATCTTACATTAAAAATTAGTCCAGTTGCCTTATTTGTGTATATGCCAATTCCTTGCATAATTATTCTCCCTCTTGGCCCGTATGGTGTAACATGCTCTCTAGGGTGTTCTATTCAGTGGTAGCCTATTAGTTGTTACTTTTATTTTAAGTGTGAAAATAATTTTTCTGGTAACAGGTGGTTGGACAACTGGTGAGATGGAATCTGAACAAAATCATAGACAAAAATTATGAAAAATATACTTTTAAAACAATCTATAAAAATGAACTTAAAACTGTGTATGAAAATGGACTTACCAAGTTTAAAAGATGGTCGAACAAATGGTGTTGGCATGAACACCATTGGTGGAGTAGATGCCATTCTATTTTGCACTGATGGAGCAGATAATGTTGAAGCAGATAGTGTTGAAGCAAATGGTGAAACAAAGTGTGACGGAGTAGATGGTCCAGTTAAGGGTGGTGGGTCATATGGTGTAAAAGATAATAGAGCAAGGGTGTTGGCATTGGTGGAGGTTGGTTTGTATGATTTTGAACCTAGAAAGTAAATTGAATTCATTAAAAAATATACCAAAATAGTATAAGAAAAAAAGTAATGAAAAAAATATAAGCTTATATTGGCTTGTTGTTTCTTTAAATATGTTATAACATTGTGTCCAGTACAACCAAAAAATCTATAGTTATGCTTTGCTCTTAGCTTCCTCAATTTATGTTTACCTTTCACTTCACCTTTTTTTTTCTTTTATGTTTTGGTCTCCCAGGCATTTTTCTCTTCAAAGGTAGATCGAGCTTACCCATTCTATTGTCTTTCCAATATATTTCACTTGAAATGGTTGGAAAGACAATACCGTACAGTTCTTGGTAAACTTCTTTCTTATATAAATGAAGTACATAATTTTCTAATGATTCTGATACATTATGACACACATATCAGAAGGGCATGGAATTCCTGTGAGAGCCCACACTCTGTAGGTATATTTTCAGCCCCCTAACATCAACAACAAAAGTTTCATCATGATGCATTATCTCGTACCCATCAACCTCATTCCATGTGACATGACATAAAAAAATTACTTGCTTAATGTTTTCAAGTTTTTTTTTTTTGCAATTATAGGACAAAGTTCACCTTTTCACCGAATTGAATTTTTTTTTGTGCTCAACTAATCTATGCATAACATAATATCTAATATCTTCAAACATTTAGATAACAGACTTAAACCTAGCCCGTATAATAACATAATTAAATGCCTTAAAAAAATTATTGTCAATGGCATTACACTTGGACCTAGTGAAGAAAAAGGCCTTTGACCAATAACTAGGATTATTTTCTATAAGATCATCATATGCCTTACCCTTTAACTTACTAATTCTGTTAGCATGCTTTTGAAACTGAGGCTGAGTTGTAGCCTTGCAGCAACACATCCATAATAATAACTGAAGGTCACCCCTTTTGTGATATTTCTTGTAATTGGCATACTTATGCCTAGCACAAAATCTGTGCTCTACATATGGTAAGCATAATGGGACCTCATCAAGCAAACCCGTCAAAGTAAAAAAAAGCATGATTAGCATACTAAAAATACTGAAATTCAAAATATTTAAAAAATTAAATTTTTGTGCTTACCTTCTGCATGGCACTGAACAATGTTAATTTATCACCATTTGCCAAATTTAAATCATTCTGAAGATGATTAAAAATTCATGCCCAAGTCTCTCTGTTTTCCACCTCAACAAATCCTCAAGTAATAGAAAAATTTTGGTTGTTGTTGTCTTTACCCACTACTGACAGAATTTTTTCATTTAATGAACTTTTTCAAGTAACAACCATGCACTCCAATCAAATATCTACAGTACCTATTAAACCCTTCTTTCAATGCACTAAAGTATACATAAAGTCTCCTACATTTAGGTATGTCAACAACAATAGGTCTCTCCACCACTAAATTAAAGCTACCATCTGGATCAACAGTCCTCAAAGCCAAAACATAATTATATTGTCTATTTAATTCATGTATAATATTACCATTTATCTTTTCTTCAGCCCACTTCTTGGCTCTACCGCAACACGGTTTATTCAACTTTGAATTTAATTCCTCTCTACCAAGCCTCATCATATCCACCAACCTGAATTTAGGAACAATTCTAAGCTTGTTAATAAAATGTATTCCAACCAACTTGTAATTAGCTCTTTGTTCTTAAAGGTTACAAAACATTGGTGCTCATTAACTAAAGTTTTAACTTTAAAACAACTATTAGATTTGTCAAAAGGTGCATAGACCACAAATGGACACCCCTTTCCCTTCAGACTACCTTAACTTTCTCTTTTCTATTACATACAAACTTAAAATCAAATATGTGAGCTACATCATAAGAATATAATATATCCTTAAAATGGTTTTGATTTTCAAAAATCATTCCAAGTTCAAACCTCGGTTCAGATGTAGAGAAATCAAAAAATACCTTACTAGTCTTCTTGCAAATAAAATCTTCATCTGAATTTGTCTCGTAGCTTCCAACATCTAAAGACTCAAGGTAGTCAGTTTTTTCACCACTACATAAACCCATTGAACTTGCAACACTGTTTGTTGCACCTAATCCCCTAAATCTGTTTCATTTTCATTTTGTTCTATTTCAATCTGCTTCATTCTCATTCACTTTATTCTCCGCTGCTTTCTATTTGCTTCATTTTCAGCTGTTTCATTTCTATCTTCATTCTCATTTTCTACAATTGAACCCAAAATAAGGGGTGGTTCCAAGTTTGTTGCCTGCACAATTTTGTTCTTTTTTTCTTCTTTTTTACTACCCTAAAGTATTCTCTAATTACTTGTAGCTCATCATCATCATCAAATAACAAATGCTCTCTACCCATCTAGTCAGACTCACCACTATCCTCATGGGTCTCATAATTGCCCTCATCTACCATGTCATCACTTCAACCAAAATGAACACCTTCAGGCCCACCACCGGCACTTGCATCTATTCCACTAGGCCCATTGTCATCATTTTTAAAACTTACATCCATGTTCCTAATGTGGACCACCAAATAAAATAATGATATTAAGTACAATTAATAGACCATGTCATCAAGGTCAATTATTAGATAAGTAGTCAACTAGTTAGTTAATCAATTATTTTAGACATACACAGTAAGGCAACCAATTCTTAATACACACTTACCAAACAAATGTTTAAATATACACAGTAAAGTAACCAATTATTCAAAGCAACATACATAACACATTTATAGACTCAGCAAAGAAACATAATATAATTATGGACTCAGCAAAGCAACATACATACCATATATATGGACAGAGTTATGTACTCAACACTCAGCAAGAAAACATACACACTCACCAAGCAATATACACAGATATGTACTATTAACTCCTCAAAATATGTACTTTTCATGTATATATTTTCGTGCGTTTTCTTGACTTTAATACATATTAGTATTTTTTAGTAGTTTCATGCATTTGCATCTAGGAGTTAAAGGATGTACAATTTTTTATTGCTATAGTGAAAGGGTGTTTTCTTTTCGTGGTGTGCAAGTTTTGGCAGGTCTGGAGCACGGTTGAAAGAACATAGGAAAGAGAAATGCCGAGCACAGTTGACAAAATGCAGAAGAATACAAAGCTTGGTTGGAAAAATAATGGAGTCTGATGCCCGATCAAACAGTTGTGAGTCAAAGCTAGGTCAGCCCTAATTCAAAGAGAAGATAACACGCCTACAATGGTGGTAACAAACTTTCAAAACCCTAGCCGTAATTAGGGTTTCCACGATCGCTTATATAAAGAAGCCTAACGATTTAGCAAAAGAAGGTTGCGCCGTGCGGAAGAAAAAGAGGGTAGAGGGCGAACCGTGGTTTAAACCAGGCAGTTTTTTAGAGCTCGGGATCCATTGAAGAGTTGCATCGACAGATCTCATTCTTTGGTCCATTTCTCTTAAATCTATTTATGTTTTGATGAAGATGTTTAAAAAGGATATGATTTTGTTGGTTTCCCCAACCATGAACTAATCCTTTAAATTGGCTAGGGGTGTTGCGATGAACGCTTAGCTTTAGGTTTTTAATAATTGAATGCTTTGGTTTTATTGTTTATTTGACTTGTACTTGTTTTTATCACTTTTATTGTCATACGACAATTGGCATTAAAGGATTATTATCCCTTAATATCTTAACAGACTTAGGAGATAAGAATTAATTGTCAAATACTAAAGAGAGAAGCTTCGATAGAAAATGTTCGAGTTGATGAACTTACTTTTGAAGTGAATCTACCCATTAGGAGTAAATATTAAAATCTTGTCAAGTTAATTGTTTGAAAACTCACTATAGACATATATGTGTTAAAAGCAATCAACTTAGGTATTGTCATCGGCAAAGGTAACACTAGCTTAAAATGTAACACCTATACCCGGCCTGGTAGAGAACATGGTCGGAGAGCGTTATCGAAAAACATAATCGGTGATCAGAACTTATTTTAGAGTTCAAAATCTTTTCGGAGTATTTTATTAATCTCTTTTAAGATTTAACATATTAACTTGTTAACAGCTTACTCAATTTGGGGTCAATTTTAAACTTTTTCAAATTTAGGGACTAAATTGTTTTACAAATTAGGGGTCCTTGTCTGAAATTCGTGTCATTATTCTGGAATTAAACTTACTAATTATTAACATGCGAAAGTTTATTATGAACAGAGGTCATTTACTTATTCGATTAGGCAGTACAATATTTAGTGACCATTTTGTAAATTGTTCAAAACAATTTTTATTCGGATTAGCCTATCAAACGATTTCCAAACCTTACCGAATTTTACCAGCAAGTCTAAAATCCATATTTCTAATAGCAGGTCAAGTTTTAGGGCATTTCAAGTCAATTTACATAGTTTACACCTTTTAGCACATATAAGCTAGTTTGACCAGTTTTAACCAATCACAAACATACCAAAAATCATATTTAACCCTTGCACATCATTAGACTATTCTACACATATCAAAAAGAACATATATGTTTAGACCATATGCCACTATACTAGGAGTTTAGGGCAGAAGGTTAACATACATATGATTCGTGGAAGTGACTTGCAATCGCAACACCACGATCGAATGCCAGAATTCTTATGGTCATGAAATGCATGAGACACACGAATGTTAGGCTTACATAGCCTGGTGAGGTAGTTATAACAATTACAATAAATGATCACTATTATGAAATGCATGATAATCAAATATACAAGTAGTCATATCACACTATACACAATTCAAGCTTATTCTACTTATTATGAAATGAATGATTCGTGGAAGTGACTTGCAATCGCAACACCACGATCGAATGCCAGAATTCTTATGGTCCTGAAATGCATGAGACACACGAATGTTAGGCTTACATAGCCTAGTGAGGTAGTTATAACAATTATAACAGACTAGAGCGTTTCGATATGGGTCCTACGTCAGACTGCAACATCTCTTTCTACTTAAAGGGTGTTTCAAAACGAGTTCGAGTGTTTCGAAATGGGGAGCTGCAGAACTGCATTTATGGTGGGAATTAAAGTCCTCAACGGCTCCAATTCAACCCCAACGACTAGTAACGGCTATAAACTCATCAAGGAGTATAAAAGGGACCTCCAAGCATCAAGTAAAGGCTAATGCTCATATTGTCAATCAACAAATGATCAAGAATTGTCTTAGAGCTTAAATTGTCATTTATTGTATAGACAAACACTAGTGAGCCAAAATTGTCAAATTTGCTCAAGTGTTTTAGGTTTTGGGTGAGTGCTTTAATTGTGCAAACAAACACCTATTAGAGGGATTTGTGTTTGCTTTATTTATCTCTTTGTAAAAGAGGGTTTGATCAAGGCTTTGGGTAGAAAGCTTGATCGGTGTAAAGGGTTTCCTCCTAAGCCTAGAAAAGGGGACGAATCAATAGTGGATTGATTGGAAATCCTTAGTGAGGAGCTAAGATAGTGGATGTAGACCTTGGTTAGAAGGTTGAACCACTATAAATCTTTGTGTCAATTATCTTTTTAGCTTCCACAACCCTTCCACCTAAAAATCCACCTCTCCACCACTTGGTGAGCCACATCGGTTGAACGAATCGAGCTCCTCACAACTCAACACATACGACACTGGCATCATAGCCTTCGAGATAGGGAAGATCCTTTAGTTTGGACTGAACCAGAGTTAGAAGCTTCTTCTCAATAAGCAATGAGCATGATGTAATGAATGTATTATGGATTTAAACAAAAAAATTTAATGTCCAATTAGAAATGGGTATGATGTAAAGATTGTATGATTAAAAACTTAAACAATTATGTTATGAAGTGTGCAAAACAAACATTAATAATGACACAATATGATGATGAGTACAAATAAAGGTGTTGATTCACGAACAATCCTTAGAAAGGCATTCGTTCAATGAGGAAAATGTCTGATTGCAAGAAGCTGAAATAATGAATTACAGATAATCGTCGGTTTCTTATCTTGACATCTTGGCTTCGTCGTTTTTGGAATGGGGGACGACATCACTGTTCTTCTTCTTCTACCGCCCGAGAGGCTCACGACAGTGTAACCTACGCGTCTGAGAGCTTTTGGGAAGATTGTTAGCCCATGAAGACGAAGGTCTCTTTTAGAGACGGATCTCGACAATTTAGTTCAACAGTTCCCCTTTTTGAAAATTTTGAAGGCTCAAATTAAAATTTCCGATGATTTTGAGGGGTTAAATTTAAATTTGCCATAAAATGTAGGGGCTCACCTAAAAACTTTGAAAAGGAATGAAGGAAGTGAAACTTGTTAAGGCCCCCTCTTAAAAGAAGGGTTCAATCGTTTTAAAACTTTGAAATACAAGAATAAATATATTTTTGGTTTGTTTTTTGAAAAAAAAAAATTGGGGAGCCAAATTAATATTTCCAAAATTTTAGAGGGGTCAAGTGTGAGATTTTCAAATGTTGGCCTCAATGAGGGTCCACCCTTATATCCAAGATGTGCCATCTATGTCTCTGACATGTGCCTCCTTGTCAATTTTCTCTCTCTCCTCGGTTAGTCTTCGTCGGCCTAACTCGATACTGTAGTATTATCGCTCTTGGCATCACAGACTTCCCTTCTATCTCAAATGCCCTCTAAATTAGACCGTTCTTGAATCAACAATATGTTATGATGCGGTATGCACAAATGAATGTGGAACAAGAAATGAAAGAAAAAGAAAAAAAACATCGGCAAAACCAATTAGTACACTGATATATAGTCAAATAAATAAAATAAAAGTTGAACAGTAAATAAAGCGATAAAATAATACAACTAACAGCACACAAATGACACACGTGAAGAAAACAAAGGCATAAACATATCAAACAAGACCTAAAAGGGTTATCGCTAAAAGAACAACATTCTGGCATGGATCTAAAGGGTTGGCTCCTATGGGCCGCTATATGCGGTTTGGGCAATTTTGAATGAATAATCCCTTTTAAATTATTATTTGGGAAAATGGCTCCCAAAAAATATTATTTGGCAAAATGACCCCCAAACTTGCCACGTCGGTGAACCTCGCGTTGTGTAGGACGCGAGGTCTGATATCGCGTTCTGCACAACGCGATTTTAGTCTACCTGGCCTTGTTGTTTGTGTTAACGTGCATTCATCTTTTAAAAAACCCCACGACCTCGCGTCTAGTAGAATGCGATATCAAACCTCGCGTCCTACACAACGCGAGGTTCACCGACGTGGCAAGTTTGGGGGTCATTTTGCCAAACAATATTTTTTGGGAGCCATTTTCCCAAATAATAATTTAAAAGAGATTATTCTTTAAAAATTGCATGCGGTTTGGTTTTAGAGTACTAAGGGTACCTGAACTGTCACTATTACCTACTAAGATAGTAAGACATCGATTCGGGAGGATCCGAGTCCTTATACCATACGAGGGCATAGGCCCGACGAAATATAAGAATCGAATCCCGAAAGTGGAGCACAATCCCATATGGAGGTGAACACCCCATGAAGAAAGTGACCAATCCCACTTAACGGTGCTAAAACTAATGTATGATGACAATTTATATCAAACACCGTGCAAAATAAAGCGGTAAACAAACAAGGTTTAGGGGCTAAAAATTAAATTAAGTCGAATTCAATTTTTTCCTTAGAAATGTGATATGAACCCAAACTAAGGCTTGAC
The DNA here is from genome assembly GCA_030270665.1 of Hibiscus trionum. Classification (NCBI taxonomy): domain Eukaryota; kingdom Viridiplantae; phylum Streptophyta; class Magnoliopsida; order Malvales; family Malvaceae; genus Hibiscus; species Hibiscus trionum. The sequence goes on along the minus strand of BSYR01000003.1, from coordinate 72,536,148 downwards.
TCTCTATTTTTTGTTTTTGAAAATAAATTTTTTTTTCCCGGCGGAGTCGCCATGCTGATGCGACTAATTTTAAATAAATAAGTATGGGTGGCGGTGTGTATACGAATTCCTTTTTTGAAATTTGAAAATTGCTTCTTTTTGAAAGAGTCTTCGAAATGAAAATAATTGTTTTTGACCTTTTAAGAAATAAAAATGGAGTTGCCACCGATCATTTAAAAAGGGGTAGACCGGACACCACGAAAACAAAACTAGAGATTTTTCTTTAAAAGTGGGTCCGAGAGTCGGTTACATGCGAGGAAGGGTTAGCACCCTCGTCATGCCCAAAATTTTGGTACCTAAAGGTTCAAGTCTCATTTCTAAGAATAATTTGATTTTGACTTAATTTAATTTAAAACTCGTAAATGCGTGGTCATACAAATTTCGCAACCTAGCTCGGAGCCCACGATACCAAAGGAGACGACGCCCGAATACTCGGGATGTCGCTTCCACGAGGATACCGAGACCCCGAATACTAAACAGATAACTAATGCGATAAATAAATATGACAATAAAATGCATGAAAAAATATAGGTCCGTGCAAAGAATATACATAAACAAAGGAACGGAATAAAACAACAAAATAAAATAAATGAAACCAAAACGAGCAAATACGTATCCGATAAAACTATATAATGACGGTACACGTAACTATGTGAAGGCTATATACATATATATATATATATATATATATATATATATATATATATATATATATATATATATATATATATATATATATAACTACGTATCCGATAAAACTATTCAAACAAGTATTGCATATAATCATGTCCTTATATGTCATTTTGCTTGTTTAAATAATCAAACAGCTATAAGCTATCAGTTAATTTTACCAAACACTTTTATACAATCAGTTAATACAATCCGCTAGTCAAATCAGCTAATGCAATCAGCTATCAGCTAATGTAGTCCGCTATCAGCTATCAGCTATCAGCTATCCGCTAATTGCCAAACAGGGCCAATATATAAAAAGTATATGACATACATATAATTATACGAAAGCACACAAGCATTAGCACACAAATATGAATAAATACGGGCATGAAAATTAAACACGCATAAATCATATTAAAATTAATGTGACAAATACTCCATTTCATGTATATAATAATCATCGGCCACAAATTCATATTCATAACGAGATACGGATAAATAAGAATATGGACAAAATAAAACATGGAAAGTGAAAATGCATGTGTGAAATGGGGAAATTTGAAATCTTTTATTCCCTATTTTTATCACTGAAATTAGAACCAAAGTGGGGTAAAAACAAAATGTTTAGGTTCGAAAGAGTATTAGACCCTAAAAATTTGGACTTTCTGGGGGTGATATTACAAAGCCATTACAAATCCCAGGGACTAGGGGCGCTATTTTTTAAAAAGGAAAAAAGAGATAGAAAGCTTTTAAAAGCGGAAGGACCAATGATCAATAAATCCAAATTTTTAGAGCCGAATTTGGTGTTTAAAGGACGAAATTGAAAAACTTAAAAAACTTTGAGGGTTGGGTGCGCGTTTTTGAGAGACGAAAACCCCTGAGGAGAAATTTTGAAAACATAAAATGGCTCAAACAGAAAAATAAACTTTTTTTAAAATAAAAACAGTATAAAAGGGCTCTCGAATTAAAATTTGCCTCTTTTGGCAACTTTCACCAAAAGTTTGAAAAATTAAAACCCTATTCCCTCTTTTTACTCTTTACTCCGCTAGGGTTAGGGAACCAAAGCCCTAAATCACGTCGGCCGACACGATCGATGCTGGCGAACTCGACTGGTAAGTGTCTAAAAATTTTATATTTTCACCCTTTTCACATGGCAATTATTGCTCAAATTATACCCATTTGAACTGCATTATAGCCCTCTATGCATTAATTACATTGTTTCTATTCTTGATCCTTATATTTGATTTATTTAATGAAAAGGGAACTTTTTTTGATGCATTTTGGTGCTTGTGCAGATTTACTCAATGCCAGGGCAAGGGATGTCATGGCATGTGATGCCGCCAGGGCATGTGATGCCGCGGGGGCAATGAAGAAAAGGGAGGATGGTGCAGAACGAGCTCTCGACAGGTCCAGACCGAGCCGATCCAAAGATGACAGCTTCTATTGAAGGAAGCTGATTTATGAAGATAAAGCCTTGCGGATCAAATCCAGTTTCAGACTCATGCCAAGGTAGCAGAATTCTATGTCGCGACAGCTCATTGCCTCTGCAGCATCTAATGTCAAGGCATTGTACAATCAAACTTGCCGACGGGCAAAATATGCAAACTGGTAGGCGATTTGAAGAGCATAAAACGCTGAATTTTTCTACACACTTTGTGTGGTAATCAGAGCTCGGGAAGACGACAAAAGCATAGAAGGAAGGTTAAGGATGGAATTCAGCCAAAGTGGATAAAGGCAATAAATTAAAGAGATTCACCTCTTTAATGAAGAAAAGTTCAACTCCAACTTAACTTCCTATCCAAGAAATACTTTGCCCCAAGCCTCCTTGTTAGGCTCGATATGCTCGATTTCCTTTAACCGATTTAGCTCTCCAAGGTCGGAGAAGATTGATTTTTGGGTGGAAGTTGTAGGAGCAAAAATTAGACAATGGACACAAGGATTTATAGTGGTTCAACCTTCTAACAAACACCTACATCCACTACCTTAGCTCCCCACTAGGGATTTCAACAAATTCATTCTTGAATTTCTTCCCCTTTTCCTGGATTAGGAGGAAACCGTTACAACGATCAAGCTTTCTACCCAAAGCTTGATCAAGCACTCTCTTACAAGAGAAATTCAAAGAAAACTTGAAATCCCTCACTAGGTAGATAGTTTGCAATCTTAAGCTCACTCACCCAAACCTAAACACTACAATTTAGGCTCACAAGTGTTGTCTATACAAGTAATATACAATAAAGGCCCTAAAGACAATTTGACATCATAATGTTGTTGACAATTGAATCATTCTCATATCCTTGATGCTTGGAGGTCCCTTTTATACTCCCAATTGAGTTTGTAGCCGTTGAGGACCGTTGGGATTGAATTAGAGCCGTTGGAGCCTTTATTTCCCACCATAAATGCAGTTCTGCAGCTGTCCGTATCAGAACATACGAGCCCGTATCGGAACGACCTTCTTCAGAACTAGCCGTTGGAGCCTGATGCAGCAAGCCGTATCAAAATGCCTCTGGCCGTATCGAAACGGTATTGAGCTGTATCGAAGCGGTTACAAACCGTTTCAGTACGAGTGACCGTTGAGCTGCATTTAAAAAGTCATTGGGAAATATGACCGTTGGGCGTATCGAAACACCAAAGGGGTGTTTCGAAACCAAAACCTTCTGTATCGAAACGGGCAAGCCCTATTTCAGTACGTGTTTTGGCAGTTTCAAAAAGTATCGATACAGTTTAGCTTGTATCGAAACGGGTACCTTGAAAACTATGGTTTGGCTACTTAAAAACGTTTCAAACCTTGTCAAAACCATTTAAAACATCCTCAAGCTTATTTTCAAGTTATTTGGACTTAAAGTATGTTTTAAATTCTTTTTAGTTTAGTCCAAAACATTTTCAATTATTATATCAAGGATAAAGGGTCAAATTTGCCCCTGTAGTAATCCGAAATCAGCAATGTTGCCCCTACTTTTTTTTCTCCGTAATTTTGCCCTCAAAGTCAGTCAATTGTAGCAATGTTTCCCTTTGACCGATTTGACCGTTAAATGCTGAAGTGGCAGTTAACGGTGCTGACGGGGCAATTTTACCCTTGAAGTCATTCATGCAATTTTGCCATCGAAGTCATTAATTGCAGCACTTTTACCCTTGGTTCGAGTTGAACTTTAACAAACATAATATATGAAAAATCGATTAACAAATTGATGTAAATATCCTTTGAGTCCCTAGTAATTTTAAAAATAAGCAAAATGAGAACTCTCACAAAAAATCAAAATATTATTCAATTTTTTTTTAAAATCTATAAACTTAATAAAAATAAATATGATATTAAAAAAATTATTAAAAATAAACTAAAGAGAAGCGTGTTAATTGAACGGTGAACGCAAACTATTCTATTCGAACGACGTTCGATTGACACACTTACCAACGATGGGTTGTTAGGAAAAAATGTACGATGATCTCAAAAAACGACATTAGTGGTGTTCGGCGAAAACGGCATGGGAGATAAAGCAGAATTCACCCTGAGCCACATGATTCGAGTTCACCGTACATTTTTTCCTAACAACCCATCGTCGGTAAGTGTGTCAATCGAATGTCGTTCGAATAGAATAGTTCGCGTTCACCGTTCAATTAACACGCTTCTCGTTGGTTTATTTTCAATAATTTTTTTGAATATCATATTTATTTTTATTAAGTTTATAGATTTTTTTTAAAAAAATTGAATAATATTTTGATTTTTTGTGAGAGTTCTCATTTTGCTTATTTTTAAAATTACTAGGGACTCAAAGGATATTTACATCAATTTGTTAATCGATTTTTCATATATTCTGTTTGTTAAAGTTCAACTCGAAAAAACCAAATTATTTATTCAATTTTATTCAAAAACTAAATAAACCAAGGGTAAAAGTGCTGCAATTAATGACTTCGAGGGCAAAATTGCATGAATGACTTCGAGGTTAAAATTGCCCCGTCAGCACCGTTAACTTCCACGGCAGCATTTAACGGTCAAAATCGGTCAAAGAGCAACATTGCTACAATTGACTGACTTTGAGGGAAAAATTACGGAGAAAAAAAAGTAGGGGCAACATTGCTGATTTCGGATTACTACATGGGCAAATTTGACCCTTTAGCCTTATATCAAAATATTTAGTTCTACACTCCTCCTATTTAAAGAAGGCCAAGCCACCAAATTGAAATGGTCGAGTACTGAGAGTTTGAGAGGTTTAGCATGTTCTAGTTCTTTTCTTAGGCTATGGTTATTTTGTTTAGTAGTTGTGCGAAAATAATTGTATTTTGTTTAAGTTTTTAATGCAATTAAGTTGAGGTTTGCTTATTCTTGGCTTTAATCATTCTTGCATTCTTGTCGAGAGAGAGTTTGTGAGATTATCCATGTATTCAATGTCGAGAGAGTTGAATTCACTAAAGGAGTAAGCATGGTTTTCATCCACGTGGTGTTAACTAATTCGGCCTAGAGATAGGTTAAGAATTTCAGCGGCTAAGAAAAGCGTGTGATTGGTTGGTGTTTGTCTTTGGTTTACACCTAGATGTTTGGTCAGAGTTCAGCCATCAATAGTGTTTCGAGCTTAGAGATAAGGAGGAGCCATTCAAGGATGCTTTGCCAAGCCTTAACAGCATCTGCCCAAGAGCAAGAGATTGCCGCGGCAGAGACTCAACCTTTGCGGCCGCGGCAAGGACTTCGGTTACTACCACGGCAGTTTTGTGTTTCTTGCATCCAAATATAGAGACAAGTCAATTGGTTTCCACACTACGACGCAACTTAACCCAGCCTACTCTTCTCTCTTATTCGACCTATCTATCTTTTATTTGTATTGTTCTTTAGTTTATTAGTTAGATAAAACTCTTCTTATCACTAATTTGTGTTTTTATTTTCTACAGTGTAGTAACTTAAGCAAGTGGTCCAAAAGCTTAATCCCTGTGGAGACGATACTCAATACTTATCACTTTATTATTTACGACGTGTATACTTACACAAATGCGTAGCACTTATTACATGCATCAAGTTTTTGGCGATATTTTCGGGGATTGGCAATTGGTGTCAGTTGTTTTTATTATTACATTTTTATTAGTTTTACTAACTTTTCTTTTTATTTGTTTTATTAAAAAAATTAGGTGTGCTACAAGTTAAGGGACATCGACATGAGGGGAAATAAAAGCAAAACTATTCGAGAGTTGATGTTGGAAGAGATGAATCAACCGAGAAAAAGATATATTGTGGAAACTCTTGTGCTATGTGTGGAGAACATCATGTGTTGGAAGATTACCCTCACCTTTTTTGTGCGTATGACTTCAAGGAGGACCATAGATGGAACCAGCAACAAAATTTTTCATGGTATGATAAAAAAACTCAATTTTTTTACCATAACAATTTTGCTGCAACAACAGACGTGCCTTGGCAATGTAGTGCCTTGGCAGCAGACATGTCTTGGCAATGTAGTGCCTTGACAGTAGACGTGCCTTGGTAATGTAATGCCTTGACAGTAGACGTGCCTTGGCAGCAGACGTGCCTTGGCAATGTAGTGCCTTGGAAATGTGGTGCCTTGGCAGAAGACATACCTTGGCAATGTAGTCCTCGTCAAGAGCTATTAAATTCCATGGATGCATGCATTGCCATGATGGCTAAACTCGTGGGAAAGGCGGAAGATCGATTGAAGAGATCCACATATGCCATGGATAACATACACCAACAACCCATTCCTAGGGATACTGAAGTCCCAAGGCAAGATGATGAGGAGCAATGCGAATAGAGCTCCCCGATGTGTGGAGAACAACTAGAATCTCCAAGTAGAGAGGATGCCAATGAGAGAGACTGCCCAGCAAATGATGAGCCTATGCAACGAATTGCCTTGGCAATAATTGTTAAACTAATGTTTTGATATAATAATTGAAAAATAGTTTTGGACAAAGTTAAAAAAATTCAAAACCTTTTCTAAAGTCCAAACAACTTGAAACTATATTTATGGGATATTTCAAAAGGGTTCTAAGTGTTTTGAAAGCCAAATTCAACAAAACCATCCAGACGTTTTGAAACACCCCTAGGTGTTTCGATACGGGTCCTTACAGTGGCAAAACGTTTTGAAACGTGTTTCGAAACGGGCTTCAATCTGGGGTGAGATTTTTGCATAGCGTTTCGATACGGCCTCTGCCGTTTCGATACGCCTATGTGCCATTGACCTCAACGGTCATAAACCCCCCAACGACTATTTTCTAACCACCTTTTAAATACAGATCGTTTCGATACGGGCGTTTCGATACGGCCAAGGGCGTTTCGATACGGGTGCTGCATCAGACTGCAACGACTCTTTCTATTTCAAGAGTGTTTCGAAACGGGTTCGAACGTTTCGAAACGGGGAGCTGCAAAACTGCATTTATGGTGGGAAATTAAGTCTCCAACGGCTCCAATTCAACCCCAAGGACTAGAAACTCAAAGAGGAGTATAATAGGGACCTCCAAGCATCTAGTAATGGTTAATGCTTCAATTGTAATACAACATATGATCAAAAAGTGTCTTAGTGCTTAATTGTCATTTATTGTATAGACAAACACTAGTGAGCCAAATTTGTTAGATTTGCTCAAGTGTTTTTAGGATTGTGTGAGAGCTTAATTGTGCAAACAAATACCTATTAGAGGGATTTGAGTTTGCTTATCTTTTCTCTTTGTAAAGAGGGTTTGATCAAGGCTTTGGGTAGAAAGCTTGATAAGTTTGTAAGGGTTTCCTCCTAAGCCTAGAAAAGGGGATGAATCAATAGTGGATTGATTGGAAATCCTTAGTGGGAAGCTAAGGTAGTGGATGTAGACCTTGGTTAGAAGGTTGAACCACTATAAATCATTGTGTCTTTATTCATTTTAGCTTCCACACCTCTTACACCCAAAATTCCACTTCTCCACCACTTGGCGAGCAAGAAAGGTTGAACGAATCGAGCACCACACAACCCAACAATAATTGAGGAGCCTGAACAAAACAATGCCACAACAACACTTAGCCAGGTTGAGAAAAGTATGGCGAATGCCACTGCAACACCACATGCCACGACAGCAACACATGCCATGACAGCGCCACATGCCTCAGCTACTACACATGCCTTGGCAAGACCTGATGCCTCGGCAATCCCATCAATCAAGTTTTAAACATATGAAAAGATTGAGGATATTCGACCTCCACCACATCAACAAGATGACAATACTTTGCCAATGGAATATGAGCAGGTAATGATTGAACCTTTTGAATTCTTTAAAAACCCACATCTTCTATTGCAGGTAATTTTTGAGGAAACAACGTTGGTAGAATTGAAGCCATCAAAATCTCTACTGATGGAGATGTTTGAGGGGCCTAAAGAAAATGGGGTTTAGATCCACAAAGCTTTTTAGAAAACTGCATTTTCCCTTTACTTGTACCGAATTATGGCAGAAGATTGCCACGAAAATTGGTTGCTGAAGCAATTGCCACGACAACGAAGGCTAAATCCAAACATAATGGATTTCGACAAGAATGAGGTAAGTAAATGGTTAGATATTGATATAATTTTTCCTAATAATATATTCATGCCTTCAGGAAAAGTCACAAGGTGGAGCCTATACATGGACTACAAGGGAACACGAAAGAAAAATGCATCCACCATGGTAACACAAAAGGGAGTAGATGCGAGCACATTGGCCCAACTTTTTTTGGGCAATATTTTCACTCGATGAAGGGTGCGGATGGACTATAAGAAGTATCGGAAACGACCCTCCTCAAGCTTTCTCAGATATGTGGTAACCTTAGAAGATGCATGGAAATGCTCTTTCTAAGAATTTTTAATTTTTCGTTTTTAATTTTTGAACATTTATTTTGTTTTCGGTTATTTTAGGAGATAATTTATTTGCCTTTAGTATAATTAGTTTTCAGGTTTTCTTTGTTTTCCACATCAAGAAACAAAACCACCATGGCCAAGAACCTCAAAACCATGGCAAGCCCGAGCTCACCCAAAGGAGCAAACATATGCCAAAACGGACGAGATGGCACATGCCTCAACAATACCCGATGCCTCGGAAACCCATGAAGGGCATGCCTCGACAACCCCTAAAGCTCATGCCTCAGCAACCCATGAAGCGCATGTCTCGGCAACCCCTAAAGCTCATTCCTCGGCAAGGCCAGCTGCCCCGACAATGCCTACTGCTCATGCCCATGCAACAACGCATACCAGCATATCGGATGCATAGGTTACAAGCCAACTCCCAACACGCACCCAACCACCGAGAGCCACCAAACGAGTCAAGCATATGGCAAAGAGGAGACTGGTCATACAAAGCGATGACTCATCCGAGTCTCAACCATTCTAGTTTTCTTCTCTTATGCCTTTATTTTCTGCCCTTAATTTTTGTGCATATATTTCCTATTTTATATATTGTGATTAACGCATTGAGGGCAATGCTTATCTTGAGTTTGGGGGTGTAGGTTTCATTGCCAAGACACAGCCATGCCTCAGCGGCATTATAATATAAAAATACAGTTTTGTTTAAAAATTGCCAATTTTTTACTGCACTGCCTTAACCAAACATTGATTATCCCGTGGAAGTACTTTCTATCAATTGCCTTAGTTTAATTTTAATTAAATCTTCTTACTTGGCAATAGAACTCTCTCTTCTTACCATTGTTTAGAACTATTTAGAGCCTTTAATTCTATGATGCTTAAGGGATATAACTTAAGAAATTGCTATTACAACTTTTGAGACTTTTTATGAATTAAATGATTTAAGGAGTTCTAGTACCCCTAGGGCATAGACTTGCTTAGAAAGAAAATTTTGGGTAAAAAGTTAGAGGTGCCTAACACTGGCTCTAGCTTAAGGAAACCCTAGAGGTGCCCGAAACCGGCTCTAGGCTAATCACTAAAGGTGCCTAAAACCGGCTCTAGGCAAATCACTAGAGGTGCCCGAAACTGGCTCTAGTAGGTTAGAATGCTTATAAAAGAAGAAGAAGAAGAAAAAGAAAGAGAAAAGAAAATACCCAAGTTAAGTAGTTTAATGCTTAAGTGTTTACCGAGAACCCATATAATCATCTTGTCATAATTTGCTCACTATTTCTTATAGCTTGATCCTAGGGAATTCCTAAGGCATCCGACGCATTAAGGACCAAGAATGGTTGTAGCCATGGTTTGGAGAGAGAAGGAAAAGTAAGACCAAGGAGACATTTTATAAAAGTTAAGGTTTGTCAATTGATTGTTTGCATTGCTTGAGGACAAGCAATAGTTCGAGTTCGGGGTGTGATAAGTGTCTAAAAGTTCTATATTTTCACCCTTCTCACATGGCAATTATTGCTCAAACTACACCCATTTGAGCTGCATTATGGCCATCTATGCATTAATTACATTGTTTCTATCCTTAATCCTTACATTTGATTTATTTGATGAAAAAGGTACTTTTTGATACATTTTGGTGCTTGTACAGATTTACTCACTGCCAGGGCAAGGGATGCCCTGGCAAGTGATGCCGCCAGGGATGTGATGTCGCGTGGGCAATGAAAAAAAGGGAGGATGGTGCGGAACGAGCTCTCGACAGGTCCAAACCGAGCCGAGCCAAAGATGACAGCTTCTACTGAAGGAAGCTGATTTATGAAGATAAAGCCTTGCGAAGCAAATCCATTTTCAGACCCATGCCAAGGCAGCAAAATTTTATGCCGCGACAGCTCATTGCCTCAGCGGCATCTAATGCCAAGGCATTGTATAACCAAACTTGCCGGCGGGCAAAATATACAAAGTGGTAGGGGATTTGAAGAGCATAAAACGCTGAATTTTTCTACACACTTTGCATGGCAATCGGAGTTCGGGAAGACGAAAAAAGCATGGAAGAAAGGTTAAGGATGAAATTCGGCCAAAGTGGATAAAGGCATTAAATTAAAGAAATTCATCTCTTTAATGAAGACAAGTCCAACTCCAACTTAACTTCCTATCCAAGAAAGACTTTGCCCCAAGCCTTCTCCTATTTAAAGAAGGCCAAGCCACCAAATTGAAATGGTCGAGTATTGAGAGTTTGAGAGGTTTAGCATGTTCTAGTTCTTTTCTTAGGCTAGGGTTATTTTGTTTAGTAGTTGTGGGAAAACAATTGTATTATGTTTAAGTTTTTAATGCAATTAAGTTGAGGTTTGCTTATTCTTGTTTTTAATCATTCTTGCATTCTTGTCGAGAGAGAGTTTGTGAGATTATCCATCTATTCAATGTCGAGAGAGTTGAATTCACGAAAGGAGTACGCACGGTTTTCATCCACGTGGTGTTAACTAATTCGGCCTAGAGATAGGTTAAGAATTTCAGCGGCTAAGAGAAGCGTGTGATTGGTTGGTGTTTGTCTTTGGTTTACGCCGAGAGGTATGGTTAGAGTTCAGCCATCAATAGTGTTCCGAGCTTAGAGATAAGGAGGAGCCATTCAAGGACGCTTTGTCGAGCCTTAACAGGATCTGCCCAAGAGCAAGAGTTTGCCGAAACGAGGATGAGACATGTCTGGGGGTTGTGCACACGGTGTGGTGGTGGCAGAAGACTCTAGGCGCGTCGGTGAGCGGAAATGTCGGGACGTGCGATGGTACGTGCGCGTGGGTGAGCCAGAGCATCGCGCGTCGGGCTTTGAGAAGTCACGTGGGCGCGAGCGGATATCTTGAACCTTCCGCGTCGATTTGGAACCGTCAGATCGTATCTCGATCTGACGGCTATGGGCTTGTGCGGCGCGACACGGTGCTGGATTTCGTCTGGGTGCGATCTGGACCATTGAGATCAAGGCTAGATTTGACGGTCTAGAGGGTGCGGCGCGGAATCGAAGCGAGGGCCTCTAGGGTTTCTTCCGACACGCGATCTGGGCCGTTGGATGATCCGCCCAGATCTGACGGCTCAGACGTGGCTTCGCAAAAATAAGAAGAAATTAGGGTTTTTTTTCATGTAATAAACTATTTGGGCTTATCGGGCCATGCACTTATTTTGTTCTTATTGGGCTTTTGTTATGGATTGATATTTTAATAAATATGGGCTACTTATTTGTATTAACTTATTGCATTTTTAATTTGTGTTTAACAAATAATAATAATAATAATGATAAATAAAAACAAATTAAAACAAAATAAATAATAATAATAATAATAATAATATTAATAATAATAATAAATAAAAACACAAATTGGTAACAAATAGTAACCTAATAATACGTATGTATTTTTTTTATTTTTTTTCTCTTTTTTTTTTCTTTTTTTTTCTTTTTTTCTAATAATAACAAAAAGCCCACGTTATTAAGCTCAACATTGACATAAACTAAAATGGGTTTAAAGCCCGGACAAAATTAGTTATTACAGTAATATATATTTTTTATTTAAATACTAGTTCTTTAAAAAATAGCAATTAATTTAGCATAATGTGTGTTAATTATGAAAAATGGATTAAGCACAAAAAATGTATTAAGAGCAAAAAAACTTGAAAATTTGAAAGTTTGATTATCTTTTTTTTACAAAGTTTCGTGAACTTTACCCATAAAAAACCTAAACTCCATTAATCCACAAAAATATAATATTTAGAACAAGAACGATTTATTTGATTATACAAAAAATATATTTACTTGGGATAAGTTAATGCGGAGAAATAATAAACCAAATTAAAATACCATACCGATATAGTACCTAAACGTACCGGTACGCATACTTAAGCCGTATCGATACAGTTATATGTATTAGTACGTCCATAGCTCACTGAATTTTTACATTAAACTACCATACCTGTGTGCTTAGTATACAATACCGATACACATGGGTCAAATTGGCTAAATAAGTCCTTCTACCCTTAGCAAATGTGCGTATAACCACTCGTTCAACGTTGAATATACACATAAACACAGATATTACATTACACGATTAAATTGGCCAAATTAGCGTATTTAACTTTTTGTCAGTTTTTGAATTATTATTTCACGCGAAACACAAATATTTGTTCCCATAAATCATCCCAAACACTAACCTTTGAGTTTTTTCAAGTTTTTTTTATTGTTTCATGTCAATAATTTAAAAGTTTATTTGAACACTTACCTCTTTTTCGTACTGATATTTGAACACTTTGCTCTTTTTCAACTTTGAGTTTTTGGTTCATGTCAATACTTTAAAAATTCCAATTGAAAACTTTGCTCTTTCTAACCGTCACTTGAACACGTAGCAAAATATAAATGGAAAACAATCCATAGTAATTTAAAAATATGAAGCAAATAATCTATCATATCCAAGATAATCAACATATATAATCAACTATCATATATAACCAAGATAATCCCAAGATAAAGTATCATATATAATCAACATATATAATCCAAAAATAAAATATAGAAGCAATCCTTATATAATATCCGAAGTAATCCCACATAATCCAAAGTAATCCTGTAAAACTAAAATTGATTTTGATATAACATAAAAAGTTAAGGACCAATTTGCAAAACAAATAAATTTTTAAGAACTCTTTCAAGTTTCAAAAATTAACAAAATGTTTTTACAAAATAATGTTTGAAGATTGGATCTCAAAACATTAAGTTTCTCAAACCTCTTTCATGTTTTTCAAAGCCAAATTATGCAAAAATGGCCCTGCGTATCGATACACACAGCGTATCGATACACTTGAAACTCACTGTAATTCTGAATGAACATAGCGTATCGATACGCCTTCCATACGTATCGATACAGTGTTCATCTGGGCAACCGTACCGATACGCTTAATAAACGTATCGATACGCCTAGCATAATTATTTGAAAATTTGTTTTGACCGTTATGACGTATCGATACTCTTGGTCACAGTATCGATACTCTTTGATGCAACAAATTAATGTTTTTAACAGAGAGTTTGGACCGTATCGATACGACCCCTGTATCGATACGCTTTGATGCAACAAATCTTGGCAGAGAGTTTGGACCGTATCGATACGCCTTGTGTATCGATACACTCTGTTTTTATGCACAACGGCTAGTTGAATTTAAACTAGCGTATCGATACACCCTTGTCGTGTATCGATACGCGGTGCTGGGGAGCTGCCTTAATAGATGGAAAAATGTTCCCAACGGCTCCTTCAACAAGTCAAATGATCCAAACGGCTAGAAACTGATTCAAGGGTATAAATACAAGCTTCATTTCACCAGGAAGATCAACAATACACATTCAAGCATCATCAAAGCAAAAATCCAAATCCTAGAGCTATTCAAAGCTATATTCTTGTGCCCAACTCTTTGTATTTCATTTTGTCATATTATTGAGAGTTTTGGGTTGCTGTTATTGTAAGTGGGTAGACAATCATCCTTTGAGAGGAAATACTTGAGTTTACCAAAAATCTTCTTTGTATTTGAGTGGATTAAGCTTGGGGTTGAAAAGCTTAATCGAGATTGTAAGGTTTCCTCCTCATCCAAGAAAAGGGGACGAATTCAAGTAGTGAATTGTTTTGGAAAATCCTTAGTGGGAGCTAAGGTAGTGGATGTAGAGTTCGGTTGTTGAACTTGAACCACTATAACCCCTTGTGTCATTTTATTTTCCAATATTCTCTTCACAAAAATTTTTATTTGCCAATTCACCCCCCTCTTGGCCATTTGCAATTGCTTGATCAACTCAACAATTGGCATCAGAGCTACACTCATTGGAAGGATTACAACCCTCTTGAGTCGATCCTTGGAAAGTTGAAAGTTTGATCAACAACAAGTCAAGCAATGGCATCCACCTCCAACTATGAATCTCAATCCACCACCAAGCCACCATTCTTCAATGGGGATAACTATCTTTATTGGAAGAATAGGATGAGGCTCTTCATTAAATCTACCGACTTTATGGTGTGGGATGTAGTTGAAGAAGGTCCATACATTCCCATGAGGAGAGATGGAGAAAGGCTTGTTCCAAAAATCAAAGCCGAAATGACCGATGATGAAAGAAGAAGGATGCAAGTGAACGACAAAGCTCTTCATGTAATATTTTGTGCACTTGGTCCGGATATCTACTCTAAGGTGTCTTCAATCGAAAATGCCAAGGAGGTTTGGGACACTCTCGAAACAACATATGAAGGGACTAGCGATGTAAAGGAGACAAAGATTGGACTACTCAATCTGAACTATGAGAACTTCAAGATGGATCCCGATGAAAGTGTTTCCCAAATGTTTGATCGATTCTCGGTCATTGTCAACGGTTTAAAGGGTTTCGGAGAAATCATTCCCGAAGACAAGCTAGTAAGAAAGTTGTTATACTCTCTTCCGGAATCGTGGGATAGCAAGAGAACGGCCATAATTGAAGCCAAAGATTTGAAGACTCTTAAATTAGATGCTCTTGTTGGATCTCTACTCACACATGAGATTATGAGAAAGGGAAGAGAACAAGAGAAGAAGATAGCAGAAAAGAAGGAAGCTGAGAAAAAGAAAGTTGGAATCGCATTAAAGGCTTCACAATTAGAAAACGATTCTAGTGAGGATGAAGAAGAGGAAATGGCTATGTTGGCCAAACGATTTACTCAGTTTATGAAGTCAAATCGTGGAAGAAAATTCATGAGAAGAAGGGACTTCAAGAGTAAAAACAAAGATGAGGAAATAGACCCAATTACTTGCTATGAATGCAACAAACCGGGTCACATTCGTTCCGAATGTCCTCAATTGAAAAAGAAAAGCTTTGGGAGGAAGAACAAGCTCAAAGCACAAATTGCAACTTGGAGTGATGATGAGTCTTCCGAGGAAGAGGAAGAAGTGGCCAACCTATGTCTCATGGCCTTCGATGATGAATCAAAGGTAACCTCTAATTCATACAATTTAGATTTTTCTATTGAAGAACTTCAAGATGCTTATGATGAACTTCAAGAAGTGTATGATGAGTTAGTAGAAAAATACAAGGAGTCCATTTTGAAAAACAAGAAAATAATTTCTGATTTAAAAATTCAAAATGAGACAATTTTAAAAAATAACTCCGAATTGGAAAAGAAAGTTTTATCTTTAGTCAATTTTTCAAATGATCTTAAAACTAAAAATCTAGAACTTGAAAAACGTCTTTCCGATTTTCAAGATTATCACACAAAGGAAGTAGATAATCTTAAAACATCTTTTGATATTGGGAAAAAGAATTTTGAGAAGGAAAATCATTTTAAACCCCAATATACAAAAAGAAAATATTTTATACCTAAACAAAGAAATTTTTATAAGCAAACTAAAAGTCATAAAATTAGAAATGTTTGGGTTCCTAAAGAACTTATCATTTCTAATAACTTAAATGCTATTGCTTCTTGGATTCCCAAGGGAACCAAATTGTTAAAGGCTAACACTCATGGACCCAAGATGATTTGGGTACCAAAAACCAAGGCCTAAATTCTTTGTTTGTAGGGGGAGCATTGCTTCAAGGCTAAAGCTTCAAGCAAAAATTCTTGGTACCTTGATAGTGGATGCTCAAGACATATGACCGGTGACAAAAGTAGATTTGTGGAAATAAAGCCTAAGAGTGGTGGAGTAGTAACCTTCGGTGATAACTCAAAAGGACTCATTGAAGGAATAGGCTCTATTGGTAATCACTCTTCTATCTACATTAAAGATGTTTTGTATGTCAACGGTCTTAAACATAATTTGTTGAGCATTAGTCAGTTATGTGATAAAGGTTTTAATGTTTTATTTGATAAAAGTGGTTGTAAAATTATAAACATTAAAACAAATCAAACAATGCTCATAGGACATAGAATAGGCAATATTTACATGGTGCATTTAGAAGACATCCATTCATCCCATGCATGTTTAGTTGCACATGATGAACATGACTCATGGCTATGGCATAGAAAGTTAGGACATGCAAGCATGAGTGTTCTAGAAAAATTAAATTCCCTTAATCTAGTTAGAGGTTTACCCAAACTTAATTTTTCAAATGATAAAATTTGTGATGCATGTTCAAAAGGTAAACAACATAGGAGTTCTTTTAAACCCATAAATGATGTCTCTACTAGTAGATGTTTACAATTGATTCATATGGATCTTTTTGGGCCAATTAGAACAATGAGCTTGGGTGGAAAATCATATGCATTTGTGCTTGTAGATGACTATTCTAGATATACTTGGGTTCTATTCTTAAGTACAAAAGATGAGGCTTTAGAAAAATTCATCACATTTTCTAAAATAACTCAAAATGATCTTGAACTTAAAATTTCTCATATTAGAAGTGATCATGGAAGTGAATTTCAAAATTTAGGTTTTGATGAATTTTTAAATGAAAATGGGATTAGCCATAATTTTTCTGCACCTCGCACTCCTCAACAAAATGGGGTAGTTGAGAGGAAAAATCGAACTTTAGAAGAAATGGCTAGAACCATGCTTTGCGAAAATAATTTACCTAAATATTTTTGGGCAGAAGCTACAAATACCGCTTGCTATATAATAAATCGAGTAATGATTAGGCCAATCTTAAAGAAGACATCTTATGAGATTTTAAAGTCCAAAAAGCCTAACATTAGCTATTTTCATCCTTTTGGATGTAAGTGTTTTGTTTTAAATAATGGTAAAGAAAACTTAGGTAAATTTGATGCTAAAAGTGATGAAGCCATTTTCTTAGGATATTCTTCAAACTCTAAAGCCTACCGTGTATTTAATAAAAGAACTCTAGTTGTTGAAGAGTCAATACATGTTGTTTTCGATGATAACCTCCTTTCGAGAAAGGAATCTTGTGATGATGATGATGTAGGAATCATTGATACTATTGATGGAGGACAAACATCAAAAGAGGATAAGATTCCAACTAAAGAAGAAGACTCACAAGAACCTCCTCTTGAAGGCTTAAAAGACTTAGCTCATGAAGAAAAAGAGGTATCTTACCCAAGGGAGTTAAACTATGTCAAAGATGGTGAAATCTTGGGTGATCCATCCAAAGGGGTAACCACTAGATCCTCTCTCAAATTAATGAATCATGTTGCGTTTCTTTCATGCATTGAGCCTAAAAACATTAAAGAAGCTTTAAAAGATGATTTTTGGATTTTGGCCATGCAAGAGGAATTAAACCAATTTGAGAGAAGTAAAGTTTGGACATTAGTAGAAAGGCCTAATAATCAATCTACTATAGGTACAAAATGGGTTTTTAGGAATAAATTAGATGAAAACGGTAATATAGTGAGAAACAAGGCTAGGCTTGTTGCTCAAGGCTATACTCAAGAAGAGGGAATTGATTTTGATGAGACTTATGCACCCGTAGCAAGAATGGAAGCCATTAGAATGTTACTTGCATTTGCATGTTATCATGATTTCAAGCTTTTTCAAATGGATGTAAAAAGTGCCTTTTTAAATGGTTTTATAAATGAAGAGGTATATGTTGAACAACCACCAGGTTTTGAGGATTCAAAATTTCCAAACCATGTGTTTAAACTTACAAAAGCTCTCTATGGTTTAAAACAAGCTCCAAGAGCTTGGTATGAGAGACTTTCAACTTTCTTAATTGAAAAGGGTTTTGAAAAAGGAAAGGTGGATACAACACTCTTCATAAAAAGATATAACAATGACATCTTAGTAGTTCAAATTTATGTTGATGATATTATTTTTGGTTCTACTAATGAGTGTTATTGTAAAGATTTTTCTAAGCTAATGCAAGGTGAGTTCGAGATGAGCATGATGGGGGAGCTCTCATTCTTTTTGGGACTCAAAATCAAACAAATGAGTGATGGCACCTTCATAAATCAAGCTAAATACGTAAGTGATATGCTCAAGAAGTTTGGCTTAGAGAATGCAAAACCTCAAGCTACACCTATGAGTTCTTCCATAAAGCTTGACAAAGATGAAGGCGGTAAATGTGTTGATTCTAAGCTTTATAGATCCATGATAGGTTCTTTGCTTTATCTTACCGCAAGTAGACCGGATATTATGTTTAGTGTTTGCTTGTGTGCTAGGTTTCAAGCTAATCCTAAAGAATCACACTTAGTTGCCATTAAAAGAATTTTTAGATACCTAATAGACACACCGACCTTAGGTCTTTGGTATCCTAAGGATTCAACTTTTAGTCTTCATGCTTTTTCGGATGCGGATTATGGGGGGTGTAAGATAGATAGGAAAAGTACTTCCGGTACATGTCAATTCTTAGGTAGTATGCTCGTATCTTGGTTCTCTAAGAAACAAAATAGCGTAGCCTTATCTACCACCGAAGCGGAGTATATATCCTTAGGGAGTTGTTGTGCTCAAGTCCTTTGGATGAAGCAACAACTCTTAGACTATGGTGTTAAAATGGAAACCATACCCCTTAGGTGTGACAACACTAGTGCTATTTGTCTCACTAAGAATCCCATTCAACACTCTCGAACTAAACACATAGAAATTAGACATCATTTTATTAGAGATCATGTTTCGAAAAATGATGTTGTTATAGAATTTGTTGACACCTTGAACCAATTAGCAGACATATTTACTAAACCTTTAGATAAAGAGCGCTTTTGGACACTTAGAAGAGAGTTAGGTCTAACTTGTCTCTCTTAATTTTTTTTGGGTCCCAAAATGACAAAAATTTGCTTGAGATTGTTTGTGATTCATGTTTATGTTATTTTTGTTCTTTTTGCTCCTACACATATTGCTAAGGGAAGTATGTATCATATTAAGTCATTAAAACTTGTTCATATAACACATACATGCATTTAGGGGCGTCTCAAATTGGATTTTTGCACATAAAAATACCAAAATTGCAGAAACAGGCAAGCGTGTATCGATACTGCATATCAGCGTATCGATACGGTATTCAAATCTGGGATTTTTGCAGATGAATGCGTATCGATACAGCATAGTGTATCGATACGGTCAGAGTCAAGGGAAAAAGTCAACACGGTGCGTATCGATACGTCAACTGTATCGATACACATAAAACGACAAAGATTATATTAGGTTATAGCGTATCGATACGCATGCATAGCGTATCGATACTCGATGGACGGAGAGCCTATTTAGGCTGTTTTTAATCAAAATCCCACAATTTTAAAACACCTCTTCTCCTCTTCAAAAACCCTAACCGAAAACCCCTATAAAAACCCTCTAAATTCTTCAAAACTTTACACAAATCTTCAAAATTTCTTGAGGGATTTTACTTCATACATCAAGGCTATCCTTGGGCATCAATCTTGTGCACTAACACACCCTCTTTCATCCAATCTAAGAAATCAAGGTAAATTTTTTCTTTTTCAATTTCTTTAAATTTCGTCAATTTTCAATTATTATTTCAACAGATTTTTATATACATTATGATTAACTTACTATGAGTTTCATATTGTTCGTAAAATTTTTTCAAAAATAAATTTTTTTTGGTTCGAATATATTTTATATTCGATAAAAATTTTTTTTAAACTAAAATTTTTTTTAAATATTCTTTAAAAACATTTTTTTAAAACAAATTACCTTGAATTATTAGAATCTATTGGATTAAATTGGATGTTAATTGCATACATATTCGAATCCTTTTTGATGTATTTTCAGGATTATGGCACCGAAAAAAGGGAATAAGAGACATCGCACCGCTTCCGTTTCTAATGAGGATGAGGGTAATCCTACTCCTAACCTTCCTCATATTATCCAAACTAGTTTTCCCACACCCGTTGCTAGAGAAACCTATAAGCTTTGTATGGGAATCAATCTTAGGGAAGAACGAATCGTGTCTATTCCGTTTTTAAACTCTGCAAAATTCAAATTTAAATATCTTCCTTTAATTAGGCAATGGAAATTTTTAACCTTTTTGAATATTCCTCCTATTTTATATAGGAATCTTGTCATTGTCTTCTTTTCAAATGCTTGTTGTGTCAATGATGAAGCCAATGAGCATGTTATTGCCATTGAATCCTCGGTTATGGGAACTCCTATTCTAATTGATCAAAAAGTCTTGTGCAATGTTTTTGGTTTTGAGGATGTTGGGATAGATGATGAACACTCTTTAGGTTCGGGTTACATAGGTCCGGCAAAAGTTTTAGATGCTCATGATCGTATACTTCATCTTATTATCTCTTGGTTTATTCGTCCCTCGGGTGGTAGATATTCTACCATTCGTCAAATTGATGATTTTTGGCTTTCATGCTTTAGGGAGGGTAAACGACCAAATCTTTGTCAAATTATGTTTGCCGATCTTGTGTTTTTGGTTCAAAATCGTCACACCAAACTTGTTCAATCTTTTTACTACACTACGGCATTGAGTTGTCTATTTCATTCCCTTGGTGTTGATTGCACACATGACCTTCCCGAAAACCTTGGTCAACCCATAGATGAGCATTCCCTTTCTCGCTCCGGTTTCTCTTTTGTCGGTAATGAATGGGTTCGCAACCCTCAAGCTGATCCTCCCGCTGCCCCGGTCAATGCCTCTCGCGCATCCTCTAGCCGTGCTTCTCATGACTCCTCCTCTTCCTCCATGGCAAATCTCATGACTTTCCTCAATGAAAAGTTCAATGCTATGGACGGTCGCTTCAACGCTATAGATAATCGGTTTACATCGATGGAAGAAAGACTTCAAGGCATGGACAAGAAGATAGATACCTTGAGTGCTCGCCAAGACTCAATGGATCTTTCTCTTACCGCTTTCCATGGTGCTTGGATCAACCAAAATCGAAGGAACCAACCACCTCAAGAAGATGAAGACGAGGAAGAAGATGATGAGGATGATCATGATGATGATGGTGGAGACGCATAGATTATGCATCTCATATTAGGATATTTTAGGATTTCATTGCATTTTTATTAGAACATGAATTATGCCTATTTTCTATGTTTTAGGATTTTTAAGGTTTGGATTATTATGCTTGCTATGCTTGCTTGGTTTATGAATTTGGAGCTTTATGTTTTATGATTGATATTCCTATGCTTGATTATTCTAATCCTTGTGTTTCTTTTTGATCTAACAAAAAGGGGGAGAAGGACTCATTGTGTAAAGGTCAAAAAAAATTTTTTCAAAGAGGTCAAAATTTTTCAAAAATTCTCTATCTTTAAGTAAGGGGGAGAAACAAATTTGTTTTGAAACATTTATCTTAAAGCAAGGGGGAGAAAAGCCTTTTTCAAAGTTTTCAAAAAAAAAAAAAAACTTAAAAATTTATTATGGTTTTGTTATATCAAAAAGGGGGAGATTGTAAAACTAAAATTGATTTTGATATAACATAAAAAGTTAAGGACCAATTTGCAAAACAAATAAATTTTTAAGAACTCTTTCAAGTTTCAAAAATTAACAAAATGTTTTTACAAAATAATGTTTGAAGATTGGATCTCAAAACATTAAGTTTCTCAAACCTCTTTCATGTTTTTCAAAGCCAAATTATGCAAAAATGGCCCTGCGTATCGATACACACAGCGTATCGATACACTTGAAACTCACTGTAATTCTGAATGAACATAGCGTATCGATACGCCTTCCATACGTATCGATACAGTGTTCATCTGGGCAACCGTACCGATACGCTTAATAAACGTATCGATACGCCTAGCATAATTATTTGAAAATTTGTTTTGACCGTTATGACGTATCGATACTCTTGGTCACAGTATCGATACTCTTTGATGCAACAAATTAATGTTTTTAACAGAGAGTTTGGACCGTATCGATACGACCCCTGTATCGATACGCTTTGATGCAACAAATCTTGGCAGAGAGTTTGGACCGTATCGATACGCCTTGTGTATCGATACACTCTGTTTTTATGCACAACGGCTAGTTGAATTTAAACTAGCGTATCGATACACCCTTGTCGTGTATCGATACGCGGTGCTGGGGAGCTGCCTTAATAGATGGAAAAATGTTCCCAACGGCTCCTTCAACAAGTCAAATGATCCAAACGGCTAGAAACTGATTCAAGGGTATAAATACAAGCTTCATTTCACCAGGAAGATCAACAATACACATTCAAGCATCATCAAAGCAAAAATCCAAATCCTAGAGCTATTCAAAGCTATATTCTTGTGCCCAACTCTTTGTATTTCATTTTGTCATATTATTGAGAGTTTTGGGTTGCTGTTATTGTAAGTGGGTAGACAATCATCCTTTGAGAGGAAATACTTGAGTTTACCAAAAATCTTCTTTGTATTTGAGTGGATTAAGCTTGGGGTTGAAAAGCTTAATCGAGATTGTAAGGTTTCCTCCTCATCCAAGAAAAGGGGACGAATTCAAGTAGTGAATTGTTTTGGAAAATCCTTAGTGGGAGCTAAGGTAGTGGATGTAGAGTTCGGTTGTTGAACTTGAACCACTATAACCCCTTGTGTCATTTTATTTTCCAATATTCTCTTCACAAAAATTTTTATTTGCCAATTCACCCCCCTCTTGGCCATTTGCAATTGCTTGATCAACTCAACAAATCCATAGAATAAAGCTAAGCCTCTGATGTATCGTCCCCGCCATCAACATCATCGTCGACATCATCCTAAAGAAGCTGAACTGAATACTCCAAGATCTCTATACTCTCATCAAATGAATTAAAACGATGCATAATGCGATCCTCCATATGAGTGATCAACTCCGACAGTGATGCCAAAGAGACATCCCCTTCGGGTACTGGAGCAACTGGCTGACGAGCCGCTCAAGGAGCTGGAGCTGCCCGTGGAAGACTAGGAATCCATTCGCTGTTGACGAGATCGAAATGAGCCCTTCGAAGAGATGAAGCATCAATCTTATGTCCTAGATGGAAGGGAATATCTATGGAGCAATCTATGTCCTCCTTCTCAAAGATATGGCTGAGGATGCAACTGTAATAAAAAGAGTTGACCATAGAACTGTGATGGCGGTTGATGATGTAAACTAGGTCGGCAAAAATTATTTGAGCAAGATTGATGCGTTGGCTAGTACGGAAGGACTAAATCCACCAAACATCAACAGTCTTAATGGTAGAATATTTACCTCCGGATGGCCGAAACCACCAAGTGACAATGACATGGAGAAAGCGATCATGAGAATCTAGAGAAGTAACAGAGCCGGTGGCTGGAGAATTAGGAACATATTCATCCTCATTATCAAGACCAGTGTTGTCTAGACCTAGATAATTGGCAATTATTTCGGTGTCTAGCACAAAGGTCTTCCCCATAAGGTAAGACTTTGTGGCAATAACAATGTTACTAATTTCATCAACAACATACCGAGTGTTGGAAAAGAAAATTCGGGTTAAAGTGGGATAATATTCAGGATTGAGCTGAAGCATGGTACAAAATTTCCATCGCCTCATAAGACTAAGGTAAGGAAACTTAAAACTAGGATCAGACATAAAGTCAAAATCTACAACACGCTCATCCTGAATAATGAAATTTTTGAACATTTCAAAGTTTGCCCTTTGGTTTTGTACTCCAGGTTCATCAAAACATGTATCAAATGAGGTAGGTAAAATAGGTTGAGGTTCAGGATCGACTATGGGCTAACTCACAGAAGCTGCACTCGTGCGACGACGTTTTTTCACATGTTTAGATTTTGGTGCCATTTCAAATAAAAAAAGATTTACTGTTCTAGACACACTAAGGAAAATTCAAGCTCCTGCAAAAACAATATGCACAATGTATACAAAATTCATCAATTTCAGTCCATAATGTAAAAATACCTACAAACTAAGATGCGTTACTTTAAGGTTCTATAAACTAATATGCACAAATCAAATAAAAATAAAATTTTATACCAATAACTTAGATACATTACATTTTAAGGTTATACACCATTTTAAGGGTACATTATATGAACAAAACACTAATTAACATGTGTTCAAACATAATAAATCATGGGTTTTACACTAAGGAGTTTTGACATTTTACTCAAACTCTAGCAACCAATACAATCAAACTATTTAATAAAATCAACAACACACCAAAACCCTAACAAATCATAAGAATCAAAATAAAAAACACACCAAAACCTTAAAAAACCCTAAAATTTGAAATAATCTAAATTAAAGGGTAAAAATTTGAAATACCTCTAAACACCCATGAAATAGACGGAACAAGTGATAAGTATGAACGATCGTTGATAGGAGATGAAATCCTTACAATAGCCGTGATGATTGGGTGAAATGGATAAATTTTAGAGAGGAAACGATGGTTTTGGGGGGCTAGGGTTTGTTTGAATTGGGGAAATCGGATAACAAGGTATTTATACCCCCAGTCAAAACGTGTATCGGTACGCTCATTAAAGTTGTATCAATATAGGCGTACTGGTACGCGTGTACATTGTACCAATATGGTATGTTCGAAAATAAATTCCAGTAGCCTTATCTAGTACCGATATGAATACTGTATCGGTACGAAAATAACACTTGTACCGATACGGTCTGTTTTACCGTATTGATACGCCTTAAAACCTATATTGAAAAATTGACGCTAATATGATTATGATTTGGAAAATTTTCATGAAAAACAAAAAAAAATTGTAATTATAATCTCGTTTTATTCGTACCATTTGATCATTAAACGTTTCATCAAATTTTACCCCAAATCATTCGTATATATGCATGCATATATAGATATGGTTGTTTAATGTAAGTACACAAATAACATTTATAAAAGTAAGTCCAAAATCAACTTCATACGATTCAAAATATTAAAACGGAACATTATTTCTTACATGTAACTAGTATTTTCTGCATGTATAACTAGAATAACATAACTAAACTAAATCTCCCAATGAAAACATAATATAAAGAAAATTGCGACCCTCATCCACCATGCGGTAGTTACTTTGAATGTTGATATGTTATCGAGGCACGCTCAGACGTAGTCTTGTTTATCATGAGAGGGGAAAATCGTAGAAATTAACATTAGCAATCACAAAAAACAAATAAACTAAAACATATTTTTTAAATCAATGAATGCTTTGCAGTTGTTCATCCAATGTTTTGTAGTCTTGATGACCTTCCCCCCATCTTAGAGATTGAAGTTGTTTATGATAGTTCTCAACAAATCGATACAACATCACCTTTTTGTCCAACCAAGTTTTCAATGTTCTATTCATTGACTCGCACCGTTGAGTAGTCCTCATTGCTACACACCAAAAATATTTAATAATTTAGTTTAATAATATATATATATATATATATATATATATATAATATCATATACAAATAAAGTTTACATACTGTTACCTACATAAAAATATCCTTGCAAATATGTTTCTGCCCATTTCTTTTTATCTTCATACAATTCTTCTACCCATCTCTTTCCTTCAACTTTGTGCTTGTTCATTAATTCCTTCCAAGCCTTTTCAAAATCTGATGGTGTTCTATACATGTCAGCGCATCTCATAAACCCATCAAGAAAAGTGTGTTCAACATGAGAATGCATGTTCCTCATGATATGCTATAAACACAATCTATGTTTTGCCCCGGGTAGTACTTGAAAAATGGCGTTTGCCATTGTCTTATCTCTATCAGTAATAACAGTAAATGGTTTGTAGCCATCTCCTGCTTCAATCAATTGTTTTAATACCTATACATAGATATCCTCTTTCTCGTTTACTACCAATGCACATCCAAATGGCACAATGTTTCGATGATGATTGACACCAACCAAAACAACGAACGAATTGTTGTATGCATTGCACTTGTAAGTCGTATCAAATGCAAGTACATGACCGAATTCTTTATAGTCTGCGCGTGATATGCCATCGCACCAAAACAACTTCTTCAAGTCTCTGAATTCATCTCTCGTGTGCCTCACAAAAAAGAAAAGATCATATTCTTGCTTTCCATATAAATACACCATCACTGTTTCAGCATCACTCTTCGTTCACGAAATTACGCATCATCTTACTTTGAGTAATTCCAGAGTGGTGCATGCTCATAATCTTAATTTCGTCTAACTGACTAATTTTCCGAAACCACCTACAAAATAAATCATTAAAAACATTAAATATACATATAAGCTAGAAGTTAGTATGTAACAATTTACTTATCAATGAATTACATACCTGATATAAGCAACTTGTGTTGCCTGAACCATGTCATGGTTATGTTCTGCTTGGAATTTAAAAACTTTCCAATATTAATATCGTTCGTCCAATTTGAATCTAATAAATGCTCCACATCCAACTCTGCTGGTTGGTCTTTCTTCACGTTTTCTGTTTGGCACACCAATTTTTCCGCTCTATATCCCTCCTTACGACACACTAATTTTTTTTGCAATTATTTGATCATCAGTTCGACTTTTCACTGTTTGGTCGACTCGAATGCCAAAACCTTTCACTTTGAGATATGTATGATAAAATTCAATTGAATAATCTAAAGTCTTCCACTTCACCATACTCATATCATTCACATCGTAATCATTCAATTGTTTTCCAATCTTTACCCATATACTTTTGTCAATGAATTAGTCAAGGGTCTTCTCATCATCTATATGTTTGTCATCATCTGTAACCCCCTTAGCCCAACCTAGACGGTTGACCCGAACTACGAAGATTACACAGGGAAAACCAAAGTCAACTCGAAAGTCAACCTTGATTAACGACCCTTTTTTTTTCTTTTTTTATCTTGTCTAGATGCACATTAACCCTAAGCGAGCACTCATGAAACATATATGGGAAGGTCACAGCGATCGAACAACAAAGAGGGACTCAAATGCACTTAACACAAGTTTAGAGACCAAATTGCAATTTCTGTAAATTAGAATGCCAAAACGGTTTTTAAGGTTGCCAATATGAAATTAGTCACATTACATGCTACTCTGCCAAAAATCAACTTAAATGGACATCTCAAACACCAACAATTGCAACATCAACAATCGGGACTAAAATGTAAAGCTTGCAAACTTCAGCACCATTCAAATCAGTGCCCAACGGTCACCTGTTTCGAAACGTTAACCTGCCATGTCGGAAAGAGGACCGAAACGGTGTTGACCGTTCCGAAACGCGGGTTGGTTCCGAGACTGGTTCCGAAACAAGGCCTTCTAGTAGCCAAATCGTTTCGGAACAGCCTCCAGCCGTTTCGAAACACGAGGGCCATTACAGGCACTCGTTTTGAAACGCCAGAGAGTGTTCCGATACGGTTTGCCCAGAAGCTGCATATTTTGCTGGTTTTTGATACATAAATCCATTCAAACTCCCAAATGACTTTCCAAACATACCAACAAGTCATCAAACCTATAAGGTGCATGTTTAGAACTCCTAAACACATTTATAGCATCAAACATGAATTTCACATGTCTAGAGGCATGCTTCCTATTATTCAAAACCAAATAAGCAACCAAACTTCAAAACAACCATTTAAAGGCCATTTAC
This sequence comes from Hibiscus trionum, assembly GCA_030270665.1. Taxonomy (NCBI): domain Eukaryota; kingdom Viridiplantae; phylum Streptophyta; class Magnoliopsida; order Malvales; family Malvaceae; genus Hibiscus; species Hibiscus trionum. Next base: position 72,508,284 of record BSYR01000003.1, on the reverse strand, counting down.
AAGTTCAAACCAACAAAGGCAACAAGCCCCAACTTAGGGAGTTCAACACATCTCCCAAAACAAAGTTTAGATTCCCATTGCCAAGTTACCAAAACTAATAGTGTATGAAAACATCACCATACATGAGCTTGGATTCCCTTGGACACACTTAGCTCCCTTGTTGCCCTTCAACACCTTAATTATCTGCATTATTGGTAAAAGAGAGCGTAAGCACAAATGCTTAGTGAGGCATGCTCTAAATAAAACCAATACAACAATGCATTTTAGAAAACACTTTCAAAAAGCTTTTAAAAACACATGCTCATCTCTTTTCATGCAACCTTGCATACTTTACAAGCATCTCCAGCTTCATTACATTCGATTCATTATATTGGCTTCCAAGTGATAGATCAAAACCAATTCAACACAAAAACACAATCGGATACACGGATTACAAGCGTTGTCCCACACGCTTTATACACACTACCGGCTTACAAGGTGGAGTTTAACGGTACAATCACAACCCCTCAACACCCGTGATGGAGTTTAACAGTACAATTACAACCCCTCAACATCACTCATCGGTAGTTGTATAACCCACTAACTAGAGTACGGGACACATAACACAAGATCCACACACGGACTTTTAACCACCGTTGTGATCTTACCTCTCTCGTTAGGATACTTGGATGGAGTTTTCGGTACAATCACAACCCCTCAACATCCAAGGCGACTTTACTTACGGTGCACCAAATCCTATAGCCGGCTAACTATATCTAATTCAAGTACTTTAAAACCAATACATCACTTGCCAATATACATCAAATACCATCATCAATTCACTGTTTTAAAGCATTAATCAAAACCATTAAACATCATGCATTACCATGCATCATTACCAAACTAATAACATGTCAAACCAAGGATCTCTTACCTTGAGAATCCTTCAACACATGGCTTTCAAAATCAGCATTAATCATGCTAAAACATGCTTTCAAAACAGTAATTAAACATGCATTTCATAACCAATGCATCAAACCACAACATAGCACATCCGAGGGAGTTTTTCCAAAAACTTACTCTTGAGCTTAGCTAAGTTGTTTAGACTTAAACTAAGCTCCCAAAACCTTCAAATAATCGTTTCAAAGCTGGAAACCCAACTCCATTCACCAATTACGTTTCGCTTGCTTGCCGAAACGCCAATTAAGCTTCCAAATCAACTCCAAAGGTGTCCGAAGATGTCTCCCTGGTTTTAAACACATCAAAGCAGAGGATTAATGCATCACCATGCATTGAAATCTTCACCCAACACACCTAAACTCGATGCTCTACCTAAAACCAACATTTCGGCTACCAAACACAACCGAAATCACCTCCAAACTCTTCCAAAACTTTACCCAGCCAAGATCCATCACTTATAACCATTTCTAAACATCAATTAACATCCAAAATGAACCTAAAATTGTCCTTATACCTCCAGCTATAACAGAACACCAAAAACACATCAAAAACCACCATTTTCATAAGCAAAAACTTAGGAAATACAACCTATTCGGGATTAGATTGATAAAACCTCATTTCAACATCATTAGACATCCAAAATACATTAAAGAATCATCTCAAAACAGAGCCCAAGCAATCACAACGAAATTCTTCAAGATTTCTTCCAAAATCTTGAGTTTTAAGCCAAAATCATGTCTCCAACATTAAAACCATTTATAAAACTTAAATTAAGGATTGACAACTTGGGAATTTCAGTAAAGAACTGAGTATTTAGAGGAGAAGAACAATCTTACCTCTAAATGGTGATTTCTCCTTGATTTGGGCCAAATTCCTTGAAAATTCAATGAGGAAATCAAAAGGATTTGATGCAAGATTGATTAGGAACTAATGGATGATAGAAATCTCATCATTTGAAGTGAAGATCAATGCAAAAGTTGCTGGAGAAAAGTGTTTGGATGATGGGATTTTGAGAGAAAAAGGAATGAAAGAAAATTAGGAAAAAGTAGTTATGAAAATCCAAAAAGTAGTTTCCCATCTTTATTTTATTTAATTAAACATTAATTAAATCACCCAAATTAAGGAAAAATCTGGAGATATTTTTTTGGGTAAATTAGCTCCTTAAAGATTCAAAGTTTCAATCCTTACAAAACAGTCACCACTAAACTTTTCAAAAATCGCATTTTGGTCACTACACCGAAATGTAGTATTTCCAAACCTTATTTTTGTAAAATTGATTTCACCACTCTCTTATATATATTAAAAGAGGATTTTTAGATATTTTCCTATATTTTTAAAGCATCCCGAACTAGGCTTTTCCCTAAAACCTCCTTTTATATTCGAACCGAAAATCAGACCGGTCCGGTTCAGACCCTAAACTTCCAAGCCCAAAATTGGGGGTGTTACAACTCTCCCGCTCTTAAGAAATTTCATTACCTGGAGGAAAAAGGTAAGGAAACTGCTTCTTCATGTCATCCTTCCTTTCCCACGTGGCTTCCTCGACACCACGATGTCTCCACAACACCTTAACCAACTCAATGATCTTACCACGAAGAAATTTACTTTCCGAATCTAGAATTTCGACTGGCTCTTCATCATAGGTCAAATCTGGATTCAACTCCACTTCCTCCACATGCATAACATGTGAAGGATCTGATCTATAACTTCGTAGCATAGAGACATGAAACACATCATGTATCTTTTCCAACTCTTGCGGTAATCTCAGCTTGTACGCAACAGGACCCACACGTTCAATCACCTCGTATGGTCCAATATACCTAGGGCTCAACTTACCCTTCCGACCAAACCTCATCACCTTCTTCCAAGGCGAAACCTTCAAGAACACACGGTCACCCACCGCAAACTCAATCTCCTTACGCTTCAAATCTGCGTAAGACTTATGCCGATCAGAAGCTGCCTTCAACCGCTCACAAATGAGCTTCACTTTCTCGGTGGTTCCTTTCAACAAAGCCGGCATCGAGACCAACTTCTGACCTGTTTCAGCCCAGCAAAGAGGAGTTCTGCACTTCCTCCCATACAAGGCTTCATAAGGTGCCATTTGAATACTTGCCTGGTAGCTATTGTTATGAGCAAACTCCACCAAAGGCAAATGCTTCTCCCAAGAACCTTGAAACTCAATCACACAGCACCTCAACATATCCTCAAGCACTTGGATAACACGCTCAGACTGTCTATCCGATTGTGGATGATAAGAAGTACTGAAATTCAACCGTGTACCCAAAGCTTGGTGCAAACATTCCTAAAAACGCGATGTAAACCTCGGATCTCTATCCGACACTATAGACTTTGGCACACCATGCAGTCGCACAATCTCAGCAATGTACAACTCTGCAAGCTTATCCAAGGTATACGTAGTATACACAGGCAAGAAATGCGCACACTTCGTAAGGCGATCCACAATCACCCACACCGAATTCTTCTTCGATGGCGTCAAAGGCAAACCAGACACAAAGTCCATGGTAATACTTTCCCACTTCCACTCAGGAATTCTCAACGGTTGCAACAACCCTGAAGGAAACTGATGTTCAGCCTTAACCCGCTGACAAACCATGCACTTACCCACGTACTCCGCAACATCTTTCTTCAATCCCACCCAATAGTACTCATCCTTCAGATCACGATACATCTTTGTACTACCAGGGTGCATAGCAAATGGACTACTATGAGCTTCAGTCAGAATAGTACGCCTCAACTCCGCATCATTCGGCACTACTATCCGACTTCCAAAACATAGAACTCCATCAACATTAAAACAGAAATCTGATGGTCTATCCTCAGCAATATCCTGAACATGTGGCACCAAAGAATCATCCAACAACTGCTTATCCTTTATCAACTGAACTAAAGATGGTTTCACTTGCAATTCAGCCACAAGACCTTCATCTTGCGAAATACTCAAACTGGCAAACATAGCTCTTAACTCCACTGCCACCTTTCTACTTAAGGCATCCGCTACAACATTAGCTTTTCCCGGATGGTACTCGATCGTCAAATCATAATCCTTAAGCAACTCCACCCAACATCGTTGCCTAAGATTCAACTCTTTCTGAGACATCAGATACTTCAAACTCTTGTGATCCGTGTACACAGTACACTTCTCACCATACAGATAATGTCTTCAAATCTTCAAAGAGAAAACCGTCGCAACTAGCTCAATATCATGCGTAGGATAATTGCGCTCATGCACCTTTAACTGGCGCGATGCATAAGCCACCACCTTACCCTCTTGCATTAACACACACCCCAAACCAACATAGGATGTGCCGCTGTACACCACAAACACTTTTCCTGATTCAGGTTGAACCAAGATAGGAGCTTGCGTCAAAGCTGCCTTAAGCTTCTCAAAAGCTTACTGCCTTGCTTCTGTCCACTCATACTTGACATCCTTTTGCAACAACTTCGTCAAAGGGGCAGCAATCTTTGAAAATCCATCCACAAGCCTCCGGTAGTATCCTGCCAACCCAAGGAAACTACGGACCTCATGAACAGACTTAGGAGGCTTCCAATTCATCATCGCCTCAATCTTCTGAGGATCAACACAAATTCCTTCAGCATAAACCACATGACCGAGGAAAACAACTTCCTTAAGTTAGAATTCGCACTTGCTCAGCTTAGCATAAAGCTGATTCTCCAACAACGCCTGCAACACAATCCTCAAATGCACCTCATGCTCCTCCTCAGTACGTGAATACACAAGAATGTCATCAATGAACACCACAACAAACTTGTCCAGGTATTCATGGAACACTCTATTCATCATGTCCGTAAAAGCTGCAGGAGCATTCGTCAAGCCAAACGGCATTACAAGGAACTCATAATGCCCATACCTTGTCCTAAAGGCTGTCTTTGGCACATCCACATCCTTCACCTTAAGCTAGTAGTACCCTGACCTTAAGTCAATCTTAGAGAACACAGCCGCCCCCCGAAATTGATCAAAAAGATCATCAATCCTCGGTAAAGGATACCGATTCTTGATAGTCAACTTGTTCAGCTGACGATAATCGATGCACATTCTCATAGTGCCATCCTTCTTCTTCACAAACAAGGTCGGTGCACCCCAAGGTGACACACTCGGCCGAATGAAACCACGATCAAGCAACTCCTAAAGTTGTGTCTTCAACTCCTTCAACTCCTTAGGTGCCATACGGTAAGAAGTAATGGACACTGGAGTGGTGTTTTCATACAGCTCAATTCCAAACTCCACCTCTCGACTAGGCGGCAATCCAGGTAACTCCTCCGGAAACACTCCAGGAAACTCTCACACAATCTTGATATCTTGAACGTACAACTCCTTAGAGCTAGGATTCATCACAAAGGCTAGATAAGCCTCACAACCTTGCCTCAGCATTCGACTTGCTTCCAGAGTAGACACCACATTGGCAAGAAACTTCACATTCTCACCAACCACCACTACTTCGTAATCATCCACAAGTTTCAACGAAACTCGTTTGTTCTCAAAATCCACTACAACCCGATGTTCAACAAGCCAATCCATACCAAGGATCACATCAAAACCATAGAATGGCAATTCCATGAGATCAACAAGAAAAACATGGTTTTGCACTTTCAAGGGAAACCTTCTATATAACTTCCGTGTTACGACTGTCTCCCCAAAGGAACTAGTCACACGCATACCAACATCCAAAGACTCAACAGGTAAACCAATCAATTGAGCATGTTCACGCAATATGTATGAGTGTGTAGATCCAGAATCAATCAAGGAAAGTAATGATAAGGACTGCAAAGTAAAGGTACCTGCGATCACATCCGTATCATTCCTCCCCTCACGCTGAGCATACACTCGAGCCTGGCCACCACCCTCAGGTTGTACAGCCACAACATGCGCCACATTCCTTCCACCATCATCTCTACGCTGAAAGTTACCACGGCCGCGCCCACGACCTCTCTGTGGTGCAACTACCCCAGGAGCACGTCCCTGACCACCACCGGCCAACAAAGGACACTCCCTCCTCATGTGGTCTGCCGAACCACAATTCCAGCATGAATTACCCATCACTGCAACAGGAGCCTGAACCTCCCTCACTGCTCGAGGATAATCTCGCCTCACATGGCCACGCGATCCACGCGTCCAACACGTGTTCTGATCAGCCCTCATCCTATCTCTCTGAACAGGCGCACCATGTCCTCCATTACCACGCCTAGCAGAAGACTGATACCTCTTATCTCGTCCTCTCTTGTTCCGTCCACCACTGGAACTATGATCAGCAGCTCTTTTGCCCGAGCTAGAACTAACGCCTTTGGAAGACAAACCCAAGTTCTGCTCGATGTCCTTCGTTCTACTCACAAGCACATCAAAATCTGTATACTCAGCCGCAAGCATAAAAGTCTTCACGTCTGTCACCAATCCATAACGGAAACGTTCACACCTCTCCCGCTCATCAGGGATTAGCTTAGGTGCATACTGACTAAGGCGGACAAACTGGATCTCATACTCAGCTACCGTCATGCTCCCTTGCACAAGAGACATAAATTCTCTTTTCTTCTCATCTAGGTATCGCACACCCAGATACTTTCGCTTGAACGCGTTCAGGAAGAACGTCCAAGTCACATCATTGTCCTCCATTCCAGAGACAGTGGTCGTCCACCACGTATAAGCATCATCATGCAACAATGACACCACACAACCCAACTTCTGCACATTATTGCAGTTCATTTGCCCCAAAATCCTCTTGGTGCTTTCCAACCAAGACTCAGATCCTTCTGGAGATAAACCTCTGAACTCAGTCCCTCCCAGACTGCGAAGACGTTCCAAAGGCAATCTCACATTAGCATCACCCTGATGCGCAGCTCCGTGACCTCCAGCTACTACTGCCTGAAAGGCTCCAGCAATAGCCTGAATCAACACAGTCATGTCAGGAGCAGCTTGCCCCTGCACACCTTCGGGTCCAGCGACCCCAGCACCAGCACTAGCATTATCACCTCCAGCACCACCACCGTCGGGTGGTCCACCACCAGGGGAGGAGGTAAATCCACAACATTCTCAGCGTTCTCATCATTCTCATTCTCATTCTGAGCCATAGCTCTTGTGTTCATTCTCATCTCCCTACGCGGCCCCATTACAAGAAAAACAATGCACTGACAAAAATGCAATAAACATAATTAGGCTCAACAAGGTAAGTATTCCAAGTAATCAAGCTCTTTTTCGAAAACAATTCCTTCCATTAGTTTTGATATGGCAATGGGATCCCCTAACACATTCCAACATAGCATATCATCACAATTGAAACCATGCATTGCAATTCAAACAACATTCTTTCACCCAAAAGGCATATCACGCAAATACACATACATCATCCTCATACATATCCCAAGGATACGAGAACTAAGCTCTGATACCACCAAATGTAACCCCTTAGCCCGGCCTAGACGGTTGACCCGAACTACGAAGATTATACGGGGAAAACCAAAGTCAACCCGAAAGTCAACCTTGATTAACGACCCTTTTTTTCTTTTTTTTATCTTGTCTAGATGCACATTAACCCTAAGCGAGCACTCATGAAACATATATGGGAAGGTCACAGCGATCGAACAACAAAGAGGGACTCAAATGCACTTAACACAAGTTTAGGGACCAAATTGCAATTTCTGTAAATTAGAAGGTCAAAACGGTTTTTAAGGTTACCAATATGAAATTAGTCACATTACATGCTACTCTGCCAAAAATCAACTTAAATGGACATCTCAAACACCAACAATTGCAACATCAACAATCGGGACTAAAATTTAAAGCTTGCAAACTTCAGCACCATTCAAATCAGTGCCCAACGGTCACCTGTATCGAAACGTTCACCTGCCGTGTCGGAACGAGGACTAAAACGACATTGACCATTCCGAAATGCGGGTTGGTTCCGGGACTGGTTCCGAAACAAGGCCTTCCAGTAGCCAAATCGTTTCGGAACAGCCTCTAGCCGTTTCGAAACACGAGGGCCATTATAGGCACTCGTTTCGAAACGCCAGAGAGTGTTCCGATACGGTTTGCCCAGAAGCTGTAGATTTTGCTGGTTTTTCATACATAAACCCATTGAAACTCATCCAAATGACTTTCCAAACATACCAACAAGTCATCAAACCTATAAGGTGCATGTTTAGAACTCCTAAACACATTCATAGCATCAAACATGAATTTCACATGTCTAGAGGCATGCTTCCTATTATTCAAAACCAAATAAGCAACCAAACTTCAAAACACAATCGGATACACGGAATACAAGCGTTGTCCCACACGCTTCATACACACTACCAACTTACAAGGTGGAGTTTAACAGTACAATCACAACCCCTCAACATCACTCATCGGTAGTTGTATAACCCACTAACGAGAGTACGGGACACATAACACAAGATCCACACACGGACTTTTAACCACCATTGTGATCTTACCAAGACCCACACACGGACTTTTAACCACCATTGTGATCTTACCTCTCTCGTTAGGATACTTGGATGGAGTTTTCGGTACAATCACAACCCCTCAACATCCAAGGCGACTTTACTTACGGTGCACCCAATCCTATAGCCGGCTAACTATATCCAATTCAAGTACTTTAAAACCAATACATCACTTGCCAATATACATCAAATACCATCATCAATTCATTGTTTTAAAGCATTAATCAAAACCATTAAACATCATGCATTACCATGCATCATTACCAAACTAATAACATGTCAAACCAAGGATCTCTTACCTTGAGCATCCTTCAACACATGGCTTTCAAAACCAGCATTAATCATGCTAAAACATGCTTTCAAAACAGTAATTAAACGTGCATTTCATAACCAATGCATCAAACCACAACATAGCACATCCGAGGGAGTTTTTCCGAAAACTTACTCTTGAGCTTAGCTAAGTTGTTTAGACTTAAACTAAGCTCCCAAAACCTTCAAATAATCGTTTCAAAGCTGGAAACCCAACTCCACTCACCAATTACGTTTCGCTTGCTTGCCGAAACGCCAATTAAGCTTCCAAATCAACTCCAAAGGTGTCCAAAGATATCTCCCCTGTTTTAAACACATCAAAGCAGAGGATTAATGCATCACCATGCATTGAAATCTTCAGCCAACACACCTAAACTCCCTGCTCTACCTAAAACCAACATTTCAGCTACCAAACACAACCAAAATCACCTCCAAACTCTTCCAAAACTTTACCCAGCCAAGATCCATCACTTCTAACCATTTCTAAACATCAATTAACATCCAAAATGAACCTAAACTCGTCCTTATACCTCCAGCTATAACAGAACACCAAAAACACCTCAAAAACCACCATTTTCATAAGCAAAAACTTAAGAAATACAACCTATTCGGGATTAGATTGATAAAACCTCATTTCAACATCATTAGACATCCAAAATACATTAAAGAATCATCTCAAAACAGAGCCCAATCAATCACAGCGAAATTCTTCAAGATTTCTTACAAAATCTTGAGTTTTAAGCCAAAATCATGTCTCAAACATTAAAACCATTTATAAAACTTAAATTAAGGATTGGCAACTTGGGAATTTCAGTAAAGAACTGATTATTTAGAGGAGAAGAACAATCTTACCTCTAAATGGTGATTTCTCCTTGATTTGGGCCAAATTCCTTGAAAATTCAATGAGGAAATCAAAAGGATTTGATGCAAGATTGATTAGGAACTAATGGATGATAGAAATCTCATCATTTGAAGTGAAGATCAATGCAAAATTTGCTGGAGAAAAGTGTTTGGATGATGAGATTTTGAGAGAAAAAGGAATGGGAGAAAATTAGGAAAAAGTAGTTATGAAAATCCAAAAAGTAGTTTCCCATCTTTATTTTTTTTAATTAAACATTAATTAAATCACCCAAATTAAGGAAAAATCTGGATAAATCATTTTTGAGTAAATTAGCTCCTTAAAGATTCAAAGTTTCAATCCTTACAAAACAGTCACCACTAAACTTTTCAAAAATCGCATTTTGGTCACTACACCGAAATGTAGTATTTCCAAACCTTATTTTGTAAAATTGATTTCACCACTCTCTTATATATATTAAAAGAGGATTTTTAGATATTTTCCTATATTTTTAAAGCATCCCGAACTAGGCTTTTCCCTAAAACCTCCTTTTATATTCGAACCGAAAATCAGACCGGTTCGGTTCAGACCCTAAACTTCCAAGCCAAGAATTGGGGTGTTACATCATCAATAGGATAACCAGTTTGTTCTTCTTCAATATCAATTTCACAATTTGGTTCACTATTGTAACGATCCTTATCCTGATTATGCTCATCTTCATCCTCATTATAAAGCGCCAACTCTGTAGTTTAAATTTTGGTATCTTCGTTATCAACCATATCGAAAAAATCTATAATTTAACAAAATTAAAGAAAAGACACATGATTATAATGGTACATGGCAAGGGAATTGAACTTAACTCAAAATTTTAAAAATATAATTACAGAAAGAAAATCAAACTTAAATCAACAATTTGAAGGATCGAGTAGATCGTACAGGTATGGTATTTTTTTGTACCGGTACACTATGCTTGAATAAAATTTCAGTAACATCTTCTAGTATCGATACACAACCAGCACCGATACGCATAAACCCGCGTACCGGTACACTAAAACCACCGTACCGATACGGATGATGAACTGTGATTTGGGGATTTCAAATCGGACATAGGATTTAGGGTTCTAACAAACAAATTAGGATACTTGTAAAGTAATTGGGGTTCTAATATGAGAATTAGAATACTCAATTTGGGAATTAGAGTTCTAAAGTGGCATAATTTCAAATATATATTTAGGGATCGAATGTGGAATTGAGGATAAATTACCTAATTGCAACGAAGGAGGGGAACGTCGATAGAGTTCAACGGCGGCCACGAACAGGAGACGGCAAGACGATGAGGATGTGACCGGCAGCGACGGCATTGTGGTAAACGACCAAAACTAGGGTTTTGGGGATAGAAATTTTGATTTAATAATTTTTAAAATAATATGAAAAAAAAAAGAAATTTAATAAAATTACCTTTTGATTTTTTTAAAAAATTAAATTATATGATAAGTCCTTTTGATTTTAAATTTTTATAAATTAAATTAATGATGCTCATTAGTGCTCGTCGTTAGTGGTGCTCATCAGTACTCGACGAGCGTAGTAAGATCTTCCCTATTTTTTGTATAGGCCAGTTGAACGCGGAAAAATTAGTCGCTTGACTCGTTTTAGTGGTCACCTTAAAAAACAGAAAAATATAGGGAAAACTACACCGGTGGTCCCTAAACTATTACTGTTTTCCTATTTTGGTCCCTAAACTATGTTTTTCGGCAAAATCATTCCTTTTGTTACATAGTTCTCCTGTTTTGGTCCCCTGACGTTAAATAGCTAACGGTTTTGCTGACGTGTCATTTTTAAATATTTTTTAATCATTTCTCTCCCCTCTTAAAAAATGTCACGTCAGCAAAACCGTTAGCTATTTAACGCCGGGGACCAAAACAGGAAAACTATGTAACAGAAGGGACGATTTTGCCGAAAAATAATGTTTGGGGACCAAAATAGGAAAATGGTAATACTTTGGGGACCACCGGTGTAGTTTTCCCAAAAATATATCATGACTCATTAACCACGTGAACACTTTAAAATTAATATTTCCATACCAATTCTTCATTATTAGTACTGATACTTGATTATTTTATTATGACCCACTTTCAATTCTATTCATTTATCTAATATATTCACATATAGTGACAGAATACATCACTAATTATTGAGGATTTATTTAAAAGTTTAGGAACAACAATAAATTATATATATAGGAGAGTGATAAAGTTTAAATAATAAATAAGAATTGTTAATGCCACTTAATCACCCAGACATTTTAATATAAAATAAATATTTTACTAAAATAATTTTTTGAATATGTGCGATGTACTCTACTAAAACAATTAACTGCACTGGTGTTAAACTACTGTTTATTTGTCACCAGGGGTGAAGCCATAAATTTATTTAAGGGGTGTCATTTTTTTAACGATATTTAAGAAGGGTTAATTGTTTATAAAAGGCGTCGTTTTATTTATAAAAGGGTGTCATTTTATTCATAAAAAGAGTGTCATTTGTCTATATTTTTAATTTTTTATAAACAAATTATATAAAAAAATAAGTTTCTAAAAGATTTTGGGGTGTCATGAGACACCCCATTCAAAAGGGCGGCTCCGTCCATGTTTGTCACGGTTAATTATAATTATAAATTGATGCACCAAGCAAATAAGATTGAGCAAAAGTTATATTATTACAGTATATCTTTATAATTCGCGTCAATACTTTTTGTGTTTGAGATAAAACATGTATTGTGGGTAGTTCTACGGTAAGGCGGCTAATATGCGGCTAATATACGGTGTAACCGGATAGAAAGGTGACCGGTTAAAGATAACAAAATCGGTAAAAGTTACCGATTTTGTTGATCCGAATATCAATATATTCGGTAGCGCCTAATTTGTTGTTAATTTCGAGCTGATGGGGCCTCGGAAATTCCCACGATAACAAAACTGGTAAAATTACTTATTTTTTTTATCCGAATATCAATATATTCGGTAGCGCCTAATTTGTTGTTAATTTTGAGCTGATGGGGCCTCGGAAATTCCCACGATAACAAAACCGGTAAAATTACCTATTTTGTTGATCCGAATATCAATATATTCGGTAGCGTCTAATTTGTTGTTAATTTCGAAAGTATCCATATAATCTAACCGGTAAAATTAGACATAACCGGTTACATTATTAATTCATATAATCTAACCGGTAAATGTTTACCGGATATCTTGTTTGGTGTCGAAAGAATCGACACAATTCAAAAAAGTATCGAAACTTGGGGAATTGTATCGATTAAATATATCATAATGATATAACCGGTTAAAAGTATCTACTCTGCCTTTGTATTGCTTGCATTTACAGAAAACCTAAGAGATGAGAGTATTTGAAATCGACCCGAGTTTGGTTGCTGCGAAATACAAGGTAGGCGTTCTTGGAGTCGTGTTGTATCAGAATCGAAAGGAAAGGTTTTGGGTTTGGGGACTTTGAAGTAAAAGGTATGTTGTTGAAACCCTAGTTTTTTGGTAATGTAGTATTGGGTAGTTGGGGATAATGTTTTGGGTTTAGTGATGTTGAAGTAAAATCGGAATTCGGATCGATTTATAGGTCGAAATTGTGTAATTATATTTAGGAAATAAATATCGGTAAAAATTAATAATGTCGGTAGAAATTAAATATCGATACTTTTTTCAGAGAACTGAAGCGAGATGGGTGCTAAGGATCATGAAGATGTTGTTGAAGAATAGACTGAAATGGTTGAAAGGGAGCCGGAGAGTATCGAAAGTGAGGAAAATCCAAAGCAACCAAAAGGTGGATATATGTACTTCTAGTAAGTAGCAATTGTCAAATAATTGTTCTGTAAATTGTAATTGGATGAAAGTATTTAAGAACATTTAAACTTTCCTATCATGACAGTATGAAAGAATGTTAGAGGATGAAGGATTGTGGTACTTACACTGTCGATTTGGTATGTAAATTGAATTTATAGTGAATATATTGAAGGTTTAATATTTTGATTGTTGATGGTTTATGCATAATTTTCAGGTGAAAGACATTGTGGTGAATAAATGGAACACGATGAGTGAAACTGAGAAGCAACCATTCAACATGTTGTCCACAAATGATAGAGAAAAATATTCGGCCAAGAAGAAAGCAGAAGGAAGAATTGTGAAGAAGGTATTCATTATACTTGTAAATATGTTGATAAATGATATATAAAAACTCTGACATTATATGTATATTATTTATATAGGAAGTGTCGACTAGGTGTAGCATAAAACGAGTGCACCACATAATAGAGGAGTTGAAAGCGAAGGATAAAGCAAATGTGTTGGAAGAAATGGGGTTTGGATCTCTTATTGGGATGAAGGGCCGACCAATTCGGAGGGAATTGTGTCGCTTGTTGATGGGAGATTTTGATTTGCACAAGTGTGATGTTCGATACGGCAAATATTCATTTCATTTTAGTGTCCGATTTGTTGAAGTCGTATTGGGGCTACAAAATAAAGGGCAGAGTGTGGATGAAGTTATTAAGAGGGAGGATTGGAAAATACTTGTGAAGAAGTATGGCCTAACGTCGAAGGTGTCATTTGCTACACTTGAGGACGATATAAAAAGCGGCAAGTATGAGGGGGATGATCTGAAGGCTCGGGTACTATTGTACATTGTCGGAGTATTCATTTGTCCAACGGGTGATACATCCCCGAGCAAGGAAAGTATGAAGTTGATTTGCGACTCCGGGTTGAAAGGTGAATTAAATTGGGCGTCATATGTCAGTGACAAATTAATTGATGCAATCAAGAGTTTTCAAAAGGCCAAAACCCCCACATACCTCAAAGGATGCATAGCTGTCTTAGAGGTAAATGAGTTGAATCTTGGTGTTGGTTTAGAAAACTTTGTAAATAGTTATTATAGAAAATGATAAAGTTTATTATAAATGCAGGTTACATTGTTTGATTTTTGGTCAGATTCTTCAAGTGTGCCGACATTCTAAAAAATCGGAGTGGCACGCATCACTGCATGGGGCAAGGAAGAGTTGCTCGAGTTATGACAAAGTTAAAGTTGGAATTACCGAAAAATAAAGTAAGGGTAATTTAAGTATTTATAGATTAGTAAGGACTTAAAAAAGAAAGATGCTCTAATAATGTAGTTTATTTGTGAAGGTTGGCGAGGAGGAAGAGGAGAAGGTAGAAGATAAGGTGAAACAGAATGAAGGGGGAAGTAAATATGACATATTGATGGCTGAGTTGGCGGAGGTTAAAAAAGCCGTTTCTGATTGTTTGCAAAGACAATCCAGAATCGAACAGGTGATTGAGAGCTTAAAGGGGGATCTAGGGGAAAAGGTTGATGGTGTTGTGAAAGAAGTGGTGGAATTGAGGGTGAGTTGAAGGGGGTGATTGGAATGGTAGAAAAAAAATGGATGAGGGGATAAATTTAAGTTCTGAAATAAACAAAAAGAGGAGTCATGTTGAGGAAAAATATGATGAACTTAGAAAAAATGATGAAGAAAATTTAGAAGAATTGAGTAAGAGGGAGGAAAATATAAGAGAAGTCCACCATGAAGATACGAGGACAGCGGATCATGCAATAGATGTAGATCTCGATTCAGGGTGTCCTGCACCAAAGAAGAAGAAGAATAAAAAGGTAAAATGAATAATACAAATGACATCCATTTTGATTATTGTGTTGTGGCTAATATCTATTGATATATCGTAGGCTGCAAAGGTCAAAATACCAAGTGGAATTGATTCGATGGAGGGTGCGATGTGTGATTATGTATGGAATAGTGGATTGTTAGAAGATACGTAAGTAATATATATTGCTTTGCGAGTGATATTTAAATAATTTTGGGAAAAAATTAATACAAAAAATTGCTTGTATAGAGATGTTATCCTAGATTACGGGGTCGAACACGGCACAGTAGGCGACCTTTGCTCGTTAAAACCTGAAGAATGGCTTTACAGTCCGATTATTGATTTGAAAGGCTGGTTGTTGGGTTACGACTCGATGAAGAATAGTTCAGGGAACCGAAGATTTGTTATTTACCATCCGCTTTTGTGGTAAGTTACATTTTTACACATTTTCGTGTCAAATTTGTTCATGGCTGGTCAATTAATAGAGATTGTTTTTTAAAATGCAGAACGGGTTGATAATGGACGGTCAAAATGTGCCGAATCTTATAAGCTTCTTTTCTAATACATTGATCGACCATAATAAATCCACCGATTGTGACACGGTAAGATATGTTTGCGTAAATGTTGTTCAGTATTTAAATAATAACAATAAATGTTCTAATATCTTGTGTGACATTTATTGTAGATCTTCTTGCCAATAAACGATGAGAATAATCATTGGTGTCTCTTGGTGTTGGATATGGTTGATCGTGTAGCATCATTTCATGATAGTCTACATAACTCTTTCCGGCACAGGACTAGAGTGGAACAAAGCAAGAAAACAGTATGTGTCGATACATTTTGTAATTTATAATGCATAATTTCTTCGTAATCTAATTTAATAATTTTTTTGACGCAACTGGAATGTTTACATAAATTTAATAAGGACGAGTCCTTTGCTGCCCAATTTGGGAAATTTAAGGTCCCACCGAAGGATTTAGAATTCGTGGTCCGTAAGACGAAGGTGCAAACGAACGAGTATGAAATTTGAGTATTTAAAAAGTCAAAAATTTATTGTGCTTATCTAACTATTTGACATTTTGCGGCATTATAACAGATATGATTGCGGAATGTATGTGGTCATGTGGATGGAAGCTATTTTTGATGGGAGGTCACCGGATGATTTGGTAAGTGGTCCGAAAAGGACTTTTTGAAGAAAAAAAATTGGCACTGACATTGATTCCTAATTTGAATGTAGGTTGTTGGGGAATATGATCGTCCGAGAGTTTTAAACGATCTCATAAATCACGAATGTAATAAAAGGAGAGCTAAGTTCACAACTGCTTGCCTGTAACGTATGAAAAAATAATTCCTTCTGAAAGCAAATATATGTACATTATGTTACCATAATTTTTCCCACTATGTAATTGTTTATCATAGTTACTTTGTTGTAGATTATGTAATTGGAATAATAGCTTCTTTGAAAAAATGTAACACTAATTATGGAGACTTTAATAACGCTATAAAAATCAATTTAAACAAAACATAGATACTTTTGAAATTAATGTTTGCCATAGTTTACTGCAATTATTGATTCTTTCTAAAATAGAAGGAATTACATAGCTTACTGGAATCAAAGTTTCGATTCTTTTGTGCCGCTATGAGAACAAATATCGATACTTTTAAACGAAAAATATGGATCCGGATAAAAAAATCCCGAAAAAATCGATACTTTTTTTCCTTTATGATGAAATTATCGAAACTTTTTGAAACAGAAGGACTGACATAGCTTACTGGAATCAAAGTGTCGGTACTTTGCTTCCTCTAAGAGTAAAAATATCGATACTTTTAAAAGAAGTATAAGTATCCGGTTAAAAAAAGTTCCCGAAAAAATCGATACTTTGTTCCATATATGATAAATTTATCGATACTTTTTTGAAACAGAAGGATTGACATAGCTTACTGTAAAGAAAGTTTCGATCCTTTTTGACGCTATGATTGAAAGTATCGATAAAAGTAAACAAAATCAATGTTTCTGGTTGCGTCTTTACCGTTTTCATTACTGACTACATCAATGTTACCGGTAAACTTGTCAATGTTTTCGGTAGCGATCTGAATCTGAAATTTAGGCGGGATTTCTATTTAACCCAGCCCTAATCTTAAATCCTCCATTTCCAAATTTTATCGATTCTTTAGCAGAGATCTCTTCAACTCCAACGACGATTAGCACAGTTCAGAGAAATTGCACCGTTCAACCTGGGTATAAAATCAACACCGACGAGGACGATTACTAAGATCAGATTTACAGGTTAGTAAAAGAGACTGATTTTGCGTACTTTAGGGTTATGGTTTTGCACGATTTTGGAGTAACCGTTCCTCTTGTGCATATAACAGTTGTAATGGCACCCAAAAAAGTGGCACCCAAACGTAAGAGAGGTACTGCTTCCAAGATAAAGTCATCTTCTAAAGCAAGGTCTGATGCTCAAGTAAGTTCTTCTGAAGAAAATTTGTCTTTTGAAACGCAAAACTTTAGAAGCAAGGAAGAGAAAATGACATATGATAGCAATTTCAAAACAAGAAAGATTCGTCCAGAACGTGTTATTGACATGGACTTCTTCTTCAATGAGAAAAACAAATTTGGGTTTAAACAAACATTTACAGATTAGGGCTGGCTTGAACTACTTGGTGTAGAACCAAAATATTACCCCAATCTTGTTAGAGTTTTCTACAGTAATGCAAAATTAGACCTCCAGCCTAGTACGAGAAAAATATTAGGAATTACGACTTCTGTCATGGGTAAGGAGATATATATAGATGCGTCCTCTATTGCTACTGGTATAGGAGTGAAGAATATAGGAGATTCCGATGAACATGTTTTAGATCCTACCATTAAACGTGTGGATCGGAATAGTCCCATTAACCTTGGTGCGGAGGGCAGATTGTTCCACCTTCTTGTCACTTGGTTTCTTCGGCCTTCCGGTGGGAAATTTTCACAAATTCGAGATAGTGATTACTGGTGGTTGTCTAAATATGAATCAAAAACCGCTCCAAACATAGCAAAACTGATATATAAGACAATTCTAAATATAGTGAAGAAGGGTCCCTCCATTACAACCTCACTACCATATGGATGCATAATTAGCCATATATTGAGGAAGGAAGGAGTGCAATTCAATCTTGACTACCCTCTTCAACTATCCCGGAAGATCGACATGATTACCTTGACTAAAGCGGGATACGGTTTTATTGAAAATGTCGGTTGGATAAACAAATCTGTAATTGGAGCAGAACAAGGCAACGACCAAGTGGACAACGTTGAAGCAGAAGACCACGAGCGGATGCAAGAAGATGAGATCGAAGGGGTGATTACGATGAAGTCAGTGATGGCTTACATGGTTCATTTCCGCGAGCATATGGATGCTCGTTTTGGCGAGATTAATGACCAAATCGGCCAAATGCGAGCAGATATTTCGTCACTTCGTGCCGACTTCTCCAACTTCCGTAATCAATGCCTTCAAAGCAAATACAAACCTATAGGTAAAATAACCCTTTAAATTTACTATTGACATTCGGTTAATTGACTATTGACATGCTTATAACAGAAGTGGAGAATCCATTGGTGCCTGAAGAGGAGAATACAGAAGAGGAGAATCCAGTGGTGCCTGAAGAGGAGATTGATGAAGAGGTAGACAGTTCAGATGATGATGAGAGTGAAGACCCCAACAGATATATGATTTCTCTAACACAGAACAAAAAAACTTGTCATTTTTTATGTCAACGGAGTCCTTGCATATTATACCAAACAAACTCCCAGAGGTAATTAAATGTCTTCAAATTTGTTTACGGCTCTGTTAAGCTATAAAGAAAACAATTATGTTGAATTTATTTTCATGTTGTAGATGTTATAATGAGGCCAGGTGTAGAAGAATTTATGCAATTTTGTTTAGAGAACTTTGTTGTTAGAATATGGTCATCGAAGTTGAGGTACGCACCGTTATGATTAAAATTGTTAACATTTAACGATGAGCTCTTAACGAATTTGATGTTTATCGTGGTAATTGTTCACGATTGCAGGCATAACATTGAGCTTGCTCTTAACAAACTACTTGTACAATATGAACAATATATATTCATCTGGGTAAGATGCTTCTTATTTGCGTTTGGTAATTGAATTTGTTATGATTCTTACAAATTGGTGTTTCACAATTTACTATAAACAGGATCAAGCAAAGTGCATACAGGAAGAGGAATTCACCTTCTGCAAAGATTTGAATGACGTTTGGAATGAGTTTCCTCAATTCAACCCGGACAATACACTGTTGGTGGATGATTCTACCGAGAAAATGAAATATAATCCAGTGAGTTATATTTTTTCCATGCAATTTATTTTTAAGGTAATATGTTATTATTTTGTTAATTTATGTTTTCTTTATAGCAATACAACTACATGTGTCCGCATCCCTATAACCATTCATCTTGCAACGACAATGCGTTAGGTATGACAGTTACATATGTGACTTATTCCATTGGTTTATTAATATATTGAACAGTTTGACAGTCTGCTAATTTGGCTTATTTTTATATATCCACAGAAAAGGGCGGAAGCATCCGAGAATATTTCGAAAAGTTGGCGAAGGAGCAGAGTACTGTTCGCGAATTTGTTAAAAATAACCCTTTAAACATTTGAATTTTATTTCATTTCTATATGTAACAATCTTGAATTATATATTGTTGTATGTCGGATACATACCATATAGTCACAATGTCTGTTGATCGGTACTTGTTGTATTCCAAATGTCCTCGTTGCCCTGAGACATAAAGGAGTGATTGATATTATAATTAACCATAAACAATTGAAGACATAATTGTAGAATAGATATAGTAACTCACATTATAATCCTCATCTACGCGGCCGTAGGACCATTCCGTATCGTTATCAAAAAAGTCAGACGAGGTAGGTTGTGTAAAAGAATCCAGACCCAACTTTAATTTAGGACACGTTAATTTGTTATTTCCCTCAATCTTACAGAAAGAGCATTGCCTACTTTTTTTCTGGACCATCTTCTTCTGGACTACTTTTCGCTTTCCTTGTCTTCGTTTAGGGTCGCCAACGTGAACCCCATTATCAACATTTTGTCGTTTACTTGAATCTTTCAAACCGAACGAGTGTTCAAATTCGGCAGTTAGTCTTTTCATCTCATCTCTTGCGGTTATGAAAGATGCATATGTCTTTGATGCAATGTAGCAAAAACGACTTGACGTTGCACGTAGGGCAGCGAACCGTGCCATTTGCATAACTTCAGGTGCTACATTGAAGTCAAGGAAACTTGGTGCAGCAGCCTTCGCATCCTTAGTCCATCGACTTAGAATCAAAGACTTTGGAATGCATGTGTAATCCAAGTGCTTCAGAACATGCAGTTGATGGCAACATGGAATTCCTACAGTCTCAAATTTCATACACGAGCATGTGACGCTTTCCGAGACAACATCAAAAGATACGTCAAATCTCATGTTCTTTTCCTTGTACTTTGACAGAACAAAATGTTGACATTCATCAGATAAGGACTGAATTTGTTCGTCAATCCGGTACAAGGTCTCCTCTTGCAGTTCGTCTTGGAAGAGACCAAATGATGCTCGCGTATAAATTTCACCAGCATGGCTTTCTAGGTCTGTCAGTTTAGTGATCTGGAAGGGCGTTGTCTGCGAACTTAATTAATCTGCTTGCAACTCGTTGATACGCATTTTACCAATAGATTGTTCAATTGTACGAACAACTTCTACATATGTCTTCTTCTTTATCAGGGCACGTCCGAGTGCAGCATTCAAGGACTCGCTTCTTTGTGTGGATCGCAAATTCGCAAAGAAATGACCCGTTTGATATGCTTGAGCCCATAAGTTCTGAGTATTTCCCTTCTCAATCACCCATGAATGCTTTTCGACATTGAATTCAGAAATCATTGCAGACCATTCACTATCAAATTCGCTTCTTGTCCACCACGAACTCATACATCTATTAAATGTTGTGCTAAATTTGCTGTCACCAATGTTAGCTTGTACATTGCCACGAATATAATCTGTGCTTAGCATAAGGGAAAACACATTTGATAACCCTCTGCATTGCCCTATCCCTATCTGTCACAACTGAAAGAGGCGATTTATTCATCATGGCTTGTAGAAAATTTCGCAGCACCCACTCGAACGATTGAGTCGTTTCGTCAGCTATGATCACAGTAGCAAATACTATTGTGCTATGGTGATGATTGACACCGACAATAGGCATAATTGGTCGTGCATAGTAATTACCTTTGTAAGTTGTGTCGAACGCAATAACATCACCGAAGCAAGTGTAATCTGATCTCGATGTTGAATCAGACCAAATAAGATGCTGCAATGCCCCTGATTCATCTGTGGAGTATGTCATAGAAAACCCCGGATCATCTTCTTTCTTGTAATCAAAGTAAGCAATGAGTGCATTCACATCCCCATTGACAAGCTCCTAAGCTTTACCTCTATCAAGTGCATTGTACAAGTCTTTACTAGTAAATCCAACATTATGAAAACCCTCTGCCTGATTCATGAAATAATTCATTACCTTTGATGTCCCAACACCAACATCTTTCAACGCTGTTGCCTCAGCCACATCAGCCTCACTAATAGCTTTATTTGAACACATAAATGGTGTCATAAGAGATGTGCAGAAGGCATGATTATGTTCGTCGAAAGACTTACTTACAACCCACTGATCTTTTGTTTTTGTTGCTGTGACAACGATTTTGGCCTTGCATCATGTTCGTGTGACTGGCGTATGACCACGTTGACAATTAACAGTTTCGAATTTGGATGACCGAAACCCTTCTTTTGAACAACAAAATTCTTGTGTCTTCACATTCCCTTCGCCATCCAGCCGTGTTGTTCCTCGACGTGTACTAAAACCATGTTTCATTGCGTATTCCTTGTAAAAATTCCAAGCTTCCTCACGTGAAGAAAATACTTGACCTACCAACCGTTCCGAATCATCAACGGTCAACTTTTCATCTTGCAAATTCCCGCTACCATTAACATCGTTGGATGGAATATCTTCCATTTTCGTAAACACGATCAGTTGAAGTGGTCCAAACTTTGCCTGGACAGGAGTTGTGTGTTGCTTTCATTTTCAGGTACTAAATTCGGTAGGTGGTGGTGGTTGATGGTGGTTGAAAGCAGTAACAGCATTTATTTTTTCCTTCCTACAAAGTTAGTTGTGCAATAAATTGTAGTATATTATCGATACTTTATGCCCAATGTTATAAAAATATCGGTACTTTCAGAAAAA
The DNA here is from genome assembly GCA_030270665.1 of Hibiscus trionum. NCBI lineage: Eukaryota > Viridiplantae > Streptophyta > Magnoliopsida > Malvales > Malvaceae > Hibiscus > Hibiscus trionum. Next base: position 72,485,792 of record BSYR01000003.1, on the reverse strand, counting down.
AAGGATTATCATAGCTTACTGGAAATAAAGTTTCGATACATTTTTTCCCCTTTCTGAAAAAGTTTCAATCCTGTTGTAAAATTTCATGATACGTTAGCAAATCTGCTCGAAAATATCGATTCTTTCTGTCCGTTACGATAAAAAATATCGATATTTTCTGAAACAAAGGATTATCATAGCTTACTGGAAATAAAGTTTCGATGCATTTTTCTCCTTTCTAAAAAAGTTTCGATCCTGTTGTAAAATTTCATGATACGTTAGCAAATCTGCTCAAAAATATCGATACTTTCTGTCCGTTACGATAAAAAAATATCGATATTTTCTAAAACAAAGGATTCTCATTGCTTACTGGAATTAAAGTTTCGATACATTTTTCCCCTTTCCTGAAAAAGTTTCGATCCTATTGTAAAAACCCATGATATGTTAGCAAATCTGCTCGAAAATATCGATACTTTCTGTTCGTTATGATAAAAAATATCGATATTTTCTTAAACAAATGATTCTCATTGCTTACTGGAATTAAAGTTTCGATACATTTTCCCCCTTTCTGAAAAAGTTTTGATCCTATTGTAAAAATCCATGATACGTTAGCAAATCTGCTCGAAAATATCGAAACTTTCTATCTCTGTGAAGAAAGTGATCGATACTTTTGAAAGAAAATTAATGTTTCCGGTACGAATTTCGCTCAAAAATTTCGATACTTTTAAAAAATATCGATAATAAACAAAATCTAAAGGATTCCCATAGCTTACTGGAAACAAAATTATCGATAAATTTTCCCAGGTTTGAATGTATTTATCGATACGTTTGCAAAAACATTAATGTTTCCGGTAATATTTTACTGTTTTCATTATTCATTACATCAATGTATCCGGTTTATTGTTATCGTTTTCATTATTCACTACATCAACTTTGCATTGCAGTGTTATGTCTTTTCACTTGTATCACATGCACCGTTTACTGCTCATCTTGTATAAAGCTGAAACCCTTAATCCTCGGAACGAATCTGATTCTTCCTTTTTAGTTTCGTGTCTTTTCACTTGTATCACATGCACCGTTCATGACCTTCATTTATTGGGTAGTTCTCCTAGTTCTCCTCATTTATTTCTATAACCCCGGAAACGAGGAGACGAACGAATCTGATTCTGCCTTTTCAGTTTCGTGTCTTTTCAATGTATCACATGCACCGTTCTGTTCATGTACCTTCTCCTCATTTATTTCTATAACCCCGGAAACGAGGAGAACGAACGAATCTCTGAATCTGCCTTTTCAGTTTCATGCATTATCACTTTCCCTCCCACTTTCCCTCCCAAACAGAAATTGCCTATAAATTAACAACTCCTTTATTTACTCTTCACAACATATTCAAATTAATCTACTCAACCCTTTCGTTTACTTCCATAATCAGTTCTCTTTCACCATCTTCTATTATACAATGAGTTCCAGCAGAAGTTCGGGTAAAAATCCTCAGCCTTTGGCAAAGAGGAAGATTGATTACGAGACATCATCAAACAGCGATGATGATTTCTATCTTGATTCTGATTCTGATAATGAGGAACAACTAAGCCATGAGTCAATGAAAACCAGCAAATGGTTCAACAAGTTCTTCCAATCCTTCGATCGAATGAACTCTATCAACGACCATTCTACTCAATGGCTGTGTCCAGCATGCCATGGAGGTCCTGGTGCCTTTCACAAGTTTCGTGGCCTTCAGTCCCTAGTCACACATGCAAAAACCAAAGGAGGACCAAAGCTGAAAATTCATCGCCTCCTTGGTCAGCTGTTGGAGGAGGAATTGCGTAGAAGGGGTACTTCGGCTACTTCTCAAGGTCAAGCTATTGGCCAATGGAGTGGTTTGAGAGATGATGCTGCTATTGTCTCCCCCCCCCCCCCCGCCTTTAAGCAACCAGGAAGCTGATCACCAAATACTCTGGCCACCCATGGTGATGATACTGAACACAAGGGATCATAAAGATGGAGATGGGAAGGTAGTTATATAACTTCTGAATTATGTTTTCATCAATATTATAATACTTACTTAACTTCTTATTTCTTTAATTTTCTGCTTCAGTGGATTGGTATGGGAAACCAAGAACTTCTCGACTATTTCAGTTCCTATGATATTGTTGCCAAGGCTCGCCATTCATACGGTCTAGAAGGCCATCGTGGGATGGGCCTTCTGATTTTTGAGAGCACGGCAAGAGGTTATCTAGATGCTCAGCGTCTGCATACCCAGTTTGCTGCCCAAGATTTCGATATAGATGCTTGGCAACGTTGTCAGGGATTAATGTATGGTCCATCCAGCCAGCGCCAACTATATGGTTATATGGCTGAAAAAGAAGACATACACATCTTCAACCGCCATCTCCAAGGTTTTCTCTATCATTTTCTTCTATTATTAATAACAAGATACACTTCTGCTCATACTTATGCAAACAAATTTTGTTCATTAGGCAACCAAAAGGTCAAGTTTGAGATGCGACCATATGCACAGATGGTTGGACAGCAACCTGGAGCTGGAACAAGTGCCATGGGTGGCAGGAGGACTTGAAGGGAGGAGGCTTGAAGGGAGGAGGCTCATTGTTTTACTTTCATTTTTTTTATTTACTTTAGTAATTTGTAATTGAAGCACCGGGACTTCATTTTTTTAATGATCATTTTTCTTCATCCTTATATATTATTAAACTTTTCATTGGGAACTCTTTTTTTCATAAATATAATTGATATAAACGATTTAATAAAAGTATTCATACTTTTTCGAAACATATAAGGAAAGTATCCATATTTCTAATAAAAGTATCGAAACTTTTAATATAAGTATCCATATTTTTTATTTAAGTATCCATACTATCGAGCCACAATTGAACCAGTTCCAATGTTTTTATTAAAATATCGATATTATTGTTTAAAGTATCGATTCTTATTGGCTACCTATTACGTTACCCTAGTACCGGTTTGTTTAAATGTTTAATATTAATGTAAACGATCAAATAATAACAATTTAGGCGCTACCGAATAGGTTGATATGAGTATCAACAAAATTGGTAATTTTACCGGTTTTGTTATCGTGGGAATTTCCAAGGCCCCATCAGCTCGAAATTAACAACAAATTAGGCGCTACCGAATATATTGATATCCGGATCAACAAAATAGGTAATTTTACCGGTTTTGTTATCGTGGGAATTTCCAAGGCCCCATCAGCTCGAAATTAACAACAAATTAGACACTACCGAATATATTGATATTCGGATAACAAAATAGGTAATTTTACTGGTTTTGTTATCGTGGGAATTCCCAAGGCCCCATCAGCTCGAAATTAACAACAAATTAGGCGCTACCGAATATATTGATATTCGGATCAACAAAATAGGTAATTTTACCGGTTTTGTTATCGTGGGAATTCCCAAGGCCCCATCAGCTCGAAATTAACAACAATTTAGGCGCTACCGAATATATTGATATTCGGATCAACAAAATAGGTCATTTTACCGATTTTGTTATGTTTGACCGATAACTTAAATTTGCCGGTTACCATTTTTTTTTCATTTTTTTTCATGTTTTTTACCGGATACATCATTTCATATCAACATATCCGGTAGCGCTTTGCCGGATATATTATTTATCTTATAATATTTCCGGTAACGCCGTTTCTTAGCCATATATTAGGCGGCCGCATACTAGAAAAGTCCATGTATTGTTGCATGTCACATTAATATAAAATTTATTTTTAAATAGTTTAAATATAAATAACAAACTTTATACTTTTTTTTTCACATTATATAATGCATGTATCGGATATCTTGATCATAAAAAATGAATTTATTAAAAATATTTTTATTTTATTTTATTTATTTAGATTAAAAAATTTAATTTTCTGGTATGTAAAATATTATTGGTAATTGAAAAGGAAACGAATATTATCTAATTGAAATCAAATTATATATATATATATATATGAATAAATCAAATTATTTATTGAAATCTCGTTCGAAGAAAATGCTGACAAAAATTTAAATATCACATATATAAATCTCATTATTTGGCGACATCTACTAAAATAAAAATATATTTGAGAAATTTACTAATTGATCAAGCGGTTAAGAATATTAATGTTGTCACATCTTATATTAATTTAAATTTCGACATTATTTTTAAAATATAATATTTTTATTTAATAAAAATGTTAGATTTAAAAATATGAAATTAAAATAGAGATATGTGTGCATGATGTCAATTTTGAAACCATAACTTTGATTTGGTCACGTATTGGATGGATTGGGTTGCACTTCCTAAGATAAGGACAACAATGTCAATAATTCAACATCTCCATTTAAAATTAAATTCAAAAAATACAGAATAAAACAAAAATATCGGAGCCGTTCTCCTACGGTCGAATGCTTTTTCATATTTGTGTGCACCCCAACTGAACAAGACTTTGAACATTAGATTTAGGATAAAAGTAATTTTTAGTCCTTGAATTTGACAGTTTTTTAGTATGATTTTTTACTTTATATCAATATTTGAATTTAAGTTTTTATTTATTATAGTTTGTTTGATAACATGATACATCGAGAATATGTCACATGACAAATTCCATGTCGTCAAAATAATTAGAATGAAAAAGTTGTCAAATTAATAAACTAATATGGAACAAAACAAAATACAAGGACTAGACTCGAAACGTTATCAAATTCAGGACTAAAAATTACTTTACCCCTTAAACATAATTAATCATCTAATTATTAATTGTCACATTAGAGCTAGTACCAATATTTATATCAATTTTTTTAATATTTGTCGTGTGATTACATGGTAATATTATTGGGATAACAAAATTTTTTCTTTTTCATTAGGATCATTCAATGAGCTCGATATTCATGTTATTTTGAATATATAGATAATGGTTCAAATACTTAATTAGATAATAAAGATCAATGTCAGATTAAAATAAAGTCAAATACAAGTATATTTTTGAAAAACAATTAAATACCAAATTAAATTTTAAAGTCAAATTTAAGTACCAAAATATAAATTTATCCTATTTTTAATTGTACTTAATGTAACTTTAAAAAATTCTAAATAAAAAAATATTACTTAACGTTCCGTTTTATTTCTATTTTGTACCCTACATATTTTTTTAGCAAAATGCTACTTAACGTTACGTTTTGTTTCTATTTTAGTACTCTGATATTAAAAAAATAAATTGATTAGAAGAGAGAAAAATACACGTGACAAGCTACCACATCATTTCTCTCTCCTGGTTAAGGATGACCAGATAACTCGAAACCGAACTGACTCGGTGTGGCCCAATCCGACCCGGTCGAGTTTTTAGTCTTGAATTTCGGGGGACGGATTATTTATAGTGTTGAGTCGGGGCGAGGCGAGTTCGAGTATATGCTAGAAATTCTTTGTCCCGCCCCGGTACATATATATATGTATATATATTTATTATATTTATAAAAATACTATTATATATAAACACTTTTATGGTTTGTTAAGCTATTTTTTTGTTTGTGCTTATCGTAAAAAAACTTTAGATGTTGTTCAAGTTTTAACATATCTGATTCTGACGGTCAATGGTTCAAGTTTATTTTTTAAATATGTAATTTTCCATGTGGGTAATTTAAAATTGGTTTTTATTTTATTTTTATATAGGTTTAAAGTTTTTTGAAACTAAATTTTGTGGTCATAATGGCGGATTGATCGGATCTAATTTTTATCGTCGTCAGAGATTATGATTTTTTTTTTCAATTTTTCGGGTTGGGTCGGTTTAAGAGTTGGTATATCGGGGCGGGGCCGGGTGGCCAAAAAACAAGCCCGCCTCACCTCGTGCCCATCCCTACTCCTAGTTAGCATGTCACGTCAAATAAAATCATTAAAAATTGCACATGACAGGCTGAGTACGAGAGATAAATGACGTGGCATCTTACCACATGTGATTTTCTATCTCCTATTCAGCCTTCCGCGTGTGATTTTTTCTCTACTAGTCAACATGCTGTTAATTTTTTAACGGTGAGATACCAAAGTAGAAACAAAACATAATATTAAGTTTGATTTTGTCAAAAAATAGTTGTGATAAAAACGAAAACATGGGTAAAAGTGAGGTACTAAACAAGCAGTTTACCCAAAATAATAATGCATCCATTTCCATCCTTTGCCATCCGGTTGCAAGACATGAACGATACATTCAGTCGCAGGAAATCAAACCTACTTTTCATTCAGAGTTCCCTATAAAACGCTGGACGAAAAAAAAATCACACTTGCATTATTAAATATTAATCTATTTCATTTTGGTCCATAGATTAAATCGAATTCTCTGCGGTTTCTACCTTTTTTCTTGAGGTGCGGGGAGCTAAGAGAAGCTCAATTATTGCCTGGAAATTCGAGCGGAAGAGGTAAAGCAAAGAGAAAATGTGGGGATTCGGGGGGAGATTCTATTGGGGAAGAAAGGAAAGGAGGAGAAATGGAGGAGGTATAGTTGTTGCTTTTGCTTGGATGTCTAGTCAAGAGAAGCACTTGAAGAACTATGTTCAGCTCTACGCTTCTTTGGGTTGGGATTCTCTCGTTTGTCATTCCGAGTTCTTAAACATGTATGTGTTTTTTTAAGCTGATTCTGGGTTTGGTTTACTTTTTTATGTAATCGTGTTTTTGTTGTTTGGTGTATGCTTTTGACTTGCAGTAGCGCTTGGTTTCCTGTTCTGTAATTTGGCTTCTTTTTTTTTATTGATGGAATTTTAATTATTGACCTTTTATTTAATGACTTGATCTTGAATTTCTGATTAAAAAGGAATGGTTATGCACTTATCCTAATCATATGGCATATGAAATTGAGGGATATTGGTTTGAATTGCTGCGTATTGTCATATGCCTTTGATTGATACTTTTGAACTGAAATTTGATGTTAAGTTGGAGGTGGATTTTGATGGTTTGGTGTCTGTGCAGGTTCTTCCCTGAGAAGGCTGCTGCTTTAGCACTTGATCTTCTTAAAGAACTTGTTCAGGTAATACTGAAAACAATATCAATTTTGATGTCCGGGCTCTTGAATCTTGCGCTCAAGTGTTTCAAGTGGTGTTAATTCTAGATTGGAGCATACCCTCTGATGGATAGAGGTGTATTCTATCAGAGTAATCCTATAGTGTGGAATTTTATGTTTTAGTACATTGAGTGGGTTATCTCTTTTTGATTTTATGCAGGAGCTGAAGATGAGGCCTTGCCCCGTGGTCTTTGCATCTTTTTCTGGTGGTCCTAAGGCCTGTATGTACAAGGTTCTTCAGGTATTCCTTTCAAAATTTTGAAAACCCCAATGTATTTTTACCTTATATGCTACAGACTTGTTTCCGTTTGCTTGTGATGATATAGCTTTATTTTTTTCTTGTTGCAGATGATCGAGGGATTGTGTGAAGTACAAGTAAATCCAGTATGTTGTCCCTCTATAAATATGCTAACTTTTTACAAACTTCTTAAGTCATACTATTGCAATCATTCTTTCCCTTCTTCGGTATTTCTAAATAGACTACTGGTGTTAATGGGGCTATTAAGGTATCAATACTGGATATAATTGCATTTGCTGAAACATTGGGTTCCCGATCACTATTGTTTATGAACATTATTATGGATAGTTAAGTTCTGCTTGTCTTTTAAATGTTCCTTTTACATCTGGTGAAGGATGATCTCCAACTGGTGAAGGAGTGTTTTGCGGGCCATATTTTTGATTCTAGTCCGGTGGATTTTACCAGTGATCTGGGTGCTCGTTTCGTTGTTCACCCAACAGTTCTCAAAATGTCCCATCCACCAAGAATAGCATCATGGATAGCAAATGGCATTTCTTCTGGTCTTGATGCTCTCTTCCTCAGCAGGTTTGAATCCCATCGTGCTGAGTATTGGCAGACTCTATATGCTTCAGTTGTAAGTGTACAATAAATTTTGTTATCAAGTTATTACTTCAAATATTTTTAATATTCTATTTGCTAATTAAAATCTTTTGCAGAGAATGGGGGCCCCTTATCTCATATTATGCTCTGAAAATGATGATCTTGCTCCTTATCAAATTATCTGCAATTTTGCTCGAAGAATACAACAACTTGGCGGTGATTTAAAACTTGTGAAGTTCAATGATTCTCCTCATGTAGGTCAGTTTCTAAACTTGTAAGAAGTTCCTGTAATTAGAACATGGTCACACCATATATAAAGTTTTAATCAGGGTTCAGTTAAACATATTTAAACTGAAGAGATTGGAAAGCACAGTGGCGTCTTACATCTTATGTGGGCACTCATTCATTCGTTCATCTTTAAGCATGTGTCACATGCTGTTGTCATCATCTTTTCTTGTTTTACCGAACATCATGAAACATTTGGTTTTTGGATGGCACAGATGCCGCTAGGTAGGGTCAAAGCCAGGAGTTGTGTCTGGGGGCCGAGATAAAACTATAAAATCTTGGAGGGCCAAAGCTAAAATTTTAGTATTAATTTTTGGGAGGGGACAAAAATGCAAAATTTCTATTAACCAAGGTAACAAAGCCCTTGCCTGTCCCCTGGCTTTGTCCCTGTTGGTAGTATTAGGATTTGCTGTCTTTCTTTACCAAAAATGCTCAAACTAGAAGCTTCAGAGGGATCACATGTTTATGCTATAAATTTAAAAGAAGCTTTTTCCGGTCCAGACCCATTTATTTGCATGATAGAAAAGATTGTACAATTATATTAAACATAGACCTAGATGATGCAGCAGTAGAGAAAAATTGACAGATGTAACAAAAATGAGCAAGACATAAACAATAGAGAATTCTAAAGCGTATATCGTATCGGGGCAATAGCATTGACTATTTCAACTTGTGCCATTTAATGGTCTTTACAGGTCATTACCGGCATTATCCAGTTGATTACAAGGCTGCTGTGACCGAGCTTCTTGGTAAGGCAGCTGCCTTGTATTCCCGAAATATTCAACAATTTGAGGGTGAACGAATTGAACCAGCTGCAGGGGCACAGGATGAAATCTCTGAGTCGATCTCCAATATCAGCAGAATAGCCTTAAGCCCAAACAAGAGCTTCCGGGGAACTCTGGTGCAAAGTGATAATTTCCTCTTGCCTAGTTCAATAGAATATTATGAAGGTAGAGATTTCGGGTCTGTGCAAGACCAACACAAGGAAGGTTTGATCCCTTTGCCTCACCCACCAAGCATTAATCTCCACGGGGTTCTTGGTCAAATGCTTTTCGATGCGTGTGTTCCGAAGAACGTTGAAGGTTGGGATCTAAAGTCATCTGATTCCTCAAGCAGACACAAATATACCTCTCAGCGGAATTCCCATTTCAATCCAATCAAATGCATTCGAAGATCCCGGCTATAATCAATCATATTTTGTTGACTACTTTTGGCAGAGGCTTGTTCAATGGAAGAAGGAATGCTTTGCAAGGTGGGGGACACAAACTCCTAAAAGGATAGAAAGGGGGCAATGTGTGATTTCTGATTTTTTTCTTCTGTTTTGTAGAACAATAAATGGTTAATGCCACGTTTGGAGCTGTTAGACCTCTGTTCTAACATAAATTGTATAGCGAATTTAATAGAAAAGCTGACTTTCACTCATGTATAATTTGTGTGAATCATAGCCATCTAAATGAGAAAACAAATTAAGGCATCAGATTCTAGCACAGATGATTGAACCAGTGAAACCCAAGTTTCCTGTTTCATATGATAACGAAACTTGTCTCTTTAGTGTTATATTTTGAAGAGATCGCTTTCCTTTACAGTGATGATTCTTGTTTAGAAGTTATAACTGGAGGAGAGAAGTTGGCTTCTCTTTGCCATTAAAGCAAAGCTTTTATGCTCTTATTTTTGGTTCTCTTTTATGCTACTTTTTCTGTTTTCGCTGTACAGAAACAGTTGTATTTAACCCCTTTCATAACGGAAGGAGTTGTTGTTGCGTCCGACTTTGAAATTTGCTCGGAATACCACTGGTTGATCACCCCCAAAACAATCGTCAAGACTGTCTTCTTCGATCCGCCATTGTTTTTATTCTCACACCAGACGTCGTGCTTGGAAGTTCGTTGTGTCGGTCTCTCTAAATGTTACTTGGAGTATGATTATAAAACTCTTGCTAAGCAGTTAGCAACTGTTGGGAATCCTCCATCATGAAATAGGTCCGTACCTTGAGAAATGGTTGTAAAAGAGGAATGCATCTGGATTTAGGGACGGACCATTGCTGCTGTTATTGATGATTTATGCATGTTTCACTGCTAAAAGAAAATGACTGGTTTGTTAGTTTAGAATGAACAACACTCGAAATACTTATGTAATTCAGGTTTCATATGTCATTCATCACGTATATTTGGCTAGAAAAGCAGGACTCAGCGGTGGATGGAAAGGGTTCGCAGTCGCTCACGAGTTGATCGATGATGATGAGGATGCAGTAGTTTTTCAGTTAGTTCTGCGCACAGCATTTAAGTGGTGAACTCTTTGTCTTTAAAATATGGTCTATGTTTACTGCAGACTATGCTTTTCTGTTGTCTGTGTGGATGAACTGCTCTTGGGAATTATTGTACTGATGTAAATTGTATGTTTGTTATGCATCCATGTTTTCAACGAGTCATTCTCACTTTTTCTTCGTTATTTCTATGTTTAGATTATAGGGGTGAAGGGTTCCGAACAGTGGAGCAGAATTTTGGATTAATACTGCTAAAGTTAGATGCATCATTAACATTTCATCATCTATTAAGCTTTATTAATGCTATGTTAGGTAATGACCACCATCAGACTAAAGTGTGTGCAGTAGAATCTTGATATCGAATGACTTGAAGAACGTGGAATTTGATGCACAAGTCCGAAATATGTAGATTTACTTAACCCCAAGACCTGCACTAGATTGTTCCAAGTCCTGAATCCTGATAATTAAGCAGAGCTAATAGCTTTCCTCGTTTTCCATATCCTGTTGTAATAGTTAGTTACCTATGGTTTCTTTTGCTACCATTTACTAACGGGATGCTATTGCTTGGGATATGCACTCCACAAAGGCCTCGGGGCCTGATGGAACCCAAAACTTCCGGGCATTGTTGGGGATCAACAAATTCAATTATATATATATATATATATATATATATATATATATATATATATATATATATATATATATAGGGTTAGGATCAACTTACACTGTGTAAAACTCAATTACTTTTACACAGTTTTTGGACCGTCAGATGATGGTAATTAATGGCTCAGATTATTTCCTTATCTTTTTTTCCCAAGTGATAATCTTCACATTTTTTACTGTTAATCTCATCCATCCATTTCTCTTATCCAATGGTCCTAGATTAGTGAAACTAAATGAGTTTTACACTAATCCATAGCCATTGGATGAGTGAAATGAATGGATGAGATTAAAAGTAGGATATGGAAAGATTATCACTTGGAAAAAAAAATGAGTTAATCTCATCCATTCATTTAACCAATCTAATGGCCATAAATTAGTGTAAAACTAAATGAGTTTTACATAGTGTAACTTGATCCTAACCCATATATATATATATAAAGAGGGGCATTATTATAAATATCCCTAAAAAATTTAAGGGAAAATTACACAATTAGTCTCGAGTTGGATATTTTCCACCCTAAACCCGAACCGACCCGACTTTACTTTTAATAAAAATCTGACCCGAACCCAATTTTTTCATTAAAAAATCTAACCCAATCAGGCTAGGTCGAGTCGGAACCCGACTGAGTCGGGTAAAATGCCCATCTCTATTATGAACACACTTTAAAAATTTTATTTTTCTATTACTTATTATTAAAGGCTCAATTAGGGGTCTAATTTTTTTTTCAATATTTGTTATTAGGGGCATTCTCTTAAAATTAAATGGATGAGTCTACTACACTCGACGAACACCGATGAATACTACTATCGCTGAACACCATTAAATTGATCAATAAAGATTAAAAATCTCAAGAACTCAACATATAATTATAAATTATTTAAAATAAAATTTCAATTAAATTATTTTCCATATATATATATATATATTTATATACTCCCTCTGTCCCACTAAAACTGTCACATGTTGACAATTTTTGGATCAAATTTTTTAATTTTGACCTTTTATAATTTAAAATTTATTATTGATAAAATATAAAAAAATATATTTTAAAAACCTTGAATCAAGTAGTTTTTAAATAATTTTTATAAATTTTAATTAATTAAAATTTTTAAATAAATTATAGTCAAAGTTGAAAAAATTTGACCAGAAAAATGTCAACATGTGACAGTTTTAGTGGGACGGAGGGAGTATTATATTTTAATTTTTTAAATAATTGGATTAAATACCAACCTTAGAAAATTTAAAAAATAAAAACTCGAAACTCGAAACCTTAAACTATAAACCCTAAACCCTAAATTGTAAACCATAAACCCTAAGTTATAAAGCTTATAATATAAACCATAAAATTTAAATCATAAACCCAAAATCTAAAACCCAAAACCCAAAATCATAAACTATAAACCCTAAAGCTTGAACCATGTACCCTAAACCCAATGTTTGAATTTAGGGTTTTGGGTTTAGGATTTAGGGTTTAAGGTGTTTGGTTTAGGGTTTTTATTTTTTAAATTAAAAAAGGTTGGTATTTGATCTAATTAATTTTTAAAAAAAGATTAAAAATTATATATATATATATATATATATACGGAAAATAATTTAATTAAAATTTTATTTAAAATAAAATTTATAATTGTATGTTCAGTCCTTAAGATTTTTAATCTTTATTAATCAATTTAATAGTGTTCAACAGTGTTCAGCGTCAGTGGCGTTCAACAATATTCGTCGAACATTGTATAACTTTCCAAATTCAATTTTATTTTCTAATACTTGTTATTAAGGGTCCAATTTTTTCAATACTTGTTATTAGGATTCAATTTCTTTTCTAATATTTGTTTTTATGTGCATACTCTTAAAATACAATTTTTTCAACATTTGTTATTATGGACACACTCTTAATTATTTTCCATACTTGTTATTAGGGACGTGGGTTTAGATAACGGTTTACAACCACAATAGTGGTTGTTATATAGTGGTAGCGTTATCGTCCAAAACCCCGATATCCGCAACCGTTATGCCCACAATAACATATGTTATTAAAAAAATTCACAATTGTGATACTCGTAGTGACCACAATAGCATCTGTTATGTTCTCAATCACGGTAAACACAACGAAACTGAAAACAGGACCACAATCGTAATTTAATTCCCTCATTAGGGCTCAATATTTTAATTCTCTAGTGCCACCAAAATCTCAAAAGCGTGCACACTCTACACAATTACAACCAAGGCATGGCTAATAGGTTTCGTAAGAGGCCTTCCAAATCATCTTCTCATGTCGATTAAGAACACATGGAGCCACGAGATATGGCATCAGAAGGTAGTGTCAGAAATATGGTCCTTTGCTTGGTGAATGAAATTTGTTCATGCATCATATAATTTCATGTATTGAACTTCTTCATTGCAACTATACTCTCTAATTAGCTTTGGTTGGTAAGTCGTTTAGCAATAAATAGACATGCTATGTTCATTGTTCTCATGCGTTTATGCCGATACGTAGCCGTTGGATCTTGGCGTGTCCGGCAATAGATAAGCCGAGCACGGAAGAGGCATCAGTGTGTTGGTTGGGACCAACTTTGGAGTGGGGACGAGAAGATAAGGCACCGGCAGCTTGGCTGGAGGATGTTGAACTCTAATCAAATTTACTTGTGAACTCTCCTCTCTCTACTCCTTCCATTTTCTTCAAGAAGTCTATTCACAAGATTCATATAACAAGTATGAAATTGAAGTCTATTCACGTATCATTATTATCATCCCAGAAGATATATATGATAGAATATGCAGCGTCACCGCATTTATATCACAAGATTTCCCATTACCTTTTCGATGTGAGATTAATGATTACCTCTTTAGTGACACTAAGCAAGCCAATAGGCAAGATGAGAGGCTCCCCACACAAGCTGAAGTGATGCTTTGTAGAGGTTGGAAGGTGAAATCTTTGTTTTCTTCACATTCTTGGCTTTACTCGACTTCTCTTTAAGTCCCTGAAATATGTAGTTACGGCAATTGCTCCCCACGCCGCTATCCTAACACTGCTCCGATGGCATAGTCGCTGACATCGCACATGAGCTCGAATGGCTCATTCCAAATTGGTGCCACAACTATGGTGGCATTACTCAACTTCTCTTTAAGTCCCTGAAATGCTCTTAAACAAGCATCATCAAATGCGAAAGTAGCATTTTGTTCCAATAACAAGCATAAAGGTTTAGAAATTTTAGAAAAAATCTTTAATGAAGCTTCGGTAAAAACCTGCATGTCCTAAAAAACTTCTTATACCTTTTACACTCGTATGGGTGGAAATTACTTGGTTACCTCAACTTTTGCTTGATCAACCTCTAATCCTCTCTTGGTTACCCTATGCCTGAAAACAATGTCCTCATTCACCATGCAGTGACATTTTTCCCAATTTAAGACTAGGTTTGTCTCAATGCATCTCTTCAAAACTTGCTCCAAACTCTAAAGGCATCAGAATGTTGTCTGACATCAGTTATTGGTCTGGCATAAAAATGTTATCTGGCATCAAGATGTTGTCTGGCATCATCAACTATTGTTTATTTCTTCTCTACTTCTTTGGGAGCATCCGCTAGCATTAGCTTTTCAGTTTGGCAATCAATAGAGCCCGATATCCTCAACCGAATTACTTGCCAAGTGGTGGAGAAGTGATTTCTTTGGTGATGGTGGTGGAAGCAAAAAGATAGAAAAATATATACAACGATTTAGAGCGGTTCGACTTTCTAACCAAAGCCTACATCCACTACTGTAGAGCGTTGGGGTGTTCTCCATTTATGAGCACAAGTGCACACTCTGTCAAGTTATGGTATAAAAGATATCGTCTCCCACAGGGATTGGAATAGCTCCTATAAATGGTTTACTGCACAAAGATTTAGTAAATGCGCCATTAAATCTCATGATGTGGAAAAATAAAAACACAAGTAAAGATAAAGATAGTGATGAGAGAAGTGATAGGGAGAGATTTGGGCGATAAGCTGGGTAAGACAAGTGCAACTTAGTAACAAGTGGACTGCATTGTAAATCTTGAGTATGTTTTGTGCTGCCACGAATTGCTGCCTCGGCGTGTACGACGGACGGAAAACTACGACCCTGTCACGCGGCCGCAGCAGGTCACTGCCACTGCAGGGGTGTGTACTGTCTCGACAGGTGGAATGGGAAAAAGTCCTGGCGGCAAGTCTGGCAGACATTCCAAGTTCGGCAGGATAGTCGACAGTGATCCCTCATATTTCTAAGTTAGGATGCTCGAGATTGCTTAACTTGTAGACTAGTGTGGAACCAAATTAGACAACTCGGTTGGTAATCCCTTTTAGCCACTGAAACTTGTGGACTAGTGTGGAACCAAGTTAGTCACGCCTCAACGGGTTGTGACCGTGCTTATACTTTCGTGAGCCTTGCACTTTCTTGCCCGACAAATGAATTTTCTCTTCAACTGACTGGTGTAGACTAGTTGAACGAACAAAGAACATAGATTAAGCAAACTCAAAACTTTATTGAAAACAACTCAAAACTATACAACCGTTTCCCTCAAATTAGTTTACATACACGCGCCTAAACCCTAGGAGAGTTGGGCCGCGACCCCCAACACTCCAACTTATCTAGCTAACCCCCCATCTACACTCTCATCAGCAAATGTCGTTGATTCCCTCATGACATGCCGTTATACCCTTACATACAATGGGTATATATAGGGCTCATGACCTAAATTTGATTCCTCCTTGAAGTAGGAGTTCTAAAAGTAAATTGCATTAAATACAGACTCCTTTATACTTTAAATACAAACTCTTTGGACGTTGCCTTCTTCCGCAAGTAAGGATAAGTGCTTCTACTTATCGATCTTGAATCATCTCCACATGCCGCTACATGCTTCAGAAAATTGCAAGACTGGGCTCATTGGACTTAGGAAATTGTCCTCTTGAAATCGCAACCCATCTTGGCTAAGTCGATGTAACTCCTGCCCGAGTAGCTCTTGGCGGCAATGCTGCTTCGGCAGCTTCCTTGGCGGCATCTTAAGCTGCTTCAGTACAGCTCCTTTGGTTCCAGCTTTCTTTTTCGGTCCTGTTCTATCCTCCCCTTTCCTAGCTATAGCACCTGAAAATATGAACTAAACTAAAATAGTAACTTTTCTCAACCAAACATAAAATATTCAGTAAAAGCATGTTGTAAGAGAAAATACTGCTATAATGCATGCAATGCACCTAAATATGCCTAAATGAGCTTAAGTACAGCAATAATAAGGGTCGTGATGTGTACAAAATATAGAACTAAAGGACATTCTACACACCCTCAAACTCAAACTATTGCTTGTCCTCAAGCAATGCAACCTAACTAGTAAAACTGCCATTGACACAAAATTAATAGAAACAATAGCCTTCAACTTGATTTCTTACCTCAAGGTCGTGGCACCTATATAATTTTAGTGATAGGGAATGACATGAAATAACTTAAATTAATTTCTCTTAATGCCAGTGCAGTGTGTGCAGGCCTGTGTTCATGCTAAACATGCTGATGTTACCAAGTTAACAAAGTACGCCTGAAATAATTAAGTTACTGGAAATGATACGAGTTGCTGCCTTGGAAGCACAGTTGGGCACTTTTATTCTTCTTTTCTGATCATGGCTTAAGGGCTTTAGCTCATCACAACTATTCTTTGGGTTTGAAGCTAAGGTGGGTGCACTCTACGACACTCTGAACCCTTTTGAATAGAGTCATCCCGTGAAGACTTTCATTCACTCTTGCTAATTTGTCCGTCACTTGGCTTAGATTCATGGACTTTTGATAGCAACGGAGTGTCCTTGCTCATGATCCTTCCTAGAGCCTGTTTCGGGCACCTCTAGGGTATTCAATCTTTCTGCCTAGATATAACACCCCTTCCCGGTCTAGGAGAGAACCGAGTCGAAGTGTGTTACCGGAAAACAAACAGTGATCATTTTTCAACTATTTTTTAACAACTTGGGACCCTTGCCAATTAATCTTTTAACAATTTGAAATCCATCACTAGGAGGTTATACTTATTAAAATTAATCAGTTACATCATTATCCAATTTAATTCGTAAGAATTGGTGACCAAAAAGTAAGATTTTAAAACTGTCCAAAGGTCCTTAACAGACTTACCTAACTCCGTTTCGAAACACCATGAGGTGTTTCGAAACGGTTACTAAAAAATTCATTCCTGAAGACTTAACTTGACAGTCCGTTTCGATACAGGTTTGACCTGTATCGAAACAGGTTGACTAGTGCTGACCTTGACTTGACCGTTTCGAGACCCGTTTCGGAACACGGGCCTCCAGTGGCGATTTCATTTCGAAACCCGTTTCAGTGCTGGAGTCGACAGTGGCAAAAATGTTCTGAAACGACATTACTTCGTTCCGGAACGCCCTTACTCTCAGGTTAAAAAATAGGTCACCTGTATCGAAACGCCATCACCCGTTTCGATACAGTGGTTTGAAATGACAGATTTTTATCTGGTTTTTATAGATTTTACCATATCAAGACTTGTCTGATTAAGACGAAACTTTATACACAACATACCAATGACACCAACTTCTAGTATGCAAGTTTTTATAGTTATACAAATACGTTTACTCCATTTTACCTTTATACCAAAAGTGCATGCTTTAAACTAGATAAGTAAAAACCAAAAGGGGAATTTTAAGCCTTAAACCTTAATACAAAATGGACAAGCCATCACCACAGCAAAAAGGGCATTAAGACTAGTTTAGCTACCTTGCCACCTCCCTAGGAGTTATATAATAAATACATTACTTGATTTGCAGTAGTGACTTATCTTGCAACCGATCTGATCTTTCACGAACGACTCCTTAACCTGAGAATGCATAAAAATGGACACGTTAGGCACTCAATGCCTAGTGAGGTAATCACTAAACAATAAAAAAAGAATGTCATGGTTATAATGGTTATAATTTCATGCTATCATTCTTAATACTTTATAGAAACACATAATCAATTAACATAATTCTTAAACATTCATAATTTCCTTGGATTGAACTAAAATCATGGATACACGAATTCCCCCGCCTCGCCAAAACATAAATGGTCTTATTTCCTCCGCCTCACCAATTGACATATAACAACACATCCCTCAGCCTCGCCAATCATCATAGACCGTAGCCTTAGGACCGTAGTCCACCCGTATACTGAGCTCATAAATTCTATGGCATGCCAATTGTATCCCGAGTTATTCCAATCCAAGGCACAACATATTTATATCTTTCAATGATTCATAACAAATCAATGACACATCAAAGTTCCGTAGTTTCAATATAGCCAATGATTATTACACATATAACTTGACATTAGAGTCTCATAACAAAGCTTACATCAATGACAATGTACAATTGTTATAGTCAATGTTCAATGATAACTTACCGACACTTACCCAAGTGTCCGATTTATTATCCGATGCTTTCGCTTCAATCGCAATGTTTAGCGAAATGATTTAAAACAACAAATAATGATACGGGAAGGCATTTCGCCTAACCCGAGACTCCGATTACACTCACCTTACAATCCGAAGCTTCAAGGCTCTCGGATGAAAATTCCTTTGCTCCTAGCTTGTGATGGAGATGGTGTTGCTTCTATTTCCTCTCCTTGAGCTAGGAAATATTAATAGAAGATTATTAGAATTGATATTTCGATATCGAAATCTATATAACAATATCAATATCGATATCTGATTCATTATAAACAACTTATTGAAATATGTATAGATGAACCAAACCCTAGCTTAAGATTGAGCTTGATTTAACCATGGAATCTAACAACCGACTAAGGAATATAGCTTACCCGATTTCTAGCAACGATTCGATACTGATAAAACAAGGAAATTGTAAAGCTTAAAATTCCTCCAATGGAGGTGCTTGCTTCAAGGAAGAAGATGAGGAAGGTAGAGAGGTGTAAACTTTAAACTTTCGGTAGCTTTCTATTCTTTCCCAAAAACTCTCTTTTACTATTTTAGAATTCCTTAATTGAGTTTTCCTAATGGTGAAGCAATTTCACCAGAATTTCCCACGTATGTTGTTTTTAATGGGGAGGGGCTAATCACAAGATTAGTCCCTCAACTCCTTTCCTTCTTAAGATTTGTCCCCCAACTTACACTCCTTCTATTTTAGTCACTAAAAACTTAATAACACTTATTAGGGGTTCAATCACAACATTTAAAACTAATCTTAGGATTCAATAGCAATAATTAACTAGCTGATAAGTTCTTTGAGCCCATCAATGTGAAATTTCCAATCCTCGGAAATGAATTCTGAGTAGACCGGATTTCAGGATGTTACACTAGAGCCTGTTTCGGGCACCTCTAGGGTTGTTCTTTTCTTTGTTGTGATGCCCTGTGCTACCATGGCGGCAAACCCGTATTCAATCAAGAAACTTTTATTAAGTAAGGCAGGCAATGTTAAACTTAGAACTTAAGCAAAAATTCAGCATTTAACAAACAAGTGTAAAGATACGTGGCGAAAAGGAAAGAAATTTCTAAGTATTTTTCATGCTTTTTCCCATAGTTAGGTTAAAAAAATTTAGAATGGTGCGAATATAAGTAATCGACTAAGCTATCATAGGCACAAGTTTTGGACTAAAGATTCTATTTCATTAAGTGCTAGGGGAAGAATTTACATATGCATCTAAATGTTATGAACCTAACAAAGAGGACTAATTCCCCCCCCCCCAAACTCAAGGTTGGCATTGTCCTCAATGCATCTACAAAACAAAAATTAAAAACAAAACATAAAAAAGAAATTAAAAAGATAAAGTACACACAGAAAAATAAAATATAAAATAAAACATAAAAATTAAAAAGAAAAGGAAAAAATGGTGCTATAAATTGGGGGAGTTCCCCTCTATTGCTGCCACGCAAGAGGAGGAATCTGAGAAGGCATGCAGGACAAGGCGGCGCGTAGCAGATGGTCTTTCTGTTGGGCTCTTCTTCAAGCTACGCAGTGGCTGGATGCGGCTGGGGGTGGTTTTCTTGGTTTGTCGTTCAGCTTCTTCACTCTGGGGATCTGCTGCTGGCCGCTTTTTCATTTAGGCTGCCTCTGTCGGCTCGTCATCAAAGGAGTCAGAAATCTCCATGTCAGAGTAGTAGGTATCCTTGGCAGCGGTCGTTTTGGCTACTGGGGAGGCAGTAGTTGTCTCCTCTTCCTTCTCTGATTCTGAGGAGGAGGTAAGGTCATATGGCTGGATGGGGGTTGAGGAGGTTCTTCTCTTGGGGCGGCGGTGCGGCCCCTCGCTGTCGGCGGCGGCAGGAGCAACAACTGGTCTTGGGGTTATCTAGATTGGCTTGGAAGCTGCTAGCTCCGTTGGAAAGGCGGGCAACTGTGGTCCGGCGTCCTGGTTTTTGTCCAGCAGGTAGGCCACAAAGGCCTCCTGCACGTCTGCTACGTATTTGGTGAATATCACCTGCTTCTGCTCGATCCTCTGGCAGCTTTCCACTAGGCTGCGTAGCAAAGGAATTATGGAAGACATAAGGGCAGCATCAGTACTGCCTACTGCGACTGCAGTGGCGGCAGCTTGGGACGGCGGTTGGGTGGTGGAAGGTGTTTCTGGCTTTTCATTGTGCATCATTTGTTGGCGAACCCTTCTTGTCCATCCTTCCTTGGCAGGAAGACTTTTATCTTTTGGGTGCAGTGGCACGCCAAAATTGGTACACAAGGCAGTGATGAGTGCAGGGAAGAAGAGTGGGCCTTTGACGGTTGGCTTTTCTGCATGGGCGTAAATCTCCTTTATTATTACGTCACCAACGTTTATCGGCCACCCCTTCATAATACTGTAGATAAGGGCGAGCCGTAGCCTATTTACTGTCGATCTGTGCGAGGTGGGCATCAGGCAGCGCTAGAGAAAGTAACTCCAAAGGGCTGCCTTTGGCAGCAAGTCTCGGCGGTTGACTGACCCATTATTTTTACCTGTCAGCCATTTGGTGTTTGGCGTATAGAGTTCCTTCTTGATCTTGTTGTAGTCAGCCCCTGTCAGATATGATTCCCACTCTCCGTACGGGTCGTCGCTGACTTCTATGCTGTAAAAGCTGTCGATCATGTTAGCAGTCAACTTAACACCTTCTTCCTGGACGTAGACGAAAGGGCTCTCTGGGTTTGGCCGGTGGGCGTAAAACTATCGCACATGGTTGTTGTTGATCCCTTCTGGATGCTGTGCGAATTGGTCCCAGCCCATATTATGAATTCTTTCGAACAAGGAAGGTTCCAACCCAAAATCACCATCAGGCTGGGTGTATTGGAAACCCATCTCTTCCCATAGTTGCCTTTCTCTGTAAAACTGGTTGTCGGTCTCCTCGACAGCAAGTTTTAAGAACCTTTTGAAGGAAGTTTTAGAGGTGGCGGTGGGTTGCTGTGATGAGGCCATAGTTTGTGGAACGGTTGTTTTCCTAAAGAAAGTAAAAAGAACGTGAAAGAAAAATAAAGCAAAGAAATCTTGGAAGCAAAGACAGTAGAAAGAATTCACAGAAAAGAGAGAGCAAAGTGAAGAACGGGGTGGTAGAATAGTTGGCCTTATATAGCCGTTTCTCTCCACTGCCTTGGTGGGCACGCTGTCAACGGGCAACAATTATTGCGGCACGAATATCAGGATTCTAGCCATTACACAGATATCTGTTCCGCTCGCTGGGGCAAATATAGTCGTTGCGGCTAGTCGTTATGAAGCCACTAGCCGTTATGCTCGTCTGCTTTGGGCTGCCTTGGCCACTAGTTGGGCCTCTCCTTTATTCTTTCATCTTTCTTGGTCTTTCCCTCATACCTAACCTAAAATAAAATAAATACAAAAATTTAAAAAAAATTAAATCTAATCCTAATACATAAAAATAAATTAAAAATTAAAAATAAAATAAAAATAATAATTAGGTTATGTTGGGTTACGCTTTCCTCAAGCATAACCACTTCCTGAGGGTCTTTGTGTTTGGCTATTCGTCTGGGCATGTCCTTCCCCTCCCCAGGTGGATATTGCTGCCAACCTCGCTGCCATGGCTGGACATACACCAAGAGAACAAAGAGGCATTTTAAGCAAATAAATAAAAAAAGATTTAATGTGCATTCAAACTAAATAGTAGTGCAGAAATT
The DNA here is from genome assembly GCA_030270665.1 of Hibiscus trionum. Classification (NCBI taxonomy): domain Eukaryota; kingdom Viridiplantae; phylum Streptophyta; class Magnoliopsida; order Malvales; family Malvaceae; genus Hibiscus; species Hibiscus trionum. The sequence continues at coordinate 72,463,622 of BSYR01000003.1, read as the reverse complement.
CAAACGTAGTTGTTGTTGCCAATCCCTGGAAACGGCGCCAAAAACTTGTAGAGCATTGGGGTGTTCTCCATTTATGAGCGCAAGTGCACACTCTGTCAAGTTATAGTATAAAAGATATCGTCTCCCACAGGGATTGGAATAGCTCCTATAAATGGTTTCCTGCACAAAGATTTAGTAAATGCGCCATTAAATCTTATGATGTGGAAAAATAAAAACACAAGTAAAGATAAAGATAATGATGAGAGAAGTGATAGGTAGAGATTTGGGCGATAAGCTGGGTAAGACAAGTGCAGCTTAGTAACGTGTGGACTGCATTGTAAAGCTTGAGTATGTTTTGCGCTGCCACGAATTGCTGCCTCAGCGGGTAAGGCGGGCGGCAAACTACGACCTTGTCACGCGGCCGCAGCAGGTCACTGCCACTGCAGGGGTGTGTACTGTCTCGGCAGGTGGAATGGAAAGAAGTCCTGGTGGCAAGTCTGGCAGACATTCCAAGTTTGGTAGGATAGTCGACAGTGATCCCTCCTATTTCTAGGTTAGGATGCTCGAGATTGCTTAACTTATGGACAAGTGTGGAACCAAATTAGACAACTCGGTTGGTAATCCCTTTTAGCCGCTGAAACTTGTGGACTAGTGTGGAACCAAGTTAGTCACGCCCCAACGGGTTGTGACCGTGCTTAACCCTTTCGTGAGTCTTGCACTTTTGTGTCCGAAAAATGAATTTTCTCTTCAACTGACTGATGTAGACTAATTGAACGAACAAAGAACATAGATTAAGCAAACTCAAAACTTTATTGAAAACAACTAAAAATCATACAATTGTTTCCCTCAAACTACTTTACATACACGCGCCTAAACCCTAGGAGAGTTGGGTCGCGACCCCAACACTCCAACTTATCTAGCTAACCCCCATCTACACTCTCATTGGCAGATGTCGTTGATTCCCTCACGACATGCCCCTATACCCTTACATACAATGGGTATAAATAGGGCTCATGACCTAAATTTGAGTCCTCCTTGAAGTAGGAGTTCTAAAAGGAAATTGCATTAAATACAGACTCCTTTATACTTTAAATACAGACTCTTTAGACGTTGTGTTCTTCCGTAAGTAAGGATAAGTGCTTCTACTTATCGATATTGAATCAGCTCTACCGCCCGCTACAAGCTTCAGAAAATTGCAATACTGGGCTCATTGGGCTTAGGAAATTGTCCTCTTGAAATCGCAACCCATCTTAGCTAAGTCGGTGTAACTCCTGCCCGGGAAGCTCTTGGCGGCATCTTGAGCTGCTTCAGTACAACTCCTTTGGTTCCAACTTTCTTTTCTGGTCCTGTCCTTTCCTCCCCTCTCCTAGCTATAGCACCTGAAAATATAAACTAAACAAAAACAATAACTTTTCTCAACCAAACATAAAATATTCAGTAAAAGCATGGTGTAAAAGAAGATACTGCTATAATGCATACAATGCACCTAAATATGCCTAAATGAGCTTAAGAACAACAATAATAAGGGTCGGAATGTGTACAAAATATAGAACTCATGGACACTCTACAACTACCTTAGCTTCCCACTAAGGATTTCACCAATTCACTAACAATTCGTCTCCTTTTCAAGGCTTAGGAGGAAACCTTTACAACCTAGACTCACTCACCAAGCCTTGCATCCAAAGCTTACAACCCAAGCTTTAGGAAACCCCTCTTTACAAGAAGAAGTTTAGAAAACTGGAAATCCTCTTAAAAGGTATGTGTTTGCACTCTAAAGCACTCACCCAAATCCTAATACACTTGAGCATACATTGACAATTGAGCTCACAAGTGTTTGTCTATACAAGAATGTACACTTAAGCACTAAGACACATTTTTGATCATCTTGATATAGGCAATTTGATCATTAGTTGTTGTCGGTGCTTCAAGGGTCCTTTTATGCTCCCAATTGAGTTCATAGCCATTGGAGACCAATGGGATTGAATTGGAGACGTTGGGGACTGATTTCCATGCTGAATTTCCACTTCTTGTGCTGTCTGAATCGGTGCTCGGGTACCCATATCGGTACGGCCCTATTTTGGGAAAGTAACCGTTGGAGACTAAAAACCCATGGGGTCTCGAAACCACCATGCATGTACGACATATGTTGTATCGGTACGAGTTTTGGTTTTTGGAAACTAAAAACCCAGGGGGTTTCGAAACCACCAAGCATGTACCTGTACAACAGATGCTGTATCGGTACGAGTTTTGGTTTTTGGAAAAATAGTTTGCATATGTGTATCGGTACGAATCAAAGGTGTACCTGTTTAGGCCTTCCAAAATTGACATTTTGGCCATTTAAAAGCTTTTTAAATCATGTTGAAAACATATGAAACCATTTCAAACATGTTTTCAAGTTGTTTGGACTTTAATACAAGTTTGAAAAATATTCAAATAAGTCCGATTTTTTTTTTCAATTTATTATATCAAAATAAATATCCTAACAATCTCTCCCTTTTTGATATAATGAAACCAAGTTGAAATTATTTTTGTGATTCCCCCTTTGTAAAAATAAATTTTGAATAAGAGAATAAAATTTGAAGATAGTTAAAGTTCCCCCTTATTCACTTAAAAGTTCAATTTTTTAAATCATTCTCCCTTTTTTGTTATTTCAAAAATGATTCAAACCCATGTATGAAAAATTTTAAGTCCTTGACAATTGAGAGTTTTGATAAAAAAAATTTGACAAAAAATTAGAATTTTGTTTAAAAACAAAAAATAGGCTCCCTATTACTCAAGCATCACAAGAATGTTAGTCCAACAAATATATGATTAACTAGTTGAATTAAAAGAAATAAAGCTATATAAACAAATAAATTCAACTAAATTTTACCACTTGAACCAAAGGTAGGATGTGAAGGCTTCCTTCTTCAAGTGATCTTCCTTGTGTGTATAGAGCTCTCCCTTAATTTTATCATTTGTTGATCAAGCTCCATCACAACCTAAAACAAGACAATCAAGTAATTTTTGGTATCCAAATTGCTTTGGATCCATAGGCATTAGTAGCACAAACTTTAGTCCCCTTAGGAATCCATTTTTCAATTTCATCCTTTTCATTCGAAGTAATTAGTCCTTTTGGGACCCAACTACTTCTAAAACATTTTCCGCTTAAAAATCTAGGGGCACTAGATTGTCTTTGATAAAAGTTTGATTTTCTAAAATTATTTTTCTTTTCAAGTTCTTTGAAAATCAAAGTTTTTTCCTTCTTAAGATCATCCACTTCTTTTTGATGATCTTTTTCTAAACTTTGAAGCAAATTTTGTAAGTTTAAAACTTTAAGTTCAAAATCCTTAATTTTTGCTTCAAACTCAAAATTGGTTTTCAAAATCAAATCATTTTCGGTTTTCAATTTTGAAATCAACCTTTTGTTTTTCGAAAATGAAGCCTTAAACTCAAAAACCAATTCATCATAGGCTTCTTGTAACTCATCAAATGAATATGAATTAGAAATAGATGAGTTAGAAGTTATTTCACCCTCTTAGTGGGCCATAAAACATAGATGGGCTACTTCATCTTCATCGGTGGAGTCTTCATCACTCCATGTTGCCACATATGCTTTCTTTGAAGATGATCTTTTTTTGTTGAAGCAAGGGCAATTGTAGTTGGTGTGGCCTTGCTTCTTACATTCAAAGCTATTGTGGGGATCTTTCATCTCCTTCTTCAATTCATGTTTGGATTCTTCCATTTCGCTCTTCATGAATCGAGAAAATTACTTGAAGAGATAGGTCATCTCTTCATCTTCACTTTCCTTCTCACTTGAATCTTCGAGATGGCTTGTGAAGGATTTAAGAGCAATAATGTTTAGATCTTCGATTCCTTGCTCTTTGATCTTATTTTCCTTCTATCTTCTCAAGGGTTTAGACATCAACTCATGGGTAAGAAGAGACCCAAGTAGCTCATCAAGCTTGAGCTCCTTTAAGTTCTTGGCTTCAATGATAGTTGTATTCTTGCTCCCCCATGATTCGGGAAGTGAATAAATCAACTTTTGAACGAGTTTGACTTTCGAAATCTCCTCTCCAAGACCTTTGAGTTGGTTGATGATTGTGGAGAAATAGTCGAACATCCTTTTGATGTCTTCATCTGGGTCCATCTTGAAGTTTTCATACTCAAGGTTGAGAAGACTGATCTTGGTCTCCTTTACTTTGTTTGTTCCCTCGTATGTGACTTCAAGCTTGTCCCATACTTCCTTATTATTCTCACAATAATACACATTTGCATATTCTTTCGGGCCTAAAGTACAAAAAAGAATGTACAAGGCCTTGCAATTTAGCTCCATCTTCTTGCGATCATCCGCACTCCATTCCGTCTTGCTTCGTCGTGGCACGAACGATCCATCGATAACTATATCCCAAAGATGATAGTCCTTTTCTCTCAAGAAGAACATCATCCTATTCTTCCAATAGGCATAATGTTGATCGTTGAAGAAGGGTGGCTTGTCAATGGATTGCACCATGGAAACCAGTTGATAAAATAGTTGATTGAGATTGCCAGGATCGCCTCAATAGGATGTTAATCCTTCTCGATTGAGCCTCGCTCTAATACCAATTATAGAGCCCGGCATCCTTAACTGAATTACTTGACAAGTGGTTGAGAAGTGATTTCTTGGGTGATGGTGGTGGAAGCAAAAAGATAGAAAAATATACACAACGATTTATAGTGGTTCAGCTTTCTAACCAAAGCCTACATCCACTACCTTAGCTCCCCACTAAGGATTTCACCAATACACTAAGAATTTGTCCCCTTTTCATAGCTTAGGAGAGAACCTTTACAACCTTGACTCACTCACCAAGCCTAGCATCCAAAGCTTACAACCCAAGATTTGGGAAACCTCTCTTTACAAGAAAAAAGTTTAGCAAACTGGAAATCCTCTCAAAAGGTATGTGTTTGCACTCTATAGAACTCACCCAAACCCTAATACACTTGAGTATACATTGACAATTGAGCTCACAAGTGTTTGTCTATATAAGAATGTACACTTAAGCACTAAGACACATTTTTTAATCATCTTGATGTTGGCAATTTGATCATTAGTTGTTTGCTAGTGCTTCAAGGGTCCTTTTATGCTCCGAATTGAGTTCATAGCCGTTGGAGACCGTTGGGATTGAATTGGAGCCGTTGGAGATTGATTTCCATACTAAATTTCCACTTATGGTGCTGTTCGTATCAGTACTCGAGTACCTGTATCGGTACGGCCCTGTTTTGGGAAAGTAGCCGTTGGAGACTAAAAACCCAGGGGGTTTCGAAACCACCATGCTTGTACCTGTACCGAAGATGTTGTATTGGTACATGTTTTGGTTTCTGGAAACTGAAAACCCAAGGGGTTTCGAAACCACAAAGGGGGTTTCAAAATCACCAAGCCTATACCTGTACGATAAATGTTGTATCGGTACGAGTTTTGGTTTTTGGAAAAATGGTTTGCATATGCGTATTGGTACGAATCAAATGTGTACCGATACGGGGCTTCCAAAATCGACGTTTTGGCCATTTAAAAGCTTTTTAAATCATGTTGAAAACATATGAAACCATTTCAAACATGTTTTCAAGTTGTTTGGACTTTAATACAAGTTTACAAAATATTCAAACATGTCCGAAAACATTTTTCAATTTATTATATCAAAACAAATATCCCAGCACAATCACTTGGTTGCTTGGCTGCCATCTCTATCTCGCATTGCTTGCCACTCCGAAGAGTTATAGCTTTGCATTGTTCATTATCTTTATACCGAGTGTCACCCGTATCACTTGGCAAAGCTCCTTGGGGTCGATTGTTAAGTGCATTGGCAATCCGCCCAAGCTGAACTTCCAAGTTTCTCATTAATGTTGCCAAACTCTGGACTGTTGCATCATTCCTCTCCATGTACTCCGTGAGAGTGTTTCCTTGGTTATATCTCTGCCCTTTCTGAAAATTGTTTTAGGCTCTCTGTGGCATGGCATTCTGATTAAATGCTGGCATGGAATTGTTATTCTGCCTCTAGGCATTGTACTGGTTACCTCATTGATTTCCCCAAGCTAGATTTGGGTGTTGTCTCCAACTTGCATTGTAAGTATTGGTGTTAGAATTATAGTAACGACTTATTGGGAATCATTAATCTTTTGCAAAGTTTTCACAATGCCACTAAGATTGGAAATTTGAGCATTAATAGATGTCAATGCATCTAGCTCATATTTTCCAGCTGGTTTCGTGCCGGTCCCTAGTCTAGTAGTGGGATACTCAAAATCGTTGGTAGCAATCCTCTCAAGAATGCTAACTGCTTCTATGTAATTCTTGTCTAAAGGTGAACCATTTGCCGAAGAATCAACAACTAACCTAGCATAGGCATTAAGTCTATTGTAGAAGGTCTCTATTTGGGTCCAATTGGGAAGCTCATGCATAGGAAACCTCCTCAAAAAGTCTTTAAATCCCTCTCAAGCATCATATAAGGTCTCTTCATCAGCCTGCCTAAACGCCGTGAGCACGTTTCTCAACCTGGCATTAAGTTTAGGTGGTTGGTATCACTGTAATACCCGAATTTTGTCCGGGTATACCTATATATATATATATACTATATTCTCACTAGAAATAAAACTAAAAATAATAAATAGTAAACCCAATAATAAGAGTCCATAAATAGTATCCATTTTACATTCCAAATATTAAATTGTAACACCCCTCACCCGGTTAGTCGTAAACCAGCTAAGGAATGTTGCTTAAGCCATGAAAACACTGACAATAAAAAACTTTTGCTTAACTTACCCTAATTGATAAGTTAGACTACTAAACAAATTAAGACATCCATCAAGTTCCATTAACAATGTTCATGTCACATTTAAATTAGAACATGAGATCATTAAGATAACCTAATCAACATGGCATACACATCTAATCCATATGAACCATATCAAGAGTACACAAATTTCTTTTTCCTAAACACTAAGTATTTGAATCAACATAGAAACATCGTAATCATTTCCTATACAATTCGAAACATACCTATCTTCTGATCAAGATTTTTAAACACTTTACTTCATATTCTATACATGTAATACGCTTATAAAGTTCAATTAGAATTATACAAGTTAGGCATGCTCTACTCGAATAAGTTAACAACACATGTGATTAGCCTAACCTCCGATATCCATTCGAAAAGCATACATATAAACAACAAGGATTAAAATTCACTATCATGAACCTAACAAATGAATCAAGACATAACTCCATCATTCACTTCCATTTGAATAGATCAAGGGTCCATGCGCTCAATTATAAATTCTATACATGTTCAATAAGTATACTTCACATATCAAGCAATCAAGCACACTAACATGATCCTATAACATGATTCACTAGCACATATCAATCCACTTCTCAAGGCAGCAACCAAACATTAAACATCAAAACTTTCTAAGACATATTCCAAGCATATGAACAACTAGTAGTCACCCTACACAAGTAACCAAGGCATGTACCCATCATTCAACACTTTCCAAGCTTTAATACATGTAAACATTATCATAGCAACCAACCATGATTATCTTATATCATCAAAAGATACCTAGATCAACTAGGCTACCAACCATGTCATGTTATCAAGTTATACAAACCTTAGCATCTCAATATATACATAGCCAAACATAGGCTCAAAATGCATGAACATGTGATCTATATACAAGACTATGGCCACCAACTAGGAGTCTACAAAAGAACATTATCATACTTGATGCTTTAGCTTGTCTTGTCTTGCCTCCAACTAGGATAACTTGCAATCTATCAACCTGTAGTTTTGGGAAGAATGAAAACGAGAGTGATAAGTACGATTAAGTACTTAGTGAGGTAGCAACCTAAGCTAGGCAAGATTATTCATTTAACAAGTGTGTTTAATTCAAGAAAGACCTAGCTAGGTTCACATGAATCATGCTTGTATAATTCTAGCATTCGAATGGTCTCAATTTGATTTAAGTTCATGTTATTTCATTTAGTTTAATCAATCATTTAGCCATGGCATCTCATAGTCATATGAACATCTAAGGCAATCTGATTTTTCAATCTAATTATACACATGTTATCACCAAGAAGACAAGTAAGTAGAAATCAATCAATCTCATATAATGGCATATCATGTAAACAAACATATCAATGTTTATTTTATTTCAAGTGAGTACAAGTTTATCTCAGCAAGATTATTCAATCAATTTCAAATTTAAGCCTTGGTTTATAGTCGAGTCTAGGTAATCGAGTCGCCAATCAACTGTCGCCAAAACAAATATCTGGTCATATCCCTCTTACTGTCGCCAAAGACCACAACACACATCCCTCATACTGTCGCCAAAACAAAGGGCCTTAGCCTGGTCCATAGACCACTCAACACAAATGAGCTCAAGACTCTATAGCATGCCATCCTACCTATGACTCACTAGTTACCAAGGCACTATTTAATTATGTGATCAAGAATAAAGGATCATATAACAAGCTAGACAAGAATCATGGCATATTCAAGTAATCAATAATCATGTATCAAGATCAACAACCATTAAGCTAGTGAACCATAGTTCAACTTCAAGAAGAATCATTTCATGTCATGTTTCATCATTGAACTAATCAAGACATTCAAGGCAGCAAGCATGCTCATGTTCAACTCTTTATAGCACAAGTAACATACCAATTTACTTTAAACATCACATGTTACCATTTGTAATTAATATCATCCTTCCCTTATATGGTTACCAAATATAATTTAAAGTCAGTTTCATGGCATCTTTCAAGAACATTATAAACATAAATAACTTGGTTAGGACCTAAGTTCTAACCCTAATAATAGCTACACTAACAACTCCAAGCTAATCTTGTTATTTGATAGCAATGCTCATGTTCTTCCTATTTTGTTGTCCAATGTTGAGAAGATACAAGCAAGAATAAAGGAATCTGAAATGAACAATGACTCAAAAAGCTTATTATTTCATGTGGCAAGATGTTGCTTATATACACAGGGATTGGCGCCTGTTAACTCAGTTAGTTTCATAACTGAGTCTGTTACATTTTCTTAATAGAAATCTGTTAGCTAACAGCCTCACTCATACTATCTTTACAACATGCTTTCTACTTCTTCCGCTCCTCGACTTCTTGAATAGACAGAACCCCTAGCTTTTGTTGAAACATGTTGAAGTAGAATTTGGATAAGGGCTTGGTAAGTCCATCTGCAGTTTGGCGCTCAGTCGGAACATAATTTACTTGTATCTTGTTAGCTGCAACCTTCTCTATAACAAAGTGAACGTCTAACTCCACGTGTTTTGTCTTGGAATGATAAACAGGATTCGAGCTCATGGCTATGGCACTAGAATTGTCACTCCATATTACTGGTGTATCATGTTGTTCAACACCCATATCACTCAACAAAGCTTCAACCCATGTTACCTCAGCTGCCACATCCTCTAGACTCCTATATGCTGCCTCTATTGTGGATCTTGACACAACTTTCTGTTTCTTCGAGTTCCACAAAACAAGACTGCCTCCCAGGTATACACAGTTCCCAGAAATTGACCTCCGATCATCAACACTTCTACCCAATCAGCATCCGCAAAGGCAGTTAGCTTACACTCATTAAAAATGGAGGGTGAAGACAAGACCATAGTCTAGTGTTCCATTCAAATACTTTAGAACCCTTCTGACTGCTGACATGTGTTGTTCGCATGGTGCGTACATGAACTGAGCAAGCTTATTAACACTAAACACCACATATGGTCGCGTGTGACACACATATAGCAATGAACCAACCAAACTGCGATACTCACTTGGATTTGTTAAGGGACTGCCAGCATCTTGGGTCAGTTTGAGGGACATGATCATTGGTGTTGGCGTAGGGTTTTCATTAGTCATGTGAGCCTTCACCAGTAATTCTTGTATGAACTTCTTCTAACTAAGCATGATGGAGCTGCCAAACCTCTTTACTTCAATTCCCAGGAAGAAGCTGAGCATACCGAGATCTTTGAGTGAGAATTTCTCCCCAAGTTGCTTAACCACCACCTCAATTTCTAGATTTGAGTCACCCGTGACAACAATTTCATTGACATACACCAAGACATATGTGCAAGTGCCAGCTACATTCTTGACAAACAATGAGTTGTCTGCTTGAGAGCCTTTGAATCCAATTTCTACAAGATGATCCCTCAACTTAGTGTACCAATTGCGGGGGGCTTGTCTCAGCCCATACAAGGCTTTTTGAAGCTTACACACGCGTTTTGTCCCATCACTGGCCAACTGTTCGAATCCAGGGGGTTGTTGCATGAAGACCTCCTCATGTAGATCACCATTCAAGAAGGCGTTGTTGACATCAACTTGCCTCAGATTCCACCCCTTTTGAACCGCCAAAGAAATGATAATATTGATGGTTGAAGACTTGACTACTGGGCTGAAAGTATCCTGGAAGTCTTGTCCAGGTACTTAAGAGAAACCTTTGGCCACAAGCCTGGCCTTGTATCGTTGAACCGATCTGTCTGCATTCCTCTTTATTTTGAACAACCATGTACACCTGACCACATATCTTCCTTCAGGTAAAGTGGTGAGAGTCCAGGTTTTATTCCTTTGTAGAGCTTCGAACTCAGCAAAAATAGCAGGTTTCCATTTTTCTGACTGAAGGGCTTCATGAATTGAGCTAGGCTCACTTTCTTCCTTAGCCTCATGTGTAAGCAAGTAGCTCTTGGGTTTGAATATGCCATTTCTTCTACGTGTGACCATGTGATGATTGTTTGCACGTGTCAGCCGTGAGTTGGAAGCAGAACTCACCTCATTGTCATCCATGTTATCATCTAAAGGAGTTGGTGCCAGAAAATGAGTTGCAGTTTCAGCTTCAGGTATAGAAGAAACAAGCGCACCATGGTCGTGGTAAGCAGATTCAGAATTGTCATTATCCAAGTCAGAACCATGCAGAGAAGGAATCGATTGCACCGGAGAAGCTTGAGAGCTATCATTCCCAATGCCATCTACAGAACCCGTGTGTCTGTGTGCCCCACTCAATTCTGGGCTCATTCTAGACTGGTTGAGAAGGAATCGATTGCACTGGAGGCATGTGATGATTAGTTGCACCAGCATCAACTCCTTGAAGGGCACTTGTTGCACTCAAGACTGGTTGTTGATATACCTCTGTAGGTAATCCTTTCATGCACACTCGAGTAGCACCAGCAATCACAGGTATGGACCTAACTCCTCTAGGCTGACATTTGCTCTCAGCTTTTTTGTTACACAAACACGATCTATTTGCAAATGGAAAACAGTTTTCATCAAAAACAACATGCTACGAAATATAAACCCTTCCATTAGCGTCTAGACAAACATAACCCTTATGTTGAGAGCTTTAACCCAGAAAAAGTGTATGGCATCGATTTGAAGCTGAGTTTGTACCTCTGATAGAGTCTGAGATGAGGGAAACACCGGCAACTAAACACCTTCATAAAGTTGTAATCAGGAAGATGTTTGTGAAGCACTTCATAGGGAGACTTCCCATTTAGAACACGAGTAGGTAGCATGTTTATCAAGAAAACAGCCGAGGCAACAACATACGCCCAAAATTTAAATGGAAGAGAGGCTTGAGCTAATAATACGAGAGCCAACTCAACAATGTGTCTGTGCTTGCGCTCAACCACACCATTTTGCTCAGAGGTGTGAGGACAAGACAACCGATGTTCAGTGCCTTCAGTCGCAAGAAAGGTTGACAAAGTTTGATACTCACCACCCCAATCACTTTGAATTTGCTTTATTGTTGCACAAAATTGTGTTTTCACCAAAGTTTGAAACAACTTGAAAGCATTAAGAGCTTCACCTTTGGATTTTAACAAATATATCCAGCAATTTCTAGTGGTAGCTTCGACAAAAGACACATAATAGTGAAATCCATTCGATGAAACATGTGTCGGCCCCTAAAGGTTAGTGAATATAAGCTGAAACGGGCTATCATAGACTGTTGTAGAGGGAGTAAATGGTAACTTATGGCTTTTGCCCATACGACAAGCTACAAAACATCACTTATTATTTCATTGCTTTTTGAAGGTATTACAATCTTTGCATCTTTACAAACTTGCATTAAAGAAGCATGAGCAGGGTGCCCAAGTCTTTTATGCCATAGACTATACAAATCATTGGATCCAGTAACTACACTAGCTTCTATGTTGCCTTTGCGAGGATCAACGCTCCCAACAGAAAACTGGCACAATCCATGACTCTCCTTGCCTCGAAGTAAAACCTCTCCAGTGACTTCATCTCGTACACAACAGCCTTTAGCGTGAAACTCAAAGTAAACCCTATTATCACTAGCAAACTTCGATACAAAGAGGAGGTTTTTAGTAGTTGCAGGAACATGAAACAAATTATTGATTTTCAACTTACGAGAGGCAATAAGTAACGAAGATTGTCCAGTTCTACAAATAGGTAAACTATGCCCATTTCCTACGATAAGTGTACCTGGTCTTGAGTAGTCTCACCCATTCATTACTTTGGAAGCATCTGGTGTGACATGGTGTGTGGCACCTGAGTCTACCACCCAATTGTCTAAATTGATTGGTCCATGAACATGTGAGTGATAGGCAGTTTGTGAACCAGTAGACTGTCCAGAACTACCAGAACATATAGAGCACCCACCAATCTCAAGTTGGCTTATGTGAATAGTAGGTGGATCAGTCCTGCTTTCATTGTTTTGTGCCAGGATTCCCATGAAGGATTTTTCAAATCTATGCCAACACCTATCCATTGAACGCACATTCTTGCCACAAAGTTGACATTGAAGTTGAGTGCGTCCACGACCTCTACCCATAGACCTCCCTTGATTATAGACTTGACTAGTTCTTGATTCTTGAGTGGTATTGCGGGCAGGATGCTGAACCTATGCCACATTTGCACTCATTGGAAACTGACCAGGGGTATTGAAGCCACGCAATTGTGCTTCTGCATCAATCAGTACTGATTTCACAGCATCTAAAGTGAAAATATCTCTGCTTGAAGTAATCACAACCATAAATGGTTGATACTTCATTGGTAACCCATTCAATATGGTGGCAATTTGTTCAACATTAGACACCTTGCTTACACAGGCTGCAAGCGCGTCACATACTTCTTTAACCCGAGTAATGTACATACACATGTTTTCTTCTCCCTTTTTGAACGATCGAAGTTTTCAGTGAAGACTCATCACTCATGTAGTTGATTTTGTTGCAAAGAACTTCTGAACTGTGCTCCAAACCGATGGGGGGTCTCAGCTCCCACAAACTCAGGTAAAAGATGTGCACTAATGGTGGAAAGAAGCCATGATGCAAGTGCACTATCTTGTGCAACAGAGATTTCATACTCTTCACTGCTGATTCGTCTGCCATTGTTGTCAAGCACCGTTTCTTGAGGTGGCTGAACGTCTTATGTGAGTAGTTTCTCCAGGCGATGGCTCCTAACAGTAAGGAGGTTTTGCTGTTTACATAGTAGGTAATTCATTTTATCGAGGACAATGATAACCCTTTTGTTGGTGAACATCTTCCCTGACATCAAGAGATCAGTTGAGTCAGTTTTTTGGCCAGAAGTGTTGGATGGCTTGATGAAAATACTTGACAGATTCCACATAAAGAATGCTTTTCAAAGAGAAATTGAAGAAGGGAAAGAAAACAAAGCAAGTGGAAGGTTTAGAGATCTCCAAGAAAGAAAGCGATTGATACCATGTTGAGAAGATACAAACAAGAATAAAGGAATCTAAAATGAACAATGACTCAAAAAGCTTATTATTTCATGTAGCAAGTTGTTGCTTATATACACAGGGATTGGCGCCAGTTAGCTCAGTTAGTTTCATAACTGAGTCTGTTACATTTTCTTAACAGAAATTCATTAGCTAACAGCCTTACTCATACTATCTTTACAACATCCATCCCTTGATTCCTCCAAAATATGTTCAAGTTCTCGATCTTGTTATTCACATAAAAATATATATGAAACATATTAGAAGTCAATTCAAACAGATAAGCTCATTTACACAAATGCTAACATTAACATTCAAAACTGTTTTTCTTATTGGCAGATTGAGTACTTGTTACTAATATGGGCATATCTTTTTACACACATATCCAAATTTCGATTTCTTTACCATTCTAGAAAGCTTATTTACACAGATTTACAACCATGTATGGTACATATTTTTCTTCTTTCTCAATCAATACAGTTTATTAATTAATCATAGGCCATTTTACAGTTCTAGACAGTTTGTAGCACCTCCACAATTTTGGCTCCAGATTTTTCTATAGATATCAAAATTTAGTTACGTTTGTTTCTAGTTAAACTAGACATAACCCCAAGTATTTTCTATCAAATTTTAGGTTTAAATTTCATGTATTTTATTTTTGGTGAATTTTTAAAGGTCACTGTCCAGAACAGGGCAGTGCTGGGCAGATTACACTAATTTCTATCTTAAGCTCCTTATAACTTATTTTCTTGGCTTCACCACCTAATCTTATTTTACCAGCTACTTCTACATTTTCTCATAACCATTTTTAACACCTTCAAACATAAATTTCTAGAAATTCATTTCTAACTCTTCAAATTTCTAGATTTTCCAAAAGCAACATGTTAAGCCGAATCTGCCAATTTCAACAGTTTTATATGATCATTTCGTGTTTGTTTTATCATTCTAACCGCAATCACCTATTACCCAGCAACCAATCAAGATAACAACACTAAATTTTCACCAAATTTCTAGAATTAAAAACCCTAACAACAATAAAAAACAGAGTGGAAATCAGTTAAGCACAAGAACACTTACTTGGGTTTCTTATAAACATGCATGAATCTAATGTTTAATTTCTAGCCCTCTAGAATCCTTGTTCAAGCTTTCTAAATTCTCCAAATTTCTTCTTTTCTCTCAACTCTCTCTCTCTCTATTTGGTTTCTTTGATTTTGGTGGAGATATGAAAGAAAGATGATAACCATCATTTGTGGTTTAATTGTTGATAGCCGAGTGTCATGATTCAATGACACATGGTTTGTTTTAAACCATATTTTCAATGCTTTAATTTAATCATAATATTAGTTTAATTTATGTGGTTAATATCCACCAATTTCCCACTATCATATATATTTATATGGAGGTTATTATAATGCTAATTTCCATCACATTAATATACATATATTATTGTATTATTAATATATTATGTGTTTAGTTAATATTATAACATTAATTTCATTATTTCATTCTAGTATTTTGTTCTTGCATAAAAATATTTACACTTTTCTTGCTAATTAATTTAGGGTTTTCAACTAGGCTATGAATTGGAGTATTACATAAATACAAGCCCAAGTTTCATTCTAAAAAGCCGACATTTCTTTACAATCCAAATCTCTCTTCTAAACAAGCCTTTCCCTCCCAAAAAAAAATTCAACGGGTAAAGGGCCAAAACAAATACATTTGTGTTTGTTTGGCCCCCCAAAATGGCCACATGGTCGTCCCTCATTGACTGAATTCATCTTTCACTTGGATTCAAGCCTCCCGATAACGTCATCGCTGACAATCCTATAAATAGGGAGAGAGAAAAATCATATTGAATTCAATGATCATCATAATTACTACCATTAAAATAATAATAATAATAAAATAATAAAATAATAATAAATAAAGAGAGGGAGAGATGGGGTATTTTGGGAAATTCATCGGTCATGTGAGTCGCCCGTGAACCGAAGCGACGTCAGAAGAGGAGACCACCAGGAAGCTTAAACGTCGCCGGAACCGCTGAAACGTCGTCGAATTCACCATGGACGTCGCGATGTGAGGTATCACTTTTTCCATTCTTTTTAATCCTGCAAAATAAAGTGAGGTTAGTTCGAAAGAAAAGGAAAATAGAAAATAAATATAAAAAAGAAATTAGAAATCTTCTTAACGGCGACCAGAGTTCTAAGTGAATGTTAGAGTTGAAAACGGCAGGCTTCGGGTAGTTAGTTTAAAAGGGAAGATCAGACATTTCTGTTGAAACGGGAATTAGTTTAGGGTTTGAAATCGGGTTTTTAGGTTTTTTTAGTGTTCTGGCACGGCGTCCAAAAATCGCCTCACGGCGGGCGGCCAAAACCTCGCAGAGGTTGTGTGACGGGTTCGACGGTCGAAAAACATGTAAACATGACCAGACTTATACTTATGAAGATCAAACGAGTGAAAAATGATGAACATAGGATGAACACAAACGAAAAATGATGTTTTGATCTATTAGGTTTGAGATTTCTAGAAATTCTTTGTTTGTGGAAGTGAGAGGGGAGAGTAACCAGTTTAAGGGAGAAAGAGTGAAATGAGTTGTGAACCGAGTCAAAGCCTGAGTCAAGCCTTATATAGTTGGCGCTATACGACATCGTTTTGAAGCTGGTTTAGTGGGGTCCGCGCAACGTCGTTCGGGTCGGGCGGGATGACCAGCGTCCAACGCCTGATTTTCATGCTTTAGGTTGTAAATTTTGCAATTCTCACAATCTGGTCACTGTCGTTTTGTAATTTGGCACTTATATGTTAATAATAGTTCAATTTAGCCCATTTTTCATCTTTGATTTATTTATTTATTTGTTTGTTTGTTTGCATACTATAAATTGAGCTTGCAATTTTATTAATTGGATAATTTAGTCACCTAGTATATTAAAATTAGAGCCTTTTAGGACTAAGTCCTTTAATTAAATTAAATTAATTTGATAGGTGAGATTATTATAGAAAATAAATGAGTATTAAATGAAAACTTTAATATTCTAATTTGATTAGTGTCTCATTGCAATGAGATGTCAATCAAGGGAGTATTATAGTGAAATATTTAATATGTCATTTGAACTTAGGAAATGATTAAATAACTAGTGACACTAAAGCTAGGAATATTGTTACTTTTGGGCCTAATATGTGTAGTGTCCAATTGTTTGGGTGTTACCATAAGAGTCCAAAAATTAATAATATTCATAGAATTTCAATTAATTAATTAATGGAGCCCTAATTATTTTTTACTTAAAATCGACAACAAAATAATTGGACATGCATTAAACCTTTTGTGTTGAGATACATTTTGAATCTAAATTGAGGTGTCCTGATGTATTTGGACGTTTCAAAATTTATATTCGTCCAAAACGTATTTTCTTACAAAAAGATATCCCCATTCGAAATGAAATCCATTTAACAATAAAAATATTAAATTAAATTTCAGATTAATGTTCAAAATGCCACGTGGAATTAATAAGGTACCGATAACGGGCGTTTATAGGGGTGCTAACTCTTCCCTACACGTAACCGACTCTTGAACTCGAATTTTATTAAAAGAATCTCTTGTCTGCTTTTTTAGTGTCCGGTCTACCAAAGTGACCAGTGGCGACTCCAAAACGATTTTTAAGAAAATAAAGGAAATTTGAATTAAAATGGAAAATGCCCTAATTTTAAGATCAAATTAAAATGAAAAACCCCGATTTCAAAACCCTAATTGTTATACTGTTTTTCAACAAACGATTTTAAAAAACGGTTGCGATAGCTTGGCGACTCCGATGGGGAGGAAATTGAGAGTCATACCTATCAATTAATTCCACACGACATTTTTGGCATTTCGATCATTAATCTGAATTTAATTTTTTCTAAAGAATTGTTGAATGGATTTCCAGGAAAAATGGGGATAGCTTTTGTGTATGATATATCTATCATTCATGCATAAACCCTTGACCCAAGTTTTTCACCCTTAAGTGGGAGAAAGACAGTATCCGACGTGATGCTCTCCATCTCTGAGTTCAGATTTTTGTCTACTTCTGGTATACTAAGCTTATGCGTCGTGGGGCCCACACCTCCTTTATAAGGGACCTATGCTACCAAATCGATGTCTTACTGTCGCAGTCATCAGTGACGACAGTTCGGGAACCAAAAGTCTAGAACAAATCCCACATTCTGTTTAGAAACCCACCTCGATAGAGCCAGACATGGTCCTAGGACAGGTGCTACCGGTTTAAATACTTTTCTCTGGTTATTTTCTTTGTGAAATATATCATGTTTTCCCGTGTTTGAATTTTGTTTATTTGTTTTTCATATTAGTTCACAATACTGACACTGCTTCTTTTTTGTTTTGTTTTCTTGTCTTTTTTTATCCAGCATCATTTTACATTCATTAAAGGTATCGATCCGAGGGTTAGTCAAGTCAGACAGTATTCATAATGGCCAATGAGTTCGATGGACAAGAAGAAGGCAATACAACGGTATAAACCCGGTCAGAGAAGACTCAATTCAAGGAAGGGACGGTATTCAACGGAGTCATATGTCAAAATATGTCAGAATACAAGCAGTTACAAGAAGACATTTAAAGGGCAGTGAGGGAAGATTTAGGAATTAGTGGATTTGAACGACTAGATCGAACAGAAATTAAAGAGAGAGCAAGTTTTGAGTCTAGAGAAAATAATTAAAAGGATACAATAACAAGAAAAGGCATCTTTAACTAGAAGATAAAGAAGGTGGCATAATTGGAAAGTGTCGTACAACATTAGAAAGATTAGTTTGGAAGTTTTAGAAGGGGCACTATAAATGAAGAATAAGATACTGAAAGCAGAGTTTGAAGTGACTATCCAAATTATCCAAAAGCAGAATCACGAAATGATCAAGTTCAGAAGCTATGCGGAGAGTCACTCGATTCGTGCATAAGCCATAAACTTGTAACAGCACCTTGACATCGACACCAAGCTAGGACAGACACTGACTTGAAAGCAGAACGAAGTGATTAACCTAGGGACGAGGGCTAGTTGGTTTCTGTAATGAGATTGTCTATTTCTTGCATTCAGCCTTTTGGCTAATGGATGTTGCTCTAAAGACTAGTCCTTAAAATTGATACCTCGTGCATTCATGCATTGTATTGCATTCATCACATTTTTCAAATAACATCATTTTTAAAAAAATAATAATAATTGCATTTTGATTAAATAATATTGCATTATTTCTGAGATAATAGTGCGAAAGCTGAAAACCAATGTTTTGAGAAACATGAGCAATATGCTTGTCAAGGTGAAGCAATCTCAAAAAGTTATTGAGGACTGCTTGGGTGGAGTTGAGCAAAGGATTGATTAGTCCCAGAACGAGTTGGTAATTCAAGCTGTCGTTTTGCTTGGAATTAGGGAAGTTAGAAAAATAATGTTTCAAACAAAAATAATGATATTGATAAGCAAGCTAGTATCACATCTCACGTGAGGGTTCAACATGAATGATTCTCCCTGGAAAAAAAAAAGACAAAAAGAACAAAAAGAGAGAGACAAGTTCAGCCTAATATAGTTGGGGCATCTACGAGAAATCCAGCAGATCTAAAGGAAATAATAAAGTTCTTGACCTTGATACACCGGTAGTTTTTGAAAATGCTGAGATGAAGGTTCCAGTAGACAGACATAGAAAGACTGAATGAAAGCCAAATTTAGGTGTTTCTGTCAAAAATCTTGTTGATCAATGGTTCAGTGACAGTTAGAAGACATGATGATTCTAGCAAAGTCGAGGGACTGCGGAACTTTTCTCTGAAGTGATTAGAACCTAAGATTTAGTTAAAGATCAAAATTTTCTCACAAAGGAATTGATTACAGGATAAGACGAGAGCACAGAAGCTCAATACAAAGAGACCGAATGATTCAGCGCGAAAAAGGGAGACGATTATTCCTATTCCAATACTATATTCAGTTCCCTGAAGAATTCGAACTCTATGGTTTGGTAGAAGATTGAAGAATTTCATAATAAGAAGAACAACTTCAAACTAAGATGGTCAGACAGTTCAGACAAAATCCCTATCTTTTCAGTCTTTGCCCTATTCCTGTTCCACAGCAATGAGCAAAGAGGGGCAGTTGTAATACCCGAATTTTGTCCAGGTATACCTATATATATAAATATATAATATATTCTCACTATAAATAAAATTAAAAATAATAAATAGTAAACCCAATAATAAGAGTTCATAAATAGTGTCAATTTTACATTCCAAATATTAAATACAAGCTCAAGTTTCATTCTAAAAAGCCAAAATTTCTTTACAATCCAAATCCCTCTTCTAAACAAGACTTTCTCGCCCAAAAACAAATTCAACGGGTAAAGAGCCAAAACAAAAACATTTGTGTTTCTTTGGCCTGCCAAAATGGCCACCTAGCAATCCCTCATTGACCGAATTCATATTTCACTTGGATTCAAGCCTTCCGATGACATCATCGCTGACAACCCTATAAATAGGAAGAGAGAAAAGTCGGATTGAATTCAATGATCATCATAATTACTACCATTAAAAATAATAAAATAATAATAAATAGAGAGAGAGGGTATTTCAGGAAATTCATCGGCCATGTGAATCTCTCGGGAACCGAAGCGACATCGGAAGAGGATACCACTGGGAAGTTTAAACGTCGCCGAAATCACTGAAACGTCGCCGGAATCACCGAAACGTCGCCGAAATCGATTTAATTATTTATTTGTTTGCATACTTTAAATTGAGCATGTAATTTTATTAATTAGATAATTTAGTCACCTAGTATATTAAAATTAGAGCCTTTTAGGACTAAGTTCTTTAATTAAATTTAATTGATTTGATAGGTGAGATTATTATAGAAAATAAATGAGTATTAAATGAACACTTTAATAATCTAATTTGATTAGTTTCTCATTGCAATGAGATGTCAATCAAGGGAGTATTATAGTGAAATATTTAATATGTCATTTGAACTTAGGAAATGATATTTATATAGTTAGTTTAATAAAATTTAAAAAATAGGATTAAATAACTAGTGACACTAAAGCTAGGAATATTATTACTCTTTGGCCTAATATGTGTAGTGTCCAATTTTTTTGGTATTACCAAAAGAGTCCAAAAATTAATAATATTCATATAATTTTAATTAATTAATTAATTAATGGAGCCTTAATTATGTTTTACTTAAAATTGACAACAAAATAATTGGACATGCATTAAACTTTTTGTGTTGAGATACATTTTGAATATAAATTGAAGTTTCCTAATGTATTTGGACGTTTCAAAATTTATATTCGTCCAAAATGTATTTTCTTACAAAATGATATCCCCATTCGAAATGGAATCCATTTAACAATAAAAAGATTTAATTAAATTTATATTAATGTTCAAAATATCAAAATGCCACGTGGAATTAATAAGGTACCGATAACGGGCATTGTAGGGGTGCTAACCCTTCTCTACACGTAACCGACTCCCAAACCCGAATTTTATTAAAAGAATCTTTGGTCCGCTTTTTTATGGTGTCTGGTCTACCAAAGTGACCGGTGGCGACTCCAAAACGATTTTTAATAAAATAAAGGAAATTAGAAATAAAATGGAAAAGGATCTAATTTTAAGATCAAATTAAAATGAAAAGCCCCGATTTCAAAACCCTAATCGTCAAGCTATTTTCCCACAAACGGTTTTAAAAAACGGTTGCGACAATCACAATAAAAACTTCTAACATAGATCTGCCCATGTAGTCACTAATCCAGGTGGCAAAGAACTTAGCCACGTCTTAGCTCTATCTCTAAAGGAAAATGTGAACAATTTCAGCTTCACTGTATCCTCCCAAACTCCAAGTTGCTAAAATAGTTGGCAAACTTCCATGAATTACTTCAAATGTTGCCTTGGATCTCCAGTGGGTGATCCATCGAACTGACCTACATTCAAAAGAGTTTGAATTATTACCGATTTAAGTTCAAAATTAACAGCATTTAGCTTTGTGCCAACTAGGCCTGACATCAAATTGTCAACATTTGGTGCCAAGTGCTCTCTAATAGGTCTCTCTATGGCATCGTCTACTACGGGTGCGGCAGGGGTAGCCGGTATCCCTCCGTGTATAGGTGGATCTACTGGATTGCGTGGGATACCATCTACTCCTCTTTTACGTTTTGAGCCATCTCTCTAATTTTCTTTTTCAATCTTTGGTAGGTTCGTTCAATTTCAAGGTCGAATGGCTGATAGTCTGTAGGGCGATTCCTAGTCACACACCAAACAAAATAGATAAGTAAAATAAAACAAAACAAGTAAACAAACAATAAACTATGTTGCAATCCCCAGCAACGGCGCCAAAAACTTGTAAACTCCTCTGAGTTCTTGGCAAAAGGGTTGAAAATGTATTGGAAATGTATGGAAACAGTGCCAAGTAAGAGTCCTTTGCGTGCAAGTATACACAGTCTGCAAGTAATATAATAGTAAGTTGAGTACCGTCTCCATAGGGATTGGTCAAGAGTTGAATGCTTTGAACGTTTACTTGTCAAGGGAAAATGTTGTTTGAAAATGATTTAAAAGAAGAGAAAAATAAAATAAAACAACATTGGTAAGGAGAGTGTCAAATGAGTGACGAGCGTTGGCAAGGGATTTCTTGTTTTCACGCTATTCGTGCCATGCCATCCTTTAATAATGTAGCGCCTTGACATCATTTAACGAGCATATTCAAAGTTGGCAATGCCTCTTTCGATGGTCAATGCCCAAAATTAACCATGTAAAAACCCCTATATTTCTATAATGACGCTTTTTCATAAATCAGTTTGATTAAGTCTCCATTTATACTCCTAAGGGGTAGATTCACTTCAGAAGAAAGTTCATCTACTTGAACATCTTCTTTCGAAGCATCTCGCCTTAGTATCTGGCAACAAATCGTTACCCCCTAAGTCTGTTAAGATATCAAGGTTCAATAAGCCAACAATGCCAGCTTTCGCTTGGCACAATTTTGATAAAAATTGAAGAACATGCCAGATAGGGAAAACAATGCCGAAGCATCTCCATTATTAAAAACTAAACATAAAAACAACATTCAATGCAAACATCCCCAACTAACTAATAAATTAGTTCATGGCGAGGGTATCAACCAAAAAACCTTCAACGTTTTGCAAACACGTCATCATTTAAAAGAAAATAAAAACAAATAAACAAAGAGGATGGGCGAGATGGGGGTCTCTCGATCCAGCCCTTCAAGGTCCAGGCTCTTAGTCAAGCTGGTCGAACCACGTCTCCTTGGTGCATCCGGTTGTCGATGGATCGTTCGATTTCCCAATTGTCTCTCAAATACGTGCTTGATCATTCTTTAAATATGCGTGCAAGGAAGACCTAGGATGGGCTCTTGATTTTTAATTTTGAATGCTCAAGGGATAAGGGATGTGGTCATCTTATCCAAAGTTTGAATGTGAGTTGATCAGGTTAGAGCTGACATCATCTGCCGTCACTGCTTCACCAACCAAGCTTGGCACTATTTCTCCGCTATTTTTCAGATTTTGATCCAATTTTATTTTCTCGCGGCCTAATCTGGTCCTATTTTTTGGGTTCAACAGCTTACTTGGTTGGGTATCAAATTCCTCTTCTCTTTCAACCGGTGCTTTGGCAATATTTGGTCCATCTGTGCCAACAGCATACCGGCATTCTCTCTGGCATTCCTTCATGTGCTGCTTTGTTTTGCCAACCGCTATGCCAAACCTGCAAAAATGCCAACAAAACAATCTTTCACACTAGCATAGGCAAAATTACCAACTCCTTATGCAAATGCATGAAATTAACAACTAAATGCAACTAAATATACACAAAAGCAAGCAAAGGCATTGTAAAATAGGCATAAAAGTTAGTACTTTTGAAGAGTTAACAATAGTGAATGGGGTGATAAAAGATACGGTGGTGATGACGTATATCTTGTTAAAGTGAGATATTTGTCAGATGGTAATGATGACGAAGAGTTGCAAGATGGTAGGGAAAAAGTTAAGATGATTACAAGAAAAATTTGCAATGCATTTTGAAGAGTCTAAAGATGATAGGGAAGAGTCTAAAAGGGACGTCCAAGAGGACGTAGAGTTTGTAGAAGAGCATGAAAAAGGTATTATAATTGAATATTGTCATGATATTGAATATTATGATTCTGATGACCATGGTTGTATAACCGAGTGTATTTTATAGGAGGAAGATGAATATTGTGCAAACATGAGAAGTATGTTTTCGGTGTACAATCCAAACGATGAAAAC
This sequence comes from Hibiscus trionum, assembly GCA_030270665.1. Taxonomy (NCBI): domain Eukaryota; kingdom Viridiplantae; phylum Streptophyta; class Magnoliopsida; order Malvales; family Malvaceae; genus Hibiscus; species Hibiscus trionum. The sequence continues at coordinate 72,439,667 of BSYR01000003.1, read as the reverse complement.
CCAGAATTTTGTATAGAAATACTCTTTAAGACGAAAAAGAATTCAAAGATGCCATTAGGAAATATTCAAAACTTTCGAGAAGGGAGTTAAAGATTGTTAGGAATAAACCAAAACGAATAAGGGTTAAATGTCTTGCCTCTGCCAAATGTCCTTGGAGAATCTTTTCAAGTTATAGTATGGCCACACATTGTATACATGTGAATTGCTTTCGTTACACTTTAATTTTAATTATACATGTGAATAGCTTCCAAGATGAGCATAATTGTTATGTGAGTTTCCAAAATAAGATAGTTAATGTTGTTGCCATTGTTGACCATTTTAAAGCAACTATAAGGGACCAACAAAAAATGAAGTTAAAGGAGATTCAACAAAGGGTCTCTTCAAAGATACATGTTAATGCCAGTCTTACGCAGTGCAAAAGGATAAAAAAGAGTCAATGAAAGGTTGTCTAGAAACTTCAAGGAAGAGTTTACTATGTTATGGGATTATGCAGATAAGTTAAGGGCAAAGAATCCATGCAGTGCAATTAAGATGGCAGTGCAAAGGGTGACTCCAGATTCTCCCCCTCATTTTAAAAGGTTCTTTGTTTGTTTCGATTCTTTGAAGAATGGTTGGAAAAAAGAATGTAGGCCAATTCTTGGGGTTAGATGGTTGCTTTTTGAAAGGTCAATTCAAAAGTGATTTATTATCGGCTGTTGGAAGAGATTCCAACAACCAAATGTACTTGGTTCAATGGGCTATAGTTGAGGTTGAATGTACAGATTCATGGGCATGGTTTTTGAATCTACTTGTGGTTGACTTGGATTTAAAGAATGGCTTTGGGTTTACCATAATTAGTGATCAACAAAAGGTAATAACAATTTATGTTTTGTGATTTATATTAGATTTCTTAACATTTTAAATATATAATTTGTTTTATCTTCACAGGGTTTAAAGATTGCTATTAATGATGTTCTTCCTAAAGTAGAACATAGAAATTGTGCACGACATGTTTTTGTGAATTGGATCGGACGTAAGAAAGCAAAGTGTTATGAATTTGATTTTTGGGAGATTGTGAAGGCCACAACTGAGAGGGAACGAGAAGATAAAGTTGAAGCTCTTACCAAAGAAAGATGAGTTAGTTGCGAAGGATTTGAAATCTAAGTCCCCTAAAAATTAGACAAAGGCCTTTGTTGGGTGTCATAGTAAGTGTGACATGTTCGATGACAATATTTTTAAAGCTTTTAATTCTAGCAATTTGGAGGCAAGATACAAGCATATAATCACAATGTTAGAAGAGACCAGAGTAAAGTTGATGACTCGAATTGTCGAGAAGAATTTTTTTTGTAAATCATGAAAGCATAACTATGGTCCTTTAGTGAAGAGAATTTGATCAGAGTAAAACAGACAGCATCAAATGGCAAATGGTGTGGAATGGTGATAATGTTGTGAAGTGAAGAAGGGCGAAAACAATACATTGTGAACCTACAGGAGAGGATTGTAGTTGTAGAAGTTGGCAATTAACTGGCATGCCTTGTTCACATGCTTGTTGTGCTATATGGCACATTGGTGGTGACCCTGATGATTATTTGGGTCAGTGCTATCATAAAAACACTTACTTGAAAGCACATGCTTATGCAAAAGCATCCTATTAATGGGTCACATGAATGGACCAAATTTAGACTTGAGTCTATGCTTCCACCTATTGAGAAAAAGATGTTAGTGAGGCCAAAAAAATAGGAGGAAGGCAAAAGATGAACCAACAAAAAGAAAGCTTGGACAACTTAGTAAGATTGGCTTGGTAATGAAATATAGAATTTACGGAGTTGAGGGTCAGAACAAACGAAGATGTCCACAACATGTATCTACTATTTAAGTCTTACAAATATGATTTTATGAGTCATTTGTTAGTATTGGACTTGCTAACAATTTTTATTCTCAATTTTTTGTTTAATAGCAAAGTAGTAGTCATGCTCAAAATACAGAGACTGCAATAGATGAAACTTCAGTACTTATAACCTTATAAATGTTTCTCTATGATATATTTGGTGTATATTAAATGAATATGCAGATTTGTTAATTTAATTTGTTTGATGTAGGAAAACAACAATAATCCACAAGTTGTTGGATCTGCTTTAGCACCTCAGCCTAATAAGACTTCAAAAATATTCGTTATGCATGATAATTTGTCAAGTAGTTCACACAAAGAGAAACAAAAGTAAAGCACAGTGGGTGATGTAATCTCAAGGATTATAATGCCAAAACAATTCACAGGGTTAGGCCTCTACACAAATCTGAAAACTGGGGAGCAAACATATTATGTAAGTTTTACAATTGGCTATAACATTTTTCTAAATGTTGTTACTATCATAACTAATTGAAATATTACATTTTGTAGTCTAATTTAAAATTAAAGATATTTGATTCTAGTCAGATATCTATTGTAGGCTCCTCGATTCAAAGAAAATTTCTGAATAAGAAACACAAGTCCATTGAAGATCCTATAAACACTTAAAGAATTAGTTTTACAGAAACAACGAAAGAAGTGATAGGCTTATGTTAGATTATAAGTCATATTTTGGTATAGTAAATTAACTATACAATATAGCTTTTTTTTGTTAGTGCAACTTTTAATAATTTTATTTTGGTAGTTTGTCAATATGATTATAATATAATTATTTTTTGATATAATTACATTGTTTGAGATATCGTATTTTGGTATAAATATATTTTTTTAAAATGGTATAAATATTTTTGTTATTTCTTGTATTGATTAAATTTTACAAATGAATAAATCACGTACAATAGAATGTTATTGGTTTCTTTTCCCCCTTAAATTTAACAAGAATTATCTTGTGAGGAAACATCAATTAACCTAAAATCACCCACAAGTTTTTTCATGTTAAACTAGTTTTAAAATTTTGTTTAGAATAATTCGTATAGAAGTTGTAGCTTTGGAATATTCGATTATACTTGGTAGTCCAAGAGTTTTTTTTTCTTTCTGCTCTTTCTACTCTGTTAAAAGGAGAATTTTTTTACAAGAAACTGCTTTAAATTGCACAACATCAACTTTTCTGATCTGAACTGAAAACAAAATTTTATGACATATACTCACGAATGTTTGGTATTAATATCTCCACAAAAATGCAACATGCCATTATGATCCTTGATAAACAATGATGAAAATATTGATTTTCGAGTTTCAACTACTTTTCATAAGACTGGAAATGCATACTTGAAGCTTGCATGAGACGTTGCTTTAATATTTTCTATTTGTGGGGAAAAAAGATAATAGTGACTTGGAATGTAATAGTTCAATTCTACAACACTCTACTATTAAGAAATTTGGTATTACATTCCCTAAACTTTAATTAAGATAATTAGTTTTCAGTTTACATATATCCCTTTAATTAGACGTTTAGTTTTTCCTATAGAACAGTTGTTTTAATAGGGATTCCCTCCTTGTTTCTCTATGACATGTTCTTTGTCTAAAAAAGAAAAGCATGCGATATAACTAAAACATTTTTAAGAAATTTAACACAAACATATAGTATGCTTGAAAACAACTAAAAATATTTTTTCTTAACAATAAATTATTATTTATAAGGCTTAATACAACTTTTTCCCCCTAAAGTATACCCGATTTTTCAACTTGCCCTCTAAACTTCATTTTGCCCACTTTTTCCCCTTAAACAATTCGTCGTTACCCATTTTGCCCCATTCCGTTACCCTTTTCCGTTAAAATTTTTTCAGCCAATAACATCCTGCCACGTCATCAACGGATTGACTAAGTCAATCCGTCTAGTTTTATTTAAAGGGTAAATGATATGTCAAGTCTGTCAGGTTTGTTTTTTGTTCAATTTAGTCACTAAAAAGTCTATTTTTACCTTAAAATGACCCCTATTTGTTTCTAATTTTTATAATTTAGTCCATTATTTGTTATTATTAATAATATTATTTTATTAAAATGTTAATATTTAATAAAATAAATAAAAACAAATATTTTAATACTAAATTAGTAATTTTTTAGAATCGAATTCCAATTAAATTCTAATTATTAATTCTAATTTTACTATATTTGAATTATAGTTTTTGAGTAAAATTCAAATTATATTTGAATCATATTCAAATTATATTTGAATCATCTTCTAATTATATTCGAATTATTAATTCTAATTTTGCTATATTCGAAATATATTTTTTGAGCAAAATTCAAATTATATTAGAATTATATTTGAACCATGTCTATATTATATTCGAATCATATTAAAATTATTTTCGAAATATAATTTGAATATGATATTTCGAATGTAATTTGAATATGATTTGAATATAATATGAACATGATTCGAATATAATTCTAATATAATTACATGTTTTTTCAACTATTATATTCGAATCATATACAAATTATATTCGAATCATGTTTAACAAGTAATTATATTTGTATCATGTTCGTATTATATTCAAATCATGCTCGTATTATATTCGAAACATATTTAGAATATAATTTCAATAGGATTCGAATATAATATGAACATGATACGAATATAATTACATGTTAAACATGATACGGATATAATTACCTGTTAAACATGATTCGAATATAATTACATGTTAAACATGATTCGAATATAATTACCTATTAAACATGATTCGAATATAATAGTTCAAAAAACATGTAATTATATTAGAATTATATTCAAATCATGTTCATATTATATTCGAATCATATTCAAATTACATTCGAAATATCATATTCAAATTATATTTCGAAAATAATTTTAATATGATTCGAATATAATATGAACATAATACAAATATAATTACTTGTTAAACATGATTCGAATATAATTACATGTTAAACATGATTCGAATATACTATGAACATGATTCGAATATAATAGTTGAAAAAACATGTAATTATATTAGAATTATATTCGAATCATGTTCATATTATATTCGAATCATATTCGAATTACATTCGAAATATCATATTCAAATTATATTTCGAAAATAATTTGAATATGATTCGAATATAATATAGACATGGTTCAAATATAATTCTAATATAAGTTGAATTTTGCTCAAAAAATATATTTCGAATATAGCAAAATTCGAATTAATAATTCAAATATAATTAGAAGATGGTTCAAATATAATTTGAATATGATTCGGATATAATACGAACATGATTCGAATATAATTTAAATTTTACTCAAAAACTATAATTCAAATATAGTGAAATTAGAATTAATAATTAGAATTTAATTGTAATTCGATTCTAAAAAGTTACTAATTTAGTATTAAAACATTTTTTTTATTAAATATTAACATTTTAATAAAATAATATTATTAATAATAACAAATAATAGACTAAATTATAAAAATTAGAAACAAATAGGGGTCAATTTAAGGTAAAAATAGACTTTTCAGTGACTAAATTGAACAAAAAACAAACCTGGCAGACTTGACATGTCATTTACCCTTTAAATAAAATCAGATGGATTGACTTAGTCAATCCGTTGATGACGTGGCAGGATGTTATTGGCTGAAATTTTTTTAACGGAATGGGGCAAAATGGGTAACAACGAATTGTTTAAGGGGAAAAAGTGGGCAAAATGAAGTTTAAGGGGCAAGTTGAGAAATCGGGTATACTTTGGGGGGAAGTTGTATTAAGCCTATTTATAATAATAATAAAACCACAAGAGTAGTATATTACATACGAAAAAGAAAATGTCTAGAATGAATTCAAAACAACCAAACGCCTTCTCAATCAAAACGGCACAATAAAACAAATTAAAACATTAAACGTACAACAAGAAGGATCAGAGTCACCGTCAAACTTTCCTAGAGACTAAATCAAAGTTTGCACGAGCGCCTACAAGAAGATAGTTGTCAAAACTGTAAAACCTATGTTTGATTTTGATATAATTAGATCTTTAAGGATCATTTTGTAAAATTTAAAATTGTTTTTATAAGTCCCTAAATAAGTTTCAAAACCCCAACACTTTAAAACTGATTTATAAAACTCAAACTCAAAATATTTTCTAAGTGTTCCAAGGCAAAACCATTGAAAATCGTACAGGCGTATCGATACACTTCCAAGCGTATCGATACCATTTTGCCAAACTTGGTTACTGTCAGAACACGTATCGATACGGCAAACCCTCGTATCGATACGCCCCTGTGTTAAAATTCAAAGAGTTTGAATAGCGTACCGATACGGCAAACCCTCGTATCGATACGATCTTTATAGTTTTTAAAGATTAAGTCGATTTAAAAAATATGACCGTTGGTGTCAGTTGGTTGGTAACCAAACTTTAAAAAGTCGTTGACCCGTATCGATACACATAACCACTGTACCGATACAGATATCGACAGTGAGCTAAGTTGAGAAAATAGTATCGACACGGCCTTTACCGTTTCGATACCCCATACCGATACGCTTACGCGTGTATCGATACGCCCTATTTATTGCACACAACGGCTCTTTCTTTTCTGAGACAGGTACCGATACACCTTCCCGCGTACCGATACTGGTAGTTGTAGAAGTGCATTTATGGTGGTAAGAGATGGTTCCAACGGCTCCATTTATGTTCCCAACCACCCAAACGGCTAGAAATCAATGAGAAGGTATAAAAGACACATCTAAAAGCATCAGCAACAACTATTGATCTTCAAGAAAACATCTATTCATCAAATCCAAGCAATTGTGCCAAAATTCCTATTTGTCTAGAAATCTCAATTGTATTTTTCATTCATATCTTGTTCAATTGGGTTGAGTGCTTATAATTGGGCTATCATTTGTATTGAGAGATACCTTATTAGCCAACAAATTTCTTTGTTCACTTGTGTGAGGATTGGGTTGATTTTTGGGTAGAAAAATCAACCGAAATTGTAAGGGTTGCCTCCTTAGCCTAGAAAAGGGGAAGAGCAATTAGTGGAATTGTTGCAAATCCTTAGTGTAGCTAAGGTAGTGGATGTAGAGTTCATTTGGAGAACTTGAACCACTCTAAATCCCTTGTCAATCTTTTTATTTGCAAATTTCCACCACAAAGTCTTTAAATTTCCAATTCACCCCCCCTCTTGGTTCATTTTGATCTTACGATCCACTTAACAATTGGTATCAGAGCCTACCTCTTTGAGGATTAACAACCACAAAAGGAGTTCCTTGGAAGAGTGTGATCATCATTTATCAAAGAATGGCTTCAACCTCCGGTTCGGGCATGTACAAGTCACAATCCACTACAAAGCCTCCTTTCTTCAACGGTGATAACTATTCTTTTTGGAAGAATAGAATGCGTCTCTTCATCAAGTCAAATGACTATCTAGTGTGGGATGTCATTGGAGATGGGCCATATATTCCATTGAAGCAAGACGGTGAAGGCAAGATGGTTTTGAAGAAGAAAGTGGAGATGAGTGAAGAGGAAAGGAAAGAGATTCAAGTTAATGATAAAGCTCTCCACATGCTATTTTGTTCTTTCGGTCCAGACATCTACTCAAAGGTCTCATCCATTGAAAGTGCCAAAGAAGTGTGGGACACTCTCGAGACTACTTATGAAGGCACCAACGATGTTAAAGAAACTAAGATTGGAATTCTCAATCTTAGTTATGAAAACTTCAAGATGGAGCCCGATGAGACAGTGTCAAAGATGTTTGATCGTTTCTCCACGATTGTCAATGGGCTAAAGGGCTTTGGAGAGTTCATACCGGAAGACAAGCTTGTCCGGAAGCTACTCTATTCACTTCCCGAGTCTTGGGATGGGAAGAGAACCGCTATCATCGAAGCAAAGAACTTGAAAACCTTGAAGCTTGATGAGCTTGTGGGTTCTCTCATTACTCATGAGATCATGAAGCAAGGAAGGGAAGATGAGAAGAAGAAAGAAGAGAAAAGGGTAGAGAAGCTTGAGGTTGAGAAGAAGAAGAAGATGGGAATAGCTCTCAAGGCTAAAGCTTCACAACGTGATGAGAGCTCATCTAGTGAGGAGGATGAACTTGAAGAATTGGCTATGATAGCCAAACGATTCTCACGTTTCATGAGATCCAACCGTGGAAGAACAATTCAAAGGAAGATGGACTTCAAAAGCAAGAACAAAGAAGAAGGAAGGGATCCTATCACTTGCTTTGAGTGCAAACAACCGGCCACATACGTTCGGAGTGCCCTCAACTCAAGAAGAAGTGCTTTGAGAAGAAGAAGAAGCTCAAAGCAAAGCTTGCTACTTGGAGTGATGAGAAGTCATCGGAGGATGACGAACATGAAGTGGCTAACCTTTGCCTCATGGCACTTGAGGAAGATTCCTCCATGGTAACCTCTAACTCATCTACTTTAGATTTTTCATATGAAGAATTAAATGATACATATGATGAGTTACAAGAGGTTTATGATGAATTAGTTGAGAAGTTTAAAGAGTCGGTCATTAAAAACAAGAAAATTATTTTAGAACTAAATGAGAAAAATGACTCACTCACTCAAGCTAATTCAAAATTTGAGAAAAAGATATTAGGATTAAAAGATGAACTAAAATTCTTTCAAGATGAAAATGTTGATCTTAATAATCTTTTATCTCAATGTAATAGTGAACACCAAAAGGTGTTGGGTGAGCTAAATGAGCTCAAAAAGTCTTTAAAAAATGTTGGTAGTGTCAAGCATGAAGTAGGTGAATCCTCTAGAACACACCAACCTAAGAAAAAGACTAACTACTACAAACAAGGTAGCTACCCTAGACATAGTAGAGCTAAAAGAATTAGAAGTGTATGGGTTCCTAAGGAACTTGTGAAATCTAATAATATTATTGCTATGTCATCTTGGATTCCTAAGGGAACCAAGGTTTTGGGAGCTAACACTCATGGACCCAAAATGATTTGGGTACCAAAAACCAAAGTTTAATATCTTTGTTTGTAGGGGGAACATTGCTACAAGGCCAAAGCACAAAGTCAAAACTCATGGTACCTTGATAGTGGATGCTCGAGGCACATGACCGGAGACAAGAGTCGATTCATGGATCTAAAGTAGAAAAGTGGAGGAGTAGTAACATTTGGTGAAAACTCCAAAGGCCACATTAAAGGTATTGGCTCCATAGGTAATCACTCTACTATTCTCATTGAAAATGTATTATATGTCGATGGTCTTAAACACAATTTATTGAGCATAAGTCAATTGTGTGATAAAGGATTTAATGTTTTATTTGATAAAAATGGATGCAAAATTATAGACATTAAATCTAATAATATTATGCTCATAGGTCATCGCATAGGAAACATATACATGGTGCATCTAGATGACATACATACATCTCATGCATGCTTAGTTGCTCAAAATGAAAATGATGCATGGTTGTGGCATAGGAAACTAGGACATGCTAGCATAAGTGTTTTGGAAAAACTAGTCTCTCTTAACCTAGTTAGAGGTTTACCCAAGATAAAATTTTCAAATGATAAAATTTGTGATGCATGCTCTAAGGGTAAACAACATAGGTCTTCCTTTAAATCCATTAATGATGTTTCTACTAGTAGATGCTTACAACTTATCCATATGGATTTATTTGGGCCAATTAGAACTATGAGCTTGGGTGGTAAGTCTTATGCTTTTGTGCTTGTTGATGATTTTTCTAGATTTACTTGGGTTCTCTTTTTAAGTACTAAAGATGAGGCTTTGGAAAAATTCATCACATTTTCAAAATTAACCCAAAATGATCTTGAACTAAAAATTTCACATATTAGAAGTGATCATGGAACCGAGTTTCAAAATTTAGGGTTTGAAGATTTTTTAAATGAAAATGGTATTAGCCATAATTTTTCGGCTCCTCGGACTCCTCAACAAAATGGGGTAGTTGGGAGGGAAAATAGAACTTTGCAAGAAATGGCTAGAACTATGCTTTGTGAAAACAATTTACCTAAATATTTTTGGGCGGAAGCCACAAACACCGCTTGCTATATTGTAAATCGAGTAATGATTAGGCCAATTTTAAAGAAAACACCTTATGAGATTTTAAAATCTAAAAAGCCTAACATTAGCTATTTTCACCCTTTCGGTTGCAAGTGTTTTGTTTTAAATAATGGAAAAGACAACTTAGGTAAATTTGATGCAAAAAGTGATGAAGCCATTTTTATAGGTTACTCTTTAACCTCTAAAGCCTATCGAGTGTTTAACAAAAGAACTTTAGTAGTAGAAGAATCTATTCATGTTGTATTCGATGATAACCTCCTTCCTAGGAAGGATTCTTGTGATGATGATGATGTAGGAATCATAAATGCCTTTGATGGAGGTCAAACTTCAAAGGAGGATAAGATTCCAACAAAAGAAGAGGACACGCAAGATCCACCTCTTGAAGCCTTGAAGGACTTGGCTATTGAGGAAAAGGAAGTGAGCTACCCAAGGGAGTTGAACTATGTCAAAGATGGTGAAATCTTGGGTGATCCATCCAAGGGGGTAACCACTCGTTCTTCTCTTAGATTAATGAACCATGTTGCTTGCATATGCATGTTATCATAATTTCAAGCTTTTTCAAATGGATGTTAAAAGCGCATTTTTAAATGGTTTTATAAATGAAGAAGTGTATGTGGAACAACCACCGGGTTTTGAAGATTCAAAATTTCCAAATCATGTTTTTAAACTTACCAAAGCACTTTATGGTTTAAAACAAGCTTCTAGAGCTTGGTATGAAATACTTTCAAATTTTTTGATTGAAAAAGGATTTGAAAAAGGTAAGGTGGACACTACACTTTTTATAAAAATATATAAAAATGACATCTTAGTAGTTCAAATTTATGTTGATGATATTATTTTTGGTTCTACTAATGAATGTCATTGTCAAGAGTTTGCTAAGTTAATGCAAGGTGAATTTGAGATGAGCATGATGGGGGAGCTCTCATTCTTTTTGGGACTCCAAATCAAGCAAAAGAAGGATGGCACCTTCATCAACCAAGCAAAATACATAAAGGATATGCTCAAGAAGTTTGGCTTGGAGAATGCAAAGCCTCAAGCCACTCCTATGAGCTCATCTACAAAGCTTGACAAAGATGAAGGAGGTAAGTGTGTTGACTCTAAGCTTTATCGCTCTATGATTGGATCTTTGCTTTACCTTACCGCAAGTAGACCGGATATCTTGTTTAGTGTTTGCTTGTGTGCTAGGTTTCAAGCTAGTCCTAGAGAGTCCCACCTTATAGCCGTTAAGAGGATCTTTAGGTATCTTAGAGACACTCCTTGTTTAGGTCTTTGGTACCCTAGCGACTCTACCTTCAACCTTCATGCTTACTCGGATGCGGATTATGGGGGCTGCAAAATCGATAGGAAAAGTACTTCGGGAACTTGTCAATTCTTAGGTAGTATGCTCATATCTTGGTTCTCTAAGAAACAAAATAGTGTAGCCTTATCTACCACCGAAGCCGAGTACATATCCTTAGGGAGTTGTTGTGCTCAAGTCCTTTGGATGAAGCAACAACTCTTAGATTATGGAATTAAAGTTGAAACCATACCCCTAAAATGTGACAACACTAGTGCAATATGCTTAACAAAAAATCCCATCCAACACTCTAGAACCAAACACATAGAAATAAGGCATCATTTCATTAGAGATCATGTCCTTAAGGAAGATGTGGTTATAGAGTATGTAGACACCTTAAATCAATTAGCGGACATATTTACAAAACCCTTAGACAAAGAGCGTTTTTGGTCCCTTAGGAGAGAGTTAGGTCTAGCTAGCCTATCTTGACCTTTTAGGACCTCTTTTGTGCTTAAATTTGCTTGATCTTGTGAAATGCCATGTTTATGTGTTTAGACTCCTAAATTCATCCATGCTTATAGTTAGGGGGAGTATGCTTCTGTTAAAATATGCTTAGAACTGCTCATTCATCATTTGCATACTTTTAGGAGATGTTAAGTTCGAGCTTTTGGTTGTTCTTAAGACCAAATATGCATTTCTGGGTATACGGTATCGATACGGCGCTACGCGTATCGATACGTGTTCTTCATTCTGTTTCCCAGAATTTTTCTCACTTCACGGGTATCGATACGATTAATCTCGTATCGATACGGGTCGTTTCGATACAGACCCCTCCGTTTCGATACGACTTTTCCAACGGGCATTTTTGCGAAAAGACAACTCTATCCCCGTATCGATACACCCTCAGGCGTATCGATACTCAACTACGCTGATGGCATTAAATTAGCTTTTAATGAGTCCAACTTTTACCCAAATTCAAACTTTTCAAAACCTAATTAACCCTAGCCGTTTTTGCCTATAAAAAGGCCCTTCCTCCCTCATATTTTTCACATCTCAACTCTATTCTAAAAGAGTTTTTGAATCAAGCAAGGCTTTGTGCTTTCTCTCTAGTTTTTCTTCAATCTTCCAAGTTTCTATCAAGGTAATCTTTCCTTTTCCTTTTTCAATTTCTTTTCTTTTCTTTTTGTTCTGTCTTTTTTTTGTTTCATCTTTTATCAAAACCTTTGTTTTTCTTCAAATTTTTTTAAAATCTTTTTTAAACTTTTTTTAACCTTGATTTTTACCCAAAATTGAAGAAATCCTCTTTGCTTAATTTCTCTTTTAGATCATGGCACCAAAAGAACCATCGAGGAAGCGATCAAGGGTTAATCAAGCCGGTGAATCTTCCACCCTTGGAGCGATTGCTCGTCCAAACTACTCAATCATCTATGAGCAATGCTTTGAAGGCAATTCGGGTCTAACTCACTTTCGTCAATATGAGAATTATAAGATCCGTGCCGAAAGGGTAATATCTGTTCCTTTTCTCAATTCGGAGCGTTTCAAGTTTGAATACCTTCCCTTGTTTCATCGTTGGAACTTCATGGAGTTTATCTCTATTCCCGGTATTTTCTATCGCCTTTTGGTTTTGATTTTCTATGCTAATGCAAGATGTATTAGTCGTAATGGGGAAGTTGTTGCAATTAGCTCTTATCTTATGGGAAAGAAAATCATCCTTGATGTCAAGTCTATTTGTGAGGTTTTTAAGTTGGATGATGAAGGCATTGATGATGAGCATGCTTTGGGGCATGTTCTTAGTGGATCCGTCACCGCCCTAAATGCTCAAGACCGGATCTTACATTTGATGGTGTCGTGGTGGTTTCGTCCCTCCGGAGGAAAATATTCCACCATCCGTCAAGTGGATGATTTTTGGATTCGGTGCTTCCGTGAGGCCAAGCGACCAAATCTAGCTCGACTTATGTTCCAGGAGATCGTCTACCTCGTGCAAAACCGTCACTCTCCTCACGTCACCTCCTTTACATATGGTACGGCTTTGAGTTATTTCTTTATTAAAAAGGATATTGATTGCTCCTATGACTATCCAACTCCCCTCACCGATCCCATTGATGAGCGATCTCTTGCTCGGGCAAAATTTCATTATCTTAATGGTGAATGGATACGTCTTGCCGAGTTACCACCGGAAGCCGCCACCATGTTTGAAGAGGCTCAAGCTCCTCAAGCTCCTCAAGTCCCACAACCCAATATGGATGCTCTCATGACCTATCTCAATGAGTAATTTACCGGGTTGCGCACGGACATGAATACTCGTCTTACTTCCATGGAAACTACCTTTGATACAAGGTTGACGGGTATGGAGAATCGCCTCACCTCCCTTGAAAGCGGGCACAAGTCTTTGAATATTTCCATTGCCGCTTTCCATGATGAATGGCGCAATAGCATGAGGGATAATGAGCCAATGGGAGTTGATGATGAAGATGATGAAGATGACGAAGACAATGCCTAGACGTTTCTTCTTGCATATCATTCATATCATTTAAAATTTTCTATTTTATGCACCTATGCTTTATGTTCTTAGGATTAAGTTTGCTTTAGGATTAAAACCTATGCTTTGATTTCCTTTTGCTTTTGTTTGGATTTCAAGTTTGATGCTATGATGAATAAAATTATGTTGCTTAGTATTATTATACCTTTGATTTCTTTATGCACTTAATTGTCTCAAAGAATTTTTGATCTAACAAAAAGGGGAGAAGAAAACTAGCTCACAACACTTCAAATATTTTGATTTTAACTCAAAGGTTACCAAGCTTATATTAAGGGGAGTTAACTTTGTAAAGGTTTTTCAAAAATATCAAAAATTTTAAGTTTTGGTTTTGTTATATCAAAAAGGGGGAGACTGTAAAACCTATGTTTGATTTTGATATAATTAGATCTTTAAGGATCATTTTGTAAAACTTAAAATTTTTTTTATAAGTCCCTAAATAAGTTTCAAAACACCAACACTTTAAAACTGATTTATAAAACTCAAACTCAAAATATTTTCTAAGTGTTCCAAGGCAAAACCATTGAAAATCGTACAGGCGTATCGATACACTTCCAAGCGTATCGATACCATTTTGCCAAACTTGGTTACTGTCGGAACACGTATCGATACGGCAAACCCTCGTATCGATACGCCCCTGTGTTAAAATTCAAAGAGTTTGAATAGCGTACCGATACGGCAAACCCTCGTATCGATACGGTCTTTATAGTTTTTAAAGATTAAGTCGGTTTAAAAAATATGACCGTTGGTGTCAGTTGGTTGGTAACCAAACTTTAAAAAGTCGTTGACTCGTATCGATACACATAACCACTGTACCGATACGGATATCGACAGTGAGCTAATTTGAGAAAATAGTATCGATACGGCCTTTACCGTTTCGATACCCCGTACCGATACGCTTACGCGTGTATCGATACGCCCTATTTATTGCACACAACGGCTCTTTCTTTTCTGAGATAGGTACCGATACACCTTCCCGCGTACCGATACTGGTAGCTGCAGAAGTGCATTTATGGTGGTAAGAGAGGGTTCCAACGGCTCCATTTATGTTCCCAACCACCCAAACGGCTAGAAATCAATGAGGAGGTATAAAAGACACATCTAAAAGCATCAGCAACAACTATTGATCTTCAAGAAAACATCTATTCATCAAATCCAAGCAATTGTGCCAAAATTCCTATTTGTCTAGAAATCCCAATTGTATTTTTCATTCATATCTTGTTCAATTGGGTTGAGTGCTTGTAATTGGGCTATCATTTGTATTGAGAGATACCTTATTAGCCAACAAATTTCTTTGTTCACTTGTGTGAGGATTGGGTTGATTTTTGGGTAGAAAAATCAACCGAAATTGTAAGGGTTACCTCCTTAGCCTAGAAAAGGGGAAGAGCAATTAGTGGAATTGTTGCAAATCCTTAGTGTAGCTAAGGTAGTGGATGTAG
Organism: Hibiscus trionum; assembly: GCA_030270665.1. NCBI lineage: Eukaryota > Viridiplantae > Streptophyta > Magnoliopsida > Malvales > Malvaceae > Hibiscus > Hibiscus trionum. Next base: position 72,424,488 of record BSYR01000003.1, on the reverse strand, counting down.
AGTTTATTTGGAGAACTTGAACCACTCTAAATCCCTTGTCAATCTTTTTATTTGCAAATTTCCACCACAAAGTCTTTAAATTTCCAATTCACCCCCTCTTGGTTCATTTTGATCTTACGATCCACTCAACAAAAACATAAAAAGGTTTGTCACAACAACCATGTCGAACTGTCAAAGATTGAAAATTATGTCTATCAGAGATTTGCTTAGTCTTCTTAAAACTACCAGACGAACAAAAGTTAAGAACCTATTCATTCTTAATTACATCATGATCAACATCAAATTGAATCCCAAAGGCAAATCAGAATAACAATGATCGAGCTTAAGCTAGTTTCACTTCCCCCAAAAGTAGCAATGAACGAAATTATCCCTTCGCAAGATCATCCCCACATCGTGTTTTAGTGATTCAAGAGGGACACAATACCTATTTACTCTTAAATTTTTTTTGTAAAGATGAATCAATTGCATAAAAGTCTCTCGATAATTCTGACTGATTGATAAACGTAAAAACAACACAGGCGAGAACAAGAATCATCCTCAGAAACCATGACATTCAACTTACTATCAACGTCAAAAACAAAAACAAAAATGACACCACAAAAACAACAGAGAAAAAATTCACATTGCTCAAAAACTTGCAAACATATATAATTGAAGTTTGAGGCATCACCCTTTTGCAAGAATAACCAGCCAACTAAAGAAGCTTATAACGATCTGAACTCTCACCCATCACTACCTAAAACATTCAGGCAACATATAAAATACTAGATTTAATTCAAAACCCTAAACCCTCCGATTTAGATTAAACGCTAAAATACTTAAATTCTAAAATAATAAAAAAAACAATTGATTAGTATCAAAACCCCTTACCTTTGATTTACTAATAAGCAATCTCTACAAAGCCCTTCATTGTCAGACTGTGTTCATACTCTTTTTTAGATAGGATTTTAATTCTATCGTAGTTAGGGTTGAGAAATTTCACGCAGGCTTTTGTTTTAAATTTAATTAATTTTTAATATTTTACTTGAATTTTAATTGTTTTATATTTATATTAGAATAAAATTATATTCCACATGTCAGTATTTGATAGGTTAGATGTCATGTTATTTAAAATATACTATCATATATATATATATATATATATGACATGTTATCATCGTTAAATTTGTAACGCTCCAGCCATCATTCTAGTTAAAAATGAGATATTTGTCAAAAAAATATAAGTTGAGAGCTAAATTTGTCCCAAAAAAAGATGAGGGCCAAAATGATAAAAATTATAAATATTAAGAGTTAAAATTATATTTATACCTATTTAAAATATGGATTAATATCCTATACACAGGCGGTGGAAACTGAAAGTTTCCACAAGCGCTTTAGTTTTAGGGTATAGAAAGTTAGTTTAGGGTATAAGGTTTAGGGGTTTAGGTGTAGGTGTTTAGAATTTAGGGATAGTTGTTTCAATTTAAGGTTTAGGGTTATAATTTAGGGTTTAGTATTTAGGGTAATATGGTAAGGATTTAGGTTTTAACCTATAAACCCTAAACCTTAAATTGAAACAACTATTCCTAAATTTTAACTCCCTACGCCTAAACCCCTAAACCCCTAAACTTTATACCCTAAAATTAAGGCGCTGTGGAAACTTTCAGTTTCTACCGCTTGTGTATAGAATATTTATCCTTAAAATATTATTAATACTAGAGTGTAAGAATTACATTTGATTATAAACAATCAATTTATTTATTTAAATTTTAAAGATAAACATCAAAGTTAAAATATTCAAATAGTTAATTATACCTGAGCACGTGTAATTTTACTCGCATGAATATATTTATCTAAAATATGGTAAACTTCATCATGAGTCCATAATTTTTCTTTAGTTCAATTTAGTCTATATTCAGTTTTTGTTTTATTCAATTTAAGTCATGTGAATTTAATTATGTAGTTATGTATGCAGGGATTCAAGCAAAAATGGGAAAATCAACCATGCAACTTCTTATTCTACCGGATTCACATCAACTTAATAAGGGAATCCATATAGTCACCTTCCTGGATTTCCTACTATTATCCTAATTTATGTATTCAAATTGTTATTTTAGCATTCTAATTCAATTACAACGTGGTATATTAATTCGATTTTAAATTTGGATAAATTTATGCATATCTACAGACTACGTTACTCGAATCCGAGTTACCTAAAAAGAACAATGTCATCCTTTACTATTAAGACACCAAGTAGATTTTTTTTGATTTGTTTTTCTTTCTTTTGTGATGTATCAAAAATATAAAAACCTATTATAAATATATAAGCTCTGGATATTGTATACTATTTTTTCTTTGCTATCCACTTGTTTATGTTATATCTTCATGTTTTTATACATTTTTTTTATTTCTCTATTGATATTCTTGTAGTTTCTATTTTTTATATCTTTTATTTGATTCTTATAATTAGATAATAGTTAAATTTAAATCTAAGTATTAAAATGATTTATATATTTTAATTTATACACGGAATAATCTCGTGCACCGCAAAGGTAAGAAAACTAGTATATATAAAATGAAAAATAAAGTATTTTTTAAGTGCATAGTTATTTTTAGGGTAAAATATAGCCACATGTCACTTAAATATAGGTTTATTAACAAACAAATCATTTTTCTTCTAAAAGTAACAACCAAGACATTTAATAATAGGGTTGGTAACAAACATGTTATTTTTCTTCTAAAAGTAACAATTTAGTCACTCAATTAAAATTTCATTAGGTTTGGTAATAAAATATCACTTTTTTTCTAAAAAAAACAATTTAGTCATTCAATTAAAATTTTGTGACAATCAGATCACTTAATTATAGGTTGGGTAACAAACATGTCACCTTTTTTTCTAAAAATTTAGTCATTCAATTAAAATTTTGTGACAATCAAGTCACTCTTCTGTTAAAATTGAGACAAATGGCTTGGTATAATAAAAATTTTACTCCTAAAAAATATACATTCTATTAATTTAGTCATAATTCAAAATAATTCAATAAATTTATTCATTCATATTTAAAAATTCTATTAGTGGAGTGATTATGTCTACTAGCAAGGGGATTAAGGCCATAATGGGTACGTTCCATTAGTTTGTCAATTGTCCAGTAGTGAAGTGACCCTGTCTACGGTGATGGACCTGGAGGAGGGCTGGAGGTGGTGGTCCCCCCCCCCCCCAAATTTTTTTTGAAACTCTTATATGGTATGATTTTTTAGAGATTTTTTATATATTACCTATTGAAAATCTACCCACGCCCCCTAAAATTTTATGAGTTCGCCTTCCCTAAAATTTTATAGGTTCTCCACCCTAACATAAAGTTTTGCATCTGTCCCTGCATGTCTATGTAGCTATCACATTTGTCGATTATCAAGTTCAGGGGCATTAGCATGGAGTTGGAAAAGTGTTCGGAGGGTGTGTCAAGAGGATGTAGTGTTGAAACTTTTTAAAATGAAGGGTTAAATTTATTGAATCATTTTTTAATTATAACCAAATTGATAGAATGTATAAGTTTTGGGACTAAAACTTCTATTATACCATGTCATGTTTCAATTTTAACCACAGATCGACCTGCTTGTCACAAATTTTTAATTAAGTGACTAAAGTGTTACTTTTAAACAAAAGTGACATATTTGTCATAAAATTTTAATTGAGTGACTAAACCGATACTTTTAAAAGAAAAATGACTTATTTGTTACTAAACCTAAAACTAATTGAACCAGGTGTGATTTACCCTTATTTTTAGTGTTTTGTTTAAACTTTAAAATATTATATTTTCAAAAAAAAAATATTATGTATCCCAAATTATCTTTTATTACAGTGATTTTACTATAACTTTTTTAAAGTGACTTAACTGAGATAATAAAAAACCTAAAACTATTTAATTTACTCTTATTATATCCAAATAAAGTTTTTTTTATAGTTTTCAAAATTATTTTTATTTTATAGTTAAACAATATAATTTAATCAAATATCCACGATTAGTCTCCGACAGTTCCTATTCTCTCTTGGGATAATTTTACAGTAAATGACATGTATCACAATCATTATTCATATATATCGCAATGTACCATTAACTGTTTTAATTAGTTTTGAAATCTTAAAGGACCGAAAGTGTTATTATCCCATTTTAGAATAAAATCTTAAAAAATAATTTTTATATTATTTTTTCAAATTTTCTTTTATTTTTTAATTCAAAAAATAATTAAACTTTTATTAGATAATAATTTCTACATTTACTTTAATTTAAGGGTAAAGTTCACAAATGGTCACTAAACTTTGATCAATTATTCAAATTGGTAACCAAACTTTCAATTGCTTCAATGTTACCATTAAACTTTTAGCTTTGTTTCAATTTGGCCACTGACCCGTTAACAACTGTTAAAAGGGTAATATAGTTGTTAAAATATTTTGTATAATAACACATTTAGTCCTAATTTGAAATAAATTAATAAAATTTACCCTCATTATTTATACATAATTTCAAATTGGTCCTATTTTTAATTAAAAATAAGTTAATAACACAAGATCAAAAGCTCAAATCACACAATGGAAATATTTTGTAGCAACAACTAAAGTTTCGAAAAGGAAACTCTTTTGCTCTTGTTGAGCTATTTTCTCCAAATCCTCTACATCCTCCCCACTGAAATACACACACAATAAAAATACAAAGATCGTCAAACATTGAGAAATAGGCCACCAAACTTTTGTCTTCATTTTTCATTAAAAAAACTGAGTTTTAATTTTATTTTATCATTGCTTGAGTTGGACCTGAAAGGTTTCACTAGATTTCGGAAGAAAATCTTGGATTTTATTCATGGGATTTTGAAAACAAGACCATGAAATAATAAAACAAAAAGATTCTGGAATTAATTATTGTGAAATTTTGGAGGAAAGTAGCAAGATAAGGTTTGATGAAGATTTGGTAGTGGAATAAATTAAATGATTTTCTTGAGAAAAAAAATTGTTTCTCTCTGTTTGTTTGGTTATGGAAACAAAATATATCATTGTTTTTTCCTCTTTATTTCTAACAAAAGGTCCATCCAAAGTCGATGTCGAAGGATTCAAAAGCTTCTTTGAATTTATTTTGCTCTTTGAATTTTTTCTTAGCACTCGCATTTTTAAATCTTTCGAGCTCAGACATTTCATCTTGATCAAATTCATCCATGTCAAGACAAAAGTTTGGTGGCCTATTTCTCCATGTTTAACGATCTTTGTGTTTTTGTTGTGTGTGTATTTCAGTGGAGAGGATGTAGAGGATTTGGAGAAAATAGCTCAACAAGAGCAAAAGATTTTCCTTTTCGAAACTTTAGTTGTTGTTACAAAAGATTTCCATTGTGTGATTTGATCTTTTGATCTTGTGTTATCAACTTATTTTTAATTTAAAAAATGACCAATTTGAAATTATGTATAAATAACGAGGGAAAATTTTATTAATTTAATTTAAATTAGGACTAAATATGTTATTATACAAAATATTTTAACAGCTACATTACCCTTTTAACAATTGTTAACGATTCAGAGGCCAAATTGAAACAAAGCTAAAAATTTAATTGTAACATTGAAGCAATTGAAAGTTTGGTTACCAAATTGAATAATTGATCAAAGTTTAGTAACCATTTGTGAACTTTACCCTTAAATTAAAGTAAATGTAGAAATTATTATAAAAATAAAAGTTTAATTATTTTTTGAATTAAAAAATAAAAGAAAATCTAAAAATTAATATGAAAATTAATTTTTAAGATTTTATTCTAAAAGGGGATAATAACACTTTTGGCCCTTACGATTTCAAAACTAATTAAAATAGTTAATGGTACACTGCGGTACATATAGATAGTGGTACATTGCGGTACATGTCATCTACTGTAGAATTATCCTGCCCTTGAAAAAATTACATATAATTACATTTAATAATTCAATTTTATTTACTTTTTCATGCTTTGGTGCGTGGATGGAAATAAGCATATACGTTGGTCGGGATTATTGATTTATTTATGCTATAAGGGAAGCATTTGTTAGGAATAACTTTTATGATCGATAATGTTCACTTAAAAAGATCATATAAATTTAATAAAAGAAAAAACACATGTAAATCACTGATAACCGGTCTAGTGGGATGAAGCACTAGATTTTTTAAATAATGTTAGAAGTTTGAATCATGACATTGTGAATATAAAAAAATTGGGTTGGAAGAGTCTTACTCGTATGAACCTCTACATTCTACAAAACCCAATATGAAGTATTCGGCTAGTGAATCAAAAACCAGTTGTAAAAGAAAGCATATAACTGCAAATTAACTTTAAAAGAATAAAGCTATGTAAGACTGTATGGCGACGAGTAAGCATATCACCGTAAGCCTTTACCGCCGGCTTGGGGTTTCGGTATTCATGGTAAACGTAAGCAAAAGGATCCATTATTCAAGTCTTCGCGAGGCGTTTCAGGGATATGGGGAGGTGGTTAATGTCTACATCGATTATGCAAGCAGGAGAAGGAGAGTTAAACCAACTACTTTTGCTTTTGTCAGGTTTCGTAGCATGGCGAAAGCAAAAAATACAATAGCAATAGGAAATGAAAGGATTATGGATGGATTTAAAATAAAGATTTTCATGGCGAAAAGAGTGGGTGCATAGTCAAGCACAAGAAAAGAAGTTGAAGAGTCAAATGCCTACAAGGAGTGTCTCCAGAGGAATTGCCAATTGTATTGGGCTGCTAAGGGATTCCAGATCTTTCAAGGACGTTCTCTTGGGCAAGGGAGTACAAGGCACAAACACTTGCTGCCCCGCCAATAACTCAGGAAAAACACAAGACGTTTAGTGTGGACGTTGTCTATATGTATCCAAAAATAAACAAGGGTGATACTAAGAGAATGAGCATAGTTATTCCAAAGAAGGATATGGATTGGTATAACTGCTGCTTAGTGGGACAAATCAAGGCAATGTATAATTCGGATATAGTACAAGATGCTCTTAGATCTGATGGTTTCGAAGCTTATGTAAGCTCGTGGTCCGGCTTACTTGTGGTTATCCGGCTCCATAGTAGTGAAGAAAGAAATCGTGTATGTGGTCAGCGAGATGAGCTTTTGAAGATATGGTTCGACGAGCTAGAATTGCTCTAAGATTTTGATGGGAAAAGAAGTATTAAAACATGGTTAATTTTCCTTTAAAAGTGTGGAGTTCTGAGTTCGTCTCCGGGCTGGGGAGTAAGTGGGGAACAATCATCAAGATAGATGAAGATTGAAATGATTTGAGGAAGCAAAATTGCTCTTAAGGGTCCATAAGATAACTCAGATTCCAGATAGAGTGATTATCATGCTTAACGGGGTTTTGCACTAGATAAAGGTGGAGGTGGAGGAGTTCAAAGAGGATATGGTTTTTATCGATGGTGAGGCGCTAATCAGTCCGCGTGAAGAGGGAGAAAATGATGCTTTGTTGCATTAACAGCGGTTGCACCCTTTTTTCCGAATTTCAAGTCTAATCAAGAGGCATCGGCTGGGGTGGCAGAGGTGTCTAAATGGGACCTACAGAATCAAATATCCCATGGTTCCTCTAGCCCAAATCAGAGGATACAGTTATGCTCGAGTAAAAATGGGCTTCATGTGGTCCAAGTCGTCTCTGCGGATGGGTAAATACTATGGGCTTGGTCCGGTTAAGACGCCCATTGAGGGAAGTTGATTCTGGGCAATCCATTTTAAATGGATCTAGACTGCATGATGTGGTTGTTGGCCTATTGGAGGAAGATTAGATAATATTATTTCACCGATCGTACATTTCTCTGCAAAGGTTAATGATAGATTAGGCAATTTAACTGGAAGAGTTTTGGTGGGCATTAGATTTGGGCTTGATAAATTTAACTGGAAGACTTCTCAAGGGAAAAAATCGGGAGAAATGTAAAGAAAGGCCCAAACGCAAAAGGAATTTCAAAGAATTTTTTCTCAGGACCGTCTTCTCCATTTCACAACTCATCTTTTTCCAAGAGCAAAGGAAACGCTTCTTACCGGGTTCAAGTTGGGAGTTAGTTTTGATGCTGCAGACTCGATCGTGGTATCTCGGCTGGCAGCGACTGAGAGTAGGGATGCCTCTCAATCCCGACGGTACATGTGGCTTATTTTTGTTCTATGAATTCCAATTCCCCAAATGAATTGTATATTGCTAACTTGGAATGTTAGAGGATTGGAAAGATCTGAAAAAATTAGAGCAATGACTAAAGTGATATCATCCAATAAAGCTAAAGTGGTCTTAATCCATGAAACAAAGCTGTCGATTGTCGAGCCTTGGATTGAGAAAAGATTAAAAGGGAAAACCTAAGTGGGTTTGAATTTGCCCCATCTACTGAAGCTTCTGGAGGCATTATATTGTTGTGGGATCCTAGCTTCTTCAAAGTGGAGCAGAAGATCGTGAGGAATAGAATGGTGATCACTATGGGTAAATTTGGGAAAAGTAACAAGAGGTATATGCTCCAAATGATCTGTGTCAGAGAAAGTCTTTTTTCTAGGAGGTGATTGGGTGCATTGAGGCTCAACATGTTCCGGTAATACTTGGTGGTCACTTCAATTCTGTGTTGAATGCGGAGGAAAGAACCGGGTTGAGATAAATTGCGACTTAAGGGACGACGTTATAGCCTTCATCCAAAGGAATAATTTATTGAATCTGCCTCTGGTGGGGAAAAATACACCTGGTTTAGAGGAGGAAATAATATTACAACTAGCAGGTTGGATAGATTTATATTATCCCCATAAGCATTGCTATAGTTTCCAAATTTATCACAAAGCTTTCTACCTAAAAGCTTGTCTGACCATAGACCTGTATTGTTAAGAGAAGAAGCTTTAGAGGCCCCCAAACCATTTAAGTTGTTTTCTCACTGGCTGGATCATCCTGAACTTGTGGAAATAGTGAAGAATATTGTGTGCAGCAATTCTCGGAAGGGTATGGGTTTTACACTAAAAGTTGTTAAAGGTGCTATAAAATCCTGGGTTAATGAATTTCGATCCAAAGAGACTGAGTCCACTGATGATATGGAATACAAAATGGCTTCGTTGGAAGAATGCCTCTGCTCTGAAGGATACAATCCTGGGATTATTGCTGAAATTCAGTCTCTAAAGGTTGCGTTATGGGCAAGGTACAGAAGGGATGAATGCGAATGGATCCAGAAATCGAGGGTAAAATGGTTTAACGAGGGGGATAAAAATACATAGTTTTTCTACCTAGTTGCTTTTGTGCGGAGGTGTAGTAATAAAATCACTACGCTTGAATGGGGTAACTCTGTGATTGATGATGAAAAGAAAATTTCAAAAAAATTTAAAGACCATTTTCAAGAAAATTACAACAAGTATGATACGATTTGGGAGGCTATCAAGTCTGCTGATGGGAATAGGGAACCAAGCTCTGATGGTTTCAATTTAGACTTCTACAAGAAATTTTGGACTGCTTTAAAAGGCACTATATTGCAATTCTTTGAAGATTTCTATAATGGTAACATCAAAGACAGGTATTTCAATCATTCCTTCATCAATTTAATACCAAAAAATGATTGCCCCAAATCTGTGGAGGAGTATAGGCCAATTTCTTTAGTTAATAACTTATATAAAATCCTAGCAAGGGTTTTATCTAGAAGATTGGCATTGTGCATCAGTGAAGTAGTTAGTGAAAACCAATTTGCTTTTATACCTAGTAAGCAATGCTCGAATTGTGTGCTTATTGCAAATGAGGTGATAGATGATCTTAGAAGGACAAAAAAAGAGGATGTTGTTTTTAAAGCCGACTTTACAAAAGCGTACGACATGGTGAATTAGGCATTCCTAGACTTCATTCTTCAGTGAGATGGCATAGATTAATTTCTATTTGCGTTCTCGGTTTTAATCAATGGTGTGCCTACAAATATATTCTCAATCAAGAGAGGGTTGACGCAGGGCTGCCCTCTATCTCCCTTACTATTTAATATTGTGGGGAGGCTCTCAGTGCACTAATCAACAAAGTTGTGAGTCTAGGGATTATTGAGGGTGTTGAGGTTGGTAATAGTGGGTGTAATATTTCACATCTGCATTTTGCAGATGACTTAATAATTATGGCTAAGGATAACGAGGAGAATGTTAAGAACATTAAAAGAATTCTTTGAGTTTTTGAGGTTGTTTCGGGGTTAAGTCTGAACATGAAGAAACTAATTTGTATGGTATAAATGTGGAAGAAAATAATATTCGCATGTGGGCTGGTGGCATTCGTTGTAGTGTTGGTTTGTTACCATCGACTTATCTTAGCCTTCCGCTGGGAGCTCCTCGAAATTCAGTCTTGCTATGAAAGCCTATCGTTGATAAATTATTGTCAAAGTTTGAAGGTTGGAAAGATAAACTCTTATAAATTGCTGGGAGAATATGTCTGGTAAAATCAGTGTTATGCAACCTTTCAATTTATTTTCTGAGAATATTCCAAATTGTTAACTCCATATTGGGAAAATGATTATATTTTCATATATCCAAATGTTCACTACTACAATGTATTTATACTAGACTAAAAAGTCTGTTTACAATCTAACCATATTAACAACAGACTAACAACCAAGCTAACTAATTAACCAACTCAACTAATTCATAACACTCCCCCTCAAGTTGGTAGTTGGAAAATATTTCTAACACCTAACTTGCAAATTAAGAAATTGTGTTGCTGTGTTCCCAAGGCTTTGGTCATAACATCTGCAAGCTGAAGCCCTGTTGATACATGCTCTGTTTGAAGAACTCCTTCTTGTATCTTGTCTCTTACAAAGTGGCAATCTACTTCTATGTGTTTAGTTCTTTCATGAAACACAGGATTTGCTGCAATTTGTAAGGCAGCTTTGCTATCACAGTAAAGAATCGTTGGCTTTTCTTCTTTTTCACCAAGTTCTTGCAACATTCCTTTCAGCCAAACTATCTCAGCCACTGTCATTGCCATGCTCCTATATTCTGCTTCTGCAGATGAACGAGCAATTGTATTTTGCTTCTTTGATTTCCAGGAAATCAATGATTCTCCAAACTTGATGCAAAAACCAGTGATGGATCTACGGGTCATCAAACAAGAAGCCCAATCTGCATCACAATATGCCTTCAGCTGATGATCACCATCTGCTCTTAATAAAATTCCTTGCCCTGGTGCCTTCTTGATATATCTCACCACCCTCATTGCAGCTTCTAGATGTGACTTCTTTGGCTTCTGCATGAATTGGCTGAGGTGATGAACAGAATACATAATATCTGGTCTCGTGTGAGTCAGATAAATTAACCTTCTTATTAATCTTTGAAACATTTGCTTTTCAGATTCCAGTACCACATCTTCATTACTTTCTTGTAGTTCTGAATCATAATCTGCAGAAGTGAGTTTCAAATGTTGTTCCATAGGTGTTTCAGCAACCTTTGCTTCTTCAAGACCAGTGTCTTTGATAAGTTCCAAAGCATATTTCATTTGGTTCAAGAGAATGCCTTCCTTAGATCGAAGTAGCTCAAAACCAAGGAAAAACTTCAAATCCCCAAGGTCCTTCATCTTGAAATTAGAATGCAGAATAGTTTTGAGCTCTGTGACTAATTCTTCATCATTCCCAGTTATCAAAAGATCATCCACATAAATAAGAAGGATGACTATCTTAGTTCCTTGCTTCTTAGTAAATAAGGAATAATCAAACTTACTTTGCAAGTAACCAGCAAGGATTAAAGCATCTGTTAATTTCTTGTTCCATTGCCTAGATGCTTGTTTTAATCCATACAAAGACTTCTGCAGTCTACATACATGCTTCTCCCCCTGACTGCAGAAACCCTCAGGCAATGACATGTAGACCTCCTCAAGAAGATCACCCTGAAGGAATGCATTAAATACATCTATCTGAAAAAGAGGCCACTGATTCATGGAAGCAAGAGTTAAGACCAGGCGCACAGTAACCAGCTTAGCAACTGGGCTAAAGGTGTCACTGTAATCAACCCCCTCCCTTTGAGTGTAGCCCTTAGCAACCAAACGGGCCTTATACCTCTCAACAGCACCCGAGGCATTAAGCTTGATCCGATAAACCCACTTGCAGCCAATGGGAACCTTTCCTTGAGGCAGAGGGACTAAAGACCAAGTGTTATTTGACTCCAAAGCCTGAATTTCCTCTTTCATGGCAGCAACCCAAAGAGGATCTTTAACGGCTTGAGAATAAGTGGAAGGTTCAATAAGAGAAGAAGAAGAAGAAATAAAAGCTCGAGTAGAAGAAGGCAAATGAGAATATGAAATAAAAGAAGAAAGAGAATACTGGCCTGAGAAAGAAAAAAACTGATCAGAAGAAGAGTGGTAAGAAGCAGTGTAGTCATTGAACCAATGAGGATATTTAGAAACACGAGAAGACCTTCGAAGAACATTATCTTGAAAAACAGAAGTAGAACTACTAGGAACAACAGAAGGACCCAGGTCACTTGATGAAGCTATATCAGAAGATAAATGCTCAGGAACAAAAGAAGGATTAGAAGCAACATTAGGTGGAATAGAATCATGAAAAGAATCATCAGAGACAGGAGGATCAGGAGAAGTATGAACAACAGGAGAGTTTAACTGTAAAAAATCATGATCAGAAACAAAAGGCTGATTAGGAAAGAAAGAGCTAGAAGAAGTAAAAGAAGAATGAAAAGGGAAGATGTGCTCAAAAAACTGAACATCCCTATTGACAAAGAAAGATTTAGTGAGAAGATTAAAAAGCAAATATCCCTTTTGAGTGGGAGAATACCCCATAAAAACAGATGGGATAGCTTTAGGGGAAAATTTATCAGAGTAATTAGGCTGAGAAGCATAGCATAAGCAACCAAAAATCCTAAGATGATTAAAAGTAGGTGGTTTATGATGAAGAAGCTCAAAAGGAGACTTCCAAAGAAGAATAGAAGAAGGAAGACGATTGATAAGGTAGCAGGCTGTCAGAACACACTCACCCCAAAACTTAACAGAAACATTCGATTGAAAACGAAGAGCCCGAGCAACTTCTAATAAGTGCCGGTGTTTTCTTTCAGCCACCCCATTCTGTTGGGGTGAATGAACACAAGAAGATTGGTGAATAATACCTAAAGATGTAAAAAGAGTAGAACACTCAGAATTGAAGAATTCTGAGCCATTGTCACTACGAATGATCTTAACAGAAGCAGCAAATTGGTTTTTAACTAAGAGTAAGAAAGTTCTAATCTTAAGAGGATCATCAGATTTAAGCTTTATCAAGAAAACCCAAGTCATACGTGTGTTATCATCAACTATAGTAAGAAAAAACCTATAACCACTATGGGTAGAAACTCTATAAGGACCCCATAAGTCTAAGTGTAACAAATGAAAAGGAGTATCTGACCTAGAATGACTAATAGGAAAAGGTAACCTACACTGTTTGGCTAAAGGACAAATATGACAATCATGAATAACAGAATTATCAAGAGAAGTTGCAGAAAATAAAGGTAATTTATGTAAAGTAGTAGAAGAAGCATGACCTAATCGGGCATGCCAAATATGAGTTTTATTAACAACTGAAACATTACAGTGAGACTTATCAAAAAAAGAAGAAGAAACAGAACTCAAACCAGACTTGGATTCAAAGACATACAGATCTCCTGACTTCCTACCAATCCCCTTCATCACACCAGTGGAGAGATCCTGAAAGATGCAAAAGTCAGGATAAAAAATAATGGCACATTGAAGCTCAACGGATAACTTCGAAACAGAAAGAAGATTATGCGTAAAATGAGGAACAAACAGAACATTATGAAGAATATGATTAGAATCAAAAATATACGAGCCAGTATGAGAAACAGGGGCAGTTTTACCATTCGGTAGATGAACCAATCGAGAAGATGCACAGGAAATAGGGTTTACCAGACAATGAAGATCAAATACCATATGGTCAGTTGCCCCGGTGTCCAAGATCCAGGTGATAGAATCAGAAGCAGGTAATCTTCCAGAAACAATACCTGCAAAATTAGCAGAGGGCTCGGATGAAGGCGAATCTTTGCGCAGAAGGCCAAGAATCTGATTGTACTGATCGGAAGTAAGAGCCGGAGCAGAAGAAAGAACGGCAGGAGCAGAGGACTCCGGAGAAATCACAGAAGGAGCCGAAACCGAGTCACCATCAATTGTGAGAGCCGCCTGTGGACCACGACGCTTGGTGAATTTGAAATCCGGAGGGAACCCAATCAGTCTATAGCATTGGTCACGTTTGTGACCCTTGAGTTTGCAGAAATCGCATACACCAGAAAAACGAGGGCCACCAGAACCAGAACGACGAGCACCAGAAGAATAAAGAGCAACAGACTCAGAAAGAGGGGAAATACTAGATAGATACGAACGTTGAGACTCTTCTTGAACAATGAGAGAATAGGCCTGATTGACCGAGGGAAGAGGCTTCATGATGAGGATTTGACTGCGAAGAGCGGAGTAAGACTCGTTGAGCCCCATCAAGAATTGGAAGAGCCGCTGCTGAGCAAGATGGTCAAGGATTTGTTCAGAAGCGGAACAGGTGCAAGAAGAAACGGGGACCAAAGCGGCGTACTCATCCCAGAGCAGTTTCAGACGGGTAAAATACTCAGAAATGGAGGATTCACCTTGAGTTAGAACAGCAATCTCACGATGCAAAACGAAGATGCGCGAACCATCAACCTTACTGAACCGTTCTTTGAGATCCTTCCAAGCATCGACAGCCGCGGAAGTAAACACCAGACCGGCAGAGAGATCCGGAGAGACGGTGTTGAGAATCCAAGACAACACAATCGCGTTGCAGCGATCCCACAGAGCACGAAGAGATTCAGCATAGCTCTCACGTTTGCAGCTTCCATCAATGAAACCCAATTTATTTTTTGCTAAAAGGGCAATACGCATCGAACGACTCCATAAGCTGTAGTTGACGACACCGGTGAGCTGATGAGAAACTAGCAAGCTCCTCGGCGTATCGGAGGGATGCAAGAACAAAGGATGAGAGAAATCAATTTCTGGATCGGCCATGAAATCCGATAAGGGAAAAAACTGATATCTGAAATTAGGGAATTGGGATTGGGGAACACGGGAAAGAGATGGAAGGCCAAAACCGAAAAGAATGAAAGTGAGCCCAAAAAAGGAAAGCCCAAAATATGGAAAAAACTACTGATACCATGTTAACTCCATATTGGGAAAATGATTATATTTTCATATATCCAAATGTTCACTACTAACAATGTATTTATACTAGACTAAAAAGTCTGTTTACAATCTAACCATATTAACAACAGACTAACAACCAAGCTAACTAATTAACCAACTCAACTAATTCATAACACAAATGCCTTCGGATGTGGCTGAAAGACTTAATAAAAGCATTGCAAAGTTTATTTGATATGAAGTAATCTAGTTAAACCAAAGGAGTATGGTGGTTAGGATTATTTGATATGAAGTTGAAGAATCGTGCTCTTCTCAATAAGTGGGTATGGAGATTCAGCAATGAGCCTGAAAGTCTGTGGCGAAAAATTATTGTTGTGAAGTATGATTATGCTCCTAATAGTCTGTTGTTGTATAGTTTACAAAGAAGAAATGCTTTTTGGGTCTGGAAGAATATTACCCAGCCGCTATCAAACCCAAATGACTTGTTCACAAATAATTTTTGTTTTGTCCTTGGAGATGGTAGATCAATTAAATTCTAAGAGGATTATTAGACGGAGGTGCCAGCACTAAAAGTCGCATTCCCTAGAATTTACAATATAGCAATAAAAAAACAGGTATTGTTTGTGAATTTGGGAGATATGCTTCAGGTACGTGGATTTGAAATATTGTATTAAGAAGGGAATCTTTTGTCTGGGAGAAAGAATTATGGGAAGAGTTCCACTACATTTTGGATCGCGCGTCGAGGGATAATAGGGGGAATGATTGTTTGAAATGGAGTGGTACCTCGAATGGATGATATAAGCTGAAGGATTATTGTAGATCTGCTTCGGTCATTAGCCAAACTGCTGAAAGCTTTTGGAAGTTTGTCTGGCAAAACCTTGCACCCCAAAAGTTGAATTTTTCTTGTGGAAAGCAATTCAAAACAAAATTCCAACGGGAGCTTGCAAAAAGAGGCATATCTGGTCTAGGTGAGTGCTTGCGTGTTTTTTGTGCAAATAACCAGAAACGGTTGATCATCTATTTTGTCACTGTGAGATTGTTTGGTTAGTCTGGCAGAAGTGGTGCGCTTTATGGAGTATATTTTTTATCATACCAGAAACTTTAAAGGTGTTCCTACTCTTATGGGAAAATCGACCTATTAAATCTTCGTCAAAACCTATATGGAGCATTGCGTTTTTTGGCTTTACTTGGACAATCTAGTTGTGCAGGAATGAGAGACTCTTCAACATGAAAGAGGTAAATGTTGAGTACATGTTTTTCACAGCTATTACAAGAATTGGGTTCTGGTGTAAATGCAAATAGCCTAATCTGTTTCCTTCTCTGATGGAGTTCATTCGACAACCGAACTTATGAGGGTGCAGATTGTTAAGGCAACTAGGCCCCCATTGCTTCTTGGGCGCCTCCACCTATAGGATGCTTCAAATTTAATGTAGATGCTTCGGTGAACGATAGCTATGGAGTTGGTGGCATCGGCGACATCCTTAGAGACCACAAGGGTAAACACTTGATAAAATTCTCTAAATGTATTGGTATGACAAATCCGACTGGGGGTGAATTGTCTGCTATTTTAGAAGCTTGTTTAATCTTTGTTGCATCGAAATGGAACAAGGGTTCGACTGTGATTGTAGAATCTGACTGCTCGATGGTGGTTCATTGGATTAATCATAATGTGGCTGTCTCTGCTGTATTTGTCGATGATGTTTTAAAATGCAGGGACTTTTGCGCAAATCCACTTTGGCAAGTTGCATTTGCCTACAGAGAAGGAAAATTTCTAGCACACAATCTTACTCAAGAAACTGTGATTAGGTCTGCTAATCTAGTATGGAATGCGGAGGAAGCATAGTAGTTTGTTTTATACTTGTACTGTTGCCTATTGTATTGGGAAAAGCTTTGTATTGATGCTGGGTTAAGTTATGTGATGTAAACTACAGATTCAGGTGAATCTGGAATTATTATTACATGTTGATTAATAAATTATGGGTACTTTTTTCCCCTATTTAAGTCTAGAGAGGATTTTTAACGAGGCCCATCATTTTTAAAAAAAGAAAGATAGCATATAAATTATATAAAAGATCTTTTTTTTCTTCTATTTCCTTTGAATAGTTTTCCTTCTATTTTTTTTAAGTGTAATTAATTATGAACTTTTTAAATAAAAGGCAATTGTATTTAAACACGTTCGAATCCACCTTTCCTGAATGTTGTAACAATAATAATATCAAGCAAACTAAAACATTTAGATTCGGAGAGTTTCCATTTCTTTTCATGTCCCGTTTATTAAATGGCAAGCAAACGCGATAGTTTCAAACTTGGTCTGACATGTTCAACAAGACGCTAAGGCATCTTTGAAGCTACATTATTGAGTTTGGGAAATATTATTTTTTTCCATTAAAAAAGGTTGGAATCTAAGAGAAACATGCTGTTTTGATTCCTATATTATGAAAAGTGGTTAATATAAAAATTTAAAACCTTTGTTCGTGTTTAAGATAAGGTGGTCTCAGTAATAAAAGATGACGTTGTTCATCTTAAATGATTCAAATTCAAACAATTTAATTTCCAGATATGCGTAAATTTGTTCAAAGTATAAATTAGGCATGGTCCTATAATTCTAACTCTGATGCTCTCAAAACTTGCATGGTCATCCTTGTATCCATGTTACCCTCTCGAATCCTACTTCACTCTAAAAAGTTTAGAAATATCCATCAAGTCTTTTGGAACTCCCATCCAAAAATCCTCGGATCAAAAAGGACACCAACACACGTTAAAAGCAAATAGAAAACTTAGAGCATCCATCATTTATTGTGGTGTTTTTGTTCTTTATCATTTTCAAACGGAACATAAATTCTATTTACGATGAAGAATTTTATCACAGAATGTGCAGTGCTAGATTTAAAAAAAATGAAGGTGGGCACCACATATATTAATAACACAAAATTTTTGAAGATAAAAATACTAATTATATTTTAATTATAATAAGAAGTCTTACAAAAACTATAACTAAAAATAAATTTTACAATTGTTCCCTTCTAAACCTCATTTTTCTGATACCGTTATATAATCTTTTCATTATCAACATTATCAAGCATATCTTTCTCAATAAAACTAAGAAATCATTCAACCATTTACCTATCGTACAGTTGCGCAATCGACTCTTTATAAAGTGCATCGCAAAGAATGTTCTTTTCACTGTTGCGATTGCAACCGGTAAAACCAAAATCAACTTAAAAAGTAAATACACAAGTGGGTACACAACATGCTTCATTGTCTCAACCAGTTTTTTAGATAAATCAGAAAGTTCTTTTAGATCACAAAATCTTTTATTTGAACGAACATTAACAATATAATTCTCAAGTTGACAATCAAACAATATAAGGTCTCATGTAGAAATTCATAAGGATAAAAATAGGTAAGGCGAATCAAATTTTTCTTATCAAAATAAAGATATAAGTCTCTTTGACTCAAGAAAGTCACACAAAAAGTAACTATGTACTTATCTAAAAAATGATTATTATGCTTTTGGAGTTGTCTATCAATCACCTAATAAAATGATTTAACTTTAAAATGATGCAAATTTAAAACTTCGTGGACATTTCTTCTAGACCCCCTAAAACAACAACTACAGCTTTCATCTTTGGAACCTTAATGTTATTCTTATCACAAAACAAAGAAACATTTTTAAGTAAAGATTGTCATCCCACGTCTCTAATCATTTGTAACCGTTGCTTGGACACACACTAACTAAATGCATAACTTCATAATGTCCTGGTGATTTTGTTGTAACGCTTGTGATAATTCACTAGTAACCTTAATATATTTTTCAACAAGTGTAAATTAAACACTAACTCAAAAGACTGTAAAGAATTCAACAACATACAAGCTTCAACTTTTCGCTCTAAGTATTTTTCTTCTTCCTCAATAATTTCAAGCACATCCATCATAGAAGACAACACATTAATCAAGCGAACAATTATTTTATAATGTGAACCTCAACGAGTATTCTTGACTATTTTTATAACATCTTCTTGATTTAATACACGAATAGAAATTTTCTACCCTTTTGGTGCCCTTACCTATGTCCCAACATTAAAAATATATATGATTTAAGATATATGGTTGGATTTAAGTTATAGGATTTATGATTTATGATTTAAAAATTATGGTTAGAGTGTAGTTTAGTTTTTTAGTGTTGAGGCATAGATAGAGGCACCAAAAAAGGGATAGAAGATTTTTGTTCTTAAGCCACGACCACTGAAGATTCACTACTTCGTAATTCTTCTTTTACCTTAATCATTTGACTAGATTAAAAAAAATTATTTTTTCTTACATGAAGCACCAACTACATTAATCACACTAATTTAATTCCAGGGTGTGGCACAAAAATAATGTGGGCACAAATAAATTTTAGGGTGAATACAAAAAAAAATTGACATTTAACAAACTAATTTGTTTTACCTATATGTACGTCCGCCACTAATAGTGTGGATTATTTATGACGAAATTTGTTTGTGTCACTACTGGAATTAGTAATTGATTTACATAATACCATGTTCTTCAATTAGCTTACATGAGCTTTAATATAAAACTCGATTTTGCATCTTGGTAAGAGAATTCTACTAATTAACTATATTAAATGATTTTAAGTTTATTCTTCAAAAAAATTAAGTTTAATCATATTTATTAATTAATATTATATTAATTACTTTTTTGAGTAATTAATATGGAACTTTGAAATTTATGTAAAATATATGATATGTATTAGTATAAAATTACACACACAAATATCAAAGGCGTATTTGAACAGTACAGTATGGAAATATAATAACTACACTGTTAATTACACATGAGTGTAATTACAAGTATGTAAAAAAAGAGTGTAGGTACAAGAAATTCTAATTCTTTATGTTATTCTTTGTAGTAAAAATTATAATTTACACAATTGCATAAATTTTAATTTTAAAATGATTCTCATAATTATAAAATCAGAGAGTGTAATATCACACGTAATTACACAAATTTTCACCTCTGCTTCTAAAAAATGAAGAGTGTACACGAAGACATCACACATCATAATAGTTTATAAATATAGTCTAAAGATAATTACATGGCAGTATCTGTTTATAGATATTTTTAACCCTTTAGCAATGCACAAACACTTTGTAGACAAAGCGATTTCAACTCGTGTCTCCTAGGATAGATATCATCCGCTTTTCCACTATGACACTTAATGGGTTCAATAATATTAATATATTTTTACTTCGCATCAACCAAGCATCCACATAACTTGAAACTCAAAACTTTAACGTAAATGCTTAAATGAAAAATAGATGTCTAAAGTATACAATTTTAACTTTAGGTGTCTAAAGTATTTTTTTTGTAAAAATAGGTACCCAAAGTTTCAACTGTTATAATTCTAGGTGCCTAAAGTTTTAACAATTGCAATTTTAGGTGCCTGGCCGTTAAAGGGCGTTAAAAAATCATTAACCGGTCAATGCTTGACATGTGGCATGTTTATTTTATTTTATTCAAAATTAAAAATGTAAAACAATTTTTTTCTTCAATTTTTCATAAATTTCCAAAATTTTATAAATTTTACAAAACAGTCCTCAAATCTCTAAAATCTTTCAAACCCAAACCCTCAATTGATCGTCACCCTTAAGTCTACTCCTTTGATCGCCGGATCTAGCCGATCGTTATTTCTATCACGGCGTCGCTGGAAACGACGAACGACGGTGTTCAGCAATGACAGAAGAGACAAGTTCTGGCGCCTGTTCAATCCAGAAACCATCCTCAATTGTATTCCAACCGAACAACACCATAGCATGAGCGGCCCAATTGCCATTTCGACCGGTGAATAAGAAACGACAGCTTCGAAAATTTCTGGAGTGGCGCTTAGTGTCAATGATAAAAGGGCGAACCACAGAGGAGTCCTCAGAACCGGAGTTGAGCTTCTGAATAATCAAACGGGAGTCTCCTTCAACAAGGATGTGATGAAAACCCAAATCTTTAGCGAATTCCAAAACTTGAACTGCAGCAAGTAGTCCGGCTTCAAAAACCAACCCAATATTGAAATTGACCCGGTAAACACTAAACAGATCCGCATGCCGCAACGGGCATACGTGAACCGAGGCTAGCGAAGGCGCTCTTCGCTTCTTCCTTGCTAAGAAAGCCATCTTTGTTAGTATCATAATGGTTAAAGATACCCCCTAACTTGATCTTCGGTTATCGGCACCGGTGTTTACTGCCACCGGCGGCCAATTAGCCCTCGGGCAACCTTTGTCTATGCCTTTAGGAACAGAAGCGGCATCGCCAAATTTGCTGTTTTGAGTTGAAGTGATTGAACTTAAGATGTTGATCATTGTAAAAACCGAGTTATATTCCGAAAGAAAACAGTGAAAAGAAAGGTTAAGAAGATTGTTAGTTTGGGTTGTTATGGATGAACAAGCAGGATAATAATCCTCAGAAAGTAACACCTTTTCAGATGCCTTCAAAGTTCAAATAATTTAGGAAATAAAGTATGGAATAAAGGATACTCAAAGTTGAATAAATAGAATTTAAGGCCCCTTAAATTCTATTTATTCTTTGTCACTCTATTGGATAAAGAACTTTCGAAAACTTTGAAGCAAGACAATTGCTTATAATTTTTGTGATAAAAGTAATATATTCAAATGTTTAGGAACAATTTGGGGATATATACTAGATATAGTGTTGAATATTCTTGTAAAAAGAACGTTTAGTCCTTCTAATCTGTTTAGTAGTAGAATTTAAAATCTTAAAAGTTTATCCAAATAAAGAATTTAAAAACTATTAACTGAACTATAAAGCAATAATATCACAAATGATCCTTGAAATTTATTGAATCCCTCAATTCTGCCATCGTTTTGGAATTTCAAGCCATTTCGGACGGGCCATTGGGCTTTCATAACTTATTAAACCCAAGAGTATCAAATCGGGTCGAAGCCCGTTTATACAATTGGGCCATCAAAAACATCGTCATCAAAACAAAATACATTTCAGGCTCATAACTGCAAATTTTTTTCCTCAGAAAAAATGGAATTCCCAAAACCTCCTCCACTTCCCTCAAACCCTCTCTTATCCCTCTCCACCTTCTTCCACCGTCTCGGCGCCGAGCTCACCACCCGCCTCCACCACACCAACCGTCTCGCCGCCAACTTCGCCGCCGGTTTCTCTCATTCGGCTACTTCCCACCATCGTTCGCTCTTTGCTTCGGTTTCTCAGCCGAAGGCTGCGGTAGCGGCGGCTGCCGCGTTGAGTCCCGAGCAAGTTGCAAAAACTCTAGTGGGAACCGCCGTGTATACGGTGAGCAACTCCAACAATGAGTTCGTTCTTATCTCTGATCCCAATGGAGCCAAGTCTATTGGCCTGCTTTGCTTTCGCCTAGAAGACGCCGAGGCATTTCTCGCTCAGGTTAGTTGAAATTTTTGAATTTTGGAGAAATTTTTGAATCTTTCTGTGTTGATTTCATTTCATTTTTTCTTTTCATAGGTTCGATTACGGAGAAGGGAGCTCAGAAGTAATGCTAAAGTAGTGCCGATTACACTTGATCAGGTGACTCCTTCTCTTTAACTACTGGTTTGTCGATTGTCATTTGTGTTCAAGAAATGAAAATGCTAACTAAAATTGGATTGCAAATAACAATATTGATTTTTATGATTACTGATTTTTATAATATACATACATACATACATATAAAATACAGGTATACTCACTGAAGGTTGAAGGAATTGCATTTCGTTTTCTACCGGATCCAATTCAAATAAAGAATGCATTAGAGGTTAGCGTTTAATTTAATTTGGTTTTAGTTTGTTCTTGGAACGTGTTCTTATTTCTTAAGGTATTAGAATTGTTTAATGCAAAAACATTTTCCCAAAAATAGCTGTGGACTCATTTCATGTTGATTGTGTTGCCATTTTCTTATAAGAAATTTAAAGGCAATGAAGGGAAAAGAAAAAAAAGGTTTCAATTTTCATTTAGGACTATGAGAGATGCTTGGGTGTCGATTTATATGCAGACTGCATGTTGGGTACTTAGAGAAGACAGCCATGCTTCAAATGAAGTCATGACAATTATTATTTCATATTTGAGTGAAGATGTTATCTTTCTTAGTTGGAGAATTCTACACCATTACTCACAATAGTTTTTCATGTCCATAGCTGAAAGCCAGTGATATCAAAAGTGGGTTCGACGGAGTTCCCGTTTTCCAGGTGTGCTTTATATTTTGTTAAATATATATGATCTCCTTGAGAGTCGAAATCTAGGTAAAAGGCATTTTCAGATTGGATAACGTTCTCTCTCTTTTTTTCCATACAAAGTATCACATCAATTTTTAGTGGCTACGAAAAGTTTGTTTATGCAAGTCTATGGTTACTCATTGCTGCGCATTGAATCATTGGCAATTCTTTTTTCTGTATTAGCATAATAGGGATACTTTCAATATTATTATAATTTTATGAATCAGGACATTTTCTTTTTCCACAGTTTCTCAGAGCCATGTTACCACAAATTAATGTTAGATTTTTTTATGCCTCCGTGTACAGTCTGACCTTCTTGTTGTGAGGAAGAAAAACAAGCGCTTCTTGCCGATATATTTCAATAAGGTTTCCTCCATCTATCAAGTCATAGATTTTTTCCCTTTTCCAAAATGAACTGAAAGAAACATAACCTTTTTTGTATTATTTTCTTGTGATTGTATAGGAAGATATCGAAAAAGAACTTTCAAAGGTTTCAAGGGCGTCAAGAGGACCCGGTGTTTCTCAACATATCATGGTATCATATGTGTGTGTGTGTACACACACAGACTTATCTGTTTTGGACATTAACATTGTATTCGTGTTTTACTACTGGTATAATTTTCCGTTTTGGTTTTGCATTTCTTAGTATTCATCTGATCTGAAATGTTGGAGCAGGTCGGAAGCTTGGAAGATGTTCTGAAGAAAATGGAGGTGGATGATATAATTGACAAGTTAGTTCCATAAGACGTACAATTAGGAATCATATCTGACTGTGCATCATTGTTTTGATGCAGATGAGCGAGAAAAACTCGGGATGGGACGATCTTATATTCATTCCGCCTGGTAAAAGCCATTCTCAACACATCCAAGACGTGGTGAAAGTATGAGGCAGTTCGGATGTTACTTTTGCCTGTCCATTCGATAACATCAGAAATGCGGTTACAACCCAAAGCTCTTGAATTCAAATCTGTGATGGAAGGGATAGGAGTTATGCGATGAGAGTGGGATACCACCATTTATGTACTCCGAGATCCAATGGGTTCTCCATATTTTACTGAAAAAAATGTAGAAATAGTTAAGGGAACATCTATACTTTGAATGAGAGAATTGTTAAAAAGTACTAATTGTCTCTTGACATTTATATATATCTTCGATTACTTAATCATCAAGGAAGAGATTTGAGAAAAGGCAACGTAGAATTGCAAAAAAAAAAAATTTGCTCCTAACGTTTGTGGCCTTTATTTATTTTATTTTTTGAAGTAATTTAGCTTTAAAATTTCATTTTAGGTTACAGAAAAAAATTATGGTCAAACTAATTGTAAATGACTTGACATAATGTGATAAACTTACATGGCAATGCATGCCGCGATGATAATAATGTCATATAAGTAAAATTATATAAAATATAAAATATTTTTTCATTTTGACGTGTCATTCTGTTAAGTTATTTCAAATTATTTATCATCAACTGACTATCAATTTTTATTCGTAGAGGAATCATTTTGACCCTAAATAAAACGTTAAAAGGTTAAATTGTTTCGATATTTTTTAACATTATAATTTTGTTGGTGTTGCTAAAAACGATCTCAAAGTAATCGGTGGATTTCACAAATTGTGCATTTGTGTTTTGTTTTCAATTTTTTTCACGAAATAAAAGCAATAGGGACATTTAAATTTATAAATACCAAAAGAATTAGGGGTAATTTACTCAAATGTTCATTTAATTAAGGGTTAGTGTTAATATGACCACTATATTTTTAATTTTGAAAATTTTACTGCTTAATTATTTAAGTGGTTTCAATCAAGCCACACACACTTAAAACTTAACGGAGAGACTGTCGTGGCTATTAAATAAAACTAGTATTATTACACATTTTGTCCTCATCATTTACATATTCTATCAATTTGTTCCTAAATTGAATTTAATAAATTTATCCCTCTAGTCAGATAGTAACACATGTCATCACTTGATTTGAGGAATATTTTATTTAATTTTAATTTATTTAACTAATATTGTAAATCAAGTGGCGACATATGTTACTATCTGATTGGAGGATAAATTTATTAAACTCAATTCAATTTAGGACCAAATCGATAGAATATGTAAATAATGAGGATAAAATGTGTAATTATACTTGTTTTGTTTAACAA
This sequence comes from Hibiscus trionum, assembly GCA_030270665.1. Taxonomy (NCBI): domain Eukaryota; kingdom Viridiplantae; phylum Streptophyta; class Magnoliopsida; order Malvales; family Malvaceae; genus Hibiscus; species Hibiscus trionum. The sequence goes on along the minus strand of BSYR01000003.1, from coordinate 72,398,983 downwards.
CCACATTAACCTCTCCGTTAAGTTTTAACGATGAGTGACTTAATTGAAACCAGTTAAACAGTTATGTGGTAAAACTACCAAAATTCAAAATATAATAGTCATACCGATACCAACCTCATAGTTAAGTGATCATTTGAGTAGTTTACCAAAAAAAATTATTAATCTTTGAATTAATCTCTTATGCAACTTTAAACGGTAAGAGTGGCCCAAACGGAGAAATTATATCATAGGCCCGGCTCACCACGTCATCTATGGTCCCAACCAATAAAAAACATCAATTTCATTAATTTTTTACATATCATCTTTTTACTAAGTGAATCTACAATTAGTAAAAAGTGTTTTTTAATTTAATTTACAGTAAATCTGAGTGAAGATTCACTCGATAAAAAAATGACATTGAAAAAATTAATGAAATGGATGTTTTTTATTGGTTGGGACCATAGATAACGTAGTGAGCCGGGCCTATAATATAATTTCTCGCCCAAACGTCACCACAATGATTAAACTAACCAATCAAATCAGTTAGAAGTAGAGGTTGCGAAGATTTTTCTGTTATAAGGATAAAGAATTATGATTAGTTTTTTTTTTTTTTGGAATTTCATTTTTAGGAAGTAACATAAGTCCTAAATTTAAATCTGTACAATCACTTCTAGCTCCTTACAAAATAATTGGGTAAACTATACCAATGGTTACTGATTTATTAAAGTTTTTTTTTGGTCACTGATTTTTTTTTTTTGTTAAAATAGTCACTAACGTTACGTTTCTTTCCTATTTTGATCACCGGCCGTTAAAAAATTAAAAGTGATGCTAACCTGAATTTATTTTTTGTCATTTTATTTTTCCTTGTATAATTCTTCTTTAATTTTTTCGACTAGTAAGATGATGTTAACGTGGATTTGTTTTTTGTCATTTTATTTTTCCTAGCATTACTTTTATTTAATTTTTTTCGACTAGTAAGGTGATGCTAACGTGTATTTATTTTTTGTCGTTTTATTTTTTATAGTATTACTTTTCTTTAATCTTTTTCGACTAGTAAGATGATGATAAAGTGGTGACACGTGTCACCATCTTACTGAACAAGAAAGATATAAAAACATAAGCTATGCAAGTAAGTGGACTAAATTATATTAACATTTAAATAAATATTATTATCAATAATAATAAATATTATACTAAATTATAAAATTTAAAAATAAATAGGATCAATTTTAGTCACAAATAGACTTTTCAGTGAATAAACTGAACAAAAAAATATGAGAGGCTTGACATGTATTTTAACCTTTCATTAAAATCAAACGGGCTGACCTGATTAAAGAGGCGCCGATATGGCACAATCTTATTAGTAGAAATTTTTTTAACCACTATTAATGTTATGGGATAAAATGGGTAATAGGTGTTAGAAGATACTAATAACAAAAATATATTAAATACCGAGTTGAGAAAACAGGTAAACGTTAAAGGCAATTTGTATATTATAAATAGCCTATTTATAGTTAAAACGAATTTAATTTTAAATTTTATTAAGGCTAATTTTAAGGGTTGTGCGAAAATGTATTTGAATTATTTAGGCATAATGTCAAAAAAGCCTCTAACGTTTGATTAAATAGTCATTTTAGTCTCTATTCTTTTTTAAGCAATTTGACCTTCAACGTCTCGTTTTGAGTTAAAATGGCTCATCTGCGGATGAAAACTGTTAGCTAACTAACGATAAATGACTTGAAATGACATGAAAAACATACATGATAGTGCACACCACGACAACAATGTTTTATATGATACTTTACAGAATGACACATAAGTAAAAAATAATTTTAAAAATTTATATAAAATATATATTTTTTTTCTTTTGACGTGTCATTCTGTCAAGTAGTTTCAAGTTGTTTATCGTCAGTTGACTAACAATTTCATCCGCTGAGGAGTCATTTTGACCGAAAATAAAATATTGAGGGTTAAATTACTTCAAAATAACAAAAATAACTATTCAAACAAATTTTATGGCTATTTTTTTGACATTATGCCAATTATTTATGCTTTTGGAACTTTATTTTAATTTGTTTATATGTATTTTTCTAAAAATAGATAATCAAAAAGAAAAACTATAGGCCATGTTTGATAAATAGAGGTTTGAGCCAAAATTAAAGGTTTGAGTTAAAATTAGAGGTTTGATCGGTCAAATCTGCTAATTTGGATTTTTGGTAAAGAGCGGATTGAAATAGTGAATTGAGGTGAAACCTCTAATTTTGAAAAAATTATTAGTAGGAGCCTTTTGAAATTAGATGTTTTGAGATAATAGTTATAAAGACCTTTTACTCTTAACAATTATAAAAAATCTCCAAATAGCCTAAATTTAAACATTTCTATTTTAATTTTTCAACCTCACGTATTTACATTGTGACATTTATAAGCTAAAACTTTCTGTTTTCTTTTTATTCTCACACATTTATAATTGTATTCAAATTTAATAATTAATTAAATTGTATTATGCTTAGTAATATTATATTAAAAATTATTTTTCATAATCTAATTAATATTAATAGATACAAAATATTGATAACTAATAAACTATTCAAATAAACATCGAATATAATATGTCCTTATATGTCATTTTGTTTGTTTAAATAATCAAACAACTATCAACTATCAATTAATTTTACCAAATAATTTTATACAATCAGCTAATACAATCCGCTAATCAAATCAACTAATTCAATAAACTATCAGTTAATTACTACTATATTACTACTATATTAGATACATCGTGGTACGGGAATATTTGGACTACAAGATCAAACCAAATTATAGAACAAAATTTGATAAGTAATGGTCAACAAATTGGAATTCATTTAGCAAGAGATTTTTTCTTCCATTTAAATTCATTTCAATAATTCTTTTAGTTGCTTTGATACGAGCAATTGATGTGGCTCGTCAGTAATAAATCTTTCTCTTTCTAATTAGGAGTAGCAAGCAATTAAAATTAAACTTTTTTCTGCCTTATCGCATCTATTTTCATTTATTTTCTTTGAATTCTATTTGAATATTGCTCATATATAAAATAAAAATTCGTTTATTCGATATATTTCCAATATATTCTTTTTGTTATATTCTAGTCAATCCCATCCGTTGAATTATTGTTTATATTAACCATTGAATTAGCAAGATTATAATTAGAAACTAGTAATTTTATCAAAAATAGAATAATAAAGCATTGATTTTCGGTGTAAAAAAACAAACCATTAGTACTGGTTGTTTTTAGCTTTAATTTCTCCCCTTAATTTTCGCGCCTGAATCATTATTAATGGACACCCTCCCCCTCTCGTTTCTTTGTTTCTGATTAGGCCCCGGGTAAGTTCCTTTAGTTACTCTTGTTTTTTTGAAATTCTATCAATCTCTGTCTAATCAATGGTTTATCCATGAATTGAGCGCCAAACCCTTTGTTTATGCTTCTGAAATTGCTGGGATTCGAGTTGAATCAAAGAAGAAAAGCTTAGTTCCTTCATTTAATTTCCATTTTGTTGCTTTGTTTTATTGCAGAAACAATCGACATTCAGATCAACTTGGATTAGCTCAGCCTCCTTTCCCGTGAGCTTTCTTTTACCTTTCTCGATTTCATTTCATTTATTTCTTTTTATTTTAGATTTACATATGCCGGATGTCTTTGTATTATTTCAAAATTTAAAATACAGTCCCTGAACTTTATCGTTTGTTAAAAAAAAGAGTCCTCGTACTATTTTTATTGAAAATCTTGGTTTTTATTAACCGCTTAAACTTTTTTAGTCACCTACGTTTTTAGTTTTTATTAATGTGATTTTTTTTATTACAAATCTTAAATCTAATCATAATCTTATGGGAAAGGAAAGGAAGGGAGTGCTCTTACTAAAACTCATTATCTAAGTAAATACGAGAGAACAAAGATGGTCAGCTTGGCCAACTGACCAAACGTGATTGCCCTATTAATGTGATTCTTAAAAAGCTGTAAACGTAGATGATTGAAAGATTGATTGGTCAATTAATGATAATTTTTATTTCATTTGAAAGATTAATGGTCAAACTGATAAAAAAATATAAACGTAGAGGGCTAAAAAAGTTATTTTACCTTTTTTAATAGTAACCAAGTGAACAATTAACAATAAAATTAATAGAAATGAGGCGAGAGTTCAAGATTTTCAAATAAAAAATAGTGCAAGTACTCGATTTCATAAAAATAAAGTATAGTGACTAAGTTTTAAGTTTGGAAATAGCTTAGGGACCTCTGGCAAATTTAAACCTTTATTTTATTCTGCTTTTTAGAACTTTCTGCAATGGAATGGGGGATTATCATTTTCTAGACAACAGTTTGTGTCCTTTATCTCAGAACATTCTTATTATTATCTATTCTTATGAAAAGAAGCAACCTTTCAAAGTATTAGGGGGGAAGAAAAAACTTTAATTTTGATTAAATTATTGTAATGTTCTACCAACATGGTTTACCTGCTAGTAAGAAAATAAATGGAAATGAGAAATGGAGATGCTTCTGTTTATGAATTTGGATTGTATTTAATATAAAATAGAGTGTTAATTTTAATTTGTGAAAATTATGATTCAGTTTGAATTTCATTTATGGTAAAGAAATTTTTATGTGTGTTTTTAGCTGATGAATGGTCTAAGAAACATTTGTTATCTGATTAAACTGCTTTATGACCATATGGGATGAAATTAGCCCAAGAAAGGGTTTTTGCATGTGCTGTTAAATATTTCCCCCCATTATTGTTACTTGAAATTGTTGATATGATTAATCATTATTGATGTGTTTGGCTTATACAGAGAGGTGAAACAAATTTAAGATTACAAATTGTTGTTGCCACTTTCCACCTAGATTCAGCATGATTTTTAATGCTTGTTTACTCTTGCATTTAATGATTTTTTTGGTCAAAACTTGTTTTCAACCCTTCATGTTTGCTATAAATTGTAGAACTTAGATGGTGCTTAGATTGAGGATCTATCATTAAAGAATGCAGGGGTAGTTTGTTGAAAATTTACTATGTTTGCTAAACATCTAATTTCAGGATTTCATGTTAACTTTTTTGTGACCGGCAAATTGTCAGGAATTAGATGGGTTAGGCAGTGATTTCTTGTGAGTTTCTTTTACCTTCCCTTTACATGGCTTCTGTTTTATTGATTTCAGACACCTTGGCCGGACTCCTTGCCGTTTTCTTATATAGTGGGCAGGCTGATGGAAGGTTCCAGGTGTGGGGGAGTACATGACAGTCCAGTTGAACATCTATCTAAAAATACTAGTTCTGTTTCACATAGTCATAATGGGGATGTAATTGTTCCTCCGCCTTCTAATCCGAGGGTTGTCAACGGTGACAACAGCGTGATTTTGCCTTCTGCTTCCTCCCACGGTGTGAAATCAAGTGAGCTTACCTTGCCCCTTCCTGATGCAGACCATGTTGTTCTGCCTCGTAAACAGATTATCAGTTCTACGGTTGAATCTCCGAAATTTGGTAGCCTTACTCCGAAAAAAGAAGGTGATTTGAATAGAGGTCACATTGATACAGCTTCAGCTTTTGAATCTGTTAAAGAAGCAGGTTCCAAGTTTGGAGGAATGGTTAGATGGAAATCTTGTAGAACACAATCTCCGGAGGTATATTAGATATATTTATAGTGGTGTTAATGTTAATATATTCTATGCTACTGCAATACATTTTTTGCATGTTTAGTGACCATGAAAAATATTTCTTTCTTTTTTCTCTGCCTACTTCCTTCATGTCTGCTAAATGTAACTCGAAATATTTCCGGGCTATAGAGACGCAGGTATACTGGTCAAGACCTTGAGAAACTACAGGAGGAGATGGTTGTATATAAGAAACGGTCTGTGGATGTTGAAGAGGAAAAGATTCAAGTATTAAAGGTGTTGGACATCACAAATAGGCAAATAAATGAGCTAAAGCTAAGCCTGGAGAGAGCACAAACTGAAGAGAAACAGGCAAAACAAGACTCTGCACTTGCCATGCTCAGGGAGGAGGAGATGGAGCAAGGCATTTGTGATGAGGCTAGTGTTGCAGCAAAGCAACAACTTGAGGTTGCTAAAGCCAGGCATGCTGCAGCTGTTGAGGAGCTGAAATCTATTAACCAAGAGTTGGAAACATTAAGAACGGAATACACGTCCATGGTGACTGAGCGAGATACGGCTGTTAAGAAAGCTGAAGAGGCTGTTTCTGCTTCGAAAGAGGTTGAGAAGAGAGTGGAAGAATTGACTATTGATCTGATGGCCACAAAGGAGTCCTTGGGGTCTGCAAATGCTGCACATGTGGGTGCGGAAGAGAATGCCAGAGACCAAGATACTCGCTATTGGGAGGAGGATGTAAAACAGGCTGAAGAGGAGCTACAGAAATTCACTCAGCAAATCCAATCAGCAGAGGGTCTGAAACCAACGCTAGACACTGCTTCAGTGCTGCTACATGATTTGAAAGCTGAATTAACTGCTTATACGGAATCGAAGGTCAATTTGGAAAATAATGGACACTCCACTGATGCGTCAGGGACACCAGAGAAAAGAACTCTCACTGATATACCAGTTGTGGTTGCCTCAGCAAAGAAGGAACTTGAAGAGGTGAAGCTCAAAATAGAAAACACAACTGCAGAAGTGGATTCTTTGAAGGTGCTTGCTGTTTCATTAAAATCGGAGCTTGAAAAGGAAGAGTATGCTCTTGCCACCATTAAGCAAACAGAAGGCATGTCGAAAGATGACCCAGATGACAGCGAGTCAAAAATAGCCTCAGCACAGATGAGTGGAAAAGAGGCCAGAGATAAAATGGTGGAGGTGCCCAAACAATTGCAGCAGGCAACTCAAGAGGCTCTTGAGGCCAAGTCACTCGCTCAAACGGCTCGTGAAGAACTGAGAAAAGTAAAGGAAGAGGCTGAGCAAGCAAAGGCTAGAGCAAGTAGCATGGAGAGTAGATTGCATGCAGTTCAAAAGGAGATAGAGGCATCTGAGGCTTCAAAGAAGTTAGCTTTAGATGCTATCAAAGCATTGCAAGAGCATGAATCAGCTCAAACAACCAATAACCACGATTTGCCAGATGGAGTAATTCTTCCCTTAGAGGAGTACTATGACCTCAGTAAACGTGCATACGAGGCGGAGGAACAGGCCCACATGAAGTTGGCAGCTGTCATTTCTCAAGTTGAGGTAGCTAAGAGATCCCAGTCCTGTAGCTTGGAAGAGTTGGAAGAAGCAAACCGAAAGATGGCTGAAGGAAACGAACAACTAAAAATTGCTTTGGAGAAGGCTGAGAAGGCCAAGGAAGGGAAGTTAGGCGTAGAGCAGGAATTGAGACAATGGAGGGCCGAACATCAGCAGCAGCGAAAGGCCACTGAATCGAGTCATGAAGGAAACCCTCCAAGGGAAAGTTTTGAGGGAACGGAACAAACTTCTCCTTGCAGCACTCTCGATAGCTCAAAGGCAGTCGGTGGGAGTAGCACAGAATCTGAATCGTCCCCGGAAACAGTGGTCGTAAAGAAGAAGAAAAAGCAATTGTTCCCCAAGATAGTCACGTTTTTTAACAGAAAAAAGTCGAGCTTATTAAAATCCAAGACCAAGTCACGAACCTAGTAAGTCTGTCGATGGAATGTAGCGTTATCTTTGCCATTGTGATTTCACCTCAAATTCTTTTTTCTTGGTTGTCACAGTGGCTCTTAGTATTCAATTAAGATTTGCCGGATTATCTCCGAGTGTAAATTTTGTTGATTCCTCGTCGGGAATACACTTTTGGTTACCGGGAAGGGTTGTATGGCTGGAGGATCTGAAGAAATAAAAGATGATTTAATTTATGTATAGGCTTTGATTTACTTGGACGTCAATTCTTGTAAATTTGATGTTCATAATGAATGAAAAGAACTTGGTCTTCTTTCCCTGTAAGGCTGTAACAAATTCCAAAACAGATATGTGTTTGTGCTTTCTTCTTTCCTCTCTTAACATGGAAACATGAACACGACATAAACAAACATGTTAAAACTGGATATCGTAGTAATTTACGTTTCCATCGAACTGAAGTGAAGCTAAGTAGCAAAATGTTGTTTCTTAACATTCAAGAAGAAGAGGTAGCAAGGGTTTGAATGATGGTCTTATGCCATGGATTTGAAAGGTGCTCCACAAGGTTATCGATTGGACCTGCATGTGTCACGTAAGCTTGCACAAAGATCCCCAGCATCGCTATCATCGCCAGTCTTCCTGCATCGTAAACTCCAGGTTAATATATAATAGGAGAAAAAAGAATGGTGATTGAAGGAAGAATTAGGCAAACCAGACCATTTTTAATCTCTTTCAGCTTCCACTCATGAGCATTTTTAATATCTTTGGCCAGACCAAGAGGATTCAGCAGTGGACCTCCGGGGTATCTGGTCACCATGAAAATAAGATTCTAAGTTTGATTCCCATCTTTTGAATTAAATATATTCGTATCGAACACATATTCATATCCAGAAAGCAGTTTTTTTAAGGCATAGAGATTATACCCGGGTTCTAGACCTGCTAGTGCATCTTCCAGTCCAAAGAAAGATCCTTCTTTGGCTTGAGAACCAGGGCTGATGAAATCCATGTATCTTTTAGTTTCAGCAAACCTGTTCTCATCAACAACATCAAACCAAGAAAATTGAAGCAATTATCCTAACTAGATAAACAATTTATACATATATAGGAGAATTCTAGCATAGAATTTCTACCCCATTAAAAAGAATTGAACAACAATCAAAGTTGTAGTGCTGGCAAAATCGAATTTCACTGCACCAGCTTCATACCAAACCGGTAAATTGCTGATCCCTGTAACGCGTAGTAACTGCAATATGAAGTAGTATGTATAATATTTTATATCATCAAATATTTGTGATGAACATTAAAACTGGGAAAGAATGTATGGGAATCACTTACATCGGTGAACAAAATTCCAGCAACTCCAGCCATGGCAAAGCGAGCATGGACTAACTCAGCCTGAACATACCATTTTAAGCTCTCTGGGTTTTCTCCTAGTCCAAGTGGGTCAAACCCATAATCACCAGCCAAACTGGTTTTGGGAAAATAGAAAATAAAGTAAAAAAGCTGAGAAAACAGTGTAAATTCTATTGTCATGTAGAAAATTTCCAATGGACCAGTGTGGCTTACCTTCCATCCAAATAAGGGGGAGGGTCAAGTCCAGGGAGCCATGTTGGTCGCTGCTGGGCTTGAACCGCAACTTGTGAATAGCGCCGAGGGGATGAAGTAGACCGAAATGCGGTTGCTGAGCCAGACGTGGGTTTGTATATTTTGGTCTGAAATATGGGTGAAGAAGAATAAGAGCAAGGTTGAAGAAGGAAGCCTCTTCCAACTGCAACAGCCATTGCTGTGTTGATTGATTCCTTACTTCTTTGCTCTTTTCTTTTTATCAGCAAATCTTAATTGGAGGCATTCATGGCACCATATGTCGAAAACATGATAACACAGGCACACTTGCCCCTTCCCAGCCATTGGGTTTGGATGTATGGATTATTGTACCAATTGAAAGATGTGGTCCAGTTTGAATATCCAAAAAATAATAAATGAAAAGCCATGCAGCATACATTCACTTGTTAAGTGACAATTGAGTCTTTCAATACTCTTTAGACCTTTCCACCCACCTCAAGCCATAGGCTATTGGATTTTCAGGGAATAAAGCAGCCTAGCAGCTTTTGTTTTGATATTTAACCAAGATTGCAACAAAATGAGAAATATATTGACCTCAAAACCGAGTTACAAGCATGGGGAGAATGTTCAAAATCAAGTTATCATTCAGAAAATTAGACAACTACACACAACAAATCTTAATACCATATTTCTTACCATCCTTGCCGATGAAAAGACCGCAAAAACGGATAGAAAAGGTATCAGTTGTTCCTAATGCCCATTTCGCATAAAAGGTACCATCAAAGAGTGATAGGTGACCCAAGGCCTGGAAATGCTATTTTTGCCTGTCTCGTGGAATTGGTTGAATACGGTGGATTCTTCCCATTGAGAGATCCAACAATAGAGTCATCCCCACTGGTTGTAAAGCACTGGAAGTTAGTCCCTCTTCAAAACTGATGTTCTTTTGACCATTGAGACAGGGTTACTAGTAGAAAGGCTCTGAACCATCCCGTTTGTTGCATGTCCCACCTGCAAAGTTAGTCCCTTACTATCATTTGTAATATCCTAATTGAAATATCAGTCCCGGTCTTTCCCAAACTTCCACTCGGTAACAATCTTTCCAGTCTCAGTATCCAGATGAAGAAGCCCTGCTGTGTGAGGCTTTCGAATCCCCGCAGTGTAAGACTCACTAGAAGCATATTTGTCTCAGCTCTCATAAGAAGTGCCTTTTTTTGGCATCATTTGAAGCACTCGTTCAAATCCCACAATCAAAATTTACATAAACGCCTTTACCATGAATCCCATAAGAAAAATTCTTAATGATTTGGGCACCGTAATCACTTGCCAAGAAACTATTATCCAGTGCCTCAAAGAAGCCAAGCTTCGCATCCCTCCATTTGCCACCTCCTCAAAACTCCTTTCTCAGATCCTGATTTGCCCTCACTGGTGTTGGAGATTGAGGACATTTCAAAGCATCCTCAGCATCTTGATTCTTGCCAAATAGAATCATCAGCTGCTTCAGGCTTTGCCCAACCAATAAAATCTTTCCCATAAACCTTAACCTTGTTAGCATCATTTGACTCAAACAAACAATCATTATACTTGCTAACAAGGCTCCTATACTCTTCATCACTAAAAAACTTCATTCCCCAAATTCCCTTCACCACAAAATCAACCTTACGTTGATCTCCAAAATCTTTTAACTGCATTTCACCCCGACATTCTCTTCAATTTTGTTACCCGGCACTCTCTTTGTCATCTTCTCCTTCAACCTGACCATTAATTTTCAACATCTTGGTAAAAGTGCAAGATGGAGTTTTGAGAGATGGGTTTTGGGTTACTCAATTGACAATTGTATGGGTTACAGGCTATTAATATCCTGGGTCTTCTGGCATGGCAAGATTATGAAGTCAACTCAATCAGACTAGCTCCTGAAGAGCCATCCCCGCCAGTGTCCTTCATAATTTGCCTCACTCTAGCTACATCATCCCACATCCCTTCAGAAGCATAAAGATTTGACATCGACACATAAAGGCCACCATTTGTGTGATCCAAGAGATACAGTTTCTTGGCTAAATATTCCCCAAGTTTGACCTCTTGGTGGATGCAACAGCCATCGAGCAAAGCTCCCCACACTGCAGAATCAGGATCACATTCCATATTCCTGATGAATAACAATGCTTCCTCAAAGTAGCCACCACGACTAAGGAGTGTAACCATGCTAGCACAGTGTTGAAGGCTTGGTGATATACCAAATTCTTCCATCATTATATGGAAGTATCTTCTTCCTTTATCAACATTGCCCCCATGGATACAAGCAGCTAAAACGCCCAAGAAAGTGATCTTATCAGGTTTTAGCCCTCTTTTTCGCAACTCAGCATAATGACTAAGCGCTTTGTTTTCAAATCCGGATATACCATAACCTGTAATCATTGTATTCCATGTAGCCAAACATGGTTCTTTGATGCCCCTGAAGATTCTTTCAGCTAGCTCAATGCTTCCACACTTTATATACATGTCTATAAGAGCGGTACCGATAAAATCTTCCATTTCTATGTTATTCCTGAGGATAAAACAGTGAAGCTTTTTACCATACTGTAAATAACCTAATTGTGAACACCCAGATAGCATACTAGCAATAGTGATGGCATCTGGTACATATCCGTACATCTTCATTTGAAAAAATAACTCCATGGCATCGCCAGCTCTTCCAGCCTGCACGCAACCTGATATTATTGAGTTCCAACTGATTAGTGGTTTTTCTTGCATCTCATAAAACAAAGAGAATACAGCTTCAATGTCATTGAACCTGGAATACATACTTATCAGCCCATTTGCGACCAAACAATGTATGCATAGACCAGTCTTTATTCCATAACCATGAAAAGCAAGTCCAATAGCAATGTAAGCAGGATTTTTAACCCCATGAAGAATGCTAACCATTGCAACTGCATCCAATTCCATATTGAGTTGCCGACTCTGAGCGAAGCATACTACCACCTTATCCATGTCCCCCGTCTCAGCATAGCTTGAGATAAGAGCAGTCAAGGAAACCAAATTTTCTTGAGATAATGACCTATGAAGCAACTCAGCTGATTCACTATCTCCACATTTCGCATATACACAAACTAAAGAAGTAACTACAGAAGCATTGTTGACAATACCAGCTTTAATAGCAAAACAATGGATGATTTCATGGTCTATATTAGCTGATAGAAGGCTCATAACTGTCACAGAATTTGCTTCCACAGCTTGCGCTCTCATTTTCTTGAATAAAACCATCGCTTTACCAAACAAACCATTTTGTCCATAAGCACCAATCATAGTATTCCAAGAAACTACACTTTTTTCTACCATTTCTTCAAACAAAATTTCTGCCCCTTCCAAGTCCCCACATTTTGCATACATTGAAGTAAGCGCATTTTTCACCTTAGAGTCCCTATCTAACCCAGCTTTAACTCCAAATCCATGAATTGATTTCCCTTGAAACACTAACTCAAGCCTCCCACAAGACGGAACCAAACCAACCAACGTTGTAGCTTGAGGCCTAAACCCTTCTCTAACCATTTCAATGAAAAGATTAAAAGCCGAAAAATCATAACCATTTTTTGAGTACCCTGAAATCAAAGCGTTCCAAGCAACAACATCTCTGTCAGGCATTTCTTCAAACAAAAAGCGAGCATTTTCAAGGCAACCCAGGTTTGCATACAAGTTAAGAAAACCGGTTCTAATGTATGCAAGTTGAATAATACCGGATTTAAATAAATGGGTATGTATTTGATTAGCTTCTGGCTTGGATTTTAACGAATTTGACGCAAAAGAAGATGAAGTCGAGGCTTTGATAAGAAGAGAGAAAGTGAGATCAGATGGCTTTAGATTTGATTGCAGTAATTGGCGGAAAACAAGTAAAGAAGATTTCCCTGTTTTAGTTTGAAGCTGTGATAGCAATGAATGGAAGAAACAGAGACCAAATGAATTACCCAAGCTCATACTTCTGAACAATGGAGAACAAAGCGGTGAAACTTCATAAATTAGTAAAAGAAAAATATTTATATATAAAAGCAGAAATTTTCTTAGTTGTAAAAGATATACAATAAACGAGCAGTCTTTAGTTTAGAACATAATCTAAATGACAATTTGGATCTTTGTGTTTAATTATTATTTCAATTTGGTCACTCCTTCTCCCATACTGCATAGTTATTCCCAGAGGTAGCAAGCTGGTAGTTGGAAGGAACAAGGTTTCCAAGATCCATCTTTGGTCCAATCTTCATTATGATTTTATCATCAATGGCAGCCATATAAAGATCGGATTCCAAGGCCAGAATATTAGATGTGCTTGTGCTTTGAATCCCATTCCTGTTCCTGATTTCCACAAGTTTACTAATCTCGTCTCCGAACCCGAAATCGAAGAAGTGATCATAGAACTGCAGTGCAAGAAATACAAGCTTTCATCAACTGATGAAAGATTAAGAAGAAATGCAGGGTGTAAAGTGTAAACTTACTATGGAGGGGATGCCTGGATGGGTTAGAATATAAGCATATCCTTGCATTATTTTATCAGCTGGGAATGGCCATAGATTTTGTGTGGATCCAGTGTCATGGTTGTCTATGAAAGTTACAGCATTTTGAGGTAAAAGTCCAATCAGTCCAGGAGGATTCCCATTCGAGTCCTTCAATCGCCATAACTTCCCTTGCACCGCGTCGTTCAGGATCCCTTTCGTAGTGAAGTCGAAAGCTGTCACGATACCTCCGGCAGCTTCGACCCAATCTTTCAAGTCACCACGATGTGAATCTTCTTGTCCTTGGTTTAACTGTTCCCATTTCTCCCCGACAGCAAAGTCCGGTGAAGTTCGGTCCATATAGATTTTGGTTATGCTTGGAGCATACCCTCTTACGAAATCAAAACGCCATCCATCGAATCCGATTTCAGTCTTTAACCAATTCAACCAATCCGATAATTCGTCCTGTACCCTTGGATTGAGATGATCGATATCCGGGGCAGGTTCAAAGGGCATTCCGCTGTCGGGGTTCCCCGTGCCATCAGAATAGGCCGTATCGTCTCTGCAAATGAAAGATGGTCCCCAATCTAGACGGTCATCCGATGTTCCGCCTTCGAAAATGCAATATATACCCCTGCTATCTTGCCTCTCGGCTGTTCTATGATTTATCACAATGTCAGCAATGCATTTGACTCCCTTTTGATGGAAAGCATCGATCAACGACTTCAGTTCAGCCTGAGATCCATACTCCGATGCATCCAGATCATATAGCCTTCCCGGCAAGTATCCTGAGGATATTTACATACAGTCAAAAGATTTCTAACTCAACACAATTCAACAAACACAAAGCCTGCAACATTCATGGAATCATTCACATCAGTTAACATATACATATACAGTACTAGAGGCCAGGCCAGGGGGTGTAATCGAGCCCGAATAGTGGCATGCTGAACTTCGAGCTCGATTCAAAACTCAGGACTTGATTCTTGGCTCGAGCTTGATCGAACACTTTGACTCGGCTTCAAATATAATCACTCTGTAAATGGAGTTGCTCGAATTCGACTCAATAATTACCAAATCGAGTTTGAGTTTTTTTTTTTTTTTTTCCTGAATCAAACTTGAATAGCTTTGCGTACACATATATGAGCAAATAGCAATGAAGAAATTCAATCCGAGAGTACCCTGGGGAGCAACTGACTGGGAGGGTGGTGGGAGCCAAACGTGAGTAACACCGGCGTTGGAAATATTGGAAACGGAGTTCAGGAGAAAGTTGTACCATCCACCAGCCTTATTGGATGATTCCCAGTTGAAACCCTGAGAAAACAATCCAAATTAAAAGACCCAAACATCAAAATCATGTTTTTAACAGTCAGCCATACCTGGAACAATAAGGTGGAGGTGGCTAAAGAGGAGAACACAACGAGGAAGACAAAGCTGAAGCAAAGTGAACTTAACATATTTACCATTACTTTAGTTTGTTGTGTCCTTGGGAGCAGAGCAGATGAAGCTTTTAAACTGTCTCTTCTAGGCTGAGTCCGGAGTTCAACTGCTTCTATGGCTACAGACTACAGTACGGCACCAATTAATAGGTTACAAATCACGAAATTTAAAATATTAGCATATTTTTAATAATATTTTAAATTGGTGAATAAGTATCGAAATTTGACTTTGAATATTGATTTTTGTCACTTTTGATAATATTTTAAGCTGATATTAAGTATTGAAACTTGTCTTTAAGTATTGATACTTGTCGTGAGGCCACCAACCTAAAATATTATTACAAAATGTAACATTTTAAGCTGATAGTTAACATTTTTTGTCTTGTATTTTATAACTTTTTTGTAAATACCATACCGTAATTGTACGCTAGACTCCCAAAAATTATTAGTTGGAGGAAGATGAATATGAACTTTGGAATTTTCTGTCGGTTTTATTTAGGAAATTCGTAACGTATTTCCGTGTAGGTTGCTTCATCGACTTTTAAATTATATGATGAATTGCATCACATTTCACTTATAAATTATCTATAATGAAATCAATTCTATTGTAACAATCGAATCACGTTAAATCTTAATATTCATTTAAAGATGTTTATTAATAAATGCTTTTAATTAATTTTTATTAGATAATTATCATATGTCGCTCCATTACTAATAAAATTGTAAATAGATCACCGCATTTCAAAAGATATTACAATTGAATCACTTAATTAATATTTTTTATAAATAAGTGATTTGAGTTTTGGACTTCTTGAATATCATGTCTCTATTTGACGATACGAACAATGAATGGGCTATCGTTGGAGAGTATAATATATTTCAAGACAGATGCCATTTGGCAGATGATGTAAATTAAGGTTCAAAAAGCTTGAACGTTTTAGGGTGATTTTGTAACTTTAGAGAGATATTTTTGAGAATTTAATCCGACGAATCAAATAAGGAGATCGAAGTAAATCTTATGATGAAATTGGGAGTTAATTGACCACCATAGAGGGCTAGATTTTATATTGCACATGATACATTTGTTACCATCTATTAATCAAACGGCTTATTGTAACTTTTTAAAATGCGTGAACTTGTCATCCACATCAAACCGTGGCTTGCGATTGAACCACACAATAATTTTATTATTACAATTGATTAATTGAATAACTCGATGGTGACTTTTTAAAATTTGGTAACTGATTTATAAATATATTAATATTTAAGTGGCATGTGCTGTAATTCACCCTAAATTAAATTAGTGTTCAACGGCCGGAGATGCTGTCTGAAATTTTCATTAAAATCAATAATTTATTACGTATTGAAGGAGAGAAGATGGATAGAAATTGGGAGTACGATTGGACGTGGAATTTTTTTTATTAATTCTATAAAAATATATATTAAAATAAATTTGGATTAAAATAATAGATAATTTCAAAATTTTACCAGTTAGGTTATTTAATTATTTTGTATGTTTTTAAATCATTTCTGATGTTCATTTTAAGTATTGAATATATTCGATTCTATAATCAAATTAGATTATATTAAATTTAAATTAATCAAATCAAGATTTCATCGGCAAAATTTAAAAAGATCTAAGAAAAATGTCTAACAATTTACTGATACATATAAAAGGTAATATAATTCAAAAATTCAATAAATGGTTCCAATAATAAAATATATGTTTTTATTGATCTTGGTTAGAACAAGATTGTTCATAAGATATATACAAATTTTTTAAAGCAAAAATAAAAATAGATACCGCTGTGAACAAAATAAATACTATCGTGAGACTACATAATTACTGTATTAATCGATTAATCTTAATCAAGTAAAAATTTATTATAAAACAATTATTTTAAATTTATTTTATCTAACATCACATTTCACTAAACCAATTAGTAATCAGTCCTATTGTATTAAACTTAATGCTCTAGCATTCATTTTAACAAATGAATCATTTAAGTATTAAATAAAATAATATTTTTATTTTAATCCTTATTTTGAAAAGCAAATTTAAAGCCAGCATGGACAGCCGCGTTGTCGGAATCCAACTCCATATTTTAGTGATAAATAATTGGGATAAGACAACAATTAGGCTTAGTTTGTGATTGCTTTTAAAAAGTGCGGTGAAAAAAGTGATTTTAAAACTAGCTGTTGAAAAGTAGTTTTGAAAAGTTAGTTAGTGTTTGTCATTGATGTCAAAAAGTGATTTTGAGGAGATAAAATGTCTATTTTAGACATGATATTGAAAAGTAAAAGTAAATTTGGATGATTGTTCAAATTAATTAATGTTATGATTTATGAAATAAATCAATTTTAATTATAATAAAAGAATTATTTTTTTATAAAATTTAATTTGAAAATATAAACTACATTCTAGATTATATACGGGTATACCACTTACACATTAATAATAAATATAAAATAAAGTACAAATAAAACAATTTTATTTTCAGTATAAATATTATAAAATATATATTATTTTACAATTATGTATGCATAAACATTATTTTAACAATAAATTATAATTAAATAATAAGGGTAAAAAAGTAATTTTATTTTCAAACTAGCTTTTCCACCCAAGAAGCTATAAAATCCAGCTTCTTGGTTTGGGTGGAAAAGCTAGTTTTAAAAGCAACAAAAAACAATCTGTTTTTAACTAAAAGCACTTAAAAAAAGTAATTTTTGGTTGCGAAACGCAACTAAAAACAGGCCCTTAGTCCATGAACTTGACAATATTTTTCTATTTTAGTCCCTGAAGTTTTAAGTCCATATTAGTCCAAGAATTTGCTAATCTAAAGAATTAAAAAATCTAAATTTAAAGATCAAGCTAAGAAAAATTACCAAGTTCTGAGACTAAGAACAAAAAATAAAAGTTGAGAGACCAAATTCAGACGAAAAGGCGAGTAATATAGTCCGATAAAGCATATAATTTTAGTGGAACAAAGAAACATGCTGCAATTGATCATGGGGTTTTTACAATCCAAATCAATAACGATTAGAGCCATCCTATTTGCTAACCTGGTAATATATAGCATTAAAGCAATGATATAGGCTTTATTTATTTTTTTCTTTTTTCAATGATATGATGTTGAGAGATGGCTTCCATTTATGTATTTCTAACTTAACTTTTGCAAATAAAGAACCTAAATCATCTCTGCTCACATCTTTGCTGGCTTCGGAAAAATGTCGGGGGTGAATTTCTGGGCTGCACTCAAGCTTCCCTTGATCTTCATTGCCCCCCTGTGCATCATCGATGGCAATGTGTATTAATTGTTGGACTCACAAGTCTAAGCAGAGCCCACGGAATAATAAAGGGAAAAGAAAAAGAAATCATAGATTTTCACCTCATGAAAGCAATCTGGGGATTCATCTTCCCGGTGGCGACCTTTATGAAATCATCGTCCTTGAAGGAAAAAATAGCATCAGGCTTTCCCCCTTCATATGTACCTAAAGTTCAGAGTAATAAGTCCACTATCAACTTCATAAATCGCAAGAATTTTATTACCGAAAGAGTGAACGGATATCATTTAAATCTATCCATTGATGCAATCATGCTTGAATCTCTAAGAGTACGTTAGAGAGATGATTTAGAAACCACATGAAAATAGAGCAGTCATGAGAACCAATTTCGTAAGGCCAAATACTTGCTGAAACAGACGGATATATTGAAAAACCAATATAGTACTTGTACTATGGCAAAGAAACAAGAATGGAGAAGCTATCAAATCAATGAAATGGGGTCTTCTTTGCTACGGTTTCGTAGCGAGAATTGAATATGCCAATAAAGATGATAGAGAAGACATAAAAAAGGGACAGATAAAAAAAGATATTTTGAACCTTTGAAGGAAAATAGTTACCGGAAAAGGAGCAATGGCTAACTGTCGGTAAATGTGACAAGCAACCATTTGATATTCGGATAAAAAGAACATATTTTGAATCTTTGAGAGAAAAAAGCTAGCTATCAGAATACGAGAGCCTAAATCCATACAAATTCCATAAGGAAATCAAACATTTTCGTTGTAAGATTGGAGTCTCATGGCAAGAGATAATGCAGCTAAGAATCAATCACACCGCAATCACACCGCAATCAAATATTATGCTTAACTTAATCTAGCTCAAGACACACGCTACTATTCCGGCTCCGTGACCTGCAAGAGATATGGTGGATGGTTCTATTAACCCCAACTGATGTAATACTTTGGAAAACAACACCAGAAAAACTACATATCATCAGAAGAGCTCTCAGTAGAAAAGAAAATTTCTACTTTCAATGTGTGATTCAACTTCCATACCTTGCATATTAACATAACATATAGAATGCATATGAATCAAACTTCATACTCAAGAAAGAGCAAAATAAACAAACCCAAACACCGTTATAATAATAAAAGATAACAGAATTGAATTGAATTGCAGAATAAGGATAACTCCGCTAACCTTTGGTAACCTCTCCTTTCTTGAGATCAACAACGTACGAAACCTCATCAACCCCAATTTTCTATACATCATAAACAAACCTTTAGAATGAAATCCAAACTAAAGAAAAGGGGTTGGTGGGGGGGAGAGATTAGAAACAGAGAAAGCATAAAGGCTTAACCTTGGGGGCGACATTGATTTGGTAAACGAGGCCGATCTTCTTGGTGAGCTCTTTACCAGCATCAGAAGCCAAGTGAGCTTTAACCATCTCGAACAAGCTATCAGATTTCAACTCAGTGGTCGCCATTATTACAAAAGAGAATGCAGAAAACAGAAGAAAGAGATGAAGAGAGAAGTGAGGGAATGGGGTTTTAAAGGTAGTTGACTAGAACCCAATCGTTCGGTGCGGCCAAGGGATTAGGCAACCCATCCACCAGGACACGCATTTCAATAAATTCAAATTTTATAGAAATAATGTTTAACAAAAGTGGACCAGCATAACGTGAAAACTGATTCGACCTGAAAATTCGATTGAAATTCGTTCGAAACTAAATAATGATTTATAATATTATTTAATAATTTTTAAAGATTCGTAATATTATTAATAATATTTAAAGATTATTCATATATATATATATATACTCATTGAATTAAGATTTAAATTTTTAAAATTTTAAAGATTATTCATATAATTTTAAATTTTTAATATAATCATATGTGTATATATATATAAGGATAGGATCCGTTTACACAGTGTAAAACTCTTTAAGTTTTACACGTTTTTTTGGACCGTTGGATGAGTGAAACGAATGGATGAGATTAACAGTAAATATGTGAAGATTATCATTTAAAAAAAAGAGTAAGGAGTTAATCTGAGTCATCTATTCCTCCATCTAATGATCTAGAAAACGTGTAAAACTTAAAGAGTTTTACATTGTGTAAGTTGATCCTAACTCATATATATATACTCATTGAATTTTATCCGAAACAGACGTGAATTAACCCGACTCGAAGTCCATCCGAAACCAAATTAACCTGACCTAAATTATATCCAAAATTGTCGTGACCTGACCTGAACTTAACATGATATCTGGAATGACCCGATCTGGATTCCATCCGAACCCGAATTAACCCGATAAGTAACTGCTTGGACCCGAACCGTTTTGAACTAAACTTGGTATTGACCCGACCCGACCCGACCCGAATCGAGTCTTAGTTGGGATCAACTTGACATGGACCTGAACCCAAGTCAATCCGAACCCAACCCAACTTGAGTCGGCTATTAATTTGACCCGACATAACCTGAATCCGATTTAATTCGACCTGATTTGACCCAACCAGAAACCGGATCGAGTACCCAATTTTACATCTCTATAAATGACAAGGTATTTGTTAATTAGTAATGGATACTAAATTTGTAGACCAGCATGACCACGTGGCTTGAACACATTGGATTTTGTTGAAAAATTATTAGATGAATCTAACTCCCCACGTCATCCATGATCTCAGCTAGTATGACACATCATCTCATTTTTTAAGGTGAATCTCCGCCTCTTCCCTGCATATAAATAATAAGTGGTAGTTAATTGGAAGTTACTTTTAAATAGATATATTTTATCTGTTGAGATTATATATAACGTGTGTGTCCATCTAATAAGATTATGTTTATTAATTAATTAATTAGGAGAGCTCAGAGGGTATAGCTCCCTCCAACTCATGATAAGGAATGCCAATATTAGGTCAAAGAAATTAAGTTAGTTAAGCTGATGGACCAATGTTGGGTTTTAGGGTGCTCGATTCGTTCAACCGATTATGCTCACCAAGTGGTGGAGAGGTGGATTTTTGGGTGGAAGGGTTAAGGAAGCTAAAAAGAATAAAGACACAAAGATTTAGAGTGGTTCGGTCTTCTAACAAGCACCTACATCCACTACCTTAGCTCCCCACTAAGGATTTCACAATCAATCCACTAATTGATTCGTCCCCTTTTCTTGGATTAGGAGGAAACCCTTACAACCGATCAAGCTTCTACCCAAAGCCTTGATCAAAACCCTCTTTACAAAGAGAAACAATAAGCAAACTTAAAACCCTCTAATAGGTGTTTGTTTGCACAATTAAGCTCTCACCCAAATCCTAAAACACTTGAGCAAATTTGACAATTTTGGCTCACTAGTGTTTGTCTATACAAGAATTGACAAATAAAGCACTAAGACAATTTCTTGATCATTTGATGTTTGACAATATGAGCATTAGTCTTCTCTTGATGCTTGGAGGTCCCTTTTATACTCCCAAATGAGTTTGTAGCCGTTACTAGCCGTTGGGGATGAATTGGAGCCGTTGAGGACTTTATTTCCTTTCATAAATGCTGTTCTGCAGCTAACGGTATCGATACACGTGGAACGGTATCGATACGGCCTTCATATGAACTAGCCGTTGGGCACTTGCCAGCTTGGGCGTATCGATACGCTTGAGGGCGTATCGGTACCCTTTGACATTTAAATGGCCGTTGGGAAATAGCCGTTGGGGTAGTTAAAATGGGATCGGTACGCTGACGTGGCGTATCGAAACGACCCCCTCCGTATCGATACGAGGGTTTGCTGTATCGATACGGGTTTTGACAGTGGCCAAACTGAGGCAAAATGGTATCGATACTGGTATGACCGTATCGATACTGGTAACGTGAAAAGTCAAGTTTGGCTATTGAAAACATGAAAAATCTTTGTCAAAAACCTCTTAAAATACCTCAAACATAATTTCAAGTAGTTTGGACTTTAAAGCCAAGTTTTTAAATTCTTTCAAATTAGTCCAAAACATTTTTCAATTATTATATCAAAACATTAGTTCTACAATCTCCCCCTTTTTGATATAATAAAACTAACTTGAAAAATTGTTTGAGATTCTCCCCCTTTAACTTTAAAAATGTGAATAAGAGATTAAAGATGTGAAATCAAATTAAGCTCCCCCTTATTCATTTGAAAATTCAATTTTTCAAACCATTTCTCCCCCTTTTTGTTATATCAAAAAGAATTTAAAACATTAAGTTCAAAATAACAATGGAGGTAAAAACTTTGACAAAAATAAAAATTTGGTTTAAAAATGGCTCCCCCTTACTCAAAGCATCATCAAAATGTTAGTCACAACATATATGATCATCTAGTTGAATTTAAAATAAAATAAACAAAGGAAATCAAAAACAACTAGAATTTTACCAACACTTGAACCCAAAGGTAGGATGTGAAGCCTTCCTTCTTCAAGTGTTCTTCCTTGTGTGTATGGAGCTCCCCCTTAATGTTTGACTTGTTGAACATCTCCATCACACCTACAATAGACAATCAAGTAACTTTTGGTATCCAAATTGCTTTGGATCCATAAACGTTAGTTGCACAAAATTTAGTCCACTTAGGAATCCATTTTTCAATTTCATCCTTTTTAGTTGAAGTGGTTAGTCCTTTTGGGACCCAAACACTTCTAAAACATTTTCCATTTACAAATCTAGGGGAACTAGATTGTCTAACATAAAAATTTGATTTTCCAAGATTATTTTTCTTTTCAAGCTCTTTGGAAATCAAATCTTTTTCTTCTTGAACATTTTGAAGCAATTTTTGTAAATCAAAACATTTTAATTCAAACTCTTCAAGTTTTGCTTCAAGTTCAAGTTTGGTTTTAGAAAGCAAATCATTTTGAATTTTTAACTTTGAGACCAATTTTTTGTTTTTCAAAATGTGGCTTTTAAAATCTAAAACCAAATCATCATAGGCATCTTGTAATTCATCAAAGGAATAAGAACATGAAGTAGATGAATTAGAAGTTACCCTTGAATCTTCTTCGATGGCCATAAGGCAAAGGTTGGCTTGTTCATCGTCGGTGGAGTCTTCATCACTCCAAGTAGCCAAATGTGCCTTCTTCTTATGGCTTGAAGTGCTTGCCCTCTCCTTTCTCTTAGGTTCTCGTTCAAGCTCTCTCAAGGCTTTCTTCATGAACGGGGCACACTTCTTGAAGAGATGAACTATCTCTTCTTCTTCATCCTCCTCTTCACTTGAGTAGACATGATGGCAAGTGGAGGATTTGAGAGCCATGGCACTAGCATTGATGCCAAGCCCTTTGATTTTCTTCTCTCCCATAGCTCGAATTTATTCCCTCTTCATCTCATCCTCTTTATTCTTCTTCATGATTTGATGAGTAAGGAGTGACCCCATGAGTTCATCAAGCTTCAAAGTCTTCAAATTTTTGGCTTCGATGATGGCGGTCCTCTTTGAGTCCCAAGACTCGGGAAGTGAGTAGATGAGCTTTCGAACAAGCTTCTCCTCCGGGATGGCTTCTCCATAGCCTTTGAGACCATTGGTGATGGTGGAGAACCTATCAAACATCTTCTCGATTTTATCTTCCGGATCCATTTTGAAGTTCTCATACTCCAAGGTTAGGAGCCCAATCTTGGTCTCCTTGACTTCGTTTGTCCTTTCGTATGTGACTTCAAGCTTGTCCCATACCTCCTTGGCACTCTCACAAGAAGACATCTTCTCATAGATGGATGGACCAAATGCACAAAATAGAATGTGCAAGGCTTTGCAATTTAGCTCCATCTTCTTGCGATCGTCGGCACTCCACTCCGCTTTACTTCTTTGAGGCACGAACGGACCATCTTCAACTACATCCCATAGCTTGTAATCTCTTGATTTGATGAAGAATTTCATCTTTGTCTTCCAAAGGGCGTAGTGGTCTCCGTCAAAGAAAGGCGGTTTGTCGATTGATTGTGCCATTTGAGCCGGTTGATGAACTAGTGATCGAGCTTGCCGAATCTTCTCAATAGGATGTTAATCCTCACCGATTGAGCCAAGCTCTGATACCAATTGTTGGGTTTTAGGGTGCTCGATTCGTTCAACCGATTATGCTCACCAAGTGGTGGAGAGGTGGATTTTTGGGTGGAAGGGTTAAGGAAGCTAAAAAGAATAAAGACACAAAGATTTAGAGTGGTTCGGTCTTCTAACAAGCACCTACATCCACTACCTTAGCTCCCCACTAAGGATTTCACAATCAATCCACTAATTGATTCGTCCCCTTTTCTTGGATTAGGAGGAAACCCTTACAACCGATCAAGCTTCTACCCAAAGCCTTGATCAAAACCCTCTTTACAAAGAGAAACAATAAGCAAACTTAAAACCCTCTAATAGGTGTTTGTTTGCATAATTAAGCTCTCACCCAAATCCTAAAACACTTGAGCAAATTTGACAATTTTGGCTCACTAGTGTTTGTCTATACAAGAATTGACAAATAAAGCACTAAGACAATTTCTTGATCATTTGATGTTTGACAATATGAGCATTAGTCTTCTCTTGATGCTTGGAGGTCCCTTTTATACTCCCAAATGAGTTTGTAGCCGTTACTAGCCGTTGGGGATGAATTGGAGCCGTTGAGGACTTTATTTCCCTTCATAAATGCTGTTCTGCAGCTAACGGTATCGATACACGTGGAACGGTATCGATACGGCCTTCATATGAACTAGCCGTTGGGCACTTGCCAGCTTGGGCGTATCGATACGCTTGAGGGCGTATCGGTACCCTTTGACATTTAAATGGCCGTTGGGAAATAGCCGTTGGGGTAGTTAAAATGGGATCGGTACGCTGACGTGGCGTATCGAAACGACCCCCTCCGTATCGATACAAGGGTTTGTTGTATCGATACGGGTTTTGACAGTGGCCAAACTGAGGCAAAATGGTATCGATACTGGTATGACCGTATCGATACTGGTAACGTGAAAAGTCAAGTTTGGCTATTGAAAACATGAAAAATCTTTGTCAAAAACCTCTTAAAATACCTCAAACATAATTTCAAGTAGTTTGGACTTTAAAGCCAAGTTTTTAAATTCTTTCAAATTAGTCCAAAACATTTTTCAATTATTATATCAAAACATTAGTTCTACAACCAATTTTATAACTTTAATGTTATTTAAAAAAGTAGTTGAATTTATAAAATTCAAATTGAGTTAAGTCGAGTTGAGTTGTTAAAGTTTATGTTTAAATTTGATTGTAAATATTTATAATGTTATAGTACTATTTGATTTCAATTAAAACAACTTTCTATAACTATATACAATATATATAAATCTTCATATATATATATATATATAGGTAGATTTGAGGGAATCAACTCGAATTTAAAAATTGATCCACTAATTACTAAAAATTTTGAGTTATTCGTACATTCATTTTATAACTCAAACTTTATTTGAAATTTTTTTAAATCGAATTTATAAAATTATGATTCAAATCAAATAAAAAATTCAATATTTTTGGTAAAGTTTTACTTACCCATAATTAATACCACTGAAGAACTAGAATAATAAAATTATCAACATTTTGTATGTTATTTTTTTAACGTCCGGTGCGAGTTCATTTTTTCTTAATCTTTTAAGAAATGACTCACATCTTATAAACAAACTATCCTAACTTTAAAAATAACAATATTTTCTTTTTTTACTATATTGCTTTGAGGGTTCTTTTTTTTTACTTTTTTAGCAAAGAACATGAAACTTGATTTTATTAATAGTAAAAAGGATTACAAACAAACACACCTAACAAAAACATGAATAATCATGAAGTATATGACATTAGCTGCTCTTAAGGTTGGCGCGAGGATGGGATCCGAATTTATTGCTTCCGATGAAACGGTGGTGGCGTGGCTGGAGGAGTTGGATGAAGAGTGAAGCATGCTAATCTGATTTGTGGGTGATAATTCTCTCAAATTCGGACTATCGTGCTCATTTTAATTTACAATATTTTTTTCTATCATTTCTTGGAATGTGAGAGGTATGGGCAGGGTTGAGAAGGTTAGGGCGGTGTCCAGAGTTGTTGTAGTGAGTAAAGTCATGGGAGTGTTCATTCAAGAATCAAAATTAGCCGAGGTGAAGTCATGGGTGGCTAAGCGACTCAGGGCAAAAATTGGGAGGCATCAGGATCTCTCTTTCTACGGGTGCATCAGGGGGTATCATATCTTTGTAGGACACGCAATTTTTTAGTTTGGAAGACAGTTCTGAGTATGATAGAGCTATCATCTTGGTTGGGAAGTTGATCCCCTTTGGGGAGAAAATTGGTCTTATCAACATATACGCGCCAAATGAAATATTAGAAAGAAAGACTTTTTTGAATTCTTAACCGGTGCATCACGTCGTTACAAGTTCCCATTGTGATAGGTGGCGATTTCAATTCAACATTATCTATGGAAGAAAGAATCGGGACCAGTCAGAACCAAGCTTCAATAAAGCACTTCCGAAAGTTCCTCCAGATAAATGGTCTAATCAACTTACTAATGGCTGAGTGCGCATTCACTTGGTTCAGGGGTGGTTCTGTTGTTGAGGCAAGCAAACTAGATAGATTTTTAGTATCAACGGAAGTGTTGACATGGTTTCCAAAAATTCAGCAACGCTCCATGCCGAGAAGTCTCTCCGATCACTCGTCTGTGTCCCTTAAAGAAGTAGTAAGCAATGAAGGACCAAACCATTCAAGTGGTTTTCACACTGGGCGAACGTCCCAGAATATGAAGCTTTGGTGAAAGATGTTGTTTCGAATAGCAATGGAAAGAAAGTCGCCGATATTTTGAGACAAATTAAAGTGGCCACTAAAGAGTGGGTGAAAGAAGTGCTTGAAAAGGATGTGGACTCTATTCCTACCATAGAAAAAAAATTGTTGATCTAGAGAATGCAATAACATCTGGTGGCTACAACGACACAAAGGTGAATGAGATCAAGGTTCTCAAGTTGGCTCTATAGGATAGAAATAGAAGGGACAAAAGAGAATGGAGACAAAAATCAAGAACAAGATGGTTCTTTGAAGGAGACAAAAAGACAAGATTCTTTCATCTCCCGGCAACTTTGAGACAAAGAAGAAACACAATCTGCAACATCAAGGTGGGTGAGACTGTGATTGAGGAAAAACAAGCTATCTCTAATGCTTTTGTTGAGCATTTCAAACAAGCCTATAATACACAACCGACTATCCCGATAAAGAAGCTGCCAGTAAAACCAAAACAAATAAGCGAGGAATCGGCTATACGGCTGGAAGCACCATTCTCAACTGAGGAAGTGTGGGCAGCTATAAGCTCCGCTGAAGGAAATAGGCCCCCTGGACCCGACGACTTCAACTTAGATTTTTTCAAGAAAAAATGGCATGTCCTCAAACGTAAGATCATGCTTTTTCTGGAGGAATTCTATAATGGCAGACTCAATGACCGGTCCATCAACCACTAATTTATCGTGTTAATCCCTAAGAAAGATTCACATGAAGCAATTGAAGATTTTTGGTCGATTTCCTTGGTGAGCAGCCTATATAAAATTCTTGTGAGGGTGCTTTCTAGAAGATTGTCATGTTGCATTGGCGAGGTGGTAGGAGAAAATCAATTCGCCTTCTCACCTGGTAAACAATTGATGACTATAGTTTGATAGAAAACGAGGTGGTGGATGAACTGCACCGTAAGAAGAAAGAGGCGATTGTCTTCAAGGTAGATTTTAGGAAAACATACTACTCATTCAATTGGGATTTCTTAGATTTCTCTCTTCATAGTTGATAAGCTCCTATAGATGCCACTTTTTGCTTGCTATTTTTTTTGTCTTTAGGACTTTTCACTACTTAATAGGTTGCATTTATTTTATTTTATGTACAGGGACTCAATTCTGGAATTAGCAGCAGAAAGGTGCATTTCTGCAGTTTTATTTATTTTTCTGGCCGTGGCTGACATCATGGGCACGACGCGTCTGACGTGACAGTTTCTAGAAGATGCAGTCAGCGCAAGAAAGAATCTGGAATATCTAGTCAGCACAATCCGAACTTAGGATTTTTAATTTTTAAATTTCAAAACAAACATTTTAAATTATGTTACCCTTTTGTTATCTTTAGTAAATCTAAGCCTATAAATACCTTCCATGGGTAAGGGTTAGAATCATCTCTTGTTTTATGAGTTCTTGTTGCTACTTGCCTTTATTTCAATAGAAATATTTTCTTGTTTCATCTTTGCTTTTTATTTACTTTACGCTTCTTAAACATTTTCCCAAAAACATGCTAAGTATGATAATCAATATCATGCTTGGCTAATTTTCCCAAAGCCGAAAGCTAGTACAAATCAATTCCATGCGTGAGAATTGAATATTGCTTAATCCCTTTGGGATACATTTTCATCTTTCTGTTTAGATAGTTTGGCAATCGACCTTACTAAAATCTTTAAACTTTTTTCAAATCAAAAAGGATCCGTTGGTCTGGAATCGTTTAATCATACAGTTGGGAGGAAGAATCGGCCTGTGGCACTTCGACTTCTTGTGAATACTCTTAGCGGCGGTCCACTAAGGAAAGATGAAATCAAAAACGATTCTCGACGAGACAACTTTTGAGTCGGGCTTTTCCTGTTTTTAAACTAAGTATTTCGACGGCGATAGACGTGGTTGATTTATTTAAGAATCGACTTTCGGAGATAGACTTGGGAAGATCGGTTATATGAGAGAAAAGCAAATTACGATAGGTTGGGCCTCGTAGACTATAATCGACATGAATCCCGTAGTGAAAATCTATTTTTAATGATCGCAGTAATTGACGAAACTAGCTCGAGCCTGCTTCCCTATTAGTGATTTTTCTATTTCATTCCTCACTTTATTTACTTCATTTTTTTGTTTATTAATATTTTCGTTACTTCAATCACACCAAATCCCTTTTTTTACTTATTTGTTTTAGCTACTTCTGGGATCTAAATCACGACAAGACTCAGTCAGCGATTCCAACAGAACTCCTTGTGGATCGACCCTCTTCCTCTATTCCACTTTAATTTCGTTATCCTATTATTATTTGAAGAGGCTTATTTATTTTATTTATTTTGGCGAGTAAAACGACGCTTGTTAAAATTGGCGTCGTTGCCGGGGAGTTTTATTTTCGGCAATCACTGATTGTTTTGTTTGATTTTTATTGTAACACCCCAATTTTGGGCTTAGAAGTTTTGGGTTTGGACCGGGCCGGTCGGGTTGCGGTTCGAATATAAAAGGGTGAATTTAGGAAAGCCTAGTTCGGGTTGCATTAAAAATATGGAAAAATATCTTAAAATCCTCTTTTATTATATATAAGAGAAAGGTGAAATCAATTTTACAAAATGAGGTTTGGAAGAGTGACATTTTGGGTTAGTGACCAAAATGTAATTTTCGGAAACTTGGTGACTGTTTTAAAAAGGATTGAAACTTTGAATCTTTAAGGAGCTATTTACCCAATAGGAGTTTCTCCAGATTTTTCTTAAATATTAAAGAATTAATTAATGGTTTTAAAATAAAAGTAAAAGGGAGGGAAAGATATTTTGGCATTTTCAACTAACTTTTCCCAAATTCCATTTTCATTTTCTCTCAATTTTCTCTCAACCCAAACACATTTCTCCAGCACATTTTCCCTCTGATTTTGACTTCCAAATATGAGATTTCAATCCTCTTTTGATCTCTAATCATCTTTTCAACAAAACCTTAGCATTTGCTTATTGGATTTTCAAGATTTTGGTTCCAAAAAGGGAGAAAACTCAAGTTTAGAGGTATGAACGTCCTTCTCCTCTAAATTCTCAGTTCTTTACTGAAATTCCCAAGTTCTCAATCCTTGATTTGTGTTTTATTAAAGGTTTTACTATTGTGTTCTTGATCTTGGCTTTAAAATGCAAGATTTGCTTTAATTTTGATGAAATTCGTATGATCTGATTGGACACTGTTTTGAGATGTCATTTTGATGTAAAATGAATGTATAATTGATGAGAAATTGAGGTTTAATCAATGCAATCCCGGATAGGTTGATTTTCCTAAGTTTTGCTTGAGTTTTTGGTGGTTTTTGGAGTGATCTTGATGATCTGTTATAGCTGGAGGTATAAGGACGTGGTTAGATCCTTTTTGGATGTTAATTGATGTTTAAGGATGTTTAGAATTGATGGATCTTGGCTGGGTAGTGTTGTGGAGTTGTTTGGAGGTGATTTCGGTTGTGTTTGGTAGCCGAAATGTGAGTGTTGATGTGAGCAGCGAGTTTAGATGTCTTGGTTGAGGATATTAATGCATGATGGTGCATTAATCTACTGTTTTGATGTGTTTAAAACAGGGGAGACATCTTCGGATCCTTGTGGTGTTGATCCGGAAGCTTGATTGGTGTTTCGGCAAGTGGTGAAACGGAATCGGTGAGTGGATTTTGGTTTTCAGCTTTGAAACCAATGTTTTGAAGGTTTGGGAGCTTAGTTTAAGTCTAAACAACTTAGCTAAGCTCAAGAGTAAGTTTTCGGAAAAACTCTCTTGTTGATGAACCATGAGTTGGTTGAATGCAATGTGATTTGTTTGCATGTTTTAAATTCTGTTTTGAAAGCATGTTTTAGCATGTTTAATTGCTGAGATTATAAGCCATGTGTTGAAGGATGCTCAAGGTAAGAGATCCTTGTTTTTGAACATTGTAAAATGTGGTTTTGATGCTTAATGATGCATGATGTTTATGGCTTTGTTAAATGCTTTAAAACAGTGAAATATTGTTGTTAATGATGCATATTGGCAAGTGATGTTTTGAGAAAGGTTAAGAACACTATGGTGGTTAAAAGTCCATAGGTGGTTCTTGTGTTAAGAACAACATGGTGGTTAAAATTCCATGATTGGTTCTTGTGCTAAGGTCACCAAGGTGGTTAAAAGTCCTTGAGTGAGCCTTGTAAGGTCACAAAGGTGGTTAAAAGTCCTTGTGTGAGCCTTGTGTATTTTAAGAACAACATGGTGGTTAAAAGTCCATGGTTGGTTCTTGGTTAAGGTCACAAAGGTGGTTAAAAGTCCTTGTGTGAGCCTTGTGTATTTTAAGAACACCATGGTGGTTAAAAGTCCATGGGTGATTCTTGTTAAGGACACAAAGGTGGTTAAAAGTCCTTGTGTGGTCCTTGTGAATTGTAAGATCACAATGGTGTTTAAAAGTCCATGTGTGAGTCTTATGTTGATTGAATAGTGAAATGGAAAGATTATGATTATCACTTGTGGCCAATATGACATGTTAATAATGTGAAGCATGTATGCTTGTTTTAAATGCTTATGTGCATGGTTTAAGGTTGTTTTGAAGTAAGGTTTATAAAAGTGTTTATAAATGCATTATTGTGTTGTTTTAAATGAGCATTCCTCACTAAGCTATGTGCTTACGCTTTCTCTTTTCTTAAACCAATAATGCAGAGCATTGAAGTGCATTAGGGGCAGCAAGGAAGCCAAGAATCCAAGTGAAGGTTTAAGCTCATGTATGGTGAATGTTTTCTAACACTATTAGCTTTTGGGCATTTGGCAATGGGGAACCTATATTGTAGTTTTGGGAGATGTTTTGGACTCCCTAAGTTGGTTTTACGTTGTTATTGATGTTGGAACATGTAAATGGCCATTATGAGGATTGTTTGGAATTTTTGATGCTTGAATGGTTACTAAATAGGATGCATGCCTATAGAATTGGGGCTTTTCTTGTTTGATGTCATGTTTATGAATTGTTGATGCCATTATGTTCCTTATGCATGTAATGTCTTGCTGGTATAATTTGGTTGCCTTTGGAGCATGTTTGATGGGTCAATTGTGTGTTTAATCAGCTAAAATTCTGCAATCTGGGCAGCCTGTTTCGGAACAGGTGCTGCCGTTTCGGAACAGAGGGCCTGAAATGGCCTAGGCGTTTCGAAACGGGCAGGGCTGTTCCGAAACAGTTTGGCCACTGCCAGGCCCTGTTGCGCAACGCGTTTCGGAACGGTCCCGCGTTTCGGAACAGGCTCTCCCTGTTTCGGAACACTCGACCGTTGGGCACTGAAATTGACGGTTAAATGTTTTGAAACCTTTGCGTTTTGGTCCTGAACTTTGTGTATGCAATTGAATGAGTTTGAGATGTCCGTTTGAGTTGAAATTTGGCAGGGAAGCATGAAATATGACTAATTTCATAATGGTAACTTAAAAGTGGGTTAAGTCCTTCTGATTTTCAGAATTTACATTTTGGTCCCTAAACTTGTATGTTGTGCAATTAAGTCCCTGAATGTTTTCCGAGTGCGCTGATCTTTGAGTATGCTGTTGTTATGAACACACCTAGGGTTAATGTGCATTTAGATAAGATTAAAAAGAAAAAAAAAAGGGTCGTTAATCAAGGTTGACTTTCGGGTTGACTTTGGTTTTCCCCGTGTAAACTTCTTAATTCGGGTCAACCGTCTAGGCCGAGTTAAGGGGGTTACATTTGGTGGTATCAGAGCTGAGTTCTCGTGTAATTGGGAATGATTATGTGGGTGATTAAAGTATGTATGCTTTGTATGCTTGTTGAATTAAAGCATGTTGTGTGAATTGTAAGTATGTTACAATTGTGATGTATGCTTTGGTGAAGCATGTTAGGGGGACCCATTGCCAAATCAAAGCTAATGAAATGATGTTGTTTTAATTGGAAATGAGCTTGAGTACTTGGATTGCTTATCTTGCTGAGCCTGACTTTGTTTATTGCATTGTGATTGCATTGTTTAGTGAATGGCACCTCGTAGAGAGTTGGGGGTTAATACGCGAGCTATGGCTCGAAATGAGAATGAGGAGAACGCTGAGAATGCTATGGATTTACCTCCTCCACCTGGTGGTGGTGGTGCTGGGGGTGAAGGAGCTGGAGTTGCAGCGGGTGCTGGGGTCGCAGGACCTGAAGCTGGTCAGGGGCAAGCTGTTCCTGACATGACAATGTTGGTTCAAGCTATTGCTGGTGCTTTTCGAGCGGCGGTAGCTGGAGCTCAAGGAGCTGGGCATCAGGGAGATGCTGGAGTTAGATTACCCTTGGAACGTTTGCGCAGTCTGGGAGGGACTGAGTTCAGGGGTTTGTCTGCTGAAGGTTCGGAGTCTTGGCTGGAAAGTACCAAGAGAATCTTGGGGCAGATGAGTTGCACTGATGTGCAGAAGCTGGGCTGTGTAGTATCCTTGCTACAAGATGATGCGTATACTTGGTGGACAACCTCTATCTCTGGAATGGAGGAAGCTGATGTAACTTGGACGTTCTTTCAGAACGAGTTCAAGAGGAGATATCTGGGTGTGAGGTACCTAGATGAAAAGAAGAGGGAATTCATGTCTCTTACCCAAGGGAGCATGTCTGTAGCTGAGTACGAGGTTCAGTTTGTCCGACTCAGTCAATACACACCTGAGCTTGTCCCGAATGAGCGGGAGAGGTGTGAAAGGTTCTGTTATGGTTTGGTGACGAAAGTAAAGATGTATGTGCTGGTTGCTGAGTATAATGATTTTGATGTGCTGGTTGGCCGAGCAAAGGACATTGAGATGAACTTGGGTTTATCTTCTAAAAGTGCTGAAAAGCGAGCTGCTGAGTATAGTTCCGGTGGTGGACGGAACAAGAGGGGACGTGATCAGAGGTATCAGCCTTCGGCTAAGCGAGGTGGTGGTGTGCCTGCTCAGGGAGGCAAGGCTAAAGTTGATCCGAACGCGTGTTGGACATATGGATCGCGTGGCCATATGAAACGTGATTGTCCTCGAGCTGTGAGGGAGGTGCAAGCTCCTGTTGTGGCAGCTGGTAATTCGTGCTGGAACTGTGGATCTACGGATCATATGAGGAGAGAGTGTCCTATGTTGGCTGGTGGCCAAGGGCGAGCTCCTGTAGTTGCTGCACCACAGAGAGGTCGTGGGTGCGGCCGTGGTAACTTCCAGCGTAGGGAGGATGGTGGATGTAATGTGGCCCATGTTGTAGCTGTTCAGCCAGAGGGTGGTGGCCAGGCTAGAGTGTTTGCTCAGAGGGAGGGGAGGAATGACGCGGATGTGATTGCAGGTACTTTTACTTTGCAGTCCTTGTCATTACTTTCCTTGATTGATTCTGGATCTACGCACTCATGCATATTGCGTGAGCATGCTGAATTGCTTGGTTTGCCTATTGAGTCTATGGATGTTGGTATGCGTGTCACTAGTTCTTTTGGTGAGACTGTTGTGACTTGAAAGCTTTATAGAAGATGTCCTTTGGTTGTGCAAGGTCATGTTTTTCATGTTGATCTCATGGAATTGCCTTTCTATGGTTTTGATGTAATCCTTGGTATGGATTGGCTTGTTGAGCATCGTGCTGTTGTGGATTGTGAGAATAAGCGAGTTTCGTTGAAGCTTGCGGATGATTATGAGGTGGTTGTGGTTGGTGAGAATGTGAAGTTTCTTGCCAATGTGGTGTCTACATTGGAGGCGAGCCGGATGCTGAGGCAAGGTTGTGAAGCTTACCTAGCCTTTGTGATGAATCCTAGCTCTAAGGAGTTGCGTGTGCAAGATATCCGGACTGTGCGAGAGTTTCCTGGTGTGTTTCCGGAGGAGTTGCCTGGATTACCTCCTAATCGTGAGGTGGAGTTTGGGATTGAGCTGTATGAAAACACAACTCCAGTGTCCATTACTCCTTATCGAATGGCAGCTAAGGAGTTGAAAGAGTTGAAGACGCAATTGCAAGAGTTGCTTGATCGTGGTTTCATTCGGCCGAGTGTGTCGCCTTGGGGTGCGCCGGTCTTGTTTGTAAAGAAGAAAGATGGCACTATGAGAATGTGCATTGATTACCGTCAGCTTAACAAGTTGACTATCAAGAATCGGTATCCTTTACCGAGAATTGATGATCTTTTTGATCAATTTCGGGGAGCAGCCGTGTTCTCTAAGATTGACTTAAGGTCAGGGTATTACCAGTTGAAGGTGAAGGATGTAGATATGCCAAAGACAGCTTTCAGGACGAGGTATGGGCATTATGAGTTCCTTGTGATGCCGTTTGGTTTGACAAATGCTCCTGCAGCTTTCATGGACATGATGAATCGTGTGTTTCATGAATACCTGGATAAGTTTGTGGTGGTATTCATTGATGATATCCTCGTGTACTCACGTACTGAGGAGGAGCATGAAGGGCATCTGAGAATTGTGCTGCAAGCTTTGTTGGAGAATCAACTTTATGCTAAGCTGAGCAAGTGTGAGTTCTGGCTTAGAGAAGTGGTGTTTCTTGGTCATGTGGTTTCTGCTGAAGGGATTCGTGTTGATCCTCAGAAGATTGAGGCGGTGATGAGTTGGAAGGTTCCTAAGTCTGTTCATGAAGTTCGTAGTTTCCTTGGTTTGGCAGGATACTACCGAAGGTTTGTGGATGGGTTTTTGAATATTGCTGCACCTTTGACAAAGTTGTTGCAGAAGGATATTAAGTATGAATGGACGGAAGCGAGACAGCAGGCTTTTGAGAAGCTTAAGGCAGCCTTGACACAAGCTCCTATCTTGGTTCAACCTGAATCAGGGAAAGAGTTTGTAGTGTACAGTGATGCGTCCTATGTTGGTTTGGGATGTGTGTTGATGCAGGAGGGTAAGGTGGTGGCTTATGCATCACGGTAGTTGAAGGTGCATGAGCGCAATTATCCTACGCATGACATCGAGTTGGCTGCAGTGGTTTTTGCTTTGAAGATCTGGAGACATTATCTGTACGGTGAGAAGTGTACTGTGTACACTGATCACAAGAGTTTGAAGTACCTGATGTCTCAAAAGGAGTTGAATCTTAGACAGCGGCGTTGGGTGGAGTTGCTCAAGGATTATGATTTGACGATTGAGTATCACCCTGGAAAAGCTAATGTTGTAGCGGATGCCTTGAGTAGGAAGGTAGCTGTTGAGTTGAGAGCTATGTTTGCTAGTTTGAGTATTTCGCGTGATGGTGGTCTTGTGGCTGAGTTGCAAGTGAAACCATCTTTGGTGCAGTTGATCAAGGAAAAGCAGTTGTTGGATGATTCCTTGGTACCGCATGTTCAGGATATTGCGGAGGGTAGGCCTTCGGATTTCTGCTTTAATGATGATGGAGTGTTGTGTTTTGGGAGTCGAATAGTAGTGCCCAGTGATGTTGATTTGAGGCGTGCTATTCTGACTGAAGGTCATAGTAGTCCTTTTGCTATGCATCCTGGTAGTACTAAGATGTATCGTGATCTTCGTGATGAGTACTTTTGGGTGGGTTTAAAGAAGGATGTTGCTGAGTTTGTGAGCTTGTGAGCAAGTGCATGGTGTGTCAGCGAGTTAAGGCTGAGCATCAGTTTCCTTCAGGGTTGTTGCAACCGTTGAGAATCCCTGAATGGAAGTGGGAAAGGATTACCATGGATTTTGTATCTGGTTTACCTTTGTCGCCATCGAAGAAGAATTCGGTGTGGGTGATTGTGGATCGCCTGACGAAGTGTGCGCATTTCTTGCCTGTGCATACTACGTATTCTTTGGATAAGCTTGCGGAGCTGTACATTGCTGAGATTGTGCGGCTGCATGGTGTGCCTAAGTCGATTGTGTCGGATAGGGATCCGAGGTTTACATCGCGTTTCTGGCAGTGTTTGCATCAAGCTTTGGGTACACGGTTGAATTTCAGTACATCTTATCATCCTCAGTCGGATGGTCAGTCCAAGCGTGTTATCCAGGTTTTGGAGGATATGTTGAGGTGCTGCGTGATTGAGTTTCAGGGCTCTTGGGAGAAACATTTGCCTTTGGTGGAGTTTTCCTATAACAATAGTTATCAGGCGAGTATTCAAATAGCACCTTATGAGGCTTTGTACGGGAGGAAGTGTAGGACTCCTCTTTGTTGGGCTGAAACGGGTCAGAAGTTGGTTTCGATGCCAGCTTTGTTGAAAGGAACCACCGAGAAGGTGAAGCTCATTTGTGAGCGTTTGAAAGCAGCTTCTGATCGGCAAAAGTCTTACGCGGATTTGAAGCGTAAGGAGATTGAGTATGCGGTGGGTGATCGTGTGTTTTTGAAGGTTTCGCCTTGGAAAAAGGTGATGAGGTTTGGTCGAAAGGATAAGTTGAGCCCTAGGTACATTGGACCATACGAGGTGATTGAGCGTGTGGGTCCTGTTGCGTACAAGTTGAGGTTACCTCAAGAGTTGGAGAAGATTCATGATGTGTTTCATGTTTCTATGCTTCGGAAGTATAGATCGGATCCTTCTCATGTGATGCCTGTGAAAGAGGTGGAATTGAATCCGGATTTGACCTATGATGAGGAACCGGTGAAGATTCTGGATTCGAATAGTAAGGTTCTTCGTGGCAAGACCATTGAGTTGGTAAAGGTGTTGTGGAAACATCGTGGTGTTGAAGAAGCCACGTGGGAGCGGAAGGATGACATGCTGAAGCAGTTTCCGTACCTCTTTCCTTCAGGTAAATTTCGAGGACGAAATTTCTTAAGGGGGGAGAGTTGTAACACCCCAATTTTGGGCTTAGAAGTTTTGGGTTTGGACCGGGCCGGTCGGGTTGCGGTTCGAATATAAAAGGGTGAATTTAGGAAAGCCTAGTTCGGGTTGCATTAAAAATATGGAAAAATGTCTTAAAATCCTCTTTTATTATATATAAGAGAAAGGTGAAATCAATTTTACAAAATGAGGTTTGGAAGAGTGATATTTTGGGTTAGTGACCAAAATGTAATTTTTGGAAACTTGGTGACTGTTTTAAAAAGGATTGAAACTTTGAATCTTTAAGGAGCTATTTACCCAATAGGAGTTTCTCCAGATTTTTCTTAAATATTAAAGAATTAATTAATGGTTTTAAAATAAAAGTAAAAGGGAGGGAAAGATATTTTGGCATTTTCAACTAACTTTTCCCAAATTCCATTTTCCTTTTCTCTCAATTTTCTCTCAACCCAAACACATTTCTCCAGCACATTTTCCCTCTGATTTTGACTTCCAAATATGAGATTTCAATCATCTTTTGATCTCTAATCATCTCTTCAACAAAACCTTAGCATTTGCTTATTGGATTTTCAAGATTTTGGTTCCAAAAAGGGAGAAAACTCAAGTTTAGAGGTATGAACGTCCTTCTCCTCTAAATTCTCAATTCTTTACTGAAATTCCCAAGTTCTCAATCCTTGAGTTGTGTTTTATTAAAGGTTTTACTATTGTGTTCTTTATCTTGGCTTTAAAATGCAAGATTTGCTTTAATTTTGATGAAATTCGTATGATCTGATTGGGCACTGTTTTGAGATGTCATTTTGATGTAAAATGAATGTATAATTGATGAGAAATTGAGGTTTAATCAATGCAATCCCGGATAGGTTGATTTTCCTAAGTTTTGCTTGAGTTTTTGGTGGTTTTTGGAGTGATCTTGATGATCTGTTATAGCTGGAGGTATAAGGACGTGGTTAGATCCTTTTTGGATGTTAATTGATGTTTAAGGATGTTTAGAATTGATGGATCTTGGCTGGGTAGTGTTGTGGAGTTGTTTGGAGGTGATTTCGGTTGTGTTTGGTAGCCGAAATGTGAGTGTTGATGTGAGCAGCGAGTTTAGATGTCTTGGTTGAGGATATTAATGCATGATGGTGCATTAATCTACTGTTTTGATGTGTTTAAAACAGGGGAGACATCTTCGGATCCTTGTGGTGTTGATCCGGAAGCTTGATTGGTGTTTCGGCAAGTGGCGAAACGGAATCGGTGAGTGGATTTTGGTTTTCAGCTTTGAAACCAATGTTTTGAAGGTTTGGGAGCTTAGTTTAAGTCTAAACAACTTAGCTAAGCTCAAGAGTAAGTTTTCGGAAAAACTCTCTTGTTGATGAACCATGAGTTGGTTGAATGCAATGTGATTTGTTTGCATGTTTTAAATTCTGTTTTGAAAGCATGTTTTAGCATGTTTAATTGCTGAGATTATAAGCCATGTGTTGAAGGATGCTCAAGGTAAGAGATCCTTGTTTTTGAACATTGTAAAATGTGGTTTTGATGCTTAATGATGCATGATGTTTATGGCTTTGTTAAATGCTTTAAAACAGTGAAATATTGTTGTTAATGATGCATATTGGCAAGTGATGTTTTGAGAAAGGTTAAGAACACTATGGTGGTTAAAAGTCCATAGGTGGTTCTTGTGTTAAGAACAACATGGTGGTTAAAAGTCCATGATTGGTTCTTGTGCTAAGGTCACCAAGGTGGTTAAAAGTCCTTGAGTGAGCCTTGTAAGGTCACAAAGGTGGTTAAAAGTCCTTGTGTGAGCCTTGTGTATTTTAAGAACAACATGGTGGTTAAAAGTCCATGGTTGGTTCTTGGTTAAGGTCACAAAGGTGGTTAAAAGTCCTTGTGTGAGCCTTGTGTATTTTAAGAACACCATGGTGGTTAAAAGTCCATGGGTGATTCTTGTTAAGGACACAAAGGTGGTTAAAAGTCCTTGTGTGGTCCTTGTGAATTGTAAGATCACAATGGTGTTTAAAAGTCCATGTGTGAGTCTTATGTTGATTGAATTGTGAAATGGAAAGATTATGATTATCACTTGTGGCCAATATGACATGTTAATAATGTGAAGCATGTATGCTTGTTTTAAATGCTTATGTGCATGGTTTAAGGTTGTTTTGAAGTAAGGTTTATAAAAGTGTTTATAAATGCATTATTGTGTTGTTTTAAATGAGCATTCCTCACTAAGCTATGTGCTTACGCTTTCTCTTTTCTTAAACCAATAATGCAGAGCATTGAAGTGCATTAGGGGCAGCAAGGAAGCCAAGAATCCAAGTGAAGGTTTAAGCTCATGTATGGTGAATGTTTTCTAAGTTGGTTTTACGTTGTTATTGATGTTGGAACATGTAAATGGCCATTATGAGGATTGTTTGGAATTTTTGATGCTTGAATGGTTACTAAATAGGATGCATGCCTATAGAATTGGGGCTTTTCTTGTTTGATGCCATGTTTATGAATTGTTGATGCCATTATGTTCCTTATGCATGTAATGTCTTGCTGGTATAATTTGGTTGCCTTTGGAGCATGTTTGATGGGTCAATTGTGTGTTTAATCAGCTAAAATTCTGCAATCTGGGCAGCCTGTTTCGGAACAGGTGCTGCCGTTTCGGAACAGAGGGCCTGAAATGGCCTAGGCGTTTCGAAACGGGCAGGGCTGTTCCGAAACAGTTTGGCCACTGCCAGGCCCTGTTGCGCAACGCGTTTCGGAACGGTCCCGCGTTTCGGAACAGGCTCTCCCTGTTTCGGAACACTCGACCGTTGGGCACTGAAATTGACGGTTAAATGTTTTGAAACCTTTGCGTTTTGGTCCTGAACTTTGTGTATGCAATTGAATGAGTTTGAGATGTTCGTTTGAGTTGAAATTTGGCAGGGAAGCATGAAATATGACTAATTTCATAATGGTAACTTAAAAGTGGGTTAATTCCTTCTGATTTTCAGAATTTACATTTTGGTCCCTAAACTTGTATGTTGTGCAATTAAGTCCCTGAATGTTTTCCGAGTGCACTGATCTTTGAGTATGCTGTTGTTATGAACACACCTAGGGTTAATGTGCATTTAGATAAGATTAAAAAGAAAAAAAAAGGGTCGTTAATCAAGGTTGACTTTCGGGTTGACTTTGGTTTTCCCCGTGTAAACTTCTTAATTCGGGTCAACCGTCTAGGCCGGGTTAAGGGGGTTACATTTATGACCAGGAGCAATCCGGGAAATCTAGTTGACCTTGACCCGGAGATCGAAGCAAGAGCTCGTAGAACTCACGGTGAAACGCTTAGGCGAAATAAACAACAACGAGAACAAAGCAGACAACAATTCGATCAGGAATCCACTTCTGAAACTACACCACTCGAAGATCCTATACTAGAACCAGAACCGATGGCAGATCAAACGATTCGAGAGCTAAACGCAGCCCCTACTGTACAACAACCAATCTGCATCACTTTTCCTAATGGCGAGACCCCATTTCCACTAAAAAAAGGTTTAATTCATCTCCTCCCTACATTCAACGGTCTCCCTAGCGAAAGTCCACATAAACATCTCGCCGAATTCCATATGGTGTGCAGTAGTATGAAGCCGCAAGGGGTCTCGGAAGACCAAATCAAACTACGAGCATTTCCTTTTCCTTAGCCGAATCGGCTAAAGAATGGTTATTTTATCTTCCGCCTAACTCAATTACTACATGGACTGAACTCTCTCGTATTTTCTTGATAGGTATTTTCCTGCGGCAAAGGCGAGCGAGCTTAGGCGAAGCATCTTGGGAATCCAACAAAGGAGCGACGAATCTCTCTACGATTATTGGGAGAGGTTTAAAAAGTTATGCGCAAGTTGCCCGTAGCATGGCCTATCCGAACAGACCCTCCTTCAGTATCTCTACGAAGGGATGCTCCCAATGGATAAGAAGATGGTAGATACCGCTAGCGGCGGCGCTCTCGTCAACATGACCCCTACTGCAGCGAGAACGTTAATCTCTACAATGGCTACCAATTCACAGCAATTCGGCTCCTTAAGTGAACCTAGCCGACGGGTTCACGAAGTAAGAATTGTTTCACTTGAAGATAAAATAGATAAATTAACTGAAATATTTAATTCACTTGTTTCAGGAAAGATTGGAGCCACAAAAGTCTGTGGAATTTGTACGATATCGGATCACCCAACGGATCACTGCCCAATGTTACAAAATGAATCTGGCGCCGAAGTCAATGCCATAAATAATTTCCCAAGACCTCCTCAAAGGCCTTATAACCCATTCGGCAACACTTATAATCCAGGATGGAGGGACCATTCGAATCTGAGCTACGGAAACAACAAAATGACCAACCCAAATTATCAGCCGAGACCTCCCCCTTTTCCCACTCAAATGCCACAAAAAAACTTCCCT
This sequence comes from Hibiscus trionum, assembly GCA_030270665.1. NCBI lineage: Eukaryota > Viridiplantae > Streptophyta > Magnoliopsida > Malvales > Malvaceae > Hibiscus > Hibiscus trionum. Next base: position 72,356,933 of record BSYR01000003.1, on the reverse strand, counting down.
TGAGACCATTGTCGAAAGGTTAGCTGTTTCACAAGAAAAATTCCAAACCCAAACACAATCTCATCTCCAGGAAATTGACAAACAAATAAGCCACCTAGCTCAAACCATTGGCCGCCTAGAGTCTCAAGGACGATTGCCCTCTCAAACCGAAACAAATCCGAGGGAAAATGTGTGCACTATTACTTTGCGAAGTGGTACAGTAATTTCACCAGAACCGCCAAAGGAGACTGAGAAAAAATCTGACAAAGAAAAAGAAGGCACTTATTCGAAGGACCAAGAAGGAAAATCTTCACCAGCCTCAGGTAACATCCAACCCAATCCTTCTTTTTCTACTTACGAGCATGTTCCTCCTTTTCCAGGTCGACTAACAAGACGTGACAAAAAGGAAGAGGAGAAGGAAATTTTGGATATATTCAAGAAGGTGGAAATCAACATTCCACTTCTTGATGTCATTCGAAAGGTGCCAAAGTATGCAAAGTTTTTAAAGGATTTATGCACAAATCGGAGGCGACTATCCGGGAATGAAAGAGTTAACCTCAGCGAGAACATTTCGGCCATTTTTCAAAGACGCCTACCACCAAAATATAAGGACCAAGGGATGTTCGCGATTCCTTGCAAGATCGGAAATGTCAGAATGAAGAGGGCAATGTGCAATCTAGGCACATCTATTAATGTCATGCCATTGAGCGTCTACAACAAAATTTCGACTGAACCATTGAAGGAAATGCGAGTGACGCTTCAATTAGCTGATTGGTCAATTATCTACCCCGAAGGGGGTACTAGAAAATGTGTTGGTAAAGGTAAACAATCTTATTTTTCCTGCTGATTTTTACATTATTGACATGGAAAATGACCGCAGCAACAATGGATCAGAAATCTTGCTTGGCCGCCCTTTCTTGTCAACAGCACATAAAAAAATCGATGTCCGTAACGGTATCTTAACTATGGAATTTGATGGGGAGGTAGTTAAGTTTGATGTGTATAAAGCTATGAAGTATCCTGATTCGGTCGCAAGTTTGAATTTTATTGATATTATCAATCCATTAGCCGATGAAATTATAGAAACTGAATTGTTTGTTGATGCTTGCAGGGAATTAGGAATAGAGAACCCGCCGAAAGGGAGTTTAAAGAAATTTCTTCTACTATTTCTTCTACTTCTAGTTTTACATTAATGCCTTCAAAGTCTAAAGCTCTTCCTTTAATTTTGTAGGCACCAAAGCAGAAATTAGAGCAATTTAATTACGTATTTTTGGGCGAAAATGGTACCTTGCCAATCATCATTGCCAACGAGCTGTCAAAAGAAGATAGTAGCTTAGTTGTTGTTTTGCACACAAATAAAGAGGTAATCAAATGGACCTTATCCGATATCAAGGGGATGAGTCCATCCATGTGCATGTATAAAATCAAGACGGAGGAAGGCGTAAAAACGATGAGGGATGGACATCACCGCTTAGTTGAAGAACTGAAAATTTAACACAGGTCGTCGAGCTAAATGACGTTAAACAAAGCGCTACATGGGAGGCAACCCATTTATTTTCTTTCCTTTGCTTTATGTCTTATTCTTTCTTTTTATTTTATTTTCTTTCATTTACAATAATTTTTTGTTTTAAAATTTTTTTAGGTACATTACTCGGATTTAAATAAGCGTCTAAGCGTAAATTTTACTCGAATAGTGAAAATTTTTGAAGCCCTTTTCGAGCAGCACTCAAACCAATTTTTGAGGCCATGATTCGTACGTGACACCAAGGTCGCGATCGCCCTTAATCACGGGGAGTATCCTTTACCCTTCTTTGTTATTCATTTCCTTTATTTTCTTCACATTGGGACAATACGATTAAGTGAGGGGGAGGGTAAAGGATGAAATTAATTTCACCTTGCTTGTCATATTTGCTTGATGGTATGATTGTTTGAATTGATTAGAAGAACATCTCCTTTATTGTTGCTTGTCATTAAGCATGTTATGATTGTTTTTAGTTCATTAGAATATTTAATTCTAGCATGCTTGATAAATCGAATGGTATGACTAAGTCTAGTTTGACATTCCTTGCAATTTGTCTTGATTGTAATAGTTGAATTCCTCACCTAGCTTAATCAATTAGCCCATTTTGTGAGAACTTGAGCCTTGAGCATGTACGAATATATTTTTATGCTCATTTTTCTTGATTGAGAGAGTCAATTTGGATATTGGAATCTAGAACTTGTAGCTTGTATGCAATTTGAGATTATATTAGAATGTGATGCATTAATATGATTTAGGCACTAGGATTCACCCTTTCTTTTTACCCCACTAAAGGCCTACCCTTTTCTTTTTCCCTAGTGAACCAAGTTGAAGCTTAATTCCACTTTCTTTGTTTTCACCAAGATATTAAACCCAAGCCTTTTTCATTTATCCCTCTCTTTCACCCTTGACAAGATAGAAGTATGAATTTTGAGTTGTGCAATCAGGTTTCACGAAAAAAATGGGGCAGCAGAAAAAAAAAGAAAAAAAGAAAAGAAGAGCATAAACTTTCGAAACAAAATAAAAATGTTTGATGTTATTCATTTTAGTTATCTTTGTTGCTTATGTTGCCTACATTTTCTAAGGTTATAAACATGATTTAGTTACTTGTTGAAAACTTCTTGTCCTGATTATTCTAGCCTTATTTTAACCTTTTTCCTACCTTTACCTCAGCCCCATTATACCCCAGATTTAAGTCCTAATGATTTTTGCATCTCATTTCTTAAAAGTAGTGGAGAATTGATCTTGCCACAAGCCTATGGAGACCCTTGCTCAATTTTGACTTTGAGAGAATTTTCTTTCTACACCCGAAACACTTTGAGCGATTTGAGTGCATCTTGGTGAGGACTTGTTCTTGTTCTTAAAAGTAGTGTGAAGACTTGTTCTTACTTGTATCCATTCGTTTAGATTCATGCTTGATTCATGTCATTTTTAGTGCACTTGAACTTTCATGATTTTGCTTAAAGCTTGCAACACTTTAGGGAGATGGATACTTTTGATTAATTTCTTTCAAACATACTTGAGGGCAAGTATGAGACAAGTGTGGGGGAATTTGATAAGCTCCTATAGATGCTACTTTTTGCTTGCTATTTTCTTTGTCTTTAGGACTTTTCACTACTTAATCGGTTGCATTTATTTCATTTTCTGTGCAAGGACTCAATTCTGAAATTAGCAGCAGAAAGGTGCATTTCTGCAGTTTTATTTATTTTTCTGGCCGTGGCTAACATCATGGGCACGACGCTGGGCACGGCGAGTCTGACGTGGCAGTTTCTAGAAGATGCAGTCAGCGCAAGAAAGATTCTGGAAGAATCTGGAAGATCTAGTCAGCACAATCCGAACTTAGGATTTTTAATTTTTAAATTTCAAAACAAACATTTTAAATTATGTTATCCTTTTGTTATCTTTAGTAAATCTAAGCCTATAAATACCTTCCATGGGTAAGGCTTAGAATCATCTCTTGTTTTATGAGATCTTGTCGCTAGTTTCCTTTATTTCAATAGAAATATTTTCTTGTTTCATCTTTGTTTTTTTTTACTTTACGCTTCTTAAACATTTTCCCAAAAAAATGCTAAGTATGATAATCAATATTATGCTTGGCTAATTTTCCCAAAGCCGAAAGCTAGTACAAATCAATTCCATGCGTGAGAATTGAATATTGCTTAATCCCTTTGGGATACATTTTCATCTTTCTGTTTAGATAGTTTGGAAATCGGCCTTACTAAAATCTTTAAACGTTTTTCAAATCAAAAAGGATATGTTGGTCTGGAATCGTTTAATCATACAGTTGGGAGGAAGAATCGGCTCGTGGCACTTTGACTTCCTGTGAACACTCTTAGCGGCGGTCCACTAAGGAAAGATGAAACCAAAAACGATTCTCGACGAGACAACTTCTGAGTCGGGCTTTTCCTGTTTTTAAACTAAGTACTTCGACGACGATAGACGTGGTTGATTTATTTAAGAATCGACTTTCGGAGATAGACTTGGGAAGATCGGTTATATGAGAGAAAAGCAAGTTACAATGGGTTGGGCCTCGTAGACTGTAACCAACATGAATCCCGTAGTGAAAATCTATTTTCAATGATCGCAGGAATTGACGAAACTAGCTCGAGGCTGCTTCCCTATTAGTGATTTTTCTATTTCATTCCTCACTTTATTTACTGCATTTTTTGTTTATTAATATTTTCGTTACTTCAATCACACCAAAACCCCCCTTTTTTACCTATCTGTGTTAGCTACTTCTGAGATCTAAATCACGACAAGGCTCAGTCAGCGATTCCAACAAAACTCCTTGTGGATCGACCATCTTCCTCTATTCCACTTTAATTTCCTTATCCTATTATTATTTGAAGATGCTTATTTATTTTATTTATTTTGGCGAGTAAAACGACGCTTGTCAATAATATGGGATTCGGACAACGATGGAGGAAATGGATCAAAATTTGCTTGTCTACAACGTCTATTTTGGTGTTAATCAACAGAAAATTCAAAGGGCGTGGAAGAGAAAAAGCAAAATCCATCGCTTTGTAAAAGAACTTACACAGTCTTCAAAATAAAATTCAATAACCATCGACTTCAACCAAAGCGCACTTTTCGCAACAAAATTCTGACACTTCAGCAAGCAACCACAAAAGGAAATCAAAATCTAAAGAGATCACCGATCATCTTATACGAAAAACTGCCACAAAGATAGACAACGTGTCACGGACAGACTAAACATGCCATCAAAACAAATAAAAGAAATCACCATAAAATTAGACGAAAAGATTGACATAAAAAGATGATACCTATTTATATATAATCAAGATAGAAATTAAAAATCATTCGACGGCATGAAAGTCTCCATCAAAAGTGGCATTTGTGAAGAAGAAATAATAAAAAAATGATGTATGAAAATAACCACACAGAAAAAATAAAAATAAATTAAAAATAATCTTTCTAAGTGTTTGATGCTTGTTTCAAGCATAAACACGTCGTTCTACTGTGAGGCAAGTTAAAAAGAAATAAATTTAAAGTATTACTTGTTATATATGTTATCGGTAAATTACAAAAAAAATGTTATTAAAATTTCACATTTAATTTGTTATATATAAAGGTGTAGAAAATTAACCCGATTTAAAAACTCGACTGAAACCAACCCGAGTTTAAATTAGTTGTGACCTGAGGTGAAGATGACTCAAACTCAACCAAGTTTGACTTAATGTTAACTCAAACCCGAGTTAGACCCGATAATTTTGGATCAAAACCTGACATGTACTCGACCTGAGAACGGCCCAAACTCGAATTGAATCCGATAATGTGACCCGACCTGTTACAGACTTGAAACGACACGACATCCAATTTGACCCGACCTATTACAGACTCGACCTGTTATAGACCCATGCTCCATATCAAGAGTGACCTGCAAAGTTAAACAAAATGACTATAACATATAAACCTAAAAGTCAAATGACCAACCAATAAATTTAAAAACCCAAATAAGAAATTCATTAAGGAGCAATAAAAAATATCAGTGAACAAACAATGTCAATAAATATTGAAGTAAATATATAAAAAGAGTACATACAAGATTATTAAGAAATAAACTGGAAATGATTCTTCTTTTAAATTAGAAAGTAAAAGATCTTTAACCACACGAAGATACTCTTCATCCCTTTCTTTCGGTTCAAAATCATACAACCAATTATAATGATGTTAAGTACATTAAGGGGGCGTTTGGTTCGTGGAAAAGATCATTAACTGGGGGAATGATCTTTTCCGGAATCACATACCCACGTTTGGTTGGAGAACATTCCCTTCAAGGGGTAATTTTACATTCCCAACAGTAGCAGTTTTTCATTAAAGGGTGGGAATGTGATTCCCTTGGATTTCTTAGGTATTTGTTAATTCCCTCCCATTTGGACCATATTACCCCTATGTTAATAGATTTTGTTCATATAGATCCTTTGTAAAATTTAATTAGTTGATTAAATGTGTGTGGTGTAAATTAATTAAATATTTTTATTTAATATTAATTTAATATTTAAATGGTGTTACAAATATTTAATGTATTTTTATTAATATTATATTTATGATGTTTATAAGTTATATGTTGCGATAGCATATTTCTTAAAAATTAATAAGTTTAGAGTGATGTTTTTAATTTTATTTTTATGTTTATGACCTTGTAAAATATTTTAGTATGTTAAACTTATTATAGAAATTCTTATCAGTATTATACAACTTTTAGATTTATTTTATTATTTACTTTAATTTGCTTGACATGTCACAAGTAATAAAAAAAATAAAATTTTGAACATATTAAATTTCTAGCATTTAAAAATTTACAAAATATTTTAATAGAGGATAACTAGGGTAAGTAAATATAAAATAGTTTTTTAATAGTCTAAAATTGATTACAAGGTAGTATATACAAAGTGATTGAACCCAGGTCTTCTAGGAAGAACTTCATCCATTTTTCCACTGAGACCACTTGTTGGGTTCTTTTAAAGAATAGTTAATATAATAATTATATTAAATATGATAAATATATAATTTTTACAAATTTTAGATAGTGTAACAAAAATAATTCTATTAATTTTTGTGCATGTATTTTTAAGTTAATATTGAAAGATTAACATGTTAAAAAGAAAATATAACATATGGACAATTTAGTAAATTTTACTTCCAGATAACCTTATATACCTCCAGTCAAACACATTAATCTTATATTCCTACACAATAAACCAAACGAGGTAATGTCACATTCCCAGTAATGTGTCAAGTAATGTTAAATTCCGGAAATCTTATTCCCAAAGGTAATCTTACATTCCGTGAACCAAACGCACCCTAAGTGAAAGTTCCACCGTTGAAGGTCTTGTTTGCAAGAAAATGAAAAATATGTTTAAATACTCAGCTCTCCCACTTTGGGAGAGGGTGACTATAGAAAGAAATCGAGAAAGAGAAAGAGTGTCATGTTTGGTAAGATTTTAAATTTTAAAAGATTATTCATATAAGTTTTAAAATTTTAATATAATTATATATATATATATATATTAATTGAATTAAGATTTTAATTTAAATTTTTTAAATAATATACAGGTGATTTTTCAAAGATTTGTAATGTTATTTAATAATTATATATATACATATATATACTCAATCAATTAATATTCTAAAATTTAAATTTTTAAAAATTATTAATATAATTTTTAAATTTTTTTAATGTTATTTAATAATTTTTAAAGAATATCCATATATATTGTAACACCCGTGTTTTGGGGTTAGGAGTTAGACGCGTGAGTTGGTTCGAGTCGTTAAAATCGATTTTTAATTAAATTGACCTTAGCTTTGATTTATTTGAGATTTAAAATAAAAGGGGTGGCAATTTTGTAAATAAAGTGAAAAGTGGAAGACCGTCTTTTTGAATCAAAAAGAAAAAAAAGGCTTCATCCTCCCCTTTTTTCCAATTTCACGTGAAATACACCCCAAACCCTCTCTAAACCCCTATTCACTATTCTATTTGATTTCTCCATCAATTCAAGGGCATGTTTGAAGGTAATTTCATATTTGAATTCTCCTCATCATCCCTATCGTTTACATGGTCTTAGATTTCAAAACTACCCATGTTTGCATTTTTCAAGTTTGATGAAAGTTTGGATTTTTAATGGGTTTCTCATTTGATTTTGATTTTTTTTGAGTTGGGTTTTGGTTTAATCTCACCTAAATACACTTGATATCTTAAAATGGATGGATTTGGGAAAAATCCCAAAGTGGGTCTTTGGGGCAATTTTTTAAAGTGTCAAAAGTTGAGTTTTTGGTGTGTTTTAGTGTTGGGTTGAAGGGCTGATGGTATAGGGTTATTAGGGAAGTGTTTTGGGACCTTTTAGATGTCAGTTGGGTGTTAAAAATCATAGTTTTCAGCTGGGTAATTGAGGAGCACGAAAATGGAAGTTTTGTGGATTGTTTGGGCTTGAATTTGTGAAGCTTTGACATGTGTTTGTGAGTTAGGCTTGTAACTGAGTATAGCATTGAATTGGTGAGTAATATTTGTGTTTTAATTTGGTTAGAAGCTAGAGGAAATATCGGAGAAGCATCGGGATCGAATCCGGGATTTGAGGAGGCTTTGACTTGCTTGCTTGGTTTGCTAAGGAAGGGTGGTGAGTAAAACTTTAAATTTGTTTTAAAGTTGGTTCAAGTGTGTGTAATAGAGGTATTAGAATGAGTTTGGTAGACCATTCCAAGATAGAAGTTAAATTGGTAGTTTGACTTCTTGTTTGTTAATGAGCTTTGTTTTTCCTATGCCTATCTTGATCTTGCAAAGTATGAATTGACTATGTAGGTGTATACATTGTTGTATGTGATGATGGTTGAATGATGATTAATGTGATGTGGTTTAAAAAAATTGGCACTAGTTAACTTACCGGGTGTAAATAATTGATCATTAGGATTAGTGTGCACACGTTGAGTCAAATTCGCGCGTGACCTTGATGGCGTTGAGTCATCAAGGAGGAGTACGGTGATGTAATATTCCACCGGAAATTTATTTATATATACGTGATGATGAGTGGAATCCCATCCGTAGGGTATGTGGTGATGAGTGGAATCCCACCCATGCAAGGTCCGGTGATGAGTGTAATCCCACCGAGGTAATGTTGTTGTTGAGAGTAAATCCGCACATCCGAGTAAACTAATAGTGGCCAATGTACTTGCTCTTATGATTATGATGTTTAGATATTTGATTTATATTGTTGAGCTTAATATGATGTAAGATACCATATTTATGACTCTTGAAACACTAGCTAGGTTGCTATGTTGATGCCCATGTATGTTGTATGCGATGTTAAGGATTGCATGCTTGAACCCTGCATTGTTGTTGTTTTTGATTTTTAGAGCATCCTCACTAAGCTTCTAGCTTATGCTCTCATTTTCAACAATGCAGATCATTAGCGTGGAGTTAGCAATGAGCAAGGCGAAGGGACTTTCCAAGCTTATTGTTGCTCAAGTATGGCTTAGTAAATAAAGTAGTAGTTAAGCAATGAGGCTATTAGGTGTTTTGTATGAGCGTTGTATGACTCATAGATGTTGATGATGTTTATACCTTGCTTGGATTGTAAACCATGTTAAGCCTTGTTGAATGCTTGTTTGAGATGCTATGCCTTTGGATGTTTTAAGTTGCTTTTGGTTGGCATGTAAACTCTATGTGTGGAGACATGCGCCTTATGGGCTTTTAATGTTTAAGTATGCATTGAATGATTTTGAATGTGATGCAAGAATCCTTGTTGTGCTTGTTGTTTTGGTGATGTTTGGCTTTACATGTTTATTGTGTGCTAAGCATGTGCTATTAGGGTGTCTTTTCATCTAGATTGGTTGTATGTTGAGTCTTGAGTGTTTTAGTGGAGTTTTGGGGCTGTCTTGTATCTAAAACCAGTAAAAATCTATCTTTTCGCAGCCCGCGTATCGAAACGGTTGGCCTCGTTTCGATACGGCCCCTTGTTTCAGGCCAGACGTTCCGAAATGCTTGGGGTCCGTTTCGGTACAAATTTGCTACTGGAAATCTGAGAAATTGCCGATATTTTGGGGTTTCAAAACGGATCCAGGTGTTTCGAAACGGTCAATATGTCGTTGACCACGAGAAGTTGACTGTTGGGGGTGTTTCGGAACGGTTGACCGCCGTTCCGGTACGGCCTTCTCGTGGGGACTTGGGACCGTTGACCAAGTCAAGGCGTTTCGATACACCTCTTGGGTGTTTCGAAACGGCCTGCTTATAAACTTAAAATTGGATTGTTTACTTGATGTTTTGAGTTCAGTTGCATGTTTTTCTTGATTTATTCCGCTGTCGTGATCACATAGGATTTAAATGTGTCTTTAGAGAAGATTTAACTAAAAGAAATTTTTAGGGTTGCTAACCGAGGTGGAACCTTAACGGGTTTTACATCGGTTTTCCCCGTGTAGCCTACTCGAACCGGTCAACCAACCAGACCGGGGTGAGGGGTTACATATATACTGATAAAATTAAAATTTTAAATTAAAAAAAATTAAACTGTAAAGATTATTCATATATTTTTTATTTTATTATAATTTTTTATATATACTCATTGAATTAAAATTTTAAATTTTAATATAAGTTTTACACGTTTTTTGGATCGTTGGATGGGGAAAATGGATGGTTGAGATTAACTCCGTGTTTTTAATTCCCAAGTGATAATCTTCACATATTTTACTGTTAATCTCATATATCCGTTTCACTCATCCAACGATCCGAAAAACGTGTAAAACTTAGAGAGTTTTACACAGTGTAATTTGATCCTATCCCTATATATATATTCATTGAATTAAGATTTTAAAATTTAATTTTTTTGAAGATTATTCATATAATTTTTTAAATATTTTTATGTTATTTAATAATTTAAAGATTGTTCTAAAATGGAATTATATATACTCAATTTTATTGAGCTTTAAATTTTTAAATTTTTAAAGATTATATGATTTGTAATGTTATTTAATAAATTTTAAAGATTATTCATATATATATATATATATATATATATATATATATATATATATATATATATATATATATATATATATATATATACTCATTGAATTACGATTTTAAATTTTAAATTTTTTAAAGATTATTCATATAATTGTTAATGATTTGTAATGTTATTTAATAAATTTTAATGATTATATATATATATATAGACTTATTGGATTACAATTTTAAAATTTGGTTTTTTAAAGATGTGCAATGTTATTTAATATTTTTTTAAAAATATTATTCATATAATTTTTAAATTTTAAATATGAATACTCATTTAATTTTATCTGAAACTTACGTGAATTAACCTGACTCGAAGTTAATCCGAAACCGAATTAACCTGACTCGAATTTTATCTGAAAATGACGTGATCGACCTGATATTTGGACTGAACCGATCCGAATTTCATCTGAACCCGAATTAACCGCTTGGACCCGAACCGTTTGAATCGAACTTGGTATCGACCCAACCCGAACACAAATCACGTTTGAGTTGGGATCAACCCGACATTGGCCTGAACCCGAATCAACCCGAACCCGACCTAACCCGAATTGAACGTTTAACTTGACTTGACATAACCTAAATTCGATCTGACCCGATCTAATTTAACCTGATCTGAAACCCCACCGAGTACTCGATTTTATATCTCTAGTTATATAGTTACGTATAATGTTACACATTATAATATTTTAAATAATAACAATAAAATTAGATTACATTAAGTGTTTTTAAAAAATTATAACATTTATCATTATTACACATAAATTCAGCTCATCTGCCAAAGTACCAAAATGATAAATGTTTCTAGCTTATTGAGTAATTTTAGGCTCAAATTTTGGTGGCCTAAGTGCGGATCTAAAACTTAGGCCATATTAATAAGAATTGAAAACAAATCAGATTTAAGAGTAGGTTTCTTAATAACAAATATTAAAAAAAATTAAGGATATAATAATAAGTATTAAAAAATATTAAATTTAAGAGTATGTACCTAATAAAAATATTGAAAAAATTAGGTCTCTAATAATTAGTATTAGAAAAAAATTAGATATTCTAATAGCAAATATTGAAGAAAAAAAATTGAACTACTAATAATAAGTATTGAAAAAAATAAACCTCTAATAAAAATTATTAAAAATTAGATTTTCTAATAACAAATATTAAATAAAATTTAAAAGTAAATTCCTAATAATAAATATTAAAAAAAATTAAACCTAATAAAATACAAAAAAATTAAACTATCATTAAAATTGAATTCTTCTAGTTATGGATACTGCGCCTTGAGCAAACGTTGGCCCCGGACGGTCTCTCTTATACCCTACCCTTAGGGACGAGCCTGAGTAATTTCATAATGAAGTTTGTAGATTTATGCAATCGATTACAATACACATAATATCTTGAGTAACTGCATAATCAAGTCATCATATTTTCTCAATGAATCAAAATAAACAGATTTCTAACTTATCGAGTACTCTTTTTTTTTTTCACAAAAAAGTAGTAGATTTACACAATTTATTACAATACACATAATATTTTGAGTAAGGGTAATTATACCATGCACTGACGGTAAAAATATTTTGTTTCTACAAACGCTTTAATTTTGGAGTTAGAAATTTAATTTAGGGTTCATAGTTTAGGGTTTAGGTTTATGTGCTTAGAATTTAGGGACTGTGGTTTAAATTTAGAGTTTAGAATCTAACCTCTAAACCCTAGCACTAAACCTAAATTCTAATCACAGACTCTAAATTCTAAACCCTTAAACCTAACTCATAAACTATGAACTCTAAATTAAAACTTTAACCCCTAAACCTAACTCATAAACTATGAACTCTAAATTAAAACTTTAACCCCTGATATTAAGACGCTTGTGGAAACAAAATGTTTTTACCGCCAGTGCATCATATATTTTCCTTTTTGAGTAATTACATAAAAAAAAGTTACGGAAGTTACACAAAATGTTAAAAAAATTGTAACATTTATCATAAAGATATCCACTTTCTCAAAGAACCTCACAGTTTTCACGCGCCCCCAATCTCCCCCAATTTTTCTTTCGTCGAAACCCTAAGAGCTCTCAGACGGTTGGTTTGATTCATTGCCCCTGCACTGCTTGTGGTGTCCTCACGTACGTGTGGCGTCGTCCCCGTCAGTAGGTCTCCTCCATGCCGGTAAAGAGCAGAGAACGACAACGCCTGGTGGTTTAGCTTGACGGAATGGTGACGGAAAGGAAGTTGTTGGGAGGAGGCTGTGGTGTTGCTTCTTCGTCTCTGGTTTCTCACCTGATCTGTGTTGGAACGGAAGTTCTCAAGGGACTTTTGGTCTGCCGGAGTTCGTTTGGGTTTCTTTTGGAGGGTAACGGCTCTCAAACTTTCTCTTCCCTTCTCGGCGATTTCGCCGTTACCTGGTTCGCTTCCCCTTTCCCCTGCCACACCCCGATTCCTTGTGTGCTTTCACCTTCTTTGGTCCGTGCTGATTGTCACAGTTGCTTCTCTGTTTTCTGGGTTTGTTGGTGGCTCTCTGCGAAGACCTTTTGTTGTATGGTTGCTTTGGTTTCCTTAAAGCTTCGTTTGTTTACTGGTGGTGTGTTTGTGTTTATCTTTTTACGCTATATTTGATGTGAGCTTCAGCTGTGGATGCTTTATTCACTGTCTTTTACCTGTCTGGTTCTTGCTTATGTTTGGTTGGTTTTTCATCTTTGTTTTCTTGACATGTGGGGATTGATCACGCCATGAATGTTGCTATGATCGGATTTTATTCTGCCCTTCCTTTGATCGCCTTATGTTGGTTTTTTCTGCTCACTGGATTTTAACCTGAGAGTCTCTTCGTGTAACGCCCGGGTTTGGGAGTCGGGTGAAAATAATATTAAAATAATGTTTCGGGTTTTGATTTCAAAATTTAAAATAATAAAAATATTTTTATGGGCTTCGTATTTTCAAAGCAAATATTTTGTGTTGGACTTAAATTAATTTGAAACTTATTTTCCCATGAATTTTTGAGTTAATGAGATTGTCATCTCATTAATGGCAAAAGTGTAAATAATGAGACTTTCAATTAAAACCCCCTTTATGTTAAAACAAGCCTTGTCATCTTCTTCTTCACTCTATTTTCCATTTTTTCACGTCAAAGAGGAGAGCTTCTCTCCATTCACTATTCCATCTCCTTTCTTCTTCAATCTTGGAGCTTTTTGAAAGGTAAATATGTTTTTGACTTGGCCTTGGTCTCCTCTTCATTTTGGTACCTTTAAATTTCACTAAAACTATGTATTTCATAATTTGGGTTTTTCAAAGTTTTGGTTAAAGGTTGTGACTTTATGAGTTTTTATCAAGGCTTTTGATTTATTAATGTTAGATATGTTGTTTATGAACCATAAGGTCCAACATATGTGATTTTTAAAGTGTTTTGTTAAGATTCCCGAATTTGGGTTTTGTTGGGGTTTTAGGAGGGTTTTGAGTCGAGTTTTGGGTGTGTTTTATGTTGGAATTTGAGGGTTGATGTTAGGGTAATAGTTGGGGGCTGTTTTGGAAGCATTTAAATGTGTTAAAGATGTTGAAATCTTGAGTTTTGGATTGTTTTTCATGGCTGCTCGGGAATGAGGATTTTGGAGTTGTTCTTAGCTTGAAAACATGTGTTTTATGCTTGATTAGTGTTCCGGGTTTGCTACATTAATTGATAAATTGATTTGAGATGATTAGAAGCAAGAGTTTGTGTTGGTGAAGCCTCGGGAACAAATCCGGAATCGTTGGAAGCTTGATCGGCTAGTGTGGTTGAGCTTGGAATTGTCGGTGAGTGGTTAAATATTTTTAAATGGTTTTCAAGTGTTGGTTCAAGCATGTGGACTAGGTTGGGCTTGGTAGACTCACCTAGAGTTGGGATTAGGGTGATAGCCTAATCCCAAGCTTTAGTTGGAGATCTTGGTTGATCTTTAAATTGTTGATTTATGCCTCATGTTTAATTGTGATTATGGTGGCTATGTATATGATGTTATACATGTATGTTGAGGCATGGTTTGATGCATTATTATATGTGTGTTGATGCATGGTTTGATGCATTGATATATGCATGTTGATGATAAATATGATGGGGATATACATATGTATGAAATATAATGTGATATTTGTATTAATGATATACATGTAGTGTTGACATGTGAAATGATATTATGAGGTAGTTGCGTGATCCGAGGATCATGGTGAGTACATGCTAGGCATGGAAATGTGGTTTGTGCATGACGGTGAGTCATGGTGAGTACGTGCTAAGCACGAAAGTTGTTATGAAATGATTTTGTGAAAAATTAATGAAATGTGTAGTATTGACACTAGTATGCTTGGGTACAATGATCGATCATTAGGATGTTAGTGTGCACACGTGAGTCAAATGCGCGCGTGGTCTTGATGATGGTAGTCATCAAGATGGAGTACGGGTTTGCCCAGAAATCTTCATATATATGTTAGTCGGTGATGAGTGGAATCCCATCGACGGGCGTGAGGATGAGTGGAATCCCCTCCGCGTGAAATGGGCGTGAGGATGAGTGGAATCCCACCGTCAGGTAATGTTGTTGTTGGATGTGAGTTCCAACGGTTATCCGCGTATTCGAGTCATAGCTAGGTGCCAATACGGATTGTGGTTTATGTTGTCAATATGTGATTATTTGTGAGCCAATGTGATTTGGGATGTGTTGCTAACATGGTTTAATATATGTGATTACATATGTTGTGGATTTAAACATGTTGAGCATGACATAATATTGAATATATGTTCATGCATCATGGGTAGATTGGCTTATGTGGATCAAAGGTAAGAACATGCATTCTATCTTGGTTGTTGCTCGTGCTTGGACCCTGCATTGTCGAAGGTTTGTTTTATGAGCTTACCCTCACTAAGCTTTTATGCTTACGCTCCTTTTTGTCCGACAATGCAGATCAGTAGCTTGTGGGTGGCAAGGGCAAGGAAAGGCCTCCAAGTGTCGCTTTTGGTTAGCTCAGTATGAACTTTAAATTGAAAGATTGTAATAGTTAAGCAATGTGATAGGTGTTGTTGATTTGAATGCTTTGGATTTATGTCGATGTTGGTGTGACTTGTTGTTACCTTGCTTCGTAAATCGTGTTTTGATTCTTATCTTGCATGCTATGTGTATGTTGGCTAAGGCATGTAACCTTAAAAGCTATGTATGCTTCCTTTGTGGTGAATGTATGATCTTTTGTTTGGATGCCTATCTTATATCTTTATGAATCTTGAGTATGTTTGCAATAGGATGCATGCCTCTAGAGTGTGTTCGTATGTTATGTTTGTTTCTTGGGGTCGTTACGGACGTTTGGGGATCATTTGGAGGTGTTTAAAGCTGATTTTGAGAATTCACAGTGTGCAGGTGTTTCAAAATGGGTAGACCTTTTTCGAAACGGGTGTGGTTCCAGGGCCCCTTATCGAAACGTGTATCGATATGTTTTGGCTACTGTGAGCCCATGTTTTAAAACCAGTTTCGAAACACTTTGGCTACTGGAATTGCCTGTTTCGAAACGGGTATCGAAACGGCAAGGCAAAACGAGACCCCGTTCTGAAACGGGGTGGATGCATTTCGAAACGGGTGTCTGACTTTTTAAATTGGAGCTAGTGTTTTGAAACGGGCTTTGACTGTTTCGAAACACAGGCCTGTAATTGGGCTTTTTGACATCTCAAAAGGGTTTCAAGGGTTGGGCTTAGGCCCTGTTTGTTGTTGGGCTTCCGCGTAGGTTTAATTAATGCATCTAGATAAGTTAATGTATGAAAAAGTTTTCCTAGGGTCGGTAACCGAAGTGGAGCCTTAACAGGTTTCATCTCGGTTATCCCCGTGTAGCCCACTCGAATCGGTCAAGCGTCCGGACCGGGACGAGGGGGCTACACTTCGGCCTTCCTGTTTCTTGCAAGCAAGGGTGTCAGTGCCTAAGAAACTCCATAACCCTAAGTATGTCGAGGGTTGCATTGCCCTCAATGTATGACAGGATGAAAAATAAAAAACAGAAAAAGCAAATACATCACAAAATAGATATAACAACAAAGACAGCAAAATATAAGAAAGAAACTTAATTTGAGGAGCTGTCGTCGCTACTACTGCTGATTTGGAGCTGCCGTCGGGCAACGACTTTCATGGCAGGGGCTGGCAGATTGCTGGGAGAGGCAGAGGCCATCTTTTTCTTTGCTTCTCGAGGTGGCTGGACACGTGTTGGTGAGATGTGTCGGGGCTGATTCAGAACCTCGATATCATCATCGGAGCTGCTGCTGCTGGCAGATCTGCCTTAGCCGGAGGGTCCTTCGACAGTCTCATTAAGCTTCTTCCTCTTCATCGGAGGGAAGTTATTTGAGATGTCTCGCGCTACTGAGGGCTCGAAGTCAGAATTCTGCCAGACGAAAGAGGAGGAGAACCTTTCAAAGTACTTGGGGTCGATCTCCGGTAGGGGGTCCTTCCTCTTCTCTCCTCTAGCAGTGGCAAACTGTCTACCGCTTTCGCCTGTCGTGGTAGGGGTAGGTGTGGAGGCAGCATAGGGGGTTTTCGGGCTTACAGCAGGGGTGGGGGCAACAAAGAAGTGTTCTGGAAGGAGGGGAATTGTACATAGGTAAAATGTAAATAATTTTGAATGAAATTTACCGTTGCGGCTGTGAAGTCCCTCATGAAGCCCATTAGTCCGAGCTGTCGTTCCTCCATCCTTTTCAGCGTCGACAGAATCTGGCCGGAGGTGTCTGCTGAAGGTGCTGCTGTCGTCTACTGTGGCTCTGCTGCGATAGGTTCTGGGGAACTAGGGCATGCCGTCCGTTCTGTCGTGGTAGATGGGTTTGATG
Source organism: Hibiscus trionum (assembly GCA_030270665.1). Taxonomy (NCBI): domain Eukaryota; kingdom Viridiplantae; phylum Streptophyta; class Magnoliopsida; order Malvales; family Malvaceae; genus Hibiscus; species Hibiscus trionum. The sequence goes on along the minus strand of BSYR01000003.1, from coordinate 72,339,612 downwards.
TACGACAGAGGGGTGGCAGCTTTTAACTCCATCAGACTGTAAATGTTTCATTACGTCCAACCTTTTCCTTGGACCTTGACGTCCTCCTCAATTTCCGGTACATTGTTGCCCCTGCAGATGGTGGTGATGAGGTAAGGGAAAACGAGGGGGCCCGACGGTCAGAGTGCACATTCGAGGATCCCGTCCCGGACGTAGCGGCCCACATTAATTTGCCTCTCGTTTAAAATAGAATTGACGAGGGCTAGCCTTGGTCTGTCGACAGTGTTGTTGTGGGAAGTAGGCATGAGATGCTTTTTGACGAAGTGATTCCACAGTTTGGCTTGTGGAGTCAGTTGGGTTCTCCTCATGGTCTATCGGTGTTTAGGGTCGTCGTTCCACTCCGTCCCTTCTTCTGTTACCTCTGCCATGACAACGTCATAGTCTGCCGGCGATAGACTATTCACGAATCTCCTGTGGGCATCCTCCCTCTTGCTCACGTACAGCCCGTATAAGGTGTTGATGTACGCAGGGTCGAGAGAGATTTGCTTGCCTCAAACAGTTACAGTCATGGCATCTTTACTGTCGACGGCAGCATAGAACTCTCAGACGAGGGTTATATTCATCTCCTCAGGTTGGGCAACAAATTTCTGCCACTTGAGGGCTTGAATTTTCTTGGCTATGAAGCTCTCTAGCCCTAGGTCTCCTGTTGGTTGTGTGTAGATGAACCCTCTTTCCTCCCACATGTCCCTCTTCTGGAAGGAACTGTAGTACCTCTTGGCAGATTCGATGGAAGTGAAACGGTTGGGAATGGCATTGTGACTGGGGGTTGATACTGCCGTGGCAGAAGTGGAGGCAGCGCTGCGGCGGGTGTGTCTGCTAGCCATTGCAAGGACTGTAGCAAAAATAAAAAGAAATTTTTGAGATCTAAAATAGAAGGAGCAAGTAGAGAGAATGAGAATGAGATGAAAAATGAATAGGGGATGGGGGTTTATATAGAATGGGGATTTTTTGCCCGTTGGGTCTGTAACGGCAGGCGCGAATAACGGGGCCAGCTGTTACGCTATTTCTGACGCGTCTGTCATGCGTTTCTATATCTGTTACGCGTCTGTCACGATAGCTCCGTGACAGGCTGTCTTCTCCGCGTCTGTCGCAATAGCTGGTGATAGGTTGTGATGAAAGACTCGTTCGTTGGGCTTTTTTTTGGGCTGCTGTTGATACGGTGGGCTGGTTTATTCCTTCTCCTTGCTTTTCTTCCTGTATTTCCTAAAAATAATTAAATAAATAAAATTAAATTAAAATCTTGGTTCCTAAAATAAAAAAAATCTTAATTCCTAATAAATAAATTAAATAAAATAAAATTTAAGTTAAATTAGGGATGCCTTGAGGGGCATCTCCTAAAGTAACTACTTCCTGCATCCTTGGGGCTTCAGTCCCCTGATAATGCTTGAGTCTCTGTCCATTGACCTTGAACTGGTGCTCATCCTTTAGGGATTTGATTGTGATGGCACCATGGGGGAAAACTTGGACAACCTGAAAAGGACCAGACCATCGTGTTTTGATTCTTATCTTGCATGCTATGTGTATGTTGGCTAAGGCATGTAACCTTAAAAGCTATGTATGCTTCCCTTGTGGTGAATGTATGATCTTTTGTTTGCATGCCTATCTTATATCTTTATGAATCTTGAGTATGTTTGCAATAGGGTGCATGCCTCTAGAGTGTGTTCGTATGTTATGTTTGCTTCTTGGGGTCATTACAGACGTTTGGGGATCATTTGGAGGTGTTTAAAGCTGATTTTGAGAATTCACAGCGTGCAGGTGTTTCGAAACAGGTAGACCTGTTTCGAAACGAGTGTGGTTCCAGGCCCCCCTATCGAAACGTGTATCGATACGTTTTGGCTACTATGAGCCCCTGTTTCGAAACCAATTTCGAAACACTTTGGCTACTGGAATTGTATGTTTCGAAACGGGTATCAAAACGGAAAGGCAAAACGAGACCCCGTTCCAAAACGGGGTGGATGCGTTTCGAAACGGGTGTCTGACTTTTTAAATTGGAGCTAATATTTCGAAACCGGCTTTGACTGTTTCAAAACACAGGCCTGTAATTGGGCTTTTTAACATCTCAAAAGGGTTTCAAGGGTTGGGCTTAGGCCCTGTTTGTTGTTGGGCTTCCGCTTAGGTTTAATTAATACATCTAGATGAGTTAATGTATGAAAAAGTTTTCCTAGGGTCGGTAACCGAAGTGGAGCCTTAACAGGTTTCATCTCGGTTATCCCCGTGTAGCCCACTTGGATCGGTCAAGCGTCCGGACCAGGATGAGGGGGTTACATTTGTTGGTATCAGAGCCTAAGGTTTCCAAGACCTTGGGCAGGTAAGTGAGGTAAGTTAAGTTTTTGCGTTGTAATTGCATGGTGTTTGCTTGCCATGTAAGCATGTTTGCTTGTTTATCAAGTATGCTTGATGTACGTTGTTTGATTGTGCGTGTGTGTTGCTTGAAGCATGTTGAGTAGAGTCTCACTGCTTCTATTACATCGAAAAAAGAGATTTTTGAATGAGGGAATCATACTTGAGCCACTTGGACTCTTTCCTTTGCTAACCCAGTTTGTATGTTAATGTGTTGATTGTTGAGTGGATCACACGATAGATAATAACCAAGAGGGGGGATGAATTGGAATTTTAGAGATGTAGTAAGAGAAATTGCAAATCAAAAATTAATCGACACGGGATTTAGAGTGGTTCAAGTTCATCAACCGAACTCTACATCCACTACCTTAGTCTCACCAAGGATTTGCAACAATTCCACTAATTGTTCGTCCCCTTTTTTCTAGGACAAGGAGGCAACCTTTACAATTTCGGTTAATTTTTCTACCCAAAAATTAACCCAATCCTCACACAAAAGAACAAAGAAATTTGATGGCTAATAAAGTATCTCTCAATACAAATGATAGCCCAATATCAAGCACTCAACCCAATTGAATAAAATATGAATGAAAAATACAATTGGGGTTTTTAGACAAATAATGGGATTTTAACACAAATGCTTGGATTTGATGATAGGATGTATTCTTGAGGTTCAATGATATATTGCTGGAGCTTCTTGGGGTCTTTTTATAGCCTCTTGATGATTTCCCACCGTTGTGAGTGTTGGCTTTAAGATTATAGCCGTTGGGGTGCTTTTCTCACAACTTTACAGCACACAGCACCCTACCGTTTCGGAACGGGGTCAACCTGTTTCGAAACGCCCTGAGGATGTTTCGAAACATTTTGCCACTGCCAAAGGGGTGTTTCGAAACGGCCTTATCCCGTTTCGGAACATTTTGCCACTGTCAAAGGGGTGTTTCGAAACGGCCTTAGCCCGTTTCGGAACGCCCTGTTTATTTTCAAATTTTAGTTTAAACCGTTGCCCTTTGTTCTTATGAATGAAGAACAGTTTCGAAACGAGTCATATCGTTTCGAAACGCCTTGACCCGTTCCGATACGCGTTGCGGAACAGGTGCACATCGAACTGAAAGTGTTTCGAAACGCCTGGGGCCGTTTCGAAACGGGGCTGGAAAATTCACTGTTTTGACTTTGAAATACTTAAAAAAAATATTTGTAAACCTTTGGTTTTAACTCAGGATATAGTCTTAAATTCATATAAGGGTATTTTGAGGACTTAAAAAATTGGTTTGATATTTTTCAAATTAGTCCTTAGGTTTTTGGTTATATCAAAATTAAAGCATATGTTTCACAATCTCCCCCTTTTTGATATAACAAAACCAAAGTTAGAATTTTTTTAAGAATTTTGAAAGTTTTAAAGATATTCTAACTCCCCTTTAATTTAAGATAGGTTTTGAAGTTTAAAACTTGTGTCTTGAAATCCAAGATGTAAAGTTTAACAAAACCTTAACAAAAATTTGAAAATTTTTGTTTGGTGGCATGGCAAGGCAATTCTCTTAAATTTCTTCTCCCCCTTTTTGTTAGATCAAAAAGAAACAAAGAAAGCTCATAAAGAAGATTAGTACCAATAAGCAATAATAGGCAATCATAATAAATATCATCAAAATATCCAAAACATAAAACAATAAGTTCATAATAAAATCCCAAAATAAAAGATCATAAGCATAGGTTCCTAAAACATGAGAAAATATAAAGAAGCAAACTCAATCCTAAATGCATAGATAATATAACATGATATGATATGAATATCCTAGGTCTCGTCATCATCATCCTCATCCTCATCATCGTTCTTGGCTTGAGAACGGTGATATTTTGTCCATTCTCCATAAAGAGTAAAGAAGGAAAGATCAAGGTTGGCATTGGAAGTCTCAAGGGATTGAAGACGATCCTCGACGTTCTTCAACCGATTGCCCATAGTTTCAAAGCCCGAAGAAATACGAGTATCCATAGTGTCAAAACGAGAATCCAAGGCATTGAAACGCTCGGTAAGGAAAGCCGTGAGAGCATCTTGGTTTCCCATTTGAACTTGAGGTGGAGGAGCAACGGGAGGAGGAACCGCTTCTCTATCAATTCTTTGCCAATAACCATCCAAATATGTGAATCCGGACTTTCGAAGAGAGGACTCACCAATTTTGGTCTTGCTAGGTTCCGGAGAGTCATAGGTACAATCAATACCAAGATGATCGAAGAGGAAACTCAAGACAATGCCGTAGGTGAAAGACGTCAACTCATTGGTGTCAATAAGCTTGATATTATTGACAATCTCAGCGAAAATAATTTTGGGCACATTTGGGCGCTCACCTCTTCGGAAACATTCGAGCCAAAAGTGATCTTTTTCCCGGATGTGGGAGTATTTTCCTCCGGATGGTCGGATGAACCAAGAAACCATCAAATGAAGGACACGATCGTGCACATCTAAATGAAGGGCTTTCCCGGTGAAGGTGCCAAAGTGACGTTCATCTTCAAGACCCTCATTCTTGAGTTTAAGGGCAGACTCCAAAAGAGAAATATTAATAACAAATTTTTGCCCCAATAAAGATGACTCAATTCCTACTATCTCAGTTTTGGTTTCATCGTAAAGGAAACGAGCATTAGAGTAGAAAAGGAGTACCAAGTTTTTGTAGCAAACATCCTCGATGCTCAAGAAGAAAAGAAGATCCCACTCATCCAAACGTCCAAGATACCGAAAGAGGAATCGCTCGGAATTGAGGAAATCTAGATCAATGACCCTTTCTTTACGAACCGCGAGATTTTTGACGTAGGAGAAGCGAGTACGCTGCTGCTGAGTTTTAAGAGTTTTCTGAAAGAGTTGAGTGATATTTGGACGAATGCTCGATTCACCGGTTTGAATGGCTTTGCGCTTTTTGTTCGATTGATCCGCCATCTAAAAATATTAAGCAAGAGTTTTAAAATTAAGTGTATGCATTGATAATTAAAATCAATCCAATAGGAAATCCCACTTAGGTTTTTAAAAAAAACAGAATTAAAAAAAATACGATTAAAAAATTTTATATTCGAATAAAAATTTTTGAGATTTTGAAATTTTTTTACAAGATATGGAAAACCCACAACTAAAAACATATAATGTATACAAAATTATAATTATCTAGCCTAAGATTTGAACAAATATTGAAAAAGAGAAAAATAAGAAAAATTACCTTAGTTTGGGATTTTGGATGATTTGAATGAAATCTTTGCACAAGATTGATGAAGCTTGCTTAGATATGTGTTTTAGAGAAAAATCCCTCACAATTTTGTGAAAAACAAAGGGTTTGAGAGGGTATTTATAGAAGGGGGTCGGTTAGGGTTTTTAGGGTTTTAAGAGTTTGAGTTTAAATAAAATTTTGAGTCATTAAAAGCCCTAAATAAGGCATTCCGCGAGGCCGTTTCGGAACGGTCAAGACCGTTTCGGAACGGGGCGGCTAGGGTTTTGACCCTTCTTAAACCTATCGACAGATCGTTTCGAAACGGGATGACCGTTTCGAAACACGTTTGACCCGTATCGGAACGGGTTCCGATACACCCATACATCGAACCAAAACCGTTTCGAAACGCCTAGGGCCGTTTCGAAACGCCCTTCTCTCAGGACAGATTTTAAGGCACCCGTATCGAAATAGGGGGTCCCGTTTCGATACACCTGGGCCTGGAAGTGCAGATGAGGCTCTAAAAGTGCAGAAAAGTGAAATTCTAAGAGGCCAAACATGCATAAATGTTATGAATGAGCATGCAAAACATATTTAGGCATAAACATACTCCCCCTAACTATATGCATGGAAGAAATTTGGAGTCTAAACATATAAACATGGTATTTCACAAGATCAATCATATTTAAATTTAAAAAGAAGTTCTAAAAGGTCAAGATAGGCTAGTTAGACCTAACTCTCTCCTAAGGCACCAAAAACGCTCTTTATCTAATGGTTTTGTAAAAATATCCGCTAATTGATTCAAGGTGTCTACATACTCTATAACCACATCTTTCTTAAGGACATGATCTCTAATGAAATGATGCCTTATTTCTATATGTTTGGTTCTAGAGTGTTGGATGGGATTTTTTGTTAAACATATTGCACTAGTATTATCACATTTTAGGGGTATGGTTTCTATTTTTACACCATAATCCAAGAGTTGTTGCTTCATCCAAAGAACTTGAGCACAACAACTTCCTAAGGATATGTACTCGGCTTCGGTGGTAGATAAGGCTACACTATTTTGTTTCTTAGAGAACCAAGATATGAGCATACTACCTAGGAATTGACAAGTTCCCGAAGTACTTTTCCTATCAATTTTGCAACCCCCATAATCCGCATCCGAATAAGCATGTAGGTTAAAGGTAGAGACTTTAGGGTACCAAAGACCTAAACAAGGAGTGTCTCTAAGATACCTAAAGATCCTCTTTACGGCTATAAGGTGAGACTCTCTAGGACTAGCTTGAAACCTAGCACACAAGCAAACACTAAACAATATATCCGGTCTACTTGCGGTAAGGTAAAGCAAAGATCCAATCATAGAACGATAAAGCTTAGAGTCAACACACTTACCTCCTTCATCTTTGTCAAGCTTTGTAGATGAGCTCATAGGAGTGGCTTGAGGCTTTGTGTTCTCCAAGCCAAACTTGTTGAGCATATCCTTTATGTATTTTGCTTGATTTATGAAGGTGCCATCCTTCTTTTGTTTGATTTGGAGTCCCAAAAAGAATGAGAGCTCCCCCATCATGCTCATCTCGAATTCACCTTGCATTAACTTAGCAAATTCTTGACAATGACATTCATTAGTAGAACCAAAAATAATATCATCAACATAAATTTGAACTACTAAAATGTCATTTTTATACATTTTTATAAAAAGTGTAGTGTCCACCTTACCTTTTTCAAATCCTTTTTCAATCAAAAAATTTGAAAGCCTTTCATACCAAGCTCTAGGAGCTTGTTTTAAACCATAAAGTGCTTTGGTAAGTTTGAAAACATGATTTGGAAATTTTGAATCTTCAAAACCCGGTGGTTGTTCCACATACACTTCCTCATTTATAAAACCATTTAAAAATGCGCTTTTAACATCCATTTGAAAAAGCTTGAAATTATGATAACATGCATATGCAAGCAACATCCTAATGGCTTCCATTCTAGCTACGGGTGCATAGGTTTCATCAAAATCTATTCCCTCTTCTTGAGTGTAACCTTGTGCTACAAGTCTAGCTTTATTTCTCACAATGTTACCACTCTCATCTAGTTTGTTCCTAAAGACCCATTTAGTTCCTATTGTAGATTGATTACTAGGCCTATCAACTAATGTCCAAACATTACTTCTCTCAAATTGATTTAACTCTTCTTGCATAGCCATAATCCAAAATTCATCTTTCAATGCTTCTTTGATATTTTTAGGCTCTATGCATGAGATAAATGCAATATGATTCATTAATCTAAGAGAAGAACGAGTGGTTACCCCCTTGGATGGATCACCCAAGATTTCACCATCTTTGACATAGTTCAACTCCCTTGGATAGCTAACTTCCTTTTCCTCAATAGCCAAGTCCTTCAAGGCTTCAAGAGGTGGATCTTGTGTGTCTTCTTCTTTTGGTTGAATCTCATCCTTCTTTGAAGTTTGACCTCCATCAAAGGTATTTATGATTCCTACATTATCATCATCACAAGAATCCTTCCTAGGAAGGGGATTATCATCGAATACAACATGAATAGATTCTTCTACTACTAAAGTTCTTTTGTTAAATACTCGATAGGCTTTAGAGGTTAAAGAGTAACCTATAAAAATTGCTTCATCACTTTTTGCATCAAATTTACCTAAATTATCTTTTCCATTATTTAAAACAAAACATTTGCATCCAAAAGGGTGGAAGTAGCTAATATTAGGCTTTTTAGATTTTATAATCTCATAAGGTGTTTTCTTTAAAATTGGCCTAATAGTTACTCGATTTATAATATAACAAGCTGTGTTTGTGGCTTCCGCCCAAAAATATTTTGGTAAATTATTTTCACAAAGCATAGTTCTAGCCATTTCTTGTAAAGTTCTATTTTTTCTCTCAACTACCCCATTTTGTTGAGGAGTTCGAGGAGCTGAAAAATTATGGCTAATACCATTTTCATTTAAAAAATCTTCAAATCCTAAATTTTGAAATTCGGTTCCATGATCACTTCTAATATGTGAAATTTTAAGTTCAAGATCATTTTGAATTAATTTTGAAAATGTGATGAATTTTTCCAAAGCCTCATCCTTAGTACTTAAAAAGAGAACTCAAGTGAATCTAGAAAAATCATCAACTAATACAAAAGCATATGATTTGCCACCGAAGCTCATAGTCCTAATTGGCCCAAATAAATCCATGTGGATTAGTTGTAAACGTCTACTAGTAGAAATGTCATTAATGGATTTAAAAGAAGATCTATGTTGTTTACCCTTTGAGCATGCATCACAAATTTTATCGTTCGAAAATTTTATCTTGGGTAAACCTTTAACTAGGTTTAGAGAGACTAGTTTTTCTAAAACACTTGTGCTAGCATGTCCTAGCTTCCTATGCCACAACCATGCATCATTTTCATTTTAAGCAACTAAGCATGCATGAGATGTATGAATGTCATCTAGATGCACCATGTATATATTCCCTATGCGATGACCTATGAGCATAATATTATTAGTTTTAATGTCTACGATTTTACAACCGGTTTTATCAAACAAAACATTAAAACCTTTATCACAAAGTTGACTTATGCTCAATAAATTATGTTTAAGACCATTGACATATAAAACATTTTCAATGAGAATAGTAGAGTGATTACCTATGGAGCCAATACCTTCAATGTGGCCTTTGGAGTTGTCACCAAATGTTACTACTCCTCCACTTTTTGGCTTTAGATCCATGAGTCGACTCTTGTCTCCGGTCATGTGTCTCGAGCATCCACTATCAAGGTACCATGAGTTTTGACTTTGTGCTTTGGCCTTGTAGCAATGCTCCCCCTACAAACAAAGATATTTAAACTTTTGTTTTTGGTACCCAAATCATTTTGGGTCCATGTGTGTTAGTTCCTAAAACTTTGGTTCCCTTAGGAATCCAAGGTGACATAGCAATAATATTATTAGATTTAACAAGTTCCTTAGGAACCCATACATTTCTAATTCTTTTAACTTTACTATGTCTAGGATAGTTACCTTGTTTGTAGTAGTTAGTCTTTTTCTTAGGTTGGTGTGCTCTAGAGGATTCTCCTACTTCATGCTTGACACTACCAACATTTTTTAAAGACTTTTTGAGCTCATTTAGCTCATTCAACACCTTTTGGTGTTCACAATTATTTTGAGATAAAAGATTATTAAGATCAACATTTTCATCTTGAAAAAATTTAAGTTCACCTTTTAATCCTAATATCTTTTTCTCAAGTTTAGAATTAGTTTGAGTAAGTGAGCTATTTTTATCATTTAATTCTAGAATAATTTTTCTATTCCTAACAACCGACTCCTTATACTTCTCAACTAATTCATCATATACCTCTTGTAACTCATCATAAGCATCATTTAATTCTTCATATGAAAAATCTAAAGTAGATGAGTTAGAGGTTACCAAGGAGGAATCTTCCTCAAGTGCCATGAGGCAAAGGTTCGCCACTTCTTGTTCGTCATCCTCCGATGACTCCTCATCACTCCAAGTAGCAAGCTTGGCTTTGAGCTTTTTCCTCTTCTCAAAGCCCTTCTTCTTGAGTTGAGGGCACTCCGAACGTATGTGGCCGGGTTGTTTGCACTCGAAGCAAGTGATTGGATCCCTTCCTTCTTCTTTGTTCTTGCTTTTAAAGTCCATCTTTCTTTGGATTTTTCTTCCTCGGTTGGACCTCATAAAGCGTGAGAATCGTTTGACTATCATAGCCAATTCTTCAAGCTCATCCTCATCACTAGATGAACTTTCATCAAGTTGGGAAGTTTTAGCCTTGAGAGCTATTCCCATTTTCTTCTTTTTCTCCCCTTCAAGCTTCTCCATTCTTTTTTCTTCTTTCTTTTTCTCATCTTCCCTTCCTTGCTTCATGATCTCGTGAGTAAGAAGAGAGCCTACAAGTTCATCAAGCTTTAGAGTTTTTAAATTCTTTGCTTCGATGATAGCGGTTCTCTTCCCATCCCAAGATTCGGGAAGTGAATAGAGTAGCTTTCGGACAAGCTTGTCTTCCGGTATAACTTCTCCATATCCCTTTAAACCATTTACAATTGTGGAGAACCGATCAAACATCTTTGACACCGTCTCATCGAATTCCATCTTGAAATTTTCATAACTAAGATTGAGAATTCCAATCTTAGTTTCTTTGACATCGTTGGTGCCTTCATAGGTGGTTTCAAGAGTGTCCCACACTTCTTTGGCACTTTCAATTGATGAGACCTTTGAGTAGATGTCCGGAACGAAAGCACAAAATAGCATGTGAAGAGCTTTGTCATTTACTTGAATCTTTTTTCTTTCCTCTTCACTCATTTCCGTTCTCCCTTTTAGCACCATCTTGCCTTCATTATCTTGCTTCAATGGAATATATGGTCCATCCTCAATGACATCCCATACAAGATAGTCACTTGATTTAATGAATAGACGCATTTTATTTTTCCAAAAGGAGTAGTTCTCACCATTGAAGAAAGGAGGCTTTGTGGTGGATTGTGAGTCGTACATGCCGGGAGCGGAGGTTGAAGCCATCTCTTGATATTTTGATGATGATCACACTTCTTCCAAGGATCTCCTCTTGTGGTTGTTAATCCTCAAAGAGTTAAGCTCTGATACCAATTGTTGAGTGGATCACACGATAGATAATAACCAAGAGGGGGGGGTGAATTGGAATTTTAGAGATGTAGTAAGAGAAATTGCAAATAAAAAATTAATCGACACGAGATTTAGAGTGGTTCAAGTTCATCAACCGAACTCTACATCCACTACCTTAGTCTCACCAAGGATTTGCAACAATTCCACTAATTGTTCGTCCCCTTTTTTCTAGGACAAGGAGGCAACCTTTACAATTTCGGTTAATTTTTCTACCCAAAAATTAACCCAATCCTCACACAAAAGAACAAAGAAATTTGATGGCTAATAAAGTATCTCTCAATACAAATGATAGCCCAATATCAAGCACTCAACCCAATTGAACAAAATATGAATGAAAAATACAATTGGGGTTTTTAGACAAATAATGGGATTTTAACACAAATGCTTGGATTTGATGATAGGATGTATTCTTGAGGTTCAATGATATATTGCTGGAGCTTCTTGGGGTCTTTTTATAGCCTCTTGATGATTTCCAACCGTTGTGAGTGTTGGCTTTAAGATTATAGCCGTTGGGGTGCTTTTCTCACAACTTTACAGCACACAGCAGCCTACCGTTTCGGAACGGGGTCAACCTGTTTCGGAACGGATTTCAAATAATATAGCCGTTGGAGCGTCTACGAGAGCCCGTTTCGAAACGCCCTGAGGATGTTTCGAAACGTTTTGCCACTGCCAAAGGGGTGTTTCGAAACGGACTTATCCCGTTTCGGAACATTTTGCCACTGTCAAAGGGGTGTTTCGAAACGGCCTTAGCCCGTTTCGGAACGCCCTGTTTATTTTCAAATTTTAGTTTAAACCGTTGCCCTTTGTTCTTATGAATGAAGAACAGTTTCGAAACGAGTCATATCGTTTCGAAACGCCTTGACCCGTTCCGATATGCGTTGCGGAACAGGTGCACATCGAACTGAAAGTGTTTCGAAACGCCTGGGGCCGTTTCGAAACGGGGCTGGAAAATTCACTGTTTTGACTTTGAAATACTTAAAAAAAATATTTGTAAACCTTTGGTTTTAACTCAGGATATAGTCTTAAATTCATATAAGGGTATTTTGAGGACTTAAAAAATTGGTTTGATATTTTTCAAATTAGTCCTTAGGTTTTTGGTTATATCAAAATTAAAGCATATGTTTCACAGTGTTGTTGTTGTTGATTTATTGTTTTTTGGTAAGTTTGAGGCCAAGGCGTGGGCCGTGAATCGGTAAGTGGGAGCTGTGGTTTCTGAAAGTGTGGATGATGTTGAGAGTGTTCATCGCTACAGTCAGGGAAGTATGGTTGTACTGGAGTTAAGGTACAATTTGTCGGTTTGAGTCTGTGTGTAGGTGGGCTGGCTCCGGTTGTTAGGGAACGATGTGTTTGATTCTGGTATTAGTTAGTAAAAAGAGAAGTGAAGACCTGTGAGTGAGAGTCAGAGTGATATCGATGTTTTAACAGATAAGCCCTTGGTACAGTTTTGAGTTTGTTTCCTCCGGTTGATTCTGAACCTGTATTTCTGTATATTGTTAGCGAGCATGCAAAGTTTGAATGTGCCCGGTGAAGTGTTAGAGGTAGGTACGAGAACCTAAATTCTGATGGCGAGATCCGGGTAAGGGTCTCGTGCGAGTAATCTGAAACTTAGAAATGTTAGTTGGTGATCATTGGGGTTCGGCCTATGGTTTTAATACAAGACAGCCGGTCAGTATCCGTGAGTGGGAATCAATTTGTGTGATTGGGCTAGTGTGCGTCTGAGTTGTCCTCCAGCAAGAAGGAGAGATGAAGTCACTTCCGATATAGTTGAGCCGAGAAGGAAGTCTTGAGCTTTAACTTCAGATTGTTTGGTAGTGGGATGTTTTGAGTCGTCAGGACCGATGTTATAGAACAAGTTCGAGTATGATTGTTTGTGTGTGATCAAAACTGAAATTTTGAAGTTTCGAGATGCTCTAAAAACGGTTTTGAAGAGTTAGGTTATGTTTGAAGGGTCAGCCTGAAAACAAGGGGACCGAAAACTATTAGCTGTGTACATGTGAAGTTGCAATTTCTACGGATTCATCCTTTTGTGTGAGCGTGCAAAAAGGTTAGATATCGCTGTCGAGATCTTAGACGTAGGGACGCATGTGACTAGTCCTTTTTAGTGAGATAATGGTAGTCAGAAAGATGTGCGGAAGATGTTTGTTGATGGTTTAGGGTTACGTGTTTCTAGTAGATGTGAAGTAATTGTCTTTTTACGGTTTCGATGAAACATTTGGCATGGTTTGGCTCGTAGAACACAAAGCTAGGGTATATCTTGAGACAAAGTGTAACCCCCTAGACCCGCCTATGCGTTTCGCGGATCCTAGGAAGTCACATTAGGGTCACAAGAGCGACCCACCGTAAAAATCCACATAAAATATTTCCTCTGAAAAACACATATTAAATTATAACTGTAACTTTGGTTGAAAATACTCTTTCAAGAACTCATTTAAACATATAATAAAAATTTCAGAAAAATATTTTACAGACACTGTCATGAAACAATAGTGACATGCATGCCCACTAACTATGTCGGTACCGTACTCCAAAAGCAACACCGAGAGAACTCCAACGTTGTTGTCGGTCATCGAGCCATGTTAGGTTTCTTTTAACCTGCGGTGGTAAAAACAACGTGAGCTTCGAAAAGCGCAGTAATACAGAACTACCAATGGATGCTATAAGTAACATGTAGGTATATGATAGGCATAACACTATCATGCTGTTTCGAGCAACGATAGGATCCAAAAATACGATCAGATATTTCAAAGAAGCGGTATACATATAGATGATAGTATTGTTCTTTATTCAATCATTGGGTATCATACTAGGAACTTATAGACCGAAGAATTAGTCAAGATATGAATTACGGTAGTTGAGTCAGGGATTAGTGTGTGTTCCAACAGTGCAAAGTTAACACATACGAGGTAACAATGTGGTGAACGTTATTTCACGGTTATGTAATGTTAGCGATAAGGTTCATTTTATATTTTCTAACTACCCTCCAACCAAACTCCGATATGCAGTTCCCCAGAACTGCAACTATAACGGGCATTAACCCAGGCCCATTGGGCGTAGGTGCCAGCCTAAGGGGATACCTTAGGTACGGTACGGTATGGTACGGTAGAAATTACCCTAGCCGAAGCATAGGAACCTGTAACGGTAAGGAATTACCAGCCTGATCAGGGCTGAACCTACGGTAACTTCATACTCTATCCCAAGTTCCCCGGTAACGGTCTAGGTAGTGATAATAGTAATCAGTAGTAGACGATAATGATCGATAATAATAATATTCGGTAGCAATCATTGTTAATCAGTAATAACAGTGAACATATAGTAAAATTTAGTTTTTGATGAAACGGTAACTAGCGAGCATATAAATTTTATTTTATTTTCTTTTTCTCTTTATTTTTCTAGTTCAGATACATAGGTATATTTCAATTTGATAAAAAGCCATATTTCCTATCAAAAGATCGCATTGGGTTCAGGACGGTAGAATTATTTATGCACTTGGAACACACTAAAAGGAACCATTTATTTCTCTAAGATACTTCATATTACACGGGGAATGAAAACTCAGAGCTTTTGACATTTTGAACTGATGGCGGTAATGAGGTCCCGATTAGAGGGGACTTTGTAGCCAACGTCGCCAACCAAGCATTTGGGAGAAAAATGCTTTATTATGATCATTCAAGATATCAACTATATTAAGGTTGTTTTGATCACTTTGGCTAACGAGGGCATTTTGGTCATTTTACTATCAGAGGTAATTTTGTAACTTATCCCAATAATGACAAAATGATGATTTGCAATATTCAAGATTTCCAACGGTTTATCAAACCTCCAAATACTCACTCGATCTAACATATCCCAACTCTGCAATACTTACTAAACATTCAAACATGTGCGCTCCACGTGCATCATTTCCAAAATCTACTGTATAAAATGTTTGAACGGTCGTCGTCATATTTCTCCACAGGCTCACCACTGAGCATTCAAACTTATATTTTTTTTCAAGCGAAATCTTCAAACCTCATATTAGTATCATGATTTATGAGTGACAGACACATATATGAGTCATGCCTCATAACACTTAAGGGCATTTTAGTCATTTAAGCTTTATTTAGATTTTGGGATTTCATCAAAGGTAAATTTTGCCCATTCCGGTCAAGAGGGTATTTCGGCCATTTTCGAGCTCGGGATAGATCCATCATTTCCGTCAATTATACTAATTATATATTCTCAATCATTTATGTACTCAATGGAGAATTAGTCGTTTTGGTCCTTTCAGTCCTTCCAGGCCATTCATTCGTTTCAAAACTTGAGGGTATAAACGTCATTTTGGTTAATTGGGAAGTTTCGATGCTGAAATACTTTAGTGCCTTCGGTCATTACACCCATCCTGATCAATTCAGTCTTATAGTACCTTCAACCTTTTAGTCATTTCAATTGTATCACTCAATTCGATAATTGAAAGTACTTTGATAATTTCCGAACATACGAACAGTTTCTTATAAATCTATCTTCAAGGATTAATAAGAATTCAAGGAAATACAAGCACTTCACAATCTCGAAGGTTTAAGTCTCTTTACCGTAACTCTCCAAGAAATTTAAGGATTTTGGGTAAACCGGTTGTTTAACAAGGTCTAAGATAGGTTTCTAGATTGCTTTCATTTTTATGGTCATTTTAGTCATTCAGATATCTCATGGGCAATTTTGTAATTTCTCATTCTAACGTTTTGTGCATTAAATCTTTTATCAAGAACATAATCTAAAATTAGGGCTTCGAGGTTGTCGCTTTATTGAATGTTCACTAAACTTGAATTCCTTATCGGTCATTTGTTCCTTATTCGAGTCATTCGATCTTCACCAGTTTATTATCATAGCACCGTAACTGTACAACTTATAGTAATCGATAATAATCAAATGACCAATCATAATGTTCATGCATTAATCAATTACCAACATATTCAATATGGCATACAGCAGGTAGTAAAATATTACCTTGAATCCTTGCTATATCGGTCAACCTTTGAAACGACATTTCGATACTCTCGAACCCGAATTAGACGTCCCTCGACATCTCGTAAACAAGCAACTGTGAATACCTTCATTGCACAAACTTTAATTTTAGTCCTTATTCACATTACTCTTAATTGAATAATTAAAATACATAAGCAGACTCGAGTTCAAGGTTCAATTTGGAGGCTTTCGGGTTAGAATTTCACAAAACGGGCTTAAAAAACGGACTCAGGACGTCGAAAAACATAAAATAGGAGTTTTCAAAAAAATTGACTTTTTGGTCAACGGTCAAAGTCAACGCTGACGTCAGCAGTCAAAGTCGACGCTGATGTCATGCTGACATCACTGGTTGACCGGGTTGACTCACTGGGTTGACTCGGGAGAGTTGACTCACTAGGTTGACTCGGACGAGTTGACTCACTGGGTTGACTCGGACGAGTTGACTCAATGGGTTGACTCAGTAAACGGGTCGGGTCAAGTCAACGGGTCGAGTCAACAGGTCAGGTCGGGTCAACGGGTCGGGTCAATAGGTCGGGTCGGGTTAACGGGTCGACCACGGGTCTTGGTTTAAAGTTGGGCTGTGCCGGTTTAGGTTGGACCGGTTTAGGTGGACCGACCAACGGGTGGGCCGACCAGTTCAATGGCCACCGTCCAGGGCTGCCGGAAATCGCCCCAGACGACGCGTGAAGCCCACGCACGGCCCTTTACGGCCGAAAAACTTCCCAAAATGCGAAAAATCACCTCGAAATTTTATCTATACACTTAATCCATCCAAAAACGAGTCGGATAGCTTACTGGACTTACCAAAACTGACGATAAACCGTCAAAACTGTCGTGGCTTCGACGACGGTCTAACGGTGGCCGTTCGACGATCGGTGTTATGGGCTTTGCTCGGCTTGGAACGAAGAGTCTAGGGGTGGCGACGGCGTGGCGAACGGACGCCCACGGTGGCCTAAATCGACGAAAAACAGAGAGGGTTATTAACCCTAGGTTTGACGAACCGTTAAACACGATGGCCGGCGATCGGGACGGCACATGCGCGAGTGGCTAAGGGCGTTTGCCTCGGGATGTCGAGGCGGTCCGTTCGACGGTGGCGGTGCGAGGCACGGCGCGACGGTGGAGGGGATGCAGCGGTGGACGATGAAGAGGTTTTGGGAGAGAAGCTTCCAGATTCGAAAATGGGTTCTTTCATTAATGGGGGTGGAAGGTGGATAGGTTGTCTGACTTTTAATTATTATAGGTTCAGACATATCAAACAATGGTTAACATTAAATTGGGGTAGACTAACACTAAGAGTAACCTTAGCTAAGATGGTTAAGGCTTTTACATATTAACCCAAAGGTCGTGGGTTCAAACCCCAAAGACACCAATTCTTTTCCTCTCTTTTTTTAACATTTATTTTTCTTGGGGTGTTACACAAAGAGAGAGTTGCCTTGAAGATTGCAGATTTCTGTGAGACTGTAGTGGTAGGTGAGGATGTGAACTTCTTATCGAATGTTGATCCATCTTTAGAGGTCAAAGATTGATTGAGTTTGGTTGACAGGCTTGCCTAGCAAATGTGATGGATCCGATTTTTGAATGAAGATTAGACCGCAGAATGTTAGAATAGTTTGTGTTTTTCCTAAAAGTGTTTGGAAGAATTGCCCGATTTGCCTCTTGATAGGGAAGAAGATTTTGCTATCGAGACCGTCTCCGAGTTTGCTCCTGTTTTGATTTGCTCTGTATCCTATGGTACTCGAAAGAATTGAGAGTGTTGAAGAATTAACTGCGAGATTCGTTAGACCTTAGATTCATTAGGCTTAGTACATCGTCTTAGAGTACGACAGTGCAATTTGTGAAAGAGAGAGAAGACAATACGAGAATGTGTTTAGATTACAGACAGTCGAAAAATTCACAGTGAATAATTAGTATCCATTTCTGAGTGTCAGAGAATTGTTGATCAGTTGGGGTGTGCTCCAGTCTTTTCAAAGATTAATTTGAGATCCGATTACTAGCAGTTGAAAGTGAGAGATGTTGATGTACCGAAGACAGCTTTTGGGGCAAGATATGATCAGTTTGAGTTCTGAGTTATGCCGCTTTGTTTGACTAGTGTGTTAGTTACTTTTATAGAGATGTTGAGCAGAATATTTCCTGAGCTCCTTGATCAGTTTGTAGTAGTCCTCATAGATGATGCATGGGTATATTCACGTGCCGAAGAAGACCATGACAAGCTTTAGAGTTAGTGTTGTAAATCCTTTTAGAGAATCAGTTGCATGCCAAGTTGAGCAAACATGAACTCCGAGTCAAGGAAGATGTTCTCCTAGGACATGTAGATTAGCCGAGTGTATTAGAGTAAATTCTAAGTAGGCAGAAGAAGATGTGAGTTGGAAGAAATTGAAGACTGTGACAAGTATCTATAGTTCCTAGGTCTAGCATTGTTACTTTCAGAGAATTGTAAATAGTCTTTCGAAGATAGCTGCTCCCTTGACGGATTGCTACAGAAGAATGTTCAGTTTGTGGAGTTAGATGTGAGACAACGAGCCCTTGAGAAACCAAAAAAAAACCTTGAAGAGAGCTTCGACCTTGATCCAGCCTATATCAGAGAAAGAATTTGTGAACTATAGTGATGCGTTACATGTAGGGTTAGGTTGTGTGCTTATGCAAGACAGAAGATTGTGGCCTGTTCATCGAGATAGTGAAAGACCAAGAAAAGAATTATCCGACACGAGACATAGAGTTAATTGTAGTTGTAATTGCTTCGAAGACTTAGAGACAAAGCATGTATAGTAAGAAATGCACAGTGTATATACACTTATCATCAGAGCTTGAAATATTAGACGACTTAGGAAAAAGGGTTGAAACTTGAATAGCATAAAGTTGTTAGAACTACTTGAAGACCGTAATCTCAAGATTGAGTACTATCCGAAGAGAGTCAACGTAGTAACCGACGTTCCGAGTTATGTTTGTTGTTAGATTAGTAGTTGAGCTGCGAGCTATGTTTGCTGGATTCAGTTTATCGAATGATAGTGGTTTTGTGGCTGAGTTTCAGGTTAAGCCTACATTGAGTTAGAATACTTAAAGAGAAACAGTTGCAAGACAAGTTCTTGGCACCTCATGTGCAAGGCATAGCAGAAGGAAGACCTTCAGAATACAATTTCAGAGATGATAGAGTTTTGCATTTCTGAGACAGAATAGTTGTGCCGATTGACATAGTGTTTTGAGACCTATTGTTTTGGCCGAAGCACACGACAATTCATTGTATTACAACTGAGTAGTATGAAGACGTATAGTGGGTTGAAGATGAGTACTTCTGGATTGAGTTGATGAATAATATGGTTCAGTATGAGAGTAAATGTGTAATTTTCCAGCGTGTCAGGGCCGAGCATCAGTTTTCTTCTAGTTTGTTACATCCGTGGGAGATTCGTAATGAAAGTGGGTAATAGAGATTCGAGATTTCAACTAGATTTTTGAAGACGTCTGCATAGTGTTTGGTTACCTGTTGAAGTCAGATGGTTAGTCAGAGAAAGTTATGGGTCAAGTATTCAAACGGTGCCGTAAGAGATTGTGAATCGGTCTAGTTTTGTTGTTTATTTGTTGTGGTTACCATCAGAGTTAGAAAGGGGTTCGTGATGTGTTCCATGTATCTATGATTCGGAAATGTGAGTCAGGTCTGTCCCATGCTATGTTTGATGAAGAGATTGAGTTGAGTTTAAAATTGACATGCATTGAAGGACCCGTTGAGATCTTAGCATCAGATAGCTAATGTTGTGTGGTAAGTCTATCGAGTTGGTTAGTATGTTGTGGTAAGAAGGGAGGGAAAGTGTAGAGGAGCAGTTTCTGTGGCTCTTCCTGTCCGACAAATTTTGGGGATGAAATTTCCTTAAGTGGGGAAGAGTTGTAACGCCCGAGTTTGGGGGTCAGGTGAAAATAATATTAAAATAACGTTTCGGGTTTCGGTTTCAAAATTTAAAATAATAAAAAATATTTTTATGGGCTTCGTATTTTCAAAGCAAACATTTTGTGTTGGACTTAAATTAATTTGAAACTTATTTTCCCATGGATTTTTGAGTTAATGAGATTGCCATCTCATTAATGGCAAAAGTGTAAATAAGGGAACTTTCAATTAAAACACCCTTTATGTTAAAACAAGCCTTGTCATCTTCTTCTTCACTCCTATTTTCCATTTTTCACATCAAAGAGGAGAGCTTCTCTCTATTCACTATTCCATCTCCTTTGTTCTTTAATCTTGGAGCTTTTTGAAAGGTAAATATGTTTTTGACTTGGCCTTGGTCTCCTCTTCATTTTGGTACCTTTAGATTTCACTAAAACTATGTAGTTCATAACTTGGGTTTTTCAAAGTTTTGGTTAAAGGTTGTGACTTTATGAGTTTTTATCAAGGCTTTTGATTTATTAATGTTAGATATGTTGTTTATGAACCATAAGGTCCAACATATGTGATTTTTAAAGTGTTTTGTTAAGATTCCCGAATTTGGGTTTTGGTGGGGTTTTAGGAGGGTTTT
Organism: Hibiscus trionum; assembly: GCA_030270665.1. NCBI lineage: Eukaryota > Viridiplantae > Streptophyta > Magnoliopsida > Malvales > Malvaceae > Hibiscus > Hibiscus trionum. The sequence goes on along the minus strand of BSYR01000003.1, from coordinate 72,318,909 downwards.
GAGTTGAGTTTTGGGTGTGTTTTATGTTGGAATTTGAGAGTTGATGTTAGGGTAATAGTTGAGGGCTGTTTTGGAAGCATTTAAGTGTGTTAAAGAGGTTGAAATCTTGAGTTTTGGACTGTTTTTCATGGCTGCTCGAGAATGAGGATTTTGGAGTTGTTCTTAGCTTGAAAACATGTGTTTTGTGCTTGATTAGTGTTCCGGGTTTGCTACATTAATTGGTGAATTGATTCGAGGTTGTTTTGATTGTGTTGAGATAATTAGAAGCAAGATTTTGTGTTGGTGAAGCCTCGGGAACAAATCCGGAATCGTTGGAAGCTTGATCGGCTAGTGTGGTTGAGCTTGGAATTGTCGGTGAGTGGTTAAATATTTTTAAATGGTTTTCAAGTGTTGGTTCAAGCATGTGGACTAGGTTGGGCTTGGTAGACCCACCTAGAGTTGGGATTAGGGTGGTAGCCTAATCCCAAGCTTTAGTTGGAGACCTTGGTTGATCTTTAAATTGTTGATTTATGCCTCATGTTTAATTGTGATTATGGTGGCTATGTATATGATGTTATGCATGTATGTTGAGGCATGGTTTGATGCATTATTATATGTGTGTTGAGGCATGGTTTGATGCATTGATATATGCATGTTGATGATAAATATGATGGGGATATACATATGTATGAAATATAATGTGATATTTGTATTAATGATATACATGTAGTGTTGACTATGGGTGTTCATTGTCGGATATCTGATCGGATCCGATCCGGTTTTTTCGGATATCCGGGTTTTCGGATCGGCAATATAGTGATCCATATCCGATCTGGAAAAACTCGGATATCCGGTTTTTCGGATACCGGATAATCGGATCGGATATTCGGATATCCGATTATCCGAACATATATTTTGATTCAACTATTTTTTCGAATTTGAAGGTCGTATTTATGAAAATTTCGGAATTTCGAATATAACAAACAACAAATTGCTAAATATAACAAGATTCACATCTATGAAAAATTTAATTTTTTAAATTTTCGAATATAACAAGCATCAAATTGTTAAATATAACAAGATTAATATTTAAAATATATTAGATATTCGGATTTTCGGGTTTTCGGATAATCCAAAACTTGAAATATTGCGATCCGTATCCGATCCGGAAAATCTATAATCGGACCGGATATCCGATCCGAAAAAACCCGGATCGGATATCCGAATTCTCGAATTGGATCAACGGATAATCGGATCGGATCGGTCGGATCGGATATTTTTGAACACCCCTAGTGTTGACATGTGAAATGATATTATGAGGTGGTTGCGTGATCCGAGGATCATGGTGAGTACATGCTAGGCATGGAAATGTGGTTTGTGCATGACGGTGAGTCATGGTGAGTACGTGCTAAGCACGAAAGTTGTTATGAAATGATTTTGTGAAAAATTAATGAAATGTGTAGTATTGGCACTAGTATGCTTGGGTACAATGATCAATCATTAGGATGTTAGTGTGCACACGTGAGTCAAATGCGCGCGTGGTCTTGATGATGGTAGTCATCAAGATGGAGTATGAGTTCGCCCGGAAATCTTCATATATATGTTAGTCGGTGATGAGTGGAATCCTATCGACGGGCGTGAGGATGAGTGGAATCCCCTCCGCGTGAAATGGGCGTGAGGATGAGTGGAATCCCCTCGCGAGAAACGGTGATGAGTGTAATCCCACCGTCAGGTAATGTTGTTGTTGGATGTGAGTTCCAACGGTTATCCGCGTATTCGAGTCATAGCTAGGTGCCAATACGGATTGTGGTTTATGTTGTCAATATGTGATTATTTGTGAGCCAATGTGATTTGGGATGTGTTGCTAACATGGTTTAATATATGTGATTACATATGTTGTGGATTTAAACATGTTGAGCATGACATAATATTGAATATATGTTCATGCATCATGGGTAGATTGGCTTATGTGGATCAAAGGTAAGAACATGCATTCTATCTTGGTTGTTGCTCGTGCTTGGACCCTGCATTGTCGAAGGTTTGTTTTATGAGCTTACCCTCACTAAGCTTTTATGCTTACGCTCCTTTTTGTCCGACAATGCAGATCAGTAGCTTGTGGGTGGCAAGGGCAAGGAAAGGCCTCCAAGTGTCGCTTTTGGTTAGCTCAGTATGAACTTTAAATTGAAAGATTGTAATAGTTAAGCAATGTGATAGGTGTTGTTGATTTGAATGCTTTGGATTTATGTCGATGTTGGTGTGACTTGTTGTTACCTTGCTTCGTAAATCGTGTTTTGATTCTTATCTTGCATGCTATGTGTATGTTGGCTAAGGCATGTAACCTTAAAAGCTATGTATGCTTCCTTTGTGGTGAATGTATGATCTTTTGTTTGGATGCCTATCTTATATCTTTATGAATCTTGAGTATGTTTGCAATAGGATGCATGCCTCTAGAGTGTGTTCGTATGTTATGTTTGTTTCTTGGGGTCGTTACGGACGTTTGGGGATCATTTGGAGGTGTTTAAAGCTGATTTTGAGAATTCACAGTGTGCAGGTGTTTCAAAATGGGTAGACCTTTTTCGAAACGGGTGTGGTTCCAGGGCCCCTTATCGAAACGTGTATCGATATGTTTTGGCTACTGTGAGCCCATGTTTTAAAACCAGTTTCGAAACACTTTGGCTACTGGAATTGCCTGTTTCGAAACGGGTATCGAAACGGCAAGGCAAAACGAGACCCCGTTCTGAAACGGGGTGGATGCATTTCGAAACGGGTGTCTGACTTTTTAAATTGGAGCTAGTGTTTTGAAACGGGCTTTGACTGTTTCGAAACACAGGCCTGTAATTGGGCTTTTTGACATCTCAAAAGGGTTTCAAGGGTTGGGCTTAGGCCCTGTTTGTTGTTGGGCTTCCGCGTAGGTTTAATTAATGCATCTAGATAAGTTAATGTATGAAAAAGTTTTCCTAGGGTCGGTAACCGAAGTGGAGCCTTAACAGGTTTCATCTCGGTTATCCCCGTGTAGCCCACTCGAATCGGTCAAGCGTCCGGACCGGGACGAGGGGGTTACACTTCGGCCTTCCTGTTTCTTGCAAGCAAGGGTGTCAGTGCCTAAGAAACTCCATAACCCTAAGTATGTCGAGGGTTGCATTGCCCTCAATGTATGACAGGATGAAAAATAAAAAACAGAAAAAGCAAATACATCACAAAATAGATATAACAACAAAGACAGCAAAATATAAGAAAGAAACTTAATTTGAGGAGCTGTCGTCGCTACTACTGCTGATTTGGAGCTGCCGTCGGGCAACGACTTTCATGGCAGGGGCTGGCAGATTGCTGGGAGAGGCAGAGGCCATCTTTTTCTTTGCTTCTCGAGGTGGCTGGACACGTGTTGGTGAGATGTGTCGGGGCTGATTCAGAACCTCGATATCATCATCGGAGCTGCTGCTGCTGGCAGATCTGCCTTAGCCGGAGGGTCCTTCGACAGTCTCATTAAGCTTCTTCCTCTTCATCGGAGGGAAGTTATTTGAGATGTCTCGCGCTACTGAGGGCTCGAAGTCAGAATTCTGCCAGACGAAAGAGGAGGAGAACCTTTCAAAGTACTTGGGGTCGATCTCCGGTAGGGGGTCCTTCCTCTTCTCTCCTCTAGCAGTGGCAAACTGTCTACCGCTTTCGCCTGTCGTGGTAGGGGTAGGTGTGGAGGCAGCATAGGGGGTTTTCGGGCTTACAGCAGGGGTGGGGGCAACAAAGAAGTGTTCTGGAAGGAGGGGAATTGTACATAGGTAAAATGTAAATAATTTTGAATGAAATTTACCGTTGCAGCTGTGAAGTCCCTCATGAAGCCCATTAGTCCGAGCTGTCGTTCCTCCATCCTTTTCAGCGTCGACAGAATCTGGCCGGAGGTGTCTGCTGAAGGTGCTGCTGTCGTCTACTGTGGCTCTGCTGCGATAGGTTCTGGGGAACTAGGGCATGCCGTCCGTTCTGTCGTGGTAGATGGGTTGATGTACGACAGAGGGGTGGCAGCTTTTAACTCCATCAGACTGTAAATGTTTCATTACGTCCAACCTTTTCCTTGGACCTTGACGTCCTCCTCAATTTCCGGTACATTGTTGCCCCTGCAGATGGTGGTGATGAGGTAAGGGAAAACGAGGGGGCCCGACGGTCAGAGTGCACATTCGAGGATCCCGTCCCGGACGTAGCGGCCCACATTAATTTGCCTCTCGTTTAAAATAGAATTGACGAGGGCTAGCCTTGGTCTGTCGACAGTGTTGTTGTGGGAAGTAGGCATGAGATGCTTTTTGACGAAGTGATTCCACAGTTTGGCTTGTGGAGTCAGTTGGGTTCTCCTCATGGTCTATCGGTGTCTAGGGTCGTCGTTCCACTCCGTCCCTTCTTCTGTTACCTCTGCCATGACAACGTCATAGTCTGCCGGCGATAGACTATTCACGAATCTCCTGTGGGCATCCTCCCTCTTGCTCACGTACAGCCCGTATAAGGTGTTGATGTACGCAGGGTCGAGAGAGATTTGCTTGCCTCAAACAGTTACAGTCATGGCATCTTTACTGTCGACGACAGCATAGAACTCTCAGACGAGGGTTATATTCATCTCCTCAGGTTGGGCAACAAATTTCTGCCACTTGAGGGCTTGAATTTTCTTGGCTATGAAGCTCTCTAGCCCTAGGTCTCCTGTTGGTTGTGTGTAGATGAACCCTCTTTCCTCCCACATGTCCCTCTTCTGGAAGGAACTGTAGTACCTCTTGGCAGATTCGATGGAAGTGAAACGGTTGGGAATGGCATTGTGACTGGGGGTTGATACTGCCGTGGCAGAAGTGGAGGCAGCGCTGCGGCGGGTGTGTCTGCTAGCCATTGCAAGGACTGTAGCAAAAATAAAAAGAAATTTTTGAGATCTAAAATAGAAGGAGCAAGTAGAGAGAATGAGAATGAGATGAAAAATGAATAGGGGATGGGGGTTTATATAGAATGGGGATTTTTTGCCCGTTGGGTCTGTAACGGCAGGCGCGAATAACGGGGCCAGCTGTTACGCTATTTCTGACGCGTCTGTCATGCGTTTCTATATCTGTTACGCGTCTGTCACGATAGCTCCGTGACAGGCTGTCTTCTCCGCGTCTGTCGCAATAGCTGGTGATAGGTTGTGATGAAAGACTCGTTCATTGGGCTTTTTTTTGGGCTGCTGTTGATACGGTGGGCTGGTTTATTCCTTCTCCTTGCTTTTCTTCCTGTATTTCCTAAAAATAATTAAATAAATAAAATTAAATTAAAATCTTGGTTCCTAAAATAAAAAAAATCTTAATTCCTAATAAATAAATTAAATAAAATAAAATTTAAGTTAAATTAGGGATGCCTTGAGGGGCATCTCCTAAAGTAACTACTTCCTGCATCCTTGGGGCTTCAGTCCCCTGATAATGCTTGAGTCTCTGTCCATTGACCTTGAACTGGTGCTCATCCTTTAGGGATTTGATTGTGATGGCACCATGGGGGAAAACTTGGACAACCTGAAAAGGACCAGACCATCTAGATTTAAGCTTTCCTTGAAAAAGCTTCAACCTAGAGTTGAACAACAACACCTGCTGCCCTGGGAAGAACTTGTCGTGGCAGCAGCTTCCTGTCGTGCCACTTTTTGGTTTTGTCCTTGTAGATCTTGGCATTATCGTAGGCCATTGCTCGAATTTCTTCAATTTCATTAAAGTCTAGTAGCCTTTTCTATCCTGCCTTATCCCAGACCATATTTACTGCCTTGATAGCCCAGTAAGCTCTGTGTTCTATCTCAACAGGTAAATGATAGGTTTTCCCATAAATGAGTCTATAGGGTGACATCCCCAGTGGTGTTTTGAACGATGTTCTATAGGCCCAGAGTGCATCATTGAGATGTAGAGACCAATCCTTTCGAGTGGGTTTAACCATCTTCTCAAGTATGTTCTTTACTTCTCTGTTGGATATCTCGACCTGCCCATTGGTTTGAGGGTGGTATGCTGTTGCAATTCGGTACTTTACTCCGTATTTTCTCAAGGCAGCAGCAATTACCCTGTTATCGAAGTGTCTCCCCTCATCACTAATTATCGCCCTTGGAATGCCAAATCTGGAGAAGATGTTCTTGTGAAGAAATCTTTGAATAGTTTTGGCGTCATTCTTTTGAGTGGCGATCACTTCTACCCACTTGGACACATAATCCACTGCTAGTAGGATGTACAGGTTCCCACAAGATGCTGGGAATGGTCCCATGAAGTCGATTCCCCATACATCAAAGATTTCGACCTCTAATATGTTTTATAGTGGCATCTGATGCCTTCTCGATATGTTCCCCGTCCTTTGTCATTTGTTACAGCCCTTGTAAAAAGCTTGTGCATCCTTGAACAATGTGGGCCAATAGAGACCGGATTGCAGAACCTTGGCAGCGGTTTTGTTTCCACCTAGGTGTCCTCCATATGGGGAAGCATGGCAGTGGTGAAGCACAGCTTCCTGTTCATCCTGTGGCACGCATCTCCTGATAATCTGATCTGCACAGTGTTTGAAAAGAAGAGGTTCGTCCCAATAATAATGTTTTGCATCATTTTGGAATCTCTTCCTTGCTTGGTAATTAAGTTCAGGAGGTAGTATCCCACTAACAATGTAATTAATAAAATCAGCGTACCAAGGGGTTTCGGAAAGCTTACCTGCCGCCATGGCTGTCGCGGCAGTGCTGGTGGCAGCAAACAACTGCTCATCTGGGAAGGTCTCCAATATATTGGTCTTATCTGTAGATTGACTCTTTCCCGTTTCCAGCCTCGACAAGTGGTCTGCTACTTGGTTCTCTGTTCCCTTTTTATCCTTGATATCAATGTCAAATTCTTGCAGTAGCAGAATCCAATGTATCAATCTAGGTTTTGCATCTTTTTTCGTGAACAGATACTTTAGTGCTGAATGGTCTGTATGAACCACCACCTTTGTTCCAAGTATGTACGGACGGAATTTGTCGATTGAGAATACCACTGCTAACAGCTCCTTCTTTGTCGTGGTGTAGTTGACTTGGACATCATTCAGTGTTTTGCTGGCATAGTAAATACTTACCTGAACGATTGCCTATCCAATTTACCTCCTCCGGACCTTCAGTGTCGGATGTTTCTGAGTCGGAGGAGTCACTTTCGTCATTGCTGCCGTGACAGTCTTCTAGGTGACTACTGTGGCAGTGCCCAATCTTTTTGTCGTGGCAGCTTGACCTAATGCAGGGTTGGTCAAGGATCACTTTAGAGATTGCTTTGCACTCTTCTTCTGCATCCACGTGTTTAATTGCTTGGAGAACATTGAGTTTGATTTCTTGATCATTTACTCTCATGGTCAGTTCTCCTTTCTCCACATCGATCACAGTCCTGTCTGTGGCTAGGAAGGGTCGCCCCAGGATGATCGGTGCGTTTTCATCTGCTTCACAATCTAATACAAGAAAGTTAGCAGGGAAAATAAATTTATCCACTCTTACCATAATATCTTCGATCTTCCCTTCTGATTGTTTGTAAGAGCGGTCTGCCAGCTGCAGCATGACTGTCGTGGGTCGTGCTCGTCCAATACCTAATTTCTAAAACACAGATTTGGGTATTAAATTTATGCTAGCACCAAGATCACAAAGTGTCTTGCCCATGAATTTGTCGCCAATTATGCACGGTATGATGAAGCTCTCAGGATCCTTCTTCTTTTGGGGTGGATGCATGTGCAAGATAGTCATGCATCCTTCTGTCGTTTTTACCGTTTCGAATTCCTCAAGTCTGGACCTCTTTGACATGATGTCCTTGAGAAATTTCGCATAACCAGGCATCTGCTTGATGGCCTCTAACAGTGGTACGTTAATGTGCACCTGCTTAAAAATATCATAAATCTTTTTAAGCTGGAACTCATGTTTCTGTTTTTGTAACCGCTGTGGAAAAGGAGGTGGAGGACGGTAATCTTCAAGACGTCATTCACATGGTATTCGGATCTGAGGAGGTTTAGGTTCTTCAGCATCCTCTGTTTGCTCCTCCATCCCTTCTACTGTTGCGGCAGTTGTGTCGACAACATGTTGTTCTTCCTCTGCTGGGGCAGTGTTCACGGCAGGTGTATTTAAGGTCGGTTCCTCACTTGGTATGTTCTTCACCTTCGGCCCTTGTAATTGTTTCCCACTCCTAGTTGTGATTGCTTTACACTGCTCATTTGTGGGTTTTCTAGTGACCTCAGTATCACTAGGGAATCCTCTGTTTTGCCTTGGCTTGATATGCTGGGAAACCTGGCCCATCTGTGTCTCCAGTGATTTCAGGGTAGCCTCATGGTTTGTCATCCTCATCTCTGTCTTGTCCATGAATGATTCAGTTTTCTTGACAAAGTGATCCATGTTCGCCATGTAAGCTCATGTCTGTGACATAAATGTTGCCAATGTCTGCTCCAGTATACTAGGTGCGGCTGCTGCTGTGGCTTCTGTCGCGACAGGATTCTGGGTGCCCCTTGGTTTTGGTTGTTCTGCATTTGAGGATTCATTGCATTGTTCGGATTGCTCCATGAAAACTTAGGATCTTTCCTCCAGTTGGGATTGTAATTGTTGGAATCATAGTTTCTTGGCTTGTTATAATTCCTAACATACATCCCTTCTTCCAGCTGTAAAGGACAGTCTTCTGAACAGTGATTCCCACTATAGGTTTCACATACCTCTTCTGCAGAATATACGGCTTTTGAATCTTTCCACTGCAGATTTTCCACTACCTTTGTGAGGTACGCAACCTGTGATTTCATCGATTTGTCAGCTTCATAATCCTTCACAGATATCCCTCATTTGCCCCCTCTCCTAGCTGTAGGAAATTGCTCATCATTTTTTTGCTAAATTCTTTAACACTATCATTGCCTCGTCTGGTTCCTTATCCAATATTAGCCCATTTGCTTCTGAATCTATTCTTAGACGAGTGCGTGCATTGGCAGCATTGTAGAATTTGACGACCTGATTCCACATAGGGAATCCATGCATCGAGCAGTTTCGAAGAAGAGTTGTAAATTTGTCTCATGCCTCGTGCATTGGTTCGTCATCCTCCTGTTGAAAAGTAGCAATTTCGTTACGCAATCTTTCAGATAAATGAGAAGGATTAAAACGAGATAAGAATTCACAAGAGAGATCTGCCCAAGTTCGTATTGAACCCGGCATTAGTTTATTCCACCAAGTTTTAGCTCTATCTCTAAGTGAATGAGGAAATAACCGGAGCCTCAGTACTTCCGGATTTATTCCTGGCATTCTAAACGATCCACAAATTTCTTGGAACGTTTTCAGATGTTCTCGGGCATCCTCAGTTGCAGAACCACTAAACTGGCCAGCGGAATTTATCATGCTGAACATAACATGTTTCAGCTCGAAGTTCTCAGCTTTCACGTCTGGCAAGGTGGTCACCAGTTCAACATGGTCATTGACCATGTAGTCGCGGCAGGACTGTCGTACGACAGCAGCGGCATGCCGTTCATTCCGGACATCTTGGGGAGAATCTTCAGCAACCCTCTGGTCATCATCTACCCCGTTGTTTTGCCTTCAGTTTACCATTGCTTCCACTTGTTCCTCAAGATAGTTGTTTCTTGCTATCAAGAGTCGGATTTGGTTCTTGAGTTGGTACGTGAGTTCGATTTCAGGGTCTAGTTCGTACTCAGGTTCTTTGCCTCGTCTAGATCTGCGCATAAGCAAACAGAAAACCTTGTGAAAAGCACAGAGTAAATAATGCCACTAAAAACAAAAAAAAGAAAAAAAGAAAAGGTGCAGCAATAGTAAGGGTAAAGATATGTTGCCAGTCCCCGGCAGCGGTGCCAAAAACTTGTTGCGTGTAAAAGAGTCATATCGCAAATAGTGCAAGTGTACACGACGCAAGTAGTAAAGTGATACTTGGAGTATCGGATATCGTCTCCACGGGGACTTGAAATAACTTTATCCTAGAATTGCTGCACAAGAGAGACAAATAGTTTAATTGGGGTGTAAAGTAATCTTGATAAACAACTAAAATAAAAGAGTAAAGGATTAGGTTTAAGAAATAGGCCGGTATTGAATTGCTCAGTAGTGCAGGTGTTGCACTGAAAGAGAACTTATGTTCTGTCGTCGTCCCTGTCGCGACAGCACCTGTCGCGGTAGCGATCACACAACTCTACACTTCAAGTTTGGCAAGAATCCATGCTATGACTTGTCCTATCCCTAGGCCCAAGTTCTGTTGATGGAAACTTCTTAGATGATACCTCCCGGCGTAAATCGAAGGGTGAACACCAATGTTGTCGAATTCTTCTTTAGCCACTTAACCTCGTACTTATCCCTAAGCCGAGATAGTTTAACCATAAACTGGAAAATGCGTATTTATTTCATTCGTATGCTTGACTCTCCCGATATCAAACAAATGTATAACCTCACAATGCTCTCCCGATACTCTTGCGAGATATGAAAACCAAAATAAATAAACTTGAAGTATTTAATGCTTGAACAGAAAAATTCCTAAAACAGTACAATCCTTGCAACTACTTTACAGAATCAACCCTTAGCCCTAGGGGAATTTAGAACATGATGAAGAGGGGAAAACGACAAGGGTTTTGGGGAAGACTGCTAGGAATGAGATATCCTTCCTTAGGTCGAATTACATGCCTTTATATAGGCATTGGGTCCAAGTTTTCTACTATAGCAAGAATACAAGTTTAACCTAAAGTGCAACTCTATTAAAGATTAAATCTTCTGAGTAGATTCCTTTAATTCGTCTTCTTTTCTTGCTTTGGGTTTCTTCCTTGGACTTTGGGCTTGGCCTTTATTCTGCCTCAGGGCTCAGAAAAATATAGGAGTGGTTCACGACAGACCGGCTTGAAATCTTCTATCTGTCGAGCTCCACTTCACTCTTCCACCTCACCAATTCTGTCGTCATGGCTGCCACGGCAGCGTTTTGCTCCTCGACTTCAGTCCTGTGTTCCAGCTCTGCTCATTTGCTGCCCTGAGTCTGCCACAACAGATACCTGCAAAATTGACCAAAATAAGTAGCAACTGTGCCATTTTATCTAATTGTGATGTATATGAAGAAATCTATCCTAAATGCAATGAAATATGCTTGAATGCAGTAGAAGTATGGGTAAATGAGGGGTAAAATATAGAACTTTTATACACTCAACAACAAGTTCAGGGTTTTCACTCAGCCACCACCTAACTGCCCATACCCCTCTGTTTGCAGTCTCATGAATTCGGATCAAAGATCTTGGGACAAATCTACAATTGAGGGCTCTTTCTCTTTGGCCGAAACCAACGCGATTATGAATGTCCCGATAGGAGGTCCAGATGTCAGAGATACCCTCATATGTGCGGGAACGAAGAATATGGAGTACTCGGCTAAATCAGGATACCACTTTATCGATAAGAACTCTAGATCCTCCTCGGAACCATCCTCTAGTAACTCCCCGAGTAATAACAGAGCCTTATGGAAGTTCATTTGGAACCTGAAGGTTCCGTCAAAAATCCGCTCCTTTCTCTAGAGGCTCTGCCATAATATTGTGCCTACCAAGAGTACCCTCGCGGCTCGTTTTCACGGAAATTTCCAAGACTCTGATTGCTGTCCTAGATGTGGAGACCAGAAGGAATCCACCGAGCATCTTCTCTTCTTTTGCCCGTTTGCACAAGCTGTCTAGAGAGCTTCAGGTTTTAACTACTCGCCTTCTATCCTTGGTTTTCCTGGTTTTCCAAAATGGTGGTGTAAGGTTAATGATTTTCGCAAACTGGGAGAATTCAAAGAAGGTTGTGCTCTTACCGCTTTTTCTTCTTTGGGCTATCTGGAAGTCGAGGAATGCTTGGGTTTCTGAAGGGAGGAAAGATCTTCCTTGGGAGGTATGGTTACGAGCGGATAGAAACTTCAAGGAATTTTCTCTTGCTACACATGTTTGCTCTATGGAGAAGATTCAAATTCCTAGGGAACCAAAATCCTGGTCCCCCCTCCTCCCAATGTAATCAAGATCAACTGTGATGCCGCTTTCGATGGACAAACAGGAAATACTATGATGGCGGCTATTGCACGCGATAGCTCTGGATCTTTTATCAAAGGTTTAACTGCACCAGCAACTGCTCCTTCCGTTGCGGTAGCAGAAGCCTATGCCATCAGACTTGGTATTTCTCTGGCTCTATTTTATGGGTTCTCGAACATTATAATCGAGGCGGGCTGTCAAGCTGTGATCGGAAAGCTTCGTTCGGGATTCCTCTCGGAATGGGCTTCCTCGGCAGTGGAGGAGGACATTAGATCTCAATCTAAATTTTTTGCGTCGTGTTCTTTTTCCTTTATCCCTCGTTTCTGTAATCAGGCTGCGGATTGCTTAGCCAAAACCGCTAGGAATATCCAATGCCAAACTTTCTGGGGACCTGTTGTGCCCTACTTCTTGCGAATGTACTTGTGATCTTATGTGAAATGGAAATTCCTATTTGAACAAAAAAAAGAACCAAATTGAAAAAAGTCTCATTAAATAATTACAAAATGTTAAAAAACTGTACAAGTAACATTTTAAGTAATACATAATTTTTTCGAACCTAACCCTGTTTGCTTCACTTAAGTCTTCAACCCTAACAGCCGCTTATTTCATTTTATTTTTTTTCTAATTCGCGGTGATAATAATTTTAGTGTTGGTTGTCATCTGTCACTGATTTATATTTTTTTGTTTTTTATTTGATTTTATTTGTTTTATTTTTCTCATCGTAAAATTTTTTGCATTTTCTTTTGTCTGTGGCATATAAAATACGTTTCTATGATTATTTTTGCAGGTTTTTGTTGTTTGTACAGTGACCTTCACATCGCTTGTTTTTAATTTGTACTTGTTAATGGTCACGTAGTGTTTGATCTCCTTTTTGGTTGTTTGCCGGTGTAATCTGTAGCTGATCGTCGTTTTGAGAATAAGCATGAAAAATGGTTGCCGATTTGGGGATTTCATCTGATTCGTTTTGACAACTCTATAGGACCCTTCCTACAATGAACGGTTGAAATTTTATTTGGTACAAATAGGAAGTGTCTATCTAAGTGGTGCAACTTTTATTTTTTTAAATTTACTGTTTTTTTATTGTTTTTCAGATTTTTAAAACATCTTTATATTATGTTCTGGTTTTATTCTTGTTTATCAATAAACATATTTAGTTGATGCGTCAAAAAATAACATCTTAAATAATTATGTTAAAAGTTGCGAAAATCAAATATAATGTTAAAAAAACTTAAAACATCAACATTTAGTATAATTAGTTAATTACACATAAACATTTTCTCAAATAATCAAAATGACAAAAATTCCTAACTTATTGAGTTCTTACCCAAGAAATCAGTATACATAATTGGTTAAGATTCATGTCACATTTTGTGTAATTACATAAAAAATTATAGAAATTACACAAAATGCTAAAAAAACATGCATCATAATCGCCCATAAAATTTCTCATTTTCTCAAAGAAACAAATTTATAAATGTTGAGTGGATCACACGAATGATAATAACCAAGAGGGGGTGAATTGGAATTTTAACGATGTTGTAACGGAAATTGCAACTAAAAATATTGACACGGGAATTTAGAGTGGTTCAAGTTCACCAACCGAACTCTACATCCACTACTTTAGTCTCACCAAGGATTTGCAACAATTTCCATTAAATTGTTCGTCCCCTTTTTCCAGGACAAGGAGGCAACCTTTACAATTTCGGTTAATTTTTCTACCCAAAAATTAACCCAATCCTCACACAAAAGAACAAAGAAATTTGTTGGCTAATAAGGTATCTCTCAATACAAATGATAGCCCAATATCAAGCACTCAACCCAATTGAACAAAATAGAAATGAAGGATACAATTGGGGTTTCTAGACAAAAATGGGATTTCAACACAAATGCTTGTATTTGATGATAGGATGTATACTTGTAGCTCAATTGTTTATTGCTGGAGCTTCTTGGGGTCTTTTTATAGCCTCTTGTAGATTTCCAACCGTTGTGGGTGATGGGCTGAAGATTAGAGTCGTTGGGGTGCTTTTCTCACAACTTTACAGCTCCCAGACGCCTACCGTTTCGGAACGGGGTCAACCTGTTTCGGAACGGATTTCAAATAATATAGCCGTTGGAGCGTCTACGAGAGCCCGTTTCGAAACGCCTAGGGCCGTTTCGGAACGGTTTTGCCACTGCCAAAGGGTTGTTTCGAAACGGCCTTATCCCGTTTCGGAACCAATTTGCCACTGTCAAAGGGGTGTTTCGAAACGGTCTTAGCCCGTTTCGGAACGCCCTGTTTATTTTCAAATTTCAGTTTAAAACCGTTGCCCTTGTTCGTTTAAATGAAGAACAGTTTCGAAACGAGTAATACCGTTTCGAAACGCCTTGACCCGTTCCGATACGCGTTTTGGAACAGGTGCACATCGAACTGAAAGTGTTTCGAAACGCCTTGGGCCGTTTCGAAACGGGGCTTGAAAAATCACTGTTTTGACTTTGAAATTCTTAAAAAATATTTTGTAAGTCTTTGGTTTTAGCTATGAAGTAGTCTTTAACAATATATAGGGAATTTTAAGGACTTTAAAATTTGTTTTGATATTTTCATTTTAGTCCTTAGGTTTTTAGTTATATCAAAATTTAAAGCATATGTTTCACAATCTCCCCCTTTTTGATATAACAAAACCAAAGTTAGAATTTTTTAAGAATTTTGAAAGTTTTGAAGATATTCTAACTCCCCCTTAATTTAAGATAGGTTTTGAGATTTAAAAACTTGTGACATGAAATCAGAGATGTAAAGTTTAACAAAACCTTTAAGAAAATTTGAAAATTTTCCATTTTGGTGGCAAGAAGGCAAAAGGCAAGGCAATTCTCTCTTAAATTTCATCTCCCCCTTTTTGTTAGATCAAAAAGAAACAAAGAGAGCTCATAAAGAATATTAGTACCAATAAGCAATTAAAAAGCAATCATAATAAATATCATCAAAATATCCAAAGCATAAACAATAAGTTCATAATCAAATCCCAAAATAGAAAATCATAAGCATAGGTTCTAAAACATAATTAAACATAAAGATGCAAACTTAATCCTAAATGCATAGATAATATAATATGATATGATATGAGTATCCTAGGCCTCGTCATCATCATCCTCATCATCATCATCGTTCTTGGCTTGAGAAGGGTGATATTTTGTCCATTCTCCATAAAGAGTAGAGAAGGAAAGATCAAGGTTGGCATTGGAAGTCTCAAGGGATTGAAGACGATCCTTGACGTTCTTCAATCGATTTCCCATAGTTTCAAAGCCCGAAGAAATACGAGTATCCATAGTGTCAAAACGAGAATTCAAGGCATTGAAACGCTCGGTAAGAAAAACCGTGAGAGCATCTTGATTTTCCATTTGAACTTGAGGTGGAGGAGCAACGGGAGGAGGAATCGCTTCTCGATCAATTCTTTGCCAATAACCATCCAAATATGTGAATCCGGATTTTCAAATAGAGGACTCACCAATTTTGGTCTTGCTAGGTTCCGGAGAGTCATAGGTACAATCAATACCAAGATGATCGAAGAGAAAACTCAAGACAATGTCGTAGGTGAAAGATGTCAACTCATTGGTGTCAATAAGCTTGATATTATTGACAATCTCAGCAAAAATAATTTTGGGCACATTTGGGCGCTCACCTCTTCGGAAACATTCGAGCCAAAAGTGATCTTTTTCCCGGATGTGGGAGTATTTTCCTCCGGATGGTCGAATGAACCAAGACACTATCAAGTGAAGGACACGATCGTGCACATCTAAATGAAGGGCTTTCCCGGTGAAGGTGCCAAAGTGACGTTCATCTTCAAGACCCTCATTCTTGAGTTTAAGGGCAGACTCCAAAAGAGCAATATTAATAACAAACTTTTGCCCCAATAAAGATGACTCAATTCCTACTATCTCGGTTTTGGTTTCATCGTAAAGGAAACGAGCATTAGAGTAGAAAAGGAGTACCAAGTTTCTGTAACAAACATCCTCGATGCTCAAGAAGAAAAGAAGATCCCACTCATCCAAACGTCCAAGATACCGAAAGAGGAATCGCTCGGAATTGAGGAAATCTAGATCAATGACCCTTTCTTTACGAACCGCGAGATTTTTGACGTAGGAGAAGCGAGTACGCTGCTGCTGAGTTTTAAGAGTTTTCTGAAAGAGTTGAGTGATATTTGGACGAATACTCGATTCACCGGTTTGAACGGCTTTGCGCTTTTTGTTCGATTGATCCGCCATCTAAAAATATTAAGCAAGAGTTTTAAAATTAAGTGTATGCATTGATAATAAAAATCAGTCCAATAGGAAATCCCACTTAGGTTTTTGAAAAACAGAATTAAAAAAAATACGATTAAAAATTTTTATATTCGAATCAAAAATTTTGAGATTTTTGAAAATTTTTACAAGATATGGAAAACCACAACTAAAAATATATAATGTATACAAAATTATAATTTTCTAGCCTAAGATTCGAACAAATATTGAAAAAAGAGAAAAATAAGAAAAATTACCTTAGTTTGGGATTTTGGATGATTTGAATGAAATCTTTGCACAAGATTGATGAAGCTTGCTTAGATATGTGTTTTAGAGAAAAATCCCTCACAATTTTGTGAAAAACAAAGGGTTTGAGAGGGTATTTATAGAAGGGGGTCGGTTAGGGTTTTTAGGGTTTTAAGAGTTTGATAAAAATTAGAGTTTTGAACTTTAAGAAGCCCTAAATAAGGCTGTCCGCGAGGCCGTTTCGGAACGGGGCGGCTAGGGTTTTGACCTGTTGACTTCACGTTTCGAAACGGGGCTGACCGTTTCGAAACCCGTTTGACCCGTATCGGAATGCGTTCCGATACACCCTTACATCGAACTGAAAACGTTTCGAAACAACTGGGGCCGTTTCGAAACGTCCTTCTCTCAGGACGGATTTTAAGGCACCCGTATCGGAACGGGTGAACCCGTTTCGATACACCTGGGCCTGGAAGTGCAGATGAGGCTCTAAAATGCAGAAAAATGATTTTCTAAGAGGCCAAACATGCATAAATGATATGAATGAGCAGGCAAAACATATTTAGGCATAAACATACTCCCCCTAACTATATGCATGGAAGAAATTGGGAGTCTAA
Source organism: Hibiscus trionum (assembly GCA_030270665.1). Lineage (NCBI taxonomy): Eukaryota > Viridiplantae > Streptophyta > Magnoliopsida > Malvales > Malvaceae > Hibiscus > Hibiscus trionum. The sequence goes on along the minus strand of BSYR01000003.1, from coordinate 72,301,864 downwards.
ACATATAAACATGATATTTCACAAAATCAAGCATATTTAAGTTTGAAAAGAGGTCCAAAAAGGTCAAGATAGGCTAGTTAGACCTAACTCTCTCCTAAGGGACCAAAAACGCTCTTTATCTAATGGTTTTGTAAAAATATCCGCTAATTGATTCAAGGTGTCTACATACTCTATAACCACATCTTTCTTAAGGACATGATCTCTAATGAAATGATGCCTTATTTCTATATGTTTGGTTCTAGAGTGTTGGATGGGATTTTTTGTTAAACATATTGCACTAGTATTATCACATTTTAGGGGTATGGTTTCTATTTTTACACCATAATCTAAGAGTTGTTGCTTCATCCAAAGGACTTGAGCACAACAACTCCCTAAGGATATGTACTCGGCTTCGGTGGTAGATAAGGCTACACTATTTTGTTTCTTAGAGAACCAAGATATGAGCATACTACCTAGGAATTGACAAGTTCCCGAAGTACTTTTCCTATCGATTTTCCAACCCCCATAATCCGCATCCGAGTAAGCATGTAGGTTGAAGGTAGAGACTCTAGGATACCAAAGGCCTAAACAAGGAGTGTCTCTAAGGTATCTAAAGATTCTCTTAACGGCTATAAGGTGTGACTCTTTAGGACTAGCTTGAAACCTAGCACACAAGCAAACACTAAACAAGATATCCGGTCTACTTGCGGTAAGGTAAAGCAAAGACCCAATCATAGAACGATAAAGCTTAGAGTCAACACACTTACCTCCTTCATCTTTGTCAAGCTTTGTAGATGAGCTCATAGGAGTGGCTTGAGGCTTTGTGTTCTCCAAGCCAAACTTGTTGAGCATATCCTTTATGTATTTTGCTTGATTTATGAAGGTGTCATCCTTCTTTTGCTTGATTTGGAGTCCCAAAAAGAATGAGAGCTCCCCCATCATGCTCATCTCAAATTCACCTTGCATTAACTTAGCAAATTCTTGACAATGACATTCATTAGTAGATCCAAATATAATATCATCAACATAAATTTGAACTACTAAAATGTCATTTTTATACATTTTTATAAAGAGTGTAGTGTCCACCTTACCTTTTTCAAATCCTTTTTCAATCAAAAAATTTGAAAGCCTTTCATACCAAGCTCTAGGAGCTTGTTTTAAACCATAGAGAGCTTTGGTTAGTTTGAAAACATGATTTGGAAATTTTGAGTCTTCAAAACCCGGTGGTTGTTCTACATACACTTCCTCATTTATAAAACCATTTAAAAATGCGCTTTTGACATCCATTTGAAAAAGCTTGAAATTATGATAACATGCATATGCAAGCAACATCCTAATGGCTTCCATTCTAGCTACGGGTGCATAGGTTTCATCAAAATCTATTCCCTCCTCTTGAGTGTAACCTTGTGCTACAAGTCTAGCTTTATTTCTCACAATGTTACCACTCTCATCTAGTTTGTTCCTAAAGACCCATTTAGTTCCTATTGTAGATTGATTACTAGGCCTATCAACTAATGTCCAAACATTACTTCTCTCAAATTATTTAACTCTTCTTGCATAGCCATAATCCAAAAATCATCTTTCAATGCTTCTTTGATATTTTTAGGCTCTATGCATGAGATAAATGCAATATGATTCATTAATCTAAGAGAAGAACGAGTGGTTACCCCCTTGGATGGATCACCCAAGATTTCACCATCTTTGACATAGTTCAACTCCCTTGGATAGCTAACTTCCTTTTCCTCAATAGCCAAGTCCTTCAAGGCTTCAAGAGGTGGATCTTGTGTGTCTTCTTCTTTTGGTTGAATCTCATCCTTCTTTGAAGTTTGACCTCCATCAAAGGTATTTATGATTCCTACATTATCATCATCACAAGAATCCTTCCTAGGAAGGGGATTATCATCGAATACAACATGAATAGATTCTTCTACAACTAAAGTTCTTTTGTTAAATACTCGATAGGCTTTAGAGGTTAAAGAGTAACCTATAAAAATAGCTTCATCACTTTTTGCATCAAATTTACCTAAATTATCTTTTCCATTATTTAAAACAAAACATTTACATCCAAAAGGGTGGAAGTAGCTAATATTAGGCTTTTTAGATTTTAAAATCTCATAAGGTGTTTTCTTTAAAATCGGCCTAATAGTTACTCGATTTATAATATAACAAGCTGTGTTTGTGGCTTCCGCCCAAAAATATTTTGGTAAATTATTTTCGCAAAGCATAGTTCTAGCCATTTCTTGTAAAGTTCTATTTTTCCTCTCAACTACCCCATTTTGTTGAGGAGTTCGAGGAGCTAAAAAATTATGGCTAATACCATTTTCATTTAAAAAATCTTCAAATCCTAAATTTTGAAATTCGGTTCCATGATCACTTCTAATATGTGAAATTTTAAGTTCAAGATCATTTTGAATTAATTTTGAAAATGTGATGAATTTTTCCAAAGCCTCATCCTTAGTACTTAAAAAGAGAACCCAAGTGAATCTAGAAAAATCATCAACTAATACAAAAGCATATGATTTGCCACCCAAGCTCATAGTCCTAATTGGCCCAAATAAATCCATGTGGATTAGTTGTAAACATCTACTAGTAGAAATGTCATTAATGGATTTAAAGGAAGATCTATGTTGTTTACCCTTTGTGCATGCATCACAAATTTTATCGTTCGAAAATTTTATCTTGGGTAAACCTTTAACTAGGTTTAGAGAGACTAGTTTTTCTAAAACACTTGTGCTAGCATGTCCTAGCTTCCTATGCCACAACCATGCATCATTTTCATTTTCGGCAACTAAGCATGAATGAGATTTATGAATGCCATCTAGATGTATCATGTAAATATTCCCTATGCGATGACCTATGAGCATAATTTTATTAGAATTAATGTCAACTATTTTACAACCGGTTTTATCAAACAAAACATTAAACCCTTTATCACATAGTTGACTTATGCTCAATAAATTGTGTTTAAGACCATTGACATATAAAACATTTTCAATGAGAGTTGTAGAGTGATTACCTATGGAGCCAATACCTTCAATGTGGCCTTTGGAGTTGTCACCAAATGTTACTACTCCTCCACTTTTTGGCTTAAGATCCATGAGTCGACTCTTGTCTCCGGTCATGTGTCTCGAGCATCCACTATCAAGGTACCATGAGTTTTGACTTTGTGCTTTGGCCTTGTAGCAATGCTCCCCCTACAAACAAAGATATTTAAACTTTTGTTTTTGGTACCCAAATCATTTTGGGTCCATGTGTGTTAGTTCCTAAAACTTTGGTTCCCTTAGGAATCCAAGGTGACATAGCAATAATATTATTAGATTTAACAAGTTCCTTAGGAACCCATACATTTCTAATTCTTTTAACTTTACTATGTCTAGGATAGTTACCTTGTTTGTAGTAGTTAGTCTTTTTCTTATATTGGTGTGTTCTAGAGGATTCTCCTATGTCATGTTTGACACTACCATTATTTTTTAAAGACTTTTTGAGCTCATTTAGCTCACTTAACACCTTTTGGTGTTCACAATTATTTTGAGATAAAAGATTATTAAGATCAATATTTTCTTTTTGAAAGAATTTAAGTTCATCTTCTAATCCTAATATCTTTTTTTCAATTTTAGAATTAGTTTGAGTAAGTGAGTCATTTTTCTCTTTTAATTCTAGAACAATTTTTCTATTCCTAATAACTGACTCCTTATACTTCTCAACTAATTCATCATATACCTCTTGTAACTCATCATAAGCATCATTTAATTCTTCATATGAAAAATCTAAAGTAGATGAGTTAGAGGTTACCAAGGAGGAATCTTCCTCAAGTGCCATGAGGCAAAGGTTCGCCACTTCTTGTTCGTCATCCTCCGATGACTCCTCATCACTCCAAGTAGCAAGCTTAGCTTTGAGCTTTTTCCTCTTCTCAAAGCCCTTCTTCTTGAGTTGAGGGCACTCCGAACGTATGTGGCCGGGTTGTTTGCACTCGAAGCAAGTGAGTGGATCCCTTCCTTCTTCTTTGTTCTTGCTTTTAAAGTCCATCTTCCTTTGGATTTTTCTTCCTCGGTTGGACCTCATAAGGCGTGAGAATTGTTTGGCTATCATAGCCAATTCTTCAAGCTCATCCTCATCACTAGATGAACTTTCATCAAGTTGGGAAGTTTTAGCCTTGAGAGCTATTCCCATTTTCTTCTTTTTCTCCCCTTCAAGCTTCTCCATTCTTTTTTCTTCTTTCTTTCTTTCATCTTCTCTTCCTTGCTTCATAATCTCGTGAGTAAGGAGAGAGCCTACAAGTTCATCAAGCTTTAGAGTTTTTAAATTCTTTGCTTCGATGATTGCGGTTCTCTTCCCATCCCAAGATTCGGGAAGTGAATAGAGTAGCTTTCGGACAAGCTTGTCTTCCGGTATAACTTCTCCATATCCCTTTAAACCATTTACAATTGTGGAGAACCGATCAAACATCTTTGACACCGTCTCATCGAATTCCATCTTGAAATTTTCATAACTAAGATTGAGAATTCCAATCTTAGTTTCTTTGACATCGTTGGTGCCTTCATAGGTGGTTTCAAGAGTGTCCCACACTTCTTTGGCACTATCAATTGATGAGACCTTTGAGTAGATGTCCGGACCGAAAGCACAAAATAGCATGTGAAGAGCTTTGTCGTTTACTTGAATCTTTTTTCTTTCCTCTTCACTCATTTCTGTTCTCCTTTTTAGTACCATCTTGCCTTCATTATCTTGCTTCAATGGAATATATGGTCCATCCTCAATGACATCCCATACAAGATAGTCACTTGATTTAATGAATAGACGCATTTTATTTTTCCAAAAGGAGTAGTTCTCACCATTGAAGAAAGGAGGCTTTGTGGTGGATTGTGAGTCGTACATGCCGGGAGCGGAGGTTTAAGCCATCTCTTGATATTTTGATGATGATCACACTTCTTCCAAGGATCTCCTCTTGTGGTTGTTAATCCTCAAAGAGTTAAGCTCTGATACCAATTGTTGAGTGGATCACACGAATGATAATAACCAAGAGGGGGGTGAATTGGAATTTTAACGATGTTGTAACGGAAATTGCAACTAAAAATATTGACACGGGAATTTAGAGTGGTTCAAGTTCACCAACCGAACTCTACATCCACTACCTTAGTCTCACCAAGGATTTGCAACAATTTCCACTAAATTGTTCGTCCCCTTTTTCCAGGACAAGGAGGCAACCTTTACAATTTCGGTTAATTTTTCTACCCAAAAATTAACTCAATCCTCACACAAAAGAACAAAGAAATTTGTTGGCTAATAAGGTATCTCTCAATACAAATGATAGCCCAATATCAAGCACTCAACCCAATTGAACAAAATAGAAATGAAGGATACAATTGGGGTTTCTAGACAAAAATGGGATTTCAACACAAATGCTTGTATTTGATGATAGGATGTATACTTGTAGCTCAATTGTTTATTGCTGGAGCTTCTTGGGGTCTTTTTATAGCCTCTTGTAGATTTCCAACCGTTGTGGGTGATGGGCTGAAGATTAGAGTCGTTGGGGTGCTTTTCTCACAACTTTACAGCTCCCAGACGCCTACCGTTTCGGAACGGGGTCAACCTGTTTCGGAACGGATTTCAAATAATATAGCCGTTGGAGCGTCTACGAGAGCCCGTTTCGAAACGCCTAGGGCCGTTTCGGAACGGTTTTGCCACTGCCAAAGGGTTGTTTCGAAACGGCCTTATCCCGTTTCGGAACCAATTTGCCACTGTCAAAGGGGTGTTTCGAAACGGCCTTAGCCCGTTTCGGAACGCCCTGTTTATTTTCAAATTTCAGTTTAAAACCGTTGCCCTTGTTCGTTTAAATGAAAAACAGTTTCGAAACGAGTAATACCGTTTCGAAACGCCTTGACCCGTTCCGATACGCGTTTCGGAACAGGTGCACATCGAACTGAAAGTGTTTCGAAACGCCTTGGGCCGTTTCGAAATGGGGCTTGAAAAATCACTGTTTTGACTTTGAAATTCTTAAAAAATATTTTGTAAGTCTTTGGTTTTAGCTATGAAGTAGTCTTTAACAATATATAGGGAATTTTAAGGACTTTAAAATTTGTTTTGATATTTTCATTTTAGTCCTTAGGTTTTTAGTTATATCAAAATTTAAAGCATATGTTTCACAATAAAGATTTTCAATTTATTGAGTAATTACACAAAATATTTCTGGTAATTGTATTTTTTAGTAATTGCATAAAAAGTATTAGGAAGCTACTCCAAATGTAACAAATCTTGTAACATTTAGTCTAATTACACATTTATACCTATTTTCTCAAATAAACAAAGTTGCAAAAGATTTACACAATTTTGTAAATCACATTGTAACTTTTTGTATGATTACATAAAATTTTCGCGAAAGTTACTCTAAATATTTACACATAAATTTATGTTTCGATCATATGTCTATTGTATCTTATCCGTTCTTCATACTCACTGGAACAATTGGTCATCAACCTTTGATTAAGCGGCTATCACTCATATTTTCTCATAACCATTGTTTCGTTCTCCTTCATCTTTTTATTTATTTATTTTTCATTTCTTTTGTTTTTTTATCACAAAAGTGTACGATTTTAATAAAAGAATCATACAAAGAGTGACATTATCATGTGCCTCATTAAAAAATATTCCTAAAACCTAAATAGAGGGAAGGAAGTGAAACATGATAATGCGCAACACAACACGATAGGCGATGTAGAACGAAACCAACACCAAATATGATAAAGAAGCATCACATAAAGAGAAATAAAACTAACACAAGACAACATCAACTATTAAAGACAAAATAAACTCAACCCCATGTAAACCAAAGTGCCACAGTACCTCAATCCTCATAGGAACGTCAAACCAATCACACCATTTCTGAAACTGGCAAAACAACTGGTTCATCACAAACTCACAATCGGCTACATTTGTTTCTCGGACTTTTCCTGAATAACAGCAAATTTAGCAAACCCATCTTGTTAAGTTTCGTTAGGGAGTTTGGAAGATCGAAGAAGATGAAGGTTTAGAAACCCTAGAAGGGGAATTGGAGATTTCGACTCTAGTACAATCGAGAGAGAATAAGAATTATTATTATTATTATTATTATTGAATGTAAAAACTGAATTACTAAATAATATTCACATGTGCTGATCTATACAAGGAAAGAAATAACTTCTTTATTCTCCTGAATAAAAGGTAACAAAACCACTTCTTGTTAACTAATTCCTAACTATATTCTCTAATAGCCCCTCAAGATGGAGCATACAAGTTTTGTATGCCCAACTTAAAAATGGCATCTTTAAAGGCAGAATTTGTGAGAGCTTTGGTGAAGCAGTCAGCAAGTTGGTTGTGAGAAGCAACAGGTAGAAGCTTGGTCAATCCTTGTCGAACTTTTTCACGAATCAAATGGCAGTTGATTTCAATATGCTTCGTCCGTTCATGATGGACTGGATTCTCTACAAGTTTAATGGCAGATAGGTTATCACAGAATAAATTTGTAGAAAAAAACTTTTAATTATAAATCAGAAAGCAAATATTGAAGCCATTGAACTTCACAAGTAACAGTGGCAAGGGCTCGATATTTAACTTCGCTGGAGGATCGAGAAATTGTTTGTTGCTTCTTTGATTATCATAAAATTAAAGCCGAGCCTAGAAAAATACAAAAGTCAGTTGTAGACCTTCTTGTATCAGGGCAAGAAGCCCAATCAGAATAAAAAAAAAGCATTTAGAATTAACTGATTCTTAGCAGGGAAGAAAAGACCCTGACCAGGGGTATCTTTAAGGTACCTAAAAACTCTATGTGCAGCAATTATATGTTCAGTAGTAGGAGCATATAAAAATTGTGACAATTGTTGCACAACAAAGGAAATATCATGTCTAGTGTTAGTGAGATACAAAAGTTTCCCAATGAGCCTTCTATAAGAAGTAATGTCAGTTAAAAGATCACCATCAGATTGAGATATTCTCTTCTTTGATACTAAAGGTGTAGAAGCGGGTTTAGATTTTAGGAAACCTGATTCCTTTAATAATTTCAGTGTGTATTTTCTTTGGCAAAGATTTATTTCAGTATTAGAACGGGCAACCTCTAAGCCTAGGAAGTATTTCAAATTTTCTAGATCTTTAATTTTAAAAGTTGCATGTAAATTTTTTTTAACAGAGTCAATTTTAGATAAGTTTGGTCCAGCAAATATAATATCATCTACATAAATGGCTAATGCAAGAAAATTAGGACCTTCACCCTTAGTAAAAAGACTAGAGTCAGAAGTTGCTTGTTTAAACCCTTGACTACATAAAAATACAGTAAGTCTTTCATTCCACTGTCTGCTAGCTTGTTTAAGACCATATAAATTTTTGTTGAGCTTACAAACTAATCCAGGCTGAGCAACAAAGCCATGTGACAATTCCATGTAAACTTCTTCACCTAAAAAACCATGAAGAAAGGCATTGTTAATATCTAATTGATGCAGAAATCAGTTCTGAGAAGCTGCAATAGCCATTAAAGTCCTAATGTGGTAATTTTAGCTACTGGACTGAAGGTACTTAGAAAGTCAACATGTGACTGCTATGTATAACCCGTAGCTACAAGCCTAGCTTTGTATCTATAAAGAGAACCATCAAATTTAAGTTTAACTCTAAAAACCCATTTGCAGCCAATAATTTTCTTATCAGGAGGTAGAGGAACTAAATCCCAATTATGATTAGTTTCTAAGGCTAAAATTTCCTCATTCATTGCTACTTTCCAACAATCATGTAATATTGCTTGTTTATAAGTTCTTGGTTCAACTAAAGAATCAACAGGAGCAATAAATGATTGATGTGGAGAATAAAAATTTTGATAGGATAACACCTGGTTAATACTGTGAGGTCTAGTCCTTGACTTTGGTAGAGAAACTTGATAATCATTCAGCCTCTGAGGCAGCTCTGGATGGTCTAACTGTAGTGGGAATCAAGCTAGAAGATTGATCACCATTAGTAGTATTTAAACTAGGTAGAACTGTTAGAACAATAGATGGAATATCCTGAGAACATTCATCATCCAAACTATTAACATTATTCTCAATTTGATGACTAAGAATAGATGAAGGAAATTCAGCTGGTATTATGCTATCCAAGGCAGTGTTATGAGCATGATCAAGAAGAATAATTGGATTATTAGGAACACTTTTAGAAGCTAAATTAATAGTGAAGGGAAAAATATTTTCAGCAAATGTGACATCTCTGGATATAAAAATATTTTTAGAATCTAGATCAAATAATTTGTATCCTTTAGTGTTTTTAAGATATCCAAGAAAGATACACTTAGTTGCTCTCGGATACATTTTAGTCTGTGCTTTAGGCAAAACTGAAGCATATGCAAGACACCTAAAAACCTTTAAATTTTCAAGAACATGTTTGCTTTGAAATAGAATTTCATAAGGAGTCTTATTGCCCAATATGGGAGTAGGTGTAATGTTGATAAAAAAATGCAGAGTGAATAACATAGTCAATCTAAAAAGAAAGAGGTGAATTAGCTTGAAAACGTAAAGCCCTTGCAACAGAAAGCAAATGTTGATGTTTCCTTTCAACAATGTTGTTTTGCTGAGGGGTATGAGTACAAGAGGTCTGATGAATAACTCCTTGAGAGCTAAAAATCAGTTAGGCTGAATTCTTTAGCATTATCAGAACGTATGCATTTTATTTGTTTTGAAAACTTTGTTTGAACAAATTTTAAAAAAAAATTATAATGAAATCTTTAGAATCAGACTTATACTGCATAGGAAATACCCAAACAAACCTATTTCTATCATCCACAACAGTAAGAAAATATTTATGTCCATAAATGCTTTCAATTGAGAAAGATCCCCAAACATCAATATGTACAAGGTTAAACACTGATTCAGAGGTAGAAGCACTAGAAGGAAAGGGGGACCTTTTATGTTTAGCTAGATTACAAACATCACAAGAAGTAGAATTTAAGGAACTAGAAGTAAGAACTAAAGGAATTTTATTACATAACTCAGCAAAATGTTTCATCCTAGGACTTGAAGGGTGTCCTAATCTAGCATGCCAGAGTTGAAAAGAATTAATAGAACTAGAAGTATTAATAGAACTGAAAGACAACAATTCAGAATTAACAGAATTGAAAGAAGTATCAACATTACAGATAGTAAAACTAACAGAATTGTTGTTGAATGTTAGAGTTTGAAGTTGATACAAACCATTGCATCTTTTAGTTATACCAATCGTCTTTCAAGGAGTGACACCCTGTATAAAACAACAATCATTAGAAAAAATTAAGAAAATAGTATTTGATTGTGTTAGAAGAGACGCAGAAATCAAGTTAAAGCCAAAATAAGGTATGTGAAGGGCATTATACAAAACTAAACCATTCGAAAGTTGCACAGTACCAATGTGCAAGACTTAAACTAATTGACCATTTGGAAGCTTAACAAATTTATTAACAACAATAGAATACTCTTGAAAAAAATTTAAAGAGTTTACAATATGGTCAGTAGCACCAGAATCAACAATCTACATAATATTAGTGGAATCCAAATTAGAAAAAGAAAGAATGGTACCTTGTTCTTCATGTGATGCTGAATTAAAATTTGAGGAAAGGGCATTGACATAAGAAACAGGATTCTGAGCAGAATTTTGAGCAGATGCATTGATAAAATTTGAAGCATTGATAGAGTTCTTTTCTTGCAAAAGACTCAAGAAACCGGCATATTGTTCTTTGATGAAAGTAACAGGATTAATTTCATCTTTAGAACCACAATTGTCTCTAAAAGTAAGATCCCTAACCAGATTTGACTTAGACTGAGACCTATACTTATACCCAGGAGGATAACCATTTTTTATAGCATTTTTCAATAGAGTGCCCAAACAACCCACAATAGGTACAAAGAGGCCTTCGACTAACACCATTCCCAGAAAATTTTTCAGACCCAGACCCTCTATTATCAAACCTAGGGGCACTACGTTCCTCTTTCTTAGAATTGTATCTATCAACAAGTGAATGTTTGAATCACTAAGAATGTCAGAGGAATTGACAGTGCGTTCATGTTGAACAAGAGAAAATTTCATTAATTGGTGGAGTGGTTTAGTCATTAAAATCTGAGATTTTGGAATCGAAAATTTGTCATTCAGACCCCTAAGAAAACGCAAGATAAATTTTTGCTTTCGGTATTGAACCACAAGACATGAACAAGACGACAGAGGACAGAGATTACAAATCTCGTCCCATATAACCTTTGACTGGGTATGAAAGGTAGTGACAGAAAGACTACCTTGCTGAAGATTGTAGAAATCTTGCAGTAGATCTGAGACACGCAACAAATCTCCTTGCTTGAATCTGTCGAAGAGATCAGCCCAGAGCTCATAGGCTGTATCAATCTAAATCACTCCTTGCGCAATTTTTGGTGCAATAGCCCGTTGCAACCAAGACAACACTAAGTTGTTGCACTTCACCCAGGAATGATAACGCGCGTTATCTTTTTGAACCTCCTTGATCATCCCATCCACGAATTGAAACTTGTTTTTAGAAATCAACGCCATTCGCATTGATCTTGCCCAGGCATGATAGGTGTTGCCATTGAGAAGGGCTGAAGTGAGGACGAGGGAAGGGTTTTCGTTTGGGTGGATGTAATACGGGTCGGAGGTGTCATCGCTGAGGAAAATACGATGGGAAAGAAGAGATTCAGACGAATGGGAAACGGCTGAGTCAACTGATACCATGTTAAGTTTGGTTAGGAAGTTTGGAAGATCGAAGAAGATGAAGGTTTAAAAACCCTAAAAGGAGAATTAGGATTTCAACTCTGGTACAATCGAGAGAGAGAAAAAGAATTATTATTATTATTATTGAATGTAAAAACTGAATTACTAAACAATATTCACATGTGCTTATTTATACAAGGAAAGAAATTACTTCTTTATCCTCTTGAATAAAAACTAACAAAACAACTTCTTGTTAACTAATTCCTAACTATATTCTCTGATACATCTCTTCTATAAAATCAACAACTTCAATCATCCCACAACACACCCCTTCCTTTTATCATCCGATCTACGCACCATGAAACTACTGTTGTCCACATTAATTCTAAAAACTATTTTAGTAAACCGCAGCTCCAATTATCCGTTGTCCAAGTTCCCCTAATTGCTACAAAATATCAATCTATCACCCCGTCCGTATTGTGAAACTTAACAACCTCCCATTTTACAAGAGTGCCCCTGACCGATCCATCTCTTTAGTTTCTATTTTTACTTATTTGAGTTTTTGTGTGATTTCATTTAATAGATCTTCTCATTTTTAATCACAAATTATTAATATTTTTTTCTCTTGCGACATTTTTTTTTACTTTTGTAATGTATCTTTTTTTTTTCAGGGTTGTATATGACACCATTTCTTTATTTGATGCTTATTTGATTATTTTATTGATCTATCACTATTAGAACATTGAACTAGTTTTTCTTATATGTATTTATTAATTCAATTCAGCGATGCTAATCGATAAATCTTACAATCACCAAAGATAATTCTTGGTTGATTTATGATAAAACTATTTTTTGCAATGTATTATTGTTGTTATATGTATTTTTATGTTAGTGTTGATATATATCAATATGACAATAGTATTTATTTATATGTATCTTTTTTTCGAGTTTGTTTAGTTAGATTAACTATTTCCTTGTATGATTATATTTTGTTCTCTAGTGTTTTTTTACATTTAAATGTTTAGAAAAAATAATCGATCAATATAATTAATCTATTCTAATTTTAGTAAACTTTTCTTATAAATTGATTATATTTATTCTTATAAATAATTATATAACATGTGAAAATTTAAAATGAAATCAAATATTATTTTTTCATCTAATTAACCAATAAATTAAGGGTAAACTACATAAATGACCACCATATTATTGGTAAAGTCGTGATTTGATCACTTTACTTTTTTCTAAGCAATTAAATCACCAAATTATTTAATTGGTTGCAATGTGACCACCAACCGTTAAAAACTAACGGAATGAGTGACGTGGCAGTTAATAAAATTGGTATAATTACATATTTGATCTCCGCTATTTGTACATTTTATTAATTTGATCCTAATTTTAATAAATAAAATAATTTTACTATTTAATTAGGCTACGACACGTGTCACCGTATTATTGGAGGACTATATTAAAAATTATATTAAAATTTTAATTTATTAATTTTGTATTCGTTAAATAAAATTTTAATATAATTTTTTATTTTTTAATATAATAATTTAATTAAAATTTAATAAAAATAAAACAGTTAATAATTTAATTATTAGATATATTTCAGTGGTTTAAATATTTTTATGCATCCTAAAAGTGTCATATTCGAGTTTCTTTAATCTATGTTTATTTCCTTTTTCCTGGCATGAGCAACAAACTAAGTCATATAATAGATTTTGTACATTATATCATAAGAATAACATTGGTTTAGTGGTAGGCATGCTCACTTTTAACCCAAGAAACTTTGGTTCGAATCTTGCCAGTGGTAATATGTTTCTTGTTTTTTTCCTGGCATGAGTAACAAGTTAAAATATATATTAAAATTTGTACAATACATCACAAGTATAGTTTTGGCCTAGTGGTTGGCGCGCTCACTCTCAATCCATTCAACCTGGGTTTGATTCTTACTGGAGGCAAGATGCTTCTTATTTAATTTTGCTCCTTCAATCTGGTGACACGTGTCATAGCCTAATTAAATAATAAAATTATTTTATTTATTAAAATTAAGACCAAATTGATAAAATGTACAAAGAACGGAGACCAAATGTGTAATTATGCCAATTTTATTAACTGCCACGTCACTCCTTCCGTTAGTTTTTAACGGCTGGTGGTCACATTGCAACCAATTAAATAATTTGATTGTTTAATTGCTTAGAAAAAAAGTAAAGTAGTCAAATCGCGACTTTACCAATAGTATGGTGGTCATTTATGTAGTTTACCCATAAATTAAATACCTAATGATTGTAAAAATATTTGGTACGTTATTCACCAAAAAAAATATTGTAAAGATTAGATATTAAGCGTTAGCATGTTGAGTTATGAGTTAGTTTGCGGGCACTGAATTTTAGGGAGAATTATATTATGGGTTATTCCTACTAAATCAATCATAGACAAATTTAATAAATTTATAAATCATTAATTTTTTCTATATTATTTTTTTTACTAAATGAGTCTTCATTTGGTAAAATGTATTTTTAAATTTAATTAATTCACAATAAATATGAGTAAAAATTTACTTAATAAAAAAATGACATAAAAAAATTTAATGAAATAAATAAATTTTATTAGTTATTAGTTAGTCTCTAAATAACGTGGCGATACTTAATTTAATTTTTTACTAAGTGTCCAGATAATTTATGTTATCGTGATTTGGCTTTGAATATTGTAACAAAAGATCGTTAACTATATACACTTAGGAGTTAGGATAACACTAAATCACATTCACAATTCAAAATTGCAGGAACAATTACCTATGTAGGGGTAGAATGAAGAGCACTAAAGACTATTGCAAAAAACTTGTTATATTTACATGAAGAAACTGCACTACATGAACTACTCCGATCTCTCTGTCATCGTCACACAACATACATATACTATGCCATCCAAACTCTTCCTCTCTGATACAACATTCTTTTCTCCAACAAATACATCGAATCCATATGCATATGGAGGTGACACAGAGTCGACAAGCACGAAGCGACCCAAGAAATCAACAAAAACTAATACCTATGGAGTTTCCTTTGGTTTGCTCACCGGCGGAAGCTCCTTCATCTTAGTCTTGGCGATATATGTTTAGCTACTTCTGCTAATGGGAGCTTCTTTAGCTTATAGAATAGCCTAAAACCAAAACGAGAGATATGCCAGAAAAATCAGGACAAAAGCCAAAGTGGTTCATGTTTTTGTCTTGGTTTTAATGAAAGGACCAATGGGGATAAACTTCTTTACCTGATCATAGTATGAAGCATCATATGCCAGAGTTTTTAGCTTCTTGGAACTGCGTTCATTGCTAGTATTTTCACCTTGTTCTTCATCTACAAAGTTCTGATCCGACACCTCTGCAACAACCAACCAACGTCTTAGCGTTTGAATACGAGCACGGTTTATATAGCAATAGAGAAATTCATCAAAATATAGATCACATGTGTACTCTTCATCGATAGACATTGTAGTAAAACACAAATATATACATGCCTCCTAACTTCTAACAACAAGTATATGACACTCGGGAGCGGTCCCGATAGCATGGAGTCGGTTAAATTAGTTTTAAAGCTTCTCCATGCCCAACGTCTACCCCTGTATGGGCCAACATAAAGTGGATAATTAGTCATTGGCCA
Organism: Hibiscus trionum; assembly: GCA_030270665.1. Classification (NCBI taxonomy): domain Eukaryota; kingdom Viridiplantae; phylum Streptophyta; class Magnoliopsida; order Malvales; family Malvaceae; genus Hibiscus; species Hibiscus trionum. Next base: position 72,286,529 of record BSYR01000003.1, on the reverse strand, counting down.
ACGTCTATATCATTAATCTCGAGCAAGTTTACGTTTTGTTGAATAAACTCAATGCCACTGCAGGAACCATACACACATAATTTGTATAAAATCATCAAGATCACACAAATATACCAATGCAAGCATCCATTTTACCGGTGATCATATACAGAAAATCGCATTCTTCCACATGCGAATTGTTCATTCTACCTTTCGGTGAAGCATTATCTTGAAGATGACTACACGAGGCGAACACACGAGACTTGAATCCTGATCTAAAGTACTGGATCCAAGGACTAGCGATGAAACAGCTAGAGCGATCTCTTTTATTCGGTCGAAATCCGGGTGTTTCGAAATCGATCTTCTTCCAGCAACCACCTCGAAGAACTTTGAACTGCAACAACAAAGATGGAATAGAAAAGTAAATAGATTGGAACACAAGGAATGGAGAGACAAGTGTAACCCCCATTATTATAAAGCAGCAAACCATCAGTCCTGAACCTGGCCCGAAGAGGTACGATGCGTTTGCCTTGATGATTTTGATCCTGGAAATTTGTTCTTTTGTGATTTCCATGGAAGAAAATCCATAGAATCATATAACTGCTCAACAAATGAAGCTTCCATGGATTTAAGGTATAAATTGTGCTTCTCATCTGTCCATTCTGTAGATGTAGAATCCTGTCGCATTATCAATTTTTAACATTAAAAAATCAGAAAGATTCCGCAAAAAAGCAAAGACGACACATAATTTCTTCACAATCAGATTAGAAAACAATAAACAGCCTGAAATAGAACTATGGAATATGTGAAGATAATGTTATAAACCCTTAATTAATAATAGTACATGATTATCAAAACTACTAAAAGAATCTTTATCAATGCTAAGAAGAAACGTGCATGATTGAAAAAGGGTTAGAACTTTGGAAATTTAGCTGCTTTACCAGCTAAAGTCTAAACCCATTTCAAAGTTACTTCCTTTACACCAGGAAAAAGGAAGAGAATAAAACCCCACGACTCAAATTCATTGATACATAAACCAACAACAAAAAATGCTGAAAAAAATGGTTAATTTACCAAGTTTGGAACTTGTTGAGCAAACCGGAGTGACCTCGCACGACTCAACGACTCAGAGGAAGGGGCCTCTGAACTCGTCCAAGACTCAGTTCCCGTGAAACCCTCCATGCAAAAACAGACAAGAAAAACACTATGAAATATGCTTTGAATTCTGAAGATGATAAAAAATTATATATTTTTCTTTTAAAGAAAGGAAAAAAAAGGGAACAAGAGGAAGAGGAAGATTGGGCGTTTAAAAGAACGTTACAGTTGTCATTGCTTTTTACACGTGTCAACATGGGACCCTAACATCGCCACGTCACTTTATAGTCCTATCGTAAAAGCTCCAGATATTTATTGGAGCCCTCAAAATATCTCTCTTTGTTTTCTTTTTTTAAACTTCAAAGATAAGATTACAAGGCCGCATTCTTTGGTATATCTAAAAGCTTTTAGATTTTTGTGTTTATTATTAGTATAGAATTGGAATTAATCCAAACGATTAATGGATTTAATCGGGTTTTAAAATTAAGAGGGAAATAAGGGTTTAATTAACACACGTGAATAACACAGATAATTATGGGAATACTCCAAATTAGAGCTAAAAGATGATTAGATAAGTTACGCAAAGGAAAGAGGAATACTTTTTACTATAAATATCACCTAAATTGGAGTGAAGGGAATGTAACAAACTAGTGACGCGGGATATTTGGATAATTTTAAACCCTACAAGAAAACCCTACATTTTTTTAGGACATCCCACGGCATTTAAGGGGAAAATCAGGATATTAAATATTTTTTAAAATGATTTTATACCTTAAAAGCCATATATCTAAAGATAATTAGTAAATTACCAAAGTTTTTTTTTTGGTTATTTGCATGTTGTCTTACGTTTATGTTGGGCTGCAAAGTTGCCCCTTCCAACAATGTCATCTTATAAGTTCGAACACACATTCTCTCAAATTTTTCTTACTTTGATATTTGTATTTAACTTACTATTTATTATAATAGTTTTAATCAAAATACACATAATGAGATTAATTTTAATATTATATTTAGCCTATGAATAAGATGTGTGTATTATCTTAATTTTCATACAATTATTTAAAAGAAAACTATACATGAAAAAAAAAATATTTATCTCGTTTAATTAAACAAAGTAGTATTTACAGAGAGTAAAAATTGATTGTTCGGATTATGAAATAGTGTAAATTACATTAGGAGTGAGACCTAACGAGTTTCGCTTCGGTTATTCCTGTATAACCCGTTCGGTTCGGTCTGGTGGTTAGGTCGGGTCAAGAGGGTTACACGCAATCCATGATTAACCGAATAAAACCAAGGGGAAGACCCAAGTCACTAAGTGTCTTAGCAATAAAGGGCCATTCCAGCCTGTCATAAGCCTTCTCAAGGTCCAACATGATCGCCATCCATTCTTGTCGACCCATTTTCCTTCTCATTGAGTGAATTGCTTCCTGCGCCAAGATAATATTGTCAACAATACAACGGCCATGAACAAAACTCACTTGTGTATTTGTAATCCACTGAGGCATCAAAGGCTTTAACCGATTAACTATGACTTTCGTCAAAGTCTTAGAAATAACCAGACACAAATTGATAGGCCGGAAATGAGCAAAAATCTCAGGGGATGACACTATTGAAATAAGGACAATAATGGTCCGATTAAACTCCTTCGGAACCTTCCCCCAAAACACCGATGCACAAAGTCGACGACACTACTTCCCACCACGTCCCAATTTCTCTAAAAAAACATAGCATGAAGGCCATCATTCCCAAGAGCCTTTAAAGCTGAATTTTATTAGGGAGATGTTTGAGGTGTGTCATTTGTACCAGGTATATCGAGGGGGTGTATCTGGTGAGTTCTGTATTTATTTGACTTGAAGTAGAGACTAAGAGATGGAACCAAAATTAGAGTTAGAGGGCAATACATACATTTTTAAAAGGGGGAGCAAATTTATAATTTATCTATTTTTGGAAAATTATATAATTAAAAGGTAAAAAAAAATTGTTGCGCGGGAGGAGTAAAAGCCGCTTCCAATCACGGACCTGTAGGTGTTTGAACGATGTTTTTACTTTGCTTGGGATAAATCACATGCAATATTGAGGCCCTTTTAGCTGAGTTATTTGAAAACAAAGATTATGATATTTTGTCCTGTTGGAGCTCTATGTAAGAGCAAGCTTAGGATCTCTCCAAAGCTGATTTCGAGTTCTTCATTCTTCTACTCTTGTTTGGTTTATGCTTGGTTTGAGGGACGTAGTCATTTAGTGGATGAAAAAGGTTGTTGCTCTTCTTATTTTTTGGTATAATAGTATTTATGCTCTTTTAGCTCAAGTATCAGTTAAATAAGATTTTTGTCCTTTTAATTTTTAGATTTAAAAACTTAACATACTTTTGTTCTTTCTAATGTTTGATCATTGTGTACTATGCATGCATGGGGTAAATTCACCCCAATGAAAACATTGTTTGTCAAAAAAAACCATTGCCATTATTTGAACAAAAATTCTATTTTCCTCTTCGATTTCCTAAACCTAAAAAAAATAAATTTTAATCTTTAATATTAAATTCTAAATTATAAACTCAATCCCCTATAAAATACACTATAAATATTTAACTCTAAACTTGATTTTTTTAAATGTGGATGCATAAGTAAAAGTGTAACACCCGGGTTTAGGGGTTAAGTGAAAATAATATTTTAATATTACTTGGGCTCGGTTTTATGATTTAAATAATGGTTCGGGTTTTGTTTTCAAATTAATTAATTTAATGATTGACTATGTTTTGAATAGCCATGGATGGTGTGCCCTTGTGAATATCCCATTTCATTAAGGGCAAATTGGTCTTTAGGCCTTTAAATTAAAACAAAACAAAAACCCCATTTCCTATTCATTCTCTTCTTCACCAACGGAAAACAAGAGCTCTCTCCCCAATCTACTATTCCATTCAAAAGCTCCCTCATTTCAACTCCATTTTGAAAGGTAATGATATTTTTGACTTCCCCTCACCTCCCTCTCCTTGAAAGTACCTTTTATTTTCATTTTCATGAAGGTTTTAGAAAATGGCATTTTGGAAAGTTTGGATTAAAAATGAAAGCTTTATGATGTTAAGTGAAATGTTTTGATTTAATATGTTTAGTTAGGGTGTATAGAGGTCAAATGGTATAACATATGTGAATTTCGAATGATTTTGAGCAATTTTCGGATTTGGATAAACATGGGGTTTTTAGAGGGTTTTAAAGTGGTTTTTGGGGTAGTTATGTGTTGGATTTTGGGGGCTGGTGTTAATATGATATATGAGGGTCACTTTGGGTGTATTAGATGGTTGTTTGGATGCTTGAAATGGAAGATTTCAGTGGGTTTTATGGGTTGCTCGGGAATTCAATTTTGGACTTGATTTTGAGTGTTGGAAGCTTGAAAATGTTAATCCGGGTCGGTTCCGATGATGAGTTATTGATTGTGGATGTTTTGTTTGGGTTTGGGTTTGATTAGAATCAAGTTCGGGCAACGGAGAAGCATCGGAAGTAAATCCGGGAAGTTGAAGGTGGTCGCTTGCTTGATCTTTGAGCTTGGGAGCTTAGGTGAGTGGTTAATTGTTTTACTTGGTTTTAAAATGGTTGGTTCGAGTAGATGGACTAGGTCGGGCTTGGTAGACCCACCTAGAGTTAGGATTAGGGTGGTAGCCTAATCCTAAACTTGATCTAGAGCCTTTGGATGAACTCATATATGTGGTTGTGTATGTCTCGTATGAAATGTGATATGAATGCTTATGTATATTGTATTATACATGTGAGATGAGGCATGAATTGTGTTGCTTGAGACATGCATGATGATGGTTCATGGTGAGTACGTGCTAAGCACGGAATTGATTGAAATGAGTAGTGTGAAATGAGTAAAATGTTGGCACTAGTATGCTTGAGTACAAATGATCGATCATTAGGATGTTAGTGTGTACACATGAGTCAAAAGTCACGCGTGGCCTTGGTGGCGTTGAGTCACCAAGGAGGAGTACGGGTTCGCCCGGAAATTGTATTTGAATATAGTCGGTGATGAGTGGAATCCCATCGACGGGGCGTGAGGATGAGTGGAATCCCCTCCGCGAGACCGGTGATGAGTGTAATCCCACCGTGAGGTAATGTGGTTGTTGGATGTGAGTTTCAACGTGTTTATCCACGTATTCGGGTCATAGCTAGGTGCCAATGTTGATTGATATGTGTATCAATGTGTTGAGATATATGAGCTTTATTTGGATGTTCAAATGTGGTTATACGTATTGTGGATTTGGGCTTATGACCTTGGCATATTATATTGAATAGTGCTCATGCATTTTTTATCTTGTGGTTTGTGGATCCTTGGTAAATATGTGATTTGCCTTGGCTAGATCGTGCTCGGACTCTGCAATGTTGAGGTTTGTTTTTAGAGCTTACCCTCACTAAGCGCCATTGCTTACGCTCTCTTTGTTCAACATTGCAGATCCTTAGTTCGTGGGTGGCTTGCGCAAGTGGAGGGCCTCCAAGTGTGTTTGCTAGCCTTGAGTACTTCAAGTATGAGTTTTTAATGTTGACCATGTATTAGTTGAGCAATGGGACATGTGTTATTTTGATGGCTATGTTGTGGTTGATGTTGCTTAGGAGCACGTTAGACTCCTCGTATGTGTTGGCTATTTTGACTTGGGATATATGCCTTGCTTGATACCTTGTTAGCATGTTGCTACTTTGAAGTTGTCTAAGTGTTGACCTTTGAATGCTTAATTCCTTAAATGAGTTGTATGTATGCATGACTTGTGTTGTTGTGCCTTGGTGTTTAGTTCGTTTTGTTGACGTTGAAGCATGCTTGTATGTTGGGTTGCCTTAAGTTTTATTGCTAGTGTGTTGTTAGAGGTTGTGGAGGTGTTTTGAGGCACCCTTGTGCCTTAAAACAGCCAAAACGAGTCTGCAGACAGGGGGCGTTTCGAAACGGGCCACCCTATTTCGATACGGTCCCTTTTCATTTGGCAGCCATTTCGAAATGGATAGGGGCTGTTTCGGAACATTTTTGCTACTGGAATTTTGAGAAATTGATGAGATAAAGGCGTTCCGGAACGGGCCTTTGATGTTTCGAAACGGCCAAATCTCGTTGACCACGAGAAGTTGACCGTTGGGGTCGTTTCGATACGGGTCACCCCTATTTCGAAACGGTCTCCCTATGGTTGACCCTGGCCTATTGACTAGGTCAAGGCGTTTCGAAACACCCCAAGGGCGTTTCGATACGGCCTGCTGTAAAGGGCTAAAATGAGTTGTTTATTGTATCGTCTTGGTCGGTCGATGTTGAATTGTTGCTTCTTCCGCTGTTGTGCTTCACATAGGATTTAATCATGCCTATAGACAAGATAAAGTTAAAAGAAATTTTCTGGGTCGTTAACCGAGGAGGAACCTTAACGAGTTTCGCTTCGATTTTCCCCGTGTGGTCCACTCGGACCGGTCATCCGGCTAGACCGGGACGAGGGGGTTACAAAAAGTCCGAGGAATTATATTCCATCATTTCTTTGCTTGTCGGTGTTATTTGAACTGAATGAAGACTGAAGTTTTTTAAAAGGGTAAATTACTCTTAGATCATGAAATTACTAGTTCGATTCTAACTTGGTCACTAACTATAAACTAATTCAAGTCACCGGTAGTTAACTACACGGGCGGGGCCAGTATATAACAAGTGACACCCCCAAAATTTCTACAAAAAAATTTTCCCATATAAATTTTATATGTGAAATTTAAATTAAAACAAAATGATACCCTTCAAAAATTATTTTGACACCTCTTAAATAAGAAATAAACCACATCCCTTTTGAAAAGTTGACCATTTTCACTTAAAAATTGGATCGCATTCTATTTAAAAAATATTTCATAAAGCATTTAATAAAAAAAAATTAAACCCCCATCCCAATTTTCTCACCCGACACTCCAAAAGTTTCCTTTTTCAAATTTTAAGAACTCTAATTTATGATTTCTATCGTTTACTCTCCCTTTCATATTATTGTTTTTAAATCAATGATATTTGGACAATTTTCAGGAATAAAGATGAATCAAATTAATACTCTAGTATCAAGGTAAAGTTAATTAGATTTATTTATAGTTTTCTATAAACTTTTATTGTTTCAATTTTTTTAATTGTCATTTGATAATAAGTTTATGTTTTAATGTTTGGGATTAAAATAATCAAATAAAAATGAGTTGCAAATTTTGTTGTTTACTATGTGCTGATTTCTCTCATGAAGTATTGGTTGATTTCAAATTATTTGAGAAAATTTATTTTTAATTTAGTATGTTTAGTTGTTGTAAATGATTATAATTTTAAATATAGGATAACTACTGATTTGGTATGAAAAATTGTTTACAACACCAACATGATATGGATATATTAATCGAGTTAAGGGGAAAATAATACTTAGCTTGATATTACATTGTTCTTGTGAGTTGCTAGGCCAAATATATACATTGTTCTTGTGAGTTGGTAGGCCAAATATAAAAAATAAAAATTATAATTTTTACAATGAAGATTGTCGCTTGTGAAACTTCTTCCACCAAACCTCATATCATTTTCAGTTGTTTTCACATCTCATTTTTTCTATTTCCAGTGGCGTGTTTTGCAGCAATCTTGATAAATATGTCCATATCCATGTGATCTCCCCTAAAACAAATAGGCTAAAATATACCGTGGGTCCTTTTACTTTAACAAAGCTTGAGATTTAGTCCACACTCATAGAGTTAAAAATTAAGTCTACCTATTTTTTAAATTTAAAAATTTTAATCCAATCATTAACGGTGCTGATGCTTTTCGTCAAAACCACAATCAAAAAACAATCAACCAAACCTATTCATGCTTGTAACACATTCAGCTAACACATTTTAAAACCAATATACATTCGGCTAACACTCTAACAAGACACATACACTTGTTTAAATTTTATACATGTCTTAACATAGCAACCTACGCATACATACAACATGATCAATTAACCTAACAACATAAGGGTCTATTCGAACAACACCAACCCTACAAGATGATCATAGCATTCGAATACTTCCTATTATTCATATGATTTTCATTCAATTTAATCAACTATATGCATTCATATCCTATATTCATATCATTACAACATATATATATATATATATCTTCCCTCCACACTGTAGGCCATTCGAACATGTCAATTAAACAAACAAACACTATGTATTTCACTAAGATCAAGCATATATATATCATTCTCAACATATATGATTATTTGGACAACCATTAAACTAAACAACCTACGATATTTCCATAACCCATATCCAAGCTTAAACAACCCAATCATAAACACATTCACACTGTCAAATCATATATATATATATATCAAGCTTCAATCTCATTACATAACATAGCTTTGTCTTAACTTATACAAGCCAAACTATCAAAATACATATTCTTCCATGCATGTGACACATTAACATAGACTATGCCACCATCTAAGAGACCAAACAAAACTATATCATACTTGTGCTTTGCTTGCAAGGCTCTCAGATCAAACGACTAGCTTTCGGATATCAACGGACCTGTTATTTTAGAAGAAGAAAACAAGAGAGTGATAAGTACACATAATGTACTTAGTGAGGCAGCCCTAAACATTACTAATTTAAATCTTTTAGAGTCTTATTCATATCTTCAAAGTTACTTAGCTAAGCTTAGGATATATAAGTTCACCTAACTAGTTCATCATGTACAAGTAACTTAGCTAGTTTCACATACAAATCTAGGTCATATACTTGTATCATATAAGAATTCCATCATTCACAACACATGGGCAACAAGCAATATACATGAAAATATATAATTTCATTGATCATTTAATCATATCAACGTTCACATTTTCATATCATTCAATTAGGGCCATTACCCAATTAGTTTACATAGTCATATATCTTAGAATCAATCATGTATTTGCCTTGGATGATTAATGAATTAGGTAATCAAATCTTTCATGTAACATGTAATTTTAGATACTCAAAGTATCAATTTTTTCAATTCAACTTATAACAGAGGATGCATAAGCATCAATGGCGACTTATCACCATTCTATTAACAAGGTGATTAACCACCTTTGCAGGTTCATAGGTGACTAACCACCATCCTGAATCAAAAAACATAGGAGCTCAATAACTCTAAGGCATGCTCTTCTACCTATAGACACTAATCAATCAAGGACTTAACGTATATCTTTTAACTTTAACAAGTTCAATTACTTGTTTAACAAACATACCTTAAGATCATGTAACAATTCATATCAACTTTATAATAAAAATCATTCAAGAACATATTCACAAATTTTTCAGCAAGCACACTTAATCATTTCAATCAATTAATTCACCAAAACAGTGGCTAAACACCACTTACAAGTTCCTATCAAATAGCACCAATGACCATTCAAACATATCAAGTCACATAGATCAATAACATATGCAATAAGTACTAACATGACAATTCTATCATTTGTTTCCTTTAATCCTTCTTCTTTATATTTTAAGTTACCAAATCATTATTAGATTCATTACATGCTTCATTTTAAATTATCAAAGAATTAAAAACACATTGGTTAGGATATTAATCCCAACCCTAAATTAGCTACACTCACAAATACTCCCAAGCTAGTTTGTGTCCTTGATGGTGATGCCTTTGCCTCTTCTTTTGACTCGCTCAACCCTTGATTCTTCTAGTGTATCTTCACCAATTTGCTCTTGAATCATCACAAAACATATATAACACATATTAGGATTTAATTCAAACATATATACTCATTTACTTAATCAAAATCACCTAAACATATGAATCTGCCCCCTAAATTGGCAGTTTGAGTAACACTTACTAAACTGTTCATAACTTTTTACTCACAACTCCAAATTAGGAGTTCTTTACCATTCTAGAAAGTTTATTAACACACCTCTAAAACCATGTATATCACATATTTTTATCATTATCCTATCAATATAGTTTATTGTTTGAAAATAAGGCATTTTCAATAACCTATTATGTCCATTGTTTTCAATTTGTAACTTTAGTGTACAATTAACCTATAATTCATTACACATTTCATTCTGAGTTTTTAACCACATTTACATACATATCATAAAATTATTTTGAAGTTCCAGCAACCTCAAAAACAGGGCATTTAAGTCCCTTAATTATTACATTTTTCAGACTAGTCCAGTTTAACATCTAAGTGTTCTAGTTCATTTTAACCATTCATATAGATAAATTTTCCTTATGAACCTATATGTTTTCATTCATTTAAGGTATCCCCTATTTCACGAACAAATTTCCAGAATTTTTAGATGACTATTTAAACCTCTAAATTTTATTTTACTCAAAACAGTTTACTTAGTTCCAGTTTCATTCATTTCTGGGCAGTCAGTTTATAACTTAATTTTCAGTCACTTCCAGTATCATTTTCATGCTTCCAAGGCCTCTCTCATATAGTATTTTTCATGCTCTACAACTTTGTTCTACAACACTTTTTTTAATTCGAATCCTAACCTATTCAAATTTTCAGTTTAATTCAGGGCAGTGCAATAGTCCTAATCTGGGCAGATTCAAACCTAAACTAATGTTCATGCATTTTTCCAGAATTTCTTCAACATATACAAGAACCCAACAACACAATCAGTATTTTAAATCATTCCTAAATATTTTCCAACATTAATCACAATCAAACTCAATAAAACAAACCCTAAGATTAAAGATAAAATCGGGTAATATAAACACTTACTTTAACTTAGGATAATTATGTATGCAAGCTTTTCTATGAATTTCCAGCAAGCTAAATCCTTCAAAACTCAACCCTCTCTCTCTAGACTCTTAAGGTTTCGGTGGTTCTTAGCTAAAGAAGATGAAAATGAACATTTTAGGTGTTTAATCTCCTTAAGGCCGAGTGTCCCTTTGAGTGGAGATAGTGGGACACTTATTTTACTAATGAAGCTTTATTAATTTACTAATCCTTTACTTATATTCATTTTATATTTTTTTATCAGCCCACTATCTTTATATATAGATACATATATATTAACATTATATTAATACTTTTATATATAGTGGTTATGTAATATTACATTACTTAGTCAATCTACCGAGTCTATGTATACATACGTGATAATTTCTATTTACATTCATATATGTATATATGAACATTAGTTACTAAAGTTTCATTTAGTTTATGATACATACTTATTTTCAATTAACATGTCACTTGTACTACATATTAATATTTTAATCATATAATCATATTAAGTTTGAAAAATGTTTACACTTTTTTTTTTCTTAAGATTTCTTCTAGGGTATTTTTAGGGTGTTACAACCTAGCTATTGGTTGTCAATTTCCGGTCTTTATTACTTTCTTGTTTTTCTTTTTTATTTTCTAATAAGAATTTTTGCCTCTATGGCACGCATTTTCTCTGTCCTTGTGACACGCGTCTTCTTCTGTCCTTGTGACATGTTTTCTTTGTTTTTGTGGTTTTTGTTTCATATGTCCTTGTGGCATGATTCAGCATACCCTAGCGGTCGATCATTACTCGCATAGAGTTTTTAATCGACACTAGTTCCTGATTATGATTTGTCGGTGGTCACGCAAAGGTAGATCCCCACTCGATTGATGGTTGTTTGTTGATGTAATCAGTCATGGGTAGCGAAACATTCTGCTTGATAGTTTGGATCGCTCACCACTCCTTTTTCATCAGTTATGAGTCCCGATTGGATAGAGACAATGAGATTCATGAAGCTTCTGAATTTTGATGGTATACTTATCTCCATAGAAGTTTTTCACTTTTCTTTGTCTTTGGGTTATAAGAAATCTGGGTTGATTAGTTTCATTATTTTTCTTTCTTGATGCGTTATAATTATGATATCTTTTATGGTTATAATAAAAATTCAGTGACCTTATTTAAAAAAACTATTAACGAATTTGATGATGTGACGGTTAAATTAAATTGTATAATAACACATTTGATCCTCATACTATTGCATCATATTAATTTATCCTAATTTTAATTAGAAATAATTCAATGTCTAACATTTGGTTGAAAAATCATATATAGTAACTTATGGTCGAAAAATCAAGAAAATAAGAATGGAAGGAGATTCAAACCTAGGACCGACTCGTTTGAAACCCTACCCCTCTCATCATCATGCGGGCACTGTCTCAACCCCTGCCCGGATCCACCAATTGAGGTGGGTTGGGCCTGCTTCGAAGTTTCAGAGACCAGGTCCGACCCACCTTGGCCACCACCCTGAAGCCCATGTTCGTTATGTCCTCAAAGGCCCTCTCGCTACAACCCTCGAAAGTATTACTGTATAGTTAATCTTACTTAAAAAAAGCATAAATTTTAAATTTAACCATTCATGTATTTATATTTTTTCATAAATTTATTTAAAATATTAAATATTTATATAATATTTCTACATAAATAATTGACGTTATATACACATAGACTTAAAAATTAATAAACTCAAGGTATGCTCGTTGCATGCATGGGTGGGGCCGTCATATGGGCAAAATCATATCATTTTCTATACTCCAATATTAAAAAATATTAAAAAATTAAATTTTAAACTCAAACCTTAAATTATAAACCCTAAACCCTAAAAATACATCACACTCTTAATTCTCTACGTCCTAACTATAAACTTTAACTTTAAACTCTAAATTCTAAACCTAACTTTTAATGTAGAGGCGTAAATAAGGGCGAAAAAAATAAAGGATTTGTATTATCTGCCATAGCTAACTCGTAGAACCACGGAAGGGCCAAAGTTTGAGATGAAAGTGCTACTTGTTTGAACTGAGTGTGGTTAGGCATGTGCATTCCTGGTGTGTGAGTCAGTTTCTTTTCTATATAATATTCCTTCTTTTTAACTGACAAAGCTTTCAATCACCAACAATTTTATTCGGTTCTAATTTGGTGTTGCATACTAAAATACTGATCCATTCTGAATTGAAAAAACAAAAGTAGACAAAACATTTTTCAAAACTAATCCTTGCTTTAACCCACTATATGACAAATTCAATGGATCTTGATTAATAAATCTACTATGTGTTCTGTTGTAGTTTTTATTCATAAATTGTCAGGAAACTGTTGGAACTAATGAAGATGTGAACAAAGTGGATTTCAAAAACAAAACAAACCCTGCCCTTTTATCAATCCCTATTTCTCTCTTCCTCTTCTACTACTACATCACACACGCTGAGTCACGTGTTGACATATTCAGGGTTGTCTTAAATATTTTCGGGACCTTGAGCGAAAACTAAAAAATAAACCCTCATATCTCTTTAATTTGAATAATTAATTTAATACTTCTTTAAGTCTTAACTACAAAATAAGTGCCTAAACTATACATATTTTTTCTTTCGATATCTAAAACAAACAAACAAAAAAACTTAGTTCGAGCACTATTTTTTTTAAAAGAAATCGACACATAAAACAAAAAGCGGCATAGTTTGAGCACTTGTTTTTTTTTTTTTAGCGGTCGTTACATATAAATGGTCACGGAGTAAACGTTAAACACCTATTTGACCAAAAATACTTTAGGGACCTAAAGTAAAAAAAAGAAATATGATTTGAGCATTTATTTTGTAGTTAAATCTTCCTTTAATAAACCACAAAAACGTGATTAAATTTTTTCAAACACATTATTTTCATTTTTACCATTAGATTAATTAATTTATTTGATAAGTTAAAAGATAAGATTTAAAAAATATGAATAGTTAAATTGTAATGGTCCTAGGCTAGTTGGGGGCCTGAGCGGTCGCTTAGGGTGTTCCCCTTATAGTCGGCCTTGAACATAACTAACGCATCTTACGGATGGCAATAGATTGGACTCTATAAACTTTGAATCCGAAATTCAAACCGATTAATAATTATACCTCCAAACCAATAATCTAAGTCTGAATAAACTAAATCCGAGTCTGAATCAGTAAAATATTCAAAACTTGAAATCTGATTAACTTTTTTTTAAAAAAATTAATAGCTCAATCAGATGTCTTTGAAGATACAATAAATATTTTTTCTCACACAAATGTCTTTTAAAATATTCAAAACTTGAAATCTGATTAACTTTTTTTAAAAAAAATTAATAGCTCAATCAAATGTCTTTTAAAGTAGGAACTCCAAGACTAGGTTTGAGTAAAATTAAAGTAGTAGCTCAGTACTACAGCCTAAGATGAAAAAAATAAAAAATGCAACCAATATGCACCTAAGCAAAATCCAAGTAATATAATCCCTAAATTTTCAAAAGCTACTTTTTGCCCTTAATTAGACTCAATTTATCGACTCTCATTAATTCAATTATAAATTGTTAGATTTGAACCTATCACTCTTTATAATGCTAGCACGTACACTTGAAAACTCACCCAAAAGAAATAAGGTAGAAATTGGACAGTAAACACATACATATTAGACTTTGTTTATGCCCCTAATACACCACACCTTATTTAGCACGATTCAATATACACATTACGCACAACCCCTTATTTAACTTGAGACAGTATTTTTCAAAGGAAAATGTCCCAATAACTATAATAGAGTAAACAATATCAATAAAAATGAGAAAACAAGAGGAAGAGGAAGAACTTGTTTTTAGGATTAGATCTACTTAACTTTAAAATATTGAAGTTCACACGATTCGGATTTAGATCGAACCCTAACAGGGTCATATCTTACCCGCCTTTTACTAGGACTCGAATATTATTATTTTAGATACGAATTCGAACTTTTTCTAATAGAATTTAGATCAGTTTCTTTTTAAATTTAATCGGACACTAATCAATTTCGGACTAAATTACCGGAGTCCCAAAAATCATCGGTTATGTCCTCCACGGGAATATGGAAACGCCTTGCCACGGAGCAGGAAAACATCACCGGCGAGAACCGCGAATCACATAAAGGAGGCCAATCGGAGAAACAAAATCAGGGAAATCAGCAAGTATGAACTTTGTACATCGGAGGTCTCTCTCGAACAATTCACTGGAAAGGATTATGGCAGGTATGCGATAGACATGGGGTCGTCAAAGACGCGTTTATTCCGAACAAAATGGCCAGAGATGGGCAGCGTTTTGGCTTTGTGCGAATGGCATCAAAAGAAGATGCAAATAGGGTTATAGAGAGATTACATGGAAAATGGATATACGGTGGCCGGATGAGGGTTACCATGGCGTGGAAGGGCAAAACGGTTTGGTATCGAAAGAAGGGGGAGAAAATAGAAGCGGGGAACAACAGGGGAAGATGGAGAATGGTGACTCAAAGGCATCTTATACTTCGAATCCGAGAGGGAGAGAAAAGGCGAACGAAAGTCGAAAGAAAATACCAGGGATAGTGGATGAAGACAAATGGGCGATTTTACAATGGTGCGCGGTGGGCTGGTGTTTGAATCCGTGCAGCATAAAAACATTGGCGGAACGTTTGGAGATGGAAAAGCACGACGGATTCTCCATTATGCGATTGTCCGGATCCATGATATTGTTAATGTGCACATCGGCACACGTTCGCGACAAAATTATGCAGCTTGACCGAGTGAAAGAATGCTTTGCGAAGGTGGAAAAATGGTCACCAGCGATCAAGGTAGAGTCACGCCGGGTATGGTTGTCGATTATTGGTCTCCCTATTCATTTATGGCAAAAAAAGACTTTTATGAATATTGCAAGCATGTGGGGTGATTTTATTTGTATGGATGATGCAACGGAAACACCGTCTTCATTCGATAGCGGAAGAATTATGGTTGAAACAGCCGATTTTGATCGAATCGAGGACCACATTGAAGTACAATTCGAGGGAGAATCATATCTGTTGGGTTTTTTGCACGCTCGATTCGATCAACCGATTATGCTCGCCAAGTGGTGGAGAGGTGGATTTTTGGGTGGAAGGGTTTAGGAAGCTGAAAGAATAAATACACGATGATTTATAGTGGTTCAACCTTCTAACCAAGGTCTACATCCACTACCTTAGCTTCCTACTAAGGATTTCGCAATCAATCCACTAATTGATTCGTCCCCTTTTCTAGGATTAGGAGGAAACCCTTTACAACCCTCGAAGCTTTCTACCCAAAGCTTGAAGGAAAACCCTCTTTACAAAGAGAAACAAAGAAGCAAACTTGAACCCTCTAATAGGCGTTTTGTTTGCACAATGAAGCACTCACCCAAAACCTAAAACACTTGAGCAAATTTAACAATGTAAGCTCACTAGTGTTGTCTAAGCAATAAATGAACGATTTAAGCTCTAGACACGTTTTTCACTCATAATGTTGTAACAATTGAAGCTCTTATCAATCTTGATGCTTGGAGGTCTTATTTATACTCCAAATTGAGTTTCTAGCCGTTTATGGCCGTTGGGGATGTTTCATAGCCGTTGGGGATACAAAATAGCCGTTTATTTCCCACAAAATGCAATTCAGCAGCCTAGTGTATCGATACACTATCCCCTGTATCGATACGGTCTTGAAAGTCTGATATAGCCGTTGAGCTTTCTGCTGATGCGTATCGATACGCATGCCTGGCGTATCGGTACGGTCCTGCAAATTCAAAAGACCGTTGGGAATTGACCGTTGGCGTATCGGTACGCGATACCACCGTATCGGTACGCGACTAGCCGTTGGGCTATTTAAAAACATACCGTATCGATACGTGTAAGCGTATCGGTACGGGTTTTAGACACCGTATCGATACGCTTGACGTATCGATACGGGTTTTAGCTACTGGAACTCTATTTGCCTGAAAACCTCAAGGCGTATCGATACACTCAGATACAGTATCGATACGGTCACTTGGAATGCATGGTTTTGACCGCTTTAAACGTATTTTAAGTCCATTCCAGAGCTTTAAAAACCCTTAAACATATTTTCAAGTTGTTTTTGACTAAAAACATATTTTAAATTCTTTTCATTTTAGTCCAAAACATTTTTCAAATATTATATCAAAACCTTAGTTCTACAATCTCCCCCTTTTTGATATAATAAAACCAACTTGAAAAATTGTTTGGGATTCTCCCCCTTTAATTTTAAAATTGTGAATAAGAGATTTAAGATATAAAATCAAAATAAAGCTCCCCCTTATTCATTTGAAAAATCAATTTTTCAAAAACCATTTCTCCCCCTTTTTGTTATATCAAAAAGAATTTAAAATGACATTTAAGTTCAAGATAACATAGGAGGCAAAAAAAATTTTGACACTTAAAATTTTGGTTTAAAATTGGCTCCCCCTTACTCAAGGCATCATCAAATTGTTAGTCCAACATTTATGAATATCTAGTTGACATAAAATAAAATAAATCAATAAAACACTAAAACAACTAGATTTTACCACACTTGAACTCAAGGGAGGATGTGAAGCCTTCCTTCTTCAAGTGTTCTTCCTTGTGTGCATGGAGCTCCCCCTCAATTTTTGACTTGTTGATCATTCTCCATCACACCTAGCAAAAGACAATCAAGTAATTTTTGGTATCCAAATTGCTTTGGATCCATAGACGTTAGTAGCACAAAATTTAGTCCCCTTAGGAATCCATTTTTCAATTTCATCCCTTTTTGTTGAAGTGGTTAGTCCTTTTGGGACCCAAACACTTCTAAAACATTTTCCATTTAAAAATCTAGGGGCACTAGATTGTCTTACATAAAAATTTGATTTTCCAAAATTGTTTTTCTTTTCAAGTTCTTTGGAAATCAAATCTTTTTCCTTTTTGAGATCATCGACTTTTTTTTGATGATCTCTTTCCATCGTTTGAAGCAAATTTTGTAGGTTTAAAACTTTAAGCTCAAAATTTTTTATTTTTGCTTCAAACTCTAAATTGGTTTTAGAAAGCAAATCATTTTCGGTTTTCAACTTTGAAATCAATTTTTTATTTTTCGAAAATGAAGCCTTGAATTCAAAAACCAATTCATCGTAGGCTTCTTGTAACTCATCAAATGTATAAGAATTTGAAATAGATGAGTTAGAAGTTACCTCCCCCTCATTGAGGGCCATCATGCATAGGTGGGCTACTTCATTATCGGTGGAGTCTTCATCACTCCAAGTGGCCACATATGCTTGTTTAGAAGATGATCCCTTCTTTTTGGATTTGTGGGAATCCTTCATCTTCTTCATCGATTCATGCTTGGATTTTTCCATTTTGCTCTTCATGAATCGTGCGAGCTTGTTGAAGAGATAGTTCATCTCTTCATCTTCACTATCCTCCTCACTTGAATCTACGTGATGATTTGTGGAGGATTTGAGAGCCATGGCATTGAAGCCAAGCCTCTTGATTTTCTTCTCTCCCATAGCTCTAATTTCTTCCCTCCTTTTCTCATCTTCTTTGTTCTTCTTCATGATTTGATGAGTAAGAAGTGACCCCATGAGTTCATCAAGCTTCAAAGTCTTCAAATTTTTGGCTTCGATGATGGCGGTCCTTTTTGAGTCCCAAGACTCGGGAAGTGAGTAGATGAGCTTTCGGACAAGTTTTTCTTCCGGGATGGCTTCTCCATAACCTTTAAGACCATTGGTGATGGTGGAGAATCTATCAAACATCTTCTCGATGTTTTCTTCCGGATTCATCTTGAAGTTTTCATACTCTAAGGTGAGAAGCCCAATCTTGGTCTCCTTGACTTCATTAGTCCCCTCGTATGTGACTTCAAGCTTGTCCCATACCTCCTTGGCACTTTCACAAGAAGACATCTTCTCATAGATGGTTGGGCCAAAAGCACAAAAGAGCATGTGCAAGGCTCTACAATTAAGCTCCATCTTCTTGCGATCGTCGACACTCCATTCCGCTTTGCTTCCTTGAAGCACGAACGGACCATCTTCAACTATGTCCCATAGCTTGTAATCTCTTGACTTCAAGAAGAATTTCATCTTTGTCTTCCAATGGGCATAGTGATCTCCGTCGAAGAAAGGCGGTATGTTGATGGATTGCGACATTTTGAGCCGGTTGGTGAAATGTTGATCGAGCTTGCCGGATCTTCTCAATAGGATGTGAATCCCCTTCGATTGAGCCAAGCTCTGATACCAATTGTTGGGTTTTTTGCACGCTCGATTCGATCAACCGATTATGCTCGCCAAGTGGTGGAGAGGTGGATTTTTGGGTGGAAGGGTTTAGGAAGCTGAAAGAATAAATACACGATGATTTATAGTGGTTCAACCTTCTAACCAAGGTCTACATCCACTACCTTAGCTTCCTACTAAGGATTTCGCAATCAATCCACTAATTGATTCGTCCCCTTTTCTAGGATTAGGAGGAAACCCTTTACAACCCTCGAAGCTTTCTACCCAAAGCTTGAAGGAAAACCCTCTTTACAAAGAGAAACAAAGAAGCAAACTTGAACCCTCTAATAGGCGTTTTGTTTGCACAATGAAGCACTCACCCAAAACCTAAAACACTTGAGCAAATTTAACAATGTAAGCTCACTAGTGTTGTCTAAGCAATAAATGAACGATTTAAGCTCTAGACACGTTTTTCACTCATAATGTTGTAACAATTGAAGCTCTTATCAATCTTGATGCTTGGAGGTCTTATTTATACTCCAAATTGAGTTTCTAGCCGTTTATGGCCGTTGGGGATGTTTCATAGCCGTTGGGGATACAAAATAGCCGTTTATTTCCCACAAAATGCAATTCAGCAGCCTAGTGTATCGATACACTATCCCCTGTATCGATACGGTCTTGAAAGTCTGATATAGCCGTTGAGCTTTCTGCTGATGCGTATCGATACGCATGCCTGGCGTATCGGTACGGTCCTGCAAATTCAAAAGACCGTTGGGAATTGACCGTTGGCGTATCGGTACGCGATACCACCGTATCGGTACGCGACTAGCCGTTGGGCTATTTAAAAACATACCGTATCGATACGTGTAAGCGTATCGGTACGGGTTTTAGACACCGTATCGATACGCTTGACGTATCGATACGGGTTTTAGCTACTGGAACTCTATTTGCCTGAAAACCTCAAGGCGTATCGATACACTCAGATACAGTATCGATACGGTCACTTGGAATGCATGGTTTTGACCGCTTTAAACGTATTTTAAGTCCATTCCAGAGCTTTAAAAACCCTTAAACATATTTTCAAGTTGTTTTTGACTAAAAACATATTTTAAATTCTTTTCATTTTAGTCCAAAACATTTTTCAAATATTATATCAAAACCTTAGTTCTACAATATCCGATCCGTGTGCTGGAGATGGATGGTATAACTCCCGCGGTTGAATGTGATTGTGGTGAACTAGAATCGATGGACGGTGAGGAAAGTTACGACCACAACGCATCACAGAAAACCGCAAATATGGTAGAAAACATGGAGGATGCGGGAAACCAAAAGGAGATAATAGCACCGGTGCTGTGGTTAACAAACGAAGTGTGGGAAGGACAACATGGAGATTCGATTGAAGAAACAAATGCAGCACATGATCATGTTTTGAATATCGACGAGGAACAGAAGGCATCTCGACATTCTGACCGATCGCCGGACAGGCAAACGGTGGAGTTGCCGGCACGGACAGTGGTGGCGATGGGAGGAGGACTGAGCGGGGAGAAAGACAGTAGTGATAGAAGCCTTGGAGTGGTAGGAAACTTTCAAAAATGTGAGAGTTTAGATATTGCAGGGATTGCGAATTCTAAAACAAGTGTTTCCGAGGGACAGGAGTCTCAATTACAAGCTGAGGATAATTTAGAATTGAATTCTTATCCTCCTATTTTTTCGACAGCTACACAACCAGGATTGGGCAGTACCGAAATTTTTCAGGTGGGTCGGGCTTTTTGCAAAATTAGACGGGTTCTAGGAGGAAATTTAGAAGGCCGTCGGGTTTATCGAAAAAAGAGGAGTAACCGATTGTGCGGGTTTCGACAAGAAAATTTGAATGGTGAAAGGGAGGGTGCAATCGACGGGTCTACAAACAAAAGTATAGAAACGGAAGCAATTGAAACAGTGAAATTGGGTTCTTTGATTGGGGTTAATTCTAACGGTCGCGAAGAGGAGATTATCCGAGACATATCAAGAGTAATTAGCGGGGACCGTCGGGTTTTGTGACTCATGAAATTGATATCTTGGAATGTTCGGGGCTTGGGAGGGAGTGCTAAACGACGGTTTGTTCGTGAAGTATTAAGGAAGAACGATGTGGATATGGCGATGTTGCAAGAAACGAAATTGGAGGAGTGGCCGAAATCGTGGTTAGCAAGCTTATTGGGAACGGATAATTTTGAATCAGTGTTCGCGCCATCAATTGGTGCTTCTGGTGGCATTTTAGTGATGTGGGAGGTAAGTAAATTCAACTTAGAACAAGTAGAGGTGGAACGCAATTTTATTGTGATGAGAGGTCGATGGATACAAGACGACATGGTGTGTGGAATTGTTGTAGTTTATGCCCCATCAGAGTTGAACTGACAACAAGCAATTTGGGCAGCGATTTTGAATAGAATTAGAGATCAAGAGGGGCCGTGGTGCATTGCGGGGGATTTCAACGCAATCCTACATGAATCAGATAGAATTGGGGTGTCGGACAGGAATATGGAGATGGAAAATTTCGGTGATTTTGTATTACATGCAGGATTAATGGATTTGCCGCTGTTAGGAAAACGTTACACATGGTTTGGCCCAAAAAATAGATGCAGCAGAATTGATAGATTCTTGATATCGGCAAGTTGGATGGATGCTTTCAGCTCAATTCAACAAGAGGCTCTAGCGCGGGGCGTATCGGATCACACGCCATTGTTGTTGAGTTGTGATGAGAACGATTGGGGGCCTCGACCTTTCCGGTTTTTCAATTGCTGGATGGAGGGTAGACACCATGTGCGGCAAATTATAGAGGAATGGGTGCGATTGACGATTTTGGATATTGGCACCGTGAACATCATGGTGAAGCTGCGACACTTGAAAGCATTCTTGAAACAGTGGAACCGTGACAGTTTTGGGGATGTGAACGCGATTATTTCCGATATGCAAGCAAAGATTGATCAAGCGGACGTAGCGGCAAATACAATTGATATGGATGAGGGGGTTGAGGTAGAAAGACGACAATGGTTACAGGCTTTGTGGAGAGCTATGCGACACAAGGAGGCGATGTGGAGACAAAAATCACCAGCGACATGGCTTCGTTTGGGTGACCGGAATACAGCATTTTTTCACCGATCCGCTAAGCTGCGAGCAGCAAGGAATTTTATTCCAGGTTTCTTGATTAATGACAACTGGATCACTACACCACTTCATATGCGACGCCATGTGGTGCAATTTTTCACGAAACATTTTTCTGATGATAAGCGGGAGTGCGTATGGCATTTCGAGGGGGAATTCCGTCAATTATCATCGATTGCTAGGGAGACGTTGGTCACGGCATTCTCCTTGGAGGAGATTCATGGCGTAGTAAGGGGGTGTGATGGTTCGAAAGCGCCGGGTCCAGACGGTTTTACTTTGGATTTCTATAAGAAAGGGTGTGAGGTGGTCAGTAGTGATGTTTTACGTTTTTTCGAAAGCTTTCATGCTGCTGGTCGGTTACCAAAAGATGCAAATTGCACATTCATCGTCTTACTACCTAAGGTAACATCTCCTAAGACACTTGGTGAATATAGGTCTATTTGTTTGGTAAATTCGGTATATAAAATTTTAGCCAAATGCCTTGCGAATAGACTACAGTTGGTTTTGGGTGATTTGATAAGTGATACACAGTCAGCATTTATAAAAGGTCGTCAATTAGTGGATGGGGTACTTCTGGCTATTGAGGTTGTGCATTCCCTGCGACAGAGGGGAGCCTGTGGTTTTTTTATTGAAACTAGATTTCGCCAAGGCATATGACTGCGTTAGTTGGCGTTTTTTGGATGAGGTACTAGGAAAAATGGGTTTTTGCGACACATGGAGACAGTGGATTACAGAATGTATCAGTACTGCCAGGTTATCGGTGCTACTCAACGGTAATGCTACAAAAGAATTCCGAATGGGTAGAGGTCTACGACAAGGTTGTCCGCTGTCGCCTTTACTTTTTGTGATTGTCGCAGAAGCGATGCACTTGATGTTGCGAAGGGCTGAATTGGGGGGTTTGATCCGTGGGGTGGAAGTGGCGTCAGGAATATTTTTGACACATCTGCAGTTTGCTGACGACACATTATTATTTTTTGAGGGATCTTTAGAAAGCGCGCAAAGTTTAAAACGGATTCTACATTGTTTCCAAGTCTGTTCGGGTTTGTCGATAAACTTCGGCAAAAGCTCATTATATTCGATTGGCATAGGGGAGGACTTGGGTGCTAGTGTGGCCGAGGTGTTGGGGTGTAGAAGAGCTGATTTTCCGTTCGTATATTTGGGTTTTCCGATAGGCGCAAATCCGAGACTGATAGCTACTTGGGAGCCGATAATAGCAAATTTCAGACGCAAACTAGCAGGCTGGAAAAGATCATCTTTGTAATTTGCGGCTCGGGTTGTTTTGGTGAACTCAGTTCTTTCTTCTCTACCTATATTCTATATGGGATTATTTGTCGCCCCAAAAGGGGTAATTGACAGGA
The DNA here is from genome assembly GCA_030270665.1 of Hibiscus trionum. Classification (NCBI taxonomy): domain Eukaryota; kingdom Viridiplantae; phylum Streptophyta; class Magnoliopsida; order Malvales; family Malvaceae; genus Hibiscus; species Hibiscus trionum. Next base: position 72,262,994 of record BSYR01000003.1, on the reverse strand, counting down.
TTGATATGATACGAAGGGCTTTCCTATGGGGAGGTGTTGGATTGGAACGGCGTATGAGTAGAGTAGGGTGGGAGGTGGTATGTCGTCCAAAACAGCTTGGGGGTTTGGGGGTCGCGGATTTATGGGTAAAGAACATGGCTTTGCTATCTAAATGGGTTTGGGGATACGCGCGCGATAAGGACTCCCTATGGCGTAGTTTGATAGTAGCGAAATATGGTGAACATCCGCAGTGGTGGCGTTTTAACACAGAGAATATGTCTTCGATGTCGTTTGTATGGAGACAAATTGTTGCAAATTCATGCGAAGAGCAGGTAGAAAAACACATGGGCATGACCGGCTTTTTATGGAACTCGGTAATGGTAGATCAATACTCTTTTGGTTCGATCCGTGGGTTGAACAGTTGGCCTTAAAGGATGTGTTCCCGCGTTTATTCTCGTTAGCAATGGATAAATTAGCGAGGGTGTGTGACTACATGTTGGGCGGCAGTTTATCGCATCAACAATGGGCAGACTTCTTTAGGAGGCCTTTGAGGGATTTTGAGCTTAGGCAGTTGCGGGATTTGCTCCAATTGGTGACTAACTTTCGTGTATGGGAAGGCAAGATAGACACGTTGATTTGGAGGCCGGACGAGCGTGGGAATTTCTCGGTTAAGACCTTGTCGAAACTGCTCATGTTCGATAAGGCTGGGGAGATGGATTTAGGCGAATGTTTTGCTTGGAAAGTGTTGGTACCGCCCAAGGTTCATGCCTTCCTATGGTTCATATGGATGCGGCGATTACCCACGGCTGATTTCTTGCGTGCTCGTGGGATTCCATTACCGGATGATCAAGGTCGGTGTCCTTGGTGCATGACGGAAGAGGAGAGCATCGCCCACATTCTGTACGAATGTTCATTTGCGCGATCAGCTTGGGTATGTGTTGCGACTAAAAAAAATACCGAATACCTGTGTCACTTAGAAGAACCGGGTTTTAATGGGTTTTGAAAAATTAGTCAGGTTTGTATAAAAATAGAGGAGTCGCCACCGGCCATTTAAAAATGGTAGACCGGACACCGAAATAAAAACCAGAGATTTAAAAGGGTTCGGGAGTCGGTTACACGCGGGGAAGGATGAGCACCCCCGTCGTGCCCGGAAATCGGTACCAAAAACATTACCGCTTAATTAATATTAAATTTTGCGAATTAAAGTGACGAATCGTATCAAAATTTGGCTATACGAGCGAGTGAATTTTAAAGGTCTTAATATTCAAGAAGGAACGTCCGAACCACCACCACTACGACTGGTACTGGCCTCGTTCGTTCCCGAATAAAAAGACGCTCACATTACAATATAATTATTCTTGAAATGCATCTTAAGAAAGAAAATAAACGTACATAATAAAACAATGCAATGAATGAAAATACAATAATCATGACATTGGGCAAAGCAAATAACGTAACGGAAAAAATGCATGAATAACAAATAAACATGATAAAATGCTGAATAAAAGAAGAGGCAAACTGGCAGGGATCAAGACTGTAATAAACCCATTTAACAAAACTAATTAAACACGAAATAGAACCCAATTAAAACAACGCGGGGAGTTACAGGGACCAAAAACGTAATTACCCCACTCGAAAACTGATTGAAAACGGATTTGGGGACCAAATTGAAAACGGTGAAAAAGGCCTAAGGACTGCGGAAGAGGTTTGAAAACGCGGAAGCCCCTCTCGCGTGAATACGTCAACGCGGAGGGGCTTTAAAGTGGTTAACCCGAATTAAAAATAAAAAAAACGTTATAAAAGGGAGATTGAAATAAAGCCAGCCCTTTTTTTTGTTTTGCCAAACCCTAAATCGGGGAGAGCTTCCCCCTTTTCTTTGTTTGCTCCGGCGCCGCAAAGGGGTTCCGGTCACCGTTGCCGGCGCCGGAACCCTAAAAACTTTCTTTTTTTTTGAAATCAAAACAAACCGCAAAACCTTTTTTTTTGAAACCAAAACAGAGAGCCCCTTTCTTATTTTTAAAAACCAAAAACGTTTCTCTTTTTTTGTAAAAACCAAAAAGAAAACCGAAACTAAAAGAAAAAAAAGCACAAACCCTTCCCTTTTCGTGTCACCGGCTCACCATGCGTGGCTTCCGAGGGAGCCAGAAGGCTTATCGCCGACAACGGGGAAGTGGAGAAGAAGAGAAGATCGACGAGGGTAAACCCTTTTAAAAAACCCAACTCTTTTTTGATTTCTTTTCTGTTTTGGTTCGCATGCAATGAGAAGACGAAGAAAAGTACCTAAGAAGGTTTTTTCTTGTTATTTCTCTCTGAAAAATCCAATCGTTACAATGGTTTTTTTTTCTCTCGTGCTCACTGTTTTTGCTATTGATCTCCTCTATTCACTGATTTTTCTCTCGATTATATAACCGAATTACATGACAAAACATTAATTGTATGCACTCTGGGATCTCTGAATTCTCTGTTGTTTCGTCCTTGTTTAATTTTATTGCTTGTGTCGTCTTGCTATTTTGGTGATTCTGATTTTCTGCTTTTCTTCTGTTCTCTATTGGTCTTGGCCGAAATGGGGAGGGACATCGGCATGCACTGGGTCAGAGGCGTACGACTGGTGGCAGACGAAGGGTCAACTGTCTCGCACGTGTAAGGGCGTCAATCGTCGCGCGTGGGCACGTCGGATCTCAGGAAGATCTGAGCCGCTCGATTGGTCCTTGATCGGACGGCCGTAGGCTTTGCGGCGCGAGGCTAAACCCTGGGGCTCGCTAGGGTTTCTTCGGGCTTCATCTGGACCGTCAGATCTCAGCAGATCTGACGGCTGTGGGGAAGGGCGGCGCTAGATCAAAGAGAGGCATCCTTAGGGTTTCTTGACTGACTTGGTTTGGGCCGTTGGATCTGCTTCGCCAGATCTGATGGTTGTAGGAGTGCGGCGGCTGCACATAAGGAAAGGGATTAGGGTTTTTCATTAGGGTTGTTGTAAAGGCTTACCGGGCTCGGGCCTAATGTATTTTATTTTAGGTTATGGACTGTATTAATTAAATAAATATATTGGGCTTTTATTTATTTATGTTTTATTATTATTTATCTTCTTTATCTTGTTATGATAATAATAATATGAATACAATAATAATAATAATAATAATAATAATTAACAATAGTATAAATAATAATATGATATATATAAAATAACATGATAATACATATGGTAATGTATACAATAATGATAATAACAACAATGAAAAACGATGATGATAATTAATATAAGATAATAGTAATATTATACTAATACTAATAATAATACACACACTAATATATACCATAGTAGCAATAATAATAATACTATAATCTTTACTTTTCCTTTTTTCTTTTTTTCTCTTTTTGCTTTGTTTTTTTTCTTTTCCTTTCTTTTTCTTATTATTTTCTCAAGAAAAATTATTTAACAGCTCGGTAAGTCTTAGATAGACACGAATTAAAGGAGTTCGAGGTCCGGACAAAATTAGTGATTACAGCTGCCCCTCTTTGCTTATACTTGTGGAACAAGGATAAAGCAAAGACCATAAGCACTAATTTTGTCCTACTTCCCTTTCGGACCGTTCGCCTTCCCAAAGCAGCCACGTGAATTCAAGCAACTCCTCTTCCCAACGCCTTCTGATCATGAGTTCTCCCTCCGGATGCCCCGAACAGGTAGACAGAGATTTTTTTTTTTGCAGATTTCCATTCTCCAAGTGCCCGAACGGATAAGCAGGTTTCAAATATATTTGTCTTCCCTTTTTGTAAGAACAAGCTAGTTATCCAAACAATTTTGCCTTCCCTTCGCGGTCTAAAAGCAAACTGGTCATAGCTAAATCTGTCCAACTTCTCTGTTGGACGATTTACTCTCCCGGAGCTGCAACACGCTAGACCGAGTATTTTCTCTGAAGCTTTGAGAATACGAGTTCTCTCTCTATAGAGCTCATTTTCTTGGCGTGTTCTACGAGTGGCAGTTCTTTCTATATAGAACTTTCGTCCTCGTATTTCTGAAATCAAAAGATCTTCAAGCCCTCTCTCTATAAGACCCTCCGCTTTCGAGATCCTAAAGCCTTAGGATTCTGAGTTCTTTCTCCACAGAACTCCTCTTCCTTAGTATTCTCTTTGAGTAGTCGTTCATTCTCTATGGAACTCTCGTCTAAAATCAAGGATCTACAAGTCCCTTCTCCGTAGGACCTTCCGCTTTTGAGATCCTGAAGTCGCAAGTTCCTCCTATATAGAGCTTTGTTTGGACCCTTTCTCTGTAGGATCCTTCATCTTGAAATCTGTTGGCAAGCTTGAAAGCTTTCATTTGAAATCCTTGAGTGGCGAACATGAAAGGTTTCTCCTATCATCATTGAGCGACAGGTATATGCCTTCTTTGCTCTGACATTCTTGGGCTTTGGGTTTCTGCCTCTTTCGCCCTAAAATCATGGAGTGGCGAGTCTGAAATTTTTTGCCTGAAATCCTTGAGGAATGGATAAAATTGAGAAATTTTGATCTTTTTAAGAAAAACATCCTTTAGAAAAGAGTAAGATTGAGAAATCTGAGTTTTAAGAAAAACATCCTTTGGAATGATAAAATTGAGAAATTCGTGTTTTAAGGAAAACATCCTTTTGGAAGGATAAAATTGAGAAATTTTAAGAAAACCATCTGGAAGATTAAAACTGGGGTTGGAAGGATTTTAGAAATCCGAATTACGCAAGTCGAAGGACTCTTGATTCTTGTGAGATCCGCTTCTCCTCTCGTGAAGCTGTAGATCTATTCTTTTACCAATCTTCAAATATCTGTTTAGAGAAAACAAAATGCTATGATATGATTTAGCATGCTCCTAGCATGGGTGACATCTAGCTATCGATGATGCATGAGCATATTTCAGGGTGCAAAGATGCATGTGTTTACGAGAATGCAAAGATGCATGTGTTTACGAGAATGCAAAGATGCATGGATTTAGTTTGTCTTCATTTCTTAGGGTTAGTGGTCGTTGTCTTGGGACTACAACCATCCATCAATCTTGTGTCTTGAGAAATCTGGCCCCCTAAACTTCTGCCGCTCGTTCTTCGTTCTAAAATCCAAGTTGAGTGACCTCGATCGCATTCTAAATCCTTTCCGGCCTTGCGCTATCTTTCATACACTTTGGTTTGAACCTCTCTACATGAAACCCTAGTTCAGCCACGGACAATGGTGCCCCATCACGGCAATTTAGCTTCACTGACTCTTTGTCATTCCTCCTCACGTCATGCCCCTCAACCTTTGGGCCTTGCTCATGCATTCATCTCCGAAGTAATACAGAGAGATCTATTGGTTTAAAAAGTACCAGTTTATGGATTGTCATTCTAATGAAGAATGCTCTTTTTGATTACCATACAGAACCTTGAAGTCAAAATTCTAATTAAGAAAAAAATAATAGAATAGGACACCCTGGATATCAAATGCAAGAGCGTCTTAGATCCTACTTTCTGATGATCAGCTTGAGTCAATGGAGACTTTGAATGTTGTGGCGATATACGAAGTTGTGAAACCTTTTCCAAATCGCTCGGTTCATCTTCATGATTATGGTATTTGCTTAATTGGCTCGATTACTATTCTTTCTAGTTCTCATAACGTTTCTCCGTATGCTTTCAGAAAAAATTTAGCCCATTGAATAGAAAATGTCACTCCCAGAATTTTAAATGTAAGCATGTGCTTCTGATTACCATTAGTATTGTGTCCGTGTCCTCAAGGATTCACATCCGAGACTTATTCAGTTTGCTCATTCGTTTCTTTCTTTCCTAGGGGAATTCAAATCGTCACAGTCCTTTGTCTTGAGGATACTGATGGAGCATACAACAATACCCCGAGTTACTCGGCATAGTCACGACTTGAAAATATTACCATCACTCATGAAGCGAAGGGTTTCGAGCTTCAGCGGAGTGCCCCAAGAATTCCACACTCGTATCCGAAAATGCCTATTACCAGGTTTCGAACATTGGAGTGCTTTTCGATTAATGCCTATTACCAGGCTCTGAAATTTTATTTTGTTTTGAAACAGTATATACTTTTTCTCTCATTTCTCATTTCTCTTTCCCTTTTATTTTTTATTTATTTATTTGCACATTCAAGTAACTCTACTTGGGCTTTCTTAGGAGATTCCCTTATCATCGAACATCATCGAAGGAAAAGTAATCTTGCTTCTCTCGCTTTACCAACCGGAGCGGACGGAGCGGGACATCATACTTCATCGTTTTCACAACATTCGATCTCTTTGAGTAGAATCAATGCCACATCATGCATATGATATCCGAGGACCTACGGAGGTATGGAGAGATATATGCATATACATGATTTCAAGGTCATTGTATGTTAAAAAAGAAGTGCATTTCATTAGAACGTCAAATTGTGAACATAACAAGTGCCCTTAAAAAAAACCATTGCTATCTTGGGCAAAGGATAGCAACGTTTGTTCCATGCATTACTTCGAGAGAAAAATGCAACATACAAAACTCCTAAAGATGGTCGGGCATTAGCACACCCCAAAAGTCACAATCCCGATATTTCCTTTCAGAATGTCAAGTGACCGCTCTCAATCAGAGCCTGCACCTTGTTTTTTAGTGCCCCACAATTCTCCGTGGTGTGGCCCGTGCTTCCCACATGGTAGTCACAAACGGCATTGACATCATAACCTTCAGGATAGAGAGGATCCTTTGGTTTGGACTGAACCGGAGTTAGAAGCTTCTTCTCAATAAGCATTGGGAGCAAATCAGTGTACGACATAGGAACTGGATGAAGGTCTTTTTGAGGCTTTGTAGACCGGGATGCTTGATTATGGTAGCGGCTAGAAGACTGGTTGTTCGAGTGAGAACCCACCATGTGAACTTGGGACCCGTGCCCCTTGTGGGTGGTTGTGCCATAGAGATCTACTATCTTCCCTTTCTTGATGGCGTCCTCGATACGTTCTCCCGTCAAAACCATGTCCGCAAAGTTGCTGGAGGGATTGCTTATCAAGCGATCATACAAGACTCCTTTCAGGGTATCCACAAACAAGGGAATGATTTCACCTTCTGAAAGTGGGGGCTGCACTTGAGCTGCTACATCTCTCCAACGCCGGGCATACTCATGGATACTCTCACCGTGCTTTTGTTCCATCCCTCGTAGCATGAGCCAATTCGGAGTCATATCAGTCACATACTTGTATTGACCCACAAAAGCCTTCGAAAGATCGCTCCATGACTTGATGTCGACTCGCCTAAGTTGAGTATACCAACGGGTTGCGGAACCAGTTAAACTGTCTTGAAAGCAGTGGATAAGTAGCTTCTCGTCTTTTATAAAAGCCGCCATTTTTCGGCAATACATGGTGATGTGAGCTGAAGGACAAGTAGTCCCGTCGTACTTATCAAAGTCGGGGGCCTTGAATTTCGGAGGTAAAACTAAATCCGCTACAAGGCTCAAATCACTGGCATCATTCCCTTGCTTATCCATTCCTTGCAAGGCCATGAACTTTTCTTCAAAAAGACGAAACTTCTCCTCGTACTTCTTTTCCACCTCGGCCTTAATCCTTTCTTCTGCCTCATTCAACATGTTTAGATCCGGTACTTCGACCTCGAGATCTTCCCCTAACCCATCAGGTTGGTCCAAGTGACGTCTAGCTGGTGCTTCCGTAGGGCGATTAGCGGGCGTTCCCTCGAGGTTGATATGCACTCTCTTCCCGGTGGTTGGCACTCCTAGTTGGACATGCGATGTAGTCTCACCTACTCCCCTCTCATTCGAATTGCCCCCTGATCCTCCTTCTTTACTAAACTTCTTCTCAAGCAGTTCGGTCATCTGAGCGATGATGGTGGTTTGTGATTGCGCAATCTGATCCTTAATGTTTTGCTCGATTCCATCCAATCGGCCCTCGAGGTCCTTCTGACCTTGTTCAACCCTGGCCATCCTTTCTTCCATTGCTCGTGACTGAGAACGAGTGTCGTACGAACGCGGAATGGTTGTAGATTGGAAACTTCACCACTGTAATAATATTTTTTCAATATTAATTCGTTATTTAGTTGGTCAATGCATGTCATGATGTATGAACATATGATGCAATGAAATATGTACACATGTGCATGCGGATGAAATGTGTTGGCCCTATAGGTGATTCCCTTTAGGTCGACTATCATTCGAACATGAAGGAGGTTCCTTGTTACGAGACAGTCATAGCAAAGTCTTGACAAATATGCTTCCGCTTGTGATCCAAAGATGTTGATCCGATAGACGGTTTGAAATTTTGCGGCTCAGGATGTTTAGAGTAGATCCGATTTCGCTTGACTTCCTCGGGAAGGAGAAGAGATTTGCCTTCTTCGGTGGCGGGCATTAAATGACCTGACATTGTGCTTTTGCTCGGTAAACTGCCCCTATATTCGTTCTGATTTAACTCTGACCGATGTCGGGCTTGCTAATTGACGTTATCCTTTCTAGCAACCTCTCGTCCACAATGATAGCCCCAAAAATGGGTAGAACCACCCTAACTCATGAAATGCATGCACGAAAAGTAGATGCAAAAAGATCATAAGAATAGTTGTTAGTGTAGGATAAACATGATAAAAAGGCAATCATAAAAGCAAGCAACCCTATTTATCCCGTCTAATAGACCTAGGTTGTCCGCATGGCTCTAAAAGGGGTGGGCAATCTAGTTCCCTACATGCAGTTTTGGTTCTAGGAGGTACTCGAACTGTCCTCGCTGTCCCTTACTAAGGGTAGCAAGGCCCCCGGTCATCACCCATTATAGGCTCCTCTCAACCGAGTTCAATTCGAGGGGACCCTTTCGCTATATCCGCACGGAGAAACAATATTCTCACGAAGATATAGGGTACTCGAGCCCGAAGGTACTTGCTAGGCCCAGACGGAGGAACAATATCCACACGAAAGCACTAGCGTTTTCCCCCACTTAAACGAGCGGGTTTAAATGCCAATTTTAAATGCGTTTAAAATAAACTTGCACTTATAAACAAATATCGATCGATTTGGTCACTTTAATTCGCAACTTCTAATATTAATTGAGCGGTAAAGTTTTTTTTTTTGGCTTGACTCTCTTTTTTGTTTTTGAAAACAAATTTTTATCCCCAGCGGAGTCGCCATCTGTTGCGACTAAAAAAAATACCGAATACCGGTGTCACTTAGAAGAACCGGGTTTTAATGGGTTTTGAAAAATTAGTCGGGTTTGTATAAAAATAGAGGAGTCGCCACCGGCCATTTAAAAATGGTAGACCGGACACCGAAATAAAAACCAGAGGTTTAAAAGGGTTCGGGAGTCGGTTACACGCGGGGAAGGATGAGCACCCCCGTCGTGCCCGGAAATCGGTACCAAAAACATTACCGCTTAATTAATATTAAATTTTGCGAATTAAAGTGACGAATCGTATCAAAATTTGGCTATACGAGCGAGTGAATTTTAAAGGTCTTAATATTCGAGAAGGAACGTCCGAACCACCACCACTACGACTGGTACTGGCCTCGTTCGTTCCCGAATAAAAAGACGCTCACATTACAATATAATTATTCTTGAAATGCATCTTAAGAAAGAAAATGAACGTACATAATAAAACAATGCAATGAATGAAAATACAATAATCATGACATTGGGCAAAGCAAATAACGTAACGGAAAAATGCATGAATAACAAATAAACATGATAAAATGCTGAATAAAAGAAGAGGCAAACTGGCAGGGATCAAGACTGTAATAAACCCATTTAACAAAACTAATTAAACACGAAATAGAACCTAATTAAAACAACACGGGGAGTTACAGGGACCAAAAACGTAATTACCCCACTCGAAAACTGATTGAAAACGGATTTGGGGACCAAATTGAAAACGGTGAAAAAGGCCTAAGGACTGCGGAAGAGGTTTGAAAACGCGGAAGCCCCTCTCGCGTGAATACGTCAACGCGGAGGGGCTTTAAAGTGGTTAACCCGAATTAAAAATAAAAAACGTTATAAAAGGGAGATTGAAATAAAGCCAGCCCTTTTTTTTGTTTTGCCAAACCCTAAATCGGGGAGAGCTTCCCCCTTTTCTTTGTTTGCTCCGGCGCCGCAAAGGGGTTCCGGTCGCCGTTGCCGGCGCCGGAACCCTAAAAACTTTCTTTTTTTTCGAAATCAAAACAAACTGCAAAACCTTTTTTTTTTGAAACCAAAACAGAGAGCCCCTTTCTTATTTTTAAAAACCAAAAACGTTTCTCTTTTTTTGTAAAAACCAAAAAGAAAACCGAAACTAAAAGAAAAAAAAAGCACAAACCCTTCCCTTTTCGTGTCACCGGCTCACCATGCGTGGCTTCCGAGGGAGCCAGAAGGCTTATCGCCGACAACGGGGAAGTGGAGAAGAAGAGAAGATCGACGAGGGTAAACCCTTTTAAAAAACCCAACTCTTTTTTGATTTCTTTTCTGTTTTGGTTCGCATGCAATGAGAAGATGAAGAAAAGTACCTAAGAAGGTTTTTTCTTGTTATTTCTCTCTGAAAAATCCAATCGTTACAATGGTTTTTTTTTCTCTCGTGCTCATTGTTTTTGCTATTGATCTCCTCTATTCACTGATTTTTCTCTCGATTATATAACCGAATTACATGACAAAACATTAATTGTATGCACTCTGGGATCTCTGAATTCTCTGTTGTTTCGTCCTTGTTTAATTTTATTGCTTGTGTCGTCTTGCTATTTTGGTGATTCTGATTTTCTGCTTTTCTTCTGTTCTCTATTGGTCTTGGCCGAAATGGGGAGGGACATCGGCATGCACCGGGTCAGAGGCGTACGACTGGTGGCAGACGAAGGGTCAACTGTCTCGCGCGTGTAAGGGCGTCAATCGTCGCGCGTGGGCACGTCGGATCTCAGGAAGATCTGAGCCGCTCGATTGGTCCTTGATCGGACGGTCGTAGGCTTTGCGGCGTGAGGCTAAACCCTGGGGCTCGCTAGGGTTTCTTCGGGCTTCATCTGGACCGTCAGATCTCAGCAGATCTGACGGCTGTGGGGAAGGGCGGCGCGAGATCAAAGAGAGACATCCTTAGGGTTTCTTGACTGACTTGGTTTGGGCCGTTGGATCTGCTTCGCCAGATCTGATGGTTGTAGGAGTGCGGCGGCTGCACATAAGGAAAGGGATTAGGGTTTTTCATTAGGGTTGTTGTAAAGGCTTACCGGGCTCGGGCCTAATGTATTTTATTTTAGGTTATGGACTGTATTAATTAAATAAATATATTGGGCTTTTATTTATTTATGTTTTATTATTATTTATCTTCTTTATCTTGTTATGATAATAATAATATGAATACAATAATAATAATAATAATAATAATTAACAATAGTATAAATAATAATATGATATATATAAAATAACATGATAATACATATGGTAATGTATACAATAATGATAATAACAACAATGAAAAACGATGATGATAATTAATATAAGATAATAGTAATATTATACTAATACTAATAATAATACACACACTAATATATACCATAGTAGCAATAATAATAATACTATAATCTTTACTTTTCCTTTTTTCTTTTTTTCTCTTTTTCTTTGTTTTTTTCTTATCCTTTCTTTTTCTTATTATTTTCTCAAGAAAAATTATTTAACAGCCCGGTAAGTCTTAGATAGACACGAATTAAAGGAGTTCGAGGTCCGGACAAAATTAGTGATTACAGTATGGTTGCGACAATGGTGGGGAATCGACACAACTTTATCGGTTAGTTTTGATGCATTTTATGTGATTGATTTCCATAGTGTTTTTACGGGCTGCATGAAAATGTGGTGAATAGCGAGTGTTGCTGCATTATTGTGGTCGTTATGGCTAGCAAGAAATGAATATATCTTCCGTGGGAAACGTTGAAATTTAGCTGAATTGTGTTTCTTGGTAAAATTGAGATCATATTTCTGGATAAAAGATGATAGGCGTGGTGAATTGTTCCCGGAAGCCGTTTGGTGGACATGTCCTACTAAATTTGAGGTTAGTGCACAACCAAAACGGGTGAGGGTGGGAAGGTGCTGGCAGCCTCCTGTAAGAGGCGTATTAAAATTCAACACTGATAGATCAGCGCGCGGTAAACCGGGTCCAGCGGGGTTTAGTGGCGTAATGAGAGATGAAGATAGTCGCATGTTAGGTTTGTTTTCAGGCCCTTTAGGCGTGATGGAATCGAACGAAGCGGAGGTGCGAGCGATAGCTTTTGCCTTGGGTATGATACAGGAGAGGGAATGGCGAAAGGGTTGTGTTATCATAGAGTCGGACTCTCAAGTGGCATTGAGTTGGGTTACTCAATCCACAAAGCGTCCTTGGCGGTTATGGGAGGTTTTTTTGGCAATCGATCAAGCTTGCCGAGTCACGTATGACATCCAATTCTGTTATGTGCTGAGGGAGGCGAATGGATTCGCGGATGCATTAGCCAAAGAGGGGGTGGATAGACTTTCGACATTTGTGGCATGTTTGTGAATTGGTGTTTTGTTCTTTGTTCCTTTTGTACTCGACGGATCGCATCGTACTCTTTTCCTCCATTAGGTTTAGGGAGGTTTTTAACGAGGCGTGTGATTCCGTCAAGCTGTATGTTTTTTGATTCATTAATAAAAGCATACGGTTGCCGATCAAAAAAAAATTTCGGACTAAATTATCATCCTACGAGGACTAAAAAAGTGCAAGAGCCAAGGGCATATATAGACTGGTTATTAGGGTTATGGGTTATTTATATTATTATTAGGTATGAGACCAAAAAGAAATCATTTTCGTAGGCACGACAAAGATACTGTAAGAATTAGTATATTATATATTCAAAACTTTTATGCATCACAGCATTCGAGAAAGAGCAATGAAGAAAACAAAAGAGCAAAGAAGCTGTTGAGATGGCTGGTCAAACTTTATGTAAAACTTTACTACTAATATATACATCTTTGGACAGTGGGACAGCTTTAATCCATTCAAGAAAAATGGGGTTTTCAATCTGTTTAGCTACCAGTCAAGGGGCTTGTCTTAAGCTCTATATCTATTTTCTCTGTATTTTTTATATATTTTATGTTCGCTTTAAATTTCATGGTTTATAATTTTCTCCTTAATATTATCGTTTCTAAACTTTAAACTCAAACTATTTCTATCGTAATTAAGATAAGTTTGAAGATACTTGAAAGTAGGAAAGGAAAAGGTTTCTGACTCGTATAGAAGCCTTGACAGAAACATTTCAAACAACATTTTTATTTAGTCTTATATTTCACTATCATGGAATAATTCTGTATGTTTTTTTTTGTTGAAATTTCCTTCTTATTTTAGTCCCATCTAACTCAATAATTTCCAACGTAATACTCATTTTTCTAATATGTTGACCGACAGTTCATGGGAACAAGAGATGATAATGGATATTTTAATCTCCATCAAACGATATGATAACCTTGTATTTTCTCGACGATAATAGTCATAATTAAACTGATAATTATCATGTTATTGGAAACCGAGAACCGAATGTGTTATTTGTATGGGGTTTTCAATTAAGATGAAGTGGTATATCAAAGACTATGTACGTATCGTACATTGAAAAAAAATTATCTCTTTCTTTTTAGTGCTTTTATTTATGTTTATATTAAAAAAAATTAGGTTTAATGTTTAAGATTAGAATATAGAGAATTAAGGGTATGATATATCTTTTAAGATTTAGAGTGTAGAATTTATGATTTGGAATTTAAGATTATGACCTAAATTTAAATTTTTAGTGCTGACATAGAAAATTAAGGCACTGAAAAGGCAGACAATTTTTGTTCCATTTTTATACTTTAGTAATAAAAAAATTAAATTTTAAACTCTAACCCTAAATTCTAAACTCTAAAAATATTTTATATTCCTATTCTTTAAACTTTAACCTTAAATCTAGTTTTTGGGTGGAGACATAATAAGAGTGATATTAAGGGCCGAGTATTTCCATCCACATTAATGGAGAAATCAAAGAAAGCGCTAGAGAAATTGTCATTGACACAGCCTTTTTCATTTTCACTCTCTCCACCATTAATGCAACACAGATATGAGAATGATGAACAAATAAATTGCACCAATGGAAAACTGAGTAAAACATCAAACATTGGTGTTTTGTTTTTAGATTCTTGAAGCATCGCTTTTGATCTTCACTTTAACCCAAAAAAAGAAAGAAAGAAAGACCCACATTCATTCGTGTGGTTATAATACTGTATACATTTAAGTTACAAACACAAGACCAAGGAAATCAATAATGGAAACTATCATGTAGAAGAAGGCATGAGATTCAACCGTAAATCATCTTTTTCCAAGACCAAACGTGCCTTGCCAGTCTCCATGTTTGTTGTTGCAGTATTATTATTACACTCGGGATGCAATCTCTTCTTCGATTGTAAATTCACACCAAACACCTTTGTTCTGCAACTGTTGCTGCTTGGTTCTTCGACGATCGTCAAGGAGCTCTGCGATGTTGCTGTCGGAGAGTTCAAGACCTGAACATGGGGCTTTGGACTGTTCGTATAATACCCGAGAAACTGGTTCAATGGCTTTTGTAATAACGAAGTATTGGTGTTAACAGGAGGTGGAGGACCGGACAGGAGCAATGGAGAGTAGGAATTGCTTGGAGCGACGGGCTTCACTTGGTTTTGAACGAAATAGATAATGTCATTGTAAAGCTTCTTCATGTGTGCTAGTTCAGACATGAGCAGATTGTTGTTTCTTCTTAGTCTTTCGTTGTCTTCTGATAAAGCTGTCACCGAGCTGTTATATCCTCCGGTGGCTCCTCTAGTGGAAGAAAGTGGTGGCGGTGAGTCACATAAGTTGGGCCGTTCGTCTGAGTCGGTTGGGGAGATGCTGACTCGACTCGGAAACGGAAAGAAACTGGGTACATTCAGAGGAAAATGGTGCGCAGTTTTTCTTCTATGGATCTCACAAAGCAAGTGCTTGTCTCCTTTCTTAAAGAAGTGGTTGGCGAACTCCCATCTCTCCGGTACAATCTTCCTAAAACCCTAGCAAAAACAACAGGGAAAACCCAGATTAGTAGAGAAAGCAAGAATGCAAAATTTAAAAGGAGAAGAAGTTGAGTTGTTTATATGTACATAAGTGTTGAGCTGTCTGACAAAGCTGGAGAAGTTGTTGTGCTTGAAGTAATTGGGAAGCAGATCACGAGCGAACTCGGGAGGTCTCCAAACGACAAAAGTGGTGTGGTGTTCACCCCATGAAACTATATGATCTGTGGTGGGATCGTCGACCAGTTGGTAGGTTTTTGTAAGGAAGGGCGCCGGCACTGCTTTGTGGGAGTCTAGTGATACTAATACTCCTTCACAGCTATCAAGCATCAGAGCCATTGAAAGAGATATACAGTGGTGGGCGTGGGAGAGTTAATCTTAGAACATGAATATATGTGTGTGAAATAAGGGCATTTCAAGACAAACCCGTGACTATATCTCTCTCTTGTCTGAACACCCATTTAAAACCCAATTTACACTGAAACCCCTTCTCCCCCCCTTTTGCTTTATACTTAATTATACTTCCCTCATTTTGTAGTTTAATACCAGGAACCCAACAAACCCTACTATTTGGAATCCCATCAGGCATCAGTTGTGTTTTTTTGTATTAAAATGCAAGGAAAAGGATAAATGGAGCTGTTTGACGGCCCTCCTCTTCTTCTTCTTCTTCTCTTTTGGTTTTCTGAGATTCCAAACATGAAAAGAATTATAGAATGGTCCATATATAGACATCCCCTCTGGCTCTGCTGCCACCTTTACTCACAACTCTCTACTTACATTCTCTAATATTTAATGGAGGCTTAGCCCTTTCCCTTGGGACTTTGGGTTTTCACCTTTGGCTTAACTGCTTTCTTCTTGCCTCACGTGTTTTCTCTTCTCATTTCAATTGTTTTTTTTTTTTTCACAGCAAAGTATGATTTTATTGATGCGAAATCATACAAAATCACAATGCACAATAGCCTCATTAAAAACCTCTTTAAGCCTAGGTAGAAGAAAAGAGTACCAATGTGATTGTGCCTATGGACAAACATCCGTTCATTGTCAATACAACCATACCCAATTACCCCTATCAATACCCCTTTTCGCCAAGAAATCCGCCACGCCATTTGCTTCTCGAAAGATATGGTTGAAACACACGCAAGGCAACACGGTGCAGTCCTCGTCAATCTGTTGAAACCATCGCCAAAGCTGCCACAGACGACGCTCCGGTCGATGCAGCCACAATACCGCTACCATCGAGTCGGATTCCACCACAATCGATGAAACCATCCCCAAACGCATCTCACATAACAGCCGTAAGGCATAAGCGATCGCCTTAATTTTCACAACATTGGAGTCAGCAATTCCAATCGAGCCCGAAAAAATCACCAAAATACGGCTATGCCAATCTCGTAACACACCCCCACACCTTGCCAATCCCGGTTTTCCCCTTGCTGCCCCATCTACATTGAATTTCCAAACACCTTCGTCCAATGGAGGTATCCAAACAATGTGCATCCGATCCCGGTTTGCTGCACAGCTGCCCCCCCCTCTCATTTCAATTATTGGACCTAAAAGTTTACATCAATAACTGAAAATAAATTATTAAATGTCACCGCATTACCTTTCTTTCTCCCATAATTTTATTTTTATTTTTCGGTGCTCTTTTTTATCACATTACTACAAAATTAAAATTTAAATTCTAACTTTAAATTTTAAATTATAAACCCTAAATTCTAAAAATAAAACTTACTCATAAATTTTAAATCTTAACCCTAAAACCTAAACTTAATTTTTTTAGTGTAAAACATAAAAATTATCAAAAAAAAAAAGAGTTAAATTTTTTTATTTTTTCTTGTATTCTTCCGAGAAATATTTGTTTCTTCAATAAGGAGAGGAATGGGAATTTTAAAACTTTCTTGCTTTAAGAGTAATGTGTGACATTTGAAAATAGGGAACCTCTCGAAAAAAACATTCACGGAATATTTATAGATTCTCTAATAAAATCCAAGATCTATATATAGATTATCAATGAATCATTTACGACTATATTAATTTAGTTATCAAATATTAATCTATAAAAATGTTATTTATTTATGGGTTTCTCTGCATAATTTTCCAACGCATCAAGGATTTTTCAAAATTATTATGTTTGCGTGTGGACAACATCTACCTTGATATTGGTTGTCGATTGCCGGTGTTTATTATTTCACTTATTTTTTATATTTTTATTGTTTCTATTTTTGATTTTTTTAATTTTTAATAAGAACATATGCTCTTGTGCCACACTTTTTCTCTGTCTTTGTGGCATATTTCCTCTGCCGTTTGACATGATTTTCGCATATTGTAGCGGTCATTTGGTGCTCGTACAAAAATCCTCACAACACTTGTTTTCTGATTTGGGTTTGTCGATGATCATAGAGACTACAGAGATTAATCTCTTTTGGTGGTTGATTGTCGATGTAATCAAAATTGTGTAGCAGAGCAATCTATTTTATAGTTTGATTTGCTCTCCACTCAATTTTCACATCGTAAAGCATCTCGTTTGATTAGAGACAAGGAGATTTATAAAGTTTTCTGAATTTTTTATGATATACGTCAGTCTCAACGGAAGTGTTGCTTTTATTTGCACCTTTGAGTTTCATATATTATTTTGGGTAAACTACCTATTTAGTACCCCACCTATGTTCGTATATCTATTTTAATACATCAACTAATTTTTTTGACAAAATGATGTCTAACATTACGATTTGTTTCTATTTTAGTACCTTTACCATTTAAAATTAACGGAAATGGTGACATGGCTTGGTTTAATAACAGTTCTAGTTCATATACCTATACAATCTATCAATTTAAACATTATTTTTAAATTTTGGATTAAAGGTGTAAATTTCTCATTTTTTTCTTCTTCCCCTCAAAACAGATTTCTACAAACAAACCCATATTTAGTTAAACCTTGAAATGAAGCAAAATTTAGCTATTATCAAAAATAAATTGGCACAGTTTCACCATTGAAACTATATTTAGCTAAACCTTTCAAATTTTGAATGCAGCGGCTAACTATAAAAATAAAATACCCATATTTAGAACATAAGCAAAGTCTATTATCAAAGGTTCAAAACAAATTGCCATAGTTCCACCATTGAAATGAAGCAAAATTTACCGAAATAAAGTTAAGTTAAAAACAATCAAAATTTTGAAATTGTGTGTGTGGGAATGACAGTTGGAAGGTGTTGTTCGCGGTAGTGTGTTGGAAACTGTGGTCGAGAAGAAATAGTAGATTATTTGATTGTGAGTGGGTTGAGAAGGTTGATTTTGTCGATGAGGCGCGTAGGTTTACTCAGCTCATTTTGGATTGTCGTGAGGAGCGAAGTAGAGTTGTGTTGAATCCGGTTCAGTCGGAGGGTGTGGTGATGCATTGGTCGCCACCGGAACCGGGTTGGGTGAAGGTGAATGTTGATGAGGCAAGAAACATTACCAACGGTTTGGCAACGATAGGGGGTGCTATCCGGGGAGACCAAGGCGAATGGTTGGTTGGTTTTAATCGTTTTTTAGGGCGGTGTGACATTGTCACGGCTGAACTATGGGCGATTAAAGAAGGAATTGGTTATGCTCGATATTTTGGTTTCAATAAGGTTGTCATTGAGTCGGATTGTGCTGAGGCAGTTCGGATGGTGCTAGGTAGGGTGATCTCTAATAAGGAGAATGCGCTGCTTTCGGATATCAAAGAGAGTTTGCGGGGGGATTGGGAAGTTGAGTTGAGACACATTGACCGTTCGGCAAACACTGTGGCCGATAGGATTGCGGCGAAATCGATGGACGGCGACTTTGTTGAGGAGTTGTTAACTGTTGAACCAGCAGATTTGCGGCGATGATTGGACCACGATTGGATGCACAGTATGGTGGTTGTGTAGTCCGGAGGGGTTGGGGTACATGTGGGGTGATGTTTTGTATCGCCAGTTGTGGTGTTGAATTTTGTGTTGTTCACATGTAGCTACATTCGAATGCACTCTTTTTCCTCCATGTAGGTTTAGGGAGGTTTTTTAATGAGGCACGGGAATGTAGCGAGTTCTCATTTTTTTTATCAAAAAAAAAAAAAAAACTGAAAACACCAAACTAAAAGGTTAATTATAAAATGGACATCTATTGGTTCACCAATAGCATTCCAGCACAGAAGCGGGTCAAGTAAAGAAGAAAAGTCCATTTTTTTATACAAAACTTTTAGAAGACTGCTTTTTATTGCTTTCAAAATGCATATTTTCGAAACATTCAATCTAAATTTTCTCGTATTTATCAACCACTAGCTATCAAAAGAGATGAAAACCCCATATATGTGAAAGTGGAAGCTTGAGGCAAATCAAAGTGACCTAATTACAGAAAATGATTCCTCAAAGAGCTCTAAATTTAATAATAAGAAGATAAAGAACTAGAAACAGAGTGCTCAGTTTTTCACCTTATATTTTTGCTCTTTTTTTTGTTCTTTCGGGTTTTTTTGTTGTTGGTTTGCTTTGGGTTCTTCTCTATAATTTTAATGGTGAAACTATGCCAATATGTTTTTTTTATAATAACTAAACTTTGCTTCATTTCAAGGTTTATCTAAACATAGGTCTGTTTGTAAAAAAATGTTTTGAGGGGAAGAAGAAGATAAAAATGAGAAGTTTATATTTTTAATCCAAAAATTTAAAATAATGTATAAATTGATATAATTTTAGCTAAATTGATGGATTGTATAAGTTTTTGGACTAAAACTGTTATTAAACCAAGTCACATCACCATTTATGTTAATTTTAAACGGCGGAAATACCAAAATGAAAATGAAACGTAACGTTAGTTATCATTTTACCAAAAAAATTAGTTGAGTTACCAAAATAGAAACACGTGCATAGGTGAAGTACTAAACATGTAGTTTACCCTATTATTTTTGTATGAGTTTTTTGGTAGACATATTATGTATTTTTGATACTTTCAATTATTTTTTAATAAAATCTAAGAGTGATTGTTAAAAAAAACGTTATTTATTAGGGGAAATGGGGGAGATTTTACTGCAACAAGTACTTAAAATCCGAACAAGAATGCATGAATATTAATTATATAGCAATGCCAATGAGTGAACGGTTAAGATTTGGATTCATTTTGTGATGAGTAAAAACAGCAAAGACAGTATGTCCAAAGTGAAACCAGAAGAAATAAAATACAATGATGATCAATAATACCCCTTAAATATATATATATATATATATATATATATATATATATATATATATTCAACCCATGAATACACACAAAAACACATATACGTAAATACATTCAGCCAAAACAATGAGCTTCAAGTCCCGATATTCAATTCGAATGAGAAATGCTTCCATATATATATATAGTCTTCCCTGAACAGTTCACACACCTACACCAGGGAGCTTCTGCAACTGCAAAATGTACAATATTTTTTTGTTGCAGTGACTGACATGGAGACAGTGATTTTCTTTGGTTTTTGTTGCCATTCTCGTGATTCCTGCTTTGTTCTTTTCCTTTACAACATATTACCACTACTTTTTATTACAACTTATCAGTCTTCTTCTTCTTCTTCTTGTTACACACACATTTCTGGTATATACTTGCAGTGAGTTTGAGGTGAGCCATGTTTAAAGTGCGGCTAAAAACGACATGTTTCGAAACTTCAAATGTTAAACTTTTAGATAACATTTTAGGTTAATTTTTTTATATAATTTTTGACAAGTTTTGATACTTAAAAAACTAGTTTCAAGACTTTTTTCAAGAACTTAAAATGTTATAGAAAAACAAGTATCGAAACTTGTCAAAAATCACAAAAAACCCAACCTAAAATATTATAAAAAAAGGTCTAGCTTTTTAAGTTCTTAGACAAGTTTCGAAACTTGCCGTTTTTTTAGCTGCACTCTACACCTGTCACACTTTAGACTAGCCCAGATACTTATATATTTTCAAGTTAATTATATCCAACTCATCCAGAAACTACATTCTCATCCCCAAAATAATTATAATATTTAACTGGAAATTATGGTATAGATTAATTACCTCCTTTTCATTAACCTAATCATTTAGTTAATATGTGGAAATGGAAGTGGGACATGAGAGGATGGAAATCCTCTGTCCCTTTTCGGTGCCCCTACATATGCCCCATGCTCAAAATTAACTTTAGAGTTTAGAGTTTAGGGTTTTAGATTAGGGATTGTGGTTAGGGTTTAGGGAATTTAGGGTATGGTGTATTTTTAGGGTATAGGGTATAGGGTTTAGGATTTAGAATTTAGGGTTAGAGCTTAAATTTTAATTTTGTAGTGTTTTTTAGTGTTGGGGCATATATAGGGGCACCGAAAAGGGGCAGACGAATTTTATCCGACATGAGATAATTATGTTGGTTCCTTTTAAAAAATACCCAAAAAGGGTGTCCCTATCTCATTTGAGGAAACCAGCAGGTTATGGACAAGGAAGCAAAAGAAATCGTTTTAAAATTGTGATGAAAAAGAAGATGAAAACTCTCTAAAAAGTATTTCTTTTCCTTTAGGGAAATCGATTTTTGTTTGCATTAAGACATTGGTATTAGGGTCCCACGAACAGCATGGAATAATAATTCAAATTCATCTCTTTTTGATATAAAGTAGCTGATTTATTTGAAATGGTAAAGATCCAAAAGAATATTACAATCAGGTGCAAAATTCTACATACTATCAGCTCATTTAGTGAGATTAGCCGACTAGGTATTAAAGAATAGATCAGACAAATTTGACCCGAGATCTGAATAGAATTACTTGAATAGAGACTCGATTTTGACCCGAACATGAAGACCCGGAGCTTGAAATAAAATCGAACCGAACCCGACTCGACACGAAATTTTTGTTGAACCGAAATAGACCCGAATCGATTTTCACTCGAACCGAAGGCTACCCGAACCAAAAGTTGAACGGAATATCGACCCAATTTTAACCTAGAAATTAAGATAAAATAAATAAATAATTTAATTTTAATATTATCTATTTTTAACAATATAATAAATAGTATAATGATGTATATTTTTATTATCTTTTTGTATTAAACTATAGAAAATCGTTGCTTTTTCAAAAGTGTAGTATAATAACATATTTTGAAATTTGACACTTCAATAACGTTTTTTATGAATTTTATTTTATAATTTATTATGAATATTAATGATTTTTCTTATGCTTTTTTAATATCTTAAAATTTTAAAATTTATTTTATATTTATTATATCTTTGTCATTTTTCTTCTTTTTATAATTTTTTCTTCCTTTATTTTCTTATTCTTTTTTTCTTATTCTTTTTTTTCAACCTTTATCTTTCTCATATGTTTGAAATTTGACACTCCAATAGCGTTTTTTATGAATTTTATTTTATAATTTATTATGAATATTAATGATTTTTCTTATGTTTTTTTAATATCTTAATATCTTAAAATTTATGTTATATTTATCATATCTTTGTCATTTTTCTCTTTTTATAATTTTAAAGACTACAATTTTCTTAATTTTCTATTTATATCCGTAATTACATCTATATCAGTGCAACATAAAATAAGAATGTACTAGTAAATTGAAGAATAAAAATTATCTGCCCATAACCATGTTCCACACAAAAAAAATAGTTAAAAATTAAATTCTAAACTCTGACTCTATTTTTTACTTCCTAAACCCTAAACGCTAAAAATACACCTTACCACTAATTCCCTAAACTTTAACCACAATTTTTATTCTTAAACCTTAAACTTTAAACCTATTTTTTTAATGTGAGACACCGAAGGAGGTATAGTTTGGGGGCAGACGATTTCCATCCTAAATTGAATTGAAAGCGAAGATTTTTTTTTTCAAAAAAAAAACTCGGAAACTAAAAAACCCACATTGATATATCGCCAGCCTTGCAACCGCAGGCGATCCTCCTCTTGGTCGGTGAGAGCAATATTAAAATTTATAAAAATCATATTGAATTGTTAAAAAAATCAATGGTCTGTTAGGATACGACGAACAAGCTTATGAGTGATATGAACGATTGAAGAAGACGGAGGAGGAAGAATGATTGTAGCTGTGAGAACGGCCGTGAATGGTGATATTAGGGTTAGAAAGCAGAAAAGGGAAAAACGTTAAACGAAAAACAACATAAAAGATGAAGATTGATATTCATTTTCTGTATTGGACTTGGCCCAATGGGCGTTACATTTATAGACTAACCCAAAAGAGAGGTCTGTTAGCATAACTGCCTAACAGATTTACTCTAACAAACTAACCGAATGGGCCCAGTGGGCTTTACAAAGGATAAACAAATCTGACATATTAAATGTATTCACTATACTCTAATATTTTCCTGGTTCTCTTCTTCCTCGAGCATCTTTAAGAGAAATCATGCCCAGTCATGCACACATCTGAGCAAACATAGCTGGAGGAATTGGCTTGGTCAAGACATCTGCTATTTGTTCAGCAGAAGGAACAAAATTCACACACAACTGCCCAGCTAAGACCCTCTCACGAACAAAGTGAATATCAATCTCTACATACTTTGTTCGAGCATGGTGTGTGGGATTGGCAGCCATTGACACTGCAGAAGTGTTGTCACACCACACTGTTGGCTTTCCTACAACTGTAATGCCAATTTCAGTCAGAAGACTCTCAACCCAAACCAAATCAGAAACTGAATTAGCTAAGCTTCTATACTCAGCTTCAGAGGTGGACCTAGATACCACATTCTGTTTCTTTGAATTCCAAATAATTGGATTTCCACCAAGAAATATACAGAAACCAGAGGTGGACCTTCTGTCTTCAACAGATGAACCCAATCTGCATCAGCATAACAGACCAAATCAAGGTTCTCAGACTGTTTGTAGCACAATCCATAATCAAGAGTACCACACAAGTACCTAAGAATCCTCTTAACAGCACGCCAGTGACTCTCAGATGGTCCATTCATGAACTGAGACACCTTATTTACAGCATAGGCTATGTCAGGTCTTGTCAAAATAACATACTGTAATCCACCAACAATACTTTCATACAGATGTATATCAACAAACTCTGAGCTATCATTCAACTGTAACTTATGTGCAACAACCATTGATGTAGGTGAAGGACGAGAAGATAGCATATTAGCTTTGGTGAGAAGATCTACAATGTACTTCTTCTGACCTAAGAAAAGACCAATAGATAGGTTCTAAACTTCCATGCCAAGGAAGAATTCTAGCTGACCCAAATCTTTTAAAGAAAACTCAGAATTTATAATCTGAACAACAACATCCACTTTAGACTCATCACTACCAGTGATTACAATATCATCTACATACACCATTAATAACAAATAACTGCTGCCAGAGTTCTTGATAAACATAGAAGTGTCACTCTTAGAAGCTGTAAACCCAAGCATCTTAACAAGAAACCCTTTCAGTGTTTCATACCAAGCCCATGGGCCTGTTTAAGCCCATATAAAGCTTTGCGAAGATGACAAACTAACACTTCTCCATTGGGACCATATTGTTCAAAGCCTGGAGGCTGGGAATTAGGGATGGCCATTTAACTCATACTTAATGAGTTTTGACTCGACTTGATCCTATAGGGTGGGGTTTTTTTTTAAAAAAAATTGAGTTCGAATTGAGTTCGGGTCTGATTTTTTGAGGATGATGTCGGGTCGAGTTTGAGTTTAAGGTGAAAAATACCTTACCCGACCCGGGACAATAGTTTAATTTTATTATAAATATTTAGGTATAATTGCTACAATGCCCCTCTCTTTATATATATTTCAATTATCTCCCTATTTTATCTAATAAAAGTAGAATAATTATTATAATGCTCACTCTATATTTGTATTTTTACAATTAACTCCTTATTTTTATCAAATAATAATGAAAGTTGGTAATTTTTTTATTTATGTCGCGTCGGGTCGGGTTCAGATTTTTACTCTAGAATTTGGGTTCGAGTTCGGGTTGGGTGAAACATCATAAAATATCGGGCCGGGTTTGGATGGAGGTGTTAAATTTTTGGGTCGGGTGTAGATTGACCAAAAACCCGACTCAACCTGACCTATGACCATCCCTAGACCGAACTGGTTAACCGATTTTTAGAAAAAATATATAATATATTTTTAATTTTTTAAAAAAGGATGACTAAAACTTTAGGTGGCGTGTGTAATTTCTTTTCTTTTCTCTTCTATCTCTGTCTCTTTTTCTTTCTTATTTGTAGAACGAAGAATCAGAAAGATTCAAAATCAGATATCGTATACGTCAACCAGAACGACAAACACTAAAGTGCATTCTCTTCTGTCTGTTTTCCCAGTGGGAGAGAGATAGTTATTTCTGTTTTTCATCTCTCATTAAATTTATAATCACGATAAACATAATAGCTATACTATATTACCTATGTATAATGTATATATACATGGCACATGCACAACAGCGTCAAATCAGTGACATTGCAGAACTTTTAGCATGTGCAATGGCCAGAACAGTGAAATAAAATAGAGGGAGAGGTTGGAACCAAATCTATGGATTTGGTCCAAGTGATAAGCATATTGATATCACTTAAATAAGTTTCGAATTATGTAAAAAATAGGTGTCCAATATCAGATTTGTGTATGTAAAAAATTTCCGCTAGGAGACTTACCCATTAAAATCAGTTGTGTGACACAAGTTGATTCTGTCTAATTAAAATAAAACCTTGAAAAATCGAAAGGACAATTTTTTTTTTTGTGTATATAAAAAATCTCCGCTAGGAGACTTACCCACCAAAACTATAAGTATGATATGAGTTAGTTCGGACTAATCAAAATAAAATCTTAAAAAATCGAAAAAGCAAAAAAAATAAAAATAAAAAAAAATTATGAAAGTGGGGAGTCACGAGAGAAAATGGGATATCATATCCCACGAGGAAATGAAAGAGTGATATAAATGGAGGTTATAACATACGAGTTTTGTCTGCCTGATTAACATCCCTCCCTCCTAAATCATCCATATCATACATATTTTCGCTCCACCGGAGAATAAATTACGCAGCGGTAGAATTTGGTAAAAAAATTTGAAGAGTGAACTTAGAACTTTTAAAAATAGAGATTTAAATTAAAAATTTTAAAGGGTTCGATTTACATTTTTGAAATTTTGAAAGGTTTAATGAGATGTTTTAAAAATTATGAGAGATATTTAATTAAAATATTTAAAATTTTTGAAGCATAATATGTTTTCTTTTTTAATTTGTGGCGTCTTAATTAATTTTTTTGAAAATATTAAGAGACTAAATTCTAATTTATCAAGTTTTTGGAGGTTATATATATATATATATCATGTAGGATCCTCTTCCATTACGTATTTTTTTCCACCTTTTGAAATCGTTTTTTAAGGAAAATTTCATCAACTATTAAACCACATTGTTCAACACATCATTCAGAATATATTGAGGGTGATTCATATTGAATCAGACAGTTAAACGATTGTCGACAACCCAATGGGCAAGACAATGAGCAACTTTGTTATCTAAACGATTAACATAACAAATTCGCAAAAGAGGGAATTGACGTAAAAGAGAGCGAGCTTCCTTTAAGTGTTGACCTACTGTTGAGAGATCAAGAATCGGGTTAGCCAATCTGTTAACAATACCAATGGCATCACCTTCAATCACAACATGTAGAACTAGTGTTTTGATATAATAATTGAAAAATGTTTTGGACTAATTTGAAAAGAATTTAAAACTTGGTTTTAAGTCCAAACAACTTGAATATATGTTTGAGGTATTTAAAAAGGTTTTTGACAATGTTTTTATTGATTTTAAATAGCTAAACTTGACTTTTGAAGCTACCCGTACCGATACGGTCCAACCTGTATCGATACCTTTTTGCCCAGTTTGGTCACTGCCAAAACCCGTATCGAAACAGGCTTGGCCGTTTCGATACGGTAAGGGATCGTTTCGATACGTCTAGTAAGCGTACCGATCCCCTTTTAACAACCCCAATGGTCTTTTAAACATCATGTCGTACCGATACGCCCTCAAGCGTATCGATACGCCTAGGCTGGCAAGAGCCCAACGGCTAGTTTCTGATGAAGGCCGTACCGATACGGGTCCATGCGTATCGATACGGAAGGCTGCAGAACATCATTAATGAAGGGAAATAAAGTCCTCAACGGCTCCAATTCATCTCCAACGGCTAGTAACGGCTACAAACTCATTAAGGAGTATAAAAGGGACCTCCAAGCATCAAGATATGGTTAATGCTTCAATTGTTACAACATTATGATGTCAAAATTTGTCTAGAGCTTAAATTGTATATTTCTTGCTTAGACAACACTTGTGAGCTTAACATTGTAATATTTTCTCAAGTGTTTAGGTTTTGGGTGAGTGCTTAGTATTGCAAACACATACCTATTAGAGAGATTTCTAGTTTGCTAAGTTTTTCTCTTGTAAGAGAGTGTTTGATCAAGCTTTGGGTAGAAAGCTTGATCGTTGTAACGATTTCCTCCTAAACCAAGAAAAGGGGACAAAATTCTTAGTGAATTTGTTTGGAAATCTTTAGTCGGAAGCTAAGGTAGTGGATGTAGGCTTTGGGTTAGAAAGCCGAACCACTCTAAATCATTGTGTATATCTTTTATTTTTAGCTTCCACAAAATCACCCAAAAATCCAATATTCTCCAAACTTGGCAACCACATCGGTTGAACTAAATCGAGCCCCTAAAATCTCAACAAAAATCTCAACACAACATCAAGCCAATTTCGTTCCACAACCATTCGAATACCTTCACTAAAAGCATAAGCTTCAGCTGTTTCCGCATTGTGGGATCCCTCAAGAATCATTCCCGCTCCTGCCAACACAAATTCATCTTCGTCTCTCGCAATAACTCCTACCGTTGCCACTCTAGAGGCCGTAAAGAAAGTTGCATCAACATTAATTTTAATCATCCCTACACTCAGTTTCATCCATTTGATAGATTGTTGCATGGAAGGTAATTTGTGAGTCCTTACATGTGCCAGACAAAAATCAGATTGCAGTGTCGAAGCAGTCTCAATAATCGAGGTTGCTGGTTGCAAAATGCCATCATGCACCATCTTGTTCCCTCGATTCCACATTCCAGAGTAAGACAACCATTGTAGTGAATTGTGTAATATGCATTTTTGGAAAAGCATCTTCAAACCATTCTTTAAGACTCATATGACCTCCATTATGAATCCTTGAAGACACCCCACTGAGTTCCAAGATTTCTTTAACCCGTAGACAATCGCGCAGTGCGTGAACTGTTGTCTCAATATCTTGAGTACAAAGTCTGCATACACTGTCTCCCAAACCTACTTCAAGCAATCTTTTTCCAGTTGGAAGAGCTTCATGGCAAGCTCGCCATGCAAAACTCTTAATTTTGGGGAGTGTTTTAAGCTTTGCAATTCGATGCCAAATCCGTGGATGCTCTTGTTGTATCGAGTTTCTTTTAAGAAACCAATTATAACCCGAATGTGTGGAATAAGCTCCTGTCATATGTCTTTCCCATAAAGCCATCTCCTCACACGTAGGCGCGATTGGGCAAAGAAGAATATTTTGTGCATCTTCAGCATTGAAAACATTAAGAACTCTTTGTTCATCCCATTCTGGTTTGTCTTGCATCATAAATTCACCACATCTGTAACACCCCACGTCCGGTTTAGGAGCGAGAAGCGTTACGCAAACAAGACACATAACATATAACATGTAATCATAAAATCGAACATGGAACATCAACGAATCAGAGTTGTGCATCTTATAACACATTTAATATTCTATAACAAACAATACACTTGGGTGGGCTAACAAAAACTTTCCTAACATATATCATAACATAACAATCCTTCTGATTAAACATGTAAATCATATAACAAAAACAACCTAAACTAACTTACTAACCATATTAAATGTATACACTTTCAAACATTCATCTAAAAAGCCCTTCAATCCAATTCATGTTTATATATATATTCGGCTAACATCTTACAATCATATATGTAAATGTATACATTTATATACAATACAATCAATCCTAATTAAATAGGGATCATGTTCGAAAAACATCAAAAACAACCTAGGCGCATAAGAAACATATTTAAACTTACATCAAAACCATCCTAATATTCGAATCCAACATAGAAATAACATGAAATTTCCATTTCAAATTCAAACATCTAAAGGCATGTATAATCCTAAGTTCACATCACCTTACATATACAACTTCTATCATATTCTATACCATTCGAATAGCCTATTATACAAGCAATACATAACATTTTCATTTTCCATCATTCAAATATCAAAGCATATAAACCATACACATTATTTGTAATACCATATTAAGACATAATCAAACTTAACTATGTTCATATATATTCCAAATATAGTCATAAAAACTTGTTTATCCAATATATATCATGAAACTATGTCTTAAACATATACAAACCAAATTAAGATATACATGATACCAAAATGCATGTGACATACTCTAAACATGTAACTATGCCACCATCTAGGAGTCAAAACAAAGCTATATCATACTTGAGCCTTGACTTGTGATTGCTCCCAGATCAAAATAGCTAGCTTTCGGATATTAGAGACCTGTTATTTTGGGAAGTAGGAAACAGAAGAGTGATAAGTACAATTTATACTTAGTGAGATAGTTCCTATAACTTACTAATACAATCTTTTAAGTGTGTTATTCATATAATTAAGGTTACCTAACTAGGCTTAACCAAACAAGTCAAACCTAGTTAGCTTATCTCATGCTCAAGTAGACTTAGCTAGTTCTATTCGTATCATGTGTCAAGTCATATAACATACTCACATTCAATGTCAAATATCATACCAATGTATAACACAACCAAAAAAATAGAATCATATCATATCATTGATCACATTTTCATATCATTCAAATAGGGTCATTACCCTTATCAATCATATCATTTCGTATAACATATAACCATGTATCCTTTCACCATTTCATTGATCATGTAAAGTCTTATTGCAAGTTCAATTCGGTTTTGCTTTGGATGATTAAGTGGACTAGGTAATCAAGTCAATAGGTACCAAGTACCAAAATATAACAGTAGATGCTCAAAGCACCAAAGATCAGTAGATACACAATGTATCGAGGTGTCTAACTACACCATTCAACTTGTAACTTGTAACAGTAGATGCTCAAAGCATCAGTAGGTGACTAACCACCTTTAAATCAGTAGAGCTCAGACTCTAAGGCATGCCCTTCTACCCAAGGATCACTAGTCAACCAAGGTCTTATTAAGCTTTTTAATTTCTGACATGAACAAACAAGTGTTTATCAATCACATTACAAGGCTATACAACATGTTTATGTCAACATTGCACTTGATTCATTCAAGTTAAATAAACAACCAATTTTCAGCAAGCATATCATATCAATTCAATCATGTACTCATCAAAAACAGTAGCAAAATCTCATATATAGGCTTATCTCATGAAGCTCAAATAACCAATACATCATAGAAAATCAAATAGATCATAACTATACTTAACTAGTACTTAAACATGTATCATTTATTCATTTCCTTTAATATTTCTTCCATTACCTTTAAATTTATCAAACCTTTATTAGATTCATTCTATGCTTCATATTAATTCATCAAATAATCATAAAAACATTGGTTAGTGTTGGGTTTTTCGATGCTCGATTCGTTCAACCGATTATGCTCGCCAAGTGGTGGAGAGGTGAATTTTTGGGTGGAAGGATTTAGGAAGCTAGAAAAATAAAGACACGATGATTTATAGTGGTTCAACCTTCTAACCAAGGTCTACATCCACTACCTTAGCTTCCCACTAAGGATTTCCAACAAATTCACTAAGAATTTCGTCCCCTTTTCTCGGCTTAGGAGGAAACCGTTACAACCCTCGAAGCTTTCTACCCAAAGCTTGAAGGAACACTCTCTTTACAAAGAAAGACTTAGCAAACTAGAAATCCCTCTAATAGGTGTTTTGTTTGCACAATTTAAGCACTCACCCAAAACCTAAACACTTGAGCAAATTTAACAATGTAAGCTCACAAGTGTTGTCTAAGCAAGAAATGAACGATTTAAGCTCTAGACAAGTTTTTCACTCATAATGTTGTAACAATTGAAGCTCTTATCAATCTTGATGCTTGGAGGTCCCTTTTATACTCCAAATTGAGTTTGTAGCCGTTTATGGCCGTTGGGAATATAGCCGTTTATAGCCGTTGGGAATATAGCCGTTTATAGCCGTTGGAATAGTGCCATTTATGGCCGTTGGAAATAGTACCATTTATAGCCGTTGGAATAGTGCCATTTATGGCCGTTGGAAATAGTACCATTTATAGCCGTTGGAAATAGTACCATTTATGGCCGTTGGGCTATTTCAAAACATACCGTATCGATACGGCTAGGCGTATCGGTACGGGTTTTGGCTACTGGAATTTTGGTAGTTTAAAAACCATAAGGCGTATCGGTACGGTTCAATACCGTATCGGTACGGTCACTTAAAATACACGGTTTTGACCACTTTAAATGTACTTTAAGTCCATTCCAAAGCCTTAAAAACCCTTAAACATATTTTCAAGTTGTTTTTGACTAAAAACACATTTTAAATTCTTTTCAATTTAGTCCAAAACATTTTTCAAATATTATATCAAAACCTTAGTTCTACAGTTAGGATACTAATCCTAACTCTAAGATCAACTACACTCACAATACTCCAAAGCTTAGGTTGATTCTTTTATCACTATGCCTTTGCTCCTCCTATTTGATTGCTCAACCCTTGAATCCTATAGGATTTCTTCACAATCTTGATCTTGAACATTCAGATAACACATAAGAAACACGTTAGAACTCAATTTAATCACATTTATTCATTTATTCAAACACAAACATTTAATCAATATGAAACTGCCCCTAAACTGGCAGTTTAAGAACCTTACACTAATCTGCCCATAACTTTTTACACACAACTCCAAATTATGAGTTATTTACCAATCTAGAAAGCTTATTTACACAACTTTAATTCTATTTATGGCTCATATTTTTCCAATTCCTACATCAATACATTTTAATACTTTAATACAGAGCATTTACAATGGCCTAATCTATCCATTATTTGCAACATGTAACTTTAGTGACCATTTAACCTATGATCCATTACACATTTGATTCTGAGCTTTTAACCACTTTGAAAAACATCTAATAGAATTATTAACAAGTTCCAATAGTTTCAAAAACAGGGCATTAAGGTCCCTTAATAAGTAATTTTCCCAGATTAGTCCAAACTAGTCCTTTAACTATTTTATTAACATTAAACATCAATCCCAAGTCCTTAATCAACTTAAACATGATACTAACCATATATTACTAAGTTCCCCTATTTCATAAAAATCCTCCCAAATTTAAAATCATCAAATAACTTCTAGACCAATTTCAGAATTCAAATTTAGTCTAAATAGTTTCAAGTTTCGTTTCAAATGTGACCATTTTACTTCCAACTAAATTTCCAGCAAACCCAACAATATTTTCATGCTTCCAAGACCTCTATCCCATAGTATTTTTCATTCTCTACAAATTTGTCCATTGGAAAATTTTCTAATTCGAACTCTATCATGCTCATAAATCCAAATTTTGGAAGGGCAGTGTTTTAGTACGAATCTGGGCAGATTTCAAGTTCTAAGGTAAGTTCATGCAAATTTCCAGGTTTTATTCAAATCTAACTTAAACCCATCAATGTATATAAATAATCAAGCATTTCAACATGAATTCCAGGATCAAACAAACTCAAAAATCATTTAAAACAAAGATAAACACACAAGAACCAATCGGGTAGCACAACTTTGAACTTACTTGAAATCTAGGTTACATGCATGAACATAGATGATCTTTAAGCTTAATTTCCAGCACTTGCATGTGTTTCTAAGGCTCCTAATCTCCAGATTTTACTCAAGCTCTCAAGTTCTCTCTCTTCTCTCATACATTTTCAGTAGAGTGAAAAATGGAAAGAAAACAAATGGTGGAATACACTTGTTTTGTTTCTAACATAGGTGGTCGGTCATACATGGAGAGAGGGACACTTGGATAGGTCTCTCACCATGTATTTATCCACTCAAATTCCACCATGGCTTTATTATATAATATTTTAACTCTCACTAATAACATATTTTCTTGGTCCTTTAACTACTCAAAGTGTTTCACATTTTAGGTTACAACCTTTTTTGTACCATATTCCAGGTTATACTACATTCACACCATATTTTAGGTTACAACCTACTTTTGAACTACATTTCAAGTTGCACAATACTCGTACCACCTTATAAGTTACAACCTGTTTTTACACAACATTTCAGGTTACACAATACTCGTACCACATTATAGGTTACAACATGTTTTTACACAACATTTCAGGTTGCACAATACTCGTACCACATTATAGGTTACAACCTGTTTTTACACTACATTTTAGGTTACAACCTATTTTTATCTTCTTTATTATCTAACTTAGGGGTTTTCAACTAGGGTAGTTTTAGGGTGTTACAACTCCCTCCTTAAAAAGAAATTTGCCCTCGAATTTACCTAAATCGAACAGATTAGGATATTGCTTCTTCATCGTGTCCTAAGGTTCCCACGTCGCTTCTTCGACGTTATGATTCCTCCATAGAACTTTAACGAGGGGAACATTCTTGTTTCGCAGTCTTTTGACTTCTCGATTAAGAATTTGGATAGGCTCTTCTTTATAAGAAAGGTCGGGATTAAACTCGACTTCTTCAGGCTCAAGAATGTGGGTTGGATCGGATCTATATATCCGTAGCATCGATACATGTAAAACATTGTGTATCTTATCGAACTCGGGAGTAAGTGCGATTCGATAAGCTACATGCCCAATTCTTTCGATTACTTCAAATGGTCCGATAAACTGAGGACTTAGCTTTCATCTTTTGCCGAATTGAAATACTTTCTTCCACGGGGAGACTTTAAGAAACACCTTGTCTCCAATTTCATGTTGTATGTTCCTTCGCTTCAGATCAGCGTACGACTTTTGTCTATCGAAAGCTTGCTTCAATCGGAAGTGAATGATCTGAACTTGTTCTTCAGTTTCCCAAATCAATTGTGCTCCCAACACCTTGTTATCTCCGAGTTCAGACCAACAGAGGGGAGTTCGGCATCTTCTGCCATACAACGCTTCGAAAGGAGCCATTTGGATAGAAGCCTGATAGCTATTGTTGTAAGCGAATTCTACCAATGGCAACAATTTCTCCCAGTTCTTTCCGAAGTCGATGATACATGCTCTAAGCATGTCTTCAAGCACTTGAATCACTCGCTCTGATTGTCCATCACTTTGCGGATGGAAAGCTGTACTCAGGTTCAACTTTGTGCCAATAGCTCGTTGAAGAGTTCTCCAAAAATGAGGTGTGAATCGGGGATCTCGATCGGAAACAATTGAGTTAGGAACTCCGTGCAAACGAATGATTTCCCGAATGTAAAGATTGGCCAGAATTTCCAGACTGTAATTCATACGAATTGGAATGAAATGGGTAGACTTGGTGAATCTATCGATGATTACCCAAATAGCATCACATTTTCTTAGGGAACAAGGAAGACCGGATACGAAGTCCATTGTGATTCGTTCCCATTTCCATTGTGGAAATTCAAGAGGTTGGAGCAAACCAGTAGGGACGCGGTGCTCGGCTTTCACACGTTGGCAATTTAAACACTGCGAGACATAGTCGTTGATAGCCGATTTCATTTCGGGCCACCAATACAAGGACTTGAGATCCTTGTACATCTTAACCGATCCAAGGTGGATCGAGAAAGAAATTTGATGTGCTTCTTGTAAGATTTCATCTTGTAATGCATTATCATTAGAAACACAGATTCGATCTTTGAAGTATAGAAGGCCGTTCGATTTAACGGAGAAATCATGATTAGACTCAAGCTTAGAAATGATTTTCTGAAGTTCCGGATCAACTTGTTAAAGTTTTTTGATTCTCAAAATCATAGTGCATTGAATTTGAAGTTCATAGAGAAAATTTCGAGCTTTGCATAGTCGGAAATGTGCATTGATAGTCAAGGAAGTTACAATAAACATTTTAAACTCGTTACTTAGGAAACAAGTTACCATAGAAAGCTTTCTTTCTTAGCAAGAAAGTGTTCAAAATTCTTCCTTGGATTACAAGAGATGTTTCGAATGCTTACTTAGAAATCAAGAAAAGACGTTTTCAATTTTTTTCCAGAATTTTGATTATCTTACCAAGGTTCAGTTTTCTACTCAGGGCTTCGGCAACCACGTTGGCTTTCCCGGGATGATAGTCGATGACCAGGTCATAATCTTTGAGTAATTCCAGCCATCTTCTTTGTCTCAAATTCAAGTCTTTCTGAGTGAGCAAATATTTTAAACTTTTGTGATCGGTGAATAACTTGCATCTTTCACCGTACAATTAGTGCCACCAAATTTTGAGCACGAACACAATGGCCGCAAGCTCGAGTTCATGTGTAGGATAGTTTAATTCATGTGGCTTCAATTGTCAGGAGGCGTATGCGATCACGTTGCCTTATTGCATCAGAACACAACCAAGGCCCAAATGTGATGCATCGCTATACTCAACGAACTCTTTACCCGATTCGGGTTGAATAAGGATCAGGGCATGTGTAAGAGCTTGTTTGAGTTGGTCGAAGCGTCGCAACTGCTTTTCTGACCACTTGAATGCTTCGTTCTTTCAGAGGAGTTTGGTCAGCGGTACGACAATCACTGAGAACCCTTTCACGAATCTTCGGTAATACCCGGCTAAATCGAGAAAACTTCGAACCTCGCTCACATTTCTCGGAGGTATCCAATCAAGAATAGCTTGAATTTTCTTGGAGTCGACTTTGATTCCATCGGCAGAAATGACATGTCTGAGGAATGAGACTTCATATAACCAAAATTCACACTTAGTGAACTTGGAAAATAGTTGGTGATCTCGGAGCGTCTGAAGTACACTTCGGAGATGATCAGCATGTTCTTCCTTGTTCCGGGACTAATCAAGGATGTCATCGATAAACACAACAACGAACTTGTCGAGATATGGCTTGAATACCCGATTCATTAAATCCATGAATGCAGTAGGGGCATTCGTTAACCCGAATGGCATTACTAGGAACTCGTAATATCCATATCGAGTTCGAAAAACTGTTTTGGGCACATCTTCTTCTTTCACCCTCATTTGATAGTAACTGGATCGGAGGTCAATCTTAGAGAATACGACTGTGTGTTTGAGTTGATCGAACAAATCTTCGATCCTTGGCAGAGGATATTTATTCTTGATGTTTACTTTGTTAAGCTGCCGGTAATCGATGCAAAGCCGCATCGCACCGTGTTTCTTTTTCACGATCAGGATAGGAGCACCCAGGGAGATGTACTAGGTTAGATGAATCCCTTATCCTCAAGTTCTTGAATTTTCTTCTTCAATTCTTTCAGTTCAATAGGTGTCATCCGATAGGGCGTAATGGACACAAGATTAGTTCCAGGTTGAACTTCGATCTTGAATTCAACTTCCCGAGTTGGAGGTAGGCCAAGGAGTTCCTCAAGAAAAATATCGGTAAATTCAGATACAACAGGAATTTCAAGTAAACCAAAGTCAAGTTCATCTTGTAGTGCCATAGCGGTAAAAATAAAGGTCGGTTTCTTGTCTATCAATAGGATGGATTCTTTTCCTAAACTTCGTAAGTATAACCTTTGGTTTTGACAGTCTATCCAGGCTTCATGTTTTCCCAACCAATCTAGTCCTAAAACTAGATCGAATTCACATTTAGGTAACACATATAGATCACAAGAGAAAGGAACATTTCGAATAGAGATTTGGCAGTCTCTACAGATCAAGTTAATTGGCAAGTTTCCTCCTATCGGGTTTGAAACTACAAGGCTTTATTTTACTATTTCAGGCTTCAAATTTAGTTCATCTAACATATATGAACAAATAAATGAATGTGTTGATCCCGAGTCTATCAAAGCGTAAACATGTTTAAGGTTTAGTTCAACCGTACCCGCAATGACATCGAGAGACTCTTCTTCTTCTTAGTCACGAATGTGGTACACACGAGCTGGTGCTCGGGATTCTTAGTGAGTAAGAGCTCTCGAATGGGCAGCCTTACCTTTCCCCTAATTACCCGACTAGGCTTGTCTCGGGTTCTTGTTTCGGCCAGGTGGCACAGAGTTCGGATTAGAATGTCGAGCATAAGATTGATCATTTCTCTTCGGGCAGTCCCAGATATCGTGGTCATCACCACCACAAGAAAAACAGAGGTTGGATTGGACTCGGCACTGGCCGAAGTGTTGCTTATGACAGAACTTGCAAGTAGGGACTTTCTCTGCATTTCCCATGCTGTTAACAGAGACAACTGAGATAGTCATCTTACCCGAGTGTTGAGCTTTAGATTGGAAATTACTTCGAGTAACAGGAGTGTAAGTGAAGGAGGTTTCTTTATGATGTTTAGGTTTCTTTGACCACCGTAATTTATCGTCACCCTTACGTTTCTTATCAGCCCAATATCCCCTCTTCCGTTTCTCCGCGGTTCGCATTTTGGATTCAATGGCGATAACTCGATTCATAAGGGTTTGAAAGTCTGTAATACAAAGGGCAGTAAACATCAGACTTAATTCATCGCTCAGCCCATTAATGAACATTTTGTATTTATCTTTCTCGGTTTTAATGTACTCCGAGCCGTACTTACAATATTTGTAGAAATCAGTGACATGTTGTTGAATTGGCCGATTGGCCTGCTTCAGATACAAGAACTTCTTTCTGCGCCAGCTAGGTATTTTTCGCTGATGTACTTTTTCTTAAACTCATCAACAAAGAATTTCCACGTAACTAACTCAGCAGGGGCGGTTAGAGTCGTGGTTTCCCACCAGCTTAGAGCTTCATCGGCTAAAAGTGTGATCACGCAATTAAGTTTATGCTCGTCCGAGCACTGAAGTTTTTTTGTCAAGATTTGATTCGTTCTTTCGAGCCAATGCTCGGCTTCCTCCGGCTTCTCCTCGTTTTTACCGGTGAATGTAAAAGCTCGATGTTGTGCAAGCTTGTCGACCGAGGCTCGTTGTGGGGCAGCAACAACCGAAGCTGGTTGTTATCGTCTTATGTTCAGTACTAGTTGATCGGACATCTCCTTCATACTAAGGAGACTTCTCGTTGAGCTGTTTGAATTTTCGGATTTTCGGTTGTTGAGGGACTTGTTCTCGAGGTTGCTCTCGAGGTTGAACCGTGGGTTGCATTTCAACCCTATCCTCATTGTTATTTGATGATCCGTTAGGACTTTCATTGTCCAGGGCTAGATTAGTCTCAGACATTCTATTAAAATTTTAGAAAAGTTCGGGATTAGAGAGTGAAATCACAAGCAGTTCGATATAAGACTCCTAGGTGGCATAGTGCAAGCCTATATGATGTATGACATGTTTCGGATAAATTTAGGACCTATAAACTAAAGCTCTGATGCTAATTTATGTAACACTCCACGTCCGGTTTAAGAACGAGAGACATTACACAAACAGGACACATACCATATAACATGTAATCATAAAATCGAACATGTAACATCAACGAATCAGAGTTTCACATCTTATAACACATTTAACATTCTATAACAAACAATACACTTGGGTGGGCCAACAAAAGCTTTCCTAACATATATCATAACATAACAATCATTCTGATTAAACATGTAAATCATATAACATAATCAACCTAAACTAACTTACTAACCATATTAAACGTGTATACACTTTCAAACATTCATCTAAAAATCCATTCAATCCAATTCATGTTTATATATATATTCAGCTAGCATCTTACAATCATATATATACATGTATACATTTATATACAATAGAATCAATCCTAATTAAATAGGGATCATGTTTAGACTAAATCAAAACAACCAAGGCGCATAAGAAACATATTTAAACTTACATCAAAACTATCCTAATATTCGAATCCAACATAGCAATAACGTGAAATTTCCATTTCAAATTCAAACATCTAAAGGCATGTATAATCCTAAGTTCACATCACTTACATATACAACTTCTATCATATTCTATACCATTCGAATAGCCTATTATACAAGCAATACATAACATTTTCATTTGCCATCGTTCAAATATCAAAACATATAAATCATACACCTTATTTGTAAGACCATATTAAGACATAATCAAACTTAACTATGTACATATATATTCCAAATATAGTCATAACAACTTGTTTATCCAATATATATCATGAAACTATGTCTTAAACATATACAAACCAAATTAACATATACGTGATACCAAAATGCTTGTGACATACTCTAAACATGTAATTATGCCACCATCTAAGAATCAAAACAAAGCTATA
Organism: Hibiscus trionum; assembly: GCA_030270665.1. Lineage (NCBI taxonomy): Eukaryota > Viridiplantae > Streptophyta > Magnoliopsida > Malvales > Malvaceae > Hibiscus > Hibiscus trionum. Next base: position 72,223,718 of record BSYR01000003.1, on the reverse strand, counting down.
TCATACTTGGGCCTTGGCTTGTGATTGTTCCCGGACCAAAATAGCCAGCTTTCGGATATCAGAGACCTGTTATTTTGGGAAGAAGGAAACATAAGAGTGATAAGTACAATTTGTACTTAGTGAGGTAGTTTCTATAACTTACTAATACAATCTTTTAAGTGTGTTATTCATATTGTAGAACTAATGTTTTGATATAATAATTGAAAAATGTTTTGGACAAAGTTAAAAAGAATTCAAAACAATTTCTAAAGTCCAAACAACTTAAAACTGTGTTTATGGGATGTTTTAAAAGGTTTTTAGATGTTTTCAAAGTCAAATTCAACAAAACCATCCAGGTGTTTCGAAACACCCCTAGGTGTTTCGATACAGGTCTTTACAGTGTCAAAGTGTTTCAAAACAGGCTTTTATCTGGGTGAGATTTTGCATAGCGTTTCGATACGGCCCCTACCGTTTCGATACGCCTATGTGGCTTGACCTCAACGATCATAAAACCCCCAACGACTATTTCCCAACTACCTTTTAAATGCAGGGCGTTTCGATACGATGTCTAGCGTTTCGATACGGGTGCTGCATCAGACTGCAACGACTCTTTCTATTTAAAGAGTGTTTCGAAATGGAGTCGAGCGTTTCGAAATGGGGAGCTGCAGAACTGCATTTATGTTGGGAAATGAAGTCTCCAACGACTCCAATTCAACCCCAACGGCTAGTAACGGCTACAAACTCAAAGAGGAGTATAAAAGGGACCTCTAAGCATCTAGTAATGGTTAATGCTTCAATTGTAACACAACATATGATCAAGAAATTGTCTTAGTGCTTAAGTGTCAATTTATTGTATAGACAAACACTAGTGAGCCAAAATTATTAGATTTGCTCAAGTGTTTTAGGTTTGGGTGAGAGCTTTATTGTGCAAACAAATACCTATTAGAGGGATTTGAGTTTGCGTATTTTTATATCTTTTGTAAAGAGGGCTTGATCAATGCTTTGGGTAGAAAGCTTGATCGGTTTGTAAGAGTTTCCTCCTAAGCCTAGAAAAGGGGACAAATCAATAGTGGATTGATTGGAAATCCTTAGTGGGAAGCTAATATGGTGGATGTAGACCTTGGTTAGAAGGTTGAACCACTATAAATCATATTGTCTTAATCATTTTTTTAGCTTCCACACCATTATCACCCAACATTCCACTTCTCCATCACTTGGCGAGCAAGAACGGTTGAAGAAATCGAGCACCGAATAACCCAACAATTGGTATCAGAGCTTGACTCAATTGAAGAGGATTAACATCTTATTGAGAAGATCCGGCAAGCTCGATCAACATTTCAATCAACTGGCTCAATGACACAATCAATCGACAAACCACCCTTCTTCGACGGAACAAACTATGCCCATTGGAAGACAAGGATGAAGTTCTTCATAAAGTCCAAGGACTACAAGCTTTGGGACATAGTAGAAGATGGTCCGTTCGTGCCTCAACGAAGCAAAGCAGAATGGAGTGCCGAAGATCGCAAGAAGATGGAGCTTAATTGCAAAGCCTTGCACATCCTCTTTTGTGCATTTGGCCCAACCATCTATGAGAAGATGTCTTCTTGTGAGAGTGCCAAGGAGGTATGAGACAAGCTTGAAGTCACATACGAGGGGACAAATGAAGTAAAGGAGACCAAGATCGGGCTCCTCAACCTAGCGTATGAAAACTTCAAGATGGATCCAGAAGAGGACATCGAGAAGATGTTCGATAGGTTCTCCACCATCACTAATGAACTTAAAGGTTATGGAGAAGCCATCCCGGAAGAGAAGCTTTTCTGAAAGCTCATCTACTCCCTTCCCGAGTCATGGGACTCAAAGAGGACTACCATCATCGAAGCTAAGAATTTGAAGACTTTGAAGCTTGATGAACTCATGGGGTCTCTTCTCACTCACCAAATAATGAAGAAGAATAAAGAAGAGGAGAAGAAGAAGGAAAAGATTAGAGCTATGGGGGAGAAGAAGCTCAAAGGGCTTGGCATCAACACAAATGCCATTGCTCTTAAATCCTCCACTTGCCACCATGTAGATTCAAGTGAGGAGGAGGATGAAGAAGAAGAGATAGTTCATCTCTTCAAGAAGTGTGCCCCTTACATGAAGAAAGCCTTGAAAGAGCTTGATCGAGAATCCATGAAAAAGAAGAGGGCAAGCACTTCAAGCTATAAGAAGAAGGCATATGTGGCTACTTGGAGTGATGAGGATTCCACCGACGATGAACAAGCAAACCTTTGCCTTATGACCATCGAAGAAGATTCGAGGGTAGCTTATAATTCATCTACTTCATGTTCATATTCTTTTGATGAATTACAAGATGCCTATGATGATTTGGTTTTAGAATTTAAAAATCACATTTTGAAAACAAGAAAGTAATTTCAAATTTAAAAATTCAAAATGACTTGATTTCTAAAACCAAACTTGAACTTGAAGCAAAACTCAATGAGTTTGAACAAAAATGTTTTGATTTACAAAAATTGCTTCATAAAGTTCAAGAAGAAAAAGATTTGATTTCTAAGACAATCTAGTGCCCCTAGATTTGTAAATGGTAAATGTTTTAGAAGTATTTGGGTCCCAAAAGGACTAAGTACTTCAACTAAAAAGGATGAAATAGAAAAATGGATTCCTAAGAGGACTAAGTTTTGTGCTACTAACGTCTATGGATCCAAAGCAATTTGGATACCAAAAATTACTTGATTGTCTTTTGCTAGGTGTGATGGAGATTGATCAACAAGTCAAACATTGAGGGGGAGCTCCATGCACACAAGGAAGAACACTTGAAGAAAGAAGGCTTCACATCCTCCCTTGGATTCAAGTGTGGTAAAAATCTAGTTGTTTTTGCTTTCATTTGATTTATTTTTTTATTAATTTCAACTAGATGATCATATATGTTGGACTAACATTTTGATGATGCTTTGAGTAAGGGGGAGCCATTTTAAAACCAAAATTCTAAATTTTTGTCATCTTTTCAAACCTCCTAAGTTATTTTGAACTTAATGTCTTTTGAATTCTTTTTGATATAACAAAAAGGGGGAGAGTTTGGTTTGAAAAATTGCATTTTCAAATGAATAAGGGGAGCTTTACTTTATCTTAAAATTTTCATCTCTTATTCACATCTTTAAAATTAAAGGGGGAGAATCCCAAACAATTTTTCAAGGTGGTTTTATTATATCAAAAAGGGGGAGATTGTAGAACTAATGTTTTGATATAATAATTGAAAAATGTTTTGGACAAAGTTAAAAAGAATTCAAAACAATTTCTAAAGTCCAAACATCTTAAAACTATGTTTATGGGATGTTTTAAAAGGTTTTTACATGTTTTCAAAGTCAAATTCAACAAAACCATCCAGGCGTTTGGAAACACCCTTAGGTGTTTCGATAAGGGTCTTTACAGTGTCAAAGTGTTTCGAAACGGGTTTCGAAACAGGCTTTTATCTGGGTGAGATTTTGTATAGCGTTTCGATACGGCCTATGCCATTTCGATACGCCTATGTGGCTTGACCTCAACGGTCATAAAACCCCCAACGGCTATTTCCTAACTACCTTTTAAATGCAGGACGTTTCGATACGATGTCTAGCGTTTCGATGCGGCCAATGACGTTTCGATACGGGTGCTGCATCAAACTGCAACGGCTCTTTCTATTTAAAGAGTGTTTCGAAACGGAGTCGAGCGTTTCGAAATGGGGAGCTGCAGAACTACATTTATGGTGGGAAATGAAGTCTCCAATGGCTCTAATTCAACCCCAACGGCTAGTAACGGCTACAAACTCAAAAAGGAGTATAAAAGGGACCTCTAAGCATCTAGTAATGGTTAATGCTTCAATTGTAACACAACATATGATCAAGAAATTGTCTTAGTGCTTAAGTGTCAATTTATTGTATAGACAAACACTAGTGAGCCAAAATTGTTAGATTTGCTCAAGTGTTTTAGGTTTGGGTGAGAGCTTTATTGTGCAAACAAATACCTATTAGAGGGATTTGAGTTTGCGTATTTTTATCTCTTTTGTAAAGAGGGCTTGATCAAGGCTTTGGGTAGAAAGCTTGATCGGTTTGTAAGGGTTTCCTCCTAAGCCTAGAAAAGGGGACGAATCAATAGTGGATTGATTGGAAATCCTTAGTGGGAAACTAAGGTAGTGGATGTAGACCTTGGTTATAAGGTTGAACCACTATAAATAATCTTTTCATAATCATTTTTTACCTTCCACACCATTATCACCCAACATTCCACTTCTCCACCACTTGGCGAGCAGGAACGGTTGAAGGAATCGAGCACCGAATAACCCAACACATATAATTAAGGTTACCTAACTAGGCTTAACCAAACAAGTCACACCTAGTTAGCTTATCTCAAGCTCAAGTAGACTTAGCTAGTTCCATTTGTATCATGTGTCAAGTCATATAACATACTCACATTCAATGTCAAATAACATACCAATGCATAACACAACCAAAGAACAAGAATCATATCATATCATTGATCACATTTTCATATCATTCAAATAGGATCATTACCCTTATCAATCATATCATTTCATATAACATGTAACCATGTATTCTTTCACCATTAAATTGATCATGTAAAGTCTTATTGCAAGTTCAATTAGGTTTTGCCTTGAATGATTAAGTGGACTAGGTAATCAAGTCAATAGGTACCAAGTACCAACATATAACAGTAGATGCTCAAAGCACCAAAGATCAGTAGATACACAATGTATCGAGGTGTCTAACTACACCATTCAACTTGTAACTTGTAACAGTAGATGCTCAAAGCATCAATAGGTGACTAACCACCTTTAAATTAGTAGAGCTCAGACTCTAAGGCATGCCCTTCTACCTAAGGACCACTAGTCAACCAAGGTCTTATTAAGCTTTTTAATTTCCGACATGAATAAACAAGTGTTTATCAATCACATTACAAGGCTATACAACATGTTTAGGTCAACATTGCACTTGAATCATTCAAGTTAAATAAACAACCAATTTTCAGCAAGCATATCATATCAATTCAATCACGTACTCATCAAAAACAGTAGCTAAATCTCATATATAGGCTTATCTCATTAAGCTCAAATAACCAATACATCTTAGCAAATCAAATAGATCATATCTATACTTAACTAGTACTTAAACATGTAACATTTATTCATTTCCTTTAATCCTTCTTCCATTACCTTTAAATTTACCAAACCTTTATTAGATTCATTTCATGCTTCATATTGATTCATCAAATTATCATAAAAACATTGGTTAGGATACTAATCCTAACCCCTAAGATCAACTACACTCACAATACTCCAAAGCTTAGGTTGATTCTTTGATCACTATGCCTTTGCTCCTCCTATTTGATTGCTCAACCCTTGAGTCCTCTAGGATTTATTCACAATCTTGATATTGAACATTCAGATAACACATAAGAAACACATTAGAACTCAATTCAATCACATTTATTCATTTATTCAAACACAAACATTTAATCAATATGAAACTGCCCCTAAACTGGCAGTTTGAGCACCCTACACTAATCTGCCCATAACTTTTTACACAACTCCAAATTTTGAGTTCTTTAACAATCTAGAAAGCTTATTTCACAGCTTTAATTCTATGTATGACACTTATTTTTCCCATTCCTACGTCAATACAGTTTAATACTTTAATACAAGGCATTTATAGTGGCCTAATCTGTCCATTATTTGTAACATGTAACTTTAGTGACCATTTGACCTATGATCCATTAAACATTTGATTCTGAGTTTTTAAGCACTTTTAAACACATCTAATAAAATTATTAACAAGTTCCAATAGTTTCAAAAACAAGGCATTAAGGTCCCTTAATAAGTAATTTTCCCATACTAGTCCTTTAACTCTTTTATTGATTTTAAACATCAATCCCAAGTCCTTAACCATCTTAAACATGATACTAACCATATATTACTAAGTTCCCATGTTTCATAGCAATTCTCCCAAATTTAAAATCATCAAATAACCCTAAAACAATTTCAGAATTCAAATTTAATCTAAACAATTTCCAGTTTCGTTTTAAATGTGACCAATTTACTTCCAACTCAATTTCCTGCAAACCCAACAACATTTTCATGCTTCCAAGACCTCTATCTTATAGTATTTTCATGCTCTACAACTGTGTCTTATGGAAATATTTCTAATTCGAACTCTATCATGCTAAAAAATCCAAATTTCGGAAGGGCATTGTTTTAGTACGAATCTGGGCAGATTTTAAGTTCTAAGCTAAGTTCATGCAAATTTCCAGATTTTATTCAAATCTAACTTAAACCCACCATGTATATGAATAATATAGCATTTCCACATGAATTTCCAGGATCAAACAAACTCAAAAATCTTTTAAATCAAAGATAAACACACAAGAACCAATCGAGTAGCACAACTTTGAACTTACTTGAAATCTAGGTTACATGCATGAACATATGATCTTTAAGCTTAATTTCCAGCACTTACATGTGTTTCTAAGGCTTCTAATCTCCAAATTTTACTCAAGCTCTCAAGTTCTCTCTCTTCTCTCATGCATTTTCGGTGGAGTGAAAAATGGAAAGAAAACAAATGGTGGAATACACTTGTTTTGTTTCTAACATAGGTGGCCGGTCATACATGGAGAGAGGTTTTCTTGGATAGGTCTCTCACCATGTATTTATCCACTCAAATCCCACTATGGATTTATTATATAATATTTTGACTCTCACTAATAACCTATTTTCTTGGTCCTTTAACTACTCAAAGTGTTTCACATTTTAGGTTACAACCTCTTTTGTACCATATTCGAGGTTATACTACATTCGCACCATATTTTAGGTTACAACCTACTTTTGCACTATATTTCAAGTTGCACAATACTCGTACCACCTTATAGGTTACAACCTGTTTTTACACAACATTTCAGGTTGCACAATACTCGTACCACATTATAGGTTACACCTTGTTTTTACACAACATTTGAGGTTGCACAATACTCGTACCACATTATAGGTTACAACCTGTTTTTACACTACATTTCAGGTTACAACCTATTTTTATCTTCTTTATTATCTAACTTAGGGGTTTTCAACTAGGGTAGTTTTAGGGTGTCACAACATCGAATAGGATTAGTAGAATTATCAATATAATCTTTAGAAAATCTTGTGCGAGATGTCCCTCCCCACGCATCATTATGAAAAATGTAAGTTGCTATTAATTCCCACTCTCCAAAAGAAACCATCTTTCAATTCCTCCTTTGCCTTAAAAAGGCACTGCCATGCAAAAGATGGTTGGTCGCCAAATCTAGCATCAATAATTGAACCATTGGGGAAATACTTTGCCCTGAGGACCTTGGCACACAAAGAATCTGGATCTTTCAAAAACCTCCAAATTTGTCGACCCAACAAAGCCAAATTAAAAGATTTCATATCACGTAAACCTAAACCCCCCTCCCTTTTTGGTTTACATATTTTCTTCCACGCAAGTAACGTCCACCCTCTTTTATTTGACTTACCAGTCCACCAAAAAGATCTCATGGCCGATTCCAAATCATTGATAATACCATCTGGATGAAGGTAACAAGTCATAATATATGTGGGGAGAGCCTGTGCAACCGACTTCAAAAAAACCTCACGGTCACCATATGAGAGAAGCTATTTGTTCCATCCTAAAATTCTCTTTAGAAATTTGTCCCGAATAAATCCAAAAGCCGATGTTTTGTTCTCCCCTACAATTAAAGGAACTCCCAAATAAATTCCCGGATCATAGACCTCTTGCACCCCTAAAACAGACATGATTTGTGTTATATGAGCATCACATGTATTGGTGCTGAAGCAAATGCTTGATTTTTCAAAATTCACTTTATGTCCGGATGCATCCTCGTACATGCAAAGTATCTTTTTAATTTGAGTCGCTTCAGCCAAAGAATTCTCAATGAAAATTAAACTATCATTAGCATAAAAAAGATGGTTCACTCTTGGCCCATAACGACTAGCTCTAACCCCTTTAAGACGATTAGCTTGTTGTTCGCTGAGAAGTACATCCGAAAGAGCTTGTTAACAAAATAAAAACAGAAATGGGGATAACGAGTCTCCTTTTCGCAGACCCCTCTCTGGTCTAAAAATCTTTGAGATTTCTCCATTGATACGAACACTAAAAGACACAGTAGAAACACATTGCATTAAAAGAGAGACCCAAGAAGTACTGAAACCAAGCTTGAGCATCACTTGTCGTAGAAAATCCACTCAACTCTATCATACGCTTTTTCCATATCTAATTTCGGAGCTGCTCCTTTATTAGGTCCATTTTTTGAACCCTTTAGATAATGATATAATTCATGAGCAACCATGATATTATCAGAGATAAGGCGGCCATGAACAAAAGCACGTTGATTCTCGCTTATACAAAAAGGCATGCCAGGTTTTAGGCGATTCACAATTGCTTTAGAAACAATCTTATGTATCACTGAGCATAAACTTATTGGGCGAAAATTATTCATTGCCTTAGGAGCCTCAATTTTTGGAATAAGCGTGATCACAATTTGATTAACCAATTCTAAATTGCTTCTACCATTAAGCAAATCCAAACTGAAAGAAATCACATTCGACCCAATTAAAGACAAAAACTAGTCACTTGAAATGCATATAACTTTTATGGTATGTTGATAGAACGGTCCAAATCGCTATTCAATCGTAAACAAAAAACGGTTATTGTGAACACGTATTTAAATCCTGCCCGATAGTCTAAACTAGGGAAGATCTTTAGGATAATAAATATGCATCATTTTGATCATGCGTGGAGGCGTCAAATCCAATCCTGAGTAAACAAAAATAAAAAGAACAATCAAACGATTGATAAAGAAGATAGAAACGTACCAAAAGGCAGAGGAAGATGTGACACAAAGACATGATTATTCTTATTAAAAAATAAAAAAAATAAAGGAAAAACAAACATGAGATATAGGAGGAAATTCATAAATATTGCTTTAAGGTTTTTTTTTCAAAGTATGGTCCTCCCCATTTTTCCCCGAATTAGTGCATTTGCTAAATACTCTAAGGGCTGTTTCAGGAAACTCTGACTTTAGGCTATAAATTACAAAAATATCCCTAAAGGCAGGTTTAGGAGGCTCTAACTTTGGGCATTTTTTGGGGCTTTTTGGGAAAAATATGATTCATAGTCGGACTTAGCTGAATCCAACTTTTAAGGTACTGTAGCAAATACAATATTTTGGGAATTGAAATGAGAAGGGCCATATTTTTGGGGAAAAATCCTAAAGTTATATTTGAGTAAAAATTCCTAGGATATAATAAAAAAAGAGAGAAAGAGTATTGACGGTCGACGACCAACATCAAAGTTAGTGTAGCCGATGACCTAGCAAAGACAAAAAATAAATAAACTTAACGGATCTTAAGAGAGAAAAGTTATTGGGTTTTCCCCCGGCTAAGCTTTCATTATTACTATTATTATTTATTTAGTTTTTGTAGGAATGAGGAGATTTTTAAGAAAAAAATAAGAAAATAATTACAAGTCATCCATTTACACTCATCTAACTATCCAAAAAATTTTAAAATTAAATGAGTTTTACATGGTGTAAGTAGATTAAATTTTGTTATTCCAAATAAGAAACTGTTGAGATATTTTGATATAAGTCAATGAAAAATGTTTTTCGACTTCAACAAAATTGAAAAAATATTTCAAGTCCATAAAACTTGAAAAACGTGTTTAAAAATGTTTTCTAAGTGTTTAGACTCATTCCTAAACTTAAAATGTTTTCATAAAGTCAAAACAACTTAATTCTTGAAATTGCTGGATCAAAGTTTCTAAACTTTATCAGAAGTTTTGAAACTCCCTCTTACAAGAGTTTCCAAACTTTTGTATAGAAGTTTCCAAAATTCTGTAGAAGTTTCTAAACTTCTGATTCCAGACAATTTTCAAGTTTCGAAACTATTGAGTAAGTTTCGAAACTTTGGGCTCCAACTGTCAATTTTTCAAATTTGTCTCGAAGAGTTTCGAAACTCTTTGACTAGTTTCAAAACTTATATGTAGGTGAGCATTGAATGCTTTGTTTTAGAGTTTCCCAACTGCTCCAATTCATCCCCAACGGCTAGTAGCTCATTCCACACTATAAAAGAAGGTTTGAGACACTTGAAGAAGAAGAGGATGGACATCCAAGCTTAAAGATCAAGAGAGTTGTGTTTTTCATTGTTTATTTTGTAATCTCTTATGAATTCTATACTCAAATCCTAGCGAGCCAAAATGTGTACCACCCACCTAGAGAGGTATTTTATTTACAAATGTCAAGACCTTGTAATTGAGGATAGGTTCTAGTTGATCCTTATAAAAACTAGGGAGAGTGTTCTATCTTAGCCCGTGAAAAGATAGTGATGTAAGGCTATCCCTTGAACCCGTAAAAAGGGAAGAATTCATTATTAGTGAATGGGAAATCCTTAGTGCGGATAGCTAAGGTAGTGGATTTAGACCTTGGTTAGAAGGTCGAACCACTCTTAAATCGGATGTGTCAAATTGTCATTTCTTTTTCATTTTTTGTTTTCCCAATTTCAAAAAAAACATGTACACCCTTCATCGACGCTAATTTCGGTTGAAGACATCAAGCTTTTCAATTGGTATCAGAGCGAGACTCAAATCGACAGTCTAACAACCATTGAGAAGATCCTAAGAGTGCTCGATCCATTTCTACATCCAGTCGATCTTGAAGAGTGACATCAAGCTCACGGAATCAAGATGAACTAGTTTTCTTCCTCTCAATTGCAAAGGTGACATGCTCATGTTAAGTGTGTAAAAGTACTGTAATGCTACCCTTTTTACTCATAATTATTGTTAGACTTAGGCTCATTTTAGTTGCATTATTAAGCATACATGCATATTTTCATGGTTTCCTTCACCGTCATGCTTGATTACACATTTTGGTTTGTTTTGTGGAAAAGATGCTGCTGGTATGTGCATTTTTTATGTGCAGGATATAATTGCCATAACAGGCAGAAAATTACCGAAGCAATTGATGATAACAATGAAGAGAAGTCAAGATTGAAAACTGGATGATTCCACATCATTCAAGATAAAAACAAGATGCAAGGGATAAATCCTAAGGATTTGGACTCTCACGCAAAGTTCTAAGGAGATAGAACTTTAAAGTTTATGAGGAGTTTTTGGAGGATAAATAAATAAATAAATAAATAAAAGAGATTTATTTATTTTATTTTATTTAAATACAACTTAAACTCGTCGTAATCTATAAAGACTTCGACCTAATAATCTCCTATAAAAAGAAGACCAAGCCGTAGCCTCCAGCATGTTCGATTAGATAGAAAATTCCAAGGGGGTTGTGCGATAACTTCTTCTTCTTCTTCATTGTTTCCATTTGATTAATGTTAGGGAATTTTTATTTTGTGTATCTTTTGCACCCAACCATGAACTAAACCAATTTGGATAGGGTTATTGTGTTTAGTGGTTGTGAAAATGTTTGGATTTGTTTTAGGTTTTTAAGTTACAATTCAAATTCAAAGTTTGTTCATTCTTGGTTCTTAATTTTGATTGCGAGTGAATTGGGAGAGGATCTTGTGAATTCATCCATTTATCTAATATTAGAAGAATTAGATTCAAGAAACGAATGAGCATGGTTTTCATACAAATGAATGTTGGTGAAGACTAATCCGACTTAGGAATAAGTTGCGGATTTCAACGGCTAATAGGAGCATATTACCGATTGTTGTTCACCCATGGTTAACACAGAGATGTATCAACAAGGTATGCACAATTAACAGTGTTTCGAGTTAGGGATAACAAGAAGCCATTGAAGAACACTTTGCTGAACTTTGAAGGAAGTCGCCCAGAGTCCCAGGCAATCGCACCATTCCCAGTTGCTGAGGCAATTACAATTGCCCAGGCAAATCAACTGATGTTATTTCTTTAAGACGATTGAGCTACACTTGCAATCATTTACCATGACGGTCCATTCAATCATCACACCACGACTCACGATAACCCTGCCTACTCTCTCATTCGATCAACATCTCTTTTATTTACTTGTGTATTTTACTTTACTCGTTTACTTAAACTCCTACTATCACAAATTGTGTTTTCTTTTCAGTGAAAGGAATTGGAATATGAAGTTACAACCAATCCCTGTGGAGACGATATCTAAACTATACTATAACTTGCGACGTGTACACTTGCACCAATTACGAAGCACTCTAAACACACAAAAATTTTTTGGCGTTGTTGTCGGGGATTGACAATAACGACTTTGTTTTTCTTGCATCTTTGTTTCTTTATTTTTTGTTATTTTGTTTCAAGGGGCTAAAACTTGGTTTTTTCATTGGTGTATAACCAAGGCAAGAAAGTCAACACAAGATTCCCCAATTGAACCCGAGATAGAGTGAGTTTTTTTGTAGAAGATTACGCGAGCAAAGAGCAGTAATGGTAGATCCACCTGTTGGTCTAGTCGGCAACTAGAATGCCGAGGCAAGAGAAGTAGGAGCTTTAGTCGGACATCATGTTCAAGTAAGGAATAGACCCATCTAAGACTACTTAGAGGAGGATTTGACAGTCTCACTCCAGGAGTTGTCACACCGGAAATTGAAGCCGACCAATTTGAATTAAAATAAGTGATGTTCAATATTATCAATACAATTGGTCAATTTGGCGGTTCGGCAACTGAAGATGCAAGACAACATCTCAAATCATTCCTGGAAATATGCAATTCATTCAAGCTACAAGGAGTTCCTGTAGATGTACTGAGGTTAAAATTATTCCCCTATTCTCTGAGAGATAGGGCAAAATTGTGGTTGAATAGTATTCCATCCAGATCTCTTGAATCCTGGACGGGCTTATGTTGTGATTTCTTTGCTAGATTTAGTTATACTTATATGGCTGATAAGTTGCGTAACGATATTACTTCTTTTCGGCAGGCAGATGATGAGTCCATGTACGAGGCTTGAGAGCGTTACAATGAGCTTTTACGCAAATGTCCCATGCACGGATTCCCGGAATGGACACAAGTGACGATGTTCTACAATTTAGTAAACACACCGACAAGGATGATGCTAGATGCCTCAGCAAATGGCATACTCCTAGACAAGTCACCAGAAGAAGCAATAAAGATTTTAAACAGGCCTCCCAAGAACGACTATCAGTTCTCAACCACTAAAAGAGGAATCGTTAGACATGATGCCATGATCAATGAGTTCGATTCATTAGAATCTATTTACGCACAATTGGCAAATCTAACCAACTTGGTTAAGAACATGAATTGACCAAGTAACATACAAGAGATCAAGGTAATAGACTCATTTTATGAATTATGTAACGGTAATAATGATTCTTTTGAGGGATGGAAATCCTCTGCCCCTTTTCGGTGCCCCTACTTATGCCCCAACACTTAAAAATAGGTTTAAGGTATAGGGTCTAGGGTTTAGGATTTAGAATTTAGGCTTAGGGCTTGGAATTTAATTTTTTAGTGTTTTTTAGTGTTGGGGCGTAAATAGGGGCACCGAAAAGGGGCAGAAGATTTTTATCCTCTTCTGAGTGTCCATAGAACCCAAAGTCTACCTTTTATGTTGGAAACTACAACCGAAACAAGAATGTCATATCCAACACATACAATCCAGCTTGGAAGAAGCACCCTAATTTCTCATGGAGTAATCCGAACAATGCCCTCAATCATAACAGTCAGAACACATAAGCATTGGGATTCCAGCAGAATATGCAACAACAACAAACGAAACCATCTAGTTCTTTGGAAAATACTCTCAATGCTTTTATGTTAAAAACTGAATCTTATATGACTGAAAATAGTAATTTCATGAAAAAAATTGATGTTTTCATTAACAAGACCGAAATGAGATTGCAGAACTAGGAGGCAGCCTTAAAGTCTTTAGAGATGCAAATCGGGCAATTCGCTCAGATTCTTAATACGAGACCACTAGGCAGTTTACGTAGTGATACTGAGGTCGTAAGAGGAATATGCCTTGAGCAGTGTAAAGCGATTACCACTCGAAGTGGTCGTCAGTTTAAGAAAACTCAAGCTCACCTAACAAAGAGCATTAGACCAGTAGAGCAGTCTCTTGCCCAAAAGACGTATCCATCGATAAAATTCAAAACAGATGGGAAGGTTAATAAGATCTGACTTCCATCACCATTCCCAAAAAAGTTGAAGCGGCAGAAACAAGAATACCAGTTCAAGAAATTCATTGACATCTTGAAACAAGTCCACATCAACTTACCATTGGTTGAAGCGATAGAACAAATCCCGAACTATGCTAAGTTCCTTAAGGACTTTGTCTCTAAGATGACTAGGTTAGGAGAATTTGAAACATTTGCTGTGACGGAAGGATGTATGGCCATGTTCCACAATTGAATGCCACCCAAACTGAAAGATCCCGGTAGTTTTACAATACCATGTGCAATCAGAAATCACTATGTCGGAAAGGCGTTATGTGACCTTGGAGAAAGCATAAATCTAATGCCAAAATCTGTTTTCCAACGACTAGGCATAGGAAAGGCAAGACCCACTACAATCATGCTACAACTTGCCGATAGATCCTACATTCAACCTGAAGGAAAGATCGAAGATATTTTGGTAAGAGTGGATAATTTTATTTTTCCCCCTCACTTCATTGTTGTAGATTGTGAAGTAGATGATTTCTCACCTATCATTCTTGGAAGACCATTCTTAGAAAAGGGACGAACATTGATTGATGTCAAAAAGAGGGAACTCACAATACGAGTGAATGACCAGCAAGTTAAGCTAAATATGTTCCAAACTCTGAAGCATGCCGACAATCCAGAAGAATGCCAATTCATCCACGCCACACCCGAATTCAACTTATTTACGGAAGAGCAACTTGAGGAACTTGAAGAACCGATCGAAGAAGGGCAAGAAAAAGAAAATTGGATAGTAAGTCGACCGAGTAAATATTTTGAACCATTGGATTACTTAGGTAAGGAAGGTAAACTCAGAAAATCCCTCTATTGAGCAACCTTCCATTCTCGAGTTAAATCCATTGACATGACAAGTGAGTTATGCTTATTTGGGAAGGATAATACCTTGACCGTGACATTGTCCTTCGAGTTGCAATCTGAGCAGGGAAATAGGTTGATCGACACCTTGGAACAACACAAGAAAGACATGAACCCAAAGATCCACGATGAAGTTCCAGATAAAAAGCCACTACCACTTGGCACAATAAGTAAAAAGAAGATGTTTCCAAGACAAGATAACGAAAAATGTCTAACGGATTATAATGGGGGCACTTGTCCTTCGCGATAAGGAGGTTGTATTCTTAGGAGATGCATGAAAATGCTCGTTCTAAGACTTTTTAATTTTTTGAACTTTTATTTTTATTTTCAGTTATTTTTGGATAGTTTTATTTATTTTTGATTATTCCTAGATTTTAGGTTTTATCTCTTTTTTAATTTCATTTTTATTTTTGTTTTTATCCTTGATCCTTTTATTTTTTTATTTTTACTTGATTTAATTTTATCCTTCTTTAACATTTATCTCTTTTATTTTGAATTTTAGGATAAGAGTTCAAGAGAAGAAGGAGTTGGGCTTAGGATGTAATTTCAATCCCTTGAAGTGGATAATGAGATTATTTTTAGGGATTTATCCCAAAATTTTAAATTCCACCAAAAACACCATTTTCCTCATATTTTTTTCCTAGTCGCCTACTTCCCCAATCACCATCATTTTCTTCATTTCTTTTCTTTACATCCATTTCTCAATTACCTATCCATCAATTCTACAAAATTTCCACTCCACCATTAAACCTTCCCATCTATTCTATCTTTCCCCTGCACCAACAACTGCCCAGGAAACCAAAATTGCTTCGGCACGTACAGATGCCCAGGCAAGTGAACCTGCCTCTGCAAACATGGATCCAATCGAAGCAATACTCCGCCCCTTGACATATCGATTGAAGCAAATAGAGGCCCAATAAAAGCTATTCATGTGGTACCAACCATACGCATTCAACCACCGCGAACTGGAAAAAGAATCAAGTCAACAGCTCGAAGGAAACTTATCATTCAAGGTGACGACCTTTCCGACTAACTCATTTTTAATTTTAGCATGCATTTCAGACAATGCTTCCCTCGAGTTTGGGGGGTGTTTGTTCTTACTTAGTTTCATCTTTAGTGCATTCATCCATAGTTGTCTCATATAGGTTACATATATTACTTGACATGCATTTGTTTGAATTTAATTTGCCTAGACTTTTCGAATATCTAATGATGAATTTTGCAAATGTACTTAATTCAAAGAACCTTTAATTTTAGGATTTGCATGGAAGGCACTTAGAGTCCTACTATGATGTTGAACATTAATTGACACAGTTGTGGCTTGTTGTTGCGTGTAAAAGGTGCTCCGCAATTAGTGCGAGTGTACATGTCTCAAGTAATAAAGTGATAAGTATTAGAGTATCGTCTCTACAGGGAATGTAATGCTCTCCTTCAACTACCTTCTTGCACTATAAAAGAAAAAGTAAAAGTAAAAAAACAAGTAAAAGGGGTTTTGGAATTTAACTAAACTAAAGAACATAAACTAAAGCAAATAAGTAAAGATTGAGAGATCAAGATGATAGAATGAGCCGAATTAGATTACGTCGTAGTGTGGAGTCCAATTGACTTGTCTCAGTTTTTAATTGCAAAGATCACCAAACTGCCTCAATAGTGTCCTTCGTTCTTGTCGCGATAATAAGATATGCTGCCTCGGCAATCTCTTGTTGGTCGACGGTGCTGTCAAGGATCGACAAAGCGTCCTTCGATAGCTCCTTCTTATCTCTAAGGTCGAAACCATGCTGATGAATGGGCCTTGATAATACCTCTCAGTGTAAACCAAAGTTAAACACAAACCAATCTCACGCTTCTTTTAGCCGTTGAAACTCTAACTTATCTCTAAGCTGAGTTTGCTTCCACTGTTCGGGATGAAAACCAATCTCGATGAGATTGCAAGAATGAATTCAATGCCAAGAATAAGCAAACCTTGAACTAATATTGCATTAAAAACGTAAACAAAGTACAATTGTTTTCTCACAACTACTAAGCAAAATAATCCTAACCCTAAGAAAGTTTAGAACATAATGGACATGGAGAACACACGACTAAACCCTAATTTCAAGCTCTTGACTCTTCTCTCGATGATAATCTCCCTTGATGTGTGCGCCAAGCCTTGCTTATATAGGAAGATGAGTAGGGCAAAGTCTTTCTTGGATAGGAAGTTAAGTTGGACTTGGACTTGTCTTCATTAAAGAGGTGAATCTCTTTAACTTTAACGCCTTTATCCACTTTTCCATCTTTAACCTTCCTTCCATGCTTTCGTCATCTTCCAGTCCTTCGATTGTCATGCAAACTGTGTAGAAAAATTCAGCGTTTTATGTTCTTCAAATCGACTATCACTTTGCATGCATTGCCCTTCGGCAGATTGACATGTGCACTGCCTCGGTAGAGAATATCTGCTGCCTCGGCAGGGGTCTATCATTGGATCTACTCCGTAAGGCTTTCTCTTCATAATCTAGCTTCCACCAGTAAAAGCTGTAATCTATGGCTTGTCTTGATCTGGATCGGTCTTCGAGCTTAGTCTGCACCATCTCTCATTTTCTTCATTGCCCGCTCGGCATCACTTGCCCTCGGCAGTGAGTAAATCTGCGCAAGTACCAAACGTGCATTAAAACAGTACCTTTTCATTAAATAAATCAAATATCAAGATAAAAAATAAAGGCAGTGTAAATAATGCATATAAGACCATAATACCACTCGAATGGGTGTAGGTTAAGCCCTAATTGCCATGTGAAAGGGGTAAAAATATAGGACTTTTGGGTACTTATCACTTTTTGATTAAGGGAAACTTAGTGAACTTAGGTTGCTTAAAATTGGGTAAATAAAAAATTGAAAATTTCTTGCTAGAGGTGCCCGAAACTGGCTCTAGTTGTTATGCATTCAAGAATCGCTAGATGTGCTCGAAATTGGCTCTAGTCCACAAAAACTAGAATTAAAGAAATTGCTTGCTTACTAGAGGTGCCCGAAACCGGCTCTAGTTTGTGTGAAAAATAAATGCCTCGGTAATTAATTTGCTAAAAAGCTATTGTTCACAAAAGAATCCTATTAGTCGACTTGTACACAACTATGCACACACATTATCACGTGCATTCTAGTTTGATTCCGAGTGATTTCTTGGTTATCTGAAAAATAAAAAGGTGATCATACTTTGTGCCACAGTTCTGAGGATCGAAGTGAAGTACGAAGCAAAATTTTTGATGATTAAAGTCTTGGCACACAATTTTTAGTTTTGCATTGCTTAAGGATAAGCAATAGTTTGAGTTTGGGGGTTTGTTAAGTGTGTAAAAGTACTGCATTTCTACCCTTTTTACTCATAATTATTTTTAGACTTAGGCTTATTTTAGTTGCATTATTAGGCATACATGCATATTTTCATGATTTCCTTCACCGTCATGCTTGATTACACATTTTGGTTGGTTTTGTGGAAAAGATGTTGGTATGTGCATTTTTTATGTGCATGATATAATTACCATAGCAAGCAGGAAATTACCGAATCAATTGAAGATAAGAATGGAGAGAAGTCAAGATTGACAACTGGATAATTCCATATTATTCAAGATAAAAACAAGATGCAAAGGATAAATCCTAAGGAGTTGAACTCTCACGCAAAGTTGTAAGGAGATAGAACTTCAAAGTTTATGAGGAATTTTTGAAGGATAAATAAATAAAAGAGATTTATTTTATTTTATTTTATTTAAATCCAACTTAAACTCACCCTCATCTACAAAGACTTCGACCTAATCATATCCTATAAAAAGAAGACCAAGCCACAACCTCCAACATGTTCGATTAGAGAGAAAATTCCAAGGGGATTGTGCGATAACTTATTCTTCTTCTTCTTCATTGTTTCCATTCGATTCATGTTGGGAAATTTTTATTTTGTGTTTCTTTTGCACCTAGCCATGAACTAAACCAATTTGGCTAGGGTTATTGTGTTTAGTGGTTGTGAAAACATTTGGATTTGTTTTAGGTTTTTAAGTTGCAATTCAATTTCAATGTTTGTTCATTCTTGGTTCTTAATTTTGATTGTGAGTGAATTGGGAGAGGATCTCGTGAATTCATCCATTTATCTAATATCAGATGAATTAGATTCAAGAAACGAATGAGCATGATTTTCATACAAACAAATGTTGGTGAAGACTAATCTGACTTAGGAATAAGTTGCGGATTTCAACGGCTAAGAGGAGTGTATGATCGGTTGTTGTTCACCCATGGTTAACGCATGGATGTATCACCAAGGTATGCACAGTTAACAGAGTTTCGAGTTAGGGTTAAAAAGAATCTATTGAAGAACGCTTCGCCGAACTTTGAAGGAAGTCACCCATTTGCCCAGGAAATCGCACCATTCCCAGTTGCCCAGGCAATTTCAATTGCCTAGGCAAATCAATTGATGCTATTTGTTTAAGACGATTGAGCTACGCTTGCAATCAATTACCATGATGGTCCATTCAATCATCACACCACGACTCACGATAACCCGACCTACTCTCTCATTCGATCAACATCTCTTTTATTTACTTGTGCATTTTACTTTACTCGTTTACTTAAACTCCTACTATCACAAACTGTGTTTTCTTTTCAGTGCAAGGAATTGGAATCCGAAGTTAAAACCAATCCCTTGTGGAGATGATATCTAAACTATACTATAACTTGCGACGTGTACACTTGTACCAATTGCGAAGCACTCTAAACACGCAACAACTCACACATTAAAGAAGGTAACCTCTAAGCTAAATCTTTTAGATGAATTCTTTGGTTGCTTATTTTTAATGATAAAATGTTCATGCATATTTAATTGTTAAAGTTTTATAAACTTTAAAAAGACTTGAATAAATTGAATTTCATGATTTTTATACTTGATCTTTTTTATTGAAATTCAATAATTTTCTTAAGTGTCAATGTTTTGAGCTAAAACTTAAAATGGAATGCATATATTAATGGGAGCTTTAGTTTTTAAAAGAATTAACTTACTATCCATTGTTATTTTTGAACTTAAATGATTTTGATTTATTTTTAATATAATAAAAAGAGAGATATAAGTTTGAAAAATTCAAATTTACAAAAAATATTATGTTTTAAAAATATTTTTCTTAGGGGAGCATTTTCAAAAATATTTTTTAATTGGTTTCGTTATATCAAAAAGGGGGAGATTGTTGAGATATTTATTTTTGATATAACTCAATGAAAAATGTTTTTGGACTTAAACAAAATTTTAAAAATATTTCAAAGTCCATAAAACTTAAAAAATATGTTCAAAAATGTTTTCTAAGTGTTTTTGACTTATTCCTCAACTTAAAATGTTTTCATAAAGTCAAAACAACTTAATTCTTGAAATTGCTTGAGCAAAGTTTCTAAACTTTATCAGAAGATTTTAAACTCCCTCTTACAAGAGTTTCCACACTTCTGTATGGAAGTTTCCATACTTCTGCAAAAGTTTCTAAACTTCTGATTCTAGACAGTTTTCAAGTTTCGAAACTATTGATTAACTTTTAAAACTTTGGGCTCCAACGGTCAATTTTTCAAATCCGACTCAAAGAGTTTCGAAACTCTTTGAGTATTTTCGAAACTTATATGCAGGTGAGCATTTCTGCTCTATTTTAATGTTTCCCAACGGCTCCAATTCATCCCCAACGACTATAAACGACTAGTAGCTCATTCCACACTATAAATGAAGGTTTGGGACACTTGAAGAAGAAGATGATGAACATCCAAGCTTAAATATCAAGAGAGTTGTGTTTATCATTATTTATTTTTTAATCTCTTGTAAATTCTTTAGTCCAATCCTAGTGAGCCAAAATATGTAAACACCCACTTAGAGAGGTATTTTGTTTACAAATGTCAAGACCTCGTAATTGAAGGATATGTTCTAGTTGATCCTTATAAAAACTAGGGAGAGAGTTCTATCTTAGCCCGTGAAAATATAGGGATGTAAGGTTACCCCTTGAACCCGTAAAAATAGAAGAATTCATTGTTAGTGAATTGGGAAATCCTTAATGTGGATACCTAAGATAGTGGATGTAAACTTTAGTTAGAAGGTCGAACCACTCTAAAATCGAATGCATCAAATTGTCATTTCTTTTTCAGTTTTTATTTTCCCAATTTTAAAAGAAACCTCTACACCATTCATCGGCACTAATTTCAGTTGAACATCGAGCCTTTAAATTGGTATCAGAGCGGGACTCAAATCGATAGTCTAACAACCATTGAGAAGATCCTAGGAGTGCTCGATCAATTTCTACATTCAACCGACCTTGAAGAGCTAATTTGTTTGACATCAAGCTCAAGGAATCAAGATGAACCAGTTTTCTTCCTCTCAATTGCAATGGTGGCATGCTCAAATATTTTGATATAACAATTAAGTGAAAATGTTTTAGGCTTGTTCAAATAATTCAATAATAATTCAAAGTCCACAAAACTTGAAAAAATTATTTAAAAATATTTTCGAACTTATTCAAACTTTTTCAAAATTAGTATGATCGTTTTTGCACTTAAAAATAATGTTATTCAATGTTTAAGGCAAAAAGGATCGATCCCCTATACAAAAGGATCGATCCCTTTTTGAACAGTAAACACTTGTGTTTTTAGCTCCAACCATTTAGTGTAAAAGGATTGATCCTATAGAAAAAAAGATTGATTCCTTGTCTGTCTGACGGTCATATATTTGAAAAAGGATCGACCCATTTAGTTATAAATGCTGAAAATTTTGTAGGTAACAGCTATTTTGCATCCCCAACGGCTATAGACGAATAGAAACTCATTCCACACTTTATAAACACCCCAAAGGCACTTGAAGATTATTAAAGAACATATCCAAGCTTCATGAACAAGAGAAATATTCTTTAAGTCTTTTATTCTTCATTTCTCATGTATATATTGTATAGAGGGTGCTTTAATTGTAAATCATTTGTACTCTTATGAGCTTAAACACTTGTAAACACCCACATTGTGAGGTTTTCATTGTTTACACAATTTACCTTGTAAAAGGAAGATGTTTTAGTTTAGCCTAAGGAAAAACTAGAGTGGTTCTATCTTAGCCATTGAAAAGATATGGGTTGTAAGGTTACGCTTTGTCCTCAAAAGCAAGAATTCATTGTTAGTGAATTGGGAAATCCTTAGTGGTGTGCTAGGGTAGTGGATGTAGACTTTGGTTAGAAAGTCGAACCACTCTAAAATTAATTGTGCAAATTGTCCATTTTTCGGTTTTTACCAATTCCAATCGAGAAGCATTTTCAACCCCCTTGGCGGTCTTCGGTTGATTGATTCGAGCACAACAGAAACTAGATGTGTAGAATGTGTTATTCCTTTTGCCTTGATTGCTCTTGACCAGTCGATGAAATTTAGCTCATTTGATATTGTCATTGGTCCAATATAATACACAGAGAAAATCAGGAGAATGAATTACATATTGATATAATAATAAAAGAATCTTTGATGAATACCTAATACTAAACAAGTATACGCTTGATCCCTTTAATAATTACCAAAGACATAGTAATAGGCATGAAGAAATAAATCATTAATGTAGATGGATATGAGTAAATAATAATATTCTTTCAATAACTTATAAGTCTAAAATATCATATACAACGCATGATTTTTGTTGATCATAAATGTGTTCAACACCCCTTGGCGGTGGTAAGTGGCTACCATGGTGGAGGGGATGAGGGACTTGTTGGCTCTTTTTGGTCTCACATTCTGAGAGAGAAAGGGAGGAAAATTCTCTTCAGCCCCTCTTTAGAGGTGGATGATCCTTTATAAGGGATTGGAAGGGGCGTGTACACGTGCCAACCAAGGAGGACAAATGTTTTAATGAGTCGAGCTGCCATGACTCAGGTGTCGGTGCGGATCACGTGCACCGTTATGTGATTTGGAGTTATGTTCACATGTCATGTTCGCGATGGGTGTTTGCATGGTGAGGGTTCTCATGTACTAACAATTGTCCCCTCAGGCGAGGAAAGGTTATAAAGTGACCTACACAAGCTTGGGAATGCGGATCGTTGAGTTTAAATTATGCAAATGAATTACACAAGGGAGAGCTTGTTTGCTTGCTTGGTGATAAGGAAATTATGTTCGAAATCCTATGATGCAGATTATTAAATAAAAATGCATATTACTATATAGTTACTATTTTGTGCACTTATTCCTTTGTGCTCATTCAGAGGGAGGGGATTGGACTGTGTTTATTAATGTTCTCTACAGAACTTGTGAGATTGGTTTGATAGGAAATTTCATTAATTATAGTCGTGGGGCTCCGTGGGTGAATAGAAATTTACCAAATTTCTCGCGCTTTGGCATTTATTGTCGCTTGGTAGTAGGGATGTCAAAATAACTCGTCCTCTGTTGGGTCCCAACCCGATTCGATAGGGGCGGGTTTTTTATTAAAAAATTGGGTTCAGGGCGGGTTGGGTTATTGATAAAATAAAGTCGAGGCGTGTTCAAGTTTAGGGTTAAAATTCCCCGACTCGACTCGTTATATTTATATATATTATATTTTTATATATTATATTTAATATTTTTATTATTTTTTTCGGGGTAAGTCAGGTTTAGTTGGGTTTTTTATTAAAATATTAAGGTCGGTTCGAGGGGATAGAATATATTAGAATTGGAGCGAGTTGGGGTCGGGGCGGCCAAAAACCCGCCTCGTTGCCATCCCTACTTGGTAGTGGCACGAAAGTTTTTTCTTTGGGTAGTGAGTAGTTGTGTCGCTGTCATTACGATTGGACAACTCGAGGCAATCTGTGAAGAAAGAATAATATGATAGATTATAGTAGCTGCACGTTTTATATTCGTACAATTATTGATGGGAGGTATCAATGTTGCGTGATTTTAGGCGTATGTTGAGGGTTTTAAAATCTTGTAATTAATTGTTTGTCTAAGCGGTTTCTAAAATTTGATCCTTGGTCGTGGAGCTTTGGCTCTTTCCTTTTCTATTTTCTGTTATAAATAGTATGATTTTGGGTTGGTTTCTCATAACTTGATTAGCGAGTAAGTCATGTGTTCCTTCGTGAGTTTCGTGTTTGGGGGAAGTTTATTTGTTGTGATGGGTAGTATACGCTGACTTCACTTGAGGGACCCTAAGGGAGTTTTTGGTTACTTATCGGTGTTGCTTGTGTCGACAGATAATAGTATTTGGAAGGTTATGATTAGCTGGTTGTAACTATGAACAACGAAAAATAGAGTATTTGGAAAACCTTACTCTCAAGATTTTCCAAATACTATTGTTTGTTGTTGTTTGTGACTACTTTGGGGGGTGGCCCTTGTCAAGCAGTTTATCTGAAGTTGTTGATGTTTGCTCGTTTGTCAGCTGTGTGTGTTTTCAGAGATGGCAGACATCATGCCAACGAACAGCCTGGTCACAAGGACTAACAGGATTGAGCCATGGAACAGGAAAATGAAGGCGAGTTTGCCAATTTCACGTGTTTAGCCTAATGTTGATATGAAGGTCAATTGATGGTGTGGACGAAATGACCTTGAAACGATGTTTATGCTTGGAGTATTTGTAAATTTACTATAAAAATATTTTAACTATGTCTTAGGCTGTTTTGTATGCTCATTCACATGTTGGTGTCTTCGCATGTTATCATATACTAAGTATTATTGTATTAGAGTTTTGTCTCAGGGTGCAATAATGTGGAATATTATACACTCATTCGCATGCTAATATCTTCGTGTGCTATCATATTGAATATACTAGTTTTAGGGTCTTCCCCCTGTAGAGCGTCTAGATGTTCTCTATTTACGAGCGCAAGTGCACACTCTTGTTAAGTTATAGTATAAAAGATATCGTCTCCCACACGGATTGGAGCAGCTTCTACGAATGGTTTCCTGCACAAAGATTTAGTAAATGCACAATTAAATCTCACGATGTGGAAATATAAAAACACAAATAAAATAAAGATAGTGATGATAGGGAGAGATTTGGTCGATAGATTGGGTAAGACAAATGCATCTCAGTAGCATGTGGTTTGCATTTTAAAGTTTAAGTATGTTTTGCGCTGCCATGAATTGCTGCCTCGGCGGGTATGGCGGGCGACAGACTACGACCCTGTCACACGGCCACAGCGAGTCAATACCACTGCAGGAGTGTACTGTCACGGCAAGTGGAATGGAAAGAGGTCCTGGCGGCAAGTCTGGCAGACATTCCAAGTTCGGCGGGATAGTCGACAATAATCCTTCCTATTTCTAGGCAAGGATGCTCAAACACTCATGTGATGTAGGTAAAACCTAGCAATCTCAGCGTAAACCTAACACAGGCAAGTCCATTCGATTGATGATCCCTCTTAGCCGCTGAAACTTGTGGACTGGTGTAGAACCAAGTTAGTCACGCCCTAAAATATTGTGACCGTGCTTAACCCTTTCGTGATCCTTGCACTTTCGTGCCCGAAAAATGGATTCTCTCAACTGACTGGTGTAGACTTATCGAAAGAATGAAGTGCATAGATTAAGCAAACTTTGGAATTTTATTGAAAACAACTCAAAACCAATACAATAGTTTCTCACAAACTACTTTACATACACGCGCCTAAACCCTAGGAGAGTTGGGCCGCGACCCCCAACAACTCCAACCTATCTAGCTACATCTCCGCTGTGCGGCTGGTCAAGCATGCATTCCCTCACACCTCGTCATGCCCCTATACCCTTACAAGCATTGGGTATATATAGGGCTCATGGCCTAAGTTTTAGTCCTCCTTGAAGTAGAAGTTCTTAAAGTATATTTACATTAAATACAGACTCCTTTTTGACTTAAATATGGACTCTTTGGACGTTGTCTTCTTCTGCAAGTAAGGATAAGTGCTCCTACTTATCGATCTTGGATCAGCTCTACCGGCCGCTACAGGCTTCAAAAAAGTGCAAGACTGGGCTCATTGAGCTTAGGAAATTGCCCTCTTTAAATTGCGACCTATCTTGGCTAAGTCGGTGTAACTCCTGCCTGGGCGGCACTTGGCGGCAATGCTGCTTCGGCAGCATCCTTGACGGCATCTGGAACTGCTTTAGTACAACTCCTTTTGTTCCAGCTTTCCTATCTTGTCCTGTCCTCACCTTACTACAACACCTGAAAATATAAACTAAACTAAAACAGTAACTTTTCTCAACCAAACATAACATATTCAATAAAAGCATGGTAAAAGAGAAGATATTGTTATAATGCATGCAATGCACCTAAATATGTCTAAATGAGCTTAAGAACATCAATACTAAGGGCATGAATGTGTACAAAATATAGAACTTGTGGACACTCTACACCCCCCGAGTGCGATAATCTGGCCTATTATATGCTCATCCACGTGTTAATATCTTCGTGCACTATCATATATTAAATATATTGGTTTTAGGGTCTTGCCCCACCCCCCGGGTGCAATAATCTAGACTATTATATGTTCATTCGCATCTTAATATCTTCGTATGCTATCATTATCTTATTGCAAACTATTCGAATATTCACATCTCTGGATTAAACTTTGCTTGGATATTGTGCGCTCTTGCCTGCAAACTTTGGGATTTTAGGTGACACAATCCTTTTATTTTTCACCTGTTTAGTAGTCTTGGGAGCTTTGTTTGAGGAGAGGATTGCATGGACGTAAGAACATTGTACAATAGTCCTTTACTAGTGTAATGCTTTGAGAAGGGTATGTGTGTAAATAATCACCTCTGTGAGCAACTCTTTTCGGTGGAAATAATGTCTGCTCGTTCCCATTGGGCTAACTTCTCATTTGCCTTCATGCGTTTTTTTATCATTAACTTGAATGAGTTCTGTGTTATTAGAGGCAATGGTTGTTTGGTTTTCTTTGTGCTAGTTTGGTTTAATAATGAGTAATTTCTTACTTGTCTTGGGAGTGACTTGGTTACACGTGTCAGAGTCCTTGGAAGAAGAGATTCAAACTAGTAATAGGCGTAAGTTTGAACCAGCATATTTATTGATTGGTTGTGTAGAACTAATGTTTTAATATAATAATTGAAAAATGTTTTGGACTAATTTGAAAAGAATTTAAAACTTGCTTTAAGTCCAAACAACTTGAAATTATGTTTGAGGTATTTTAAGAGGTTTTTTGTAAAGATTTTTTATGTTTTTAATAGCCAAACTTGTGTTTTCAAAGTACCCGTACCGATACGGTCTTACCCGTATCGATACCTTTTTGGCCCAGTTTGGCCACTGTCAAAACCCGTATCGATACAGGCCCTTGCCGTATCGATACGGAGTGGGGTCGTTTCGATACGTCAGGTAAGCGTACCGATCCCATTTCAACTACCCCAACGACTATTTCTCAACGGCCATTTAAATGTGAACCCGTACCGATACGCCCTCAAGCATATCGATACGCCCAGGCTAGCAAGAGCCCAACGGCTAGTTCTTATGAAGGCCGTATTGATACCGTTCCACGCGTATCGATACCCATAGCTGCAGAACAGCATTTATGAAGGGAAATAAAGTCCTCAACGGCTCCAAATCATCCTCAACGGCTAGTAACGGCCATAAACTCAATTGGGACTATAAATTGAAGGCTGGAACACTTGAAGAAGGTCAGAGACTTCATCCAAGCAACATGATCAAGAGAATTAGAGTCTAAGTCTTATTTTTACTATTCTCTTATACATAGTCTTTAGAGAGAGTGCTTAATTGTAAATCCTTGTACTCTTGTGAGCTCAAATTGTGTAAACACCAACCTTGTGAGGTATTTAGTTTACCCAAACAAATCCCTTGTAAAAGGAGAGGTTCTAGTTTAGCCTTGAGAGAAAAACTAGAGTTGGTTCTATCTTAGCCAAGTCCAAAAGATAGGGTTGTAACGGTTTCCTCCTAAACCAGGAAAAGGGGACGAATTCATTGTTGAGTGAATTGGGAAATCCTTAGTGGTGTGCTAAGGTAGTGGATGTAGGTGCTTGTTAGAAGGCCGAACCACTCTAAAATCATTGTGTCACTTGTCTATCCTTATTTAGATTTTAGTCAATTCAACCACCAAACAAAAACAACCCTCCTTGACGGTTTCGGTGATCGATTCGAGCGTGCTAACATCTCAACAAGTTGTTTCGAGGTTGCGTATTTTTAGGCGTCCGTTCAAAATTTTGAGATCTCGGGCTTAACTGCCTGTCTTAGTAGTTTTCGAAATTTTAATTTTAAACGCTTACATGGTATTCTTTTCCTTATTATAAATAGGGGTCTGTGATTCTAAAACTAATTGGGCGTAACAATTAGAATATTGTTTCTTTCATCTTTTATAGATTTTGTTTTTTGTAGCGATATGTGTAATGGTTGGGCTTTTTATATGTAGGTATGAGTAACATATAAAGACGTCGTCTTGTAAATCTGGAGGGGGTGCCGATATTTTACTTGGTTTGTATGTGTCGACAAACAATTGTATTTAGAAGGCTATGATTTAGCCGTTTGCTGCGATGGACATTGACATACATGGGGTGCTTTGGTGCAGGATAAGTGCTTGTTGTTATGTGAAAATCCTCTGATTCAGGGTGTGTTGTTGAGTAGTAGGGGTGGAATGGTGAATCTATAAGTGGAGGATTTTATTGTTATCTGCATGGAAGAGATGAGGTAATACTTGTATGATACTTATTATTTTTGAAATGATTAGAAAATAATATAGCCTTTCTTATAGACATTGTAGATTTAATCTTCGAGAACTGGATGTTTTGCGATCGTGTACTTTTATTATAACTATTCTATGCGATGTTTAATCATGCAGACTTTACCGAGAAGGGATTGAATTCGAAAACCCTTAAAGAAGGCCAGTCTTATATGATCCTATTTGGACACTGCCCTCCAGGTTTCCTTGGTTATGCAGTTAATATGGTTAACCTAGAGAATTGTCATGTTAACTATAGAACTGAATCTAGCAATGGTTTGCTGGGGGCTCTATTTTGCGTACATTTTGATAAGGCGCGTGTATGCGAAAGAATGTAGCGTATAACGTCCCTTTTATTAAAACCTAAGTTGAGGTGGATGGTGGGGTGCTGGAGTATACATCGATAGAATTGGATGAGAAGATGGATAAGATCTAAATTTCAAAGAAGTTTTGAAGTCGCTTAAGGAGGCCAAGTCTAATTGAGCTAAGCTTTGACATGGGAGTGACATGTTTCCGCGGTTTTTTCTTTGCTAGAAATGGAAGTATACATGTGAACATCTGGTATTTGGGAATTCCTAGAGTAAATAAACAATATATAATTATCCTTAGATTGAGAGTGAACTACCTTTTTTAACATATTCCTCATCACACGTTGTCTTGGGAGCAGTTCTGCTTAGTGTTTCTCTAAATTCGTCATGAATGTAATTCTATATCTATATTCCGGTGTACAAACTATACTTTTTTTAAATGTTGATATATATATATATATATATATATATATATATATATATATATATATATATATATATATATATAAACATGAACGTTTGACATTGGCCGACTCTTGAGGTAAATGGGTGTCGAGCGCTCATCCTCTTTAAAAGATATGTTGTGAGGGAGTTCACTATTTTGTCGATAGATGTTTGACATTCGCCAACTCGTGAGGTAAATGGATGGCGAGCGTTGATCCTCTTTAAAAAGATATTTTGTAGGGGAGTTCACTATTTTGTGGATATATATAAACATGGACGTTCTACATTTCTTTGGCGGTCATTTTATTATGCACACATAACTGTGGAAGTGGCTAGCGAACCTTTCTGTCATCTTTGGCAATCGCTTTACTAAGCACACTTAATTGTGGAAGTGGCTAGCGAACCTTTCATTTTTGGCGGTCGCTTTACTATGCACACTTAACTGTAGAAGTGGCTAGTGAACCATTGATCTTTTGTGGTCGCTTTACTATACACACTAAAGAACTAATGTTTTGATATAATAATTGAAAAATAGTTTTGGAATAAACTGAAAACATTTCAAATGTGTCTTTAAGTCCAAACAAGTTTGTGGATGTTTATAAATGGTTTTGGCAAGGTTTAAAACGTTTTTAAGTAACCAAACTAGAGTTTTCAAGGTACACGTTTCGAAACAGGGGACCTGTATTGAAACAGTTTGAAACTGCCAAAACTCATACCGAAACAGGGCTCGCCCATTTCGATATGGAGAGGGTTTCGTTTCGAAACATCCCTTTGGTGTTTCGATACGCTCAATGGTCAAAACCTCCCTAACGGCTATTTTCCCAACGGCTTTTTAAATTGCAGCTCAACTGTCACCCGTTTTGAAACGGGGTTGCTACCGTTTTGATATGGATCAAGAGTGTTTCGAAATGGCCAGAGGCGTTTCGAAACGGCTTGTTGCATCAGACTTCAACGGCTAGTCCTGAAGAAGGGATTTTCGAAACGGGTTCGATTGTTTCGAAACAGACGTCAGCAGAACAACATTTATGGTGGGAAATAAAGTCTCCAACGGCTCCAAAACATCCCCAATGGTCCTTAATGGCTACAAACTCAATTAGGAGTATAGCAGGGACCTCCAAGCATCAAGAATAGGCCAATGCTTCAATTGTCAACAACATAATGATCGAGAAATTGTCTTAAGAGTTTAATTGTTCATTTTCTTGTATAGACAACACTAGTGAGCTAAACATTGTCAAATTTTCTCAAGTGTTTAGGTTTTGGGTGAGAGCTAAATAGTGCAAATAAGTACCTATTATAGGGATTTCAAGTTTGCTTTAGAATTTCACTTGTGAGAGAGTGCTTGATCAAGCTTTGGGTAGAAAGCTTGATCATTGTAACGGTTTCCTCCTAAGCCGAGAAAAAGGGATGCAATTCAAGAGTGAATTTGTTGAAATCCTTAGTGAGAAGCTAAGGTAGTGGATGTAGGTGCTTTTTAGAAGGCCGAACCACTATAAATCTTTGTGTCTTATTGTCTAATTTTCACCTCCCATTAAAACACCCAAATATCCAACTTCTCCACACTTGGCGAGCTAGAACGGTTGAAGGAAACCGAGCACATTAAAACCCAACACACACTTAACTGGGGAAGTGGCTAGCGAACCTTTTTATTTTTGGCGGTCACTTTACTATGCACACTTAACTGTTTAAGTGGCTAGTGAACCTTTCATCTTTGACGGTCGCTTTACTATGCACACTTAACCGTGGAAATGACTAGCGAACCTTTCATCTTTTGTTGTCGCTTTACTATGCACACTTAATTGTGGAAGTGGCTAGCGAACCTTTCATCTTTGGCTGGCGAACTGAGGACTGAACAAAACATTAGTATGCAAGATATTTTTATTTATCGAAATAGTCACATAGAATGTGCAATGGAATGTACACAAATGGTGAAAGACTAAAATAAAACGCATATTAAATATTACAAGTTAGATCATACTTTGCCTATTTGGTGCGATTTTGTTTACTGAGGAGTCGGTGTTCTCTCGCATCTTCACTATCTTTTTGTAGATGCTAAATGGTCTGCAGCTCTACATCGGATGAAAACTTTGATCATTCTTCGAGCCATCTGAGGGGTTATGGGAAGCGGCTAATGAAATTCAGAGTTTCAGAAATTCGAATTTCATCAGTAAGGTTTACTCATTTTCTTCCGGTGGAATGATTAGGAAGGTTCCTTACATCCCTCATCCGGACTTCTCGCCTATTATGCCCCCGCTCCCCACAATGTTATTCGTGGCGCTCTTGGCTTTATATCTCTCATCTGAACCTCTATATGCTGACAAGTTTTCCATTTTTTTGTTGCATGCATGTACCCTCTTTCGACTATTCTAGCTTCTTCTCATTGTAATCTTGTAATTTCCATTCAACTTTGCATGCTGACCGGTTGGTTACTTTTAACCTAAAAGAAGAAGGTTTCCTTCTTTTCTTCTTTACCCTTTTTCCTATCTCCTCCCATTTCTTCATTTGTGCTTCTATCAAGGGTCGCTCTTCGTTGTCTTTTGGGAGTCGGACTAAAAAGGTGAAGGATCCACGCTCACCACACCAATTGTTGATCACGAATGTGTTCAACACCCCTTGGTGGTTGCCTATGGCTACCATGGTGGAGAAGATGAGGGAGTTGTTGGCTCTTTTCGGTCTCACGTTCCGAGAGAGAAAGGGAGAAAAATTCTCTTCAATCCCTCTTTAGAGGTGGATGATCCTTTATAAGGGGTTGGAAGGGGTGTGTGCATGTGTCAACCAAGGAGGACATGTGTGTTAGTGAGTCGAGCTGTCATGACTTGGGTGTCGGTGCGGATTACGTGCATCTTCACGTGATTAGGAGTTATGTTCGCATGTCGAGTTCGCGATGGGTGTTTGCATGGTGTGGGTTCGCATGTACTAAAAATTTTGTTTCATCAACTGAATTCTCTTATGTGGTGAATGCTTGTGGTCCATCATGGTCATTTTCCCGCAAAATAAGAACTTAGCTGACAAGTAAAAAAA
The DNA here is from genome assembly GCA_030270665.1 of Hibiscus trionum. NCBI lineage: Eukaryota > Viridiplantae > Streptophyta > Magnoliopsida > Malvales > Malvaceae > Hibiscus > Hibiscus trionum. Next base: position 72,191,309 of record BSYR01000003.1, on the reverse strand, counting down.
TTAAAAACTGAACAAGATAATAAATCTAATTATGCGAGTTCGAGCCTATTATTTATAAAAGTAGAGAAAATATGGATAATTAATATATGTATTTGTAATATTTCGATCTAAAACCAATCCGATTAGAAGATATGACGTCTCACATTAGATCATCGACTTGAACCTCAAACATTTAAAACAAAGATTTAACAAAATAAGTGAAATAATTTTCAAAATATGCATAGTCATGAAATAATCCAGAAACCAAGTATTTACAGTTAGGGTAAAGTACACATACGGTCACTAAACTATACCCGAAAAAATAAAATGGTAACCAAACTTTCAAAAATCACAAAATGGCAATTAAACTTTATGTTTTATAACAAAACAGTAACTAGACGTTAAATTCCGTTAAGTTTCTGTTAAAATTTTGGTATAATAACCCATTCAGACCTTCATATTTATACAGTCAATAAATTTAGTCCTAATTCAAAATAATTTACTAAATTTAGCCCTCGTTATTTATGCATTCTTTCAATTTGGCCCTTAAAGCAAAATTCCAAAGTATGGTAACATGATAAATAATTACAATTAAATTTTTTAGGAACTCGAAAACTCGACTCGAATCGAAAAAATTTCAAATAAAGTTTGTAACCCCCTCGTCCCGGTCTGGACGACTGACCAGTCCGAGTGGGTCACACGGGGAAAACCAAAGTGAAAGCCGTTAAGGCTCCCCTTCGGTTAGCAACCCTAGAAAATTCTTTTTACATTACCTTGTCTAAAGGCTTTAAATACATCCTATGTGAAACAACGAAAGCGGAAGCAACAAGGCGATGCGAAACAATAAAACAAGCAATTTAAAACAACCCATTTTAGTTTATACAACAGGCTGTATCGATACACTAGAAGAGGGTATCGATACGCCTTGACTAGGTCAACTGCTCCAAGTCAACCTAGGGAAACTATATCGGTACACTGGTGGACCGTACCGATACGCCCTCCACAGTCAACTACTCACGGTCAAACGATAAGAACCGTACCGATACGCCTAAGACCCGTACCGATACGCCAAAATCTCGTCAAAATCTCAGATTTCCAGAGAGGTTTTGGCGTATCGATACACCCCCGTGTACCGGTATGCTAAGCCTAATCTGAGTCCCAAAGTGTAGGACCGTATCGATACGGCCCTTGGGCGTACCGATACGCCATGCACTGTAAGACTCAAATTAGCAGCAAAAAGCACTAAGACTCAACTCTAGATGCAATTTACGACTCACCTAGCCACAAGCAAACATTCATACAACATTTAACAACCAAGAATCAGCATACGGAACATCAACAACATCCATATAGTATACCATAGAAGAAGCTAAAGATCCAACCATTAAACATATCATAAGCATAGAGATAAGGGCCACATGGCCGACATACAAGGCATAAGCAAGCCACAACTAAGACATCAACATACTAAAGGAGTCTTAACAAGCTCCTAACACAAAACAACATACTCGAATCCCATTGCTTAGCTATTACATCAATTAACTTAAAAGTCCATACTTGAAGGTAGAAATAGCACACTTGGAGGCCCTTCTCCTCGCACAAGCAACCCACGAACTAAGGATATGCATTGTCAAACAATAAGAGCGTAAGCGCAAAGCTTAGTGAGGGTAAGCTCATAAAACAAACCTCGACAATGCAGGGTCCAAGCACGAGCAACAAAACCAATGATGAATGCATGTTTCCTTACCTTCGAAACCACATGAATCAAATATATGAAATGCATGAACATAACCTCAATTATCATGCCATGCTCAACATGTCCATAATACAACCATATGAATCACATTTATCAAACCGTATTGGCACCTAGCTATGACCCGAATACGTGGATAGCAACCGTTGGTACTCACATCCAACAACTCAACCATTAAATTACCTTACGGTGGGATTCCACTCATCACCGTTCCACGCGGAGGGGATCCCACTCATCCTCACGCCCCGTTGTTGCGTGTAAAAGAGTCTATCGCAATTATAGTGCAAGTTTACACGACGCAAGTAGTAAAGTGATACGAAGTATCAGATATCGTCTCCACAGGGATTGGGCTTTTGGATAACTTACCCGGACGATTGCCTAACCAGTTTACCTCCTCCTGATCTTCAGTATCAGATGTATCGGAGTCAGAGGAGTTGCTGTCGTCGGTGCTGTCGTCAGTGCTGTCGTGACAGCTTGACCAGATGCAGGGTTGATCAAGGATAACTTCAGTGATAGCCTTGCATTCCTCGTCTGCATCAGCATGCTTCATTGCTTGGAGAACATTCAACTTAATCTCTTGGTCGTTCACTCTCATGGTGAGTTCTCCTTTTTCCACATCAATCTGTGATCTTCCCGTGGCTAAGAAGGGTCGCCCAAGGATGATTGGTGCGTTTTTCGTCTGCTTCACAATCTAAAACAAGAAAGTCAGCAGGAAAAATAAACTTATCCACTCTTACCAGAATATCTTCGATTTTTCCTTCTGGATGAACGTAAGAGCGGTCGGCAAGCTGCAGAATTACTGTCGTGGGCCGCGCCTTTCCAATACCTAACTTCTGAAAAACAGATTTTGGCATTAAATTGATACTAGCACCAAGATCACAAAGTGCCTTACCAACATATTTGTCTCCGATTACACAAGGTATGATAAAACTCCCCGGATCCTTCTTTTTCTGGGGTGGCTGCCGATGAAGAATACTCATGCAACCATCTGCCATCCTTACCGTTTCAAATTCCCCCAGTTTATTTTTTTTTTGACATGACATCCTTGAGAAATTTGGCGTAACCGGGCATCTCCCTAATGGCATCTAACAACAGAATATTAATATGAACCTGCTTAAAAATATCATAAATCTTTTTAAGTTGAGATTCTTGCTTAGCTTGTTGTATTCGTTGCGGAAAAAGAGGTGGGGGACGATAATCAGCAATACGTCCTTCCCACTGCATACGAATCTGAGGAGGTTTAGGTTCATCAATTTTCTCCTCTGTCGCTTCTGCTGTCGTGACAGGCTCATCGGCAGCAGTCTGTTTATCACCTGTCGGGGCAGCTTCCTCGGCAGGTTGGTCTAAGGCTGGTTCCTTTGCTGTTTCAACTTCTTTTTCCGGCCCTGGTAGTTTCTTCCCACTCTTAGTAGTAATTGCCTTACACTGCTCATGTGTGGGTGGCCTAGCATTTTCAGTATTACTAGGGAATCCTCCATTCTGCCTAGGCTTAATATGTTGGGAAACCTGACCCATTTGTGTCTCCAGAGATTTCAAAGTAGCCTCATGATTTGTCATCCTCATCTCTGTTTTATCCATGAAATTTTCTGTCTTCTTGACAAACTGATTCATATTCTCAATATAAGTACCTGTCTGAGACATAAAGGTGGCCAGAGTCTGTTCCAGTATACTGCTCGTGGCAGCTGGTGGTTGCTGTTGCTGCTGCGGCGGCAGGTGCGTCGGCAGCTGCTGCGGCAGTTGTTGTCGCGTCAGCAATCTAGGTCCTCCCTGATTCTGATTGTGTGCTTGAGGATTCAGGGCGTTATTGGGGTTACTCCAGGAAAATTTGGGATCCTTCCTCCAATTGGGATTATAATTGTTGGAATTGTAATCCGGCTTGTAATTTCTAACATACTTTCCCTCTTCTAACTGTATTGGGCACTCGTCCCGACTATGATTTCCCTCACAGATATCACATACTTCCTCTACAGCAAATCCTTGTTGACCATCATCATTCAATAACCTTTTCATTGCTTTAGTAAGGAATGCTACCTGTGATTTCAACGTGCTGTCGGCTTCATAGTCCTTGACAGCAAGTACCCGTTTACCCCCTCTTCTTGCGGTCGGAAACTGTTCCTCATTCTTGGCCAGATTTTTCAAAACTTGCAATGCCTCGTCTGGATCTTTATCCAATAATAGTCCATTTGCTGCAGAATCAATTCGAATACGAGTTTGTAAGTTAGAAGTATTATAGAACTTAGTTACCTGATTCCAGACGGGGAATCCATGCATTGGGCAGTTCCGAAGAAGAGTAGTAAATCTGTCCCAGGCCTCGTGCATCGGCTCGTCATCTTCCTGTTGAAAAGTAGCAATTTCATTACGTAATCGCTCAGATAAATGCGAAGGATTAAAACGAGATAAAAATTCACGAGATAAATCTGCCCAAGTCATAATTGAACCCGGCGTAAGTTTATTCCACCAAGTCTTAGCTCTGTCCCTCAATGAATGGGGGAATAACCGAAGCCTCAGTATCTCCGGATTAACTCCTGGTAGTCTAAACGAACCACAGATTTCCTGGAACGTTTTGAGATGCTCCCTAGCATCTTCTGTCACAACACCACTAAACTGTCCGGCATTGTTGATCATACTAAACATGACAGGTTTAAGCTCAAAGTTATCAACTTCAATATCCGGCAGCGTGGTCTCCAACTCTACATGATCATTCAACATGTAGTCACGACAGGACCGTCGTCCGGCTGCTGCAGGCGGGTCACCGACAGGCGGGTCGTTCCCATTGTAGGCCATCTTCTCTAGCTGTTCCTCAAGGTACTCGTTCCTGGCTAGCACGTAACGAAGTCGGTTCCTAAGATTGAATGAACGTTCAACTTCCGGATCTAATGGATACTCAGGATCTTCACCTCTTTTAGATCTGCGCATAAACAAGAAAACCTCGTGAAAAGCAAGAGTTGAAAGCACCAAAGAAAAAGAAAAATAAAAGTAAAATAAAAATAAAAATAAAAATAAAAACAAAAAGTGCAATAAAAGAAAGGTAGAGTTATGTTGCCAATCCCCGGCAACGGCGCCAAAAACTTGTTGCATGTAAAAGAGTCTATCGCAATTATAGTGCAAGTGTACACGAAGCAAGTAGTAAAGTGATACGAAGTATCAGATATCGTCTCCACAGGGATTGGGCTAAAAGCTTCACCTTATTTCACTGCACGAAGTAAAGAAAATAGTTTAGAAAATTGTCACGAAAATATTAAAGAAAACGTAAATAAAAGAGTAGGAATATCAAGATAGAGAGAATGGGCTGGTATTGAATTGCTCAGTAGTGCAGGTATTGTATTGCTTAGGAACTCCAGTTCTGTCATCGCGCCTGTCGCTGGCAGCACCTGTCGCGGCAGCTGTCCGTTGGTCGTCGCGGCAGCAAACACACCAACTCAGTACGTTCAAGTTTGGCAAGAATCCCAGATCTGCCTTGGCCTATCCCTAGGTCCAAGTCTGTCGATGATCACGTCTTGATGATACCTCCCGGCGTGAATCGAAGGATGAACACCGATGTGTATGAATTCTTCCTTAGCCACTTAACCTTGCCCTATCCCTAGGCACAAGATAGCTCAACTATAAACTAGAGAACTCGCTCTTATTTCTTTCGTATACTTAACTCTCCCGATGCTAAGTAAATAGATAACCTCACAATGCTCTCCCGATGCTCTTGCAAGATATTAAAACCAAAATAAGAGAACTTAAAGTTTATTTTATTGAACTTGGAATATCCTAAAACAAAACAACCCTTGCAACTACTTTACAAATCAACCCGTGGCCCTAGGGGGTTTAGAACATGTCGACGACGGGTAAACGGCGGAGGGGTTTGGTTATCGGTTATGGGGTATGATCTCTCCTAGGTTAAAATCTATGCCCTTATATAAGCTTTGGGCTCAAGTATTCTAAGATAACAAGGATTACAACTTTAATTAAAAGTAAGATTCTAATAAAGACTTTAATCTTCAAGTATCCTACTTTTCAGCCGCCTCCTTGTTTCATGGGATTTCCTCTCCTTGAGCTTTGGCTTGACATATCTTTTGATCCGGGGCTTGGAAAAATATATGGTTTTCACACGACAGACAAGCATAATTTTCTCTATCTATCGAGGTCCATTTTGCTTTTCCTCCGCTAACTTGCTGTCGTCCTCTGCTGTCACGGCAGATCCATGGCAGCATCGTCCTCATCATCTGCTTGTCCAGTTCAGCTCTTCTGCTTCTCTGCCCCACGCCCGCCTTCTTCGTCAGCTATGGCAGCAACCTGCAAAATCAACCATATTTCAGTAGAATCCGTGCTTTTACTCATTTTGTGATGTTTTGCTGTAAACTAACCTAAATGCAATGCACTGATGCTTGAATGCAGCAGAAATATGGGTTAAAAAGGGTGTAAATAATAGAACTTTACACACTCAACACACCCCCAAACTCAAGTTTTTGCTTGCCCTCAAGCAATTAAGACCTAAAAGAAAAAAGAATATTTTTGTGTTGGCCTTCAAACAGCGAACTGTCCCTTACCCGTCGCTCATTCTCTGTGGCGGCAGCAACCTGTCGGAAGGATTAGGATCTGTCCGGAATCTCACTATAGTTCTCGTGCAGTGTGTGCATGCTTGTGAACAGTTATATGCCAAGACTCTCTTAGTTTCACTAGAATATTCAACTCTTAACTTGAATTTTTATGCCAAAGTTTATCTTTTTGAAGGCACGTTTTCATACTTCTTTGATTTTCTGTTTTGACTTGATTTTTATTTTTCAAGCTAAAGTTTCACTAGAGCCGGTTTCGGGCACCTCTAGCTAACTTCCTAGAGCCGGTTTCGGGCACCTCTAGGGCTGTGGAGTCTATTTTGCTAAACTTCTTTCCTAGAGCCAGTGTTAGGCACCTCTAGGGGCTATTCAAGTGCTAAGCTTCCTATTCTAGTTTGGCTAAAAGAAATCTAAGCAGTATAACAGTCACAATGGTGTTTTAAGTTTTCAGAACTATAGAAAGGCTCTAAACTTCTCCTTAAACTATCCTAGAGATGCTGCCACGACAGAGCTGTCATGACAGGTAAGTTTACTTCACAGTTTTTAGCCAACAGTTTTTTTTAGTCTTTTCTGATTTTTTTTAAGAAAATAAATGAGACACAACAATTAATTAAAATGTACCAAGACTCCATTAAAATGGAGGGTTGCCACCCCCAAACTCGAGGGTTGCATTGCCCTCAATGCAAATGACAGATAAAATGAAGGCAGGTACATCACAAAATATAGATAAGCATGCAGCAAGAAAAAGAAAATAAAAGACTTAGATTTTAATCGCTCTTTTCACTGCTGCTGCTGACACGGATTTGGCGGCGGCGTCTGGGTTGTGGGGCAGGCTGGGTAGGCTGTTCCACGACCTGGATGTCTGAGCTGCTGCCACTATCCCAAGTGCTGCTGGTGGTGGTGCTGGCTTTGGGCATTATCTGTCTGTCGGCCACATGTTTCTGCCTCTTGACAGGCGTGAAGTCCTGCGCCAAATTCCTCCTAATAGGGGGTTCTGCCTCGTTCTCATTTGAGGCCGGTCGCTTCGTTTCTCGGGCAGAGGTGTCTACCGGAGGGCTGCCAGCTGCCGGTTGGGTAGGTGATGGGGTGGAAGCAGCAGAATGTGTGTGGGGGGAGGTAGGTGGTGTAGGTGTGTGGACAGGGGTGGGGATGTGGAAATAGTGGGCAGGGAAAGTGGGGAAAACAACATCGGGATAATGTAAAGTGTTGGTAATGAAATTTACCGTCGAGTTGGCGAAATCCCGGATGAATGTCATCAGCCCCATCTGTCTGTCTTCCACCCGCTGTATGGCAGCAAGGATTTGGGCAGATTGGTCGGTCTGGGCGGCTGCTGCGGCAGGTTCATAGGCAGGTTCATCGGCAGGTTCCTCGGATGATTCTGCTGGGGAGGCAGCCGGGTTGAAAGAGGAGAGGGGGGTTGCGACTATCAGCTCCATGAGGCTGGTAATTTTGTTGTCGGTCTAGCCTCTGCCTTGGACTAATTTGTCGGTGGTGGCCTCTGGGACAGCAGCGCAACGGCAAAGAGAAGTGATCATGAATGGTAGGCAAAGGCGGGGGGTGGAGCGAAATGTGCAGTCCAAGATGCTTTCCCTCATATAGCGGCCCACGTTGATAGGTCGGTCGTTCATGATCGAATGAATGAGGGCGAGTCGCTGCTGGTCCACCGTCGTGTGATGGGAGGACGGCAGGATACGCTTCTTGATGAAAGCGTTCCATAGCTTTGCTTCTGGAAGGAGCTGCCCCATTTTTACAGAGTTGGGGTTCTTTTTGCTCGTGTTCCACGTCGTTCCTTGCTCTGTCAATTCTGCCATGACAGCTCCGTAGGCGGCAGAGTCGAGGGTGTCCAAAAATTGCTGATGGGCATCGTCGTTGGGACCAAAATAGAGGTCATACATGTGGTTGATGCTGTCAGCTGTGAATGGTACCTTGACCCCTCGGACAGTGACGGATGTCGCCGTCTTGCTGTTGATGGCAGCATAGAACTCCCTCACCAACGTGTCATTTAATTCTACTGGTTGTTCTGCGAACTGCTCCCATAGTTGAGCTCGTATAGCCCTTGCGATGAATGGTCGAAGCCCCATGTTCAGAGCCTTTCGGATGTAGATAAAACCTCTTTCTTCCCATAATTCCTTGGTTGCGAATGCCGACGGTGTGGGTGCTGCTGATGAAGAGGCTGAAGCAGCACCGCGGCGGGTCTGTCTGGAAGACATTTTAGTTGCAAGGGTTGTGAAAGTAAAGAAAACAAATAAAAACGAGAGGAGAAAGCAAGTAAGAATAAGCAGAAGTGATGAAAATGGAAATGAGAACGGGGTTTTATAGCGGTAGATTTGCTGCCCGTTTAATGATGTAACGATAAGCGGGAATAACGGGGCGACTGTTGAGTTTGGCGTGTCTGACGCGTCTGTCACGTAATTATGCGTCTGTTACGCGTCTGTCACATGCTTCTGCGTCTGCCGTGTCAGTCTGTTGACAGCCTGTCTTATCCGTGTCTGCGGCGGCAGCTGGAACGACAGGCTTCAATAAATGGGCTCTGTTGGGTTGATGGATGGATGGTGGGCTTGGGTCACTTCTTCTTTTCTTCTTGACTCCTTTATTTGCTGAAAACAGAAAATATAAAAACATTATTCGAATAAAATAAACCTAATTTCCTAATAAATAATACTAAATAATAAAATAAATGAAAATAAAATTTATGTTAAATTAGGGATGCCTTGTGGGGCATCTCCTAAAGTAACCACTTCATGTATTCCTGGGGCTTCAGTCCCCTGATAATGCTTGAGGCGCTGTCCGTTGACTTTGAATTGGTGCCCGTCTTTTAATGATCGGATCGTGATGGCACCATGGGGAAAAACTTGTACCACTTGGAACGGGACAGACCATCTAGACTTTAGCTTTCCTGGGAAGAGTTTCAGTCTAGAATTGAACAACAACACAAGCTGCCCTGGGCAGAACTGTCGTGGCAGCAACTTCCTGTCGTGCCACTTCTTAGTTTTCTCCTTGTAGATTCTTGCATTGTCATAGGCCATTGTCCGTATTTCCTCAAGCTCGTTCAGATCTAACAGCCTTTTCTGGCCTACCTTGTCCAAGTCCAAATTTACTGCCTTGATTGCCCAATATGCTTTGTGCTCTATCTCGACAGGTAGATGACAGGTTTTCCCATAGATCAATCGGTATGGAGACATGCCCAATGGAGTCTTAAAGGCTGTCCTATATGCCCATAATGCATCATTAAGGAGTAAAGACCAATCTTTCCTAGTTGGCTTAACCATCTTTTCAAGAATGTTCTTAACTTCCCTATTAGATATCTCAAGTTGTCCATTGGTCTGTGGGTGGTATGCTGTCGCGATCCTGTGCTTGACACCATATTTCTTCAAGGCGGCAGCAATAACCCTATTGTCAAAATGTCTCCCTTCATCACTGATAATCGCCTTAGGGATGCCAAATCTAGAAAAAATGTTTTTGTGTAGAAACTTTTGGACTGTCTTGGCATCATTCTTTTGAGTGGCGATAGCTTCAACCCACTTAGAGACATAATCCACTGCTAGGAGGATGTATAGATTTCCACATGAAGATGGAAAAGGTCCCATGAAATCAATCCCCCAAACATCGAAGATCTCGACTTCCAGAATGTTCTGCAGTGGCATCTCGTTTCTCCTCGAGATGTTACCTGTCCGCTGGCACCTGTCACAGTTCTTGTAGAAGTTTTGTGCATCTTTATACAGTGTCAGCCAGTAGAACCCTGACTGCAGCACCTTGGCAGCAGTTTTATTGCCTCCTAAGTGACCTCCATATTGTGAAGCATGGCAGTGATGCAGAATGTCTTCTTGTTCTTCTTGTGGTACACACCTCCTTATAACCTGATCTGCGCATAGTTTGAAAAGAAGAGGTTCGTCCCAATAATAATGCTTAACATCATTTTGGAACCTCTTCCTGGCTTGATAATTAAGATCAGAAGGAAGTATTCCGCTAACTATAAAATTAACGAAATCAGCATACCAGGGGAGTTCAGAAGACTTACCTGCCGCCATGGCTGTCGCGGCAGCGATTGCGGCAGCGAAGAGCTGCTCATCTGGGAAGGTCTCCAGTATGTTTGTCTCATCGATTGGCAGACTCTGTCACTTCTCCAACCTTGACAAGTGATCTGCCACATGATTTTCTGTCCTTTTTTTGTCCTTGATCTCAAGGTCGAACTCTTGCAATAGCAGGATCCACCGTATCAATCGAGGCTTTGCATCCTTTTTCGCGAACAGATATTTGAGGGCAGAATGGTCTGTGTGTACTATCACTTTCGTCCCAAGTATGTAAGAACGAAACTTGTCAATGGAGAACACCACAGCTAATAGCTCTTTTTCTGTGGTGGTGTAGTTTACTTGGGCGTCATTCAATGTCTTGCTGGTATAATATATGACATGAAATAGCTTATCTCTGCGCTGCCCAAGTGCTGCCCCGACAGCATAGTCACTAGCATCACACATAATCTCAAATGGCTGTGTCCAGTCTGGTGGTTGTACTATGGGGGTTGTTACTAGTTTTTCCTTCAGAACCTTGAATGCTTCAGTACATTCATAATTAAAGTCAAAGGGTCGGTTCTGCTCTAAGAGATGACATAGGGGCTTGGTTATTTTTGAGAAATTTGTAATAAACCTTCGATAAAAACCAGCATGCCCTAAAAAACTCCTAATGCCCTTGACTGTGGTCGGCGGCGGCAACTTCTCAATTACTTCTATTTTAGCCCTGTCGACTTCTATCCCACGGCAGCTAATCTTATGGCCAAGGACTATCCCCTCATCCACCATAAAGTGGCATTTTTCCCAATTCAAAACAAGATTTGCTTTTTCACATCTTTCAAGTACCTTTTGTAAGTTGCCAAGGCAGCTCTCAAAATCGTCTCCAAAGACGGAAAAATCATCCATAAATATCTCAAGGAAATCCTCCACCATATCGGAGAATATGGCCATCATGCACCTTTGGAAGGTGGCAGGTGCATTGCATAGTCCAAACGGCATCCTCCTAAAAGCGTATGTTCCGTAGGGGCATGTGAAAGTCGTCTTTTCTTGATCTTCTGGTGCAATAGCAATTTGATTATAACCTGAATAACCATCAAGAAAACAATAATAAGGTTTACCCGCTAATCTGTCAAGCATTTGATCAATAAAGGGTAAAGGAAAATGGTCCTTTCGGGTAGCTTTGTTAAGCTTCCGATAGTCCATACAAACCCTCCAATCGGTCACAGTCCTGGTTGGGATTAACTCATTGTTCTCATTGGTTATCACGGTCATTCCTCCTTTCTTTGGAACGCATTGCACCGGGCTCACCCATTTGCTGTCAGAGATGGCGTAAATAATACCAGCGTCTAACCATTTGATTATCTCTTTACGCACCACCTCTTTCATTGCATGGTTTAGCCGCCTTTGGGCATCAATAGTCGGCTTATGATCTTCCTCTAGGAGGATTTTGTGCATGCATAACGCCGGACTGATGCCTTGAATGTCAGCGATCGTCCATCCAATTGCCCTTTTGTGCTGCCTTAGCATGCCGATTAGCTGCCGTTCTTGTTCCTGCGGCAGCTTAGAAGAGATGATTACGGGCAACGTATCATTTGAACCAAGAAAAGCATATTTAAGTTGCCCTGACAGGGGCTTCAGTTCTAAGGCAGGTGGTTCAATAGTAGATGGCTTTTGGATTAAATGGTTATCCGAAGTATAATTCAAAGGTTCGAATAACTTACCCGGACGATTGCCTAACCAGTTTACCTCCTCCTGATCTTCAGTATCAGATGTATCGGAGTCAGAGGAGTTGCTGTCGTCGGTGCTGTCGTCAGTGCTGTCGTGACAGCTTGACCAGATGCAGGGTTGATCAAGGATAACTTCAGTGATAGCCTTGCATTCCTCGTCTGCATCAGCATGCTTCATTGCTTGGAGAACATTCAACTTAATCTCTTGGTCGTTCACTCTCATGGTGAGTTCTCCTTTTTCCACATCAATCTGTGATCTTCCCGTGGCTAAGAAGGGTCGCCCAAGGATGATTGGTGCGTTTTTCGTCTGCTTCACAATCTAAAACAAGAAAGTCAGCAGGAAAAATAAACTTATCCACTCTTACCAGAATATCTTCGATTTTTCCTTCTGGATGAACGTAAGAGCGGTCGGCAAGCTGCAGAATTACTGTCGTGGGCCGCGCCTTTCCAATACCTAACTTCTGAAAAACAGATTTTGGCATTAAATTGATACTAGCACCAAGATCACAAAGTGCCTTACCAACATATTTGTCTCCGATTACACAAGGTATGATAAAACTCCCCGGATCCTTCTTTTTCTGGGGTGGCTGCCGATGAAGAATACTCATGCAACCATCTGCCATCCTTACCGTTTCAAATTCCCCCAGTTTATTTTTTTTTTTGACATGACATCCTTGAGAAATTTGGCGTAACCGGGCATCTCCCTAATGGCATCTAACAACAGAATATTAATATGAACCTGCTTAAAAATATCATAAATCTTTTTAAGTTGAGATTCTTGCTTAGCTTGTTGTATTCGTTGCGGAAAAGGAGGTGGGGGACGATAATCAGCAATACGTCCTTCCCACTGCATACGAATCTGAGGAGGTTTAGGTTCATCAATTTTCTCCTCTGTCGCTTCTGCTGTCGTGACAGGCTCATCGGCAGCAGTCTGTTTATCACCTGTCGGGGCAGCTTCCTCGGCAGGTTGGTCTAAGGCTGGTTCCTTTGCTGTTTCAACTTCTTTTTCCGGCCCTGGTAGTTTCTTCCCACTCTTAGTAGTAATTGCCTTACACTGCTCATGTGTGGGTGGCCTAGCATTTTCAGTATTACTAGGGAATCCTCCATTCTGCCTAGGCTTAATATGTTGGGAAACCTGACCCATTTGTGTCTCCAGAGATTTCAAAGTAGCCTCATGATTTGTCATCCTCATCTCTGTTTTATCCATGAAATTTTCTGTCTTCTTGACAAACTGATTCATATTCTCAATATAAGTACCTGTCTGAGACATAAAGGTGGCCAGAGTCTGTTCCAGTATACTGCTCGTGGCAGCTGGTGGTTGCTGTTGCTGCTGCGGCGGCAGGTGCGTCGGCAGCTGCTGCGGCAGTTGTTGTCGCGTCAGCAATCTAGGTCCTCCCTGATTCTGATTGTGTGCTTGAGGATTCAGGGCGTTATTGGGGTTACTCCAGGAAAATTTGGGATCCTTCCTCCAATTGGGATTATAATTGTTGGAATTGTAATCCGGCTTGTAATTTCTAACATACTTTCCCTCTTCTAACTGTATTGGGCACTCGTCCCGACTATGATTTCCCTCACAGATATCACATACTTCCTCTACAGCAAATCCTTGTTGACCATCATCATTCAATAACCTTTTCATTGCTTTAGTAAGGAATGCTACCTGTGATTTCAACGTGCTGTCGGCTTCATAGTCCTTGACAGCAAGTACCCGTTTACCCCCTCTTCTTGCGGTCGGAAACTGTTCCTCATTCTTGGCCAGATTTTTCAAAACTTGCAATGCCTCGTCTGGATCTTTATCCAATAATAGTCCATTTGCTGCAGAATCAATTCGAATACGAGTTTGTAAGTTAGCAGTATTATAGAACTTAGTTACCTGATTCCAGACGGGGAATCCATGCATTGGGCAGTTCCGAAGAAGAGTAGTAAATCTGTCCCAGGCCTCGTGCATCGGCTCGTCATCTTCCTGTTGAAAAGTAGCAATTTCATTACGTAATCGCTCAGATAAATGCGAAGGATTAAAACGAGATAAAAATTCACGAGATAAATCTGCCCAAGTCATAATTGAACCCGGCGTAAGTTTATTCCACCAAGTCTTAGCTCTGTCCCTCAATGAATGGGGGAATAACCGAAGCCTCAGTATCTCCGGATTAACTCCTGGTAGTCTAAACGAACCACAGATTTCCTGGAACGTTTTGAGATGCTCCCTAGCATCTTCTGTCACAACACCACTAAACTGTCCGGCATTGTTGATCATACTAAACATGACAGGTTTAAGCTCAAAGTTATCAACTTCAATATCCGGCAGCGTGGTCTCCAACTCTACATGATCATTCAACATGTAGTCACGACAGGACCGTCGTCCGGCTGCTGCAGGCGGGTCACCGACAGGCGGGTCGTTCCCATTGTAGGCCATCTTCTCTAGCTGTTCCTCAAGGTACTCGTTCCTGGCTAGCACGTAACGAAGTCGGTTCCTAAGATTGAATGAACGTTCAACTTCCGGATCTAATGGATACTCAGGATCTTCACCTCTTTTAGATCTGCGCATAAACAAGAAAACCTCGTGAAAAGCAAGAGTTGAAAGCACCAAAGAAAAAGAAAAATAAAAGTAAAATAAAAATAAAAATAAAAATAAAAACAAAAAGTGCAATAAAAGAAAGGTAGAGTTATGTTGCCAATCCCCGGCAACGGCGCCAAAAACTTGTTGCATGTAAAAGAGTCTATCGCAATTATAGTGCAAGTGTACACGAAGCAAGTAGTAAAGTGATACGAAGTATCAGATATCGTCTCCACAGGGATTGGGCTAAAAGCTTCACCTTATTTCACTGCACGAAGTAAAGAAAATAGTTTAGAAAATTGTCACGAAAATATTAAAGAAAACGTAAATAAAAGAGTAGGAATATCAAGATAGAGAGAATGGGCTGGTATTGAATTGCTCAGTAGTGCAGGTATTGTATTGCTTAGGAACTCCAGTTCTGTCATCGCGCCTGTCGCTGGCAGCACCTGTCGCGGCAGCTGTCCGTTGGTCGTCGCGGCAGCAAACACACCAACTCAGTACGTTCAAGTTTGGCAAGAATCCCAGATCTGCCTTGGCCTATCCCTAGGTCCAAGTCTGTCGATGATCACGTCTTGATGATACCTCCCGGCGTGAATCGAAGGATGAACACCGATGTGTATGAATTCTTCCTTAGCCACTTAACCTTGCCCTATCCCTAGGCACAAGATAGCTCAACTATAAACTAGAGAACTCGCTCTTATTTCTTTCGTATACTTAACTCTCCCGATGCTAAGTAAATAGATAACCTCACAATGCTCTCCCGATGCTCTTGCAAGATATTAAAACCAAAATAAGAGAACTTAAAGTTTATTTTATTGAACTTGGAATATCCTAAAACAAAACAACCCTTGCAACTACTTTACAAATCAACCCGTGGCCCTAGGGGGGTTTAGAACATGTCGACGACGGGTAAACGGCGGAGGGGTTTGGTTATCGGTTATGGGGTATGATCTCTCCTAGGTTAAAATCTATGCCCTTATATAAGCTTTGGGCTCAAGTATTCTAAGATAACAAGGATTACAACTTTAATTAAAAGTAAGATTCTAATAAAGACTTTAATCTTCAAGTATCCTACTTTTCAGCCGCCTCCTTGTTTCATGGGATTTCCTCTCCTTGAGCTTTGGCTTGACATATCTTTTGATCCGGGGCTTGGAAAAATATATGGTTTTCACACGACAGACAAGCATAATTTTCTCTATCTATCGAGGTCCATTTTGCTTTTCCTCCGCTAACTTGCTGTCGTCCTCTGCTGTCACGGCAGATCCATGGCAGCATCGTCCTCATCATCTGCTTGTCCAGTTCAGCTCTTCTGCTTCTCTGCCCCACGCCCGCCTTCTTCGTCAGCTATGGCAGCAACCTGCAAAATCAACCATATTTCAGTAGAATCCGTGCCTTTACTCATTTTGTGATGTTTTGCTGTAAACTAACCTAAATGCAATGCACTGATGCTTGAATGCAGCAGAAATATGGGTTAAAAAGGGTGTAAATAATAGAACTTTTACACAATCAACACCCGTCGATGGGATTCCACTCATCATCGACTAAAATATAAATGAAGATTTCCGGGTGTACTCGTACTCCATCTTGGTGACTACCATCACCAAGACCACGCGCGCATTTTGACACTCGTGTGCACACTAATATCCTAATGATGGATCATTTGTACCCAAGCATACTAGTGCCAATACTAACTCATCACAAGCTCATCATAACACAATATCCTTACCAATTCTCGTGCTTAGCATGTATCCACCATGATTTACAATCATGCAACCCACATTTCATCAAACACATGCATATCACAATGCATAAATAAATCACCATGCCTCAACATTACACATAGCCACAATATGCATAGCAACATCAATCAAAAATAGTACATGAGGCATAAACACAACATTCACAAGTTCAACCATAACCTTCTAAACTAAAGCTTGGGATTAGACTATCAATCTAATCCCAACTCTAGGTGGGTTTACCAAGCCCGACCTAGGTCTATATGCTCGAACCAAGGCATTTTGAAAACCAAATTAAAACCGAAGAACCACTCACCAACTATCCAAGCTCAACACTAGCCGATCAATCCGCCAAGCTATCTGGATTCGTTCCCAAGGCTTCACCAACACAAAACCTTGACTCTAATCATCCAACACAATCAAAACACCAATAATCAATCACGAAAACTTGCTGCAAACCCATAACACAATTCAAGCATATATATTTGACCCAAGATCACTCTCAAAACATCATTTTCGAGCAGCCCTCAAACTCAGCAAATAACCAACATTTCCAACCTCCAAAATGCCATCTAACGCACCCAAAACAACCCTCAAACATAACCCAAACATCAGCCATCAATTCTCACACTAAAACAGCCCCAAAATTTTATTTTTGAACACTCTAAAACCCCACTAAAACCCATATCCGAAAATCAAGTTAAAACCATGTAAAAATTAGATATGTTGGACCTTATGGTTTACAAATAACTTGTCTAACAACAACAAATCAAAAGCTTAACTAAAAATCCTTAAAGCTACAACCTTTAATAAATTCTTTGGAAAACCCAAAATATAGAAACATGAGTTTTATGAACAATGAAGACTAAGGTTAGATAGGAAATACAAAGGACAACATAAAATCGATTTTACCTTTGAAAAATCTTCAAGAATCAAGCAAGGAAGAAATGGAATAGTAACTTGCCATGGGGAGGGGAGAATGTCGTTAGTTTTGAAAGAGGAGGGGAGGAAGATGAGCAAAAAGGTATTTTTAGTTGTTTTGTTTTATTTTAAAAGTCAAAGGTTATAAATACCTTTAATGAATAGGGATAATTTCAATACTGTAAAATCCATGGCTTTGGGCTTAAAAAGATGACTAGTCCAACATATATTTATTTGTTTTGAAAATATAAAGCCCGGAATTATATTTTAATAATTTAATTTCACCCGACCCCCTAACCCGGGTGTTACAACTCTCCCCCACTTAAGGAATTTTGTCCTCGAAATTACCTGATGGAAACAAGTACGGAAACTGCTCAAGCATATCAGTTTTCCTCTCCCACGTGGCCTCTTCCACGCCTCTATGTCGCCACAACACCTTGACCAACTCTATGGTCCTGCCACGCAACACCTTGCTATCCAAAGCAAGTATCTCAACTGGTTCTTAAGTGTACGAAAAATCTGGATTCAGTTCTATCTCCTCAACGGGCATAACGTGGGAAGGATCCGATCTATATCTCCTGAGCATCGACACATGGAATACATCGTGGATCTTCTCTAACTCTGAAGGCAATCTCAAACGGTAAGCTACTGGCCCAATCCGTTCAACTATCTCATACGGACCGATAAACCTCGGACTCAACTTGCCCTTCCGGCCAAATCGCATTACCTTCTTCCACGGAGACACTTTTAGAAACACTTTCTCACCCACCGAATACTCAATCTCTTTTCTCTTCAAATCAGCGTAAGATTTCTGACGATCGGAAGCTGCTTTCAGACGGTCACAAATCAACTTCACCTTAGCGATAGTTCTCTTAAGCAAATCCGGCATAGGTAGCAACTTCTGACCCGCTTCGGCCCAACAGATCGGAGTCTTACATCGCGTACCATACAATGCCTCATAAGGAGCCATCTGGATACTAGCCTGGTAACTGTTGTTGTAAGCAAACTCGACTAAGGGTAGATGCTTCTCCCACGATCCCTGGAAGTCGATCACACAACAACGGAGCATATCCTCTAATACTTGTATCACTCGCTCTGATTGACCATCTGACTGCGGATGATATGAAGTTCTGAAATGCAAACGACTACCTAGGGCACTATGCAAACAACTCCAGAACCTCAATGTGAATCTCAGATCTCTGTCTGATACAATAGACTTCGGAACTCCATGCAGTCTCACAATTTCTCGGACATACAAATCTGCCAGCTTGTCTAAAGAATCTGTGGTGTTCACTGCTAAGAAATGAGCACACTTAGTGAATCTATCGACTATCACCCAGATAGAATTCTTCTTCGAAGGAGACAACGACAACCCTAACACAAAGTCCATAGTGATTCTTTCCCACTTCCATTTCAGAATTTTCAAAGACTGTAACAAACCTGAAGGGGCCTGATGTTCTGCCTTTACTCTGTGACATACCATGCAACGGCTCAATACTCAGCCACATCCTTCTTCAAACCAACCCAGAAATAATCACTCTTCAGATCTCAGTACATCTTAGTACTTCCCGGATGCATAGAAAAAGGACTCGAATGTGCTTCGCTCAGAATCATACGTCTCAACTCGACATCTGCAGGTACTACAACTCTATCTCTGAAACACAACACATTCTCATCACTAAAACTATACTCTGTCGGTCTACCCTCTGCAATATTCTGAACATGTGAAGCTAATGATACGTCTTGCAACTGTTTCTCTCTGATCATCTGAATCAATGAAGGCTTCACTTGCAACTCTGTAATCAAACCACCGTCCTCTTATACACTCAGCCTAGAAAACATAGCTCTCAACTCAACTGCAACTTTTCTGCTCAACGCATCGGCCACTACATTTGCCTTACCCGGGTGGTACTCAATTGTCAAATCATAGTATTTCAATAGTTCAATCCATCTTCTCTGTCTCAAGTTCAACTCTCTCTGAGTCATCAGATACTTCAAGCTTTTATGATCAGTGTAAATCGTGCACTTCTCACCATACAAGTAGTGACGCCAAATCTTCAACGCAAACACAACTGCTGCTAACTCAATGTCGTGCGTAGGGTAGTTCTTCTCGTGCACCTTCAACTGTCTTGAAGCGTAAGCAACAACTCTCCTTTCTTGCATCAGAACACAACCTAAACCTACGTAGGAAACATCGCTATAGATTACGAACTCTTTCCTTGAAACTGGTTGTACCAACACTGGAGCATTCGTCAAGGCTTCTTTTAATTTCTCAAATGCATTTTGTCTCGCATCTGACCACTCGAACTTAACTCCCTTTTGTAAAAGTTTAGTCAACGGAGCAGCTACCCTAGAGAATCCGTCAACGAATCTCCTATAGTAACCAGCTAGTCCTATGAAGCTTCTAATCTCGGTCACTGACTTAGGTTGTTTCCACTCAATAATGGCTTCAATCTTCTTTGAATCAACTCGGATACCTTCAGTTGACACAACGTGGCCAAGAAACACAACCTATCTGATCCAAAACTCGCATTTACTCAGCTTAGCATACAACTGGTTGCTCATCAATCTCTGCAATACAAGTCTCAAAAGTTCATCATGTTCTTCTTCCGATCTCGAGTACACAAGGATGTCGTCTATGAAAACAACTACAAACCGGTCTAGATAGTCTCGAAAAACTCTGTTCATCATGTCCATGAAAGTTGTCGGTGCATTCGTGAGCCCAAACGACATCACAAGGAACTCATAATGACCGTATCTAGTCCTAAAAGCTGTTTTCGGTACATCACATTCTTTTACCTTCAACTAATAGTACCCTGATCTCAAATCTATATTCGTAAACACTGAGGCACCTCTCAACTGATCAAACATGTCATCTATACGCGGCAACGGATACTTGTTCTTTACTGTCTACTGGTTCAACTGCCTATAGTCGATACACATCCTCATACTGCCATCCTTCTTCTTCACAAACAACACGGGAGCACCACCCCAAGGCGAACTACTAGGCCTAATAAAACCTCGGTCTAACAACTCTTGAAGCTGACTTTTCAACTCTTTCAACTCTTTTGGAGCCATACGGTACGGAGCAATAGAAACTAGAGTAGACCCTAAAACAGTCTCAATCACAAACTCTACATCTCTTTCAGGAGGCAAACCCGGTAACTCTTCTAGAAACACATCCGGATAATCACAAATTTTCCTGATATCTTTCGGTCTAACCTCACTCATATTCGAGTTCATCACGTACGCTAAATAAGCCCCACAACCGGAGTCCATCAATCTATGAGCTTCTAAAGCCGACACAATGTTCGAAAAGAACTTAACGTTCTCGCCTACTACCACTACCTCGTAGTCATCAAAAAGCTTCAACGAAATTCTCTTTGTCTCAAAATCTACACTAGCTCTGTGCTCAACTAACCAATCCATACCCAAAATAATATCAAAATCGTAGAACGGAAGCTCCATCATATCAACAGGAAACACATGACCCTGAATCTTCAACGGACACCTCCTATACATCCGTCTAACTACAACTGTCTCACCGACGGAACTAGTCACATGCATCCCTATATCTAAAATCTCAACAGGTATGTCTAACTTCTTTGCATGCTCACTCAAAATATAAGAATGCGTGGAACCCGAATCGACTAAGGAAAGCAAAGACATGGACTATAACTTGAAATTACCTGCTATCACATCTGTGCCATTCCCTGCCCCTCTCTATGCGTAGAATCTAGCTGGTCCACTGGCCTCTGGCTGAACTGCCACTGCAAGAGAAAGATTCATCGGTTCCTCTATCCTAGGTGCATCAGTCCTCGGCTGGAAGTAACCACGACCGTGCCCACGGCCTCTCGGATAGTTGATCGCTCTCGCAGGAGCCTGTGCCTAAATCGGTGGCTGTCTCGCCTGATGCGGACACTCTCTCCTGAAGTGGTCTCTCGATCCACAGTTCCAGCAAGCATGATAGTTTCCCCAACACTCTCCTGAATGTTGTCTCCTACATCGGGCGCACTCGGGCAAACGCCCTCCAGCTCTCTGGCCCTGATGGCCCCTACCGTGGTGGCCACCGCCACCCCTATGATCATACTTCTGTCCACTGCCCCAATGCCTCTTGGCATCACCACGATCAAAGTTGTTGTGACTCTTCCCTAAACTGGATCCTCTCGAACGCTTGGTCAGCCCCAAGCTATGCTCGATGTCCTTGGCCCTAGCGACCAAGACATTAAAATCAGAATAATATGTAGCCAAGGTGTACCTCTTAACCTCCTCATGAAGTCCATACCTGAACCGATCACAACGATCCCTCTTAGTAGGAACAACCTACGGAGCATACTGACTCAATCGGACAAAACGGATCTCGTAATCTGTCACTGATGTGTCTCTCTAAACAAGAGCCATGAAGTCCATCTTCTTCTCATCTAAATATCTCGGGCCTAAATATCTCTTTTTGAAAGCAGTCTCAAAGAAATCCCAACTGATCTCGGCCTCATGCATGCCGGAAGTAATGGTGACCCACCAGGTGTAGGCATCACCCTGAAGTAACGAAACCACACAGCCCAACTTACGAGCCCCAACACATCCCATTTGGCCCTAGCAACCAAGAAATCAAAATAAGAATAATATGTAGCCAAGGTGTACCTCTTAACCTCCTCATGAAGTCCATACCTGAACTGATCACAATGGTCCCTCTCAGTAGGAACCAACTCCGGAGCATACTGACTCAATCAGACAAAGCGGATCTCGTAATCTGTCACTGATGTGTCTCCCTGAACAAGAGCCATGAACTCCCTCTTCTTCTCATCTAAATATCTCTTTTTGAAAGCGAAATCCCAACTGATCTCGGCCTCAGGCATGCCGGAAGTAATGGTGACCCACCAGGTGTAGGCATCACCCTGAAGTAACGAAACCACACATCCCAACTTACGAGCCCCAACACATCCCATCTGAGCCAAAATACGAACCGTCTTTTCTAGCCATAACTTTGATCTCTCAGGCACAGATCCCCTGAACTCATCCGCTCCGAGGCTACGAAGCCTCTCTAAGGGTAAGCTAGCATCATCTCCTCTCGGTTGTGCTGCAGCCTGAGCTCCGGCAACTGCAGCCTGAAACGCCCCCGCTATAGCCTGAACTAGCAGAGCCATGTCTATCCCTGCAAGACCTTGGCCACCCTGGCCAACCTGAGGTCCCGCTCCCTCTGCTCTAGCCTCGCCTCCCACATCAGGCTGAGGAGGTGGTGGTGGTGGAGGAGCTCTGACTCCAACAACAGGCTCTACCACAGGAGCCTCTACCCCAACCTTCGGCTCAGCAGCAGGAGCCGCAACACAGGGTTCCTGACGAACCAGCCTGGGTCTACCTCTATGCCTCGACATAACAACTCACAGATAACAACTACAACAACAACATACAAAATCGGGTTAGCAAGGGCAAGGGTCCAAGTGGCTCAAGTATGTTTTCCTCACTTATAAATCTCTTTTTCCGATGTAGTAGAAGCAATGGGACTCTACTCAACACTTAACGGAAAAATCACACATCAACATGCTTCAAACCACACACACTCACGATCAATTAAACAAGCATCAAAGCATACTTGATAAGCAAGCGAACATACTTACATATCAAGCAAACACCGTGCAATTGCAATACAAGAATTCAACTTACCTCACTTACCTGTGATGTCACGGGACGGTCCACGAGCCTATAACCGAGGCTCTGATACCAACAAGTGTAACCCCCTCGTCCCGATCTGGACGACTGACCAGTCCGAGTGGGTCACACGGGGAAAACCGAAGTGAAACCCGTTAAGGCTCCCCTTCGGTTAGCAACCCTAGAAAATTCTTTTTACATTATCTTGTTTAAAGGCTTTAAATACATCCTATGTGAAACGACGACAGCGGAAGAACCAAGGCGATGCGAAACAGTCAAACAAGCAATTTAAAACAGCCCATTTTAGTTTATACAACAGGCCGTATCGATACACTAGAAGAGGGTATCGATACGCCTTGACTAGGTCAACTGCTCCAAGTCAACCTAGGGAGACTGTATCGGTACACTGGTGGACCGTACTGATATGCCCTCCACGGTCAACTTCTCACGGTCGAACAATAAGAACCCTACCGATACGCCTAAGACCCGTACCGATATGCCAAAATCTCAGATTTCCAGAGAGGTTTTGGCGTATCGATACACCCCCGTGTACCGGTACGCTAAGCTTAATCTGAGTCCCAAAGTATAGGACCGTATCGATACGGCCCTTGGGCGTACGAATACGCCCTGCACCGTAAGACTCAAATTAGCAGCAAAAAGCACTAAGACTCAACTCTAGATGCAATTTACGACTCACCTAGCCACAAGCAAACATTCATACAACATTTAACAACCAAGAATCAGCATACGGAACAATCTAATCGAACAACGGAACATCAACAACATCCATATAGTATACCATAGAAGAAGCTAAATATCCAACCATTAAACATATCATAAGCATAGAGATAAGGGCCACATGGCCGACATACAAGGCATAAGCAAGCCACAACCAGACATCAACATACTAAAGGATTCTTAACAAGCTCCTAACACAAAACAACATACTCGAATCCCATTTCTTAGCTATTACATCAATTAACTTAAAAGTCCATACTTGAAGGTAGAAATAGCACACTTGGAGGCCCTTCTCCTTGCACAAGCAACCCACGAACTAAGGATATGCATTGTCGAACAAGAAGAGCGTAAGCGCAAAGCTTAGTGAGGGTAAGCTCATAAAACAAACCTCGACAATGCAGGGTCCAAGCACGAGCAACAAAACCAATGATGAATGCATGTTTCCTTACCTTCGAAACCACAAGAATCAAATATATGAAATGCATGAACATAACCTCAATTATCATGTCATGCTCAACATGTCCATAATACAACCATATGAATCACATTTATCAAACCGTATTGGCACCTAGCTATGACCCGAATACGCGGATAGCAACTGTTGGAACTCACATCCAACAACTCAACCATTACATTACCTTACGGTGGGATTCCACTCATCACCGTTCCACGCGGAGGGGATTCCACTCATCCTCACGCCCCGACGATGGGATTCCACTCATCATCGACTAAAATATAAATGAAGATTTCCGGGCGTACCCATACTCCATCTTGGTGACTACCATCACCAAGACCACGCGCGTATTTCGACACTCGTGTGCACACTAATACCCTAATGATCGATCATTTTTACCCAAGCATACTAGTGTCAATACTAACTCATCACAAGCTCATCATAACACAATATCCTTATCAATTCCCGTGCCTAGCACGTATCCACCATGATTTACAATCATGCAACCCACATTTCATCAAACACATGCATATCACAATGCATAAATAAATCACCATGCCTCAACATTACACATAGCCACAATATGCATAGCAACATCAATCTCAAATAGTACATGAGGCATAAACACAACATTCACAAGTTCAACCATAGCCTTCTAAACTAAAGATTGGGATTAGACTACCAATCTAATCCCAACTCTAGGTGGGTTTACCAAGCCCGACCTAGGTCTATATGCTCGAACCAAGGCATTTTGAAAACCAATTTAAAACCGAAGAACCACTCACCAACTATCGAAGCTCAACACTAGCCGATCAATCCGCCAAGCTATCCGGATTCGTTCCCGAGGCTTCACCAACACAAAACCTTGACTCTAATCATCCAACACAATCAAAACACCAATAATCAATCACCAAAACTTGCTGCAAACCCATAACACAATTCAAGCATATATATTCGACCCAAGATCACTCTCACAACATCATTTTCGAGCAGCCCTCAAACTCAGCAAATAACCAATGTTTCCAACCTCCAAAATGCCATCTAACGCACCCAAAACAACCCTCAAACATAACTCAAACATCAGCCATCAATTCTTACACTAAAACAGCCCCAAAATTCCATTTTTGAACACTCTAAAACCCCACTAAAACCCATATCCGAAAATCAAGTTAAAACCATGTAAAAATTAGATATGTTGGACCTTATGGTTTACAAATAACTTGTCTAACAACAACAAATCAAAAGCTTGAATAACTCGAATTTTTTTACTCGACTCGATCGAACGCTCACCTCTATCTTAAGATATGACGTGTCAACTCGAATAACTCGAAATTTTCAAATATTTTAAATCATTTTTTCTTTTAAATTGAATATTTTTAAAATAGAGCATTTAATATTTCATATTTAAATCACATCGAATATTTAATAACTACTTTAAATATTCGATTTAATTTAAAAATTTTCGATTTAAAAGAAAAAAATGATTTAAAATATTCGAATATTTAATTAAATTTTTATAGGAACTCGAAAATTCGACTTGACTCGATTCGAATCGAAAAAATTTTAAATAAAGTTTGAGTTGTAAAATTTGAAGCGTTTGATCGAGTCGAGTCAAAAAATTTCGAGTTATTCGAGTTGACGCGTCATATTTTACAACTCAAACTTTATTTGAAAATTTTTTGATTCGAGTCGAGTTTTCGAGTTCCTATAAAAATTTAATTGTAATTATTTATCATGTTACCATACTTTGAAATTTTGCTTTAATGACCAAATTGAAAGAATTCGTAAATAACGAGGGCTAAATTTAGTGAATTCTTTCAAATTAAGACTAAATTGATTGACTGTATAAAATTGAAAGACTAAATGTGTTATTATACCAAAGTTTTAACAGAAACTTAACGTAATTTAACGTCTAGTTACCGTTTTGTTATAAAACATAAAGTTTAATTGCTATTTTGTGGTTTTTGAAAGTTTAGTTACCATTTTGTTTTTTCGAGTATAGTTTAGTGACCGTCTGTGTACTTCAATTAAAAGTTAACACATAAGATTCAATAAATACATGACACATAATTAAAAGTTATGTACTCAAAAATTATAATGTCGATGTCAATATTCTGCGCTAATGGTGCTCCACTATCATATACCAATCTATTATCATGTGAACGGAAACAATAATTATGAGTATTGAGCATACAAAGCTCAATGATATATTTCTACTACAATATACTTCATTCAAATTATAAGCAACTTAGTATTGGCATAATACTAGAAATGATAATGAGTGGTGTTATTACTAATCGCCAAAAAAACATGATTTCATAAGCAACAATACAGATCATCATCAATAACAAGCTTGATATCAAAGCAATCATCACAATGGCACGCAAAGCTTTACCTTACATAAGATCACGAAGAAATTAAGTTTAATACGACCATACCTGGTTCATCAATAACAAGACACCCAAATTAATAAATTATTTGAGTAAGTTCACAAATTTACAGAAACTCATATTTTAGTTTGAATCCTCTCGAAACTTTTAACTCCGAATTTAGGACTTTATAACATTCCTAAATAATTAAGAGGAAAGTGATATTCATATAAAAACACTTTTATATCTACTATCACTAAAAGAAAAGATTAACTTGAATCTTTGCTCACCTCTTCCTTTTGCTCCTCCTTTCCCTTCATTCCTTCAACTTTTTTTCTTGAAAAAGCTAGCCACTCACTGCAATCCTGTGAAACTTTGTCATGTAGAAAGGACAAAGTATATTTCTTACGTAGATGATCATGAAATCACTTTAATTCTCACTTTTTCCCATGTGATAAACGGTAGGGCTGTTCAAAATTATCCGGCCCGAACTACTTGGCCCGCCGACCTGCATACCTGAAACAAAATTACAGGGTATTTGAAATAAAAATATCCGATTTTTCGGGTCAGGTACCCGGCCCGCTATTTTTTTAGGGTATCCGGGTCGGGTCCGGGTCATAAAATGTCCTTTAATCGGGTACCCGACTACCCGATACCTGGTTTGTATATAATTTTTTATTTTATTTTTTTATTATTTGACTCTTAAGTTCATATTTTAGTACTTTTTATGTCTCACTTTGATATCCAAATTATTATGGTACGTGTCATATGGTGTATTTTTTATTGTATGCCAAGGATTAGTGGCAGTGATCCACCGCCAAGATCATGTGAATTTGAGTAAAATTCGATATAATTTACCTTTCTATTTTGTAAATGGTAGCATTGTTTATATTTGTTTTCAATCATGCAATTATGTGATAAATTCATTCAACAAATATTTAACTAAGTAATATTATAAACTCAATTAATTTCAACCATGCAAATTTCATAACTTAGAAGTTAAAAGACAGTAGTAGAACTAGACAATTCTCAAGAAAAAATCAAACAATAAGATCCCGGCAAATCAATTAATTAAAAAAGAACAAAATTTCAGGTACCTATTACCTGGATTAACGGGTACCCGAGTTCTATGGGTACTCAATTTGCAGGTACCCAATTTGCATGAGCCGAATAACAAGCCGAGAAATTAATACCCGAAAATTTTAAATACCCAAATTCTTGAGTGCCCAAATATG
Source organism: Hibiscus trionum (assembly GCA_030270665.1). Lineage (NCBI taxonomy): Eukaryota > Viridiplantae > Streptophyta > Magnoliopsida > Malvales > Malvaceae > Hibiscus > Hibiscus trionum. The sequence goes on along the minus strand of BSYR01000003.1, from coordinate 72,163,649 downwards.
AACACCCCCTAATAAACGGGTGTTTTCTTTGAATCACACTACTAAAATTCTTTTTTTTTTAGCTTTTAATTAATATTCAGTGCCACATGATGAAAACATGGCCGACCCTGGCATGCCATGTTGTACATGGGCCAACTTAATTTACGTTCTACAAAAAATTATTTTTTTAAAATAATCTTAAAGTAATTATAAATGTAGTATTTGTTCATATTTTTTCTATTTTTTGGTAAGGCGCACACGCTTTACAGACTAAAATAGACTAATTTATCTTTTTCAGGCACAGAACTGAGATAGAACATTAAGAGGGGCCAAAATATTAAAATTTTAAAAATATAAGAGGTTAGTAAGTATTTAAGCACAAAATTCAAGGGACAATGTCTAATTTTTTTAGGGTAAACTATATAAATGACCACCATACTATTGGAAAAGTCGCGATTTGACCACCTTACTTTTTTTCGAAGCAATTAAACCACCAAACTATTTAAATGGTATCAATGTGACCACCAGCCGTTAGAGCTTAACGGTAAGATGACGTGGCAGTTAAAAAATAGGGGTATAATTACACATTTGGTCCTTGTTATTTACACATTCTTTCAATTTAGTCCTAATTTTAAATTAATAAAATTAATTAATTATTTAATTAGATAGTGACACGTGTCAACACCTAATTGGAGGACTTTAATTATTTATATTTGATTTAATAAATTTATTTCCTTCCTCCAATCAGGTGGTGACACGTGTCACCACCTGTTTAGAGGAGAAAAAGCAAATTCAAGCAATATGCTTGGCGGGGGAATCGAACCCAGGCAAAATAGAGTGGTGATTAGCAACAGCATAACCACTACACCAAACCCAACCTTGTGATTAAATTTACTCAATTAGATATATATGTCTTATTCTCTACATTTATTCTTTTAGTTCAACATATATAATCATCGAACTAATTTCACATATATAATACTAAATGGTAAACCATAAACCCTAAACCCCAAAACTAAATGCTAAACCATAAACCCAAAAAACTAAATACTAAACTATAAACTTCATACCCCAAACCCTAAACTATAAACTCTAATTTCACAATCATCAAATTTATTTCACATAATAACCCTAAACTTAAAGTCTAAATGCTAAACCCTAAACCCCAAACACTAAATACTAAAACCATAAACACTTATGGTTAATATTTAGGGTTTAGGGTTTAGCATTTAGGGTTTGGAGTTTAAGTTTAGCATTTAGGGTTATTTATATGAAATTAATTTGATGATTATATATGTGAAAATAGTGTTTAGGGTTTGGGATTTAGGGATATATATGTGAAATTAATTCGATGATTATATATGTTGAATTAAAAGAATAAATGTAAAACAAATAAGACATATATATTTGATGGATTAAATTTAAACATAAGGTTGGGTTTGGCGCAGTGGTTATGCTATTGCCAATTACCCTATGCTACCTGGATTTGATTCCCTTGTTAAGCATATTGCTTGAAATCGTTTTTTCTCCTTTAAACAGGTGTTGACACGTGTCACTGCCTAATTAAATAATTAATTTATTTTATTAATATAAATTAGGATTAAATTGATAGAATGTGTAAATAATAAGGACTAAATGTGTAATTATACCAATTTGATTTAACAGTCCCGTCAACTTTTCTGTTATTTTTAAGAGCTGGTGGTCACATTGATACCATTTAAATAGTTTGATGATTTAATTGCTTCGGAAAAAAAAAGTAAGGTGGTCAAATCGTGACTTTTCCAATAGTATGATGGTCATTTATGTAGTTTACCCATTTTTTATTATTTAAACTTATAGTGACTTAGATTGTTATTAGACCAAAAAGCTTTGAAGAAACAAGTCCATCTTTCTATGATTCAGTGCATATTTGATTAAATATTTAATAAACTCTTATATTTTTAATTACATATTTATTTCTTTTACAATTGTCAAATTACTATTAAACTAAAATTTATTAAAATTTTAAAATTTGTAATAGGGCCGGGGCCATAAGGGAGTGGGAGCCCTGTCCCTGGTCTTTTTCCAATGTTGAGGCCAATTATTTTTCTTTTAATGTAAAATTTTAAAAATTTTAAAAATATAAAATATTAAAAGAAGATAAAATATAAAAATAATAAAAATAATAAAAATTGTAAAAACGTGGTTATTAATTTAACTATTTGATTAACTAATTTTTCATCATTCCTCTTTTTCATCATTCATACTAAACAAGGGTTAAATTCTAAGCCTACAACATAAATCATTAACCCTAAAATAACAAGAATGGTATAATTTAAAGACTACGCTGCATGCTTTAGACTATACTATACGTGTATTGAATGGTTTTCTAAAATATCATTATGCATATATATATATATATATGTATGTATGTATAATTCTGAAATTAGAAGAGTTGAACATAGAAAGCTGTTGGATCACATGCACATCACATTCTTTTTCTTCTTTTATATCGTGCCTTATGAACGTTAAAGAAAAATAAAAAGGACCCACCATTCAAGGCTGCTGCTAGCCTTTCCCCCCCTCAATCGAAGGGACTCTTTGTGTTGATCAATTCAAATTATGCTCCATATTTTATTACTAGTTATAAATATAAAAAATCAACTCTAAATTTAAAAGTTTATTTCATAAATATGATTGCATAAATCAATAGTAAAGCCGGTTATTCAAACTTTACCATCATTTCCCACATCTCTCACTTTCTACTTGAATCATGGGCAAAGCATGTGCTTAAAAGTGAAACATATAATTGCTAAACTTGATTAGTTGATGATGTTCATATAAAAATTAGATTAACTTGGCTTCTGACCAATCAATAGAGTAAGGTGCTAAGGTTTTTTTCTTTTTCTTGGTTTTAATACGTTGGATTATATTGATATATTTATATCGAACATATATTCGAATTAACAAGAGATAACAATGATATAAAGTCACCCTTTTTGTAAAACCTATGTTTGATTTTGATATAACAAAGTACTTTAAGGACTAAATTGAAAAACTTGAAATAAATTTCTAAGTCCCTCAAAAGGTTTCAAATCAACAAGGCTTTGTTCTAGTTTGAAAAACTCAAACTCCAAAATATTTTCTAAGTGTTCCAAGGCAATTTTTTTCAAAATCGTCAATGTGTATCGATACACTCCTTGCCGTATCGATAACTATTTTACAAACTTGGCTACTGGAGAGAATCGTTTCGATACGTCATTTACCGTATCGAAACAGGGTATCGAAACAGATTGCATCTGTATCGATACGCTCTCTCTATAAAAACAGGAGTTTGAATGGTGTATCGTTACGGTCTCACCCGTATCGATACGGTTCAAAAAGAATTTTTAAATTCTAAGCCTTAAATATTTTGACCGTTGTGTGTCAGTTGGTTGGTAACAAATTTTTAAAGAGTTGGTTAACCCGTACCGATACGCCCTTACCTGTATCGATACGAATTCCTCCAGTGAGCTATGTTGGAAAACTGTATCGATACGGTCTTGCCCATATTGAAACGGTGCCCTAACCTATACCGATACGCCTACACGCGTATCGATATGCCCCTCTTGTAATTGTGAAACAGCTCTTTCTTTTTTGAGACAGGTATCGATACGCCTCCTTGAGTACCGATACGGTAGGCTGCATAAGTACATTTATGGTGGTAAGAGAGGGTTTCAACGGCTATAATCAATTCTCTAACCACCCAAACGGCTAGAATTAATGGAGAAGGTATAAAAACAAGTCATTTGAAGACCATCAACAACTATTGCATCCAAGAGAAACATCTATACAAAAAAATCCAAGCTCAAGTGCCAAAAGTCTTATTCTTGTAAAATCCCAAATTGTTTTTTAGTGTAATTCCTATCTTGTCTTTCAATTTGGGTTGAGTGCTTGTATTAAAATGGGCAAACTTGTATTGAGAGATATTCTACTTGCCTTCAAATTCTTCTTTGTAACCAAGTAAGGGTTCTGTCAATTTTTGGTAGAAAATTGACCGGTTTTGTAAAGGTTTCCTCCTAAGTATAGAAAAGGGGAAGATCAATTAGTGAATTGTTGAAAAATCCTTAGTGGGAGATAAGGTAGTGGATGTAGAGTTCATTTGGAACTTGAACCACTATAATTGTCTTGTTCTTCATTTTTATTCATACCACTTCTCCTACAAAATTTTAAAAACTCAATTCACCCTCCTCCTCTTGGCTTTGATCAATTCCTTGATCCACTCAACAATTGGTATCAGAGCCTACCTCTTTGAAGGATTAACAACCGAAAGAGGAGATTCTAGGAAGAGTGTGACCATCAACAAAGCAAGCCATGGCATCTACCTCCGGCTCTAGCATGTACGAGTCTCAATCGGTCACCAAACCGCCTTTCTTCAACGGTGACAAGTATCCTTTTTGAAAGAACCGGATGCGTCTCTTCATAAAGTCTAATGATTATCTTGTTTGGGATGCTATAGAGGATTGTCCCATCATTCTGATGAAGAGAGACGATGAAGGAAGACTTGTGCCGAAATGAAAAATAGAAATGAGTGAAGATGATGGAAAGAATATTCAAATCAACGACAAGGCTCTTCACATGCTATTTTGTGTCTTTGGACCGGATGTCTACTCCAAAGTTTCTTCCATCGAAAGTGCTAAAGAAGTGTGGGATACACTTGAGACAACCTATGAAGGGACAAGCGATGTGAAGGAAACAAAGATTGGAATTCTCAATCTTAATTATGAGAATTTCAAGATGGAGCCCGATGAAACCGTATCGAAGATGTTTGATCGTTTTTCAACCATCGCCAATGGGCTAAAGGGTTTTGGAGAGATCATCCCGGAGGACAAGCTAGTCCAGAAGCTACTCTACTCTCTTCCCGAGTCTTGGGATGGGAAAAAAACCGCTATCATCGAGGCAAAGAACTTGAAGACATTAAAGCTTGATGAACTAGTTGGTTCTCTCCTAACTTATGGAATCATGAAGCAAGGAAGGGAAGATGAAAAGAAGAAAGAAGAGTGGAGAAGCTTGAGGTAAACAAAAAGAAGAAGCTAGGAGTGGCTCTCAAAGCTTCTCTACATGAGGAGAGCACTTATAGTGAGGAGGAAGATCTTGAAGAATTGGTTATGATAGCCAAAATATTCTCACGGTTTATGAGGTCCAACCAGGGTAGAAAATTTCAAAGAAAGATGGACTTCAAGACAAAGAACAAAGAAGAAGAAAAGGATCTGATCATATGCTATGAGTGCAAGAAATTGGGTCATATTCGTTTCGAGTGTCCTCAACTCAAGAAGAAGGGCTTTGAGAAGAAGAAGAAGCTCAAAGCAAAGCTTGCTACTTGGAGTGATGAGGAATCATCCGAGGATGGGGAACAAGAAGTGGCCAACCTTTGCCTCATGGCTCTTGAGGAGGATTCTTCTATGGTAACCTCTAACTCATCTACTTTTGATTTTACATATGATGAATTGCATGAAGCATATGATGAGTTACAAGAGGTGTATGACGAGTTAGTTGAGAAGTATAAGGAGTCCGTTTTGAAAAATAAAAAGGTCATTTCGGATTTGCATGCTAAAAATGATTTAATTTCTCAAGCTAACTTGGAATTTGAGAAAAAGATTTTAGGTCTACAAGATGAACTTGAATTCTTTCAAAATGAAAATGTAGATTTAAATAATCTTATTTCTCAATGTAACATTGAACACCAAAAGGTGTTAGATGAGCTCAATGAGCTCAAAAAGTCTTTCAAAAGTGTTGGTACCTTGAAAAACGAAATAGGTGAATCATCTGGAACAAACCAACCTAAGAGAAAGAACTTAAACTGCAAACAAAGTGACTCCTATATGCATAATAAAACTAAAAGAATTAGAAGTGTATGACTTCCTAAGGAACTTGTCAAATCTAATAATGTTGATGCCATGTCACCTTGGATTCCTAAGGGAACCAAGCTTTTGGGAGCTAACACTCGTGGGCCCAAAATGATTTGGGTACCAAAAATCAAAGCTTAATCTCTTTGTTTTTAGGGGGAGCATTGCTACAAGGCCAAAGCACAAAGCCAAAACTCTTGGTACCTTGATAGTGGATGCTCGAGGCACATGACCGGAGACAAGAGTCGATTCATAGATTTAAAGTCAAAAAGTGGAGGAGTAGTGACATTTGGTGACAACTCCAAAGGCCACATTGAAGGTATTGGCTCCATAGGTAATCACTCTACCATACTCATTGAAATTGTATTGTATGTCAATGGTCTAAAATACAATTTATTGAGCATTAGTCAATTGTGTGATAAAGGGTTTAATGTCTTATTTGATAAAAATGGGTGTAAAATTGTTGACATTAAATCTAATAAAACAATGCTCATTGGTCATCGCATAGGAAACATATACATGGTGCATCTAGATGACATTCATACATCCAATGCATGTTTTGTTGCACAAAATGAAAATGATTCATGGTTATGGCATAGGAAACTAGGACATGCTAGCATTAGTGTTTTAGAAAAATTAGTTTCCCTAAATCTAGTTAGAGGTTTACCCAAGAATAAGTTCTCAAATGATAAAATATGTGATGCATGCTCTAAGGGTAAAAAACATAAATCATCCTTTAAATACATTAATGATGTCTCTACTAGTAGATGTTTAAAATTAATTCATATGGATCTATTTGGGCCAATTAGAACTACTAGCTTGGGTGGAAAATCATATGCTTTTGTGCTTGTTAATGATTACTCTAGATATACTTGGGTTCTCTTTTTAAGCACCAAGGATGAGGCTTTAGAAAACTTCATCACATTTTCAAAAATAACTCAAAATGATCTTGAGCTTAAGATTTCTCACATTAGAAGTGATCATGGAACTGAGTTTCAAAATATAGGTTTTGAAGAGTTTTTAAACGAAAATGGTATTAGCCACAATTTTTCGGCACCTCGAACTTCTCAACAAAATGGGGTAGTTGAGAGGAAAAATAGGACTTTACAAGAAATGGCTAGAACCATGCTTTGTGAAAACAATTTACCTAAATATTTTTGGGCAGAAGCCACTAACATTGCTTGCTATATTATTAACCGAGTAATGATTAGGCCTATTTTAAAGAAAATTCCTTATGAGAATTTAAAATAAAAAAGGCCTAACATTAGCTATTTTCATCCTTTCGGTTGCAATTGTTTTGTTTTAAATAATGGAAAAGACAATTTAGGTAAATTTGATGCAAAAAGTGATGAAGCTATTTTTCTAGGTTACTCTTTAAACTCTAAAGCTTATCATGTGTTTAACAAAAGAACTTTAGTTGTAGAGGAATCTATACATGTTGTTTTCAATGATAACCTCCTTTCGAGGAAAGAATCTTGTGATGATGATGATGTAGGAATCCTTGATGCCTTTGATGGAGGACAAACTTCAAAGGAGGATGAGATTCCAACTAAAGAAGAAGATGCACAAGATCCAGCTTTTGAAGCCTTGAAGGACTTGTATCTTGAGGAAAAGGAAGTGAGCTACCCAAGGGAGTACAATTATGTCAAAGGTGGCGAAATCTTGGGTGATCCATCCAAGGGGGTAACTACTCGCTCTTCTCTTAAAATGCTTAATAATGTTGCATTTATCTCATGCATTGAGCCTAAGAATATTAAAGATGCATTAAAAGATGAATTTTGGATTATGGCCATGCAAGATTAGTTAAATCAATTTGAGAGGAGTAATGTATGGACATTAGTTGAAAGGCCTAGAAATCAATATACTATAGGAACTAAATGGGTATTTAGGAATAAACTAGATGAGAGTGGTAACATAGTGAGAAACAAAGCTAAACTAGTTTCTCAAGGTTACACTCAAGAAGAGGGAATAGACTTTGATGAAACCTATGCACCCGTAGCTAGAATGGAAGCTATTAGGATGTTGCTTGCATATGCATGTTATCATGATTTCAAACTTTTTCAAATGGATGTCAAGAGTGCTTTTTTAAATGGCTTTATAAATGAAGAAGTGTATGTGGAACAACCACCAGGTTTTGAAGATCTAATTTTTTCAAACCACGTTTTTAAATTGTCAAAAGCTTTATATGGTTTAAAACAAGCTCCTAGAGCTTGGTATGAAAGACTTTCAAGTTTTCTAGTTGGAAAAGGTTTTGAGAAAGGAAAGGTGGGCACAACACTTTTTATTAAAAACAATGGCAAAGATATATTAGTAGTTCAAATTTATATTGATGATATTATATTTGGTTCTACTAATGAATTGCTTTGTCAAGATTTTTCTAAGTTAATGCAAGGTGAATTCGAGATGAGCATGATGGGGGAGCTCTCATTCTTTTTGGGACTCCAAATCAAACAAAGGAAGGATGGCACCTTCATAAAAGTACGTGAAAGATATGCTCAAGAAGTTTGGCTTGGAGAATGCAAAGCCTCAAGTCACACCAAAGAGCTCATCTACAAAGCTTGACAAAGATAAAGGAGGTAAGTGTGTTGACTCTAAGCTTTATCGCTTTATGATTGGATCTTTGTTTTACCTTACCGCAAGTAGACCAGATATATTGTTTAGTGTTTTCTTGTGTGCTAGGTTTCAAGCTAGTCCTAGAGAGTCTCACCTTATAGCCATTAAAATGATCTTTAGGTACCTTAGAGATACTCCTTGTTTAGGTTTTTGGTATCCTAGAGACTCAACCTTTAACCTTCATGCTTATTCGGATGCGGATTATGGGGGATGCAAAATCGATAGGAAGAGTACTTCGGGAATTTGTCAATTCCTAGGTAGTATGCTCATATCTTGGTTCTCTAAGAAACAAAATAGTGTAGCTTTATCTACCACCGAAGCCGAGTACATATCCTTAGGGAGTTGGCGTGCTCAAGTCCTTAGGATGAAGCAACAACTCTTAGATTATGGAGTTAAAGTTGAAACCATACCCCTTAAGTGTGATAACACTAGTGCTATTTGTCTCACCAAAAATCCCATCCAACGCTCTAGAACCAAACATATAGAAATAAGGCTTCATTTCATTAGAGATCATGTCCTTAAGCAAGATGTTGTTATAGAGTATGTTGACACCTTGAACCAACTAGCGGACATTTTTACCAAACCTCTAGACAAAGAGCGTTTGTGGTCCCTTAGGATAGAGCTAGGTCTAACTAGCCTATCTTGACCCTTTAGGACTCTTTTGAGGTTAAAATTGCTTGAATTTGTGAAAATGCATGTTTATGTGTTGTTGATCTTGATAGAAATCATGCTTATAGCTAGGGGAGTATGCTTCTATTAGTATATGCTTAGACCTGTTCATTCATCAATTACATACATTTAGGATATGTTAAAGTTGAGCCTTTGGTTGTTTTAAAAGCAAAAAAATGCATTTATGGGCATAGGGTATCAATACGGCCTTATGTGTATCGATACGAGTACTTCATTAGTTTACCAGACTGCATTTTCTCTCTTGCGGGTATCGATACAGTTAAACTCGTTTCGATACGGATTCCATCCGTTTTGATACGGTTTCTTAATACGTGGTTCCAGGGAATTACCTTTTTTACCCTCGTACCGATAAACCCTTTCGCGTATCGATACTCGATCGCACAGACAGTTATTAATTGGCATTAAAAGAGTTTCACTTTTATCAAAACCCTTATTTCAAAACCCTAGCCGATTTTCCTCTATAAAAAGCCTCTCAATCCCTCATATTTTCACCACAAAACTTAAAATCTCTTGAGGGTTTTTCAAAATCAAACCAAAGTCTTAAGGCTCTCCATCAATTGGTGCAAAATCTTCATTCGTTCTTCCCTATCTCAATATCAAGGTATAACAACTTTCTTTTCTTTCTATTTTCTTTCTTTTTTTCATTTTTAGATCTTTTTTGTTTTGTTTTGTACTTTCAAAGGGTTTTATCAAACTTTGTTCGTTTTGTTTTTGTCTTTCCAAATTTTTTTACCTTGATTATTGATTTACTCATGGGATCGAATGTGAACTTTAATGCATACACATATTGTTTTACTCAATTTCTCTAGACTATGGCACCTAAAAAGAGAGCGCATACTACAAGTGAAGTTGGTGAAGGATCGAATCCCAACGATGGCACTCTTCCGAATTTGACTCTTATCTATCAAAGGTGCTTTAGAACTCCCAGCGAACTCAACTATTTTCGATCTTTTCAGAATTATAAGATTCAACCGGAGAGGGTAATTTCCATTCCGTTTCTTAATTCGAAGAGCTTCAAGTTTTTCTATTTACCATTGCTCCACGAATGGAAATTTATAGATTTTCTAAAAATCCCGGGTTTCTTCTTTAGAAATTTAGTTTTGATCTTTTATGCCAATGCTAAGTGTGTTGTCGATGCCTCGTGTAATGTCGTTATCGTTAACTCTTTTCTCATGGGCAAAAAGATTATCGTTGATGTTCCGTCTCTTTGTTCTGTTTTTTAGGTTTGAGGATGAGGGTATCGAAGATGAAAATTCTCTTGGACATGTTTTGGGGGTTATGTGACCATTCGAAATGCTCAAGACCGTATCCTACACTTGATGATCACTTGGTGGTTCAGGCCTTCGGGAGGAAAATATTCAATCATCCGCCAAGTTGATGACTTTTGGATTCGGTGCTTTCACCAAAGACAACAACCTAACCTTGCTCGCATCATGTTTACGGAGATTGTCTTTCTCGTGCAACATTGTCACACATCTCTTGTCACTTCATTCACCTATGGCACCACTTTGAGCTATTTCTTCACTCAGAAGGAGATTGATTGCTCTCATGACTATCCGACAAGCCTTACCGATCCTATTGATGAGATGTCTCTTTCTAGGGGAAATTTCACTACTTCAATGGTAATTGGCTTCGTTTTTCCGAGCTTCCTAGTGATGTGATTATTGAAGAGATTGCCAATCCTCAAGCTCCTCAAGCTCCTCCTCCTCCATCCATGGATGCTCGCATGACCTACCTCAATGAACAATTCACGGGCTTACGCATGGGAATTGCCTCTATGGATCAAGTCATGAATTCAGGATTTGCCGCCATTGATACACGCTTCACAAGCCTAGAAGATTGAATGACTGATGTGGAGAAGCGTATCTCATCTATTGAGGCCGAGCACAATTCGATGAATATCTCTCTCACGGCCTTCCAAGATGAGTAGCGTCAATCTAGGAGGAATGATGATGCAGATGAAGATAAAGATGAAGACGATGGTGATGGAGACGAGTCGTAGATTGTCTTTGCATATCATTCATGTCATCATAGGATTTATTTTCATGCACTTTGAATTATGCTCTTAGGATTAAGTTTATCTTTTAAAATCTATGCTTTGATTTCCATTGTTTGGATTTAAGTTTGATGTTTCTTGAATTATGATCTTTATGTTTATCTATTATATGTTGCTTGGTTATTGATTATGCCTTTATAGCCCATGTCTATTATTTTTGATCTAACAAAAAGGGGGAGAGTGAACAAGCTCACTTAAAATTTACCTAGCCTATATTAAGGGGGAGTTGTTTTACAAAGTTTTTCAAAAAGACTTATAAATTTTAAGCTTTGGTTTTGTTATATCAAAAAGGGGGAGATTGTAAAACCTATGTTTGATTTTGATATAACAAAGTGCTTTAAGGACTAAATTGAAAAACTTGAAATAATTTTTAAGTCCCTCAAAAGGTTTCAAATCAACAAGGCTTTGTTCTAGTTTGAAAAACTCAAACTCCAAAATATTTTCTAAGTGTTCCAAGGCAAAATTGTTCAAAATCGTCAATGCGTAGCGATACGCTCCTTGCCGTATCGATACTTTTTTTTTACAAACTTGGCTACTGGAGAGAATCGTTTCTATACGCCCTTTACCGTATCGAAACAGGGTATCGAAACAGATTGCATTTGTATCGATACGCTCTCTCTATAAAAACAAGAGTTTTAATGGTGTATCGATACGGTCTCACCCGTATCGATACGGTTTAAAAAGAATTTTTAAATTCTAAGCCTTAAATATTTTGACCGTTGTGTGTCAGTTGGTTGGTAACGGATTTTTAAAGATTTGGTTAACTCGTACCGATACGCTCTTACTCGTATCGATACGAATTCCTCCAGTAAGCTATGTTGGAAAAATTGCATCGATACGGTCTTGCCCGTACCGAAACGGTGCCCTAACCTGTACTGATACGCCTACACGCGTATCGATACGCCCCTCTTGTAATTGTGCAACGGCTCTTTCTTCTTTGAGACAGGTATCGATATGCCTCCTCGAGTACCGATACGGTAGGCTGCAGAAGTGTATTTATGGTGGTAAGAGAGGGTTCCAACGGCTATAATCAATTCCCTAACCACCCAAACGGCTAGAATTAATGGAGAAGGTATAAAAACAAGTCATTTGAAGACCAGGAACAACTATTGCATCCAAGAGAAACATCTATACAAAAAATCCAAGCTCAAGTGCCAAAAGTCTTATTCTTGTAAAATCCCAAATTGTTTTTTAGTGTAATTCATATCTTGTCTTTCAATTTGGGTTGAGTGCTTGTATTAAAAGGGGTAAACTTGTATTGAGAGATATTCCACTTGCCTTCAAATTCTTCTTTGTAACCAAGTGAGGGTTTGGTCAATTTTTGGTGAAAAATTCACCGGTTTTGTAAAGGTTTCCTCCTAAGCCTAGAAAAGGGGGAGATCAATTAGTGAATTGTTGGGAAATCCTTAGTGGGAGCTAAGGTAGTGGATGTAGAGTTCATTTGGAACTTGAACCACTATAATTGTCTTGTTCTTCATTTTTATTCATACCACTTCTCCTACAAAATTTTAAAAATCAATTTACCCCCTCTTGGCTTTGATCAATTCCTTGATCCACTCAATATTTTTACTATTTTTACAATTGTATTTTAGATTTTGTAATAATGAGATGAAGAGAGAATGGAATGGGAATCAAAAGCAAAGGTGGAGTGAATCAGTTAGAATATTTAAAAACTTGTTTCCCAAGACATATGCATATTTAAAAGGTTAGAATATTTAATTGTGATGAAGAAGTTTGGGGCTTATTGATCTTGCAATTGATTATCAACTCAGTTCAACTCTTACAACTTCTCAAATGGGCTCTGGTTGAAATTTTTGGTCTCTTCCAATCTAGTAATAACAGTTATAATCGGAACCAATCATTATAAGCATTAAATTATGTAATTAATTCAATGATTAAATTAATTATAATTAATTGTTCATGAATTGTTTGTATAATGTTTGTTTATTAAGAAAAATAAACGAGTATGAACAAATTTTTTATGTTCATTTATAAAAATGAATGAACACGAATAAAGTTGTGTTCGGTTCGTTTATGTTCACGAAAAGTTCGTTTATTGACTTGTTTACCTTGTTTCGTTTTTTTTTTACATTTTAAATATTGTTGAAGATAGAGACTAAATTGAACACAAGGTGAACTTTGGAGTTCAAACTATGAAGCCCAAGGAACTTAAGGACTAGTGGTATAGTTTCACCATTTTGGCGAACATATAAACAAACTTGTTCACGGACGCTAAACAAACGAACACAAACACGATCTTAAATATTTAAACTAACAGAACACATACACCTTCAAAAATAAAAAAACGAACACAGACATAATCTTATTTGTTCAAACTCGATTCATTTACACCCTATGTAGAAGCTTGAAGTTGTGGGTCCCTCAATTTTTTTATTAAAAAATAGAATATGATTTTTATCTATTTAAATCTAATTTTTTTGGTAATATGTATGTCCGTTTTATTGGTCCATGTATAGGGTGCGAGGCTGCCCCTCCAAACATTGTTGTCTCGAAAGTTTGGACTCGCGTCCTCTCCTTGAGAGTGCAATATGACTTAACAATATATCCAACACTTGTTGGTATTTAAATATTCATTTTTAATTCATTTGAACTTTATCTTTTTTACTTAATAATTACTTATACTCTATCCCCTTATCTTAATTTCCGACTTTATCGCTACGATGTGCTAAAACAAGACCATAAATGAAGATATTAGCCTTATGACCCGTATATATGTGTATCTCTGATGTGGCTGACTTCTTAAAGAAAGGGTTCCAGCATAGTTTAGCCCAACCAAGGGACCGATCCATAGTACCTCAAGGCAAACAAATGGCAGTAGCCCACCTATTCTGACGCGGCTTTAAAGAGATAAAAACCCAATTGTGCGACCAATAAAACATCAAGGCTAAGTTTGCAGCTATGATACGAATATGAAGCAAATCGACGTGATTGAGTTTCAGTCATTCTTTTGATTCATAAGGGTTAAACTATCGATAATTCTCTTATTCCTAAATTATAGATAATTTTGTTTAAACACATTTAAATTCACGACATCTTAAATATAATAATAATAATAATAATAATAATAATAATAATATCAACCAAATTAATATTCGATTAACAGTTTTAATCATTCTTTGTTAATAGTTTTATGTAGGTAGGAAAACACAGTGATGTGGAATGTCATGTGCAAGAACCCCATACCTAACCAGTACGATGGATCAACCATGACCATATATGCCAACATTAATGTTCCCAATCATCACAATTGTTTAGAATCGATGATTATCATGATGATTGTAAACTCTCTCTGGGCGCACGTTAGCGGGACTAATGGCGTCTGAGATTTTCTTCAATTTTTGTGATTTCTCGCCGAATTTTCTTGTTTTCTACATGTTTCTTCTATTTTCTTGAGCGACCCAGTACTTCTTTCTCGTGTATTTGCTGCGATTTTGATTGTATGGCCATAGTCTACTGGAAGAAGCTTTTTGTTGGAGGAGATGAACAATCATTGGAATTCTTTCCTTTTGATGGTTCTGAGCTTATCAAACCTACTCGTAAGGTCTTCAATGAAGGCATCTCTGAGTGGTGACATGCCTTGGTTGGACAATTCATTGGTGGCGCCCCGAATTTCAGTGTTTTTCAGAATATTATGGATTCACTTTGGGGGGAAAATTTTCTATTGAAGGTAAGTCTTGTTGGCTCTAACTTGTATGTGTTTTCCTTTGCCAATGATACAACATGTGATTGGGTTCTGGATAATGGACCTTTGCACATACAACATAAACCTCTTGTATTGCGTAAATGGGAACCAAATTTTTGCAAACTTGATTTTGATCTTGCTCGTATGCTTGTTTGGGTCCAACTATTTAATGTGCCACTGGAATTGTATTCTATGAAAGGTCTTAATTACATTGCTAGTGCAATTGGGGTACCTTTGCATATGGATACAAATACAACTTCCAAGGAGAGGTTGGAATTTGCTAAAGTTTGTGTAGAAGTTGCTAAAGGGGTTAAGATTCCTAGAACTGTATCTGTGCAAATGAGGGATAATATTGTTGCAATTGTTACGGTCAGTGTTCCTTGGATGCCTCCTAGCTGCTCTAAATGCAATACTTTTAGAAATGTGGCTAAGTATTGCCCTGAGGAATGCCCTAAGGATACTAAAGAATGGAGAATCAAGGCCTCTAGAATTGTTGCTGAAAAAAGGGAACCATCTACAGGAACTGCAGTTGTTTATGGGAATTCTATTGTAAATAGTCTTATAGATGTTGATGGGGCTGGTCCTGTTAATCCTGTCAATCCTGTAGATGTGGCTAGTTCTGCTGATATGGCTAGTCCTACAGTTATAGTTGGATTGAATGATTTAGGAACTATGGCTAACCTCGTTGTTGCTGGGGTTAGCCCTACAGTGGTGGTTGAGCCTGAATCTGTTTCTAATAATATCGATGCTAGAAATAAGGATATTGAAGAATCTAATATGCAAGAGTTTCTATCACTTCAGGATTCGAATCAAAAGAAGAAAGAAAAGGGGAAGAAGAAGGGAAAATATGCTAGTAAGGCTATTGTTACTGGTTCAAAGAATAAATTTGACATGTTATCTAGACTAGAGAGTAATGTCCCTGTGGATTTGCCTAGCGCAACCAAGGGCAGCTTCTCAAGGTGTGGCCAATCTTTTACAGGAATTAAAATCTAAGAAAAAAGATGTTCTGAAAAAGGTACATGAGCAAAATGTTGGTGGTAATTCTTCGCTTACTGTTTCCTTATGACAGTTTTATTTTAGAATATAAGGGGGCTAAATAACCCTCACAAGCAACGCATGGTCATGAAAAGAGTAAATAGTCTTGATGCTGAGATGGTATGCTTATTGGAAACTAGGATTAGAGAACAGAATACTTCTGCTCTCTCTTTTCTTCTTTCTGATCAATGGTGTTGTTGTCATAATTACAGTGCAGTGGGGAATGGAAGAATTTGGGTTCTTTGGAGGAAAGAATTGGATTTTTCTAAAGCTCACATTGTTGATCAGTCTATTTCGGTTAAGGGAAGATTGGGGGCAAGGATATTCTTATCACTGCAGTTTATGGAAGTAATGATAGTAACTGTAGAAGAAGGTTATAGTGGCAACTAAGACAAACAAATCCAAACAATATAGTTCCTTGTTTAATGGGTAGTGACTTTAATGTCACTGCTTGTGACACTAAGAGTTCTGATTTTGAGATTCTAGGGCCTTACATTTATGGGGATATGGTTTAGTTATAGGAATGCATGAGTGACTATGCTCTTATAGACCATCCATATATGGGACCTTTCTTTACTTGGTTAAATAAGCAAAAGGAGACTTTTCTAGCAAAAAAGCTGAATTGGGTACTTGTGAATTTCTCTTGGGACATTGTTATGAGTGAGTCCTATGTAGAGTTCCAAGCTCCAGGAGTTTCAGATCATAGCCCAGTTGTTGTATGGTGTTATAAGGAAAGCCCTGCCAGTAAGCCTAAGCCCTTCAAGTTCTTTAACTTCTGGACTTTACATCTAGATTTTGGAAACATAGTGAAGGATTATTGAAGTGAGCCATCTATTGGTGACCCTCTACAAATTTTATTTTACAAACTAAAAAGGTTAAAGTCTTGCTTTAGGAGACTAAATCAGGATCATTTTGCTTACATCTCTGGACAAGTTTTGAGGGAAAAGACCATTTAGAAGCTCAACATGTTATTAACCTATCTAATGGTCCTCACTCTGATATAGCTATGGAGAAGAAACTGTAGGAGGAATTGGTTGATCTGGAGAATGTTGAGATGCTATTTTTTTCAGCAAAAGGCTACGATCATTTGGTTGCAAGGGGGATCCTGGCCTTAATGGGTACACTTCAGGCTTCTTCAAGGTTGTTTAGTCCATTGTAGGTGATGACTTTATTGATGCGGTGAAGTACTTCGTTAGGTCCCCTTTTCTCCCTCTTACCTTTAATTCTACGGTTGTGGTTTTAATTCCTAAAGTACCAAATGCATCCAAAGCCAATGAATTCAGACCAATTTATTGTTGCTCAGTTGTTTATAAGACTATCACAAAATATTGATGGCTAGACTTGCTAGCTACTTCCCTAGCATGATTTCTAAGAGCCAATTAGCTTTTGTGCAAGGTAGGAGTATTGTTGACAACATTTTACTGTCCCACGAAATAGTTAAAGGGTACAATAGGAAATATTTATCTACAAGGTGTCCTTGAAAGTGGATTTGTAGATGGCCTTTGTGTAGAAATATATGTTTTGATATAATAATTGAAAATGTTTTGGACTTAATTGAAAAGAATTTAAAATATTCTCTAAGTCAAAAACAACTTGGAAATAAGTTTGAGGATGTTTAAAAAGGTTTTGGCAAGGTTTGAAATGTTTTTAAGTAGCCAAACCAGTGTTTTTAAGGTACCTGTTTCAATACAGGGGCAATCTGTATCGATACGTTTTGAAACTGCCAAAACACGTACCGAAATAAGGCTTGCTCATTTCGATACGAAGGGTTTCTGTTTCGAAACACCCTTTTCATGTTTCGATACACCTAACGGTCAAAATCTCCCCAACGGTCATTTGAATGCAGCTCAACGGTTATCCGTACCGAAACAGTTTATAACCGTTTCGATACTTCTCAAGAACGTTTTGATACGACCAGAGGTGTTTCGATACGGCATGCTGCATCAGACTTCAATGGCTAGTTCTGAAGAAGGCCGTTCCGATACGGCCTCACGTGTTCTGATATAGACAACTCCAAAACTGTAATTAATGAGAGAAATAAAGTCTCCAACGGCTCCAATTCAATCCCAACGGTTCTAAACGGCTACAAACTCAATTGGGAGTATAAAAGGGACCTCCAAGCATCAAGGAAAGGCTAATGCTTCAATTGTCAACAATCATATGATGAGAAATTTGTCTTAGGGCTTTAATCATCCATTCTTTGTATAGACAACACTTGTGAGCCAAAATTTTCAAATTTTCCCAAGTGTTTAGGTTTGGCTGAGTGCTTTAGTGTGCAAAAATCAACCTTGTAAGAAGGATTTTAGTTTGCTTATCTTTATCTCTTGTAGAGAGAATTTGATCAAGCTTTGAGCTAGAAAGCTTTGATCATTGTAAGGGTTTCCTCCTAATCCTAGAAAAGAGGACGAATCAATTAGTGAATTGGTTGTGAGATCCTTAGTGGGAAGCTAAGGTAGTGGATGTAGGTACTTGTTAGAAGGCCGAATCACTCTAAATTATCTTGTCTTTTATCTTTTAGCTTCCTCACCTCAATCACCCAAAAATCCAACTTCTCCACCACTTGGTAATCCATAATGGTTGAAGGAAATCGAGCCTATCAAGCCTAACAATTGGTATCAGAGAAAGGCTCAATCGAAGAGAATTAACATCCTATTGAGGTGATTCAGGAAGCTCGATACATCAATTCAATCAACCGGTCAAATGGCGCAATCCATCGACAAGCCACCATTCTTCGACGGAACCAACTATACCTATTGGAAGACAAAAATTATGTTTTTCATCAAATCCAAAGAATACAAGCTTTGGGACATAGTTGAGGATGGTCCATTCGGGCCACAACGAAGCAAGACGGAATGAAATGCCGATGATCACAAGAAAATTGAGCTAAATTGCAAGGCTTTGCACATTCTCTTTTGTGCATTTAGCCCCAACATCTATGAGAAGATGTCTTCTTGTGAAGATGTCAAGGAAGTTTGGGACAAGCTTGAAGTCACATACGAGGGAACCAACGAGGTAAAAGAAAACCAAGATCGGTCTTCCCATCTTAGAGTATGAGAACTTCAAGATGGACCCGGATGAAGACATCAAAAGTATGTTCGACTGATTCTCCACAGTCGTCAATCAACTCAAAGGTTTTGAAGAGGAAATTTCATAAGACAAACTCGTTCGAAAAGTGATCTATTCACTTCCCGAGTCATGGGATTCAAAGATGACGTTCATCATTGAAGCCAAAGACTTGAAGAAGCTCAAGCTTGATGAGCTAATTGGATCTCTTCTTACCCATGAGATGATGTCTCTACCTTTAAAGAAATAGATGGAGAAGAAGATTAAGAAGCAAAGCATTGATGTCAATGTCATTTCTCTCAAATCCTCCAAGTGCAACCATGTTGATACAAGCGAGGAGGATGATGAAGAAGAAGAGATAGTTCATCTCTTCAAGAAGTGTGCCCCATTCATGAAGAAAGCAATGAAAGAATTCGAACGTGAATCAATGAAGAAGAAGAGGGCAAGCACTTCAAGCTATAAGAAGAATGCATGTGTGGCTACATAGAGTGGTGAAGACTCCACCGATGATGAACAAGTCAACCTTTGTCTTATGGCCATCGAAGAAGATTCAAGGGTAATTTCTAATTCATTTACCTCATGTTCTTACTCTTTTGATGAATTACAAGATGCCTATGATGATTTGGTTTTAGAGTTTAAAAATCATATTTTGAAAAACAAGAAAGTAGTTTCAAATTTGAAAATTCAAAATGATTTGATTTCTAAAACCAAAATTGAACTTGAAGCAAAACTCAATGAATTTGAGCAAAAATGTGTTGATTTACAAAATTTGCTTCAAAAAGTTCAAGATGAAAAAAATTTGATTTCCAAAGAACTTGAAAAGAAAACAAATTTTGGAAGATCAAATTTTTATCAAAGACAACCTAGTGCCCCTAGATTTGTAAATGGAAAATGTTTTAGAAGTGTTTAGGTTCTAAAAGAACTAATCACTTCTAACAAAAATGATGAAATTGAAAAATGGATTCCTAAGGGGACTAAATTTTGTGCAACTAACGTTTATGGATCCAAAGCAATTTGGATACCAAAAATTACTTGATTGTCTTATGTTAGGTGTGATGGAGAATGATCAACAAGTCCAAATTTGAGGGGGAGCTCCATACACACAAGAAAGAACACTTGAAGAAGGAAGGTTTCACATCCTCCATTGAAGTTCAAATGTTGGTAAAATTTCTTGTTGTTTTTGTTTTTAATTAGATTATTTTTCTTTACAACTAGATTATCATTTTGTTGGACTAACAATGTTTGATGCTTTGAGTAAGGGGAAGCCAATTTTAAAACCAAAATTTTTTAATTGTGTCAAATTTGTTTTTAACCTCCTATGTTATTTTGAGCTTAATGTCTTTTAAATTCTTTTTGATATAACAAAAAAAGGGAGAAATGGTTTGAAAAATTATTTTTTTAAGAGAATAAGAGGGAGATTTAATTTCATTCAAATTTTAAAAATCTCTTATTCAAATTTTCAAACGTTAAGGGGGACAATCCCAAACAATTTTTCAAGTTGGTTTTATTATATCAAAAAGGGGGAGATTATAGAAATATATGTTTTGATATAATAATTGAAAAATGTTTTGGACTTAATTGAAAAGAAATTAAAATATTCTCTAAGTCAAAAACAACTTGAAAATAAGTTTGAGGATGTTTAAAAAGGTTTTGGAAAGGTTTGAAATGTTTTTAAGTAGCCAAACCAGTGTTTTTAAGGTACATGTTTCGATACATGGGCAATCTGTATCGATACGTTTTGAAACTACCAAAATGCGTACCGAAATAAGGCTTGCCCGTTTTGATACGAAGGGTTTTTGTTTCAAAACACCCCTTTGATGTTTCGATACACCTAACGGTCAAAATCTCCCCAACGGTCATTTGAACGCAGCTCAACGGTCATCCATACCGAAACGGTTTATAACCATTTCGATACTTCTCAAGAACATTTAGATATGACTAGAGGCGTTTCGTTACGGCATGTTGCATCAGACTTCAACGGCTAGTTCTGAAGAAGGCCATTCCAATACGGCCTCACGTGTTTCGATACAGACAGCTCCAGAACTGCAATTAATGATGGAAATAAAGTTTCCAACAGCTCCAATTCAATCCCAACGGTCCTAAACGACTACAAACTCAATTGGGTGTATAAAAGGGACCTCCAAGCATCAAGGAAAGTCTAATGCTTCAATTGTCAACAACCATATGATGAGAAATTTGTCTTAGGGCTTTAATTATCCATTTCTTGGATAGACAACACTTGTGAGCCAAAATTATCAAATTTGCTCAAGTGTGCAAACATTAACCTTGTAAGAGGGATTTTAGTTTGCTTATGTTTATTTCTTATAGAGAGGATTTGATCAAGCTTTGGGCTAGAAAACTTTGATCGTTGTAAGGGTTTCCTCCTAAGCCTACAAAAATGGACGAATCAATTAGTGAATTGGTTGTGAAATCCTTAGTGGAAAGCTAAGGTATTGGATGTAGGTGCTTGTTAAAAGGCCGAACCACTCTAAATTATCGCGTCTTTTATCTTTTAGCTTCGTCACCTCAATCACCGAAAAATCCAACTTCTCCACCACTTGGTAATCCATAACGGTTAAAGGAAATCGAGCCTATCAAGCATAACACTTCGACTCTCTTAGTTGGATTTTTGTTCTAAAAATTGTTGAAGCTCTTGGATTGCTTGCACAGCTCAGATGTTGGATAAAAGCTTGCTTTACTGATTTTAGATTCTCAAATTCTTTAAATGGGAGTTTGGTGGGGTTCTTCCATGGGAAAAAGGGAGTCAGACAGAGAGATTCATTCTCTCTCTATATGTTTGTCCTGGCCATAAACGTGCTCTCTTCTATACTTAATGCAGTTGCTGCCAATGGAATTTTTCAGTACCATCCCAAATGCAAGAGAGTGCAACTAACCAATCTGTGCTATGCAAATGATTTATTGATATTCTACAAAGGCACTCTGGATTTTATCTTGGGGGTGCAACGTGTGTTGGAAAGATTTTTTTGACCTTTCAGGGCTGGAACTCAATACTTCTAAATCTGAAGTTTTCATTTTTGGTGTTTCTACCTTGGATCTTGAAAAAATCCATGTTGCATCTGGGTTCAAGGTAGGCCTGCTACCTGTTAGATACTTGAGAATCCCTCTGGTGACTAGAAAGCTTAGCATGAAGGATTGTACTACTCTCATTGCTAAGGTAAAGGCTCGACTTGATCAGTGAGCAGGGAGAAATCTAAGTTATGCTGGAAGGTTGCAGCTTATAAGGGCTATGCTGTTTAGCATTACTAATTTCTGGTGTAGTTAAATTATTTTGCCCAAGAGAGTAATCTAGAAAATTGCGAAGCATTGTTGTAGATTCCTTTGGAAGGGTAAAAATGAAGTAGTTGTTGGTGCTCGTGTGAGTTTGAAGAATATTTGTACCCTAAAGAGTGATGGTGGTCTTGGCTTGAAGGATTTGCAGAAATGGAACAAGACTTGCATGATTCATTTGATGCATAACTTGCTTCGTGGGAGGGGATCTTTGTGGATTGCATAGATTAAAGAGTATATCAATAAAGATAGGGATTTCTAGCAGTTGGAAAGCAAGTCTCATTATAACTAGTGTTTGAGGAAGCTCCTTAGGCTAAGGGATGAAGCATACCCATTCTAGCTGCTGGAACTCAAGACTCGCAGTTAGAGGGATATGGAATAATATCAGGGAAGTCAAAGAGAATGTCACTTGGCATAAAATAGTGTGGTTTCCCTTGCATGTGCCTAAGCATGCTATGATTGTTTGAATGACAATATTGAACGGGTGTCATTTGTTTTTCGAGTGTCCTTTTTTCAAGGAGCTTTGGAATGGTGTTCTTAGAATCTAAGGGATCTCGAGAGTGGTGATAGGTTAGGAAGATGAGCTTCTCTGGGCTATTGCTACTTTGAATGAAAAGTCTACAACTGTGTTCATTCTTCGATTGGCTTGGCAAGCATATATCTATTGTGTGTGTGAGGAGAAAAATTATAGAATTTTAGATGTGTCTCTAGGACTTGTACATGTATTCTTGAGTGCATTAAATACGTAGTTTGTATACGAGTGAAAAGTAAGGAAACATGAATGAAAAATGTAAATAAAAATCTTTGTACGGCTTAGAAAATTCTCTAAGGAGATGGCTTCTCAGGGGCATGCATAGGTTCATTGTAGTAACTTTTATTGTTTCTTGGATATATAATACAAAATGCTTATCCAAAAAAAACATCACACTTGTTCTTACATAACTCTTGTCTGAAACCTTACCGATGTGTAAAAGTGAATTCAATTCAATTAAAAAAGTGATTTGATTTATTCAAATAAATCAAGTCTGTGATACTGATTTAAAATGATCGGATGGAATACTCACCCTATTTTGACGAAGTTGTAGCATTATTGTGCAGCAGAAGCCAGAAAGTACAGAAACGAATGCGATGAAACAGTAGGGTAAACCAAATTTTGTATACTCCTTTCGGTCTTCTACAAATTTACATCATCAAAACTTGAGTTTGGACATTCAAAACCATTTGGGAACCCATACCAATGGATCATTTGCTTCACATGCAGACTGTCACTTTCATCAACTTCCTCTAGGGAAATGGCTAACTAGGATTCAACCCTATGAGTAATTGAAACTACTGACCAACCTTTATGTTGATTTGCTACTATTTTCATTAACCTGAAAACAGGCATAAGTTCATCTCTCCCGCAGCCAGCTTAAATGTCTCCTCTATCGACAGCGCCGCCGGAAATTGTTCGGATACTCCACCAGCCTAATCCATAGAAGAAGAAAAAAACCCCCACATTATCATAATATCCGGCAAAATATAAGAGGCCAAGTTTTGTCAAGACTGTACTTACATGGACATGGATCATGTACATGCTACGATACTGATCCGATGAGACGTGAGCTGAAACCACCTCCAATCGATGCTTTTCGAGTATGTAGAGGATGGTGGCTAACGTCCCCGGCTTCCTCGGTGAACAGACATTGATTTGTGCATCATCCCCACACATACTGATGACTACATTTGAGGAAAACCATGTCTGAAAGCAAGCTGGAGACATGTCGATTGTCATCGGATAGTGATTTGTTGGTCCCTGATTATCAGTCAAGAATCCTTCCCTCGATTCAGGAGCTTGCACCTGCGATGTGATTATCGAGGATTGGTCGTAATCGACCGTCGTCGCACTCCTTAGCTTCTCGAGCTTCTGTTTTTCGAGTGTCTGGAGAGTCTGTTGAAGGTTTTTGATGTATGTTACTGCTTCATCGACAATGGTAGACTTGTCTGCCTGTACAAGATTAAAGTTAAAACATCAACAACTTCGCCATATGTTCTTTTCTTCATTGAAGCACACTTTGAAACAAGTGGTGAAGATTGTTTTCTGCCATGGATCTTAATCTTTTTATATAAAAACGTGAATTAAATTACCTTGGCAGAAAGTTGAGGAAGCAAAGCATGAAGACTAGAGAACATATTCCTCATCTTCTTCCTCCTTTCTCTCTCAGTCCATATATGCATCTCATGCTCCGACTGATCACCACCGTTAGCCATCCCTTGTTTCGACCTTCTCTTCCGACCACCCACCGTCTCGGTCGCCATATTTGGGTTATCAGAGCTTGAATCGTACGGTGTCATCAGCCAAAGAAAAAGGGGGTAGGTAGGAATGGATCAAAATAAAAAAGATTATGGTTGCAGAAATGGGGGTGAATTCATGTATATTTATAATGAGGGAATGGGGAAAGTTTAAAGGGGTGAAGGAGATGACGATGGATGAGTTTTTGAACGCAACAGAACAAAATACAATCATGAGACGATGCCGTTATTTTGCTTCCCAACAAAAAACGGAAGCTAAGCTCTTTTGTTCGGATGTTCATTAAACAGAAAGAACAGATACTTCTGCACTGGGTCCCGCTATTCTCTACTTCTTCCCCTTTCACCCCCTTCTTCCTTTTATTTACATCACTGCCCTTTTAAAGTTCTCTTGTGCTTATCCTCTCACATGAATTTTAGTGCATCCCAACTAAACTTGTTGTTTTGGTTACATGAAAATACTAAGTTGAAAATTCGAGAAAAAGGAGTTCAATGCATAAGATTATCTTAATTTCAATTTAGTTGAAATATGCTTTTGGTGGTCACAGTAAAAAAAGATGATGTCCATTCTAAAAAAATGAGTTAAATCACTTTGTTTACAAGGCTTAAGTGCATTGTCAAAAGGTTAAGAATATGTTATGAACATATAATATTTTGTAATTACTTTAAGACTATTCAAAAAATTGAAACATGTTGTTTGGCCTAATTATGAGTAGGGGTGGGCAAAAATACCCGACCCGACGACCCGAACCTAAAATGCCGGGTAATTCTCGGAAAAAGAATTACCCGACCCGACAAATTTCCCGGGACACGTGCCGGAAGTTTCCCCTTACCGGGTACCCGACTTCACCCGATAAAATTTAATATATATTTTTCATATTTAAAATTATATTTTTATTTTATGTTTCTTAATATTTTTACTCTAAAATTAAGTTTTAAATCCTTAAATTTTTTCTATATTTGTATTATATTCTTTTAAGTTTTAAGTTTAATTTTTTTAAAATATTTGTGTTTAACATGTGATTTTTTTTAATTTTAGAATTAAAAAAATAAAAAAAAATAGGAACCGAGTACCCGAATATAATGAGTCGGGACACTGGCCGCTTAATGAGGTACTCGGATGAACTGGGTACCCGACAATGCCCACCCTAGTTATGAGTATGGATACATATTTTAATTTAAAGTCGAGCGCCCAACCAATAAACTAGTGATATATTGTGTGAGTGTAAATTTGTAAAAACACTCAAATTCATTAATCTTAAAATTATCATTTTAACTCTATCGATAGATGGTCAATAAGTGATTCTAATGAAAAAGCGAATGATGTTCATACTAAGAGACTCGGATTTAAATCGCTTCGTCTGCAAAATGTGGCATTATTAAATTGTTAAGAATATGTATGAACAGATAATACGTTGTAATTATCTCTAGACTATTAAAAATTGTATCAATAAATGCAATTAATTTATATTATAATAAATTATAACAAACATTAAAATTAATAATTAACTCAATAATCCAGTTAAATCTAGTCCAAGTAAATTCATAACTATCTCTAATTTAAACATATCTTGTTCAATAAGTTAGTTTGTGGTCTTTTATCATTTAAAAAAATATGATTCAAATACCCAATTAAAATAAAAGATTATATCTATTATAGTCAAACAAATCATATTTATATATTTTGTAATATTATAATTGTATTTAAAATATGTTATATCCATATATAAATGACATATTAATAATTAATATTATAGGAAAATTAAAACATAAGTCTATTTAAAAGATTTTGATCAAAAAAAAGTCTATTTAAAAGATTTGAATGGAAGGTTGGGTCCATCCAGAAATCGTTCCCCAAACGCACAATAAAATGCAAAATGGCAGATGTGTAAATATGAGTAAATCTGGGGCTAATAAAGAATCTGTTGGCCAGTAAGATCTTAGAGGGCCCAAACACGTCAGAACAACGACATACAGACCTAAGCAAGCTCATCTGTATTTTTGTTTTCATTTGTATTCATCAAAGTTATATTAATCCCTGTTTTTTTTTTTCTTACTTAAAATATTTGTAACCGACACATATTTAAATAAAGGGTAATTATACTGGTAATGGAAACATTTTATTTTCACAAACGCCTCAATTTTAAGGGTTAGGAATTTAGTTTAGGGTTTATAGATTAAGAGTTTAGGTTTATGTGCTTAGAATTTAAGGGATATGGTTCAAATTTAGAGTTTATGGTTATAATTTAGGAGTTATAGGTAAAAACCTAAATCCCTAACATATTACCCTAAACCTTAACATCTAAACTCTAAACCCTAAATTCTAACCACATAACTTAAATTCTAAACTTCTAAACTTAAATCCCTAAACTATAAACTCTAAACCAAATTCCTAACCCCTGAAATTACAGTGCTTGTGGAAACAAAATGTTTCCACCGCCAGTGCATCATATATTTTCATTAAATAAATTTATAAAACATAATTAAATATATATATAATTTTAAATAAATCAAGTAAATTCGAATCCTTAAATTAGAAGTAAAGAAGAGAATGATAACAAAATGAGTTTAAAATGCAGAAAACGGACGATAAAACACAGCTAACCAAGTTTGTCCCAATCATATATAAAACGCAAAAGGAAGAAAGGTTTCGGTTTCAAAAACTTTATTTGAATGGTGGAGATAGTAAAGTGTGTAACTCATCAAAACTTTATTGAAGAATCTGAAAGGAAAAGGCCACCAAGTTTTGTTTTCATTATAGATTAATGCCAATCATCAATTACGCCCCAAAACTAACTCACCTTTTCCCATCAGCAATCTTCCCTTGGCTTCTTCGAGGTTTACTGGTTTCGGTTGCCTCGGGTTTGGAACATTATATATTTTTCTTTTGAATTCGGCTCGGTTTAATGTCCGAGTCTATAATTTTATATTTTTTTGAACATTTTCTACTTAAGGGAGAGGAGGGGATCTTCCTCTATTAAAGATGAAGACCCATAATTCTTATTAGGGGAAATTAAGCCATGATTTACGTGAATGAAGAGAAAGATAGAAGGATTGAACCACAAATCATCAATCATACATTGTGAATTTTACCGCATAAATCATCGTAAAATAATATCACATGTTGTACATCAATATTTGGTGCAATGAGCGTAAGTAAATCGTCTTAATTACCTATAAAAATACAAATAGTAGTCTCAATGTCCAAATTGAAACCAGCCATGTGTTCATATGTAGAGCCAAAATCAAAATTGATTAAGAGGAAAATATCGCCCAAGAAAGAGAAGGCCCAAGAACAAAATGCAATGCCAACATGCAAGCAAAGTTGCAAGAAGGAGGTGACTGAAGGGGTGGTTTAAAGCGTGTAATAGGTGTGGCTGCATAGGGCCCTCAAAAAGGGTTTAAAATAAATTTAAATACTTACGAAAAAATGATAAAAAAAATTAGTTATGCTGCTTATGCATTAGTAGTAAAGCATATGAAAAATAAAATATTGTTATATTTTATAAATTTTGAGTCATTTACATGCACACAACAAGTCAACAAACATCTAATTTTTCTTAAATTTAAGGACTTCGTTTTAATATATAATACAAGGTCTTATAAATCTTTGAACCATTACTGAAGATGAATCGGCATATGTCCAAGATTGGGCAATGCTACATTTACCCACTGGGTCATCTACCCAGTTGATGTGGCATATAACATAACAATTAATAAATATAATATAATAAATATTTTAACAAAATGTTGCGCGGTTCCCCACCTATAACAGTGTTGGTTTGTTGTTTTCATTTAAAGAGTCACATACTCATTTTTTTAATTTGTTTTAATCCCTTAAAAATAAAAAAAAGGCTCTTCACTCTTTGCATGTCCCGTACACTGCCACCACCGCGAGTTTAGCTCCGGCGACGTCGAACAACTTAAAGGAAATATTTTTTTCATACTCTCTCATCTCTAAACTCAAATATATCGTTAGTTTTCTCAAAATCGTATCAGATAGGTGTAGATCTTAAAAAGAAAATTTTAAAATTACACTTCTCGATCTTGTAGATCCATCGTCGGATTGAACCACATTTGAAATATGTCGTCCCTACTATTTTCGTTCGTCACGGAGAAGGGCAGAGAACCCCTAAAAGAAGGTTATTTTCTACTGAACCAGAAGTAAGTTTGCATGTAAATGTTGTATGAAGCATGTCTTTCAATCGAATAAAATTAATGAAATTTGATTTTCCTATGGATTGATATAAACAGTTTAATATGCGTCTTGTTTTTTTAATTGAAAAATAAAACTTCAATTTGCACGTAGTTTAACTTCGCAATTCGACAAAATAAAAATACTTTTATTTAAAACATTAAACTTACCAAACCGAACAATAATTTTGTATAATCATCGCTTAATTCTCACTTTTAATTTCACTTTATAGCTTAATATTTTGAATCGATATTAATAATTTTTGGCCCATCAGTCTTTTTTTCAGCAACCTTTACTTTAATTCTCTTCTTAGGTGGTGGAGGAGTACCTTCAAACAACTTCTTCTTTTACATATTTTATCCTTTAAAATTTATCGATGGTGAAATACAAGTAAGAGTCATATATATATCCTCTTCAAAAAATTTCATCAGCATCAAAAGTGGAGAGTTCATTACAATAAATATCTTTATCTTCAGACTCTCTCCTATTTCCAATAAACGCTTGATAAATTGCTTAATTTCAATGCTCAGTTTGGTATAATCTAATATTGTTCCTTCATAAAGAGTTTGCAGACCATTTGGGGATATAGTCACGTTCATTGGAGTTTTTGGAGAAGTTAAAATTTTTTTTTCATTTTCACTCTATTTGACAGAAAGAAGTTGGGTGAGAACGTGATTTTAGATAATATTTTATATAGTAAAATGATGAAGACAAATAAAAGAGGGAGTTGTTGGATACAATGTATGGGGTGAATTTTGAAGAATTTTTTTGAAAATTCTGATCAAAATTTATTAGGACTGATTTCAAAATTTTATTTTAAGTGGTCAACAATTCATTAAATACGTAATTTAATGAGTTTTTTCAACTAAATTGCCATGTCAGTTGGGTAGATAACCCAGTGAGTAAACAAAGTGTTGTGCACGCGACAAACGAATAAGAAAATCAAACAAGCAAGAACATAAGAGATTTAACGAGGTTCGGCAATGTGCTTACGTCCTCGGGGAACAAAGAGCGGTTATTTTCACTTATTCAATCGATGTTTCTTAGGTTACAAATAACACATCTATTTATAGACATGAATACATGATCACCAAGAAACCTTATTCAATAAGATCTCCTACTTAAAATAAATTTCTACTTATATAAGTAACCATACTCGATACAATTATAAAGATACCTCGTACCGTACTGCTTTGATGGACACCAACTAGGAGAAGTGTGTGATTTGTAATGAAATCTCAGTCGTGCATCATAGGAGGAGGCGTTGAGACATGCAAACATAGCTATGTATAGGGGAGGATCGTTATGGAGGCGAGGGGAATTTCCAAAATTTAATATTTAGTCCTTTGTAAATTTAAAATATTTAATTTGTCCCTTATAAAATTTAGAAATTATTATTGTGTTTCAAGTTTTTTGAATATTTTTAATTAAGTCCCCTTCTACATTCTTAAAAATGACATTTTTTGAAAAATTAAAATTAAACTCCTCAATTATTTTTGAAAATTTCAATTCAGGCCTTTAAAATTTTTAAAAATTTCAAGTAGACTCCCCAGATTTTATTGTCAAGATTAGGGATGTAAAAACAAGTCGGAACCTGAAAACCTGCATGGAACCTGCTCGAGTCAGAACCTGATTTGACCCGAGAATTTGATAACCCGAACTCGAACTGTAACTGACTGTTGCTGACCCGAACCCGAGTTGAACATGTTACTGTAGCAACCGAACCCGATCTGCGTCCGACTGAAAACGACCTGAACCCGAATCTGACCTGTTAATTTTGACCTGAAACCCGACCTGCATCCGACTGCAACGAACCCGAACCCGAGATCGACCTGGCAAATTACCTGATATTGCCCGACTGAATCGACCCGAGATTCGATTTTACCCGACCTGTTTTGAACATGACCTGTTAATTGACCCGACCTGTTGTTGACCTGAACTGATATTGACCCGAAATCCATGACTTAATGAATTAAAAAAGTTCATAAATATACATATGATATGGTATATATATATATGCACACATGACCATAATACATAAACACATAATGCAACACCATAAACCATAAACACTCTAATATTAACTACAAACCCTCGAATACAAACACTAACTCTTAAACCCTAAACGATAAACCCTAAGCCTTAAACCATAAACTCTAAACCATAAACAATATTGATAACTCATAAACCCTAATGCAAAACCCTAAACCATAAACACTCGAATATGAACCCTAAACCCTAAACCATAAACAATAGTGATAACTCATAAACCCTAATGCAACATCATAAACCTTAAACACTCTAATATGAACCCTAAACCATAAACAATAATGATTACTCATAAACCCTAATACAACACCATAAACCCTAAGCACTCGAATATGAACCATAAACCCTAAACCATAAACCTTAAACCATAAACCATAAACAATAATAATAACTCATAACCCTAATGCAACACCCTAAACCATAAACACTCTAATATGAACCCTAAACCATAAACCCTAAACCATAAACGCTAAACCATGAACAATAATGATAGCTCATAAACCATAATACAACGTCATAAACCCTAAACACTTTAATATGAACCACAAACCCTCAAATACAAACCCTAACTCTTAAACCATAAACCCTAAACCATAAACCTTACACCCTTAAACTCTAAACCATAAACAATAAAGATAACTCGTAACCCTAATACAATACCCTAAACCCTCAAATATAACCCTTAACTCTCAAACTCTAAATCCTAAACACTAAACACTAAACCCTAAACAATGATGATAACTCATAAACCCTAATGCAACACCCTAAACCCTAAACACTCTGATATGAACCATAAACCCTCAAATATAAACCACAACTCTTAAATCATAAACCCTACACCTTAAACCCTAAACTCTTAAACTTTAAACCATAAACAATAATGGTAACTCATAAACCCTAATGCAACACCCTAAACCCTCGAATATAAACCCTAAATCTCAAACCTTAAACCCTAAACAATAATGATAACTCATAAACCATAATGCAACACCCTAAACACTCTAATATGAACTTATAATATAACATATAAATATATACATATATATTATATGTATACGTACATAATAATTAATATAACATATTATATATAGAGAGAGAGAGATTAAAAGTTATAATATAACATAAAAATATAATTAATACTCCCTCTGTCCCATTAATTTTGTCCATTATTGACTTTATTTTGGTCAAATTTTTTGAACTTTGACCTATTATTATATAAAATTTATTATTGAAAAAAATAAAAAAAAATATATTTTATAAACTTTCAATCAAGTAGTTTTAATATATATATTTTATAAAATGTAATTGTTTAAAATATTTAAAATAATCATGGTCAAAGTTTAAAAAATTTGACTTTTAAAAAGTCAATAAGAGACAAAATTAATGGGACGGAGGGAGTATAACATATAATACATATATATACATATATATTATATGTATACGTACATAATAATTAATATAACATAATATATATATATATATATTAAAACTTATAAGTTATATAATGTATATATAATATAATAATAAATAATAATTATTAATAGTTTGGGGCTTTGGGCTCATATCCCACCACCCATTCATTCATTTTAGATGGGCTAAATATTTTGTAGCCTTTTAAATTTTAGATATTTTTCATTTAAGTCCTTTAACTTTTAGTTCAATTCAATTAAGTCCTTAAAACTTTATTTTTAGTCCAAATTGACTCTTATTTATTATTTGTTGTTCATTATAGTCCCTAAAACTTTGTTCTTACTCGAATTTGACCCTATTTCAAGTTTTTGATTTACTTTATTATTTTAAATATGAATCATTTATGATATGTTTATTCATTTCTAGTGCCAAATTTTTATTTTTAATGTGATTCAATGAAAGACGTTAAATAATTAACTCGAAATAAATTTTGACTACTTGTACAATTGTACCGAACTAAAAAATAATACGAATTCAAAACCCGAATTAACCCGACCTGAAATGAAACCGACCTGAAATTATCCGACCTGAAATGAACCCGGACTGAAATGAACTCGACCTGAAGTCTACCCGAGCCCGAATTAACCTGCCAATTACTTGGTTCGGATCCGATCTGTTTGAACCCGACCTGAAATGGACCCGAACTGAAATGGACCCGATCTGCAATGGACCCAACCTGCTACTGACCCGCACCCGAGTCGAGTCAAATTTTTTTGACCTGAATTGACCTGTATCTGATTTGACCCGACCTGAAACCCATCTGATTATCTGTTTTTAAAGATATGCGCATGATGTGCCATGCAACCCCAACTATGCACTAGAGAAGAGTGCAGTGAGACAAACAACCTCAATCGTATACATAATTAAGATTTCATAGAAACTGTCTTTGTTAATAGTAAAATTGATTGGGTTGGCAAATTAAGAAGGCTAGATGTGTGTGCTGTAATTGTTTGTAAACTATAGTATAGTGAGAACATTTCTTGAAGGACTACAGAAGGAACAAAAATCTCATGTCCCTTTTCCTATGCTTCTATTTATGCTCTAACATTTAAAAAATAAATTTTGAGTTCTAACCTCCCTTCCTTACAGATTCCTACGTAATACGAACAAAAGAAAAACGGTTCACATTAAATCTAGAAAATTTTCAGACAGATTTATTTACCTTGGAAGATGTTGAGCGGGTGAAAGCAATGTCAAGATGTCAAACCGGCCTTTCATGGTTCTACCTAGGGGTGAGCGTTCGAGCGAGTCGAGTCGAGTCGAGTCAAAAAATTTCGAGTTATTCGAGTTGACGCGTCATATTTTACGACTTGAACTTAATTTGAAATTTTTTCGATTCGAGTCGAGTTTTCGAGTTTCTATACAAATTTAATTGTAATTATTTACCGTGTTATAGTACGATTTGATTCCAATTTAAACGACTTTCTCTATTCATATAAGATATGCACATATATATATATGGGTTAGGATCAACTTACACTGTGTAAAACTCAATTACTTTTACACAGTTTTTGGACCGTTAGATGATGGTAATTAATGACTCAGATTATTTCCTTATCTTTTTTTCTCAAGTGATAATCTTCACATTTTTTACTGTTAATCTCATCCATCCATTTCCCTTATCCAATGGTCCTAGATTAGTGTAAAACTAAATGAGTTTTACACCATGTAACTTGATCTCATCCCTATATATATATATGGGTTAGGATCAACTTACACTGTGTAAAACTCAATTCCTTTTACACCGTTTTTAGACCGTTAGATGATGGTAATTAATGGCTCAGATTATTTCCTTATATTTTTTTCCAAAGTGATAATCTTCACATTTTTTACTGTTAATCTCATTCATCCATTTCCCTTATCCAATGGTTTTAGATTAGTGTAAAACTAAATGAGTTTTACACTATGTAACTTGATCCCATCCCTATATATATATATATATTTCTTCATATTATTTTTCACATGCATAAGTAAGATTTGTAATGTTATTTAATAAAAAAATATCATCTAAACTTCTAAAATATATTTATAATATTATTTTTAAATAAGGAACTTTTGAGGATAAAGTACTGATGGGGTATAAACGAGTCAATGAATTGATGTAAAGAAAAAATTACAAAAAAATCAGTTGAATGATCAAATTGAATAAAATATAAAGTTAAAGGGCTAAATTAAAAAAAAAGAATAAATTTGTTAAAAATATGAATTGAAGTTATATAAATATTATATAGTGTTAGTGAATCATGTGGTTTAATTTTAGTAAAAAAAATAGACTTAAAACGAAAGAGAAATTAAAGAAATGGGAAACATTCAAAGTTGAGGGGCTAAATTACAAAAGTAGGAAATTTAATTTAAAAATATGAATTGAAGATAATAGGTATTCTAGTTTCTACATTGGTTTAGGAGCACGTGGTTCAATTTTGGTCAAAATTGACTTAAAACGAAGGAGATATTGAAGAAATGAGGAAATCATACAAAGTTAAGGGGCTGAATTGAAAAAATATGAAATTTATTTTCAAAAATATAAATTGAAGATAAATACGTATTCTACGCTGGTTTAAGAATACGTGGTTCAAATTTGGTCAAAAATGGACTTAAAATGAAAGAGGAATTGAAGAAAAATGAAATCAGTGACTAAATTGCAAAACTGTAAAATTCAGTTTTTCGATTTTTCGAGTTGGGCAAATTCCAAACCGACTCGAAATCGAAATTTTTTCGAGTTAATCGAGTTGACTCGAATAACTCGAACAACTCGAATAACTCGAAATTAAAAAAAATATCGATTTTTTCGAGTCGAGTCGAGTTTTGCTCACCCCTAATTCTACCTGGGTTTGTATTGCATTGTGCCTTCATACAAATCAAAATAATGATTGCAGAACAAATATAGTTTTTATCATTTCATCTTCATTTAGCTTTTATCATCATTGCACAACATAATCGTTCTATATCATATCCCTTTTGCTTCCCTGCCCATTACCAAAAGCATCATAATCAAAAAGAGGGCCACTTCGGGGTTTCCTATAAAATGCGGCATCGAGTGAAACTACTACGAAAAGTTTCGGAGGGTTACAAAGGAAACTCCGAGTTCATATTAGTCGTGGATTGAGAATAAGAATTGAACTCTATAAGATCTAATTTTTCATTATTCCTTAGATGTATAGTAGTAGAGCGGTCGATTGTTAACTGACTAATTGTAGGCTCGAATCTTACTTAAAAAGATTTGATTAATTCTGGATTAAAGAATTTAAAATGTCAGAATAAAAGAGTATGTTTTAGTCGTTAAGAGCATGTAACTCGTTATATCTGTCTTTGTTTCTATTTTATTCTATCTTATCGTATCACTTTTTATTCTATAATATTTAAAAATCATAATCAATACCTTGATATAGGTGTCCGGAATAATTTTTTTGTTCCATAGTCCCAGTGCTGTTTTGCTCACCGATGCATCATTTGTAAACCACAATTCATCACATCATCAATTAAATGAACAAAACTAAATATTATACGAGGACTTGAAATAAATATTGTAAAATAATATACATTTCATTATAGCAAGTCCATATCATCCCATGACCCGTTGTGAATTAATTTGGATGGTCTAACATTTAACAATGTTTTGAGCACACGATTACTTTATTTTATTTTTTCTTTGAACAATTTCTATTTAATGGATGGGAGAAAAAATTTACTTTTAATGATTTTCAACCCACAACCTATTGCGAGAGGAGAGTATCAACTGAGAGCTTTGTCCACTTGCTCTAGAGATTGTTAACTCTCTCTTTATTTTTAAATACCAATCAAGGTGGGATAGAGGGTGCCCGTTGAATTAGGATCGTTGTACTAAAATTGTGCGCTAAATTATCACTATCAATTGGTCTATGAGATGAGACATTATATTTTTAAACAATACCATATGTTCATATTTTAATTTCGTAAATGGAACAAACTTAATTAAAAGACTACTTTCCTAATAATTTTTTTAATATTTAATTTAAATTAATCGATAAATAAATTAAATATTAATA
The DNA here is from genome assembly GCA_030270665.1 of Hibiscus trionum. Taxonomy (NCBI): domain Eukaryota; kingdom Viridiplantae; phylum Streptophyta; class Magnoliopsida; order Malvales; family Malvaceae; genus Hibiscus; species Hibiscus trionum. The sequence goes on along the minus strand of BSYR01000003.1, from coordinate 72,127,330 downwards.
GCTATAAGAAAAAAAATTATGCATTAAATTCATGTGGATCCTTGACGAAGCAGTCCAATTTATAATAACAAGATTATGGGTCAAAAGTAATAGGCCTTATTAACTATTGAACTGGGGTTGATCTCGGTAATTAAACTCTATTAGTAGATCTTGTTCACTGATAATAAAAAAACGAACCGATATTGAACAAAAAAAAAATTAACAAAACTAAACCGAAGTCAAACTAAGCGCCGTTTTTACGCCTAAGAAGAGGTGGGTGGTAATAATTTCACATCGAAAAAATGGTGGTCTTGAAATATATGGTGGACTGCACTTCTTATCAGACATGTTTTTTGGAAAGAAGATAATAATCCCGTGACAAGTAGTATCGGATTGACCCTTTGAATGTTTGATTTTACGTCGAGCGCCCATGAGTGGGGTAGGCAGAGTGGACAACTGTGACAATGACCCATCACAAGTGCAGTTAACTCGTGACAAGAGCGTCACGAGGTTGAGTGGGGAAGAATGTCACGCCTGGGAAGAGGTGATGACAATAATCTTACATCGGAAAAAAATGAAAGTCTTAGAATATATGAACAGTAACGATGCACATCTTATCAAACATGTCTTTTGAAAAGAAGCTAATTGCCACGTGACACTATGATTTAAAACGATTTCCGATTTTCTCAAATTTATTTCTTGTCTTGTCCTAAATATTTAAATATCTAGGTTTACTTTTTCTATTTAGTTGGAAAATCATATGTAGAGATGGTCATTTGACCCAGATCCGACAGGTTCCGACCCAACTTAATTTTATAGGGTCATTTTTTAAAAAGAAAATTTCGGGTTTGGGTCAGGTTCGGATATGATTTTATGAGGATGAGGTTGGTTTGGGTTTAAGATTAAAAATACCCGACCCGAAATAACAGTTTAATTTTATTTTAAATATTTAGGTATAATTGCTATAATGCCCCTCTTTATATATATATATATATATATATATATATATATATATATTGCTCTATTTTTATTTGTATTTTTTTTCAATTAACTCCATATCAATTATCACTCTATTTTGTCTAATAAAAATGAAATAATTATTATAATGCTCTCTTTTTATTTGTATTTTTTTTCAATTAACTCCATATTTTTTTGAATAATAATGAAAAATAATAATTTTTTTATTTATGTCGAGTCGGGTTAAGTTCTGATTTTTACTCTAGAATTCGGGTCGAATTCGAGTCGAGTTAACCTTATAAAATGTCGGGTCGGGGTGTTAAATTTTTGGGTCAGACGCGTATTGACCAAAAATTTAACCCGACCTATGGCCATCCCTAATCATAACAAGAAAGGTGAATTTTAAGATGAAAAACTAATTTTAACCAAAACTAAAAATATTGACTTTTAAAAAAAGTATATTTGGTAAGAATCCAAAATTTCAGAGGATTTTTTTCAACAAAACTCCTAACTAAAAGTTGAAAAAAAAACGTTTGTGTATTTTTAGAATACGAAAAACATTAAAACTTCAAAAAGAAAATAGAGAGAGCATTGACAAAAATATATAGCAAAAACAAAATAAAGTAAAGAAGAGGTGCAAAATCTATTGATATATGTGTAAACATTGTGCACCACCAAACTCTTTTAATAAATTGAAAGGTAAATATCTATATCAAGCTATAGTAATAACCTAGTCGCCTTTTTTTCTAACATAAATTTTTTTCAATATTTTTTTTGTCACTTTTTTTTATTTTTTTAACCGATGACTGCACCAATTTTATTATTGGTTGTGACCGTCGATAATTTTTTTTTCATACTATGTTCTTTGTTTTCTTCTTTTCTTGAGTTTTTTTTTTACTAAATTTGAGTAAAAATCTTTGTTTTTGTGACATGCTTTTGATCTCTACTCTTGTGGTACACTTTCTCTCTACTCTTGTGGCACGATACTTATGATTTTTGGTATTTTTTCGCATACCTTTGCAATTGTTTTGGTGGTCGCACAAAGACCCTTATAACATTTGTTTTCTGATCGATTTGTTGGGGTCACGTATAGTCAGATCTCCTCTTTGGTAAAAGGTTGTTTGCTGATATAATCAGAATTGTATAGTGAAATAGCCTGTCAAATGGTTTTGTTCGCTCACCACTCCTTTATTATTTTGTAAAGCGTCTCGTTTGACAGAGACAATGAGTTTTCATGAAGGTTATTGGATTCTTTTGATGTTGGAAGTCACACAGGAAGATTTAATTATTCTTCGTATCTTTAAGTTTAATATTGTTATTTTATGTATGAGTTTTTTTGGTACTATTGTCTTTCATTGTTCTCTCTATACTTGGGTGCATTGTAATTCTAATTCATTTCATTGTTTCTATTAATGAAATTCAGTTGCAATTGTTAAAAAAAATTAAAAGATATATAAGTTCATAATAAATATTGAGATTTAAACCTATATAAGATAAAACAACATAAATATTTTTTACCATTCGACCATGAGTGATACTGATATCTATTCTCCACCACCAAACTCTTTTCTCTTCAAAGCTAACAAAAAATATTGTCACTCTTTCTTGTTAGAAATTTTCAAGGTATCAAACGCTGATTATATTAATGGATCCATCTAATTGATATTATAAATAAATGTTCACTTATTTTTTTCTATGCATAATCTCAAAATAAGCCATTAGCGTTTTATATATTTGTCACTTTGACCCTTATTTTTTTTGAAACACTTTAGTCTTTAATATTTTATTTTTTTTTGTTAAAATTACCAATTAGATGGAAATCGTTAGTTGACTATCGGTCAAACACATCTTGCTGACTAAGTATGCAAGGCTAGAGCCACCCTTTGAAGGGATCAAATGACACCCAAAATATTTTGAAAAAAAATTATATATATAAATTTTATAAAAAAATAAAATTATTATGATCTAAACTCTAAACCCTAAACTTTAAATAATAGTCATAATCCCTAAATTATAAACCTTGTTGCCTAAACCCTAAACCACAACATAAATTTTTAAACCCTAAAATTAAAAGGCTTGCGTATCAAAATATTTTTTTAAAAAATTTACTAACGGGAATTGGTGCAAATAGTAAGCAACTTGGTATCGGTTAAGTAAATCTCGAGTTCGAAGCCTTATGTATGCAGGAAATTCTTGTTGGGAGACTCACTCACTAAAATTAAATATACGAGAAGAATGAGTAAGAATTAATCATAACAAAGTACTGAAAATTGAGAGGATAACAAAAAAAAAAATATCATACTGAAAATTACTGGGGAAATTATCAGAAGGTTAGCAAGGAACAAACAAACCTAGTACGTCGGACCACTTGTATCTGCAGAGTATGCAAAAACAGCTTAACCATGTGGCAATAAAATTGCAATCAATTGTGGCGTGCGCTTGCCAGTTTCCATTTGGATTAAAGATTAGGGTAAATTATCCGTTGACCATCAATCTTTAGTTAAAGTATTAAAATGACCACCTTAAAAAAATTGCTTTATTTGATTTGATTAATAATTTATTTGAATTAATATTTTATTTGATTTGATTAATACATGGCATGGACCTTAGCAATTCGACGTCAATTGACCACCCAAACTATTAAAATGGGATCAATGTGACCACCGGCCGTTAATGGGCTAACGGCAGAGCTGACGTGGACCGTTGGACTTATTAACCTATGATTATTTTTTCCACGTTGGATTAGAAGGCATCCACATCAACCTTCCACCTAAGCATTAAAAAAACGTTTATAAATTAAACCCAAACTCAACCCTAAACACAGTATATCGTGAAAAAGAAGAAGAACAAAGCAGCTGATTTTGGTGTAGAAGAAAATGGCAGCAGAGATGAATCGTGATTGCTATTGTGAGGTTCGTTCGAAGCTGACAACAAGTTGGACTTATGAAAATCTAGGTAGGAGGTTTTGGGGTTGTGGAAATTTTCAAAATGGGGTTAGGGCTTGCAATTTTTTTTTAGTTTGATCCACCAATGACCGATAGGTCAAAAAAGTTATTGTTGGTATTCTTAAAAAAATTAATTCGATGGAGGAAGAAAGAAAGAAGCAAAGAATTGTTGCAAGTTTGCTTGTTGTTGTTGCTGTTTTGGTTAGTTTTATTTTGGGGGGAAATTTCTTCTAGGTTAGGGCTGTTATTGTGGTGGGTGGGTTTTGTGTTGGTGAAGAATTTTGTGGGTTGATAGCTATGATTGAGGTAGGAAGAAAGGAAGAACAAAGTTGGTTGATAGCTAGGATTTTGTGACTATTATTAAAATGTTTTGGGGAAGAACATTCATGGAGGAAGAAAGAAATGTATTGTAAGGATTTTGTAATGTTTTGGGGAAGGATTATGTAATGTAATCTTTAGGGTTTATCTTATTAAAATGAAATGTAGTTATTGTTTGTTTATGATAATTGATCCAATTGTTATCTTACACATTGAATCTACAAGACATAAAATAAAAAAAATGATAAAATAAGCAAAATATAATATTTCATTTGATAATTTCATAATAGTATTGCATACATATGTTTGACCAATACATATGAAACTTCATGTTTGTAATGACAACATGTTCTACTTTGGTCAAACTCATCCCTAAATATGACAACATGGTGTCATACAAATGTTTGACCAATACATAACAAAAGACATTGACCCCCAAAACCAAGTCAAAACAAAATTAACAAAATGTGATATTCATGTTTCTTATCAGAAGAACATAGTGTCATACTTTGGCCAATTGTATGCAACACACATTCACTAAACAAAATGACCACCTAAGTCTTCAACAGAATTCAAGATGGATTGTAGGAGCTCTCTTGACTTGTAGGAACTCTTGGTGTAGGCATCCATCTCATAGTGGTGACTTCTGAAGGCTGAGATGGTGTTGGACTTGGTCCTTGACTGGTTCCAGCACCACCAGTTGTAGGCATTCATCACATAGTAGTGGCTTCTGAAAGCTGGGATGGTGTTGGACTTGGTCCTTGACTGGTTCCAGCACCACCAGTTGTAGGCATCCATCTCACAGTGGTGGGTTGTGAAGGATGGATTGGTTCAGGTCTTCTAACCTGCACAACAAAGAAGCAACAACAATTTATTATATATGAATTAAACAAGTAACAAAGAAGCAACCAAGAAGTAACTTACTGGAAGTTTTGGTATTCTAGGATTTTTCCTGGCAGCAACACCACTGGATGCCTGTCCATGTCTTCTCGAATTGGCACCAACCTTTCCCTTGCATGTTCTGATATTATGGCCACTCGCATTGCATCTTTTACAAAAGATTTTGATACCCCTTCTTGACACTCGACTAGTCTGAGATGGTGTTTCATCACTTTCCTTACGTCTTTTCTTGTGTGGTCGTCCCGGAGGTCTTCTAAAGACTGGTGGCAGAACAGGCTCTAGTGTGTCAACAGGCTCCCATTGTTTCTCACCCCTCACAGGACATATCAAGTGGGAATAGATTGCTCTTTGAGTTGAGCTGAAATAGCACGAGTCAACATATCTTTCTGGCCTATCTTCAATGGATAAAATCACAGAAATTGCATAAACACATGGGATCCCTAAACAAAAAAAATATTTATTATATATGAGATGGTGTTGGACATGGTCCTTGACTGGTTCCAGCACCACCAGTTGTAGGCATCCATCTCACAGTGGTGGGTTGTGAAGGATGGACTGGTCAAGGTTTTCTAACCTGCACAACAAAGAAGCAACAACAATTTATTATATATGAATTAAACAAGTAACAAAGAAGCAACCAAGAAGTAACTTACTGGAAGTTTTGGAATTCTAGGATTTTTCCTGGCAGCAACACCACTGGATGCCTGTCCATGTCTTCTCGGATTGGCACCAACCTTTCCCTTGCACGTTCTGATATTATGGCCACTCGCATTGCATCTTTTACAAAAGATTTTGATACCCCTTCTTGACACTCGACTAGTCTGAGATGGTGTTTCATCACTTTCCTTACGTCTTTTCTTGTGTGGTCGTCCTGGAGGTCTTCTAAAGACTGGTGGCAGAACAGGCTCTAGTGTGTCAACAGGCTCCCATTGTTTCTCACCCCTCACAGGACATATCAAGTGGGAATAGATTGCTCTTTGAGTTGAGCTGAAATAGCACGAGTCAACATATCTTTCTGGCCTATCTTCAATGGATAAAATCACAGAAATTGCATAAACACATGGGATCCCTAAACAAAAAAATATATTTGTTAGTTAAAAAAACAAGTTAATAATAATTGAAAGTGTAATACCCTAAACTTATTTCCATGAAATACCTGTTAGTTGCCATTTCCTGCATGTGCATGTCCACTGTTGGATGTTAACAGAATGCTGGGTTGATGGACCACATGAAACCTAGTATATGTGTCCACCAGCATAAAGAGGCCAACAACTAGCATAAAACAAAAAAAAATCAATTTCACAGTTCACAGTTACAATGAGAACACTAAAATAGTAAAAAATGGTCAAAATACCCATGTGCTGATGATGTGGCATGTTCTAACTTCTTCTGAATATTAGGGCAGAAAAGGCCTGTCCACTTTTCAGCTTGATCCTTCTTTTCGGCAAGTATATGCATCAGCTTTGATCTGATGGATTCCACCAATGTTATTATTGGTTTGTCTCTGGCTTCAAGTATAAGCTGTCAGCATTAAAAGATTAGTGATTAGCACAATTATTAGTCAAACATTCACATAAACACTAAGTTGGAAAGTAATTTAGATAAGTTAGAAAGTGAACCTTATTAAAACATTCGCAATTATTATTAAGGAGCATGTCAGACTTGCATCCAAGAGAGAAGTGAGACTTTGACCAGTTGGTGGAATCCTTAGGTGAGAGCCATTTCCATGTTGTTTCTGATAAAACCTACAAAAAATGCAGTGGTCAAAATAAAACTAAACAGAAAAGATAGTGGTCAAAATAAAACTTAAAACAAACGACAGTGGTCAAAATAAAACCAAAAATAAAAGATAGTGGTCAAATTGAAACTCAACAAAACTTTAAAAACATGAGTTAACCTTTAATTCATCCATGCAAGATTGGAATTCTCTCACATATGTAGCCCTTGCAGCTTTCCAAAGCTGGTCCTTCACTGCTTTTCCTCCAAAAGTGCCACTACTCTTAGCATTTGAGTACAAGTGCCTCACACATGTCCTATGTGCTGGATGGGGGAACACTTCTGACACAGCTTCCATTAATCCCTGCACATACAAAAAAACAAAATAAATTAACAGTTCACAATTAGCAAAAAAAATACAAAAAAAATGTTAAAGAAATTTACTTATACCTTCTGTCTATCAGTCATAAAGGTATAGCTGTAAGAATTCTCAACCTCCAAATCAGTGGCAAGTAATTCCAAAAACCAGAACCATGATGACTGGTTTTCACTTTCCACAACTGCAAAGGCTATAGGATAGATTGCATCATTTGCATCTATTCCTACAGTTGACAAAAGATGACATTTGTAGTACCCCTTCAAGTGACAACCATCTAGACCTAGAATGGGCCTACAGCCTGCTTTGAAGCCATCTTTCAATGCTTGCATGCAGATATAAAGCCTTTCAAACTTTCTTTCATCTAACTTACAAACAGTTGTTGTCCCTGTATTAGAGTGCCTCAATTCCCCTAAGTAATCATACAGATTTGCATACTGCTCTTTGTAGTTACCATTCAAGTTCTCAAGAGCCAGATTTTTTGCCCTAATGCATTTACACTTACCTACAACTAATCCCCAATCCTTGTGGACAGCTTCTTTTAGGGATGTACTAGAGAAATTAGGGTCAACAAAAAAACTACTAAAGTAGTTTTTAGCTAGCCACTTGGCATTACAATTGGAATTTTTGAACTCCCTAAGACAACTATGTTCACCATTTATAGACTTAATCTGCCATGTACCAGTAGAAGGATCTTCACCATGTATAGGGACTGCCCATAACACCCATTGACACTCTCCTTTACATTTTGCTTGAATCCTTCTATTATCATTTCTCTTTAACTTAACATTGTACCTATTCTTAATACCATACATCTTAATGGCATCCTTAAGTATGTCTTTGCTTGCAAACAATTGACCAAACATCAACTTAGGGTTCATTAAGTCTGACTCAGCATTAAATTCAAGAAATCTAAGTTTTTTTGGACCATTTGAATCTGACTCATCTACATTGTGTAGTGAGTCAGATTTGCCACTGTCATTGTCACTTTCATATTCTACTTACTCACTGCCCAACCCAAAATTCCCACTACACATTTCATTTTCAGAGCTAAGAACTTTTGTTTCACTGTCACTAAATTCAAACTTATGAGTGGATGAGTCTGACTCGACAAGGTACTCATCATCTTCTGAGTTAGAATCTGAATGTAATGATCTTTAGGTAAATGCCCTACCATCTCAAGAACATCAAAATCAGTTATCAACTTTTTCAGTTCTAATGGACTATCTGAAACCTTCCAAAACACAGTCACAGCAGTAGTAATCCCTAATCGTTCAACCATACTAACAATCTCAAACATTGACATAGTATTCACATTATAATGATCGAAATAATCCAATCTTTGTCCATGATGTACAACAACACTAAACTGGTCTGAATCAGCCCCTGTCAAATAACAGAAATATTGTACAACAACACTAAACATTAATGGTTTCACAGTGCAACAAACAAATAATAACAAACAAATAATAAATACCCCACCCACCATTGCAGTACCATAAATATTGATGTCAACCCACGTGAAAGTAAAAAAACATGTGTATTTTATTGTTCAAAAGACAACATTAGTTTAGCATATCTTATTAACTCTAACAAAAAAGACAAAAAAGATGTGTATTTTATTGTTCAAAAGACAAAAAAGAAAACTTTTTATTAACCCTAATTTCTGAGATTAGTGTAATCTATTAACCCTAACAAGCAGACAAAACCAACAACAAGTAGACAAAAGCACCCTTACCAAAAACCCTAATTTCTGAGATTAGTGTAATCTATTAACCCTAATAAGCAGACAAACCAACAACAAGCAGACAAAAACACCCTTACCAAAAACCGAGATTTTTATTAACCCTAATTTTTGAGATTAGTATAATATATTAACCCTAATCGCAAATTTTAAGTGTAATCTGAAATCCCTAATCTCGTATTAACCCTAATATCAATTGTTTAACCATAATATGAAATTCCTAATCTCGTTTTAGCCCTAATCGTTTTAACCCTAATTTGAAATTTCACCCCTAACCCCAAAACAAGAATCAAACTTACCGTATCGCGGAGAAGGATCCCCTTTTTCGCGAAGAAGTCCGATCATCTCCTCTCTATCTCCAACAATAGATCACAGATAGTTGGGGATTTTTTGGGTTTTCAGAGAGCGTTCAGAGAAATGTGGGAGTTTTTTTTTCGTGTCGAAGTAAACAAAAAAAATCAAGACGTTTTGTTTTCTATTAAGCTGACTTGGCTTTTTATTTTTTTTTTACAGCTAAGCGTCATCGTTTGTTTTAACGGTCCACGTCAGCTCTGCCGTTAGCCCATTAACGGCCGGTGGTCACATTGATCCCATTTTAATAGTTTGGGTGGTCAATTGACGCGTTTTTTTAAGGTGGTCATTTTAATACTTTAACTAAAGATTGGTGGTCAACGGTATAGTTTACCCTAAAGATTATTCCCATCTTTTTTTTATCAATAGAAGGAAATATCATTAAAGGGTGAGAGTAACACGGGTACAACCATACATCAATCATATCACCAAGCATGAAAGCATTCAAGGCATACCAAAGACAAAACACCCCAGTTCAAAGACGAAGGCTAACATTCAAAAAACAAACATACAAGACCGAGATTCAGCCCAAACACCACCTCGTGAAGAGGGGAAATAACCGCGCCCATCGACATAGTCGAGGAATACGTCGGTAAACCAGATCAGACTTGGATGAATTTGGCTAGGGACAACAGGTGCCTTCCACGTTCTTGCAGGGGGAATACTCACCATGGCCTCGCCTGAGAGCTCTATCCAGAGGCAGACTTCCATTACAGAGAGAATGGTCCTTGTCAAGGCGATTGCCACAATGATCCTAGAGCATGAACTAAACGGAGCACCGGGACCCTTACCCATACCGAACTGAAACGGTAAACCAGAAACACCTAAACTGAAACGATAAAGAAAAACATACCAAGACCAAAGCCCCATCGAAAGCAAAAACCACCGAAAAAAAGGGCTTGGCGAATTCATAAGAATGGACTTGAGAAAACCATGAAGCCCGAGATACAGCTGTAACGTGGGAGGCAGGATCCCACAGAATCAGGAGAGTCCTTGCAAAGTTCCTTTTTTCAACAGCACACCGGGATGTCTCACCGGCGTCATTCCAAAACCTTTTCCGGCCGACACTCCAGGTCCAAACCGGGGGCCAAGGCAAAGATCAAGAGGCAGCAGAACTTTTCCAGTCACGATCCTAAAGCTGCTCGGAGAATAGCCATCCCATCCTATCATCCAAATTCTTCTACCGAGCCGGAGATCATCGACCAAGGAAATACCGGCCACCAAAATCTGACCACCGGACTATCCTAAAAAGAGCTGACAACCAGGCTTTCCCTCCTTCCATGTTTCTATCTTCATCGAACCGGAGCTAGGGGCCTTGACAGCAACCAGACCAGGCGAAAACAGACTAAACCTCGCCGGAACACAACGACGAAAGGCCAGTGAAGTGCCCTCCAGCAGAGACTTGGGCACGCTCCGACGTCTACCATCGTTACTCAAGAGCGAGATATGGCTCTTCAGTTATCGAGCGGAAGGCCACTCCAACTCTGGCGGAGACGCCTCAAGCAAAGGGGAAACCGACCTCACGACCGCGATCCTTCGATTCCAAACCAGCCACGAAATGAAACCACCCGGAAACCACCAACTAAGGGGATCGCTCTCGAAACCGTCACCGTCGGGATAGAGCACCGGCGCAAAAGATCCACCCGACGTTCTTCCCAACTGACTGCCGGTCGGGGAGCGAACAAAACCTAGATGGAGCCTTGGGAATTTCGGGAGGAAATTAGGGATTTTGGCGCGTGAGGCGCGTTCTCTTATTCCCATCTTATTCAAGATAATGTTATTCGTATGAATCAATACTCTTTTTTGTTTTCTAAATAGCTTAGTTTGAAATGTTCCCAAATTCACAAAAATCAACGTCAGTCCACAACATTCACATATCAAAACAATGAGAAGCCAACAAAAAACCAACCACACATTAGCTTTCTTTGTCACACTTTCACTTCAACATTAATTAATAATTAAATTCCGCACCCACGCCAAGGTCAACCTTCATACACAAGACACCATCCTTTGTTTGAAACAATAAAGAAAAGAAACTCATTTGTTCATTTGCATGCCATTAATTAATTATAAATAATGGGTCATGATTCACAACTTTAGTGGAGACATTGGAACAAATTAAAGTGACATGATCCACCACCATATTCTATATTATTATTGTTATGTATGAAAGGGGGGAAATTTTCAGGTAAATTGTGTGTAAGAACATTAAAAGAAACCAAACACTTGCATGATTGAAATCCCACCAAATCCACAATCTTCTTTTCTTATGTTTTTGTGTGGACAAAACCAAAAACAATGAATCCTATATTGTCTTGTAGCATAAAGCCCTGGATCCAAGTTGATCATCTCAAACAAGTTTACAGATTGCCTGATCTTGGGGTTGATTCGATTTTGTTGATGGTTTCAGGGACTAAGATGACTCCAGGATCATAGTTGCCGGGACATCACTGATGTTTTGTCTATGGTTGTGATCCCCTTCGTATGTTACAATCAGCATCCTGGGATCGTCTAATGCTCGCTCCACGTGTTTCCTCGCAGGACAGCCTCGGACGCTGCTACACTTGTAGTAGCCCCTGCAAAATTGAAGAAGGAAACGAATTAGGTAAACTCAGGGACCGAATTAACTCGACTCAGAAACACCTAACAAATGAGCTATAAACCTTGGATGAGGAGATCCCTTGATTGGTTTCTGCCCATACTTTCTCCAGGAATAATCATCAGGAGGAATATCAGCCATCTTATTACTGATTGCTGGAACTCTAATCACTTTCTTCACTCTTAATTTCCTACATTAGAATGAAAATCAATAAAAAAAAAAAAAGGTTGAAACTTTTATGATCAAAACAAGAAAAACCAACCTCTTCTTGGAGCAATGGCAGCGACCAGATGAGGATCCACACTTGAGAGCAGCATCATCCATGGAATTGCACTTCCTTTTCAATGGAGGTTTACCAGACGAAGGAGCAAGGGAAGAGAAAGATGGCCGCATGCTATCAGTCTCCCCTGTCATTGATGAGAAATTGATATTGCCAGCCGCTTCATTTCTCTCCGATACACCCGTCTTCGCTGCCAAAACACCGCTGTTTTTACTCTGGTGATGATTATGAGGCAAAGGAGGCAGCCTATGAACTTGTTGAATCGGAGAAAATGGCTTAAAAGCAGACACCTTTACTTTGGTTTCTTCAACAGAACAAGTGTTCAACTGTTGGGAATCTAATTGTTTATGTTTCTCGTCTTGTCGGAGAGCAGTAAGCGGAGCGCGTCGGAACCGAGCATGGCCTGTTCTGGGACGACCCAACAAAGAAATAACCTTCTTGAAAGAATTTACAGTCTTGTCTGTAACAGCTTGGATCTCAACACTCTGCTCTGAATCTGAAGAAGAAGAAGTAGAAGAAGAAGAAGATTTAAAAGAATCATCTTGATTGTACAGATATTGAGCTTTGGACATCAATCTTATCAATTCCTCAACGCCTTGAATCCCAGCAGTCGCAGCTTCTTTCAAAGCCGTTTCCTCCATTTTCGCTGCAAAGCCATATCCCATCATCAATTCCACCGCCATTTTTGTACATCCAAAGAAGAAACCCAGGATTCTGATTTTATAGAGAAACACTTGGAATCGAAGAAGACGACTTGAAATAATGATATAAAAAAGAAAAAGGCAAAGCCAAAAGATTCGAGTCAAAGCGATGCCTTATGGATACAATGCATTGGGCAACGGGTCACTCGCATTTCTCGTCCTTCATATATTCCCGTCAAACTCACAGTCCAATAAAATCATTCCACGTTTTCCACAATTGTCACCACATTGACCGACTCGGTTTACAAAAAAGTAAAGGTTCTCGGCAACGGGATGAACCGGTTTCGAAAACCGTGTCTGGATGATGATTAAAGGGAAAAGCAGCAAGTCAAAAGGTGGTGATTAGCTGGTAGAGTTGACATTTTACAGCTTTTAATGCAAATGAGATTAAATAAAGTCGTTTGTGGGCCCAACGAAAAAGAGCTCCACTTATTTTACCGGTAACCGGAAGCGGGCGTCAAAGTTATGTCCCACAATTCACATGGGATTCCTTCTTCAAACATTAAAAGAGACTGGACCAGCAGCCGTTCGAAATTTGATTACTTGAATATAAATTAGTCGTGAGTTTTTTTTGGTAAACTACATAAATGACAACCATATTATTAGAAAAGTTCTAATTTGATCATCTTACTTTTTTCGAAGCAATTAAACTACCTTATTTATCCTCGTTACTTATAAACTCTATTAATTTGATCATAATTTTAATTTAATAAAATTAATTAATTATTTGGTGACACGTGTCACAAGATTAGAGAAGGAAAATTAAAATCAAAGAATTAAGGGTATGGAGATTTGAACCTGGGTTGGAATGGTGGGAGGACACTAGACTTGCCACTAAACCAAGCCTACTTTTGTGTTATAAAATACCACATATATTATATGTTTATATCGTTATTAATGCCTGAAAAAATTGTAAGTAACAAAATTGGGGCTAAAGGGATTTGAACCAAGGATCCCTTGGTGAGAAGAAGCATGTGCTTGCCACTAGGCCAAGGTTATTTTTGTAATATGAAGTACAACATATAATATATTTGTTATATTATTGTTAATGCATGAAAAATGGAGGAAATAGGGTTTTAAGGAACTCGAACACAACATACTTATAATACATAAAAACATCTAACCTAATTAAATAAATCTAATAAATAAATTAAAATTAACAATATTTTGTATATATTTTAAATTATGTTTAGTGTACGATTAAAATAAAAAAAATTAAAATTATATTAAATTTTTTATATAACTATTAAAATATATACAAATTTAATTTTTTTTACAAATTTAATTAGTGTAGGATTGTCGTTATTTTAAATTTGTATATATTTTAATCATTATATAAAAAAATTTCATATAATTTTAAATTTTTTATTTTAATCATGCACTAAACATAATTTAAAATATATACAAAATATTGTTAATTTTAATTTAATTATTAGATTTATTTAATTGGGTTGGATGTTTTTATGCATCATAAATATGTTGTGTTCGAGTTCCCTAAAACTGCATTTCTTCCATTTTCCATGCATTAACAGTAATATAAGAAATATATTGTATGTTGTATTTCATATCACAAAAATAACCTTGGTTTAGTGGCAAGCACATGCTACAAGGGATCCTTGGTTTGAATCCCCTCAGCCCCAATTTTGTTACTTTCAATTTTTCCAGGCATTAATAACGATATAAACATATAATATATGTGGTAATTTATAACAATAAATTAAGCTTGGCCTACTGGTAAGCCCAGCGTCCTCCCACCATTCCAACCCAGGTTTGAATCCCCCCACCCTCATTTCTTTAATTTCAATTTTCCTTCTCCAATCTTGTGACACGTGTCACAACCTGATTGGAGGGGGAATTAATTAATTAAATTAAATAAAAATAATTAAAGTCCTCCAATAAGGTGGTGACACGTGTCACCAAATAATTAATTTATTTTATTAAATTAAAATTAGGATCAAATTAATAGAGTGTATAAGTAACGAGGACCAACTGTGTAATTATACTTTTATTTTTTTAACTGCCACGTCACCCTTCCGTTAACTTATAACGGCTGGTGGTCAAATTGCATCCAATTTAATAGTATGGTGGTTTAATTACTTCGAAAAAAAGTAAGATGGTCAAATCGTGACTTTTCTAATAGTATGGTGGTCATTTATGTAGTTTACCCCTTTTTTACTGTTAATTTGATTGGTTATCAGCGAACCACCATTACACGAATTTAAATTATACAGGTCTTCGAACATGCAAGTAAAACTTGGGAATGATTATTAGCGATCTCATGCATGTCACTTACAATCTCTAGCGAACATAATTTATGAATGATTACAGGTGATCACGAGTTAACACACGTGCTCGTATTTAATAACAAATTAGTTTAAGTCGTCACTTTTTAAGATGTCCAATCAATACTAATGTCACGACAAATCTGTCAATACTTATTCAACCACTATTGATAGTCATACAACGGAGAGTAAGGACATTTACCATCATCTATTTTTTTAATATTTTATTGTGATTACATGGAATACCAAATATATTTTTTATTTTAAATTTTTTGAATTGTTTTGGATAATTGATTTTATTACCCCAAAGAGCAGCAAAGCTGCTACAAAAAGACAATCATGTACAAGCAAATAAGGAAAAACAATCCTCACCCTATACAATTAAATTTCAGTTATAGCTCAATTGTCTATCTATACTATTCCTCAACTGTATAACCTTACTGTAGAACTAATGTTTTGATATAATAATTGAAAAATGTTTTGGACTGATTTAAAAAGTATTTAAAACAATTTCCAAAGTCCAAATAACTTGAAACTATGTTTAAGGATATTTTATAAAGGGTTTTGCATGTTTTCAAAAGCCAAAGTACACAAAACGTTCCAGGCGTTTCGAAACATCTTAGGGCGTTTCGATATGAGGGAGTTCAGTAGCTAAAACGTTTCGATACGAGTATCGAAACGGGCATTTCCTGGATGAGATTTTTGCCTAGCGTTTCGAAACGGGTTATGTCGTTTCGATACGTCTACGTGGCATTGACCACAACGGTCATAAACCCCAACGGCTATTTCTCAACTAACTTTTAAATGCAGGTCGTTTCGATACGGGGACAGTCGTTTCGAAACGGATGTTTCGAAACGGACTAGAGCATTTCGATACGGGTCCTACGTCAGACTGCAACGGCTCTTTCTACTTAAAGGGTGTTTCGAAACGGTCACGAGTGTTTCGAAACGGAGAGCTGCAAAACTGTATTTATGGTGGGAATTAAAGTCCTCAACGGCTCCAATTTAATCCCAACGGCTAGTAACGACTACAAACTCATCAAGGAGTATAAAAGGGACCTCCAAGCATCAAGTAAAGGCTAATGCTCATATTGTCAATCAACAAATGATCAAATATTATTTTAGCACTTAAATTGTCAATTCTTGTATAGACAAACACTAGTGAGCCAAAATTGTCAAATTTGCTCAAGTGTTTTAGGTTTTGGGTGAGTGCTTTAATTGTGCAAACAAACACCTATTAGAGGGATTTGTGTTTGCTTTTTCTTATCTCTTTGTAAAAGAGGGTTTGATCAAGGCTTTGGGTAGAAAGCTTGATCGGTGTAAAAGGGTTTCCTCCTAAGCCTAGAAAAGGGGACGAATCAATAGTGGATTGATTGGAAATACTTAGTGGGAAGCTAAGGTACTGGATGTAGACCTT
Organism: Hibiscus trionum; assembly: GCA_030270665.1. NCBI lineage: Eukaryota > Viridiplantae > Streptophyta > Magnoliopsida > Malvales > Malvaceae > Hibiscus > Hibiscus trionum. The sequence continues at coordinate 72,110,765 of BSYR01000003.1, read as the reverse complement.
GGTTAGAAGGTTGAACCACTCTAAAATCATTGTGTCAATTATCTTTTTAGCTTCCATACTACCTCCACCCAAAAATCCACCTCTCTACCACTTGGTGAGCCATATCGGTTGAACGAATCGAGCTCCTCACAACTCAACAATTGATATCAGAGCTTGGCTCAATTGAGGAGGATTCACATCCTATTGAGAAGATCCGGCAAGCTCGTTCAATATTTCATCAACCGACTCAAATGGCACAATCAATCGACAAACCGCCTTTCTTTGACGGAACCCACTATGCCCATTGGAAGACAAAGATGAAGCTCTTCATCAAATCAAGAGACTACAAGCTATGGGATATAGTTGAAGATGGTCTGTTCGTGCCTCAAAGAAGCAAAGCAGAGTGGAGTGCCGACGATCGCAAGAAGATAGAGCTTAATTGCAAAGCCTTGCACATCTTGTTTTGTGCTTTTGGCCCAACCATCTATGAGAAGATGTCTTCTTGTGAGAGTGCCAAGGAGGTATGAGACAAGCTTGAAGTCACATACGAGGGAACCGATGAAGTCAAGTAGACCAAGATTGGGCTCCTAACCTTAGAGTATGAGAACTTCAAGATGGATCCGGAAGAGAACATCGAGAAGATGTTTGATAGGTTCTCCACTATCACCAATGGTCTCAAAGGCTATGGAGAAGCCATCCCGGAAGAAAAGCTTGTCCGAAAGCTCATCTACTCACTTCCCGAGTCTTGGGACTCAAAGAGGACTGCCATCATCGAAGCCAAAAATTTGAAGACTTTGAAGCTTGATGAACTCATGGGGTCACTCCTTACTCACCAAATCATGAAGAAGAACAAAGAAGATGAGAAGAAGAGGGAAGAAATTAGAGCTATGGGAGAGAAGAAGCTCAAGGGGCTTGGCATCAACACCAATGTCATGGCTCTCAAATCCTCCACTTGCCATCATGTCTATTCTAGTGAAGAGGAGGATGCAGAAGAAGAGATAGTTCATCTCTTCAAGAAGTGTGCCCCTTTCATGAAGAAAGCTTTGAGAGAGCTTAAACGAGAATCCAAGAAAAATGAGAGGGCAAGCACTTCAAGCCATAAGAAGAAGGCATATGTGGCTACTTGGAGTGACGAGGACTCCACCGACGATGAACAAGCCAACCTTTGCCTTATGGCCATCGAAGAAGATTCGAGGGTAACTTCTAATTCATCTACTTCATGTTCTTACTCTTTTGATGAATTACAAGATGCCTATGATGATTTGGTTTTAGAGTTTAAAAATCACATTTTGAAAAACAATAAATTGATTTCAAAGTTAAAAATTCAAAATGATTTGATTTCTAAAACCAAAATTGAACTTGAAGTAAAACTCGAAGAGTTTGAATTCAAATGTTTTGATTTACAAAATTTGCTTCAAAAAGTTCAAGAAGAAAAAGATTTGATTTCCAAAGAGCTTGAAAAGAAAAACAATTTTGGAAAATCAAATTTTTATACAAAACAATCTAGTGCCCCTAGATTTGTAAAAGAAAAATGTTTTAGAAGTATTTGGGTCCCAAAAGGACTTAGTACTTCAATTAAAAAGGATGACATTGAAAAATGGATTCCTAAGGGGACTAAAATTTGTGCTACTAATGTCTATGGATCCAAAGCAATTTGGATACCAAAAATCACTTGATTGTCTTTTGCTAGGTGTGATGGAGATGTTCAACAAGTCAAACATTGAGGGGGAGCTCCATGCACACTAAGGAAGAACACTTGAAGAAGGAAGGCTTCACATCCTCCCTTGAGTTCAAGTGTGGTAAAATCTAGTTGCTTTTGTGTTTATTTGTTTTATTTTCATTTATGTCAACTAGATGATCATATATGTTGGACTAACACTCTTAATGATGCTTTGAGTAAGGGGGATCCATTTTTAAAACCAAGTTCTTATTTTTGTCAAACTTTTACCTCTATTGTTATTTTTAAACTTAATGTTTTAAATTCTTTTTGATATAACAAAAAGGGGGAGAAATTGTTTGAAAAATTAAATTTTCAAATGAATAAGGGAGAGATTTATTTGATTTCATATCTTTAATCTCTTATTCATAATTTTAAAGTTAAAGGGGGAGAATCCCAAACAATTTTTCAAGTTGGTTTTATTATATCAAAAAGGGGGAGATTGTAGAACTAATATTTTGATATAATAATTGAAAAATGTTTTGGACTGATTTAAAAAGTATTTAAAACAATTTCCAAAGTCCAAATAACTTGAAACTATGTTTAGGGATATTTTATAAAGGGTTTTGCATGTTTTCAAAAGCCAAAGTACACAAAACCTTCCAGGCGTTTCGAAACATCTTAGGGTGTTTCGATACGAGGGATTCCAGTAGCTAAAACGTTTCGATAAGGGTATCGAAACGGGCATTCCCTGGATGAGATTTTTGCCCAGCGTTTCGAAACGGGCTACGCCGTTTCGATACGTCTACGTGGCATTGACCACAACGGTCATAAACCCCAATGGCTATTTCCCAACTAACTTTTAAATACAGGTCGTTTCGATACGGGGACAAGCATTTTGAAACGGGTGTTTCGAAACGGACTAGAGCGTTTCGATACGGGTCCTACGTCAGACTGCAATGGCTCTTTCTACTTAAAGGGTGTTTCGAAACGATCACGAGTGTTTCGAAATGGAGAGCTGTAGAACTGCATTTATGGTGGGAATTAAAGTCCTCAACGGCTCCAATTCAATCCCAACGGCTAGTAACGGCTACAAACTCATCAAGGAGTATAAAAAAGATCTCCAAGCATCAAGTAAAGGCTAATGCTCATATTGTCAATCAACAAATGATCAAATATTGTCTTAGCACTTAAATTGTCAATTTTTGTATAGACAAACACTAGTGAGCCAAAATTGTCAAATTTGCTCAAGTGTTTTAGGTTTTGGGTGAATGCTTTAATTATGCAAACAAACACCTATTAGAGGGATTTGTGTTTGCTTTTTCTTATCTCTTTGTAAAAGAGGGTTTGATCAAGGCTTTGGGTAGAAAGCTTGATCGGTGTAAAAGGGTTTCCTCCTAAGCCTAGAAAAGGGGACGAATCAATAATGGATTGATTGGAAATCCTTAGTGGGAAGCTAAGGTAGTGGATGTAGACATTGGTTAGAAGGTTGAACCACTCCAAAATCATTGTGTCATCTTTTTAGCTTCCATACCACCTCCACCCAAAAATCCACCTCTCCACCACTTGGTGAGCCATATCGGTTGAACGAATCGAGCTTCTCACAACTCAACACTTACCATTCAGCCTCGTATGAACAACATCTCGTATTCTAGAAAAACTATCAGCAGATGAAGAAGAACTTGACCCAAAAACTATGTCGTTCAGTTCCCGCCATATGAAATAAAAGAAAGCACTCCAAGAAATCCTCAAAATTAAGGCAACCAAGGACTTACCTTTGAAGTGTTTCACCGCCCATTCAAATTCATCATCCCAAGTAGACACTCCCCTGCCAATGCAACAGAACTGCAGGACCTCCTTCCAAACAAGCTTTGAATAACCACAACCAGAAAATAAATGATTTCCAGTCTCATCAGACCTACCACATAACACACAAGTTGCCTCGGTTATCACTCCCCAAGAGATAAATCTGTCATTGGTGGGAAGCCTCCCTAGGATAGCCATCCATATAATAAGAGCGTGCCTAGGAATGTGCATAGGAAACCAAACAAGCTGATGCCAACTCACCTTAGCCCTTTGCACTCGTATCTCCAGCAAAGCTTGAGACGTAGTCAAAGCAGTACAATTCAAGAGCTGGGAATGACAATCCTTGATCTTCATCAACTGCTTCCAAATCCAACTTAGAGAGGACCTAGGGGATAACTGCCAGAAGGAACCCCCCCTTCAAAACATAAGCATTAGCCCAGGCAACCCAAAGGAAATCGTGATCAGCAAGCAACCGCCTCACCAGGATTAACATACAAGCAACATTCCAGTGAAGCAAATCACGTAACCCCAATCCACCCTCAGATTTTAGGGAACATATGACATCCCCGCTGACTCTAGCATCAGTCCCTCGCTTATCCTCTCCTTTCCAAAAGAATCGTAAGCACAGCTGATTAATTCGTCTCAGCACAGATTTAGGAAGAATAAATTACCGACACCAGTAGCTTTGAATGCCAAAAATAGTATATTTGATCAGCTCCAGTCTCCCAACAAAGTTGAGCTTCAACGAAGACCATAGCTGGATCTTATCCTGAATCCTAACTAGTAGAGGCTTACAATCCTTAATTGATAACTTTCTAGTCACCAAAGAAACCCCAAGGTATCTAACGGGAAGAGTTTCATGCTTGAAACCCGAGGCAAGGGCCATACTTTCTATCTCTTCAGCAGATACACCTGAAGTAAAAAATTCACTCTTAGTAGCATTAAGGCGCAACCCAGACATCTGATAGAATTCATCCAAAACGCAACAAACGCACACAATTGACTCCAAATTACCTTTAGTAAAAATCATCAAGTCATCCGCAAAGAAAAGATGAGTTAGCTTAATCTTATGACATTTAGGATGATACTGAAACACACCCTTCTCACCAGCAACATCAAGCAATATTGAGAGAACATTCATAACTAAGACAAATATATAAAGGGAGAGAGGATCACCATGTCTTACTCCCCTCTCACCCTTAAAGAAACCAACAAGCCCACTATTCACCGAGATAGAAAATCGAGGTGTCATCACACAAGCTTCAATCCATCCAATGATTCGAGAAAGGAACCCCATAGCATGTAAAACAGCCAGAATAAATTCCCAGTTGATTGAGTCAAACGCTTTTTGTAGGTCAATCTTTAAGGTGCAACACGAAGAAAGAGAGGTTCTACCATAACCTCGAACCAATTCTTGTGCTAGGAGGGTGTTATCCACAATATTATGACCCTTAACAAATGCACTCTGATTAGGTGCAATCATAGCTGGGAAAATAGGACACAATCGATTTACCAAGGTCTTGGTGATGCATTATACACTAAAGAACAACATGAGATGGGCCTGAAGTCCCTAACCTGGTTAGGGCTCAAAGTTTTAGGCACCAACACAATGGTGGTAGCATTAAATCCTGGAATAATTTCATCATGATCAAAGAAATGTCGATCAGAAGAAAAAAATCCTTCCCTGTAATGGCCCAAGTCTTTTTAAAAAATAGTGCAGTGAATCCATCAAGACCAGGGGACTTATCATTACCCATGTCAAACAGGGCAGACTTGATTTCATTGTCAGTAACCTCCCTGGCCAATGATTCAGCATCAACAACAGGCAAAGTAAAAGAAATTATATTTCTGGGCAGATCAACTGAAGGAACTACAACATGTGGATCACTAGTCCCAAGCAAAACAGTAAATAACTGAACCACTTCCTTAGCAATCCCCTCTTGAGTATCCAAACGAACTCCATCAGCTGACACAAGAGATTGTATATACTACCTACGATTTTTTAACTTTGACAACTGAGTAGAAAAACTTGGTACTCTGATCAGCTTCACTTAGCCACTGAATTTTAGCTCGTTGTTTATAAAAGCTTCTCTCGACAGACTCTAATAGAGAAAGCTCCTCTCTAATCACTTGGACCTGAGCAACAGAATTAGAGCGGACATTAGTTAAGTTTGCCAACTGAGCTTCCTCCAATTGCTTCCTCTTTGCAATAACTCGGGAAGTAAGTTCACCAAAATGCTCCCTATTGAATTGCCTCAAGATAGGCTTAAGCCTTTTCAACTTCACAAACAATTCCTCAAAGGGTCACCAAACACCTCATCATCCCAGCACTGAGCAATTGTTTCTAGGAACTGAGGATGATGACACCAGAAGTTAAAGAATTTAAAAGGTTTCGGGGGAAAGAAAAAAGCCTTATCAGTCAAGAATAATCCAAGAGAATGATCAGAGATCCCAGGAGCTAAAAATTCAGCTTGGGATCGAGGAAACACATTATACCAACACATATTAGTTAGCATTCTATCCAACTTTCGAGCCAACGGTCTTTGCTCTTGATGATTCGACCAGGTGAAAAAAAGACCTGAACAAGGAAAATCCACCAAACCAATCTCCTCTAAACATTCTCGAAACTCATCCATATCAGACACAACATGGTAATGTTCATCAGAGCTTTCCTGTGGACTAAGGATAGTATTAAAATCCCCAGAAATTCATCCATATTTTTTAAATTTTTATTTAATTGAATTCTTAAATTATAAGATAAAGTATATAATTCATCATTTAACTATTAGCGTGGTTATATTTTCTATTTTTTCTTATCAAATTATTATTTATTTAATCATTAATCTAATAAAATTGGGACTCAATTTTCACTTGATTTCGGGTCACGAGTTGGTTGTCAATATTCGGGTTTTAGAAGCTAATTTGGGTTTAAATTGATTAAGCGAATTGATGGGCGACAATGATATGTTTGATGATTAAATTGATAAAGTTTACCAATATAGGTGATTGAATTTGTTGAATTATTTAGATTTAATGTTAAATAGATAAAAATATGTAAATGTTGATGATTCGAATATCTAGTATGCTTAGGGGAGGGCAAGACCGAGTACCCGACCAATTTGTCTAGAATTAGTCCCGGTCCCGATAACCACCAGTTCTTGAAAACTAGAACCAGTCCCGGTTAGATCGGGTCCAAGATTTTAGGAACCGGTCCTAGTACTAGTGGGAACCGATATCAATACCGGGTACCCGGTCAATTAGTCTATTATTAATAAAATTTGAGCAATTTTTTTTTGAAAATTAGGACTTTATTAAATTTGGAGAAAGTCACATGGATCCATGCCTCGTTAAAAAACCTCCCTAGACCTAAGTGGAGGAAAAAGAGTGCGATGAATCCATGTTTACACGATCCGCAGTTAAGAGAAAACACAATCACTACCGAGCTCAAAGAGCATACTCACTACTACCGTACCCATGTAACCACAACAAAGAATGAAGATCCAACAAGCATAAACAAAATAAAGACAATAAAAGCTTGTTGTGAGTTGCAATGCAAAAGCACGAGCAGCTTTGACTTCTGCTACTTCACTTTACGCCCACGATCGAGCAGCCAAATCAAACCTTGTAGGAGCATCTTCAAAACCAAGGGTTACCTCTAGCTAACCATATTTAACTAACTTGTCAATGGTCTTAATTGCTTCCTTTGAAATGTGTTGTAATCACCAACTATAACTCGAACACAAAATCAGACTGACCATTTGTAATCTACTACACACACAACCAGCACCATATCAAACTAAAAGCAGGAAAAGCTGTAAAAAAGGAATCACTCTGGAGTTGATTGAGCTCATGCCTTAGCCTTATTAGAAAACCATATCACATCCTCCCTTCTCTCTATGCCTTTCTTCGCAAGAGAATCAGCTAAGGCATTTGCCTCTCTTGGCACATGCAGTAGATACCACTCTATGTCCATGCCATTCCTTAAACAAGATGAAATCAAATTCCTGAATGTCAAAGGGAATTTCCAAGGGTTATGAATCCAATCTACCCCTAAAAAGCAATCACTTTCAAAAACCACCTTTGTAGACTTAGCCCATATGGACCTTTTAAATAAACTAATAGCTTCCGAAATTGCTAGGATTTCTGCATAAGTTGCGTCAAGAAAACCAGCACCCTTAGAAAAGCTAATTAGCACCTCCCCTCCTCATTCCGAAGCACTCCTCTAATACCCGCCTTGCCAAAACTTCCTATCACCGCCCCATCTGTATTGAATTTTAAGCAGCCATTGATATGAGGGGTCCAAAGGGATTTACAATCCTTAGATTTAGAACTAACAATCTCCCTAAATTTATCAGGACAATTCAAAATATTGTTTAAGTCACCCACACCCTCTGGCCAAAGGGCTTTACACCACCAACCAAGCTTAAGGATACACATTTGAAATACAAAGCCTGGCGAAACCTTGGACTTCCTGAACACTGTCTAATTGCGCGCCAGCCAAATTGTCCAAGAGAAGTAGCAAAAAACGAGTCTCCAAATCTTCACCTGAAATCGATAGGGAATTGAAGACATCCAAACTCTAAACAAGTCTGCAAAAGAGTTAGGGATTACAATATGGATATCCCACAGCCGAAACCATGATTGCCAAATCTCCCACACTTTGTGACAATGATAAAAAAATATGCTCTACAGATTCAACTTCAAGATTGCAAAGCTGGCAAAGAGGGGAGGATTGTCGAATACATCCTCTTTTTTGAAGCTCGACCAAGGTAGGCAATCTACCCAAGATCGCCTTCCACACAAACAAAACGACCTTTGGTTGAGCTTTACTACTCCAAACCATCTCCCACAGCCCATCCCTTGCCTCGCCATTTCCGCTACCTAACTCGCACCATGACTCTGTATTGAAAACTACATTTGAATTTTCCACCCACCTAATACTATCCAGAACTTTAGAATTCGATTTAAAACCACCTATAGTAGCGAGCAAAGAGTCCCATTCGTCTTTTTCCCAATCAAATAAAGGTCGCCGCAATCTTATATCCCATCTCCATCCCCAATTAAAGAGGGAGCCAAAATCTGCGATTTTTTCTGTTTTGTTGTTTGATAAAGCGAGAATTCTCGGAAATGCTACCTTTAAAGAGAGATCCCCTATCCATAAGCCGTTCCAAAACTAACCTTTTTGCCATCCCCTACCAAGTGCCGAATTTTTTGCTGGAAGGTGTGCACACTTTCAGGATATGAAGTGGTAATATTCTTCCACAGTGTTGACTTCCTCGATTTCTTCAGATTGGACGAGAAAAAAGAGGTATTAGCATCCTCATATCCTGCTGCGATAACCTTTCTCCACAAGCTATCTGATTCAGACCTGTATTGCCATAGCCACTTTAACAATAATGCTTGATTCTTGAGTTTCAAGTCGATCAAACCAAGACCACCGATCTTTTTAGGTAAACACAGAATTTCCCACCGCACCCAGTGAATAGTTTTTCTATCCATACCTCCCCAAATAAACTTTGATATAAGGCTCGACAACAGACTACTGATTTTATTTGGCATATAGAAAATTGACATGTAATAAATCGGGAGACTAAGAAGCACATACCTTACCAACGTGATTCTACCACCAAAAGATAGTTTCTTTGCTTTCCATCCCGAAAGTTTCTGTTTGAATTTGTCCACAACCGGCTCCCAAATCTTGGTGTTATTCTTTTTGATGCCTAAGGGTAACCCGGGATATGTTAAAGGGAAACTTTCCTTTTTACAGTTAAAAGAAGTAGCCCAGCCCTCCACCAAAGAGTCTTCAACATTTATACCCAGTAATTTTGATTTCTGTAAATTTAGTCTGAGGCCCGAGGCTAATTCGAATCCCCTCAATAAATAGACTATGTTCTTTAACTCAGAAGGACTTGCCCCACAAAAGATGATGAGATCATCAGCATATTGCATATGCGAAATCCTCACCAAACTATTACCAATACATATTGCTTGAAAAAGGTATGCCTCCATAGCTTTTTGAAGAAGACAGTTCAGCGCCTCGGCCACCAAGTTGAAGAGGAGGGGTGAGAGCGGGCATCCTTGTCTAAGGCCGCGTTTGATCCAGAACTGTTCTGTCGGAGAGCCATTAACCAGAACTGAAATTGAAGCCGTAGCGATACACGTGTAGATCCAACCAATCCATTTCTATCCGAATCCCATTTTATACATCACAAAAACTAAGAAGTTCCAGTCCACACAGTCATAAGCTCTTCGGAAGTCTGCTTTGAAGACCAAACCACTTAGGCCTTGCTTAGCCGTGAAGTATATTACCTCATTTGAAATTAACGCACAGTCTAAGATTTGCCTCCCGGAGCAGAAAGCGAACTGAGTTTGGCCTATCACTTCTTCCATTACCAATTTTAATCGCGTTGAGAGAACTTTGGCAAGGAGTTTGTAGAGACATCCTACCAAGCTTATAGGCCGGTAATCCTCTATCAATGCAGGCGAATTTAATTTTGGTATTAACACTATAAAAGAGTGGTTGAAGGACAGGTCTGAAACCTTTCTGTTGAAAAAATCCTCGAAAATTTGTAAAATATGTTCTTTCAAGTTAGCCCAAAAAAATTTCAAGAACCCGGCGTTGAAACCATTTGGCACTGGGGCCCTCGAACTGTCCAACGACAATAAGGCTGAAATCACCTCCTCCTTTGAGAACGGACGTTCCAACATATTTGCAGCAGTATTGCCAATACACTTCATATTACACTATAGGTCTGCAACTGGCAATGTGTGAGACTCACAATAAGCTTGTTTAAAATACCCTGAAATCGCCTTTTTAATCAAGGCTGGCTCTTTCACGTTCACACCACCAACCCAGATACTGTCCATATGATTAGCCCTCCTTCTTGAAGATGCGACAAGATGAAAAAAGCGATGTTTTTGTCTCCCTCATGGAACCACTTAACCCTAGACTTTTGTCTTCATTCCCATTCTTCTCTTCTTTCCGCCTTCCATAATTTCGATCTTAATACTCTAAGTTCTTGCCATTTTCCAGGGGAATGTCGACCAGTACTCAACTTCAATTCCAGCTCATTGCATCTTGATTCAAGTAATGGAGCAGATTCTTCATTTTGCTTCCGGTTATTTTGTATCCAATCTCTTGCAGTTGTCTTACAGGCTCGAAGAGATTTCATAATCCCAAACCCCTCATACTTAGAGCACGTAGATCGAATCTTTTCAACCAGATCTTTGTTTTCACCCCAATGGTCAAACAATTTGAAATATTTGGGTCCCCAATTCATCTTATCGATAGATAAGACAATCGGATTATGATCCGACAAGCCCCTTGGAAGAATCTGCTGAATCAGAGTTGGCCACATACCAACGCATTCAGGCGAAATTAGGAACCGATCGATTCTGCTGAAGGGCGGAATTTGACGCAAACTGGACCAAGTATACTTTCCACCCGTACAAGGCAAATCTACAAGACCTAGTTCTTCGACGAAATCAGAAAAACAAGCCATTTCCTTGGCCTTCAAACATACCCTCGTGCTTTCCTCTTGGCTTCTAACAATATTAAAATCACCACCAAGTATTAATGGCATCGGATTAGAGAGAGCCCAGGTTTGGATTTCCTTAAAGACCACACTTCTGTTCACGCCTTCATTTGGAGCATACAAATTTATAACTCCAACCCTCAAATTAAACTTACACAACAATCCCACACAGACAATAAATCGCTGACTCGAATAAGAAGATTCACACTTAAAAAATTGGATTCTATAAGGTGATTAATCCCCTTGCTGACCCAACAGAAGAGACACTTAGGGATTCATAGTTGGAGGAGCTGCCACACAAATCCCAAAAAAATTTCTCCGTTGGATTACTACACTTGGTTTCTTGTAGAAAGATAATTTCCGGCTTTAATTGGCCGATCACTCTTTTAACTGCTCTCTTCTTTTCAGCTTTTCCGACCCCTCGGACATTCCATGATAAAAAAATATTTTGCAGAGACATTAAAAGCTACTGAAAAAAACTCTATCTGCGCAAACTAGACTCTTTAAGGCAGTCCACCTGATGCCAATTCTTCTAGCCGATTACAAACCTGGTCATCTTCAACCGCGAACTTCAGCCCCACCGCCTTGCATACATCCAAAACTTCTCTCGAACCTAACTCTGTCGATCCTTTATTTTGAATTTCACGAATGTTTCCACTAGGATTTGTTTTCTTACTTTTAACCGGGATTGAAGCCTGATTCAGAGAAGCCCATATCTGGATTTTGTCCACCTTGGACCTGAAGGAACTGGCCACTAGGGCCTTGGATTTCTCATATACGTGGTCTGGACTCTAAAAATACCAGTCTCTTTATCTAGGATTGGGGCCATCGGGGTACTGGACCCAGAAGAACCTCTAGGTGACTCCTGGGCTGCAGCAACGGGAACATCGATGAGCCCATATGACCCAACAGACATACTCTCCAATCTTTTGGCTTTAATCGTGCATTTTTCTTTTTCTGCCGCAATTTGCTTAGGGCCCACAGAGTTGGAATTTTCAATATGCTCCGTTTTGCTATTAGTGTCATCAACTGGAGTTAGAATCTCGACACAATGATCATTAAGGCGCGTATTTCCCAAATTATTGGGAAGCTCCCCGGACACTCTACCTTTGCCTGACGCCGGAAAGTCTTCATCCCGGCAACTTAGTGCATCATCGATAGAAAAATCTGGTGACTTGTCACTGTTATTCCATATCGACGACCCACTGATCCATCACTTCTCATCCTCGAAATCTGACACCGTAATTCTAACTATGGAGCTGGAGCCATTAACAAAGATATTAGCCTGGGATGGAATATCTAAGGGGTACCTGAAACCAATTAAGAGCCTGGCGGCATCGAATCTTTTCTTCAATCATCAATAATAATATTAAATAACAAAGTTAGAATATTGTAGGTTTGAAGGTTGAAGTCTTAAAATGAGTCATACTCATAATATTCATACATAAAGAGAAATAAAAGAACGCCTTCAGTTGTTTCCAACCTATTCAACGCTAATTGGTACCAGACCAGTATCGGGTACCTGGTACTTGTTCCGGTCTCATTGGGTACCCACCGAGTACCGGGTCTAAAAAATCAAGATCCAGTCACGGTTGCAACCGAGAACTAAATTTTAGATCCAGTCCTAGTCCCACCAGAACCAATTTCGGGTAAAAGTTCACCAGGTCCGACCGAGTCCGAAACCAAGACCGGGTAATCGCGTTTTTTGCCCACCCCTAAGTATGCCAATTAAAAAGACACGCCAACAATTTCATTCGACCAAAATGATCAATTTTTGTAACCCTACACACTAATAGAAACAAATGAAAGTAGTAAAATAACATGTAAATAAAATATGGTTTAAAACACAAAATGGTCTCCGAACTTGGTAATTCGGTCAAAATAACCCATGAACTTTTTTGTTCAAATTCACCCCTAAATTTAAAAGGTTTGGTTAATTTGACTCCCTATATTTTTTGGGGTTCAAATTAACCCCTAAACTTGATAATTTTGGTCAAATTAGCTCATAAACTTTTTATAGCAACTTATATGCCTAGGGGCCAATTTGACCTAAAATTGTTTATGGGTTAATTGGACCAAATTTGTCAAGTTCAAGGGCCATTTGTGTTATAAGCCATTAAATATACAATAATTTTAACTTGTTTATAAAGTTAAAAAATTTAGGTCCAATCATGGATTGCATTCCTCGACTTTACAAAAAATGAGAAACTAGTTCATTTATATTAATTTATTAGAGTTTGATCATCGTATTTTGTGAGAACTAAGAAGTTAGTAAACACATAAACTTGATATGTTGATTTCTGCAAACTTGTTGCATACAAATTGTTAAACTGCTTATTTTTGTTTGCTTTTTTTTCATGTAAATTGTTTATTGTAGATTCCCAGGTCAATGATAAGGTCCAACAGTATTATTCAATCGGACTAGCTTATTAGTTTTCATAAAGAACAAGGATCAAATTCTGATAAATTAAAAAGGACAGACTAATTTCAAAGTTTCCATAAATTAGAGAGGATGAAATTTGGAGTTAGACCAAATTTACTATTAATTTAATTTTTTTTTCAATAACTTAAAGTGTATTTGTGAAACCAAAATATTCTTTTATTAAAAAAGGTCAACAATATCTGGCCAATAAAAAATTAAAGTCAACGTGGACAAAATTGGGGATTAGAATTTTAGAATTAGAAAACGTGTTTTTGAATTCAGATTTTTCATTTTCCATGTGTGAATGTCAACCTAAAAAAAAGCAAGTATGAACCTTTCTTATTATTCGTAATTTAGTAAATTGTATGATATATAATAAAAATTTTCAAAATTAAAACTATAAACAATTAGATATGTTGTAAATCTTTTATCTCTTTCAAATAAATAAATCTTTATCTCTATTTAAGTCTTTGTAATTAAAACGAATAAATAGACCTAAATCGTAGTGTTTAGAAAGTTTATGGCCAATAAGTTTTAAACTATGATTATTCGAATTGAATTAAATTATTTTTAATTTTTTATTTAATTTATAATTAATTTTAATTGTTTTACAATGTAAAAATAATTATTTTAACTAAAAAATATATATGAATTATTAATTATTTTCTATTTACTTGAAATGTTTTTAAAAATATTTATGAAAAATACTTTAAAATTTTACAAATTAATGTTTAAAAGAAATAAAATAAAGTTATTTTCTAAGATAAAATACAAAATTTTAAAGCTTAAAGTAAATATGAAAATACCGAAAACTTAGGTCAGTCAAACCGAAAACTGACGCACTATTAAAAAAAATTATCAAATTAAATTGAACCGAACCAGATACACCCGTATCTCTAGTTTTCGATTTGGATGGATCGTTCTATAGATAAAAAATCGATAATTGTACCATAAATTCAAAAATTTGAATTTAATTCTCTCAATTTAAAAAATTACAATATAAATTATTAGCTTTTTGTTTGGCTGGGTTGTTAGTAACGTTACCCGTGATTTAGACGTAAATACACATTTGGTATCTAAGTTAGACATTTTTGCTTATGTTGGTATTTAAAAAAAAATTTACTCAACAAATTGATACCTGAATTAAATATTTTCTCCCAAGTCAGCACCTAAAGAATTTTTACTCCCAAATTCGTACTTGAACTAGACACTTTCTCCCAAATTGATACCAAAATTTATACATTTTATCAATTTGGTTCTAATTCGAAACAATTAAATAAATTTAACCCTATACATTTAAAAATTCTACCAATTTACTCTTTGTTATTCTCCTAAATTATTTGTTCTTCTCCTAGAAATGTTATATTACTTTCCTGATATAATAAAAGTTTAATAGTAACTTATTCTTTTATTGTAGAATGCAGTTATGTAACTATTGCTTTGATCCGATAAACTAGTTTGGTTTCACAATATCGTGAAAATTAACTAAATTGATGTAATTTTTAAATATGAAGGGATAAATTTATGGATAATTTGGTCAAATATTCTCCTTTGGGGAATTATTTGGAAAAATAACCCCCTTTGGGGAACATTTGAAAAAATACCCCCATTTGGCCCACGTTAGGGTAAATCGTGTTTTGCATCGCGCGATATCCAAAATTGCTTTGTACAAGGCGCGAATTCTGTCCGATGTGGATTATATTATCCGATATTTATTTTTTTAAAATAAATTAAAGTCGCAGTCTGTAGGACGCGACTTCTACGAGAATTTCAAACGACTCGTCCGGATAAGATGAAGTCGCGTTGTGTTTGCCGCGATTTCCGAGTTAATAAATTGGAACGGTTGAAAATTTAAATACCGCGTTCGGGTTATGAAGAAGTCGCGCTCTGCACCGCGTGATTTCCAAAGTCGCGTTATGCATAACGGGATTTTAATTGAATAATCACACCCCAACCAACGCGATTTCTACTATAAATTGGTCCCCACCCTCCCCTTCTACCCCTCACCAAAAAATTCACTCTCTCTCAAATCTACTTTCTTTCAATTTCTTGGTTGATTTTTCATGTTTGATATAGTGGCAGGATTGATAAGCTTGGATCACAAGCACGTGTTCGATTAATCATCGGAGACATGTAAGTTTTATCCCGTTTTATTTTATTATTATTATTTTATTATATATTTTTATTTATACGTACGTATTTTTTATATTTTTTATATAGTTTAATTTATACATACGCATTTATTTTTTTAGAATATGGAACGACGTCTAGAGGTTTCTTACAACCGGATGACGAGATTACCGGACGTTTTGATCGAACCGTACTTAGAGCGGGCCGGGTTTTTGCAGGCATCCAAAATTGTTGGATGTGCAAAAATAGACGTTGATTTGGTCAACGCTCTTTTGAAGAGGTGGAGGCAGGAGACACACACATTCCACCTTCCTTGTGGCGAGTGACGATTACCCTAGAGAACGTGTCCCATATCTTGGGATTGCCTCTTTTTGGAGAGGCTATCACTAGTCCCGGTGCTGATGCTTGGGTGGACCTATGTTTGATTGGGCTAGGGCTGTGCCGGAGCGTTTTTACGGCGGAAAAATACAATTAGTGTGGCTGCGAAATAATTTTGGTGATGTACCCGTTAACTCGAGTGAAGAAGTGAAGAAGGTAACAATAATTTTTTTAGTGAATATTATTGTAATATTTTTTTACATATGGTAATATATATATATTCGTATTGTAGGCATATTTTACAGATGATCGACAGAGTATTGATTCTTGACAAAACTCGGGACAAGGTTCACACGATCTGGTTGCGGCATTTGCAGAATTTTGAAGATGCTAGTAAAATAAGGCGGGGATCCGCAGTTTTGGCCACTTTGTTTAGGGAGATGTGTAAGAACACCGATCTAGAGAAGCATTCCATCGGAGGTTGTTTGGTGTTGCTCCAGTCCTGGGCGTGGTGGAGAATGCCGTTGTTTACGCCCTGAGCTTCTGGAGCCTACTCCATATGTTTATTCTGACTCCAGAGGAGGTTGCAGTCGTCTATCGACGTCAACAACACAACCCCCACTGACTCAGCATACGAGGGGGAGGGGAGCACGGAACACCTACGGCGGTGGTCTTGCCTCCGCAACACCGCCACTGCCACCATCAAATGCTAAGCGGCCACAGCTGACCCAAAGTCCAAGTCAAGGTTATTTAATGCCTTCTGTGCCAGACCACTTTGCTCAAGTTTCAGCGATGATGAGTGGTGCCTCCAGCTATCCTGCAGGCTATATGCCATACGTGCCCTTCATGTTGTTCCCCTCGATGTCAGCCGCATTTGAAACCAAGATTGTCCAAAAAACGCCGCCACAGTCGATTTTCTACCTTAGTGGGCTCAATGAAACGAGTGGTACTGTATGAGCTGGAACCGGGGATGGTGATGATGGTGACGACGCTCTCCCCCGACGCAATTTAGAGCGACATCGTCATGCACCGTCTTGTGATGCGATGTCTGTACCGTGCGTTTGTTCAAGATGATCAACAAGTCATAATATCCGGAAACACGTGGTGGGGTGCCACGAAAATGATCGGTACCACGAAATCACAATAGCTGCAACTTTATCTGTACTGTCCAGGGTTACAGCTTTTGGTGGGTGCCGATTACATTTGATAGGGTGGGTCAAAGCTGCTACCATTTTCAGTGTTTTCAAAGCTATGTTATGTGTAACCCCCTCGACCCGGCCTAGCCACCAGGCTGCATCGAACGGGTTACACGAGGAAAACTGAAGTGAATCCCGTTAAGGCTCCACTCCGATTAGCAACCCTAGAAAATTTCTTTTAAAGTTATCTTGTCTAGATGCATTAATTATATTCTATGTGAGGGGACACGCAGCAAAAAACACACATGGATACAAAACAAGAAAAACAGACAATTAAGATAGCCCTTTTTAAATTTTTCAACAGGCCGTATCGATACGCTAAAGGACCGTATCGATACGCCTGTACTTGGTCAACACCCCAAGTCAAACCTAGGGAAACTGTATCGATACCCACAAGGTGAGTATCGATACACCCTCAACGGTCAACTTCCCTTGGTCAACTTCGAAGACCGTACCGATACTCTCAGGACCCGTAATGATACGCCAAAATCTCGTCAATTTCTCAGATTTCCGGAGAGCATTTTGGGTATCTATACGCCCCCGTGTACCAGTACACCTTGCCCAAAACAAGAGACTGTATCGATACTGCCCTTGAGCATATCGATACGCCCTGCCCTGTAAAACTAATTTTAGCTGCTAAAAGCACAAGGAACTCAACACAAGAGGCATTAACAAGCATTTAAGCAACATACCAACACACATACAACACAAGGCATCCAAGGATATACTTATAAGGCAAATTTAAACACTTAACAAGGCATCATCCAACATGATAAGATTCTTAGAGAAAATAAGCATACGTAGCATTCACCAACATAGCCAAAACTAAACAAAAGCATAAATCAACAAGGCATAAGGCAATACAAGCCCAAAACAACTAAGCAAACTTGTCCAAAGCAAGAGACATGCCAACAAACTCCTCAAAACATAAAGGTCCTATCCCATTGCTTAATACTAATTATTGAAGTCTAAACTCATACTAGAGCAAACCAAACTCCCTTGGATTCTCCCTTGTTCCCCGAGCTGCTCCAAAGGTCTAAGGGTCTGCATTGTTGGAAAAGAGAGCGTAAGCGTTTAAGCTTAGTGAGTAGTGCTCAAAACGATAGCTACAACAATGCAGTTTTAAAACATTAGTTTACTTGAAAACCAAAACCATTTCCAAATTATTTCTACATGCTTGAATACATAACAACATGCATTTACCTTCACGTGCATTTACCGAATGCAACCACAAGCCATAGGCTTACCACAAGCTCATTCTCATAACGCAAGCAAAGTAACCAACAATGCACAAGCATCATGAGTATATTGAAATTCATCGTTTTTACTGGGATATGCGAATAGTTTCTCAAACCCACTAGACACTTCCGGTGAAATCTCACATCATCGTACTCACCCGTCTACTAAAAATATAACTTCCGATAGAATCTCACATTACCGTACTCCTCCTTACTGGAATCTAACATCACTAAGGCCACGCGCGACTTTCACATCGAGTGCACTCTAATCCTATTGATCGATCAATTATATCCGGTAACAACTCAACACGTGTCAATATACTCATTCACAACCACAAGCATTATCGATGCTTGAACCACTTACCATGTTCAAACTTCCATGCAAGGCATGTACTCACAATGCAAATATAAACAAAAGTCATAAGTCTCAACATGTATAACAATGCAAACTAACACATTATCAACATAAAATGTTCAACTTGCATCAAGAATCGTAAAACACAATTTAATTGCATAAAACCTTTAAAACTTACTCTTGAGCTTGGATTGGCTTTTCAAGCTCAATCCAAACTCCCAAAACATTCCCTTAACCATGTTAAGGCTTTTAAAATCGATCCACTCACCAGCCAACACACAACAGATGCCCAAGAAGCTGAATCAAGCCTCTGAAACTACACAGATTTCCGTCCATGAAGCTCGAATCTGATTCCTCTGTTTTGAGCAACCCAAACTGAACATTAGAACACTAATAAACTCACAAACATAGCAAAAACCCGGAACTCAACAATCTTGCAACAACACACATTGATTCAAGCCTCAAATTTCACCCGAAACATTTCAAATCAGTCCCAAACTACTTGCAGCCACACCCTACGAGTTTACCATAAAAAATCTACCTTTTAACATTCCAAAACATCAACCCAAAGCTATCAAACCTTAAGCTGTCATTTAGACTCAAAACCCATCCAAAAACTCAAGATTTTCAACTCTCAAATCACCCACAATACCCATTTCGGGTTTCCTATAATAACCCACCATTTTCATGTTATTTTAGCAATAAAACAAAGTTAAAAACACTCTCAAACTCAGCCATAGATGACACGCGTCGTATAGTGTCAAAATAAATCCTTAAACTCAAATAAATAAGAATAAAAATAGTAAAGCGAGAGTAAGGGTCGATCCATAGGGAATAAGAGTTGTAACACCCTTTCGTTCTGACTTAGACCAAGAAACCTGTAAAAATAAAAGTGGGGGTTTAGAGAAGTAATTTGAGTAATGAAATAATAATAAGAACGAAAATAAGTATTGAAAATGAATTATGGAATGAATTAGCCTCAAGCTACGCTTTGCCACGACATCCTCGATCACTGAAATGGATTTTTCTTCAACTTTCTTGCCGGTTACAGTCTACAAGGCCCAACCCTTGCAACTTACTTCTCTTTGGTAAACTCGACTCCCAGGGCAATTCTTAAAATCAAGCTTTAGTTGGTTAGCTACGACAATCGATGCTAACTCAAGTCTGAATTAATGTTGGAGAAGCCCGTGCTCGGATAATCATCTCGATGAGAATTGTTTTCGATTTTGATTCCCCTTAGTGGACCGCCACTAAGTTTGTTCTTAGGGAGTTGAATTGGCTACAAGCTTTTCCTCGTCCCCAACAATGGATCTAAACTACTTCTAATCCGACGACGTCTTCGGAATGAAACAATTGAGATTCCTAAAGGTTAGGCCGATTGCCTAACCAATTTTGCAGAGAATCGAAAAAAGAAATGTTGAAGGAAAGAAAGAACTTCTTCTAATCTCACAAGTTTAGTCAGGTTAGGCGTTGCTCTTGGCTAAAGAGGATTTAGTTCAGCATGGTTGGTGAAGAAACCATACTTAATTAAATAATGAAGGAAATGGAGGAAAAATAGAGAATTGTATTTCACTAAAGAAGATGAAGTAATGAGCAAGTAATGTCTAACTCACACCCAAAGTGGGGTATTTATAGTATCTGAAAACCCTAAAAAAAACTAAAATGATAAATCCCAAAAATAATTTAAATTACATAAGATAATTATCCCAAGTTTGAAATTTAAAATTTAAAATCTGGATGATAGGCTATCTAATAAGCGGCTTGATAAGCTATCACTGCTGCTGACGTCAGCTTCTAGAAGATGCTGACGTGGCGCCCAGTCAGCATTCATGCCCATGAATCTGCCCATGACTCCAGCATTTTCTACAGCATTCCAGCTTATTTCCAGCATCATGTCCCCTACATGAAAACAACATAAAACAGCCTAGTTAAGTCCCTCAAACTTATATTTAATCGAAATAAGGACCAAAAACACAACCAAAATAAATACTCATCAAATTCCCCCCACTAATCCGATGCTTGTCCTCAAGTATCTCAAAATTAATAAATCTAAGCTCATGTTGTCATCCTTAATTTCACGAAGTCTCAAAGTTTCCGATATGATTAAGCATCTAAACATGAAAGAAAATAAGGAGCAAATAGATAAATGGCAAGATTTAGAAATTTAAGCAAAACGACATTCTAATACCCTACTAACATCAACGATGCAAACCAAGTACCCTCACAAGGAATCGCTCATGTCACTCAAAGTGTTTAAAGGTAGAGAAAATCACTCGAGCCAAAACTAATTAGAGCATTAACATAGGCTTGTGGTTAAATCTAATCTCCACTACTAAGTATGAATGTGATGCAAAAATCAAGAGGTCTTAAAAGGGTTGTAATGGGGCTAAGGTTCGGGTAGGATAAAGGCCGAAAAATAAGGGTTAAAATTCAAGACAAAAATCATCCCAAAAATTTATTCGAAACTGTTTTTTTTCTTTTCTTTTTTCTCTTTTTTTTCATTTTAATCAAAATTGTTCTGCAGTATATTTTTTTGAACGACACTGCTATTTTTCTGCTCTTTTTTACTGCAGATTCGAATAATTTCCTGTAAAGTTTTTTTTTCTCTGCACTGCATATTCGAAACAGTTTCTGCACAGTCTCTTTTTTTTCTACACAATGTATTTTCTGCTCTGCTGGACTCCATGATTCGAATCTGTTTTTTTTTTTGTTTTTTAAGACAATTTTGTCTTGAAAAAGGAAAAAATAATGGAAATAATAAAAAATGGATTAGGCTAAAATATGGTGAATCTCAAGAAAAGGGCCAAGGCTTAAAATTGTTTCACTAAGGGAAATTAATCAAAGGGTAGGCAATTTGTTTGGGAAGAGGAAGGGTTAAAACCTAGTGCCTCAATCATATTTAAGCATCATATTCAAATAACGTAATCTCAAAAAGAATTTAAACACAAGTTCTAGAATGCAACTAATTTAGCTAGGCACACTCAAAGAAACAAAGAGCAAAAATAATGCATGCTCATTAGCTCAAAACTCACAAAAATTTGTCTTGTGTACCTAGGTAAGCATCATGTCAATTAATAGAGAAAGAAATGTCATAAAAAGAATTTTATGGAAAAATTAATCATGCCAAAATCTACCATACAACCTAAAATTTTCTAACAAGATAGATACAAAATCATACGGAAACAGTGAGACAATGCCAAACTAAGGATTAAACAAAGAACTTAAATTGAATAAAATTAGGAAAACAAGAGAACAACCAAACGGATAAGCAATATGAAAATTTGACAAGCATATCTCCCCCTCACTTAATACATTTTGTCCCAAAATGAACATAAAATAAAATAAAAAAGAGAGTGGGTGAAAATACTCCCCGATTGCAGAAGAGCATGTTTCGGTAGTGGGCTCCGAGTCTGGTGTAGGGGCGGAGGCGAGCTTGCTCTCGAGTTCGGACCATGGTGGTGGTAATGGTGGACGATCGGGTGATGAAGGTTGAAGATGAAGCGATAATGGCGGTTGGTGTAGTTTAGTAAAAGAATAAAATAAAAGAAGAAGGGTTTATTGGAAATGGACGGGTGAAGTGATATTTGTGTTTACAAGGGGTGTTTTAAAAATTGGCGGGGTCCACGGAATATATATATAATAATTTAAAAGATATATATATATATATATATATATATATATGTGGATATAGATTATGATTTAAAATCAATAATAATTTAGGATAATAAAGATAAGGGTTAAATTTAAAAATAATTAAGATAATAGATAGATAAAGATATATATATATATATATATATATATATATATTTTTATGATTTAAATTTAAAACAAATTATAACTTACGTGAATTTAAATAGAAAGATAATATATAATAAATAAATTATTAAGATAGATTATAGTAAATATATTATTAGAGGGAGAAAAAAAAAAGAAAAAAGAAGAAGGAGATTAGGGTTCCATATTCGATTGATATGTATGATGCACCTGAAAATGAAATAGAATGAAAATTAAAATATGAAAATGAAAAACAGTAATTCAAGACATGAAATGAAATGAAAAAAATGGGTTGCCTCCCATTCAGCGCTTTATTTAACATCGTTAAGCTCGATGACCTGGTTCAGACTACAAGCATTGCGACAAATATTTCTTCTAGTTCTTGCGCTTTATCCAACTGAGTATTTCCCTACGAGAAATTTTGCGATTATGGGGTTTTTTTACTGGAAAAATTTCTCTTTCACTCTTCAATTTATCTAGAGGTAATTTTAACTCCAAATTCAATCCCTACAAAATGAAAGAAAACATTTTAGATTTCGATGGAGTTAGGCGTAAATCAGAATGAACAGAGGAAACATTTTTCAACTCCTTAATTCCTTTGCCGTGATCCTTCAAATCCCTGCACGAATCATCAACATATTTAGATTATATAAATTCTTCAACGGCAGGCTCAATAACATCTATAAAATTTATACTAGCAACATTATTAGGATGTCACATCGCTTTGTAAACATCAAATTTTACCACCTCGTCATCGAACTCCATTGTAAGGATCCCGCTTCTCACATCGATTTTCGTAATTGCAGTACTTAAAAATGGATGACCAAGGAGGATTTCGGAAGAATTATTAGTTCGATCGTTTTCATGTCTATGACATAGAAATCTGCCGGAAAGATTAAATCGTTTACCTTTACCAAGACATTCTCTAGCAATCATTCCGGGTAAATTATGGATATGTCCGCCAGCTGTATGATTACTTTCGTATCCTTCAAAGGCTCAGCAGAAAGTGAGTTATAAAATGAAAGTGGCATAACATTAATAGAGGCCCCTAAGTCACACATTGCTCGTTTAATACCCACTTTACCGATTTTGCAGGGAATGACAAACATACCTTGGTCCTTCAATTTCGGCGGTAACCTTCACTGAAAAACTGCCGATAATTGTTCTCCTAGATTAACTTTTTCAACTCTTATAAGACGACGTTTGTTAGTACATAAATCTTTCAAAAATTTAGCATACCTCGGGATTTTTCGGATTACGTCAAGGAGTGGGATATTGATTTCCACTTTTTGAAACATATTTAGGATCTCCTTTTCTTCAGCTTGTTTATCTTTCTTCACTAATCTCGATGGGAAGGGAGGTGACACGACATAGGGGGATGGTTTAGGGGTCAGGTTTGGTGTATATTTTTCAACGGGAGATGTTGTCTTTTCTTTATCTTTCTTTTGAACGCCATCATCCGTGGCTTCTGGTTCGACGACTGTACCACTTCGTAGAGTGATGGCATTCACACTTTCTCTTGGAATGGGCTCCGTTTGAGAAGATAATTTCCCTTTGGATTCTAAGCGACTTATCGCTAATGTCAGTTGACTTATCTGTTTGTCAATTGCTTCAAAGTGAGCTTCGGTCCTTAGTTGAAATTTTTCTTGGGCTAGCGCTAACCTTTCAACAATTGACTCCAAAGAAGGCTTCTGCGGTTGATATTGTTGTGGTGCAGTTGGTTGATAAGCTTGATTTGGCCTCTGGTTTTGTGCGTAACCGAAGTTTGACTGGTTTCTCCATCCCTGATTATATGCATTTCCTATGGCATTGGCTTGAGCGATATCATCTTTCTGAATCATCGGACAACAGTCTATCGGATGTTCTGGACTAGTACAGATTCCGCAAAGTCTAGTTGTTCTTTTTTATCTGCAACAAGAGATTGCACTATTTCAGCTAATTTATCAATCTTATTTTCTAAAGAAACTGTGCTTACCTCGCGAACCCTTCGAGATGGTTCACTAGATTGATTAAACCTTTGCGAGTTGGCGGCCATAGTTGATATTAGTGTTTTAGCCGTTGTTGGGGTCATATTGACTAGAGCTCCACCGCTTGCCACATCTATTACTTTCATATCCATGGGTGTCAACCCTTCATAAAAATACTAAAGAAGGGTTTGTTCTGAAAATCCATGTTGTGGACAATTTGCACACAACTTTTTAAACCTCTCCCAATATTCATATAAAGATTCGGATTCCCTTTGTTGAATGCTCAGAATGTTGCGCCTTATTTCGCTCACTTTTGCCGCAGGGAAGAACCTGTCAAGAAAGAGTCTAGCCATGCCAGTCCAGGTTGTAACAGAGTTTGAGGGTAAATCAAATAACCAATCTTTTGTGATATATGCTAAAGAAAATGGAAAAGCTCTAAGTTTAATTTGGTCATCGGATACTCCCTGAGGCTTTATGCTTAGACAAACCATGTGAAATTCCTTCAAATGTTTGTGAGGATTTTCCATTGGCAAGCCGTGAAAAGTAGGTAAAAGGTGGATCAAACCCGTTTTTAGCACGAACGGTGTTTCACCATTTGGGAAGGTTATACACATTGGTTACTGGCCATCGGACGCCGCATTTAGCTGGCGAATAGTTTGATTTTCGTCTCCCATTGGATCTGGTTCGAAGTTCGACTCTGCTTCGGATGTGATCTCTAGATCGCGTTCAAATCTTTGTTGGCGTCGTTTGTTTTTCTTTTCCCGAAGTGTTTGTGCGTGCAACTTTCGGGCTAGTGCTTCGGTTTCCGGGATGAGTTCAAATTGTTCTCCCATATTGCTCCTGGTCATAAATCAAATGAAACAATATTAGTACTTTGCCGAATTCCCCGGCAACGGCGCCAATTTTGACACGTGTCGTATAGTGTCAAAATAAATCCTTAAACTCAAATAAATAAGAATAAAAATAGTATAGCGAGAGTAAGGGTCGATCCACAGGGAATAGGAGTTCTAACACCCTTTCGTTCTGACTTAGACCAAGAAACCTGTAAAAATAAAAGTGGGGGTTTAGAGAAGTAATTTGAGTAATGAAATAATAATAAGAACGAAAATAAGTATTGAAAATGAATTATGGAATGAATTTGCCTCAAGCTACGCTTTGCCACGACATCTTCGATCACCGAAATGGATTTTTCTTCAACTTTCTTGCCGGTTACAGTCTACAAGGCCCAACCCTTGCAACTTACTTCTCTTTGGTAAACTCGACTCCCAGGGCAATCCTTGAAATCAAGCTTTAGTTGGTTAGCTACGGCAATCAATGCTAACTTAAGTCTGAATTAATGCTGGAGAAGCTCGTGCTCGGATAATCGTCTCGATGAGAATTGTTTCCGATTTTGATTCCCCTTAGTGGACCGCCACTAAGTTTGTTCTTAGGGAGTTGAATTGGCTACAAGCTTTTCCTCGTCCCCAACAATGGATCTAAACTACTTCTAATCTGACGACGTCTTCGGAATGAAACAATTGAGATTCCTAAAGGTTAGGCCGATTGCCTAACCAATTTTGCAGCGAATCGAAAAAAGAAATGTTGAAGGAAAGAAAGAACTTCTTCTAATCTCACAAGTTTAGTCGGGTTAGGCATTGCTCTTGGCTAAAGAGGATTTAGTTAAGCATGGTTGGTGAAGAAACCATACTTAATTAAATAATGAAGGAAATGGAGGAAAAATAGAGAATTGTATTTCACTAAAGAAGATGAAGTAATGAGCAAGTGATGTCTAACTCACACCTAAAGTGGGGTATTTATAGTATCTAAAAACCCTAAAAAAACTAAAATGATAAATCCCAAAAATAATTTAAATTACATAAGATAATTATCCCAAGTTTGAAATTTAAAATTTAAAATTTAAAATCCGGATGATAGGCTATCTGATAAGCGGCTTGATAAGCTATCACTACTGCTGATGTCAGCTTTTAGAAGATGCTGAAGTGGCGCCCAGTCAACATTCATGCCCATTAATCTGCCCATGACTCCATCATTTTCTGCAGCATTCCAGCTTATTTCCAGCATCACGTCCCCTGCATGAAAACAACATAAAACAGCCTAGTTAAGTCCCTCAAACTTATATTTAATCGAAATAAGGACCAAAAGCACAACCAAAATAAAATACTCATCAATAGACAACCCAAACGAAAAACCCATAAACTCCCTTTCATTTCAAACCAAGCTTTAAAAATCAAAACATGTTTAAACTATGGGTTTTGCAAAAATCCTAACATTTATGACTCAAGGAAGATGAAACCAAGTTAAGGAGCCATTTACCTTGAAGAAATCACTTGGGTTGAGAGCTTGAGGCAATTGAATAGTGAAATGGGGTTTTTGAGAGGTTTTGAACGTGAAAAGAGATTTGGAGAAGATGATGGTTTTCAAAAATCCACTTTACCTTATTTCTTTTTGTGAGCAAAATTCCCATTTTACCCCGTTGATAAAAATCAAGATTATCCATTTAAAAATAGTTTCAAAATTAACCTAACCCGAAACGGTTTAACTAATTCGATTATCTCCTGGCCCTAAACTCGGTGCGTTACATTATGACCCTCGCATGTAACGTTGTTGGTGACAACTGTACCGTGGAAGATGATTGACGAGTGGCTAGTTTGGTCAATATTTTAGTGCTAATTACATTTAAATGGTTGATTTATGGTGCTGAATTGTGGTTTATCATATGATTTTGGTGTAGGACTTTTGTGGATGAAAAACATATTGGAAAAGGCTTGATTCTACAGTTTTTCTGGATTCATGGCTGGATTAGTGGACATGAACTGGGGCATGAAAATGATGACTGGGCACGACACGTCAGCAGTACGAGAGGATGACGTCAATAACAACAAAATAGAAGGATGACGTCAGCAGCGGCGATGATAGCTTATCAAGTCCATTTCGATAGCTTATCAAAAAGATTTAAATTTTAAACTTGGGGATTTATCTTTTGTATTATCTTTTTAGGAACTATCTTATTTTCTTTTTAGGAATTATCTTTTATCTTTAGGATTTAAATTTAAAAATTATGAGAATTATCTTTTGTATTTTTAGGATTTTATCTCTTAGGATTTTTAGGGTTTTTGAGAACTATAAATACCCCATTGGGGGTAAGCCTCAAAAACTCATCTCTCATCTCATCTTTTAGTTTTTATTTGTTCTTTGAAATTTTACTTTAATAAAGTTTTATTTTTCCATAGCCAAAGGCTAAAGCAATGACTCGATTCCAACGTGAAGAATGAAAAACACTTAAATAACTTCAGGTTTTTTCTCTCAGTTTTCTAAGCTTAATTTCAAAAATGAAAACGATTTCAAAAATAAAAATTGACTTTGGTCAGGATGTTGATTTTGGTTAAATATGTGGGACGAAAGATCGGCTATTGAAGCACATCCGACTTCCTGGGAACACACTTAGTAAATTGATTACTAAGAGAAAATTGAGATCGGAACCGTTGTTATTGAAACAACATAATTCGAGTCGGGGTTTTCCAAAACTTTAAAACTGTTTATTTTTAACAGCTATAGTCGCGATTAATCTAACCAGTAAACTGATAATCTAAAAATTAATTTTTGATTATCGGTTTACCGAATAGAAAAAAAACAAGTCTCAAAGATTGATCCTTGTAGGCAAGTAACCGACATGAATCCTGAAGTAAAAAACCTTTTCCAATGATCTGAGGAAATTGAGTCAAAGTAAAAGCTCGAAGCTAGTATTTATTATATTGAATCATTTTTTTAATATTCTCTACAATCTTTATTTATTGTTACTTAAATTCTACAAGTCACCCTCTTTTCTACTTAAAAATCATTTAGCTCTCTTCTGGCTCACTGATCAAGCGAACATAAATGAGGAAGTTTTCTTAGTCCCTATGGGATCACCCTTTACTTCTCACGCATGTTAAATTGGCACCGTTGCCGGGAACGTCGACAAAGTTACTGATTATAATTTGTTTTGATCTATGACCAGGTCGTGGAGCTAAACGACATTAAATAAGTGTTTAACGGGAGGCAACCCATTATTAATTTATTTTATTCAAATATATTTGTTTCTTTAATTTATTTTGCTTCTTTCCAATTTTTACTTTAATTTATTTAAATGTATATCTAATGTTAATCTTATTTCTTTTAGTCTGATAATCCCTTATTGATCGAATATATTTTTGTACAGAGTTTTAGGCTACATGAAATTATGTTTATCCCATGGAAATTTTACCCTTATCCATATCGCTTACCACTATTCAAACAGATTTTAATTAACTTTTTTAAAACTCCACCAATCCTTATCTTTATCCTTACCTTTTAAAAACCCACGCGAGCCCTTGTAAATATATATATCTTATTATATTTTGAATTTTAAATATATATTTTATTATTATTATATTATTTATTTTTAAACTCTCACATGCGGGACTCACTTAAAAGTGATAACAATCCCTCACATATTAAAAATATTATGGCTGATGGGATAGCAAACACCCAAACTTATCACTCGGTCATTATCTTTGACCAACCCCAACTCTTTTCAAATTGTCGTGGTCCCCACACTTGATAGGTTATCACCTCATACCCAATTTTAAACCAACTCCTATATACCTAAGAATCACTCCCATTCTTTGTTTCTTTTCCCAAGCACACACAGCCGCCTCTCCCCCTCCTTCGCATTCATCTCTTTCGAACCACCCCAACCTTACCTAGCAAATTTTTTGGTGGAGTAGGCTCGGCGGCTACCGCAACCCCAAACTCCCGCCGTCCTCGATGGCCGTAGACGGACGACGCCACAACAATTCTTTCCTCTCTCTAACGACTTCGACTCATTTACCGAACCACCGCCGCCTCCCTCACGTCGCGGCAGACGGCAACAGCGACAGGCGACTGCCGCACGACCAGGACCTCGCCTCCGAGCGCCTTGCCGCAGTTTCGAACGTTCGCGGTTGCTGGATATTCAGCCCCACCATCCCCTCCTCGCCAAGGCAGAACGTCGAGGCTTCAAGCCGGCCCTTCCCTTAGCCGATCCACGCGAACAACGCGTGCCACCAAAAAGGAAGATACATCCCAACTTCCGCAGCACCATACCAAGCTGCAACTAGCTTAGTGAGTTTTCTGTTCCTTCTCTTTTTATTTACTTTTGCATTTTGGGACAAAATGACTAAGTGAGGAGGAGTAGAATTTTGTGTTAAATTATTTTTTTGCTTATCCGATTGGTTGCCTATTGTTCTCTTAATTCTATTTAGTTTATGTTTCTTTGTTGTCATCCTTTTTTTCACCTTGTCCCTTGTTTCTATATGATGTTGGTAGCTTACTTGTTAGAAATTTAAGTTTACATGATAGACTGCGGCTTGATTAGCACTTTCATGACATTCTTTCACTTTCATTTTTTCGAGTATGCCAAATAATCTTAGCATTCTAGAACTTGTTGGAATTATTGTTGACGCTATGTGCATGAATTTGATGAAAAAAAGAAAGAAAAGAATAAAAAATAAAAGCTAGAGGTGCCTAACATTGGCTCTAGCTGGAAATAAAAAGCTAGAGGTGCCTATCACTGGCTCTAGCAAGAAGCGTGTTTAGCTAGAAGTGCCTAAAACTGGTTCTAGCAAGTAAATAAACTTTTTGTATCATGTTCATTTTGCAATAGTGGAAACTAGGTTTCATTACAAGACTATGGTATGCTTTGCTTAGATTGGCTTAAGTACTCTTGTCGATGGAATGTCTATTTTGTTGTTAAAATATTTTTTTTTCTATTCTTGTCGTTTGCCTATTAGTTTCCTTTTTTTCTTACATGTGTAGATATTACGTCATATTGAACACTAGGGCCTTGGTGAAATTAAGCATTATAGTTCATCATACACCATTCTGGTTGCTAATCTAGATTGTCAATTGAAATGTTTGAGCTAGGAGGCAGCAAGTTTGCTAGAAAAAACCTTTCGAAATTGAAAAAATATGGGCTGCTCTTTCGGTTATAGATGGTTCAGGAGCTCCTGGCCTTGATGGGTTTAAATGGGGTTTTTAAAAGTCTTTCTGGTCGTCTCTAAAGGATGAAATACTGGAGTTCTTTGCTAAATTTTATCATAGGTCCATCATTGATACTTCTTTCAACAACGCATTCATTGTTATTATTCCAAATACTCAAGCCCCTAAAACATTAAAGGATTACAGGCCTATAAGTTGGTGGGCAGTGTCTACAAATAACTAGCCAAAGTTTTAGCATTGAGACTAAGTCGAGTGTCTGGGTAGAATATTTGAGACTCACAATTCGCTTTTTGTCCAGGAAAACAAATATTGGATTGCTCCTTAATTTCGAACAAGATTAAAGATTATTTCAAAAGGGGTTTGGCTTCAATCATTTTCAAAGTCGATTTCTGAAAGGCCAACGACACTGTCGACTAGAACTTTTCTCATTATTCCGAAAAAATAGTGTTTTTGGATCAAACTTTTCATATCAACAACTAAATTGTCGGTATTGGTTAATGGATTTGTCACTAATATTTTTGATATGAAGCACGGTTGAAGATAAGGATGTCCACTGCCTCCCCTCCTTTTCAACATCATTGCAGAATCTTTGAGCTCCCTATTACACATGGCAGTGAATAAATGTTTTTTCACATGATTCGAATATGGGAGAGCAGTAACGAAATATCTCAAATTCAATTTGTAGATGATTTCATGCTATTTTGCGGTGTAAGTGAAACGGAAATTAAAAATGTGGTTTTGAATTAGCTTCGAGATTGAAGTTTAATCTTAGAAAATCAAAATTGTTGGGCATTAATGTCGAGGATGATACTATTTCTGGTTGGGATTCTATTTTTAAGTGCTAAAGAGAAAGCTGTTCATTTAAATATCTTGGCTTACCTTTAGGCCACTGGAAGAATTCAGTGCAGATTTGGGAGTCGATAGTTGAGAAATTCAAGTCTAAATTAGCGGGCTGGAAAACTAAACTATTATCTTTTGTTGGGCGGATTACGTTAGTCAAGTCGGTTCTTTCAAACTTATCGATATACTTCATTTTCATATTTTCGATGCCAAATCAGATTTGCTCCAATCGATCTAAGTAGATTGAAAACTTCGTTTGGGGGTTGTTGGATCGTCGATCTATTCACTAGGTAAGTTGGGAGTCTATTTTCTTGCCGAAAGCCCGTGGGGGTCTCGGTTTAATAAATTTAAAGTTAAAAAATCAAGCGATGCTCAACAAGTGGATATAGAGATACGGTACAAAATCTAATAGTTTTTGGCGTAAATTCATCGCGGCTAAATATGACCCTAATTCTGATTCCATTCTACCATCCAATCTAAAAGCCAATAATCAATCCTGGATTTGGCGTAACATTTTTGCTAAATTGACTATTCCTGTAAATATTTTGCCGAATAATCTTTCCTTTATTGTGGGCGATGGTAATAATATAAATTTTTGTTTTAATTTGTGGACCGTTCAAGCCTCTCTATGAACTGCTTTCACAAGAATTTTTGTTGTAGCAGTAAGGAAGAAAGGGGTCATTGTAGATTTTGGCTCAAATATTGATGAAAGGTGGGTGTGGAATATTGAGTTGTGTAGGGACTTTTTTGACTGGGAAATTATTATTTGGGAAGATTTCAATAGGCTAATTGGTAATTTTTGGTTTAATGTATCCCTTCCAGAAATTATTTGGTGGAATGCATCTTCGAGTGGTATCTTCACTTCAAAATCCTATTGTGATTGTGTTCAAAATTCTTCATCAGAGCAAGACGATGTATGGAAACTAGTTTAGGCTAGTTTAGCTTCTCCCAAGGTCAAAGCTTTTTTTTTGGAAGGTAGTTTGAAATCGCTTACCGAATAAAGAAGCTTTGTTAAATAGAAAATGTGCACAACAAATGTCTTTATTATGTCATTTATGTAGCAAGGTTGGCGAATTTGTCAATCACATTCTTTTCCATTGTCAAAAAGATGGTGCTCGCTTTGGAATGTTCACTTTATTATGCTTGCTTTCTTTCGTGATCTAATTCTTCAGTGGGCTGCTATCTCGGTTGAAAATTTATTTACTCATATATGGCGCCTAGGTTTGTTCAGTTTTGCTTGGTCTACTTGAATTTATCGTAATGAGATTATTTTCAGGTAGTCTTTACTGGATATTAGTCAATTATTTGACATATGTCTGTTACGACTTAGCTGGTGGTGTTTTGCTAAATGGATGTATTACAGTTTCTCTATTACTACCTTGCTGCAATCCCCGTCAAACTTCTATTTCGATTCTACAAAAAAATAGAGTCATATCGAGAGTGAGTGATATTCTCCCTCAGTTGGTTTTTTAAAGTTTAATATGAACTGTAACACCCCTCGCCCGGGTTAGGAGCGAGGGATGTCACGACTTATAACGCATGATTTAGAACAAATAAACAATCGAAACAAAACATGTAACAATGTCAATCAAAGTCATGCAACTTGTATATTATCAAACTTAACATATTAACTTATGAACTAGAAACATGTTACCAAAACGTATACAAATATGTGGGTTATTTTAAAACTTTCATAACATATACCCATATATAATTCTCTAATGTCACAATTTATTCAAAATTAATCATGTAACAAATAGAAACTCTAGATACAATTTCCCTAGTTCAATCAACATATCAATCAAGTAAGATCATACATGTTCACATCCATCCATTCGAATAACATACATCTAAATAACACATAGTATTTGCAATTTCATATCAACACTTTAATCAAACACAAACACATATATACAATTCAACCATTACATGTCCATATAAAGTTATTACAAAACAAGCTTATGCTTACATATATATACATAACCAAACCAAGTCTTAAACATAACAATTACATGTCAAGCAACCAAAATACTTGTATCATATGCATGTGACACTTGTATACATCTATGCCACCAACTAGGATAACCAAAAGAGTCATACTTGTGCTTGAACTTCAATATCTGCTCTCTAAGACAATCGACTAGCTTTCGAGACTAGAACCTGAAATTTTTGGAAGAAGGGAACAAAAGAGTGGTAAGTAAACAAATGGTACTTAGCGAGACAGCCCTAAACTTTACTAATTTCCATCTTTTAAAGCATTATTTAATCTTTAAGATTACCTAGCTAGGCTTTAATCAAAGTTCACCTAGCTAGTCCATCATACATAAGTAGACTTAGCTAATCTTGTAACCACTTCAAGTAACCAATTGATACAACATAATTAACATAATTTCATAGTCATTCAAACAGCAAGTATCATTTAAAACCTTAGCATATACCACATCAAACAACATTAAAAAGTTTTAACACATACAAGGCAAATAGGCATGTAAGTAACATTTCATTAATACCTATCATTTAGGTACTTATCTCTCAAATCAAATAACTTTTAATTAAGTCGCCTTGGGCGATTAATGAACAAGGTATTCGAGTTTACATTTGACATATAACATTAGATACCCAAAGGTATCAATTCCACATTATACAACTTGTAACATTTATCAGAGGATGCAATAGCATCAGGGTGACTTACCACCCTAAAGATAAATTGGTGACTAACCACCAACTTGCAACAGTATTCAGAGGAGCTCTATGACTCTAAGGCATGCCCTTCTACCTATAGACACTAATCAACCAAGGTCTTGATCTTATCATTTATATCCAACAAGGTCATTGATTTGTTATTCAATAATTTCACCAAGTCAATTAACCATTTCTATCATGTTTACAAGGTGAATCATTCAAGTCATGCTCAATCAAGGTTCCAGCAAGTATATAACATTATTTCAAGCATATAACCATCACCAAAACAGTAGCTAAATCATCCATAAAGTCTCATTTTACATAGCTTAATCAATCCACAAATTGTAGCAACATAATACCTAAGCTAAGCATACTTATCTAGCAAGTAAGAATATCTTAGGTCATAAGTCAAGTCTTTAATCCTTTTTTCTTATCAAGTTAAGTTACCAACCATTAATTTAAATTCATTTCATGCTTCATTAGGTTATCTAATAAACAAAAATAATAAGGTTAGGATGTTAATCCTAACACTTTAAACAATACTACACTCACTATACTTCAAGCTACTTGTTGTCCTTTATCACAATGCCCTTGTCCCTTCTTCTTGATTGTTCACTCCTTGTATCCTCTATGGCTTCTTCCTCAATAGGCTCTTGAACCATTACAACACATATATCATTCATTAGTATCAATCTTAGCATATAAATTCAACCAAATCAAGCAAACAACAATAAACACACAAGCTTTCCCTAACATGGCAGTTTTGAGCAGTGTCCATTAATCTGTTCATAACTCTTTATTCCTAAATTCAAATAAAGCATATCATACCATTCTGGAAAGCTTATAAACACACCATTAAAATTATGTATGGCACATATTTTTAGAATTTCTCAATCAGTACAGTTTTGCATTTGAAAACAGGTCAATTTCAGGATCGAATCTGTCCAAGCTAAACTTAGTGGATTTAATGCATATAAATTATATGTTTCACAATTCATTTGGTTCTGATATTTTAACCATATTAACTTACATTTGTTAGCATAATAATGAAGTTCTAACATATTCAAAATCAAAACATTCAAGTCCTCAATTTATCAATTTCCACAAAACAGCCCCCTTTAATCTTTTAATAATCTTACATGTGATCTAAATGCATTTAACCTACCAATTGAGACTTAATTCAAGCTTGGCCATTTAATTTCATTCATTTCATGAATCCCCTGTTTCAAGCAAAAATTTTCAGAATTTTATTGACATTATGGAAGCCCCTAAAATTTTCGAATTTTACAATTTAGTACAGCAGATTCCAGATTCATCCAGTTTCAGTCCAGTAACTTCTAATAACAATTCAGAGACTCATACTTAACATTTTTGTGCAATTCTTAGCTCTATCTCATGTAAAATTTTGTCCTCTACAACTTTGTACAAGGAAACGTTTTCCATAAACAACTCTAACATGCTTAATTTTCCAGATTTCCGAAAGGTGTCTAAAACTAACAATTTTGGGAAGATTCGTTATTCAAGCTTCATACATATTAATTTTCTAGCATTTTAAGCAACCTAATGTAACATACAACCTATCAAAACATCAATAGTCATTCTCAAATCAAATTCACAACACAAACAATTCAAGAAACACATCAATTCATCAAGAACATTTAAACAAAAACATGAGCAGAATTTTAGCTAGAACACTTATATGAATTGTTTGTGGATGTAAGAACCTATGTTTCTCCTAGCTTAAATCCATTGACATGCATGCATTTTGATTTCATAAATCTCCAGAATTTTATGTTTTTGATTTCTCTCTCTTTGTTTGTGTGAAACGGTAAAAGAAAAAATGAAGGAGATGAAGATGATTCATCTTTCCACCATCTCCTTAGTGGCCGGACATGCCACTCTCCAAGGGTGAGAGCATGACACCTAATTGTGTCATGTGACAACAATTTTCTTTACATGCATTCCCCTACATTTCGCTTCTAGATCAATTAGGTTCTTTTTAATTTGGCTCTCAATTTGCATATCTTTCATTTTAGTCCTTAATTTAATTTCTTTTAATTACTACAATTAATTTCTTGATTCTCTTTAATTGAACCATGATCTAATTAGTTAATACTTATTCTAAGCACTGTTTAAGGGTGTTACACGAACGGCTCAGTTAAAGGAAGTTTTGCTGAAGCTGGCATT
Organism: Hibiscus trionum; assembly: GCA_030270665.1. NCBI lineage: Eukaryota > Viridiplantae > Streptophyta > Magnoliopsida > Malvales > Malvaceae > Hibiscus > Hibiscus trionum. Next base: position 72,074,682 of record BSYR01000003.1, on the reverse strand, counting down.
GGATGATGTTTACGGAAATTTAAAATTTAAAAAATTAAAAAAAATAAAAGTTTAATCGAGAGTGAGTGATATTCTCTCTCAGTTGAACGATTCTACAAATTGTAAAGTAAAGTTATGTATTTTCTTAAGTAAAATTAAAAAATAAAAATCTTTGACAGTGTATATAAAGGGAGAGGGATAGACTTTTTTTTACAATAAACGAGATTAATATAAAGCAAGCAAAATTACAAAAGTCTCCTCAAACCTTGAGGAATACAAACATGCCAATCAGGGCGCATGAGAAAATACATGTTACTTTAGCGACCCATTTTGCAACTTTATTAAATGCTCTTTTAATGGAAGAAAAAAATAAAATTAGAAAAATAAGTCAACAAGCCAATAATGTCTCCTTCGATGGCAACTAACTCCCACACGAATATCATTTTGGAGTTAACTCGTTTGATAACACATGCATTATCAGATTCCAAAACAATTTGGTTGTAACCAACATCAATGGCAGTCTTAGTAGCCAAGAGAACAGTCGTAGCTTCTGCACATGAGGTCGAGGGAGCAAAGAAAGTGGAGGTTGCGCCGCCAATCAACAGACCTGTCACATCACATGACAACACTAATGGGCTTGTTGAACCTGATGTTAAATCGAATGAGGCATCACAATTTGCCTTCACAAATCTCGGGCTTGGAGGACTCCAATGCTCCTCATATCTAGGTTGAGAAGCATCACAAACAGTCTCTACTGAATGATAAGAGGAAAATTCCAAAAAAGCATTTTGAACTTTGAGCCATACATCAATAGGAGAGTCAACAACAACAAAAATAAAGGAGTACTTAATTGCTAAAATCATATATCAAATATAACCTCAAATTCTAATGTCGGATGCCAACTATAAAAGTTTAAATTAAAAAAAAATCTTTTTAGTCTAAAAGTTTTAGGTAGTTGTTATATATATACCAAAATTTGTTATATGGATTATTATCCTATACACAGGCGGTGGAAACTTTTTGTTTCCACAAGCTCCTCAATTAAAGGGTTTAGGGTTTTAGTTTAGGGTTTAGAGTTTAGGGGGGGTTTATGGCTCATGGTTAGAATTTAAGGTTTATACTCAGGGTTTAGGTTTTAGGGTAATATGGGTAGAGATTTAGGTTTTAACCTATAAACCCTAAATTTTAACCCTAAACCTAAAATTCTAACAATAGTCCATAAATTTAAAACTACTACACTTAAACCCATAAATTTTAAACCCTAAACTAAGTCTCTAACCCCTAAAATTAAGGCATTTGTGTAAAAAAAATCCATAAGCGCTTGTGTGTAGAATATTACCCTTATTATATATATATATATATATATATATATATATACACATAATTATATGTAAATATTATATTTTTTGTACATATTTAATTTAGGTTCAATCTATTTTGGGTCCACTCTTTTTTGGGGCCTTGTGCGGTCGCTGTAACCCCCTCGTCCCGGTCTGGTCGGATGACCGGTCCAAGTGGGCCACACGGGGAAAACCGAAGCGAAACCCGTGAAGGTTTCCCCTCGGTTAACGACCCTAAAATTTTCTTTTTATTTTATCTTGTCTATAGGCATAATTAAAACCTATGTGAAGAACAGCAGCGGGAAAAACAAACATTGAAACATACACCGACCAACCAAACATTAAACAGCTCATTTTACACCTTTACAGCAGGCCGTTTCGAAACGCCCTTAGGGTGTTCCGAAACGCCTTGACTTAGTCAACAGGCCAGGGTCAACCTTAGGGTGACCGTTCCGAAACAGGGGTGACCCGTATCGGAACGACCTTGACGGTCAACAGACCAGGGTCAACCATAAGGTGACCGTTCCGAAACAGGGGAGACCCGTATCGAAACGACCTTAACGGTCAATATCTCGTGGTCAACGAGATTTGACCGTTTCGAAACTTCAAAGGCCCGTTTCGGAACGCCTTCATCTCGCCAATTTCTCAAAATTCCAGTAGCAAAAACGTTCCGAAACGACCCTCATCCGTTTCGAAACGGCAGGCCATTTGCAAAGGATCCGTATCGGAACAGGGGGACCCGTTCCGAAACGCCCCCTGTCTGCAGACTCGTTTTGGTTGTTTCAAGGCTCAAGGGTGCCCCAAAACACCACCAAAACACCACACCACACCATACAAATAAAACACAAGGCACCCCAACCATACTAGCATGCTTTGACTAGGTTAAGACATGTCTAACACTAAGGCAAGACCTCACAATGCATGCATTCATTCAACATCAAAGTTAACCTCAAAGGCATATGACCAACATTCAAAAGAGCAATTTAGGCATGAGATACAAACCAACATGGCAACATAAACCATACAAAAGCAAGGTACTAAGGAGTCTACACAGGCCCCTAACAACCAACAACTACCCAACAAAATCATACATGTCCCATTGCTCAAACTATTACATGTCCAAACATTAAAAATCCATACTTGAAGCTCTTAAAGCTAACAACCACACTTGGAGCCTTCCACTTGCGCGAGCAACCCACGAACTAAGGATCTGCAATGTTGAACAAAGAGAGCGTAAGCAATGATGCTTAGTGAGGGTAAGCTCTAAGAACAAACCTCAACATTGCAGGGTCCGAGCACGATCTAGCCAAGGCATTACACAAACATACCAAGGATCCACAAGAGCCACAAGATAAGATGCATGAGCAATATATACAAGTAGATGTCATGATCAACAAGCTCTAAATTCCTCAACATAAGTAGCCACATCAAACATCCAGTTAAGGATCATTTATCACAACACATTGATACAATTATCAATCAACATTGGCACCTAGCTATGACTCAAATACGCGGATAACCGTTGGAACTCACAGCCAACAACACAACCATTACCTGACGGTGGGATTACACTCATCACCGGTCTCGCGGAGGGGATTCCACTCATCCTCACGCCCTATCGATGGGATTCCACTCATCACCGACTATATTTAAATACAAATTTCCGGGCGTACCCGTACTCCTCCTTGGTGACTCAACGCCACCAAGGCCACGCGCGACTTTTGACTCATGTGTACACACTAACATCCTAATGATCGATCATTTGTATTTAAGTATACTAGTGCCAATATTTACTCACTTCACATTACTCATTTCAATCAATTCCGTGCTTAGCACGTACCCACCAACAACCATCATCATGCATGTCTCAAGCATCACAATTCATGTCACATCTCACATGTATAACACAATATACATAGCAATCATATTACATTTCATACGAGACATACACCACACACAATGAGTTCATCCAAAGGCTCTAGATCAAGTTTAGGATTAGGCTACCACCCTAATCCTAACTCTAGGTGGGTCTACCAAGCCCAACCTAGTCCAAATACTCGAACCAACCATTTTAAAACCAAGTAAAACAATTAACCACTCACCTAAGCTTCCAAGCTCAAGACCAAGCAAGCAACAACCTTCAACTTCCCGGATTCACTTCCGATGCTTCACCGATGCCCAAACTTGACTCTAATCAATCCCAAACACAAAAAAACATCCACAATCAAAATCTTGTCATCGAAACTAACCCGGAATGCAATTCAACCACAAACTACTATGTTGCAAGCATGAATAATACTCATTTTTCACCAATTCGGATGACCCCAAAACCTTGTCCAAAAACCATGTTTTCAACTTCCATTACACCCTCCAATAATCCCAATTCAACCCCTACCTATAGTACTATCAAAAGCCTACCAAAACCCACCTAAGACAACCCCCAAAACTCACCCAAAACCTCCCAAAAACCCTATTTTCACCCAAGTCCGAAAATTGCTCCAAATCATTTGAAATTCACATATGTAGTATCATTTGGCTCCTATATTCCATAACTAACCATAACAAATCAAAATATTAAGTTTAGCTACACAAAGGCACCATTTTTAAACAAGATTTCCAAAACTTCCATTTTCCAAAACCTTTATGAAAATGAAAAAGAAGAGTACTTTCATGAAGGGGAAGATGAGGACAACTCAAAAATGTCATTACCTTTCAAAACGGAGTTGAAATGAAGAAGAGAGGTGATGGAACAGTGTTCTTCAATGGTGAGGGGAGTATGTCGTGAGTTTGAGGAGAGAGGGAGAAGATGAGTGATTTTTTTTTGAGTTTTTATTTGTTTTGTTTTAGTTTAAAAGCCCAATGACCCTTTTGCCCTTAATGAAATGAAATATTCACAAGGACATATAATCCATGGCTATTTGGGGTTTAATTCCAAAGCTTAGTCTATCATCAAATTAAATAAATTTGAAAACCAAACCCGAACCATTATTTAAATTATAAAACCGAGCCCAAATAATATTAAAATATTATTTTCACCTAACCCCTAAACCCGGGTGTTACAGTCGCTCTTATTGTGCTTGTCCAAAACCCCCACTGGATGGTTTGATGACAAAAAATTGTGGTCTTGTGAACTTTTGTCAGGGTTCCTCATTTACTTATTCTTAGCTCTTGTCATTTGCCTAGGAGTATTCGTGGGTGGCCTGCACCTAAGTCTTCATATTTTGGTTTTTATGATTTTAGGCAAGAATCCTAAAGGTTGTGCAAATATTATGGTTTTGGTGATGTTCTGTTTCGAATATGAGTTTAAGAATTTTTATTGTAATAGATACTAACATGGTGCGCTCTTTTTCTTCCAATAAGTTAAAGGAGGTTTTTGATGAGGCTCGTGTCAATGTCTTATTCCATCTTGTTGACTCAATTAAATCATTCCATTTACTTTTCAAAAAACTTAGTTAGTATACGGTAGAAACTTAATTGGCTGACATGAAAGTGTGATTATTTGCTAGGTTTATTTTTTTGAAAGGGTACCAACTCAGCATTAATTGTAATAAAAAGATACAATGTCCGAAAAAGGGAAAGGAAAAGACATAAACAAAAAAATACCAACAATAAAATCACATCAAAAGTGAAATTCTCAGATGATCCATCTACCCTTGATTATCCAACATCAGACTGGAGAAGCTTGAATCAAGAGAGAGCGGGCAACAACATCGGTTTGCCGAAGAAATCCCCGAATATCAGCTATGGGGGGTCAATCCATTTTCTATCTGCGGCGGCTAACAAGAGAACAGTTGTCGATTCATCCTCGTTCCAGTAACCATCCTCAGACGTCGTTCTTCCAAGTATCGCCATAGCATGAGCAGTTTTGTTCCCTTCTCGACCAACAAAAAGAAATTAGCAGCCTCTGAATCTTTGAGACAAGTATTTTGCATCTGAAATTAGGGCTCGGATAATCGAAGTATCATCAATTGGGGAACTCAGCTTTTGAATTACAGTTATGAAATCCTCTTCCACAATGACATCTTTGCACCCGATATCTTCCCCATATTGGAGACCTTGATACACAACTAAAGCTTCTACCTCGAAAGCTGATCTGACACGGAGATTGACACACTGAGCAGCACCCAAAATAAATCCTTCATTATCTTTGATAACAATTCCTAAATAAGATTTGTTCTCCACAGGCACAAAACTAGCGTCAACATTTACTATTACCTGTGAATTAGGTGGAGGGGTCCAATGGATGTACGTACAAACATTAGAATGTTTGAGGTTGGAGGAAGTTGCGCTGAGTTCAGCTTCATATCCTTTAATAAAGGTAACAAGCTCTGGTATGGTCTGGACTACACCCTCGTGTACCAACTTATTTCTTGCAAACCAAATTGCTCAAATAGAGATAAATATTATATTGTGCTTGTTGGTACTGAAATGTTGTAGCATCCATTGTAGTCAATCTCTAAATTGATAATCTGACACTGAAAGGGGCCAGCTTAGGCCTAGAGCTTCCCAAACTTGTCTTGCAAAATCACAACAGAAGCTAGAATATGGAATACTTTCTGCATTAACATGGCAACGGGGACACATGGGAGAATGGGCAATATGCTTCGTATGTAGATTCTGCATTGTTGTGACATATTTCCAACTACATTTCCATATTAATATCTTAATTTTTGATGGACATTTGACATTCCATATAGCTCTATAAAAGGAAGACCTATCTGACATGGACTTAGTTCTAGGTTGTAACATGATGTAACCACTACGAACAGAACAGGTTCCTGAAAGCTCACCAATCCAGTATAGTTTATCCTGTTACCTTGCTAGGGATAGTCGAATAGACAGTATAACTCTAGTCTCTTCAATGTTAAAATATGAAGAAATAAGATTTTCATTCCAACTTCGTTCTTCAATATCCATCAAGTATTTTACTTAACGCATACCTTGGAATGTTGGAGCAGATACCTTTCTATGTGGTTTTCCAAGTGGCCAATAATCATTCCATATATCAATGGAATTTTCATCTCCAACTGACCAGCTCAATCTCATATCTAAAAGGCCTTTTGAACATCAAATGTGTCACCAAATATAAGAAGGACTAGAACCCAAAATTGAATGTAGGAAATCTGTTGAATGGTAATACTTAGATTTTAGAATTCTAGAGACCAAAGAATTAGGGTTATGCATCAGACACCACCCATGTTTTGCAAGTAAGGCAATATTGAATTTGTATGTGTCTCGAAAGCCCATACCACCCACTTCTTTAGGCTGACAAAGGTACTCCCACTTACACCTAGGGGTGTTCATTGTCGGGTACCCGAAAAACCGGGCACCAACTTTATTGGCTCGTGTTTCGGCCCATTACACCCGGGTACCCGCTATTCAGGTGCTCGTGAAACTCGGGTACCCGATTTATATTTTTTTTAATTTTAAAATTTAAAAGAAAATTTACATATTTAACACAAACATAGAAAGAATTTAGTGATTTAAATTTAGTTTTAGAGTAAAAATATTAAGAAACTATAAAAATATAAAATATTTATATATATTAAAAATTATCGGGTCGGGTTGGGTACTCGGTAAGAAAAAACTTCCGGCCCGTGTCCTAGAAAAATTACCGGGCCGGGTAATTTTTTATAAGATTACCCGGCATTTTTAAGTTCGGATCGTCGGATTGGGTCAACCGGGTTGGTTGTTTTTTAACACCCCTACTTACACCAATGGATACCTTTGTTTTCCATCGATTTCTGCCACCAAAATCGTGCAAAAATAGCTACTAGCTCTGAACAGAAAGTTTTGCGAAATAGAAGACAGGACATGGAAAAAACCGGTATCGCTTGTAGAACAACCTTTATAAGCACCTCCTTCCCTCCCATTGACAAAACTCGGGCTCTACAATTATGCACTTCCTTCAAGCATCTATCTTTTAGGTTTGCAAGGGCCTGCTTTTTATTTCTCTCGATAATAGAAGGTAAGCTCAAATATTTCTCAGGGCTGCATTGACTTGTAACTCTGAGGATCTGAAAAACATCTCTCTTGTTACTATCTATCACATTGGAGCTGAGGAACACGTTAGATTTATCAAAATTTATTACTTGCCCAGAACATTCTGAGTATTTGTGAAGTAAATTCTTGAGAGATGCAATGTAAAAATTAGCAATATCTGCCCCAACTATATGCCAAAACCTTTGGTAAAACACATCCCCAAGGTCATCTTCACCAAAGCCTTCAAAGGGCCCATTGATCAAACAACTTAGTGAACCTCCTCAGCAGAAAAATCTTGAAGCAACTCCTCATTCATGGCAGGAGATATGTACGTATCCACACCCTGTAATATATCAGATGCATTTGCAATTCCTTCAATAGTAAAAAGATCCTAAAAATAATCAGTGGCAATCCGAAGAATGTCATTATCATCATCCACAGAAATACCATTACCATCATTAAGGGATCATATCTTATTTTTACGACATTAATGAGAGGCACGATGATGAAAAATACAGTAATCTTGTTCTCGAATCGAAACCAATTTGCTCTTGCCCTCTGTTTCCAGTACAATTTCTCTTGATCTGCTTCCAAATTTAAAGCCAACTTTACATTAGTAATTTCAGCCAATGTATCGTCTATTGGGAAAACATCATTAAGAGCATTTAGTCGGCGTTTTAAAACACTGGTAGTGAGGTTTTTCTCCTTTCTAATACGACGAAACCACAAATCTAATCCTTGATTGAGGTTACATAGCCTATCTAGAATTAAACTTATACTGCCTGCCACAATCTTTTTACTTGCTCTTCACATGAGCCTTCAAGGAGCAAGGATGCTTCGAATCTAAAATAGGTTAATCAGAGTGAAGATACAATCTTGATGTCTGTCGTTAGCAATAAAGGACAATGATATGAGAATGCATGGTTTAGATGAAAAAGACTGAAATTTGGGAAAAGATTCCACTATATAGGATTTGCCACACCACGATCTAATCGTTCCCTGATATTTGTGTTTTCAAAATGCTTTTTTCCCATGCAAACCAAAGGTCGAAAAAACCCACGTCTTCGAGGGTACAATCAGGTAATACTGATCAGAAATTATCCATTTGCCTATGACTACTCAGCTGACCACCACCTTTTTCTGTCGCATATAACAATTCATTAAAGTCGTCAATTACCATCCATGGAAGAGAATGAGTATCATTTAATTGTCGAAGCAAATTCCAAGAATCTTCTCTATTATGTTCTTCATGGGCACCGTAAAAACCAGTATATCTTTATGAGTTACCATTAGAATCATCATCGAAGAAGACATCAATATGTCGATCTGAAAAAGATCTAAGAGTCACAGTGCATTACATGTTTCATCCTAATGAAAGCCCACCACTTCTTCCACGAGCACAAACATCCATTCCATTAGAAAAACTACAATAATTCCTAACTTTCATCATTTTATTACTTTGTAATTTTGTTTCTATCAAAAAAATTACAGAAGGTTTGACATCTCTCAGCATATTCTTGAGACGCCTAGTCATTCGAGACTTTCCCAAGCCACGGGCGTTCCAGCTTAGAAATTTCATAGCTCCCGACTGGCCCGTTGAGCAAGGCCTGCCGATACATCATTAGGAACACCATCTGAATCATGAGTAGAAACAGTTGATGTTAAAAGACTTGTTCTTGGTCGTTTTGACCCATCCAGAGCACACTCTAAGGTTTCTTCATCTTTGTAGGCCATAATAATATCAAAATTGGCTGCATTCCCTTGTTGAACTTGGGCCAAAATTAGAGGATCCATTATTGGGCTTGCTAAAGTCTTTTGATGTTTAGATGAGGTTTCTCCCAAACTTTTAGCTTCAGTAGTCAATTCGTTCCCACGTTCTACTTTATTAAAAGAATCGGTTTGTACTGGTAACTGACTCTTGGGATCACGAGATTGAGTAGCTAGTGCCTTAGAACCAGGAAGGAATGAAACCTCATCATCACGCAACCACCTACTGGTCGGAGTTGTCGCCATGCACCATGTCGGGGCTCGAAGAGTCAGATCCCAGTCAAAGACAATGTCAGACTTGTCCATGGTCAACCGAACAGGGCAAAACATCTCTCAATGTCCCATTTGACCACAAATAAAACATAGAAGTGGAAGTTTTTCATATTTGAAACGCACATAAAAAGCTTCCCCACCGTGCCTAGCCATCTTTTCTTGCCCTTCAAAGGTTTACCAATATCAACCATGACTCTAATTTGCATAATCCCGTTATATCCAAGGGCGATATTAGAAATATCGTACTCCATAAAAGACCCAATAAAGTTTCCTAGTAACTTTGCCACCCCTTTTAACATATAACCTGTCAGTACATCATTCACCAGGATCTAGAAAGGAACACAAACTAGAGGCACAAATAAAGGAGCCTCTTCTTATTTGAGACGGTGCAAGATCAAAAGATGTGAGTTAAAATTTCATGGACCCCTTCCTCAACCCTATCTATATCCACCGTATGATAGAATCGAAAAAGAAATCGGCCCTCACCCAGTTCAGATATCACAATACCACCAAGAGGACGCCAAACATTTGCAAGTGTAGATCACATAGAATGAAAATGTATTACACGGGTAGTAAAAAAATACCAAAAAACAATTTTCAAAATTTAATCTAGCATTTAGACTTTCAGTTTTCACTTGAATTTCAGAGTCTTCTTCATTTTCAATGGATAATTAAGCCAAATTATTTTTCATTGCAGGGTCCTTCGTTCATCCGAGAAGCAACAAAAAAAAATCGTGCTAAACAACAGAAAAGATTTGTGCTGGTTAGCAGAGGTCGTGTCAAAAGAGAGAGGAAACCTAAATAATGTTAATCCGTTTTTAAAATAATATAAGAAAAGGAAATTAAATGAGTTTTGAGAAAGTGGATAGCGAATGTATTTGTTTGGTTTTTTTATGCTTGTTTATATATTATATTTTTAGGATTTTTATGATATTTTTATTGACTAATTTATGTCTAATTATTTAGTTATTTAATTGTTAAGTTATTTTAGGCTTGTTTATATATTATATTTTTAGGATTTTTTTTTAATTTTTAGGACTTAGATATATAATATTTCGATAAGTTATAATATATTTGAAGTAACTATTTTATTTTTCGTATAGTTATTATATTTCTCACAGTATATGTATTATTATATTTTAGTATAATTATTTTTATATTTTCTTATTGTTACTTAATATTTCGTTTAGTTAATATAGTTCCGGTATGATTATAATATTTTCAATTAATTACTAGGATTTTATTATAGTTATTATATTTTTGTATATGAATTTTATTTTATTTTGAGTCTTATAGCGATATTTGTAATAATAATTCTGTGTGGTTTTGAGGGTAGTTATGTATTATCAGGGACGGATAGTTGAAGGGACTATTGGGGGCTATGCCCCCCACCCAAATTTTGAAATATTCAAATTTTGCCTTTAAAATTTTAAAAATATTAATATGACTCCCTCAAAATTTTTTAAAATTCATATTAAATTTTAAAATTTTGAATATTTTTAATTAAATTCTTTCTCAAATTTTAATTTTTTGTTAAATCTCTTGAAATTATTAAAAAAATTAGTTAAACCCTCAAATTTTTTTAAAAAATTTCTTCTAAACCCTTAATTTTTTTAAAAATTGAGTTGCCTCCTTAAACTTTTACTCAAAGTTCGGCACTGTATATTATAGTGCTCTTCAAAACTCAGTGTTTGAATTTTCCTTCCTTGTAAGTTAGTAAGTTGTCGAGCATCGTTCAGGGCGTTGACATCATGTCCAGAAGTTCAAACAACCACTTTTATTCGAGTACTATACTTATTCATGTAGTGGACATGTATATCATAACACCTTGATTTTTATATTCGAGTCTGTAAGTTTAATTTGATGTTTTGACTTTTGTTACTTATATATTTTTAGAGCTCCAACTGTTATAAATGTCTAACGCCAGATTTATGCTTATCGCTTTTAAGTAATTACATTTTTTAGTTATATTAAACAAATTTATTATTTATATTTTAAAACGTGGATTGCTCTTGTGATATGAAGTGACATCCTCGATACAACGAATCATCCGGGTCGAATTTAGGATGTTATAGTCTTCATTATGTTTCATTTCTCCTAAAACAAAAGGTTTTATATATATTTTCGTTGGTGCAACAAATAAATGTTCTCGTATGTTTTCTTCTATCTATTACAGTGACGGAACTGTGGGCCCTCCAAAATTTGAAAAAATAAAATATAGTTCTTTAAATTAAAAAATAATAATTTAACCCATGTAAAATTTTAGAAATTCATATTAAGTTTCAAATTTTTTTAATATTCTTAATTAAATCATTCCTATAACTTTTAAAAGTTATCATTAATTCTTTCAAAATTTTAAAAATTTTAGTTAGACCTAATTTTTTTTTAAAAATAAATTGAACTCTTCAAAATTTAAAAATTTATATTAAACAACTAATTTTCTACATTTTAAATTGACCCCCTGAAACTGTTTCACTAAGTTTTGCCACGTACATTCGTTACCCGTGGAAAACACAAACACAAGTAGCAAACAAAGTTGGGTGGTGGCGGAGGGTTGGGGAAGTAAACCAGAAAACGGGGTTCGCCGGAAGGGGGAGAGATGAAGGAAAATACCGTAACCAGTGGGAAAGGGACCAAGGGCGAAGTCCGGCAGTCCAAGGTACCCAACGAAGCTTTGATTCCGGCGAGGCTCACAGACACAAGAAGAGAGTCACAATCCCGCCCTAGAAATCCACTGCCGCCGCGACTCCTAGAGAGCAAACCACCAGTCGCCGATGTCCACAGCTGATACCGGCACGCCGGTGGCCTAATGACGGGGACGACGCCACGTAATCAGAAGAACCAACTCAACCGTGCTGGGGTTGTGGATCAAAATCGTGCGTCTGAGGCTCTAAGGGTCGGGGGAGAGAAAAAAATTAGGGGCGCGTGACGGTAACGCGCTTTACTAGCAGAAATTTAATCTTCTGTATCTACGGTTTCTGGTCTGGTTTGCATCTGGGCTTAGTGGCCTCATACTTGTCTCTCATGTTTGATTGAGCTTGCTGGAATTTTAATCTCTGTGGCCGGTCTTTTTTGGCAACTTGCATACTTGTTTCAATATGAATATCGTCTGGTTTTGTGCTCTCTTCATTAATCTTTCGGTGTTTGAAGGTTGACTTCCCTAGATGTGTTTTTTTTTGTGTTTGCGAATCTTAACGGTGTTGCTTAACCTCAGTTTCCGGTTCCTTGTGAACGGGACTATTTGCTTGCCTTGTTCCGTTTGAAAGGAGATAAAACATGATCTAAGCTGTTGGTCTGTTACGTTTTTTGTTACGAGCAATTTCTATATCAGCTTGTTTTCCTGGCTGCCTCTTACTTGTCTCTGCTGAAGCTTTCGTCGTTTTGAGCTTTGAAGTGGTCTCTTTATCCAAGCTGGTGAAATGGTGATTCTTGCTTAGAACGTCAGAGGTCTTGGAAGTAAAGGAACTGTCAGAGCTCTTCGCAGTTCCATCAACAAGTTCAAACCATCAATTATCTTCTTAAGCGAAACAAAAAAGAAGAGGGGCTACCTCGAAAAAATTCGGGTGAGAATGAAAATGGCTGAAGCTTTCTATCAGGAACCGAATGGAACCGCAGGCGGCCTTGCACTCTGGTGGAATTCTGACTCTCAAGTTACCATTCTGAAAGTAGAGAAAGATTTCATTGACACGAAGGTTGCTCTTAATGGTGGTACGGAATGGTTCGCCACTTTTATCTATGGCCCGCCTTATCGGGAAGAGAAAAATGCCTTCTGGAGGAATCTCTCCATTCTGGGAACACCGCCCCGGGAGCGATGGATGATTATCGGAGACTCTAACATTGTAACAAGCCAGCAGGAAAAACTGGGAGGTCTCCTGTTTAACCCTTCAGATGCCAACTGCTTCTGGGAGTTTGTCAACTCCAACGAGTTAATGGAAATCCCAATTAAAGGGGGATCTTTCACATGGAATAATAAACGGAGCGGAGAGAACTCCATCCTTGAGAAACTTGACCACATCTTATGCTTAACAGACAGGAACCGCGTTTTCCCTAAAGCGTTAGGGCTTATGGATTTGGTTGTTGCTTCGGACCATGCTCCTATTATTCTTCTCCCTTCGGGTCAATTGAGGAGGTACAAGAAAGAATTTAAATTTGAATCTAAATGGTTTCTTGAGGAAGATTGCTCTGAAATTGTCAAGAAGGGATGAACCCCAGGCTCAAATGAGGGCGGGTCCCTTCGTTTTGGCTGCAAGATAAAAAGAACAAGGTTGTCCCTCATCAAGTGGAGTAAGGTCAAGTCCCGTACAAAATCCCAGAATAAGGAAAAATTGATAGCCCAGTTGAGTTCCCTCCAGAACAAAAGGTTAAATGACGAAGAACTACGTGAGATGGAGTCTATTGAAAAGGAGCTTGACAAGGAATGGGAAAGCGAGGAGAGGTATTGGCACCAGCGATCTAGGATCAACTGGCTCAATCTGGGAGATAAAAACACAATTTTTTCATGCTTCGACTCTCCAGCATCGGAGAATGAATTCGATTTGCAGACTCAAGACTGGAACAGGGGAGTGGCTGGAGGAACCTCATGAAATTGCAAACTTTCTGACCTCCCATTTCAAGAGGACATTCCTCAAGGATAACTCCATTGATTTGAGAGCTCTGGATGGAATAATTCCGACTTTGGTCAATAAGGAGATGAATGAACGTCTTGGCATGGACGTTACTGAAGAGGAAATCAAGAAAGCAGTCTTTAGCATGGGTGCATCTAAGGCACCAGGCCCGGATGGATTCCCAGGATGCTTCTACCACAATTTCTGGGATACTATTAAAGATGACCTCTCCGCCATGATCGTCTCCTTTTTCCAAACTGATTACCTTGATTATGGGCTTAATGAGATGAACATAGTGTTGATTCCTAAAAGGGCTAACCCTTGCGAAGTCTCTCACTTCAGACCCATTAGTCTCTGCAATTTCTCTCTCAAGGTTATCACAAGAATCCTAGCTTCCAGGCTTAAACCTCTCCTTCTGGACCCTATATCCACCATCCAATCTGCTTTCGTACAGGGCAGGGCTATTCAAGACAACATCATACTTGCCACTGAAGCTTTCCACTTTATTAAGAGAGCAAGAAAAGGGAAGAACGACATCATGGCTCTTAAGATTGATCAGAAAAAAGCCTATGACAAAGTTGACTGGGACCTCCTGGAGTTTGTAATGCTTCGTATGGGTTTCTCTGAATGATGGATCCAACGAGTCATGAAATGCGTCTCTTCCCCTATCTTCTCCCTTGTGGTCAATGGAGAGAAGTTTGAGGGATTCATCCCACAGTGAGGTCTAAGACAAGGGGATCCCCTGTCGCCTTTTCTCTTCACCTTAATTTCTAATGTGCTTACCTAGATTATCTAGAAAGATCTCGACTCCTCCCGAGTGGGTGGTATTAAAATAAAAAGGAGATGCCCGACCCTGAGCCACCTAATGTTTGCGGATGATTGTCTTTTATTTACCACTGCCAATCAACAGAACTGTGAAGAGATTCTCAGCATGCTAAACTCCTTCCAGGCTTCCACGGGTCAAACGGTCAATTCCAGCAAGTCTTTCATCTTCTTCTCACCTAATATGAGCCCAACTTTGAAAGCTCACCTCTCCAATATCCTTGGCTTTCAAGAAATGGAGGGAGACAATTTTTATCTAGGGTTACCATCAATATGGGGAAGAAACAAGAAACGAGCTCTAAATTTCATCAAGGAAAGAGTCCAAGCAAAACTAAAGGGATGGAAGGCAAAGTTCCTAAACCAAGCGGGGAAGGAGGTCCTTATCAAAGTAGTGGTTCAAGCCATCCCGTCTTTCGTAATGCAGTGCTTCCTCCTTCTGGCAACTTTCTGTGACGAGCTTTGCTCCATGGTGGCAAGATTTTGGTGGAACAACAGTAACACTAAAGAAAAAGGGATACACTGGATTAACTGGAAAGATCTATGTAAACCAAAGAGCAAAGGGGGATGGGCTTTAGAGATCTCAGAACTTTCAACAGAGCCCTGGTCGCAAAGCTGGCTTGGAGGATTTTGAAACATCAAGAAACCTTGCTTGCTCGGACCCTTCGTGGCATCTACTTTCCTGATGGCGATCTTCTCAATGCCCCACGAAATACAAATCCTTCGTGGGCCTGGGTTGGAATCAGAGAGAGGATCAAGGTAATAAAGGAAGGCAGTCTCTGGAGAGTTGGCAATGGTAGAAGTATCTCAACCTGGGATGACAAATGGGTTCCGAGGCTGCCAGGTTTCGTGATACCTCCTAATGTCCAGGTTTCTCAGCGCCATCTCACTGTGGCTAGTCAGATGAACCCCGATTCCAGCTCCTGGGATCGAGAAAAACTCAAAGCTCTATTCAGCGAGGAGGTGGTGGAAGCCATTTTTACGATTCCGATTGGGGGTCCAGAGGTTAAGGACTCACTCATATGGTCAGGCTCGAAAAAATGGCTCTTACTGTGCAAAATCTGGGTATTGGTTTATTGATGATTTGAGGACCCAAGAGGCTAATCTTTCTTCTAGTAACCACCTTGCCGAGAACAAAGCTCTGTGGAAGTCTATCTAGAGCTTAAAGGTTCCCTCAAAAATTTGATCCTTCCTATGGAGACTTAATCATAACATTATCCCTACTAGAGGAGCTCTTGCTACGAGATTTCACGGTGCTTTCAGGGGATCGACTTGCTGCCCCAAATGTGATGAAAAATTGAATCGCCTGAGCACATTCTCTTTCTCTGCCCTTTTGCCACAGCCGTTTGGAGAGCTTCGGGTTTTAGTTACTCCCTTGAGACGATTGGTTTTCCGGGTTTCTCAAAATGGTGGCAATCAGCTCTTACTCTCCAAAACCAGGCAGGTATTGACGATGGTGGAGCACTCATTGCTTTTCTCCTCTAGGCCTTATGGAAATCTCGAAACAAGTTTCTATTTGAGGGACAGTTAGATTCCCCTTGGGAGGTTTGGTTAAGAGCTGAAAGCGCCTAACTGGAATTCCTACATTCAGGCCCTGGATCTTCTATAAAGAAAAAGGCTCTTGAGGAGGGACCTCAAAAATGGAATCCTCCACCAGAAGGAGTTATCAAGTTAAACTGTGATGCAGCTTTTGAGGGCAGATCAGGCAAAGCCACACTCGCCTCTGTTGCCCGTGATTACGAGGGTACTATTATCCTGTGGGATTCAACCCCTCTTCTCGCCCCATCTGTCCATGAAGCGGAAATGGTTGCGATTCGGTTTGGATTGGCTCTTGTCCTTAAAGCGGGTTTTTCCAAAGTCATTATGGAATCTGACTGCAAAATCGTTATTGAAAGCCTCAAGACAGGTTGCACCTTGACTGGACCTCATCGTTATTGAGGAAGATATCCGTCGTTTGACACGGAGGTTTATGTCTGTTGCTTTTTCTTTTGTTCCACGTTGTTGTAATCATATGGCCGATTGGATTGCTAAGTCATGTCGTAGAGGCCACGACCCAGTGTCTGTTCCGTTTCACTCCATGTATTTTACCTTATGTTAATTGAATACCCCTTTGATAAAAAAAAATAGCAAACAAAGTTTATGTCCACCAAATATTTTCACTCTTCTAGATGAAGTCTTCACCGGAATCGTCAAAAAATGTGATATCCAAGGCCAATTATCCTACAAACACATTATGGAATACAATATTTAAAAAAATTATTTTAACCTATTTTGTCCTAATTAAACATGTTTATCTTTATTTAATTACCAACAACCACATAATAAATTAAATAGAAAATCCCAACAATGCATAGACACCTACTTATATTTGTCGAAGTCGTAACCAACCACTGATACATGTAAGAAAGAACAATATAGTTAACCTACTTCATTATTCTGTCTCTGCTCGTACTTCAAAATAATATTAACTATTTTTTATAATCAATCTTTCATTTTTCTTTAACTTTTATGTTTTGTGTGTTAACTAATTTTTTTTGAAAGGTTTAACTGCCTTTATTAGAAATTAAAAGGAAATCAACAACCTCATTAAAAACCCCCTAAACTTATATGGGGAAAAGAGTATTGTTGACACCTGTTACAATTAAAAATAAAACGCAACCCTCATAAAAGAGGGAATGGGAAACATCGTAGTTAAACTCCCACCCTCAAGCCAACAAAACATATTTGTCGGAGAAACCAAGGGGTGGGTTCGACAGAGAGCAAACGGGGGAAAAGAAAACAAGAGAAGCTCGTTCTTCAAAAGGTAGCCGCCCATCAGATCGCCGGGGGCTCCACGCCTTTGTCTTGATCAACAGCTCTCAACACCGACAAGGGAGCTTCTTCGATCCAGATCCGACGCGAGGGGAAAGAAGCGCCCAGCCTAGCCAAGACATGCGTAGGGGTGTTCAACCTCCGGCGGACAAAACAAAAGGTAATCCGCTCAAAACTCCGGCTAATCTCCTTTATATTTGACACAACCACCGCAATATTCGACTGATCCAGCTTGGGTGAGTTGATTTTGTTTATAAATGAAAGGGCATCCCCCTCCACAACCAGCCGACGAAACCCTAGCTCAGCCGCCGTGGAGACTGACTGGAAGCAAGCCAGAGCCTCTGCTACCTCCGGTGTCGCCACGAAGGGGTTAGGGTGAGTCCCTGCTGCCATAATTTCACCATTAGTATCTCTATAAACAAAACCCGAAAAAGAGGAAAGGGTGGTAGAGTTAAAGTGTGCATCAAAATTGGTTTTGATGAAATCGACCGGTGGTGGTAACCAAGTCTCGGTGTTTGCAGGAGAAATAGAGACGGGTTGTGGAACAGACGCATCAAGCTCAAGAAGGAACAAGGATACAAAGCGGCCCACATCCAGATGCGATTGGTAAGAGTTCTCATACATAATTTTATTCCTTGTGCCCCAGATTGCCCAGAAAACTGTAATTAGGGTTCTTCGATTGATCACACTTAAAGTCGCAAAAAAGTCAGCCATCCACATTAAAAAAGGTTGCACTCCATCCCATGATGTAAGCGTAATGCCAAAAAGATTTAAAACCTGCCTCATATAAGTACACTCGTAAAATAGGTGAAACACAGAATCAATCCATGGACTGTATAATAAACAACTAGAATCGACATTAATCCTTCTAGCTCTGAGATTAGTGGAAGTAGGTAGAAAATTCAAACCAATCTCCAGAAATGGATTCTGACTTTAGCTGGTAAATTAATTGCCCAACTTGAATCGAAAAAAGTTGAACGCCAATTATCCTGAAATTGGTTAGGATCACCAGACTGATTATTGGATGTATTTATCAGCCAACTATAACCACTACGAACTGTGTAAAGCCCGAACTTGTCACCTCTCCAATAAATAGAATCAGAGACAGGGGCAATAGATAAAGGCATGCATAAAATCTGATTAGCAACAAAATTAGAAAAAATATTTTGGATAACCTCGATCTTCCATCTATGTGATACGTGATCAATTAGATCAGACACGAAATAATAATCAGGATGAACTGACACTTGGTTAACTCTCGCATTCCCTTTACCCATAATCCAAGCATCAGTCCAAATACATGTGAACTCACCATTTTCAATCCTTTTTCCAATCCCCAATTCGAGAAGGCCTCTAGCACTACGAATGCTCTTCCACGTATAAGACGGCTGCGACCCAAGCGTAGCATTGAGGAAATCAGTATGGGGAAAGTAACGCCCCTTCAACACACGTGCCAAAAGACTATTAGGATTAGTAATAAGATTCCACCTCTGTTTCGCTAAAAGGGGTACATTAAACTTAGCCAAATCTCGGAAACCCATACCACCTGCTTTCTTAGGAAGACAGAGAGTACTCCAACAAGACCAATGAATACCTCTCTTGGAACCACTATTATGCCACCAGAAGCGGTTCATAATAGATTCAAGATCATTGCAAATAGCCTGGGAAAGAGGAAGCATTGCATAGCGTAGATCGGAGTTGCTTGATGAACGGACTTCACAAAAACCTCTTTACCACCCATCGATAGATGTCGATTATTACAGTTATCCGTAAGCTTGTGTAACTTATCCCGAAGGCCAGCAAAGGCTACTTTTTTACATCTTTCAACCATCTTCGGAAGACCAAGGTATTTCTCCGGATTGACAGAAATACGGACACCAAAAATATTACTAATAACATTTCTTGTGGCGGTAGGAACATTAGAACTAAAATATATCAAGGATTTGGAAAAATTAACCTGTTGACCAGAAGCTCCTTCATAGATAGCAAGAAGCTGCTTGATTTTATAAGCCTCTTCAACTGTACTCCTACCAAAAACAGTGCTGTCGTTCGCGAAAAAGAGATGAGTAATAGGGACACCGTATCTACCAGCCTTAGATCCATGTAAGTGACCAGCAAGGCGATCAGCATTAATAATCGACGAAAGGCCTTCAGCGCACAGAAGGAAGAGATAGGGACTTAGTGGGTCTCCTTGTCTAAGGCCCCGGGTTGGCAAGAAGATGTCACCATTAACTCCATTAAAATTGACCGAGTAAGAGACCGACGTAACACAATACATAATCTTGTCCATAAAGCTACTGTGCATACCAACCTGAAGAAGCATACGCCGAAGGAAAGCCCAGTCCATTCGATCATAGGCCTTAGCCATATCGAGCTTCAAAGCGAAATTCCCAATAGCACCAGCACGCTTCAGTTTCATCGAGTGGAGGAGCTCATAGGCAATTAGGATGTTATCTGTAATGAGTCTACCCGGCACAAATGCACTTTGAGACTGATCGATGCAACAATCAAGCACACGTCTTAGTCTGTTTGCAAGGACTTTGGAAATGATCTTATAGAGAACATTGCAGAGGCTAATCAACCGATACTGGGCCATGCACGAAGGGTCATCCACTTTAGGTATAAGGATGATCGAGGTCAAGTTTATGTTTGATAGCCTAGAGTCACCCTTCAGCACCGAAATGCAATACTCGGACACATCATCCCCCACTATAGTCCAGAACTTTTGATAGAATAGGGCCGAAAAACCATCCATGCCAGAAGCTTTAAGAGGAGCCATACCTTTGACAGCAATATAAACTTCCTCCTTAGTGAAATCCGAAAGAAGACTGGTATTCATATCAGCAGAGATTGACGGATGGACAGCCTCCATAATAATATCCGTATTATCAGTGGGGATGCTGGTAAACAAATTGTGAAAGTATGAATTGGCAATCGATGCCATATGCTCAGTATCCGTAGCTCTATTACCATCTATATCATCGAGCTTCCGAATTAAATTGTGCTTCTTTCGAAATTTTGCCCAATTATGGAAGAAAGCAGTATTGCGATCTCCATGTTTAAGCCAATTAACATGTGCCTTCTGTTCCCATAAAATCTCATCCTTATCAGCTTCCAAGTTCAAAGCAATTTTGACGTCAAGCAACTGTGCTAAATTCTCATCATCTGGATCCTGCAGAGAGAGCTCAGCAAGCCTCTTATTAAGGGAAGTTTTCTTAGCAATTTTGTTGCTTTCAAATCCCGGGCCCAGGACTTAATACACTCTGCCAACTTTTCAAGTTTCCTTGGGGTATCATCAGTTAAAGAGGCCCAATTACTACTAATAAGGTCCTCAAACCCTTCCTCATAGACCCAGCTGGCATCAAATTTGAAAAATGATCGTCGAAGCTGAGCATCACCTTGCGATGAAGTGGTATTAACCAGAACCGGGCAGTGATCCGATATAGAAGGAGTCAAATGGAGCACAGAAAACTAAGGGAATAACGCACGCCAAGCCGGATTCGATACACCTCTGTCCAGGCGTTCGCGGATGTTGGTGGCCGGTATCCTCCCCCTCTCCCAAGTATACCAGTTCCCTTCAAAGCCCAAGTCCGCCAGATCACAGTCAAAAAGGGCTTCTCGAAAGTCCTGCATATTCCTATTAGAACGAATTCTCCCACCGCGTTTCTCATCCGCAAATAAAACCTCATTGAAATCACCCATGACTAGCCATGGAGTAAGAGGATCAGAATTAAGCGAGCGAAGAAGGTGCCAAGACAAATGACGAGCAGAGTCAACTGGATTTCCATAAAAACCAGTAAATGGCCAAGTAATATTAGAGTCAGTATCAAGAAAGTCCACATCAATATACGAAGTAGAAAAAGACCGAATGGTAGCATTCAAATTCGGATCCCAACCAAGAGATAGGCCCCCTCTAGAGCCTTCTGCAGAAACATCATAACCATTA
Organism: Hibiscus trionum; assembly: GCA_030270665.1. Lineage (NCBI taxonomy): Eukaryota > Viridiplantae > Streptophyta > Magnoliopsida > Malvales > Malvaceae > Hibiscus > Hibiscus trionum. The sequence continues at coordinate 72,053,161 of BSYR01000003.1, read as the reverse complement.
ACATAACCACATCTACGTCTGACACGTTGCATTTTAATAGAAGAAATTTTTGTCTCCATTAGAAACATAACTTGGGGACGAACCTCCCTCAGCTTGTTACTGAGGCGTCTAATAGCCCGTAGTTTCCCCAAACCACGGACATTCCAGCTGAGAATTTTCATTGCGAACAGCGGGCCTTATTATCTAGGCCGACCGATTGAAGGGAATTACCTTCCAATGAATCAATGTGCACAGAAACATCACAAGGGGTATTGACACGTGGGCGTTTAGCCACTTTTTGGCTTATAGGATTATCTTCCGAGGAATTAACCATAATAATATCCATGGGAAGGTTGGGCCCATTTACGGATCCAATGGTAGACCCAAAGCCCAGGGGAACCACAGTTGACTTCGGTAGTTTTAAATTGGAAGGAGAACCAGGAGATCCCTGAATTTTGTCTAACGGGGAATCAACATTAATAACACCATTAGATCTGTTGCCGCTATTCTCGCCCAAATTGGGGCTGGCACTGAACGGAGAAAACCCTACCGGCTCACGTAGCCAGATACTGGTAGGAATAGTATTACGCCGTTGAGGGGCACGGAGGGATAGATCCCACCCAAACTGAACAGGATCAACCTTGATATCTACACGCAGAGGGCAGAAACTCTCACCATGCCCAAGTCTACCACATAAAAAACAAAACAAGGTCAATTTCTCATACTCGAACCGAACATTATGTTCTTTACCAGACGAGAGTAAAAGCTTTTTCTTTCTCTTCAATGGTTGATGGATATTCAATCGGACGCGAATACGCATGATACTCTTGTAACTTAAAGCAGAATCACTAAAATCATACTCAACATAAGTGCCAATAAAGTTGCCAATCGAACGAGCCACCCTATCCGACATAAACTCGTGCGGAACATTATGAATTAAGACCCAAAAACACACATGCGTGAGAGGGACAATATTAGGGTCATCGCCCTGCTGTAGACGATGCAAAACAAGGAGATGAGAATTAAATTTCCACGGGCCACCTGATTCAATTTTGTCGGCGTCAACGTTATTATACAAGCGAAACAGAAATCTGCCCCTCCCAGATCTGAGATAGAAATACCACCAATAGGATGTCACACGTTAGCCAAATTCGATTTCATAGAAAGGAAATGAATTACACTCGTTGTGAAGAAAGCCCCTACAAAACAAAAGTCAAATGACACCGGAGCAATCTGGTTTCCTTGATCCAGATCCAGACAATCATCCTCCCCAGAACCCAATGAGAGATAAGCCATCGTTCTTTCAATAGCAGACATGTCAAACAACCGGAAGAAAACAAGGAATACGTGCACTGAGCAGAAGAAAAGAGAAGAAAAAACGAAAAGCGTGCAATGAAGCAGAGGAAAGCGTACAATGAAGCAGAGAGTTTCTTTTTTGAAACTATATTCCTCTATATATATTTTTTCTTTTTATAAATTAAATGAAATAAATTTGTCAGTAAGGTCAAAATGAGTACTAAATACATTTATTTAACTTAACTTTTATATCCTCTTTTTTAAAGGAGTTAACCTTTATATCCAAAACGGGATCAACAAGCTATTGTAATTTGTAACTAGTCTAAGCAATCTTTATTATTATAAAATCTATGATTGAGTTAGGGCGAGTTAATCAGATATTTTCATATTGATCTAGTTGAAGAAAGATCAAAATCCTTTTCCCAATGATATTTAGTGTCATTATGAAGGTACTTTTATTTTTATTTTTTATATCATATTTAAATAAAATGACTATTTGATAATCAAAACACGAAACAAGTAGATTTCTACGTAAAAATTTTACCACTTCATTTATTGAATTAATTCTTATAAAATTTATTTTTTACATAAAAATATTTTCATCAACATATATCGTCATTTATTAAAATTAAAATAAAATCGTTAAAAGAGGCCCAATGTTTTTGGGCCAAATCAGAAAAGTTGATTAAGCACGAAATCCATGTCCATGGTATCTTGGCCATTTTGGATATTTGTCGGCATGAATTGGTGGGTTAGGTTAAGCCACTCGAGTTGCAGGTAGGTCTGGAGTGCGGCAGTTTAGGGTACGACTAAAAGACGACGTGTTTTGAAATTTGTTCAAAAATTTAAAATGTTAAATATTTTGATAATATTTTAGGTTAAATTTTTTGTGTTTTTGGACAAGTATCGATACTTATTTTGTAAGTGTCGATACTTAGTTTTTTATAACATTTTAAGATTTTGGACAAGTATTTATACTTGTCAAAAAATACGACTAACAACCTAAAATGTTATAAAAAGTCTAACATTTTAAATTTTTAGAAAAGTATCGAAATTTTCCGTCTTTTAACACACCCTTAACTTGTTGTACGTTAGACTCACCCTCGAGTTGCCAAATGGCATAGAGAAAAAATGCAAAATTATTTAAAATTTCAACTCTAAATAAATATTTTTAAAAAATATTATGGGAATACAAATAGTATATTGATCACACAATAAAAGAGAATCTAAGATTTTACATAAAATGTGTTTTGACGGGAACAATCATACTCAGAAAAAAATACTATGGTATCGGAGGAGTATAAAAAGATAGATTTGTATAGCTAAACCTAAATGACACTAAAAAACGCCTAATTCGCTTTTAATTTTATATACTCAAAAGTCTTAAATCACATTACATATTTATGAGATTATAGATCACTTTAATAGTAAAAATTATTTAAACTAGATTTATCTCTTTAAACTAAAATATAATTAAAGAAAGGGTAAACTTATGGTTGGGCGTTCGATTGAGTCGAGTCGAGTCGAGTCGAGTCAAATTTTTTTGAGTTATTCGAGTTTGCAAGTCCTATTTTACAATTCAAACTTTATATGAAATTTTTCGAGTTGAATCAAGTTTATAAAATTCGAGTCGCGTCGAATCGAGTAGAGTTTTGAATTTCTGTACAAATTTTATTGTACATATATATTTTTTCGTATATATATTTATATATGCATATATGTAGCGGTGCATGTATATATTTCTATATGCATATATTTAGGGCTAAACGTTGCACATATCGATTCCAATTTCAACGGCTTTCTATATGCATATATAATATACATATATATTTTTTTATATTTTCACATGTGATATACATAACATATTAGACATAATTGATAAAATCGACTCAAACTTGAAAATTGATCAACTAATTAATAAAAACTTCGAGTTATTTGAGTTATTCGAATTTCCATTTCATAACTCAAACTTTATTTGAAATTTTTCTAAGTCGAGTCGAGTCAAAACGAGTCGGTTTTTTTTGCCTCGAGTCGAATAATTCGGTTTTTTCGAGTCGAGTTTTTCCCACCCCTAGGTAAACTACACGAAATAGTACTGAACTTTAACTTTTGTATCGAAAATACCACTGAACTATAAAATAATATTGTTATACCACTAAACTTCATTTTTGGCTTGGTAAAATCTTTAAGTTGGCTTGGTAGAATCTTTAAGTTGGCTTGGTGGTTTGATGAAAACCTTTTATTTTAGAGATTTTTTGTTCAAGCCTCATGAAATGTAATGTTTTTTTTTTAATTTTTTTCTCTAACAAAACGATGTTGCTTTGGCCTATCTTAGGCATCAAAGCAACTATACTAAAACGACATCGTTTTACATTTAACGGGCCGTTACAGTTTAACGACAGAGTACTTTGACCGAAATCAAAGATAAAATTCAGTGGTATAATAATATTATTTTATAATTTAATAATATTTTCAATACAAAAATTAAAGTTGAATTGTATTTTGTGTAGTTCACCCTTTAAAAAATAACTTGTATGTGCAGTGGGGCTTCGCCCTCTACACTCCAATCCGAGATCATTGTGAATAGGATCTATGGTGGCTATAGGCGCTGTTCAAACTTTAAATTTATATATTAATCAATTAAATGATGGTGCTGCATGGGAGGGGCACTTGACCCAAATTTGATCGGTTAATTATATTTTAAGTACCAATAGTTTTAAAATTATTATAGTTAAACTCTTTTCCCTCTCAAAATTTTCTGGTTTGTTATTCTTTTAGGACCCTTTTATTTAGAATTAATAAAACTACAACTTTCACCCCTCATTATTTTTGGTTTAATTATTTATTAAGATCTTTTAATTTTAAATTTTATAAGATTAAACTTAAATTTTCTTAATTTTTATAGTTTAATTATTTTTTAACGTTTCAAAGTTAATCGTGTTGGAAAATTTTGATAATTTTGGAGCTTTGAATAAGAAATTGATTCAAATGTTGTTGAGGAAAATGTGGAACCAATTGTTGGTTCGTAAATGTGTAGACGTGCACGACGTGGGTAACGCAAATGTCTGAACCGGTCTGGTCCTTCGTGGGCTTACAGATATTTTGACCCAAATTTGAAATGAATTTTCCTCAAATAAAAGCATAAATTTGCCAAATTTTATCTTGGAATTAAAAGGGTAAATATTGGAAGTTACCTTTAATTCAGATGATAATTTTGGAAATTGCTTTATAGGAGAATCAATTGATTCTCAATATTAAATGCTCCATTAGATCAAAATTTCCACTTATACCCTCATGACAATCCTATAAATAGGGAGTAAAGCTTCTAGGTTTACAACCAACAAAAACCATAGAAAAATTTTATTGTTTTACTCTGTGGATTTTACAAGTGGTTTTCGGTGATAGGCGGAGGCAAGGGTCGGTTCGTGATCTCCATAGTAGTGCAACTGTGGCTGATCTTATGTTGTTGTATCCTAGGAGACAGACGACCAATGAACTCGAGCACCATAGGAGTGGCCGAAAATTTGTCTTAAGGAAATTGCGTTCGTGCAGGCCTCAACACGTTTTTTTGTTCCAAATCGGTTTGATTTATATATTGTTGTATTGTTTTTAATTTTGTACTGTTCGTTTAAATAATATTATTTTATCTTATTATTTATTCTTGGATTAACGCTTATTTTCTAACAATCTTAAGACAGATTCTTAGTTTTAATCCAAGACGAACAGATTATTGTATCTAAAGCAATGATTCACACGATGAGAAAACTTTCACGCATAGAAAAAGAAAAGTCTAATGTTGTTATTTGTGATTTACATGCGTGTTTTTTCTATAACCTTTATATGGCTTTAAACTAAAGTGACCAATTATTTCATATTTGGAATTTGACCATTTTTTCTTGTCTTCAAAGCTTTTGGTGCCCGTAAATGCTCAAAGACATCTCAACGATTTTCATGGCAGTGAATACCCAAAGACAAGAAACGTTGAGATCACCAACACCATGGATTCAACACGATGCAAGCGAATTTCTTGAGATAGAACATTTAGATATTCAATTAGTAAGGTAATTTAAATATTCCTTAATAAATTTTCTTGTAAATATGACACTTTTAAAACCATAAATTATGGTATTTTTAAGTTAATATTCCATATTAAATTTTGACTTTTAATATGGTATGTTTTATGTCATAATTAAACTTTTTTATGACACTGTTAAGGTAATAATGAAATATTTCTTAAACATTTTTTACATTAATATTAAATAATAAATATGATATTCAATATGAAAATATGGTAATTTTATAACCTTATATGCCAACCTTTCTTGGAATGGAAATAAAAACTTTAAATACATGTTTGCATGTATTGTTAAGATAAAGTTTTAAATTTGATAATATTTTTGGTAATATTATTATGATAGTGTTACCTTATAATGTGGACATTTTAAATATAGCTTGTATATAAATTATACTTTGTCACATTTTTTGTCTTAATTGTGATTCTTTGTGTTTTTGGAAATTATGTGGATTTTATTTCATACTAACAATTTCTTTTGAGAAATTTTCTAGAGAGAAATATGATATACAAGCGAAGTCATGTTTTGTTTTGGAAATAAAAGATCTCGTAAATAATTCGTTTCAAGAATTTAATTCATGTCGTTTTAACGGGTTTACTTAATCTTCCAAACAAGAAATGGAATTAAAATCAAAGGATTAATTCCTTTTGATTTCTGTTGGTTAAATAGAATTAAGTTGGATTGATATCTCTATTGTTTAACAGAAGATATAATGGAAATAAACTACTAAATTAGAATCTTGTGTTGATTCTAATTTTAGAAAAGAAAATAAATCATTGAATTTATTTTCAAGAGAATCTTGTATGATTCTAACGTTGCAAGGAAAATAAATCATTGAATTTATTTCCGTAAGAATCAAGTATGATTCAATTTTTGTAAAAGGAAATAAATCATTAAATTTATTTTTGTACTAGAATCATGCGTTGATTCTAACTTGTTAAGAAAAATAAATCATTGAATTTATTTCCATAAGAATCAAATATGATTCAATTTGTGTAAAGGGAAATAAATCATTAAATTTATTTCTGTACTAGAATCATGTGTTGATTCTAACTTGTTAAAGGAAATAAATCGTTGGATTTAATTTCGTGAGAATCTAGAATGATTCGACCTTGAAATAAATTGGTGAATTTATTTTGGAAAGAGAAATAACTTAAAGTTATTATTTCTTAAAGAATCAAGTATAATTCTATTTTAGAAATAAATCGGTGAATTTATTTTGGAAATAACATTGTTTACTAAATTCCGACTATGGACTCGAATCAAAGCATAGAAGAATTTGGTTCTCTATGTTAAAATTAAATTCTTAAAGCCTATTCTGATGCATGCTATGAAGTGCACAGTGTTTAAAAATGGCTAAAGAATCGAGAGGGTCATTGGACCATAAATGAAATATTTCAAATTGTTGTGAATCAAAGGTAGTGATTTCGATTGATCATCCATGCTTGGAATGATTTCAAGAATAGAATCCATAAACGGCGATTGAAAGAAAATTTAAAAATGCATGTCTAGGATTGGTTCTTTGAGAGACTTGGTATTTAAGCGTGCCTAGTGCACCACCTCTCTTTCATAAGTTACCTACCTGGTGCATTGTTTATTATTGTTCTTTCTATTAATACCGTGTGAACTTTTGTTTGGGGTTTAGTTTACTAAATCTCCGTCGTCTAACAAAAGTTAGAAATTATATTTCTGTTTCTGGTTTTAGTCTTTGACTAAATTCTTGACGTTTAATCGATTCATAATGCTTGGTTTTGGATTGTGTCTACGTGACACAATGGAAAAATCAGTGAAATTTATTAGAAATAATTTCATACATGGCAACAAAAGATGTTGCATAATTGACCATGATAAACCTGGTTAAATATCTGAAGGATGATCCTCCTATTATTATAGAGGATAAGGTAAATATTGTTACCACATTCAAATGTTACAAAGGTAAATATTGCTAAGACAAATATTATCACAGCAAACGTAGTGGAAGTCAAAAACGACTTCAAACCGTAAATTAGACGGTGTGTTCAAGAAGCAAAATTTCATGAAAAAATGCTTCAATTACCATAAGATGGGAACAAGTCTTCGGACTATAGACTTCCAAACGAGGACAATGTTATTGCCATAACAATTGATATGGCAACAAATTGGTTGAAGGAATATGTTTATTACCTTCATTGATGATAGCACAAAAATAATGTAAAGATAAAGCTATAGTGAAAATTGTTCTCTATGAGCATGATGTTGAATCCCAAACTTAATTAAAGGTTTAAGATGGGGAAAAACTCTATATGAGTAATGTTGGTAGTATAATGTGCCTAAGATGTGGGGGAAGTTGTTCTATAAGCTAATTACCTTTTAAACAAGATTCTCCATAATTAAAGAGACTAGACACCATATAAGTTATGGAAGGTAATTAAACCTTCCTACAACTACTTAAAAAAGTGGGTGTCACATCCCAAAAAAACCGGTCTAGTCGGAATTAAGTTCCGGTGACCGAATATTTTTTTTATCGATTAAATAATTTGTTCGATCTTATTTAGATTATTCGAGATAATTTATAAATGAAGGTCAAGTTCCAGCAAATTAATATTTTCATTTCGATTAAAGGTTGGTTCGATTGGGTATCCAAAATAGATTAAATAGTTAGTTTATTATTATTATTATTATTATATTTGGTGGATTGTCGTGTAAGGCATACCACTTGACAAATTGGTGTATATAATATTAGGCAAATTGGCCACTAAATCAACTAGTACAATTATTGAATAAACAAAGGGGTAGTGGGGGGAATAGTGACATCAAAAACTAGTATAAAAAGGGGGGAATGGATGAGTGAAATTACACGGCAAAATTGAAGGAAAAGATTAGTAGGATACGACCCAATATTTGATTGGTAGTCCGATATTTTCGATATAGTAATATCGAATTTCTGCCGACGACGGGTACACGAGGTCGATTCAGATCAACTTTCAAGCCCAATAAATAAAAATAAAGCACCGGTCTGTCAAGGTGAGTGTAGATGCATTTGTCTCGGGTGACACGGTGTCATTCCGATATTTTTTTTATGTTCTGATATGGGAGTATAGTCGTGTCAGGGGTAGGCTCGGTGCCTTCCTGTTGTATTAATTATGAATTTATTTGCATCTGGTAAGTACCTTGCATTATTTGGATATGCTCAAAAATAATTATGATATGCTACAAATATATGAAAATAATTTCTATCTGATATGGAGCTACGGCTCATCTTGCTATTTGATATGATATGATCTGAAAATCATGGACTATGTGAAATTATGTGTATTTATGGACGTTGGATACAATTGGCATGCCATAGGAATATTCGAGCTCACCATGTAAGGGAGGACTACGGTCCAGGGCTACGGCCTATATGTGGGAGATAAAAGGATGGAAGTGTAAGGGATACATGGAGCTACGGCTCAGGGCTACGGCTCATTTATGATTTATGATATGGTGTACAGGAAATCCGCGTATCCAATGGTACCAATATAATATGTATTCGATATGTTATACCATGACATGTTTATGATAAGATATATGATTATATTATGTTATGTTAGTGATATGGATATCTGATCATGTTATGCTTATACTGTTATAGAAGCATGCAAATAAGTTAGATTAAATTTATATTTAATCATGACATTCATATTATTGTCAATTTACTATCATGACTACCTCACTAGGCTATGTAAGCCTAACATACGTGTCTCATGCATTTTCAGGACCCTGATAGATTTCCAACCTTTGATCGTGTGGTGCAGTTGCAAGTCACATCTCTACCTTATATGTATGATATCTTTCATGAACTCCTAGTAAAGTGGCATATGATCCAACTTTTGTATAAATTGTGTTTTGTAATTTAATAATGTGGTTTTATTTTAGTAATCTAGAAAAGTCCTATTAAATAAATGTTAGAACAATAATAATGATAGATACGAATAATTTTCTAATAAAAATGATTAGAAAGGACTCTAAGATTTTTGTAAGTTGTTAGGCTCATTTAAATATGTAAAGAATTTTAGTAAGATAATAAAAAGAAATAGATTTGAATATTTTACAAAATAGTCACTAAATATTGCATCGTCTAATCAGGTAGATAAATAATCTCCGATAGTAATGAGGTTTTACAGGCTAATAACTAGTAAGTTTAATTTCAGTATATTTTCACGAATTTCAGATAAAGACCTTTAATTTGTGAAAATTACAATTTAGTCCCTAAGTTTGAAAAAAAAGTTTAAAATTGACCCCAATTGAGTAAGTTGTTAATAAGATAAGTGTTAAGTCTTAAAAGAGATTAATAAAATAATCCGAAATAATTTTTTGAACTTTGGATTTATGTCTCCGATCTCCGCATCGTTTCCGGTAGCGCTCTCCGACCCGGTTCTCTACCAGGCCGGGAAGGGGGTGTTACATTAGTGGTATCAGAGCTAGAGTTTAGTCGATTCTAGGACTAACCAGGCATTCGTTAACGAGTCTATGTCTCATATGCCACTTAGGAGTTGATTAAATATGTATTTTGTGACTTGCAACTTACACGATCTAATTCTTATGTGTGTCTAGACCCAAAATGACCGCTCCTACTATTAGGAAAGAAACAAATGAGCCCGATCATGATTCCTCTTCCACTCGAGGGGAAAATGTGAGGCTAGAGCCAAGTACCGAACAAGTGGCTCAGAATGATCCACCCCATCTTCCACCCATGTTATCGGCTCAACAAGACTATTTCGTGTCTATGGCCGACATGATAAAACAAGTAGTGGTGTCTCTTCGACAAGAAGCACCTTCCTCATCTGCTGAAGCTGCTCAGCAGATCTCTCGAGCTCCAATAGATAAGCTCAAACGTTATCAAGTTTATACATTTACTGGCCAAGATCTGGATAATCCTGAAATCGCAGAATATTGGCTAGAAAATACTTTGAAAGTAATCAACAAGCAACTAAAGTGCCCCGAGGAGCATAAGTTGGAGTGTGCCTTAGCCCTGATTGCAGATGAAGCACAAAACTGGTGGCACACTGTAACTCTCACTGTACCCGAACATAAAGTAACCTGGGAATTTTTCCTCCAGGAGTTTCGTAAAAAGTATATTAGTGAGCATTACCTCGCTGAAAGACGTAAAAAGTTCCTCCATTTGAAGCAAGGAGGAAGTCCAGTAGAACAGTACATTCATGACTTCTGCAAATACGCTAGATATGGTACTGATATCATCCACACTGAAAAAGAAAAATGTAGAATGTTCATAGATGGCCTCTGCGATGAATTACGTCCTCTTTTTGTTGCTCTGGAAATCGAGGATTTTCAAATACTGGTGAATCGAGCCATTGCAACTGAAGCTTCTCAAAGAGCCTCGGAAAGAAGGAAGGGAAACCAAGCTCGACCTGATAAAAGATTCCGAGAAGATTCCAAACCTCCTCTATCTCAAAAAAGAGGAAGACAGTGGGACCAAAGGTCATCTGCCAATCAACAGCTACCTAACTCTAATTATGTCTCTCAATTTCCATCTGGTGGGACCACTGTTACGCGTACGACCTCAATAAACAGTACAAGAGGCTCTGCCAAAAGTTCTCAGATCCCTCTGTGTAATTTTTGTCAAAAGAGACATTTGGGACAGTGTCGTAAACAGTCAGGTTCTTGTTACCTGTGCGGAGAATCTGGTCATTTCATCCGACAATGCCCCCAAAATCCACAAGCCCCTACCTCTATAGCCTCCCAGAACGTTCCAGTAAAAGGGAGGGGAATAAATCAAGCACCGTATAGTTCTTCCGGAAGGCCCCACAACAATAATGCTCCTTCACGAAGCCGAAATCCAAAGACCTCAGCCCAGATGTACCACGTTCGAGGCCGCGAACAAGAAGACGACCCTGATGTTATTGCAGGTATGGTGGAGTTAGGTTCTGAATTTGTTTATGCTTTGATAGATCCAGGCTCCACGCATTCCTTTATTAGTGAACCTTTGATTGAAAAATACGCCTTAAAATGTGATCATGTTGCTTCCGAAATACTTGTGTCAAACCCATTAGGAGATAGTGTAGCAATCCAAAAGATCTGTAGATCTTGTCCCTTAAAAATCCAAGGAATTCCTTTTCCGGCCAATTTGATGGTCTTACCCTTTAATGAGTTCGACCTTATCCTTGGCCTAGATTGGCTAGCTGAACATCAAGCATGGGTAGATTGTTCTAAAAAGAAATTATATCTCCGTGGACTAGGTAGAGAAAGCATCACTTTAATGAAATCTAAATGTCAGAGTAGTCTTATGTGTGCCTTAGAATCTACGAAGGAACTAAAGCCTGAAGATATACCCATAATAAGAGATTTTCCTGACGTATTCCCTGAAGAACTTCCGGGACTCCCTCATGTACGTGAAGTTGAGTTTGGGATAGAAGTTCAACCTGGAACTACTCCAATTTCTATCGCTCCATACAGGATGGCTCCAATGGAGTTAAAAGAATTGAAGGCCCAAATCCAAGACCTTGAAAGTAAGGGGTTTATTCGACCGAGTTCCTCACCCTGGGGAGCACCGGTTCTATTTGTGAAGAAGAAAGATGGATCGATGCGCTTATGCATCGACTATCGACAACTGAATAAAGTAACAATAAAAAATAAGTACCCGCTTCCTAGAATAGACGACCTATTTGATCAACTAAAGAGTGCTTCTGTCTTTTCTAAGATAGACCTCCGATCTGGTTACTATCAAATGCTCGTGAAGGAATCAGATGTTTCAAAAACAGCCTTCCGAACCAGATATGGTCATTACGAATTCTTGGTGATGCCTTTTGGGCTCACCAATGCTCCTGCAGCCTTTATGGATCTGATGAACCGAATATTTCGACCTTATCTTGATAAATTTGTCGTTGTCTTCATAGACGACATTTTGATCTATTCGAAAGATTCTGTTACTCACGAAGAACATCTTCGGATTGTACTCCAAACCCTCCGTGAAAAACAACTCTATGCCAAATTTAGTAAATGCGAGTTTTGGCTTACCGAAGTATCTTTTCTCGGTCATGTGATATCTTCCGCGGGAATTCAAGTAGACCCAAAGAAGATTCAAGCCATTCTCGAATGGATACCCCCGAAGAACGTGGGAGAAATTCGTAGTTTCCTGGGTCTTGCAGGATACTACCGTAGGTTCGTTAAGGAGTTCTCCTTGATTGCTTCACCCCTAACGAAGCTTCTCCGTAAAGACATTTCTTTCAGGTGGACTGTGGACCAACAACGGAGTTTTGATCAGCTTAAACAAATCCTCACCCACGCTCCTGTCCTAGTACAACCGGAACCAGGAAAAGATTTCACAGTATACAGCGATGCATCCCATCAAGGACTGGGCTGTGTCTTGATGCAAGAAGGTAAAGTTATAGCCTATGCCTCACGTCAACTCAAACCGCATGAGCTTAATTATCCAACTCATGACCTTGAGCTAGCTGCGGTTGTGTTCGCACTAAAGATCTGGCGACATTACCTCTATGGTGAAAAGTGTTATCTTTTTACTGACCACAAAAGCCTGAAATACCTTTTGACCCAAAAAGAATTAAACCTTCGTCAGCGTCGTTGGATGGAGCTTTTGAAAGATTATGATTTGGTAATTGATTACCATCCCGGTAAAGCAAATGTGGTGGCGGACGCTCTTAGCCGGAAGCCCACTTCTTCTCTTAGATGTTTAAACGCTCACTTTCGGCTCATGAAGCGTGGCAAGTTATTAGCCGAGCTCAGGGTACAATCGACCATTGTGTCCCTGATTAAAGCACTTCAAGAAGATGATGAGGAGTTGCAACCTATTTTAGCCCGAATCAAGGATGAACCAGACCCTGATTTTGCCATAAATTCTGACGGCTTGTTATGCTTTCGTAATCGTATATGTGTTCCAAACAATGATGATCTTCGGAACCAGATCCTGCGTGAAGCACATGCTAGCCCTTTTTCTATTCACCCCGGAGCTGTTAAGATGTACAAGGATCTAAAAGAGATCTACTGGTGGTCCGGTATGAAAAGTAAAATCACAGATTTTGTAGCAAGGTGTTTGACTTGTCAACGGGTTAAAGCCGAACATAAAGTACCGACGGGACTTCTTCAACCCATTGAACTGCCACAGTGGAAGTGGGAACGTATCACTATGGATTTTGTAAGCGGATTACCTCCGACTCCAAAGAAAAACAACGCAATCTGGGTCATCGTAGATCGATTTACCAAGTCAGCTCACTTTCTTCCTGTAAGAAAGGACTTCAGCTTATCCAAGCTAGCAGAGTTGTATATCAGCGAAGTTATACGCTTGCACGGAGTTCCAACATCAATAATTTCTGATCGAGACCCACGGTTTGCATCCCGATTTTGGAGAACCTTACAGGAGGCACTGGGAACTAGAGTACATCTCAGTACTGCATTCCATCCCCAAACCGATGGCCAATCTGAAAGGGTTATTCAGGTAACCTCGTTAGTTTCTTTCTTTAAACATAAGCTAGGTATCCTATATCAATTACGATCTTCCTTGTAGATTCTGGAAGATATGCTTCGAGCCTGCATTATTGATTTTGGGAAAAATTGGGAGAAATCCCTACCCTTAGTAGAATTTTCCTACAACAATAGCTATCAGTCATCTATTCAGATGGCTCCTTTTGAAGTGTTGTATGGCAGAAAATGCAGAACTCCTCTGTGTTGGTCCGAACTTGGTGAAAACAAGGTGTTGGGACCACAACTGCTCAGAGAAACAGAAGAGAAAGTTCAAATCATTCACTCTCGATTGAAACAAGCTTTTGATAGGCAGAAAGCTTACGCTGATCTAAAACGAAGAGACATTCAGCATAATGTGGGAGACAAAGTCTTTCTTAAAGTCTCTCCATGGAAGAAAGTATTTCGGTTTGGAAAGAGGGGAAAGCTCAGTCCTCGCTTCATTGGACCTTTTGAAATTACTGAAAGAATTGGCCCAGTGGCTTATCGACTTGCACTTCCCAGCGAGTTCGATAAAATCCACAATGTCTTCCACGTGTCAATGCTCAGAAAGTATAGATCTGATCCATCTCATATCTTAGAGCCGGAAGAATTAGAGCTGAATCCTGACTTGTCTTACGAAGAGGAACCAATCCAGATTCTGGATAGAGAAATCAAAAGGCTCAGAAACAAAAATGTTACATTGGTTAAAGTCTTGTGGAGAAATCACAGGAGGGAAGAGGCAACATGGGAACCTGAGGACACGATGAAAAAGCAATATCCTCATCTATTCGATTCAGGTAAAAATTCGAGGACGAATTTTTTTAAGGGAGGGTGAGTTGTCACATCCCAAAAAAACCGGTCTAGTCGGAATTAAGTTCCGGTGACCGAATATTTTTTTTATCGATTAAATAATTTGTTCGATCTTATTTAGATTATTCGAGATAATTTATAAATCAAGGTCAAGTTCCAGCGAATTAATATTTTCATTTCGATTAAAGGTTGGTTCGATTGGGTATCCAAAATAGATTAAATAGTTAGTTTATTATTATTATTATTATTATTATTATTATTATTATTATTATATTTGGTGGATTGTCGTGTAAGGCATACCACTTGACAAATTGGTGTATATAATATTAGGCAAATTGGCCACTAAATCAACTAGTACAATTATTGAATAAACAAAGGGGTAGTGGGGGGAATAGTGACATCAAAAACTAGTATAAAAAGGGGGGAATGGATGAGTGAAATTACACGGCAAAATTGAAGGAAAAGATTAGTAGGATACGACCCAATATTTGATTGGTAGTCTGATATTTTCGATATAGTAATATCGAATTTCTGCCGACGACGGGTACACGAGGTCGATTCAGATCAACTTTCAAGCCCAATAAATAAAAATAAAGCACCGGTCTGTCAAGGTGAGTGTAGATGCATTTGTCTCGGGTGACACGGTGTCATTCCGATATTTTTTTTATGTTCTGATATGGGAGTATAGTCGTGTCAGGGGTAGGCTCGGTGCCTTCCTGTTGCATTAATTATGAATTTATTTGCATCTGGTAAGTACCTTGCATTATTTGGATATGCTCAAAAATAATTATGATATGCTACAAATATATGAAAATAATTTCTATCTGATATGGAGCTACGGCTCATCTTGCTATTTGATATGATATGATCTGAAAATCATGGACTATGTGAAATTATGTGTATTTATGGACGTTGGATACAATTGGCATGCCATAGGAATATTCGAGCTCACCATGTAAGGGAGGACTACGGTCCAGGGCTACGGCCTATATGTGGGAGATAAAAGGATGGAAGTGTAAGGGATACATGGAGCTACGGCTCAGGGCTACGGCTCATTTATGATTTATGATATGGTGTACAGGGAATCCGCGTATCCAATGGTACCAATATAATATGTATTCGATATGTTATACCATGACATGTTTATGATAAGATATATGATTATATTATGTTATGTTAGTGATATGGATATCTGATCATGTTATGCTTATACTGTTATAGAAGCATGCAAATAAGTTAGATTAAATTTATATTTAATCATGACATTCATATTATTGTCAATTTACTATCATGACTACCTCACTAGGCTATGTAAGCCTAACATACGTGTCTCATGCATTTTCAGGACCCTGATAGATTTCCAACCTTTGATCGTGTGGTGCAGTTGCAAGTCACATCTCTACCTTATATGTATGATATCTTTCATGAACTCCTAGTAAAGTGGCATATGATCCAACTTTTGTATAAATTGTGTTTTGTAATTTAATAATGTGGTTTTATTTTAGTAATCTAGAAAAGTCCTATTAAATAAATGTTAGAACAATAATAATGATAGATACGAATAATTTTCTAATAAAAATGATTAGAAAGGACTCTAAGATTTTTGTAAGTTGTTAGGCTCATTTAAATATGTAAAGAATTTTAGTAAGATAATAAAAAGAAATAGATTTGAATATTTTACAAAATAGTCACTAAATATTGCATCGTCTAATCAGGTAGATAAATAATCTCCGATAGTAATGAGGTTTTACAGGCTAATAACTAGTAAGTTTAATTTCAGTATATTTTCACGAATTTCAGATAAAGACCTTTAATTTGTGAAAATTACAATTTAGTCCCTAAGTTTGAAAAAAAAGTTTAAAATTGACCCCAATTGAGTAAGTTGTTAATAAGATAAGTGTTAAGTCTTAAAAGAGATTAATAAAATAATCCGAAATAATTTTTTGAACTTTGGATTTATGTCTCCGATCTCCGCATCGTTTCCGGTAGCGCTCTCCGACCCGGTTCTCTACCAGGCCGGGAAGGGGGTGTTACAGTGGGGGTGTCTTGCAAAGGTAATGACCTCATTACTAAAGCAACTGAGAATAGATCCCTAAAAATGGTGGATTGTATTTTCATTGGCTATATATAACATAACAATGTATATCGATTTCTTGTGTATGAATCGAAGAACCCTGAGATTCACAAGCATACGATAATGGAAGCAAAGGATGTCTTTTCTTTGAAAATGTATTCCCTTGTAAAGCTAGGGAAGTTGGTCAAAGTTCAATGAAACGAACTTCGGAGATTATCGATAAAGATGACTCAAATGATCAACAAGGGTTTTAGCTTGAAATAGAGCCACAAAGAAGTAAACGAGCAAGGGTAGAAAAATTCTTTGGATCATTTTTCTAAACTTTATGCTAGAGGTTGAATCTCAAACGTATAATGATGTTATATATTCATCTGAAGGCATCTTATGGAATGATGCCATTAAGAGTGAAATTGATTCTATCATGCAAAATCATACGTGGGCAATTAGTGGATCTTCCTCCGTGAATTAAACCACTAAATTTTGAATAGATTTTCAAAAGGAAAATGAAAGCAGATGGAACAATTGATAAGTATAAGGCCAGATTGGTAATAAAAGGTTACCAAATGCCTTGACTATTTCGATACATACTCTCATGTATCAAGGATAACCTCCATAAGTATGATACTTACAATTGTCGATTTGCGGAATCTAGACGTACATTGAATAGATGTTAAAAGAGCTTTTCTAAATGGAGATCTTGATGAAAAAATATACATGGAACAACCTGAAGGTTATGTTGTTTCAAGTCAAGAGAGAAAAGTATGTAAATTGGTGAAGTCCTTGTATAGACTTAAACAAGCACCAAAGTAAAGACATGAGAAGTTCAATAATGTCATGATGACAAACGACTTCAAGATAAATGAGTGTGACAAATGTGTATATGTCAAAACTACTAACATTGGATATATTATTCTATGTTTGTATGTTAATAACATATTCATTGTTGGAAGCAACAATAAAATGGTAAACGTACTAAAGACTTGTCAAATTCAAGATTGACATGAAAAATATGAGATTAACATATTTGATTTTGGGCATCCAAATTAAACGATCACTTGAAGGTCTCATATTGACGTAGTCACACTACGCGGACAAGAGAAGTATGGCAATGATGTTTTCAGCATAGTCAGAACTCCAATAAATACATACCAACTTTTGTCCAAGAACAAAGACTAAAGTGTTGACCAAGTAGATTCAATAGACCAGATATTGTTTCTACTGTGAGCAGTTCAAGTAGATTCACAAGCAATTTAAGTGAAAATTACTGGAAAGCAATTGTGAGGGTATTGAGATATCTTAGATATACTAAAGATTATGAATTGCATTATTGTAGAGATCCTACTATTTAGAAGGATACTCCGATGCGATTGGATATTTGATATTCAAGATATCAAAGGCACAAGTGGATATGTCTTCACTGTAACCCCATCGTCCCAGTCCGGATGTTTGACCGGTCCGAGTGGGCTACACGGGGATAACTGAGACGAAACCCGTTAAGGGTCCACTTCGGTTAACAACCCGAGAAAACTTTTTCATTATTATTATCTTGTCTAGATGTATTGTTAAGTCCTATGTACGAAAGGCAACAGTGGAAGAAAAAAACGAGGCAAACAACCAAACAGCCCAACAAAACAACCCATTTTTAACTTAAACTACAGGTCGTATCGGAACACCCATAGGGTGTTTCGATACGCCTTGACTAGGTCAACTGGCCAAAGTCAACCCGAGGAGACCGTTTCGAAACAGGGGTGGACCGTATCGAAACACCCTTAACGGTCAACTTCTCATGGTCAACGATACGAAGACCGTTCTGAAACGCCAAGGCCTGTTTCGATACTTCAATTTATCGTCAAAATCTCAGATTTTCGGTGGCAAAATCGTACCGAAACGTTCCCTTAGCGTATCGAAACGCCTGGCCTAAAACAAAGGGACCGTACCGAAACGGGACCAACCGTTTCGATACACCCTCTGTCTGCAGATTGGTTTTAGCTGGTTTATGGCACAAGGCTGTCCCAAAACACAACTAAAACCTCCAACAACCAACATACATCAACTCTAAAGCAAAACCAAACACAACATGCATACTTAGCACACTTCAAACATACAAAAGCCATACATAGATAGGATGCATCAACATACAACATAAGAGCATTCATAGCATTCAAGAGACATGCTTCAACAAGAACATACACTTAAGCATTCAAGGTAAGCAACTTAAACATGGTTTACAATTCAAACATGGCATCAACAAGCCACACCAACTACAACATATTAAGGAGTCTAAACATGCTCCTTACACATCACATCCACAACTCACATCCAAAAGCTCAAGACAACAATACATATCCCATTGCTTGACTATTACACCTCATAACTTAAAAGTCCATACTTGAAAGATAAGATAGCACTACAAGCACACTTAGAGGCCCTCTCTTTGCACAAGCAACCCACGAACTACGGATCTGCATTGTCGAACAAAAGAGAGCATAAGCATAAAGCTTAGTGATGGTAAGCTCATAAAACAAACATCGACAATGCAGGGTCCAAGCACGAGCACTCAACCAAAGTAGAATGCATGATCTTACCTTCGAACCACATGAGCCAAAATATCAATAATGCATGAACATAAATATCAACATCATGCCATGCTCAACAACTCATAAGCTCAACATAAGGAAATACATATATCAATGTATAAGCAACACATTCCACAAATCCTTATTGGCAACACATATATCAATCCATATTGGCACCTAGTTATGACTCGAATACGCGGATAACCGTTGGAACTCACATCCAACCACAACCATTACCTTTCGGTGGGATTACACTCATCACCATTTCATGCGGAGGGGATTCCACTCATCCTCACGCCCCGTCGATGGGATTACACTCATCACTAACTAACATATATATATATAAGAAGATTTTCGGGCGAACTCGTACTCCATCTTGATGACTACCATCACCAAGACCACGCACGCATTTTGATTCACGTGTGCACACTAACATCCTAATGATCGATCATTGTACCCAAGCATACTAGTGCCAATACTAAACACAATTCATAACCTTTCACAACACCGTTTCGTATCAACTTCCGTGCTTAGCACGTACTCACCATGACTCACCGTCATGCACAAACCACATGCATATAACAATGCATCACAACCATGCCTCAACACACATGTATAACGCAATATGCATAATCATAGTAATCACACTTAATACATGAGGCATAATCAACAATTAGAGTTCAACCAAAGTCTCTAACTAAAGCTTGGGATTAGACTACCAATCTAATCCCAACTCTAGGTGGGTCTACCAAGCCCAACCTAGTCCACATGCTTGAACCAAAACTTGAAAACCATTTAAAAACATTTAACCACTCACCGACTATTCCAAGCTCAAACACACAAGTCGATCAAGCTCCCAACGGTTCCGGATTCGTTCCCGAGGCTTCACCAACACAAATCCTTGCATCTAATCAACCCAACACAATCAAAATAACCTCAAATCAGTCTACAAAACAATGTAGCAACCCCGGAACACTAATCAAGCACAAAACACATGTTTTTCAAGCTAAGGACAACCCCAAAATGCCATTCCCGAGCAGCCCTTAAGCACAGTCCAAAACCGATGATTCTAACACTTAAATTACTCCCAAAAGCTTCCAAAACAACCCTTATACATAGCCTAACCATCAGCCAACAAATTTCCTTCAGAAAACACCCCAAAAACTCAACTTAAAACCCTTCAAAAACCCCTCTAAAACCTAACTTCGGGAAACACCATAAAACTATGTAAAAATCAGGTATGTTGGACCTTCTAGGTTGTAAACATCTTATCTAACATTAATAAATCAAAATCTTAAGTTAAAGACAATAAAGATGACATTTTTAATCAAAAACCCCAAAACTTCAAATTTCAAAATCATGAACATTAATGAAAACTAAAGGTGCCAACTTGTAGGGGAAAGGGAGGACAAGTCAAATATGGGCTTACCTTTCAAAAATCACCAAAGATGAGGAAGAATGGTGATGGAATAGTGAAATGGAGGGGGGAGCTCTAATGTCGTGAGAATGGATTGGAAGAGAGGGGGAAGAAGATGACAAAAGCTATTTTAAATAAAAAGGAGTTTTATTTTGTAAGTCTACTTATTTACAATTTTGCCATTAATGAGATGGCAATCTCCCAATTTCTAAAATTCAAGGGATTTTTGGTTTAAATCAAATTAAGTCCAACATAAAATATTTGTTTTGAAAACCCGAGGCCCAAAATAATATTTTATTATTTTAACTATGAAACTGAAATCCAAAACATTATTTTAATATTACTTTCACCCGACCCCCAAACTCGGGTGTTACAACTCTCCCCCACTTAAGGAATTTCGTCCCCGAAATTACCTAACGGAAACAAGTACGGAATTTGCTCAAGCATATCAGATTTTCTCTCCCACGTGGCCTCTTCCACACCTCTATGTCTCCACAACACCTTGACCAACTCTATGGTCTTGCCACGCAACACCTTGCTATCAGAAGCAAGTATCTCAACTGGTTTTTCATTATAAGACAAATCCGGATTCAGCTCTATCTCTTCAACGGGCATAACATGAGACAGGTCTGATCTATATCTCCTAAGCATCGACACATGGAAAACATCATAGATCTTCTCTAACTCTGAAGGCAATCTCAAACGATAAGCTACTGGCCCAATCCGCTCAACTATCTCATACGGACCAATAAATCTCGGACTCAACTTGCCTTTCCGGCCAAAACGCATTACCTTCTTCCACGGAGATACTTTCAGAAACACTTTCTCACCCACTGCGAACTCAATCTCTTTTCTCTTCAAATCTGCGTAAGATTTCTGACGATCGAAAGCTGCCTTCAAACTGTCACAAATAAACTTCACTTTTTCGGTAGTTCCCTTAAGCAAATCTGGCATAGGTAACAATCTCTGACCCGTTTCAGCCCAACAGATCGGAGTCCTACATCGTCTACCATACAAAACCTCATAAGAAGCCATCTGTATACTAGCCTGGTAACTGTTGTTGTAAGCAAACTCAACTAAGGGTAAATGCTTCTCCCAAGAACCCTGGAAGTCAATCACACAACAACGAAGCATATTCTCTAAAATCTATATCACTCACTCTAACTATCCATCTGACTGCGGATGATACGAAGTACTGAAATGCAAACGGCTACCTAGGGCACTATACAGACAACTCTAGAACCTCGAAGTGAATCTCGGATCTCTGTCTGATACAATAGACTTCGGAACTCCATGAAGTCTCACAATTTCGCGAATGTACAAACTCGCTAACTTATCTAAAGAATCTGTAGTGTTCACTGCTAAGAACTGGGCACACTTAGTGAATCTATCAACTATCACCCAAACAGAATTCTTCTTCGAAGGAGACAACGGTAACCCCGACACAAAGTCCATAGTGATCCTCTCCCATTTCCATTCCGGAATCTTCAAAGGCTGTAACAAACCTGAAGGAACCTGATGTTCTGCTTCACTCTCTGACAAACCATACGACGGCTCACATACTCGGCTACATCCTTCTTCAAACCAACCCAAAAATAATCATTTTTCAAATCACGGTACATCTTAGTACTACCCGGATGCATAGAAAAATGACTCAAATGTGCTTCGCTCAGAATCAGATGTCTCAACTCAATATCTTCAGGTACTACAACTCTGTCTCTAAAACACAACACGTTCTCACCACTGAAAATATACTCGGTCGGTCTACCTTCGGCTATGTCCTAAACATAAGAAACTAAAGACACATCTTGCAATTGTTTCTCTCTGGTCATCTGAATCAAAGAAGGCTTCACTTGCAACTCGGTAATCAAACCACCATCATCAGATACACTCAACCTAGCAAACATAGCTCGCAACTCAACTGCGACTTTTCTGCTCAATGCATCGGCTACTACATTTGCCTTACCTGTGGTACTCGATAGTCAAATCATAGTCTTTCAACAGTTCAAGCCATCTTCTCTGTCTCAAGTTCAACTCTCTTTGAGTCATCAAATACTTCAAGCTTTTATGATCAGTGTAAATTGTGCACTTCTCACCGTACAAGTAGTGACGCCAAATCTTCAACGCAAATACAACTGCTGCTAACTCAATATCATGCGTAGGGTAGTTCTTCTCATGCACCTTCAACTGTCTCGAAGCATAGGCAACAACTCTTCTTTCTTGCATCAGAACACAACCTAAACCCACATAGGAAGCATCACTATAGATCACAAACTCTTTCCTTGAAACTGGCTGTACTAACACTAGAGCATTCGTCAAAGCTTCTTTTAATTTCTCAAAAGCCTTCTGTCTCGCATCTGACCACTCAAATTTAACTTCCTTTTGCAACAATTTAGTCAACGGAGCAGCTACTCTAGAGAAACCATCAACGAACCTCCTATAGTAACCGGCTAATCCTAGGAAACTCCTAATCTCAGTCACTAAATTAGGTTGTTTCCACTCAACAATAACCTCAATCTTCGTCGGATCAACACGGATACCTTCAGCTGACACAACGTGGCCAAGAAACACAACCTCTCGAATCCAGAACTCACATTTGCTCAACTTCGCATACAACTAATTACTCATCAATCTCTGCAAAACAAGTCGCAAGTGCTCATCATGCTCTTCTTCTGATCTCGAGTACACAAGGATGTCATCTATGAAGACAACTAAAAACCGGTCTAGATAGTCTCTAAAAACTCTACTCATCATATCCATGAAAGCTGCTGGTGCATTCGTGAGCCCAAACGGCATCACAAGGAACTTATAATGACCATATCTAGTCCTAAAGGCTGTCTTCGGAACATCACAATCTTTCACCTTCAACTGATAGTACCCTGACATCAAATCTATCTTTGAAAATACGGAGGCACCCCTCAACTGATCAAACAAGTTGTCTATACGAGGCAACGGATACTTGTTCTTTACTGTCAACTGGTTCAACTGCCTGTAGTCAATACACATTCTCATACTACCATCCTTCTTCTTTACAAACAACACGGGAGCACCCTAAGGCGAACTACTAGGCCTAATAAAACCACGGTCTAACAACTCCTGAAGCTGACTTTTCAATTCTTTCAACTCTTTCGGAGCCATACGATACGGAGCAATAGAAACTGGAGTAGACCCTGAAACAGTCTCAATCATAAACTCTACATCTCTGTCAGGAGGCAAACCTAGTAACTCTTCTGGAAACACATCTGGAAAATCACAAATTGTTCTGATGTCCTTCGGTCTAACCTCACTCATATTCAAATTCATCACAAATGCTAAGTAAGCCCCACAACCGGAATCCATCAACCTATGAGCCTCTAAAACTGACACAACATTCGACAAGAACTTAATGTTCTCGCCTACTACTACTACCTCGTAGTCATCGGAAAGCTTCAACGAAATTCTCTTCGTTTCAAAATCTACACTAGCTCTATGCTCAACCAACCAATCCATACCCAAAATAATATCAAAGCCATATAAAGGAAGCTCCATCATATCAACCGGAAACACATGACCCTGAATCTTCAACGGACACCTCATATACATCCGTCTAACTACAACTGTCTCACCAAAGGAACTAGTCACATGCATACCTACATCTAAGATCTCAACAGGTATGTCTAACTTCTTTGCATGCTCACTCAAAATATAAGAATGCGTGGAACCCGAATCAACTAAGGAAAGCAAAGACATAGACTATAACTCAAAATTACCTGCTATCACATCTGTGTCATTCCCTGCCTCTCTCTGTGCGTAGACTCTAGCTGGTCCACCGGCCTCTGGCTGTACTGCCACAACATGAGCAAGATTCCTCGGTGCCTCTATCCTAGGTGCATCAGCCCTCGGCTGGAAGTAACTACGACCGCGCCCACGACCTCTCTAAAAAATCAGTTGCTCTCGCAGGAGCCTGCGCTAGATTCGGTGCATGTGCCGCCTGATGCGGACACTCTCTCCTGAAGTGGTCTCTCGAACCACAGTTCTAACAAGCATGGAAGTTACCCCAACATTCTCCTGAATGTTGTCTCCCGCAACGAGTGCACTCGGGCAACCGCCCTCCAGCTCTATGGCCCTAATAGCCTCTACCATGGTGGCCACCGCCACGCCTATGGTCAAACTGATGTCCACCACCCCGATGCCTCTTGGCATCACCACGATCAAAGTTGTTATGCCTCTTTCCAAAGCTAGATCCTCCTGATCGCTTGGTCAGCCCCAAGCTATGCTCAATGTCCTTGGCCCTAGCGACCAAGACATTAAAATCAGAATAATCTGAAGCCAAGGTGTACCTCTTGATTTCCTCATGAAGCCCATATCTTAACCGATTACAACGGTCCCTCTCAGTAGGAACCAACTCTGGAGCATATTGACTCAGTCGGACAAAACGGATCTCATGATATGTCACTGAAGCATCTCCCTGAACAAGAGCCATGAACTCCCGCTTCTTCTCATCCAGATATCTCGGCCCCAAATACCTCTTTCTGAACGCAGTCTCAAAGAAGTCCCAACCAATTTCGGCCTCAGGCACACCGGTAGTAATGGTGACCCACCAGGTGTAGGCATCACCCTGAAGCAACGATACTACGCAGCCCAACTTACGAGCACCAACACAACCCATCTGAGCTAAGATACAAACTGTCTTCTCTAGCCACAACTCTGACCTCTCAGGTGTAGATCCTCTGAACTCCTCTGCTCTTAGGCTACGAAGCCTCTCTAACGGTAAGCTAGCATCATCACCTTTCGGCTGAGCTGCAGCCTGAGCTTCGGCAACTGCGGCATGAAACGCTCCTGCTATAGCTTGAACTAGCGGAGCCATATCTATTCCCGCAGGACCTTGGCCACCCTGACCAACCTGAGGTCCCGCTCCCTCAGCTCCAGCCTCGCCTCCCACTTCAGGCTGAGGAGGTGGTGGTGGTGGAGGAGCTCCAACTCCAACAACAGGCTCTTCCACATGAGCCTCTACTCCAGCCACCGGCTCATTAACAAGAGCCGCAACACGAGGTTCCTGACGAACCAACCTCGGTCTACCTCTAGGCCTCGACATACGTGCTCACAGATACAACTACAACAACAACACACAAAACTTGGGTTAGCAAGGGCAAGGGTCCAAGTGGCTCAAGTATGTTCCCTCACTTAAAAATCCTTTTCTCGATGTAATAGAAGCAATGAGACTCTACACAACGTGCTTCAATCAACATACATACACGATCAAACAAGCAAACATCAAGCATACTTGATAAGCAAGCAAACACCATGTAATTGCAATACAAGAACTTAACTTACCTCACTTACCTGCCCAAGGTCTCGGAAACCTTAGACTCTGATACCAACAAGTGTAACCCTCTCGTCCAGACGCTTAACCGGTCTGAGTGGGCTACACGGGGATAACCAAGGCGAAACCTGTTAAGGCTCCACTTCGGTTAACAACCCGAGAAAACTTTTTCATTATTATTATCTTGTCTAGATATATTGTTAAGTCCTATGTGAGAAAGGCAACAACGAAAGAAACAAACGAGGCAAACAACCAAACAACCCAACAAAACAGCCCATTTTTAACTTAAACTGCAGGCCGTATCGGAACGCCCATAGGGTGTTTCGATACTCTTTGACTAGGTCAACTGGCCAAAGTCAACCCGAGGAGACCGTTTTGAAACAGGGGTGGACCGTATCGAAACACCCTCAACAGTCAACTTCTCATGGTCAACGATACGAAGACCATTTCGAAACGCCAAGGCCTATTTCGATACTTCAATTTATCGTCAAAATCTCAGATTTCCAGTGGCAAAATTGTACCGAAATGTTCCCTTAGCGTATCGAAACGTCTGGCCTGAAACAAAGGAACTGTACCGAAACGGGACCAACTGTTTCGATACGCCCTCTGTCTGCATATTGGTTTTAGCTGGTTTATGGCATAAGGCTGTCCCAAAACACAACTAAAACCTCCAACAACCAACATACATCAACTCTAAAGCAAAACCAAACACAACAGGCATACTTAGCACACTTCAAACATACAAAAGCCATACATAAATAGGATGCATCAACATACAACATAAGAGCATTCATAGCATTCAAGATACATGCTTCAACAAGAACATAAACTTAAGCATACAAGGTAAGCAACTTAAACATGGTTTACAATTCAAACATGGCATCAACAAGCCACACCAACTACAACATATTAAGGAGTCTAAACATGCTCCTAACACATCACATCCACAACTCACATCCAAAAGCTCAAGACAACAATACATATCCCATTGCTTGACTATTACACCTCATAACTTAAAAGTCCATACTTGAAAGCTAAGATAGCACCACAAGCACACTTGGAGGCCCTCTCCTTGCACAAGTAACCTACGAACTACGGATCTGCATTGTCGAACAAAAGAGAGCTTAAGCATAAAGCTTAGTGAGGGTAAGCTCATAAAACAAACCTCGACAATGTAGGGTCCAAGTACGAGCACTCAACCAAAGTAGAATGCATGATCTTACCTTCGAACCACATGAGCAAAAATATCAATGATGCATGAACATAAATATCAACATCATGCCATGCTCAACAACTCATAAGCTCAACATAAGGAAATACATATATCAATGTATAAGCAACACATTCCACAAATCCTTATTGGCAACACATATATAAATCCATATTGGCACCTAGCTATGACTCGAATACGCGGATAACCGTTGGAACTCACATCCAACCACAACCATTACCTTTCGGTGGGATTACACTCATCACCATTTCATGCGGAGGGGATTCCACTCATCCTCACGCCCCGTCGATGGGATTACACTCATCACCGACTAACATATATATAAGAAGATTTACGGGCGAACCCGTACTCCATCTTGATGACTACCATCACCAAGATCACGCGCGCATTTCGACTCACGTGTGCACACTAACATCCTAATGATCGATCATTGTACCCAAGCATACTAGTGCCAATACTAAACACAATTCATAACCTTTCACAACACCATTTCATATCAACTTCCGTGCTTAGCACGTACTCACCGTCATGCACAAACCACATGCATATAACAATGCATCACAACCATGCCTCAACACACATGTATAACACAATATACATAACCATAGTAATCACACTTAATACATTAGGCATAATCAACAATTAGAGTTCAACCAAAGTCTCTAACTAAAGTTTGGGATTAGACTACCAATCTAATCCCAACTCTAGGTGGGTCTACCAAGCCCAACCTAGTCCACATGCTTGAACCAACACTTGAAAACCATTTAAAAACATTTAATCACTCACTGACTATTCCAAGCTCAACCACACAAGCCGATCAAGCTCCCAACGGTTCTGGATTCGTTCCCGAGGCTTCACCAACACAAATCCTTGCTTCTAATCAACCCAACACAATCAAAATAACCTCAAATCAGTCCACAAAACAATGTAGCAAACCCGAAACACTAATCAAGCACAAAACACATGTTTTTCAAGCTAAGGACAACCCCAAAATGCCATTCCCGAGCAGCCCTTAAGCACAATCCAAAACCGATGATTCCAACACTTAAATTACTCTCAAAAGCTTCCAAAACAACCCTTATACATAGTCTAACCATCAGCCAACAAATTTTCACATAAAACACCCCAAAAACTCAACTTAAAGCCCTTTAAAAACCCCTCTAAAACCCAACTTCGGGAAACACCATAAAACTATGTAAAAAATCAAGTATGTTGGACCTTTTAGGTTGTAAACATCTTATCTAACATTAATAAATCGAAATCTTAAGTTAAAGACAATAAAGATGACATTTTTAATCAAAAACCCCAAAACTTCAAATTTCAAAATCATGAACATTAATGAAAACTAAAGGTGCCAACTTGTAGGGGAAAGGGAGGACAAGTCAAATATGGGCTTACCTTTCAAAAATCACCAAAGATGAGGAAGAATGGTGATGGAATAGTGAAATGGAGGAGGAGAGCTCTAATGTCGTGAGAATGGATTGGAAGAGAGGGGGAAGAAGATGAAAAAAGCTATTTTAAATAAAAAGGGGTTTTATTTTGTAAGTCCACTTATTTACAATTTTGCCATTAATGAGATGGCAATCTCCCAATTTCTAAAATTCAAGGGATTTTTTATTTAAATCAAATTAAGTCCAACATAAAATATTTGTTTTGAAAACCCGAGGCCCAAAATAATATTTTATTACTTTAACTATGAAACCGAAACCCGAAACATTATTTTAATATTACTTTCACCCAACCCCAAACTCGGGTGTTACATTTACTTTAGGAGGAGGAACTGTGTCATGAAAATTCTTAAGAAAATGATTATAATCAAATCCATAATAGAATTTGAGTTGTAGTTCTAGAAAAGTCTAGAAAAGAAGTCGAATGGCTTCAAAAATTTCTTGAAGGATATTCCTGAATGACTAAAGTCAATGCCCACAATTGGTAGAGCACAGAGCTTTGTGTATAATGGGTAAGTCGAGACATATGCGTCGTCGACATAATACCGTTAGACAACTGATCTCAAATGAAGTTATCTCTATTGATTTTTTGAAATCAAAGGATAACGTTGTGGATCCACTAACCAAAGGGTTAAGTCGAGATCAAGTTCAAAAAAATGAAAGGAATGAGACTAAAGCCCATGTAAATTTAAGGTGCTATGTGAAGGAAAATCCTACCTAGTTGACTGGAGATCCCAAGATCTAGGTTCAAAGGGACAACCTAATTGCATAGACCTGTGCGGTCATTGTAGGGGCTCTTATCCCCAAGTTCATTCCTATGATGTAAACAGTGATCAAAGTGGTTTAGGCTAAGCAATGCTTTTGATGACCATTGTGTGCTTTTGTGAGTCAAGCAACATAAGTCACCTATGTGAGAGTGAAGTGGGGCCGCTTCAATGAGACTATTGGGCATAGTTCTTTCAAACTCTTGCAGAACCAGACGATGTCTACTGTCATATGGACATACCCATGAGAACTAATACTCTTGTCAGAGAGGTAGTTGTGTGAAGTATATCATCGTTTACACAAACGACAGAACAGTTCAAGGACATTACGTCTACTAGTCAGCTAGTAAAGTAAATATACTTTCACAAGGGAAGGTTCAAGGGTGGACACCTACCTATCCTATGCAGCTATCGATCGTAGAATCTATCACCACGTCGAGTCAAAATGTTTTTGATTAAATCAATTTCATTCATGTGGGGATTGTTGGAAAAATTTGATAATTTTGGAGCTTTGAATAAGAAATTGATTCAAATGTTGTTGAGGAAAATGTGGAACCAATTGTTGGTTCGTAAATGTGCAGACGTGCACGACGTGGGTAACGCAAATGTCTGAACCGGTCTGGTCCTTCGTGGGCTTGCAGATATTTTGACCCAAATTTGAAATGAATTTTCCTCAAATAAAAGAATAAATTTTCCAAATTTTATCTTGGAATTAAAAGGGTAAATATTGGAAGTTACCTTTAATTCAGATAATAATTTTGAAAATTGCTTTATAGGAGAATCAATTGATTCTCAATATTAAATGCTCCATTAGGTCAAAATTTCCACTTATACCCTCATGACAATCCTATAAATAGAGAATAAAGCTTCTAGGTTTACAACCAACAAAAACCACAGAAAAATTTTATTGTTTTACTCTGTGGATTTTACAAGTCGTTTTCGGTGATAGGCGAAGGCAAGGGTCGGTTCGTGATCTCCATAGTAGTGCAACTGTGGTTGATCTTATGTTGTTGTATCCTGGGAGACAGACGACCAATGAACTCGAGCACCATAGGAGTGGCCGAAAATCTGTCTTAAGAAAACTGCGTTCGTGCAGGCCTCAATACGTTTTTTTTGTTCCAAATCGGTTTGATTTATATATTGTTGTATTGTTCTTAATTTTGTATTGTTCGTTTAAATAATATTATTTTATCTTATTATTTATTCTTGGATTAACGCTTATTTTCTAACAAATCGGTCTGTCTCTTGTAGTTCAATCAATATTTGGCCCATGATTAAATCCAATCAAAATAAAATTCAAATCACAAACTTTAA
The DNA here is from genome assembly GCA_030270665.1 of Hibiscus trionum. Classification (NCBI taxonomy): domain Eukaryota; kingdom Viridiplantae; phylum Streptophyta; class Magnoliopsida; order Malvales; family Malvaceae; genus Hibiscus; species Hibiscus trionum. Next base: position 72,022,441 of record BSYR01000003.1, on the reverse strand, counting down.
AAATAATAAATATTTGAAATTTATACAAAAGTGATGATTAATATATAAATTACAAATATCAAGTGATAAGCTATAGAAGAAGAGGGAGAGAAAGTATAAATAAAATATATGGTGGGAAGGATTCAACGTCGAGATGTCAGCTTAAAAGACGTAAAGGAAAAGGATTCCTTAGGAAAATGACAAATGAAAATAAATAAAAGGATTCCGATAAGGATTCCCTGTCGTACACAACATTAGCTCTCGGATTCCATTTCCGCCCACCATCCAACTATTTCTACATTACTTTACTCTCACACCTACAAAATCAATCAATTTTCTTTTTATCACAAATAACAAAAGAATCTTAATTTTATAAATATTGTATATTAACATAAATCAGTATTGTTTAACACTAACGCAATGAATCATATTATGTTTAACAGTATAGGGTGGATAGTGATTTGTGCTGTTTTGGTAATTTTGATGTTGAAATTTGGTGGGAGTAGCCACTTGTCTGCTTAAATATCAAAGACTTTGGAGGCTTTCTTATCATAAGAGAGAATTTCACAATCTACAACTACCACACACACATATGTATTACTCAAATTATTATTTTTTATAAAAATATTTATATTTTATTATATTTTCTATGTATATTTTATGGTTTTCGTTCAGGGTACAAAGATATCTCTCTTAATAATATTATCTCCAAAGTTTAAACTTAAATATTTTTTTAGAGTGCGTTGACAACACTGAACACTACTAACGTTGAACACAGTTGAACACTATTAAATTGATTAATAAAAATTAAAAATCTCAATGACTCAAAATACAAATATAAATTATTTAAAATAAAATTTCAATTAAACTATTTTTCATATATATTATATTTTTAATTTTTTAAATAATTAAATTAAATACCAACCATAATTAATCCCTAAATTAAAAAACCCTACATCTTTTTTCCAAATTAGAACCCTAATTTACGAATGCAAACCTTTGGGGGGAAATATTTTCTCAAGTCGGCTTCTCTCATATATTTGTGTTTACTTCCCGAATTAGAACCAATTATTTCGAAGTAAATGCAAACCCTAAATTTATATATTAATACCAGTTGACTTTTTTCCCTTCAAATTAGAACCAATTATTTAGGGTTTTGAATTGGGAATTAGGGTTTTACTTTAGGAATTAGGGTTCTAATTTGAGGGGAAAAGATTTAGAGATGTTTAATTTAGGGATTGACTATGGTTTGTATTTGATCCAATTATTTGAAAAAAATTAAAAAAAATATATATATATATATATAATAATTTAATTCAAATTTTATTTTAAATAGTTTATAATTGTATGTTGAGCCCTTAAAATTTTTAATCTCTATAAATTAATTTAATGGTGTTCAACGGTGTTTAAAGATTTTCAACCCTCGTTGTAGAATTTTTTTTAAGTACAATTACTTTATTACTACAGCTAACCCTTGTCGGTAAAAACAAATAATTTTATTTAACATATGATTTTGGACCTATATTTAAATTGAAGTATAATACTTTTTAAAATATAAATAAACACCAACTGTAATGGAATCTAAATAAATATAAACATTAAATATATTGGAATCCAGCACTCATTTATTGATATATTAAAATTATCACTGGCCTACATGTATCAGATATATTATTTTTAGGATAAAGTGCACAAGTAGTCACCAAACTCTGAAAATGATTATTTTGGTCACTTACATTTCAGAAGTTATAAAATGATCATTAAATTTATCAAATTGTTATAAAATGCTCATTAAATTTTACCAAACTGTTACAAAATGATCATTAAACTAATAGAAATGTACACTATTCTATAACATTCAATGATCATTTTGTAATAGTTTAATAAATTAAATGACCTTTTTATAACTCTTGAAATATAATTGACCAAAATTGAAGTTTTTACTGTTTAGTTACTATTTTTCCATCACCTTTGAAATTTTCTTATTTCCCAATATCTTTATCTTTCATTTATTTTTTAGGTATAATTATAATTTAGCCTTTAACATTTACACCTTATGTTAATTTGGTCATTATTCTTTTTTAGTTAAATTTGATCATCGAGCCCTAATTTTTCAAAAAAAAAATCAAATCAAATCATTACTTTTAAATAGAAATATAAACTAAAACATTAATATTTTTAACGTTGATGTCATGACATTTCAGATGATAGTATATGTTTATGCAATTTTTTTAATTTCAATTTTGTTGTGAAATTTAACTTCTATGGTACTTCATAGTAGTCCATGGAAGTTAATTTGACAAAAATAAATAAATATTAATAGCTAAATTTATTGTGAAAAGAGTTTTTTTATGTATAAAAATAAAGATAAACAGCTTAATCACCCAAGTTCAATGTACTTACTCAAAAAAAAGTTCTTTTTACATAAAGGTAGGTAGTATACATCATAATATGCATGGGGTTGGAGACTTCCATCTTTATTCAAATGGTCTTATCCCCCCCCCCCCCCCCCACACATTATTCAATTAGTTATTAAGATATTATGCATCAAATTATCTACTTTTTAGGTCAAGGTATTTGAAAGTCAAAATGTTCTTTCGAATTCTGACATTGTAGATGGAGAAAATTGAGTTTGGAGAGTTGCTTCATAATAGGCTTCTGCAAAATTCAATCTGAATTAATCGATCAGTGGGTCGAAAATCAATGGTTAAACTAATAATTAAATGTAATTTCTTTATAAGTTAAATACAAATAAAATATTAACACAAGCTATTTTTTATTTATAATAAAATTTATTTAATTAAAAATCTAATGATAAGTACTTATTTTAATTAAATAAAAGTGCATAAACTTAAGAAAAAAATTCATAAAAGGTTAAAAGAATGAACATATACTATTATGAGATTACACTAAATGCTAAAAATTTCAGACTTTTTTAATATCTCATAAGTGTTTTATATAAAACTGATATGCCAGAACGATGAGCAAGATAGTTTTTTTTTCTCTCAAAGTATTTACTAGAGTGAATTTAGTGAGTAATAATTCATATTTGGAGGTTCATATAGGAGTAGACCTCCGCCATAAGTTTTATATTAACTCCATGTCTAAAACGATGATCGAACCTTCTATCACATGATAAAATAATAAAATAAAATAGTTTTCAATATTTAGTAAGTGTTTTATTAAGTTGCAATCAACATGCCACCAAATAAAATTAATATTTCATCCATTCGAAAGTTCAAGATAAAAAAAAGGAACGATAAAAAAGGAAATTAGATATTTGATAAGTGATGGCCTATTTGCAATCCCTTCATAATTATTGATAATTGTTTAGATATTTAAATTTTATACACCAACCGTGGATGTAAAAATATCATTTTGTTTGTGTTAATCGAGTGATGACACACTAAACTTAATCATCCACATTATGAATATCATAAATATAGACACAAACATGCACGGTATAGAAAAATAAAATAGATCTAATCAAGAGCGTTATCCCTTTTATTTCATGAAAACTGAAGAAAAAAAATTAAGGGTTAGTTTGGTTTTAGAAAATAAAATTTGTTTTTGTTTTTATTTTTATTTTATGGAAAATGAAAAATGGTAAAGAAAACGTGTTTGGTTGTAAAATTCGAAAATAATTTTTAAAAAATGAAAATAAAAATAAGTTAAATTTTGAAAAACATAAAAAAGATGTTTTCATTATTTTTATTGAAAATGTTTTGGAAAAGTGGAAAATATGAAAACAATAATTTTTTAATTTTAACTTTATTTTAACCCGGGTTCAAATCATTCTAATGTTATTTTTTAAAACATACATTTATTAACTCATATTTTATTTATTTACTATTATAATAACATTTTTTAACTATATTTTATTTTAATTATTTTTTTCATTTTTATTTTGAAAAGCTAGATATTAAACACATTTTCACTATTTTTATTTTTGGAAACAAGCTTCCATCCCATCATCCAAGCATGTTTTCTAATTTTTAGAAAACTGAAAATGAAAATAATTTTTTGAAAATAAAAATAGAAACTAAAAATAGAAAATACCAAACGGACCCATATCTTTGCACTTTAATTTGCCACAATTTAGTTCTTATATTTCATAAAATTTGAGAAGTTAATTAAATTGAGTAATATTGTTAAACTTTATTTTAACCCGGGTTCGAATTATTCTAATGTTATTTTTTAAAACATACATTTATTAACTTATATTTTATTTATTTACTATTATAATAACATTTTCTAGCTATATTTTATTTTAACTATTTTTTTCATTTCTATTTTAAAAAGCTAGATACTAAACACATTTTCACTATTTTCATTTTTAAAAACAAGCTTCTATCCCCATCATCCAAGCATGTTTTCTAATTTTTAGAAAACTGAAAATGAAAATAATTTTCTGAAAATAAAAATAAAAACCAAAAATAGAAAATACCAAACGGACCCATATCTTTGCAATTTTTAGTTTTCATAAAATACAGATAAAATTCAAACAATATAAAATAAAGAAGAAACTAATTTCATAGTACCCTTGCAAACAATATTGTTAAGAAAAAAAAGTCATAAATCTTAAATATAGACAATAAAATTGACATAAATTATATAAAAATAATAAAATTTAAGAAAAATAATGGCCCTGGTTGGTAAAGAGATGTTTGGGCAAAAATTAGAGGTTTGAGGCGTAATTAGAGGTTTGACCAGTCAAATCCGCTAATATTGTTGTTTGGTGAATAGCGAATTGTGGTAAAACCGCTAATTTAAAAAAAAAAACTCATAATAGAAGCTTTTTGAGATTAGAGGTTTGATATTAGAGTTGTAAAAACTCTTTTACCCTTACCAGTTACCAAAAATCTCAAAATAACTTAAATTAAATATTTTCTCACCCTAATTATAAGCTAATTCTATTTACTTTTTTTCTTTTTATTATCACATATTTATATGTGTATTTAAATTTATTACTTAATTAAATTATATTAAAATAATTATATAAATAATAAATTAATATATAAATCATTCGAATATCTTTAAAAAAGTTATATTAAAAATAATTTTATAGATCTAATTAATAATAATTAGATACAAAATATTGATAACTAATAAACTATTCAAACAAGTATAGAATATAATCATGTCCTTATATGTCATTTTGCTTGTTTAAATAATCTAACAGCTATCAGCTATTAGTTAACTTTACCAAACACTTTTATAAAATCAGCTAATACAATCCGTTAGTCAAATCAGCTAATACAATCAGCTATCAGCTAATGTAATCGGTTATTTGCTATTCGCTATCAGCTATCCGTTAATTACGAAACATGGCACATGTATATAATAATATGCACTTGCTTGGATTCTTTTATAGATATATCTATATACAACTTGCTTGGATTCTATCTTAGTCTAATAATGTTGTATATTTTATTGGTTTATTTTCCAAAAGTTAGCCACGGAACATGTCAAATTTTAACTTGTCACCTAATCAATATTGTGGGTACAACAGCATTGATAAAATGGTAACATCCTATGGTCCATATCACTTTTGGGGTCAATGTCACATTTTTATTCTATTTTACAAATACACCTAAATGACATGCCTTTGATGACTTAAATATCCAAATGATATTATGTTTGATTCACATTATAATAAAAATAAATGACAATTTTTTATTCCAACTTTTTAAAAAAAGTATTTTGATTTTTAATTTTTTTTGTTAAATTAAACTGACAAAAGGTAATAAATCTATTAAACTGATTAAATCTTTTTACCAATAATAAATATTAATTATTTAGAATCTATTATTAATTCTCACTTATGAATAAAATATTATGTATAAATTTCGAATATCTATGGTTTCGTGGAAGAGTTTCGTAAAGGTATTTCCATTGAATTTGTTTAATATAAGAAAACGAGATGCCGTGAATAACTCAATTAGTGGGAGCTGATCAAATCATGAATGCGAAATGTAGGGAGGTGGGTCCAAATTATTGATGCCAAATATTCCTCATGGGCCCCTATACCAAGACAAATATGACAATTTTCTATAAATTTTTAAATTAGACCTAATTTTAATTTAAAATATCTTTTTTGATATTCGATATTTTAATTTTTGTGCAATCATGCTTATATGAGTTTGATTTTGATTCAGTTTTGTTGTAATATTAATATAAACATCCAATATCTTTGCATGCTAGTAATTACATGATGTATTTATAACATGTTTTGCTTACAATGAAAATTTTCAGTTTGTTTTTTTTTAAAAAAAAAATCAATGCATTCAAATGTTCACTTTGGTTTTTAAGTTTTATATGAAATTAGTATTATTATAAAGATTTTAATTGCATTTGGTGTAAAGAATTAAAGTTATACCAACTCCACCAATAAAATTCAAAATTACCCTATCTATAAAATAAAAAATATGAAGTGATAAACATAATTAGATAGAGATGGAATTAAGATGAAATTTTGGCGGTGAATATAAAGAATAATAAAATATACTCACGGTCAAAATTTAAAATCATGGGTCAATGTCCAATTGCTATAATCTCAAAATTTACAAAGATCTAAAAAGAATTTAAATAACAAAAATGAGAGGAAAGTTTATTTCATATAATTTGAAAATTGACAGACAACTAAGAAGTATAATACAAAAAAATGGGGTCAAGTTTTAATTTGTATAGTTTTCATACCTAATGGCTAATAGGGACAAGAACCCAAAAAATTTTAAGAATAAAATTTAATTTAATTTAATTTTCAAAGTTATCATAGACCCTAAAATTCAATTGAAAAAACAAAGTTGGGACAGGACCCCACCAACTAGTTTCGTCACAGTGTTAGATATTTTATAATTTCTAATACCAATAAATTTATACACAAAATATATCTATTGTTTTTAATAAATACTAGATTTTGTCACAATATGCGTGAACGGATATGTTTCTTGTAAAAAATAAAATTTTCAAAAATTAAATTATCAAAAATTCATAAATTAAATGCTAAAAATTATGTATGTAGATCTATAAATCTTTTTTTGAACAGTAGATCTATAAATCTCGTGTTTTATTCTAAGTAAGAATTTTTAATTGTTGTACGTAAAGATTATATATAAGAGTAATATTTTTCTGATAATATTTATTATACGTTTTTATATGATATAAATATTAGTAAATTTAAAAAAAAAATATACTATGTGATTTTGAGGTTATCCTTTTGGAGGGTTCAAAGGTAAAGTACGTGGCGAGTGCAAATTCACTCAAAGTTTCATGCCAAGTCATCCCTACAGGTAGGAATTAAAAAACGTAGATAATTTACATTTAAGATCACTAAATTTAACTTTGACGTCTATTTGCTCAACCATTTGTGTTTCAATGGCAAATGATGATGTTCATCGTCTTAGTGATACGGGTTCGAGCACCAATGTTGCCATGTTGTATGTGCCTTCTTAAAAAAATTAAGAAAGTTGAATAAATGTTACCCTTGTATTATACTAGCATATTCAAAAAAAAAAAACTTTAACGTTTATTTATATCACAAACTATTAATTTAATCAAATTAGATTATTGAACTTTTATTATTAATAAATTAAGTCACTTATACAAATATATTTTGAATAAATTTAACGAAAAAAATGAAAATTAACACTTATACTTAACATAATTTTTGCATATCATTACCAAATAATATCTAATTGAAAATTTAAATATTTTTTAAAGAATTTTATATAAATTTAATTATTTTTCTTTGAATTTATTTAAATAAAATATTTGAGAAAATTATAACAAAAAATATTTGAATGATCAATTAAATATTATTCAACGATGATATGTGAAAGATATGTCAAGTAAAAGCGTCAGTTTTAATTTTTCGTTAGAATTAGTTAAAATTATTCGTATGAGTGACTTATTTTATCAATAATAAAAAGGGTTAATTACTGGAATAGTCACTTATGTTTCCCCAGTATAAAGTTGATCACCGATTTTAAAAAACGATCAGTAAGGTCATTTACGTTTTCAGGGCGTAAACTTTTGGTCACTCAGCAGTTTATTGTCGTTAAGTGTTGACGGCCTGGTGACCTGACAGCGAAAAAATAAGGGTAAATTATTAAAATGGCCACTAAAGTGTATCCCATGTACATTTCTAGTCTCGGATTTTAAAAAATAAACATTATGGTCACTACTAAAAAAGTTTCTTTCTGATTTCACCTTTAATTTTTTTAAAATTCATTTTCAACCCCAAAACTTTGCAATCAATTAGTACAATAATATTATAATGGCTTAAATGAAAAATATGTGCCTAAAGTATACTTTTTGAACTTTAGGTGTCGAAAGTATTATTTTTTTGTAAAAATAAGTGCATAAAGTTTCAAAAGTTAGAATTTTAGGTGTTTGGCCGTTAATAGATGTTAAAAAATATATTTAACTAATCAATGCTTGACACGTGGCACAAATTTGATTTTTTAAAAAGAATTACACCTAAAATTTTCAGTTTTTTATAAATCCTGAAATTTTAAAAATTTCACAAAACAATCTCAAAATCCCTTAAATTACCTAAACTCAAACTCCCAAATTGCCCCCGCTTTTGCCGCCGATCGTCACACCTGAGCACACCCCTTTGGTCGCCGGATCAAGACGCTCATTTCGCCCAACACGACGTCGCCAGATCAAGACGGTCATTTCCCCCAACACGGCGTCGCCGGATCAAGACGCTCATTTCCCCCAACTCTGCTTTGTAATTATATATATATACCATCTCGTTTAATATATATTACATTTAAGCGATAAGAATCCATTATCTAAAAATTTTGTAATGCTTCAAGGATATAAGCATTTTCCTCTTTCTCTTCTTCTTAATGTATGCCTATTCTAATAATCCTTTCTTTTCTCCCCTACTACGAGTATTATTTATTTTGAACAATATTAAACTTTAATATTTTTATTTTATTTTAATTTTAATTTTTTAAAAATAACTCATTAACATTTCAATTTTTATCACTTTAACCTCTACTAACCTAACTACTGTAATTATTAATTAATATATATTATAAATTTACTTTTCAAAATAAATATATATTATAAATTTAATGAAATTTTCCATTCATTTTGGTTAATACTAACATGTATTGGTACGAATTGATTGGTACAAGATGTTAATATTTTAAATCAATCTGTTAATAATATTATTGGTACGAATTGGTTAATACTTTCGGCACCTAAAATTAAAAAAAGGTATTCTTTAGGCACCTATATTTCAAATAATTCTTTATAATATTATTGTACTAATTAATTGATTGCAAAGTTTTAGGGTTGAAAAATATATTTTTTAAAAATTCAAGGGTGAAATTGGAAAGAAACATTTTCAGTAGTGACAATAATGTTTATTTTTTTTAAAATTGGAGACTAGAAATGTACATGAGATAAACTTTAATGTCCATTTTAGTAATTTACCCTTATTTTTTCGATGTCAGATCACCAAGCCGTCAACGTTGAACGACAATAAACGGCTGAGTGACCAAAAGTGTATGTCCTGAAAACGTAAATGACCTTACTGGTCATTTTTCAAAATTGGTGACTAACTCTGTACTGTGGAAAACATAAGTGACTATTTCAATAGTTAATCTTATAAAAAATTGAATTATATAATTTAATAAAATTAAAGATTTGTAATTTAAATGAAAGTGGAAATTAAAGTATCTAAAAATTACCGGGAAACGTTGTTAACAACTGTCCTCAAATGAATTATTACAATTTGACCCCAAAAAAAAATGAATTATTACAAGAGCTCCTATTTCGTGGGCTTCTGTCAGTATTGTGCTTTTTCCTCCACCTATCACATCTCTCACATGTGTCTTGGCTGTACTGTTGTCACAACTCCCTTTTCATCTTTGGCTTAATTCACAAATTGGTCCTCAATTATACACGTGTTTTTATTTTGACACCTAAATGTTTTAGCATTTCTGTATGAGACCCAATATCCAATAGTCACGTAGGCCTCAACTATATTTGGAGTCGAGTAGGTCTAGGTCAGGCTCTTAAACTACAATAAAGCTCTTTTAATGTTATTTTTTTTTCATCTACACGATTTGAATTTAAAATTTTACTTAAAAATATCAAACTCTATAAGATTTAAACATAAACAGTAATGATGTTCAATCTTATGAGACCCAAATTTGAATATTTGTGTGTACAAGGTAAAAAAAAGTTAAAAAAATATAAACATATACTATACACTAGAATATTAAAAAAAAATAAAACCAATAAATAAAAACGTAACATGTGGTGGATAATATTTCATTGTATAAATAAGATACATTTTATTTAATAATATGTATTACATTTCTAAAGCAAATGTCAAAATTTAAACTCATACAAAATAAAATAATATAAACATCTTTAACCACCCAACTGATTAGTAAATCTCCGTATTATTGAGATTTTATTAAAAAATTTCTTTTAACTTTTTTTGGATTAATGGAATCGAAGCTTATCCAAAAACATAATGATTTTAAAAGTCAAATTGTGAATTAAATTTTTTCGTTATACCGTATTTAAATTACTTATTAAATTCCCATTTTTGTTTCTTCTCCACCTGGTAATTCACTGAATTTACCTGGGTTAGAGATTTCTTTTCTCTCTTTATAAACCTACTGTCTCTCGCCTTTCTTCTCCCCCACACATTAAAAATCCTATTCCTTTTCTCCTTTATTTCCCCAGAAAACATGGGTTCTCAGCGATCGACTATGGCGATTCTTCTGCTGATGATGTTCGCTTTATCATCAGCTTCCGACATGTCCATCATCTCCTACGACAAAACTCATCCCGACAAGTCAGAGTCCAGTTGGAGAACAGACGCCGAAGTTATAGCCATGTACGAGGAGTGGCTGGTAAAGCATGGCAAAACATACAACGGGTTGGGAGAGAAAGAGAAGAGGTTCGAGATTTTCAAGGACAACCTTAGGTTCATCGACCAACACAACGCCGATGAGAGTCTCAGTTTTAAGGTTGGTTTGAACCGGTTCGCCGATCTCACCAACGAGGAGTACCGAGCCACCTACTTGGGAGTCAAGAAACCCAAACGGAAGCTTTCAAAGGTGAGTGATCGGTACAAGCCGGTTGCCGGTGAAGAGTTGCCGGAGTACGTTGATTGGAGGGAAAAAGGAGCTGTTGCTGAAGTCAAAGATCAAGGAAGTTGCGGTAATTTTTTTAATCCTTCTTTTAATCACTGTCTTCTGATCTTAAATTCTTAGTTCCTATGTTTTATTTTCATGGATGTTTGTCTTGTCTGGTTGAAAAGTTGCAATTAATTTCCATTAAAATGATAATTATTTGAGTCAACAGTAAAACCTGGGAAAAAAATGATATTGATATATTCGATGCTTCAGGGAAGGATCCTATCACTGTCCTTGTCTTAGGAAACCTTTGTTCAGATGAGAAAGATAGAAGAGACCTCAGTTCTAAAAAAATATTAAAAAATTAAATTCGAAGTTGAAATATTACTAAAATTATTTTGGCTTAATAGTTAAAGAGGCCTAATTTATACCTATTTTTTCAGTTTGGTGCCTAATCTTTTTTGCGACGCTTTGGAGCCTAACGTTTCATTTCGTAATCTAGTTTGGATTTTTTCGTCAACAGCCGTTAAAATTTTTCAAAACGCGACACGTGGTATATTATAGTAATTTTTTTAATTTTTATTTTTCTAAAAATTAAAAAATCTTAAAACCTTCAATTTTTCTAAAACCCCAAATTCAAATTCTAGATCCTTAAATTCCCCATCTTCCACTACCGATTCAACCACCACCGGCCACCCTTACCTTCATCGGCCCTTCACTACCGAAACCCCCATTATCCAGTCGTCGATAACCAGCGAATGAATCGGCGATTATTTCGCTGACGAACATCCAAAAATGAAGAAAAAGAGACCGATTGAGCTTCTAACCGACGGCTAGAGGGTGGGGAATGTTGAAGGAATGTTGAACGGTGAGCCAGTGAGGTACCCGATGCTTGGGGGTGAACGGTGAACCGCTAGCGTCCGTGGGATGCCGGACGACGAGAGAGATGTGATTTGAGAGTTTGATTGAAAGAAATTAAAATTTTCGGGTTTTTGTAAGAAGTTTATATTTTTAAAGAAATTCAAAAATTAAATAAATAGATAAAATAGGCAACGTGACATGCTTTTTATTGGATAACAGAAAATTTTTAACAGCCTTTGACGAAAAAATCAAACTAAATTATGAAATAACATCCCAAAGTGGCCCAAAAAAAATTAGGCACTAAACTGAAAAAAAGAGAGTATAAGTTAGGCTTCTTTTTGACTATTAAGCAAATCATTTTTTGTCCCTCTAAAAAATGGTTTCTATAGATTTAAATTTTTAAATGGTCCCTTTGATATGTTATGTTGAGTTCTGTGCCACTGACTTTGTTTGAGTGGGTTCAATTTGGTTTTGTGGATTTGAGGAAGAATATTGGAGATATATATATATTTGGATACTTCGTACTCAAGTGATGGGTCGAGATGTTAAGGCCGATCACACTTTTCATAATTTTAAATTTTCATGTAGTTTAGATATTGTCTATTTATTTTTTATTGATATTTCTTTGATTAAATAGAGAGTTATTACATTCTCAAGGTAAATATCAGGATTCTAGCCCTCACACAAAAATAGATAATATGAGCATCCTTACTCCTTGACCAATTAGCTAGTGGATTTAATTTTTTTCTTAAATTTTATAATTTTGCATCCTAAATTTTTAAAAATTTATTTTCTCAAACATAAGTATTTGGGTGTATGAATTTGAGGAGTATGTGTAGATAGTTTTTCAAAAATTTGAAAGATAATATCCGGCGTGGGATATAAGGCTCTTTGTGTAGTAGTGCAGTCAGAGATCAGTACTTGAGTTGGCTTCATAAAAATTTATTCTTTTTTTGTTCAAAGGACTTATTCCACTGTAAAAATTGAGCCACAGAAGATATGTCCGGTGGAAGTTTGTAGTTTATACTTTATATATATATGAATATTAATTTTTTTACTGACTAATCAATGTTAAATACAGGGAGTTGCTGGGCCTTTTCAACTATTGCTGCAGTTGAAGGCATAAACAAGCTTTATACAGGCGAACTGGTTTCACTATCCGAGCAGGAGTTGGTAGATTGTGATACATCCTACAATGAAGGTTGTAATGGGGGTCTCATGGACTATGCCTTTGAATTCATCATCAAGAATGGCGGCATCGACACCGAAGAAGATTATCCTTACACCGGTTATGACGGTAGATGTGACAGTTACAGGGTAGGGTTTATGTTTTTCGAGCTGGATATGATTACAAAGATCGAATTTCATTTTCCTTATACTCACTCTTGGTGTTTTCAATCGCCCTGCAGAAAAAGGCTAATGTTGTTTCCATCGATGATTACGAGGATGTTCCCATAAATAACGAGAGAGCATTGCAAAAGGCCGCTTCGAATCAACCAATTAGTGTTGCAATTGAAGGAGGAGGCAGGAGTTTCCAGTTTTATGATTCTGTAAGATAATGCATCCATCAAATTTACCGGTTTCTGAAAGACCATAAGTCCGAACACGATAAATGTCAATTTGATCATGGAACAACATTGGATAAATGTCAATTCTTAAATCTGAAATTTGGGCATGGGTACGTTTATGTTTTTTCCAGGGTGTATTTGATGGAAATTGTGGTACACAACTAGACCATGGCGTGACTGTTGTTGGATACGGAACAGAGAATGGTAAAGACTATTGGATCGTGAAGAACTCATGGGGAAGCAGCTGGGGAGAGGCGGGGTATATCAGGATGGCGAGAAACGTGGCCAACTCCGTAAACGGGAAATGTGGAATCGCAATGGAACCATCGTATCCGATCAAAACGAGTGCAAACCCTCCCAATCCCGGTCCCTCGCCGCCCTCTCCCATTCAGCCTCCGACCGTGTGTGACAATTATTATAGCTGTCCGGAGATGAATACCTGCTGCTGCATCTACGAGTACTATGGGTACTGCTTCGCTTGGGGATGCTGCCCACTTGAGGCTGCCACTTGCTGTGCTGACCACTACAGCTGCTGCCCTCATGACTACCCCGTTTGCAACCTTGATCAAGGCACCTGCCTTTTGGTATGCTGCGATCCATCCTTTTCCTTCAACTTATTTCTGTTGAATTTACTAACTTGTTTATTTATCTATTAAAATATTTAGAGCAAGGACAACCCGTTAGGAGTGAAGGCACTGAAGCGCACTCCGGCCAAACCATTCTGGGCACATGGGAATTTAGGCAGAAAGAGCATTGCTTAAGTTGAAGGCAGCCCGACATTGCTTTAACAATATCTCTGCTTCAATCCCTCCTATTCATAGATGCATGGTTTATAAAAGTTACTTCATTAGATGCTGCTGATTATGTATATAATTTCGTATTTGGGAAAACAGACAACATTTCCATGTTATGTATATCATGTCAACATTAATCAATGGATTCTACAACCTACTTCTAAAGTTCCTTCATACTATATCAATTATGTATGAACAAAAATTCTCTATTTGGTGTACCTTCTATGCAGTGGCGGATCCAGAAATATTTTTCAGGGTGGGCACAAACTAAAACTTTTTTGAAGGTGGACACAATAATAAAAATTTCAAAATTTCAGGGTGGGCACAAATCATAAAAATTAAGGACTAATTCATAAAATTTTAAAAAATTAAAGGCAAATTTGTGAACTTTAAATTTTTAGGGTGGGCACGAGCCCACCCAATATAAGCTTTGGGTCCGCCACTGCTTGTATGCCTTACCATTAAAAACTAAATTTTGAGCCAAAACCCTAAAAATACACTATACCCTTAACCTCCTAATCTTAAACAATTAAATTTTAACTCTAAACTTAATTTTTTAGTATGAGGCATAAATAGGAGCATCAAAAAGAAGTAGGGATTTCTATTCATTATGTATTTGACTTGAAAAATTAAAAACAAGAGGCCAAAAAAGAACAAAATTTCTGTCATTTTTCGATGCATAATACTAAATAATCAAATTCCAAGCTTTTATTATAAATTCTAAATCTTAAATCTTAAAGATTAAATCTTAAAAAATACATTTCACCCCAAATTTTTTAAACTGTAACCTTAAACCTTAGTCATAAACCATGAACCTAAATTTTTAGTGTGGGGCATAAATAAAGACACCGAAAAATGACAGATGATTTTTCTATTCCTAAAAGGGTGTTTGTGTGTTTGGTTGTAGAGAATATAAGCTATTTTTATTTTTTTGGAAAATAAAAACGTTGAAGAAATCGTGTTTTGTTGTAAAATTTAAAAATAATTTTTAAAAAATAAAAACAAAAAAATAAAAATTTAAAAACATAAAAATACATTTTCATTAAAAACATGTTAAAAAAGTAAAAAAACAAACAAACATGAAAACAAAGGTTTTTAACCCGAGTTTAAATCCTTCTAATGATATTTTAAAAATAATTATTTAATCAATTATTATTTTTATTATAATAATATTTTTAATAATTATATTTAAATTTAACTATTTAATGAGTAATATTTGTTTATTTTTATTTTGAAAACTAGATACTAAATGTATTTTTTATTATTTTCATTTTTGAAACATTTTTTATTTTTATTAACAAACGTGTTTTTTAGTTTTTAAAAAATTGAAAATAACAAATAAAAATAGAAATGAAAAACAAAAACAAAAACATATATATTTTTAAAACTAAACGAAGATCTCCTTTCTATTTTCTTTATAATCAAACGGATAATGTGATTTTTGCCTTGAGCACAAAGAAAAAAAAAAGATGCACAATTGTGTTGTTGAAGACAAAAATTTATTATCCATCCTGCTCTCACAATTTTGATGGATCCCAAGAAATTCCTACATTTTATTCAAAGAAAAAACAAGTAATTTTAAACTCATCACTTTGTTATTTTCCCCAATTTTCCATGTTTGTGAGTGAGCCTGCAGCTCCAACTGGAGTGGAATCTCACCCCCATTGAGTTTTGACACTAATTCGTGATCGCTGGAATTTGAAATATAAATAAGGGTAAGTTATTAGGATGATTATTTATGTTTAGTAAGTGTATACTTTTAGTCACCGATTTTGAAAATTAACCGTTATAGTCACTTATATTTTCGTTTTTTAAATATTTGGTCACTTCGGTGTTAATTACTGTTAGACACCGATGGTGTGCTGAGTTGACACAGTAAAAAGAAGGATAAATTATCTAGATAGTAACTAATCTATTGTTTTACTCCTATTTTGACCATTTAAATAAGTTTTTTTTGTATAATTACACATTTAGTCATTCATATTTATAATTTTTTTTATTTCTTCTCCCCTCCACCATTGTTGCTTGCCAATAAGAAACTGAGTTGTTCCGCAAAAGGCGTTGCTTGATGATGTTGTTCATGATCCTTGTGATGGTTCAAATTTGAATTAGTAAAGTATGATTGGTGAGAGGTGACGGAGTTAAGCTTAAACAAATTTTGTTGAACTTATTTAACAATGCTATTAAGTACACAACAGATGGCCACGTCTCGGTTCGTGCAGGCGTCGAGAAAAAAATCATTGCTTCCAATGGCAACAGAGTATCAAAGTGGCTAATTCTTGCTTGAAACCTGTTAAATGTCAAGTGCTTGGGTGATGTATTTTGGTAAAGACTTTGATGGAATGGATGGGGAAGAAAGAGGCAGTTGTTTCAGGCTTACTGCATGCCAGCCGGAGTCGTTGAACGGATTTCATTTGTTAATAGCCCTACAGCTCATTCTCATGTTATACTCAACATAACTGGGGAAGAAAGAATCTAAACATAAAAGTAAGATTGATAAAGCAAGGGCCAAGTCTTCATCAGCAGCTCCAAAATCTAAAGCCTACCAATTCTTTAAGACAACATAACCGAGATAAGTGTTGAAAAGCTTTTAAATGAGAAGAGGATTCTGGTAGTTGAAGACAATCTTATATCGTAGCTGTGGGGAAGATGGTGGAGGAGAAAAGAAATAAAAAAATTGTAAATATAGAGGACTAAATGTGTAATTATACAAATTGTTTTTATTTCGGTGGTTAAAATAGAAGTGGAGTAATAGTTTAGGCACTATATGAGTAATTTATCTTTTATTTTACTGTGCCAACTTAACACGCCGTCAATGTCTAACACCAATTAACACCTGAGTGACCAAATGTTTAAAAAACAAAAACATAGGTGATTAAATTGTCAATTTTTAAAATTAACGACCAAAAGTGTACACTTACTAAACATAAGTGACCATTCAAGTAGTTTATCTTATAAATTATTCTAATCGTGTTATAATGATAGGTTTAAGTTCTATTTTAGTAGTTGAGTTCGAATCAAATAGTCAATATAGTAATTTGTAAGAATGTGTCCAATTAAGTCTTCGGATTTGCGAATTACATGAATTTAGCTCTTTAACCAACAAAAGTCGTTGTTGACCGGTGTTATTGTGACAGTCCACATGTGACGATAATTTGTCAGAGAGATTTAATTATTTTCTTAGAAAATTTAAGGGCATAATTAATTTTTTTTAATTCAATGGCTTATTTAATCACAAATAAAAATTATGGCCCTGTTTGGCAATTAACGGATAGCTGATAGCGGATTACATTAGCTGATAGCTGATTGCATTAGCTGATTTGACTAGCGGATTGTATTAGCTGATTGTATAAAAGTTTTTGGTAAAATTAACTGATAGCGGATAGCTGTTTGATTATTTAACAAGCAAAATGACATATAAGGACATGATTATATTTAATACTTGTTTGAATAATTTATCAGTTATTAATATTTTGTATCTAATAAATATTAATTAGATTTGTAAAAATTATTTTTTAATATAAATTTCCTAAACATATTTGAAAGATTTATATATTAATTTATTATTTATATAATTATTAAATTTTTTATATGCACATATAAATATGTGATAATAAAAAATATAATTAACTTACAAATGTCACCATATAAATTAGTAGTAACAACAAATAAGTCCAATATTTAATATGTTTTTATTTATATTAAAAATATTATTATTTAATTTAGGTTATTTGGAGATTTTTTGTAATTATTAAGGTAAAAGAGTCATTACAACTCTAATATCAAACCTCTAATCTCAAAAAGCTCATATTAGGAGCTTTTTCAAAATTAGTTTTTTCATCTCAATCCACTCTTTCAATCCGTTATTTACCAAACATCAATATTAGCGGATTTGACTAGTCAAACCTCTAATTGTACCTCAAACCTCTAATTTTTGCCCAAACCGCTATTTACCAAACAGGGCCTATGAAAAATCAAATAAAACTAAATTATGAAATTTAAAACTTAAAAAATAAAAAAATTTAAAAAGTATTTTAAAATAAAAATAATATAAAAATAAATTATAAATTGAAAAGTATATATTTCTCATAATAAGAAACACTAAAATGTTAAACCATTTAAATACCTTCGGACAAATATTCCGTATTAGGAGAATTGACATTTTTTTTTACATATTTTCAATAAATTTAGGTTTTGCTTGATATGAAGGGTGAAAATAAAGAAAGATAAAAAATTTGTTAATCAAATGGTGGAGATTCATAACCACCTTCTTACTTTGGATCTTAATCATTTGATTAACAATTTTTTTATTTTTTCACATTTTCATCCTTCATACCAAGCAAACTTTAGTCTTGTATTAGAGCAATAATGATCTATAAGATACTCTCCTATAATTAAACAAAACACAAAATTGGTACTTTATTATTATTATTATTATTATTATTATTATTATTATTATTATTATTATTGTTGTTGTTGTTGTTGTTGTTGTTATGAATTTCAGGTTTGTATTTTTAGAAGCAATTGATATAGTAAGACAACAATTTGAGTATCCGGATAACTATTTAGTCAATTATGATATTTTATTATTTTATGTGAATATATCAATAAGAACTCGATTTTATTGTGGAGAAATTCAAACCGCTTTTATATTATTGTATCGATTACAATTGAGAAATTAAAATTTGAGATCCAAAATAAGACTTATAAATATTACTCTGATGCAAACTCTCTCTCGCCATTTTTAAATTAAAGAAATGAACTTCAAAAGTCATTGTTATTTTAATGCAATGTTGTTTCTATTAAAAATATATATTTTATTATT
This sequence comes from Hibiscus trionum, assembly GCA_030270665.1. Lineage (NCBI taxonomy): Eukaryota > Viridiplantae > Streptophyta > Magnoliopsida > Malvales > Malvaceae > Hibiscus > Hibiscus trionum. The sequence goes on along the minus strand of BSYR01000003.1, from coordinate 72,003,300 downwards.
ATAATATATCGTAATAACCGACACACTAACGTTAAATTACTGTAAAAAGTCATATTATAAGACAGACGAAAAGTGTACTTCAGAGACAAACGAATTCTCGGGTGATTACTTAATATAAATTTATGTTCCGTAGCATGTATTTTGTAAGATCATTTAATATATTTTAATTTATACATACAATCGGCTGGTTTAAATAATGTATATTTCCATTACAGATGGAATGCCCAATTCATATGGATTGAGCTAATGGGCTGTTAGGTTAGGTCAGGGACTCAGGGATTGAGACACCTCAGACGTGGTCAATCTCCATTATCATTTAATAATTCAAAAATAAATATAAATTATAGCGAACCAATTGGATGGTCTTCAAAGATGGAATATACACATTCAAACATAGTGGTGATAATCGGCAGGGAAATAATTGAAAATCGTGGGTATCCGAATTAACGGGAAAGAAAAATAACTGAAATCTTTACTTACACAGATATAGAAGTGGAAGTTTTATCCCCGAAGCTCAAATGAGGATAGAAACAAAAATTACGATATTTGAACCGCGAAGATCCCTGAACCATACGCATATAAATCTCCATAGAAATTGAACCCGAGTCTCCTAAGATGAACATCGGCCGCTTTTCTACTGGAACTAATTGTTGAGTTCACATTATATTTTATTAATTTAAGGTACATGGATCATGTCTGCTTGACCAACATACAAGTTTAACTTATTTCAAAGTTCAAGCAAGAAAACAAATCCACAAATTCAATTTGTTTACAGCAGTTCTAGAATCAAGAACTGATTATTTAAAAGCTTTTTGTTTATAGTTTATTTCAAATTAATTCAAATAAACAGAAAAATATAATCATAATTCTTAAAAGAATAAAATATATTTATTAGAGTTATATTACCTACCATCATTTTTTCTCCAACCTCAAAATTTTATTTTCATCTCAAAATAATTTAGGCATTCCTATTTAGCTAATAGTTTACATAGAAATGATAAATTTTTGAATAAATCTATGTGAACTTAAGATGTGAATCTATAGAATGATTAAATCTTGGGTAAAATATAATTTTGACCTTAATAGATAAAAAATTATAAATATTTAATAATATCTAGAATTTAACATTGCATTTTTAAATTTTTGGTAGTAAGTTTTATTTTTAGGGACCGAGAATTAATCGAAACTCACGGGAATCCGTATGAGTTGAGTACGAGGATGAAAAATCTTTGAAACATTTAATAAGGATTCCCAAAACCGTATTCACAAGTGTTAACGACGGAGTGGGGAATGCAAAACCGTTCCCGCCCCGCCCCGTTATCACCCCTATTCAAACATGAAAGGACGAACCACCCAAAGTTTGGAATTAAGCTTAATAATTAAATAAGTGTCCAAAGAATCACATATTTTTTCAATTTAGGTGCCTAAACTATTTTTTGGATATTAATAAAAAACTATTTTTTAGATAAAATATATGCCTAAATTGTTTATTTTGATATAAATAGGTGCCTAAAATTTTAATTTTTGTCCAAATAGGTGTCTAGCTCTTTTGAAAATTTGGATTTTTTAGCCACATGTAAATTAATGATTGAGTGACGTTTTTTTAAGTTATGCACCTATTTTGACAAAAATAAAAATTCTAGACACATATATTATTCAAAAAATAGTTTAGACACCCAAATAAAAAAAATACTTTAGACACCCAAATAAAAAAAATACTTTAGACACTTATTCGGGTGAATCTAGGGTGCGGCGCCTTAATTTAAGGCTAAAAAAGGGCCCAACCAAAATGTTAGAAAATACATAACCTAAAATGTTACCACACAACCGAAATGTTATAATTTTTGATAAAAATTTAGATTCCGTTTTTCACGAAAAATACGAAACTTGTCAAAAAACCACAAATCAAATTTGATAACATTTTAGTTAGTGTGCTTTCTAACATTTCAATTGAACCATTTTAACCTTAAATTATACTGTTATACTGCACACTCGCGCCCACTTATTTTATATTTAAGCTTTTGGAATTATCGGACATTAGGCATACCAACCCTAAGACATAAGAACGTTTCCAATTAATACAATCTAAAGTAACTCATCACAATAAATCAAGATTAAATCCACTCGTAAAACATGATGAAATTAGGCCTAACCCCTTCTTAACGCTTCATTACCATTGAACCAACCTAACCATATAACACAAAAATAGAACCCGACAAGGATACACAGAATTCCTTAAAATGTATAATATACAAATTATTAATGAATCAAAATTAAAAAGGAAAACTACATACCCGCCCGTGTTACCATTTTGGTACCCCAACTATTATTTTTTGATAAAATAGTAACTAACGTTAAGCTTTTGTTCTGTTTTGGTACATCCGGCGTTTAAAATTAACGAAAATGGCGACGTGTCTTGGGTTAATAACAATTTTAGTCCAAAATCTTATACAATCTATCAATTTAGTCTAAAATTCTATCAATTTAAATATTATTTTAATTTTTGGATTAAAGTTGTAAATTCCTCAATTTTCTTCTTCTAGTCGAAAACTTTTTTGGGTTTTGGAGTTTAAAAAATACGCTAGAGACAATCAAAACTTTAGGATTTGAGGATCAGCAGGGGCTAATGTGGGGTCTATTGGAGGACCCAAACTCCACGATCGGGATACCAGCAAGAAGACGAGGGGTGAGAAAAGGATGAGACAAAATTCTATCAAAATTAAGATGATGTTTTACCCAAAAATTAAGATGATGTTTTAAATTGATAATATATATATAAGTTTTTTGGACTAAAAATGTGATTATACCAAGCTACATCATCATCTCCGTTAGTTTTTAATGGCCAGGGTACCAAAACATGAAAAAAATAACGTTAGGTATATTTTACCAAAATAATAGCTGAAATATCAAAACAGTAACACGAGCATAATTAGGGTAATAAGTATGTAGTTTCCCCAAATTCAAATTACTTTTAAGTATTATATTCTGATACGCAAAATACAGAAATATATGAACTGACAAGTTATTACAATGACAATAATACAACTATGTAAAAAATAAAACATGTTAAAAAGATTTGGACGTAAATGACAACAGGAATGCATTAGTAATTTAATCATATTGTAATCAAAGGATTTATAAAAAAAAAAAGGCACAAACACCGATAAGGTAAAAAAAATATGATGTAAAAATGTTTAAAATGATAAGGTAAAAAATATATTAAATTAATATATTAAAATAAAACTAAAGATAAACCCTAATGAACTCTGCTAGTGAAAACTCTCTCGGGCCGCTGCAAGGGTGCGAGTATGTTAACCCGGGTGGGAGGCTGTCAGATGCTATACCTGTAATCATTGGTGCTCCGGCCAGGGAAAGGCCGGCGTCTCTGACTCAGTTGGATAGGATGCGGCTACTGAAGAAGGGGCGTAACGATGATTTGGTTGATGTAGGTGTGGATGACGTTGCGATGGAGGCTGGCGTTTTAGATGGGGTTGCTGTGCACGATAAGGCTGCTGGGTAGACGACAAAGTACAATACTGGACCTGAGGAGGCTGCTTTGATAGGGGGTGCAAAAGCTTCATACACAAGTAAGGTTGCTGGATTGAAGGATAAGAGTAGGGGGTGTCTAGGCTTTCTTAAGGATGAAGTCAAGATTCTGGCTGAGTATATCATAATGGATCACAATTGGAAAATTCCATCTATTCAATTCTCTGGTAGAGTTCATGACCAAATTGATGATAATATGTGCAACGCTATTATTGTTCGGCTTTTGAGAAGAGCGATATGATACATGGATTTGATTAATCTAGTGCATGCTTTGTGGAAACGTGTAAGGGAGTTACACATTATCGACCTTGATAATAACTATTTCCTAGTGAGATTCTCGGATCCTAGTGATTACACGAAAGTTTTAACGGAGGGGTTGTGGACCATCTATGAGAGCTATTTGACATTGCAACCATGGAGTTGTGGCTTTGCGACCATGGAGAAACATCCTGCGCGAGTGATTGTTTGGGTAAGATTGTCGGGGATGTCGTATCATTACTATACGAAGGTTGTATTTCGTCATATTGCCTCTTTTAATGGGCGGGTTGTCCAAATTAATTATAATACTAACATGGGCGGTAGAGGTAGATTTGCTAGGTTGGTGATCCTTGTTGACTTTAATATACCCTTGTTATCGTGTATTCGAATTGATGGATGGTTACAAACGATTGAGTATGAGGGATTGAAACAGATTTGTTATGAATGTGGTATCTATAGGCATTCGAAGGAGAAGTGTGGTACAAGTTCACAGGGTAAGGCCGAATCGGGGGATTGAAAAATAATATAATTCGAATTAATGCATCGGCTACTGTTCCAGCAGGTAGTCAAGTTGAGGGGGATGTGTTGGAATCCAATCTGTTTGGCCTGTGGATGGTGGTCGCGGATAGACATCAAAGGGGGGGGGGGGGGTCAAGGCTGTGCAGGGGATAAATTGGTTAAGAGTGGTGTTTTAGGGTTGAGTCTTGCTAGCTTGGGAGTCGAGGATGTTGATGGTGGGGATGCTAAGGGTATTGGCCATAAGGCTTGGACCGTGTAGTTGAGGCTAGCGCTGTTAAGGCTAATCTGGTTGCTTCTTTAGGTAAAAAACTTGTACGAGAGGTATTGCACAACACCGCGTATAAGGCCTCTAATCTGGATAAGAAAAGTAAGGCAAACAAAAGAAATAGCATATCTAAGGTGGTTCTATTGGGGAGTACGTCAGAAGTTCAGGTTGTAGAGCATACCGTAAACACTAGAGTTGGCAATCATAAGATTGTTACCATAATAGAAAAAGGGTGGTAGGTGATTCCAAGGGGAGTCATGGCAGTCATCGTGGGAAATCAAGTTTGAACAAGGGTAAATCGAATGGTAATCAAAGGGGCTTGAAAGTTTGACGTGCGAATGACTCGAGGTTTAGTGGGCGTATGTTGACTGATTTGGTACGTCAAATAACGTCAGAATCGGATGCTGTTGAGATCGATGTTGGCCCAGGTAATAGTTTCCGACCGAAGCTTCCTGGTGCTTCGTCCCCTACGTTGCAATCGTCCTATGATGATGAGTTTGATTTGTCGGATTCTCCAGAGGTTCTGACTAAGGGTGCAATTTTCGGTGATGACCAATAAGGTTTGTGTCATCTTTTTTTTATTTTACTTATGATAAAGTTTATGTTATGGAATTGCTAGGGTACTGTTAGCTTGGAGTTTCGTGGTTATTTCAAGTCTTTTGTGGAAGAGTAATATCCTTATATTGTGGCGTTATTTGAGCCGCATATCAATGGTCGCAATGCTGATAAAGTTGTTGATCGGCTTGGTTTCTCTCAATCTTTTTTAGTTGAATCGCATTGGTTCAGTGGTAGTATTTGGCTGCCATAGAATGACAATGTTGCGGTCGATATTCTTAAGTTCTAAAATTAGTTTATACATATCTGGGTTAGTGTCAGTGATGGGGGTGGTTCGTTTGAACTCACAACCGTATGTACAAGTCCGACTAGTTCCAAACGCAATCATCTTTGGCCTCAGCTTGCGTCACTTAATATGGGTAATGGTGTTCTGTGGTTAGTCGGGGGTGTGTGAAACCTAAATTGATTTTGATATAAGGGCTTATTTGCAAATACAATAAATTTTTAAGTATTTCAAAAACTCACTAAATTGATAAGCTTTTTGAAACCAAATGATCTTTCAAGACAAAATATTGTAAGTGTTCAAATTTTTCTAAGTGTTTTTTAAGCAAAATTTCATTCTTACGACCAAGCGTATCGATACGGTTTTCTTTCACAGGAAAACCAATTAACCAAGGCGTACCGATACAGTTAAACCCTGTATCGATACGATATTCATCTAGGTAAATTTTCAAACCATAGCGTACCGATATGGTTACACCCCGTATCGATACGATTTCGATGATGATAGTAAATCTTTGTATTTAATGATTTGAATGTTGTTTGTCAGTTATGAGAATCCCAAATTTTTAAATGACTGTTAATCGTATCAATACGCTTAGATAGCGTACCGATATGTTTTTTGTCAAAACACAATTCAGGATTCTAGTGAGTGAAAATCGTATCGATACGATATTTCGTATCGATACGCTCCTTATAACCATATTGATACGCTCTTCCCGCGTATCGGTACGCCCATGTTTTTCAGTCACAACGTCTCTTTCTTCTTTGAGACAGGTACCGATATGGTGTGCAGTTGAGGAGCATTTAGTGGAGGAAAAATGTAGCCCAACGGCTAGATTAATGACCTCAACCACCCAAATAGCTAGAATTTAATGCAAGGGTATAAAAGCAAGCCTCCAAAGCTCAAATAACAATTATTGAACCTTCAAGCAACATCCAAGCAATTATTTCAAACCCTTGAGCTTATAGAATCAAATTTGTGTACCAAACTTGTAAAATTCTTCATTATTTATCTTTCCTTCAAGTTTGGGGAGAGTTTGTTTGTAATTGGGCAATTCATTAGTCTTGTGAGAGATAAATTTTCGATTGCCTATCTTTCTTTGTAATTGTGAGTAAATTTGATTAAGCTTTGGGTAGAAAGTTTAACTGGTTTGTAAGGTTGCCTCCTAATCCGAGAAAAGGGGAAGAATCAATAGTGGATTGGTTGAAAATTCTTATTGGGAGCTAAGGTAGTGGATGTAGAGCTTGTTAGAAGCTTGAACCACTCTAAATTCCCTTGCCTCAATTTTTCATTTATTCCTTCACTCCCTTCAAAGTTTTAATTGCCAATTCACCCCTCTTGGCCATTTGCAAGTGTGATCAACTCAACAAACTGACTTTAATGTTCTCTTATCGGACGATGAAAGAACTGAATGAGCTTGTATTCGGAATTGTGGGAGCTATCTATTTTCTAACTTTCTTTTTTTAGAAGGTCTAACGAATATAGGGTTTCGGGGTCCGTTGTTCACTTGGTCAAGGGGTACATTGTATCAACATCTTGATAGGTGTGTTTTCAATTCCATGTGGGCTGCATCTTTTGTCGATTCCTATGTGCTACATTTAGATAGATTAGGGTAAGATCATAGTCTACTTTTGGTATCGATGGGAGAGGATCGTAGTTCAAGTCAGAATCAACCTTTTCGATTTATTGAGGCATGCTAGTTATGGGTGTTCAAAAATACCTGACTCAACTACCTGAACACAAAAAATAGGTATTTACCCAGATTTTTTTGCCCGAGTTGGGCCCCGGGTTAAAAAACTAGGAATTTTCTAATACCCGATTTACCCGGATAAATTTGAAATTAATATTTTTATATTCAATATATATATATATTAAACTAATAAAAATTCTTAATTTTTTATATTATTATATTTAAAAAATACATAATTTTATATTAAACTAATATATATATATATATTATATTTCTATACTAAACTAATAAAATATTTTTATATTTAAAAAATACATAATTTTATATTCGAGCACCCAAGTACTCGATTTTCCAGGTACCCGCAACACCCGGGCCAGGGTATGGGTTGACCATAGAACTACCCGACGATTTGGGTACCCGGTACTTTGGGTACCCGAATACCCGAATTTGAACACCCCTAATGGTAGTCGCATCCGCAATTTGAGGAGTATTTATACTCGATTTGGTCCTCTGAGGTGGAATGGGAGAACATTGGTAAATTTTGTGATGAGATGGGTATTTGGAATCGTGAGATGTTTGGCTACATAGGTGAGAGGAAGAGGAGACTGTGTTAGGTCACACATGTACACCCCATGGCGCAGCAAAAAAATTATCTGGCGTTCACCAGCAGAGATCCATGTACGAGGAACGAATCAAGGTGAATAAGGGTGAAGAATTACCTGTTTAAAATCTGGAATTATGAATTTGGAGAACATGGATATCCAATCACAACTCCACGATGTCGATTCTTAAGCTGCAATGATAACGCTCTAACCTCTACGTAGTTCACCAAGTTGAAACGAGCATATAAAACTCCCTAAACTATTTAGAAGGAAACGAGCATATAAAAATTCTCTAAACTATTTAAATTTTTTTTCCAAAAAAAAGCATTAATGACTGCTAGATCTTTCATGTCTTTATATAACCTTTGTAATCCTAATTAAACTCATATTAAGATTTTAATATATATATATATATATATATATATTAAATATTCATAATCTCAAGTTAACTTTAATTAGGATTTCAATATATATATATATATATATTTGAATAAAAGTGCCGGTAATTTATTAAATAAAAAACTAAAGAAAACAGTCTAGCTGGCATCCACTCAGCAACAATAAAGAGTAAAGAAACTGAAGGGGCACAAACGTTATCCCTTCCCCATATACCGACATAACCCTCCTCTGTCAAGAAAAGAAAACTTAAGAAAACCAGAACAGAGGGGTAAAGCCGCTCTCAAATAGATCCTAAATCCCACCGAGCCTAAACACAGCAAACGGCCCGGCGTTCCTCTTCCACAATCGTCGCTACCGATGAAGGAATTTCCTCCACCCAGAAGTTGTCCTCTGAGTCCCACCGCGAATCTGCAACCAGAAGGTGCGTCGCCCGATTCCTCTCCCGTGAGACATGCCCAAATCGTACTGCATGCAACGATCAGCAACGTTGCTTCGCGTCCCACACCATAGTGCTGATTTCCGACATATCTGTGGCCAGATCTATCATTTTCCGGACCACTGACAGAGAATCTCCTTCAAAGACCACCCGCTCCAAGCCTAGGTCAAGGACGAATTCCACCGCATGAAGCAGCGCCGTCGCCTCTGCCGCAAAAGCCGACTGAACCCGATAAGCTCTCCGACGACACACCCCTAAAATCTGACCGTTAGAGTTCCGTACAATCACCCCTGACCAAGTTTGCTTGGTCTGAGGTACAAATCTGGCGTCGAAGTTCGCCTTAACGAAAGGTTCCTGCGGCGGATCCCAGCCCTGTAATAGTGGCGGCGGTAAAACACGAAGCCGAGCCGGTAAAACCCTCAACTCTTGCAAATACGACTTTACATATGTAGCTATATCCTGTGGTCTCTGTTTTAAGTTTTCATGTATGAATCTATTTCTGGAAAACCACAATGCCCATATAGTGAGTAGTATTTCTGTATGTTTAATACGCAAAGCGTTCGTAAGAAGCCATGATAACCACTCCTTGTAACTTAATTGCAAAATTCAAGAAGACCAAATATACCCAAGAGCGTTCCACGTTGATAGAGCTTTCGGGCAGTCTCGTACCACATGTAAAATAGTCTCAGAGGCATTCAAGCAAATAGGGCAAGTAAAATCAGCTAATAATCGACGATAAAGCATATTAGCCTTAGTAGGGGCAAAATTTCGGATAAACTTCCAATTCTGTAGTTTAATTTTAGAAGGGCAGTCGACTAACCATATCTGTCGATAGAGTTCTTTGTCTTGATGTGTCGTAGATGTAGAGCCCATCAAAAGTCGATACCCACTTCGAACAGAATAAATCCCCGATCTTTCCTCATTCCAAACCTGACAATCCCCCTGAGCAAAACGTGGTAATGGAATAGAAAGGGTTAACTCGACTTCTTCCTCCGTAAAAATTCCTCGTATCAACTCCTCATTCCATCGTCCTTCCATTGGCTGCATTAAATCTGCCACCAGCAAAGCATCAGTACTTTGCTCAGATAAAACACGCCGAGGAGGGGAGCACGGAAGCCAGTAATCGTTCCATATGTTGATAGATGATCCCGTTCCAACCTTCCATCTCAATCCTTGTTCAAGTAACCCACGTGCACTCCACACACTCTTCCATATATACGATGGGTTCGAACCAAGGCGGGCCATTAGAAACGAAGACCCCGAAAAATACTTGGCCCTATAAATCTTAGCCACCAGTGATGTTGGACGAGTCATCAAACGCCAGGCCTGTTTGGCGAGGAGGGCCACATTAAACTTCATCAGGTCACGAAAACCAAGCCCACCATCTTCCTTTAGGTAGCATAACTCGGCCCAACCACACCAATGTATACCCTTCTTACCCTGGCCCTTTTGCCACCAATAGCGAGCTATGATAGCCTCTAAAGACTTGCAAAGGGTCTTAGGTAACAAGAAAACGCTCATAGCGTAAACCGGTATTGTCTGTAGTACCGCTTTGATAAACACCTCCTTACCTCCTTGCGACAATGGTCGAAGACTCCAAGAATTCACTTTACCCTTCATCTTCTCACCCAATCCACTGAAAGCTAGCATTTTATTTCGGCCCACAAGCGGCGGTAAACCTAAATATTTCTCCATATTTGATTCGTTTTCCACCCCCAATATCTGCTTAATCAAAGTCCGCATCAAATCCACTGTATTAGATGAGAAAAATAAGCCTGATTTTTCAAAATTCACAATCTGACCTGACTTCTCGGCATAAAGATGAAGAAGATTTTTAATATGCTGTGCACAATTCTCTGAAGCTTTTGTAAATAGAAGACAGTCATCAGCGAACAACAATTGTGTGACCGATGGTGTATATCTATTCAAGCGGAACCCCGAAAGACTTCCTGCAGATAGAGCCTCCCTAATTAACACGGACAACCCCTCAGTGCAAAACAAGAATAGATACGGACTTAGGGGGTCACCCTGTCTCAGTCCCCGAGTAGGTATAAAAGATTCACCCACCACACCATTAATGACCACCGAATACGACACAAAGGAGAGACACCTTTTAATAAGCAAAAGCCATTCCTCCGCAAAATCCATCTTTCGCATGACCGCCAACACAAAATTCCATTCCACTCGGTCATATGCCTTGCTCATATCCAACTTGAGAGCAAAATAACCCTCCGATCCCGAACGATTCCTAGTATATGAGTGCAAAATCTCATAAGCAATCATCACATTATCTGTAATAGCCCGCCCAGGGATGAATGCACTCTGGATCTCATCAATACTAACATCCAGAAATCTTTGTAATCTATTCGCAAGCACCTTCGACGCTATCTTAAAAATCACATTACATAGGCTAATCGGCCGATAATGTGCCATAGTAGATGGGTCACTAACCTTTGGTATGAGCACGATATGAGTTTGATTTATAGACTGCATATCAAAATCGCCCTTCAACAGACCAATGCAAAAATCAGCTACGTCTGAGCCAACTATGTGCCAGAAGCGCTGATAAAAGACAGCCCCCAAACCATCTGCTCCTGCCGCTTTAAGGGGGCCCATTGACTGAAGTGCAGTATACACCTCCTTACGGTTAAAAGGGGATAAAAGCTCCTCATTATCCTCCATAGAAATACTCGGTCTTATCCCAGCTAAAATTTCATCAAAATTATCCGGATTACTTGAAGAAAAAATATCCATAAAGTACTCCTTAGCAATCGTATGGATTTCCAACTCTGTCTCCCCTCGAATTCCTTGCATCGAATTCAAAACACTTATTTTGTTTCGTCGCCTTCTCTCAGAAGCAAAACGGTGGAAAAAAGCTGAATTTTGATTCCCGGGACGTAACCAGTTTGCACGAGCACGTTGCTCCCAATATAATTCAGTCTTATCAATCTCTAAATTCAGAGCAAGCTTTGTTTCCATAATATCACCTAGTACCTCATCCGTGGGGTCTTGATCAGCAAGCATCTCCAACCTCTCTTTAAGCATAGTCGTACCAACCATGCCGCTTTAAACCGAAAATGATCACGTCGAAGCCCATTCGAACCACTCCTTGTATTTAAAAGAAGCGGACAATGATCCGATAATGAATCCACCAAGTGGTGTAATAAAAACATAGGAAAAAGCTCCCACCAACTACCATTGGCGACCCCCGGTCCAATCTTTCACGAATGTTGGTAAGTGAAAATTTCCCTTTTTCCCACATAAACCATCGACCACTGTACCCGATATCCGATAAACCACAATCATCAATAGCAGCCTGAAAAGCATCCACTTGTCGTTGCATACGCACTTTACCCCCTTGTTTCTCCCTAGTATACAAAATCTCATTAAAATCTCCCATCACCATCCACGGAATTTCTGGACTATCATCCAACTGTCGAAGAAGAGCCCAAGATTTATTTCTAAGATGTTCCTCTGGCGCCCCATAAAACCCAGTGAACCTCCAACACTGATCTTCTGCATCTCTCGAAATTATCACATCAATATGTCGCTCCGAATAAGATCTCAAAGTGACATCACAATCAATTTTCCAAGCGAAGAAAAGCCCCCCACTTCTCCCCCTAGAACTGACCTCTATTCCATACTGAAAACCCCACCTTCTTCGAACCCTAAGCATCTCTCCCACCTGTAATTTGGTTTCCATAAGGAAAACGACAGACGGACACACGTCTCGCAAGGTAGCATGGAGACGCGACCTTGCCCGAGGCTTGCCTAAGCCCTGGACGTTCCAACTTAGGAGTTTCATGGCTCCCGGCTGACCTGCTTATCCAGGCCTGCCGATACTGAAGTAGTTGATCCATTGGAATCCTTGTGACTAGAAACCGCATGAAGTGTACGATGACGCTTGAGCCCATCGGAAGCAGTGATTGGTTGTCCCTCCTCTCCAATATCCATTGTTGTATCAAAGCTAGAGGATAGAGGCCCAGAAGCCCATCCCATTGGCAGCCCACGGCTTTGGGTAGAAGGAAAACCTATTTTGCCCTTCGAAACAGTCCCCGAAGAACCCGGATTCAGATTGGGTTGACTTTCCTTGTTTTGAGGAGGTGGTTGATTCTCAATCCCTTGATTGACGCTATTCCACCACTGGGGAGATCGGCCGCCGTCCTCCTCCCGTAACCAAGGACTAGTCTGGATGTTCCTACGAAAAACTGGCGCTTTCAACGATGCATCCCACTGGAACGAAGCCTCAGATTGATCTTGTAGCACCCGAAGCGGGCAAAAACCTTCCCCATGCCCCAATCGACCACATCTATAACAGAATAGCCGCAATTTCTCATACTGAAAAGAAACAAATCCACTCTGTCCACTCGGTAAAAGCAGTTTCTTACGTCTCTTTAGAGGGGCCAACACCGATATACAAACTCGGATGCGCATAGAACCCCTAATCCCTAAAGTGAGAGCCTTGGCATCATACTCAAAAAAGGTGCCAAGAAAATTTCCCAGTTGCTTAGCCACCGCTTATTTCACAAACCCCGGAGGCAAATCATTCACTAAAACCCAGAAATTAACTCTATCAAGTGGCACTCCCATCGGATCATCACCATCTTTTAATTTATATAAGACCAGCAAGTGGGAATTAAAGTACCATGGACCATCCTGCTCGATCCGTTCCACATCCACCCCATGAAACAAACGAAACAAGAAACGCCCAGAGCCCAGATCCGAGATCCGAGATCGCTATTCCCCCTATCGGGTGCCACACATTCGCCAGAGTATTTCGCATGGACTGAAAATTGACCATACTCGAAGTAAGGAACGATCCAACAAAGTAGTGATCAAAAGAGATCTGGCTCTCAACCGGATCTGGATCAGCAGCAACTACAATCACTTCATCTTCCTCCAAGGATAGATCGCCCAATCCATCAACCACATCCACCATATCCACCAGAAAACAGTCTCAACACACGACAAGGAAACAAAAGACTTATGAAAACTGGCAAAACCAGAGGAAAGGAGAAAAAACTAGCAAAAACCAGAGAGAAAACTGGCAAAAACCAGAAAAATCTCAATTCAACTTAATTAGGATTTTAATATATATATTAAATATATATAATTCCAATTCAACTTAATTAAGATTTCAATATATATATATATATATATTAAATATATATAATCCCAATTCAACTTTAATTAGGATTTCAATATATATATATATATATTAAATATATATAATCTCAATTTAACTTAATTATGATTTCAATATATATTGATTTAAATCGAATTATATTATTTATATATTAAAAGATTCATAATTACAATAATTATTTTTCTTTTAATATTTACCCAATAGTTAAATTATATATATCAAATATATATTAATTTAACTAAATTCGTGTACAACAAATTTGTACATATATAATTCGTTTAATATATGCTCATTTCAACTGTGGGTGTGACCCTGTAGGTTCATGTAACGTTAGTAGTAAATATTATAACATTTCTAATATTACAAACAATGAGTGACATCTAGCAATATGTCATTGTCAATTAAGTTACAAGAAATCATGATTCGACATAACCTTTTCGTGATTAACCTTTTTCATGTATTACATCTTTTTGTCCTTATATCTAGCTTTTTGTCTTTATATCTAGATTGAACACAAGTCATGGAATAGTCACACTTGTATAGTCCATCTAATATTTCATGATATCTTGAGTAGAATATTATAAACGAATAACTACGATATCTCATATCAACCTATTCGAGCATGACCATGCATTTCTAGTCTCACTCAATCAAGTGGCCTACGATATTACTCCTATTATGTAGGAGAGACAAATCCTATCTTGATCAACTATATCCCACTACATAGATTGTGACATATCCAATATCAGTCTTTATAGTGTAGTAAGTTACGACGCCCGTTTGATTGTATCAAAATATGTCACTCACGATGTTGAAATAATGTTGATCGCAAGTCTGAGGATCATACATGTAGTTATCACTATAAGAAATATTGTGACTGTCACATAATAATCCAAGAAACATGCTTATAGCGGGCCACTCTAGTATGTCGTTCTCTAACACATACTTATGTATTGATTTTAACATCTTCATGTCAATGACAACACTTTGTCATCAATCAACTACATATTAGTCTTAAGGCATTATTGTTGTTCACACCCACAATAATACTCGACTAAGAACATTTAAGAAGTTTTGAAATGCATTTTTCACTTATGTGACCCAAGTGACAATGCCAAAGATAAGTTTAATTAGAGTCATTTATTTTTGATCTCTTCATATTTATGTTGTAAATGGAATTCTCTTGATCCAATATGTAGAGGCCATTTATTAATTGTGTCACACCATAGAAAACATTATCGAGATAAAAGAATAACAATTATTCTTAATAATTATCTCAAAACTAATATTGTCTAAACAAGAAATCGAAATGGTGTTTTAGTCAAACTATACAGAAAATAACAATCCTCTAAACATAAATTAAGTTTATTAGGCAACGATAAAGTATATGCTTCTATAGCTAATGCAACAACTCTCTTGCTCTATTAACAGCTCCTAGGCCCACCTCTCATTTTCTCAAATTTCTACCTTTTTGTAGTCCTTATACAAATGTACAAATGTGAGAACCACAACCGATATCTAATACCCAAGAAGTAAGTGTTGATAAATTAATATCAGTAACATAAATACCCGAGTCGAACGCTCCGCTTTTATTTGCCTTCTTGACTTTTCAAGATAAATGAGGTAGTTTCTTTTGCAATGACATATCTTATTACAATGGAAACATTTTTCTTCCGGTGACTAGTCAAGGTAATTTACACCATTCAACTTGTCATTCTCAAGGACCGATCGCAATGATAACAAATTTGTATTTACCATAATAAGTCTACAACATTAAAATATAAATTTTGTGTACGCTTATCAAGTTTGTTTATAAAAGGACTTTATACTCCCATTACTTTTATTAAAATTAATAATCCTCAAATATTAATGTTGAAAATATTTTATGTAAAGTTTTTCTAGTGGGCAAGGATCCAAATTTCACATTCTTTTAAATCAACTTTGGCTTTTCTCTTAAGATTATGGTCTATCTAGGTAAGCAACACTTGCTAATTATATCTCATGTAACTCCTTCATTTGGTGAACAACTCTTGATCATAATCATCTTATGATTATCCAAATAAATAACCTTTAGGTTTCTAATCCTATTAGAGTAACCTAATTAAGTATTTAACCAATGTTACAACCAACAAATATCACTTGCTTATTCTTCGCGTTTGGCCAAGATAGATATCATTATCTCGCTTTAGTAGAACCTACATTGTATCGATCTAGACTTTAACTAGGGTTAACATTGGAAAACAATAAAAGACTTAATATTTTGTTGATGGGTTTTGTGAATATTATCTCACCATTTAACATTTGATCCTATCAATTAACTAGCTTGCATCTCATACATTCATTTTATCACAAACATGAAAAGCAGTAAATATGAATGCAATAATTATAACCCATATCCTAAGGTGGCCCGTCCCAAGCCAATGGGAAAACCAAATTATTCTAAGGATAAAAACACTTCTCAAGCATCTTTCTATCAGCCCACACTTCTGCTCTTTTAGTCCATGCTTCTTCGTATATATTACAATTTCAGTAACTCGTTTTACATACGAGGGAGTGAGATGAGAAAAGAATTACAATAAAAGTAGAGAAAGGCACAACATGCAGGCCGTATTTATAAAACCTTATAAATAAAACTAAATGAGCTATTGGGCTATAACCATACATTCCAAACACCGTGCATATCAAACATAATAACGACGCGGTATATTATTGAGGTCTTACCAGATTGTTCTTACGTAGGGGTCAAGCCCCTAACGGGGTTCTGGCAGCCCTACAAGCATCGACAGGGTTGCCGTTGCCCGGTCAGCGACGGGGAATTATTTTTAAGATTAACATCATAATTTCTATGTAAAAATCTCACGATTTGATAACTTTGATCAACATTATCGTGTTTTTCAGGATTTAAAATTCACGAGGTTTTTACTGAAAAAACTTTTGTTACTTTCCCGCACTAAATCTATAGACTAACCATTAGTCTAATATGTAACTGTAACCCGTGTAAGTTAATACTTAACATCTAAAACCCCAAAAATTCCATATTAAATATGTTAATAATTAACATATAATATTTCAAACCCTATCAACAAAGATCTTGATGATTAACTCTTTAATCAACGATCTTAAGAACATCTTTTAACTAGATTAACATAGTAACCATGATTAAATATATTTGCTCGTACAAATATCATATATTCGCTAAATAAATAGAAAAATAACATGTATCTCATACAATTACATCACCCAAGTAATTAAAATTTGAATCTGTATCGTACAAGTAGCTCTAATACCACTGTTGGTACAACCCATGACGCAGCAGAAAAATTATCTGATGATCACCACCAGAGATCCATGTACGAGGAACGAATCAAGGTGAATAAAAGTGAAGAATTATCTGTTGAAAATCTAGAATTCTAACTTTGGAGAACATGGATATCCAATCACGATTCCACGATGTCGATTCTTAAGCCGCAACGATAACACTTTGACCTCTACGTAGTTCACCCAATTGAAACGAGCATATAAGACTCTCTAAACTATTTAAAAGGGAACGAGCATATAAAAAACTCTCTAAACTATTTTGAAGGTTTTTCCCAAAAAAAAAACATTAATGACCGCTAGATCTTTCATACCTTTATGTAGCCTTTGTAATCCTAATTCAACTCATATTAGGATTTGAATATATATATATAATCCCAATTTAACTTTAATTAAGATTTGAATATATATTTTAAATGTATATAATCCAAATTCAACTTAATTAGGATTTCAATATATAATAAATAATCCCAATTCAACTTAATTAGGATTTCAATATATATATATATAATCCCAATTCAACTTAATTCAGATTTATATATATATAATCTCAATTCAACTTTAATTAAGATTTTAATATATATATATATATATATATATTAAATATATAAAATTTCAATTCAACTTCATTAGAATTTCAATATATATATTGATTTAAATCGAATTATATTATTTATATATTAAAAGATTCATAATTACAATAATTATTTTTTTAATATTTACCCAATAGTTAAATTATATAAATCAAATATATATTAATTTAACTAAATCTGTGTACAACAAATTTGTACATATATAATTCGTTTAATATATGTTCATTTCAACTGTGGGTGTGACCCTGTAGGTTCATGTAACGTTAGTAGTAAATATTAGAACATTTCTAATATTACAAACAATGAGTGACATCTAGCAATATGTCATTGTTAGCTAAGTTACAAGAAATCATGATTCGACATAACCTCTTCGTGATTAACTCTTTTCATATATTACATCTTTTTGTCCTTACATCTAGATTGGACTCAAGTCATGGAATAGTCATACTTGTATAGTCCATCTAATATTTCTTGATATCTTGAGTAGAATATTATAAACGAATAACTATGATATCTCATATCAACCTATTCGAGCATGGCCATGCATTTTTAGTCTCACTCAATCAAGTGGCCTACGATATTACTCCTATTATGTAGGAGGGACAAATCCTATCTTGATCAACCATATCCCACTACATAGATTGTGACATATCCAATATTAGTCTTTATAGTGTAGTCAGTTACGAAATACGTTTCATTGTATCAAAATATGTCACTCGTATCAAAATATGTCACTCACGATGTTGAAATAATGATGATCTCAAGTCTGAGGATCATACATGTAGTTATCACTATAATAAATGTTTTGAATGTCACATAATAATCCAAGAAACATGCTCATAGCGGGTCAATCTAACATGTCATTCTCTAACACATACTTATGTATTGAATTTGAAATCTTCATGTCAATGACAACACTTTGTCATCAATCAACTACATATTAGTCTTAATGCATTATTGTTGTCCACGCTCACAATAATACTCAACTGATGACATTTAAGAATAACCATATTATTCTAAGGACTTTATTATAATTTAGTTTATTTATGCACATAGAATTGTAACTAAAAATAATAATGGCAATGCCTTTTTTATGAATAAAAGGGTAAAAACAAATATCATTTATAATCATCCTATAATTGGTCTTTGAGCATACTCTAACAGATTGCGAGCAAGACTTTGAGGGATTGATCGTGCATTAATGAGAAGGCATTCTGAGTACTCGGTGATTTCGCGGCCAAATTGAAGGTGGAATTGGAAACAATTATGGACCAGGATGAAATTTTTTTTGGCGTCAAAAGGCTTACTCACAGTGGGTGTTGCAAAAGGGTCACAATACTAAGTTCTTCCACACTTTGGTGATTGCTCGTAAACGTGCTAATTGGATATCTACGCTCCAACGTGATGATGGGGGTGGTGCTCTGATGGATCTGAATTAAGGAAGTTAGCTACGAACTTTTATCAAGCATTGTTTACTAGTTCTCTTAGTCCTCGACCTCTCTATGCAACGCGAGGGTGTTTTTCGAACATGGCGAATAGTATTCGAGATTCTCTTATGGCCTCGGTTTCTACGAATGAGATTCATTGGGCAGTGTTTAGTATGGTGCATCAAAAGCTCTGGGAATAAAGGGTTTGAAGGCTGACTTTTTTCAAAGGAAATGACATATAGTTGGGGATTCTGTTTGTGGTTTTGTGAAGCATGTATTTCGTACAAGGGTGATTCCTGCAGATATCAATCAAACTTTACTTGTACTTTTACCTAAAGTGCCATTGCCCGAGAGGATGAGTCATTTTCGACCTATCAGCCTATGCACAATTATTTACAAGGTTATTTCTAAGGTCTTGGTTAACCGATTGAAGCCTTTCTTATCGTCATGGGTTTCGGATAATCAATCAAGCTTTGTCCATGGGCGTGCGATTACGGACAACATAATTATCACTAAGAGATAATCCATTCAACGTATCGAAAGTCTGGGCGAAAAGGATGAATGGCGTTGAAAATTGATTTGGAGAAGGCATATGATCGTCTCGAGTGGGATTTTATTTCTGATACTCTTCTTGACATCGGTCTCCCAGAGTCCATGGTTTACCTGATAATGCAATGTGTGTCTACTGTCTCATCTCAAATTTTATGGAACGGGTATATGATGGATTCTTTCACTCATACTCGGGGGATTCATCAGGGAGATCCTCTGACGTCATATCTTTTTGTTTTATGTATGGAACGATTAACGCAATCTATAAATGCCTCGACTACAACATGGTGGTGGAAGCCGTTTAGGAAGTTTGCTAATGGTCCATCGATCTCGCATTTGTTTTTTGCTGATGACATGATATTGTTTGTTGAGGCGTCGACGGAACAAATAGACGTTATTCAATCGATTTTAGGAGATTTTTGCCTTGTTTTGGACATAAAGTGAGTGCGGACAAGACAACGATGTTTTTCACTAAGAATGTTCCTGTCAAAACTAGACTGTTAATTACAATGAGTTTGGTTTTAAGGAAGTTGATGATCTTGGAAAATATGTAGGGGTTTCTATTTTACATCGTCGGGTCACGGAGGCTTCGTATTAGTATCTTGTTCGTATGATGGAGAGTAAGATGAGTGGTTGGAAAGCGAAGTGTCTCTCGCTTACAGGTAGAATTTTATTAGAAAAGATAATGCTTGCCGCGATTCCCATTTATACCTTGCAAATTACGATTTTACCTAAGAAAACTTACATGGCAATTGAGAGGTTAATACGTCGTTTCATATGGGGTATTACATTGGAGCGTGGCGGGGTGCATTTAGTGATGTAGGAGGATGTATGCAAACCTATTTCTTATGGAGGTTTTGGGTTTCGCCCAATGGAAACACTTAATGAGGCATTTCTTATAAAGTTAGCATTTAATATTCTTGCGCGTAAGGATGCGCTTTGCGTACGGTTTATTCGTGTGAAGTACAAGTGTGGCGAAAGGGTTCTGATGTCTTTATGCAACACGAGTTGTTCCCGTCTATGGAAGGGGTTGAGTATGGTTTGGAACATGGTTCAATCCAACATTGTTTGGTTGGTTGGATCTGAAAATAGGATATATTTTTTGCGCGACCCATGGCGGACGATGTAGGGCCATTAATTGAGTATGTCAACCCTAGTGTGTTGCCAACCATTGGACACAATAAGGTCTCTAGCATGGTGAAAAGTTTGGGGCAGTGGCAATGGAGCTGGTTTTAGAATTTTCTCTCACAAGATATACTATTAAGACTTGGTGCAGTTAAGGGGCCGAATCCAAGGGTATTTGAGGATTCAATCGAATGTCGAGGTGGGCGTGATCACCGTTTTACTTTGAAATCAGCTTACTTGCTTCGAGCTGGTATCGTTTATAGCCCTCCGAATCCGGTATGTTCCGTGGTTCATAAATTTCGTGGATTACCTTGTGTTAAGTCCTTTCTCTGGCTTGTATGTTGTCAAAAGCTTATGACTTACTTGGAATGTAGCAAACACCAATTTACTGTGTGTAGTCGATGTCCGTTGTTTGGAGACGCGATTGAGGATGTTGAGCATATTTTTAGACGATGCCTGCCAACTACTCAGGTTTGGAATGAGTTGATTCAACTGTCTAAATTGGATATATTCTTGTCGATTGATTTTCATGATTGGATACAGGTTAATCTTGCCGAGTCGGTGTCCTTTGCATGTCGTGGAGAGCATTGGGATCTTGTCTTTGGGTATACGTTGTGGCACTTGTGGCTTAATTAGAATGCTCACACGTTTGATAATCCGATTGAGAGGCAAGGTAAGTGCTCGAGAGGACGCGCTTCCTTGTTGCGCAATCTGTCCAAGCATCATCATTGACGCAAGAGACTGTTGCAGGTGGGGTTGGGGTGTCGGGTAACACCTAGTATTAGACTCCTCACGATCAGTATTGGCTGAAGGTTAATACATATGGGGCTCGTAGGACTGCGGATGGGTATGCGATGTGTGGTGGTGCAGGTCGGAATAGTGTAAGCGAATGGCGTTTCAGTTTTGCGAAATTCCTTGGTATATGTTTGGTTCTTGTTGCCGAGTTGTGGAGAGCTCTTTATGGTTTGGTTCATGCTTGAGAGTTGGGGTCTCGCCAAATTATTCTTGAGTTAGATAGTTTGAAGGCGATTAAAGTTCTTAAGGATGATTATAATGGGTTTCATGTCTTTAAATGGCACTTGGATGAGCTTCGTGGTCGAGATTGGTTTGTGCGGATTCAACATACGCGACATTCCCAGAATAAAGGCGTCGATGCTTTGGCTAAGAGTGTGGGAGTTGATAGTTTGGAGATGGTTTATCATGTGGAGCCACCGATTTGGATTAGTTCGTTGTTACTAGAGGATGTTGCGCATATTTAGTTGTTGATTTACTTTGTTGTTTATTTTTTTGTCGTGTATTTCCGTTGAACTTTATATTTATAATATTAGTATGGGTACTCTTTTACTCAATTTAAGATTAGAGAGGTTTTTAACGAGCCCTATACTAATATTTTCTGTATATAATTAGTCAGGAATATGATCATATTTTTTCACCAAAAATATATTAAAATAAAGCTTAGATTTGAAAGGTAATTCGTAGGGTGTGTTCAGTTTTATAATCTAAGATTTCGTATAATATTATTGGTTTAGATTCATATTACTTAATATTATCTAATGTTGTGATACTATAAGATTAGTAGCGGCAAATATTGCTATACACAACACTTAGGGATGTGTATAAGAACTACTAGATTCGTTTCATTAATTATTATTTTACTTTTCAATGAAATCTATTAGAATGCAATTAATTACATTCCTAAAAAAATAAAAATCATTAACTGTGTTTAATAAAATCAAATCCTAACATCCTAAACTCTAACTCTAAACCTTAAACCCTAAATAATTTTCCCAAACCCTAAAATATTAAACTCTAACCCTAATTGTAAACCTTAAACCTTAACCATAAACCCTAAACCACAAACCACAAACCATAAACCCTAAACATTAACCATAAACACTAAGACTTAAACCCTAAACCCTAAAAACCATAAAAATACAACACTAAAACCCTATAACAATAAACAATGAACCCTAAAATTATAAACCATAAACCATAAACACCTAAACTCTTTTACATAATTATTAATTACATTAAATACCCTGAATCAATGATGTTTAATATTTTAGGAATGTAATTAATTATATTCTAATAGATTTCATTGAAAAGTAAAATAACAATTAATGATAGGAATTTAGTAGTTATTATACACGGCCCTTAGGGTTGTGTATAGCAAAACCTTTATTAATTACATTAAACACCCTGAATCAATGATGTTTAATATTTTAAGAATGTAACTAATTATATTCTAAAAACACCTAAACTCTTTTACATAATTATTAATTACATTAAATACCCTGAATCAGTGATGTTTAATATTTTAGGAATGTAACTAATTATATTCTAATAGATTTCATTGAAAAATAAAATAGTAATTAATTATAAGAATTTAGTAATTCTTATACACAACTCTAAGGGATGTGTATAGCAACACCTTTATTTTATTAATTTAATTTTTTCAAAATAAACTTGTTCATAAATTGAGTGACTTATATCACCTGGTCAAAATATAATTTGAATAATCTAAGAGTTTTTTTCTTAAATTTAATTATGAAATAATTATATTTTAATATTTTTATTATTTTATTTATAAATTGAAAACGAATAATTTGAGCAAAACATATTAGATTTTAGCTTGGGTTTGAGGTTGAAATTCTCGATGTCATCTAACCCAATCGATAAAAACTTCTATAACAAATGAATTATATAAATTTTTGTAAAAATATTTTTTAATTTAATATTAAAAATTAACCATATTTAAAAATCTAGCACAAACGGTCGGTTACGGATAAACAAGTAACCCTAGCCGCTTCTTCTTTTCTTCTTTTTTTTTTCTCTCTAACCGCTTTAATTTTTTTTTTTAATTTAGCCGCTTCATCTATGTTGTAAGACCGGTGGCAGCACCAGCTTTAAAATTCGTTGTCGACCGTCGATCACCCTCTTTTATTTTTTTTATTCTTTTGATTTCACTCTTTTATTCAATAATTTTGTCTTTATGACACACTTTTCTCTACCTTTTGGTACGTATTTTCTGCCTTTTGGCATACTTTTCTGCCAATTAATACTTTTTTTATTTTGCTTCAGGTGTGGATTGGACATCGCCACGACTGATTAAGATGACACTGGTTTGGTTATCCTGATGATCTCACTGCATTGGATCTAGATGAAAGTTAGTCATTGCTCTTGTTCGCGATTGAGTTGTGGTAATAAACGTGTTGTCAATGTACCTCAATTCTGCAATATGCGTTTTTTAATGTTGTTGATGTTTTTTATCTTCATCGTCGAACTTTGGTGATTTTTTGTATCTATTTTATTTCGAGTCTTTAAATTAAGTTTTTTTCCTTTTCTTTGGTCATGTTTATGATCTAGAGGCGTTAGTTTTCGTTTTAAGAATTGGTCAGGGTCAAGTTGTAAACTTTCATCTTGATTTTTTTCCTTTATGAATAAAGCTGACGTACTCATTTTCAAAAAAAAAATCTAACACAAACAATAAAAATGTATTTTAAAAATAATCTTATATTTCGTCAACAACTAAATGAACCAAACAATATAATGTAATATTACTAATAATGTATCAATTAATCCACCATTTTGATAAGTATTTAGATTCGATACACAAACGATGAAAACAAAAAGTTTACACAAGCGCCTTGGTTTTATGGGTTATGGTTAGATTTTATGGTTAAAAGGTTATGAGTTTAGAATTTAAGGTTTATGATTAGAATTTAGAGTTTAAGGTTAGAATTTAGGGTTTATAGTTCAATCTATTGTTGTTAGAGATTAAGGTTTTAATATATAAACCTTAAATTATAACCTCAATCCTTAAATTTTAACCACAGCCCATCAGTTCTAAACCATTAAACCTAAACCCCTAACATTTAAACTATAAAATCTAACTTTAAACCCTAAAACTAAAGCAATTGTGAATTTTTTTATGGATAAAAATTCTATACACAGGCGGTGGAAACTTAAAATTTCCACAAGTGCCTTAATTTTAGTGTATAGGGAGTTAGTTTAAGGTATAGAGTTTAGGGGTTTAGGTGTAGGGGGTTAGAATTTAGGGATAGTTGTTTCAATTTAAGGTTTAAGGTTATAATTTAGGGTTTATAGGTTAAAACCTAAATCCTCACCACATTTCCCTAAAAACTAAACCCTAACCTATAAACCCTAAATTATAACCCTAAACCCTAAATTGAAACAACTATCCCTAAATTTTAAACCCTACACCTAAACCCCAAAACCCTATACTCTAAACTAACTCCCTATACCTTAAAACTAAAGCGCTTGTGGAAACTTTTAGTTTCCACCGCCTGTGTATAGGATATTAATCCTTTTTTTATTACCATCGCTTGTGTATTCTATAATTACACTTTTTGATAATCCTATTCCTAGAAAAAAAAAGTATAATATCTTATGAACCACGCAGTTAACTTTAGTTAGGTAATTTACCCAACCAAATCGCCTAAGGGTGGAAACTGATCCATTTGGAGACAATTTTGTATTTTCCACTTCGTCCTTAATATTTGTGGGTACGATTTTGGGTAATTTATGTTATATACTTTGGTCAATTTTTTATCTCATCCCCATACCCATCGAATCCCTACAGTTTTTGAGAAATCTTCATCCCCAAAAGTTACACAAAAATTATTATTTTACTAACCAAAGTATATGGTCGATTTCAATTTACATGTCATACTTAATACACTTAAATATATGATTGAAAGAGAATAAGGTTTTTGTGTAAAATGAACAACAAAAATAGAAAGATAAATAAATTATATATAATTAACAAACAATGGTAAATTATTAAAAATGTCACTTAAACTTAATAAGATTGAAACAAAAGACACAAATATATTGATAATAAGATAAGTAAGTATACATGTAAATAATAATTAATTTTATATATTTTAAATTATTTTGTAAAATATCATTGATAGTTGTGAATATTTTTCAGAATCTCCACAGTTTGGATATAATAATCTTCGTCCCCATCCCTATTTGAACCTCGGTGATAAACCTTTTTTCGTCCCCGCAAATAAAAGTTTGCGTTATTCCCCATCCCATAAGTTCGGAACCCCACAATTTTCGAATATTTTCCACCCAATTCCCACCCCTACCTAAAATCGCATGTCGTTTTTAGGGGTCAAAAACCCATTCAAAGTCCTTCAACTCTTTCCCTTTCTCTGCTATTTTGCTTTCTGCATCTCTTTCGTTGCTCTCTTGCTTACACGCATTTAAAATCTCTACTAGCTTTTGATGAAAAACATTTTCCGTTACAACAATATTTTCCGACCACCATTGTAGTGAATAACATTCACATCGCTGTTTTGTTGAATGGCGGTAGCAGAGGGTGGCGATAGAGTTAAAGAAGGAGAGGCTATACCGCCACTCGTCCCCTATTTGAATCCCTGGTCAGAGCTAAACCCTGAAATTGTCAAAATTTCCAGAAACCTGCGAATGTATCCCCAGCAATAGAAACAAAAGAAAAAGGTTCCCTGCATGCAAGTACATGAAAGATGTAGATGGATTAAGCGTTTAAAATCCACAGGCTGCTGAATGAGTGTAACCAATTAAACCACTTGACATTGCAGATCAACAAGCCACTGCAAAATCAACATCATAAACCATATAAAAGATGGGTTCATATAAATTATAATAGCAAAGCTATACTGATTGGATTCTTATCCAATCTTTTCTCATCAAACCATGTTTGAACCTAGCTTTGATTTCTATAAGTGGGTTCTCAGTTCCATCCCCTGCTCATGTTTCAAACATTCAGCAACAGAGGACTGATATTCATATCAAAGAAAACTAAACTGTCCGGGTAACAGGGTTAGGTATATACAACAAAAGAATGGAAAGCTAAAATTAAAGACATCTAACTAATGCAACAGAATACTCTTCTTTAAATTCCAGTATAGGATAAGTATAGTTGTGAAGAATGACGAATAAGGAAACTAAGAAGCAACACAGACAGATAGAAGGTAAACTGAAACTATCAAGTTGAAATGAAGATTGAATTCAAAAGGAAATCATTAGCAAACATCATTGAATTAAATACACAAAGGAGAACTACAATACAAAAAAATAATAATAATGTAAACAGTTCAAGACCAAGAGTGCTTTCGTTTTTACTCTGATTTTGTCTTGCAATTTCATCCAAATTAACTTCGAGAAGTTCCATTACTACTTGCCAACCTCCGCAAAGTACAAGCCACAAAACTCCTCCCACTCAAAAGCCCTGAAAACTTAAATGATGTCGATCGCCCCGTGCTACTCGAAGCAATACTAGGAGCTCCAATTTGATCCCCCAGCATCGGAGGAAATTCAACTCCATTATCTTGTGCCCCACCATCACTAGCATCTAATTGTTCACCAATATCCAAATTAACAGCAAGTGATCCTCTAATTGCTCTTAACCAATCCGCGCCTTCTGAGGTAACTCCTCTACATTTCTTCACCTTCACTTTAATCAAATTAGGGCAACCGTTAGCAAGCGCTTCCATTCCATGATCCGAAACAGGGCAGCTCTTAATACAAAGCTTCTTTAAAGCTATACATTTCACTGCAATACACGATATCTCTGCATCACCAACTGTATCACTACCGCATAAGGCTAAGCGTTCCAAATTTAGACAATTCGAAGCTAACATTTCCAAACTCAATTTGGTGGGATTTAGACCAATAAGAACTAATTCTTGCAAATTGGGGCAAGATTTCGCAACCGCAATTAATCCTTGGTCGCCTATTCGATTTGCTTTCCATCCATCAATGTGAAGCTTCCTTAACAATTTGCATTTCTCTGCAACAGCTGCGAGTCCAAAGTTGGTACACTCTGGAGTCTTAACAAGGTGAAGAATTTCTAGGTTTGAGCAGTTGGATATGGCCGCAAGACCGACATCGCTTACTTGGATCCGCTCCATATGGATCTCTACCAGACCCCTGACCCGTTCCACTATGAGAGGGAAAAGCTTGTCCCAATCACCAGAGCATCTAAAAAGTTTTAAAGATTTCAGATTCTTCGCACCAATAATAAGCGGACCAAAACACTGCCCGTTATAAAGCTCTTTTAAGCAAATAGATTTCAGCGCCGCCGCTGCCACACCAGGCCCAATCGGCTCAGCTGCGGCACCGTCGGTGATGCCACGAAGTCGTTTCACGGAGAGTTCCTCGAGAGCTGGACAGTTGTCTAGCACAGCGTTCATGCCTTTAGCTCCAAAAGTGCAAGAACCACAGGAGAGCTTCTTTAGACCACTGCAGTTTTTAGCGAACGCGGACATTCCTACATCGGTCAAGTCACGGCAAGCTCGGAGCTTCAGGCGAGTTAGGTTCCGGCAACGCTCGGAGATTAGAAAAAGCGCATCGTCGCTGATGCTAACAGATCTACGGTCACATTTGAGAGCCAGTTTCGTAACGGCATCGAAGCGAGAAAAGATGGAAGGAATCAGAGGGTGTAGATCTGATTGTGCGTTGAGGGAGAGGCGGTGGCGGCTCTGTCCTTCAATGAGCAACCACCGCCGGCAAACGAGAGAGCATCGTTTTCGGTCACCGGGGCTAAGAGACTGAAAAATACAAGCCAAGCACTCGTCGGGAAGATCCGAGATGAAATCCAAGGATACATCAATGCTACTTCGTTCAAGCTCTTCAGCTTCCTCAGGACAGATCAGAGCCGTTGAATTGGGTTTTGACTGCTGGCGATGGTCCCAATCTCGACGGATCCTCAGCTTCGCCGTCGATACTGATTGGCCCATCAACAACAACTAACTAAACTAGAATAGAAGAGAAGAGAAATTAGGGACAAACACAGGGTAATGGATTTCAAAATCTAAGCATAAATGAGTTTTAAGGGTCTTCTTGGAAATGTCCAGAACGACGGACTTCAAAATCGGATTTCATTTTGGCTTTTTTCTCAACTTTATTATTTATTTATTGAGTAAACTCACTGCACTTTTAGAGCTTATTCATTTTGTTCACCTAACTTTTAAAACTTGTAATACAATCGCTGAATTTTTATTTTATTTTCAGAATGGTCATTGTCGTCAACTTTCGTTAAAAATAATTGATGCGATGGTTACTCCCTCCATATCTATATGTCTTTCCCCCTGTATTTCTTCTCATTCTCTTTTTTTAACCTCTTAAATACACATCGTTAAAACTCTTGAGTTGTTCCTCAACTGTTGAAAATGGGTCGTCGGAACAGTTTTTCAAGCGATAGCTGCGGGTTGCAGATGAGTATTGTCAATTAATGATCATTTGTCTATGGCTATCTGCAGGATAGGTTGCAAATATAATGTAATAAGATATAACATGTTGGATTAGACCAACAACATTCAGATTTAACCAGTCAAAAAATTTAGATGCGAAAAAACAGATCAAGTGCATTACCTTGGTTATAGTCAAGGTTGCACTGATACGGATACGGATACGAATACGTCGACGGGGACGGGACGAAAAACGACAATTTCTAAAATTATAGGGTACGGAGACGGCAATGGTACGACATATAAAAAAATTAAAATTATATATAGAATAAAAAATCACAAATAAAGTCTATACTTCATAAAAAATTATAAAATGAATTTCATAAGTAAATCACAATATTAAACCATAAATAATAAAATTCAAACCACAATATTAAGTCTAGAATAATAAAACTCATAAACAAACCCCAATATTAAAATCTCAAATCTTAAAACTCAATTATTAGAATATTAGATAAAATCGTACTTGAGCAAGTATGTATGGTGTTAACTCTTAATACCTTCAAAACGAAAACAAACATGAGATTAACACTAGCCTAATTATTAGAATATTTGATGAGAAGAAGAAGAACAAGAGAAAGACATTGTCCTCCTTTAAACAATAGCTATCTCATCAAACCATTAAAGAATTAGCAAAAATTAAAGATTTCAGAGTATGTAGATTTCCTATTTCTAATGTGAAAACAATGACAACTAATATGATTATAACCAATCAAGTTTCCTATTTTTTAGGCCCTCGTTTGCGGTTGCGTTTGGCAATTCAAACGAACTTTTTTTAAGTGTTTTCACTTGTTTTTTGTTGTTTTTTTGTTACTTTTAAAACTAGCTTTTTCATTCAAATCAAAAAGCTAGATTTTATAGCTTCTTGGGTGGAAAAGCTAGTTTGAAAATAAAATTATTTTTTTACCTCTATTATTGAATTATAATTTATTGTACATTATGCATACATAATTGTAAAATAATATATATTTTATAATATTTATATTGAGAATAAAATTATTTTATTTGTAATTTATTTTATATTTATTATTAATTTGTGAGTGATATGTCCGTATATAATTTAGAATATAGTTTATATTTTCAAATTAAATTTTATAAAAAAATAATTTTTTACTATAATTAAAATTAACTTATTTCATATCATAATATTAACTAATTTGAACATCACCCAAGTTTACTTTTACTTTTCAATATCATGTCTAAAATAGACATTTTATATCATCAAAATCACTTTTTGACATCAATGACAAACACTAACGAGCTTTTCAAAACTACTTCTCAACAGCTAGTTTGAAAATCACTTTTTTCACCGCACTTTTTAAAAGCAACCGCAAACTAAGCCCAATATGTCAGTGAGGAGAAGCCAAAAGCAAAGTAACAAAATTTAGTGTGCTAAGCTAGAGATTATGCCTCCAAAGTCCAAACTCACCGACAAATCAAAGAAAAAGAAAAGAGTGATGGAAATAAAACAGAAGACCCGTAAAGAGTTATATACTCATAGCAGCCAACGGATACAAAACAAATCTCGCCGAAGTTTTGAAAGAAAATGAAAGAAAAAGAAAACATATATAAAGCAGAGGACCCGTAAACATGAAAATAAAGTTAAACGGAGAAGAAGACATACCTGAAAATTAAGGCTGAAGTTTTGCACACGCCGAAATACAAATTTCGCCGGCGGGGGCTTCTTGAAATTGTGCGATGGTGTCGCTCGCTCCTCTCCAAACTCCAATCGAAAGAAAACAAAAGAGGTGTAGAACAGTGTAACACCCGTGTTTTGGGGTTAGGAGTTAGACGTGTGTGTTTGGTTCGAGTCGTCAAAACCGATTTAATTTAATTAGAGTCGGGTTTTGATTTAAATGAGAATAAAACTAAAGTAGTGGCATTCTTGTAAATAAGTTAAAAAAAGGAGACAAACTTTTTGAATCAAAAAGAACAAAAAAAGAGAAAGTCATCTTCCTCTTTGTGTTTCTAACGTTGGAAAACCTCAAACCCCTCCCAAAACCCCAATCTACTATTCCATCCATTTACTCCCTCATTTCAAGAGCTCTTTTGAAGTAAGAGGAAACATCGGAGAAGGATCGGGATCGAATCCGGAAATTGTGGAGGCCTAACTAGCTTTGCTTGGTTTGCTAAGGAAGGGTGGTGAGTGAAACTTCAAACTTGTTTAAATTTGGTTCAAGTGTGTGTAGTGGAGGTGTTGGAATGAGCTTGGTAGGCCATTCCAAGGTAGAAGTTAAATTGGTAGTTTAACTTCTTGTGTGTTTACAAGCTTAATATAATTATGCTTATTCTATTCTTGTGAAGCATGAATTGTGTATGTATGACTTATGAGTATATCTTGATATGTGTGATGATGAATATGTGTTATAAATGATGGATGTGTGATGTGGTTCTAAAGTAATTGGCACTAGTTAACTTACCGGGTAGAAATGATCGATCATTAGGATTAGTGTGCACACGGTTGAGTCAAATTCGCGCGTGGCCTTGATGGCGTTAAGTCATCAAGGAGGAGTACGGTGATGTAATATTCCACCAGAAATTATTTATATTATACGTGATGATGAGTGGAATCCCATCCGTGGGGCATGTGATGATGAGTGGAATCCCATCCATGCAAGGTCCGATAATGAGTGTAATCCCACCGAGGTAATGCTGTTGTTGTGAGTAAATCCGCATATCCGAGTAATTTAATAGTGGCCAATGTACTTGCTCTTATGGTTATTATGTTGAGATAAATGCTTTATATTGTTGAGCTTAATATGATGTAAGATGCCATATTATTGACTCTTGTGTTGATAGCGTGTTGCTATATTGATACTTATGTATGATTGTGTGTGATGATAAGGATTATATGCTTGAACCCTGCATTGTCGTTGTTTTTGGTTTTAGAGCATCCTCACTAAGCTTCTAGCTTACGCTCTCATTTTCGAAAATGCAGATCATTAGCATGGTGTTAGCAAGGAGCAAGGCGAAGGGACTTTCCAAGCTTGTTGTTGCTCATGTTGAATGTTGATTATGCTTTCCTTTGGATTGTTAGCCATGTTATGACTTATTGAATGCTTGTGTTGGCGAGGCTATGCCTTGGATGTTTTAGCTTGCTTTTGGTTGGCATGTAAACCTTATGTGTGAAGACATGTGCCATTTGGCTTTTGAGCTTTTAAGCATGCCTATATATGCAATATCTATCCTCTAAGTGAATGACATGTGTAGATGTCGTGTTATTCATTTAGATTGCTCTACATGTTAATTCTTGGTTGTGGAATGTTGCATGAATGTTTGTATGTGGCTAGGGAAGTCCTAAAATGCATTTAGAGTTGAGTCTTGTGTTGTTTTGCTGAAACTTGGAGACTTGCAGTATAGGGCGTATCGATAAGACTAAGGGCCGTATCGATACGGTCTTGCCTTCAGGACTCAATTTTGGCTTGGAGTATCAATACGCGGGGGTGTATCGATACGCCCAAAACTCTCTGGAATGTTGAGAATTTGGTGAGATTTTGGTGTATCGGTACGATGTTAGAGCGTACCGATACGGTTTTGTCTCGTTGACCACGAGATGTTGACCGAGGAGGGTGTATCGATACGGTCTCCCCTGAGTTGACTGTAAGGGTTGACTTGGTCAAGGCGTATCGATACCCTTGACAGGTGTATCGATACGGCTTGCCCTGTGTCTTAAAAGTGGGCTATTTAACATGTTGTTTGGGCTTGGTTACTTTTGTTCGTGATGCTTTCCGCTGTTGTGATCACTTAGGAATCGAATGTGCCTTTAGACAAGATAAATATTAAAAGAAATTTTCTAGGGTTGCTAACTGAGGTGGGACCTTCACGGGTTTCACATCGGTTTTCCCCGTATAGCCTACTCGAACCGGTCAGTCGACCAGACCGGGGCGAGGGGGTTACATTTGTTGGTATTAGAGCCTGAGGTTACCGAGACCTTGGGCAGGTAAGTGAGGTAAGCTTGATGTGTTAAGTAATTGTTATGTTTCGGTGTATGCTATGCTATATATTCTTGTTGTTTGATCGTTCATATGGTGTTTGAAAGCATGATTGTTGCGTTTTGTGTAGTGTCGAGTTCCCATTGCTACTATTACTTAATTTGAAAAAGCTTTGTAAAGGAAAATACTTGAGCACAGATGGACCCTTACCTCTGCTAAGCTAATCCTTATATGTTTGTTGTTGTAGTTATTATCTTGCTAGTTGTATCATTAGACCACAAGGGAGGCCTATGATGGTTCAACCGGAACCACGGGCACAAGCTCCAGGAGTTGAGCAAATTGGTGTGGCGCAGGCTCCTCAACCTCCTCCTTCTCCTCCTCACCAAGAGGGAGGTGAGGCGGGAGCCGAGGGCGCGGGACCTCAAGTTGGCCAAGGACCGGCCGGAATTGGTTTAGCTCCCTTAGTTCAGGCGATAGCCGGGACTTTTCAGACTGCTGTGACTGGGGGTCAGGCCGTGGTACAACCCCAGGGAGAGGGTACTGGTTTACCATTAGAGAGACTCTGCAGTTTAGGAGGTGAAGAGTTCAGGGGGTCGACACCCGAGAGGTCTGAGATGTGGTTTGAGAAGACCGTCCACATTTTGGAACAGATGGGATGTGCCGGGGAACGTAAGCTAGGGTGTGTTATATCTTTGCTTCAGGGTGATGCCTACACTTGGTGGGTCACCATCACTACGGGTATGAAAGAGGCTGAGATCACTTGGGAGTTTTTCGAGTTAGCTTTCCGTAAGAAAATCTGGGTCCTCGATATCTCGATGAGAATAAGAGGGAATTTATGGCTTTGCTTCAGGGAGTATGTCTGTGACAGACTATGAGATCAGATTTGTTAGGCTGAGCCAGTACGCGTCTGAGGTTGTTCCTACTGAAGTGGAACGTTGTAATCGTTTCCGCTATGGGTTGAATGAAGAAATCAAGAGATACACTCTAGCTTCGGACTACACAGATTTTGATGTCTTGGTCGCTAGGGCCAAGGACTTGGAGCACAGTTTGGGCTTGACCAAACGATCTGGTGGGTCTAGTTCTGGTAAGAGATCTAGTGACTTTGATAGAGGTGATGCAAAGAGGCATCGGGACAACCAGCATCACTATGACCATAGACGTGGTGGAGGTAACCACGGTAGGGCCATCAGGGCCAGAGGACTGGTGGGAGGTTGCCCACGTGTGCTAGTTGTGGGAGGAACCACACCGGTGAGTGTTGGGGAAATTTCCACTCGTGTTGGGGTTGCGGAGCCAGGGATCATATTAGGCGTGACTGTCCACATCAGGTGGGACATGCACCAACTCAGGCTCCTGCTAGAGCCAATGACTTTCAGAGAGGTCGCGGGCGCGGTAGAGGTAACTTCCAGCCAATGAATGATGGCCAGAGAAACATAGCCCATGTAGTTGCAGTCCAGCCAGAGGGCGGAGGCCAGGCCAGAGTTTACACTCAGCGTGGTGATCAGCATGACACGGATGTGATCGCAGGTAACTTCTCGATACAATCTTTGGGTTTTCTTTCTTTGATTGACTCCGGGTCTACACATTCTTATATACTGAGTGAGCATGCACAATTGTTGAAATTGCCTTGTGAAATATTAGAGGTAGGAGTTAGTGTTACTAGTTCCTTCGGGGATACAGTAGTAGTTAGAAAGATGTACAGAAGGTGTCCGCTTATGGTTCAGGGCATGTATTTCTAGTGGATATGATGGAGCTACCATTTTATGGCTTTGATGTAATTCTAGGTATGGACAGGCTCACCGAGCATAGAGCTAGGATAGACTTTGAGACTAAGAGGATCTCTTTGAGACTCGCAGACGATTATGAGATAGTGGTGGTAGGTGAGAACGTGAAGTTCTTATCGAATGTAGTTTCAGTTCTAGAGGCTAGGAGGTTAGTCGAGATGAGTTTCGAGGTGTATTTGGCCTATGTGATGAATCCAAACATGAGGGAGGTTAGACATCAAGACATCCGGATAGTGTGTGACTTTCCTAGTGTGTTTCCGGAAGAGTTGTCGGGTTTACCACTTGATAGAGAGGTAGAGTTTGCTATAGAGACTTATTCAGATTCAGCTCCTGTTTCGATTGCTCCGTATCGTATGGCACTGAAAGAACTGAAGGAGTTGAAGACTCAATTGCAAGAGTTGACAGATAGAGGTTTCATCCGACCTAGTTCTTCGCCTTGGGGTGCTCCAGTTTTGTTTGTAAAGAAGAAAGATGGAAGCATGAGAATGTGTATAGATTACAGACAGTTAAATCAGTTAACAGTGAAGAACAAGTATCCGTTGTCAAGGATTGATGATTTGTTTGATCAGTTGAGAGGGGCATCAGTCTTTTCGAAGATTGACTTGAGATCCAGCTACTACCAGCTAAAGGTAAGAGAGGTTGATGTACCGAAGACGACCTTTAGGACTAGATATGGTCAATATGAGTTTTTAGTCATGCCTTTTGGGTTGACTAATGCACCGGTTGCTTTCATGGATATGATGAATAGGATTTTCCATCAGTACCTAGATCAGTTTGTAGTTGTCTTCATAGATGACATCTTGGTGTACTCACGTACCAAGGAAGACCACGACCGACACTTGAGGCTAGTTTTGAAGACCTTGTTAGATAATCAGTTGTATGCCAAGTTGAGCAAGTGTGAGTTCTGGATTCGAGAGGTAGTCTTCCTAGGGCACGTAGTGTCAGCCGATGGTATTAGAGTTGATCCGAAGAAAATAGAAGCTATCATTGTGTGGAAGCAACCGAAGTCAGTAACAGAGATTCGTAGCTTCCTAGGCTTAGCCGGATACTATAGAAGATTCGTAGAAGGTTTCTCGAAGTAAGCCGCTCCATTGACACAGTTACTTCAGAAGAGTGTTCAGTTTGAGTGGTCAGATGCAAGACAGAGAGCCTTTGAGAAGTTGAAAGAAACTTTGACCCAAGCGCCGATTTTGATTCAGCCATAGTCAGGGAAAGAGTATGTAGTTTACAGTGATGCTTCCTATGTAGGCCTAGGTTGTGTTCTCATGCAAGACAAGAGAGTAGTGGCTTATGCCTCAAGACAGTTGAAGACTCACGAGCGTAACTATCCGACTCATGACATAGAATTAGCTGCAGTTGTGTTCGCTCTGAAGATTTGGAGACATTACTTGTACGGTGAGAAATGCACAGTGTACACAAATCACAAGAGTCTGAAGTACATCATGACTCAGCAAGATTTGAATCTCCGACAGCGTAGGTGGTTAGAGTTGCTAAAAGACTATGATCTTACGATTGAGTACCATCCGGGTAAGGCCAATGTAGTGGTCGATGCTTTGAGTAGAAAAGTAGTTGTAGATTTGAGAGCCATGTTTGCTAGATTGATCTTGTCCGGAGATGGTGGCTTGGTGGCCTAGCTTCAGGTTAGACCTACTCTAGGTCAGTTGATTAGGGATAAACAGCTCTTAGTTAGATCTTTGGCACCTCACGTGCAAGACATAGCCGAGGATAGACCTTCAGACTACAGTTTCAGTACCGATGGG
Source organism: Hibiscus trionum (assembly GCA_030270665.1). NCBI lineage: Eukaryota > Viridiplantae > Streptophyta > Magnoliopsida > Malvales > Malvaceae > Hibiscus > Hibiscus trionum. The sequence continues at coordinate 71,966,858 of BSYR01000003.1, read as the reverse complement.
GTCTTGTGTTTCAAAAATAGGATAGTTATGCCAGAAGACAGTGACTTGAGACGTACGATCTTGACTGAAGCGCAAAGTAGTCCTTTTGCTATGCATTCGGGAAGTACGAAGATGTACCGCGATTTGAAGAATGAGTACTTTTGGGTTGGTTTGAAGAGAGATGTAGCCGACTTCGTGAGTAAGTGTATGGTGTGTCAGAGAGTGAAGGCGGAACATCAGGTTCCCTCAGGTTTGTTGCAACCGTTGAGAATTCCGGAATGGAAATGAGAGAATATCACCATGGACTTTGTTTCGGGCTTGCCCTTGACTCCTACGAAGAAGAACTCAGTTTGGGTTATTGTAGACCATTTCACGAAGTGTGCTCACTTCTTAGCAGTCAATACGACTTATACTTTAGATAGATTGGCCGATCTCTATATTGGTGGGATTGTTAGACTGCATGGTGTGTCGAAGTCTATCGTGTCCGATAGAGATCCGAGGTTTACAACTCGATTTTAGGAGTGTCTGCATACAACTTTGGGTACCCGTTTGAATTTCAGCACGTCTTATCATCCTCAGACAGATGGTCAGTCAGAGAGGGTTATACAAATTTTAGAGGATATGTTGCGTTGCTGCATCATTGATTTTCAGGGTACGTGGGAGAAGCATTTGCCTCTAGTTGAGTTTGCTTACAATAACAGTTTTCAGTCGAGCATTCAGATGGCTCCGTATGAGGCCTTGTATGGTAGAAAGTGTGGAACTCCAGTTTGTTGGGCCGAAGTGGGACAGAAGTTGTTACCTATGCCAGATTTGCTTAAGGGGACAACCGATAAAGTGAAATTGATTTGCGATTGCTTAAAGGCAGCTTCGGATAGGCAAAAGTCCTATGCCGACTTGAAGAGGAAGGAAGTTGAGTTCTCAGTGGGTGAGAAGGTGTTCCTAAATGTGTCTCCGTGGAAGAAAGTAATGAGATTTGGCCGAAAAGGGAAGTTGAGTCCTAGGTACATAGGACTGTATGAGATCGTGAAAAGGGTTGGCCTAGTTGCTTATCAGTTGCGTTTGCCATCCGAGCTAGAGAAGATACATGATGTATTTCATGTTTCGATGCTCCGTAAGTATAGGTCAGATCCATCACATATTATGCCTGTAGAAGAGATTGAATTGAATCCGGATTTGACTTATGAGGAAGAACCAGTTGAAATCTTAGCTTCTGACAGTAAGGTGTTGCGGGGTAGATCGATTGAGTTAGTAAAAGTGCGGTGGCAACGTCGAGGGGTGGAAGAGGCCACTTGGGAGAGGAAAGAGGATATGGAAAGACAGTTTCCTTATCTCTTTCAGTCAGGTAATTTCGGGGACGAAATTCCTTAAGTGGGAGAGAGTTGTAACAACCGTGTTTTGGGGTTAGGAGTTAGACGTGTGTGTTTGGTTCGAGTCGTCAAAACCGATTTAATTTAATTAGAGTTGGGTTTTGATTTAAATGAGAATAAAACTAAAGTAGTGGCATTCTTGTAAATAAGTTAAAAAAAGAGACAAACTTTTTGAATCAAAAAGAACAAAAAAAAAGTCATCTTCCTCTTTGTGTTTCTAACGTTGGAAAACCCCAAACCCCTCCAAAAACCTCAATCTACTATTCCATCCATTTACTCCCTCATTTTAAGAGCTCTTTTGAAGCAAGAGGAAACATCAGAGAAGGATCGGGATCGAATCCGGAAATTTCGAAGGCCTAACTAGCTTTGCTTGGTTTGCTAAGGAAGGGTGGTGAGTGAAACTTCAAACTTGTTTAAATTTGGTTCAAGTGTGTGTAGTGGAGGTGTTGGAATGAGCTTGGTAGGCCATTCCAAGGTAGAAGTTAAATTGGTAGTTTAACTTCTTGTGTGTTTACAAGCTTAATATAATTATGCCTATTCTATTCTTGCGAAGCATGAATTGTGTATGTATGAGTATACCTTGATATGCGTGATGATGAATATGTGTTATAAATGATGGATGTGTGATGTGGTTCTAAAGTAATTGGCACTAGTTAACTTACCGAGTATAAATGATCGATCATTAGGATTAGTGTGCACACGGTTGAGTCAAATTCGCGCGTGCCCTTGATGGCGTTAAGTCATCAAGGAGGAATACGGTGATGTAATATTCCACCAGAAATTATTTATATTATACGTGATGATGAGTGGAATCCCATCCGTAGGGCATGTGATGATGAGTGGAATCCCATCCATGTAAGGTTCGGTGATGAGTGTAATCCCACCGAGGTAATGTTGTTGTTGTGAGTAAATCCGCATATCCGAGTAATCTAATAGTGGCCAATGTACTTGCTCTTGTGGTTATTATGTTGAGATAAATGCTTTATATTGTTGAGCTTAATATGATGTAAGATGCCATATTATTGACTCTTGTGTTGATAGCTTGTTGCTATGTTGATACTTATATATGATTGTGTGTGATGATAAGGATTATATGCTTGAACCCTGCATTATCGTTGTTTTTGGTTTTAGAGCATCCTCACTAAGCTTCTAGCTTACGCTCTCATTTTCGACAATGCAGATCATTAGTGTGGTGTTAGCAAGGAGCAAGGCGAAGGGACTTTCCAAGCTTGTTGTTGCTCAAGTATGGTTTAGTAAATAAAGTAGTAGTTAAGCAATGGGGCTGCTATGTATTTGTATGAGCGTTGTATGACTCATAATTGTTGAATGTTGATTATGTTTTCCTTTGGATTGTAAGCCATGTTATGACTTGTTGAATGCTTGTGTTGGCGAGGCTATGCCTTGGATGTTTTAGCTTGCTTTTGGTTGACATGTAAACATTATGTGTGAAGACATGTGCCATTTGGCTTTTGAGCTTTTAAGCATGCCTATATATGCAATATCTATCCTCTATGTGAATTCCATGCGTAGATGTCGTGTTATTCATTTAGATTGCTCTACATGTTAATTCTTGGTTGTGGAATGTTGCATGAATGTTTGTATGTGGCTAGGGAAGTCCTAAAATGCATTTAGAGTTGAGTCTTGTGTTGTTTTACTGAAATTTGGAGACTTTCAGTGCAGGGCGTATCGATACGCCTAAGGGCCGTATCGATACGGTCTTGCCTTCAGGACTCAGTTTTGGCTTGGAGTATCGATACGCGGGGGTGTATTGATACGCCCAAAACTCTCTGGAATTTTGAAAATTTGGTGAGATTTTGGCGTATCGGTACGATGTTAGAGGGTACAGATACGGTTTTGTCTCGTTGACCACGAGATGTTGACCGAGGAGGGTGTATCGATACGCCCAAGGGCTATATCGATACGGTCTCTCCCGAGTTGACTGTAAGGGTTGACTTGGTCAAGGCGTATCGATACCCTTGACAGGTGTATCGATACGGCCTGCCCTGTGTCTTAAAAGTGGGCTATTTAACATGTTGTTTGGGCTTGGTTGCTTTTGTTCGCGATGCTTTCCGCTGTTGTGATCACTTAGGAATCGAATGTGCCTTTAGACAAGATAAATATTAAAAGAAATTTTCTAGGGTTGCTAACCGAGGTAGGACCTTCACGGGTTTCACATCGGTTTTCCCCGTGTAGCCTACTCGAACCGGTCAGTCGACCAAACCGGGGCGATGGGGTTACAAACAGTGTACATTAGATTAGGTTTTTTGTCTGAATTTTTTTAATTAAAAAATGTCAAAATTACCCCTAGGGACGCATGTGATAGTCACATGCCGTCCTCGAAATGTCCCCAGGTAAGCGTGAAACATCCCCGAGTGTCTTCAGCCGTACCCGGCCACTATGGCACGTCCCTGGGACGTCCCCGTGCTGGGAACGTACCGGGTACTTGAACGACGATTACTTTGCGGTCCCTGTGATTCCTAGGTTATAGTCTAATCCATATCCATTATAATTACAAAAATCCCAATATTCCCCAACAGAAAATATAGGCTTAGCTTCTTCAATATATTCTGACATATTTTGCTGAGTAACTGAAGTTGGATTTTGGTTGAGAAGTCGATGATAATTATTGAAAATCTTAAAATGTGATTGTAGATAAGTACGCACACTCTCTGTATGCTCGAAGGAACAAAAATGGCACGAAGATAATATAATCCTGCTGATGAAAATCTGGAATTTTGATTTGCTTCTTATGTTCAAAATGGAGAAATTTGAGAATGATAGGGGGACGGGGCAACAAAGCAATGTTTGAAAAAGTTAACTACTACATCGGTTATTTTTTACGAAAATTGACGGCAGTAACTATTTTAAAAGCGAAATAAAAATTTAATGACTATATTATTAGTTTTAAAAGCCTATTGACCAACTTCTATTCTCATCCACATAATACTTTTCTTGAGCCCACTCTCTGATTTTGGTTTTGATTGAGAAAATTAAAAGTCAATGTAAGTTATAAATCAATGATGATACTATTAAAATAAAACTAAACTAAGTTGGCTAGGGTGAATGTTCAAAGAAAAAAACGGCTAGGGCTAGGGTGAGGTTGGCCAAACTAGATGTTTTCTTTGTAGATTATTGTTATTTATTAATAATAGCACTTAATTTTTTTTAAAATTAGGATAAAATTCACAACAAAGCAATGTTTGAAAAAGTTAACTGCCACGTCAGTTATTTTTTTACGAAAATTGATGGCAGTAACTAATTTAAAAACGAAATAAAAATTTAATGACAATATTATTAGTTTTAAAAGCCTATTGACCAATTTCTATTCGCATCCACATAATACTTTTCTTGAGCCCACTCTCTGATTTTGATTTTGATTGAGAAAATTCAAAGTCAATGTAAGTTATAAATCAATGATGATACTATTAAAATAAAACTAAACTAAGCTGGCTAGGGTGAATGTTCAAAGAAAAAAATGGCTAGGGCTAGGGTGAGGTTGGCCAAACTAGATGTTTTCTTTGTGGATTATTGTTATTTATTAATAATAGCACCTAATTTTTTTTAAATTAGGATAAAATTCACAACAAAGTAATGTTTGAAAAAATTAACTGCCACATCAGTTATTTTTTTTTACGAAAATTAACGGCAGTAACTATTTTAAAAGCGAAATAAAAATTTAATGACTATATTATTAGTTTTAAAAGCCTATTGACCAACTTCTATTCCCATCCACATAAAACTTTTCTTGAGCCCACTTTCTGATTTTGGTTTTGATTGAGAAAATTCAAAGTCAATGTAAGTTATAAATCAATGATGATACTATTAAAATAAAACTAAACTAAGCTGGCTAGGGTGAATGTTCAAAGAAAAAAACGGCTAGGGCTAGGGTGAGGTTGGCCAAACTAGATGTTTTCTTTGTAGATTATTGTTATTTATTAATAATAGCACCTAATTTTTTTTTAAAAAAATTAGGATAAAATTCACAATGGGTCACTAAGCTATTTCAAAATATTATTTTAGCCACTTAACTTTTAAAAGTTATAAAATGAACATTAAACTTTAAATTTTGTTATAAAATGTCATCGAACTGTTAGATGCAATTAATAGCCTAACGACATTTTCAGAGGGTCATTACGCTTTTTCCAAAAGACATGTCTGATAGGATGTGCAACGTCACCGCTTTTATATCTCATGACTTCACTTTCCCTTTCTGGTGTGGGATTAATGTCCTCGCCTCTTTTCAGGCGTGACATTCTTTCCAATTCAACCTCGTGACGCCCTCGTCACGAGTTATCTTACCTCGTGATAGGCCACTGCCACAGTTGTTCACCCTACCTACCACACACATGGGGCGCTCATTGTGAAATCGGGCAGTCAAAGGATTGCTCTGATATCTCTTGTCACAGGGTCATTATCCTCCTCCCAAAGACATGTTTGATAGGATGTGTAATGTCACTGCTTTTATATCTCAAGACCTCTATTTCCTTTATGATGTGAGATTAATGTCATCGCCTATTCCCATGCGTGACAACATGCTGATTGGACAATTAAAATCATATATTAACTGTTATAAAATGACCACTAACTATTTTTTATAAAAAAGATCATTTGATTATTTAATGCCTACAAAATGGTTATTAAACTATTTAATTGTTCTAAAATTGTTGATTATTACATGTTATACTAAACTTTTTCGTTGATTTCAAGAGACTTGATTTTCAAAAATATTTAAAATGAAGAAATGAAAGTGTTTTTGGTGTCAAAAACATTTCTTGAAAGAAAAAAAAACCCCTTTTTTTTCTTTCATTTGAAAGGTGTATTGAAAAAAAACTCTTTAATTCCTTTAATCTAAAAGATTTTTAGGAAAATTTTTTTTCACTTGAAATGTTTTTATAAATGAAAAAGAACTTTTAATTCGTTTCTAGAAATAAAGAAACAAAGGAGGAAGAGTCGATGGTCTTCAACATGCTTGCATCCACACAACATTTTACTAAGGATGACCTCAACACTGACCAAGGATGTCGGAGAAAGACAACGAACATACCAAGGTATACCAGAACACCCAAAGGAGGAGGAGAGGAGAAAGCTAAGACGAAAAAAATGAGGGAGGGAAAAAGAAACACATAAATGAAATAAATGAAAGGAATAGAGTGAAAGCCGAGAGGTCAGTCGTTCAAAAATAATTTTAAAAAAATTAATCTATTCTTTGCATCATCAAGCATGGCTAGTACTTCTCATTTGTTAAATTTATTATAAAATTATAATTTTAAAAAGATTGTAAATTTTCATATATTTTAATTTTTTTAATTTCTTAGAAATATGGGTAAATTACACCGCTTATCACTCAACTATCTTTTTACTCTTATTTTGGTCACTCAACTTTTAAAATTTTCAATTTACTAACTGAACTTTCAACATTGATTTTTATTCATCACTCTACTGTTAACTATGTGATGGTGTTATGACTTAGCTTCTTTAAAGCTGTTTTTATTTTTTATTTATTACACGTCTCATTCTAATGCTCATAAAAAACATTGGGTTATCCACGATCTTTTGGCACATCTCATAGACATCGATTATTGGTTCACATTAATGGGTTTCGATATGCAACTCGCTCTCGTTGAATTCTTTATCTTGTTAGTTCACTAAATTTCTCACTATGAATCATTTTCATGTTCATTCAGGTATCACAGATTTTAAAAATCACTAAAAAAAGTTTTGTTATGAACAAAAATAATCAAACTGAATTTTTAGTGAAGAATTAGAGCAGAAAAAAGATATGGGGAGAAGAGAATAAGAAATATCTGATAACTTTCTTTTATAACCGTCATTCTATCTTCTAATAAGCAGCTTCAACACCCAACTAAACGTAATCTGCAAGGCCTTAAGACACCTCCTCTCACGTGGCTGCTGATGATGTATGTGCTGAGTTGACATGGAGTACATTTGGTAATGAACCTGAATTTCCCAACAAAAACAGTGGACTTGGAAGTGACATTTGATTATACCGTTTCGAGCATACAAACACCCAACTACCGACCTTCATCTCAATGCTTGGGATTAGCTTGCATTTTCATTCTTTGTTGTTCTTGTTAGGAAATCATTCTCACAGAAGTTCCTCCATTCTAATGACCCTTCTCTGATCAAACTATCAAATTGATACTTAATGGCCATCAAATCACAGGCTTACCACTTTTTAGTAGATGGCTTTGACATCATTGTAGTGAAATCCTCAAACATCTGATTTCCGATGGTTGTACCACACCCAATCTTCAAAATCGTCTAGTCGATACTCATCATCATCACTTCCAACATAAGACCTTCCTTCGCTCCCATCATCCTCTTGACAAGCTTTTTCTTCTCTACTCGTATAAACATACTCCATAAATATTTTTACTTAATCGTACAACGTTCGTCCTTTTCCATTGTTTTACTTTCACTAGACTGGAGAGGTGTTGCAACATGCACTACTGCTTTCCGTTTTGGCTCAATGGTTTCTTCAACACTTTTTAGTTCTAAAGGGATATATAGAGTTGGAGACCATGCTCGGCTACTACAAAGGGCAACATTAGCTGCTCACTTTCATCACCAATTGGTTGTTTTAATGTAGCTGAATCGGTTGTTGGATCCACATAATCATTCGGAGCAACTTGATTTCTCATCATGCTTAAATATTTTACCCAACTTGGCTTGTCCAATGGAACAACTTGTTTTAGGCACCACTTTATCTTTGCAAGTCGTCTATTCATGTCATCCTCAAAAAACCGAGAGCATTCAAATTTGTAAGACTCAAAGAAATTATCAACCTTAAAAGATCAACATTTTCGGGGTAGTTAACCATAGTTGATGCACCTTGGTATCTTGGTCCAATTGTTCCTCTGAAATGTCACCATCTTCTGATTCACAATTGGAGACAAACTCCACTTATGACTCATCTCTATTGGTGGAAGGATTTTTTTTTGTGTGTGTTTATTAAGTTTGTACTTCGAATCTCACCCGACGATTGCTCTTGTGATTCAATAACTTCATCTTCAACATGGTTTTCCATTGTATCAATGTTGTTGGAAGTTGTATGCATTGTTTCCGCATTTTGAAAATTAGTTGTCTTACCTTGAATTAATTGATCACCAATTTTAGAATTTTTTGGTGTTTGCAATCCATCAAACACATGGTTCACCATTGTGATTAGGTTGTCTGGATTAGTGCACTAGAATGTTGCCATCATAGCTTGAGTAAAATTTTCCCAACATGATAGCTGGTTATATCACTTCATCCATTGCTATCATTGGCGAGCCATTCCTTCAAAATTAAACGAAGCAATAGTAATTCGATGAGTATCCTCTATTTGGTAAAAGTTGAAGAATTCTTCGATAGGGGTGTTCAAATGGTTATTTCGGTCTGTGGTCGAACAGAATTACCCAAAACTGAATTAACCGAAAATTTTAAATCTTTAACCATTAACCAAACCGAACTTTTTTCAGAAAAAAACAACTGAACCAAACAAATTTCAGTTAAATTCGGTCGATTTTCAAATTAACTGAAATTTATCATGAATTTTCCTAATCAAAATTATCAAACAATAAAATTTCTTAGAAACTTTTTTTTAGTTCACAAAGATAATTTGCATATACTGTTGGAATTTGGAAATGACGAGGAACTTCGGGAACATTTTGAAAAGGTGGTAGCCTGGTAGGATGTACAAAGTGATTATGGTTCTTTTCTTTGTGGAGACGGGTTTGAGAAAATGAAGACAATGTTTTTTGGCAAGTGTTGGTGCTTGAAATTTGGATTATATCGTTTGAAATTTGGGGTTTTGGGTTGATGTAAGTGTTAGTGCTTGAAGTTTATTTTGGCAAGTTCAAATTCTGATTTATCATGTAACTTTAGATTAGGGAAAGCTTGAAATGAATAATTTGAATGTGAACTTTAGTTTGTTTTTCTTCTTAATATCAATTTGTATCTTTGGGATATAATAAATTTGCATCCTACATATATGAGTACTTAGCAAATATACAAGCTATAATAAAAATGCAAAGAAATAAACTATGCAATTCATCCAAGATTATGTTTCTCCATTACTTACTTTCCATTTGGTCTATTAGATATGAACATGAAAATGCTATAACTTGGCCAAACTATGCACCACTTAGTAAATCAAGCAATGCAATTAGAAAATTTTAGTTCCTTTCAAGTTGTCCCCTTCCAAGAAGAAACGAGAGGTGAGAAATCTAAGGATAAGATAGTGCAAAGAACTAAACCAATAATTTTAAAATTTAAATAAAAAAATAAAATCTTAAATTGAATCAGACATCTTTAAAAACCTACAATACAATCTATAGATTTGAATTTTTCCAATTTTTTAAAACAAGAAATGATCATAGGAAACAAATTTAAAAAAATGTTTCCAAATGTAAAGAAGTTTGAAAATAGATTTTAACTTAGAAAATTAATATCTTTAAAGCCACATAATAATTTTTCTTTCATTGATTGAACATCATGATAATCAAAATGTAAGGTTTCATAAACAAAAGGTTGGTTTGAACCTTTTATTATTTTTCTCAAGGAGACCAAAATGTTTTCCCAAATAAAATATTGTTTTTAACAGTGGTATCATAAACCTAAGTACCATGACAAACAAGATAGTATTTTAAGGCATTCATACATATGAATCTGCCCATACAAAAAATTTGCACAAAAAATGTCACTTAAAACCTAAACCTATTACTCCATCAATTGTTTTTTGGTTTGAAACTGTCAGTTGATTCTTGTAAGTTTGGAAGCACATTTTCAGAAAAATTTAATTACATCATCCATTTAACCACTTGATATGGAGTTAGTTGTTGTTGAGTTAGTTGTTCTTGTGAGATTTGCCTCCTTTCTCCCTTTTTTACCTTTTTTTCTTTGCACAATAGGTGTGGACTGACTTGTTATTTAGACAGTTGGTACATTTTTCTTAAACCGTAATATTAGACATAAATATATATAGAGTTCAAAATGATAGTGTAGTGACATGAAAACAATAGGTAATTAAAAACAAAACAGTTAATTAAATATTCACAGGAATTTTTGGTATTCTGTTAACTGTCGGTACATTACTCGAAAGATCTAATCTGTTACCTAGAAGAAACTAAATGCACAGCTACTGTAAATATATCTAAGACTGGATTTGTAAGCTTGTGAATGGCATCTACTTCGACAATTACATCCCGCCAGTCCTGTTCAATTGCCATTTTGATATTTTCTTGGAAAGCTACTGCTTCAGCTGTTGCATCGGTATGCATGGCCAGCTAAAACAAAGCCATCATCATCTAGTATGTTGCATCTACATTTATCTTAATTGTACCACCTGCTGGCTTCCCCCACCTACGTTCATCCTATACCCTAAAAAATAAAATTTGTTGTTATTAAAGAATAATAGTAAATAAAATTTGGATAAAAATTCTCTACCTTTTTCGGTGCCCATATATATGCCCTAACACTAAAAAATATTAAAAAATTAAATTTTAATCCTAAACCCTACACCCTATACCCTAAAAAATACACCTTACCCTAAATTTTTTAAACCCTAACCTTTAAACTTAATTTTGAGTGTGAGGGCATAAGTAGAGGTACAAGATTTTCATCCATAAAATTTATTATTATTATTATTATTATTATTATTATCCTTTCCTTTTGAAATTAAAGAAAAAAAATACTATTATTAAGCTAATTATATATACATCGATCACTACTTATTCACTACTTTTAGATTCTTTTGCATGTAATATTTTTTTTTAAGTTTAAGGTTGTAAGAAGCCCTTAAAGTTTTGAAGAAAAAATTAATTAAGTTATTGAACTTTTTACACTAAATTAGTCATTTGAATAAAATAAATAAATCAATTAAGCTCTTTGACCAACATTAACTATTGAATCTTATAGATTTTTTATCAATTGATGCAGTGCGTCGTGTTACAATATTGTCACTTGACATTTTTCTAACTATTTTATTTAAAAAATTCTTTGAAAGTCTTAAAATATCTAGAAAAACTTATAAAATTTGTAATATATATATATATTTAAAAATCTATAAATGTCATAATAATAATATCTAAAGAAATTTTTTTTAAGTTTTAAAGATGAAGGGCTTCTTACATCCTAAGCCTTGTTTTTATTATACTTAAAAAATACTATGTTACGATTTTCTTCCTATTATAAACTAATTTAAGTGACAAAAATATTAAATAAAAGAAGAATAGAGATGTTAATCAACCTTGTGGTATATTGGAAGTAAAGAAACATGATTTTGATTTTGATTGACATTAAATTTCGAATTTGATCTTGGGTAACCTCCCATCCTCAGTTTTCTGAGAAATTAATGACAATATATATTGAGAAAACTTGTCAAATGTTTGTATTCTGTAAACCTCTTTTTCATGTCTCTTTGTACTCAAGGAAAAAGAGGGTTCCATGAATCTCCTGTTTTTTTTTTTCAAGAAACAAATGCGCATTCCCTTTGCTTTAGTACTAAATGTATAGACGCGTCTGATGTTTGGGAAAAGCGTGTGAAATCAATATTATGGCTTCAACGTGAGCATGCAAAAGTCAATAAATAAAAGAAAGAGTGCAATAAATCAGATATTATTCGTTTTAATTTATGAGAATTTGGGTATTAAATTCACCAACACTCCCAAATCCCAATACCATCTGTTCATACATTTATCATGTAATGTATAAAGCCGAATTCAAAGAACACATAGCGATTCTCAAAGTAAAGTAAAACCTAGCTAGCTGTGTTTCTTCCTGTTCTAACCTTGTATTCACACGTAAACCCTTGGCTACTGATTTTGGCCCCAAAGTTGTTCGAAATATAATATTTAGTAATGGTTTGTAATTTGTAAAGGGTATGTGGCTGAGTCAATCAATCCTGTTAAAGGTCTCACTTTCACAAAGCTCTTCACGTTCACCGTCTTCATCAACCCCAATCCAATGCTTATATATATGTAGACAAAGTTGAGAGATATCAAGAAAACGTATTCTTTTTGTGACCGAGACGACGTCGATGAAGCATATTCTTTTTGCGATGGGCCTAATGGCGTTGATGGCCGTTGCTGTCCATGGACGAAGCCTTCGATCCACGACGGTAGTGGACAATGTAGTCGGAGGATGCGAAGAACAAAGCGTTTCTTCGTTTGCTGCCTTATCGTCAGCAGCAGCAAACAACTCCAGCACTCGTGATTGGTTTAGAAGCTTGGGTTTTAGGTTAGCATCCGGACCAAGCAGAAGAGGTCCTGGACATTAACATCAACATTCCATTCTTGTATAACTTGTTTAGAAGCTTGGCACTGGCAGCCATATTTTCTCCCTATGTAGTCTTCATTTAGTGTTTAATTTTTTCATTAAATATCAATAGATGATACTTTATAATTTTTTTACAAATGTGTTGGGATTTGGGAGGAACTATATAATCGATATAATAATAAAAGATACTGGAAATTGTCTAGTACTGTCTACAATCTTCTAGGTGTGTTGTGCGGTACTTTTCAGGATTAGTGCGGGCCAAAATGTGAGCAAAATGAGGAAATTGTGGTTGGATACTTATATTGGAAGTTGTCAAATGCTTAGAAACCTCAAGGTTGGGTTTCACATATTACTACCATCGCCCGGAAACTCAGCAATTCATGTCCGATTTATAAGTTTGTGAATTCTGTCATTAAAAGTAGAATATTTATTACTTTACACCCAATTTTAAGAATACATATACCTTGCTACAACACCTAACATATATTGATTTTCTCCTCCATATTTTTATGCAATAATAACAATACATTTTGCTTTCGGGCTCTATCGGAATCACTTCGGCATTTCCTAGATGAACTAATAAGAGAAGCGTTTCAATAGCTTTCGATACATTAATCATCTATATTTGCATGAGAATCGATTAAATCGTACTTATAAATGATTAAACATGTATCCAATAGTATTCGGTCAAAAAAAAACATGTATTGAATAGTAATTTAGAGCAATTTCTGTTATAGTTTCAAGTTCCCGGAATTCATGCCCGCATTGAATTGTCCCTCTCGGAAGTTAGTACAGTGTAAAAGCAGATTTTGTGGTGGGAGATTGGTTGAACCAAGAATTTTCCCAATCCGAAAACATTCAAACAAAAAAAAATCAAATTTTCTGAAAAATATTTTTTTAAAAATTCTTTGTTACTTCAAAGAGTTCCCTTGATTAAAGGGAAAATGTCCGAAAGCAACGGACAGTTTCACTTTTGATATTCCCAAAGGTCCTCTGGATGCCAAGAAACGAGTAATTTAGTCCTTCAACTGAAGAGTAAAGTGTAAAACTAACCAAGCATGTCGCATGAAACTAGGGGTTTGTTCCATCGAGTAGAATAAATTTTTTTTGAGTTATTCAAAATTTACAAGTCCTATTTTACGATTCAAACTTTATTTAATTTTTTTCAAACCGAATCGAGTTTATAAAATTCGAGCCAAATCGATTTTTTAAATTTATGTACAAATTTAATTGAAATTATCTATAATTCTATAATACATAATGATTTCAGTTTTAACGGCCTTCTATATGCGTATACATTATACACATATATATTTCTTCATATTTTCACATATGATATACATAATATATCATGCAAAATTGACGGGCTCAACTCGAGTATAAAAACTAAACAACTAATTACTAAAAATTTCCAATAATTCGAATTTCCATTTCATAACTCAAACTTTATTTGAAATTTTTTCGAATCAAGTCGAATTTATAAAATTACGAGTCGAGTCAGAACGAGTTGATTTTTTCGCCTCAAGTCGAGTCGAATAATTCAGTTATTTTTTGTCAAGTTAAATTTTGCTCACACCTATATGAAACTGCATAAATATACTATGCATATATATAAATAGAGATAAGATCCACTTACACAGTGTAAAACTCAATTACTTTTACATTTTTTAGATCATTGAATAAAAGTAAATAAATAGTTGAAATTAACAGTAAAAAAATGTGAAAATTATCACAAAAAAGGAGAAAATAATCTTAGCCGTTTATTAGGCTAAAAAAAGTGTAGAATTAATTAAGTTTTACACTTGGATCCTAACCTATGCGTATTGTAGGACAATAAAAATCAACAATATGCGGTCAATCTCAGACTGATCTGGTCAAGAAATAAACACAGTGATCTAGAAAGTAGGGACTAGCCAAAAGCATCCATGGTTGAAAGGAATCACATAGTTCTTCTTTCCTACACATGCAAATGATAAGAAAAGAACTGAATGAATACAAGTGTAACATATACTGTAAGAGTACGAATTAAGAAGAATTTTTAGAAGGAAGGAGACTGGTGAGAAAAGGAAGGTTTCAAAAGAAGATAGACATACAGAAAACATAACCTGATTGAGATTTTAACCCCGAAATACAAAAAAACGACGTAGCATAGTAATAGTAAAACCACACAGTTTAACTAATACGTTGCATAAACTTCATGAGAGCAGGAGATTAGACCGACGTATCTGAATTGCTAAATCTTTGCTTATATAGTAAGATGCTCTGGATCAAATGTCAAGAAAACTCCACCTAGGAGGGAAGCATGATCTAACAATGTAAAGATTGATTATCTAATTTACCTCCAAAAATGAACAATTGGGATACCATCCACCTGAACTATAGAAATCTGAAAGAGAAATTGGGGATTTATGGCATATATATAATATTCCTTCAACCAAGATGTTAACTGCAGGTATCGGATCAAGAATGCCGACAGAAATTTGACCGCATTGCGATGGCAACAAGAGCTTACACATATTGCATTGATAACATCTTCAATATGACCGCCAGAAAAGCAACTCAGCATTGAAATGCAGCAAGAAAAGAGATTCACCATTAAGAAAATGAAAATGACATTCAAGTCACTCAAGGAAACGTACCGTTACAGTCACGGAACATGAAAACAGCCTGAGATCCTAACATATAAGTTCATGAGAATGCAGTTTCAATGAAGAATAAGATCTACACATGATTAATTGTTCTACAGTAACACTTATACTATCCCTTACATGCTACATTCTAATTCAAAGCAGAAATGTCATTATATTATACCTAAGAATCTTTACTAACACATTAAATTTTTAATCAACAATTACTTTCTTTAAAGAGGATTACAATAAAAGCAAAGTGAAGAAATATTAAGATTTTAGAGCATATATCATATAGGACCTATATGAACACATAAACTCCTACAAGACTTTGCTATGGTTTCCAACTTTCAAGAGATTAAAATTCTACACAGCATTGCCTAATTCAATTCCTGTGAAGCTAATGGATAAAGCAACCCATTAAGATCAAAGCACATTTCAGAAAACCCTCAAAAAATATTACAGTTACAGATGTTATTATCGTCTTATATAAGCAATTGAGCATCTCGAAATATCCATAGCCAAGCAAACAGATCTCAACAAACCCTAGCAATACCACTTATAATTATAAATCTAAAAAAGACATCTAAAGAGAGAAACAAGGATCCTCAAACTCAAGCCTCTTCCTTAACGGACGACGATGGAATCTCCTCACCAATCGGAGCATCGGAGGGTGCGGTGGCAGAAGCTCGAGATTTCACGGTGTCGAGCATACGCTTGCTGATCTCCTTGGAATACATCTGAAGGATCTCGATGCCATCAACGTCGGGGGAGAATGCTGCTCCAGCGAGTGAGAAAGCCTCCTCCTCGATCGACTTGGCTACGGAGGAGGCCTCTTCCTCGGGGATCGTGCCGTAGCGTTTGGAAAGTACAGATTGGGAAGACAGCGTCTCGACCAGACGGTTGATAACGGCATCGCGCGTTGATGGAGAGGGGGGCCAAATTCGGAGCGTAAGGTTATTGAGCTTGGCGGCGGTGTCGTCTACTTGGTCTTGAGCCTGGGTCTTGACGGGCTCCGTTGTTGCGTCGACGGCGGCTGAGTCCTGAGCAGCGGTGGGTTCAGTTTCGGCCATTTCTTTTGCTTTGAGACCGAGGTTGGTGAGCAGAGAGTAAATGGGGGAATTCGAGTTTGGGAAGACAAGTTTTTGAATGTAATAAAAAAATGAAAACAACAAATACTGTAAGAAAGGGAATTGAATATGGACCGAGAATGGGTTGAATTTAGATGGGCCGACCAACTTTCATCGGTTAGATCTACCTTTAAATTCTATAAAATCTAAAGCCTAATATGCTTTAGTTCAAAAGAAGAAAAGAAAGAAGAAGAAGAAGCCTAATATGCTAAATAAGCCCTCAATATTTGACTTGTACCCATTATTGTAAAATAAACGTTGCACTACAATAGTATATAACTAATTAATGATATAGGCATTTTTGATAATTAGCGGATAATTGATAGCAGATTACATTAGCTGATAGCTGATTGCATAAGCTGATTTGACTAGCGGATTGTATAAAAATATTTGGTAAAACTAATTGATAGTTAATAGATGTTTGATTATTTAAACAAACAAAATGACATATAAAGACATGATTATAATCGATGCTTGTTTGAATAGTTTATTAGCTATCAATATTTTGTATCTATTACCGTTCAAAAAAATATTTTGTATCTATTAATATTAATTAGATTATAAAAAATATTTTTTTTAATATAACAATACTAAGCATATTTGCAGATCTATATATTAATTTATTATTAATATAATTATTTTTAATATTATTTAATTAATTATTAAATTTAAATAAAAATATAAATGTGTGAGAATAAAAAGAAAAAATAAAAAGTATTACTTTATAAATGTCAAAATATAAATACACGAGGGTGAAAAATTAAAATAGAAAAGGTTAAATTTAGGTTATTTAGATTTATTTGATAATTGTTAAGGATAAAAGGGTCTTTATAACTATTATGTCAAACCGCTAATTTCAAAAAGCTCTTATTAGCAACTTTTTTAAAATTAGAGGTTTCACCTCAATCCTCTATTTCAATCCGCTATTCACCAAACATTCAAATTAGCGGATTTGACCAGTCAAACCTCTAATATTGGCTCAAACTGTTATTTACCAAACATGACCATAATATTTTTAAGGGTAAACTAACCCAATGACCACCATACTATGATAAATGTATTAAAATGACCACAATAAAAAAATCGACTCAATTGACCACCCAAACTATTGAAATTGGATCAATGTGACCACCAGCTGTTAATGGGCTAACGGAAGGTGATGTGGCAGTTAAAAAATTAAAGGTATAATTACACAGTTGGTCCTTACTATTTACACATTCTTTTAATTTAATCCTAATTTTAAACTAATAAATAAATTAATTAGGTGGTGACACGTGTCAACACCTAATTGGAGGAGGAAAATAATTTATTTTGGAGGTGGAAAACAAATTTCCCAAACTTGGGCTATGTAGGAATCAAACCCGGGTGAAGTAGAAATTAAAGCAACGTTTTAACCACTACACCAAGAACATGTTTGGTTATAATTCACCAATTGTAATATATGTTTTATTGTGTTATAATTCACCCATGTTTTCTCTTCCTCATCATCTTCTGACCGCCATGAAAGCTTCATTTCTATAGCTCTTAATTCACCCATGTTTTCTCTTCCCTAAAAACTCAATTTCGGACCTGCAATTTTTGGCATCCTTAATCCCAAATCTCTCCACAAACAATAACTTCAACTCGACACGATTTGGAGAAGCAAAGATAGAATACTCCCCTTCCCACCCTGAACCACTCTTCCATCACCAATCAAACTCATAAACATTAAACACATCCATAATCATTAATCAGCTGGCCATTAACTATTTCAAGTACAAGACACATCATTAATATTTAGTTTAGTCTTAGTCAACCCAATGTTGCATCATTCAAAATCTTTTCATTTTTAGCATTTCTGATGCTTTTTACAAGCACCGTCCATTTCGGAAAGTTTAAGGTTCCAGCTTTCTGCAAAACCCTTTGGCTCCTCTGCACGCACCACTTTATTCGCCATGTCCGTGACGCCTAGATGGAGCAGAAAAAAACCCCATTTCCCTCTGCTCGCGCTTCTGTTCCTCGTTTTCATAACCTCTTCAATTCTCTACAACGAGTTCAGGATTCAACAAATCCATAGAAGCCCAGATCATGGTTCTGCGAGCAGCACTCAACGAACTTCGTTTACTTTTGTGAAACCAAATCTTCCCAATGGAGCTTCAGGTGTGGTTATCCATCTTCGATCTTCACTGTTTTTCTTTGAGTTTCAGCCCAAAAGATTTCTTTTTTCGTTTTTAGTATGTCTGAATAACTTGGGATTTGGATATCTCTATTTGTGTGGGGGTTTAGAGGTGAAGAGATTTGGGATTAAGGATGCCAAAAATTGCAGGTCCGAAATCGAGTTTTTAGGGAAGAGAAAACATGGGTGAATTAAGAGCTATAGAAATGAAGCTTTCATGGCGGTCAGAAGATGATGAGGAAGAGAAAACATGGGTGAATTATAACACAATAAAACATCTATTACAATTGGTGAATTATAACCCAAACATGTTCTTGGTGTAGTGGTTAAAACTCTACTTTAATTTCAACTTCACCCGGGTTCGATTCTTGCATAGCGCAAGTTTGGGAAATTTATTTTTCACCTCCAAATAGGTGGTGACACGTGTCACCACTTAATTGGGGGAGAAAAATAATTTATTATATCAAATATAAATAATTAAATTCTTCCAATAAGGTGTTGACATGTGTCACCACCTAATTAATTTATTTATTAGTTTAAAATTAGGACTAAATTAAAAGAATGTGTAAATAGTAAGGACCAAATGTGTAATTATACCTTTAATTTTTTAACTGCCACGTCACCTTCCGTTAGCCCATTAACGGCTGGTGGTCACATTGATCCAATTTCAATAGTTTGGGTGGTCAATTGAGTCGATTTTTTTAATGTAGTCATTTTAATACATTTACCATAGTATGGTGGTCATTGAGTTAGTTTACCCTATTTTTAATAATATTGTAAACCAAGCCTGTGGTATATTAGTGAGGGAGACGTTTTAGTCCTGGTTGACATTAGGTTCTAAGTTCTGTAACGACTCGGATTTCAAGTAAGTAATTTGGGACATGGATTTGAGTATATAAAAATTGTGATTTAACTGTAAGAATTTGGAACTTCGAAGTTCAATTTTGGAAGATTAGGAACTAAATTGAAAAGAGATAAAGAATAAGTTCCTAGAGTGAAAAAAGGGAAAAGTTTAATTTTTATAATACAATTAACCCAAAGTAATTATGGAAACTTTTTCAAGCAAATGTTTTGGACCATTGTATTTGGATGAGTTTTTCATCTTTAATATGGACTCATGGATATATCAGAATTTTGAAATTTATTTTAATATAAAAGTCTTATTATATGTGTTGGAAGAAAGAGAAAAGGTGAAGCAATGTTCATCTTCCCCCTCCCCCGTTGCTCACCAACGTGAGAAATAAAGAAAATTTCGGTAAGTTTCTTTCCTTGTATTTTTCTTCAAATTCACTTGAATTTTGGTTTGATTTGTGAGATATAAATTGATCTTCATCTCATTCTTTTTCAGTTGAGCAGAATGTTGATGGATCAAGTCTCTCTTTTCTCTCATAGAGACGGGTGACAAGCTAAAGAAAAAATACTGAAAGAGTTTGAAGAAGATTCTTACACTAAGGGGTAAGAGGAAGCTTGAAGGGGATTGATCATGTTGGGAAACGCCGGTACAGCCCCCATGGCGCAGCGAAAAAATTATTCGGCGAATTTCGTTAGTGATCTATGTATAAGGGACGAATTCCAGGTGATTAGAGATGAAATATTACCTTAAAAAATTTGGCATCTTGATATCCTTATGGAGTTAGGATAAACCAAATCGAATCCAAGTCGTCACAATAGCGCTCCAACCTCTACGCAGTCCACCCGAACAAAAACGAACAATATTTTTGCTTCTCTAACTGTTAGAGAGGTTTTCCGAAAAAAACATACTTTGACTGCTAGACCTTATGCATTTATATAGCATTCAAAAACCTAATTCTAATTAAATTTGGATTCAATAAATATACAATATATTTAACCGAATATAATTAAACATGTAGAATCTAATTATACTTTAATTCGAATTCATTAAATATACAATATATTTAACCGAATACAATTAAATATGTAGAATCTGATTCTACTTTAATTATGTTTCTTTAGGGATATATATATTTTAATAGTGTTTGATAATTACAATAATTATCTAATTATTAAAATATATATAAACGAGATTATCTATAATTACAATAATTATAATAATTTCGTCTTTAATAATTATTACGTGTACAACAAGTTTGTACACATGCTATCTAGTCGATATTTGTTCGTTTCAATCATAGGGTGTGACTCTTTTAGGTTCATGTAACGTTAGTAGTAATATCTATAACAATTCTAATATTACAAACAATGAGTGGCATCTAGCAATACATCATTGCTACCTAAGTTACATGAAGTCGTGGTTCAACTTTACTTTTTTTCCGTGATTAACTTATTTTATGTATTACATCATTTTGTCCTTATATCTAGATCAAGCACAAGTCATGGATTAGTCACACTTGTATAGTCCATCTAATATTTCTTGATATCTTGAGTAGACTATGATAAACGAATAACTATGATATCTCATATCAATTTATTCGAGCATGACCATGCATTTTCTAGTCTCATTCAATCAAGTGGCCTACGATATTACTCCTATTATGTAGGAGGGACAAATCCTATCTTGATCAACCATATTTTGCTATATAGAGTGTGACATATCCAATACCAGTCTTTATAGTGTAGTCTGTTACAACACACGTTTGACTGCATCAAAATATGTCACTATCGACATTGAAATAATGATGATCCCAAGTCTGAGGATCATACACTTAGTTATCACCATGTAACCCCCTCGTCCCGGTCTAGACGACAGACCAATCCGAACAGGTTACACGGGGAACAACGAAGCGAAACCCGTTAAGGCTTCACTTCGATTAGCAACCCTAAAAAAATTTCTTTTAATGTTATCTTGTCTAGATGCTTTAGTATATCCTATGTGAAAGGACACGCAGCGGAAAAGACACGTGGATACAAAACATACAAAATGAGCAATTAAACAACCCATTTTAGCCTTTACAACAGACAATATTGTTGGGATTTTTGCACGCTCGAATCGATCACCGAAACCGTCAAGTGGGTTGTGTTTGGTTCTTGGATGAATTGGCTAAAAACCGAAAGAAATGTAGATAATTTGCACGAGGATTTTAGAGTGGTTCGACTACTCAACCGAGTCTACATCCACTACCTTAGCACACCACTAAGGATTTCCCAATTCACTCAACAATGAATTCGTCCCCTTTTTCAGGCTCAGGAGGAAACCGTTACAACCCTATCTTTTGAACTTGGCTAAGATAGAACCAACTCTAGTTTTTCTCTCAAGGCTAAACTATAACCTCTCCTTTTACAAGAGTAAAAAAAACTGTAAACAAATAAACCTCACAAGGTGGGTGTTTACACAATTAAGCTCACAAGAAAGAGTGAAGAATAAAAACAATAAAAAAATCACTCTCTACAGACTATGTACAAGAGAATAGTAAAATAAAGATTTAGACTCTAATTCTCTTGACCATATTGCTTGGATGTTGTCTCTTACTTTCTTCAAGTGTTCCAGCCTTCAATTTATAGTCCCAAATGAGTTTGTAGCCGTTTATAGCCGTTGGGAATATAGCCGTTTATAGCCGTTGGGAATAGAGCCGTTTATAGCCGTTGGGAATATAGCCGTTTATAGCCGTTGGAATAGTACCATTTATGACCGTTGGAAATAGTACCATTTATGGCCGTTGGGAATAGTACCGTTTATAGCCGTTGGAATAGTACCATTTATGGCCGTTGGGAATAGTACCATTTATGGTCGTTGGGCTATTTCAAAACACACCGTATCGATACGGCTAGGCGTATCGGTAC
Organism: Hibiscus trionum; assembly: GCA_030270665.1. NCBI lineage: Eukaryota > Viridiplantae > Streptophyta > Magnoliopsida > Malvales > Malvaceae > Hibiscus > Hibiscus trionum. The sequence continues at coordinate 71,944,564 of BSYR01000003.1, read as the reverse complement.
GGGTTTTGGCTACTGGAATTTTGGTAGTTTAAAAACCCTAAGGCGTATCGGTACGGTCCAATACCGTATCGGTACAGTTACTTGAAAATCATGGTTTTGACTACTTTAAATATATTTTAAAACCATTCCAAAGCCTTTAAAACCCTTAAACATATTTTCAAGTTGTTTTTGACTAAAAACATATTTTAAATTCTTTTCAATTTAGTCTAAAACATTTTTCAAATATTATATCAAAACCTTGGTTTTACAATCTCCCCCTTTTTGATATAATAAAACCAACTTGAAAAATTGTTTGAGATTTTCTCCCTTTAGCTTTAAAATTGTGAATAAGAGATTAAGATATGAAATCAAATAAAGCTCCCCCTTATTCATTTGAAAATTCAATTTTTCAAATTATTTCTCCCCCTTTTTGTTATATCAAAAAGAATTTAAAATGACATTTAAGTTCAAGATAACATAGGAGGCAAAAAAAATTTGACACTTAAAATTTTGGTTTTAAAAAATTGGCTCCCCCTTACTCAAAGCATCATTGTTAGGCTTAACAAATAATCCAAGTCTTTAAACAAAAGTTAGATAACCAAATGTATAAAATAAAAGCATTAAGCTTAGAGGTTACCTAATCTTCTTCTCATGTGTGATTTGAGCATTCTTTGATTTTGCTTTGCTTGTCATTGCTCCATCACACCTTAGGCTCCTCGAGAGCCAAAACACCATCCACCTTTGGATTGGAGAGAAGGTTTGCACATAATTGATCATCATCTTTCTTTTCTCCCTTCTTGTTGCCATAAAGCTTCTCAAGTTTCTCCCATAATTCTTTGGCACTTTTGCATGTGGAGATATTTTTGGAAACTTCTTCGTTGAGGCCACAATAGAGAATGTGCATCGCCTTGGTGTTTAGCTTTGCCTTCGTGTCGTTGGCACTCCTTTGCTTTTTCTTCTTCTTTGGAGCTTCCAAATACCCATCTTCAATGATGTCCCAAACCTCATAGTCTTGAGACTTGATGAAGAGTTTCATGATATTTGCCCATTGGAAGTATGATTCTCCTTCGAAGAGTGGAGGACACGAGATAGAGCGGCCTTCTTCAAATCTTGCCATTTTCTTGAACGGTTGGACTTCGAGCAATAGATCTTTACTCCCGGATGTTAGTCCTTCGATGGAGACGAGGCTCTGATACCAATTGTTGGGATTTTTGCACGCTCGAATCGATCACCGAAACCGTCAAGTGAGTTGTGTTTGGTTCTTGGATGAATTGGCTAAAAACCGAAAGAAATGTAGATAATTTGCACGAGGATTTTAGAGTGGTTCGACTACTCAACCGAGTCTACATCCACTACCTTAGCACACCACTAAGGATTTCCCAATTCACTCAACAATGAATTCGTCCCCTTTTTCAGGCTCAGGAGGAAACCGTTACAACCCTATCTTTTGAACTTGGCTAAGATAGAACCAACTCTAGTTTTTCTCTCAAGGCTAAACTATAACCTCTCCTTTTACAAGAGTAAAAAAAACTGTAAACAAATAAACCTCACAAGGTGGGTGTTTACACAATTAAGCTCACAAGAAAGAGTGAAGAATAAAAACAATAAAAAAATCACTCTCTACAGACTATGTACAAGAGAATAGTAAAATAAAGATTTAGACTCTAATTCTCTTGACCATATTGCTTGGATGTTGTCTCTTACTTTCTTCAAGTGTTCCAGCCTTCAATTTATAGTCCCAAATGAGTTTGTAGCCGTTTATAGCCGTTGGGAATATAGCCGTTTATAGCCGTTGGGAATAGAGCCGTTTATAGCCGTTGGGAATATAGCCGTTTATAGCCGTTGGAATAGTACCATTTATGACCGTTGGAAATAGTACCATTTATGGCCGTTGGGAATAGTACCGTTTATAGCCGTTGGAATAGTACCATTTATGGCCGTTGGGAATAGTACCATTTATGGTCGTTGGGCTATTTCAAAACACACCGTATCGATACGGCTAGGCGTATCGGTACGGGTTTTGGCTACTGGAATTTTGGTAGTTTAAAAACCCTAAGGCGTATCGGTACGGTCCAATACCGTATCGGTACAGTTACTTGAAAATCATGGTTTTGACTACTTTAAATATATTTTAAAACCATTCCAAAGCCTTTAAAACCCTTAAACATATTTTCAAGTTGTTTTTGACTAAAAACATATTTTAAATTCTTTTCAATTTAGTCTAAAACATTTTTCAAATATTATATCAAAACCTTGGTTTTACAAATATCGATACGCAAAGAAACCATATCGATACGCCTGGACTTGGTCAACAATCCAAGTCAACACAGGGGAACCATATCGATACAATGATAGACCGTATCGATACGCCATCGACGGTCAACTTCTCATGGTCAAACTACGAAGACCGTACCGATACACCTAGGACCCGTACCGATACATCAAAATCTCGTCAATTTCTCAGATTTCTAGAGAGCTTTTGGCGTATCGATACACCCCCGTGTACCGGTACACAAGGCTTAAAATGAGGTTCAAAGCATAGGACCGTATCGATTCACCCTGTACTGCAAACCTCATTTTAGCTGCAAAACACACAAGGACTCCACTCTAAAAGCATTTTACGACTCGATGAACAACATATAGACACTCAAACATCATTAGGCAATCACGGATGAACAAACATAGCTATTTAGCTATTCGACCAAGAATCAATCAACAAGATAAGCCTCTAGATAGGAAACTTGCATAAAAGCATGCATAACAAAACCATTTAGCCAAAAGGAACATACATTCACTTAAGCAATGCACAATCAAGGTTTACATGCCTTCAACAAAAACATAAGCATTCATAAAACAAGGCTTACATGCTTTGTCACACAAACACTTAAACATGGTTTACAAATCCACAACATAAAAGCATTAACAAAAACAATATGAGTCTAGTTACACGCTCCTACAACACGTAGCATCTCTATTACTAAACTACTACATTATTTACTAAAACCATACTTGAGCAACTACCACAAGCTTGGATGCCCTTTCCTTGCTCCTTGTTAACTCCACACTAGTGATATGCATTGTCGAAAACGAGAGCGTAAGCTAGAAGCTTAGTGAGGGAGCTCTAAAGCAAAACAACGACAATGCAGGGTTCAAGCATGACAACCTTAAGACATTCACAAGGCATACATTTACGTTAACATAGAAACATGCCCAAACGCTAAGAGAATGCATGAACATGGCATCTTACCTCATGTTATGCTAACAAGGATGAAATATGACATCTTATCACAACTACCACACATAGACAAGTATATTGGCAACTATTAGGTTACTCGGATATGCGGATAACTTCCGTTGGGATTTTCACCCCCAACGTACTCAACAACAATTACCTTCCGGTGGGATTACACTCATCACCGTTCTCACTCATGGATGGGATTACACTCATCATCACATGCTAACATTTTCCGGTGGAATATTACCTCACCGTACTCCTCCTTGATGACTACACGACACCAAGGCCACGCGCGAATTTGACTCTTATCGTGTGCACACTCATCCTAATGATCGATCATTTATACCCGGTAATTAACTAGTGCCAATCATACTATACAAGTCTTACCATGATTTCAACATCATGCACACAACATATCATCACTATATACATCATCAATATATATCAACATGCAAAACGAAAACTGTTGCGTGTAAAAGTGTCTATCGCAATGTAGTGCAAGTGTACACGACGCAAGTAGTAAAGAGATACGGAAGTATCGGATATCGTCTCCACAGGGACTGGGCTAATAGCTTCACCTTGAATTACTGCACGAGAGGAAAAAGAATAGTTTAATATGTTTGTCACGAAATAATAAATAGTGCTGAAAATTAAGAGTAAAGAAATCAAGATAGAGAGAATGGGCCGGTATTGAATTGCTCAGTAGTGTAGGTGTTGCAAATTCTAGGAAGCTCTGTTCTGTCGTTGCGCCTACTGCGGCAGCACCTGTCGCGGCAGCGGTCTGTTGTTAGTCGCGGCAGCGATCACACAACTCTGTACTTCAAGCTTGGCAAGAATCCCTGCTATGCCTTGGCCTATTCCTAGGTCCAAGTCTGTCGATGAACACGTCTTTGATGATACCTCCCGACGTGAATCGAAGGATGAACACCGATGTTGTTGAATTCTTCCTTAGCCACTTAACCTCGTCCTATCCCTAGATCCGATATAGTTCAACCATAAACTGGAGAACCCGTACTTATTCCTTTCGTATACTTAACTCTCCCGATATTAAGTAAATAGATAATCTCACAATGCTCTCCCGATACTCTTGCAAGATGTTGAAAACCAGAATAAGCAAACTTGAAGTAATTTTATTGAACAGAAAAATTCCTAAAACAAATGCAATCCTTGCAACTACTTTACAAATCAACCCTTAGCCCTAGGGGAAGTTTAGAACATGTTGAGGAAGGGAAAACGACTTGGGTTTTGGGAAGAAGGCTAGAGAATAAGATGATGTCCTCTCCTAGGTCGAATTATATGTCTTTATATAGGCCTTGGGTTCAAGTTTTCTAATATGGCAAGAATACAAGTTTAAATTAAAGTACAACTCTACTAAAGACTAAATCTTCAGAGCATAAGTCTTTAATTCGTCATTCCTTCTTGCTTGGAGTTTCTTCCTTGAACTTTGGGCTTGAACTTCATTCTGATCTAGGGCTTGGAAAAATATAAGGGTGCTCCACGACAGATGGGCTTAATTTTCTCTTTCTGTCGAGGCCCACTTCACTTCTTCCCTTCACTATCGCTGTCGTCCTTGGCTGCATTGGCAGCGTCCATGGCAGCATCGTCCTTCATGTCTGCACATCCAGTTCCAGCTCTGCTTCTTCACTGCCTAGCTTCTGCTTCTCTACTGCTCTCCATCTGCTACAGCAGCTACCTGCAAAAGCAACCAATTTCAGTAGAAACTGTGCCAATTGATATATTTGTGATGTATAACTAAAATCTAACCTAAATGCAATGAATTATGCTTGAATGCAGTAGAAATATGAGTTAAATAGGGGGTAAATTATAGAACTTTTACACACTCAACACACCCCCCAAACTCAAGTTTTTGCTTGCCCTCAAGCAAATGCGACCTAATTAATATGCATGCATACAATTTTTATTTTGTGTGTGGCTTAAGTTAATGAACAATCCTTATCCACAATACCATCCCCATCATGTTAGCACCTGTTCAAATATTTAAGGATTTACTTAGAGCAAAAGTATAGTTCTCGTGCATGTGTGTGCAATTATTGTGAACATACTCGAATATAGACTTCCCTAGCAAGTAGAATATTATACTTAGCTTAATTAGAATTTTCCTTCGAGACTTAATTTTTTTTCTAGAGCCAGTAACGGGCACCTCTAGTTATTTACCTTCCTTGTCGGAAATTTTATCTTCTCTACTAGAGCCAGTATTTCAGGCACCTCTAGTTAACTATCTAGAGCCGATGATAGGCACCTCTAGAAGTTTTACTCTGGTTATTTTCCTAGAGTCAGTGATAGACACCTCTAGGTTTCCTGAGTTTCTAGTCTCTTTCTACTCTAACTTCTAAGTTTTCTATTCTAAGTATGCTAGAGAAAGTCTTTTATCAAGTAAGTCACAAAGTGTTTTGTTTTTTTCAGAACTATACTAAGGCTCAACTTACTTCCTACAATATTTTTAAGGGGCTGTCACGACAGAGATGTCAGCAACAGATAATAAAAGTTCAAAACTTTAAGCACATTTTTTATAGCAAAAATAAACTAAGTAAAAGACACAAATTTTAAACTTCAAAAGACTCCATTAATGAAGGGATGCCACCCCCAAACTCGAGGGTTGCATTGCCCTCAATGCAGATGACATGGATGAAAAAAATAAAAAGAAAAATACATCACAAAATATAAAAAAAGGCAGACAACAATATAAGATAAGAAACTTAAAATTTAGGCGCTGTCGTCGCCGCTGCTGCTGCTGCTGAGCTGGATCTGCCGACGTGCAGTGACCTTCTTGGCTGGTGCTGGCAGTCGGATGGGAGAGTCTGAGGTGTTCTTGGTTTTGGCCTCTCTTGGGGGTTGGATACGAGTAGGAGATATATGAGGTGGTTTCTCTACTACCTGAACCTCGGAGCTACTGCTGCTTTCGCTGCTGCTGCCGCTATCAGATTTATCTTTGTCTGCGACTGTTTTCTGCCGCTTCTCTCGAGTGAACTCCTTGGAAAAGTTCCTCTTGACATAGGGCTCGTTGTCGGATGCCGCCCAGATGGAGGAAGAGGAGAAACCTTCTATATAGGCGTCAAGTTCAGCCGAAGGCATCTTTCTCTTGGTTCCCCTGGCAGAGTTGTCGGCTTTGCGGCTGCCGCCTGCAGCTGTTGTGGAAGAGGTCGGTGTGGACGCAGCAGATTGCGTTTTGGGTGTGGCAGCAGGTGTAGGGGTATGGGCAGGGGTGGAGGCAGCAAAGTATTGATTGGGAAATTAGGGAACACGACATCGGGGAATTTTAAGGAAGTATGGATGAAATGTACCGTGGCAGTGGTGAAGTCTCGAATGAAACTCATGAGGCCGAGTTGTCGTTCCTCCAGTTTTTGTATGGCAGCAAGGATCTGGGAGGAGGTGTCAGCCGGAGGTGCTGTTGCTGTAGGCTGCCTGGGTTCTGTGGCAGCAGGCTCGGTGTCGGTGGGTTCTGTCGGCTCTGCTGCTGTGGCAGCAGGGTCAAAAGACGACAGCGGGGTGGCAGCAGTGAGTTCCATCAGCCTGAGTATGTTTCAGTCGGTCCAGCCTTTCCCTCGAACTTGTAAATCGTCTGCTATCTCCGATACATGGTGGCCGCGGCAGAGGGCAGTGATGAGGTAGGGGTAGAAGAGTGGTCCGGTCGGTCGGTATGCGCAATCCAAGATGCCCTCTCGGACATATCTGCCAACGTTAATCGGCCTCTCATGTAATATGGAATGGATGAGGGCTAACCTGGGTTGGTCGACTGTTGTATTGTGAGAGGAGGGCATAATTCGCTTTTTGATGAAAGTGTTCCAAAGCTTAGCCTCCGGGGTTAGCTGGACTCTCTTCACTGTCCTTGGGTTTTTCGGATCTGTGTTCCACTCGGTACCCTCGTCAGTGAGTTCTGCCATCACAGCATCGTAGTCGGCAGGCTCTAGACTCTTAAGAAAATGTTGGTGGCCATCGTCGTTTCTGCCCACATAGAATCCGAAGAGAGTGTTGATATACTCGGGCTCGATCGGTACCTCTTTTCCTCGTACGGTGACTGCTGTCGCGTTCCTGCTGCCGATGGCAGCATAAAAGTCTCGGACAAGAGTCACATTCATCTCCTTTGGCTGCTCCGTGAATATCTGCCATTTCAGGGCTCTGATTTTTGTAGCTATGAACGGCTGCAGCCCCATGTTCCCCGTTTTGGAAGTGTAAATAAAACCTTTCTCCTCCCACATGTCTCGGATCTGAAAGGATCGTGGAGTTGATGCTGCTGGGGTAGATCCTGAGGCAGCACTTCGGCGGGTGTTTCTAGAAGACATGTTGCAAGGATTGTGTAAGAAAATGAAAGCAAATAAATTTTTTAGAGAAAACAAGTAGAGGGAGTAGAAGTGAGTGAAAAATGAATAGTAAAACGGGGTTTATATAGGGGGAGAATTTACTGCCCGTTGGAGCTGTAACGGTAGGCGCGAATAACGGGGCCAGCTGTTACGCGGTTTCTGACGCGTCTGTCACGCATTTCCATGTCTACTGCGCGTCTGTCGCGACATCGTGTTGATAGGCTGGATTTTCCGCGTCTGTCGTGGCAGCTGTAACGGCAGGCTCCAAAGTTGGGCTTTTTGGGCTGATGGAAAGATGGTGGGTTGAATTCACTTCTCTTCTTCTCCTTGCCTTCCTTATTTCCTAAAAAAATAAAAATAACAACTTTAATTCCTAAAAATAAAATAACTATAATTACCTAATATATATATAAATAATAATAATAAAAATAAAAATAAAATTAGGTTAAATTAGGGCTGCCAGGAGGGGCATCTCCTAAAGTAACCACTTCCTGCATTCTTGGGGCTTCAGTCCTCTGATAGTCCTTCAGTCTTTTTCCATTGACTTTAAATTGGTGCCCGTCTTTTAAAGATCTGATCGTAATGGCACCATGGGGAAAAACTTGCACCACTTGGAATGGGCCGGACCACCTAGACTTTAGCTTTCCTGGGAAGAGCATCAACCTAGAGTTGAACAACAACACAAGCTGCCTTAGGCAGAACTGTCGTGCCAGCAACTTCTTATCATACCACTTCTTTGTCTTGTCTTTATAGATTCTTGCGTTGTCATAGGCCATTGCTCGAATTTCTTCAATCTCATTCAGATCAAGTAGCATTTTCTGCCCTGCTTTCTCCAAGTCCATGTTCACTGCCTTGATGGCCCAGTATGCCCTGTGCTCAATCTCGATAGGTAGATGGCAAGGTTTTCCATAAATCAGCCGGTAGGGTGACATTCCCAATGGAGTTTTGAATGTTGTTCTGTAGGCCCATAATGCATCGTTGAAGTGTAGAGACCAGTCCTTCCGAGTTGGCTTAACCATCTTTTCAAGAATGTTCTTGACCTCTCTGTTTGATATTTCAGCCTGTCCATTGGTCTAAGGGTGGTATGCTGTTACGATCCGATGTTTGACACCATACTTTTTCAAGGAAATAGCTATAACCCTATTGTCGAAATGCCTCCCTTCATCACTGATGATCGCCTTGGGGATGCCGAATATGGAAAAAATGTTTTTATGCAAAAACCTCTGAACCTTCTTGGCATCGTTTTTCTGAGTAGCGATTGCTTCAACCCATTTAGACACATAGTCCACTGCCAGGAGGATATATAAGTTCCCACATGAAGTTGGGAATGGTCCCATAAAATCTATCCCCCAAACGTCGAAGATCTCGACTTTAAGAATATTTTGCAGCAGCATCTCGTGTCTCCTTGAGATGTTTCCAGTCCGTTGACACTTGTCACAGTTTTTGTAGAATGTTTGGGCATCCTTGAACAGTGACGGCCAATAAAATCCCGACTGCAAAACCTTGGCAGTAGTTTTGTTACCTCCTAAGTGTCCTCCATACTGTGAAGCATGACAGTGATGTAGTATAGCTTACTGTTCATCATGTGGTACACATCTCCTAATAACTTAATCTGCACAATATTTGAAAAGAAGAGGTTCGTCCCAATAATAATGCTTTACATCATTTTGGAACCTCTTCCTAGCTTGATAATTAAGTTCAGGAGGAGTTATTCTGCTAACTAAATGATTAACGAAATCAGCATACCAGGGGAGTTCCGAAAACTTACCTGCCGCCATGGCTGTCGCGGCAGTGATTGTGGCAGCGAACAACTGCTCATCAGGGAAGGTCTTCAGTATGAGTGTCTCGTCTGCCGGTAGACTCTTTCCCTTCTCTAATCTTGACAAATGATCTGCAACTTGATTCTCTGTCCCCTTTTTGTCCTTGATTTCAAGGTCGAATTCTTGCAGTAGCAGAATCCAACGTATCAATCTAGGCTTTGCATATTTTTTTGTGAACAGATACTTCAATGCAGAGTGGTCTGTGTGGACGACGACCTTCGTTCCAAGTATATAAGAATAGAACTTGTCGATAGAGAATACCACATCTAATAGTTCCTTCTCTGTGGTGGTGTAGTTCACTTGGGCGTCGTTCAGTGTTTTGCTGGCATAATATATGGCATGAAAAATCTTGTCTTTCCTCTGCCCAAGTGCTGCTCCGACAGCATAGTCACTAGCATCACACATAATCTCGAATGACAGTTTCCAATCTGGTGGCTGTACTATTGGGGCTGTTACCAGCTTTTCTTTCAGAACCTTGAATGCCTCAGTACATTCAGCGTTGAAGTCGAAGGGACGGTTCTGCTCCAGAAGATGGCATAAGGGTTTGGTGATCTTTGAAAAATTCGCGATGAATCTCCGCTAAAAACCATCATGCCCTAAGAAACTTCTGATTCCCTTGACTGTGGTGGGTGGCGGCAGCTTTTCGATTACTTCTATCTTAGCTCTGTCGACTTCTATGCCGCGGCAGCTAATTTTATGGCCGAGGACTATCCCTTCATCCACCATGAAGTGACACTTTTCCCAGTTCAATACCAAGTTTACTTTTTCACATCTCTCGAGCACTTTCTGTAGGTTGCCTAGGCAACTTTCAAAGTTGTCTCCAAAGACTGAAAAATCATCCATAAAAATTTCTAGGAAATCCTCCACCGTATCGGAGAATATTGCCATCATGCACCTTTGAAAAGTTGCCGGTGCATTGCATAATCCAAATGGCATCCTCCGAAAAGCATAAGTACCATATGGGCATGTGAACGTCGTCTTTTCTTGATCTTCCGGTGCGATGGCTATTTGATTATAACCTGAGTAACCATCAAGAAAACAATAGTAAGGCTTACCTGCTAGTCTATCAAGCATTTGATCAATAAAGGGTAATGGGAAGTGGTCCTTCCGGGTAGCTTTGTTAAGCTTCCGGTAGTCCATACAAACCCTCAAACCGGTCACAGTCCTGGTTGGGATTAGCTCGTTTTCTTCGTTGGTTACCACGGTTATTCCTCCTTTCTTGGGAACGCACTGCACCAGGCTCACCCACTTGCTATCCGAGATGGCTTAGATTATTCCAGCATCTAGCCACTTTATGATCTCTTTACGAACCACCTCTCGCATAGCATCGTTTAGTCATCTTTGTGTATCAATGGTCGGCTTATGATCATCCTCTAAGAGGATTTTATGCATGCATAGTGCCGGACTGATGCCTTGGATATCAGCTATCGTCCATCCAATAGCCTTTTTGTGCTGCTGCAGCATCACTATCAGCTGCTGTTCATGTTCCTGCATCAACTTGGAAGAGATGATTACAGACAACGTATCATTTAAACCAAGGAAAACATATTTTAGCTGCCCTGGCAGGGGCTTAAGATCTAGAACAGGGGGCTCTACAGTTGATGGCTTTTGGACTATATGTTCATCCGAGGTATAGTTTAAGGGCTCGAACAACTTACCTGGATGATTACCTATCAAATTTACCTTCTCCTGATCTTCAGTATCAGATGTATCAGATTCGGAGGAGCTGCTGTCGTCGGTGCTGTCGTGACAGTCTTCTAAATGGCTGCTGAGGCAGTGGCCAATTGTGATGTCGTGGCAGCCCGACCTGATGCAGGGTTGGTCAAAGGTAATTTCAGTGATGGCGTTGCACTCTTCTTCTGCATAAGCATGTTTTATTGCCTGGAGAACGTTCAGCTTGATCTCTTGATCGTTTACTCTCATACTAAGTTCTCCTTTTTCCACATCAATCAGTGATCTTCCTGTGGCTAAGAAGGGTCGCCCCAGGATGATTGGTGCGTTTTCATCTGCTTCACAATCTAAGACAAGAAAGTGAGCAGGAAAAATAAATTTATCCACTCTTACCAGAATATCTTCAATTTTTCCTTCTGGATGAACATAAGAGCGGTCTGCCAGCTGCAGTACTACTGTTGTGGGCCAAGCTTTTCCAATACCTAATTTCTGAAAAACAGATTTGGGCATTAAATTTATACAAGCACCAAGATCACAAAGTGCCTTACCCACAAATTTGTCTCCAATTATGCATGGTATGATGAAGCTCCCAGGATCCTTCTGTTTATGGGGTGGATGCTTGTGCGGAATACTCATGCATCCCTCTGTCATTTTAACCGTTTCAAATTCCCCAAGTTTGAATTTCTTCGACATGGCATCCTTGAGAAATTTGGCATAACCAAGTATTTCCCTAACGACATCTAACATTGGAATATTGATATGGACCTGCTTAAAAATATCGTAGATCTTCTTAAGCTGGGATTCCTGTTTCAATTTCTGTAACCGTTGAGGAAAAGGAGGAGGGGGACGATAATCAACAATACGTCCTTCCCACTGCATTCGAATCTGAGGAGGCTTAGATTCTTCATCTTTCTCCTCTGTCCCTTCTGCTGTCGTGACAGGTTCATCGGCAGCAGGCTGTTTGTCTACTGCTGGGGTAGCTTTCTCGGCAGCAGACTCCAAGGCTTGTTCCTTAACTGATTCGGCTTCCTTCTCTGGCCCTGGTAATTTCTTCCCACTTCTAGTAGTGATGGCTTTACACTGCTCATGTATGGGTTGTCTAGCGTTTTTAGTATCGCTAGGAAATCCTCCATTCTGCCTCGGTTTAATATGCTGGGAAACCTGACCCATCTGTGTCTCCAATGATTTCAGAGTACCTTCGTGGTTGGTCATCCGCATATCTGTTTTGTCCATGAATGTCTCAGTCTTCTTGACGAAGTGATTCATGTTCTCAATGTAAGTTCCTGTTTGAGACATAAACTTAGCTAGGGTCTGTTCCAGTATACTAGTCGTGGCAGGTGGTGGTTGTTGTTGCTGCTGCTGCGGTTGTTGCCGAGTCATTAATCTAGGCCCCCTGATTCTGAGTGTGCTGTGCTTGAGGATTCAGGGCATTATTAGGGTTGCTCCAAGAGAACTTGGAATCCTTTCTCCAGTTGGGATTGTAGTTGTTGGAATTATAGTTCTGTTTGTTGTAGTTCCCAACATACATCCCTTCTTCTAACTGTAACGGACACTCCTCCGAACTGTGATTTCCATCGCAAGTCTCGCATACCTCTTCAGCAGAGTAGACAAGCTGTGAATCTTCTTTCAAGAGCTTTTTCATTGCCTTAGTGAGATATGCCACCTGTGATTTTAAAGAACTGTCGGCTTCATAATCTTTTACAGCTAGAACTCGTTTACCCCCTCTTCTTGCTGTAGGAAACTGTTCCTCATTCTTCGCCAGATTTTTCAAAACTACCATGGCATCTTCTGGATCTTTGTCCAACAGTAGTCCATTTGCTGCTGAATCAATCCTCATACGAGTCTGTAAATTGGCAGCATTATAAAACTTAGTTACATGGTTCCAAACGGGAAATCCATGCATTGGGCAGTTCCTCAGAAGAGTGGTAAATCTGTCCCAGGCCTCGTGCATTGGCTCGTCGTCTTCCTGTTGAAAAGTAGCAATTTCATTACGTAATCGCTCAGATAAGTGTGAAGGATTAAAACGAGACAAAAATTCACGAGTTAAATCTGCCCAAGTTCGTATTGAACCCGATGTTAGTTTATTCAACCAAGTTTTCGCCCTGTCCCTCAATGAATGAGGAAATAACCGAAGCCTTAGTATCTCCGGATTAACTCCTGGTAGTCTAAACGAACCACAGATTTCCTGGAACGTTTTTAGATGCTCCCTAGCATCCTCAGTAGCAGCACCACTAAATTGGCCAGCGTTGTTGATCATGCTGAACATAACAGGTTTCAGGTCAAAGTTGTCAACGTCTACATCTGGCAGGGTTGTTTCCAGTTCTACATGATCATTGAGCATGTAGTCTCGGCATGACCGGCGTGCGGCAGCTACAGGAGGATTGGCAGGTTGGCCGTTCACTCCATTCCCGACAGGATTATTATTATCCTGGGGATTGTCTTGGTCGTTCCTTGTTTCTTCGTGCCTTCCGTTCACCATTGCTTCTAACTGTCCTTCTAGGTATTCGTTTCTTTCTACAAGGAACCGAACTCTTTTTCTGAGATTGCACGTATGTTCGATTTCAGGATCTAACTGGTGCTCAGGTTCTTTTCCTCGTTGAGATCTGCGCATAATCAAACAAAAGACCTTGTGAAAGGTATAGGTTGAACAATCCAAGTAAAAACAGATAAGTAAAGGAAGTGCAGTAAAAGATAGGGTAAAGATATGTTGCCAGTCCCCGGCAACGGCGCCAAAAACTTGTTACGTGTAAAAGTGTCTATCGCAATGTAGTGCAAGTGTACACGACGCAAGTAGTAAAGTGATACGGAAGTATCAGATATCATCTCCACAGGGACTGGGCTAATAGCTTCACCTTGAATTACTGCACGAGAGGAAAAAGAATAGTTTAATATGTTTGTCACGAAATAATAAAGAGTGCTGGAAATTAAGAGTAAAGAAATCAAGATAGAGAGAATGGGCCGGTATTGAATTGCTCAGTAGTGTAGGTGTTGCAAAGTCTAGGAAACTCTGTTCTGTCGTTGCGCCTACTGCGGCAGCATCTGTCGCGGTAGCGGTCTGTTGTTAGTCGCGGCAACGATCACACAACTCTGTACTTCAAGCTTGGCAAGAATCTCTGCTATACCTTGGCCTATCCCTAGGTCCAAGTCTGTCGATGAACACGTCTTTGATGATACCTCCCGGCGTGAATCGAAGGATGAACACCGATGTTGTTGAATTCTTCTTTAGCCACTTAACCTCGTCCTATCCCTAGATCCGAGATAGTTCAACCATAAACTGGAGAACCCGTACTTATTTCTTTCGTATACTTAACTCTCCTGATATTAAGTAAATAGATAATCTCACAATGCTCTCCCGATACTCTTGCAAGATGTTGAAAACCAGAATAAGCAAACTTGAAGTAATTTTATTGAACAGAAAAATTCCTAAAACAAATGCAATCCTTGCAACTACTTTACAAATCAACCCTTAGCCCTAGGGGAAGTTTAGAACATGTTGAAAAAGGGAAAACGGTTAGGGTTTTGGGAAGAAGGCTAGAGAATAAGATGATGTCCTCTCCTAGGTCGAATTACATGCCTTTATATAGGCCTTGGGTTCAAGTTTTCTAATATGGCAAGAATACAAGTTTAAATTAAAGTACAACTCTACTAAATACTAAATCTTCAGAGCATAAGTCTTTAATTCGTCCTTCCTTCTTGCTTGGAGTTTTTTCCTTGAACTTTGGGCTTGGACTTCATTCTGATCTAGGGCTTGGAAAAATATAAGGGTGCTCCACGACAGATGGGCTTAATTTTCTCTTTCTGTCGAGGCCCACTTCACTTCTTCCCTTCACTATCTCTGTCGTCCTTGGCTGCCACGGCAGCAGCCATGGCAGCATCGTCCTTCACGTCTGCACATCCAGTTCCAGCTCTGCTTCTTCACTGCCCAGCGTCTGCTTCTCTACTGCTCTCCATCTGCTACAGCAGCTACCTGCAAAAGCAACCAATTTCAGTAGAAACTGTGCCAATTGATATATTTGTGATGTATAACTGAAATCTAACCTAAATGCAATGAATTATGCTTGAATGCAGCAGAAATATGGGTTAAATAGGGGGTAAATTGTAGAACTTTTACACACTCAACAAATACATACTACACAAGACCACGATTAAGCAAATTAAGCTAGAACTCATAAAGGCAAACAACAGATTAAGCTACCAACTTAATCTCCACCTTAGATTGGCCTACCAAGCACAATCTAACACCTCAACCACACACTTGAACCAATTTAAAACCATTTGAAATAATCCACTCACCGAACACCCTTAAGCAAATCGGAAAAGCCGAATCAAGCCTCCAAACTTCCCGGAATCGAGCCCGAAGCTTCTCCAACGATTTCCCTTGATTCTAATCAATCAAAAACAACACATTACTACACAATTCATCCACGAAACACTGACACAAATCAAACTACAACCACAAAGCCATTTCTCTACATTTCCAAGCCAAAACTAACACAAAAATCTAATTTTCGAGCTCACACACAACCCAGCAGAAAACTATCGAATCCAACACCCAAATCATCATTAAACACCTTCAAAACAACCCTCAAGCATCACTATAACATCAGCCCCACTCTTCTACACCAAACTACCTCAAAAACCCAAGTTTTCAACCTTTTAAAATACCCACAAAAACCCATTTCGGGATTTTCATCAAAACCCCACCATTTCAGTTATGATACATCTAAGGGCAAGATTAAAACATAAATAAACTTGGCAAATCAAAAGCTACATGAAAACCCATTAAAGCTCCAACCTTTTTCTTAAACTTTTGAAACTTGGAAAAACTTCAAAATGGTGTTTATGCGAAAATAAAACCATGGGAACATTCGGAATAAAGAGGAGAAGTCAAAAATGATCTTACCTTTTGAAAGCACTTGAAATGGTGAAATTTTTTGATGGAATAGTGTTTTGGGGTTTGGGGAGGTTTAATGTCGTGAAAAAAAAGACCAAGGAAGAAGATGAACACTTTAAAATAAAAGTCCCTTTTCTTCTCATCTTTTTTTCTTTATTTTAAAAGTACCTTTTTGCCCTTAATGAAAATCAAGCCCTTTTAAATTTTAAAGCAAAGCCCATTTTAATTAAAACGAGCCCAACGACTCGAACCCGATTCACACGCTCAACTCTCGACCCCTAAACCCGGGTGTTACAACTCTCCCCCACTTAAGGATTTTTGTTCTCGAAATTACCTGACTGAAAGAGATACGGAAACTGCCTGTCCATATCCTCCTTTCTCTCCCAAGTGGCCTCGTCCACACCTTGACGTTGCCATCTCACTCTGACCAACTCAATCAATCTACCACGCAACACCTTGCTGTCTGAGGCTAAGATCTCAACTGGTTCCTCATTATATGTCAAATCCGGATTCAACTCAATCTCTTCCACATGCATCACATGCGACAGATCTGATCTATACTAACGAAGCATCGAAACATGAAACACATTGTGAATCTTCTCTAACTCGGATGGCAAACGTAACTGATAAGCAACCAGACCGACTCGCTTCACAATCTCATACGGTCCAATGTACCTCAGACTCAACTTCCCTTTTCTGCTGAATCTCATAACTTTCTTCCACGAAGAGACTTTCAAGAACACTCTATCTCCCACGACATACTTGACTTCTTTCCTCTTCAAATCGGCATAGGACTTCTGCCTATCCGAAGCTGTCTTCAAACGGTCACAAATTAACTTCACCTTATCGGTAGTCCCCTTAAGAAAATCTGGCATCAGTAACAACTTCTGACCTGCTTCGGCCCAACAAATCGGAGTTCTACATTTTCTACCATACAATGCCTCATATGGAGCCATCTGAATGCTCGACTGAAAATTGTTATTGTATGCGAACTTGACCAACGACAAGTGTTTCTCCCAAGTACCCTGAAAGTCAATGATACAACAACGTAACATGTCCTCTAAAATCTGTATAACCCTCTCTGACTGACCATCTGTCTGAGGATGATACGACGTACTGAAATTCAATCGGGTACCCAAAGCAGTATGCAAACACTCCCAAAATCTGGCTGTAAATCTCGGATCTCTGTCAGACACAATCGAATTCGGCAAACCATGCAGTCTCACAATCTCATCGATGTACAAATCGGCCAATCTATCTGGGGAGTAAGTCGTATTAACAGCTAAAAAGTGAGCACACTTTGTGAAACGGTCAACTATAACCCAAACTGAGTTCTTCTTCGAAGGAGTCAAAGGCAAACCCAAAACGAAGTCCATGGTGATATTTTCCCACTTCCATTCCAGAATTCTCAACGGTTGCAACAAACCTAATGGAACCTAATGTTCTGCCTTCACTCTCTGACATACCATACACTTACTCACATAATCGGCTACGTCTTTCTTTAAACCGACCCAATAGTATTCATTCTTCACATAATGATACATCTTCGTACTATCGGGATGCATAGCAAACGAGCTACTGTGTGCTTTGGTCAAGATAGTATGTCTCAGATCACTGTCATCCGGCACAACGATTCTATCTCTGAAACACAAGACCCCATCAACACTGAAACTGTAGTCCGATGGTCTACCCTCGGCTATATCTTGCACGTGAGGTGCCAAAGATCTATCTAAGAGCTGTTCTCTCTAATCAACTGACCTAAGGTAGGTCTAACCTGAAGCTCGGACACTAGACCACCATCACCAGACAAACTCAAACTAGAAAACATGGATCTCAACTCAACGGCTACCTTCCTACTCAAAGCATCTGCCACTGCATTGGCTTTACCTGGATGGTACTCAATTGTGAGATCATAGTCCTTGAGCAGCTCTAACCACATACGTTGTCTAAGGTTCAATTCTCATTGTGTCATGATATACTTCAAACTCTTGTGATCCTTATACACTGTGCATTTCTCACCATACAAATAATGTCTCCAAATCTTCAAGGCAAACACAACTACGGCTAGCTCTATGTCGTGTGTCGGATAATTACGCTCATGAGTCTTCAACTGTCTCGAGGCATAAGCCACAACTCTTCTGTCTTGCATGAGTACACAACCTAAACCTACATAAGAAGCATCATTGTAGATCACATAATCTTTCCCTGACTTTGGCTGAATCAAGATCGATGCATTGGTCAAAGCTTCTTTCAATTTCTCAAAGGCTTGTTGTCTCGCATCTGACCACTCAAACTGAACATTCTTCTGAAGCAAATTTGTCAAAG
The DNA here is from genome assembly GCA_030270665.1 of Hibiscus trionum. NCBI lineage: Eukaryota > Viridiplantae > Streptophyta > Magnoliopsida > Malvales > Malvaceae > Hibiscus > Hibiscus trionum. Next base: position 71,926,321 of record BSYR01000003.1, on the reverse strand, counting down.
GAGCGGCTATCTTTTAGAAACTTTCCACAAACCTCCTATAGTAACCCGCTAAGCCTAGGAAACTACGAATCTCTATCACAGACTTCGGTTGCTTCCACTCAACTATAGCTTCTATCTTCTTCGGATCAACTCTAATCCCCTCGGCTGACACTATATGTCCTAGGAAGACTACTTTTCAGATCCAGAACTCACACTTACTCAATTTATCGTACAATTGGTTGTCTAGGAAAGTCTGCAAAACTAACCTCAAATGCCGGTCATGATCTTCCTCGGTACGCGAATACACCAAAATGTCATCTATGAAAACAACCACAAACTAATCTAAGTACTGATGGAAGATTCTGTTTATCATGTCCATGAAAGCAGCCGATGCATTTGTCAACCCAAACGGCATAACCAAGAACTCATAGTGACCGTATCTAGTCCTAAAAGCCGCCTTCGATACATCAACCTCTTTTACCTTCAACTGGTAGTAACCGGATCTCAAATCAATCTTCGAAAAGACTGATGCCCCTCTCAACTGATCAAACAAATAATCTATACGCGGCAAGGGATACTTATTCTTCACTGTCAACTGATTCAACTGTCTATAATCAATGCACATCCTCATGCTACCGTCTTTCTTCTTTACAATCAATACCTGAGCGCCCCAAGGCGAAGAACTTCGACGGATAAGACCTCTATCCGACAACTCTTGTAACTGAGTCTTCAACTCTTTCAGTTCTTTCGGTGCCATACGGTACGGAGCAATCGAAACATGAGCAGAATCTAAATACGTCTCTATAGCAAACTCTACCTCTCTGTCAGGCGGTAAACTGGGCAATTCCTCCGGAAACACACTCGGAAAATCACACACTGTTCTGATTTCCTGAGGTCTAACTTCACTCATGTTCAGATTCATCACGTAGGCTAAGTACGCCTCACAACCCAACTCAACTAACCTCTAAGCCTCTAAGGCTGAAACAACATTCGACAAGAACTTTACATTCTCACCTACTACCACAATCTCATAGTCATCTGCAAGCTTCAAGAAAACCCTTTTAGTTTCAAAATCTATCCTAGCTATATGTCCTGTAAGCCAGTCCATACCCAAAATCACATCGAAACCATAAAACGGTAACTCCATCATGTCCACTGGAAATACATGCCCTTGAACCATTAACGGACACCTTCTCTACATCTTCCTAACCACTACTGTATCCCCGAAGGAACTAGTAACACTAACACCTACCTCTAATACCTCACAAGGTAAATTCAACACCTTTGCATGCTCACTCAAAATATAAGAATGCGTAGAGCCAGAGTCAATCAAGGAAAGCAAACTCAGAGACTGTATCGAGAAATTACCTGCAATCACATCCGTTTCGTTCTGTCCCTCTCGCTGAGCATAAACTCTAGCCTGACCCCCGCCCTCTGGCTGAACCGCAACTACATGTGCTATATTCCTCTGGTCATCATTTCTCGGCTGGAAGTTGCCTCGACCGCGCCCACGGCCTCTCTGATAATCAATAGCTCTAGCAGGAGCCTGAACCTTAACTAGTGCATACCTAGCCTGATATGGAAAATCACGCCTAAGGTGATCTCTAGCCCCACAGTTCCAACATGAATGAAAATTTCCCCAACACTCACCGGTGTGATTCTTTTCGTACCGAGCACACTCGGGCAAATGCCCACCAGCTCTCTAGCCCTGATGGCCTCTACCGTGGTTACCACCACCACGTCTATAATCAAAATGATGCCTATTGTCCTGATGCCTCTTGGCATCACCTCTATCAAAGTCGTCAGACCTCTTCCCGGAACTAGAACCACCAGAACGTTTGGTCAGACCCAAACTGTGCTCTATGTCCTTAGCCCTAGCGACCAAGACATCAAAGTCCGTGTAGTCCGTAGCCAAAGTGTACCTCTTTATCTCCTCACTCAACCCGTAACGGAAACGGTCGCATCGTTCCCTCTCAGTAGGAACTAGCTCAGACGCATACTGACTCAATCTGACAAACCGTATCTCATACTCGGTCACTGTCAAGTTACCCTGAAGCAATGCCATGAACTATCTCTTCTTCTCATCGAGATAACGGGGACCCAGATACTTCTTGCGGAAAGCAGACTCAAAGAACTCCCAAGTGATCTCGGCATCTGGCATGCCCGTAGTAATGGTGACCCACCAAGTGTAGGCATCACCCTGAAGCAGAGAAACAACACACCCAAGTCTGCGTGCTCCAGTACAACCCATCTGAGACAAAATACGGACAATCTTGTCAAACCAAGCCTTTGACCTCTCAGGTGCCAACCCTCGGAACTCTTCACCTCCCAAACTGTGACGCCTCTCGAGTGGCAAACCGATGCCCTCACCCTGAGGTTGTGCCACTACTTGTCCCCCAGCCACTGTTGCTTGAAAAGCATCAGCTATTGCCTGAACTAATGGAGCCAAATCTATACCGGCCGGACCTTGACCAACCTGAGGTCCTACACCCTCGGCTCTCGCCTCACCTCCCGCTTGACGAGGAGGAGAAGGAGGAGGTGGAGGAGCATGCGCCTCAACAACCGGCTCAACTCCCGGAGCTGCTGCTTGTGGTTCCGGATGAAGCATCCTAGGCTTACCTCTAGGTCTCATCTCACAGCTAGCAAGATAACAACTACAAACAAACAAACACACAAGGATTAAGTTAGCAAAGGCAAGAGTACAACGTGCTCAAGTATATTCCTTTACAAAATCTTTTCAAATAAGCAATAGTAGCAATGAGAACTTGACACTACGTCTAAACACGACAACAATACTAGCACATGCTTTCAAACACCGTGCGAACAAGCAAACAACAAGCATACATGGCTAAACATTCACCGTACAACATACACCTCAAACTTACCTCACTTGCCTACCCGAGGTCGCGGAAACCTCAGGCTCTAATACCAACAAATGTAACCCCCTTTCCCGGTCTAGACGACAGACCGGTCCGAACAGGTTACACGGGGAAAACCGAAGTGAAACTCGTTAAGGCTTCACTTCGATTAGCAACCCTAGAAAAATTTCTTTTAATGTTATATTGTCTAGATGCTTTAGTATATCCTATGTGAAAGGACACACAGTGAAAAAGACACGCGGATACAAAACATACAAAATAAGCAATTAAACAACCTATTTTAGCCTTTACAACAGGCCGTATCGATACGCAAGGAAACCGTATTGATACGCCTGGACTTGGTCAACAACCCAAGTCAACACATGGGAACAATATCGATACACTGATAGACCGTATCGATACACCCTCGACGGTCAACTTCTCATGGTCAAACTATGAAGACCGTACCGGTACACCTAGGACTCGTACCGATATGCCAAAATATCGTCAATTTCTCAGATTTTCAGAGAGCTTTTGGTGTATCGATACACCCCCGTGTACCGGTATGGAAGGCTTAAAATGAGGTTCAAAGCATAGGACCGTATCGATACGCCCTTGGCCGTATCGATACGCCTTTCACTACAAAACACACAATGACTCCACTCTAAAAGCATTTAACGACTCGATGAACAACATATAAACACTAAAACATCATTAGGCAATCACGGATGAACAAACAGAGCTATTTAGCTATTCGACCAAGCATCAATCAACAAGATAAGCATCTAGATAGGAAACTTGCATAAAGTCATGCATAACAAAACCATTTAGCCAAAAGGAACATACATTCACTTAAGCAATGCACAATCAAGGTTTACATGCCTTCAATAAAAACAAAAGCATTCATAAAACAAGGCTTACATGCTTTGTCACACAAACACTTAAACTTCTCATAAACATGGTTTACAAATCCACAACATAAAAGCATTAACAAAATAGGAGTCTAGATACACGCCCCTACAACTCGTAGCATCCCCATAGCTAAACTACTACATTATTTACTAAAACCATACTTGAGCAACTACCACAAGCTTGGATGCCCTTTCTTTGCTCCTTGCTAACTCCACACTAGTGATCTGCATTGTCGAAAACGAGAGCGTAAGCTAGAAGCTTAGTGAGGGAGCTCTAAAGCAAAACAACGACAGTGCAGGGTTCAAGCATGACATCCTTAAGACATTCACAAGGCATACATTTACGCTAACATAGCAACATGGCCAAACGCTAAGAGAATGCATGAACATGAGATCTTACCTCATGTTATGCTAACAAGGATGAAATATGACATCTTATCACAACCACCACACATAGACAAGTATATTGGAAACTATTAGGTTACTCGGATATGCGGATAACTTCCGTTGGGATTTTCACCCCCAATGTACTCAACAATAATTACCTTCCGGTGAGATTACACTCATCACCGTTCTCACTCATGGATGGGATTACACTCATCATCACATGCTAATATTTTCCGGTGGAATATTACCTCACCGTACTCCTCCTTGATGACTACACGTCACCAAGGCCACGCACGAATTTGACTCTTACCGTGTGCACTCTCATCCTAATGATCGATCAATTATACCCGATAATTAACTAGTGCCAATCATACTATACAAGTCTTACCATGATTTCAACATCATGCACACAACATATCATCACCATATACATCATCAATATATATCAACATGCAAAACGAATACATACTACACAAGACCACAATTAAGCAAATTAAGCAAGAACTCATAAAGGCAAACAAGAGATTAAGCTACCAACTTAATATCCACCTTAGATTGGCCTACTAAGCACAATCTAACACCTCAACCACACACTTGAACAAATTTAAAACCATTTGAAATAATCCACTCACCGAACACCCATAAGCAAACCGGAAAAGCCGAATCAAGCCTCCAAACTTCCCGGAATCGAGCCCGAAGCTTTTCCAATGATTTCCCTTGATTCTAATCAATAAAAAACAACACACTACTACACAATTCATCCACGAAACACTGTCACAAATCAAACTCCAACCACAAAGCCATTTCTCTACATTTCCAAGCCAAAACTAACACAAAAATCCAATTTTCGAGCTCACACACAACCCAACAGAAAACTATCGAATCCAACACCCAAATCATCATTAAACACCTTCAAAACAACCCTCAAGCATCACTATAACATCAACCCCACTCTCATACACCAAACTACCTCAAAAACCCAAGTTTTCAACCTTTTAAAATACCCACAAAAACTCATTTCGGGATTTTCATCAAAACCCCACCATTTTCAGTTATGATACATCTAAGGGCAAGATTGAAAAATAAATAAACTTGGCAAATAAAAAACTACATGAAAACCCATTAAAGCTCCAACCTTTTTCTTAAACTTTTGAAACTTGGAAAAACTTCAAAATGGTGTTTATGCGAAAATAAAACCATGAGAACGTTCGGAATAAAGAGGAGAAGTCAAAAATGATCTTACCTTTTTGAAATCACTTGAAATGGTGAAGAATTTTGATAGAATAGTGTTTGGGGTTTGGGGAGGTTTAATGTCGTGAAAAAAAGACCAAGGAAGAAGATGAACACTTTATTATAAAAGTCCCTTTTCTTCTCATCTTTTTCCTTTATTTTAAAAGTACATTTTTGCCCTTAATGAAAATCAAGCCCTATTAAATTTTAAAGCAAAGCCCATTTTAATTAAAACGAGCCCAACGACTCTAACCCGATTCACACACTCAACTCTCGACCCCTAAACCTGGGTGTTACACACCATGAGCAATGTTGTGACAGTCACATAAAAATCCAAGAAACACGCTCATATGGATTGAAGAAATATTATTCTTTAGTTTCATTAGGATACCCTACAAAATTACATTTATGAGATTTGGGTTCGAGTTTTGTAGTCATCTGATGTTTAACATAAACTTCGCATCCCCAAATTTTCAAAAAAGACATACTAGGACGCTTCTCAGTCTACATCTCATATGGTGTCTTTTGAACCGATTTAGATGAAACAAGATTTAGTGTGAAAGCAGTTGTTTCTAGCGCATGTCCCCAAAAACAACTTGGAAGATCAACATGAGTCATCATTGATCGAACCATGTCTAACAATGTTCGATTTCTCCTTTATGAGACTCCATTGTGTTGTGGAGTACCTGGAGGTGTAAGTTGTGAGACAATCCCACATCCTTTAAGGAGTTCATCAAACTCTAGGCTTAAGTATTCTCCTCATTGATCTAATCGAAGAGCTTTGATACTCTTTCCTAACTAGTTTTGTACTTCATTCTTAAATTCCTTGAACTTTTTAAGGGCTTCAAATTTATGATGCATTAGGTAAACATACCAATATCTACTGAAGTCGTCAGTGAATGTAATGAAGTATTGAAACCCTCCGTTGGCTTGTGTATTCATCGGTCCACATACATCACTATGTATTAGACCTAATAAATCATTTGCTCGCTCATTTTTACCTCAAATGGTGATTTGGTCATTTTTCTCATTAAGCAAGGTTCACATATATCTAACTGTTCGAAAATAAAAGAATCTAAAAATCCATCTTTATGAAGTTTTGATATGCGTTTCTCACTTATATGACCCAGAAGAAAATGCCAGAAATAAGTTTGGTTAGAGTCATTTGTTTTTGATTTTTTCGTATTTATGTTATATATGGAATTGTCTTGATCTAAGATATAGAGCCCATTTATTAATTGAGCCGTACCATAAAAACATTATTTAGGGAAAAAGAACAACTATTATTCTTAATGATAATCTCAAAACCAATCTTGTCCAAACAAGAAATTGAAATAATGTTTTTAGTCAAACTAGGTACGAAATAACAATCCTCTAAATCTAAAACAAGTCCACTAGGTAATGACAAAGTATATGTTCCTATAGCTAATGCAGCAACTCTTGCTCCATTTCCCACTCGTAGGTCCACATCTCTTTTTGCCAATTTTCTACTCCTTTTTAGTCCATGTACAGAAGTACAAATGTGTGAGCCACAACCGGTATCTAATACCCAAGAAGTAAATGTTGATCTATTAATATCAATAACATAAATACCTGATCCGGACTGTCCATTTTCTCTTGCCTTCTTGATTTCCTCAAGATAGACAGGGCAGTTTCTTTTCCAATGTCCAACATTGTTGCAATGGAAACACTTTCCTTCTTTTGCAACTCCTCCTTTGGGTTTCAATGTAGCTTTTCCTTTGTTGGGCTTTGTCTTTGCCTTGGTGTTGGGCTTTCCTTTTCTGTTATCCTTTTAGACCATTAGAATAGGTTTGCAACCAACTTTTTTCATGTTATTTTATGTTGTTCTTAACAGACCAAGCAACTAGGGCAACGATTTGTTAATTTCATTCATATTGAAATTAAGAACAAACTGATTAAAACTATCTGGCAATGATTGCAGGATAACATCAGTAGCCAATTCAACACTTTGAGGGAAGCCCAATTTTTCAAGGGTCTGAATATACCATATCATTTTGAGAACATGAGTTCCCACTGGAGTTCCTTCAAACATTTTGCATCGAAACAAAGCTTAGAGGTCTCATACCTCTCTTGACGAGCTTGCCCCTCATATAATTCTTTGATATTTTTAACCATCTCATAGGGAACCATGTCCTCATATTGCTTCTGAATCTCATGGGTCATGGTCGCAAGCATCAAGCATCCAAAATCTACCATGTCATTTGAGTATTTCTCAAAGGCTTCCCTTTCATCTGTGGAGGCATCATTCGTTGGCTTTTTAGGGACACGTTCTTCAATGATTTGCAGTTTCCGTTCTTGCTTAATGACAATCTTTAAGTTACAGAACCAATCAAGGAAGTTCAAGCCATTCAATTTGTCATTCTCAAGGATGGATTGCAATGATAATGTGTTTTAGTTTGCCATAAAGTCTACAATGATAAAATATGATTTGTAAGTGCCTTTTATCATGTTTATAAAGAAATTACATTCCCACTATTAAAAACCGTCAAAATTGAAAAAAAAACTTACTATAAGTATTTCTAGTGGGTAAAGATCCATATTTCATTACATCCTAGGTCAGCTTTGGCTTTACTCCTAGAATTTAATTATTTAGGTAAGTAACACTTGCTAATTACATCTCATGTAACTCCTATATTTGGTGAACAATTATTTGTTCAAAACAAAAGTTCATATGGTCTAATAGAAAGCACAATAATGAACAATGCACCGGGTAGGTAACTTATGAGAAGAGAGGTGGTGTACTGGGTACGCATAAAAACCAAGTCTTTCAAAGAACCAATCCTAGACATGCACTTTCATATTGTATTTCAATTACCAAAGTCCTTGAACAATCATTAGTCTTTAGGTTTCTAATCTTATTAGAACAACTTAGTTTAACCAATATTACTACCATTGAATATCACTTGCTTATTCTTCGTGTTTAACCAAGATAGATCTAAGTATTTTGCTTTGACAAAACCTATATAGTACCGATCGAGATTTTAATGAGGGTTAATATTGGATGACTAATTTTATTAAAATTGGAGGGTTTTGTTATATTAATCTCACCATTCTATTATGATTTAAGCAGTTACCATCATGCTAAAAATACATTGTATCACATACATATAAAGCAGTAAATATAAATGCAATGGTTATAACCCTTAAAACTAAGGTGGCCCATCCCAAGCCAATAAGAGAACCAAAATTACTAAAGATAGAACTTGCTTCTCAAGCACCTAATCCACCTTTGATTGGCCCATCATTCTACTCATTTGGTCCACGCTTTCTCTGCAAATATTACAATTTTTCAGAAACTCGTTTTTCATATGGAAGAGTAAGATGAGAAGAGAATTACAATAGAAGAAAGAAAGACACGACACGCATGCCGTATTTATTTAAAACCAAAATAAAAGGGCTATTGGGCTATAACCATGCATTTCAAACACCGTGCAAAATATCGAGCGGTTTATTATTGAGGTCTTAACAGATTGTATCTACGCAGGGGTCAAGGGGTGAAGTTAAAAACCTCACGATTTGATAACTTTTATCAACATTATCGCTTTTTTCAGGATTTCAAAATCCATGAGGTTTTTACTTGAACAACTCTTTGTTACTTTCCCCGCACGTTATCTATAGACTAACCATTAGTCTGAATATAACTGTTACCCATATATGTCAACGCTTAACATCCGAAAACCCTAACATATCAGTGACTAACTCTTTAATCACTTGGAACAATCAACTTAATTTATTCAGATTAGGCGTAAAACGATCTAATGTGTAAAATATCATATATTTGCCAAAAATCGAATAAACCCTAATCTAATAACATGCATCTCATACAAAAGCATCATCCAAGTATTTAAGTCTGAATTCGTATCGTACAAGTGGCTCTGATACCACTGTTGAGAAATGTTAGTACACCCCATGGCGCAGCGAAAAAATTGTCTGGTGAATTCAGCTAGTGATCCATGTACAAGGGACGAATTCGGGGTGATTAGAGATGGAATATTACCTTAAAAAATCTGGTATCTTGATATCCTTAGGGATCTAGGATAAACCAAATCGAATCTGAGTCATCACAATAGTGCTCTGACCTCTATGCAGTCCACTCGAACAAAAACAAACAATATTTTCTCTTCTCTAAATGTTAGAGAGGTTTTCTGAAAAAGCATACTTTGGCTGCTAGACCTTATGCCTTTATATAACATTCAAAAACCTAATTCTAATTAAATTCAGATTCATTAAATATACAATATATTTAACCGAATATAATTAAATATGTAGAATCTAATTCTACTTTAATTCGAATTCATTAAATATACAAGATATTTAACCAAATAAAATTAAATATGTAGAATCTGATTCTACTTTATTAGTTTTTTAGGGATATATATATATTTTAATAGTATTTTATAATTACAATAATTATCTAATTATTAAAATATATATAAACGGGATTATCTATAATTATAATAATTATAATAATTTCGTCTTTAATAATTATTACATGTACAACAAGTTTGTACACATGCTATCTAGTCGATATTTGTTCGTTTCAATCATAGGGTGTGACCCTTGTAGGTTCATGTAACGTTAGTAGTAATATCTTGAACAATTCTAATATTACAAACAATGAGTGGCATCTAGCAATACATCATTGCTACCTAAGTTACATGAAGTCGTGGTTCGACTTTACCTTTTTTCCGTGATTAACTTCTTTTATGTATTACATCATTTTGTCCTTATATCTAGATCGAACACAAGTCATGGATTAGTCACACTTGTATAGTCCATCTAATATTTCTTGATATCTTGAGTAGACTATGATAAACGAATAACTATGATATCTTATATCAATTTATTCGAGCATGGCCATGCATTTTCTAGTCTCATTCAATCAAGTGGCCTACGGTATTACTCCTATTATGTAGGAGGGACAAATCCTATCTTGATCAACCATATTTTGCTATATAGAGTGTGACATATCCAATACCAGTCTTTATAATGTAGTCTGTTACAATACACGTTTGACTGCATCAAAATATGTCACTCTCGACATTGAAATAATGATGATCTCAAGTCTGAAGATCATACACTTAGTTATCACCATGAGCACTGTTGTGACTGTCACATAATAATCCAAGAAACATCCTCATAGCGGGTCAATCCAGTATGTCGTTCTCTAACACATACTTATGTATTGATTTTGACATCTCTATGTCAATAACAACACTTTGTTATCAATCAACTACATATTAGTCTTAATATATTATTTTTGTCCACGCCCACAATAATTCTCGACTAAGGACATTCAAGAATAACTATATTATTCTAAGGACTTTATTATAATTCAGTTTATTTATAGATGCACAGAATAAGACTGAAATAATAATAATGACTTTATTAATAAACAAGATAAAATAATTAAGTCTTTTACAATTATCTCATGATTGGTCTTTGGGAATACTCCAATAGATCAATAGTTGCCTTTGGAGCTTTTGTTTAAGGTTAATACATCTCCAACTCCGAATGCTTCACGAAGATAAAAAATGATGTATTGCTTGATTTTATAGTTTTGTTGGGCGTTTATATATTAAGCATGTGGGGTGATCAAACTAGTATAATTGATGTTGAAAATGGTTGTAAATGATCTCTAGATGCTTTAATGTGACATAGTAACTTTAGGTAATCATTAGGGCCTTGTAGGAGATGATTTGAGGTATCTTAGAGTGATTTTCGAGCAAAAAATGTAGTTATGTGCTTAAGGTTTCGAAACCAGATGAACTGATTTCGATACCTTCTAAATTTTTGAAAAAATATGGGTTTTTAGAGCAAAAATCTTGATACCTCCGGGAAGGTTTCGAAACTATTGGAGAAAAAGTATTTATTCCTTTAGGAAGGTCTCTATACTTCTATGAAAAGGTCTTCATACCAAGGTCTCCAAACCTTTGTGGAAAAGTCTCTATACCTTTGGAAAAGGTCTCCAAACCATTGAAAAAAAGTTTTTATACTTTATGGGTAGACATCCATTACCTTTCGAGGAAATGTTTCCATACCTTGGGTTAAAGGGATATGTACTTGTTGCTATGTGATCCGAGTAATATTCAACGTGCCTATTACTATGTGATCTGGGTACGGTTCTTGCAATTATACATGTTACTATGTGATCCGAATATGGTAGAGATAAACATTGTAACGCCTGAGTTTAGGGCCCGAGAGATAACTGAGTTTGGTTAAATCGGTTCGGGTTAGGCTAATCTTTGGAAAAACATCTTTAATAAACAAATTTTAAGGCTTTTAAAGAAGAAAGGGTAAAAAGGGGATTTTGAAATTAAAGAAAAAGATTTTAAAAATATCATCATCTTCCCAAAAGTTCATTTCACGTCATCTTCTTAAAAAACCCCATTTTCACTATTCCATTGGTTCCAACTCTTATTCAAGAAAGCTTTAGAGGTAACTACTTCTTTACTTTGATTTTCACTTATTTGACTTGTTCTCATTGAAATCTTTCTTCTAAACCAATTAAAATTCATTTTGGGTTGGAAAATGGGTATTTTCATTTGATTTTTGTGAGTTTAGTTTTCCATGGTTATACATGTGCTTTAATCTACGTTTTAAGTGGTTAAACGTGTTGGGATATTGGCTAAATATGGGGAAACCTGAAATGGGTCAAAAAATGGGATTTTTGGATTGAAAAGGTAGATTTTTTTTGGCTTGGCTTTAGGTTGATCTCGGGGCTGATGGTTCCTTAGCTTTTGGGGGATGTTTTTAGATGATATTTGATGTGTTTAGATGTTTGAAATCAATGAGTTCAGCTTGAGGTTTTGGTAGAACGAATTTGGTGAGAATTGGGTGAAGTTTGGGTTTGGATCAATGTGTTTTTGGTTGCAAGAAGAGGGATTCTGGGTTGTTGCTGATTTACATGTTTAATAGCATTCTAATGTACTGTTTTGGGTTGCCTAAAAACAGAGGATGTTGGATTGGGCATTTCGGACGTGAGACCGGGTGGTTCGGAGGCTTGAAATTGGTGTTTCGACTACTATTTGGGTTGTACCGGTGAGTGGAACTGTTTTCTAAGCCTTAACTTGGTTAAGAATGTGATTTGGGAGTTTAGATTGAGCTTGATAATACAATCTATGCTCAAAAGTAAGTTTTAAGTGTTTTAATCATTATAATCTATATTATCATCAATGCATTTGAATGATTTTCATAGTTCATGTTGCCTTGTATATCCATGTGTTATGCTTGTGCTTGCCTTATTTGGTTTCCATGTTGGTTATAGTGGTGACCTTGAGAACATAAGGTAAGTGTTGGTTTGGTGGGTATTGACATGAGAAATCTTTTTACTGGATATAGTTGGTTGACCAATAGGATGTGAGTGCACTCGAGGTTGAAGTCGCACGTAGCCTTAGTGATGCTAGATTCAACTAAGGAGGAGTACGGTGATGTGAGATTCCACCGGAAGCTATGTTTTACTAGATGAGTGAGTACGATGATGTGAGATTTCACCGGAAGTGTCTAGTGTGTTTGAGAACTTTCCGCATATCCGAGTAAAAGTGATGAATGTTAATATACCCATGGTGCTCTACATTCTCATGTTAAGCATATTGCATTGTTCTTTCTATTAATGCTTATACATGTAGTAGGTTGCTTTGCTTGATTTATGAGAACAAGCATGAGCTAAGCTTATAGCTTGTGGTTGCATTCGGTAAATGCACGCGATGATAAGTGCATGTTGTTATGTGTTCAAGCATGGGAAATGATTTGGAAATGGTTTTGGTTTCAAGCAAACTATGTTTTAAAACCGTGTTGTTGTAGCTACCGTTTTGAGCACCGCTCACTAAGCTTAAATGCGCTTCTTTTTCCAACAATATAGGCCCTTAGACCTACGAAGCAGCTCGGGGAACAAGGGAGAATCCAAGGGAGTTTGGTTTGCTCAAGTATGTTTTTTAGACTTCAATAATTAATATTAAGCAATGGGATAAGACCTTTTTGTTTTAAGGGGTTATTGGCATGTCTTTTGCTTAGACAAGTTTGTTTGGTTGTTCTTGGCTTGAAATGCCTCTTATTATGTTGAAGTATGCTATGGTTTGGCTTTTGACCTCTTGGGTGAATGTTAAGCATGAATGTTTCCCTTATAAACCTTATCATGTTGCTTGTTGCCTCGTTAAATGTTTATCTTGCTTTTATATGTGTATCCATGAATGCCTTGTGTTGCATGTGTGGTTGTATACTGAATGAATGCTTGTTTAGTGCGTCTTGTGCTGGTTCCCTTATGATTTTATCTATAAAAATCAGTCTTTCTGGGCAGGGCGTATCGATACGCTCAAGGGCTGTATCGATATGGTCACCTATTGTAAGTGAGGCGTACCGATACGCGGGGGCCTACTGATACCCACTTTGGCCTCTGGAAATCTGTGTTTTTGACGTGAAATTGGGGTATCGATACGAGCCTTAGATGTACCGATACGGTCCTTGAAGTTGACTTTGGGAGGTTGACCATTAAGGGCGTATCGATACCAGCCTTGAAGGGTATCGATACGGCCTCTTTGAGTTGACTTTGGGGAGTTTGACCGTTGAAGTCGTATCGATACGGGCCTTGGGTGTATCCATACATCATGCATTAAATCATTAAAAATCAACCTTGAATGTTTGTTTGGTTTGGTTCATGTCCGTGTTTGCTTTTCCGCTGCGTGTCTCCTCACATAAGATGTGTAAGGGCATTTAGACAAGATAATCTTAAAGAAAATTTTTGAGGGTTGCTAATCGGTGTGAAGCCTTAACGGGTTTCTCTTTGGTTTTTCCTGTATAACCCGTTCGATGCGGTCTATTGGCTAGGCTGGCTCGAGGGGGTTACATTTGTTGGTATCAGAGCCTAGGTTTCACCTAGGTTCGTTTAGTTTCTGCAAGCCGAAACGTAAGTGTAACCCCCTTAGCCCGGCCTAGACGATTGACCCGAACTACGAAGATTACACGGGGAAAATCAAAGTCAACCCAGAAGTCAACCTTGATTAACGACCCTTTTTTTCATTTTAATCTTGTCTAGATACATGTTAACCTTAAGTGAGTACTCACGATACATAATTGAGAAGGGCACAACGATCGGATAACATATGGGGACTCAATTGCACTTTACACAAGTTTAGGGACTAAAATGTAATTATTGTAAATTAGAGGGACTTCGTTGATTTTAGGATTACCATCATGAAATTAGTCAAGTTATATGCTTCTCTGCTAAATTTTCAACTTAAAAGAACATCTCAAGTTCAAGCAATGACAATCTCAACATTTAGGACTAAAATGTAAAGCATGCAAACATCCAAACAATTCAAATCTGGGCCCAACGATAACCCGTTTCGAAACACCCACCTACCGTATCGAAACGCTGTATCGAAACGGCGTTGACCGTTTCGGTACGCGGGTTGGTTCCGAGACTGGTTCCGAAACACATAGCTCCAGTAGCCAAAATGTATCGAAACAACTTCCTTCGTTTCGAAACGCCAAGGCCATTTCAGGCCCTCGTTCCGAAACACCATGGGGTGTTTCGATACACCCTGCCCAGAAACTGCAACATTTGCTGGTTTCTCACTCAAATACCTACTCAAACATGCCCTAAGGACTCTCTAATCATACCAACAAGTCATCATACATATAAGGAACATATATGGGACATTCAAGCACAACCATAGCATCAAACACAAAATTCCATTATTCTAAAGGCATGCTCCCTAATCCCAAAACCCAAATAGGCAAACCAATCTCAAAACAAGCAAATAAGGCCATTTACAGTCCAAACAAGTCAAACCAAACGTGCCACAACCTCAGGGAGTTTAACACATCTCCCAAATACAATCCTTGGTATCCCATTGCCAATCTATCAAAACTAAAGTGTACGAAAACTTCACCGTACATGAGCTTAAACTTCCTTGGATGAACTTAGCTTCCTTGATGCCAGAAAACACCTCAATTATCTGCATTATTGGTAAAAGAGAGAGCGCAAGCACAAATGCTTAGTGAGGCATGCTCTAAAGAAAACCAATCCAATAATGCACATCATGAAAACACTTTCATCAAAAGCTTTTAAACCACATGCTCATTCTATCTCATGCTTGGAAACCTTTCAAAGCAATTTCTCATTGAAACCACATGTACCTTTATTCTATCTCATGCATTTAAACCAATGCAAAACTCATGGCAAAGCCAAACTCATGCTTGTACTCTAAAGCATTTCATAAACAAACCACATATGCATTTCTCATAGCATAGACCAATACATCAAGGTACATGTGAATAAAAAACCATAACATATTTTATATTGGCATTTCACATCTCTTTATTACTCGGATATGCGGACAACTCACTAGACACTTCCGGTGGCATCTCTCATCACCGTACTCACTCGTCTAGCAACATAGTTTCCGGTGGAATCTCACATCACCGTACTCACATGGCGGAATCTCTCATCGCCACAAAGCTTGGGTATTTCACCAAGTCCTACCCGATGGAATGCCCATCATCGGTTCTCTCCCTTTGGCTTAACCAAAGAGCACATACGAATTTTTAGTTTATAGTGCACTCTCATCCTATTGATCGATCAATTATATTCGGTAAGTATCTCAACATCTATGCCAATATATTATGTCAAATTAACATCACACCTACTATTTTTCATGCATTAAAATTCAACATTCTCATCTCATTTCAAAATCATAACATTTGCTATGCTTCAACATAAAAGCTCAAATCTCTATTATGCAACATGTTACTTTATGAAATCATTTCAAGCATCATCTCATGCTATAATTCATGCATAAAAATAGGAGGAATTTATCAATCTAAAACCACGAGCATGTAAAAGCATTTAAGGGGCAATCACCACATTCTAGAGAGCAATCTAGCCAATACTTACTTCCGGACTTAGGAAGGTGTTTCAAACCTTTCCTAAATCCCCAAACCTTGATTCTTTGTCCCTCAAGGACTTCTAAAACCATACGCACTCACCGATTACGTTTCGCTTGCTTGCCGAAACGCTATCTAAGCTTCCAGATCAACTCCAAAGATGTCCGAAGATGTCTCCCCTGTTTTAAACACATAAAGAGTAGAGGATTAATGCATCATCATGCATTGAAATCATCAGCCACACACCTAAACTCGCTGCTCTACACAAAAACCACATTTCGGCTACCAAACACTACCGAAATCACCTCCAAACTCTTCCAAAATCAAACCCAGCCAAGATCCATCACTTCTAATCATTTCTAATCATCAATTAACAACTAAAACCAACAAAACCACGTCCTTATACCCCCAGCTATAGTAGAACACCAAAATCACCCCAAAACCACCATTTTAACAAGCAAAAACCTAGAAAAACAACCTATTTGAGATTGGATTGATAAAACCTCATTTATAACATCATTGAACATCCAAAATACATTAGAAAACCATCTCAAAACAGAGCCCAATCAATCACCACGAAAATCTTCAAGATCTCATCCAAAATCTTGAGTTTCAAGCCAATTTCTTGTTTCAAACATTAAACCACTTTAAAATCATTAATAAAGGATTAATAACTTGGGAATTTCAGTAAAGAACTGATCATTAGAGGAGAAGGACGAATCTTACCTCTAATGAATGATTTCTCCTTGATTTGGGCAAGTTTTCTTGAAAATTCAATGTGGAAATCAAGTGGATTTGTTGAAGGATTGATTAGGAATCAAAGAGTGATTGAAATCTCATCAAATGAAGTGGAAATCAAAGTAAATTTGTTGGAGAAAAAGTGTTTGGTTGATAGGATTTTGAGAGAAAATGAAATGAGATAAAATTAGTGAAAATTGGTTATGAAAAGTCAAAGGTAATTTTTCTATTTAATTCCCCTTCATTTTCTTTAATTAAATCATTAATTAAATCACCCAAATTAAGGAAAAATCTGATGAAAACATTTTTGGTAAAATTAGCTCCTTAAAGATTCAAAGTTTCAATCCTTTACAAAACAGTCACTACTAAACTTTGCAAAAACTGCAATTTGGTCACTACATCAAAGTGTAGTATTTCCAAACCTTATTTTGTAAAATTGATTTCACCATTCTCTTATATATATATTAAATGAGGATTTTTAGATATTTTTCTATATTTTTAAAGCATCCCGAACTAGGTGTTCCCTAAAACCCACTTTTAGTTTCGAACCATTTCCCAGACCGATCCGGTTCAGACTCTAAACATCTAGGCCCAAATTTGGGGTGTTACAACTCTCCCCCTCTTAAGAAATTTCGTCCTCGAAATTTACCTGGAGAAAAAAGGTAAGGAAACTGCTTCTTCATGTCATCCTTTCTTTCCCACGTGGCTTCCTCAACACCACGATGCCTCCACAATACCTTAACCAGCTCAATGGTCTTACCTCGAAGAACTTTACTGTCCGAATCCAAAATCTCAACCGGCTCCTCATCATAAGTTAAATCTGGATTCAACTCAACTTCCTCCACGGGCATAACATGCGAAGGATCCGATCTATACCTCCGAAGCATGGATACATGAAACACATCATGTATCTTCTCTAACTCTTGTGGTAGCCTCAGCTTATAAGCAACAGGACCCACACATTCTATCACCTCGTATGGTCCAATATACCTAGGGCTCAACTTACCCTTCCGGCCAAACCTCATCACCTTCTTCCAAGGTGAAACCTTTAAGAACACATGGTCACCCACCGCAAACTCAATCTCCTTACGCTTCAAATCCACGTAAGACTTCTACCGATCAGAGGCCGCCTTCAACCGCTCGCAAATGAGCTTCAACTTCTCGGTGGTTCCTTTCAACAACGCCGACATCGAGACCAACTTTTGTCCCGTTTCAGCCCAACAAAGAGGAGTTCTGCACTTCCTCCCATACAAGGCCTCATAAGATGCCATTTGAATACTTCCCTGGTAGCTGTTATTATAAGCAAACTCCACCAACGACAAATGCTTCTCCCAAGAGCCTTGAAACTCAATCACACAACACCTCAACATATCCTCAAGCACTTGGATAACACGCTCAGACTGTCCATCCGTCTGTGGATGATAAGAAGTACTGAAATTCAGCCGCGTACCCAAACCTTAATGCAAACATTCCTAAAATCGCGATGTGAACCTCGGATCTCTATCCGACACTATAGATTTTGGTACACCATGCAGACGTACAATCTCAGCAATGTACAACTCTGCCAGCTTATCCAAGGTATACGTAGTATGCAAAGGTAAGAAATGTGCACACTTCGTAAGGCGATCCACAATCACCCACAGAGAATTCTTCTTTGTTGGCGTCAAAGGCAAACCAGACACAAAGTCTATGGTTATTCTCTCCCATTTCCATTCAGGGATTCTCAACGGTTGCAACAACCCCGAAGGAAACTGATGCTCAGCCTTAACCCGATGACAAACCATGCACTTGCTCACATATTCCGAAACATCTTTCTTCAACCCCATCCAATAGTACTCATCCCTCAAATCACGATACATCTTTGTACTACCAGGGTGCATTGCAAAAGGACTACTATGAGCTTCGGCCAGAATAGCACGCCTAAACTCCACATCATTTGGTACTACTATCCGAGTTCCAAAATATAGAACTCCATCACTATTAAAACTAAACTCCGATGGTCTATCCTCAGCAATATCCTGAACATGTGACACCAAAGAATCATCCAACAACTGTTTATCCTTTGTCAACTGAACCAAAGATGGTTTTACTTGCAATTCAGCAACAAGACCTCCATCTCGCGATATGCTCAAGCTAGCAAACATCTCCCTCAACTCCACTGCCACTTTCCTGCTCAAGGCGTCAGCCACAACATTAGCCTTTCCCGGGTGATACTCGATCGTTAGATCGTAATCCTTAAGCAACTCCACCCAACGCCGCTGCCTATGATTCAACTCTTTTTGAGACATCAAATACTTCAAACTCTTGTGATCCGTGTACACAGTACACTTATCACCATAAAGATAATGTCTCTAGATCTTCAAAGAAAAAACCATCGCAGCTAACTCAATATAATGCGTAGGATAATTATGCTCATGCACCTTCAACTGTCGCGATGCATAAGCCACCACCTTACCCTCTTGCATTAGCACACACCCTAAACCAACGTAGGATGCGTCACAGTACACCACAAACTCTTTTCCTGACTCAGGTTGAACCAAGATAGGAGCTTGCGTTAAGGCTGCCTTAAGCTTTTCAAAAGCTTGCTGTCTCGCTTCTGTCCACTCATACTTAACGTCTTTTTGCAACAACTTCGTTAGAGGGGCAGCAATCTTTGAAAATCCATCCACAAACCTCCGGTAATACCCTGCCAACCCAAGGAAACTACGGACTTCATGAACAGACTTAGGAGGCTTCCAATTCATCACCGCCTCAACCTTCTGCGGATCAACATGGATCCCCTCAGCCGAAACCACATGACCAAGGAACACGACTTCCTTTAGCCAAAACTCACACTTGCTCAGCTTAGCATAAAGCTGATTTTCCAAGAGCGCTTGTAAAACAATTCTCAAATGACCTTCATGCTCCTCTTCAGTACGAGAGTACACAAGGATATCGTCGATGAACACCACAATGAACTTATCCAAGTATTCATGGAACACTATATTCATCATGTCCATGAAAGCCGCAGGAGCATTTGTCAAACCAAACGGCATTACAAGGAACTCATAATGCCCATACCACGTTCTAAAAGCTGTTTTCGGCACATCCACATCTTTCACCTTAAGCTGATAGTACCCTGACCTCAAGTCAATCTTGGAAAACACAGCCGCTCCCCGAAACTGATCGAAAAGATCATCAATCCTCGGTAAAGGATACCTGTTTTTGATAGTCAACTTGTTCAGCTGACGATAATCGATGCACATTCTCATAGTGCCATCCTTCTTTTTTATAAACAAGACCGGTGCACCCCAAGGTGACACACTAGGCTGAATGAAACCACGGTCAAGCAACTCCTGAAGTTGCGTCTTCAATTCCTTCAACTCTTTGGGTGCCATACGATAGGGAGAAATGGACACCGGAGTTGTATTTTCATACAGCTCAATCCCAAACTCCACCTCTCTACTAGGCGACAATCCAGACAACTCCTTCGGAAACACTCTAGGTAACTCACTTACAGTTCTTATATCCTGAACGCGCAACTCTTTTGAACTAGGATTCAAAAAAAGGCTAGGTAAGCCTCACAACACTGCCTCAACATTCGACTTGCTTCCAATGTAGACACCACATTGGCAAGAAACTTCACATTCTCGCCCACCACCACCAGTTCATAATCATCCGCAAGTTTCAACGAAACTCGCTTGCTTTCGAAATCCACTACAGCTCTATGCTCAACAAGCCAATCCATACCAAGGATTACATCAAAGCCATAAAATGGCAATTCTATGAGATCAACAGGAAAAACATGATTTTGCACTTTCAAGGGACATCTCCTATACAACCTCCGCGTTACAACCGTCTCACCAAAGGAACTAGTCACACGCATACCAACATCCAAAGACTCAACAGGTAAACCAATTATTTGAGCATGTTCACGCAATATGTACGAGTGTGTAGATCCAGAATCAATCAAAGAAAGTAATGACAAGGATTGCAATGTAAAGGTACCTGCGATCACATCTGTATCATTCCTTCCCTCACGATGGGCATACACTCGAGCCTGACCGCCACCCTCAGGTTGAACAGCCACAACATGTGCTACGTTCCTGCCACCATCATCCTTGCGCTGAAAATTACCACGGCCGCGCCCACGACCTCTCTGAGGCTCAGCTGCTCTCGCCGGAGCTTGTCCCTCTCAGAGGCTGAGGACAATCCTTCTTCAAATGTCCACGGTTCCCACAATTCCAGCATGTCCCAAGGTTACCCCAACACTCACCACCATGCCGTCTACCACAACGGTTACACTCAGGAGTCCTCAGAACAACATTAGGTCCTTGCTGACCTCTACCAGGATTACCACCCCCACGCCTAGCATCATAATGCGGCCTCCTATCCTTATGCCTCTTGTTGCGATCTCTACCATAATCACGTTCAGCCGCTCGCTTCCCGGAGCTAGATCCACCCGCTCGACTAGTCAGACCAAGATTCGATTCAATGTCCTTGGCTCTAGTGACCAAGACATCGAAATCCGTATAATCAGCCGAAAGCATATAAGTCTTAACATCCGCTACTAGCCCATAACGGAATCGTTCGCACCTCTCTCGCTCACTAGGGATTAGCTCAGGTGCATACTGACTGAGGCGAACAAACTGTACTTCATACTCGGCTACTGACATGATGCCTTGCACGAGAGACATAAATTCTCTTTTCTTCTCATCCAGGTAACGCACACCCAGGTACTTCCGCTTGAACGCATTCAAAAAGAATGTCCAAGTCACCTCGTCATCCTCCATCCCAGAGATTGTGGTCGTCCACCACGTATAAGCATCACCATGCAACAGTGATACAACACAACCCAACTTCTGCACATTATTGCAGTTCATCTGACCCAGAATTCGCTTGGTGCTCTCCAACCAAGACTAAGATCCTTCCGGTGATAAACCTCTGAACTCAGTCCCTCCTAGACTGCGAAGACGTTCCAAAGGCAGCCTCACATTGGCATCATCCTGATGCGCAGCTCCATGAGCTCTAGCTACTGCTGCCTGGAAAGCTCCAACAATAGCCTGAATCAACATGGTCATGTCAGGAGCAGCTTGCCCCTGCGCACCCTCGGGTCCAGCGACCCCAGCACCAGCACCAGCATTACCAACTCCAGCACCATCACCACCGGGTGGTCCACAACCATGAGGATGAGGTAAGTCCTCCACATTCTCAGCATTCTCATTATCAGTCATCGATCTAGTATTGATTCTCAGCTCTCTACGTGGCCCCATTATATAGAAAACAATGCACTGATAAAATGCAATAACATAATTAGGCACAATAAGATAAGCAACCCAAGTACTCAAGCTCATTTTCGAAAACAATTCCTCTCATTAGTTTTGATATGGAAATGGGATCCCCTATCATATTCAAAACACAACATGGCATCACAAAAACATCTCCATTAAATCATACATCACTATTCAAACATCACACTTTCACCAAAGAGTCACCATCATACATAAACACATACAACAACCACATATCAAACCCCAATTATTCGATAACCTGGCTCTGATACCAAAAAATGTAACCCCCTTAGCCCGGCCTAGACGATTGACCCGAACTACGAAGATTACACGAGGAAAATCAAAGTCAACCCAGAAGTCAACCTTGATTAACGACCTTTTTTTCATTTTAATCTTGTCCAGATACATGTTAACCTTAAGTGAGTACTCACGATTCATAATTGAGAAGGGCACATCGATCGGATAACATATGGGGACTCAATTGCACTTTACACAAGTTTAGGGACCAAAATGTAATTTCTGTAAATTAGAGGGACTTCATTGATTTTAGGATTACCATCATGAAATTAGTCAAGTTATATGCTTCTTTGCCAAATTTTCAACTTAAAAGAACATCTCAAGTTCAAGCAATGGCAATCTCAACATTTAGGACTAAAATGTAAAGCATGCAAACATCCAAACAATTCAAATCTGGGCCCAACGGTAACCCTTTTCGAAACACCCACCTACCGTATCGAAACGCTGTATCGAAACGGCGTTGACCGTTTCGGTACGCGGGTTGGTTCCGAGACTGGTTCCGAAACACATAGCCCCAGTAGCCAAAATGTATCGAAACAACTTCTTTCGTTTCGAAACGCCAAGGCCATTTCAGGCCCTCGTTCTGAAACACCATGGGGTGTTTCGATACACCCTGCCTAGAAACTGCAGCATTTGCTGGTTTCTCACTCAAATACCTACTCAAACATGCCCCAAGGAACATATATGGGACATTCAAGCACAACCATAACATCAAACACAAAATTCCATTATTCTAAAGGCATGCTCCCTAATCCCAAAACCCAAATAGGCAAACCAATCTCAAAACAAGCAAATAAGGCCATTTACAGTCCAAACAAGTCAAACCAAACGTGCCACAACCTCAGGGAGTTTAACACATCTCCCAAATACAATCCTTGGTATCCCATTGCCAATCTATCAAAACTAAAGTGTACGAAAACTTCACCGTACATGAGCTTGAACTTCCTTGGATGAACTTAGCTTCCTTGATGCCAGAAAACACCTCAATTATCTGCATTATTGGTAAAAGAGAGAGCGTAAGCACAAATGCTTAGTGAGGCATGCTCTAAAGAAAACCAATCCAATAATGCAAATCATGAAAACACTTTCATCAAAAGCTTTTAAACCACATGCTCATTCTATCTCATGCTTGGAAACCTTTCAAAGCAATTTCTCATTGAAACCACATGTACCTTTATTCTATCTCATGCATTTAAACCAATGCAAAACTCATGGCAAAGCCAAACTCATGCTTGTACTCTAAAGCATTTCATAAACAAACCACATATGCATTTCTCATAGCATAGACCAATACATCAAGGTACATGTGAATCAAAAACCATAACATATTTTATATTAGCATTTCACATCTCTTTATTACTCGAATATGCGGACAACTCACTAGACACTTCCGGTGGCATCTCTCATCACCGTACTCACCCGTCTAGCAACATAGTTTCCGGTGGAATCTCACATCACCGTACTCACATGGCGGAATCTCTCATCGCCACAAAGCTTGGGTATTTCACCAAGTCCTACCCGATGGAATGCCCATCATCGGTTCTCTCCCATTGGCTTAACCAAAGAGCACGTACGAATTTTTAGTTTATAGTGCACTCTCATCCTATTGATCGATCAATTATATCCGGTAAGTATCTCAACATCTATGCCAATATATTATGTCAAATCAACATCACACCTACTGTTTTTCATGCATTAAAACTCAACATTCTCATCTCATTTCAAAATCATAACATTTGCTATGCTTCAAAATAAAAGCTCAAATCTCCATTATGCAACATGTTACTTTATGAAATCATTTCAAGCATCATCTCATGCTATAATTCATGCATAAAAACAGTAGGAATTTATCAATCTAAAACCATGAGCATGTAAAAGCATTTAAGGGGCAATCACCACATTCTAGAGAGCAATCTAGCCAATACTTACTTCCGGACTTAGGCAGGTGTTTCAAACCTTTACTAAATCCCCAAACCTTGATTCTTTGTCCCTCAAGGACTTCTAAAACCATACGCACTCACCGATTACGTTTCGCTTGCTTGCTGAAACACTATCTAAGCTTCCGGATCAACTCCAAAGATGTCCGAAGATGTCTTCCCTGTTTTAAACACATAAGAGCAGAGGATTAATGCATCATCATGCATTGAAATCATCAGCCACACACCTAAACTCGCTGCTCTACACAAAAACCACATTTCGGCTACCAAACACTACCGAAATCACCTCCAAACTCTTCCAAAATCAAACCCAGCCAAGATCCATCACTTCTAATCATTTCTAATCATCAATTAACAACTAAAACCAACACAACCACGTCCTTATACCTCCAGCTATAGCAGAACACCAAAATCACCCCAAAAACCACCATTTTAACAAGCAAAAACTTAGGAAAACAACCTATTCGGGATTGGATTGATAAAACCTCATTTATAACATCATTGAACATCCAAAATACATTAGAAAACCATCTCAAAACAGAGCCCAATCAATCACCACGAAAATCTTCAAGATCTCATCCAAAATCTTGAGTTTCAAGCCAATTTCTTGTTTCAAACATTAAACCACTTTAAAATCATTAAGAAAGGATTGATAACTTGGGAATTTCAGTAAAGAACTGATCATTAGAGGAGAAGGATGAAGCTTACCTCTAATGAATGATTTCTCCTTGATTTGGGCAAGTTTTCTTGAAAATTCAATGTGGAAATCAAGTGGATTTGTTGAAGGATTGATTAGGAATCAAAGAGTGATTGAAATCTCATCAAATGAAGTGGAAATCAAAGTAAATTTGCTGGGGAAAAAGTGTTTGGTTGATAGGATTTTGAGAGAAAATGAAATGAGAGAAAATTAGTGAAAAGTGGTTATGAAAAGTCAAAGGTAGTTTTTCTATTTAATTCCCCTTCATTTTCTTTAATTAAATCATTAACTAAATCACCCAAATTAAAGAAAAATCTGATGGAAACATTTTTGGTAAAATTAGCTCCTTAAAGATTCATTGTTTCAATCATTTACAAAACAGTCACTACTAAACTTTGCAAAAACTGCGATTTGGTCACTACACCGAAATGTAGTATTTCCAAACCTTATTTTGTAAAATTGATTTCACCATTCTCTTATATATATATATATATATATATATATATATATATATATATATATATATATATATATATATATTAAATGAGGTTTTTTAGATATTTTTCTATATTTTTAAAGCATCCCGAACTAGGTGTTCCCTAAAACCCCCTTTTAGATTCGAATCGTTTCCCAGACCGATCCGGTTCAGACTCTAAACATCTAGGCCCAAATTTGGGGTGTTACACTAAATGAGGTAAGTTTTATGGTGTAAGCTTGTTGGTTGTGATGCATGGTGATTGTATGCATGTTTATGGATTTCTTTTTGTTGGTTGTGAAGTAGCTAAAATCACTCATTGCTAGTATATTATTATTGTAAGTGATTTTAAGTTTAATGACTTGAGCACCTTGGACCTTGTTCCTTGCTGACCCCAAATCATTTCACTTGTTGTGTTTGTTGTTTAGTTTTGCACCTGTTAGCATGGTGAGACAGATGGGAAGGCCAAGAATGGAATCCGAAGGTTGAGCGGATTGAGAATGTTGAGGATGTGCGAGGAGAGAACTTGCCTCCTCCTCCTCCTCCTCCGGATGATGGAGTAAATGTTGGAGGTGTTGGACCCTAGGCTGGTCAGAGACATGCAGACATTGATGTGAATCTGTTGATTCAAGCTATAGTCGGGGCTATTCAGACAGCTTTAGCGGGTGTTTGGGTTGCAGCACCGCCTCAGGGTGCAGGTTCCGGCCTACCGTTAGAGAGACTTTGTAGCTTGGGCGGAGTTGAGTTTCAGGGATTGTCACCCGAGAGTTCAGAGGCATGGTTTGAGAGCACAGTTCGTATTTTGTGTCAGATGGAGTGCTCTGATGCACATAAGTTAGGTTGCATCGTCTCTTTGCTTCAGGGAGATGCCTATAATTGGTGGACTACCATCACAACGAGTATGCCAGAAGCCGAGGTTACTTGGGAATTCTTCAGAACTGCATTCCGTAAGAAGTATCTAGGTCCTCGATACCTAGACGAGAAGAAGAGAGAGTTTATGGCTCTAGTTCAAGGTAGCATGAACGTGTCCGAGTATGAGGTACAGTTCGTACGTCTGAGTCAGTATGCTTCTGAATTGGTTCCCACTGAGAGGGAACGATGTGAGTGTTTCTGGTATGGTTTGATTCAGGAGGTGAAGACCTACATGTTGGCTTCTGACTATACGGATTTTGATGTGTTGGTCACTAGGGCCAAAGACATTGAGCAGTCTTTGGGACTTGCGGATCGCAAGGGTGGATCTAGTTCAGAAAAAAAGGACCGTCGAGTGGGACAGAGATCGTGCCAAGAGCCATAAGGATAGAAGACCTCATCATGATCATAGGCGCGGAGGTGGTAATCCGGGACGAGGCCATCACGACCAAGGGATTGAGAATCGTACTCCTAAGTGTACCAAGTGTGGTAGACGCCATCACGGTGAGTGTTGGGGCACTTATGGCTCATATTGGAACTGCGGGTCTAGAGCGCATTTGAAGCGCGATTGTCCACATCCGGCTAGGGATGGGCATGCTCCTGCACGAGCTGTCAAGCATCAGAGAGGCCGTAGGCACGGTCGAGGTAACTTTCAGCCTAGGAATGACGGTCAGAGGAACGTGGCTCATGTTGTGGCAGTTCTGCCTGAGGGAGGTGGGCCAGCTAGAGTGTATGCACACCGTGAGGATATGAATAACACATATATGATTGCATGTAATTTCTCGTTACAGTCTTTGACTTTGCTTTCTCTGATTGATTGTGGTTCTACACATTCGTATATATTGAGTGAGCATGCAAGGTTGTTAGATATTCCGGTTGAGGTATTAGATGTGGGTATGAGTGTCACGAGTTCTTTTGGTGAGATAATTGTGGTTAGAAAGATGTACAAAAGATGTCATTTGATGGTTCAAGGTCATGTTTTCCCCGTGAATATGATGGAATTGCCGTTTTATGGTTTTGATGTAATTTTGAGCATGGATTGGCTTGTGGAGCATAGGGCTAGGGTAGATTTCGAGACAAAGCACGTGTCCTTGAGGCTTTCAGATGATTATGAAGTAGTAGTAGTGGGCGAGAACGTTAAGTTCTTGTCTAATGTTATTTCAGCTTTAGAAGCTCAACAGTTAATGGATGTTGGTTGTCAGGCATAATTATCCTATGTTATGAATCCAGATATGTGTGAGGCATGACCGCAAGACATTAGAACAGTTTGTGACTTTCCGAGTGTTTTCCCAGAAGAATTGCCTGGTTTGCCGCCTGATAGAGAGGTGGAGTTTGCTATAGAGACTTATGCTAATTCAGCTCTAGTATCGGTTGCTCCGTATCAAATGGCTCCTAAAGAAATGAAAGAGTTGAAGATACAACTTCAGGAACTGATAGACCGAGGGTTCATTCGTCCAAGTACTTCACCTTGGGGTGCCCCAATGTTGTTTTTGAAGAAGAAAGATGGCAGTTTGAGAATGTGTATCGATTACCGACAGTTGAATAAGTTGACAGTGAAGAACAAGCATCATTTGCCAAGGATTGATGACATGTTTGACCAGTTGAGAGGCGTTTTAGTGTTTTCGAAGATAGATTTGAGATCCAGCTATTATCAGTTGAAGGTAAGAGATCAAGATGTACCGAAGACAACTTTCCGCACTCGTTATGGACATTATGAAATCTTCGTGATGCCCTTTGGTTTGACGAATGCACTAGCAGCTTTTATGGATATGATGAATAGGGTGTTTAATGATTACTTGGATCAGTTTGTGGTAGTATTCATTGATGATATCTTAGTGTACTCTCGTACCGAGGAAGATCATGATCATTATTTGCGTTTAGTGTTGCAGAAATTGTTGGACAACCAGTTGTATGCCAAGTTGAGCAAATGTGAGTTTTGGATTAGGGAAGTAGTCTTCCTAGGTCATATTGTATCAACCGAGGGAATCCGAGTGGATCCTAAGAAAGTTGAGGCAGTTGTGAATTGGAAACAACCGAAGTCAGCGATCGAAATTCGTAGTTTCATAGGCTTGGTTGGTTACTATAGACGTTTTATTGAGGGTTTCTCAAAGGTTGCAACTCTTTTGACTAAATTACTACATAAGGATGTTTGGTTTGAGTGGACTGATGCAAGACAACAAGAATTTGAGAAATTGAAAGAAGCCTTGACAAAAGCTCATGTTTTGATTCAGCCCGTGTCAGGGAAATAGTTCGTAATCTTCAGTGGTGCGTTGTATGTTGGCTTAGGTTGTGTGCTTATGCAAGAAGGAAGAGTAGTGGCCTATGCGTCTAGACAGTTGAAGACTCATGAGCGTAATTACCCTACACACGACATATAATTGGCTGTAGTGGTTTTCGCTTTGAAAGTTTGGAGACATTACTTGTATGGTGAGAAATGCACAATGTATACGGATCACAAGAGTCTGAAGTATCTTATGACACAAAGGGACTTGAACCTTAGACAACGTAGGTGGCTAGAATTACTTAAGGACTATGATCTCACGATTGAGTACCATTCGGGTAAAGCCAATGTACTGGCTGATGCTTTGAGTAGGAAGGAGGCAGTGGAATTACGAGCTATGTTTGCTAAATTGAGTTTGTCTAAAGATGGTGGTTTAGTGGCCGGATTGCAAGTTAAACCTTAATTGATTCAATTGATTAGAGAGAAACAGTTGCAAGATAGATCGTTAGCATCTCATGTACAAGACATAGCGGAGGGTAAACTGACAGATTTCTGTTTTAGTAGCGATGGAGTCTTGTGTTTCAAAAGTAGAGTAGTTGTTCCGGAAGATGTTGACTTGAGACGCACCATTCTAACTGAAGCTCGTAGTAGTCCGTTTGCTATGCATCCAAGAAGTACAAAGATGTATTGCGACTTGAAAGATGAGTACTTTTGGGTTGGTCTGAAGAAAGATGTTGCCGAGTTTGTGAGTAAGTGTATGGTTTGTCAGCGAGTTAAGGCCGAACACCAGTTCCCTTCAGGTTTGTCACAACCGTTGAGGATTCCCGAGTGGAAGTGGGAGAGAATTGCCATGGATTTCGTATCAGGTTTGCCGTTGACACCCTCTAAGAAGAATTCGGTTTGGGTAATCGTTGACCGTCTTACGAAATGTGCGCACTTCTTGGCTGTTCACGCTACTTATACCTTAGATAAGTTGGCCGATTTATATATCAGTGAGATTGTATGGTGTACCGAAAACTATAGTGTTAGACAGAGATGTGAGGTTCACAGCTAGATTTTGGGAGAGTTTGCATAGTGCTTTGGGTACTCGATTGAATTTCAGCACTTCATATCATCCTCAGACCGATGGTCAGTCAGAGAGAGTCATACAAGTGTTGGAAGACATGTTGAGATGTTGTATTATCGAATTTCAGGGTTCGTGGGAGAAGCATCTACCGTTGGTAGAGTTTGCATACAATAACAGTTGTCAAGCGAGTATTCAGATGGCACCATACGAAGCTCTGTATAGTAGAAAATGTAGAACGCCTATTTGTTGGGCCGAAGTAAGACAGAAATTGATACCTTTTCCTGATATGCTTAAAGGTGCTACCGAGAAAGTACAATTGATCTGTGATCGTTTGAAGGCAGCTACGGATAGACAGAAGTCTTATGCTGATTTGAAAAGAAGAGAGATAGAGTATGCCGTGGGTGACAAAAGTGTTCTTGAAAGTCTCACCTTGGAAGAAGGTGATGAGGTTTGGTAGGAAAGGTAAGTTGAGCCCGAGATTCATTGGTCCGTATGAGATAGTTGAGCGAGTTGGTCTCGTTACCTATAGATTGAGATTGCCGGCCGAACTAGAAAAGATTCACGATGTGTTTCATGTTTCGATGCTTTGGGGGTATAGATCAGATCCGTCACATGTTATACCAGTCGAAGAAATAGAATTGAATCCGAATTTGACTTGCGATGAAGAACCAGTTGAGATTTTGGCTTCGGACAGTAAAATGTTGCAGGGAAGGACCATTGAGTTGGTCAAGGTAAATTGGCGACACTGAGGGGTGGAAGAAGCCACATGGTAGATGAAGGATGACATGAAGAGGCAGTTCCCGTATCTCTTTCCATTAGGTAAATTTTGGGGACGAAATTCCTTAAGTGGGGGAGAGTTGTAACGCCCGAGTCTAGGGCCCGAGAGATAACCGAGTTTGGTTAAACCGGTTCGGGTTAGGCTAATCTTTGGAAAAACATCTTTAATAAACAAATTTTAAGGCTTTTAACGAAGAAATGGTAAAAAAGGGATTTTGAAATTAAAGAAAAAGAATTTGAAAATATCATCATCTTCCCAAAAGTTCATTTCACGTTATCTTCTTAAAAAAACCCATTTTCATTATTCTATTGGTTCCAACACTTCTTCAAGCAATCTTTCAAGGTAACTACTTCTTTACTTTGATTTTCACTTATTTGACTTGTTCTCATTGAAATCTTTCTTTTAAACCCATTAAAATTCATTTTGGGTTTTGGGTTGGAAAATGGGTATTTTCATTTGATTTTCATGGGTTTGGTTTTCCATGGTTATACATGTGCTTTAATCTAAGTTTTGAGTGGTTAAACATGTTGGGATATTGGATAAATATGGGGAAAACTGAAATGGGTCAAAAATGGGATTTTTGGGTTGAAAAGGTAGATTTTTTGGCTTGGCTTTAGGTTGATCTCGGGGCTAATGGTTTCTTAGCTATTGGGGGATGTTTTTAGATGATATTTGATGTGTTTAGATGTTTGAAATCAATAGTTTCAGCTTGAGGTTTTGTTAGAACGAATTTGGTGAGATTTGGGTGAAGTTTGGGTTTGGATCAATGTATTTTTGGTTGCAAGAAGTGGGATTCCGGGTTGTTGCTGATTTACATGTTTAATAGCATCTTAATAGACTGTTTTGGGTTGCCAAAAAACAGAGGAAGTTGGATTGGTCACTTCGAATGCGAGACCGAGTAGTTCGGAGGCTTGAAATTGGTGTTTCGACTACCGTTTGGGTTGTACCGGTGAGTGGAACTGTTTTCTAAGCCTTAACTTGGTTAAGGATGTGATTTGGGAGTTTAGATTGAGCTTGATAAGCCAATATAAGCTCAAGAGTAAGTTTTTAAGTGTTTCAATCCTTATATTCTATATTATCATCAATGCATTTGAATGATTTTCATAGTTCATGTTGCCTTGTATATCCATGTGTTATGCTTGTGGTTGCCTTATTTGGTTTCCATGTTGGTTATGGTGGTGACCTTGAGAACACAAGGTAAGTGTTGGTTTGGTGGGTATTGACATGAGAAATCTTGTTACCGGATATAGTTGGTCGACCAATAGGATGTGAGTGCACTCGAGGTTGAAGTCGCACGTGGCCTTAGTGATGCTAGATTCCACTAATGAGGAGTACGGTGATATGAGATTCCACTGGAAGCTATGTTTTACTAGACGAGTGAGTACAATGATGTGAGATTCTACCGGAAGTGTCTAGTGTGTTTGAGAACTATCCTCATATCCGAGTAAAAGTGATGAATGTCGACATACCCATGGTGCTCTACATCTCATGTAAAGCATGTTGCATTGTTCTTTCCATTTATGCTTATATAAGTAGTTGGTTGCTTTGCTTGTGTTATGAGAACAAGCACGAGGAAAGCTTATAGCTTGTGGTTGCATTCGGTAAATGCACACGATGATAAATGCATGTTGTTATGTGTTCAATCATGGGAAATGATTTGGAAATGGTTTTGGTTTCAAGCAAACTATGTTTTAAAACCGCGTTGTTGTAGCTACCGTTTTGAGCACTGCTCACTAAGCGTAAATGCTTACGCTTCTTTTTCCAACAATGCAGGCCTTAGACCTACGGAGCAGCTCGGGGAACAAGGGAGAATCCAAGGGAGTTTGGTTTGCTCAAGTATGGTTTTTAGACTTCAATAATTAGTATTAAGCAATGAGATAGGACCTTTTTGTTTTAAGGGGTTATTGGCATGTCTTTTTCTTAGACAAGTTTGTTTGGTTGTGCTTGGCTTGAAATGCCTCTTATTATGTTGAAGTATGCTATGGTTTGACTTTTGACCTCTTGGGTGAATGTTAAGCATGAATGTTTCCCTTATAAACCTTATCATGTTGCTTGTTGCCTTGTTAAATGTTTATCTTGCTTTATATGTGTATCCATGGATGCCTTGTGTTGCATGTGTGGTTGTATGCTAAATGAATGCTTGTTTAGTGCGCCTTGTGTTGGTTCCCTTATACTTTTATCTGTAAAAATTAGTCTTTCTATACAGGGCATATCAATACGCTCAAGGGCTGTATCGATACGGTCTCCTATTGTAAGTGAGGTGTACCGATACACGGGGGCGTACCGATACCCACTTTGGCCTCTAGAAATCTGAGTTTTTGATGAGAAATTGGGGTATCGATACGGGCCATAGGCGTACTGATACGACCTTGAAGTGGACTTTGGGAGGTTGACCATTAAGGGCGTATCGATACAAGCCTTGAAGGGTATCGATACGGCCTCTTTGAATTGACTTTGGGGAGTTTGACCGTTAAAGGCGTATCGATTTGGGCCCTAGTTGTATCGATACAGCCTGTATTAAATCATTAAAAGTCAACCTTGAATGTTCGCTTGGTTTGGTTCATATCCGTGTATGCTTTTCCGCTGCGTGTCTCCTCACATAAGATGTGTAAAGGCATTTAAACAATATAATCTTAAAAGAAAATTTTCTAGGTTTACTAATCGGAGTGAATCCCTAACGAGTTTCTCTTCGATTTTCCCCGTGTAACCCGTTCGTTGTGGTCTGATGGCTAGGCCGGGTCGAGGGGGTTACAAACATGTTGCTATGTGATCCAAGTACAGTTGTAATAAACTCGATTATTATGTGATCTTGAGTAAGATAAGGCCTTGATTGTCATGCGTGATGATTGTTTGTAATGATTGAGTATGTAATTATTAATGTCTTGTGATATTGATCTATGAACTTTGGCATGTGTAGCCGAGATGATGATGCATATATAGTTGAGCCATATTTATGCTCTTTTTGACTATATTTATCTCGCATGCTTATTTTTATGATATGCACGAAGTATAGTAGAGTATAAATGTACCCCTGAGTTTTGTAAGCTCAACGTTCGGAATCATGCTTTTCATTCGCATAATAGTATATTTGGTCGTGAGCTTGAGGAACACTATTAGTTCAAGATTTCAGCATGTTGTCCTTATCTGAGTACAATACTTATAATTATTGAGATGTGTATTCTTAGGACCTTAAATTGTTAAGTCTGTAAATATTTTATTACTCGAATATTTATTTATAAGTTGATTTGAAATTGGAGCTCCATGTTTTGTGAATTATGTCATGCTCGATTTATGATTTGGCATAATGCCAAATAATGCCCCTAACATTTCACTAAATAGTCATTTTGGCCCGTTTTGGTCCACTTTAACCCCTAACGTTTCATTTTGGGTCAAAATGGCCCCGTGGATGGAAACCGTTAGTTAACTTATGGTTAACGCATAAAGCTGATAGACCTGACGAACTTGACTCAAGACCCGAACCGATTTACCCAAACTAAGACCCGAAATCGACCCGAAACGGATGACTTGAATCTAACTCGAAACTCGAAACAAACCGAACTGAACCGAAACCGGCCCGAAATTCAGTTGACCCGAAAATAGACCCGAACCGATTTTCAACCAAACAGAATGGACCCAAATCGATTTTCAACCGAACCGAATAGACCCGAATCGTTTTCACTAGAACCGAAAGCAACCCGAACAGAAGGCAACCCAAAATAAAGAAAAGATATTAAAATAAATAAAGAAAGATGGGATATGAACTGCAACACAACTCACGAAAAAGTCAGATATACATGCTATATAAAGTGATATATAGGGTGTAAAAACTTAATTCGGCCTGAAAATTTAACTGAAACTGGTCGATCTCCTATTAACCCGATATTGACCCGACACGAAATCAATCGACCAGAAAATAACGGACCCAATACTAATCAAACCGAAAATCAACTGACCCGATTTGATATCTGAACCGAAATCAACAAAGACCCGAACTAAAACCGAACGTTTGAACTAGACCCGAACTGAAATTAAACCGAATGTAGTCAAACCCGAAATGACTCAAACCAAAATAATCCGAACCGAACCCGAATGACTCATTTGCCACCTCTAAATGCTGATGTGACATGATGACTTGGCTTAGTACGCTGACTTGACATTTTGCCACGTCAGCAATTTTTTTAAAAAATATATATATTCTTTAATTTTCTAAAAATAATTAATAATAATTTATTTAATTTAATATTTTTAATTTCTTTAATAAATAATAATTTATTTGATTTATGATTTTTTTAAAAATAATAAATTAAACATATTTCATTTTTTCAAAAATATTTTTTAAGAAATAATAAATAATAATTAATTTAATGTATTATTTTTAAAAACAATAAAAATAATAAATTAAATGGAATATTTAAAAAAAAATAATAATTTATTTTTCAAGAAAATATTAAATCAAATAAATTATTATTTATTATTTTTATAAAAATAAAAAAAATAATAAATTAAATTAATTATTTTTCGAAAATTTTAAAAAATGCTACATGGCAAAGTACCACGTTAGCGTCCCAAGCCAAGTAAGTATGCCACGTCAGTATCTCACGTTGAACGTTAGTCAACGAACGGTTTCCATGCATTTTGACCCAAAACAAAATGTTAGGGTTGAAAGTAGATCTACTACAGCAAAATAGGTTTTTAGCGGCGCTTTTCTTAGCGCCGTGAGGGTTTTTAGCGGCGCTTAAAAACACCGCTATAGGGCTAAAAAAATTTCGCTAAAAAAATTGTAACCCCCTCTTCCCGGTCCGGGCGGCTGACCGGTCCGAGTGGGCTACACGGGGATAACGGAGGCGAAACCCGTTAAGGCTCCACTTCGGTTAACAACCCGAGAAAACCTTTTTCATTTATTTATCTTGTCTAGAAGCGTTAATTAAACCTATGTGTGAAGCGACATCAGAAAACAAGACTCACAAGAAGACTATCAACAAACAGGGCCTAAGCCCAACCCTTGAGACCCTTTAGAGATGTCAAAAGCCCATTTTCAAGCATGTGTTTCGAAACACGGGCTCCAGTTTAAAAAGCCAGACACCCGTACCGAAATGCATCCACCCCGTTTCGGAACAGGGTCCCATTTCGCCTAGGCGTTCCGAAACACGTTCCGGAATAGGCATTCACATTGGCCAAAGTGTTTCGAGACTCGTATCGGAACAGGGGCTCACAGTAGCCAAACCGTACCAGAACGCATTCCGATACGGGTGTCCCTGGAACCACACCCGTTCAGAAACAGCCTGAACCGTTCCGAAACACCTGCAGTCTGTGAGTTTCCAAAACCAGCTTTAATCATCTCTAAACGATCCCAAACGACCCAACGACTTCACGAAGCAAAACACGACATGCAAACACAACTCTAGAGGCATACACCATATTACAAACATGCTTGAACACACAAAGATTCTTGATAAGGGCATACATTCAAAAGGGATTAAGCATCCACCACACAAAGACATATATTGCATTTTAAGGTTTCAAGCTTTAGACAAGAACATACATAAGAGCATTCATGAAAGGGCACAAGGCCAACATACAAGGCATAAGCAAGCCTTAAACAAAACATCCACATAACATAGGAGTCTAAACATGCTCCTAATACATAACAACAACATGAATCAAATGCTTAAACCCCATTGCTTGTCTATTACATCTTAACTTAAAAGTCTATACTTGAGGATAGCAAAAGCTCAACTAGCACACTTGGAGGCCCTCTCCTTGCACAAGCAACCCACGAACTATGGATCTGCATTGTCGAACAAAAGAGAGCGTAAGCTCTTAAAACAAACCTCGACAATGCAGGTACCAAGCACGAACAACACAATCAAGGAAGAATGCATGTTCTTACCTTCGAAGCCCCAAGATTCAAATATATATGATGCATGAACATAATCTCAATATCATGCCATGCTCAACAAGTCCATAAACACAACCATATGGATACACTTATATCAAACGTATTGGCAACACATTCAACAATCCTTATTGGCACCTAGCTAGGACCCGAATACGCGGATAACCGTTGGAACTCACATCCAACAACACAACCATTACCTTACGGTGGGATTACACTCATCACCGTTTCACGCGGAGAGGATTCCACTCATTCTCACGCCCCGTCGATGGGATTCCACTCATCACCGACTAATCATAAAAAGAAGATTTATGGGCGTACCCGTACTCCATCTTGATGACTACCATCATCAAGACCACGCGCGCATTCTGACTCTCGTGTGCACACTAACATCCTAATGATCGATCATTGTACCCAAGCATACTAGTGCCAATACTACATTTCATTAATCAACCTCACAACTTTCTTACCAATTTCCGTGCTTAGCACATACTCACCATGATTTACCATCATGCACAACTATATTCCACAACCACATGCATATCACAATGTATCAACATCATGCCTCAACATACATGTATATCACAATATACATAACAACATTAATCACAATTAATATGAAACAAGAGGCATAACAAGCATTTAGAAGTTCAACCAAAGGTCTCCTATACTAAGCTTGAGATTAGGCTACCACTCTATTCCCAACTCTTGGTGGGTTTACCAAGCCCAACCTAGGTCCACATGCTTGAACCAACGCTTGAAAACCAATTTAAAAACATAGAACCACTCACCGATTATTCCTAGCTCAACAATTCTAGCCGATCAACCAACCAAAGCAAAATCAAACGTCCGGACTTCCCGGATTGGTTCCCGATGATTCTCCAACACAATGTCTTGGTTTGAGTCATTCAAACATAAACAAAAGCAACCACAAACAACATCAAACACTAGAACAAACCCGGATTACCATTCAAGCAAATTAACTAGCCAAGAACACTCCCAAAACATTGATTTCCAAGCAGCCACATTAACCCACTGAAATTTCTTATTTCCTCCATCCAAATGGTCAACTAACACATCCAAAACAACCCCTAAACATTGTAAAACCATCAGCCAACAAGTTCTCACCCAAAAAAGCCCCAAAACCAACCTTAAACTCTTCCAAAACCCCAAGCAAAACCCAAATTCGTGAATCATCATAAAACCTTGTAAAAATCAAGTATGTTGGACCTTTTAGATAGAAAACAACTTATCTAACATCAAAAAATAAAAAACTTGAGTTAAAGCTAACAAAGTTCACATTTTTAATCCAAAACTTCAAAATGTAAAATCATGGGTTTTAATGAAAACTAAAGGTATAGATATGTGGAGAATAACGAGGACAACTCAAAAATACGTTTACCTTTCAAAAACCTTCAAGGATGAGGAAGAAGGGTGATGGAATAGTGAACAACAATGGTGAAGAGAAGTTGTCGTTGGAATGCTTTTGGGAGGGGGAAGAAGATGAGTGAATAAAATGGGTGTTTTATTTTTAAAAGCCAAAAGACCATTTCACCCTTAATGAAATAAAGTATTTACAAAAGAAGGATATCCATTGCTATTTGGGCTTGGTTTGAAATAAGTCCAACATAAATTCATTTGTTTTGAAAACACAGGCCCAAAATAATATTTTAATATTTTAATTTCACCCGACCCCCAAACCTAGGTGTTACAACTCTCCGCCACTTAAGGAATTTCATCCCCGAAATTACCTGATGGAAACAGATACGGAAGCTGCTCATGCATATCAGCTTTCCTCTCCCACATGGCCTCTTCCACACCTCTATGTCTCTACAACACCTTGACCAACTCTATGGTCTTACCACGTAACACATTGCTATCCGAAGCAAGTATCTTAACTGGCTCTTCATTATAAGGCAAATCCGGATTCAGTTCTATCTCCTCAATGGGCATAACATGAGACGGATCTGATCTATATCTCCTAAGCATAGACACATGGAAAACATCATGGATCTTCTCTAACTCTGAAGGCAATCTCAATCGGTAAGCTACTGGCCCAATCCGCTCAACTATCTCCTACTGACCAATAAACCTCGGACTCAACTTGCCTTTCCGGCCAAATCGCATTACCTTCTTCCACGGAGACACTTTCAGAAACACTTTCTCACCCACTGAAAACTCAATCTCTTTTCTCTTCGAATCAGCATAAGATTTCTAACGATCGGAAGCTGCCTTCAAACGGTCACAAATAAACTTCACTTTATCAGTAGTCCCCTTAAGCAAATCTGGCATAGGTAACAATTTCTGACCCGTTTCGGCCCAACAGATCGGAGTCCTACATCGTCTACCATACAATGCCTCACAAGGAGCCATCTGTATACTAGCCTTGTAACTGTTGTTGTAAGCAAACTCGACTAAGGGTAAATGCTTCTCCCAAGAACCCTAGAAGTCAATCACACAACAACGGAGCATATCCTCTAATACCTATATCACTCGCTCTGACTGACCATCTGAATGCGGATGATACGAAGTGCTGAAATGCAAACGGCTACCTAGGGCACTATGCAAACAACCCCAGAACCTCGCTGTGAACCTCGGATCTCTGTCTGATACAATAGACTTCGAAACTCCGTGCAACCTCACAATCTCGCGGATGTACAAATCCGCCAACTTGTCTAAAGAATTTGTAGTGTTCACTGCTAAGAAATGGGCACACTTAGTGAATCTATCAACTATCACCCAAACAGAATTCTTCTTCAAAGGAGACAACGGTAACCCTGACACAAAGTCCATAGAGATTCTTTCCCATTTCCATTCCGGAATCTTCAAAGGTTGTAACAAACCTGAAGGAACCTGATTTTCTGCCTTCACCCTCTGACAAACCATGCAACGGCTCATACACTCGGCTACATCCTTCCTCAAACCAACCCAGAAATAATCATTCTTCAGATCTCTGTACATCTTAGTACTACTCGAATGCATAGAAAAAGGACTCGAATGCGCTTTGCTCAGAATCGCACATCTCAACTCAACATCTTCAGGTAGTACAACTCTGTCTCTGAAACACAACACATTCTTATCACTGAAACTGTACTCTGTTGGCCTACCTTCTGCAATGTCCTGAACATGTGAAGCTAAAGATACGTCTTGCAACCGTTTCTCTCTGATCATCTAAATCAATGAAGGCTTCACCTGCAACTCGGTAATCAAACCACCATCCCCTGATACACTCAGTCTAGCAAACATAGCTCGTAACTCAACTGCAACTTTTCTGCTCAACGCATCGGCCACTACATTTGCCTTACCCGGATGGTACTCAATAGTCAAATCATAGTCCTTCAACAGTTCAAGCCATCTTCTTTGTCTCAAGTTCAGCTCTCTCTGAGTCATCAGATACCTCAAGTTTTTATGGTCAGTGTAAACCGTGCACTTCTCACCATACAAGTAGTGACGCCAAATCTTCAACGCAAACACAACTGCTGCTAACTCAATGTCGTGCGTAGGGTAGTTCTTCTCGTGCACATTCAACTGTCTCGAAGCATAAGCAACAACTATCCTTCTTGCATCAGAACACAACCTAAACCTACGTAGGAAACATCGCTATAGATCACAAACTCTTTCCCTAAAACTAGCTGTACTAACATTGGACCATTCGTCAAAGCTTCTTTTAATTTCTCAAATGCCTTCTGTCTCGCATCTGACCACTCAAACTTAACTCCCTTTTGCAACAATTTAGTCAACGGAGCAGCTACTCTAGAGAAACCATCAACGAACCTCCTATAGTAACCAGCTAGTCCTAGGAAACTCCTAATCTCTGTCACTAATTTAGGTTGTTTCCACTCAACAATAGCTTCAATCTTTGTCGGATCAACACGAATACCTTCAGCTGATACTACATGGCCAAAAAACACAGCCTCTCTAATCCAGAACTCACATTTGCTTAACTTAGCATACAACTGATTACTCATCAATCTCTGCAAAACAAGTCTCAAGTGCTCATCATGTTCTTCTTCTGATCTCGACTATACAAGGATGTCATCTATGAAAACAACTACAAACCGGTCTAGATAGTCTCGAAAAACTCTGTTCATCATGTCCATGAAAGTTGCTGGTGCATTCGTGAGCCCGAACGGCATCACAAGGAACTCATAATGACCGTATCTAGTCCTAAAGGCTGTCTTCGGAACATCACATTCTTTTACCTTCAACTGATAGTACCCTGATCTCAAATCTATCTTCGAGAACACTGAGGCACCCCTCAAATGATCAAACAAATCATCTATACGAGGCAACAAATACTTGTTCTTTACTATCAACTGGTTCAACTGCCTGTAGTCGATACACATCCTCATACTGACATCCTTCTTCTTCACAAACAACACGGGAGCACCCCAAGGCGAACTATTAGGCCTAATAAAACCTCGGTCTAACAACTCCTAAAGCTGACTTTTCAACTCTTTCGAAGCCATACGGTACGGAGCAATAGAAACTGGAGTAGACCCTGAAATAGTCTCAATCACAAACTCTACATCTCTATCAGGAGGCAAACCTAGTAACTCTTCTGGAAACACATCCGAAAAATCACAAACTATCCTGATATCTTTTGGTCTAACCTCGCTCATATTAGGATTCATCACATACACAATATAAGCCCCGCAACCGGAGTCCATCAACCTATGAGCCTCTAAAGCTGACACAACGTTCGACAAGAACTTAACGTTCTCGCCTATTACCACTACCTCGTAGTCATCGGAAAGCTTCAACGAAATTCTCTTTGTCTCAAAATCTACACTAGCTCTGTGCTCAACCAACCAATCCATACCCAAAATAATATCAAAACCGTAGAACGGAAGTTCCATCATATCAACAGGAAACACATGACCCTGAATCCTCAGCGGACACCTCCTATACATCCCTCTAACTACAATTGTCTCACCAAAGGAACTAGTCACATGCATCCCTACATCTAAGATCTCAACAGGTATGTCTAACTTCTTTGCATGCTCACTCAAAATGTAAGAATGGGTGGAACCCGAATCAACTAAGGAAAGCAAAGACATGGATTGTAACTCAAAATTACCAGCTATCACATATGTGTCATTCCCTGCCTCTCTCTGTGCGTAGACTCTAGCTGGTCCACCGGCCTCTGGCTGAACTGCCACTACATGAGCAAGATTCCTCGGTGCCTCTATCCTAGGTGCATCAGCCCTCGGCTGGAAGTAACCACGACCGCGCCCACGGCCTCTCTAATAGTCTATCGCTCTCGCAGGAGCCTGTGCCAGATTCGGTGCTTGTGCTGCCTGATGCGAACACTCTCTCCTGAAGTGGTCTCTCGATCCACAGTTCCAGCAAGCATGATAATTTCCACAACACTCCTGAATGTTGTCTCCCACGACGGGCACACTCGGGCAAACGCCCTCCAGCTCTATGGCCCCGATGGCCTCTACCGTGGTGGCCACCGCCACGCCTATGATCAAACTGATGTCCACTGCCCCGATGCCTCTTGGCATCACCACGATCAAAGTTGTTGTGCATCTTCCCTAAACTGGATCCTTCTGCACGCTTGGTCAGCCCCAAGCTATGCTCGATGTCCTTGGCCCTAGCGACCAAGACATCAAAATCAGAATAATCTGTGGCTAAGGTGTACCTCTTGACTTCCTCATGAAGCCCATACCTGAAGCGATCACAATGATCCCTCTCAGGCGTAGATCCCCTGAACTCATCTACTCCTAGGCTACGAAGCCTCTCTAAAGGTAAGCTAGCATCATCCCCTCTCGGCTGAGCTGCAGCCTGAGCTCCGGCAACTGCGGCCTGAAACGCTCCCGCTATAGCTTGAACTAGCGGAGCCATATCTATCCCTGCAGGACCTTGGCCACCCTGACCAACCTGTGGTCCCGCTCCCTCAACTCCAGCCTCGTCTCCCTCACCATGCGGAGGAGGTGGTGGTGGAGGAGGAGCTCCGACTCCAACAGCAGTCTCTTCCACAGGAGCCTCTACTCTAGCCACCGGCTCATCAACAAGAGCCGCAACACAGGGTTCCTGACGAACCAACCTCGGTCTACCTCTAGGTCTCGACATAACAGCTCACAGATAACAACAACATACAAAACAGGGTTAGCAAGGGCAAGGGTCCAAGTGGCTCAAGTATGTTTCCCTCACTTAAAAATCCTTTTTCCGATGTAATAGAATCAATGAGACTCAACTTAGCATGCTTCAAACAACACACATACACATACACGATCAATCAAGCAAACATCAAAGCATTCTTGATAAACAAGCAAACATGCTTACATGGCAAGCAACCACCGTGCAATTGCAATAGAAGAATTTAACTTA
Organism: Hibiscus trionum; assembly: GCA_030270665.1. Taxonomy (NCBI): domain Eukaryota; kingdom Viridiplantae; phylum Streptophyta; class Magnoliopsida; order Malvales; family Malvaceae; genus Hibiscus; species Hibiscus trionum. Next base: position 71,883,431 of record BSYR01000003.1, on the reverse strand, counting down.
CCTCACTTACCTACCCGAGGTCTTGGAAACCTCAGGCTCTGATACCAACAAGTGTAACCCCCTCATCCCGGTCCGGGCGGCTGACCGGTCCGAGTGGGCTACACGGGGATAACTGAGGCGAAACCTGTTAAGGCTCCACTTCGGTTAACAACCCGAGAAAACCTTTTTCATTTATTTATCTTGTCTAGATGCGTTAATTAAACCTATGTGTGAAGCGACAGCGGAAAACAAGACTCACAAGAAGACTATCAACAAACAGGGCCTAAGCCCAACCCTTGAGACCCTTTAGAGATGTCAAAAGCCCATTTTCAGGCCTGTGTTTCGAAACAGGTTTTGCCCGTTTCGAAACACGGGCTCCAGTTTAAAAAGCCAGACACCCGTACCGAAACGCATCCACCCCGTTTCGGAACAGGGTCCCATTTCACCTAGGCGTTCCGAAACACGTTCCGGAACAAGCATTTACAGTTGCCAAAGTGTTTCGAGACTCGTATCGGAACATGGGCTCACAATAGCCAAACCGTACCGAAATGCATTCCGATATGGGTGTCCCTGGAACCACACCCGTTCCGAAACACCTACAGTCTGTGAGTTTCCAAAACCAGCTTTAATAATATCTAAACGATCCCAAACGCCCCCAACAAGTTCACGAAGCAAAACACGACATGCAAACACAACTCTAGAGGCATACACCCTATTACAAACATGCTTGAACACACAAAGATACATGATAAGGGCATACAATCAAAAGGGATCAAGCATCCACCACACAAAGACATATATTGCATTTTAAGGTTTCAAGCTTTAGACAAGAACATACATAAGAGCATTCATGAAAGGGCACAAGGCCAACATACAAGGTATAAGCAAGCCTTAAACTAAACATCCACAAAACATAGGAGTCTAAACATGCTCCTAACACATAACAACAACATGAATCAAATGCTTAAATCCCATTGCTTGTCTATTACATCTTAACTTAAAAGTCCATACTTGAGGATAGCAAAAGCTCAACTAGCACACTTGGAGGCCCTCTCCTTGCACAAGCAACCCACGAACTACGGATCTGCATTGTCGAACAAAAAGAGAGCGTACGCGTAAAGCTTAGTGAGGGTAAGCTCGTAAAATAAACCTCGACAATGCAGGGTCCAAGCGCGAACAACACAACCAAGGAAGAATGCATGTTCTTACCTTCGAAGCCACAAGAGTCAAATATATATGATGCATGAACATAATCTCAATATCATGCCATGCTCAACAAGTCCATAAACACAACCATATGGATACACATATATCAAACGTATTGGCAACACATTCAACAATCTGTATTGGCACCTAGCTAGGACCCGAATACGCGGATAACCGTTGGAACTCACATCCAACAACACAACCATTACCTTACGGTAGGATTACACTCATCTCCGTTTCACGCGGAGTGGATTCCACTCATCCTCACGCCCCTTCGATGGGATTCCACTCATCACCGACTAATCATAAAAAGAAGATTTCTGGGCGTACCCGTACTCCATCTTGATGACTACCATCATCAAGACCACGCGCGCATTTTGACTCTCGTGTGCACACTAACATCCTAGTGATCGATCATTGTACCCAAGTATAATAGTGTCAATACTTAAAACATTTCATTAATCAACCTCACAACTTTCTTACCAATTTCTGTGCTTAGCACATACTCACCATGATTTACCATCATGCACAACCATATTCCACAACCACGTGCATATCACAATGCATCAACATCATGCCTCAACATACATGTATATCACAAAATACATAACAACATTAATCACAATTAATATGAAACAAGAGGCATAACAAGCATTTAGAAGTTCAACCAAATGTCTCCTATACTAAGCTTGAGATTAGGCTACCACTCTATTCCCAACACTAGGTGGGTTTACCAAGCCCAACCTAGGTCCACATGCTTGAACCAACGCTTGAAAACCAATTTAAAAACATAGAACCACTCACCGACTATTCCAAGCTCAACAACTCTAGCTGATCAACCAACCAAAGCCAAATCAAACGTCCGAACTTCCCGGATTGGTTCCCGATGATTCTCCAACACAATGCCTTGGTTCTAGTCATTCAAACAAAAACAAAAGCAATCACAAACAACATCAAACACTGGAACAAACCCGGATTACCATTCAAGCAAATAAACTAGCCAAGAACACACCCATAACATTGAATTCCGAGCAGCCACATTAACCCACTGAAATTTCCTATTTCCTCCATCCAAATGGTCAACAAACACATCCAAAATAACCCCTAATCATTGTACAACCATCAGCCAACAAGTTCTCACCCAAAACAGCCCCAAAACCAACCTTAAACCCTTCTAAAACCCCCAACAAAACCCAAATTCGTGAATCATCATAAAACCTTGTAAAAATCAAGTATGTTGGACCTTTTAGATAGCAAACAACTTATCTAACATCAACAAATTAAAAACTTGAGTTAAAGCTAACAAAGTTCACATTTTTAATCCAAAACTTTAAAACTTCAAAATGTAAAATCATGGGTTTTAATGAAAACTAAAGGTATAGATATGTGGAGAATAACGAGGACAACTCAAAAATACGTTTACCTTTCAAAAACCTTCAAGGATGAGGAAGAAGGGTGATGGAATAGTGAACAACAATGGTGAAGAGAAGTTGTCGTTGAAATGCTTTTGGGCGAGGGAAGAAGATGAGTGAATAAAATGGGTGTTTTATTTTTAAAAGCCAAAAGACCATTTCACCCATAATGAAATAAGGTATTTACAAAAGAAGGATATCCATGGCTATTTGGGCTTGGTTTGAAATAAGTCCAACATAAATTCATTTGTTTTGAAAACACGAGGCCCAAAATAATATTTTAATATTTTAATTTCACCCGACCTCCAAACCCGAGTGTTACAACTCTCCCCCACTTAAGGAATTTCGTCCCCGAAATTACCTGACGGAAACAGTTACAGAAACTGCTCAAGCATATCAGCTTTCCTCTCCCACATGGCCTCTTCCACACCTCTATGTCTCTACAACACCTTGACCAACTCTATGGTCTTACCACGCAACACCTTGCTATCCGAAGCAAGTATCTCAACTGGCTCTTCATTGTAAGACAAATCCGGATTCAGTTCTATCTCCTCAACATGCGTAACATGAGACGAATCTGATCTATATCTCCTATGCATAGACACATGGAAAACATCATGGATCTTCTCTAACTCTGAAGGCAATCTCAAACGGTAAGCTACTGGCCCAATCCGCTCAACTATCTCCTACTGACCAATAAACCTCGGACTCAACTTGCCTTTCCGGCCAAATCGCATTACCTTCTTCCACGGAGACACTTTCAGAAACACTTTCTCACCCACTGAAAACTCAATCTCTTTTCTCTTCGAATCAGCATAAGATTTCTAACGATCGGAAGCTGCCTTCAAACGGTCACAAATAAACTTCACTTTATCAGTAGTCCCCTTAAGCAAATCTGGCATAGGTAACAATTTCTGACCCGTTTCGGCCCAACAGATCGGAGTCCTACATCGTCTACCATACAATGCCTCACAAGGAGCCATCTGTATACTAGCCTTGTAACTGTTGTTGTAAGCAAACTCGACTAAGGGTAAATGCTTCTCCCAAAAACCCTAGAAGTCAATCACACAACAACGGAGCATATCCTCTAATACCTATATCACTCGCTCTGACTGACCATCTGAATGCGGATGATACGAAGTGCTGAAATGCAAACGGCTACCTAGGGCACTATGCAAACAACCCCAGAACCTCGCAATGAACCTCGGATATCTATCTGATACAATAGACTTCGGAACTCCGTGCAACCTCACAATCTCACGGATGTACAAATCCGCCAACTTGTCTAAAGAATCTGTAGTGTTCACTGCTAAGAAATGGGCACACTTAGTGAATCTATCAACTATCACCCAAACAGAATTCTTCTTCGAAGGAGACAACTGTAACCCTGACACAAAGTCCATAGAGATTCTTTCCCATTTCCATTCCGGAATCTTCAAAGGCTGTAACAAACCTGAAGGAACTTGATGTTCTGCCTTCACCCTCTGACAAACCATGCAACGGCTCACATACTCGGCTACATCCTTCTTCAAACCAAGCCAGAAATAATCATTCTTCATATCTCTGTACATCTTAGTACTGCCCGGATGCATAGAAAAATGACTCGAATGTGCTTTGCTTAGAATCACACATCTCAACTCAGCATCTTCATGTAGTACAACTCTGTCTCTGAAACACAACACATTCTCATCACTGAAATTGTACTCTGTCGGCCTACCTTCTGCAATGTCCTGAACATGTGAAGCCAAAGATACGTCTTGCAATTGTTTCTCTCTGATCATCTAAATCAACGAAGGCTTCACCTGCAACTCGGTAATCAAACCACCATCCCCTGATACACTCAGTCTAGCAAACATAGCTCGTAACTCAACTGCAACTTTTCTGCTCAACGCATCGGCCACTACATTTGCCTAACCCGGATGGTACTCAATAGTCAAATCATAGTCCTTCAACAGTTCAAGCCATCTTCTCTGTCTCAAGTTCAGCTCTCTCTGAGTCATCAGATACCTCAAGCTTTTATGGTCAGTGTAAACCGTGCACTTTTAGCAAACCCTATATTTTAACCCTAAACCTAAAATTCTATCATCTGCCCCTAAATTCAAAACTACTACACTTAAAACCCTAAACTTTAAACCATAAACGGAGTCCCTAACCTCTAAAACTAAGACATTTGTGTAAAAAAATTTCACAAGCGCTTGTGTATAGAATAATTACCCTTTCACTTTTGGCAAAAGAAAACGGGTAAACAACATCATTGGTCACTAAATTATTCCAACTTTCTATTTTGGTCATTGAACTTTTTTTTACAAAATCGTCACTAATGTTACGTTCTTTTCTATTTTGGTCATCGGTCATTAAAAAAACTAAAGGTCATGCTTGCATGTATTTTTAATTTTTTTTAATTTTTAACGTCATTTTCTTTCTCATCGTCAACAGTCATGGGTATCTAAATTATTATCGTTTTTTATTTTGGTTACTGAACTATTTTTTTCTGACAAAATCTGTATTAATATTACGTTATCTTTTATTTTAGTCACTGACCGTTAAAAATTAAATTGCTCAAAAAATAGAGGGATATTCAAACCCTAAACCATGTACAAAGAGGCAAAGGGACCTAACCATTAAGCCAACTTTAAATTTGTTATAATTTCACCAAAATTTATATTTAAGTTATGCTCTTAGTCGATTAAAACCAAAGAAACTAAAAGTGTACAATTTGGGTAATAGAGGAATTGAACTCAGATCCTCTATATAAGAGAACTAGGTGTCTAACCACTAATCCAACCGCAAATTTAACATATATTTACCAAAATTTATCTTTAACTTAACCAATTAAATATCTAATATACATTTAAATCTAACATATATGCCAACCAATTAAATGTTAATATAAGTTTTACTTACCTCAAATATATGTCAATCAATTAAATACAATTATAAAAAGAAGAAGAAAAAACAAAAATATTAGTTTACAAGTGTCACCATGTAAATATGTGAGGGTGAAGAATTAAAATAGAAAATGTTAAATTAGGACATTCGGAGATTTTTGATAATTGTTAAAGGTAAAAAGGTCTTTATAACTCTTGTGTCAAAACTTCTAGTTTCAAAAAGCTCCTATTAGCAGCTTTTTCAAAATTAGAAGTTTAACCTCAATCCGCTATTCCAATATGCTATTCACCAAACATCCAAATTAACAGAATTAAATGGCCAAACCTCTAAATTTAGCCCAAACCTCTAATTTTGGCTCGTACAGATGTTTACCAAACATAGCCAATATATTTTTTTCATTTCATTTAAAATATTAGGTTGAGGTTTAATAGTCATTAGGAGCAAATTTCTCCTTCCCCTCCCTAGGTAAAAATTGTTCAAAAAAATAATGTTTTTTATTAAATAGTGAGGTATTACATTCACATATCGGGATTCAAACCCATACAAAATAGGACAAGATGAACATCTTTAGCCACTAGGCCAATTAGTAGATCTAAAAAACATAACATCATTTTTATGAAAAAATATCTAAAATAAACAAAATATTTTTTTATGAAAAAACGATAAAATAAACAAAATCTTTTGATGAAATGATAATAACATCATTTTTTTTCATTTGGACTACTCAATAGGTTATATTAAAATTGTTATTGTTAATCAATAACCAGTTGGCCTAGTGGGACGAGGCACTAGTAAGGTCAGAGGTTTGAATCCTAATATTGTATATGAAACAAATTTAGTTGGGATAATTGCCCCTATAATGAGTTTCCGCGGTATCTGATCGAGAATATGCTTGTCTTATAATTTAGGTAATGTATTTATTTTTGGTTTATTGTTTGTTTGTAACCCCTTCGACCCGGTCAAGCCGCAAGACCGAATCGGGAGAGTCACACGGGGATAACCGGAGAAAAATTTGAGAATTTCCCTCCGGTTAACAACCCTAGATTAAAATTTATCTTGTCCAAATGCAATTTAACGGTCAAGTGGTGCTAAGGATTACAACGGAAGAACGACGTCTCAATCGGACATCAATCGGATGTCCAATTGGAGCCAAATAGTCACGAAGGACCATTTTGCAAAACCACACCAAACAGGGGCCAGAAGGTAATTTAAACCTTACCAAATAGTTCATTAGTCAAGTTTCAAGCACACGAGGCAAAACCAAAACCAACAAGACATGTACACTCATTTAAGAAACATACAAGCATTAGGGACTAAAACGTAACATTTGGGAACCTTCATAGATGCCTTTTAACCACTTTAACTGCCTGTGTTTCGAAACATGGGTTGCCCGTTTCGAAACGCGGGCTCTCAACAAAAAGTAAAATTTGGTTGTTCCGAAACGGCTCCTCTTGGTTTCGAAACATGAGTCTCTAGAGGCAGAACGTACCGAAACGACACCACTCCCATTCCGATACGGGTTCCCCAAAAGCTTGGCCGTTCCGAAACCATACCAGATGTTCTGAAACATCTGGGCACAGATTTGCCTGAAAATGCATTTCAACGTCCCCAAACATTCCCAAACGTACCTCGAAAGATCACAAACCACAAGGCAACATATTAAGCAAACATTCTAGAGGCAAAACACCCTAAAGTAGGTTTCAAACAAGCACACACTCAAACATAGATCTCAAACATGGAAGCTCAAAAAGGACACTTTCAACTCAAAACACAAATGATAAGCTCTTACAGATGCCACTTTTTGCTTGCTATTTTCTTTGTCTTGAGGACTTTTCACTACTTAATCGGTTGCATTTATTTCATTTTCTGTGCAGGGACTCAAATATGGAATTAGCAGAAAAAAGGTGCATTTCTGTAGTTTTATTTATTTTTCTGGTCGTGGCTGACATCATGGGAACGACGATGGGCACGTCTGATGTGGCAGTTTCTAGAAGATACAGTCAGCGCAAGGAAAGAATCTAGAAGATCTAGTCAGCGCAATCCGAGCTTAGGATTTTTAATTTTTAAATTTTAAAACAAACATTTTAAATTATGTTATCTTTATTAAATCTAAGCCTATAAATACCTTCCTTGGGTAAGGCTTAAGATCATCTCTTGTCTTTAGTTCTTGTTGCTACTTGCCTTTATTTTAATAGAAGTATTTCCTTGTTTCATCTTTGCTTCTGATTTATTTTACGCATCTTAAACATTTTGCCAAAAACATGCTAAGTATGATAATCAATATCATGCTTGGCTAATTTTCCCCAAAGCCGAGAGCTAGTACAAATCAATTCCATGCGTGAGAATTGAATATTGCATAAATCCCTTCGGGATACATTTTCATCTTTCTGTTTAGATAGCTTGGCAATCGGTCTTGCTAAAACTTTTAAACGTTTTTCAAATCAAAAAGGATTTGTTGGTCTAGAATCATTTAATTATATAGTTGGGAAGAAGAATCGGCTCGTGGCACTTCGACTTCATGTGAAAACTCTTAGCGGCGGTCCACTAAGGAAAGATGAAATCAGAAACGATTCTCAATGAGACAACTTCTGAGTCGGGCTTTTCCTGTTTTTTTAACTAAGTATTTTAACGGCGATAGACGTGGTTGAATTATTTAAGAATTGACTTTCGGAGATAGACTTGGGAAGATCAGTTACATGAGAGAAAAGAAAGTTACGATGGGTTGGGCCTCGTAGACTGTAACCGACATGAATCCCGGAGTGAAAACCTATTTTTAATGATCGTAGGAATTGCCGAAACTAGCTCGAGGTTGTTTTCATATTTGTGATTTTTCTACTTCATTCCTCACTTTATTTACTACATTTTTCTTTAATTGTTTATTATTTTCTTGTTACTTCAATCACACCAAACCCCCTTTTTTATTTATTTGTTTTAGCGACTTCTGGGATCTAAATCACGACAAGGCTCAGTCAGCGATTCCAACAGAACTCCTTGTGGATCTACCCTCTTCGTCTATTCTACTTTAATTTCTTTATCTTATTATTTATTTGAAGAGATTTATTTTAATTTATTTTGACGAGTAAAACGACGCTTGTCAAAATTGGCGCCGTTGTCGGGGAGTTTTATTTTCGGCAATCACTGGTTATTTTGTTTGATTATTAAGACCAGAAGCAATCCGAGAGATCTAGTTGACCTTGACCCGGAGATCGAAGCAAGAGCTCGTAGAACTCACAGTGAAACGCTTCGGCAAAAGAAACAACAACGAGAACAAGGTAGACAACAATCAGATCTGGAATCCACTTCTGAAACTACACCAGTCAAAGATCCTATACCAGAACCAGAACCGATGGCAGATCAAATGATTCGAGAACTAACCGCAGCCCCTGCTGTGCAACAACGACTCTGCATCGCTTTTCTTAATGGCGAGACCCCTTTTCAACTAAAAACGAGGTTAATTCATCTCCTCCCTACATTCAACGGTCTCCCTAGCGAAAGTCCACATAAACATCTCACCGAATTCCATATGGTGTGTAGTAGCATGAAGCCGCAAGGGGTTTCGGAAGACCAAATCAAACTACGGGCATTTCCTTTTTCCTTAGCCGGATCGGCTAAAGAATGGTTATTTTATCTTCCGCCTAACTCAATTACTACATAGGTTGAACTCTCTCGTATTTTTCTTGATATGTATTTTCTTGCGGCAAAGGAGAGCGAGCTTAGGCGAAGCATCTTAGGAATCCAACAAAGGAGCGATGATTCTCTCTACGACTATTGGAGAGGTTCAAAAAGTTATGCGCAAGTTGCCCGCAGCATGGCCTATCCGAGCAGACCCTCCTTCAGTATCTCTACGAAGGGATACTCCCAATGGATAAGAAGATGGTAGATGCCGCTAGCGGCGGCACTCTCGTCAACATGACCCCTACTGCAGCGAGAACGTTAATCTCTACAATGGATGCCAATTCACAACAATTCGGCTCCTTAAGTGAACCTAGCCGACGGGTTCACGAAGTAAGAATTGTTTCACTTGAAGATAAAATAGACAAATTAACTGATATAGTTAATTCACTTGTTTCAAGAAAGATTGGAGCTGCAAAAGTCTATAGAATTTGTACGATGTCGGATCACCCAACGGATCGCTACCCAATGTTACAGAATGAATCTGACGCCCAAGTCAATGCCATAAATAATTTTCCAAGACCTCTTCAAAGGCTTTATAACCCATTCGGCAACACTTATAATCCGGGATGGAGGGACCATTCGAATCTGAGCTACAGAAACTACCAAATGGCCAACCCAAATTATCAACCGAGACCTCCCCCTTTTCCCACTCAAATGCCACAAAAAACTTCCCTTGAGACCATTGTCGAAAGGTTAGCTGTTTCACAAGAAAAATTCCAAACCCAAACACAATCCCATCTCCAGGAAATTGATAAACAAATAAGCCAACTAGCGCAAACCATTGGCCGCCTAGAGCCTCAAGAACGATTTTCCTCTCAAACTGAAACAAATCCGAGGGAAAATGTGAGCGCGATTACTTTGCGAAGTGGTACAGCAATTTCACAAGAACCGCCAAAAGAGACTGTGAAAAAATCCGACAAAAGACAAAAAAGGCACTTCTTCGAGGGACCAAGAAGGAAAATCTTCACCAGCCTCAGGTAACATCCAACCCAATCCTTCTTTTTCTACTTACGAGCCTGTTCCTCCTTTTCCAGGCCGACTAGCAAGACGTGACAAAAAGGAAGAGGAGAAGGAAATTTTGGATATATTCAAGAAGGTGGAAATCAACATTCCACTTCTTGATGTCATTCGAAAGGTGCCAAAGTATGTAAGGTTTTTAAAGGATTTATGCACAAATCGGAGGCGGCTATCCGGGAATGAAAGAGTTAACCTCAGCGAGAATATTTCGGCCATTTTTCAAAGACGCCTACCACCAAAATATAAGGACCGAGGAATGTTCGTGATTCCTTGCAAGATCGGAAATGTCAGAATAAAGAGGGCAATGTGCGATCTAGGCGCATCTATTAATGTCATGTCATTGAGCGTCTACAACAAAATTTCGACTGAATTATTGAAGGAAACGCGAGTGACGGTTCAGTTAGCTGATCGGTCAATTATCTACCCCGAGGGGGTACTAGAAAACGTGTTGGTAAAGGTAAACGATCTTATTTTTCCTGCTGATTTTTACATTATTGACATGGAAAATGACCGCAGCAACAATGGATCAGAAATCTTGCTTGGCCGCCCCTTCTTGTCAACATCACATACAAAAATCGATGTCCGTAACGGTATCTTAACTATGGAATTTGATGGGCAAGTAGTTAAGTTCGATGTGTATAAAGCTATGAAGTATCCTGATTCGGTCGCAAGTTTGAATTTTATTGATAGTATCGATCCATTAGCCGATGAAATTTTAGAAATTGAATTGTCTGTTGATGCTTGCAGGGAATTAGGAATAGAGGAACACGACGAAAGGGAGTTTAAAGAAATTTCTTCTACTATTTCTTCTACTTCTAGTTTTACATTAATGCCTTCAAAGTCTAAAGCTCTTCCTTCAATTTTGCAGGCACCAAAGCAGAAATTAGAGCAATTTAATTACATATTTTTGGGCGAAAATGGTACCTTGCCAATCATCATTTCTAACGAGTTGTCAAAAGAATAAGATAGTAAATTAGTTGTTGTTTTGCGCACAAATAAAGAGGCAATCAAATTGACCTTATCCGACATTAAGGGGCTGAGTCCATCCACGTGCATGCATAAAATCAAGACGGAGGAAGGCGCAAAAACGACGAGGGATGGACATCACCGCTTAGTTGAAGAACTTATTTTTGAAGAATCGAAAATTTAACACATGTCGTCGAGCTAAACGGCGTTAAACAAAGCGCTACATGGGAGGCAACCCATTTATTTTCTTTCCTTTGATTTATGTCTATTCTTTCTTTTTATTTTATTTTCTTTCATTTACAATAATTTTTTGTTTTAAATTTTTTTAGGTACATTACTCGGATTTAAACAAGCGTCTAAGCGTAAATTTTACTCAAATAGTGCCAATTTTTGAAGGCCTTTTCGAGCAGCACTCAAACCAATTTTTGAGGCTATTTTCCACGATGGTTCGTACGCGACACCAAGTTCGTGGTCGCGGTCGCCCTTAATCACGGGGAGTATCCTTTACCCTTCTTTGTTTTCATTTCCTTTATTTTCTTCGCATTGGGACAATACGATTAAGTGAGGGGGAGGGTAAAGGATGACATTAATTTCGCCTTGCTTGTCATATTTGCTTGATGGTATGATTGTTTGAATTGATTAGAAGAACATCTTTTTTTATTGTTGCTTGTCATTAAGCATGTTATGATTGTTTTTAGTTCATTAGAATACTTAATTCTAGCATGCTTGATAAATCGAATGGTATGACTAAGTCCAATTTGACATTCCTTGCAATTTGTCTTGATTGTAATAGTTGAATCCCTCACCTAGCTTAATCAATTAACCCATCTTGTGAGAACTTGATCCTTGAGCATGTACAACTATATTTTATGCTCATTTTCTTGATTGAGAGTGTCAATTTGGATATTGGAATCTAGAACATGTGGCTTGTATACAATTTGAGGTTACATTAGAATGTGATGCATTAATATTGGAATCTACACTTTATTTTCCCCTAGTGAACCAAGTTGAAGCCTAATTCCACTTTCTTTGTTTTCACCAAGATATTAATTAAACCCAAGCCTTTTTCATTTATCCTTCTCTTTCACCCTTGACAAGACAGAAGCATGAATTTTGAGTTGTGCAATCATGTTCCACGAAAAAAAAGGACAACAAAAAAAAAGAGAAAAAAAAAGAAAAAAAAGAAAAGAAGAGCAGAGCAGAGCAGAAACTTTCGAAACAAAATAAAAGGTTTGATGTTATTCATTTTAGTTACCTTTGTTGCTTATGTTGCCTACATTTTCTAAGGTTATTGACATGATTTAGTTACTTGTTGAAAACTTCTTGTCTTGATTATTCTAGCCTTATTTTAGCCTTTTTCCTACCTTTACCTCAGCCCCATTACACCTCAAATTTAAGTCCTAATGATTTTTGCATCTCATTTCTTAAAGGTAGTGGAGAATTGATCTTGCCACAAGCCTATGGAAACCCTTGTTCAATTTTGACTTTGAGAGAATTTGCTTTCTACACCCAAAACACTTTGAGCGATTTGAGTGCATCTTGGTGAGGATTAAGTTTAGGTTAGAATTTGATTATCACTTAATAGGCAATTGTAAGGGTGAAGACTTGTTCTTACTTGCATCCATTCATTTAGATTCATGCTTGATTCATGTCATTCTTATTGCGCTTGAACTCTCATGATTTTGCTTAGCTTGCAACAGTTTAGGAGATGGATGTTTTTGATTAATTTCTTTCAAACATACTTGAGGGCAAGTATAAGACAAGTGTGGGGGAATTTGATAAGCTCTTATAGATGCCACTTTTTGCTTGATATTTTCTTTGTCTTGAGGACTTTTCACTACTTAATCGGTTGCATTTTTTTCATTTTCTGTGTAGGGACTCAATTTTGAAATTAGCAGCAGAAAGGTGCATTTCTGCAGTTTTATTTATTTTTCTGGCCATGGCTGACATCATGGGCACGATGCTGGGCACGACGCTTTTGACGTGGTAGTTTCTAGAAGATACAGTCAGCGCAAGGAAAAAATCTGGAAGATCTAGTCAGCGCAATCCGAGCTTAGGATTTTTAATTTTTAAATTTCAAAACAAACATTTTAAATTATGTTATCTTTCTGTTATTTTTAGTAAATCTAAGCCTATAAATACCTTCCTTGGGTAAGGCTTAAGATCATCTCTTGTTTATGAGTTCTTGTTGCTACTTGCCTTTATTTCAATAGAAATATTTTCTTGTTTCATCTTTGTTTTTTATTTACTTTACGCTTCTTAAACATTTTCCCAAAAACATTTTAAGTATGATAATCAATATCATGCTTGGCTAATTTTCCCAAAAGCCGAGAGCTAGTACAAATCAATTCCATGTGTGAGAATTGAATATTTCTTAAATCCCTTCGGGATACATTTTCATCTTTCTGTTTAGATAGTTTGGCAATCGGTCTTACTAAAATTTTTAAACGTTTTTCAAATCAAAAAGGATCCGTTGATCTGGAATCGTTTAATCATACAGTTGGGAGGAAGAATCAGCCTGTGGCACTTCGACTTCCTGTGAACACTCTTAGCGGCGGTCCGCTAAGGAAATATGAAATCAGAAACGATTCTCAATGAGACAACTTCTGAGTCGGGCTTTTCCTGTTTTTAAACTAAGTATTTCAACGACGATAGACGTGGTTGGTTTATTTAAGAATCGTCCTTCGGAGATAGACTTGGGAAGATCGGTTACATGAGAGAAAAGCAAGTTACGATGGGTTGGGCCTCGTAGACTATAACCAACATGAATCTCGTAGTGAAAATCTATTTTCAATGATCGCAGGAATTGACAAAACTAGCCCGAGGCTGCTTTCCTATTAGTGATTTTTTTTCTTCATTCTTAACATTATTTACTTTTTTTGTTTATTATTATCTTCATCACTTCAATCATACCAAACCCCCCTTTTTTTATTTGTTTTAGCTACTTCTGGGATCTAAATAACGACAAGGCTCAGTCAGCGATTCCAACAGAACTCCTTGTGGATCGACCGACCCTCTTCCTCTATTCTACTTTAATTTCCTTATCCTATTATTATTTGAAGAGGCTTATTTATTTTATTTATTTTGGCGAGTAAAACGACGCTTGTCATTTTTCTTGATTGAGAGTGTCAATTTGGATATTGGAATCTAGAACTTGTGGCTTGTATGCAATTTGAGATTACATTAGAATGTGATTCATTAATATGATTTAGGCACTAGGATTCACCCTTTCTTTTTACCCCACTAAAGGCCTACCCTTTCTTTTCCCCTAGTGAACCAAGTTGAAGCTTAATTCCACTTTCTTTGTTTTCACCAAGATATTAAACCCAAGCCCTTTTCATTTATCCATCTCTTTCACCCTTGACAAGACAGAAGTATGAATTTTGAGTTGTGCAATCATGTTCCACGAAAAAAAAGAGGGCGGCAGCAAAAAAAGGAAGAGAAAAAAAGAAAAAAAGAGCATAAACTTTTGAAACAAAATAAAAAGGTTTGATGTTATTCATTTTAGTTACCTTTGTTCCTTATGTTGCCTACATTTTCTAAGGTTATGAACATGATTTAGTTACTTGTTGAAAACTTATTGTCTTGATTATTCTAGCCTTATTTTAGCCTTTTTCTTACCATTACCTCAGCCACATTACACCCCAGATTTAAGTCTTAATGATTTTTGCATCTCATTTCTTAAAAGTATTAGATAATTGATCTTTCTACAAGCCTATGAAGACCCTTGTTCAATTTTGACTTTGAGAGAATTTGCTTTCTACACCTGAAACACTTTGAGCGATTTGAGTGCATCTTGGTGAGGATTAAGTTTAGGTTGGAATTTGATTATCACTTGATAGACAATTTTAAGGGTGAAGAATTGTTCTTACTTGTATTCATTCGTTTAGATTCATGCTTGATTCATGTCATTCTTAGTGCGCTTGAACTCTCATGATTTTGCTTAAGGCTTGCAATAGTTTAGGGAGATGAATGCTTTTGATTAATTTCTTTCAAACATACTTGAGGGCAAGTATGAGACAAGTGTGGGGGAATTTGATAAGCTCTTATAGATGCCACTTTTTGCTTGCTATTTTCTTTGTCTTGAGGACTTTTCACTACTTAATCGGTTGCATTTATTTCATTTTCTGTGCATGGACTCAATTCTGGAATTAGCAGCAGAAAGGAGCATTTCTGCAATTTTATTTATTTTTCTGGCTGTGGCTGACATCATGGGCACGACGCGTCTGACGTGGCAGTTTCTAGAAGATACAATCAGCGCAAGGAAAAACTCTGGAAGATCTAGTCAGCGTAATCCGAGCTTAGGATTTTTAATTTTTAAATTTCAAAACAAACATTTTAAATTATGTTATCTTTTTGTTATCTTTAGTAAATCTAAGCCTATAAATACCTTCCTTGGGTAAGACTTAAGATCATCTTCTGTCTTTAGTTCTTGTTGCTACTTGCCTTTATTTTAATAGAAGTATTTCCTTGTTTCATCTTTGCTTCTTATTTATTTTACGCATCTTAAACATTTTGCCAAAAACATGCTAAGTATGATAATCAATATCATGCTTGGCTAATTTTCCCCAAAGCCGAGAGCTAGTACAAATCAATTCCATGCGTGAGAATTGAATATTGCTTAAATCCCTTCGGGATACATTTTCATCTTTCTGTTTAGATAGCTTGGCAATCGGCCTTGCTAAAACTTTTAAACGTTTTTCAAATAAAAAAGGATCCGTTGGTCTAGAATCATTTAATTATATAGTTGGGAGGAAGAATCGGCCTGTGGCACTTCGACTTCCTGTGAACACTCTTAGCGGCGGTCCGCTAAGGAAAGATAAAATCTGAAATGATTCTCAATGAGACAACTTCTGAGTCGGGCTTTTCCTGTTTTTTTAACTAAGTATTTTAACGATGATAGACGTGGTTGAATTATTTAAGAATCGACTTTCAGAGATAGACTTGGGAAGATCGGTTACATGAGAGAAAAGCAAGTTACGATGGGTTGGACCTCGTAGACTGTAACCGACATGAATCCCGGAGTGAAAATCTATTTTCAATGATCGTAGGAATTGACGAAACTAGCTTGAGGCTACTTTCATATTTGTGATTTTTCTACTTCATTCCTCACTTTATTTACCGCATTTTCGTTAATTGTTTATTATTTTCTCGTTACTTCAATCACATCAAACCCTCAATTTTTTATTTATTTGTTTTAGCTACTTCTGAGATCTAAATCACGACAAGGCTCAGTCAGCGATTCCAACAGAACTTCTTGTGGATCAACCCTCTTCCTCTATTCTACTTTAATTTCTTTATCTTATTATTTATTTGAAGAGATTTATTTTAATTTATTTTGACGAGTAAAACGACGCTTGTCAAAATTGGCGCCGTTGTCGGGGAGTTTTATTTTCGGCAATCACTGGTTATTTTGTTTGATTATTAAGACCAGAAGCAATCCGAGAGATCTAGTTGACCTTGACCCAGAGATCGAAGCAAAAGCTCGTAGAACTCACAGTGAAACGCTTCGGCAAAAGAAACAACAACGAGAACAAGGTAGACAACAATCAGATCTGGAATCCACTTCTGAAACTACACCAGTCGAAGATCCTATACCAGAACCAGAACCGATGGCAGATTAAATGATTCGAGAACTAACTGCAGCCCCTGCTGTGCAACAACGACTCTGCATCGCTTTTCCTAATGGCGAGACCCCTTTTCAACTAAAAACGAGGTTAATTCATCTCCTCCCTACATTCAACGGTCTCCCTAGCGAAAGTCCATATAAACATCTCGCCGAATTCCATATGGTGTGTAGTAGCATGAAGCCGCAAGGGGTTTCGGAAGACCAAATCAAACATCTCCCTGCATTCAACGGTCTCCCTAGCGAGTAAAATGACGTTTGTCAACAAACAAGCCAAAACACAAGGTGTTTAACTAAAAGCCAAAACAAGCCTCAACATAGCATGGATTCAACATTTAAAACACGTAGCAACATGGTCAAACACATGGGAGTTTATAACCACCTCCCTAACCACAAAAACAAGTATTCCCATTGCTAAATCCTAATTACAACTTAAAATTCATACTTGAGTTTAAGCTACGATCACCAGAGCCTTTCCCTCGCCTTTCTTTGCTTCTCGGATTACTAACGATCTGCATTGTTGGAAAGAAGCACGTAAGCATAAAGCTTAGTGAGTGGTGCTCAAACCCCAACAACAACAATGCAGTTTTAACAAAGCCATTTAAGATTTGAAAACAAAGCCACAAGCATGATTTCCAACAATAAGATTATCAACAATCTAACATGTGCTTGGCATCTTACATCAAGCAATGCAACAACATATAACATCATGTCATGACTCTCAACATCTACCAAGATAACAATCAACCTTCCAACACAAGAGTATAATGGCAACTATGGTTACATTACTCGGATACGCAAATTGGATTCAATGGCATCTCACATCACCGAATCTATAGGAACAACAAGACTCGCGATGGCATCTTACATCACCGATGTCTAACAATAAGCTTTTGGTGGCATCTTACACCACCGTACTCCTCCCTAATGGCATCTTACATCACTAGGGCCACGCGCGAATTTTACAAGTGCACTCTAATCCTATGGTCGACCAATTATACCCAGTAAGACCCTCATATTTTCCAATACTCAACATCATAAAAGCCATCATAACAATATCACACTCATTAGTCAAATACACACATTCATCTCATCTCATATCAACAATGCTTAACAAGATTTTAAAAAATAGAATTCCAGAAAAGCAAAACGTAAACATTAAACACTTACTCTCGAGCTTAGGTTGGCCTTTCAAGCTCAACCTAAACTCTCAAAAACATTTCCACTCACCGGTAGAACCCAAACGATAGCCGAAACATCGATTCAAGCCTCCGAACTACCCGGTCTCACGTCCAAAGAACCCAAACTTGTTTCCCCTATTTCTAGCCAATTCAAAAATGATGTGTTAGACCCAAAACAAGCTCCCAAACTTGCAGCAACACAGAAACTCATCATTCATCACAAAACCAAATCGATTCACACCCAGAAAAACTTGGAAACACCATCAAAACGACCCAAACCAACTAGCAGCCAAAAACCCAACAAATTTACAATCAAAACTACTTCTTTCAACATCCAAAACACTTACACAAGGTCTAGAAACCATCAGCCTAAATTTCCTCACAAGAATAACCCAAAAACCCACATTTTCAACTCCAAAAACCTCTCTTTTTTACTAGCTTCGGGTTTCCCTACATTTAGCCACTATCTCAACATTTTTAGGACACCAAAACAAGATTAAAAACACCTTTAAACATGGCATCAAACTACCCAAACGAAACCCCCTTCATTTCCTCTTTTTCAAACTCAAAGCATTTTTGGAATAAATTTAAACAATGGGTTTTAAACAAGATTTTCACCAACAATAAATTTAAGGAAGAGGAAATCAAAACAAAAGATGATTTACCATGAAAACTTGCTTGTAGGAATAGTTGGAGCAATGGAATAGTAAAATGGAGTCTTGAGAAAAGTAACGTGAAAAGAGTGCACGAAGAAGATGATGATATTTTGGATAAAAAACCCCCTTTTAAAAAAATCCAAAATTTCCTTTTTGCCCTTATTTATTAAAAATCCTTTTTGTGCTCATTCAAATGGTTTTGTCCCACTAATTTAACCCGAACCGGTTTAACCAAACCTGATTATCTCCCGGGCCCTATCTCTGGGGCGTTACATTGTTACTTTGTCGAATAGAAATCCTCTGCCCCTTTTCGGCGCTCCTATTTATACCCCATGCTAAAAATTTGGCTTGTGGTTTAGGGTTTATGGTTTATGGTTAGGGTTTAGGCAATTTGAGTAGGGTGTATTTTTTAGAGTATAGAGTGTAGGGTTTTGGATTTAGAATTTAAAGTTAGTGGTTGAAATTTAAAATTTTAGTATTTTTTAATTTTAGGGCATAAAAAGGAGTATCGAGAAGGGACAAGATATTTTTATCCTTACTTTGTCTGGTTTAATAATATGGATTATTCACTCAATAAGTTAAAAGACAAGTGATTAAAAAATGATATTGGTAGGAGTGCTCACAAAATTCGACTATATACTTTGAAATGGTCATGAGATATAATATAAAAAAGGGTAATCTTCACCAGTGGTCCCTTTCGTTTAGGGTGTGTTCTATTTTGGTCACCAGAATTCAAAAAAGATTATTCTGGTCACTTACGTTTAGAATCGTTTCTATTTCGGTCCCTTGGCCATTAGTCTCCGTTACTTAAAAAAATTAGTTTCTAATTTAACCCTCAAACTTTCAAAATTTTATTTTTCAAAATTTTATTTTAGGCTCAATGCATGAAAGAAATGCAACATGATTCATTAATTTGAGAGAGGATCTAGTAGTTACCCCCTTGGATGGATCACCCAAGATTTCACCACCTTTGACATAGTTTAACTCCCTTGGGTAAGACACCTCCCTTTCCTCAAGAGCCAAGTCCTTCAAGGCTTCAAGAGGTGGATCTTGTGAATCCTCATCATTGGTTGGAATCTCATCCACCTTTGACGTTTGTCCTCCATCAATGGCATAAATGATTCCTACATCATCATCATCACAAGATTCCTTCCTCGGAAGGAGGTTATCATCGAAAACAACATGTATTGACTCTTCAACAACTAGAGTTCTTTTATTAAATACACGATAGGCTTTAGAGTTTAAAGAATACCCTAAGAAAATAACGTCATCACTTTTAGCATCAAATTTACCTAAGTTTTCTTTACCATTATTCAAAACAAAACACTTGCAACCAAAAGGATGAAAATAGCTAATGTTAGGCTTCTTAGATTTTAAAATCTCATAAGGTGTTTTCTTTAAAATTGGCCTAATCATTACTCGATTTATAATAGAGCAAGCGGTATTTGTGGCTTCCGCCCAAAAATATTTAGGTAAATTATTTTCGCAAAGCATGGTTCTAGCCATTTCTTCTAAAGTTTGATTTTTCCTCTCAACTACCCCATTTTGTTGAGGAGTGCGAGGTGCGGAAAAATTGTGGCTAATCCCATTTTCATTTAAAAACTCATCGAAACCTAGATTTTGAAATTCGGTTCCATGATCACTTCTAATGTGAGAAATCTTAAGTTCAAGATCATTTTGAGTTATTTTAGAAAATGTGATGAATTTTTCTAAAGCCTCATCCTTTGTACTTAAGAATAGAACCCAAGTATACCTAGAGTAGTCATCTACAAGCACAAAAGCATATGATTTTCCACCCAAGCTCATTGTTCTAATAGGCCCAAAAAGATCCATATGAATTAATTGTAAACATCTACTAGTAGAGACATCATTTATGGATTTAAAAGAACTTCTATGTTGTTTACCCTTTGAACATGCATCACAAATTTTATCATTTGAAAATTTAAGTTTGGGTAAACCTCTAACTAGATTAAGGGAAATTAATTTTTCTAAGACACTCATGCTAGCATGTCCTAATTTTCTATGCCAAAGCCATGAGTCATGTTCATCATGTGCAACTAAGCATGTATGTGATGAATGAATGTTTTCTAGATGCACCATGTAAATGTTCTCTATGCGATGACCAATGAGCATTAGTTGATTGGTTTTAATGTTTACAATTTTGCAACCACTTTTATCAAATATAACATTAAAACCCTTGTCACACAATTGAATAATACTCAACAAATTATGCTTAAGACCGTTGACATACAAAACATTTTCAAATGAAAATAGAAGAGTGATTACCAATGGAGCCTATTCCTTCAATTTGGCCTTTGGAGTTGTCACCAAACGTTACCACTCCACCACCTTTAGGCTTTAGTTCCACAAATCGACTCTTGTCACCAGTCATGTGTCTTGAGCATCCACTATCAAGGTACCAAGAATTTTTGCTTGAAGCTTTAGCCTTGTAGCAATGCTCCCAACAAACAAAGAAATTAGGCCTTGATTTTTTGTACCCAAATAATTTTGGGTCCATGAGTGTTAGCCTTCAAGATTTTCGTTCCCTTAGGAATCCAAGAAGCAATAGCATTCATATCATTAGAAATAATGAGTTCCTTAAGAACCCAAACACTCCTAACTCTTTGACCTCTAGATTGCTTATTAAAATTTCTTTGTTTAGGTATAAAAGGTTTTCTTTTTACATATTGGGATTTAGAATGATTTCCTTTTTCAAAATTATTTTTCCCAATAGCAATAGATGTTTTAATATTATCCACTTCCTTTGTGTGATAATCTTGAAAATCGGAAAGAAGTTTTTCAAGTTCAAGATTTTTTGTTTTAAGATCATTTGAAAGATTTACTAAAAACAAAACATTCTTTTCCAATTCGGAGTTAGCTTTAGAAAATGTCCCATTTTGATTTTTCAAATCGGAAATGATTTTCTTGTTTTTCAAAATGGATTCTTTATATTTTCCTACTAACTCATCATACACTTCTTGCAATTCATCATAAGCATCTTGAAGTTCATCAATAGTAAAATCGAAATTGGATAAGTTAGAGTTTACCTTAGGTTCATCATCAATGGCCATGAGACATAGATTGGCCACTTCCTCCTCTTCCTCGGATGACTCATCGTCACTCCAAGTAGCTATTTGTGCTTTAAGCTTGTTCTTCTTCCCAAAGCTTTTCTTTTTCAATTGAGGACACTCGGAATGGATGTGACCCAATTTCTTGCATTCATAACAAGTAATTTGGTCCTTCTCCTCTTCCTTGCTTTTACTCTTGAAGTCTCCCTTTCTAATGAATTTTCTTCCACGATTTGACTTCATGAACCGAGTAAAACGTTTGGCCAACATAGCCATCTCCTCATCTTCATCCTCACTAGAATCACTTTCTTGATGTGAAGCTTTTAGTGCGATTCCCATTTTCTTCTTCTCAACTACCTTCTTCTCCACTATCTTCTTCTCTTGTTCTCTTCCCTTCCTCATAATCTCATGTGTGAGTAGAGATCCAACAAGAGCATCAAGCTTGAGAGTCTTCAAATCTCTAGCTTCAATAATGGCCGTTCTCTTGCCATCCCATGACTCCGGAAGAGAGTACAACAACTTTCTCACTAGCTTGTCTTCGGGAATGATTTCGCCGAAACCCTTTAAACCGTTGACAATGACCGAGAACCGATCAAACATCTTGGAGACACTTTCTTCGGGATCCATCTTGAAGTTCTCATAGCTTAGATTGAGTAGCCCAATCTTTGTCTCCTTGACATCACTAGTTCCCTCATATGTTGTCTCGAGGGTGTCCTAAACCTCCTTGGCATTTTCGATTGAAGACACCTTGGAGTAGATATCCGGACCAAGTGCACAAAATATTACGTGAAGAGCTTTGTCATTCACTTGCATCCTTCTTCTTTCATCATCCATCATTTCGGCTTTGACTTTTGGGACAAGTCTTTCTCCATCTCTCTTCATGGGAATATATGGACCTTCTTCAACCACATCCCACACCATGTAGTCGGTAGACTTGATGAAAAGCCTCATCCTATTCTTCCAATAAGGATAGTTATCCCCATTGAAGACTGGTGGCTTGGTGGTGGATTGGGACTCATAGTTGGAGGTGGATGCCATTGCTTGACTTGTTGTTGATCAAACTCTCCTAGAATCGACTCAAAAGGGTTGTAATCCTTCCAATGAGTGTAGCTCTTGTACCAATTTTTGAGTTGATCGAACACTTGCAAATGGCCAAGAGGGGGAGAATTGGCAATTAAAATTTTGGTGAAGAGAAAGATTGAAAATAAAAATGACACAAGGGGTTATAGTGGTTCAAGTTCTCCAAATGAACTCTACATCCACTACCTTAGTTCCCACTAAGGATTTTCAAACAATTCACTACTTGAATTCGTCCCCTTTTCTTGGATGAGGAGGAAACCTTACAATTTCGATTAAGCTTTCTACCTAAAGCTTAATCCACTCAAATACAAAGAAAGATTTTGGTAAACTCAAATGTTTTCTCTCAAAGGATAATTGTCTACCCAATTACAATTTCAACAACCCCAAACTCACAATACAAATTGACAATTTGAAACACACTAGAGTTGGGTACAAAAATTTGACTTTGAATAGCTCAAGGGTTTGGATTTTTGCTTTGATGATGCTTGAATGTTGAATGGTTGTTGCTGAACTTCAAAGGGCTTCATTTTATACCTCCTCTATTAATTCTAGCCGTTTGGGTGGTTGGGAACATAAATGGAGCCGTTGGAACCCTCTCTTACCACCATAAATGCACTTCTGCAACTATCCATATCGGTACACGGGGAGCTGTATCGATACCTGTCTCAGAAAAGAAAGAGTCGTCGTGTGCAATAAGTAAGGGGTATCGATACGCACGTAAGCGTATTGGTACGGGGTATCGAAACGAGGGTTTACCGTATCGATACCTTTTTCTCAACTTAGCTCACTGTCGATTTCCGTATCGGTATGAGGGTTTGGCGTATCGATACGGGTCAACGACCAATTTAAAATTTGGTTACCAACCAACTGACACCAAGGGTCAAAATATTTAAACCGACTTGAATTTAAAAATCATTAAGTCCGTATCGATACAGAAAACAAACTCTTTGTTACTATGATTGTATAACATGAAGCAAAGCAAACTCATTTAACCTAGGTTCAACATGTATGCAAAATACATGTAAGGTAGTCTTCCTATAAATTAATTGAACAAATATTAACATGCTACATCACAAAATGTATCGAGTAAACTACTAATATTATTCACATACTATGCTATCTTCGATCAGAAGCTAACTCAACCTAATCATCAACCACAAGCAAGAAGGTATAAGCAACCACATAGCATAGAAATTTACAAACTATATACAAACCATCACAAAATGCTTAACATGACATAGCCATTATACAATTACTTGTGCCACCTTCTAGGAGTTTTAAGCTTAAATACAAAACATAGTTTTAGCGATCCTCGTTACCTTGCCTAGTCTCCAGAACTTGATTAAATTTAGCTTCTTCTGAAAGGTATCAAGGTGAGCAATTAGTCATATAACCTTGCAAACTTGTTAAACAATTGAGCGTAAAGCATTTTAATAATTTAGTTCAATATCTAGTTGTTCGAACTCATACAATTAATACCATCAAGACTATTCTTCAATATATTAACAAATGATTACATAGACATCATGCTCACTAGACATTAAGCAAGTAGACTTATTCCAAGATTGATTTTACACAAATTCGAATTGAACCATGCTCCACCAAGAAGAATTATACATCATCATTCAGATTATCAAGATGCTCAAACAAGACAAAACAATTCACTTTAATGGTCAATTTTACAGGCAACCTTAGTTGATTTTAATAGCCTTAACTAGTTTTTAGTCTAGATAAACAAATTCGATCACAACCATCAACAACCTAGGGTACCTTGGTACCAATGAAATTTGTATTCTTTTCGATATATTACAAGGGAACATTAGTACCAATCAAGGGACCGTAGTCTAATTCAAGCTGAGCTCAGGGGTTCTTTTCGCATACCAATCTATGTAGGATCAATACTAATCAAGGCTCTTTGTATGGTTTTCAATAATTCCATTGTAAACTTTATATCACCAATTCAATATGCTATCAATAGCATTCTAAGTCAACCACTTTACATTCATGCTTGATTAATCAAACTAGCATACATTCTTACCTTGGTGTACTTACCTTTCTAAGATTCTAGCAAGCAAAAGCAAACATAGGCATTCCAGCCTAAAATTCTAATCAATTAAATTTAAACGTTCAACAGCCTTAGCTTAATCGAAAACATAGTTTACACTCATAGATGCGCCGAGCTATTCCTGATCATGAATCACCACTCCCTTTTGTCTCTCATCCCCTTGATCAACTCCTTTTCTTCCTTCTAATTATAACAACAATTTAATGGGGCATTAGAATCAATCAATTATCATTTAATGGTTATCGATTTATCACACACATGTTCAAACAAGACTTAAAGTAGAATTTTCTAATGCCTCTATATATATTCTCCAAACCATATCATTCAATTTTCCATAATTAAACAATTCCAAACATTGGCCATATCATAAATGTAAAAAGTAGCCCCATTTACAACCCAAGCATTTCGAAACTGTTCTTTGATGTCCTACACCCTTTCGTTTATTTAAACACTTTTCTATCAAACTTATAAGCATCCAATTGCCATTTAACTACTTATCATGCTATAAGTCATCACGTAACACTTATTTGCCTTTAAACAATACTCAATTTATTCCATTTTCCCAAAACAATCTCGTAAGATACTGCTTAATGTAGGGCAGTTTCTAGTTCCTTATAATTTCATTTAAACAACTTTTACAGTTCAATCTAAGCCATTCACATGTTTTCTATTGATCACTACAATCTTGCAATATATCAAACCAAACATTTTGTTATCAATTCAACGTTTAAACCGACCCCAACATGCCAATTATCAAAAATAGTTTCACTTCGATTCATTATAAAACAGGGCAGCTTCCAATTCTTTTAATTTGAACTCCTAAATTCATATATGATCTCAAGACATTTATTTCCAGCATTGAGATTCAATTTAATAATTCAATTCAACCATGATACTAGATTATCAATTCATGCTTCAATCTACTCATTCCCATTCATATACTAACACTCTATCACAACAATTTATTCAATCAAACAATAATCTTTATCAAACAAGAATCAAATCAATTACAACAACTACAAATCCACCCTTCGAATCAAAGGGATAACAAAAATGAGACTTACATTCACAAGCATGCAAGCACAATTCAAGAATCAAATGATCAATTTCCAAGCAAGTTAACGCCTTGAACAAATTCTCTCATTCTCTTTCTATTTCTAAATATCGGTGTAAAGGAGAATGAAGAATATTATGAGCTTTTTTGTTTTCCATCTAAGGTTTACCACACGTACCCCTTACATAACCATGCCACAATATCATTCCCATCTTCATTATTTCCCACCATAGAAGCTATGTGGTCACCTCAATTTATATCCTCTATTTCTTAAGCTTTTGTTAGGCTTGATAGGCTTGATTTATTTCAACTGTTATGGATTGCCAAATAGTAGAGAAGTTGAAATTTTGGGTGATTGAGGTGTGGAAGCTAAAAGATAAAAGATACGATAATTTAGAGTGGTTCGGCCTTCTAACAAGCACCTACACCCACTACCTTAGCTTCCCAATACTGATTTCACAATTAATCCACTAATTGATTCGTCCCTTTTTTAGGATTAGGAGGAAACTCTTACAACGATCAAAGCTTTCTAGCCTAAAGCTTGATCAAACCCTCTCTACAAGAGATAAAGATAAGCAAACTAAAATCCCTGTTATAAGGTTGATGTTTGCACACTAAAGCACTCACCTAAATCTAAACACTTGAGCAAATTTAACAATTTAGGCTCACAAGTGTTGTCTATACAAAGAATGGATAAATTAGGCTTTAAAGACAATTTAACATCATATGGTTGTTGACAATTGAAGCATTAGCCTTCCCTTGATGCTTGGAGGTCCCTTTAATACTCCTAATTGAGTTTGTAGCCGTTGAAGACCGTTGAATTGAATTAGAGCCGTTGAAGACTTTATTTCCCACCATAAATGCAGTTCTGCAACTACCCGTATCGAAACGGTACCTGCCTATTTCGAAACACGACTAAAATAGAAAGAGCCGTTATGCGCATTGAAGAGGTTGTATTGAAACATCTTGGGTCATATTGGAACCCCCGTATCGAAACGCCTAGTGTCGTATCGGAACAGCTTGCAATTCAAATAGTCGTTGGGAAATAGCCGTTGGGGTTATAGCCGTTAGGGTGGATGCCACGTAGGCGTATCGAAACACCAAAGGGTGTTTCGAAACAAACATCTATTCATATCGAAACAGGTGACCCCTATATCGAAATGGGTTCTGGCAGTTTCAAAACGTATCCATACAAATTATGCCTATATCGAAACATGTACATTAAAAACACTGGTTTGACTACTTAAAAACGTTTCAAACATTGCCAAAACATTTTTAAACATCCTCAAACTTATTCTTATGTTGTTTTTAACTCAGAGAATATTTTAAAATTTTTTTAATTAAGTCTAAAACATTTTCAATTATTATATCAAACATATATTTCTACATTCTCCCCATTTTTGATATAATAAAACCAACTTGAAAATTTGTTTGCGATTCTCCCCCTTAGTATTTTAAAAACTTTGAATAAGAGATTTTAAAAATAGAATGAGATTAAAGCTCCCCCTTATTCTCTTGAAAAAAATCAAAATTTCAAATCATTTCTTTCCCTTTTTGTTATATAAAAAAGAATTTAAAAGACATTAAGCTCAAAAATAACATAGGAGGTAAAAAAATTGACACAATTAAAAAATTTTGGTTTTAAAATTGGCTTCCCCTTATTCAAAGCATCAAATATGTTAGTCCAAATAATATGACAATCTAGTTGAATTAAAATAAATAAATAAATTAAATGAAAAACAAATAAATTCAACTAAATTTTACCACACTTGAATCAAAGGTAGGATATGAAGCCTCCTTCTTCAAGTGTTCTCTTTGTGTGCATGAAGCCTCATTCTTCAAGTGTTCTCTTTGTGTGCATGAAGCTCCCCCTCAAATTCGGACTTGTTGATCACTCTCTATCACACCTAGACAAGACAATCAAGTAATTTTTGGTATCTAAATTTCTTTGGCCATAGACGTTAGTTGCACATAGTTTAGTCCCCTTAAGAATCTATTTTTCAATTTCATCCTTTTTAGTTGAAGTACTTAGTCCTTTTGAGACCCAAATACTTCTAAAAACTTTTCCATTCAAAAATCTAGGGGCACTAGATTGTCAAACAAAAAAAATTGATTTTCCCAAATTGTTTTTTTAAGTTCATTGGAAATAAAATATTTTTCTTTCTTAAGATCATCAATCTCCTTTTGATGATCTTTTTCAATCGTTTGAAGAAATTATTGTAAACTTGAAATTTTAAGTTCAAAATTTTTTATTTTTGCTTCAAACTCTAAATTGGTTTTAGAAATTAAATCATTTTCAATTTTTAACTTTGAAATTAATTTCTTGTTTTTTTGAAAATGAAGCCTTGAATTTAAAAGCCAATTCATCATAGACTTCTTGTAACTCATCAAAAGTATATGAATTTGAACTAGATGAGTTAGAAGTTACCTCCCCTCATTGAGGGTCATGAAACATAAGTGGGTTACCTCATCATCGGTGGAGTCTTCATCACTCCATGTCACCACATATGCTTTCTTTGAAGATGATCCCTTTTTGTTGGACTTGTGGGAATCTTTCATCTTCTTCTTCGATTCATGCTTGGATTTAGTCATCTCGCTCTTCATGAATCAGGTGAATTTCTTGAAGAGATAAACCATCTCTTCATCTTCACTTTCTTTCTTGCTTGAATTTGCATGTTGACATGTGGAGGATTTGAGAGCAACGAAACTCGCGTTGATGCCTAGCTCCATGATTTTCTTCTTCCCAATCTTCTTTATCTCTTCCTTCTTCTTTTCCTCTTCTTTTCTTTCTTCATTATTTCATGAGTGAGTAGAGACCCCGTGAGTTCATCTAGCTTCAAGGTCTTTAGATTTTTGGCTTCGATGATGGCGGTCTTCTTTGAGTCCTATGACTCTGGAAGAGAATAGAGAAGCTTTCGGACAAGCTTGTCTTCTGAAATGATTTCTCCATAGCCTTTGAGTCCATTTGTGATGGTGAAGAATCTATCGAACATCTTTGTGATGTCTTCATCCGGTTCTATCTTGAAATTCTCATACTCGTGGTTGAGGAGGCCAATCTTAGTCTCCTTTACTTCATTTGTTCCCTTATATGTGACTTCAAGCCTGTCCCATATTTCCTTTGCATCTTCGTAAGAGGACATCTTCTCAAAGATGTTAGGGCCAAAAGTACAAAAGAGGATGTACAAGGCCTTCCGATCATCCGCACTCCATTTTGCCTTTACTCTTTGTGGCACATAAGAACCCTCTTCAACAACATCCCAGAGCTTGTAGTCCTTGGATTTTATGAAGAACTTCACTCTTATCTTCCAATGAGCGTAGTTGGTCCCATCAAAGAATGGTTGCTTGTCGATGGATTGCGCCATTTGACCGGTTGATTGAATTTTTGTATCGAGCTTCCGGATCACCTTAATAGGATGTTAATCCCCTTCGATTGAGCCTCGTTATGATATCAATTGTTAGGCTTGATAGGCTCAATTTACTTCAACTGTTATGGATTGCCAAGTAGTGGAGAAGTTGAAATTTTGGGTGATTGAGGTGTGGAAACTAAAAGATAAAAGACACAATAATTTAGAGTGGTTTGACCTTCTAACAAGCACCTACATCCACTACCTTAGCTTCCCACTAAGGATTTTACAATCAATCCACTAATTGATCTGTCCCTTTTCTAGGATTAGGAGGAAATTCTTACAACGATCAAAGCTTTCTAGCCCAAAGCTTGATCAAACTCTCTCTACAAGAGATAAAGATAAGCAAACTAAAATCCCTCTTACAAGGTTGATGTTTGCACACTAAAGCACTCACCCAAACCTAAACACTTGAGCAAATTTGACAATTTAGGCTCACAAGTGTTGTCTATACAAAGAATGGATAAATTAGGCTCTAAAGATAATTTGACATCATATGATTGTTGACAATTGAAGCATTAGCCTTCCCTTGATGCTTGGAGGTCCCTTTTATACTCCCAATTGAGTATGTAGTCATTGAGGACCGTTGTGTTGAATTAGAGCTGTTAGAGACTTTATTTCCCACCATAAATGAAGTTCTACAACCACCCGTATCGAAACGGTACCTGCCTATTTTAAAACACGACTAAAACAGAAAGAGCCGTTATGCGCATTGAAGAGGCCATATCAAAACATCTTGGGTTGTATCGGAATGCCCGTATCGAAACTCCTAGTGTCATATCAGAATAACCTGTAATTCAAATAGTCGTTGGGAAATAGCCATTGGGGTTATAGCCGTTAGGGTGTATGCCATGTAGGCGTATCGAAACACCAAAGGGTGTTTCGAAACAAACACCTATCCGTATCGAAACAGGTGACCACTGTATCGAAACGGGTTCTGGCAGTTTCAAAACGTATCGATATAGATTATGCATGTATCGAAACTAGTACATTGAAAACACTAGTTTGGCTACTTAAAAACGTTTCAAACATTGCCAAAACCTTTTTAAATATCCTCAAACTTATTTTCAAGTTGTTTTTCACTTAGAGAATATTTTAAATTCTTTTCAATTAAGTCCAAAACATTTTTCAATTATTATATCAAAACATATAATTCTACAGCTTTCAATTCGGTCCTAGATTAAAACACAATTATGGTCACCTAATTTAATCCCTTAAAAGTCATATCAAGACATTTTCCTAAGTCACAATTTAGAGTGTTACAAATCCCTCCCCCTTAAGAAAATTTGTCCCAGAATTTACCTGAGGAAAATAGATATGATTATTGATCTCTCATGGTAGATTTAGGCTCCCATGTAGCTTCTTTATCCTTATGATTCTTCCATAAAACTTTGACAAGGGAGATTGTTTTATTACGAAGCTTCCAATCTTCTCGACCGAGGATTTGAATTGGCTCTTCTTCATAAGATAAATCTTAGTTCAATTTAACCTTATTTGGTTCAAGAATGTGAGATAGATCAGATCGATAATTACGCGTAATTAACATATGAAATACATTATGAATCCCGTTAAACTCCTCAGGAAGTGCTAATTCATAAGCAACTGAGCCAGTCTTCTCAATAATTTTGAATGGCCCAATGAAACGAGGGTTGAGTTTTCCCTTTTTTTCCGAATCTAAACACCTTTTTCTACGGAGATACCTTTAGAAACACTTTATCTCCCACATTGTATTGGATATCTCGTCTTTTACGATCAACATAATCCTTCTGTCGATCAAAAGCTTCTTTCAATCGATTGCAAATGACTTGAACTTGTTTTTCTTTCTCTCGATGATGTTTAGGCCCCAAAGCTTTATTCTCTCGCAACTTCGACCAGCACAAAGGTGTCATGCATTTTCTTCCATAAAGGGCTTCAAAGGGAGCCATTCGAATAGAAGATTGATGGCTATTATTATATGCAAATTCCGCTAAAGGTAGAGCTTTCTCCCAATTCTTCGCAAAGTCAATTATACAAGCCCGAATCATGTCTTCCAAAACTTGTATTGTCCTTTCAGATTGACCATCCGATTGAGGATGAAAGGTTGTGCTAAGGTTTATTTTAGTCCCGAGAGCTTTTTGTAGAGATTTCCAGAATCTAGAAGTAAATCTAGAGTCTTGATTAGAGATTATAGAGATTGAAACACCATGTAGTCTTATTATTTCTTGAATGTAAAGTTCTGCCAATTGATCCAGACCCATGCTCATTCGAACAAGAAGAAAATGAGTTGATTTGGAAAATCTATCTACCACCACCCAAATTGCATCATTTTTCCTAGGTGACAAGGGCAACCCACTTACAAAATCCATAGTTATTCGATCCCATTTCAATTGAGGTATTTCAATGGGTTGTAACAGTCCCAAAGGGACTTGATGTTCTGCTTTCACCTTTTGGCATAATAAGCATTTAGATACAAAGTCTGTGATAGCAGATTTCATCCCTGGCCACCAGTATAACTCCTTCAAGTCTTTATACATCTTCACCGATCCATGATGAATTGAAAAAGGACTTTGGTGAGCTTCTGTTAACATTTCTCTTCTCAAATCTTCATCATTCACTACACAAACTCACTTTCTAAAGTAAAGCAATCATTTTACAAATCTTCTGTAATACCCAGCCAGACCCAGGAAACTTCTAACTTTATGGACATTCTTAGGAAGCAACCAATCCACAATTGCTTGAATTTTCTTCGGGTCTACTTTAATTTCATCGGCCGAAATTACATGGCCTAGAAAGGATACCTCTGAAAGCCAGAATTCGCACTTGCTTAACTTTGCGTAAAGTGTAACATCCTAAAGATAGCCTTAGAAGGAATCATGCAATTAGAAGATCTAGGAAGAACTAATCATCGATAAACTATAGCACAAGCAAGCATTCGAAAGAATTATTAAAAATTCTTGAGTTGCAAGAAAGCAATCGAACCACACAAGGCATCCAAAGAAATTCAAATGTATCATGCTCAATATAATTTAAGATGAAATTATAATTAGGAGTCCACTAATCTAAACACTTAACATTCATCTTCAAGGAAAAGAAATCGTAACCTTTCAATTTACTTAAGGAATCAAGTTCCCAAAGCCATTTACAAGCATTTCCCTAGTCTTTCCAATCCAATTTATACAATTCATTCTTCTAATTATGAATTCATCCATAACAAATCATATAAGATCAAAGAAGTGAAGTATCAATAGTTACTAGTTATGAACTACATATATTAACTGATTCATACTATATTAAGCTCTTAATTATGCTCAATCCATAACAAATATATCATTAGTAACACTATTAAGGGAACAATAAGATCCCTTAGCCATTTTACTACTCAAATAGTTAGTTTCTAATTATCATGTACCCTATCAATCCAAATTCAAGCA
Organism: Hibiscus trionum; assembly: GCA_030270665.1. Classification (NCBI taxonomy): domain Eukaryota; kingdom Viridiplantae; phylum Streptophyta; class Magnoliopsida; order Malvales; family Malvaceae; genus Hibiscus; species Hibiscus trionum. Next base: position 71,850,743 of record BSYR01000003.1, on the reverse strand, counting down.
TAATCATGAAGGAGCATCTAACTTAAAACAAGAAATTGTCAAGTCCATGCGATCACAAACGACCACAAGCCATAAGGCGTATCACATGAGTTTACAAAAATGACAATTTAGACTTTACAAACCCCAAACATCAACTAATATAATTACTTACAATAGTGCCACCATCCTAGGAGTTCTTTACAAAAGTATAAACAACATACTCTTAAATTTCAAAATGTGAATTGATCAAGCTCCTTGGATGCTCAAGTACTCAAAAGTCAACCTGAAATGTAGTGATGAGACTTTAATAAGCAATAGATTAGTGAGTGAGTTTAAGGCACAATAAGTAAAGGTTAATCTTTAAGGCCTTTCACTACAATTATCATTTAAGCAAAAATAGAGCTTTATTATGCTCATGAAACATCTGAATCAATTAATCTTATAAGATCATGTAGCACCTTTAGGTCAAATAAGTCTATTATGAACACACAAAATCACATATCAATTAATCTTATAAGATCATATAGCACCTTCAACCTTGTTCATGATTTATGTAAGCAATCTATCTTACTAATCATCTATACATCAATGACCTTACAATACATTAACCTTTCAATTGATTACAATCTATATTATGTTTCTAATGATGTTGGCTATCTTAAATTATGTATTATATTCAATTCGGTCCTTATAGCACGTCCAATGTGTAACAATTCTTTTAATTTAACTTTTTTATAGCCTTGAGAATCGATATCCCATTCTAGATACACGAGTCCCCAACCAACTGTCGCCCGTAAAACAATATGGCACTCGTAGTACCGGTCAATCTCTCCTACTGTCGGCAAGTGACCACATACTCATCCCTACTACTGTAACCCCCTAAACCCGACCTAGAAGAAAATACCAAATTTTGGAAGTTACTAAACTTTCCCCTCAAGTAATAGATTTTAGGTTTAAATAATTTATAAAATAATTTAATTAAAAAACAATAAGTATTGTAAAATACTACAATTGGTTACTAACCCTAGCGTTATAAAAATATTCCGATCATTTAATAAAATATCTTAAATAAAGTATGTAATTATTTGCTGATGCATAATCCCAAAAATATAGAGTTCCATAGTCTGAAAAAAACGTAAATCTCCCAAAACATATAATAATAATAATAATAATAATAATAATAATAATAATAATAATAATAATAATAATAATAATAATAATAATAATAATAATAATAGTAATAATAATAATAATAATAATAATAGTCTAAAATAAGTTCATACTGAATAATATAATAACTGGATAAAATTTGAGATCCTCCAAGTACCACGTCGGCTAAAGTCCAAGATATCTGTAAAAGAAAACTATGGGAGAGTAAGCTATAGAGCTTAGTGTGTCTCTAAAGTACAAGAAAAACTATAAACACAAAGATAATAATTTCTATAAAATCTTTAAGTTCAAAACAATGACGATTCACAACACAAACGATTTAATTTTATAAACACAATCCAATGTACCCAACTCCAGCACACCAAACGATAAGAGGAAAGTTCCACAGAACTCCTCGCTACATCAAACCAACCGGTAAGTGGTTGAAACCATAATCTTCCACCGTACAATCCCAACCTATGCACACAACGATATAGAATCACAATTCTCTAATCTTTACACAATTTTGTACTGTAATCCGAGTTCATAGTCCACAAAACCATTAAAATAAATCTCTATCTCAAGTATGAATGCAAAGAAAATTCTTTATGCAACAATACACCTCATGTAAAATACTCATAAATTGTAAAACAACATCACACAGTAAAACCATTTATATAGCATAGTAAGAAACACACCTCAAGCAGCAATAGCTCTAATTCTGAGAAGATCGGCTCCCCAATTCAGGTCTAGCATTGGGCCTAACTGAATCTGTAACGTCCTGGTTTTAGGCCTAGATGTTTTAGACATCGGATCGGACCGGTAGGAAACAATACGAATCGTATTAGGTGGTTTAGGGAAATCAAGGATCGAGAATGGATAAAAATATGGTAAAATTGCTAAAATCCTCTAAAATCATGTTTAAGATGTTGGTCAAATCAATTTTACAAAAAGAGTTTCGGAAGTAGTACATTTTGGGTAGTGACCAAAATGTAAATTTTTAAAACTGTGGAAAATTACAATTTTAAAAAAGGAGTCAAAATCTTAGAATCTTTAGGGAGCTGTGGTGCAATTATACCTTCCTTAAATTAACATGTGTTTTAAAATGATTTTTGAATGATCAAAATAAAAAGGATTTTGTTTAATTAAATTGGTAAACTAGGAATTTGAGATTTCATTTCACGTAACTAACTTTCATTTTCAGCAAAACCATTTTCTCAACTCTTTCTCCAGAATTCTTTTCTCCCAAACACTCTCTCTTTGATTTCTAAATCATTTCAAAGAATTCTCTTCAAGTTCTTCAAGTTTTGTGAAGGAAAAACTTGTCAAACTTTAAGGAAGTCAAGGATTGGAGGTAAATCTCGTTCTTAACCTTCAATCTAGGTTCTTTATTGAAATTCCCAAGATCTTTGGCTCCTAATTGTTGTTTTTGGCTGAGTTTTTATTTTAGTTTTGTTTTAAGATCAAAATCTTACAAAATTATGGTTTAAATCTTGATTTTCAGAATGTTATTGATGAGCTCTGTTTTGGATTGGTTTTAATTAAGTATTGAGTTGATTATTATGTGTAAAAATGGCTTTGATAATATAGATCCTGAAATCTTTGATGTAACACCCCATTTTAGCCCCAATTTGGTAAACCCTAATTGTGAAAATTCCCAATTGAAAACCCTAGAATTTGGGGAAAAATCTCAGATTTTAACCTAATTGGAATTGGGGACCAAATTGCGTAAATTGAAAGTTGAGAGATCAAGGTGTAAGGTGGGCTAAAGTGGAGACCCTCCACCTGTAATTTACCCAATTCCTTAGGGTAAGCACTCCTTTTGTATCAGATTTGTCTTTATGCGCCGCACTCCTTCCCCTTTTCTCTCAAAAAGAAAATTAATAAAATAATCAAACCCCTTTCCCATTTTCTATTGAAGCTCCGGCCAAGGGGCCATCATCGCCCGTTCAGTGTTTCAAGACCACTGGTGCGCTTGTCGTCACCGCGCGAACAAAACCCGACCACCCGAGTTAGGGTGAGTGTTGTGGTCGAGTCGGTTGGGCTTCGGGTTGCCGCCGGCCACCGTGGATCTTTGCCGGTTGCCGATGGGTTGTGTTAATCGATTAGGGTTAGGTTTTGGGGGATGATGTTAGGGTTTGGTTGATTTGGGAATTTAGGGTTTTTTAAATCTGATTTGGGAAAATTAAGTGGTTGAACCAAACCGGGTTGAGGAAACCGAACCGAACCGAATCAGTGCTCTAAATCGAATCGGCCTGTTTGACCGAGTTGGATGACGTCAGCAGTGACGTCATCTGCTTTTCCAATGCTGATGCAGGCTGACGTCAGCGATGACGTCATCATGATCAGCGATGACGTCAGCGTTGACTTTGGGTTGACTTTTTCGGCCGAGTTCACCTCTATGTTTTACGACGTTCTGGTTCCGTTGCCGCTGTCCGTTTCTTCAAATTCGAACCCGAAATACCTTTTTGGATCAAGTTTATATGTTGAACTCAGAATTTTGTTAATTGTTGCATCAGAGTTTGACTCAATTATTTTTGTGTTCAGGTGACGTGAACTCTGACCCCGAAACTTTACCTCCTCCTCCGCCAGGCAGACCTCCGGTGGCATAGTCTTCGAGATCTGCTAGTAAGATTTCTGTTAAGCGTAGTTTATTCGAATGTGGCATAGTAGGAAATCTCATATAGTGTTCTTTGTTTTTAGGAGCTCATTCTGTCCGACCTTCCGCTAGGGCTGAGCGTGGGAGACGTTACTATCGACGTTGACTGTTTAGCTGCCTAAGGTGTGTTCTCTGTCTGTGCTACATGTCTCTGATGTCTGATTGCATGATCTGTATGATATATATATATATATATATCTATATATATATATATATATATATATATATATATATCTGTGTGCTATTTTGCTCTGTTATCTGATAAATATTATATGACTTCAATGTTGTGACCATGTTATGTAACATATATCGAAATCGTATTATTATGTACATGCAACTTAGTTATTTAACAAGATTGTATTCAGACTCTGAAATCGGATTACATGTCATATCATTGGGTTGAGATATTGTATGGAGGAAGCTCAGCGACTTCATCCTTCGGGTTGAACTTCGCTTCGGATTAGTAGTTCCATATTTTGGGATGAGTTCTGCTTCGGACATGGTGTTGAGGTGTAGAGTGGTTCAGGGGAACCTCACTCTTCGGACGGTGATGTAGATGGGTGCATGTCATGTTATGATATCTATATGTCTTGCTTGTAATACTTCGGAATATCTGTTAATTCTTGATTTGTTGTTTGACTGTTGGATTGACTTCTGTTATGCACTTTAGAGACACAATGAACTCTATAGCTGACTCCCCCTTAGTATCTGTTTCAGATTTTCAGACTTAGGTTTCGGTACTTGGAGGACCTCGTACGAACATGATTTATTACTATTTATCAGTATGTTTTGTTCTAGACTTATATTTATTTATTTAAGTATTTTTTTCGGATTTGGTTGTAAACGTGGACTTTGGACATTTATTATTTTTGGGGTTTGATAAACCATTTTTAGCATGCTTGTTTTAAGATGAAACATTAAAGGTTATCATTTATAATTGAATAATAATTTCGGCATGGTTTTTCATAAATAATCTTACTTGAGGGGAAAGTTTCCAAATCGTCAATTTTAATTTGTTACAAACCCTTAGGTCAAAATATAGGGTTACATTTAGTGGTATCAGAGCCTAGGTTACACCCCTCGGCCTGTGAAGCTCGATAAAAATTTGATTTTAAAGTTTTCAAAATTTTGCATGCATAATAAATGTTTTCAGAAACTACGAGATTTTTAGATAAATGTCCGAATTTTAAAGAAGTAATATATGTTTTAATTAGAGACTCCAAGTACCAATTTTGACTTTAGGATTATTCTTTTTGTAGATAGACTACTATGCCACCCCGTAGGAGTACTAGAGCTACGGCTGGCCAAGGTCGAGGCCATGGATGAGGTCGTACCACTGTGGATACGAGTGACGTTAATCCTCCTGAGAATTCGCCACAGCGACCCACAACATGAGCAGGCTGAGGAGCAACTTGAGGTTCATACGAGTGGTCAACGGACCGATCACCCTGGTCAGCAGACTCAGAGTGAAGGTCCTCCTGCAGCCGGTAACAGTGAGACTGCTGGAGTTGATGTTGCTGCAGTGCATTTGGAGCTACTTGAGTATCTTCGATAGGGTTCTAGGAGACCCATATCTGCTGAGTTTTTGTCTGTTGGGATGTCGATGTTTGATGGTAAGACGTCTGCAGATCCGGCTGATGCAGAGTATTGTCTGAAGAAATTATAGCAGTTATTTGAGGAGATGGACTATCCTACTGACAGAAAATTAAGAGCGGATGTATCATTTATTATTGAAGGGTGAAGCCCAGAACTGGTGGGAGGCTGAGAAGACTGTTATTTCTGCTAGTCGGGTTACATGAGATCATTTTCGTCAGGCTTTCTGAGACAGATATGTTGGGCAGAGTATCTTGCCAAGTGTCGAGAGGACTTTATGAATCTGAAGTAAAATGACATGACCGTGAATCAGTATGAGATCGAGTTTTTGAGGCTGATACAATATGTTCCTGGGTTGGTTACTACAGAGAAAGATAAGTGCGACTGGTTTCTGAGGGGTCTGCGACCTTCGATCAAGCTTTGCATCTGGACAAAGAGTACAAGGATATTACTTTGCGAGCTAGGACTGCTGAACGCAATGAGGCAGAGTTGAGGCAAGTTGAGTCTCAGGGTATGGATCGAGGTAAGATGCAGTCGACCGCGTCAGTTCAGTATAGTCAGGGTAATCAGACCGGGAAGAGGGCAAGAGATGAGGGTGATTATCAGAGTTATTCCAGAGCCAAACCAGTGACCACTACTGTTCCGACTTCTAGTGTTGGACGTTCTACTAGCACACGAGGAGTACCATAGTGTTCTTTCTGCAAGAAATGGCATTCTGGGGAGCGTAGGAGACAGTCTGGGGCTTGTTTTCGTTGTGGGTCATTCGATCATCTTTTCAGAGATTGTCTGCTTGCACCTCCGTCAGCTCATACGACGAGTCAGTCACATGCATCAGTACAGACTCCTTATAGGGGTAGAGGTCGAGGTAGACCTGATTCTATAGTTTCTGCTGGTAGAGGTAGGCCAGCTCAGAATGGAGGATCAGCTGGATCCGGGGTGAGACAGCCGGGGTTGGTTTATGCTACCAGGAGACATGAGGATCGTGATGAGCCAGATGTTATTGCTGGTACCTTTTCTATTCATTCTATTCTGTATTTTGCATTATTGGATATTGGTTATACCCATTTGTATATCGCGAGTTCGGTATCTGGAGGACTTGAAATTCCGGTTGAGAATACTATGAATGAGGTTTCAGTTTATAGTCTAGTTGGTGACCATGTCAAGGTTACTAAGGTGTACAAGAATTGCCCTTTGGAGATTCAAGGGAAAATATTCTCTGCTGATTTGATGGAGTTACCTTTCAGAGAATTCGACCTTATTCTCGGAATGGATTGGTTATCTGCTCATCGAGTCCGTTTGGATTGTGAAAAGAAAATGGCGACTCTGAAAACCTCAGATGGGTGCGAGGTGATTATGGTGGGAGAGCGTAGAGGTTACATGTCCAATGTTGTTTCGGCTCTCAAAGTAGAAAAGATGATTCGACATGGGGCTACTGCCTACCTTGCTTATATTCTAGACTCGAGGCAGTCAGATTCTGGTTTGGATAAGATCCGGGTGGTTAGGGATTTTTCAGATGTTTTTTCGGAGGAATTTTTGGGGTACCACCAAAATGTGACGAGGTTGAGTTTGGCATAGATGTATATCCGGGCACAGCCCCTGTCTCTATGGATCCTTACAGGATGGCTCCGAAAGAGCTTAAAGAATTGAAGATTCAGTTGCAGGAATTGCTAGATAGGGGTTTCATCCGACCTAGTGTTTCTCCCTGGGGAGCCCCTGTTTTGTTTGTGAAGAAGAAGGACGGTGTTGACGGAAGCACCGGTTCTGATTCAGCCTGAGCCTGGGAAGGCTTATACGGTATACAATGATGCCTCCCACACAGGATTGGGATGTGTTTTGATGCAGGAGGGGAAGGTAGTGGCCTATGCGTCTCTTCAGTTGAAAGCGCATGAGTGCAACTACCCCACCCATGATTTAGAGCTTGCTGCTGTGATCTTTGCTCTGAAAATCTGGAGACACTATCTCTACGGAGAGAAGTGCTATATCTTCACTGATCACAAAAGTCCAAAGTACCTCCTTATACAGAAAGAGTTGAATTTGAGACAACGTCGCTGGTTGGAACTTCTCAAGGATTATGAATGCGAGATAGAATATCACCCGGGAAAGGCGAATGTGGTTGCCGACGCCTTGAGTCGTAACGCCATCTCAGATTTGAGGACCTTGTTTGCTCGGATGAGTTTGTTTGAGGATGGTAGTTTGATGGTAGAACTTTGAGTCATTTCTACGCTGATATCTGATATTCGAGCTGAGCAACCTACTGATGCTTTTCTTATGCATCGTATCAGAGAGGTTTTTTAGGGTACATCTATGGATTTTACTATTGATCAGGATGGTGTTTTGTGTTTCTGAGGCCGATATTGTCTTCCGAGGAAATCTGGGTTGAAACAGGTTATTCTTCGTGAGGCACATGACAACCCATATTCTATGCATCCTGGTGGTGATAAGATGTATAAGAACCTTCGTCAGAGGTACTGGTGGAAAGGTCTTAAGCGAGATGTTGTCGGATTTGTGTCTAAGTGTATGACTTGTCAAAGAGTCAAGGTAGAGCATCAGCGTCCATCTGGGTTGCTTCAGCACATCGAGATTCTTCAGTGGAAGTGGGAGCGTGTGACTATGGATTTTGTTTGTGGTCTTCCAGTGACTCCGTCTAAGAAGGACTCCGTCTGGGTTATAGTGGACCGTTTGACCAAGTTTGCGCATTTCATCCCGGTTCGAGTCAACTATCCTTTGAGTAAGTTGGCTCGACTTTATATTTCTGAGATTGTTCGACTTCATGGGGTACTGATATCGATTATTTCTGATCGTGATTCGTGATTTACAGTGAAGTTCTGGAAGGCACTTCACTCTGCTTTGGGTACCTAGTTGAACTTCAGTACATCTTATCATCCGCAGAATGATGGGCAGTCCGAGCGTGTGATTCAGATTCTTGAGGACATGTTGAGAGGTTGTGTTCTCGATTACAATGGTAGTTGGGAGGATTTCTTGCCGCTCGGAGGGTTTGCATATAATAACAGTTACCAGGCCAGTATCAAGATGGCACCGTATGAGGATCTACATGGACGTAGGTGTAGGTTACCGATTGGATGGACTGAACTTAATGAGCATAGACTGTTGGGACCAAACATAGTCTGTGAAGCTGAGCAGACAATCAGATTGATTCGAGACTGACTTAAGGTTGCTTTTGATAGACAGAAGTCTTATGCCGACTTGAGACGACGAGATCTTGAGTTCGAGGTCGGTGATGAGGTTTTCCTGAAAGTATCTCCTTGGAGGAAGATACCTCGGTTTGGTCGGAAGGGCAAGCTAAGTCCTCGATATATTGGTCCTTACCAGATTCTTCGTCGGGTTGGACCTACTTCCTATCAGCTTGAGTTACCACCAGAGCTTCAGCGTATTCATGATGTTTTCCATGTTTCCATGATGATGTCAGTGATGACGTCATCATTGACTTTGGGTTGACTTTTTCGGCCCAGTTCACCTTTATGTTTTTCGATGTTCTGGTTCCGTTTCCGCTGTCCGTTTATTCAAATTCGAACCTGAAATACCTTTTTGGATCAAGTTTATATGTTGAACTCAGAATTTTGTTAAATGTTGCATCAGAGTTTGACTCAGTTATTTTTGTGTTCAGGTGACGTGGACTCTGACCCCGAGACTTTACCTCCTCCTCCGCCAGGCAAACCTCCGGTGGCACATTCTTCGAGATCTGCTAGTAAGATTTATGTTAAGCGTAGTTTATTCGAATGTGGCATAGTAGGAAATCTCATATAGTGTTCTTTATTTTTAGGAGCTGATTCTGTCCAACCTTCCGCTAGGGCTGAGCATGGGAGACGTTACTATCGACGTTGACTGTTTAGCTGCCTAAGGTGTGTTCTCTATCTGTGCTACATGTCTTTGATGTCTGATTGCATGATCTGTATGATATATATATCCATGTGCTATTCTGCTCTGTTATCTGATAAATATTATATGTCTTGAATGTTGTGACCATGTTAGGTAACATATATCGGAATCAGATTATTATGTACATGCATCTTAGTTATTTAATAAGATTGCATTCGGACTCTGAAATTGAATTACATGTCATATCATTGGGTTGAGATATTGTATGGAGGAAGCTCAGTGACTTCATCCTTCGGGTTGAACTTCGCTTCGGATTAGTAGTTCCATCTTTTGAGATGAGTTCTGCTTCGGACATGGTGTTGAGGTGTAGAGTGGTTCAGAGAAACCTCACTCTTCGGACGGTGATGTAGATGGGTGCATGTCATGTTATGATATCTATATGTCTTGCTTGTAATACTTCGGAATATCTGTTAATTCTTGATTTGTTGTTTGACTGTTGGATTGACTTCTGTTATGCACTTTAGAGACACACTGAGCTTTATAGCTGACTCCCCCTTAGTATCTGTTTCAGATTTTCAGACTTAGGTTTCGGTACTTGGAGGACCTCGTACGAACATGATTTATTACTATTTATCAGTATGTTTTGTTCTCGACTTATATTTATTTATTTAAGTATTTTTTCAGATTTGGTTGTAAACGTGAACTTTGGACATTTATTATTTTTGAGATTTGATAAACCATTTTTAGCATGCTTGTTTTAAGATGAAACATTAAAGGTTATCATTTATAACTGAATAATAATTTCGGCACGGTTTTTTATAAATAATCTTACTTTAGGGGAAAGTTTCCAAATCGTCAATTTCAATTTGTTACAAACCCTTAGGTCAAAATAGGGGGTTACATTTGAGATCATTGAGTTTCTTGATGGTTTTAGTTGGGTTTTTGAGGTGAAGTGATGAAGTTATGCTTGCTGGAGGTATAGGGAGAGTTTAGGTTGTTTTTAGATGTGTTTTGATGTTTAGTAATGATTGAAAGTGATGTATGTTGGTTGGGCTTGGTTTAGGAAGCAATCGATTGAGTTTTTTGCTCTTTTGGATGGGTAAATTGATGTAGTTTTGGTGAGCAACGAGTTTGTGTTTAGTTGCTGGTGTTGAAATGCATTTTAATGCATTTGGATCTCTGTTTTGATGACCTAAAAACAGGGGATCTCGATCCGGAAGCAAACGAGGCTTTGTTGGAGGCTTTGGACGGGTGATCTTCGCGTCGACAAGTAAAGTTTTGCGTATCGGTTAGTGGAAATGGAATTTCCAGCTTTGTAACGCTTTGAGCGTGGTCTTGGGAGCTTAATGTAAGTTTGAAACACTTAGCTAAGCTCAAGAGTAAGTAAATCGAAAGTCCCTCTCGGAATGCGCTATATTGTTGTTGGAAATGCACTTGAATTAAATGTGGATTGATTACTGTTTTAAAGCATGTTTTAAGCATTGTTGATGCTGGTTTTTATTGCCATTTTGTTAAGGATACACATGGTAAGTGGTCCTTGGATTTATGAGATTAATGCATTTTAGTTTAAGCATGTTTATGCTTGTGAAAATGGCATTGTGATTTATGCTTGTAAAACAGTTGAGTAATGATGTTGAACGATTATATTGGCAAGTGATGGAAATGGTTTTTGGTTACTTTAATCGGATATAGTTAGCCGGCTATAGGATTGGGTGCACAGTGAATAAAGTCGCCTTGGATGTTGAGGGGTTGTGATTGTACCGTATACTCCATCCAAGTACCCTAACGATTGAGGCTAAGATCACAACGGTGGATGGTTTAATCACGTGTGTGGATCTTGTGGTATATGTCTCGTGTTCTCGTTAGTGGAATTATACAACTACCGATGAGTGGTGTTGAGGGGTTATGATTGTACCGTTAAACTCCACCACGGGTGTCACAAACGGTTGATGGTCTAATCCCGTGTGTGAGTCTTGTGTAGTCCGATAGTGTATATGAAGCGTGTGAGACAACGATTGTAATCCGCGTATCCGATTGTGTTAAATGTGTTGGTGTTGAGATGATTTGTTAATTATCACTTGCAAGCCAATATATTGATGTTGTGAAATGAATTAAGCATGTGTTGCTTGTGATTTATGCTAGAATGCAAGTGATGCTTGGTTTATATGCATGATCAAATGATTTTGCTGTTATTTTAATGATGCTATGAGCATGTGGTTTTAAAAGTGCATTGATGCTTTAAAGAGCATGTTTTAAAGAAAGGCATATGTTGTCAAATGATGATGTTTTGGTTTTACAAAATGCATTGATGAATGTTTGGTTTTTAGCGGTTATCATTAAGCTTTATGCTTACGCTCATTTATTTCATCAATGCAGAGAATTGAGCTTTAGAGGCAGCAAGAAAGCAAGGGGATTCCAAGTATTTGGCTAAGCAATGTATGTGGTTTTACTTTAGTGTAATAAGAGGCAATGGGTGAGATTTCTACTCTCGATTTTGTTAGTGATGTTAGACACCTTGGGCATGTTTGGTTTATGTTTTTGGACTTGTAAATGATTCTTATTTGGTTTATGGTCTTGCTTTTAGTGTTTTGGCTATGCTATGGCTTGTTTTCTAAAGCATACTTGAGTAGCTAATATTTTCACCTTGAATTGCGATGCTTGATGCTTGAGTTATGCAGTTAGTTGATGTTCATATGTTTGGTAAGTTGATTAAATCATGTATGGATGTTCTAAGCATGTTTGGTTGATGTTAAATGTGGTTTAAAGGCTGTTGAATGTGAAAATATGGTATGTGTATCGATACTCGGGGAAGAGTATCGATACACTAAGGTTAATTTCTGGCTTTTCGGCTTAGGTGTACCGATACGAATTGCCCGCGTATCGATACGCCTAGGCAGATGTTTGAAGGCCGTATCGGTACAGGCTTGAGCGTACCGATACCCTTTTGTCAACTTTGCCTACTGTCATTTTGCGTATCGATACAGGCTAAGGCATACCAATACGGGTTCGTTAATTTCAGTTAAAAGAATCTTTTAAGTTTGGAATTGTTGCATTTTGGTCCCTAGATGTTGTATGTTCAATTGGTTTAGTTTGGATGATCGGTTTGAGATGAAATTTGATCTATTGTCTTGTTACATGACTAATCAAGGATTGGTAGCTTTAAAATCTGAAAAGTCCTTGTAAATCTTAGAAATTACAATTTAGTCCCTAAAAGCCAAACATAAGCAATTGAACCCCTAATCGAACTCCGATCACTGTACCGTTTTTTGCCTAATCGTTTTGCAAATCATATAGGATAATAATGCTCATTTAGAGAAGAAAAAAAGAAAAAAGGTCGTTAATCGAGGTTGACTTTAACGAGTTGACTTCGGTTTTTCCCGTGTAAACTTCTTAGTTCGGGTCGGGCGTCTAGGCCGAGCTAAAGGGGTTACATTTGTTGGTATCAGAGCCAAGTTACGAAAGAATTGGGGATGATGGTAAGTGAAATTGGTATGTTTTGATGCTTGATTCAATGTTGTATAGCATGTTGTTTGAAAAATCATGTTTTTGGTCGAATGTTGGAGTTTATGCCATGCTTGGTTGTTGTGAATCATATGGAAGTCAAATATGATTGTATGTTGATGACGTTGATGATGTGAAGCATGTTGAATATGTTATGCTATTGTATGCTATGTTATGCTTGAGGGAAATTGGGGTGCCCATTGCCTTATTACACTAGTTAAATGTTTTTGTGAACTTGGATCCTTGCTTGAGGCTGGCCTAAATCATAATTTGATTTGTTTTTGTTGTTATGCCTTGTTAAAAATAGCACAATGGGTCCGAGGAGAGAGCTTAGGTTGAATACGATTGTTCCTGCGGCTGAGCAGGGCAATCATGGGGTCGAGAACCCAGCTGATGAGACCTTACCTCCGCCACCACCTAGAGGTGGAGAGCCGGAGCAACAAGGACAAGCTGGTCCAGTCTTGGGTGATCTAGCGCCACTGGTTGAGGTTATCACCAGAGCGCATGCTCCGGCCCCTACAGCTGGGCAGACGAGTTTGCCTTTGGAAAGGCTGAGGAGTTTGGGAGCTGTTGACTTCCATGGAATGTCTCCTAAGGCGTAAGAAGCCTGGTTAGCTAGCACGATCCGTATTATGGATCAGATGGGATGTAATGATGTGCGCAAGTTGGGATGCACAATTTCTTTGCTCCAAGGTGATGCTTATAGTTGGTGGACGACAATCACCGCTGGTATGGAACCCAATGAGGTATATTGGGAGTTTTTCAGAAGTGCCTTTAGAAGGAAGTATCTTGGTGTGAGATACTTGGATGAGAAGAAGCGCGAATTCATGTCGCTTGTTCAGGGAAATCTCTCGGTGGCTGAGTACAAGGTCCAGTTCGTACGTTTGAGCCAGTACGCCACTGAGTTGATGCCCAGTGAGAGGCATCGTTGTGATCGCTTTCGATATGGGCTGGTGCAGGAAGTCAAGACCTATATGTTGGCTACAGACTACACGGATTTTGATGTGCTTGTATGTCGAGCTAAGGTCATCGAGCAGAAATTGTGCCTGTCATCTCGTGGAGGTGGTTCTAGCTCTGGTAAGAGAGCAGCTGAGTTTGGTTCCAGTGGTGGACGGAACAAGAGGGGCCGGGATAAGAGGTATCAGCCCGCTGCTAGGCGTGGTAATGTTGGACACTGTGCACCGACTCAGGGAAATAGGATGAGGGCGGAATAGAACACGATCTGGACATGTGGGTCGAGGGACCATTTGAGGCGAGATTGTCCATGTGCGACTAGAGAGGCACATGCTCCTGTTGTAGTGACAGGGAATTCTTGCTGGAACTGTGGTTTAGCAGAACATTTGAGGCGTGAGTATCCTCTGTTGGCTGGTGGAGGCCAAGAACGTGCACCTGCTGTTGATGCACCTCAAAGAGGTCGTGGGCGCGGCTGAGGAAATTTTTCATAGGAGAGATAAGGGACAACATGGTTCGCTCATGTCGTAGCAGTTCGGCTTGAGGGAGGCAGTCCTGCGAGGGTCTATTCTCAGCGCGAGGAGCACAATGACACCGATGTTATCGCAGGTACTTTTGTTCTACAGTCTTTATCATTTCTGGCTTTGATTGATTCTGGATCCACGCATTCTTATAACTTGAGTGAGCATGCGCATTTGCTTGATATACCTATTGAGTTGCTCGAGGTAGGAATGCAAGTGACTAGTTCTTTTGGTGAGACTGTAGTCACTAGGAAGTTGTATCGGAGGTGTCCTTTATCTATTCAAGGTCATGTTTTTGTTGTTGTTTTGATGGAATTACCCTTTTATGGATTTGATGTGATCCTTGGTATGGATTGGTTTTCTGAGCATAGAACAGTGGTTGACTTCGAAGTTAAGCGAGTTACCTTAAAGCTTGCTGATGATTATGAAGTGGTGATAGTAGGCGAGAATGTGAAATTCCTGTCTAATGTGGTTTCGGCTATGGAAGCAAGTCGTATGCTAAGGATGGGTTGTGAGTAGGGGTGGGAGAAATTACCCGACCCGATTGACCCGGCCCAAATACCCGATGACCCAAATTAAATTAGACGGGTAATACCTTAAGAATTTTTTTTTTCGGGTCGGGTACCCGGCCCGGTTTTTATCCCGGGTACTCGGGTCGGGACTGGGCCGAAAAAATGGTCCCAGTCGGGTACCCGGTGACCCGATTATATATATATATATATATATTTTATTTTATTATTTTTAATTAAAAAAATAAAATTAAAACTATCCAAAAACAAAAACATCACGATTCACGACACAGGAGTCTGCCCTAAGTCCCACATTTTGAATTTTCCCCCAAATCTCCTCAAATCCCTAATCCGACCAAATCCCCCCACTCCCCGGCGGTCCTCCACCACGGCTCCACCTTGTCGTCGACTCGTCGCCGCTGGCTTCAGCACTCAGCATTCAGCATCAGCAAGTCAGCAGCACTGCAGCAGCCACCCTCGTTCGCCCTGGTCCGTCGTGCGCCACTGGTTTGCAGTCGAGCAGAAGCCTGCCGCCGCCCGGTCCGTCGTTCGCCCACCACCACCGGTCAGTCGTTCGCCCACCACCACCGGTCAGTCTTGTTTTATGCTGAGTTTCAGTTGCTTAATGAATGCTGATTGCTGAGTTCAATGTTAGTAACTTAGTATGTTACTGTAATTTGTTTGTATGCTTATTTTAATCAAGCAAATGAGGCAGTTTTGTTTGTATGTTACTGTAATTTGTTTGTATGTTACTGTAATTTCACTAATTTGTTTGTATGCTTATTTGTTTGTTAGTATGTTACTGTAATTTGGTGTAACTCAAGGTGAAACTGGCGGGTACCCGGTACCCGATTAGACGGGTACCCGGGTGTGTCGGGTACCCGAATCTCGGGTACCCGGAAAAGGCGGGCCGGGACACGGGCCTTTATTTGAGGTACCCGGATGAACCGGGTACCCGACAATTCCCACCCCTAGTTGTGAGGCTTATCTTGCATATGTGATGAATCCTGGTACAAAGGATGTACGTGTACAGGACATCAAAACTGTTTGCGATTTTCCGCGTGTCTTTCCGGAAGAATTGCTTGGGCTGCCGCCAAACAGGGAAGTTGAGTTTGGTATCGAGTTGTATGAGAATATGACTCCGGTGTCCATTGCTCCTTATCAAATGGCACCGAAAGAGTTGAAGGAGATGAAGATTCAACTTTAGGAGTTGCTTGATCGAGGGTTTATTTGGTCGAGTGTGTCACCTTGGGGTGCGTCGGTGTTGTTCGTAAAAAAGAAAGATGGGACAATGCGGATGTGTATAGATTATCAGCAACTGAACAAGTTGACAGTCAAGAACAAGTATCCCTTGTCGGGGATCGATGATCTCTTTGATCAATTTCGAGGACCTCAGTGTTTTCTAAGATTGACTTGAGGTCAGGGTATTACCAGTTGAAGGTGAAGGATGTTGACAAGCCTAAGACGACTTTTCGGACAAGGTGCGAGCATTACGAGTTCTTAGTGATGCCGTTTGGTTTGACCAACGTGCCTGCTGCTTTCATGTACATGATGAATCGTGTATTCCATGAGTTCTTGGATCAGTTTGTAATGGTGTTCATCGATGATATCCTTGTGTACTCTCGTACCGAGGAGGATCATGATAGACACTTAAGGATAGTTTTGCAAGTGTTGTTGGAAAACCGGTTGTATGCTAAGCTAAGCAAGTGTGAGTTTAGGATTAGAGAGATGGTCTTTCTTGGACATGTTGTATCAACTGAGGGTATTCGTTTCAATCCGCATAAAGTAGAAGCTGTGATGAGTTGGAAGGTGTCTAAGTCGGTGACTGAGGTACGAAGTTTTCTTGGCTTGGTTGGGTGTTATCATAGGTTTGTTGAGGGTTTCTCGAAGATTGCTGCACCTTTGACTAAGTTGTTGCAGAAGAATGTTCTCTATGAGTAAAAGATGCGAGGTAACAAGCTTTTGAGAAGCTGAAGGAAGCTTTGACACAAGCTTTTGTCCTGATTCAACCTGAGTCTAGTAAGGAGTTTGTAGTCTATAGTGATGCGTCAATTGTTGGTTTGGGTTGTGTGTTGATGCAAGAGGGTAAAGTAGTGGCATATGAATCTAGGCAGATGAAGGTGTATGAGCGTAACTACCATACTCACGATCTTGAGCATACAACTGTTGTGTTTGCTTTGAAGATCTGGAGGCATTATCTGTATGACGAGAAGTGTGTGGTGTTCACAGATCATAAGAGTTTAAAGTATTTTATGTCTCAGAAGAAGTTGAATCTTAGGCAACATCGTTGGGTGGAGTTGCTTAAGGATTATGATCTGTCGATCGAGTATCATCCAGGAAAGGCCAATGTTGTGGCCAATGCTTTGAGCAGGAAAGTGGCTGTGGAATTGAAGGTGATGTTTGCTCGCTTGAGCATATCGCGAGATGGTGATCTTGTTGCTGAATTGCAAGTGAAACCATCCCTGATCCAGTTGATTAAGGAGAAGCAGTTGCTTGATGATTCTCTTGTTCCTTACGTTCAAGAGATTGCGGATGGTAAGCCTTCGGATTTCAGTTTTAATGATGAAGGTGTTCTGTGTTTTGGGAGTCAGATAGTGGTGCCAAGTGATGTTGAGTTGAGGCGCACTATTCTGACTGAAGCTCATAGTAATTTTTTTGCTATGCACCCTGGTAGTACAAAGATGTACCGACATTTGAAGGATGAGTACTACTGGTGGGGTTGAAGAAGGATGTTGCCGAAATCGTTAGCAAGTGCGTGGTGTGTCAGCGAGTGAAGGCTGAACATCAGGTTCTTTCTTGGTTGTTGCAACCTTTGAGAATCCCAGAATGGAAATGGAAAAAGATTACCATGGATTTTGTGTCTGGTTTGCCGTTGTCACCATCAAAGAAGAATTCTATTTGGGTGATTGTTGATCGCCTCACGAAGTGTGCACATTTCTTGCCTGTGCATACTACGTATACCTTGGATAAGCTGACAGAGCTGTATATTACTGAGATTGTGCGGTTGCATAGTGTGCCAAAGTCCATAGTGTCAGATAGGGATCCGAGGTTTACATTACGATTTTAGGAATGTTTGCATCAAGCTTTGGGTACACGGTTAAATTTTAGTACTTCTTATCATCCTCAGACGGATGGACAGTCAGAACATTTTATCCAGGTGCTTGAGGATATGTTGAGATACTGCGCTATAGATTTTTAGGGTTCTTGGGAGAAGCATCTGCCTTTGGTTGAGTTTGCGTATAATAATAGTTATCAGGCAAGTATTCAAATGGATCCATACGAGGCTTTTTATAGGAGAAATTGTAGAACCCCTCTTTGTTGGGCAGAAGCTGGGCAAAAGTTGATTTTGATGCCAGCTATGTTGAATGGTACCACCGAGAAGGTGAAGCTCATTTGTGAGCATTTGAAGGCAGCATCGGATCAACAAAAGTCTTACACGGATCTGAAGTGTAAGGAGATTGAGTTCGCAGTTGGCGAACGTGTGTTCTTGAAGGTATCGCCTTGGAAGAAGGTGATGAGGTTTGGGCGTAAGGGTAAGCTTAGCCCGAAGTTTATTGGACCATATGAGATTGTGGAGCGTATTGGTCCTGTGGCTTATCGATTGAGGTTGCCTCCCGAGTTGGAAAAGATTCATGATGTGTTTCATGTCTCGATGTTGCGGAGGTACAGATCGGATCCTTCACATGTGATGCCTGTTGAGGAGATAGAGATGAATCCGGATTTGTCTTATGACGAGGAACCTGTGAGGATCCTGGATGTGAGAAGCAAAGTTCTTCGTGGTAAGACGATAGAGCTTGTGAAGGTGTTGTGGCGACACCGAGAAGTTGAGGAGGCCACTTGGGAAAGCAAGACGGACATGCTGAAGCAGTTTCCACACCTTTTTCCTTTAGGTAAAATTTCGAGGACAAAATTTTCTAAGTGGGGGAGAGTTGTAACGCCCTGGTTTTGGGCCTAGATGTTTTGGACATCAGATCGGACCGGTCGGAAACAGTTCGAATCGTATTAGGGAAATCAAGGATCGAGAATGTATAAAAATATGGTAAAAATTACTAAAATCCTCTAAAATCATGTTTAAAAGGTTGGTCAAATCAATTTTACAAAAAAAGTTTCGGAAGTAGTACATTTTGGGTAGTGACCAAAATGTAAAGTTTTAAAACTGTGGAAAATTACAATTTTCAAAAAGGAGTCAAAATCATAGAATCTTTAGGGAGCTATGGTGCAATTATACCTTCCTTAAATTGACATGTGTTTTAAAATGATTTTTCAATGATCAAAATAAAAAGGATTTTATTTAATTAAATTGGTAAAATAGGAAATTGAGATTTCATTTCATGTAACTAACTTTCATTTTCAACAAAACCATTTTCTTAACTCTTTCTCCAGAATTCTTTTCTCCCAAACACTCTCTGTTTGATTTATAAATCATTTCCAAGAATTCTCTTCAAGTTCTTCAAGTTTTGTGAATGAAAAACTTGTCAAACTTTAAGGAAGGAAAGGATTGTAGTTAAATCTCGTTCTCAACCTTCAGTCTAGGTTCTTTATTGAAATTCCCAAGATCTTTGGCTCCTAATTGTTGTTTTTGGCTGAGTTTTTATTATAGTTTTGTTTTATGATCAAAATCTTGCAAAATCTTGGTTTAAATTTTGATTTTCGGAATGTTATTGATGAGCTCTGTTTTGGATTGGTTTTAATTGAGTTTTGAGTTGATTATCATGTGGAAAAAAAGGCTTTGGTAATATAAATCCCGAAATCCTTGAGATCCTTGAGTTTCTTGATGGTTTTAGTTGAGTTTTTGAGGTGAAGTTATGAAGTTATGTTTGTTGGAGGTATAAGGAGAGTTTAGGTTGTTTTTAGATGTGTTTTTATGTTTAGTAATGATTGAAAGTGATGTATGTTGACTGGGCTTGGTTTAGGAAGCAATCGATTGAGTTTTTGGTTGTTTTGGATGGGTAAATTGGTGTAGTTTTAGCGAGAAACGAGTTTGTGTTTAGTTGCTGGTGTTGAAATGTATTTTAATGCATTTGGATCTCTGTTTTGATGACCTAAAAATAAGGGATCTCGATCCGGAAGCAAACGAGGCTTTGGACGGGTGATCTTCGCCTCGACAAGCGAAGTTTCCAGTATCTGTGAGTGGAAATGGAATTTCCAGCTTTGTAACGCTTTGAGCGTGGTCTTGGGAGCTTAGTGTAAGTTTGAAACACTTGGCTAAGCTCAAGAGTAAGTAAATCGAAAGTCCCTCTCGGAATGTGCTATATTGTTGTTGGAAATGCACTTGAATTAAATGTGGATTGATTACTGTTTGAAAGCATGTTTTAAGCATTGTTGATGCTGGTTTTTAATGCCATTTTGTTAAGGATGCACATGGTAAGTGGTCCTTGGATTTATGAGATTAATGCATTTTATTTTAAGCATGTTTATTCTTGTGAAAATGACATTGTGATTTATGCTTGTAAAACAGTGGAATAATTATGTTGAACTATTATATTGGCAAGTGATGGAAATGGTTTTTGGTTACTTTAATTGGATATAGTTAGCCGTCTATAGGATTGGGTGCACCGTGAATAAAGTCGCATTGGATGTCGAGGGGTTGTGATTGTATCGTATACTCCATCCAAGTACCCTAACGATTGAGGCTAAGATCACAACGGTGGATGGTTTAATCCCGTGTGTGGATCTTGTGGTATATGTCACGTGCTCTCGTTAATAGAATTATACAACTACCGATGAGTGGTGTTGAGGGGTTGTGACTGTATCGTTAAACACCACCATGGGTGTCACAACGGTTGATGGTCTGATCCCGTGTGTGAGCCTTGAGTAGTCTGGTAGCGTGTATGAAGCGTGTAGGACAACGTTTGTAATCTGCGTATCCGATTGTGTTACTTGTGTTGGTTTTGAGATGGTTTGTTAATGATCACTTGCAAGCCAATATAATGATGTTGTGAAATGAATTAAGCATGTGTTGCTTGGGATTTATGCTAGAATGCATGTGATGCTTGGTTTAAGCATGAGCAAAGGATTTTACTATTATTTTAATGAAGCTATGGGCATGTGATTTTAAAAGTGCATTGATGCTTTAAAGAGCATGTTTTAAAGGAAGGCATATGTTGTCAAATGATGATGTTTTGGTTTTACAAAATGCATTGATGAATGTTTGGTTTTTAGCGGTTCTCATTAAGCTTTATGCTTACGCTCATTTGTTTAATCAATGCAGAGAATTGAGCTTTAGAGGCAGCAAGAAAGCAAGGGGATTCCAAGTATTTGGCTAAGCAATGTATGTGGTTTTACTTTAGTGTAATAAGAGGCAATGGGTGAGATTTCTACTCTCGATTTTGTTGGTGATGTTAGACACCTTGGGCATGTTTGGTTTATGTTTTTGGACTTGTAAATGGTCTCTATTTGGTTTATGGTCTAGCTTTTAGTGTTTTGGCTATGCTATGGCTTGTGTTCTAAAGCATACTTGAGTAGCTAATATTTTCACCTTGAATTGTCATGCTTGATGCTTGAGTTATGCTGTTAGTTGATGTTTATATGTTTGGTAAGTTGATTAAAGCATATATGGATGTTCTAAGCATGTTTTGTTGATTTTAAATGTGGTTTAAAGGCTATTGAATGTGAAAATTTGGTATGCCTATCGATACTCGGGGAAGAGTATCGATACACTAAGGTTAATTTCAGGCTTTTCGGCTTAGGTGTACCGATATGAATTGCCCGCGTATCAATACACCTAGGCAAAAATTTGAAGGTCGTATCGATACGAGCTTAAGCGTACCGATACCCTTTTGTCAACTTTGGTTACTGCCATTTTGCGTATCGATACAGGCTAAGGCGTACCTATACGGGTTCTTTAATTTTAGTTAAAAGAATCTTTTAAGTTTGGAATTGTTGCATTTTGGTCCTTGGATGTTGTATGTTCAATTGGTTGTATTTGGATGATCCGTTTGAGATAAAATTTGACCTATTGTCTTGTTACATGACTAATCAAGGATTGGTAGTTTTAAAATCTGAAAAATCCCTATAAATCTTAGAAATTATAATTTAGCCCCTAAAAGAAAAACATATGCAATTGAACCCCTAATCGAACTCCGATCGCTGTGCCGTTTTTGCCTAATTGTTTTGCAGATCATATAGGATAATAATGTGCATCTAGAGAAATAAAAAAGGTTTGTTAATCAAGGTTGACTTTAACGAGTTAACTTCGGTTTTCCCCGTGTAAACTTCTTAGTTCGGGTCAGGCATCTAGGCCGAGCTAAGGGGGTTATAGAATCAGAACCTACGATATCAAACTCTACATAAAAAATATAACACTATGCCACCGACTAATCACAAATACTAATCTGAAAGAATACTCATGTGTAGTCTTTGTGGTACGTGCACGTTTAGATCGAACATGCGAAAGAGGTGGCAGTTCATCAGAGTCACGGTTGTAGGAATAATGATCGCCTTAATCAACACAATAATCTAAATCAAAATTCCATAATAAATTCTCAACGATCAACAAGCCGATTACGGGTTGAGTTCGGTTTAGATTTAGGTTACAACTTTAGGTCTTAACTTTAGGTTAGATGGATCAAAGCTCAAATTGATGGATCGAATCAAATTCATGCAACACAACTATGCCATAATTGGTTCTCTATCATTTGAAGAAAAATAATGATAACAATAATATATATAATAATCAAACCCCTTTACGTATATACTAATAAAGATAAATATATACATACTTGTATTAAAAGTTTAACAATTATATTAAACAGTAGGTAGATGTGGTTATATTTATGTATAAAATAATGATATGAATAATGAAAGAATAATAATAAATAAATAAATAAATCAAACCATATGGCCAAGAGAAGAATTGATCACTAATATGGCTCACCTAATTTACGTGAGCAGTATAGGAGATGGGATTATGAGGTGAGCCCCACGCTTTGCCTGTTTGAGTAACTGGTTTTGAAAAGCAACAGATTCGACCGGCAGACATGCAAAAATAAAGAATTGGGGTTTTGGTTTTCTTTCGAATAGAGGAGTGCACGAAACGAGGTGGGAGATGGAGAACGGTATAAGGGAAAATTAGGGGGAAATAAGGGTTTAATGGGTTTAAATACGCAAATCTTTTTGATAAACTACAAGGTAAGTCCTTGACATCCTAGAGTTCACAAAGTAGGTACCTAATATCAATTCTTTATAAAAAGGTCACCAAATTTGTTTAAAATTTAATTAATTCCCAAATTTCTTAATTTGGGTTTCATATTTTAATTCATAAATTCTAGGGTTTTTGATTTTAAGGATATCAAAATTAGGGTTTTTGAATTAGGGGTATTTTTGGGGTGTTACAACTCTCTCACATTTAAAAGAAATTTCATCCTCGAAATTTCCAGACTTAGAGATAGACCACTAAAGGTTAATTGACACAACTTAAAATTCTACATTCTAAATTCCTCATCATTCAACATAAAAGTAAAAAAAATGAAAACATCATAAATGTACCTGCAATGTCCTCTGGCTCATCATCATAACTCTCATGAGCTCTAGTTGCATAAACCAACCTTGATCGTCTAGCATATGATCTATTACTTTGTGTAGGTCTAGCTCTACTAGCATTACTCGAAGCAACATGCCTATTCTAGGCACCACCAAGCTATAGAGCTTGTACTGACCTTTGCGTTTGACTATGGTCAAAAGAAGCAGTATAAGGGTGTGGACAATCATTGTAGAAATGATCCAAAGAACTACATCTATAGCATGCTCCTATCCTCTTACGACACTCTCCCTAATGCTTTCAGTTACAATAGGAGCAATTACACATAGGGTAAGAGCTAGTCGAACCACCTACACTACCAACCGGATTTGTTGATATTGCAGGTCTATCACTTTGGTAATTCTAATGATCAAACTCTTCTCTAGCCCTCTTCCTGGACGGATTTCCCTGACTGTGCTGAATAGATGCGGTCGGTTGCTTACTAGCTTGATCAGTACCCTGAGATTCAAATTGCTTCATCTCTGCCTCATTCCGCTCATCAGTCCTACCTCGTTGAGTAATCTCTTTATACTCTTTATACATATGCAAAGCAACACCCATCTTAATCGATGAACGCAACCCCTTAAAAAACCAGTCACATTTCTCCTTTTCTATGGTCACTAACCCCGGAACATATTGTATCAGCCTCATGAACTCTATCTCATAATCATTCACAGACATGTCGTTCTACTTCAGATTCATGAAATCATCTCGACACTTTGCTAAGTACTCTACCCCAACATAATGGTCATAAAATGCTTGTCAAAAATGGTCCTAAGAGATTTGACTGGCTAAAATAACATGTTCCTCACCCTCCCACCAATTATGGGCTTCACCCTGCAACAATGATACTGCAACCCTAAGCTTCCAGTCGGTAGGATAATCCATCTCAACAAACAATCGTTGAAGCTTCTTCAACCAGTACTCTGCGTCGGCCGGATTCGTATCAGTCTTCCCATCAAACATAGTCATCCCGACAGCTAAGAACTCGGTAGATAGGGGCCTCCTAACACCCTTAGACTGGCAGAGGTAACAAAGAAACCTCATATGCACTGTAGCAGTATCCAAGTCATCAGTCTCATTATCCCTAGAATCATGTGGACCATCATTCTGAGTCTGCTGAACATATGGACCCCTACCACCAGTCTGATGTACTCCAGTCTGATTCACATGTTGCTCCTCTTCATCATTATCATGAATATCATTCTGATTCTGTGGCGGATCCACATGGAGCGTAACGTCACTCTATACTACAGTGGTACGACCTCGACCACGACTACGACCATGGACACGACCGGTCGCTAATCTAGAACTCCTACGTGGTGGCATAGTAGTCTACCTAAAAAAGGAATTAATCCTAAAGTTAGAGTTGGTACTTGAAGTCTCTATTCAAAACATATTTTTAATTCTTTAAAATAAAAAATTTATCAAAAAATCAAAATTTACCCCAAAACATTTAATATACATGCAAAAATCATTTTAGGTTTAAAATTTTATGTGAGCCTCACAGTCCTAGAGTTTGAAATTAGCTCTGATACCACTAAATGTAACCCCCTAAACCCGCCCTAGAAGAAAAGACCGAATTTATGAAGTTACCATTGAAAACTTTCCCCCTCAAGTAATAGATTTTAGGTTTAAATAATTTATAAAATAAGTTAATTATTAAAAACAGAAAGTACAGTAAAATACTACAATTGGTTACTAACCCTAGCGTTATAAAAATATTTCGATCATTTAATAAAATATCTTAAATAAAGTCTTTAATTATTTGCTAATGCATAATTCCGAAAATATAGAGTTCCATAGTCTAAAAAACGTAAATGTCCCAAATAATAATAATAATAATAATAATAATAATAATAATAATAATAATAATAATAATAATAATATGATAGTCTAAAATAAGTTCATACTGAATAATAAAATAACTGGATAAAATTTGAGATTCTCTAAGTACCACGTCGCCTAAAATCCAAGATATCTGTAAAAGAAAACTATGGGGGAGTAAGCTATAAAGCTTAGTGTGTCTCTAAAGTGCACTAAAAACCGTAAACACAAAGACAATAATTTCTATAAAATCTATAAGTACAAAACAATTATGATTCATGATAAAAACGATTTAATTTTATAAACACAATGCAATGTACCCAACTACAGCACACCAAACGATAAGAGGAAAGTTCCCCAGAACTCCTCGTTATATCGCACCAATAGGTAAGTGGTCGAAACCACAATCGTCCACCGCACAATCCCAAACCATGCACACAACGGTATAGAATCACAATTCTCTAATCTCTACACAATTCTATACTGTAATCGAGTTCATAGTCCACAAAACTATTATTTATAACAAATCTCTATCTCAAGTATGAATGCATAGAAAATTCTTTATGCAACAACACATAAAAGACTCATAAATTGTAAAACAACATCACACAATAAAACCATTTATATAGCACAATAAGTAACACACATCAAGCAACAATAGCTCTAACACTGAGAAGATCGGCTCCCTCGTTCAGGTCTAGCATTGGGCCTAACATAATCGGAACCTACGATATCAAACTCTACATAAAAAATCTACCACTATGCCACCGACTAATCACTAATACTAATCTGAAAGAATACTCACATGTAGTCTTTGTGGTACGTGCACGGTTAGATCGAACATGCGAAGGAGGTGACAGTTCATCAGAGTCAAGGTCGGACGAATAATGATCACCTTAATCAACACAATAATCTTAATCAAAATCCGATAATAAATTCTCAAAGGTCAACATGCTTATTACGGGTTGGGTTCGGTTTAGATTTAGGTTACAATTTTAGGTCTTAACTTCAGGTTAGATGGATCAAAGCTCAAATTGATAGATCGAATCAAATTCATGTAACACAACTATGTCATAATTGGTTCTCCATCCTTTGAAGAAAAATAATGATAACAATAATATATATAATAATCAAAACCCTTTACGTATATACTAATAAAGATAAATACATACATACTTGTATTAAAAGTTTAACAATTATATTAAACAGTTGGTAGATGTGGTTATATTTATTTATAAAATAATGATATGAATAATGAAAGAATAATAATAAATAAATAAATCAAACCATATGGACAAGATAAGAATTGATCACAAATATGGCTCACCTAATTTAGGTGAGCAGTACAGGAGATGGGATTAGGAGGTGAGCCCCACGCTTTGCCTGCTTGAGTAACTGGTTTTGAAAAGCAACAGGTTCAGCCGACAGACATGAAAAAAAGGAATTGGGGTTTTGGTTTTCTTTCGAATAGAGGAGCGCACGAAACGAGATTGGAGATGGATAACGGTAGAGGGGAAAATTAGGGGGAAATAAGGGTTTAATGGGTTTAAATACCCAAATCTTTTTGATAAACTACAAAGTAAGTCCTTGACATCCTAGGGTTCACAAAGTAGGTACCTAATATCAATTCTTTATAAAAAGGTCACCAAATTCATTTAAAATTTAATTAATTCCCAAATTTCTTAATTTGGGTTTCATATTTTAATTCCCAAATTCCAGGGTTTTTGATTTTAGGGATTTCAAAATTAGGGTTTTTGAATTAGGGGTATTTTTGGGGTGTTACACCTACTGTCGTCCAATAGGGATCACTGTCCCGGACCGTAGTCCACCACGACTCTGAGCTCTATGGACTCTATGACATGCCAACTATATCTATGACTGACTTGAGACAAAGGCTTACAATAAATTATCATTCTTATCAATATTAGAGCATAGCTCTATTCGAAATGCACTTTTGTGCCAATATCCTTTTTTTCAATTGGGGTTCAACACTATTTTCAATATCAATGATTCAATAATTATTCTAATAATCCACATTCAATGTTTCAATATTCAATTTCAATAGTTGATATTCAATTTCATTGATCAATGGTTGGATATCACTAATAATGTCTATAATCTATGACCTATAGCAATTGTATCATAAGAATCATTTGTGCTCCAATTCACACCTTATAAGCTTAATCTCTCTTATCAAAATTCACTCGAGTTCATATCTAACATGGTTCTCAACAATAATGATTCACATATCAAAGACACATATCATGGCAAACAATTATCTTCAAATCATGTTTTTCAACCAATCCAATCATATAATTATTTCCCAAGGAACTATTTACCTTGCTTCCATGCTTATTTAGCCATACTTATGAACATAGATATACTTTTAGCATTCTTTGAAAATTAAATCAAAACAGTGCTCGGAAAGGTTAAAATCCCCTTTCCGAGGCTTTAAGTTGTACTCACAGATTGTTTCCGAGCTATTGGCGATCACAGATCACGACTCCTTTTTTCCTATCAACTTGTTGATCTACATTAGCCCCTTTTTCCTCAAGGTCTTCCCAGTCTAACATAATTCAATATATTTATCATTAGATACTTAACTCAACATTCATGTTCTCATTGCATTTTGAATCTTTGGCCATTGAGTATTCAATCTATTCGGCAGTTTTGAATTATATTCAAACAAATCAATGTGTTCTTAATTACACAATCTAATTCCAAATATAATCATATAAATAACTAGCACCAACTCACTTCAATGATAACCAATTTTATGTTCATTAACTCTTTTCGATTTATCATACATCTAACAAGATTTAAACAAGGAAGCTTCTACTTGGCTTACATCCATTGAACTAGAACAGTTCCAAACAATATCCAATTCCATCCAAACAACATAATCCTCTAATTTTTACATTTACACATTCATTTAGTAGCATGTTCTATAGCCATAACAATTTCGATTCACATATAACAACCCCGATTTTAACTGTATATAAGCAGAACAATTTCTTGATTCATTAGACACACATATATTTTCTCCAAGTTGTGCATTATTCCCTTTTCTATTCGTTATATTGGTTGAGCTATGGAACAATCGAATCAAGCTAATCCCAAGTTAGCACCATTTATAGATATAAGAAGAAGCATCTACTTATCATTCGGCTAAACTAAAAAATTCATACAAACATTCATCAATTTTCAAAGCAAGGAATTTCTAGCTTAGCTACAATTATCTATCAAGCATACAATTTCAACCAAAATTTCCCAAATTCAAGCTTTCTCACTCTTCTCTCTTGCTATGGATGTTTCAGCCAAAACCATGAATGAAGGAGATGGCTCTCCTTTGGTAAATGAACGAATGGTGGACAAGGAGACATGTGTTCATATCCCTTGTTTTCCACAATTTTACTATGCAATTCATGATTAATTCAATTATACAGTTTGACCCTTAAACTTTATCACTTTACTTTCGGTCTTCCACAAATTTAGTCCCCTTATTTCCATTTGATTTAATTACAGATTTATTGCAATCAGTTGAATCATACAGAAACTCCTAAATCATAATCCAGAGTATTACATAAAGCCAGTGTTCCCAAAGAGTTTGCAACACTATCTGAAGGTGTTCGGAATGTTCATCCTTGTTTTTGGAGTAAACAAGTATGTCATCAATGAATATCACCACGAACTTGTCCAAGAAGGGTTTAAATACCCGATTCATGAGGTCCATTGCATCTGGAGCATTAGTTAAACCGAAGGGCATGACCGGAAATTCGAAATGGCCATATCGAGTTCTGAATGCTGTTTTAGGCACATCTGATTCTTTGACTCTCATTTGATAATAACCTGATCAGAGATCAATCTTCGAAAATACTCTTGCACCCTTAATTTGGTCAAACAAATCCTCGATTCTAGGCAATGGATATTTTTTCAATCGTGATCTGATTGAGTTGTCGATAGTCAATACATAACCTCATCGACCCATCTTTCTTCTTGACAAACAAAATCGGGGCTCCCCAAGAAGACGAACTTGGTCTGATGAAGCCTTTACTTCCAGCTCTTGTAACTGTTTTTAAAGTTCTTTTAGTTCGACCGGTGCCATTCTATAGGGAGTAATGGACACTAGATTGGATCCCGATTGAACTTCAATCTTGAATTCTACTTCCTGAGTTGGTGGTAAACTTGGAAGTTCCTCAGGAAAAACATCAGAAAATTCAGATATGATGGGAATGGAGCTTATGGCAAATTCAAGTTCATCACGTCTAATCATAGCAACAAAGATAGAAGTGGGTTTCTTATTAATCAAGACTATGAATTCCTTTCCTAAACCACGAAGATAAAGTTTTCTTTTACGGCAATCAACCCAAGCATGGTGTTTCCCTAGCCAGTCTAACCCAGAATTTTTATAAAATTCACAAAAGGGTAGACCATAAAGATCGATAGGGAGTGAAATGCCTTGAATGTGTAAAGGTCAATCCTTATACATAAGATTTAGGAATACACTTCCACCTATAGGATTCGAAACTATTAAGCCCTTACCAACAAGCTCAGAATTCAAATTAAGCTTTTTAATCAAAGGGAAACAAATAAAGGAATGGGTGGAACCCGAGTCAAATAGTGTATATACAATATTATCATTTAGTTCGATAGTACCTGCTAATACATTGGGCGCAACTTCATCTTCGCGGCCTCGAATATGGTATACCTGAGAAGGGGCCCGTGATTCTTGATGCGTAGGTGCAAGAGCTTGACCCCGGGTTCTTCCAGAATTTCCCGACTGTGCTTGTTTTGGCTTTTTTCCCCAAGATGGTGTAATGGGATTGGAATTTGAGGATACCCGAGTCAGAGTCTTATTCACATTCTGTGGACAGTCTCTAACAAAACGATCCAAGCCTCCACAGTGGAAACATGCATTTGACTGTTTCCTACACTGACCCGAGTGATAATTTTGGAAAATTTTGCAAAAACGAGATTAAGGATCCTTACCTGAATTCCCCGATTTGTTGATCGAGATTGCAGGTGCAGAAGACTTAATTATCGTTTGAGGCTTCAGAATGAAGTTACTCTTTGGAGAAGGGATATAATTTGAGAAGTTTCCTCCTTGGTTCTTTAGTTTCTTGGAAGGCCATGGGGGCTTGTTATCAACGCATGATCTCTTTTCTTTCGTGAAATAATTTTCATTCCTCTTATCAGCAGCCTTCATTCTAGATTCATTAGCAATCACCCAGTTCACCAAATCTTGAAAATATGATATCCCGAGAGCTGTAAAACATGGGGCTCAACTCATCATTCAACCCGTTAATAAACATTCAGCATTTATCCTCATCTTTCTTGATGTACTCATACCTATATTTGTAGTATTTACAGAAATCATTAACGTACTGCTCTATGTGTCTCCCTCCTTGCTTTAGGTACAAGAAATGTCTTCTGCGTTCAGCTAAATATTGCTCACTTATGTACTTTTTTGGGAATTCTTTTAGGAAGAAATCCCATGTAACAACATCTTCAAAGGCCGTGAGAGTCGTAGTTTCCCACCAGTTCAAAGCTTCATCAGCTAATAGAGCCACCGCACATTCCAACTTATGTTCATCCGAACACTGAAGTTGTTTAGTTAATATTCTGATGGTAGTTTCCAACCAATGTTCAGCTGCTTCCGGGTTTTCCTCATCAGATCCTGTAAATGTATAGGCTCGGTGCTGAGCCAATTTATCAATTGGAGCCCTAGATTGAACCACTACAGGTGCAAGAGGAGTACTTTTTTTAAAGATGGTAACAAATTGGTTGAACATCTCAGTCATGCTGAGAAAGCATTCTTTTTTAATAGGGTTTATTTGAGGAGCTTCTGGCTGTGGTTCTGAAGCCTTTTGAGGATTTGCTTTCTTCTGATTCAATCTTACACTTCCTCTGTCATTGGAGGAACAAGCAAGGCTATCGTTATCCCAACCCAGATGCGTCTCTGACATCTGAATTTAGTATTCAAAGGATATTTAATCAACAAGTGTTGCAAAAATAAGCTGCAAAACAGGACGTTAGCACTGACTGGAAAAATCAAAAACTGAAGAACAAGCTGAACCGTGTCGTGGAAGCTTCCACTGCCTTAGAAACGAATTTGCCCCGATGTGTGTAGTCGCTGCTACGGGCGAATACGTCCCCTGAGGTTAACACGGTCTCTTTGAAGTTCGTACACCCGAACTTGAAGTGGACAATGGTGGAAATAGGAGGAAAGCTGTGAGAGTGTGTATGTAATACTGTTTCTGGAATTGGATGATTATGAAGCATGCAAAGCATGCCATTTATAGGCTCAAAATGAAGGACAAAATCATCCATTCATTATTTCAACAACCATAATATTCAATTCGAATTATGGTATATTATTACCATTAATCAGCTATTATAACACATGTTATAACTCAGTTATAACTCTGTTTTAAAGCTTTAATTATGCCCGTAACTGGAAAAATTAAACAGTTGAATTAAGCTGTAATTCTATCCAGGTACAATCTTTATGTTTAGATTAAAATATGACTGTTTTGATTCTGATTAATACAGAATTCGAAACAGCTGTTTGTAAATACAAACTTTCAAACATCAATAAACAACCTATGAATAGATCCATTTTCCAGAAATAATTCTTTCACTGTTTCATTCTTTGAGGAAAAATTCTTAACAAATTTTCTCCAAAAAGATAGTAACGCGCGCGGACGTGTCGTTACGACGAGCCACAAGCCCGTGCCCGAGCCGAGACGGACGGCGGCAGCGGCGGCGCGCGAGACTAGCCCTTGTTCTCTATCACTCAACAAGGGAGGGGAAGATGAAGGCTATAAATACCCTTCACATGTTAGTTTCCCACTCAATGTGGGATTCTTTCTTTTGCATTACTAACATCCCCCCACTAATGCGAAAGAATTCTCTTACACTCAAAAGCAATCTTCCAAAAGGATCATCAGTGAAATTAGATGCTTAAGCACTAGTGAACGAATCTTGAACTAGTACATAGTGATAATAAGCAATTCTTCTCTTAGATAAGTGAAACTAGTCTTGAACTTTCTAAGATAAGAGTAAACTTATAACACACACCTAATTCCTATATCCTTTATCCACCGAATTCCTCGATGCGTAAGATATATATACAAATATATATTTAGCCATCTTACCTTAGGATTGTAGTAAGTGTTTTAGAAAAACAGCCCAAGGTTTTTCATAGAAGGCGACTAACTCTTCTCACTTACATAGGTTATTTCATCTGGTTTTTCTCAATAAAACCATCCAAAAAAGGACTATGAAATAATTAAGAACTATTACAATAGCTCAAAATCTCAAGATTTATGGTGATTTTCCTCAAGTTCGTTATAAACGAACTACCCAACAATTAGGCTAAGAAATCATTAAGAATATATATTCAACCTCATTATCGGTGAATTCAATATGTCCTTCTCAATAGGATCATTCAAACTTTGAATTCATTAAGAGTGTCTTGAAACTCAACCTTTTCTTGCGGTAAGTTCATCTTGTCTTTCTCAATAGGACAACACATTCAGACTTGCGTTACGAACTTATTAAGAATAAGTATTCAACCATGATTCGGTAAATTCATCAAGTCTTTCTCACGAAGACCACCTAAAACCTGGGCTATGAATTTATTATGAGTAATAATAATCAACCTGGGCATGTACATTATTCGTCATAGGGATAGGTAGTGAGAAATGTACACTATGAGTCTTTCCATGGTTTCGTCTGACCACATTGAACTTAGATAACTAAGTTGGGTATCCACCATGAATTCCTCAACTAATGGGCTTTAAACCCATCCCCCTCGACGAATTTAGGACCAGTTTCCGACTTAACCCTTTGGTAAGCGGATTTGCTAGGTTCCTTTCTGACTTCACATACTCTAGAGAGAGTACTCAATTTCTTATTAAATGTCTCACTGATTCATGTCTTATACGAATGTGCCTTTTCTTACCATTGTAAGCTTGATTCTTGGCAACACATATCGCAGCTTGTGAATCACATAGTAAGGAAACTGGAGGAGTCGGTTTTCCCCACAACGAAATTGCAGATAAAAGATTTCTGAGTCATTCAGTTTCTTGCCCAGCTAAGTCAAGAGCTATGAACTCTGACTCCATAGTAGAACGAGCAATGCAAGTCTGTTTAGAAGACTTCCAGGAGATTTCTGCTCCACCCAAAGTAAAAACATATCCACTCGTAGAGCTTACTTCGTCACTATCAGAAACCCAGTTGGCGTCACAATATCCTTCTAAAACAGAAAGAAATCCAACAAAATCAAGTTTCCAATCCATAGTGCCCCTAAGGTATTTAAGTAAGCGTCTAAGAGCAATCCAATGTTCACTACTCGGGTTGTGAGTACATCTACTAAGTCTGCTAACAACATAGTCAATATCTGGTCGAGTATAGTTCATTAAGAACATTAGACTCCCAATTATTTTAGCATATTCATTTTGGGAAACACTACTTCCTTTATTCTTAAAAAGATGAATGCTAGAGTCATATGGGGTTCGTACAGGGACAACGTCAAAACTGTCAAACTTCTTCAACACTTTCTCAATGTAGTGCGTTTGACCTAAAGAAAATCCCTTTTCAGTTTTAGTAACTTTGACTTCTAGGATTACATCTACCTCTCCCAAATCAGTCATCTCAAATTTAGTGGATAAGAAATGTTTAGTTTTGTTAATGGACTCAATATTGGTGCTAAAAATCAACATGTCGTCAACATACAAACTTATGATCTACACCAAACATCTTCGAATACACGCATGCATCCGAACCATTCACAACAAAACCAAAACTAAGAATAGTTTTATGAAATTTCTCATACCACTGTTTAGGAGCTTGTTTCAGGCCGTAAACATACTTTTTTAGTCTACATACTTTACCTTCCATACTAGGCGCCTCGAAACCAAGAGATTGCTCCATATAGATCTCCTCATCTAGGTCTCCATTTAAGAATGCAATCTTTACATCCATTTGATGTACTTGCAACTTGTGAATGGAGGCTTGTGCAAACAATGCACGGATCGTTGAGATTTTGGTTACAGGAGAATATGTATCAAAGATGTCTATTCCAAATTTTTGAGTGAACCCTTTAACTACTATCCTTGCCTTATATCTCTGAATAGAATCATCTGGTCTGAGATTCTTTCGAAAGACCCATTTATTGTTGATGGTCTTAAATCCTCTAGGCAAGTCAACTAATTCCCAAGTATGATTAGACATTATTGATTCTAGTTCGTCTTTTATAGCACTTTTTCAAAAACTAGCATAAATAGATCGTATAGCTTATTCATATGTTTTAGGATCCTCATCTAACAAAAAAGCTTGAGCTATAGGATCAGAAAGGGTGTTATAATCATTCATCTCATAAATAAAGGAAGTTATGAAATCGGGTCCAAAAGAGGTTTCAACTCTTTGTCTCTTACTTCTTCTAGGCTCAAATTCTATCTATTGAGAAGACTTAGCAGACACACTAGAAGAAGTGGATGGCAAGTTTTCTATTTGTGTTTCATCACTTAATCTAGGTTTCTTGAGAGGAAAGATATCTTCAAAGAAAACAACATCTCTAGATTCACAAATAGAAGAATCTTGTAAAGACATGAATCTATATGCGGAACTGTTAGAAGCATAGCCTATAAACATTGCATCAACGGTCTTAGGTCCAATGGTGGACTTCTTAAAGTCTGGGAACCCCACTTTGGCCAGACACCCCCACACTTTCAGGTATTGTAAATTTGGAGCATACCCTTTCCATAATTCGTATGGGGTAGAATCGATTTTCTTATGAGGTACTCGGTTTAATATGTGATTAGCTGATAGAATGGCTTACCCCCACATGTTGTCGGACAACCCATAACTTATCAACAATGAGTTCATCATCTCTTTTAAAGTTCTGTTTTTCCTCTCGGCTATATCGTTCTGTTGAGGAAAATAGGGGGCTGAAGTTTCATGTATAATGTCATTCGTCTCACAAACCTCTTTTAGAAAATTAGATCCATATTCATCACCTCTATCAGACCTAACACGTTTTATTCTCCTATCTAACTGATTTTCTACTTATGTCTTATAAATAAGAAAGAAGTTTTCAGCTTCATCTTTAGTTCTTAAGAGATAAACTTTTGTATATCTAGAGTAATCATCTACAAAAGTTATGTAGTATTGTTTTCCACCTTTACTTTCAGAGTTTCTAAAGTCTGCTAGATCAGTATGTATGAGTTCTAACAGTTGAGTCTTTCTTTTAGAAACAGTTTTAAAGGTAGGTTTAACATGCTTAGCTTTTACACAAACTTCACATTTTTAAAGTTTGTTATGTCTAGTTTAGGCAGAATATTCATATTCATCATTTTCTTTAAGGATTGAATATTTATGTGTCCTAATCTAGCATGCCACATATCAACAGATTCAACAATATAAGCAGAAGTTATAGCTTTATTCTCATTAAGTTGAGTTTCTATGACAAATAAACCCTCATTTAAAAACCCATTCCCAACATAATCACCATTTCGGGAAAGTGCAAGTTTATCTACCTCAAAAACTAACTTAATGCATGCCTTATTCCGAAGCCCACCACTTATCAAATTTCTACGCAAGGAAGGTACATACAAAACATTATTCAAAGCTAAAGTTTTATCGGATGTCAATTTGAGTAAAACGTTGCCTTTGTCTAGCATTTGAGAGCTGCTAGAGTTCCCCATGTACATACGTTCACCGTTGCTCCCATCCTCGAACTCGATGAAAAACTCCTTCCTTGCACAGAAATGTCGGGATGCACCAGTGTCCACCACCCATTCAGAATTGTTTTCCACCAAATTTGTTTCGGAAACCACCACGGCGATGATATCATCATTCATGTCCTCGACCACGTGTAGATGTGGTTTATGCTCATTCTGGCGGTCTAAGCGGTATAAGCACTGGTACGCTTTGTGACCAACTTGTCCACATACATAGCACTTGAGGGATTTCTTGTCCGGCTTGGTTTTTGGTGGCTTCTTGAAGTTGGTGCTTTTCTGAGGTCTCGTCTTTTGATTTTGAACACCCTTTTTCACGGTCTATTTGAATTTAGACCCTGAAGCACCACTAGATTCAACCAAGTTAGAATTAAAAGATAATTGACTAAAGTTATTAGTAACCTTATCTTTCAATCGGTTGGCCTCTTCAATTTTCATGTGCCCCACCAACTTTTGAAGTGAAATGTCTCTTTTATGTGCTTGAGGGAATTTCGATAGTCGGACCATGACTTTGGAAGTTTTTCAATTAGGACGTTTGCATGCAAAACTTCACACATTTGCATCCCTTCGGCTATGATATCGGACACAAGGTTCTCGTAGTCGTGCACTTGATCCATGACCGGCTTGGCATCGGTCATCTAGAATTTTAACCACTCGCCCACCATGTATTTCTTGATACCCGCATCGTCGGAACCATACTTCTTTTCCAAGGAGTCCCAAATCACCTTTGCACTCCTCTCCTTAAGATACATGTCGAAAAACTTATTGGACATGTGACTAAGGAGATGGCCACGAACGGTCTTGTTATCCTTCTCGTACTTGCGAAGGATGGCGACTGCTTCATAAAAGACTTGCTCGGTGGTTTCATCACCAACATCGTTAGTAACGGTTGCACTGGCTGAAGGTGGCACGGAAGGTGGTTGCTCGTGCAAAACATAATCGAGGTCTAGTTGCTCGAAGAAGATAAGGATTCGCTGGGACCACCTACGATAGTTGTTGCCATCAAGAGCATCAAGTTTCGACAGATCAGGAATCAACTTGCTGAGAGGGTGCGATATGTTTGCATATCAAAATTCGTTTCTAAATTGTTGGAAAAATAAGCTGCAAAACAGGACGTTAGCACTGACTAGAAAAATCAAAAACTGAAGAACAAGCTGAACTCTGTCGTGGAATCTTCCACTGCCTTAGAAATGAATTTGCCCCGATGTGTGTAATCGTTGTTACGGGCGAATACGTCCCCTGAGGTTAACACGGTCTCCTCGAAGTTCGTACACCCGAACTTGAAGTGGACAATGGTGGAAAATAGGAAGAAAGTTGTGAGGGTGTGTATGTAATATTGTTTTTGGAACTGGATGATTATGAAGCATGCAAAGCATGCTATTTATAGGCTCAAAATGATGGACAAAATCATCCATTCATTATTTCAACAGCCATAATATTTAATCTGAATTATGGTATATTATTACCATTAATCAGGTGTTATAACACCTGTTATAACTCAGTTATAACTCTATTTTAAAGCTGTAATTATGACCGTAACTGACAGAATTAAACAACTGAATTAAGTTGTAATTCTGTCCAGGTACAATCTCTATGTTCAGATTAAAATATGATTGTTTTGATTATGATTAATACAGAATTCGAAACAACTGTTTGTAAATACAGAATTTCAAACATCAACAAACAACTTATAAATAGATCCATTTTCCAGAAATAATTCTTTCATTATTTCATTCTCAGAGGAAAAATTCTTTACGAATTTTCTCCAAAAAGATAGTAACGCGCGCGGACATGTCATTACCACAAACCACAAGCCCGTGCCCGAGACGAACAGACAGCGACGGTGCGCGAGACTAGCCCTTGTTCTCTATCACTCAACGAGGGAGGGGAAGATGAAGGCTATAAATTCCCTTCACATGTTAGTTTCCCACTCAATGTGGGACTCTTTCTTTTGCATTACTAACAACAAGGTCACAAGTATGAATTAAATTCAACTCCTAGGTGGCACAAGATAACTGATGATGCAACTTAAACCGATTTAGTCCTAGGATCGACTAAACCTTAGCTCTGAATACCAAATTGTAATACCCTCATAACACATATATATAAGGTATTGCCAAAATAACATAATCAATCTAACTTGATAATCAAGTTAAAAGTCGATCTAGCCCAAGATAATAGGTTCGAAATATAGCAACCAACCAAGCAATAGACATCAATGTTATAAATACCATAGCATTCGATCCAACCTAGGTGAAACCTAAAAGGTTACTAAAAATCTGATAGCACCCTTGTAATGACAAGTTAGACTTCTCATGATTGGGATATTGTTGTTTCAGTTCGGGACAATACAATCGAGGCATAATCTTTAAGGATACATGCATATAGTGGTTTAACTCCTTGTTACTATGATTGTCTAGCATGAAGCAAAGAAAACCCATTTAACCTTAAAGACAATTTAGGCTATCAACTATTGATTACGTTTTGACAATGTCCTTTCTACTCTATTACCTAGAATCGACATGTATGCAAAATATATGTAAGGTAGTCTTCCCATAAATTAATTGAACATACATTAACATGCTACATCACCAAATTTATTGAGTAAACTACTAATTTATTCACATACTATGATATCTTCAATTAGAAGCTAACTCAACCTAATCATCAACCACAAGCAAGAAGGTATAAGCAACCACATAACATAGAAATTTACAAACTATATACAAACCATCACAAAATGCTTAACATGACATAGCCATTATACAATTATTTGTGCCACCTACTAGGAGTTTTAAGCATAAATACAAAACATACTTTTAGCGATCCTCGTGACCTTGCCTAGTCTCCCGAACTAGATTAAATTCAGCTTCTTATAAAAGGTATCAAGGTGAGAAATTAGTCATATAGCCTTGCAAAACGGTTACACAATTGAGTGTAAAGCATTTCAATAATTTAGTTCAATATCTAGTTGTTCAAACTCATACAATTAATACCATCAAGACTATTCTTCAATATATTAACAAATGATTACATAGACGTCATGCTCACTAGACATTAAGCAAGTAGACTTATTCCAAGATTGATTTTACACAAATTCGAATTGAACCATGCTCCACCAAGAAGAATTATACATCATCATTCAGATTATCAAGATGCTCAAACAAGACAAAACAATTCACTTTAATGGTCAATTTTACAAGCAACCTTAGTTGATTTTAATAGCCTTGACTAGTTTTTAGTCTAGATAAACAAATTCGATCACAATCATCAACAAGTAAGGGTACCTTGGTACCATTGAAATATGTATTCTTTTCAATATATTACAAGGGCACATTAGTACCAATAAAGGGACCGTAGTCCGATTGAAGCTGAGCTCAGGGGTTCTAATGGCATGCCAATCTATCTAGGACCAATACTAATCAAGGCTTCTTGTACGGTTTTCAATAATTCCATTGTAAACTTTATATCACCAATTAAACATGCTATCTAAAGCATTCTAAGTCAACCACTTGACATTCATGCTTGATCAATCAAACTAACATACATTCTTACCTTGGTGTACTTACCTTATCAAGATTCTAGCAAGCAAAAGCAACATATGCATTCAAGCCTCAAATTCTAATCAATTAAATTTAAACATTCAACAGCCTTAGCTTAATCGAAAACATAGTTTACACTCACAGATGCGCCGAGCTATTCCTGATCATGAATCGCCACTCCCTTTTGTCTCTCATCCCCTTGATCAAATCCCTTTTTGTCTAATTATAACAACAATTTAATAGGGCATTAGAATCAATCAGTTATCACTTAATGATTATCTATTTATCACACACATGTTCAAACAAGCCTTAAAGTAGAATTTTCCAATGCTTCTATATATATTCTCCAAACCATATCATTCAATTTTCCATAATCAAACAATTCCAAGCATTGGTCATATCATAAATGTACAAAGCATCCCCCCTTTACAACACAAGCATTTTGAAATCGTTCTTTGATGTCCTACACCCTTTCGTTTATTTAAACACTTTTCTATAAAACTTATAAGCATCCAATTGCCATTTAACTACTTATCATGCTTTTAAGTCATCACTTAACACTTAATCTCCCTTTAAACAATACTCAATTTATTTTATTTTCCCAAAACAGTCCCGTAAGATACTGCTTAATGTAGGGCAGTTTCTAGTTCCTTATAATTTCATTTAAACAGCTTTTACAGTTCAATCTAAGCCATTTACATGTTTTCTATTGATCACTACAATCTTGCAATATATCAAACCAAACATTTTGTCATCAATTCAACGTTTAAACCGACCCCAACATGCCAATTATCCGAAACAGTTTCACTTCGGTTCATTCTAAAACAGGGCATCTTCCAATTCTTTTAATTCGAACTCCTAAATTCATATATGATATCAAGACATTTATTTCCAGCATTGAGGTTCAATTTAATAATTCAATTCAGCCATGATAGTATATTATCAATTCATGCTTCAATCTACTCATTCCCATTCCTATACTAACATTCTATCACACCAATTTATTCAATCAAGCAATAATCTTTATCAAACAAGAATCAAATCAATTACAACAACTACAAAGCCACCCTTCGAATCAAAGGGATATAAAAAAGGAGATTTACATTCACACGCATGCAAGCACAATTCAAGCATCAAATGATCAATTTCCAAGCAAGTTAACGCCTTGAACAAATTCTATCCTTCTCTTTCTATTTCTAAATTTCGGTGTAAAGGAGAATAAATAAGATGATGGAAATTGTTTTTTTTTCATCTAAGGTTAACCACACGTGCCCCCTACATACCCATGCCACACTATCATTCCCTTAATAAGACTTTAATTACCATGCAACACTCAAATTTTGAGAATAAAACTATGTGGTCACCTCAATTAACCTCTTCTATTTCTTCAGCTTTCAATTCTGTCCTACATTAAAACACATTTATCATCACCTAATTTAATCCCTTAAAAGTCATATCAAGACATTTTCCTAAGTCACAATTTAGGGTGTTACAGATATAATGCATTTCTCATAAATAATCCACATATGAGACATTCTTGGCACATATATTTCAAATATGGATCCAAATACAAAATTACCAACTGGTTCCAAGAATAGATGACATATTATGGTCCAACTTATTTTGAGATATTGCCACAGAAATACAAACTCTCTGGCCCAATTTTTTTGAAAAATTCCAATCAGAACCAGACCAAAAACATCTATTCCAAACTATTCATTTTTCTCCAAGTTATGTATTTCCTGGATAATTTCTTGGGGTTACATTTATTAAATTAATGAAGAAACAAATATTCCTTGGTTAGTCAGAACCTTTAAAACAAAACGGTGGGACAAATTCAATGATGAAAAATGTGACTCCAAATATTTGGACATTTTCTTTGCTAAAAATCCAAGTCCCTGCAAATCTTTTATCTCAAACAAGGATACAATTGTAACACCCCTCACCCGATTTAGTTTTAAACAGGCTAAGAAGTGTTACCAAGACAATGAAAACATGAACCAATTAAAAAATTTCTTAACTCATCCCTAATATATGAGTTAAGCTTCTAGTCAACCCAAGCAAA
The DNA here is from genome assembly GCA_030270665.1 of Hibiscus trionum. Lineage (NCBI taxonomy): Eukaryota > Viridiplantae > Streptophyta > Magnoliopsida > Malvales > Malvaceae > Hibiscus > Hibiscus trionum. The sequence goes on along the minus strand of BSYR01000003.1, from coordinate 71,809,350 downwards.
CAATTTCATTCATATAGCATTTAATCTTGAACATATGAACATTAGGCATTATAGTTTACTACTTACACGAATTAAGCCTCATGATATCAAACAAAGAAGTGCAAACACTTTCAAATACACAAGTGTATCATTCGAACCATATGAACACAACAAGATCAACTATCTCATTTGCTAAACAAGCTTATTAACATGTTAACATTCTTTTGATTTAAGTCCTAAATCATATGACACAATACCAATGAAGACAATTGCACCAAGATAAGATAAACATGATTAACAATGCAAATGTCACCAAGCAAACTAGGATCTACCAACCATTTCTAACACTAATAGAATAGAGCATTCTTTACAAACATGAAACTAAAGCATATACATAGCCATGTTACTTGAATTCTTAACTCAACTAGATCAACCTAGACAATAGAAACAAGATCATGTCATACTTGACTTCAATTTATCAATGTTACCTATCAAAACATAGCATATCATACTCAATTGTGTTAGAACATAACAAACCAAGTCATAACAAGTTAGCAATCATCATTCGTCTCATAATAAGCAATCAAAACATGAAGGCTTAAATGACCCATTGGCCCCTGAAGTATACACAAAATACCGAACTGCCTCCTAAATTTTTTTTGACGTTTCCCCCCTAAAGTATACACTATAACCTCCGTTGGCCCCTGAACTAAAAATCGTGACCTCATATGCCCCTTCCGTTAAAAAAATTCTCATGGACCAATCAGAATGTGCCACATGTCACTAATAAAAAAATCAGATGACTTATTTTAAATGGGGTAAATTGCACGCTAAGTCTATAAAATTTTTATTTTTGTTCAATTTAGTCCCAAATTTTTTTATTTAACCCGAATTGACCCAAATTGTTTTCTAATTTTTATAAACTAGTCCATTATTTTTAATATACCATTCTTCCCTTATTAAATGTCAAGTTTAGATTAAATCCATTTAAAATGGCATAAACAACAAACAAGAATGTAGACATGCTTATTTTGGTTAGGACCTAAGTCCCAACCCTATTAAAAGCTACACTCACAGGTACTCCAAGCTAATTTTGATCCCGAATTGCTATCCCCTTAAGTTTGCCACTAGCTTGTCCACTTTTGTCTTCTTCAATAAGATCGACCTCTTGCTCTAGGGGTTACTCAAGCATAATAAACATAAAATCAGTATCCATTTAAGAGATTCAAGCATTCAAATCACCAAGGTATTCACTCCAATCCATTTCCATTTTCACATTCATATCAAGGCAATGTTGCAAGACAAGATTATTAAGTACATATACTAGTCTAGTTACCTAGTCTTCATATATACATTTTAATTAAACTTTACAGCCTAACATTTAATCATAGCTGAACAGAAAGTACACACATATCATTCAATTTACTCACAAAAGTCCATTGCTCAATTTATAACACAAAACAGTCCCTTGATTAATCACAACTTCCATTTAGATCCCTAGTCTTGTATACATGGTTTAACATAAATTCATATTACATTTTCCTTCTTATACGTGCTTGATCATGTTTGATTATATTCCTTACTGTTTTTAAATATTCTAACATCTTAAAATTCATCAATTTACTAGATCTTATAATCAATACAGTCCCTAACAGTTTCCAGGTTTACAAAACAGTCCAGCTTACAATTAGGTGCACTTTAGTGTATAATTCAGCCCACAATTTTCATTACATTCAAACCAGCCCTTAAACCTTTAATTCCCCTGCTTTTCCCCTGTATATACATATCAAATTTAGCATTTAAAACATCCAATTCAGCCCCTAATTCAACCATTCCTTCAAAACATTCCCTATTTAGCCGATTAAGCTTATCAATTGACTAGTTTCATTCCTAACCTCTATTTTACTAATTCTAACATCATTTTCACTAATATTACACCTCAATTCGCTTGTTAACTTAATTTCCAGCAAGTTTATCCTACATGATTTTTTCTAATTATGCATGTATCTTAAGTTATTCCACCATTTTTGAGCTAAACATAACTATCATGATTCTAGGGCAATTTACATCATTCGGCCTATATGATTTCATTCAATTCTCCATATAAATTCATCAATTCTTCAATTCAATTCCTAATATAATTCGAACACAACATTTTCCATCAATTTTAAGGTTTCAAACTATACATACAATCAATTCAAACAACTTCACATAAGCAAATATTCGGATAACAAGGAAGAACACTTACATCAAATTCTTGTAACATGCATGAGCTACAATCATTTAGCAAGCTTCCTAGTTCTCTAACAATGGCGTTTATCTCAATTTCTCTCTCTCTTTCTCTCTAATTCCTTTCGGACGAATGAATAGAATGGAGAAGATGATGTAGACTTAAGTGGTTTAGGGAAATGACTAACTTATCCCTTGATTATCTATTAATTAAAAGCTTAAGCAAGGACATTTAGGAATTTGAGAAATTAGCATGCATTCCTCATTTTTGCTATCCATTTCGGTTTGTTCATTTCAATTTAGTTACTAATCTTTCATGTTCTTTCAATTAGGTCCTTAAATCTCTTAATTAGTTTAAAATCGAGCTTAATTGGATTAGCAACCAAGTTACTAGCTTCAATACTTCTAGGCTAGGATTTAGGGTATTACAATTCTCCCCCTAAAAAGGAAATTCTCCCTTGAATTTACCTGAATTGAACAAGTGAGGATATTGTTTCCTCATCATAGCCTCAGGTTCCCAAGTTGCCTCCTCCATCGTTTGATTCCTCCACAATATTTTCACCAAGGGGACATTCTTTTTTCGAAGTTTCTTGACTTCTTTCTCTAGTATTTGGATTGATTCTTCTTCATAGGATAGATTGGGATTAAATTCAACCTCTTTGGGATCAAGAATGTGGGATGGATCAAATCTATATCTCCGAAGCATAGAAACGTGGAAGAGGTTTTGAATTTTATCAAACTCGCTGGGAAGTGCTAGGCGATATGCCACTGGACCTATTCTTTCAACAACTTCGAATGGTCCGAAAAAACGAGGTTTGAGCTTTCCCCTTTTCCTAAATCTGAAGACCTTCTTCCAAGGAGAGACTTTAAGGAAGACTTTGCCTCCAACATTGTATTGGATGTCCCTTCTTTTCAATTTTGCATATGATTTTTGCCTACCAAAGGCTTGCTTCAATTGATCATGAATGATTTGGACTTGCTCTTCGGTTTCCCTGGGCAATTGAGGTCCCAAGACTTTGTTTTCACCCAATTCGGACCAGCACAAGGGTGTTCTACTTTTTCTCCCGTATAAGGCTTCGAACGGAGCCATTTGGATCGATGCTTGGTGATTGTTGTTGTAGGCAAACTCCACAAGAGGTAGGGATTTCTCCCAGTTCTTTCTAAAGTCGATCACACAAGCACATAACATATCTTCGAGTACTTGGATCACCCGCTCCGATTGGCCATCGGTTTGTGGATGAAAGGTTGTGCTTAGATTCAAATTAGTTCCAAGAGCTCGTTGTAAGGATCTCCAAAATCGAGTTGTGAATCTAGAGTCTCGGTCGGAGATAATAGATGCAGGGACTCCGTGCAAACGAACCACTTCACGAATATATAACTCAGCTAAGGCATCCAAGCTATAGTTCATTCGAATAGGGATGAAGTGGGCCGATTTAGTGAATCGATCTACAATCACCCACACGGCATCACACTTTCTTGGTGTGCAAGGAAGACAAGTTACGAAGTCCATGGTGATTCGATCCCATTTCCACTGAGGAAATTTGATGGGTTGAAGTAATCAGGTGGGAGCTCGATGTTCGGCTTTGACCATTTGACAAGTTAAACATCTTGATATGAAATCAGTGATGGCCGCCTTCATGCCTGGCCACCAATATAGGGATTTCAGATCCTTGTGCATCTTAACTGATCCGGGATTAATAAAAAAAGAACTTTGATGAGCTTCTTGCAAGATTTCCTTCTTCAATTCATCGTTGTTTGAAGCACACACTCTATCCTTAAAATAGAGGAGTCCATTCGACTTGAGGGAGAAGTTAGAATTGTTTTCTGAATCAAGTTTTGAAATGATCTTCTGAATATCAGGATCAGCTTGTTGGAGTTCTTTGATTCTCAAGATTAGGCTAGACTAAACTTGAGGTTCAGATAGAAATCCCAGTTTCTTGGACAAATGGAAATGAGCATTGATGGCCAAGGAAGCTACAAGGAAATGAACAAGGTCTTTAAGGGAGGTTTCGAATGGTTACTTGCATAGCAAGAAAGGCATAATTCGAATGGATTTTACTAAGATTTAGATTTCAAGGAGTTACCCGAGTATGGTCTGTGACTAAGGGCATTGGCAACCACATTTGCTTTCATCGGATAGTAGTCGATAACCAAATCATAGTCTTTAAGTAATTCTAGCCACCTCTTTTGCCTCAAATTCAAATCTTTTTGAGTTAGGATGTATTTGAGACTTTCGTGATCGGTAAACAAATTATATTTCTCCTCTCGTACAAGTAATGTCTCCATATTTTGAGTGCGAACACGATAACCGCCAATTCTAGATCGTGTGTAGGATAATTTAGCTCGCGAGGCTTCAATTGTTGAGATGCATATGCGATTACATTGCCTTCTTGCATCAAAACGCATATGAGACCCGAATGCGACGCATCACTGTATATAGTGAACTCTTTTCTCGATTCTGGTTGGATAAGGTCCGGGGCATGAGTTAGGGCTTGTTTGAGTTGGTCGAAGCTTCTCTGTTACTTCTCAGACCATTCAAACAATTCACCTTTTCTAAGGAGCTTGGTTAAAGGTGTAGCAATTGTCGAGAACCCTTTCACGAATCTTCGATAATACCCGGCTAAACCGAGAAAACTTCTAACCACACCAACATTCCCCGGAGGTCTCTAATCGAGAATAGTTTGGATATTCTTTGAATCATCCTTGATCCCTTCGATCGAGATAACATGTCCGAGAAACAAGACTTCTGATAGCCAGAATTCGCACTTGGAAAACTTGGCGAATAGTTGATGTTCTCGGAGAGTTCGTAGGATAATTCGAAGGTGTTCTGCAAGTTCCTCCTTGTTTCGAGAGTAGACAAGAATGTCGTCTATGAATACGACTACAAACTTGTCGAGATAAGGCTTGAAAACTTGATTCACGAGGTCCATGAATGTTGCAGGGGCATTCGTTAACCCGAATGGCATTACAAGAAATTTTTAATGATCATATCGAGTTTAGAAAGCTATTTTGGGCACATCTTCCTCCTTCACTCTCATTTGATAATATCCTGATCGAAGATCAATCTTGGAAAATACGGAAACAATCTTAAGTTGATCGAACAAGTCTTCGATTCTAGGCAAAGGATACCTGTTTTTGATGGTTACTTTGTTCAGTTGCCTATAGCCTATACAGAGTCTCATCGTTCCATCCTTTTTCTTCACTAACAAGATAGGAGCACCCTAGGGAGATGAACTGGGTCTAATAAAGCCTTTATCTTCTAGCTCTTGAATTTGTTTCTTGAGTTCTTTCAATCAACCGGTGACATACGATAGGGTGTAATGGACACCAGATTTGTTCCAGGTTGAACTTCAATCCCGAATTCCACTTCTCTAGTTGGAGGAAAACCAAGGAGTTCCTCAGGAAAGGCATCAATAAATTCAGTTACGACAAGGATGGTTGGTAATTCGAATTCATATTCATCTCTTTTAATCATGGTAGCAAAGATGGAAGTTGGTTTCTTATCTATAAGCAAGATTGATTCTTTTCCCAAATCTCGTAGGTATAGTCTCCTATTTTGGTAATTTATCGAGGCTTCATGTTTTCCTAACCAATCTAGTCCTAGTACTAGGTCAAATTCACAAGATGGTAGCACAAAAAGATCAATTGGAAAGGGTACATTTCGAATGGTAATAAGGGAGTTTTTGCAAACAAAGTTTGTGGTCATTAGACCCCCTATTGGATTCAACACTACAAGATTATTATCAACAATTTCAGGCTTCAATTTTACTTTCATAAGCATGGTAGAACATATAAAAGAGTGAGTGGATCCCGAATCAATCAAGGCATAAGCAGTATTTGAATTTAATTTGATAGTACCTGCAATTACATCGGATATGATAAATCCTAGCAAGAGCTCGGGACTCTTGATGAGTAGTGGCCGAGTGTTGTCTTTTGCCTCTACCCTGATTTCTCGATTGGGCTTGTCGAGAACCTTTGTTTCGAACAGATGGGGCAGAGCTAACATTGACTGGAGTTCGGTTAGGAAGCTTTTTGGGGTTCTGTGGACAGTCCTTGATACAGTGCTGGTACAGTTGAATTAATATTCAAGAAGCCAAATAGATTACCACCAAGACATTCCTTTCAAGTAGGAAGTACGAGTACTGCAAGGAATAGATAGTTCCTCAAATATAGTTCAACCCATTTATGCAAAGCAAACCGAGAGCCCCTAAAATTCATCAAATATGTCTCCAACATATTACTCCATGACTAATAATAGAAGAAATGAAAATTCTGAAATATATATTTTATAAAAAAAACCCTTTGAAATCAATAAAGAATGATGTAGGAAACATTTTTATTCTCATAAAAACAAACAATAAAGAGAAGAATATTTTAAAAATTATGAAAAAGAAAAAGATAAAATCCTTCAAGAATATTATGAGTTTATGAATATTCATACAATTCATATAAAATTCTTCACATGGTTTGAACAATATTTTTTAAACTCGGTCAATACAATAAAAAATTGTACAAAATGACAGATTGGAAAAGGAGAAGTTGAATCTCAATATCCTCCTTTAACGGAAATTTCTTATATCCATAAAAATATAGGCATAAAAACAAGTCCTTTAAGAATGAGAAATCCAGATGGAGGAGACCAAATTTCTTCAAAAGGTATTAAAATAATTGTTGAACAAAACAATTACACAAATCTAAGTCTTCATACTATAGGTAAACAATTAGATCATATTGAAATTTTAGTAGAAAATTATCCTAAAAAGAAATAAAAGAAGAAAAAAGTTCTACATAACTGATATTTACACCTTATGAAATTTCAAAAAAATTACCAAAAACAATTTAACTGAAATTCAAGATAGGCTTAATAAATTAGAATCTGAACTTATAGCCCTTGATACTCCCATACCAACACAACATTCGGTAAATACTTTGAATAAAACTTATCAATCTAATTCAGAACAATCATTTGAAGAATATCAAGTTAACAAAATGGATCGGGGAGAGCCTAAAAAATTGTTTTACCCAAAAATTACTGCACCTTATCTAAAAATTGGAGAAAAATTAGTTTTTCAAAACAAATATAATGCCAATACTATCTATGAATGGAATATAAATGGTAAATCCGAATATAATATTCTTAACTTATTACAACAAATGACAATGTTGTCAAATGTTTATAAAATTCAAACTCAAAACGGTTTAATCAATGACCAAGCTATTACAAATCTTCTGATTGTTGGATTCATTGGCCAATTAAAAGGTTGCTGGGACCATGCACTCACAAAGACCAACATGAAAAAAGTATTAAAGGCTATTAAAAAAGATGATCAAGAAACATTTGTTTTGGATGAAAATGGAAGAGAAATTCAAGATGCAGTCGCAACTTTGATTTTCTCAATTTCTAAACATTTTATAGGTGACCCATCTCACCTCAAAGATAGGAACTCAGAATTATTATTAAACCTAAAATGTAAAAAGTTAACAGATTTTAAATGGTATATAGATGTCTTCATAACTAGAGTCATGCAAAGATCTGATAACCAAAACCTTTTTGGAAAGAAATTTTTTTTGCAGGACTTCCTAATTTATTAGGTGAAAAGGTTAGAAATCAAATCAGAAAAAAAAAATTATAAAGGAATAACCCCTTATGAAAAACTCACATACGGGGAATTAATTAGCTTCACCCAAAAAGAAAGATTAAAGGTTTGTCAAGATTTAAAATTACAAAAACAACTTAAAAAAAGAAAGATATATCTGTAAAAAATAATTAAGATCGTTTTGTCAACAATTTGACATCGAAGATGAACATTCTTTATCAAAGAATTGTTGTCCTTCAAAACCAAAAGAAAAAAAACACAATAATATTCCAGAATATTATAAAAAATCAAAATACAAGACATATAGGAAAGAAAATAAGCAAAACAATTCCAGTAAAAAATTTGATTAAACAATAAAATGTTATAGGTGTGGAAAAGCAGGGCATATTTCAAAATATTGTAGAATCAAAAGAAAAATTAATAACTTAAATCTTTAAGAAAATATTGAATAAAAATTTAATGAATTTATTTTAGAAACTACATCCACTAATCAAGACATATCAACAAATTCAGAAGAATTACAAATTGATGAACTACACACAACATCAGAATCTTCTACATAAGGGGAAGTTGTTATTAATATGTTTAAAAAGGTCGAGAATTTAAAATAGAAGTCATAGACAAAATTCAGGATTCAGAATTGAAAAAAGAATATTTATTAAAGCTAAAAAATTCATTACAAGGTAAGCAAGAAAAGGAAAAAAGAAATAATTTTTAATTCATCTCAAATGTATAATTTACAAGACATGATTTTTAATAGATATAAACAAACAAAACCTAAACAAGTTACTAATTCAGACTACAAGTAGAAATAAAAGAAATAAAAAGAGAAATTTTACAATTAAAAAATGATCAACAAGAAATAAGAAAACATATACAAGACTTAAGTCATAATAGTCTTCCAGAATGCTCTTCAAAAGGTGAACCCGAAACAAAAGAAAAAATAAAAGAATATACGATGCTTCTAACTGAAGTTTCAATACAAATATATTTGATAATTGTGATCGAGGTATTGTCATCCGCAAGATCGATGGTCTTGATTGAAGATGACTAGAACCTTTGTCTTCATCTTTTACGTCCGATTCGGAGCTCATTAAACTCAACATTTCTGCCATTAGTTTTTGTATTCTTTTTTACTCTTAGCTTGGGCTAGGACTGTACTAACATTTGATTTTGCTTGTAGAAATCTTGTTGTATCCTTGTTTGAGATAAGTGAATTGCAGAGACTTAAATTTTTAGCATAGAAATTGTCCAAATATTTGGAGTCATATTTTTCATCATTGAATTTGTCCCACCATTTTGTTTTGAAGGTTCTGACTAACCAAGGAATATTTGTTTCTTCATTAATTTCATAACTGCAACTCCAAAAAATTGTCCAGGAAGTACATAACTTGGAGAAAAAATGAATAGTTTAAAATATATGTTTTTGGTCTGGTTCCGACTAGAATTTTTCAAAAAAGTTGGCCCAGAGAGCTTGGATTTTTTGTGGCAATATCTTAAAATAAGTTGGACAATAATATGTCCACCATTCTTGAAACTAGTTGGAAATTTTGTATTGGGATCCATATTTGAAATATATGAGCCAAGAATGTCTTATATGTGGATTTTTTTTTTATCAATGGAAGTATGATTTATTAAGAATCAAAACCATACAACCTACAATATGCCTCCTTAAAAAACCTCCCTATCCTAAATTGGAGGAAAAAGAGTGCAACATGGTAGGCACAAAACACACCCACCACCAAGAACGAAACGCAATCAGTTAGCCTCACAAGGCTCGGCTATGACATGAAACCACAACACTCTATCTAAACCCCCTTTCGCCAAGGCATCGGCAATATAATTCGCCTCACGAAATACATGACTAAAGCACACACACCGCAGCTTCAAGCATGCATCGTCAATCTCGCCAAAAATCCACCAATAGCGCCACGACCGTCTCTCTTTGTGAAGCACCCATGAGATCGCAACCATGGAATCCGACTCAATGATTATTGACCATTCCGATTGCCACCGCGAATTAACTAGCAAACGCAAGGCATGATATATTGCCCACACCTCCGCCTCATTCAAATCCATGCACCCCAAAGGTCCCGAAAACAAAGCACAAACAACACCTCTCCCATCGCGCAACACACCCCCACAACCCGCCATTCTCGGCTTCCCTCGCGCTGAGCCATCAACATTAAACTTCAACGTCCCTGGTAAAGGCGGACTCCAATGAATTCCCGCTCTGGGTTTTACCGGACAGCTTGGCACACAACCTAAAGGACTAAACCACCAAGAGGATTCGACGATATCACTCCCCATCTTTGTAACTTTCAGCCAGTAAAATGTTCGTAGTTTAAAAAGAAATACAATCTCCTCAACCGAGAGACCTTTTTTGTTGAACAACATCTCATTCCGCGTGAGCCAAAGCGACCAAAACACAGCCACGCATCCAACAATCCACCAAACTCGCCCAATACTCGTCAACACGCCACATTACTTGCCACCAACCGAAGAATGCATCCCAAACCTTTTCGACAAACGGACATGGAAAAAGAATGTGATCCTCCTCATCAACACCCACCCTACACAACACACATTTGACATCCTCTATCGGCATCCCCATATCCCTTAACATCATCAAAGTTGGCAACCTGCGCAATTGCACGAACCATAGAAAGCACTGCACCTTTGGAGAGGCAACAATATTCCATATGTTAAAACCTTACATACCTTCATTAGAAATACCAAACGAAGACATGAGCTTCATGAGGCCACCCACTGAGAATTTCCCATCCGAAATCAGCCTCCAAATCAACCAATCCGCCCAGCTATCGTGTTGACGGATTACTCGCACAATCGCCCGCAATTGGGCTAGCTGCTAGTGCTCAAAAGACCGAAGGTTGCGACCAAAAAAATCCATCCAACATGAATGATCCAAGCTGCTCTGGACACCGTAATCACAAATTTGAGCTAGCTTATTGGTGACACATCGGAACAGGTTCGGAAATAACTCACACAATGGGACATCGATGCACCAACGGTCATACCAAAATAATACTCGCTGTCCGTTCCCCACCCTCCACATAAAACACTCCTCACTCATAAAATTACTCACCAAATCACCCTCTTGAACCTCAACAATACGCCTCCACACATGTGACATATGGCGTTTACCAACACCACTCGGCAACCAACCATAAGATGATGCCCCATACCTTGCCACAATAATTCCCTTCCACAAAGAATTAGAGCTAGAGGCGTAACGCCACACCCATTTTGCGAGTAAAGCCGAATTGCGTAATTCGATGCTCGCCACACCAAGCCCCCTAGTTTCTTCGGCCTACAAACCTTGGACCAAGCCACACGATTCAATTTCCTTTTTAAATCCGTGTCACCTCAAAGAAAAGCCATTCGAATCCTATCTATCTTGGAAATCACCACCTTTGACACTTTAAAAATACTCATATAATACAAAGGTAACGTTGACAAAACCGAATTCACTAACGTTAATCTTGCTGCGAAAGACAAAGAATTCCTCTTCCACCCCGCTAAACAAAGGCGCATTCTATTAATCACAGGATCCCATACTTTACCATTCCTCAAATTAATCCCAATCGGAATACCCAGATACATGAACGACAATTGTTCCCGCAAACAACCCAACTCTTTTGCCATCGCCTCTGCAACCTCATGTTCAATACCCACATCATACAAAGCTGATTTCGAGAAATTAATTTGCAGCCCCGACCCATACTCAAGGCAAGTTAACACTCTCTTCAAATTCCTAGCCACCTTGACACTTCCTTGAATAAAAATTACGGTATCATCCGCAAACTGTAAATGCGATAAGCGACAATCCGCTGAAACACACACACCATGAATCAATCCCATACGCTCCGCATTCACCAAGAATTGGTGCAATGCCTCAGCAACAATTACAAACAAAAGTGGAGACAAGGGATCCCCTTGCCTTAACCCCCTTTCCATAGCAAATTCAGAAGTTGCATTACCATTTAGAAGCACCGATAATCTCGCCGTGCTAACACAATTCCATATCCATTTACGCCACAAAATCCCGAAATTCATTCTGCACATCACATCATTTAGGAACTCTCGTTTTATACAGTCGTAAGCCTTCGCAAAATCAATCTTCAAGACCACTCCCCCTCACTAAAACGCCTCGTCCGAAGCGAATGTACCACCTCACTCGTTAGCAAAATTCCATCAACAATTTTCCTCCCCTTTATAAAGGCCGACTGTTCCTCACTAATTAACGAATGCAGCACCTTATGAAGTCTTCCGGCCAGAACTTTGGCTACAATCTTGTACACAGAATTCAATAAACAGATTGGTCGAAAATCACTTACCACTTGCGGATTGTCCTTTTTCGGTATGAGCACCACAAATGTAGAATTAATCCCCTTAGGTAGAATTCCAGTCGCAAAAAATGACTCAAATAACTTCATGACATCCTCTTGCATAAATTCCCAACCATTTTTAAAGAAAGCGAAGCTGAAACCATCCGGACCCGGGGCTTTCGAGCCATCGCAACTCATAACAGCCTCCCTCACTTCCGAAACCAAGAACCTCGACTCAAGCATGTCACGACACCCCTACTCTAATTGATTGAATTGGGCAGCAGCATCCAACGAACCTTTGGTTGGCTTGCGTGCAAAATGTTTCCGAAACTCAAAATAAATATGACCTTTTAATCTCTCCGGATCCGACACCCACTTGCTATTGATGCGCAAGCCCTGTATCAGGTTCCTTGACGCTCGAATTTTTGCAGCTCTATGAAAGAAGCTTGTATTTCGGTCCCCTTCCTTAAGCCACACTGCCCGCGATTTTTGTCGCCAAATAGATTCGCGTAATTTATGTAAACGCCAAAGCTCGACATTAAGATCTCGAATCTCAGCATTTCTCTGTTCTGCTGCCAACTCCTCCCCAACATGTTTATCCAAACCATCGATTCGAGTTGTCACCTCCCTAATTTTAGTTTCCACATTGCCAAAAGATTCACTGTTCCACACTCGTAGAAATTTCTTCAACTCCTTCATTTTGAGATTAATTGCTTGTCCCCCATTCAACGCTGAAATTCGGCCTCATTCCTTTGCCATCATGTCCACATTTTCTTTCCTCTCCAACCAAGCATTTAGAAACCAGAAAGGGCGAGGTCCCCAATCACCTTCCTCACTAGTAAGCCTTAACGGCGTATGATCAGAGATCCCACGAGGGAGGTTCAATTGATACAAATTAGAAAATCTATCAATCCACTCGCAAGATACCATGAACCTATCAAGCCTGGTGGCCTTGTTCCCCGATCCAAACCATGTAAATCGTTTCCCAACCATATTGATATCAAGCAAGCCGATATCTTCCACAAACTCATTAAACGTCGCAACACCCCGAGTCGAATCTAAGCATCCACATCTCTCATCGGCAGCTCTCACCACATTAAAGTCACCACCCACACACCACGGCCCATCCTGCATCGTGATCACCTCCTTTGACTCCCGCCAAACCTGCACTTACTTCTCTAACCCACATGGCGCATAGATGTTCACCATCCAACACTTCCAACGCTCAGCAATCCACTCACCCTTTAACAACAAAAAATGCCTAAAGACTCGTGACTCCTCCATCCGAAACTTTGCACAATCTCATATTAGGAGCAAGCCCCCCGATCGCCCAACGGAAGGTACATAAATAAAATCAAAATTGTCCGAAAACCACAATTTACCTACCACATTCGCAGACAGCAATTCCAGCTTTGTTTCATGTATCATTGCCATCTCACAATGGTGTTGTCGCACCTTCTCTTGCACTGCCCTGCGCTTCGCGGCCGTTCCCAACCCGTGAATATTCCACGACAACACCCTCATCTCACTCCATTATTTAGCTTGTACGCGCGATTCAATGATCCGCGTGATGTCTTATACGATCGCTTCTTCGTTACCAATTGTCGATGCCCCTATTAACTTGCCCAAGTTGAGAGTTTCTCTTACCTCCCTCAAGATAACCTTCTTCCGATTTAGAAAATCAGAATCGGATAAAGATCCGTTGGCAACACAATTGCTATCCTGAAGATTCTTCTTCGGTCTCCCCCTTGTCTTATTCTTTAGTCTGGTTTCTGCCTCAATCATTTCCTCTGGTTTCAAAACACTCAGCATCACATTCGACATACTCCTAACTTTCCTAAGGGCTCCATTGTATTCAATAAGCTTTGCATCCGAGGCCCTCGAATTTAGAGGCCCATCTGTATCCACCAATAAGGCCCCGCTCGACTCCACATACTCCCTCGCCCTATCTTCAAATTGCGCAATATCCAGGGTTGCTCGATCTCCATCCCCCTCCCTATGAAGCAATGCTATTGACTCATCCGACATCCATGATTTCTCGTCACTCGGTGCGTCCACTCGCAAATCTTGGCGTTTTTCAAATTCCCTAACCATGGACTCACGTATATTTTCATCTTTAGAGCAAAATTCCTGATGTTCTACAGGTTTGCAAACGCTAGCTTCTTCCTTATCGTCCCCCTCCAACATACTATCCTGGACGAAGGATCGTAAAAACGAGTTATCACTAACACCAGGTTTTTGCATAGAATCGAGGACCTCATCACTTGAACGGGAACTCGTCTCCGCTGAACCATCCAATACACCCTTTTCACCCTCAGTGTCGAATTGTACCATCACACATTCCCATTCCTGCACTTGGATGATGTAGGATATCCCCTCTACCTCCAGTTCCATAAGCTCACCGATCTTTCCAAAAACATTAGTTTCTATTAAGATACGACTCCTTTCAAACGACGGTAGCGAGATCGTCGTGTAATCCATTCTGATCAAAGAGCCCCACACCTTGGCAATGTTCTCAAACGTTTCTGCAGCCCAGGCGTGAACTGGAATCCCACTCATAGCTAACCAAACCCTCCTCGTTGACATCCGGATTTCAGGTGTCCAAGGGCGTACATCAACAAACCATTGATCCAAACCTGCACAAGAAAGAATCCCCTCTCGGTTTAATGATCTGTTTGGCAGTAGGAGGACCATTCGCCCTGTCATATGCATAATCGAAAAACCACTGATTTTGTTATCATTTAGCTCCGCCGCCAGAATGTCAATTGGAACCGAATTACGCCTCCATCCAACCACACAATTTTTCAAAATTTCCATTTTGTCGCCATCTATCGATCCATGAATCTTCCTGATCTGACGTTGATCCCCCAACTTACCCACATTTGAGGGATGCACACTGCCACTTTCTGCTCGAGTAACCCTAAACTTCTCCATTTCCAATCTTGTTACCTTCCCCTTTGTAATCTTTTGGGAATTTTGAGTGTTCTCCCTCGATTGCTTCTTACGCCAAAATGAATCACGCGATCCTCTTATGGAAAACATCACTCTAATCACCGATCCATATAAACGAAAGCCATTCAATCTCTCAATCACTCTATTCGCATCTTGTACACTTGCCATCCGTACAAAGCCAAAACGCGATCCATCCCTTCCCCTCTTTCCAGGTATGAAGACATCGACAACCACTCCATGCCTATCGAAGACTTGCCACACCCCTTGCCAGTGCAATTGCGTCGGCAGATTCGAGACGAATAACGTCCACACTCGCCGGCCTCCGTTCCCCTCTTGATCGCGTTGGCTCATTGTTTTGTCCAACCATATGTGGATTATTTATGAGAAATGCATTATACCAGACTGTTTGATAGTTCCAATGTGAGAAATGTGTGCAATGAGTAATTTTTCCAGAGAAAGAAGTTGGAAATGTCATCAAAGACATAGGGCTTTCACCCCAATCTTCGGGTCTAAGAATTTTGAGAATTTGGGGTGTGGAATGGGTTATAAACTTTAGATTTTTTGGATCAGTATAATGTTTGAAAGCTACAGATCCTATTTGAATCAAAATATTCATATAATACTCTTAGGTTTTGCTAATATTTCTTGTCATGAAATGACAACCATTCAAAAGATATTTGATTAAAAGTTGTGGAGGCTTATTAGGAAAATCGACCTCCATTGCAACAATGTATTCAACATTATTATTTGAAAAATATTGTGAAGATCTTTTAGTAGATGTTTGTGACAACACTATTTGTTTTGAAAAAACTTGTTGAATAGATTGTTGTTTTGAAACATTTGGGAGAATTTTTGGTTTATGCAAAACAATCTCTCTCTATTTTTTTTTGAAATTTCTATTGCTTTTATAGTAATTTGTTTGAGAGGACCTTCATCTTTCATTTGGACAAATGCCATGATAAC
This sequence comes from Hibiscus trionum, assembly GCA_030270665.1. Taxonomy (NCBI): domain Eukaryota; kingdom Viridiplantae; phylum Streptophyta; class Magnoliopsida; order Malvales; family Malvaceae; genus Hibiscus; species Hibiscus trionum. The sequence goes on along the minus strand of BSYR01000003.1, from coordinate 71,793,281 downwards.
TTCTGGAGATTGAAAAAAAGAGACTCAATTCATTTTTTAATTTTAGAAGAAATTTCATTTGGATCTTGGGCATCTTGGAGTGATGCATTGGTTTAGAAATTTGATGAGACATTTTCCTCATTTTGTTTTTGTGTAAATATTTCTAACCACGGTTTGATGGGTTTTGCTAAAATTGCTTCATGCAACTTGCCTTTTCCTTTATCTTTCAATTTCATGGGCATTTTGTTAGAATTATATGATAAGGAAATTGGGTAGGGAATTAAATTCTCTTTTGACAAATTCAGTATGAAAATCAAATATACTTAAAATTGTTTGCCTTCCTGCAAAAAATTGTTTGGAAGCAATATTTTGAACATTTTTTGCTAAAATTCTTTTGTTGATTTACAATCAATGCGTAAAAGAAATTTTTGATTTAATAAATCACTTTGAAATTTTATAATGTATAAAACAATAAATAAAATTTCTTTTTAATAGTATTATAGTTTTGTTGAGCTGTATTCCAATGTCTTGATGTGAATTGGTCTATATGTTCTTTTCCATTTTTGACCTGCTTTAAAATCCCACCATATCCTATTTCTGACGCATATGTCTCAATTACTTTTGGACTTGATGGGTCTGCTAAATGGAGACAAGGAAGTTCTGCAATGTACTTTTTTAATTTGAACCACAATATTGGTACGTGTGTCGGTCCATGGTTTTGGATTTTTTTGAGCCTTTCATACAAGGGTAATCTTCACCAGTGGTCCCTTTCGTTTAGGGTGTGTTCTATTTTGGTCACCAGAATTCAAAAAAGATTATTCTGGTCACTTAAGTTTAGAATCGTTTCTATTTTGGTCACTTGGCCGTTAGTCTCCGTTACTTAAAAAATTAATTTCTAATTTAACCCCCAAACTTTTAAAATTTTATTTTTCACAATCTTCCCCAAAAAAATTATAAAACTAAAATCCCAGAAAATTAAATCAATGGCTATAATCCAACACTACAACCCATTCCCCCAAGATTAAAAGCGCCAGCTTCCATTGCAAATGGCTATAACCCAACACTACAACTCATTCCCCCAAACTTTCGAATATATCCCCAAGATTAAAATCTTACTACCTTTTCGTTATGGTGTAATTTGAACCGAAAACTTGAACATGATAGTTGATGCTATTTGGTTGGCTTGTTCTATAGCACCAAAGTTCTACTCTGCTCAGCTTTTCAAGCATCCTTAATTATAACAACTCTACTGGTCTTTCTAAAAGCATATGTTTCTCTTTTCCAGCTCTCATTGGATTAGTGCTTGTTTGTTAGTAATTTTCAACTTTTCATCAAAAAGGTCGTCTGTGATCACTGCATTTGAGAAGCAAAAGCTGAAAAACTTTTCAATAAGTAATCACTGCCATGAACACATCTACCTCAATGGATTGGTGCCATTCAGCAAGCAGTTAACAACCAGAACTTAGTAAACATGTTTTTTCAATGTTTCTTTAATAATCCGAAAAGCTGAACAAAACTGATGAACGCAGATCTCAAATAAGTTGTATTGAATCGAGTCCATGGAACGTTGCACTTCTCTTTTCCCTTACAAAATCAAGATTTAGGATAGGGTGATATTAGACTAATTATATATATTCGAAAGTTTGGGGGAATAGGTTGTAGTGTTGGGTTATAGCCATTTGCAATGGAAGCTAACTCTTTTAATCTTGGGGGAATGGGTTGTAGGGTTGGGTTATAGCCATTGATTTAATTTTTTGGGGTTTTAGTTTTATAATTTTTGGGGAAGATGTTGAAAAATAAAATTTTGAAAGTTTGAGGGTTAAATTAGAAACTAATTTTTTTAAGTAACAGAGACTAACGGCCAGGGGACCAAAATAGAAAAGATTTTAAACGTAAGTGACCAGAATAATCTTTTTTGAATTCTGGTGACCAAAATAGAACACACCCTAAATGAAAGGGATCACTGGTGAAGATTACCCTTCATACAAAGGTTTATATATTTTACTAAGACATGGGTAAAAGTCTATAACATAATTTAAGCTTCTTAAAAATCTTTGTAACTAGAATCTATCAAGGATTTGGTTTGGAAATTTACTAGCAAATTCTATGGATCTTTCTATTGGTGTAATTGTCCCTTGGGTAATATAATGGCCTAAAAATTTAATTATTGTTTGAAACAATCTTATTTTGGATTTAGAAACCACTAAACCATCATTCTTGATTATTTTGATAAAAATTGATAAATGCTTAAAGTGTTTTTCTAAATTTCCCGAAAATATTTGTAACACCCTAAATTTTCCTTAATTTGAAAAATCTCTAATGTGAAAATTTCCTAATTCGAAAAACCTAAATTCTAAAATCTCTAATTTAAAAACCCTGACATTTGGGAATTTGATCTGGAAACCTAATTGAGAATTAGGAATTGAATTGAATTTCAGTTACGAAATTAGTGACCTAATTGTGCAAAAATCAAAACTTTGGAGCTAATATTTTAAAAGGGTAGAGATAGGAGCCTTCCCTGTTGATTTACCCAAACTTTGGGTTTTAAACCCTATTATCTCTTTTACTATCGACTCTTCAACTCTCAGTTAAGCTTTCGGCAGCCTCCAACCCCCTCATCTCTCTCTCGTTAAGCATATCCCCTCACCCTTTGTTCTCCGTTCAAGCTCCGACGAGGGCGTCAACACCGTCCGTTCAGAGTGCCACCACCACCATTCAAATCCCCATCATCGTCCGACCAAAACCCATCCCATATTTATCCCTCATCGGCCATCGTTTTCGAGATTATGAAGGGGAAATGTTTGGATCTATCTCCTAGCGTCGCTGTCCTCTCGTCCGTTGTTTGCGCCACCGCCATCGTTCTCTGTTCATTTTGTGTGGGTAAGCTTTGAATCCATGATTTTGGCTATAATCAATGATTTTGAGTTATGAGTTGTGTTTTGATTCATATTTTGTTTGTGTTGGGGCCGAAAGACCATTTTGGTGTCAACGAAGGTACTACCGGTGATCCACCATCGCCTCTATCGTTTCTTCCTTGTCGTTCTGTCATGCCATCTTTGCGTGGTTATGATGTCACCAATCCTTTCCTTGAGTCAGGGCCGCCGTCGTTCGTGCATCCGTGCCGCTGCCCTTTTCGGTGCTAGAAACCCTAGCTCAAATCTAAAGCTAGAGTTAAGGAAGATGGGCTGAGTGTTGTTGGTTGAGCCCAACATATGGGCTTGATGAAAAAACCCAATGGGTTTGTGTGTAAGTGTGGGTTGTGTGTGTATGTGTGGGATTGGGTGAGCCCAACCGTGTAGCCTAATGTGTGTGATCTTGTGAACCCAATTGTGAAATCAATGGGCCATGTGCTTGTGTTGAGCCCAAATCGTTGAGCATGTGAATTGAACCCTTTAATTCGAATTGGATGTGATAATTGAACCGAATCGTGTGAACCGAACCAAGTCGTGAACCAAACTAGTTTGTCGGACCGGACCGGTAGAACCGGTCAGACTACTTTTGACCTTGGATCCTTTGACTAGATAACCCTTTGACTTGTTGACTGTGACAGTTTGACCATTTGACCGTTGACCTTGGAAAATTGACTTTGATTGTTAGAGTTGACTTTGACAATTTGACTTTGACTTTGACCAAAGATGACTTTTTTTGGAAAAAGTTCATCTAGACCTTTTTCGACGTTCTGAGTTCGAATTCGCTGCCCGTTTTATCTAATTCGAACCAGAAAACATGTTTTTCTAATTTCAATTAATTATTACATAGAATTTGGTAAGTTGTGGATTTCAGAATCTGACTCAGAATATTCTCATGTTCAGGTGTCGCCTTTCAGGCCGTTGAGTTACCTTCAGGTGTTCTGACCGATCGGGCACGTTCTTTGAGATCTTCACGTGAGTATATCTTCAGTTCAGTTCTTAGTGTTTTAGTTGGTTGCTTAGTGTTAGTAATAAATGCTAATATAAAATTCATATCTCGTAGGTCCTGATTTAGTAAGATCCGAGCATGAGGCTCACCCTTCTCGAGATTAGAGTTATTGTCTGCTAAAGGTGTGTTTCTTGGGGTGTTTTAAATAAATGAATTTTATGTGTGTTTCTTCATGTGCTATAAATAATTTTGTTTTGCATATTTGCTTGATTTATTATCTGATTCTGGTTTGATAATATTTTGAAACATCATGCATAGCATAATGAAATGTGATTTTAAATCAAGCATCTGATTTTCGGAAAATATGACACTTTCGGATTTATGATTTTCACATCATATCATGAGTCATGGGATTGGAAATATGTTTGGAAAAAGAGAGGGAAACCTCCACTCTGGTGAGTGCAACCTCCACTCTGTATGATATCGGATATTCGGGTATTGGGTCATACATCGAACATCATATCATTATGATTTGGATTTATCAGATTTACTGTGTTTTCAGAAAAGACTTTATCAGAAAAATAAAACTCGATTTTGTTTTGTTTGTTTGCACTTTAGAGACACATTAAGCTATTTAGCTTACACCCCCATCGTTTCGTATTTCAGATATCTAAGACTCTTTAGGCGACTTGGTACTATGAGCATCTCATATTTATTCAGATATCTTATTATTCAGTATGAACTCTTTTCAATGATTTTGGTCTATTGTTTTAACATTATTTGGAATAATTTTTAATTTCGAACATTGGAATTTATAAGTTAGGATTATGTTTTAGCATACATTTCGAATTTAATTCAGATGTTTTATGAAATAATCAGTACATATTTTAATGTTGTGTTTCATAAATATTTGAGAAATTTTACGTTAATTATTATTAACTATTTTAATTTTGTACTTTAAAGTATTTAAACCTAAGTTTTATAATTTGAGGGACAAGTTTTCAAACGAGACTTTCTAGATTTGGCCAATTTCTTCTGGGCAAGGTTTAGAGGGTTACATTTAGTGGTATCAGAGCCAGGTTCAATCCTCGGACTGTGAGGCTCACATAAGTTATTTTCAAAATGTTTTCAACTTTTGCATGCATCTGAAATATTTTTAGAACTGATGGGAATTTTCTGAAAAATATACTACAACATTATGTGATTTGATTTTTTTAAATCTAAGACACCAGTACCAAATCTTACTCTAGACTCTTGCCTTTGTAGATAGATTGATATGCCACCGCGTAGGAGTCATAATCTATCATTTGTTCGAGGTCGTGGTCGAGGCCGTACCGCCACTTCTGGTAGTGATCATCTACCTTATGTTGATCAAACAGAAAATCAAAATGTGATATCGGATAATGAAAATGAACCTTTGGGAGGACATCAAATTGGGAGTGATAACTAACTTGATATTGAGGACACTAAGATAGTTCAGCCGAACAATATCATGGTTCACCGTGAGTTGCTCTGTTATCTTCGTCAGTCAGAGGGTTCGAGGAAACCCATATCTACAGAATTCATAGTCCGTTGGGATGAAATTGTTTGAGGGTAAAACTGTTATACATCCAGCCGATGCAGAGTATTGGCTAAAGAAGTTACAACGATTGTTTGTTGAGATGGATTTCCCTGTCAATCAAAAATTGAGGGCTGTTATATATTTGTTAGAGGGTGAAGCTCAAAATTGGTGGGAGTCTGTGGTAGATATTGTTCCACCTAGTCAGGTCACATGGGAGTTTTTTCGACAGGCTTTTCAAGATTGATATGTGGGAGCCAAGTTCTTAGAGAAGTGTCGTGATGATTTTATGAATCTGAAACAGAACAATATGTCAGTAAATGATTATGAGATAGAATTTCAGAGGTTGGCCAAGTATGCTCCTAGGTTAGTTGCGACTGAGGAAGATAAGTGTGACTGGTTTTTGGAGGGACTTCGATTGCTGATTCAGAGAGATGTTGCTACGCATCATGATAAAGTATTCAATAACATGGTTAGCCGGCCTAAAACTGCTGAGAGGATTCTTACACTAATGGAAAATGAGGAACTTCAGAATTCTGATCAAGTCGGGAACCAACCGGACACGTCTGTACAACCAAGTTTTGTCAATTCGTTTGGAAAGAGGCTTAGAGATAAGTTTGTTCCTCATATTTATCAAAATGCGAGACCTTCATCATCAACAGTTTTGATTGGCAGCGTAGGTAGTTCAAAAATTTGTCGGCCTATTCACGTATGTGGTTATTGCAATAAAAAGCATAACAGAGAGTGCAAATTGATGAACAATGAGTGTTTTAGATGTGGTTCGCAAGATCATTACTTAAAGAATTGTCCTCAACCACCTACCAGTTCATCCATTCAGAGTCAGACTCAAACATCAGTTCAGGCACCTCACTGAGATAGAGGGCAGCTTAGGTCAGTTGCTTCCAGTACAACAAGAGGAGGTAGACATGTTCCGAATGGTGGATCAACTAAATACGAGATTAGACGTCCATGTTCAATATATTCGACCGGAGCTCGTGGTGGATATGATGTTATGCACGATGGCATAACAGGTACATTTTAATATGTTCAGATCATAATTATGTTTGTGATGGTACAAGAATTCAAAATAAGAAAGTATATAATGTGTTAGTCAGTTGTGATATCAGTTGCTAAGTCTGGAAATTTCGAGGACGAAATTTCTTTTAAAGGAAGGAGAGTTGTAACACCCTAAATTTTCCTTAATTTGAAAAATCTCTAATGTGAAAATTCCCTAATTCAAAAAACCTAACTTTTAAAATCCCTAATTTAAAAACCCTAACATTTGGGAATTTGATCAGGAAAACTAATTGAGAATTAGGAATTGAATTGAATTTCAGTTACGAAATTAGTGACCTAATGGGGTAAAAATCATAACTTTGGAGCTAATATTTTAAGTGGGTAAAGTTAGGACCCTTCCCTGTTGATTTACCCAAACTTTGGGTTTTAAACCCTATTATCTCTTTTACTTTCAACTCTTCAACTCTCAGTTAAGCTTTCGGCAGCCTCCAACCCCCTCATCTCTCTCTCTTTAAGCATATCCCCTCACCCTTTGTTCTCTGTTCAAGCTCCGACGAGGGCGTTAACGCCGTCCATTCAGAGTGCCACTGCCACCATTCGAATCCCCCTTTTCGTCCGACCAAAACCCATCCCCTATTTACCCCTCATCGGCCATCATTTCCGAGATTGTGAAGGGGAAACGTTTAGATCTATCTCCTAGCGTCGTCATCCTTTTGTCTGTTGCTTGCGCCACCGCCATCGTTCTCTATTCATTGTGTGTGGGTAAGCTTTGAATCCATGATTTTGGCTATAATCAATGATATTGAGTTATGAGTTGTTTTTTTATTCTAATTTTGTTTGTGTTGTGGCCGAAAATGACCATTTTGGTGTCAACAGAGGTACTGTCGGTGAGACACCACCGCCTCTATTGTTTCTTCCTTGCCGTTCTGTCATGCCATCGTCGCGTCGTTGTGCCGTCACCGATCCTTTCCTTGAGTCCGTGCTGTCGTCGTTTGTGCATCCGTGTCGCTACCGTTTTGGGTGCTAGAAACCCTAGCTCGAATCTGAAGCTAGAGTTAAGGAAGTTGGGTTGAGTGTTGTAGGTTGAGCCCAACCGTAGAGCTTGATGATAAACCCAATGGGTTTGTGTGTGAGTGTGGGTTGTGTGTGTATGTGTGGGATTGGGTGAGCCCAACCGTGTAGCCTAATGTGTGTGATCTTGTGAAACCAGTGGGCCATGAGCTTGTGTTGAGCCCAAACCGTTGAGCATGTGAATTGGGCACTTTAATTCAAAATGGATGTGATAATTTAACCGAATTGTGTGAACCGAACCAAGTCGTGAACCAAACCAGTTTGTCTGACCGAACCGGTAGAACCGGTCAGACTACTTTTGAACTTGGATCCTTTAACTAGTTGGCCGTTTGACTTGTTGACTGTGAAAATTTGACCGTTTGACCGTTGACCTTAGACAGTCTACTTTGTCCAGAGTTGACTTTTTCAGAAAATGTTCATCTTGACCTGTTTCGACGTTCTGAGTCTGAATTCGCTGCCTGTTTGTCTAATTCGAACCAGAAAACACGTTTTACTAATTTCAATTAATTATTGCATAGAGTTTGGTATGTTGTGGATTTTAGAATCTGACTCAGAATATTCTCATGTTCAGGTGTCGCCTCTCAGGCCATTGAGTTACCTTCAGTTGTTCTGACCAATCGGGCACATTTTTCAAGATCTTTACGTGAGTATATCTTCAGCTCAGTTCTTAGTGTTTTAGTCGATGGGTTAGTGTTAGTAATAAATGCTAATATAGAATTCATACCTCGTAGGTCCTGATTCAGTAAGATCTGAGTGTGAGGCTCGCCCTTCTCGAGATTAGAGCTATTGTCTGCTAAAGGTGTGTTTCTTGGGGTGTTTTAAATAAATGAATTTTATGTGTGTTTCTTCATGCGCTGTAAATAAATGTTGTTTTACATATTTGCTTGATTTATTATCTGATTGTGATTTGATAATATTTTGAAACATCATGCGTAGCATAATGAAATGTGTTTTTAAATCAAGCATCTGATTTTCAGAAAAAATGGCACTTTCAAATTTATTATTTTCACATAATATCATGAGTCATGGGATTGGAAATTTGTTCGGCAAAAGAGAGGGGAACCTCCACTCTGGCGAGGGAAACCTCCACTCTGGCAGAGGCAACCTCCACTCTGTATGATATCGGATAGCCGGGTATTGGGTCATGCATCAGACATCATATCATTATGATTTGGATTTATCAGATTTACTGTGTTTTCAGAAAAGACTTTATCAGAAAAATAAAAGTCGATTTTGTTTGTGTTTGTTTGCACTTTGGAGACACACTAAGCTCTTTAGCTTACACCCTCATAGTTTCTTATTTCAGATATCTCATACTCTTTAGGCGAATCAGTACTTGAGGCATCTCATATTTATTCAGATATATTATTATTTAGTATGAACTCTTTTCAATGATTTTGTCTATTGTTTTAACATTATTTGGAATATTGTGTAATTTCAGACATTGAAATTTATAAGTTGGGATTATGTTTTAGCATTCATTTCGAATTTAATTCAGATGTTTTATGAAATATTCAGTGAATGTTTTAATGTTGTGTTTCATAAATATTTGAGAAATTTTACGTTAATTATTATTAACTAATTCAATTTTGTACTTTAAAGTATTTAGACCTAAGTTTTATAACATGAGGAACAAGTTTTCAAACGAGACTTTTTAGATTCGGCTCATTTCTTCTGGGCTGGGTTTATGTGTTACAATATTAAAACGTGATCAATGTAAAAAATTGTAAATTGGGAATATGGACTAAAAATGTCATTCATAATTCTTTGAAATTAAGAATGAGCATTTTTTAATCCAAAGGGCATTACATTTCATTCGTATTGTCCAAATAATGTAAATAATTGTTTAGTGGTTTAAAAATAATCAATGTAAACAATTGTAAATTAGGAATATGGATTAAAAATAATCATGAATAATTGTTTAGTGGTTTCTAAATCCAAAATAAGTTTGTTTCAAATAAAAATTAGATTTTTAGGCCATTATATTACCCAAGTGACAATTACCCCAATAGAAAGGTCCATGGAATTTGCTCACAAATTTCCAAACCAAATCCTTGATAAAGTCCAACTACAAAGATTGTTAGGAAGCTTAAATTACGTCATAGACTTTTATCCAGGCCTTAGTAATTATACAAACCCTTGTATGAAAGGCTCAAAAAAAAATCCAAAGCCATAGACTGACACACATACTAATATTGTGATTCAAATTAAAAAATATATTACAAAACTTCCTTGTCTCCATTTTGCAGACCCATCAAGTCCAAAAATAGTTGAGACACATGCGTTAGAAATAGGATATGGCGGGATTTTAAAGCAGGTCAAAAATAGAAAAGAATGGATAGTCCAATTCACATCGGGACATTGGAATCCAGCTCAACAAAATTATAGTACTATTATAAAAGAAATTTTATCTATTGTTTTCTGCATTACAAAATTTCAAATTTATTTATTAAATGAAAATTTTCTTTTAGGCATTGATTGTAAATCAACAAAAGAAGTTTTCCAAAAAGATGTTCAAAATATCGCTTCCAAATAGATTTTTGTAAGATGGAAAGCAATTTTAAGTATATTTGATTTTGATATTAAATTTATCAAAGGACAATCTAATTCTCTACCCGATTTTTACCAGCAAAACACATCAAATCGTGGTCAGAAATATTTGCACAAGAACAAAATGAGGAAAATTCCTCATCACAATCCTCAACCAATGCATCACTCTGAGATGTCCAAGATCCGAATGAGATTTCATTTGAAGTTAAAAAATAGATTAAGTCTCTTTCTCAATCTTCAGAAGTTGCCATGGCATTTACCCAAATGAAAGATGAAGGTCCTCTTAAACAAATTGCTTCAAAGGCTATATAGATTTCAAAAAATAGAGCGATTATTTTACATAAACCAAAATCTCTCCCAAATGGTTCAAAACAACAACCTATTCAACAAGTTTTTCCAAAACAAGTGGTGTTGTCACAAACATCTACTCAAAAATCTTCATAATATTTTCCAACAAAAAATATTGCATACATTGTTGCAATGGAGGATGATTTTGCTTATAAGCCTCCACATTTTTAATCAAACATCTTTTTAATGGTTGTCATTTCATGACAACTAATATTGGGAAAACCCGAGAATATTATATGAATATTTTGATTCAAACATGATCAGTAGCTTTCAAACATTATATTGATCCAAAAGATCCAAAATTCATAACCCATTCCACAGCCAAAATTCTAAAAATTCTTAGACCCAAAGATTGGGGTGAAAGCCCAATGACTTTGATGAAATTTCCAACTTCTTTCTCTGAAAAAATTACCCATTGCACATATTTCTCATATTGGGACTACCAAGCAGCCTAGTATAGTGCATTTCTCCTAAATAATCCATATATGAGACATTCTTGGCTTATATATTTCAAATATGGTGTAACACCCCGTAATACGGCTTGGAAGAATTATATTCACATGTTTAATAAGTAGGTCTTAATTATAGAGTTACTTGAAAGAAACAAAGATTTAGGGACTTCCAACGAGAAGAGCTAAAAAGTGGTCCCCAATTTTAAATGACTGAATTGCTAATAAACAATCATGAATGTAGTGCATGCAAAACCAAGATTTAAAATGGTCTTAAGGATTCGTGTGTCTATAACTTGTCAATCAAGGCTCAAATAATTTAACAATATATAATAATGAAACTTGATGAATAGCAACGAGTACTTGGAATGTAGATTCCCTTGATATGTAATGGATTTTGACCCCTTGACTTAAGCAGGACTAAGGGTCCATAGAAACTATTCGAACCACACTATAAAGTGGGGTAAATGTACGAGCTTATATGGTAGCTTGATATATAATCAAATTGTTATTATATGAGCTTAATAAAAATCATAAAGGATTGATTCATGCTAGATTGATTGCTTGCTGGAACTACTCAGGGTTAAATTAGTAGAAGTCATGGAATGAATCCACATCTAGAGTATATATTCATTGGTTAAACTCGATGTAAGCTTGTAATAACATAAAAAGGAGTCTTGAGTCAATATAAGCTATGAACTTATTGCTTTGTGACATCTTGATTAGAACCTTATGTTTTCTCCTTATTGTGTTTCAGGGTAACTTTCGGAGCTTGTAGATCCTATCTGAGGAGCCTAGCAAGATCACAAGGAACCTAAGTGTATGTTTTGGTTATCTAAATTTGACTCCTAGGATGGTGGCACTCACTTGTCTTGTTTTCCTTATGATGGATACTTGGTGTGTAAATAAATCTAATACTTATTTTGGAACAAACTTATTTTGGATTTAGAAACCACTAAACCATTATTCATGATTATGTAGATAAAAATTGATAAATGTTTAAAGTGTTTTTCCATGATTTTCGAAAATATTAAGACATCATCGATGTAAACAATTGTAAATTGGGAATATGGATTAAAATGTCATTCATAATTCTTTGGAATTCAGAATGAGCATTTTTTTAATCCAAAAGGCATTACATTCCATTATTATTGTTTAAATGGAACTGTAAAAGTTGTTTTGTATCTTTCTTCTTCTTTGATTTGAATTTTCCAAAATCCTGATTTCATATCAAATTTTGAAAAAAAAACACTAGCATTACAAAGTTTTTGTAATAAATTGTTTTTATTAGGAATGTGATATCTTATCCATTTTAAGGCTTGATTTAAAGGTTTGTAATTTATTACTAACCTTGGTATTCCTCTTTCAAGTTCTGCATTTTTTATCACATAAAAGGCTGAACAACTACAAGGGGGATGCTTTTCCTAATTAACTTTTTATTGAGAAGATCTTGTATTGATGCATGCGGGGAATCCATCATTTTATGCTCTGACATTGGAAACCAAAGGCGAATTACAAATGCAAGACATTGACACTGTGTGTGAGTTTCCTGATGTCTTTTCTAATGAACTTCCAGGATTACCCCCAACCCGTGAAGTGGAGTTTGGCATCAAGGTGCAACCTGGGACCGCTCCCGTTTCCATTGCACCATATTGCATGGAAGTTGTGGAGTTAAAAGAATTAAAGGCTCAGATTCAAGACTTATTGAACAAAGGATTCATACAACCGAGCTCTTCGCCCTGGGAGCTCCGGTTCTCTTTGTTAAGAAGAAGGATGGTTCCATGCAATTGTGTATCGACTACAGATAATTGAATAAAGTAACCATCAAGAATAAATATCCATTGCCTAGAATAGACGACATGTTTGATCAATTAAAAGATGCCTATGTGTTTTCCAAGTTCGACTTAAGGTCAAGCTATTATCAAATGAGAGTTAAGAAGTGTGATGTGCCAAAGACGGTCTTCCGTACAAGATATGGACACTATGAATTCTTGGTGATGCCCTTTGGGCTAACCAATGCACCGACAGCGTTCATGGATTTGATGAACCGGGTCTTTCGACCCTATCTTGACAAGTTCATAGTGGTGTTTATAGACGACATATTGATCTACTCTAAGAAAGAAGCAGAGCATCGAGATCATCTCCACATAGTGCTTCAGACCTTGAGAGAGAAGTAGTTATACGCGAAGTTCTCTAAGTGTGAGTTCTGGCTCACCGAAGTTGCTTTTCTGGGGCATATCGTGTCGTCTTCGGGTATTCAGGTGGACCCGAAGAAAATCCAAGCTATTATAGATTGGCAACCATCGAAGAACATTGGTGTAGTCAGAAGCTCCCTTGGACTTGCTGGCTATTATCGTAGGTTTGTGAAAGGGTTTTCTATGATAGCTGATCCTTTAACAAAATTATTAAGGAAAGAAGCTCCTTTCGTTTGGACCGAGATTCAACAATGAAGTTTCGATCAATTGAAGCAAGTATTGACCCATGCATCTGTTCTAACCCAACCTGAGTCCGGAAAGGACTACATAGTTTACAGTGATGCATCGCATCTCGGGTTAGGATGTGTACTAATGCAAGAAGGCAAAGTCATCGCTTATGCTTCGAGGCAGCTTAAGCCACATGAAATGAACTATCCCACCCACGACCTTGAATTGGCTGCAGTTATCTTCGCATTGAAAATCTGGAGACATTATCTCTACGGAGAGAAATGCTATCTTTTCACCGACCATAAAAGCCTCAAGTATTTATTGACTCAAAAGGAGTTGAACCTTCGGCAACGAAGGTGGATGGAACTCCTTAAAGATTACGATCTGGTCATCGATTACCATCCTGGCAAGGCCAATGTTGTAGCTGATGCACTCAACCGCAAAACTTCGCCTGGTAAGCATTGACAACGAACTAGAAGTTATATGCATTGTGAAGTACATTGACTCATCGTAATATTGATATATTGTAGCTCCTCGAGCAATTAACGCTCACTTCTGACTTCGGAAGCATCGTTATCTTGTAGCTAAACTTCAAGTTCAGTCTACAATCGTTTCGCAAATCAAAGATTTGCAAGGACAAGATCCTAAGCTTCAATCTATCGTCTCTGAGCTATCGGACAACCCCGACTTCAGAATTAACTCTGAAGGACTCTTATGTTTCCATGACCGAGTTTGTGTACCTAATGATGGGTCTCTTTGCACCGATATCCTTTAAGAAGCTTATTCGAGTTCTTTTTCTGTTCACCCTAGGTCTGTAAAGATGTACAAGGACCTACGTGAACACTATCGGTGGCCAGGCATGAAGCAGGCCATAGTTGTTTTCATTTCTAAGTGTCTCACGTGTCAACGTGTCAAGGCAGAACCTTGTGCTCCTACTGGATTATTGCAGCCTATCGATCCACCAAAATGGAAGTGGGAAAAGGTTACCATGGATTTTGTTAGTAGTCTACCGTTAACTCCCGCGAAGCATGATGCTATATAAGTCATTGTAGATCGATTCACAAAGTCGGCTCATTTTATACCGGTTAGAATGGGATATGGTCTTTCTAAACTAGCTGAGTTGTATATCAAGGAAGTAATCTGACTCCACGGAGTACCTAAGTCTATTATCTTCGATCGAGACCCCCGATTTGCATCTCGATTTTGGAGAACCTTACAAGGAGCTCTGGGCACCAGGGTTAATCTTAGCACAACCTTTCACCCTCAATCTGACGGCCAATCAGAAAGGGTAATCCAGGTAATTACCGAGAAACTTGTCCATTGAAATCGTAGAAATTTGCATTGTCATTGAACTTCTCTATACATATCTTGGAAGACATGCTTCGGGCATGCATTATTGACTTTGGTGGAACTTGGGAGAAGTCTTTACCCCTTGTCGAATTTGCCTACAATAATAGTTATCAAGCATCAATTCAAATGGCCTTGTATGAAGCATTGTATGGTAGGCGATGCAGAACTCCATTGTGTTGGTCGGAGCTTGGCGAGGACAAGATGTTAGGCCCTAACTTGCTTCGAGAGACTGAAGAGCGAGTCACTATCATCCATGATCGTTTAAAGGTCACCTTTGATCGACAAAAGGCTTATGCTGATCTCGAGGGAAGAGATATTGAATGCAAAGCTGGTGAGAAAGCTTTCCTCAAAGTATCACCATGGAAAAAGGTTTTAAGATTTGGTAACAAGGGAAAATTGAGTCCCCGATTCATTGGACCCTTTGAAGTCATTGAAAGAGTTGGCCTCGCGGCATATCGGCTATTGCTACCCTCAAAATTGAGTAAGATCCACGATGTTTTTCATGTATCGATGCTTCAGAAATATCATTTTGATCCTTCGCACATTGTGGAACCTGAGTCTGTAGAACTTCGACCAAATCTATCCTATGAGGAGGAACCGGTTCAAAATCTAGCAAGAGAAGTCAAGAGGCTCCGCAACAAAAATAGTATCGTTGGTTAAAGTGCTCTAGAGGAGCCACACCTTTGAGGAAGCCACTTGGGAACCTGAAGAGACCATGAAACAACAGTACCCACACCTCTTCGGTTCAGGTAAAATTCGAGGACAAATTTTTCTTAATGGGGGAGAGTTGTAACACCTTGAAATCTAGTCTAGTCGGAAATTGGGTTCCGGTGATCGGAAATTCGACATTGATGAAGTTTAAATATTGTATCGGCTAGTTAATTATTGATATCAGACTCTAATTGAGTAAAAATCTTGTCATTGGATCCTATCGAATGGTATTGAAACCTATTTAGTGACTAAATTGAAGGAAATGCAAGTTAGGGAACGAAATCATAGTATGGTGAGAGTTGAGGGACTAATCTTACAATTAGCCCCTCCACAATTAAAATTGGTCTACGTGGGATTGTCTGAGAGCTTTCCTTCAATTGTAGGAAAGCTAAATATCTTAAATTATGATATACAAAACAAAAGTAAAAAGATAGAAACTTGCCCGAGAATTTCCTAAGCAAGCACCTTCATCTCCTTCCTTGAAGCAAGCACATCCATTGGAGGAAGTTTTGAGCTTCACTTTTTCTTCGTTTTATCGATATTGAATTGTTGCTATCGATCAGGTAAGCTATAATCCTAAATTGGTTATTGGATTCCATGGATATATCGAGCTTAATTTCAAATTAGGGTTTTAACTATCCATGGATGTTCAATCATTGTTGTTGTTATTGGAATCAGATATTGATTTTGATAACGTTGTATTGATTTTGATATCGAAATATCGATCCTAATAGTTTTCTATTGATTTTCTAGCTCAAGAAGTGGAGAAAGAGGTTTCACCTTCTCCATCGAAAGCTAGAAGCAAGGGTATTGTCATCCGAGAGCCTTAAAAGCTTTGGAGTTTCAAGGTGAGTGTAGTCGGAGTCTCGGGTTTAGGCGAAAGGCCTTCCCGAATCATTATTTGATAAATTAGATTACATAGCTAACATTGTTATTGAAGAAATTGCATTGGATGGTTAATCGGACACCTTGGTAAGTGTCGGTAAGTTTGTCATTGAGCATTGGTCATAGTTATTGGTATTGTTATTGAGCATTGTCATTGTATAGATATTGCTATTGAAATATTGCTAAGAAATCATCGATTATTGTCATTGACATTGAATCATGAAACATTGATTATAAGACACATTGGCTATCGATAATTATTGAAATCATTGATCATCGGATACTCATTGATTACTGATATGGATATGAACATTGGAACCTTGGATTGGAAAGGACATTGGTTACAATTGGCATGCCATAGAATTCATGAGTTGAGTGTACGGGTAGACTATAGTCCTAAGGCTACGGCCTATATTGATTTGGTGAGGCGGGGGGATGTGTATTGATATTGGTCATATTGGCGAGGTGAAGGGATCAGACCATTCATTGATTTGGCAAGGCGTAGGAATTTGCGTATCCACTATCTTGATTCAATCCAAGGATTAATGATGAAATGAAAATGCTAAACATTGTATATTGATGCATAGCTTTGACATTGATAAGCATGAGATCATGTATATTGATATTTGATATAATGTTGTTTTTATTGTTCATGACTACCTCACTAGGCAATGTATGCCTAATGTGTCTCATCTCATGCATTTTCAGGTTGAAATATCGGATTTGGCAAGGCAAGACAAGTCACTACAAGCCATAAAGTAATGTATTTCTACTTAAGGACTCCTAGGAAGGTGGCAAAGTAGTTGAACTAGTCATTCATGCCCATTTTGTTGTGTTGGTGGTATGCATAAGTTGTAACTTGGTTAATGGCCCTATGTGGCCTTTTTGGTTGGTTTAAAATGGCATAAGAATGCATACTTAGCTCAAAAAGGTAAAAAGATAGGAAATGGATTCGTATGATCATGAAATTTGGCATGCTAGTAGTTTATACCATTGAAATATTGTGGGTAAAGTTTTGTTACATTTGGACATTGTTCGATAGGTCAAATTGAATAAATACCAGCAAAAATCTGTCATTACAGGTCAAGCCGTATCAAAACGGGTGATGGCTTTTCGATACGGGTAAGCACAGTTTGGTCTGAGAAATAGGGTGTATCGAAACGGTCCATGGTCGTTTCGAAACATTTGGTCTCTGGAATCTCTTGTTTCGAAACGGGTTTATAGCGTATCGAAATGTATCAAAGTCAAAGGAGGACAACCTGTTTCGATACAGGGCATGTCCATATCGATGCGGTCTGTAACCCCCTCGTCCGGGTCTGGACCGGTCCGAGTGGGCTACACGGGGATAACCGAGGCGAAACCCGTTAAGGCTCCACTTCGGTTACCGACCCAAGAAAACTTTTTCATTATTATTATCTTATCTAGATGTATTATTAAGTACTATGTGAGAAAGGCAACAGCGGAAGAAACAAACGAGGCAAACAACTAAACAGCCCAACAAAACAGCCCAACAAAATAGAACATTTTAAACTTAAACAGCAGGCCGTATCGGAACGCCCATAGGGTGTTTCGATACGCCTTGACTAGGTCAACTGGCCAAAGTGAAACCGAGGAGACCGTTTCGAAACAGGGGTGGACCGTATCGAAATGCCCTCAACGGTCAACTTCTCGTGGTCAATGATACAAAGACTGTTCCGAAACGCCAAGGCCCGTTTCGATACTTTAATTTATCGTCAAAATCTCAGATTTCCAGTGGCAAAATCGTACCGAAACGACCTTCTAGCGTACCGAAACGCCTGGCCAAAAACAAAGGGACCGTATCGAAACCGAACCAACTGTTTCGAAACGCCCTCTGTCTGCAGATTGGTTTTAGCTGGTTTTTGGCACAAGACTTTCCCAACAACCAACATACACCACTCTAAGGCAAAACCAAACTCAACAAACATATTTGGCACACTTCAAACACACAAAAGCTATACATAGATAGGATGCAGCAACCTACAACATAAGAGCATTCATAGCATTCAAGATACATGCTTCAACAAGAACATACACTTAAGCATTCAAGGTAAGCAACTTAAACATGGTTTACAATCCAAAACATGGCATCAACAAACCATGCCAACAACAACAACAAGGAGTCTAAACATGCTCCTAGCACGTAACATCAACATACATCAAAAGCTCAAATCCCATTGCTTGACTATTACATTCTCATAACATAAAAATCCATACTTGATAAACTCAAAAGCCAAACTAGCACACTTGGAGGCCCTCTTCTTGCACTAGCAACCCACGAACTACGGATCTACATTGTCGAACAAAAGAGAGCGTAAGCATAAAGCTTAGTGAGGGTAAGCTCATAAAACAAACCTCGACAATGCAGGGTCCAAGCACGAGCAACAACCAAGGTAAAATGCATGATCTTCCTTCGAACCACATTAGCCAAAATATCAAAAGATGCATGAACATAAATATCCACATCATGCCATGCTCAACAACTCATAAGCTCAACACATGAAAATACATATATCAATGTATAAGCATCACATTCCGCAAATCCTTATTAGCAACACATATATCAATCCATATTGTTCGACCCATAGCAATTCATATTGGCACCTAGCTATGACTCGAATACGCGGATAACCGTTGGAACTCACATCCAACAACAGTCATTACCTTACGGTAGGATTACACTCATCACCGTTCACGCGGACGAGATTCTACTCATCCTCACGCCTTGTCGATGGGATTACACTCATCACCGACTAACATATATATAAGAAGAATTTCCGGGCGAACCCGTACTCCATCTTGATGACTACCATCACCAAGACCACGCGCGCATTTGACTCACGTGTGCACACTAAACATCCTAATGATCGATCATTGTACCCAAGCATACTAGTGCCAATACTACACATTTCAATAATCTTTCACAACATCATTTCTTACCAATTTTCGTGCTTAGCACGTACTCACCATGACTCGCCGTCATGCTCAAACCACATGCATATAACAATGCATCAAAATCATGCCTCAACATACATGTATAACACAATATAAATAACCACCACAATCACAAATAAACATGAGGCATACACAATAATTAAAGATCAACCATAGTTTCTAACTAAAGCTTGGGATTAGACTACCAATCTAATCCCAACTCTAGGTGGGTCTACCAAGCCCAACCTAATCAACATGCTTGAACCAACACTTGAAAACCATTTAAAAGCATTTAACCACTCACCGACTATTCCAAGCTCAACACACTAGCCGATCAAGCTTCCAACGTTTCCGGATTTGTTCCCGAGGCTTCACCAACACAAATTCTTGCTTCTAATCAACTCAACACAAACAAAACAACCTCAAATAAGTTCACACATCAATGTAGCCAACCCGGAATACAAATCAAGCACAAAACACAAGATTTCAAGCTAAAGACAATCCCCAAAACCTCATTCCCGAGTAGCCCTTTAACACAGTCCAAAACCGATGATTCCAATCTTTTTAACACACTTAAAAGCTCCCAAAACAACCCCTAACCAACACACTAACATCAGCCCTCAATTTCCAACACATAGCAGCCCCAAAACCAACCTTTAAACCCTCCTAAAACCCCACTTAAAACCAAATCCGAGAATCATCATAAAACCCTTTAAAATTCATATATGTTGGACCTTATGGTTTGCAAACAACTTATCTAACAACAATAAATCAAAAGCTTAGGTTAAAGATGATAAAGTTCTCATTTTTAATCTAAAAACTCAAAACCTCAAACTACAAAAACCATGAGCTTTAAGAAAACTAATGGTATCAACTTGTAGAGGAAAAGGAGGACAAGTCAAAAACGGTTTTACCTTTGTAAAATCACCAAAGATGAGCAAGGGAGATGATGGAATAGTGAAATGGAGGAGGGAGGCTCTCTTTGTCGTGGAAAATGAAAATGGAGGAGAGAGGGAAGAAGATGACAAGGGCTATTTTAAACAAAAGGGGTTTTAATTGACTAGTCACATGCGTCTAACTACAAAGGTCTCACCGAAAGAACTAGTCACACGCATACCTACATCTAAAATCTCAACAGGTATGTCTAACTTCTTTGCATGCTCACTCAAAATGTAAGAATGCGTAGAACCCGAATCAACTAAGGAAAGCAAAGACATAGACTGTAACTCAAAATTACCTGCTATCACATACGTGTCATTCCCTGCCTCTCTCTGTGTGTAGACTCTAGCTGGTCCACCGCCCTCTGGCTGAACTGCCACAACATGAGCAAGATTCCTCTGTGCCTCTATCCAAGGTGCATCAGCCCTCGGCTGGAAGTAACCACGACCGCGCCCACGGGCTCTCTGATAATCAATCGCTCTCGCAGGAGCCTGCGCTAGGTTCGGTGCCTGTGCCGCCTGATTCGGACACTCTCTCCTGAAATGGTCTCTCGAGCCACAGTTCCAACAAGCATGGAAGTTACCCCAACACTCTCCTGAATGTTGTCTCCCACAACGAGTGCACTCGGGCAAACACCCTCCATCTCTATGGCCCTAGTGGCCTCTACCATGGTGGCTACCGCCACGCCTATGGTCAAATTGATGTCCACTGCCCCGATGCCTCTTGGCATCCCCACGGTCAAAGTTGTTGTGCCTCTTTCCGGAACTAGACCTTCCTAAACGCTTGGTCAGCCCCAAGCTATGCTCAATGTCCTTGGCCCTAGCAACCAAGACATCAAAATCCGAATAATCTGAAGCTAAGGTATACCTCTTGACTTCCTCATGAAGCCCATATCGGAACTGGTTACAATGGTCCCTCTTAGTAAGAACCAACTCAGGAGCATACTGACTCAAACGGACGAAGCGAATCTCATAATCAGTCATTGAAGCATCTCCCTGAACAAGAGCCATGAACTCCCGCTTCTTCTCATCAAGATACCTCGGCCCCAAATACCTCTTCCGGAAAGCCGTCTCAAAGAAGTCCCAACCAATCTCAGCCTCAGGCACACCAGTAGCAATGGTGACCCATCAGGTGTAGGCATCACCCTGAAGCAACGAAATCACACAGCCCAACTTACGGGCACCAACACAACCCATCTGAGCTAAGCTACGAACTGTCTTCTCCAGCCACAACTCTGACCTCTCCGGTGTAGATCCTCTGAACTCTTCTGCCCCTAGGCTACGAAGCCTCTCCAAAGGTAAGCTAGCATCATCACCTCTCGGCTGAGCTGCAGCTTGAGCTCCGGCAACTGCTGCCTGAAACGCTCCCGCTATAGCTTGTACAAGCGGAGCCATATCTATTCCCGCAAGACCTTGGCCACCCTGACCAACCTGAGGTCCCGCTCCCTCAACTCCAGCCTCGTCTCCCTCACCAGACGGAGGAGGTGGTGGTGGTGGAGGAGCTCCAACTCCAACAGCAGGCTCTTCCACACGAGCCACTACTCCAGCCACCGGCTCATTAACAGGAGCTGCAACACGTGGTTCATGACGAACCAACCTCGGTCTACCTCTAGGCCTCGACATACGCGCTCACAAATACAACTACAACACAACAACAATACAAAAGATAGGGTTAGCAAGGGTAAGGGTCCAAGTGGCTCAAGCATGTTCCCTCACTTAAAAATCCTTTTTTCCGATGTAATAGAAGCAATGGGACTCTACTCGACATGCTTCAAACAACACTCAAACATGATCAAACAAGCATACATCAAGGCATACTTGATAAACAAGCAAACATGCTTACATGGAAAGCAAACACCGTGCAATTGCAATACAAGGAATTAACTTACCTCACTTACCTGCCCAAGGTCTCAGAAACCTTAGGCTCTAATACCAACAAGTGTAACCCCCTCATCTCGGTCCGGACGCTTGACCGGTCCGAGTGGGCTACACGGGGATAACCGAGGTGAAACTCGTTAAGGCTCCACTTCGGTTACCGACCCAAGAAAACTTTTTCATTATTATTATCTTATCTAGATGTACTATTAAGTCCTATGTGAGAAAGGCAACAGCGGAAGAAACAAACGAGGCAAACAATCAAACAGCCCAACAAAACAGCCCATTTTAAACTTAAACAGCAGGCCGTATCGAAACGCCCATAGGGTGTTTCGATAAGCCTTGACTAGGTCAACTGGCCAAAGTCAAACCGAGGAGACCATTTCGAAACAGGGGTGGACCGTATCGAAACGCCCTCAATGGTCAACGATACAAAGACCGTTCCGAAACGCCAAGGCCCGTTTCGATACTTTAATTTATCGTCAAAATCTCAGATTTCCATTGGAAAAATCGTACCGAAACGACCCCCTAGCGTACCGAAACGCCTGGCCAAAAACAAAGGGACCGTATCGAAACGGAACCAACCATTTCGAAACGCCCTCTGTCTGCAGATTGGTTTTAGCTGGTTTTTGGCACAATGTTGTCCCAAAACATAACTAAAAGTCCCCAACAACCAACATACACCACTCTAAGGCAAAACCAAACTCAACAAACATATTTGGCACACCTCAAACACACAAAAGCCATACATAGATAGGATGCATCAACCTACAACATAAGAGCATTCATAGCATTCAAGATACATGCTTCAACAAGAACATACACTTAAGCATTCAAGGTAAGCAACTTAAACATGGTTTACAATCCAAAACATGGCATTAACAAACCATACCAACAACAACAAGTAGTCTAAACATGCTCCTAGCACGTAACATCAACATACGTCAAAAGCTCAAATCCCATTTCTTGACTATTACATTCTCATAACATAAAAATCCATACTTGATCAACTCAAAAGCCAAACTAGCACACTTGGAGGCTGTCTTCTTGCAATAGCAACCAACGAACTACGGATCTGCATTGTCGAACAAAAGAGAGCGTAAGCATAAAGCTTAGTGAGGGTAAGCTCATATAACAAAAAATCGACAATGAAGGGTCCAAGCACTAGCAACAACCAAGGTAGAATGCATGATCTTACCTTCGAACCACATGAGCCAAAATATCAAAAGATGCATGCACATAAATATCCACATCATGCCATGCTCAACAACTCATAAGCACAAAACATGAAAATACATATATCAATGTATAAGCATCACATTCCACAAATCATTATTGGCAACACATATATCAATCCATATTGTTCGACCCATAGCAATTCATATTGGCACCTAGCTATGACTCGAATACGCGGATAACCGTTGGAACTCACATCCAACAACAGCCATTACCTTACGATAGGATTACACTCATCACCGTTCACGCGGAGGGGATTTCACTCATCCTCACGCCCCGTCGATGGGATTACGCTCATCACCGACTAACATATATATAAGAAGAATTTCCGGGCGAACCCGTACTCCATCTTGATGACTACCATCACCAAGACCACGCGCGCATTTGACTCACGTGTGCACACTAAACATCCTAATGATCGATCATTGTACCCAAGCATACTAGTGCCAATACTACACATTTCAATAATCTTTCACAACATCATTTCTTACCAATTTCCGTGCTTAGCACGTACTCACCATGACTCACCGGCATGTACAAACCACATGCATATAACAATGCATCAAAACCATGCCTCAACATACATGTATAACACAATATACATAACCACCACAATCACAAATAAACATGAGGCATACACAATAATTAAAGATAAACCATAGTTTCTAACTAAAGCTTGGGATTAGACTACCAATCTAATCCAACCTCTAGGTGGGTCTACCAAGCCCAACCTAGTCCACATGCTTGAACCAACACTTGAAAACCATTTAAAAGCATTTAACCACTCACCGACTATTCCAAGCTCAACACACTAGCCGATCAAGCTTCCAACGATTCCAGATTTGTTCCCGAGGCTTCACCAACACAAATTCTTGCTTCTAATCAACTCAACACAAACAAAACAACCTCAAATCAGTTCACACATCAATGTAGCCAACCCGGAATACAAATCAAGCACAAAACACAAGATTTTAAGCTAAAGACAATCCCCAAAACCTCATTCCCGAGCAGCCCTTTAGCACAGTCCAAAACCGATGATGCCAACCTTTTTAACACACTTAAAAGCTCCCAAAACAACCCCTAACCAACACACTAACATCAGCCCTCAATTTCCAACACATAGCAGCCCCAAAACCAACCTTTAAACCCTCCTAAAACCCCGCTTAAACACAAATCCGAGAATCATCATAAAACCCTTTAAAATTCATATATGTTGGACCTTATGGTTTGCAAACAACTTATCTAACAACAATAAATCAAAAGCTTAGGTTAAAGATGATAAAGTTCTCATTTTTAATCTAAAAACTCAAAACCTCAAACTACAAAAACCATGAGCTTTAAGAAAACTAATGGTATCAACTTGTAGAGGAAAAGGAGGACAAGTCAAAAACGGTTTTACCTTTGTAAAATCACCAAAGATGAGCAAGGGAGATGATGGAATAGTGAAATGGAGGAGGGAGGCTCTCTTTGTCGTGGAAAATGAAAATGGAGGAGAGAGGGAAGAAGATGACAAGGGCTATTTTAAACAAAAGGGGTTTTAATTGAAAGACCATTTAATTACACTTTTGCCATTAATGAGATGACAATCTCATAAACACTAAAATCCATGGAATTTGAGTTTCAAATCAATTTAAGTCCAACATAAAATGTTTGTTTTGAAAATACGAATCCCAAAAAAATATTTTATTATTTTAACTATGAAACTGAAACCCGAAACATTATTTTAATATTATTTCCACCCGACCCCCAAACTTGGGTGTTACACGGTCTAAAGGGTAAAGTCCACAGTAGTTGACCATTGTTCAACCGTTTCGAAACAGCCCTAGAGTGTTTCTATACGGGGTTAATTAAGTTAGTTAAATGCTCTCTAAACAGATTGCAAGTCTCACAGTTTGGTCACTAAACATTGTAAGGTTAAATTGAATGAGTTAATGATCTCCAAATTGTATGAATTTTTGTAAGGATGATATTAATATTGTGAATTTCATTCTGGTAAAATGAATTACATTAAAGGACCCCTAGTTTGTCGAAATTACAAATTGATCCTTAAAACTTGTAATAGTTACGTTTTAGTCCTTAAATGATTGATCATTGCTTACTTGAGTAAGTTGGACTGAATTATTTGATGGCGACGATTTTTTTAAGATGTGATTGAAAATGTTAATAATAAAATGAAATTTTGTTGCACTGATTTCTGTATTGATCATCGTTTAGCCTTCCGACCTGGTTCTTGACCAGACCGGGAAGGGGGTGTTACAATAATAATTTTGAGTTCCTATCTTTGAGGTGAGACGGGTCACCTATAAAATGTTTAGAAATAAAAAAAAAATCAAAGTTGCAACTGCATCTTGGATTTCTGCTCCATATTCATCAAAAATAACTCTTCCTTGATCGTCTTTTTAATAGACTTTAATATTTTTTATTGTTGATATTTGGTGAGTTCATAGTCCCACCAACCTTTTAATTGGAAAGCGTATCCAACAATCAGAAGATTCACAATAGCTTGGTCATTGATTAATCCATTTTGATTTTGAGTTTTATAAACATTTGACATCATTGTCATTTGTTGTAATAAGATAAGAATATTATATTCAGACTTACCATCTATGTTCCACTCATAAATAGTATTGGCATTATATTTGTTTTGGAAAACTGATTTTTCTTCGATGTTGAGGTCAGGTGCTGTAATTTTTGGGTAAAATAATTTTTAAGGTTCTCTCCAATTCATTTTGTTAATCTGACAATTTTCAAAAGATTGTTCTGAATCAGATTGATAAGTTTTATTTAAAGTATTTACCAAATATTGGGTTGGTATGGGAGTGTCGGGGGTTATAAGCTCAGATTCTAACTAATTAAGCCTATTTTGAATTTCAGACAAAAACTATTTTTGGTAATTTTTTAAAATTTCATAAGGTGTAAATATTGGTTCTGCTGAACTTTTTTCATCTTTTATTTCTTTTTTAGGGTAAACTTCTACTAAATTTTCAATATGGTCTAATTGTTTACCTATGGTATGAAGACTTAGGTTTCTGTAATTGTTCTGTTCAACAATCATTTTAATATCTTTTGAAGAGATTTGTTCTCCTCCATCAGGGTCTCTCATTCTTAAAGGACTTGCTTTTATGTCTATATTTTTATGGATATAAGAAATTCCCGTTAAAGGAGGATGTTGAGATTCAACTTCTCCGTTTTCAGTTTGCCATTTTGTACAATTTTTATGGCATTGACTGAGTTTAAGAAATATTCTTCAAACCATGTGAAGAATCTTATATGAATTTTATGAATATTCATAAACTCATAATATTCTTAAATGATTTCATCCTTTTCTTTTTCATAATTTTTAAAATATTCTTCTCTTTGTTGTTTGTTTTTTTAGAATAAAAATATTTCTTACACCATTCTTTATTGAGTTCAAAGAATTTTTGTAAAACAAATATTTCAGAATCTTCAATTCTTCTGTTATTAGTCATGGAGGAATATGTGGAGACATATTTGGTGAATTTTGGGAGCTCTCGGCTTGCCTAGCATAAATGGGTTGAACTATATTTAAGGAATTATCTATTCTTTATAGATTGGTCCGTAAAGTAGTTGGGATAGAAGAGACAGGGGCTCTAGCTGACCTAGTATTGCTTACTTCAAAAGAATGTCTTGGTGGTAATCTATTTGGCCTGTTGAATATTAACAACATCACCAGCACTATCTTGGGTAATTTCTCTTAAAGAATTATTTCTAACAAGATTTCTTTCAATTGGAGATGTTCTTCCTTCTAATTTGGAAGGCTAATTTCATGCCATTGGATAATTCTTGGTATTTTTGTGTGGGATCTAGATGTATCAGTTTCTATTAAAAGGGTTTCTCTTTTTGCACTTTGCAGTAAAGCTCTGGTGTTGACTACGGAATACATGGCTTTGAAATGCAACCTACAAACTAAATTAAGACTTCAGATCCAGGAAGCATTTTATAATTATGAGTATGGATTTGGAGTGTTAATGATTTTAAAATATTCTTATCAGTCAAAAAAACCATAAAATTTAGGTAACAGTTAAAATGTATTGGCCCTGTACAAAGACTTGTTTCTATAGTTCCTAATAAGGAATCATTAAATATAATGTCTTTGGTCTCTTAAGACTGCTAATATTGAGGTATTCTTGATGGCTTCTACCCTAAGAGGTTTGATTCCTACTTGGACAAGTCCAAAATGAATATATTTATATCTTTGTTCTCTAAGTTTTTTAACGACATCTTCATCTAATAATTGGTTGTTTGGTATTCTTTTTGGATAGGAACACTTTTTTCTTTTATTTTGATAATATAATTAAAAAAATGATAAAAGATTTTAAAATTTGTTCTTATATATAAATTTGGTTTACTGGAACGATTAGAATATTCTAATCGTCAATTCTTTGAGAAACATTTTCATAATTAATTTTTTTGTTCATTGACGGTTCTATTTGAAGATTCTTCAGACTCCTGGGATTGGTTGGACATACAACTTGCAGAAGAGTTGGTTCTCCTAAGAAATGGAAGCATCTTTTTTATTTTAAAAACTCCTACAAAAAAGGGTTCTACTATCAAATTTTCTAGATTACTAAAGTTGCCTAAAGGGATACTATGACCTGAACACGCCTAACCCATGGCTTATTGGTCTATGTATCAAAACTCAGCAAACATAATAATACATTAAAAAAGATAGTTAAACCAAAACTCAGAGAATTTTAAAACAAATCGATGTTTCTAAAACATTAAGATTACTTGTTCCTTCTCAGCTCGAATACCAATTAGTCACGTGGATCTGACGATGGATGGATAGATTTTTAAAATTTAATTTTGAAGATAGAATTTGAAATTTGAAATTTAATTTAATTTAATTTCAAAGTGAAAACAAAAAAAAAATACACAAGAAGAGCTAATTTTGAGTAATTTGAACTTTTATATTGAATTCAAAAAAAATTTGATCGTGCTCAATACATCGATATTGAGAGCCTTTTATAGAGGGCTCCGTTCTCTTTTACAACCATTTTTTCTTACTATTTGATACAATAGTGGGAATCTTTACTATTCACCCATTATTTTACTTTTGAATTTTTTTCACCATTATTGCTTCTATTTTGGCAACCATTTGACTTTCACCGGTAAGATTCTTGGCATTTAGTATCTTTTTTGAAAAGCTTGGCACCACCAATATTTTTAAAGGATCTTGAAAATATTGCCACCACTTGGTCATTATCATCTTTTGGCTTCTTGTGTCGGCAGGAACGAAATATTATTTTTCTTTTTTGTCTTAATAATTGTATCTTTGGTATTGTCATCTGCAAGATCAATGGTTTTGATTGAAGATGATTGTGAACCTTTATCTTCTTCTTCTTCTTCTTCTTCTTCTTCTTCTTGTGATTCAGAACTCATTGAACTCAACATTTCTGCCATCAATTTTTTGTATTCCTTTTTGCTTTTGGCTTGGGCCAATATTGTGCTGGCATTTGATTTTACTTGTAGAAATCTTGATGTATTTTTGTCTGAAATAAGTGATTTGCCAAGGCTTGAATTTTTAGCAAAGAAATTTTTGAAATATTTAGAGTCATATTTTTCATCGTTTAATTTGTACCACCATTTTGTTTTTAAGGTTCTGACTAATCGTGGGACATTTGTTTCTTCATTAATTTCATAACTGTAACCCCAAGAAACCATCCAAGAAATACATAATTTGGAGAAAAAAATGGATTGTCTGGAATAGGTGTTTTTGATTTGGTTCTGGTTGGAATTTTTTAAAAGATTTGGGCCACAGAGCTTGGATTTTTTACGGTAATATTTCAAAAGAATTTGGACCATAATATATGTTCACAATTCTTGGAACCAGTTGAAAAATTTGTATTGTGATTCATATTTAAAATATATAAGCCGAGAATGTCTCATATGTGAATTATTTAGGAGAAATGCACTATACCAGGTTGTTTGGTAGTCGCAATATGAGCAATGTGTGCAATGGTTTTTTCAGAGAAAGAATGTCAAAATTTCATCAAAGCCATTGGGCTTTCACCCCAATCTTTAGGTCTAAGAATTTTTAGAATTTTGGTTGTAGAATGGGTTATAAATTTTAGATCTTTTGGATCGATATAATGTTTGAAAGCTACTTATCTTGTTTGAATCAAAATATGCATATAATATTCTTTAGTTTTCCTAATATTCGTTGTCATGAAATGACAACCATTAAAAATATGTTTGATTAAAAGCTGTTGAGGCTTATAAGTAAAATCATCTTCCATTGCAACAATGTATTCAACATTTTTTGTTGGAAAATGTTGTGAAGATTTTTGAATAGATATTTGTGGCAACACCACTTATTTTGAAAAAACTTGTTGAATAGATTTTTGTTTTAAAACATTTGGGAGAGATTTTGGTTTGTGTAAAACAATCTCTCTATTTTTTGAAATCTCTATTGCCTTTGCAACAATTTGTTTGGGAGGAGCTTCATCTTTCATTTGGGCAAATGTCATGGCAACTTCTGGAGATTGAGAACGAGACTCAATCCATTTTTTAACTTCATATGAAATCTCATTCGAAATCTTGGGCATCTTGGAGTGATGCATTGGTTGAGGATTTTGATGAAGAATTTTTCTCATTTTGTTCTTGTGCAAATATTTCTGACCACGATTTGATGGATTTTAGCGATATTGCTTCATGCAACTTGCCTTTCCCTTTATCTTTTAATTTCGAGGACATTTTGTAAGAATTCTCTGGTAAGAAAATCGGGTAGAGAATTAGATTCTCCTTTGACAAATTTAATATCAAAATCAAATATACTTAAAATTGCTTGCCATCTTGTAAAAATTTGTTTGAAAACAATATTTTGAACATCTTTTTGCAAAATATCTTTTGCTGATTTACAGTTAATGCGTAAAAGAAATTTTTAATTTGATAAATCACTTTGAAATTTTGTAATGCATAAAACAATAGATAAATTTTCTTTTTTTAATAGTACTATAATTTTGTTGAGCTGGATTCCAATGTCCCGATATGAATTGGACTATCTGTTCTTTTCCATTTTTGACCTGCTTTAAAATCCCGCCATATCTTATTTCTGACGCCTCTATCTCAACTATTTTTGGACTTGATGGGTCTGCTAAATGGAGACAAGGAAGTTCTGCAATATATTTTTTATTTAAATTACAATATTGCTATGTGTGTCAGTCCATGGTTTTGGATTTTTTTTAGCCTTTCATACAAGGGTTTGCATAATTTACTAAGGCTTGAGTAAAAGTCTATGACATAATTTAAGCTTCCTAAAAAATTTTGTAGTTGAACTTTATCAAGGATTTAGTTTGAAAATTTGTTAGCAAAATCTATGGTTCTTTTAATTGGGGTAATTGTCCCTTGTGTAATATAATGGCCTAAAATATATTTTTGTTTGAAACAAACTTATTTTAGATTTAGAAACCACTAAACCATTATTCATGATCATTTTGATAAAAATCGATAAATGTTTAAAGCGTTTTTCTAGGTTTTCTAAAAATATTAAGACATTATCGATGAAAACACTTGTAAATTGGGAATATGGATTAAAAAAGTCATTCATAATTCTTTAGAATTCAGAAGGAGCATTTTTTAATTCAAAATCATGGTTTCATATCAAATTTTGAAAAAAATACTAGCATTGCAGAGTTTTGTAATAAATCTTTTTTATTAGGAATATGTTATCTTATCCATTTTAAGGCTTGATTTAAAGTTTTGTAATTTATTACTAACCTTGGTGTTCCCCTTTCAAGTTCTGCATTTTTTATCACATAAAAGGCTGAACAACTCCAAGGGAGCTACTTTTCCTAATTAATTTTTTTATTAAGAAGATCTTGTATTTCTTTTTTACAAAATTCTTCTATTTCTCCATTTTTAAGGCCGAACATGTTTGATTTTTTATTCCTTTATTATAAATTTTTGCATTCGGTATTTTGTAAGTGATTTTAATTTTTTACCATTTGCTGCTTTAAAGCACTCAGAAGTTTTGTCATAATATTTTGTTGGAATTATACATTCTCTTATACAATTTTGATCTGCTTCAGTATTAAAAAGAGCAATTGTTTCTAAAAAAATTCATTATTTATTAATAGATTTATTTTCATCAAATATCTTTTTTATTGAAACTTCAGTTAAAACCATCATATATTCTATTATTTTTTTTCTTCAGTGTCAAGTTCCTCTTCTGAAGAGTATCCTGGAAGACCGCTATAGCTTAAGTCTTATATATATTTTCTCATTTCTTGCTGACCATTTTTTAATTGTAAAAGTTCTTTTTTAATTCTTTTATGTTTTATTGTAATTCTAAATTAGTAATTTGTTTAGGTTTCGTTTGTTCATATCTATTAAAAATTATGTCTTGTAAATTATACATTTGTTGTGGATTAGAAATTATCTCTTTTTCTTTTCCTTGTAAAGAATTTTTTAGCTTTAGCAAATATTTTTTTTTTCAATTCTAGATCTTGAATTTTATCCATGACTTCTATTATAAATTTTTGATCTTTTGTTAACATATTAATAACAGCTTCATCTTTTTTAGAAGATTTTGATGTTGTGTGTAGTTCATCAATTTGTAACTCTTATGAATCTATTGAAGTTTCTTGGTCAGTGGATGTAGTTTCCAAAAGTATTTCATTATTTTTTTTTGTTTAATGTTTTCATCAAGATTTAAGTTATTAATTTTTTTTGATCCTACAATATTTTGAAATATGTCTTGCTTTTTCACACCTATAACATTTTATTGTTTTATCAAATTTGTTATTAGAGTTATGTTGCTTCTTTTTCTTCCTATATTTATTGTATTTTGGTTTTTTATAATATTCTGAGATATTATTGCGTCTTTTCTCTTTTGATTTTGAGGGACAACAATTATTAAAAAAAGAATGTTCTCTTTTAATATCAAATTACTGAAAAAATTATCTTAATTTTTTTTATAGATATATTTTTCTTTTTTAAGTTGTTTTTATAGTTTTAAATCCTGACATACTTTTTAATATTCCTTTTGGGTGAAACTAATTAATTCACCATATATATGTTTTTCATAAAGGATTATTCCTTTATAATGAGTGAAATTGTAATGACCTGAATTTTGGGTTAGCGAATCGAGTCTCGGACCCAGGCATTGGGCATTTTTATTGAGAGTCTAAATCAAGGAAATTTAAATATAGGCCTTATGGCAAAGAAAAGGAAGAGGGTGATGGGTATTTATTAAATGGTTTTATCCAAGTTGGGAGAATGGTGGTTATTTGAAATTTAAAGGGTTGGTGAATGGTGGAAGAGATAAAAAGTAAGGGGAAGAAGTTTCAAATCTCGACCTTTCCTCCTCGGACCGCTGTGCACAACACCGCCATTGCCTTCAGCTCGCCGAGACGAACCCGTCGGTGGTAGCCGTGTCACCGCCCTCACTTGTCGGGGTGAGGGGAAAGATTCGACGAAGCTTGTTTAGCAGGTTCAATTGGTCACCATCGAGAGTCTCACCACTGTTGGAGCCCCCAACTCGAGATTTGCCGATTTGTGAAGTATGGTCGCCGTCCGTCGAGGAAGGACGCCGCACGCGCCATGTAACACCCGAGTTTAGGGGTTAGGTGAAAATAATATTTTAATATTATTTGGGCTCGGTTTTATAATTTAAATAATGTTCCGAGTCTTGATTTCAAATCAATTAATTGTGTTGACCATGTTTTGAAATTTAATCCCAAATAGCCATGGATTGTATGCCCTTGTGAATATCCCATTTCATTAAGGGCAAAAGGGTCCTTGGGCCTTTAAATTAAAACAAAACAAAAACACTCAATTCCTACTATTCACTTCCTTCTTCAAAACACACCAACAGGAAACAAAGAGCTCTCTACCCAAACACTATTCTATTCAAAAACTCCTCCATTTCAACTCCATCTTTGAAAGGTAATAACGTTTTTTACTTCCCCTCATCTCCCTCTCTTTAAAGGTACCTTTTATTTTCATTTTCATGGAGGTTTTAGAAAATGGAATTTTGGAAAGTTGGATTAAAGATGAAAGCTTTATGTTGTTAAATTAAATGTTTTGATTTAATATGTTTAGTTATGATGTATAGAGGTCAAATAGTATAACATATGTGAATTTCAAATGATTTTGAGCAATTTTCGGAATTGGGTAAACATGGGGTTTTTGGAAGGTTTTGGGTGAGTTTTGGGGGTTGTTTTAGGTGGGTTTTGTTAGGCTTTTGATAGTACTATGGATAAGGGTTGATTTGGGATCATTTGTGGGTGTAATGGAAGTTGGAAACATGGTTTTGGGGCTGTCCGAGTTGGTGAAAATGGGATTTGTTCATGCTTGCAACATGGTAAATTGTGGTTGAATTGCATTCCGGGTTAGTTCCGACGATGAGTTATTGATTGTGGATGTTTTGTTTGTGTTTGGGATTGATTAGAATCGAGGTTGGACATCGGTGAAGCATCGGAAGTAAATCCGGGAATTTGAAGGTGGTCGCTTGCTTGGTCTTTAAGCTTGGGAGCTTAGGTGAGTGGTTAATTGTTTTACTTGGTTTTAAAGTGGTTGGTTCGAGTATATGGACTAGGTTGGGCTTGGTAGACCCACCTAGAGTTAGGATTAGGGTGGTAGCCTAATCCTAAACTTGATCCAGAGCCTTTGGATGAACTCATATATGTGGTTGTGTATGTCTCATATGAAATGTGATATGAATGCTTATGTATATTATGTTATACATGTGAGATGAGGCATGAATTGTGATTCTTGAGACATGTATGATGATGGTTTATGGTGAGTACGTGCTAAGCACGGAATCGTTTGAAATGAGTAATGTGGAATGAGTAAAATGTTGGCACTAGTATGCTTGAGTACAAATGATCGATCATTAGGATGTTAGTGTGTACACATGAGTCAAAAGTCGCGCGTGGCCTTGGTGGCGTTGAGTCACCAAGGAGGAGTACGGGTTCGCCCGGAAGTTGTATTTATATATAGTCGGTGATGAGTGGAATCCCATCGACGGGGCGTGAGGATGAGTGGAATCCCCTCCGCTAGACCGGTGATGAGTGTAATCCCACCGTGAGGTAATGTGGTTGTTGGATGTGAGTTCCAACGTGTCTATCCGCGTATTCGGGTCATAGCTAGGTGCCAATGTTGATTGACAAGTGTATCGATGTGTTGTGATATATGATTCTTGTTTGGATGTTTAAATGTGATTACATGTGTTGAGGAATTGAGCTCATGATCATGGCATTTAAGTGTATATTGCTCATGCATCTTTACCTTGAGGCTCTTGTGGATCCTTGGTATATATATGTGTAATGCCTTGGCTAGTCCGTGCTCGGACCCTGCAATGTTGAGGTTTGTTTTTAAGAGCTCACCCTCACTAAGCATCATTGCTTACGCTCTCTTTGTTCAACATTGCAGATCCTTAGTTCGTGGGTTGCTTGAGCAAGTGGAGGGCCTCCAAGTGTGGTTGTTGGCTTGAGTACATCAAGTATGAACTTTTAAATGTTGAGTATGTAATAGTTTAAGCAATGGGACATGTGTTATTTTGATGGCTATGTTGTGGTTGATGTTGCTTAGGAGCATGTTAGACTCCTCGTATGTGTTGATTATTTTGACTTGGGATGTATGCCTTGCTTGATACCTTGTTAGCATGTTGCTATCTTGAAGTTGTCTAAGTGTTGACCTTTGAATGCCTAACTCCTTAAATGAGTTGTATGAATGCATGACTTGTGTCGTTGTGCCTTGGTGTTTAGTTTCATTTTGTTGACGTTGAAGCATGCTGGTATGTTGGGTTGCTTTAAGATTTATTGCTAGTGTGTTGTTGGAGGTTGTGGAGGTGTTTTGGAGCACCCTTGTGCCTTAAAACAACCAAAACGAGTCTGCAGACAGGGGGCGTTTCGAAACGGGCCACCCTGTTTCGATACGGTCTCTTTGCTTTTGGCCAGCCGTTTCGAAACGGATAGGGGCTGTTTCGGAACATTTTTGCTACTGGAATTTTGAGAAATTGACGAGATAAAGGCGTTCCGAAACGGGCCTTTGATGTTTCGAAACGGTCAAATCTCATTGACCACGAAAAGTTGACCGTTGGGGTCATTTCGATACGGGTCACCCCTGTTTCAAAATGGTCTCCTCATGGTTGACCCTGGCCTGTTGACTAAGTCAAGGTGTTTTGAAACACCCCAAGGGCGTTTCGATACGGCCTGCTGTAAAGGGCTAAAATGAGCTGTTTATTGTATCGCTTGATTGGTCGATGTTAAATTGTTTGTAATTTCCGCGGTCGTGCTTCACATAGGATTTAATTATGCTTATAGACAAGATAAAGTTAAAAGAAAATTTTCTGGGTCGTTAACCGAGGAGGAACCTTAACGGGTTTCGCTTCGGTTTTCCCCGTGTGGCCCACTCAGACCGGTCATCCGGCCAGACCGGGACGAGGGGGTTACACTTGTTGGTATCAGAGCCTAAGGTTACCGAGACCTTGGGCAGGTAAGTGAGGTAAGTTTAAGTTTTTGATTGATATGCACGGTGTTTGCTTGCTCTGTAAGAATGGTTGCTTGTTTGACAAGTATGTTGACTGTTTATTTAAAAGCATGTTGTACACTTGAACACTTGGAAGCCTTGCTACTATTACATTGGAAAAATGATTTTTAAGTGAGGGAACGTACTTGAACACTTGGAAGCCTTGCCTTGCTAACCCAGCTTTGTATGTTTTGTTGTTGTGGTTGTAGTTAATATCTGTGAGAGCGATGTCTAGACCAAGAGTGGTTTGTCAGGAACCACGGGTTGCGGCTCCCGTTGAGCCGGCAGTTGGTGTGGAGGCTCACCTAGAAGGGCCGGTGGCCGCGGGAGTTGGCGCTCCTCCACCACCTCCACCACCACCACCTCCTCCGCCTGGAGCTGGAGGCGAGGATGGAGCTGAAGGAGAGGGACCTCAAGGTGACCAAGGTCCAGCTAGAATTGATATGACTCCGCTAGTGCAAGCGATAGCGGCAGCATTTCAGGCTGCAGCTCAGCCTAGGTGTAACGAAGCCAGTCTACCTTTGGAGAGGCTCCGTAGCTTGGGGGCCGAGGAGTTTAGAGGATCTACTCCGGAGAGGTCGGAGTTATGGTTGGAGAAGACAGTTCGTATCTTGGCTCAGATGAGATGTGCGGGCGCACGTAGATTGGGTTGTGTGATCTCGTTGCTTCAGGGTGATGCCTACACCTGGTGGGTCACCATCACTACTGGGGTTCCAGAGGCAGAGATTGACTGGGATTTCCTTGAGTTTGCATTTAGGAAGAGGTACTTGGGACCGAGGTACTTGGATGAGAAGAAGCGAGAGTTTATGGCTCTTACTCAGGGAGATGCTTCTGTGACTAATTATGAGATCCGCTTTGTTCGCTTGAGTCAGTATGCTCCAGAGTTGGTTCCTACTGAAGTGGAACGCTGTAACCGTTTCCGCTATGGATTGAATGAAGAGGTTAAGAGGTACACGCTAACTTCTGACTACTCAGACTTTGATGTATTGGTCGCGAGGGCCAAGGATTTGGAACACAGTTTGGGTCCGGCCAAAAGATCTGGCGGTTCTAGTTCTGGCAAGAGACATAACCACTTTGATGGTAGATATGCCAAGAGGCATAGAGGTGGCGGACATCAGTTTGATCAGAGACGTGGCGGTGGCCACCATGGTAGAGGCCATCAGGGCCATAGAGGAGGGGGCGCCTGCCCAAGTGTACACGATGTGGGAGACAGCACGCTGGTGAGTGTTGGGGTAACTTCCATGCTTGTTGGAACTGTGGTTCGAGGGACCACTTTAGGAGGGATTGTCCGCATCAGGCGGCTCAGGCACCGAACATTGCTCAGGCTCCTGCGAGAGCGAATGATTTTCAGAGAGGCCGTGGGCGCGGTCGTGGCTACTTCTAGCCTAGGGCTGATGCACCTAGGGTAGATGCTCAGAGGAACCTTGCTCATGTTGTGGCAGTGCAGCCAGAGGCGGGAGGACCAGCGAGAGTTTATGCACAGAGAGAGGCCGGGAACGACACTGATGTGATAGCAGGTAATTTCGAGTTACAGTCTATGTCTTTGCTTTCTTTGGTTGATTCGGGTTCTACGCATTCCTACATTTTGAGTGAGCATGCACGGAAGTTAGATATCCCTATTGAGATCTTAGATGTAGGTATGTATGTTACTAGTTCTTTTGGAGAGACAGTTGTGGTTAGACGTATGTATAGGAGATGTCCACTGAAGATTCAGGGTCATGTGTTCTCAGTCGATATGATGGAACTTCCTTTCTATGGTTTTGATATTATTCTGGGTATGGACTGGTTAGTTGAGCATCGGGCTAGTGTGGATTTTGAGACAAAGAGAATTTCCTTGAAACCATCTGATGACTACGAGGTAGTAGTAGTAGGCGAGAACATTAAGTTATTGTCTAATGTGGCATCAGCTTTAGAGGCTCATAGGTTGATGGACTCTGGATGTGGGGCTTATTTAGCTTATGTTATGAATCCGGATATGAGCGAAGCTAGACCGAAAGATATCAAAACAGTGTGTGACTTTCCAGATGTGTTTCCTGAAGAGTTGCCGGGTTTGCCTCCTGACAGAGATGTTGAGTTTGTGATTGAGACAGTTTCAGGGTCCAATCCAGTTTCGATAGCTCCGTATCGTATGGCTCCGAAAGAGTTGAAAGAATTGAAGAGTCAGTTGCAAGAACTGTTAGACCGTGGTTTCATTAGGCCTAGTAGTTCTCCGTGGGGTGCTCCCGTGTTGTTTGTGAAAAAGAAATATGGTAGCATGCGCATGTGTATTGACTATAGACAGTTGAATCAGTTGACTGTGAAGAACAAGTATCCGTTGCCTCGTATAGATGATTTGTTTGATCAGTTGAGAGGTGCTTCAGTGTTCTCGAAGATAGATTTGAGATCCGGGTACTATCAGTTGAAGGTGAAAGAGTGTGATGTTCCGAAGACAGCTTTTAGGACTAGATATGGTCACTATGAGTTTCTTGTGATGCCGTTTGGGCTAACGAATGCACCTGCAGCATTCATGGACATGATGAACCGAATTTTTAGAGACTATCTAGACCGTTTTGTAGTTGTTTTCATTGATGACATACTTGTGTACTCGAAGACAGAGGAAGAGCATGATGAGCACTTGAGATTTGTTTTACAGAGATTGTTGAGCAATCAGTTATATGCGAAGCTTAGCAAATGTGAGTTCTGGATTCGAGAGGTTGTATTTCTTGGCCATGTTGTTTCGGCCGAAGGTATCCGAGTTGATCCATCGAAGATTGAGGCTATTGTTGAGTGGAAACAACCTAAGTCAGTGACCGAGATTAGGAGTTTCCTAGGATTAGCCGGTTATTATAGGAGATTTGTTGATGGTTTCTCTAGAGTAGCTGCTCCTTTGACTAAATTGTTGCAAAAAGGAGTCAAGTTTGAATGGTCAGATGCAAGACAGAAGGCCTTTGAGAAATTGAAAGAAGCTTTGACGAATGCTCCAGTGTTAGTGCAACCTGTTTCAGGTAAGGAGTTTGTGATATACAGTGATGCTTCCTACGTAGGCTTAGGTTGTGTTTTGATGCAAGAGAGGAGAGTTGTTGCTTACGCTTCTAGACAGTTGAAGATTCATGAGAAGAACTATCCTACTCATGATATAGAGCTAGCCGCAGTTGTGTTTGCATTGAAGATTTGGCGTCATTATTTGTATGGTGAGAAGTGTATAGTTTACACTGATCACAAAAACTTGAAGTATCTGATGACACAGAAAGAGTTGAACTTGAGACAGAGAAGATGGCTAGAGTTGCTAAAAGATTATGATTTGACCATTGAGTACCATCCGGGTAAAGCAAATGTGGTAGCCGATGCCTTGAGTAGAAAAGTAGTCGTTGAGTTGAGAGCCATGTTTGCTAGATTGAGTGTGTCCGATGATGGTGGTTTGATCACCGAGTTGCAAGTGAATCCTTCTTTGATTCAGTTGATTAGAGAGAAGCAGTTGCAAGATGTGACTTTAGTTCCTCATGTTCAGGACATAGCCGAAGGAAGACCGACCGAGTACAGTTTCAGTGGTGAGAGCTTGTTGTGCTTTAGAGATAGAATTGTTGTACCAGAAGATGTTGAGTTGAGACGCCAGATTCTGAGTGAAGCACATTCGAGTCCCTTTTCTATGCATCCGGGTAGTACCAAAATGTACCGAGACTTGAAGAATGATTACTTCTGGGTTGGTTTGAAGAGAGATGTAGCCGAGTATGTGAGCCGTTGTATGGTTTGTCAGAGAGTGAAGGCAGAACATCAGGTTCCTTCAGGTTTGCTACAGCCTTTGAAGATTCCGGAATGGAAATGGGAGAGAATCACCATAGATTTTGTATCGGGGTTACCCTTGTCTCCTTCGAAGAAAAATTCTGTTTGGGTGATCGTTGATAGGTTCACTAAGTGTGCTCACTTCTTAGCAGTGAACACCACGGATTCCTTAGACAAGTTGGCAAACTTGTATATCCGTGAGATTGTGAGGCTTCATGGAGTTCCGAAGTCTATTGTTGCAGATAGGGATCCTAGATTTACTTCAAGATTCTGGGTTGCTTGCATAGTGCTTTAGGTAGCCGTTTGCATTTCAGCACGTCTTATCATCCTCAGTCCGATGGGCAGTCAGAGCGAGTGATACAGATTCTTGAGGATATGCTTCGTTGTTGTGTGATTGACTTCCAGGGTTCTTGGGAGAAGCACTTACCGTTAGTTGAGTTTGCTTACAACAACAGTTATCAGTCTAGTATTCAGATGGCACCTTATGAGGCTTTGTATGGTAGACGATGTAGGACTCCAATATGTTGGGCTGAAACAGGTCAGAGATTGTTGCCTATGCCAGACTTGCTTAAGGGGACTACCGACAAGGTGAAATTGATTTGTGACCGTTTGAAAGCAGCTTCTGATCGTCATAAGTCTTATGCAGATTTGAAGAGGAAAGAGATTGAGTACTCAGTGGGTGAGAAAGTGTTCCTGAAGGTATCTCCGTGGAAGAAGGTAATGAGATTTGGCCGAAAGGGCAAGTTGAGTCCGAGGTTCATTGGTCCGTATGAGATAGTTGAGCGGATTGGGCTTGTAGCTTATCGTTTGAGGTTACCTTCTGAGTTAGAGAAGATCCATGATGTCTTTCATGTGTCTATGCTTATGAGATATAGATCGGATCCTTCTCATGTGATGCCCGTTGAAGAGATAGAGTTAAATCCGGATTTGTCCTATAATGAAGAGCCCGTTGAGATACTTGCTTCTGATAGCAAGGTGTTGCGTGGCAAGACCATAGAGTTGGTCAAGGTGTTGTGGAGACATAGAGGTGTGGAAGAGGCCACGTGGGAGAGGAAAGCGGATATGGTTGAGCAGTTTCCGTATTTATTTCCATCAGGTAATTTCGAGGACGAAATTCCTTAAGTGAGGGAGAGTTGTAACACCCGGGTTTAGGGGTTAGGTGAAAATAATATTTTAATATTATTTGGGCTCGGTTTTATAATTTAAATAATGTTCCGAGTCTTGGTTTCAAATCAATTAATTGTGTTGACCATGTTTTGAAATTTAATCCCAAATAGCCATGGATTGTATGCCCTTGTGAATATCCCATTTCATTAAGGGCAAAAGGGTCATTGGGCCTTTAAATTAAAACAAAACAAAAACACCCAATTCCTACTATTCACTTCCTTCTTCAAAACACACCAACGGGAAACAAAGAGCTCTCTACCCAAACATTATTCCATTCAAAAGCTCCTCCATTTCAACTCCATCTTTGAAAGGTAATAACGTTTTTGACTTCCCCACATCTCCCTCTCTTTAAAGGTACCTTTTATTTTCATTTTCATGGAGGTTTTATAAAATGGAATTTTGGAAAGTTGGATTAAAGATGAAAGCTTTATGTTGTTAAATTAAATGTTTTGATTTAATATGTTTAGTTATGATGTATAGAGGTCAAATGGTATAACATATGTGAATTTCAAATGATTTTGAGCAATTTTCGGAATTGGGTAAACATGGGGTTTTTGGAAGGTTTTGGGTGAGTTTTGGGGGTTATTTTAGGTGGGTTTTGTTAGGCTTTTGATAGTACTATGGATAAGAGTTGATTTGGGATCATTTGTGGGTGTAATGGAAGTTGGAAACATGGTTTTGGGGCTGTCCGAGTTGGTGAAAAATGGGATTTGTTCATGCTTGCAACATGGTAAATTGTGGTTGAATTGCATTTTGGGTTAGTTCCGACGATGAGTTATTGATTGTGGATGTTTTGTTTGTGTTTGGGATTGATTAGAATCGAGGTTGGACATCGGTGAAGCATCGGAAGTAAATCCGGGAATTTGAAGGTGGTCGCTTGCTTGGTCTTTAAGCTTGGGAGCTTAGGTGAGTGGTTAATTGTTTTACTTGGTTTTAAAGTGGTTGGTTCGAGTATATGGACTAGGTTGGGCTTGGTAGACCCACCTAGAGTTAGGATTAGGGTGGTAGCCTAATCCTAAACTTGATCTAGAGCCTTTGGATGAACTCATATATGTGGTTGTGTATGTCTCATATGAAATGTGATATGAATGCTTATGTATATTGTGTTATACATGTGAGATGAGGCATGAATTGTGATGCTTGAGACATGCATGATGATGGTTTATGGTTAGTACGTGCTAAGCACAGAATCGTTTGAAATGAGTAATGTGGAATGAGTAAAATGTTGGCACTAGTATGCTTGAGTACAAATGATCGATCATTAGGAT
The DNA here is from genome assembly GCA_030270665.1 of Hibiscus trionum. Taxonomy (NCBI): domain Eukaryota; kingdom Viridiplantae; phylum Streptophyta; class Magnoliopsida; order Malvales; family Malvaceae; genus Hibiscus; species Hibiscus trionum. The sequence goes on along the minus strand of BSYR01000003.1, from coordinate 71,751,392 downwards.
GTTAGTGTGTACACATGAGTCAAAAGTCGCGCGTGGCCTTGGTGGCGTTGAGTCACCAAGGAGGAGTACGGGTTCGCCCGGAAGTTGTATTTATATATAGTCGGTGATGAGTGGAATCCCATCGACGGGGCATGAGGATGAGTGGAATCCCCTCCGTGAGACCGGTGATGAGTGTAATCCCACCGTGAGGTAATGTGGTTGTTGGATGTGAGTTCCAACGTGTCTATCCGCGTATTCGGGTCATAGCTAGGTGCCAATGTTGATTGACAAGTGTATCGATGTGTTGTGATATATGATTCTTGTTTGGATGTTTAAATGTGATTACATGTGTTGAGGAATTGAGCTCATGATCATGGCATTTAAGTGTATATTGCTCATGCATCTTTACCTTGAGGCTCTTGTGGATCCTTGGTATATATATGTGTAATGCCTTGGCTAGTCCGTGCTCGGACCCTGCAATGTTGAGGTTTGTTTTTAAGAGCTCACCCTCACTAAGCATCATTGCTTACGCTCTCTTTGTTCAACATTGCAGATCCTTAGTTCGTGGGTTGCTTGAGCAAGTGGAGGGCCTCCAAGTGTGGTTGTTGGCTTGAGTACATCAAGTATGAACTTTTAAATGTTGAGTATGTAATAGTTTAAGCAATGAGACATGTGTTATTTTGATGGCTATGTTGTGGTTGATGTTGCTTAGGAGCATGTTAGACTCCTCGTATGTGTTGATTATTTTGACTTGGGATGTATGCCTTGCTTGATACCTTGTTAGCATGTTGCTATCTTGAAGTTGTCTAAGTGTTGACCTTTGAATGCCTAACTCCTTAAATGAGTTGTATGAATGCATGACTTGTGTCGTTGTGCCTTGGTGTTTAGTTTCATTTTGTTGACGTTGAAGCATGCTGGTATGTTGGGTTGCCTTAAGATTTATTGCTAGTGTGTTGTTGGAGGTTGTGGAGGTGTTTTGGGGCACCCTTGTGCCTTAAAACAGCCAAAACGAGTCTGCAGACAGGGGGCGTTTCGAAACGGGTCACCCTGTTTTGATACGGTCCCTTTGCTTTTGGCCAGCCGTTTCGAAACGGATAGGGGCTGTTTCGGAACATTTTTGCTACTGGAATTTTGAGAAATTGACGAGATAAAGGCGTTCCGAAACGGGCCTTTGATGTTTCGAAACGGTCAAATCTCGTTGACCACGAGAAGTTGACCGTTGGGGTCGTTTCGATACGGGTCACCCCTGTTTCGAAACGGTCTCCTCATGGTTGACCCTGGCCTGTTGACTAAGTCAAGGTGTTTCGAAACACCCCAAGGGCGTTTCGATACGGCCTGCTGTAAAGGGCTAAAATGAGCTGTTTATTGTATCGCTTGATTGGTCGATGTTAAATTGTTTGTAATTTCCGCGCTCGTGTTTCACATAGGATTTAATTATGCCTATAAACAAGATAAAGTTAAAAGAAAATTTTCTGGGTCGTTAACCGAGGAGGAACCTTAACGGGTTTCGCTTCGGTTTTCCCCGTGTGGCCCACTCGGACCAGTCATCCGGCCAGACCGGGACGAGGGGGTTACACGCCACCAACCGTGCATGGGCCTGGTTCTGCTTCAGGGAAGCCACCAGATCGAGTCAAACCGAGCTGGACCAAGCCAAATTGAACCGAGTTGAGTTGAGCCGAGTCGAGCCGAAAGTCGTTGACCGTTAACCGTTGACCAAGAGTTGAATTTTTTCAGGGATCCTACCCAGGGGTTTTATCGACGTTCTAAGTTCGATGGCGTAGTCCGTTTCGCCAAATTCAAACCTGATAAGCTTTTTTACGCATTTTATCCCTTAAAGTAGTTTGATTGTGTGAAATGGCTTATGTAGTTGTATTTGTTTTATCCGGGAAATTGGTGGACTCGAATATTGGAATTAAAGAGGTGATTGGATGAGCTTGGATGGGGACTTATCGCTTTGTCTTAAGGTTAGTACACCTAGAACTCATATTGTTTCATGAACATCATAAATGTGATTGCTTTGCATGTTAGTATCTGCAAATTAGGTGGACGGTGAATATGCATGTTTGGAGGCCGATAGTGTAAGACTTGATATCTATGAGATGCATGATGATGTTATGAATATGATGCGACTCTTAGAGGCTTTAGAGACCGTTTAGGTTCGTTTTGAGATGCTCGTATGGTTACTTGATGATTGTTTGATTGATTGATAATCTTGATGCCTTTTGTGCTTGTTCGAATGGATTGACATAATTTGATTGGAAATATGCTTAAGGGATGAATACTCGATTAAATGATTATGAAGCCGGTAAATAAATATTAATTGATTGAATGCATTAGTAAACAAACCCTAATGACTTTCATAAGATTTAGGGATCAAATAAGCTTTGTAATATCATAATTCGAGAAAATTGTGTGAACTCGTGAATAAGGTATTGGTACGAGCTTTAGTTGTACCGGTACGTGATTGGGGTCATATCGGTATGGGTCAGCCCGTATTGGCACTTATGAAAATCTAGGATTTCCAGTAAGAACATATGTATCGGTACGTGTGTGAGTATCAGTACCCAGGGGTACCGTATCGATACTTGTGTTCGAGTATCGATACCCACTAAATGGAATAATCTATAATTCTAATAAAAAGATAGAAATTGATGTGGGATATTAATAGAGATAATTAATTAAGATGATTAATGTACACTTCCATAATGTATTAACAAGTTGGTCAACATAATTGGGTGACTATGTGTAATAGTAACCATAGGAGATCCTTGGTGGATCGAGTTATTGTAACACCCCACAAATTGTGTATGAAGTGTAAAAAAGAAAAAAATGAGAAGAATGGTGCCTTCACGAGGGTTTGAACCCTTGACCTAGAGGTAATAAGTGCAAGCCTTAACCATTGGGCTAAGGTAGTATCCAATTATGATCTATCTCATCTTCTTTTTAAGTTATTCACCTCTGTTATGTCAAAAATAATGAAAGTATGAATAAAGTTTTTTCCCCGTGTGTTAATTAAGCCCCCTCCAAAGAATGCCAATCGATACCTCTTCTTCTTCGCGACCCATTATGTCCCCTTCGGCCTTGCACCGATCTCAGCCACAGCCGGCTCGTGGCGTGCACTGCCACCACCGGCATGCTCGCCGTCGATCAGCGAATCTAATGCCGCCAACCACTCGCGGAGAGCCGGCACCGTTTGCCGTTGAGACCAATTTGAAGATTCGACGCCCCCCATCTCGCCTTCTTTAAAATTTTGGTGATTTTCGGCCACTACCATCAACGGTGTGGCGCGTTGACCGTCCGGGGGTGCTCGACGTGCGACGATGACCAAAACCTTCAAATCTTACATCGTCTTATTGTCGAGAAGACCCTGATCGAAGCTACGAAGATTTTCTTCGGTTCACCACCGTTTTCGTTAAATCTGGTAGGATTCCGACAACTTTTTGAATAACCAATCATTTATTTTTAAAGCCCATGTTCTGATCTATGTATTTCTGACAGAATCACGGTGATTCGACGTCTCCGACGAAGATTCTGGTGACCATCCGACGACCCTGGAAATTTTTGGGTAAGAACCGGTCTGAACCATTCGGCCCAAGCAGTCCGACCCGACCCGTAACCGACCCGAGTCCAACCCGCTTCTTACTCGGCTGAGTTAACTCGTCTGAGTTGACTCAGTGAGTTAACTCGTTCGAGTTGACTCAGTGAGTTAACTCGTCCGAGTTGACTCAGTGAGTTAACTCGTCCGAGTTGACTCAACTGACCTTGACCGTTGACCTTGTCTGATGATGTCATGCTGACGTCAGCGTTGACTTGACTACTGACTTCAGCGTTGACTTTGACCAAAAAGTCAAAATTTCTGAAAAAGCTCTATCTTATGTTTTTCGACGTCCTGAGTCCGTTTTTGAAACCCGTTTCATAAAATTCCGACCCGAAAGCCTCTGAATCTGATCTTGAACCCAAAAATGCTTATGCGTTTCTTGTTCAGTTTAAAGGCAGTGTGATTAAGGATTAACTGTGGATTTTGTTTAATTGAAGGCATCCACATATCTTCATATCCGCGTGGTTGTGGGATGTTGAATCCGAGTTCAAGTGTGTTCGAATGTCGTCCACGAACCGACCGGTGTAACTCGGAGTTAAGGTAATACAATACTACCCCTTGTATGCTTTATGAACATGTTGATGTCCGGTTAACGCATGCATGCTTATGATGAAGTGTTTTGTAAACTCTGCTTAAGCCGAATCAGATACGAGAAATAAGTATGGAAATTATTAAAACCAAAATATTCGAATAAGAATACTAATAGATCAGAAGTATCAAAAGTTTTAATAGTAGTAAATAATACAGTTAAATCCGCAACTCGATCAATAGTGTCTAAGATTCAATGCCCATAATATGAAGTAAGGGATATTGGATATGAGATTACAAAAATGCCCCTAAGGTATAAGAATGACTAAACTGCCCATAATAAAGGAAGTGGCCCAAAATCTGCATTCGACCTGATTGAAAAATTTCCCTACCTAAGATGTATGTTCTTTTGGAAAAGACTTCAGCATCATTATTCGAACGCGAGTGATACTAAAAGAAACTTGGATTTTCCCCTAAGCTTTGTATAACACATGAAGGTGAATTTACTAGAAATATCATTGTATTCCTGAGTTGATCCTTACGACAGTAATGAATGAATTAATTGGAATGATCGTAATGACCAAAAAGACTGTAGTGCCTTTGAGCACCGAAATTCTTAATTAATCAGAATGACAATTATACCCTTAAGTTCTAAATGAGTAAACTGTCTGTAAGGGCCGAAAGGATTAGAACGACTTAATTTCTACCGAGTACGTAAACGATGGAGGTGCTAAATAGTAAAATTGAAAAAAATGGTGGATATCCCGAGCTTCAAGATGACTGAAAATACCCCTTGACTGGAAGTAAATTGCCTTTGATAAAATTCTGGAAATGCCAATAAAGCTAAAAATGACTAAAATGCCCCCAAGGGTTGAAGCAAGACTCATGTATGTCAATCACTCCTGATATTAATGTAAGGATGAAAGTTTTTCCGCACAGAATATAAGTTTGACTACTCCGTGACGAGTCCTGTGGTAAAATATGAAAACAACCGTTCAGATATACGATACAACTGGATACATTAGTAGGGTTGGTTAGTACTGCGAGGTTGAGATACGTTAGTTTGAATGGTTTTGGAGCCTCGAAAAATTTCTGGAAATCTTAAATATTGTAAATCGTCATTTTATCGTTTTTGGGCTAAATTACAAAATTACCCCTGTTAGTTAATTGATCAAAATGTCCTCGTTGGCCAAAGTAATTAAAATAGCATTGAATGTATCTGGTATCGTAAAAGATCTTGACATAGAAATCTCTGAATGCCTGGTTGAAAACCTGATGAGTAAAAAGAATTTCCTAAGCAACTATTCATGCCCCGTTAGTATAAATTACCAACACGCCCATGTATGATAAAATGACCATAATGCCCTTGTATGCTTAAATGACTAAAGTACTCATAATATATCTGAACTTTCTAAGATCTTGATGTACCAAATCTTGAATACATGATATGAATCATTTTACGAACCCTTTCTAATAGGGACCTCGTTCTTGAAATTCGTCCAAATTGTCAAAAGTTCAATGTGTCCCCTTCTGTAAGTACCGAGTATCATTAAGAAATAAACTGTTCTATCTAGTGTGTTCCATGTGTGCTATATTCTGTTGAATGGATTGTATAATGATTTAATCATGAACAATATTATGTTTGATAAATATTTCAATTGTTATTGAGATTGCATCACTATGTTAGAAAATGAGATGAAATGATGAGCTGGATATATGATGACATTCTCTGCCTACATAATATATGTATGCTCAATCTGTATACTTGTTATATGATTGCTTGATCCGTGATGGTATTGCTTGGTTGTCTGATGAATTTGATAGCATGATCTGTTAGCTTGGCCTATGATGGTACAATCTGTTTGCATGATGAATGATGAAAATGTCTGCTTTGCTCAATGATATGCCCATTTATCTGTCAAAAGCATGAATCTTACGTTTCTGATACTCTGAATAGAATATGTTTGTCACATGTATTCTGTTACCCATGTCTGGAATCTGAACACCGATTACTATCTGGGGTATACTGTTGGGTTATGTTATGAAGTTTATGCAAGTGCAGCCCTGATCCAGCTGGTAAATCCTTATGGACTCAAGGTCTCCCCTTGAGTAGGTGTCGATGCTTTAGCACGGGTAAATCCTTATGGACCTAAGGCATCCCCTTAGGTGGCACCTATGCCCATCGGGCCTAGGGTAAGTCCTTATGGATGCAGTTCTGGGGGACTGCATTTGGTGTAAGGTTGGAGGGTAGACACTAGTAAACCTTTGCATGCACTCGAGTATTTGTATTGAACTGTTATGTGTTCTTATGATATGATTGGTATGTTTTTATGCCTGTTTGATCTGCACTTATTGGAACACACTAAACATTAAACTCGTTGATTCCATATTCGTAATCTACCAGCTTGTATAATTCTCGTTTGTTACTCGATGCTTGAATAAAGAACAAGTACCATTATTCTCAAGTATAACGTTACCCTGAAATAACGGAAAGGAAATGAGGCTTGTTACTGCTTGGAACATCATGAAAATGTTATGCCTACCATATATCTGCATGAGCTTATAGCATCTTTTGGTAGTTCTGTATTACTGAGCTTTTCCAAGCTCACGTTGTTTTACCATCGCAGGTTAAAAGAATATAGCATGGTATAATGTTTGACATCAGTATTCGGAGTTCCCTCGGCGTTGCCTCTAGAGTACGGTATTGTATAGTTAGTGGGCATGTATGTCACATATTGTTTTATGATAGAGTCTGTAAAGCACTTTCTGAAATCTCTGTTAAGCGTTTAAATGACTTCTTGAAATGTTATTTTAAACAGAAGTTGTTTTATAGTTTAATAAATTTTTTTAACAAAAAAAAGAAAAATGTTTTTACGTGTATTTTTACTGTGGGTCGCTCTTGTGACCCTAATGTGACTTCCTAGGATCCGTTGTAACGCATAGGCGGGTCTAGGGGGTTACAGTTATGATGTGTGTCTTATGCTAATTGTGTCGATGTTGTGTATTGTGTGGACAATTGGTTGGTTGAGTCACCTTTGATTGATGGGATCCGGATACCTAAAGAAAGAGTGTTGCAACACCATGATTAGAGATGTCGAATGTACCTTCCCGATGTTGTGTGACATCGGGGCTCATTCGATGATACTCGACGAGAGATGTCGAGTATGGGTGTAAGTTCTCGAGATTGTGTGATACTGTGCCTCACCTAGAGAGAGTGTATGTTCCCGAGGCTGTGTGACCCCGAGCCTCACTCAGAGTGTATGTTCCCGAGGCTGTGTGACACTGGGCCTCACTCTAGGTTTCTTGTTATGACTTTGTGTACTTTTTCTCTGTTGATCTGGTGAGATCCCGAGTATGGTTGGGCCTTGTGTGCCATGTATGATGTTTTGCTTTGATGAGAGCATGTGTTTAAGCGACTAGTGGTAGCACCACGTGTTTATTTATCTCTCCTTATCGCTCGTACTAGCTTGCATGCTTATGTTTATGATTAGCATGAAGTATAGTAGAGTACATGTGTACCACTGAGCTTTGTAAGCTCGGCGCTCGGAATTGTTGTTTTCATACGTAGGTTAATCGTTGGATCGTGGGATCGAGGAGCACTATCGGTACAAGATTCTAACATGTGGTAATCTCCAGAGTACGGTTCTTGTATTTAGTGGGCTATGTATTCATGGAACCTTTCGTGGTGGAGTCTGTAATTCTTATTTTTGAAATCGTATTAATCAAGTCGAATATTTAAATGGTTTAAATTAAAGTGGAGCTCCTTTGTAACGATCTAAATTATTTATCTATGTTTTCAACTATTGAACTTATTTTTTTGGAAAATATGTTGTTTGGGCTAAACTGAGTTGAGAAATTTTTATGGAAATGGGTTGGGTTAAGGCCCAAATGTGGCATCCAGATTTAGGGTGTTACAGGAATGGATAGATGAGATTAAACACTTCTATTTTTTCTCCTTAAAAATCTTTTTATTTTCAACTTTTCATCTCATCGATCCATTTTACTCATTCAATGATCATGGGTTATGATCCACTTACACAATGTAAAACTCAATTACTTTTACACTTTTTCTAGACCGTTGGATGATGGTAATAAATGGCTAAGATTATTTCCTTATATTTTTTCCAAGTGATAATCTTTTTATTTTCTATTGTTAATCTCATACACTCATTTACCTTCATCCAAAGGTCTAAGGAAGGTGTAAAACTTTTAAGTTTTACATAGTGTAAGAGGATTTTATCCACACACACGCACGGGCGCGCGCGCACACAAGGATCAAATATTGGCAGGGGCCATAATATTGAATTTAAAAAATACAAGAGCTTATTACGTATTTAATCTCAAAATTATGGGGCAACGCCTAATTTCTCCAATATTTAAATTTATTTTAATGTAAACTGAACTGGCACCAAACACTCACGACGCCCAGAGCTTTTCTTACGACTTAGGTTTATTTATTTTATAGCATCCGAATGGATAAAAATCTTCTACCCTTTCTCGGTGTCCCTACTTATACCCCAACACTAAAAAACACTACAAAATTAAATTCTATGTCTTAACCTTAAATTCTAAATACTAAACCCTACCCTCTAACTTTAAAAAATACACCCTACCCTAAATTCCATAAACCCTAACCATATACCCTAACCTAAAACTCTAACCCTTAAACCCTAAACCTAATTTTGAGCATAAGAGTATAAGTAGGAACACTAAAAAAGGGCCGAGGATTTCCATCCCATCCGAATAGCGTATACACCAACAAACTGAAACTATGATTTTCACATCTAAAGCACATGCCAACTTAAAGCTTATCACTATTCACTAGTATAAGTATTAAATGACCCATGCTCTTTTTTTGTGGGAGATGAACGGTTGGTGAGAGTGTTCTTCACTGTTTTAAGCTTGTGAAGGGCGTCTCTCATGGTGATCCGACCATCAGGGGAAACTGAGGTGCAGGAGAGTCCAACTCCTATGATTGTTGTTAAGGAATCATGGTATATATCTGGATTTATCGGTTGGCTATACTTATCGTACTGCAAATTTTGCAACAGTAAGAGGAGTTCTGGATCCAGAATCTGCTTGACATTGGAAGGGAAAGCCGATTGTGTCCATTTAATTAGACTTAGTTCCCCGTCGAAGCTCTCATCAGTTGGACTCTTTCTAGTAAATAACTCCAGCAACATCACTCCAAAGCTGTACACATCCCCTGCTGTTGATGGCTTCCCTCCAAACCCATACTCTGCATCACATTCACAACAGACTCATTAGTTGAATGAATCTTAGAGCCTGTAAATATCATTTTAGAGCATTTGTGGGGTACTACTAACCTGGAGGTATGTAACCTACAGAACCCTTCAGGGCATTGGTGGAGCTAATGGAGGGTTGGTCGCTTGATTTCTCCATCAGCAACCTTGCCAACCCGAAATCCCCGACCTTGGCAGTCATGTCTTGGTCCAAAAGAATGTTGCTGGGCTTTAAATCACAGTGCACCACAGGCACTTCACAATCATGGTGCAGATAATCTACAGCAGAAGCAACACCAATGGCCACCTTCAATCTCTCCATAACATTTAACCCATATCCATATGCATTCCTTTTGTTTCCCTTAAGCCAGTCTTCGACGCTTCCATTGACAAGGAAATCGTAGACCAATGCCAGGAATTCCACGTTCTTGTTGTCCACACTCGAGCATGACGTGATTAGCTTGACGAGATTGCGGTGCCTAACGTTTCTAAGAGCTTCGCATTCGGCTCGAAAGCTCTTCCAGGATCCAATCCTTGCCATATCAAGGACCTTGACTGCAACAATGACGCCATTAAGATACCCTTTGTAAACTGAACCAAAGCTTCCATTCCCAATCAAATTTCCAGGGCTGAAATTCTGAGTTGCGTTGCGGATCTCATGGTATGAGATCAACTGATGCTGCTCTTTCAGCTGTTCAGAAGTTCCGGTGATTTTTTGCTTGCCCTTTTTGATATAGAACAAGGAGGCTATAATGAAACACAATGCAAATATTGCGATTACACCTACACTAACATAAACTTTGACTAATGTTCCATGGCGGCCACGCGCGTTCTTACAAGTCAAGGGCGAGCAAAGCTTTCTGTTACCCTCCAAATGGACGCTTGAAAGATCCCTGAAAATTCCACCACTAGGTAGGGTTCCTTCCAAGTCATTGAAAGAGAGGTTCAACGATTGGAGGATTTGTAGATTTTGAAGATCTGCAGGAATGGAGCCTGAAAGTTGGTTTGATGAGAGATCTAACGTTTCCAAGGCTTTCACTTCTCCAATGGCTCCTGGAATTGGGCCTGATAGCATATTATCAGCCATGGATAATTTCTCCAAGCTGATGCAATCTTTAATCGACCTGGGAATATTACCAGACAAATGGTTCATAGACAGGTCGATGGCGACAACACTTTTTAGAATCCCGATGTCTTCAGGTATTGCTCCACTAAGAGAATTCTTGGACAGGTTCAACACAGTGCTCAAGCTAGGGAGATTGAGGATTTCTCTGGGGATGCTTCCGTTGAGCCTGTTGTTGGACAAATCCATGGAAAGCAATTTCTGAAAGTTTTGAAAACTAGAAGGTATTTGACCCACCAGTTGATTTCCAGACAAATCGATTCGGTTTAATTGTTGAAGATCACCTAGATTGCTTGGAATCCGACCAGATATCTGATTTCTGGCCAAATCCAATACTTGGAGTTCCACCAGTTCACCGATCTCAGGTGGTATTTCGCCGGAGATGGAATTGTAACTCAAATTAAGCAAAGTCAAGCCACTAAGTTGAGCAATTGAAGGTGGTATGTTGCCAGAAATACGACTCTGTCCCATGTACAGTTTCTCGAGCACCTTGGAAAGATTACCGACGGATTCTGGAATTTCGCCCCCCAAAGGATTACCATCTAAAGCAAGAAACTTTAGACGAGAACTGTTGGTCAAAGAAGTAATGATGTACTCGAAACCATCATCATCGCCTGTGCTAACAATCCTGTTGTACCCAATGTTATACATTTCTAGAAATGGAAGATTTCCCAAACCCGGTGGCACTGTTCCTTCAAGACGATTCTGTGCCATGCGAATGACTTTTATATTGGTGAGGTTGTGCAAAGAGCCTGGAATTCCGCCGGTGAACTCATTGAAGCAAAAGTTGAAGACCAAAAGATTAGGGAGGGTAACCCCAACATTATAGGGAATTCTGCCCCAAAGATTGTTCGAAGCTAAGGCCAAAACAACCAGGGAAGACATGTTGTAGATGGAAGAAGGAACGGTCCCCGTTAGATAATTAATGGTGAGGTCAAGTACCTTGAGTTTTCGAAGACGACTCAGCTCGGTAGGAATGGTTCCGGTAAGATTGTTGGTGCCGAAACTCAAAGTGTCGAGTGACGAAATATTTGCTATAGAAGCTGGAATTGTACCTATGAAAAGGTTTCGTCCCAAGTTTAAAACTTGAAGGTTGACAAGCCGGTCAAGATCTGTAGGAATAGCTCCAGTAAACCTATTTGTCGTCAAATCAAGAACTCTGAGCTCTGTCAATTGGCTTATATTCGATGGAATCACGCCATTTAAGCTGTTTTGGCTCAAATTTAGATCTCTCAAGCGAAAGAGATTCCCCATTTGATCAGGCAGTGGGCCCGAGAGTTGATTGTCTTGAAGTTGAAGGGAACGAAGGAACGACATGTTCCCAATGTGAGAGCTTATGGACCCTTGAAGATGAAACCCGGTAAGGTTGAGGTCAACCACTCTGGTGCGGCGTCTGTTGCAGACAACTCCAGTCCAGTTGCATGGAGATAAGTTTGGGTCCCATTGTGAAAGAGGATTCAGAGGACCCGAAGTTGTTATTTGCGACTTGAATGAGAGCAAAGCTTCCTTGTCTGTAACAAGACTTGAAGTTTGTGATTCAATGGAAAGGAATAAGCATTTGAAATATAAAATCAAGAGCAGAAGTGCGAACTGCAGGGAAGAAGATGAAGACATGTTTCTTCCAAACTAATTTGCGTGTACAAGCATGAAAAGGTGATGAGAATCGGTATATCTATCATCTATGGTATTTATAGAACTCTAATAATTAATTGTTTTTTATATTCTCTCCCAATTATAAAACATAAATTGAAGCAATATTGTTTGAGATTTTTATTTTAAGGTTGGACTATTTTCTTTTCTAGTTTATGATAGGGTGGTTTTTGTCGAATCAATGAAGTAATTACTAATAGTGATGTAAAAAGTTTACTGAACCTGAATACCCGATTAAAATTTGTTCGAGTCAGAACCTGGTTTGATCCGAGGATGCGATGATCCGAAATCGATCTGTAACTGACTGTTGTTGATCCGAACTCGATTTAGACATGTTACTGTAGTAACCGAACTCGACCTGCATCCGACCGAGAATGACCTGAACCCGAATTGAACATGTTATTGTGGACCTAAAACCCAACCCGCACCCGACTGAAACAAACTCAAACCCGAGACTGACCTGGCAAATAACCGATATTACCCGATTGAGTCGACCCGAGATCCGATTTTACCCGACCTGTTTTGAACCTGACATGTTAATTGACCCGACTTGTTTTGAACCTGACCTGTTGTTGACCTGAACTGATATTGACATGGCTTGATATTTACCTGACATGTAATTGAGAAAGTCCATAATTTGATGATTTAAAAAAAATGAAGTATTTAAGAAATTATGAAATTATTATATTATAATATGATAAACTAATTTTCACCTTTTAAATTACTAATTTTTATATTTAAATTTTTTTTGTTAAATAATTCAATTATTAACCATTAATTTATTTAATTATATATAAATATATATAATCAATTTAAAGTGTGGATAAATGTAAACTATTAATTTTTTAAATTAATTTAAGTGTTAAATAATCTTTTTGTTATATATACTAGGGGTGTTCAAAAAAATCCGATCCGATTATCCGTTGATCCGATCCGAAAATTTCGGATCGGATACGGATAGTGGTTTTACATTCGGATCGGATATCCGATTATCCGATATCCGAAAATTCAATTTTTTTTATAGGTATAAATCTTATTATATTCAATATTTTTACTTGTTATATATGAAAAATTGAAATTTCAATGGATACAAATATTGTTATATTAAATAATTTATTAATTTTTATATTCGAAAACCTAAATTTTTCATGGATAGAACCATTAAATTAAAAAATAATAAAATAAATTCATAAATTTCAAATATTCGGATATCCGAGTATCCGATCCGAAAATTCGGATATCCAGATTTTCGGATATCCGGTTTTTCGGATTGGATACGAATCACTATTTAGGTGATCCAAATTTTTCGGATATCCGAATTTTCGGATCGGATCGGATATCCAAAATGAACACCCCTAATATATACATATATAATCAATTAAAAATATAAAGAAAAAGAAACAAAAAAATATTTATGTTTTCTTTTAACTAAATCAACTTGACATTACTAAATACTAAGTATAGATATTTATTTGTCTTTTTTTCTTATTAACTTGACCAAATTTTATTGAAGAAGATTGAAAATTAATTGTTGATTTGATAAAATCTAAATGTTAGAAGGTTAATTGTTTCTAATAATTTAAATTCATACTTGTTACTATAATACCGTAATTTTTAATTATTTTACACAAATTTACGCGACTGATAAAAGTGAAAATAAAATAAACTTAAAAATAAATATATTAATTTAAGTTATGTTTTGGAGGGAATTGGATTGGAGGGAAAGTTGACCAAATTTGTTTTTTTTGTTAACTATTGGGATAGTCACTTATGTTTCTCCCCAGTACATAGTTGATCACCGATTCTGAAAAACGACCAATAAGGTGTAGAACTAAGGTTTTGATATAATATTTGAAAAATGTTTTGGACTAAATTGAAAAGAATTTAAAATATGTTTTTAGTCAAAAACAACTTGAAAATATGTTTAAGGGTTTTTAAAGCTCTGGAATGGACTTAAAGTACATTTAAAGTAGTCAAAACCGAGCATTTTAAGTGACAGTATCGATACAGTGGATAGTGTATCGATACACATTAGGGTTTTGGATTCCAGTAGCTAAAACCCGTACCGATACGCTTACACGTATCGATACGGTATGTTTTCAAATAGCCTAACGGCTAGTCGCGTACCGATACGGTGGTATCGCGTACCGATACGCCAACGGTCAATTCCCAACGGTCTTTTGAATTTGCAGGACCGTACCGATACGCCAGACATGCGTATCGATACGCATCAGCAGAAAGCTCAACGGCTATATCAGACTTTCAAGACCGTATCGATACAGGGTATAGTGTATCGATACACTAGGCTGATGAAATGCATTTTGTGGGAAATAAACGGCTATTTTGTATCCCCAACGGCTATGAAACATCCCCAACGGCCATAAACGGCTAGGAACTCAATTTGGAGTATAAATAAGGCCTCCAAGCATCAAGATTGATAAGAGCTTCAATTGTCACAACGTTATGAGTGAAAAACTTGTCTAGAGCTTTATTTGTTCATTTATTGCTTAGACAACACTAGTGAGCTTACATTGTTAAATTTGCTCAAGTGTTTAGGTTTTGGGTGAGTGCTTCATTGTGCAAACAAAACACCTATTAGAGGGTTCAAGTTTGCTTATTTGTTTCTCCTTGTAAAGAGGGTTTTCCTTCAAGCTTTGGGTAGAAAGCTTCGAGGGTTGTAAAGGGTTTCCTCCTAATCCTAGAAAAGGGGACGAATCAATTAGTGGATTGATTGCGAAATCCTTAGTAGGAAGCTAAGGTAGTGGATGTAGACCTTGGTTAGAAGGTTGAACCACTATAAATCATCGTGTATTTATTCTTTCAGCTTCCTAAACCCTTCCACCCAAAAATCCACCTCTCCACCACTTGGCGAGCATAATCGGTTGATCGAATCGAGCGTCGAAAAACCCAACAATTGGTATCAGAGCTTGGCTCAATTGAAGGGGATTCACATCCTATTGAGAAGATCCGGCAAGCTCGATCAACATTTCACCAACCGGCTCAAAATGTCGCAATCCATCAACATACCGCCTTTCTTCGACGGAGATCACTATGCCCATTGGAAGACAAAGATGAAATTCTTCTTGAAGTCAAGAGATTACAAGCTATGGGACATAGTTGAAGATGGTCCGTTCGTGCTTCAAGGAAGCAAAGCGGAATGGAGTGTCGACGATCGCAAGAAGATGGAGCTAAATTGTAGAGCCTTGCACATGCTTTTTTGTGCATTTGGCCCAACCATCTACGAGAAGATGTCTTCTTGTGAAAATGCCAAGGAGGTATGGGACAAGCTTGAAGTCACATACGAGGGGACTAATGAAGTCAAGGAGACCAAGATTGGGCTCCTCACCTTAGAGTATGAAAACTTCAAGATGGATCCGGAAGAGAACATCGAGAAGATGTTTGATAGATTCTCCACCATCATCAATGGTCTCAAAGGTTATGGAGAAGCCATCCCGGAAGAAAAACTTGTCCGAAAGCTCATCTACTCACTTCCCGAGTCTTGGGACTCAAAGAGGACCGCCATCATCGAAGCCAAAAATTTAAAAAATTTGAAGCTTGATGAACTCATGGGGTCACTTCTTACTCATCAAATCATGAAGAAGAACAAAGAAGATGAGAAAATGAGGGAAGAAATTAGAGCTATGGGAGAGAAGAAAATCAAGAGGCTTGGCTTCAATGCCATGGCTCTCAAATCCTCCACATGTCATCATGAAGATTCAAGTGAGGAGGATAGTGAAGATGAAGAGATGAACTATCTCTTCAACAAGCTCGCACGATTCATGAAGAGCAAAATGGAAAAATCCAAGCATGAATCGATGAAGAAGATGAAGGATTCCCACAAATCCAAAAAGAAGGGATCATCTTCAAAACAAGCATACGTGGCCACTTGGAGTGATGAAGACTCCACCGATAATGAAGTAGCCCACCTATGCATGATGGCCCTCAGTGAGGAGGAGGTAACTTCTAACTCATCTATTTCAAATTCGTATACATTTGATGAGTTACAAGAAGCCTATGATGAATTGGTTTTTGAATTCAAGGCTTCATTTTCGAAAAATAAAAAATTGATTTCAAAGTTGAAAACCGAAAATGATTTGCTTTCTAAAACCAATTTAGAGTTTGAAGCAAAAATCAAAGATTTTGAACTTAAAGTTTTAGATTTACAAAACTTGCTTCAAACGATGGAAAGAGATCATCAAAAAGAAGTCGATGATCTCAAAAAGGAAAAAGATTTGATTTCCAATGAACTTCAAAAGAAAAACAATTTTGGAAAATCAAATTTTTATGTAAGACAATCTAGTGCCCCTAGATTTTTAAATGGAAAATGTTTTAGAAGTGTTTGGGTCCCAAAAGGACTAACCACTTCAACTAAAAAGGATGAAATTGAAAAATGGATTCCTAAGGGGACTAAATTTTGTGCTACTAACGTCTATGGATCCAAAGCAATTTGGATACCAAAAATTACTTGATTGTCTTTTGCTAGGTGTGATGGAGAATAATCAACAAGTCAAACATTAAGGGGGAGCTCCATGCACACAAGGAAGAACACTTGAAGAGGAAGGCTTCACATCCTCCCTTGAGTTCAAGTGTTGGTAAAAATTTCTAGTTGTTTTTGATTTTATTTGATTTATTTTTTTAATTCAACTAGATATTCATAAATGTTGGACTAACATTCTGATGATGCTATGAGTAAGGGGGAGCCAATTTTAAACCAAAATTTTAAGTGTCAAATTTTTTTTTTTTGCCTCCTATGTTATCTTGAACTTAAATGTCATTTTAAATTCTTTTTGATATAACAAAAAGGGGGAGAAATGGTTTTTGAAAAATTTATTTTTCAAATGAATAAGGGGGAGCTTTATTTTGATTTTATATCTTAAATCTCTTATTCACAATTTTAAAATTAAAGGGGGAGAATCCCAAACAATTTTTCAAGTTGGTTTTATTATATCAAAAAGGGGGAGATTGTAGAACTAAGGTTTTGATATAATATTTGAAAAATGTTTTGGACTAAATTGAAAAGAATTTAAAATATGTTTTTAGTCAAAAACAACTTGAAAATATGTTTAAGGGTTTTTAAAGCTCTGGAATGGACTTAAAGTACATTTAAAGTAGTCAAAACCGAGCATTTTAAGTGACAGTATCGATACAGTGGATAGTGTATCGATACACATTAGGGTTTTGGATTCCAGTAGCTAAAACCCGTACCGATACGCTTACACGTATCGATACGGTATGTTTTCAAATAGCCTAACGGCTAGTCGCGTACCGATACGGTGGTATCGCGTACCGATACGCCAACGGTCAATTCCCAACGGTCTTTTGAATTTGCAGGACCGTACCGATACGCCAGACATGCGTATCGATACGCATCAGCAGAAAGCTCAACGGCTATATCAGACTTTCAAGACCGTATCGATACAGGGTATAGTGTATCGATACACTAGGCTGATGAAATGCATTTTGTGGGAAATAAACGGCTATTTTGTATCCCCAACGGCTATGAAACATCCCCAACGGCCATAAACGGCTAGGAACTCAATTTGGAGTATAAATAAGGCCTCCAAGCATCAAGATTGATAAGAGCTTCAATTGTCACAACGTTATGAGTGAAAAACTTGTCTAGAGCTTTATTTGTTCATTTATTGCTTAGACAACACTAGTGAGCTTACATTGTTAAATTTGCTCAAGTGTTTAGGTTTTGGGTGAGTGCTTCATTGTGCAAACAAAACACCTATTAGAGGGTTCAAGTTTGCTTATTTGTTTCTCCTTGTAAAGAGGGTTTTCCTTCAAGCTTTGGGTAGAAAGCTTCGAGGGTTGTAAAGGGTTTCCTCCTAATCCTAGAAAAGGGGACGAATCAATTAGTGGATTGATTGCGAAATCCTTAGTAGGAAGCTAAGGTAGTGGATGTAGACCTTGGTTAGAAGGTTGAACCACTATAAATCATCGTGTATTTATTCTTTCAGCTTCCTAAACCCTTCCACCCAAAAATCCACCTCTCCACCACTTGGCGAGCATAATCGGTTGATCGAATCGAGCGTCGAAAAACCCAACATAAGGTCACTTAATTTTTTCGGGACGTAAACTTTTGGTCACTCGGTCGTTTGTTGCCGTTAAATTTAAACAGAAAGCTGATTAGGCACAATAAAAAAGGATAAATTACCTAGATAGTCCCTAAATTATTACTCCACCACTATTTTGACCACTAAAATAAAAATAATTTGTACAATTACACATTTAACCCCCATATATACAATTTTTATAGACATGTCTTCCCATTGCGATCCATTCCATATCTATATGAACGGGCACCGACAAAGCTCAAACGACGTCGGATTGATGATCGTCGACCAGAGGTAAGCTCGCCTTGACGTAGGGAGTTCAGATCTGGCTGCCGTGTCTAACCCGGACATTAGAGCTGGCCGAGATCGACGAAAAACAGTAAAGAAACGCTTAGATTTTAGTCAAACCTTTCAGGCATTTCCACGGTGAACGGCGATGAGTCTTCGCGAGTGATTGTAGGATTTTGATTCGGTGTACGGCGACGAACACGCCGATGATGGCGGTGACAGGCACACTTCGGCGGTGACGGAGATTAGGCCGATAATGGTGGCAAAGAGTTGAAGAGTTTAGAACTCTCAGGAACTCACTCACTCTCGACCTTCCAGATGACAATAATAGGACCTTCCACGAACCCGGCATTGGAAGATCTGGCATCTACTAACCAACCATCTAGAATCAAACTACCTCTATATTGCACCATATTTCAACCTTTGAAATCTTCCGATCAATAAGACTCTGCACCTTCATCTTCCCTTTCGCTTTTAAACTAATAGCCCACGTCTAGCCTTATCAAAAAAAGAGCGAAGTTAATGAAAATTCACAAAGTCGTGAATGAGATTGATACCTCGTTTCGCCATGTTATCCGCTAAAGTATTTCCTTCTCTATGGATAAATCTGATGCTCCAATCAAATCCACTCCCATTTTTCCTTATTGAACTGATTAACTCTCTGAATTTCGTTGGTGAGGTGACTTCATTGTTGATCCAATGAAAAACGTTGCAGTTGTCGCATTCAATGATTAGCTTATGTGATTGAGCCCATGGAGAGGTCTTAAATATTGCCATAACTTCCTTAAAGGCTAGGAGTTCCGCTGAAGCAACGTCCGTCTTTCCAGCATTCTTTGAGAATGTGCACAATAGTTTACCCTTATGATTTCTTAGCACGCCTCCAATACCTGCGGCTCCGAAGCTTCCTTGGACGACGCCATCAGTATTAAACTTCAACGAACTATGGCTAAGGGGCACCCAGCTGCTAGGTACACTATTCACCAAAACCAGCGAAGCATCTTTTAAATGGGATGAGCATCTCATAATTAAAGAACAAGCAAGGAACGCAACAGCCCATTTAGCACAACCCCAGCGAAAAACTCGTATCAATGATACCTGGAACAGCTTGTTCGGATCTGTTCTTGCATTGCTAAAGACCACATCATTCCTATGTAATCACACTGTCCATATTGTCCTAAAAAAGATCATCATCCACATTGCATGTTCCTTGAATCCACTTGAAGCTTGATCCCAAAAACACAGCAGGCTTTTAGGATTATTTGGGATGATTAAATTTGTACCTCCCAAGTTGCACCACTTTTTCCAAAGGCACCAAGATATTTCACACTCACAAAACAAATGGTTAACGGTTCTGGGAGTTTATGACATAAAGGGCAGTAATATTACTTGAATTCAAAATCCCCCTTTTCATCAATTCTGCCAAAGTTGGAACTCGCCCGTGAATCAGTTTCCAGACAAACGCCTCCACCTTCGGTGGAACCAAATTTATCCACACACTCTTCCAACCCTCTTCTGAATTTGGGAGGGAAGGGTGCAGTAGTTTGCAGTAAGAGAATGGTTTGTATATACCCGTCGAATTTGCAACCCATCTAATGGAGTCTTCTTCCATCATTCCTAGCTTGAAGTTTGCAAGGGTGGCTAGGAACGAATTCCACACTTCTATTTCCCAATCGAACATTCTTCTCCTCAAATTAATGTCCCATATCCAAACTCCATCCGCAAAGAAACCGAAATCTGAGATAGTCCCCTGCTTTCTAGTGGCTAGAGCGAAGATTCTGGGGAATAGAGATTTCAGTGGCGAAGGGCCAGTCCAAGCATCCTCCCAAAATTTTATTAACTTACCATCCCCTACTATAAACCTGATGTGTTGGCTAAAAATATCAGACTGGTTCTGGAGAGGCTTTGTTATACATTTCCAAATCCACGATCTGTTAGACTGAAATACATTTGCAGGTAGTATATTTCGCGAGCCATGTTCGTATTTTGCATTGATAACCACAACCATTTATTTAAAAGAGATCTGTTTTTGGCCTTCATAGCGCAGAGGCCGAGACCACCAGCTTATTTCGGCTTACACAATGTTTCCCAGCTAAGCCAATGTATCATTTTTTAATCCGAAACGCCCCAAATAAACTTTGCGATGAGCCTGTTAAGATGAGAGCTAACAGAGGCAGGCATATGAAATATTGACATAAAGGCAGATTGAAGAGGACCGATTTTACCAGAGTAATCCTGCCTCCCAAATAGAGGAGTTTGGCCTTCCAACCCGCTAGCCTTCTTGCGATCTTCTCTATTATTGGCGTCCATAGTGCGATTGAGTTCCTCAGACTTCCGAGAGGTAATCTCAGATATTTGCATGGAAATGACTCACTTTGTCACTGTATTGACTCTGCCCAATTAGCAACGACAGTGTCTTCCACATTTATTCCAAGAATTTTGGATTTATTCACATTGAGTTTCAATCCAGAGGCAATTTGAAAACCACGAAGTATCCGAATTATATTTTTAATTTCCGCTTCACTTGCACCACAGAAGATGATTAAATCATCTGCAAATTGGAGGTGGGATATAGATAAACCTTTCTTTACAATTGGAACAGCTGTGAAATAGCCCATCATTGTAGCCTTGTGTAAAATGGAACTGAGTGCCTCTGCCACAATGTTGAATAATAAGGGAGAAAGGGGAAAGCCTTGGCGTAGACCTCTGCTTATCCTGAAAGCATTTGTAGGTGACCCATTAATTAAAATAGAGATCGATGCAATAGATATGCATAGCCGGATCCAATTACACCATTTCAGACAGAAACCCATCTTTTCCATTATTAGAAGTAGAAAATTCCAATCGACCAAGTCGTATGCCTTGCTGAAATCTACCTTGAACAAAGCTCCCTTCAACCCCTTTTTTTAAGATCATCAACGACCTCGTTTGAGATTAGAAAACAGTCTATAAGTTGTTTTCTTGGAGTGAACGCAAATTGTGTTTCATTGATAACTTCTTCAATACAGCTGCAGAGTCTTCTGAATAGTACCTTTGCCAAGAGCTTGTAAACACTTCCGACTAAGCTTATCGATCTATAGTCCTCGATGGTCGATGGTGACTGGTTTTTGGGGATTAGCACGATGAACGAATGGTTAAAAGAATAATCAGCCACCCTTCCCGAATGGAAATCTTGGAAAAAAGCCAATATCTCATCCTTCAAGTTGTCCCAAAATCTTTGTAGAAAATCCATGTTAAAACCATCCGGACCCGGAGCTCTCGTTCCATCCATTGCAAATAAACCAGTCTGAATTTCTTCTATGGTGAAAGCACGAACTAAAGAGGATACAGTTTCTTTAGAGATTTTCTTCAAATCGCAATCAAAGTCGCTAACTGGGATGGTTGGAAGAGTATTGTATACCCTTTTAAACTGCTTCTCGATATGGGCTTTAATATTCGCGGGGCTTTCCAACCTATTTTTTATATCATTTATAAAATGAATATAATTTGCCCTTCCGCGGGATGATGCAATCAAGTGAAAGAACCTTGAGTTTCTGTCTCCCTCTCGGAACCATTTGACTCGAGATTTTTGAATCCATTCTCGCTCATCCCTCCTGTAGCGAGCCCATAATCTTGTTCTTAGTTCATTTAATTTTGCTACGACCCCTTGATTAGTGCCTCCCTTTTGCAATTCAACTTCTAGCTCCTGACATTTCTGCTCCAACAAAGAAATAGACTCCGGATCGCACTTCTTATTCGAAGCAAACCATTTCTTGGTTGCATCCTTGCAAGTTCTTAGAGTGGAAGATATCCCCTTGCATATATTATCTCTGCAGCTTTTCGCAATAATTCCCACAACCTCTTTATCGTCTGCCCAGTGGTCGAACCACTTAAAGGGTTTTGGACCTCAGTTGAAAGTGACACTGCACAATGAAACAGGATTATGATCTGAAATGCTCTTAGGGAGAATCTTTTGTATAACATTTGTCCACTGTAGGCACAGTTCCGGCGAAAGAAGATATCTATCGAGCCTACTGAAAGCTGGAGACTCCCTCATGTTTGACCAAGTAAACACACCGCCCTGGACAGGTGGATCCATGAGCTTCAGATTGTCAATGAACGATGAGAAAGTAAGCATTGCTGCTCTATTAAACGAGACTCCCCTTTTTTCATCTTGATGTTGAACTATATTAAAATCTCCACCAATCAAGATCGGAATGTGCAACTTCTCTAGAGTCGAACCCAAATCATTGAAAACAGATTGCCTTTCACCATGATCATTAGGCGCATATATATTTACTAGCACGCATTTCATCTTCAGGGGGAGGATGTAACCTACCATTAAGGTGTAGTATTTGTCGATGGAACTTGATTCCAGGTTGAAGAAATTAGAATTCCTCCCGATGAGCCTACTGATGGAGAGAACACCGACCCGTAGTCTTGATTACCACCACAGATGAACAAAGGGGAGGACCTCTGTTTGAGTTTTTGATGAACTTTGGTATAATGGTGTATAGCCTAGAACCGCTATAAAAAAGGGGTAGCAGATCCACTTTGACTAGAGGAAATTCTAGAGGATTCTTGGACTTGGTTAATTGAGACGTCCAGCAAGTCCCCATCTGCGAGAGGCCCAAGGGAAGCATTGGGCTGCTGGAGATTGAGGGGTTGGGCTCGTGTGGGAAAGTTTGCGATATCGTATTCCCTACTTTCTGAATTATTAGCGTCTTCGATTATGGGCAAGCCATATAAAGAATCAGCCTGGAGCGCCGCAAATCTCACATTCTCATCAAAAGGCGGCTCAACATTAATCTCTTCTTGGGATTCATCAAAACAGCTATCGAAATCGTTTTCCATGGGATCTTTTGAGCTTCCATTATCGATCCATTTATGTTCGTCTTCGTATTCTGAAACAACCATTTTGATATAGCATATTTTCCCGTTGATGGATATGAAAACCGATGGTGGGATGGTCGAATATGAACTAACTCTTGCAAGGACACGACCAACATCAAATCTGGATTTTGCAACTGTTTCTTCATCTATCTTGATTACCTCCCCCCATAAACTGGCTAAGTTTCTGAAGAAGCTCTCGTACCAGACTGTAAAAGGAACTCCATAAAAACTAATCCAGGCTTTTAGTTTCTTCTTCTGCTCAAAAGCGTGAAGGTGGTCTAGGTCTGTGAACCATGATTTTAATAACGAGGCTTTGGACTTCTAGAAATCCTCTAGACAGTCCACTGAGTCAAAACAAATCAACACGTAGAAACCGGACCACTCGCATAATTGGAAGTTGAACCCTTCTGACTTTAATGCTTGTTGCACCATGTCAACGTTATACATTCCTTTTAGTTGACCAACGAGACAGAGCTTTAGCCATTCCGTTTCTGTTTGGGGAGGGATAACTTCTATCAGAACCTTGTTGATGTCCCGTTCTTTGCACATCTTTACGTTTATAGAAGATGACGGAATATGAATAATCTTGTTCTGGTCAGGTTTTCCAAATAATGCCTCTCTGAAAGTTCTTCTGTCTCTGAACGCCTCCGCAACTTTCGGGGGTTTGTCTGAATTAGATTGGGAGCGGGATAAGGAGTTGTATTCTTTTTCGCTTCTTGCGTGATAAACTTTTATCCAAAAACCATCCATTCGCCGGTTGCTCCCTTCGACGACGGCTTTGTCAGCTTCGAGTCTGTTCGAAAATCGGATGAAAGCAAAAGTGTGAGGCTTCAACGACCTTTTCTGATTCCTGTAAGCGATGTAGACGTCAAGAACCTTTCCATATGCTGCGAACACCTCTCTGAGTGCGTCGGAATGAATGCGCTTGCTGACGTAGTTGATGAAGATTGTGGCACCCTGGCGGCGACCAGCTAGCTTACGCCCTTCTTTCTGATGACGACGGCCGACGGAACTCCCTGCCATATTTTTGAGGATACGGAGAGTAATATTACTCGAAATGAACCCAAAATCTATTGACTTCGACTATTTGTACCAAACTCAAACTTAATACGAAAACGAAACCTGAATTAATCCGATCTGAAATGAAACTGACTTGAAATGAACCCGACTTGAAATGAACTCGACCTGAAATGAACCTGACCCGAAGTCTACCCGAGCCCGAATTAACCCGTCAATTAACTTATTCAGACCCGAACCGTTTTGACCCGACCTGAAATGAACCTGGCCCCGAAATGAACCTGGCCCCGAAATGAACCTGGCCCCGAAATGAACCCGACCTAAAACTGACCCGCACCCGACCCGAATCGAGTTAAAATATCAAATCGACCTGAAATGACATGTATATGATTTGACACGACCTGAAACCCATCCGATTACCTGTATTAACATCCCTAATTACTAATGTTTGTTGAAGTGACATACATTTTGGCCTGAAGTTAGCATAACTGCATCCTAATTTCACTTTTGATGTCGACATGCAATGCTGACGACTTCTAATACAATTATTGCAAATGCAATTTGTCAAGAAATAAGAAATTACAATATTTCATAGAATATTTTTTCAAGTGCGATATTGTTACAAAATACTCAATTACAATAGGAGTTTGTGACTATTTCTTCCACCCATACCATTTTAATAGTTGAATAAGTGTCACATTTAATTAATTAAATTATATTATCATTTCATCAAAAGTTTTTTTATTTTAAATATTTTAAAACATTATTTGGTTAATAATAAACATAAATTTATAAATAAATAAAACATAAAATATATTATATTTTTTTTGTTAATTATATATTAAAATTATTTCATTTAAATGATACTTATCCGATGTATAGAATTTAGAGCCAAATCTTGGGGGGGGGGGGGGGGGGGGAGTTATTATTATTTTAAATTGATTAAGAAGATTTCCATAAATTAGTGTAGTAATAAATAGCTTGTTGGGTTTAAGTTTATGAGTTCTTTTCATACATTGTTTAAGTTTTTGTAAACGTTGTAACTAGGGTGGAAATTGAGTGGGACGGATACTATTTTATAGTTAAGGTTTCGGGGAATTCTCATTGAATGTTTTGAAAAAAATTTCATCTTCATACTCTTTTCATTGGATTCCCGCGGTTTTCGGGTAATTCTCATCCCCACAAAAAATAAATAAAATTACTACTTTACTAACCAAAATAAATGACTAATTCGATTTAAAATATAAAGTTTGGATACTTCGATTTGAAGTAGTTACGACTTACGAGATGATAAAGATTGAAAGGGTGTTGTGTTGGGGAAGATTTAGATGATGATTTTAGCTTATATCTAAAAACTAAGATAGAAATATATTGAGAGAAACTTGAGTGTCGCTAGGTTTGAGAGAAAGTTAAAGTGATAATAATATAGTTAAGATTTTTTTTATTAAGATGTATATTAGGGGTATATAGATAAATAAGTATATTTTTTAAAAAATCTTGTAAAATATCGGGGATCCATGCGGATATTTTTTGGATCCTCACAATTATTTGTACGATTACGGTTCGGTTATCCCAACGGTTCAGATATAACAATCCTTGTCCCCATCTCCATTTGAACTTCGGTGATAAAACTTCCTTTGTCCCCGTAGGTGAAAATTTCAGTTATTTCTCATCTCGTCAGTTCGGATCCTCACAATCTTCGAATATTTCCCACCTAATTCTCACCCCTAATTGGAACCCTCAAATGGTTTAGTAGAAAATAGAATGTTATAAGTTTTAGAAAATTTGTGCATAAACAGCTTGCAAGTGTATGCAATATACTTTATAAAAAAATAAAAATAAACATATAATACTATAAAATCACTTTAGATATTTTTAAAAAATTATAAATATCATATCTCGCATTCAATTTTAGAGAATCCTTTCTCTCACTCTAATAATAATAATAATTTCTATTTTTATCAAAATAATAATATCTTCTCAAACTATATTTGTTCAAGTTTAAATATAAATTCATGGATCTTATTTTCAAAAGAAAATGTGGGTGAAATATTCCGGTAGATATTTTTTTCTCCAAAAAATGAAAAGATTTGACCGAGTCTTGCAGAAAAGCTCGCAAAGAAGACTGGAAGTTGGCGGTGTTTAGAAGCCAAACTGGTCTTCGGCCAATTAAAGCAAAGGCCTAATCGTACCAAATGCTCATTATTTAGGCACTGTCGGTCGTTTGAATCGGTTCTGCTATCTCGTCCACAAGTTCAGCAACGCGTCCACTTATCTTAAAAAATTCATTTATCTAAAAAAAATTAAAATTTCTAATTAAATTATTTTAAAATATAATTATTTTTAATAAATTTATTAACTTTCAAAAGGTTATCCCCAAGTAAAATAAATAGAAAAGGAGATAAGATAAATATTATTTTATTAGTGACTTATGTACCGTTAAAGGAAGTCAGTTTGTTAAAACTGATAATTAGTTAAGTGGTTACAAGCATTTGGGCCGTTGCAACAAATGACTGGGTCGTTACAACAGTATTACATCTTGGGTTATATATAATCTGTATAGAGTTGTAAACAAATCAACCCATGTATAATCTCATTATTCAGAAAATACAAATCCTTCTCTCATCTTTACCAAACACTCTTGTAAATCACCTTTCTCTTGAACAATCATCTTCTAAGTTTTACATGGTATCATTCGATGTGTTTTTCAGATCATGCGACCTTTGATTTGCCGATTCTCGAGTTCTCCGATCCAATTTTGCGGTACAATGCCTGGGCCCGATGATGTTTTTGCTAGTGTTTTACAGGATTCTCTCTCGATCAGTGACGATGTTTCTGCTCACATGTCCGCTAATAAACACATTAGCGTTTGACTTGATGATGACAACTTCATGATTTGGAGGCAGCAAGTTAAGCTCGTGATTTGCGGCCAAAGACTTTAGCATTTTCTTAATGAAGACACTCTGATTTCGACGAAGATTGTTGTCGTTGTCGATGGCGAACACACCGTCAATTCAGATTACCTAAAGTTTATTAAACAAGATAGTTCTCTAGCATCATGGCTTTTATCCACCATTAGTCCGCGTGTTCTATCTTATCTTGTTAGATCGGAAACTTCAGCTGCTATTTGGAATGCGGTTGTGCGTCGCTATTCCAAGCTGCCCATAACGCGCAACATGCACTTTCACTGTAGATTGCACGCGTTCAAGAAAGGTAATCTCTATATGGCTGATTTTACATCTCAGATTAAGGAATTATGTGATTTGATTACTATTTGTGGAAGTCCGGTTTTGGAGATTGAGCAAGTGGCTACGATTCTCAATGGCTTTTTGTCTGAATATGATCCATTTGTGGCTATTATAACGGCAAGCAAGGAACCATGTACTTTTGATGTTGAGGTTTCTTTACTCATTGATGTTGAAGCTCGATTGAATGTTTCCTTTCGGCTTCCTATTGGCATCAATGACACTGCCTTTAAGTCTTCCTCTGAAGATGTTCTTTAAGAGGATACACATGTGCATCAGCTAAGACCACAGTCTCGCTCTAAGGAAGGGCGAGTTGGCAATGAATCAAGTGGAGGTCAGTTCAAGGGTAGATCTAAAACGACCCAAATTTATGAGTCAATGTTTGGGCGTTGACCCGAGCTATGGACCTTCATATTAGTTTGGGTAAGTAGACCCATTGGGCCAAGTTTGGGCCTTATTAGATTAGAGTTGGACCTTGCAAGATTGAGTTGTGAGCAAGTTGTGACAAAGGAAAAAGTGGAGGGCTTGGTGTGGTAATTATACCCGTTTGGAAGTAAAAGGATGATCTCCCCTTAATGAAACTTGTCTTTGCGTGACTTTAAGGGGACAAGGAGTGGGTTTTGGTGATATCACCACCCACACTCTTTTTCTTCACCCACCTTCTTCTCCACCTTCCCTCTTCATCCAAGTTGTAGAACTAATGTTTTGATATAATAATTGAAAAATGTTTTGGACTAATTTGAAAAGAATTTAAAACTTGGTTTTAAGTCCAAAAAACTTGAATATATGTTTGAGGTATTTCAAAAGGTTTTTGACAATGTTTTTATTGATTTTAAATAGCCAAACTTGTCTTTTCAAGCTACCCGTACTGATACGGTCCAACCCGTATCGATACCTTTTTTGCCCAGTTTGGTCACTGCCAAAACTCGTATCGAAACAGGCTTGGCCGTTTCGGTACGGTGAGGGATTGTTTCGATACGCCTGGTAAGCGTACCGATCCCTTTTTTAACAACCCCAACGATCATATTTCCCAACGGTCTTTTAAACGTCATATCGTACCGATACGCCTAGGCTGGCAAGAGCCCAACGGCTAGTTTCTGATGAAGGTCGTACCGATACGAGTCCAAGCGTATCGATACGGAAGACTGCAAAACAACATTAATGAAGGGAAATAAATTCCTCAACGGCTCCAAATCATCCCCAACGGCTACAAACTCATTAAGGAGTATAAAATAGACCTCCAAGCATCAAGATATGGTTAATGCTTCAATTGGCAATCAACAAATGATCACAAAGTGTCTTTGTAATTAAATTGTCAATTCTTGTATAGACAAACACTAGTGAGCCAAAATTGTCAAATTTGCTCAAGTGTTTTAGGTTTTGGGTGAGAGCTTATTTGTGCAAACAATCACCTATTAGAGGGATTTAAGTTTGCTTATCTTTTCTCTTTGTAAAAGAGGGTTTGATCAAGGCTTTGGGTAGAAAGCTTGATCGATGTATAAGGGTTTCCTCCTAAGCCTAGAAAAGGGGACGAATCAATAGTGGATTGATTGGAAATCCTTAGTGGGAAGCTAAGGTAGTGGATGTAGACCTTGGTTAGAAGGTTGAACCACTCTAAAATTACCGTGTCATTAATATTTTAGCTTCCACTCCACAATCACCCAAAATTCCACCTCTCCACCTCTTGGTGAGCAAGAACGGTTGAACGAATCGAGCACCTCAAAACTCAACACAAGTTCATTTTGCAACACTAAAAATCCCACCTTTATTCATCAATTCTTCCAACTAAGGTCAGAGATTTGAGTATGTTAATCTTCTCTCCAAAGGCTTTAAGAAAAGCATAGTATTATGGTGAAAAGGTAAGGGTTTAAAGGAAAGCATAGTATCGGTATGGGGTCAACAGTCAACCCTTTCTCAGTGAAGCTGAGTATCCGTACGCATAGGGTAGGTATCGGTACCTAGAGAGGTGTATCAATACTCAATGTTGGGTATCAGTACCTACTGAGCAATCTGTATGTAAATATTGAAAATGAGTTCGAGGGGTTAATAATTTGAGGACATTGGTCCGAGGGACTTCTAATGTGGTTTAATGATTTGTAAAATTGAGAAACCAAGATTAAACATCATGAATGAGCATAATGTGTAGTAATCTGATAATTGTGAATGAGAGAATTATTATAATAGCAATCCTAAAGATGCTTGGTATCATGCCTTGGTGGCATTTGCTTGATAGCTTGGCTTGGAGCCACTTACCTCTTAGTGAGGTGTATTAATGCTTGTGGAGCATATTGTATCTTATGCTTGATGTAAAGGAATCTGAATGTCCTAGAATCAGTACTACGGTACTTGTACAAGGGGATGTGTACTTTAGGTTGAGTGGACAAGTACATCTGATGTACCCACAGGCTGAGTGATCGGGGTGCGCTTCGAAACCTATCCATGGATATGGTGATCTTGATAAGGTAATAAACTTGGGCTAAGTGAGCTCTAGTAGCCTGATAGGCTGAGTGACCTCAAGTAGGGACTACTTGTGGCTAATGTGATCCAAGTACGTCTAAGACGTATTCATGGCTATAATGACCCAAATACAGTCCATTTGTAACACCTTCAACCCGGATGTCACATTTGAGCCTCAAGCCCAACCCAAAACCATAAAATTTCTCAACTTGGTTTAGCCCACATAAAATACATTCCGAAAATATTTAAAAACCACGATTAAAATATATATACATATAAATAATATAAACGTTACATAGAGAGCTCCAATTAAATTAAAATATTTGAACATTTGATTAATACAATTTGCAAAATAAGAATTACAGACTCATCCACGTAAGGTTCTATGAATACATAGCCCACTAAACCCAAGTATTATACTCTAAAAACCACCACATCCTGGAACCCCGAATTAATAGTGCTCCACGATCCGACGATCAACCTACGCACAGAAATAACGATTCTGAGCGCTAAGCTTACAAAGATCAGTGGTACACATCTTCTCTACCATACTTCATGCTAATCATAAACATAAGCATGCAATCTAGTACGAGCAATAAAGATAGATAAATAAACATGTGGCGCTACCACTAGTCGCCTAAACACATGCTCTCAACATAGAAATCATCATACATGGCCCACAAGGCCCAACCATACTCATAACATGGCAATATAACATCAAATAGATATGGCGCTACCTCTAGCTGCCAAATCATATAGCATATCAATGAAGCATAAGCTTCTCAAAGCATGTAAGCATTATACCAAAATATAGGAGTGAGGCTCGGTCCCACTAAGCATCAAGATAATACACTCTGAATGAGGCCCAATTCCACTAAACGTCGAGATCATACACTCTTTGGGGTGAGGCCCGATACCACTTAGCATTGGGATATATGAACCCATGCTCAGAATCTCTCTTCAAGCATCTTCGAATGAGTCTCGGTCCCACTAAGAATCGGGTTCATAAATTCGGAATATTTAACCATGGTGTTGCAACACACTCTATCTCTCATTAGGTATCTGAAACCCATCAATCAAGATGATTCAATCATCGAGGTGTCCATATCAGAACATAGCAAGGATACGTCTACCACACAACACACAACAACACACAATCCACCAAGGATCCATACGGTTGCTATTACCATCTAGTCACCCAATTAGGTTTACTAACTTATTAATACATTATGCAAGTGCACATTAATCATCCTCATTAATTATATTATTAAACCATATTATCTCATTTATATCCCACGTCAATTTTCATCTTTTATTAGCAATATAATTTATTTTGTTCTATAGGTAACGATACTTGAACACGAGTATCGATACGGTACCATTGGGTATCGGTACTCACACGCGTACAGATAACAAAATAGCTTACTGGAAATCCTTAATTTCCACAAGTACTGTTACGGGTTGACCCATACCGATGCAGCCCCCAATCGCGTACCGGTACGACCAAGGCTCGTATCGATACCCTAAACGCGAGTTCAACCATTTCCTTGAATTACGATATTACCATGCTTTATTCGATCCCTAAAGCTTATGAAAGTCATTAAAGTTTGTTTACAAACGCATTCATTCAATTATTATTAATTACTGGCTTTATAGTCATTTAATCGAGTATTTATTCCCTTAAGAATAATTCCCTTAAATCATATCAATATATTCAAATAAGCATACAAAGCATCACAATTATCAACCAATCAATCAATCGTCACAATAACTATACCAACATCTTAAACGACCCTAAACAATCTCTAAAGCATCCATGAGTCTCATTATATTCGCAACATCATCATACATCTCATAGATATCAAGTCTCACAATACTGGTCTCTATGCATGCTTATTTATCCTCTACCTAATTTGCAGACACTAACACGCAAGACAATCACATTTATGATGCTCATAAAGCAATAGGAGTTCGAGGTGTACTAACCTTAAACCGGTGTCGCTAAAATCCTTATCTGAGCTTCCCTAATATTCCACTTGATCTGATATCTGATCTCAAATAATCCTCATATACAAATGAATACGAAAACACATTAATTCCATGCATCCAATATCCAATTCACAAGGTCAAACGCGTAAAAAATAGCTTACCGGATTCAAATTTGGCGAAACGTATTGCGCCAATAGACTAAGAACGTTGATAAACCCCTGGGTAGGGTCCCTTAAAAAAAGTCAATGGCCGGTCAACGGTTGGTTAAGGTCCAGCGATTTGGTACGGCGCGGTGCAGGGTAGCTACAGTGCACCCACGAGTTGTGATTCGATGTAACAAGGTGTATGTGTGCATGGCTGAGTAGGATCCACTATGGCGTGGTGCACTGAATCATGGTGCACTCACCTGGCAGACGCACACCCGCTCGTAGGAGCGATGCATAAGGGTGTGTGCGGTGCCTCACTGCGATCGGACGATAGCGGTGAGCTCCAGTCCGACTGTCTCGATGTCATGGAGCACGCCTGTGACCTCAAATTTCGATTTTGATCACTTAAACATCTCCTAATCCACTTTCCAAAACTTCTCTTCCCTCACCCTAGCAAACGGCGGTGGCAACGGTAAAACAGTGGCCACTGGCTGAATCGTCTCAGTGAGCCCTTTCCAACGGCGCCAACAATGTCACAAACAGAGGCTTAGACGGTGGTAGATCAGGATTCAAAGCTCTCTCCCTCCTTTTTCTCTCCCATCTTTCTATTTTTGTCTCTCCCCATCATATCATCTTTTCCAACCTTATCCTTTTTTTCACCACCCACACCCATTTTAAATTTCAAAAACCCTCCTATCCAATTTGAATAAAACCATTTAATAAATACTCACTTTCCTCCCCTTTTCCTTTACCACAAATCCCTTATCCATAATTTTTAATTGGGCTTCCATCATAAAGGCCCAATTACCCGGGTCCGAGACTCGATTCGCTAACTTGAAGTTCGGTTCGTTACACCATTTAACCTGACGACTTTGTTAACATGGGTAACCCGATGGCTGTGTGAGAACGGGTAAAGTAGGGCTTCGTTGGCCATTTATTTAGATGATATATGAATATAGTTATATATTTTGTGTGGTTACTATGGATGATAGCTTATGATTATATTAACTTGATGAGCTGAGTGGGCTCGATTAACTCGATAAGCTATGTGACCTCGAGTATGGAAAAGCTTTATGGAACATGTAAGACTTCTTATAGACTGGTTGATGCCTTGAGATAGGTGATTTAAGAACTCTAGCTAGTGTAGGCTAGATGATGACTCATAGATAGTGAAGCCTTATCTATGTTTCTCTAAATCATATCTACCTTGCATGCTTATTTTATGATAATATCACGAATTGCAGTAGAGTAGAAATATACCACTGAGCTTTATAAGCTCAACGTTCGAAATTATTGTTTCCGTTCGCAGGTTTGTAGGTTGATTGTGATCGAGGAGAACATTGAGACGGGATTCCTAGCACTGTTTTGCCTTAGAGTACAATGCTTAGTATTTAGTTTTAGGCTTATGTATTCATAGGACCTCACAAATGTTAAGTCTGTAAACTCTATTTACTTTATTATTTTGGGAATCAGTATTTTGAACTCGGAGCTCCTATTTTTTAAATTGATTTATATGGATTGATTTCACGATGAAATATTATGGATGTTTAATGTTTTTAATTAATGGCTAAACTTATAGTTTTAAATTGGTTATTTGATGGGTTGATTTTTGGGTGATCTGAATGTAGTACTTGATATCTAGATCAGGATCGAGGTGTTACAAGATCTAGGCCACAATATCATATCTGTGGAAAAATTGATCATCTCGTTGATCGTATTGATTTGACTAGGCCTTTAAAGGCTTCCAGTCCAGGAATTCAGATGCTCAGGCTCATACTTGTTGTTGTAATCATAAGTCATTTGATACTAGTTACTCACCTTATGTTACTGAATCAGTAGGGGGTAGTGAGCAACCAATATCTCAGTCCACTAAATCTGTCAAGTGAACTCTATTTAGGCATATTTCCTAACTAAGTGATACCCTGATTTAGGGGTCACACACCATGTTACAAATGACCAAGCACAACTCTGTGGTGGGCAACAATATACTGGACAAGGTAAAATACATATAGGTGATGGTTCCACACTTTCGATTGCTCATATAGGACAGTCTGCTTTACTTGCATCTTCTAGGTCATTGATTGTTGATCAGCCTCTGCATGTTCCCAACTCGTAATTTGTTATTAGTATCCAAGTTTACCAGGGATAATTCTATCTATTTTGAATTTCACTAATCTTGTTGCTATGTGAAGGTTGAGAAACAAGTTATGTTTTGCTTAAGGGATCTCAGGAGGAAGGTCTTTATCATTTTTCTGCTCAATCAACATCACCAGTTGTTTCAACTTTCACTTGTACAGCTTCTCAGCGGGTTGATCCTGACTATGTGCTTTGGCATGGGAGGTAGGGGCACTCTACTCCTGAAGTGATAAATTTAGTACTAAATAAACAAGTACTACTAGGTAAAAAATTTGTTTGTAATGCATGCTAGTTAGGAAAAATTCATGCCTTGCCTTTTAAATCTTCCACTATTGTTTACTCTAAGCGTTTTCAAATGATAGAAGTTGATGTTTGGGGTCCTTCACATGTGTCTTTTGATGGTTATCTCTACTACAATTCGTTTGTGGACATGTTTAGTAGAAATACATGGGGTATATCTTCTTAAGAACAAGTTATAAGCTTTTGTTGCATTTTAGATGTTTCATGCTCTAATTAAAACATAATTTTCCGATCCCTTGCTTACTGTGCAAACTGATGAGGGAGGTGAGTTTCGATTTCTTGAAGGAATGTTAGTTACATTAGACATAAAACATAGGATCACATGTTCTAGAACATCCCAACAAAATGGGGTTATAAAGAGAAATCATAGGTATTTAGTGGAGACAACTTTAACTCTTTTAGCACAAGCCTCATTACCTTTAAAATACTAGTCTTATGTTGTGTTGAGTGCTACCTTTTTAATCAATAGACTTCCATCTAGAGCTCTTGGCAATAAATCTTCTTATCAAATTTTGTTTGGCCACTCACCTGATTACAAATTTTTGAGGGTTTTCGGCAGCTTATGTTATCCCTACTTAAGAGCTTATAACAAGCACAAGATAATTTTTCGATCTAACATTGCCTCTTATTGGGATACTCCTCCCAAACATCATGGATATTTCTGTTTGGATAGAAGTAGTGGCAGACTCTTCATTTCCGGACATGTGGTGTTTAATGAAGACTTCTTTCAAGCTACTTCCACTACTGATGCCTGCCCTAATCCTGCAGCATCATCAGTGTTTCATTCACATCCTATGTCTGTTCATTAATCAGCATCACCACCAGTGCCCTTCTCAATCATTGTTTCAAATCATGATGGTCCACATGAAGTTCCTATTTTTAGTTCTACTCATGAGAGAGCTGTGGATTGTGAAAGAAACAATGCCTTTGTAGACAGAACTTCTAATGCTTTAGCACAGTTTACTGAAAGTGTGCATCAGGCTATTGTATTTTTTGAACAGAAAAAAAATGATGTTGTTGATCCTTCTCCCTTCAGTAATGATGTGCCCCAGGAGGAAAAAATGGATCATGGTAAAGATATATCTCATATTAACATTCTTGAACTTGAACCTGAGATTTTTCTTCCACATGAAGTTGTTCTTGAAAAAGCTACCATTGATTCTTCTACTGATAGGCATATGTCTGACAATATGGCTGCAACGAATACTCATACCATGGTAACCCAGAGTATGCATGTTATTTTCAAGCACAAGCTTTATCATCTATAGTTGGAAGATATATCATCTAGTATTCACGAAGCTTTGAAGAATGAAGACTGGAAATTTGCTGTTATGGCAAAATATGATGCATTGATAGTTAATGACACATGGGAGCTTGTCACTTTGCCTCCTAACAAAAAGTCATTGGGTTTAAGTGACTTTCTCAAGGTGAAAAAGAATGTAGATGGATCTATTGAGAGGTACAAAGCTATGCTCGTAGTCAAAGACTATTCACAAATGGCATGCCATGGTTTTGTGGAAACCTTCAGTCCTGTGGTAAAGTTTTTACAGTTAATGTTCTTTTATATTTAGATGTGACAAAAAGGTTGGCAAGTGAGGCAAATAGATGTCAACAATGCATTTTTAAAGGGAGATCTTAAAGAAACTATGTACATGCAACAACCAGAAGGGTTTTATTTAAGAATGTTGATGGTGTTACTTTGGTATGTAGGCTCAAAAAGGCTTTGTATGGCCTTCACCAATCGCTAAGAAATTGGTTCACAAAGCTCAAAGGCTTTCTTGAGCATACATGATTTACATACTCACAGGTTGGTGTGTCTCTTTTTGTGCTTAAAGATGCAGTCGTCATTGTAACCCCTAAACCCGACCTAGAAGAAATAGCCGAATTTAGGAAGTCACGTTTGAAAACTTTACCCTCAAGAAAACTAATTTTTTAAAAGTTATACTTTAATTTAAAATAAAATAACATAAATTTAGTAATAAATAAAAACATAAATATCATAATAAATATTTGAATGTTTAAATAAAATCTATGAAATAAAATCATAATAAAAGAATGTTAAAACCATCCAAAAAACATAAATAGTCCAAAAGTATGAAAGTACAATGATGTATCAAAGTTATAAATAATAATCTGAATAACCAAAAATAATTTCAAACTAAATAGTAAAATTTCCGAATTAAAAGGGGTGAGACCTCCAAGTACCACGCACCTAAAGTCCAGGGATATCTGTAAAAGGAAACTATGAGGGAGTAAGCTAAAGAGCTTAGTGTGTCTCTAAAGTGCAAGAAAATCATAGTCGTAAAAACATAGTAATATTTTCTTAAAATTCTTTAAAGCACAACACATAAATCAAAAGCACAATGCAATACACCCAACTACAACCGCCAAGAGGAAAGTTCCCCAAAACTCCTCACTACAACCGCCAATCCGAAGTGGAATTCAGCCCGAAGGGTGAAACCACTGAGCTTCCCCGAAAAAATCCCAACCCATGCTCATACAATGATATGATGATTAAAAATCAAATTTCATAAACAAAGTTCCATAAATCGATATTCCGTAAACATACTTCATAAATCATAGTCCATAAGTCCATAAATCATAGTTCATGAATCGTAGTCCATAAATCACGGTTTATAAATCATAGTAAAAACATATTCTGAAAACTTATGCATGTGATGTCAACCATAAAATTCATAATACATATAAATAATCACACAAGAGGTAAAACACCAACATATAGAAAAATAACATATAATTTAATTATAGCACCGGAAGAAAACACACCTTAGCCAAGCGATACTCAACCTATAGAATGATGTGATTTTCCATGATCAGAAGTATTGAATCCAACTGTATCGGTACCGGACTAAACATGTTGTTGAAGGGATTAACGAACAAGAATAGGTATAGAGCGGTGGAGATTATTACATAGGAATTTAACAAATCAATAAGGAATTTTGGCGGCATGAAACTATATAAAAAAAATAAGGTTCTTGGGGTGATCTTATTTGAACTATGTGTGTGTATATATATAGGGAGAGTAAACCTAATTTAAATAAAATAATGAAAGTGATATATGATAGAAAAGAATAAAAATAAATAAAATAATTAAAAGAAGACGAGTGAATTAGAATTCCATTTAAAATTAAATAATAATAATAATAATAATAATAATAATAATAATAATAATGATAATGATAATAATAATTAGAAAAAAAAGAGAAGAAGAGACGGGTGGCAGAAACCAAAGGGAATTAAAATTCAAATTAATTAAAAGGGTTAATCACAAGGGAAGTCATTGAATTAAATGAGGTTTGTAAACGAACACCTAAACTTTTTATGATTTATAAATAAGTCATAAATCTGAATTTTTCTTAACTTAACCCTCAAACACAAATAGGGTTTTTGAATTAAATTCTCAAATCATTAAGGTTTCAAGAATTAGGGATTTCAAAATTAGATTTTTAAATTAGAGATTTTTTAAATCTAGGGTTTACAATTTGAGAGTAATTTTTGGGGTGTTACAGTCATCACATACATTGTTGTGGATGTTGATGATATTTTACTTATTGGATCCTCTCAACAACACGTGGATATGATTATTCATCAGCTTGATCAGAAATTCTCACTCAAAGATTTTGGTGATCTTAATTATTTTCTAAGTATTGAAGTTAGAAATGTAAATGGTGGCTTATTTCTAACTTAAAAAAGTATATCATTGAACTGTTAGTCAAGGCAGACATGTGAGAACTCAATTCAGCAGCTACTTCGATCGCTATCTCTCCAAAGTTGAGCAAACATGATGGCACACAGTTAAGCAATGCTCATGAGTATCGTAGTGTAGTGGCGGCACTACAGTACATATGTCACACACGTCTAGATATAAACTTTACAATCAATAAAGTAGCTCAATTCATGCAAGCACCCACTGATATACATTAGCTGGCAGTTAAAAGGATCTTGCGTTATTTGATTGGCACAATTGACTTTGGTTTTTGGTTTTCACCACAGTCCTCTACAATTTCTAGTCTTGTTGTTTTTGTTGATGCAAACTGGAAGAGTGACCTTGATGACCGAAGATCAATTTCTGGTTACATCACCTATTTTAAAATGCATATATTGTCTTGGAGTTCTCTCAAGCAAAGACATGTCTCGCATTTCACAGTAGAGGCAGAATTCGAAGCGTAACTTATATTGCATATGTACTTGTATGGTTGAAAACAATTCTCCAAGATATGAATGTTGCCTCAACAAACATTCTAGTCATATTGAACAATTAATAATACCAGTGTGATAGCCATGGCAGCCAATCCGGTGATGCATGCCAAGACTAAACATGTTAAATTTGATTTGTTGTTCGTTCGAGAGAAGCTTTTATCACATGATATCTAGGTTAACTATATGTCTGCTTGTGATCAAGTTGCTGACCTTTTTACCAAGCTCATTGCTATAAGCAAGTTTGAGGAATTTCGCCACTTATTCTCTGTCCGTAATTTTTTTTAACTAAAAAATTTGAAGAAGCATGTAAAATGTTAAAGGAAGTTAATTTGTTAAAACTGATAATTAATTAAGTGGTTACAAGCATTTGAGTCGTTGCAACAGATGACTGGACCGTCATAATTGTACTATATCTTAGGCTATATATAATATGTATTGAGTTGTAAACAAATCAACCCATGTATAATCTTAATATTCAGAAAATACAAATCATTTTGTCATCTTTACCAAACACTCTTTTATAAGAGGAGGGAAAATAAGATAAATTAATAGTTTTTAAACCGATGTTTTTACATATCATTTTAAAATATTTATTTATTATTTTGACACTCATACAAAATTATTTATCTGTCTAACACTCGACACTCATACAAAATTATTTACCTTAACTAACACCCGACACTCATACAAATTCATCCTTTTATTTATTATTTTCATTATACTTTATTCCAAAATAAAAAACTACCAATAAAATTATGACATGTCATATTTTTATTAACCACTTATTATTTTGGAATAAACTGATAAAAGTCAAAATATAAAACGAGAGAAAATATTTTTTAAATGGAAAATCGACATAAGGCCAAATTTTGTTTCAAACAACGAATCAAGGCAAACGCTACTGTACTTGAGCCCCAAGAACCAGCTTTGCTCTCTCGTCCACACAGTTGAGCACCAAACGAAGTCATGTCTAAAAAATTCAAAGGCGCATGCACCATCCATCAAAGCCTGGACTGACTTTTGCCTATTAGAATCAAAGTCACTCAACTTTGCTTTCTCGTCCACACACTTGAGCTCTCTAAAGTCATATTTTAAAAATGGGTAACCTATTTCTACAGTCATTTAAGTATAGGATATTTTATATTTTGACAGTTGATTTTTTAATTTTATCAATCATACTATTTAATTATTTAAATAGTATCAATTAAGTTACCAGCCTTTAGAAAATTAGCAGTGTGACCGACGTGATTTTTTCTACAATTTTTTGTCATATTGAATATGC
This sequence comes from Hibiscus trionum, assembly GCA_030270665.1. Taxonomy (NCBI): domain Eukaryota; kingdom Viridiplantae; phylum Streptophyta; class Magnoliopsida; order Malvales; family Malvaceae; genus Hibiscus; species Hibiscus trionum. The sequence goes on along the minus strand of BSYR01000003.1, from coordinate 71,711,262 downwards.
ATACAACCATATCACAATTCACACAAGGAAAAAAAACATGTTGAAAAATATCTCTTATTCTTTCAACATTTTCTCCATTGCTTCTCACGGAAGTTGGTGAGAAAAGAAGCCATAAGAAGATGAAAGTCAAGGAAGAAGACAAAAAAGTTAAAGTTGATAATGGATGAAGAGAACTTTTTCTCTTATGAAGTTGATGTTTGTGTTTAGGATGATGTGAGGTTGCTATGTTTGGAATCTGTGTAGGAAATTCATGTATTTGTAATGAAATGTTATTAATGGACCCTTAATAATTTATATGTTAATAAAATGTTCAAATTATGAGTAAATTGTATATTAAAGAAGAAAACATAATAACGAGGAAATTGTAATTTTTTTTTTGATAAATTTTAATTTTACCTAGAAGTAAGAGGAAAGGGGCTTTATGGAAAAAATAGGTACTCTTAGTAGGTCTAGAACCCATGACCTAAGAGATACACGAAAATAAAGATAAACAATTTAACTAACCGACAAAATATACTTACTTGTAAATAATATATTAAAAAGAAATACAAAATAATAACACATAACATCATTTTATTTCACAATTCCATTAAAATTAGAAAATAATACATCACATATTTGACCAGTACATAAATAAAAACTATTTTCAGTAACATATCTGATCAATTCTTTGAGCATTTATAACCTAGAATCTCCTCTCTCTTTTTTACTATCAAACAAAAAAATATTAATTCACTAAAATATTTCAAACAAAAAATAAACTGTGATATATTTTTTTTGAAATAGCCACTGAATTTTCATTAAACTATAGAAAAACTCAATTACAACGCAATCAAGATGAAGAAAATTTGGGTTAAAATAACCCAAAAAAATTCTTAAAACTCAAAAACAATGAAAACGGAAATTTCTATGGAAATACGCATACCAACGAAAATTCAAAAGCTTCCTGAATCTCATTGTCTCTGTCCGAACGAGACGCATAAAGAAGGAAGGAGTGGTGCGCGATCCATTCTGTCAGGCAAAAGGTACCGCTACCTAGGACTGATTTTATCGGCAAACAACCATCAATGAGTGGGGATAAAACATTTCAAGTGACCACCGACAACACTATGAATCAGAAACTAGCGCCGAGTGAATCTCTGTGCGAACAACAATCAAACGCTAGGGTATGCTGAAACCTGCCACGAAGACAGATGAACCAAACCAAAAAAACAAAACAAAAACATGTCACAAAGACAGAAGAAGAAGCGTGTCACTAGAATAGAGAAAGAGCGTGCTACAGAAGCAGAGATTCTTATTGAAATAAAAACAAGAAAACTAATAAAATCGGTGGTCGACAACCAATACGAATATTAATTGCCGACCACCGATTAAAGTGATTGAACAAAAGGGAAAACGGCTAGAATTGAAACAATTTTGAGAGAGGAGCTGTTAGGGTTTTTTTTTAGAGTTTTTTTAGAGGATCGCTATAAATCGTGATATTTTTGGGTGTAGGTTAGAAGACTTGGAACAAGTCAAAGCCAACAATAAACTCCAACCACAAGCCAAACGGGTAGACATAATAATAAAAAAACTGAATATATAATTTGATTTAACCGAATATATAATTTAATTTAAGTATTTTTTTAAATTTAATGGTCGTATTTATAAATTTTTTGAAATATAACGAAACAACAAATTGCTAAATATAACAAGATTTATATCTATAGAAATTTCGGTTTTTAATTGTCGGATCTAAAAGCATAAAATTACTAAATATAACCAGATTTATATTTATAAAATTTTAAATTTTCGAATAATCGGATAATCTGAAATTTGAAATTTTGTGATCCATATCCGATCAAAAAAATTAAAAATCAAATCAGATATACGATCAGAAAAAAAATCAAATTAGATATCCGAATTTTCGGATCGGATCAGCAGATAATCAAATTAATTAATCATCTTCAAAGAGACCTAAGATCGATCCTTGATTTTGGTGACACCAAACTTTTGTTTTTTTTAAGAATTGCTTACATTTGACCATGTATACTTAGACATGACCATATTTGTCAAAAAAACAAAAACAAAACATGACCATAGTGTTGTGAAAAAAAAACATGACCTAATTTGATTATATGTTGATTCGATCCGAAAATTCGGATATTTAATTTGATTTTTTTTCTGATCGTATATCTAATTTGATTTTTAATTTTTTTGATCGGATATGGATCACAACACTATGGTCATGTTTTTTTGTTTTTTGACAAATATGGTCATGTCTAAGTATACATGGCCAAATGTAAGCAATTCTTAAAAAAAAAAAAAGTTTGGTGTCACCAAAATCAAGGATCGATCTTAGGTCTCTTTGAAGATGATTAATTAATTTGATTATCTGTTGATTCGATCCGAAAATTCGGATATCTAATTTAATTTTTTTCTGATCGTATATCTGATTTCATTTTTAATTTTTTTGATTGGATATGGATCACAAAATTTCAAGTTTTAGATTATCCGATTATTCGAAAATTTAAAATTTTATAAATATAAATATGGTTATATTTAGTAATTTTATGCTTTTAGATCCGACGATTAAAAAACCGAAATTTTTATAGATATAAATCTTGTTATATTTAGCAATTTGTTGTTTTTTATATTCGTTATATTTCAAAAAATTTATAAATACGACCATTAAATTTAAAAAAATACTTAAATTAAATTATATATTCGGTTAAATCAAATTATATATTCAGTTTTTTTATTATTATGTCTACCAGTTTGGCTTGTGGTTGGAGTTTATTGTTGGCTTTGACTTGTTCCAAGTCTTCTAACCTGCACCCAAAAATAGTAACAATAATCTAATAAACTAAAGAGTTAAGTGCAAAAAAAGTCTTAATCTATTTATAACAAAAACTGAAATTTACCGACAATTGTGATAGATAGATATTATGAAAGTTTTTTTTAGATAATTACAAATTTAGTACTCCATCCGTCCCACAATTTTTGTCCTTTATTGGTTTTTTTGGATTAAATTTTTTTAACTTTGACTCATAATTATTTAAAATGTATCATTAATAAAAATATAAAAAATATATTTCAAAAACCTCTAATCGAGTAGTTTTCAAATATATATTTTATAAATTTAATTATTTAAAATATTCAATATAATAATAATCAAAGTTTAAAAAGTCAATAATAGACATTTTTATGGGACGAAGAGAGTATTACAATGTATTTCTATTTTAGTATTCAGTTAATTTTTTGACAAATAATCAAGAGGTGGTGATGTGTCACCACCCCATTAAACGAAATAAAATCAAAATTTGAAGGATTTGTGCATGCTGATATTTGTTACCACACCACAATAGAAGAAAGAGCATGTGTTAAATCACCAAGTCAACCAACTTTACTTGAAATGTTTCCACAAGTTAATATCTTTAAGTTATACAATGTTTCTATCAAAAATTAAAAAGGCTTCCACAAAGAATCAAACCAAGGACTTTCTATTCAAATATTTCTACTCAAATATTAAATACTAAACAACTAAGCTAACCAAGAGTCCACTTATATCTCACCAATCGTTTTATTTATTGCTAAACTAAATATCATGGATAAAGTTATTTCCTTTCTTTATTTGAAAATAAAATTAAAGATTTATATTTTTCATAAAACTAATATTAAATCATTAAAAATATTAAATTTATAAAAAGTATTAAATAAATATAAACTCTTAGTTAGATAAGTGGTTTTTTAATTATATTCTCATCAAATTAATATTAAATTATTCTAAAAATTAAATTTATAATATTTATTTATAATGGAATATAAATTTTAAATCATTTAAAAATTAAATAAATTTTATAAAATTATAGGTTTTAAATTTTATAGATACTAACTTTGTAGAATATAAAATATCTATTTAATTTGTACATACTTTAAAATTTATATAGTATCATTATAAATTTAATTTCCATAATGATTAATATTAATTTTAAAAAAATATATAAATATTTAATTTTATTCTCAAATAAAAAGAGGAAATAAATTTAGTTTGATATATAGTTTAGTAGTAAATAAACTAAATAAAATGGTTGGTGCTATATAGGTGAACAATTGGTTAGCTTAGTGGTTTAGTATTTAATATTTGAGTAGAAACTCCTAGGTTCAATTCTTTGTGGAAGCCTTTTTAATTTCTGGTAGGAATATTGTATAACTTAAATATAGTAACTCGTCAAAACATATAAAGTAAAGTTGGTTGGTTTGGAGGTTTAACACTTGTTCCTCCTTCCATAATGGCATGGGATTGAATCACAACATGTGCAAGTTATTTAAAATTTAATTTAATTTCGTTTAATGGGTGATAATAATTTTTTTTTGCAATAGAAGTAGATGTTGTTTGAGGGGTTTGGTATTACCATCAACATAACCCATGCATGTTCTAACAGTATATCCAGGCCCTCCATACTTCCTGCAAAACAGTTTGATACCCCTCTTTCACGAATAGATTAAATTTATGGTTTATGATTAAATTTATGGTTTAGGATTAATGTTTATAGAATTTAGAGTATGGTATATTTTAAGGTTTAGATTTTAGGTTTAGATATTAGAATTTAATTTTTTAGTGTTGAGATATAAAAAGGGACACCGAAAAAAGACATAGGACTTTTTTTCCTCTTTGACACCCTAATAGCTTGACATGTTGTTTCATCAACCTTCTTCTATTCTAGTGTTCTCGATCCAACTTTAAATGTGTCAATGGCCATGAAACTATCTCCCTCAACAATAATGCGAGTAAAACCAACTTTAATAACTAACATTATTCCTTCTATCTACCCTAAGACCTGCGTTAAAATGGACCATATTTCACTAATACACACAATGGTGGTCACAGGCATGTGTAATAAATGTGATTGCACAGAATCTTGAAAAAATAAGGGCCTAAAATGAATTAAGTTAAATGCTTACAAGGAAAAATAAAAGAATAGTTTGTAAGAAAGGGGCCATGGTGGTGGCTGGAATAGTTGACCGACGGTGGATGTAGGAAAAGAGGTGAACGATGGTTAAGATTTGAGAATATTAAAGATGTAGAGATGTATTACTATATTAGAGTAAATAAGGGGATTTTATCCCAAATACATGAGATAGTGTAGAACTAAATATTTTGATATAATAATTGAAAAACGTTTTGGACTAAATTGAAAAGAATTTAAAACATACTTTAAGTCCAAACAACTTGAAAATAAGTTTGAGGATGTTTAAAAAGGTTTTGGCAAGGTTTGAAACGTTTTTAAATAGTCAAACCAAGTTTTTCAAGGTACTCGTTTCGATATAGGCTAAACTGTATCGATACATTTTGAAACTGCCAAAACACGTACCGAAATAGGGCTTGCCCGTTTCGATACGAAGGGTTTCGGTTTTGAAACACCCAAGGGTGTTTCGATACTCCCAACTGTCAAAACCTCCCAAACGGTCATATTTCCCAACGATTTTTTAAATGCAGCTCAACGGTTACTCGTACCGAAACGGTTTGTAACCATTTTGATATACCTCAATATCGTTTCGATACGGCCAGAGGCGTTTCGATACGGCTTGCTGCATCAGGCTTCAACGGCTAGTTCTGAAGAAGGCCGTTCCGATACGGGCTTGTATGTTCTGATACGAAAAACTACAGAACATCATTAATGGTGGGAAATAAAGTCTCCAACGGCTCCAAAACAACCTAACAGTCCTTAACGGCTACAAACTCAATTGGGAGTATAAAAGGGACCTCTAAGCATTAATAGATGGTTAATGCTTCAATTGTAACAACATTATGATGTCAATTTGTCTTTAGGGCCTAAATTGTATATTCCTTGTATAAACAACACTTGTGAGCTTAATTGTCAAATTTGCTCAAGTGTATAGATTTTTGGGTGAGTGCTTAGAGTTGCAAACATATACCTATTAGAGGGATTTCTAGTTTGCTTTGAAATCTCTTTGTACAAGAGTGTCTTGGTTAATCTTTGGGTAGAAAGATTAACTGGTTTGTAAATGTTGCCTCCTTAGCCTAGAAAAAGGGAAGAATTCTTAGTGAATTTAGTTGAAATCCTTAGTAGGAAGCTAAGGTAGTAGATGTAGGCTTTGGGTTAGAAAGCCGAACCACTCTAAATTCTTGTGTTTAATTCTTATTTTTTTAGCTTCCACAAAACACCCAAAAATCCAATCTTCTCCACACTTGGCAAGCATTTCGGTTGTTACCATCGAGCTCAACAAAAGGTTTCAGAGCTTGGCTCAATTGAAGGCTATTAACATTCTATTGAGGCGATCCAGCAAGCTTGAACAACATTTCAAACAACCGGTTCAATGGCGCAATCCATTGGCAAGCCACCCTTCTTCGACGGGACCAACTACGTTTATTGGAAGACGAGAATGATGTTTTTTTTCAAATCCAAAGACTACAAGCTTTTGGACGTTATTGAGGATTTTCCGTTCGTACCACAAAGAATCAAGGCGGAATGGAGTGCCGACGACCGTAAGAAGATGAAACTTAATTGCAAGGCTTTGCACTTCCTCTTTTGTGCACTTAGCCTTAACATCTATGAGAAAATTTCTTCTTGTGAGAGTGCCAATGAAGTATGGGAAAATTTTGAAGTCACTTATGAGGGAACTAACGAAGTAAAGGAGACCAAGACCGACCTCCTCAATCACGAGTATGAAAACTTAAAGATGGATCCGGAAGAAGACATTGAGAAGATGTTCCGTCGTTTCTCCACCATCACCAATGGACTAAAAGGCTATAGAGAAGTCATTCCAGAAGAAAAGCTTGTCCGAAAGCTTATCTACTCCCTTCCCGAGTCATGGGACTCGAAAAAGACCGCCATCATCGAAGCCAAAAATATCAAGACCTTGAAGCTTGATGAACTCATGAGGTCACTTCTCACTCACCAAATCATGAAGAAAGACAATGAAGAAGAGAAGAAGAAGGAAGAGATAAGAAAGATAGGGAAGAAGATGATCATGGAGCTAGGCATCAACGCGAGTGTCGTTGCTCTGAAATCCTCCACATGCCATCATGTAGAACTAAGTGAGGAGGAAAGCGAAGATGAAGAGATGGTCTATCTCTCCAAGAAATTCACCCGGTTCATGAAGAGCGATATGGATAAATCCAAGCATGAATCGAAGAAGAAGATGAAGGAATCCCACAAGTCCAACAAAAAGAGATCATCTTCAGCGAAAGCATATGTGGCGACATGGAGTGATAAAGACTCCACCGATGATGAGGTAGCCCACCTATTCTTCATGGCCCTCAATGAGGGGGAGGTAACTTCTAACTCATTTAGTTCGAATTCATATTCTTTTGATGAGTTACAAGAAGCTTATGATGAATTGGTTTTTGAATTCAAGGCTTCATTTTCGAAAAACAAGAAATTAATTTCAAAGTTAAAAACCAAAAACGATTTGCTTTCTAAAACCAATTTAGAATTTGAAGCAAAACTTAAAGATTTTGAACTTAAAATTGTAGATTTACAAAATTTGCTTCAAACAATGGAAAAAGATCATCAAAAAGAAGTTGATGATCTTAAGAAAGAAAAGATTTTGACTTCCAAGAAACTAGAAAAGAAAAATAATTTTGGAAAATCAAAATTTTATCAAAGACAATCTAGTGCCCCTAGATTTTTTAATAGAAAAGTTTTTAGAAGTATTTGGGTCCCAAAAGGACTAAGTACTTCAACTAAAAAGGATGAAATTGAAAATGGATTCCTAAGGGACTAAACTTTGTGCAACTAATGTCTATGGATCCAAAGCAATTTGGATACAAAAAATTACTTGATTGTCTTGTTTAGGTGTGATGGAGAGTGATCAACAAGTCCAAAATTGAGGGGGAGCTCCATGCACACAAGGAAGAACACTTGAAGAATGAAGGCTTCATATCCTCCCATGAGTTCAAGTGTGGTAAAATCTAGTTGTTTTTTTTTATTTTTATTTTTAATTCAACTAGATTATCATGTGTTGGACTAACATTGTTTGATGCTTTGAGTAAGGGGAGCCAATTTTAAAATAAAAATTTTTAATTGTGTCCATTTTTTTTATCCTCATATGTTATTTTGAGCTTAATATATTTTAAATTCTTTTTGATATAACAAAAAGGGGGAGAAATAGTTTGAAATTTTGACTTTTCAAGTGAATAAGGGGGAGCTTTAATTTCAATCAATTTTAAATCTCTTATTCAAAATTTTAAAATACTAAGGGGGAGAATCCCAAACATTTTTTCAAGTTGAGTTTATTATATCAAAAAGGGGAGATTGTAGAACTAAATGTTTTGATATAATAATTGAAAAATGGTTTGGACTAAATTGAAAAGAATTTAAAACATATTTTCAGTCCAAACAACTTGAAAATAAGTTTGAGGATGTTTAAAAAGGTTTCGGCAATGTTTGAAACGTTTTTAAGTAGTCAAACCAGATTTTTCAAAGTACCCGTTTCGATATAGGCTAAACTGTATCGATACATTTTGAAACTGCCAAAACACGTATCGAAACAGAGGGTTTCGGTTTCGAAACACCCCTTTGGTGTTTCGATACGCCAAACTCTCAAAACCTCCCCAACGATCATATTTCCCAAAGACTTTTTAAATGCAGCTCAACGGTCACTCGTACCAAAATAGTTTGTAACCGTTTCGATACAGCTCAATACTGTTTTGATACGGCCAGAGGCGTTTCGATACGACTTGCTGCATCAAGCTTCAACGGCTAGTTCTGAAGAAGGTCGTTCCGATACGGGTTCGTATGTTCCGATACGAACAACTGCAGAACAACATTAGTGGTGGAAAATAAAGTCTCCAACGGCTCCAAAACAACCCCAACGGTCCTCAACGGCTACAAACTCAATTGGGAGTATAAAAGGGACCTCTAAGCATCAAGAGATGGTTAATGCTTCTGTTGAGTGTGTAAAAGTTCTATTATTTACACCCTATTTAACCCATATTTCTGCTGCATTCAAGCATTATTCATTGCATTTAGGTCAGTTTTCAGCAAAACATCACAAATATATTAAAAGGCACAGTTTCTACTAAGAATGGTTGTTTTTGCAGGTTGCCGCCGTCGCAGACGGTGAGGGCAGGCGCTGGGCAGAGAAGCAGAAGAGCTGAACTGGACAAGCAGACAAAGAGGATGACGCTGCCACGATGCTGCCGTGACAGCAAAGGACGACATCAGTTTTTGAGGAGAAAAAGCAAAGTGGACCTCGACAGATAGAGAAAATTCAGCCCGTCTGTCGTATGAAAACCTCATATTTTTCCGAGCCCCAGATCAAAAGATATGTCAAGCCCAAAGTTCAAGGAGAGAAAATCCCAAGAAACAAGGAGGACGGCTGGAAAGTAGATTCCTTGAAGATTTAGTCTTTATTAGAATCATACTTTTAATTAAAGTTGTAATCCTTGTTAAATTAGAAAATTTGAGCCCAAAGCCTATATAAGGGCATGTATTTTAACCTAGGATATATCCAAGATCCAATTCCCCATAACCGATAACCAAAAACCCCTAGCCGTTTCCCGCCGCCGACATGTTCTAAATCCTTCCTAGGGCCACGGGTTGATTTGTAAAGTATTTGCAAGGGTTGTTTTGTTTTAGGAATTTTCAGTTCAATAAAATAAACTTCAAGTTCTCTTATTTTGGTTATTAATATCTTGCAAGAGCATCGGGAGAGCATTGTGAGGTTATCTATTTACTTAGCATCGGGAGAGTTAAGTATACGAAAGAAATAAGAGCAAGTTCTCTAGTTTATAGTTGAACTATCTCGTGCCTAGGGATAGGGCGAGGTTAAGTGGCTAATGAAGAATTCATACACGTCGGTGTTCATCTTTCGATTCACGCCGGGAGGTATCATCAAGACGTGATCATCGACAGACTTGAACCTAGGGATAGGCCAAGGCAGATCTGGGATTCTTGCCAAACTTGAAGTACGGAGTTGAGTGTTTGCTGCCGCGACAATCAACGGACTGCTGCCGCGACAGGTGCTGCCCGCGACAGGCGCAACGACAGAACTGGATTTCCTAAACTCTGCAATACCTGCACTACTGAGCAATTCAATACCAGCTCATTCTCTCTATCTTGATATCTTTACTCTTTTATTTACGTTTACTTTAATATTTTCATGACAACTCTCAAATATTTCCTTTACTTTCGTGCAGTGAATTAAGGTGAAGCTATTAGCCCAATCCCTGTGGAGACGATATTCGATACTTTGTATCACTTTACTACTTGCGTCGTGTATACTTGCACTACAATTGCGATAGACTATTTTACACGCAACAAGTTTTTGGCGCCGTTGCCGGGGATTGGCAACATAACTCTACCTTTTCTTTTACTGCACTTTTTGTTTTTATTTTTATTTTTATTTTTCTATTTTTCTTTGGTTTATTCAACTCTTGCTTTTCACAAGGTTTCTTGTTTATGCGCAGATCGAATCGAGGTAAAGATCCTGAGTATCAATTAGATCCGGAGATCGAACGTTCATTCAATCTCAAGAAACAACTTCGTCACTTACTAGCCATGAACGAGTACCTTGAGGAACAGCTAGAGAAGATGGCCTACAATGGAAACGACCCGCCTGTCGGCGACCCGCCTGCTACTGCCGGCCGACGGTCCTGTCGTGACTACATGTTGAACGATCATGTAGAGCTGGAAACCACGCTGCCGGACATAGATGTTGACAACTTCGAGCTGAAACCTGTTATGTTTAGTATGGTCAACAATGCCGGGCAGTTTAGTGGTGCTGTTACAGAGGATGCTAGGGAGCATCTCAAAACATTCCAGGAGATCTGTGGTTCGTTTAGACTACCAGGAGTTAATCCGGAGATACTGAGGCTTCGGTTATTTCCCCATTCATTGAGGGACAGAGCAAAAACTTGGTGGAATAAACTTACGCCGGGTTCAATTAGAACTTGGGCAGATTTATCTCGTGAATTTTTATCTCGCTTTAATCCTTCGCATTTATCTGAGCGATTACGTAATGAAATTGCTACTTTTCAACAAGAAGATGACGAGCCGATGCACGAAGCCTGGGACAGATTTACTATTCTTCTACAGAACTGCCCAATGCACGGATTCCCCGTCTAGAATCAGGTAACAAAGTTTTATAATGCTGCCAACTTACAAACTCGTATTCGAATTGATTCAGCAGCAAACGAACTATTATTGGATAAAGACCCGGACGAGGCAATGCAAGTTTTGAAAAATCTGGCTAAGAATGAAGAGCAGTTTCCGACAGCAAGAAGAGGGGGTAAACGGGTACTAGCTGTCAAGGATTATGAGGCCGACAGCACGATGAAATCACAGGTGGCATACCTTACTAAGGCAATGAAAAAACTCTTGAACGAGGATGCACAACATGGATTTGCTGTCGAGGAGGTATGTGACATTTGTGAGAGAAATCATAGTTTGGAGGAATGTCCAATACAATTAGAAGAGGGAAAGTATGTTGGAAATTACAACAAGCCGAATTACAACTCTAACAACTATAATCCCAACTGGAGAAAGGATCCCAAGTTTTCCTAGAGCAATCCTAATAATGCCCTGAATCCCCAAGCACACAATCAGAATCAGGGAGGACCTAGATTGCTGACGCGACAGCAACTGCCGCCGCAGCAGCAACAATAGCCACCAGCTGCCACTAACAGTATACTGGAACAGACTCTGGCCACTTTTATGTCTCAGACAGGTACTTATATTGAGAATATGAATCAGTTTGTCAAGAAAACAGAGACGTTCATGGATAAAACAGAGATGCAGATGACAAATCATGAAGCTACTCTGAAATCTTTGGAGACACAAATGGGTCAGTTTTCCCAGCATATTAAGCCAAGGCAGACTGGAAGATTCCCTAGTAATACTGAAAATGCTAGGCAGCCCACACATGAGCAGTGTAAGGCCATTACTACTAGGAGTGGGAAGAAATTACCAGGGCCGGAAAAAGAAGCTGAAACAGTAAGGAAATCAGCCTCGGACAAACCTGCCGAGGAAGCTACCCAGACAGGTACTAAACAGACTGCTACCGATGAGCCTGTCACGACAGCAGAAGCGACAGAGGAGAAAAATGATGAACATAAACCTCCTCAGATTCGTATGCAGTGGGAAGGACGTATTGCTGATTATCGTCCCCCACCGCCTTTTCCTCAACGGTTACAGCAAGCTAAGCAAGAATCTCAGCTCAAAAAGATTTATGATATCTTTAAGCAGGTTCACATTAATATTCCGCTGTTAGATGCCGTTAGGGAGATGCCCGGTTATGCCAAATTTCTTAAGGATGTCATGTCAAAAAAATCTAAACTTGGGGAATTTGAAACGATAAAGATGATAGAAGGTTGCATGAGTATTCTTCATCGGCAGCCACCCCAGAAAAAGAAGGATCCGAGGAGCTTCATCATACCTTGTGTAATCGGAGACAAATATGTGGGTAAGGCACTTTATGATCTTGGTGCTAGTATTAATTTAATGCCAAAATCTGTTTTTCAGAAATTAGGTATTGGAAAGGCGCGGCCCACAACAGTAATTCTGCAGCTGGCAGACCGCTCTTACGTTCATCCGGAAGGAAAAATCGAAGATATTCTGGTAAGAGTGGATAAATTTATATTTCCTGCTGACTTTCTTGTTTTAGATTGTGAAGCAGACGAAAACGCACCAATCATCCTTGGGCAACCCTTCTTAGCCACGGGAAGATCACTGATTGATGTGGAAAAAGGAGAACTCACCATGAGAGTAAACGACCAAGAGATTAAGTTGAATGTTCTCCAAGCTATGAAGCGTGCTGATGCAGACGAGGAATGCAAGGCTATCACTGAAGTTGCCTTTGATCAACCCTGCATCAGGTCGGGCTGTCACGACGTCAAAATTGGTCACTACCGCGGCAGCCACCTACAGGGCACTGACGACAGCACTGACGACAACAACTCCTCTGACTCCGATACATCTGATACTGAAGATCAGGAGGAGGTAAACTGGATAGGCGATCGTCCAGGTAAGTTATTCGAACCTTTGAATTACACTTCGGATAACCATGCAATCCAAAAGCCATCTACTGTTGAACCACCTTCCTTAGAACTAAAGCCCCTGCCAGGGCAACTAAAATATGCTTTTCTTGGTTCAAATGATACGTTGCCCGTAATCATCTCTTCTAAGCTGCCACAGGAACAAGAACGGCAGCTAGTTGGGATGCTGCGGCAGCACAAAAAGGCAATTGGATGGACGATAGCTGATATTCAAGGCATTAGTCCGGCGTTATGCATGCACAAAATCCTTTTGGAAGAAGATTATAAGCCAACTATAGATGCCCAAAGGCGGCTAAATCATGCGATGAAAGAGGTGGTTCGTAAAGAGATAATCAAATGGTTGGATGCTGGTATTATTTACGCCATCTCTGACAGCAAATGGGTGAGCTCGGTGCAATGCGTTCCCAAGAAAGGTGGAATGACCGTGGTGACCAACGAAAACAATGAGTTAATCCCAACCAGGACTGTGACCGGTTGGAGGGTTTGTATGGACTATCGGAAGCTTAACAAAGCTACCCGAAAAGACCACTTTCCTTTACCCTTTATTGATCAAATGCTTGATAGATTAGCGGGTAAACCTTACTATTGTTTTCTTGATGGTTATTCAGGTTACAATCAAATAGCTATCGCACCGGAAGATCAAGAAAAAACGACTTTCACATGCCCATACAGAACTTATGCTTTTAGGAGAATGCCGTTTGGACTATGCAACGCACCCGCCACCTTCCAGAGGTGCATGATGGCCATATTCTCCGATATGGTAGATGACTTCCTTGAGATTTTTATGGATGATTTTTCAGTCTTTGGGGACGATTTTGAGAGCTGCCTAGGCAATCTACAAAAGGTACTTGAAAGATGTGAAAAAGCAAATCTAGTCTTGAATTGGGAAAAATGCCACTTTATGGTGGATGAAGGGATAGTCCTTGGCCACAAGATTAGCTGTCGTGGGATAGAAGTCGACAGGGCTAAAATAGAAGTGATCGAAAAGCTACCGCCGCCGACTACAATCAAGGGTATTAGAAGTTTCTTGGGACATGCTGGTTTTTATCGGAGCTTCATTGCAAATTTCTCAAAAATCACCAAGCCCCTATGCCATCTTTTGGAGCAGAACCAGCCCTTTGACTTTAATGAAGAATGTACTGAAGCATTCAAGGTGCTGAAGGAAAAACTGGTAACAACCCCAATAGTACAGCCACCAGACTGGACACAGCCATTTGAGATTATGTGTGATGCTAGTGACTATGCTGTCGGGGCAACACTTGGGCAGCGGAGAGACAAATTGTTTCATGTCATATACTATGCCAGCAAGACATTGAATGAAGCCCAAGTGAACTACACAACCACAGAAAATGAGTTATTAGCTGTGGTATTTTCCATTGACAAGTTTCGTTCTTACATACTTGGAACGAAGGTCATAGTGCACACAGACCATTATGCCCTCAAATATATGTTCGCTAAAAAGGATGCAAAGCCTCGACTGATACGGTGGATCATGCTACTGCAAGAATTCGACCTTGAAATCAAGGACAAAAAAGGGACAGAAAATCAGGTGGCAGATCACTTGTCAAGATTGGAGAAGGGAAAGAGCCTGCCAATAGATGAAACAAACATACTAGAGACCTTCCCAGACGAGCAGCTCTTTGCTGCCGCAATCACTGCCGCAACAGCCATGGCGGCAGGTAAGTATTCTGAACTTCCTTGGTATGCAGATTTCGTTAATTTCTTAGTTAGCGGAATAATTCCTTCTGATCTTAATTATCAAGCCAGGAAGAGGTTCCAAAATGATGTGAAGCATTATTATTGGGACGAACCTCTTCTTTTCAAAGTCTGTGCAGATCAGGTTATAAGGAGGTGTGTGCCACAAGAAGAGCAAGAAGACATATTACATCACTGCCATGCTTCACGGTATGGAGGTCACTTAGGAGGCAACAAAACTGCTGCCAAGGTGCTGCAGTCAGGGTTCTACTGACCGTCACTGTATAAAGATGCACAAATCTTCTACAAGAGCTGTGACAGGTGCCAAAGGACAGGAAACATCTCACGGAGAACCGAGATGCCGCTGCAGAACATTCTAGAAGTCGAGATCTTCGACGTTTGGGGGATTGATTTTATGGGACCTTTTCCATCTTCATGTGGGAATCTATACATCCTCTTAGCAGTAGATTATGTCTCCAAGTGGGTTGAAGCTATCGCCACTCAAAAGAATGATGCCAAGAC
Source organism: Hibiscus trionum (assembly GCA_030270665.1). NCBI lineage: Eukaryota > Viridiplantae > Streptophyta > Magnoliopsida > Malvales > Malvaceae > Hibiscus > Hibiscus trionum. Next base: position 71,696,042 of record BSYR01000003.1, on the reverse strand, counting down.
AGTCCAAAGGTTTTTGCACAAAAATATCTTTTCTAGGTTTGGCATCCCTAAGGCGATTATCAGTGATGAAGGGAGACATTTTGACAATAGGGTTATTGCTGCCGCCTTGAAGAAATATGGTGTCAAGCATCGGATCGCGACAGCATATCACCCACAGACCAATGGACAAGCTGAGATATCCAATAGGGAAGTTAAGAACATTCTTGAGAAGATGATTAAGCCAACTAGGAAAGACTGGTCTTTACTTCTAAATGATGCGTTATGGGCATATAGGACAACTTTCAAGACTCCATTGGGCATGTCTCCATACCGATTAATTTATGGAAAAACCTGTCATCTGCCTATTGAGATAGAGCACAGAGCATATTGGGCGATCAAGGCAGTGAATATGGACTTAGATAGGGCAGGGCAAAAAAGGTTGTTAGATCTGAATGAAATTGAAGAAATACGGACAATGGCCTACGACAATGCAAGAATTTACAAGGAGAAAACTAAGAAGTGGCATGACATGAAGTTGCTGCCACGACAGTTCTGCCCAGGGCAGCTTGTATTGTTGTTCAATTCTAGACTGAAACTTTTCTCAGGGAAACTGAAATCTAGATGGTCTGGCCCATTCCAAGTCATACAAGTTTTTCCCCATGGTGCCATCACAATCCGATCATTAAAAGGCGGGCACCAATTCAAAGTCAACGGACAGCGCCTCAAGCATTATCAGGGGACTGAAGCCCCAGGAATACAGGAAGTGGTTACCTTAGGAGATGCCCCACCTGGCATCCCTAATTTAACCTAAATTTTATTTTTATTTATTTATATTATTTATTAGGAAATAAGGTTTATTTTTATTCGAATAATGTTTTTATGTTTTTAGGAAATAAAGGAGTCAAGACGAACAGGAGAAGTGAACTCAGCCCACCATCCATCCATCAGCCCAACAAAGCCCAATATTGAAGCCTGTCGTTCCAACTGCCGCGGCAGACACAGAAAAGACAGGCTGTCACCTGACTGTCACGACAGACGCGGAAACGGGTGACAGACACGTAACAGACGCGGAAACGTGCGTCAGACACGTCAGACACGCTAAAGCTCAACAGTTGCCCCGTTATTCACGCCTGCCGTTACAGCTTCAACGGGCATCAATTCCTCTCCTATAAAACCCCGTTTCATTTTTATTTTCATTCACTTCTGCCTTTCTTACTTGCTCTCCCCCTTTATTTTTCATTTGCTTCCTTTTACTTTTCACAACCCTTGCACTAACATGTCTTCCAGAAGAACCCGCCGCAGTGCTGCTTCAACCTCTTCACCGGCAGCAACTCCTCCACCGTCCTTTGCAACCAGAGACATATGGGAAGAACGAGGCTTCATCTATATACCAAAGGCAAAGAATCTGGGCCTCAAGCCTTTCATATCCAGGAAGATTAGGGCTCTATTATGGCAAACATTTGCGGAGCAACCAGCGGAGATAAACGAGACACTAGTGAGGGAATTTTATGTTGCCATCAGCAGCAAGACGGCGACAGCCGTGACTGTCCGAGGGAAAGAGGTGCAGTTCACAGCCGAGCGCATTAACTCTTTATATGGCATCTACCTAGGCCCCAATGATGATGCTCACAAGCAGTTCCTTGACACTTTGGATGAGGCTGCCTATGACGTTGTCATGGCAGAACTGACGGAAGAAGGGACTGAATGGAATACAAGCCGAAAAAATCCTCACATAGTGAAGAGGGGGCAGCTGCGGCCGGAGGCAAAACTGTGGAATGCCTTCATCAAAAAGAGGATCCTGCCGTCGTCACATCACACCACCGTTGACCAGCAGAGGTTAGCCTTAATACACTCTATTTTAAATGAACGACCTATTAATGTGGGAAGTTATATGTGAGAGAGTAGTTTGGAAAGTGCACATAGACCAACGACCCTCCTTTGCCTCCCCTACCTCATCATGTCCCTCTGCCGCTGTCATGATGTGCCGGAAGCCGACACCGATACCATAGTGAAAGGACGAGGTTGGACAGACAAGAATATCATCAGCCTCATGGAACTGACAGTGGAAACCCCTCTCTCATCTTTCAACCCCGCTGCCGCCCCAACTGAATCAACAGAGCAGCCAAATCATGAACCTGCCGCCATAGCAGCTGCTCCGGCAGAACCCTCCAACCAAATCCTAGCTGCCATTCAAAGGAAAGAGGACAGACAGTTGGGCCTCATGACATTCATCAAGGACTTTGCCGCATCCACGGTAAATTTTATTCACAATACTTTAAATTTCCCTGATGTTGTTTTTCCCACCTTCCCTGCCCACTACTTCACTGTCCCCACCCTGCCCACACACCTACATCTGCTGTTACACCACAAACACCATCTGCCGCTTCCATACCATCACCTACCCCGACGGAAGCCGGCAGCACCCATGCCGAAACATCCGCTCGAGGAACAAAGCGACCAGTGCCATCGGATGATCTTGAAGCCTTTGTTGATGGGTTTTCCTCCTCCTCCGTGTGGGCAGACAGTGATAATGAACCCTCTATTACGAGGAATCTGTCAAAGGACCTTTCACCGGTAAAGAGGCAGAAAAGAATGGCAAATAAGAAGACTCTGCCTAAGGCCAGCAGTGAAAGAAATGACAACAGCGGCAACAGCTCGGATATTCAGGTTGTACATCAACCATCCCAGCCTGCCTCGAGAACCAGAATCCGCCGCCAAATCCGCCTCAGCAGCAGCAGCGAAGACAGTGCCTAAAATTTAAGTTTCTAATTTTCTTATTGCTGCCTGCTATTTATATATTTTGTGATGTACTGCCTTCATATGTTTTCATTTATATTTTGTCATTTGCATTGAGGGCATTGCAACCCTTGAGTTTGGGGGTGGCAACCCTCCATATTAATGGAGTCTGAGTACATCTTAGTTAAAATTTGTGTCTTTTACTCAGTTTATTTTTCTTTAAAAAAATGAAAATATTGGAAATTTTGGCTGAAAACTGTGAACTGAACTTACCTGTCGTGACAGCTCTGTCATGGCAGCGACTTTAGGATAGTTTAAGGAGAAGTTTAGAGCCTTTCTATAGTTCTGAAAACTTAAACACCATTGTGACTGTTATACTGCTTAGACTTCTTTTAGCCAAACTAGAATAGGAAGCTTAGCACTTGAATAGCCCCTAGAGGTGCCTAACACTGGCTCTAGGAAAGAAGTTTAGCAAAATAGACTCAACAGCCCTAGAGGTGCCCGAAACCGGCTCTAGGAAGTTAGCTAGAGGTGCCCGAAACTGGCTCTAGTGAAACTTTAGCTTAAAAAAAATTGAAATCGAGTCAAAACAGAAAATCAAATGAGCATAAGAAGTGCCTTCAAAAGATAAACTTTGGCATAAAAATTCGAGTTAAGAGTTGAATATTCTAGTGAAACTAAGAGAGTCTTGGCATATAACTGTTTACAAGCATGCACACACTGCACGAGAACTATAGGGAGATTCCGGACAGATCCTAAATTATCCGACAGGTTGCTGCCGTCACAAGGAACGAACGACGGGCAAGGGAAAGTTCACTGTTTGAAAGCCAAAACAAAAATATTTCATTTTTCTTTTAGGTCTTAGTTGCTTGAGGGCAAGCAAAAACTTGAGTTTGGGGGTTTGTTGAGTGTGTAAAAGTTCTATTATTTACACCCTATTTAACCCATATTTCTGCTGCATTCAAGCATTATTCATTGCATTTAGGTCAGTTTACAGCAAAACATCACAAATATATTAAAAGGCACAGTTTCTACTAAGAATGGCTATTTTTGCAGGTTGCCGTCGTCGCAGATGGTGAGGGCAGGCGCTGGGCAGAGAAGCAGAAGAGCTGAACTGGACAAGTAGACAAAGAGGACGATGCTGCCACGATGCTGCCGTGACAGCAAAGGACGACAGTAGTTTTTGAGGAGAAAAAGCAAAGTGGACCTCGACAGATAGAGAAAATTCAGCCCGTCTGTCGTGTGAAAACCTCATATTTTTCCGAGCCCCAGATCAAAAGATATGTCAAGCCCAAAGTTCAAGGAGAGAAAATCCCAAGAAACAAGGAGGACGGCTGGAAAGTAGATTCCTTGAAGATTTAGTCTTTATTAGAATCATACTTTTAATTAAAGTTGTAATCCTTGTTAAATTAGAAAACTTGAGCCCAAAGCCTATATAAGGGCATGTATTTTAACCTAGGATATATCCAAGATCCAATTCCCCATAACCGATAACCAAAAACCCCTAGTCGTTTCCCGCCGCCGACATGTTCTAAATCCTTCCTAGGGCCACGAGTTGATTTGTAAAGTAGTTGCAAGGGTTGTTTTGTTTTAGGAATTTTCAGTTCAATAAAATAAACTTCAAGTTCTCTTATTTTGGTTATTAATATCTTGCAAGAGCATCGGGAGAGCATTGTGAGGTTATCTATTTACTTAGCATCGGGAGAGTTAAGTATACGAAAGAAATAAGAGCAAGTTCTCTAGGTTATAGTTGAACTATCTCGTGCCTATGGATAGGGCGAGGTTAAGTGGCTAAAGAAGAATTCATACACATCGGTGTTCATCCTTCGATTCACGCCGGGAGGTATCATCAAGACGTGATCATCGACAGACTTGGACCTAGGGATAGGCCAAGGCAGATCTGGGATTCTTGCCAAACTTGAAGTACGGAGTTGAGTGTTTGCTGCCGCGACAATCAACGGACTGCTGCCGCGACAGGTGCTACCTGCGACAGGCGCGACGACAGAACTGGATTTCCTAAACTCTGCAATACCTGCACTACTGAGCAATTCAATACCAGCCCATTCTCTCTATCTTGATATCTTTACTCTTTTATTTACGTTTACTTTAATATTTTCGTGACAACTCTCAAATATTTCCTTTACTTTCGTGCAGTGAATTAAGGTGAAGCTATTAGCCCAATCCCCGTGGAGACGATATCCGATACTTTGTATCACTTTACTACTTGCGTCGTGTATACTTGCACTACAATTGCGATAGACTATTTTACACGCAACATCTTCAATTGTAACAATATTATGATGTCAAATTATCTTTAGGGCCTAAATTGTATATTCCTTGTATAGACAACACTTGTGAGCTTAATTGTCAAATTTGCTCAAGTGTATAGGTTTTGGGTGAGTGCTTAGAGTTACAAACATATACCTATTAGAGGGATTTCTAGTTTTCTTTGAATTCTCTTTGTACAAGAGTGTCTTGGTTAATCTTTAGGTAGAAAGATTAACCGGTTTGTAAAGGTTGCCTCCTTAGCCTAGAAAAGGGGAAGAATTCTTAGTGAATTTTGTTGAAATCCTTAGTAGGAAGCTAAGGTAGTGGATGTAGGCTTTGGGCTAGAAAGTCGAACCACTCTAAATCCTTGTGTTTAATTCTTATTTTTTTAGCTTCTACAAAACACCCAAAAATCCAATCTTCTCCACACTTGGCAAGCATTTCGGTTGTGACCATCGAGTTCAACAGATAGGCTTTTATAGCTCAAATCTAACAACCCATAACTAATAGTAAAAACTAACTCAGTTGCAAACCAAATGCTAACAATTATTGTTTGCTAACATTCTTCATGCTTTATCAACTTCTTAATTTTTTTAATGTCGACTTCTCGAGCAAAAGATACAGAATACAATGAGCTGAACTCGTATGTGAGTTGCTGGTATCCTGAACAAAATTTTCCTACAAAACTTTTCTTCCTTCTTCATTAATACTTGCCTTCATTCATTCACTTTCTTTTCTCATTCTTTCTCCATTGTTCTTCTTTCTTCACTTATTTGGACTGTCTTTTTGTTGGAAACAAGGTTGTTAGGCATCGAGCTTCTGGGTGCAATCTGAAGCCTCTCTTTGGCAAGAAGGCGCCCTCTTATGTCTGGTTAAGGAGAGCAAGATTGTTAAACACTTAACTCTTCCTATAGATTTTCTTCCATGGACACTTGGATGTTAAGCCTCAAGTTCCATTTGTACCTCGTGAGAAGAAGCATCAATCAATGAAGAAATAAAAAAACAGATTGGTATTGAACACAATCTTAGAATTTAGCAGCTTCCAGCTACAATAAATACGACAAGTTCAACAATAATCAACATAAGACAAGCAACAACTAGTTTAGTCTTGACAATGTGAACCAAACAATTTGTCTTGTATCCTACACGAGAAAGGCCTTCAAAAACTCAGTGCATAATCAGAGAAAGCAGTACCAGTCGATACACAAGTAGAACTAAGATGATATGTCGACCCTCAATCGAATGCTAACAAACCCTCGGTAAATCCTAACATAACAAACTGGGAAGAACTACTAAACTACAAAGTAAAATGAACCAAAGAAATATAACACTCTTCAGATGAATCAATCAAATTCATACGGAACAACTAAAATCTCAACATTCACCAGCTCAATTCCAGTAACCCAACCAAATATGAAGAACAAATTTCCCATATACTCCTGACATTTGCTATCCTTAACATTCACCAAAGGAGCTCACTCGTTTACAGAAACCCAAACATTGAATCGATTCATCAATCCTCAATTGCACGATAAGAAATGTGAGTGCAATGAATGTGTTGATCTTCTATTGATTGACAAATACTCTTAGCAAATGAAGAACAAACCTCAATCAATCTTGGCAAAAATAAATAAGTAATAACATATCATATAAGAAGCAATAGAGGACACTGATTCAAACAAAATACTTCACCATAGTAGTACAAATGATCTATAACCAAAGAACACTTTACTTTGTTCAGGTTAGATCGCATAAATGAACAAGAGTAGATCTCACCATATAATCACAACTATTGAACTTCGATGAACTTAGACGTCCAATCTACCATCGGCATTGCAATATAATCGATCGGTAATAGTGGGTAACAATGACGGTGAAAGATTGCGATTCCAGATCTGAATCAGAAAAACGAAGCGGCAGAGGAAAAGCTTTGTTGAAGAAAGCTACGAAGAGTTGAAACAGAGAAGAAGACAATGACGTTAAGTCGACGAAGAGAAAAAAAGAAATGGCGGCGTGGATGGTAGCTTCACTGGATGGATCGAAAAACTCTTTGAATAGAGAACAAGACTGAGATGAACCAGATTCGTAAGGTAGCAGCAGAAAAAAGCAGCATCATGACCGTTGTTGGCGAATGATACCATGTGAGAAAGGGCCATGGTGGTGGCCGAAATAGTTGACCGACAGTGGATGTAGGAAAGAAGGTGAACATTGGTTAAGATTTGGGAATATTAAAGATGTAGAGATGTATTACTATATTAGAGTAAAGAAGGGGGTTTTATCCTAAATACATGAGATAGGCTTTTATAGCCCAAATCTAACAACCCATAACTAATAGTAAAAACTATCTCAGTTGCAAATCAAATACTAACAATTATTGTTTGCTAACATAGTTATCAACTACTAGTAAAATATATGAGAAACATAAAATGTTATTGTACTCAATTTTTATTCAAAAATCAGTTTACCACACACAACTATCGAAAAAACTATTTTACTACAAAACGAAACGTTAGTTAGTACTAATTAGGAAAATAAATAGATAACTAAACACAAAAAGTTCAATTCACCGTGTTGTGGTAAAAGTAATTCCCTTAGAAACAATTTTGCATGAATGATGTAATCACGATAATAGACGTTGTCCCCCAAGATTTACATAGTCTTTCAATCATCGTACATCAGAAGAGATGAAGTGAAACCCAATCGATATTACTCTTCTCGGTGATGAAAATTTTAAAGAGAAGATAAAAGGAAAGAGATTATGTTGGTATATCAAACATGATAGAGATATTACCCTTTTATAAGACTAGAAAAGGGCAAAATCATCCAAAGGGTGATTTTCCAGAACAAAAATCTTCTGCTCTTTAATCATGTCCCTTTCTACGCCACACACTAAAAATATTAAAAAAATTAAATTTTAAACCCTAACCCTAAATTCTATATCCTTAACTCTAAAACCTACACTCTAAAAAATACACTCTACCCCTAATTCCTTAAACCCTAACCATAACCCCTAACCTTAAACCCTAAACTCTAAACACTAAACATACTTTTTCAAAGTGAGGCATCAAAAGGGACATAGTTTAGGGGAATAAGATTTCCACCGTCCCAAATATCTTAACCACTCCCCATATATCTCAACTAACATTCAAATTATTTACATTACCTACGATCATCCACTAATGCAAATTAGTAGACAATTTTTAAGGTGAGAAAAGAGCAACGACGAATTAGTCGCTTAACTACTAATGACCATACCTAGAACTAATAGGTAGTGAAATGAGCAATTTTTCTCTTAACAAGTGAACGAATATAAAACATGTTAAAATAAGAGTAAACTCACAACACACGACAAATTTCTTTTGTAAATAAGTTTGTTAGTATTTACGAATACTCACGGCCACGTATCAAGATCATACGGCCCTCCATATGTTCGTACTTACGAACCGCCACTACGAGAACACCCAAATCAACAGGCCACATGCGAACATGATAGCAGAACAAGGCCGTGCGAACAACCAACTATGATCTATCGCAAACTCTACATGCGAACATTACCCTAGACCACGTGATCCACACCGACACCCGAGTCACAACAAATCAACTCACTAAGACACTTGCCCCTTTGGTTGATACGTTTCCACACCCCTTCCAATCCTTTTTAAGAGACCATTCACCTCTAGATTCGAAAGAGGATTCCCTACTACTCAAGGGGGCTCTTACATACATACAGACCGACCATACCCACAATCCATCACCATCATCTCTACCATCTTCATATATCCACCATTCAAATGACCATGAACTATGATTCAAGAGAGTTGCACATTTAGGCAGTGGCGAATTTAGGGGTGGGCCTACCTAGGCCATTGCCCACCCCATGCCACAAAAAATAATTTTTTATTTAGTCTCAAAAATAAAATTTTTAAATATTTTTTAATTTTTTTAATTTTATGGTTCTTAGATTAAAAGTTTCTGGTTCCATTGTTCTTAAAGTCAAACTTGAAAATTGCCACAATTTTTATCCTTCCATATAGGGGCGTAAATAAATATAACATTCAATGAACTATTCGTATAATGTTTGTTTATTAAGTTAAATAAACGAGTATGAATAATTTTTTTATGTTCATTTAATAAACGCGAACACGAACAAATGTGTGTTCGGTTTGTTTATGTTTATGAACAAGCTCATTTATTTATTAATAATATTTTTATAATAAAATATTATCTCTTTGATTTTATATTTGAATTTCAACTCATTAATTTAAGAAATATATATCATATTTACAATTACTATTGATAATTTGACAAAGCAAGATATGAACAGTGTGCTCTAATGTTTTGTTTGGTACATTAGATGTGAAGGAGAAGTGTTGTGTATAAAAAGATGGATGAAAAATTTGTTACTACATCAAGGTGTTTGGTTTGTTGAAAATTGTGATATATATTATTGACACTATATTCAATTTTAATTGTACTATATTTTATTTAATAAACAAATAAAATAAAATAAAAAGTTACACAACCAAAATTTGTTCAAATTTTCAAATATTGTTTTTAAGGAGATTTGACAAACTCATAACCATAAGTTTTGAGTAAAACTAGATTAAGTGAAACATATTTTAAGTTATTGAATAATTGATTATTTTTATAACATCCAAAATAAGCAAAGAACTAGCCACTAAAGCTAATATTCAATAAAATATATCTCTTTATAAATAACAATAAATAAACATAAATTTTAAATACATTAATACTTATTTACATCATCGTAAATAAGCTATTAATGCTTATTTACACTGTTGTAAATAAGTATTGGTAATTTATTTATACCTATTTATGTTCATTAGCATAGTCATATTACTTTTAAATTGTTATTCTATTTTTAATTGAAAATTGTATTTACGAGCTAGGTTAGATAAAATTCTTGTCTATTTATATTGACCCATTCAATGACATCTCTCTCGATTCGCCATTGCATTTAGGTGATCAATATTGGTGCGGTGAGCGTGGATCGAACATGCAACCTCATATCCCTCTCCAGAGGCAGACCTCAATGGGAGCAAGAGGGTGCCTGGATCCCCCAAGATTTGTGTTGCGTGTCAAAAGTCCTATCGCAATGTAGTGCAAGTGTACACGACACAAGTAGTAAAGTGATACTCAAAGTATCAGATGTCGAATCCACAGGGACTGGAAATAGCTTTATCCTCGGATTGCTGCACAAAGAGAAAGAAGAGAATTTAAATTATTTGGAAAATAATATTGGAATATGATGAATATAAAAGAATAAAGATTCAGGGTTAAGAGATAGGCCGGTATTGATTTGCTCGGTAGTGCAGGTGTTGCACTGTATCGAAATTCCTGTTCTGTCATCGTCCCTGTCGCGGCAGCACCTGTCACGGAAGCAGTCTGTTGTTGTTGCGGCAGCGATCACACAACTCTGTACTTCAAGCTTGGCAAGAATCCCTATTGTAACTTGTCCTATCCCTAGGTCCAAGTACTGTTTATGAACACTTCTTGGATGATACCTCCCGGCGTGAATCGAAAGGTGAACACCAATGTTGTTGAATTCTTCCTTAGCCACTTAACCTCGTCCTATCCCTAGGTCCGAGATAGTTCAACCATAAACTGGAGAACCCGCACTTATTCCTTTCGTATACTTAACTCTCTCGATATTAAGTAAATAGATAATCTCACAATGCTCTCCTGATACTCTTGCAAGATGATAAAGCCAGAATAAGCAAACTTGAAGTTTTATTTCAATGAACAGAAAATTCCTAAAAACAGTACAATCCTTGCAACTACTTTACAGAATCAACCCTTAGCCCTAGGGGAAGTTTATAACATGATGATAGGGGGAAAACGACAAAGGTTTTGGGGAAGACGACTAGAGATGAGATATCCTTCCCTAGGTCGAATTACATGCCTTTATATAGGCATTGAGTTCAAGTTTTCTAATAAGGTAAGAGTACAAGTTTAAATTAAAGTACAACTCTATTAAAGACTAAATCTTCAGAGTGGATGTCTTTAATTCGTCCTCTTTTCTTGCTTTGGGTTTCTTCCTTGAACTTTGGGCTTGGCCTTCATTCTGCCCCATGGCTTAGAAAAATATAGGAGTGGTCCACGACAAAACGACTTGAAATCCTCTATTTGTCGAACTCCACTTCACTTTTCCCTTCACCAATGCTGTCGTCATGGCTGTCACGGCAGTGGCCACGACAGCATCTTCCTTCTTGAATCCAGTCCTATGTTCCAGCTCTGCTCCTTTGCTGTCATGAGTCTGCCACAGCAGATACCTACAAAAGTATGCAAAATCAGTAGCAACTGTGCCATTTTATCTCATTGTGATGTATATGTGAAACTTTACCTAAATGCAATGAATTATGCTTGAATGCAGCAGAAATATGGGTTAATTAAGTGGTAAAATATAGGACTTTTACACACTCAACACACCCTCAAACTCAAGTTCTTGCTTGACCTCAAAGAAATATGACCTAACTAACAAAAAATTTTGTTTGGCTTCATTCAGTGAACTTTTCATTACTTACCACACATACCTTATCACGAGCACTACCTTATCGGATGTTTCTGGATTTATTCGGAACCATGCTATAGGTCTCGTGTAGTGTGTGCATGTTTTGTGAACAAATATGTGCCTAGACTCCCTAAGTTACTAGAATAGTTAAGCTACTTACTTGAATATTTATGCCAAATTTCATTTTCTTGGAGGCAATTCTTAGGCTCCTTTAGTTTTTCTGAATTAGACTCGGTGTTTTTTTCTCATTTTAAGTTGAATAGAGCCTGTTTTTTGGCACCTCTAGCTAACTTCTTAGAGCTGTTTTTAGGCACCTCTAGGGGTATTGAGTCTAAATTTTCTTATTTTCTTTTCCTAGAGCCAGTGCTAGGAACCTCTAGGGGCAGCTTCAAGTGTTAAGCTTTCCTACTCCAGCTTACCAGTAGAAGTCTAGACAGCATAAGAGTCACAAAGGGTGTTTAAAGATCAGAACTATAGCAAGGCTCTAAACTGTCCCTAAAAATATCCTAAAGGCATTGCCACGACAGAGTATGTCATGGCAGGTAAGTTCAGTTCAAAGACTTAAGCCAAAATTTGTTTGTTTGTTTTTTTTACAAAAATAAACTAAATAATAACTAACACTTAGACACAATTTTAAGACACAAAAGACACTTCATTACTGGAGGGATGCCACCCCCAAACTCGAGGTTTACATTACCCTCAATGCATGATAACATGGATAAAAAGAAAAACAAAATACATCACAAGATAAATAAAACAACAAGACAGCAAAAATAATATAGAAACTTAATTTGAGGAGCTGTCATCGGTGCTGCTACTGATCTGTAGCTGCCGGCGGGCAGTGACCTTCATGGCAGGGGCTGGCAGTGTGCTAGAAGAGGCATATGTTGTCTACTTTTTGGCCTCCCTTGGCGGCTGGACACGGGTGGGTGAGATGTAGGGTGGTTTGTCCAGCACTTGCACCTCGTCGTCGGAGCTGTTGCTGCTACTACTGCTGCTTGCAGACCTGCCCTGGCCGGAGGGTCCTTCACCATCTTTGTTGGGCTTCTGCCTCTTTATTGGAGTGAACTCCTTGGAGAGGTTTCGGGAAATAGAGGGCTCCCCGTCAGAGTCCTGCCAGACGGGTGATGAGGAGAACCCTTCGAAGTAGTCTTCGTTGAGCTCTGGCAGTGGCTCATTTCTTTTCTCGGCTCTGGTACTGATAGGTTGGCTGCTGCCTTCAGCTGTCGCGGCCGGTGTAGGTGTAGAGGCATCAGACGGAGTCTTCGGTGTAGCAGCAGGGTAGGAGTAGGTGTGGGGGCAGCAAAATATTGTTCTAGAAAGGACGGGAAGGGTACATTTGCAAAATTTAAATCATTATGAATAAAATGTACCGTTGTTGCCGTGAAGTCCCTTATGAAGCTCATCAGACCGAGATGTCGTTCCTCCATACTGTTGAGTGTTGACAGAATTTGGGTGGAGGCGTCTTGTAGAGGGGCTACTGCCGTTGGCTGTTGCTGCTCTGCTACGGCAGGTTCTGGGTGACTAAGGCTTGCTGTCTGCTCTGTCGTGGCAGAAGGGTTGAAGAAGAACAGTGGGGTGGTAGCCTTTAGCTCCATGATGCTGAATATGTTCCGCTCCGTCCACCCTTTCCCTTGGACTTTGAAGTCTTCGACAATTTCCGGTACGTTGTGGCCTCGGTATATTACGATGATGAGGTACGTGAAGACAAGGGGTCCCGATGGTCGTAGAGCACATTCCAAAATTCCCTCCCTTATGTATCGGCCGACATTGATGGGTCTTTCATTTAAAATTGAATGTACGAGTGCTAACCTGTGTCGGTCGACTGTACTGTTGTGGGAGGATGGCATGATTCTCTTCTTCACGAAATGATTCTATAATTTAGCCTCAGGAGTCAGTTGAGTTCTTTTCACCGTCCATCTATGCTTTGGGTCGGTGTTCCATTCTGTCCCCTCCTCCGTCAATTCTGCCATCATTGCGTCATAGTCTGCCGGCGACAAGCTATTGACGAATCTCTTGTGGCTGTTCTCCTTTTTGATGACATAGAGGCCATAGAAGGTGTTGATGTAAGAAGGCTCGAAAGAAAGCGCTTTACCTCGAACCGTCACGATTTTAGTATCTTTTTTGTCGACGGCAGCGTAAAATTCCCTGACTAGCGTGACGTTCATTTCTTCTGGCTGGGCAGCAAACATCTGCCATTTGAGGGCTTTGATTTTTCTTGCGATAAACGGTTCAAGCCCTAGGTCTTCCGTGGGTTTGGTGTAGAGGAACCCCCGTTCTTTCCACATCTCCCTCTTCTGGAAGGAGCGGTAGTATCTGTCGGCGGAATCGGTGGAGGCGAAGCGGTTTGGGATGGCACTATGGCTGGGGGTGTTGACTGTTGCGGCAGAGCTATAGGCAACTCTTCTACGAGTCTGTCTGCTAGTCATAGTTGCAAGGGCTGTGGAAAATAAAGAAACTTTTGAGATCTAGAGAAAACAAGTTGAGAGAATAAAAGTGAGATGAAAAATGAATAGTGAATGAGGGTTTATATAGATGGATGATTTTCTGCCCGTTGGAGCTGTAACGGCAGGCGCAAATAACGGGGCCAGCTGTTACGCAGTTTCTAACGCGTCTGTCACGCGTTTCCGTGTCTGCTGCGTGTCTGTTACGCGTTTGCATGTCTATCGCGACAACTTGGTGACATGCTATATTTTCCGCGTCTGTCGCGACAGCTGATGACATGCTGTGACAACAGACTCATCCTTTGGGCTTTTTGGGCTGCTGTTGATATGGTGGGTTGGTTCATTTCTTCTCTTCTCCTTGTTACCTTTATTTCCTTGAGGGGCATCTCTTAAAGTAACTACTTCCTGCATTCTTGGGGCTTCAGTCCCTTGATAATGCTTTAGTTTCTGTCCGTTGAATTTGAACTGGTGCCCGTCCTTTAAGGATTTGATCGTGATGGCACCATGGGGAAAAACCTGCACAACTTGAAAGGGGCCGGACCATCTAGATTTAAGCTTTCCTGGGAAAAGTTTTAACCTAGAGTTAAACAACAACACAAGCTGCCTTGGGCAGAACTGTCGTGGCTACAACTACTTGTCATGTCATCTTTTGGTTTTATCTTTGTAAATCATGGCGTTGTCGTAGACCATTGCTCGAATTTCTTCAATTTCGTTCAAGTCAAGCAGCCTCTTCTGTCTTGCCTTATCTAAGTCCATGTTTACTACCTTGATAGCCCAGTAAGCTCAGTGCTCTATCTCGACAGGTAAGTGGCATGTTTTCCCATAGATAAGCCTGTAGGGTGACATTCCCAATGGTGTTTTGAATGCTGTTCTATAGGCCCATAGTGCATCATTGCAGTGTAAAGACCAATCTTTTCGAGTAGGTTTAACCATTTTCTCGAGTATGTTCTTTACTTCCCGGTTGGATATTTCAGCTTGTCCATTGGTCTGAGGGTGGTACGTTGTTGCAATCCGGTGCTTTACTCCGTATTTTCTCAAGGCAGCAGCAATTACCCTATTATCAAAATGTCTCCCTTCGTCACTGATGATCGCCTTAGGTACGCCAAACCTGGAGAAAATGTTCTTGTGCAGAAATCTCTGAACAGTCTTGGCGTCATTTTTCGGAGTGGCGATCGCTTCAACCCACTTGGACACATAATCCACTGCCAGTAGGATGTAGAGGTTCCCACAAGATGCTGGGAATGGTCCCATGAAATCGTTTCCCCATACATCAAAAATTTCGACTTCTAAAATGTTTTGCACTGGCATCTCATGTCTTATTGAGATGTTTCCAGTCCTTTGGCACTTGTCACAGCTTTTGTAGAAGGCTTGTGCATCCTTGAATAGTTTGGGCCAATGGAGACCATATTGCAAAACCTTGGCAGCGGTTTTGTTTCCACCTAAGTGTCCTTCATATGGGAAAGCATGGCAGTGGTGAAGCACAACTTCTTGTTCATCCTGTGGTACACATCTCCTGATAATTTGATCTGCACAATGTTTGAAAAGAAGAGGTTCGTCCCAATAATAATGTTTTGCATCATTTTGAAACCTCTTCCTTGCTTGGTATTTAAGTTCAGGAGGTAGTACTCCGCTAACAATGTAATTAACAAAATCAGCGTACCAAGGAAGTTCAAAAAACTTACATGCGGCCATCGCTGTCGCGGTAGTGCTTGTGGCAGCAAACAGTTGTTCATCTGGGAAGGTCTCCAATATGTTGGTCTTGTCTGTCGGTAGACTCTTTCCCATCTCTAGTCTCGACAAGTGGTCTGCTACTTGGTTTTCTGTCCCCTTTTTGTCCTTGATGTCAATGTTGAATTCTTGCAGCAGCAGAATCCAACGTATCAGTCTAGGTTTTGCATCTTTTTTTTCGAACAGATACTTTAGTGCTGAATGGCCTGTATGGACCACCACCTTCGTTCCAAGTATGTACGGACGGAACTTGTCGATTGAGAACACCACTGCTAATAGTTGCTTTTCTGTTGTGGTGTAGTTTACTTGGGCATCATTCAATGTTTTGCTGGCGTAATAAATTACGTGGAAGAGCTTATCCTTCCTCTTCCCTAATGCTGCCCCTACAGTGTAGTCATTGGCATCACACATTATTTTGAATGACAAACTCCAGTCAGGTGGTTGTACAATTGGGGCTGTTACCAGCTTCTCCTTCAAAATTTTGAATGCCTCAGTACATTCAGTATTAAAGTCAAAGGGACGATTTTGCTCCAATAGGTGGCATAAGGGTTTGGTAATCTTCGAGAAATTAGCAATAAATCTTCGATAAAACCCAGTATGCCCTAAGAAACTCCGAATCCCCTTGACTGTGGTGGGTGGCGGCAGCTTTTCGATTACTTCTATTTTTGCTCTGTCTACTTCAATGCCGCGGCAGCTTACCTTGTGTCCTAAGACTATCCCTTCATCCACCATGAAGTGGCATTTTTCCCAGTTTAAGACCAAGTTCGCTTTTTCGCATCTTTCAAGTACCTTCTGTAGGTTGCCTAAACAACCTTCAAAACTGTCCCCGAAGACGGAAAAATCGTCCATGAAAATTTCCAGGAAGTCCTCTACCATGTCAGAGAATATCACCATCATGCACCTTTGGAAGGTTGCTGGTGCATTGCAGAGTCCAAATGGCATCCTTCGAAAAGCATAAGTGTCGTACGGGCATGTGAAGGTAGTTTTCTCTTGATATTCTGGTGCAATAGATATCTGGTTGTAACCTGAGTAACCATCAAGAAAACAATAATAAGGTTTCCCCGCTAATCTATCAAGCATTTGATCAATAAAAGGTAGGGGAAAATGGTCTTTCCGGGTAGCTTTGTTAAGCTTCCGGTAATCTATACAAACCCTTCAACCGATCACAGTCCTGGTTGGGATTAGTTCGTTCTCTTCATTGGTCACCACAGTTATTCCTCCCTTTTTAGGGACACACTGCACCGGGCTCACCCATTTACTATCCGAGATGGCATAAATTATTCTGGCGTCAAGCCATTTGATGATCTCCTTTCTCACCACTTCTCGCATAGCGTCGTTTAAGCGTCTCTGAGCATTAGTGGACGGCTTATGATCATCCTCCAGGAGAATTTTGTGCATACATAGAGCCGGATAGATGCCTTGGATGTCAGCTATCGTCCATCCAATAGCCTTCTTATGTTGCTGTAGCATTCCAATTAACTGTTGTTCTTGTTTCTGCATTAACTTGGAAGAGATGATTACGGGCAACGTATCATTTAAACCAAGAAAAACATATTTAAGCTGCCATGGCAGGGGCTTAAGATCTAAAACAGGTATTTCTACAGTCGAAGGCTTTTGGATTATGTGTTCATTCGAGGTATAGTTTAAGGGCTAGAATAACTTATCTGGACGATTGCCTATCCAATTTACCTCCTCATGACCTTCAGTGTCGGATATGTCTGAATCGGAGGAGTCACCGTCGTCGTTGCTGCCGTGACAGTCTTCCAGATGACTGCCGTGGAAGTGACCAAATTTTATGTCATGGCAGATCGACCTGATGCAGGGTTGGCCAAGGATTACTTATTTGATGGCCCTACATTCTTCTTCTGTATCAGCATGTTTGATTGCTTGGGGAACATTGAGTTTGATCTCTTGATCATTTACTCTCATTGTCAGTTCTTCTTTCTCTACTTCAATCAGAGATCTGCCTGTGGCTAGGAAGGGTCGCCCCAGGATGATTGGTGTATTTTCATCTGCTTCACAGTCTAAAACAAGAAAGTCAGCATAAAAAATAACTTATCCACTCTTACCAGAATATCCTCAATCTTCCCTTCTGGTTGTACGTAAGAGCGGTCTGCCAGTTGCAGCATAATTGTCGTGGGCCGTGCTCTTCCAATACCTAATTTCTGGAACACATATTTTGGCATTAAATTTATACTAGCACCTAGATACAAAGTGCCTTACCCACGAATTTGTCACCAATTATGCACGGTATGATGAAGCTCCCAGGATCCTTCTTTTCTGGGGTGGATGCCTGTGTAAGATAGTCATGCATCCCTCTGTCATTTTTACCGTTTCAAATTCCCCAAGTCTAGATCTTTTTGACATGGCATCCTTGAGAAATTTCACATAACCTGGCATCTACTTGATGACTTCCAACAATGGTATATTTATGTGCACATGTTTAAAAATATCGTAAATCTTTTTGAGTTGGTACTCATGTTTCTGTTTTTGTAACCGCTGTGGAAAAGGAGGTGGAGGACAGTAATCTTCCAGATGTAACACCCCAATTTTGGGCATGGAAGTTTAGGGTCTGAACCGGACCGGTCTGATTTTCGGTTCGAATATAAAAGGAGGTTTTAGGGAAAGCCTAGTTTGGGATGCATTAAAAATATGGAAAAATATCTAAAAATCCTCTTTTAATATATATAAGAGAGTGGTGAAATCAATTTTACAAAATAAGGTTTGGAAGTGCGACATTTTGAAATAGTAACTAAAATGCAATTTTTGAAAAGTTCAGTGGTGACTGTTTTGTAAGGATTGAAACCTTGAATCTTTAAGGAGCTAATTTACCCAAGAAAGATTTCTCTAGATTTTTCTTAGATTTTAATGATTTAATTAATGTTTAATTAATTAAGTGAAAAGTGGAAAACTATATTTTAGATTTTCATTACTAACTTTTGTTAAAACTTTCTCATCTCATTTTCTCTCAAAATTCCCTCAGCCAAACAAATTTCTACAACAACATTTCTATTGATTTTCACACTAAATGATGAGGTTTCAATCATCAATTGATTCCTAATCCTTTCTACATCAAAACCTCTTGATTTGCTTATTGAATTTTCAAGGATTTTGGCTCTAACCAAGGAGAAATCTACATTTAGAGGTAAGGATGTTCTTCTCCTCTAAATACTCAGTTCTTTACTGAAATTCCCAAGTTCTCAATCCTTAAATTAAGTTTTATAAAAGGTTTTAATGTTGTGATCTTGATTTTGGCTTAAAACTTAAGATTTGGAAGAAATCTTGAAGAATTTCGTGGTATTTGTTTAGGCTCTGTTTTGAGATGCTTATTAAATGTATTTTGGATGTCTAATGATGTGTAAATGAGGTTTGATCAATGCAATCCCGAATAGGTTATGTTTCCTAAGTTTTTGCTTATGAAAATGGTGGTTTTTGGGGTGATTTTGGTGTTCTGTTAATGCTGGAGGTATAAGGACGAGTTTGGGTACCTTTTGGATGTTAATTGATGTTTAGAAATGGTTAGAAGTGATGGATCTTGGCTGGGTTATGTTTTGGAAGAGTTTGGAGGTGATTTCGGTTGTGTTTGGTAGACGAAATGTTAGATTTATGTAGAGCATCGAGTTGGGTTGTGTTGCTGGTGGTTTTAATGCATGATGATGCATTAATCCTCTGTTGTTATGTGTTTAAAATAGGGGAGAATGATCCGGAAGCAATAGAGGTGGCGTTGGAGGTTTCGGATGCTTGGAAGGCTTGTCGGCTAGCATAGTTTTGTGTATCGGTGAGTGGAAAAGAGTTTTCCAGCTTTGAAACATTTTGAACAAGGTTTTGGGAGCTTAGTTTAAGTCTAAACAACTTAGCTAAGCTCAAGAGTAAGTGAATGAAATTTCTCTCTCGGATTGTGCTATGTGTTGGTTTTAAATGCACTTGGGGTGGTTGAGTTTAATTACTGTTTTTAAGCATGTTTAGTCATGGTTTAATGTTGGTTTTGAAAGCTATATGTTGAAGGATGCTCAAGGGAAGAGATCCTTGTTTTGGCATGTTGTTAAATTGGTAATGTTTCATGGTGATGCATGGTGTTTAATGGCTTTGTTTGATGCTTTAAAACAGTGAATTGATGATGGTATTTGATGTGTATTGGCAAGTGATGTAAGTGGTTTTTGGTTACTTTAATCGGATATAGTTATCCGGCTATAGGATTGGGTGCACCGTGAATAAAGTCGCCTTGGATGTTGAGGGGTGGTGATTGTACCGTAAACTCCATCCAAGTATCCTAACGAGAGAGGTAAGATCACAACGGTGGTTAAAAGTCCGTGTGTGGATCTTGGTAAGCTCACTACGGTGGTTAAAAGTCCGGGTGAGGATTTTGGGTAAGATCTCAACGGTGGTTAAAAGTCCGTGTGAGGATCTTGTTAAGCTCACAACGGTGGTTAAAAGTCCGGGTGAGGATTTTGGTAAGATCACAATGGTGGTTAAAAGTCCGTTTGTGGATCTTGGTAAGATCACAACGGTGGTTAAAAGTCCGTGTGTGGTTCTTGTGTGATGTGTCTCGTACTCTCGTTAGTGAGTTATACAACTACCGATGAGTGATGTTGAGGGGTTGTGATTGTACCGTTAAACTCCATCACGGGTGTTGAGGGGTTGTGATTGTACCAGTAAACTCCACCTTGTGTTGTTCGGTAGTGTGTATGAAGCGTGTGGGACAACGCTTGTAATCCGCGTATCCGATTGTGTCTTGAGTTGAAATGGTTTGTGAATTATCACTTGAAAGCCAATATAATATTTTTGAATGTAATGAAGCGAGAGATTTTTGAAATGTTGCAAGGTTGCATGGGAAGTGTGTAATGGTTTAAGAGTGCATGTATTACTTGTTAAGCTTGAGCAAGTGTATATCTTCTTTTGTGAATGGTGCTTATGTGCTTAGAATCTCTTTAGTACATTGAAGTCTTGTGAAGGCTTGTTGGAAAAAGGCATGTAATGCAAATGTTGCTTAGTTCATGTGTTTTGCATTTGTTGAATGCATGAAATAGTTCGAAGGAACAAATGGTTTTCGAAAGGTTTTGCTTTGAAATGATCATCAAGCATGAGGAAAGTATGTTGTGAAGTGGAAGTGGTTTCCAAGGAATTTGAGTTTAACTTTGCATGTGGTGTTCATGCATGGAAAGGTTTAAATGATAGTATTTGCAAGAATGTGTTTTGGGGTAAGTTGTTTAGCTTTTCTAAGCTAAAGGTTGGATTTCATGTCGAGCAATGCATGGTTTAAAGCATGTTGTTCAAAAGAGGTTTTTCAAACAATGCTTTGGTTTATTGAATTGCATCTACTTTTAAAGAGGGTTTTATGATTCGCTACATTGATGGTGTTTTGGTTTTGAGCTTTCCTCACTAAGCATTATGTGCTTACGCTCTTTTTTTCCATCAATGCAGATATTTGAAGTTGGGACAGCAAGAAACAAGGGATTCAAGAAGAGCTCCACTTGAGAAGTATGTCTTGGTTTATAGCTATAGATAATAAAGGCAATGGGAGAGAGTCTTTTATATTGATGTGTAATGAGATTGTGTATGTTGAACAAGTTCGGTTTATGGTTTGAACTATGTGGTTTATCGCTTGCAACATTTGAATCTTCTTCTTCATAAGTTGTTATGCTATGCTTCTTGTTTTAAAAGCATGATCATGTGTTGGATGTGTTGAATGAGTTGGTGCACCTAAGGTTTGATTTGTATCTAGTTTTTAATGCAATTTGGTAGTTATGATGCTTGGCTTGTTGTTGATTTGGTGAGGAATGGTTTAAAGTTTGTTTGGTTGGTTTTGGATGTTAGGATGCATGCCTATAGACTTGTGGATTTTCCTAATTGATGTCATGAATGTGTTTCGATGATGCAAATATGTACCTTATATGTATGATGACTTGTTGGCATGATTAGGAGGTCATTAGAATGTGTTTGAGTGGATAAATGTGTGTTAAACCAGCAAATTCTGCACTTTCTGGGCAATCCGTATCGGAACGGGCACTAGTGTTTCGAAACGGGGGCCTGTAATGGCCTTCGTGTATCGAAACGGGTAGAGGTCGTTCCGAAATGTTTTGGCCACTACCAGGCCCTGTTTCGATACAGGTCTCGAAACGAACCCGTGTTTCGGAACGGTCAACCCCGTTTCGAAACAGGTGACCGTTGGGCACTGATTTGAATGGTTTAAGGTTTGCAAGCTTTACATTTTAGTCCTGGAATTTGTAATTGCAATTGCTTGAGCTTGAGTTGTCTTTTTAAGCTGAAATTTGGCAGAGAGGCTTGTAATATGATTAATTGAGGTTTGGTAAAACTAAAATCTTGGAAGTCCATTTATTTTCCAAAATTTACAATTTGGTCCCTATCTTTTGTATGTTGTGCAATTGAGTCCCTTAATGTTTTCCGATCGTTGTGCTTTTCAAGTATGCTTTTCTCAAGAGTACGCTTAAGGTTAATGTACATCTAGATAAGATTAAAAAGGAAAAAAAGGGGTCATTAATCAAGGTTGACTTTCGGGTTGACTTTGGTTTTCCCCGTGTAATCTTCGTAGTTTAGGTCAACCGTCTAGGCCGGGCTAAGGGGGTTACATTTGGTGCTATCAGAGCTAAGTTGCGAATATATTTGGGGTGATGGTAAGTTCGTGGTAAGTTGTTAATAAGTGTTTAATGTTTGTTCTGAAGTGTGGTTGAAAGTTGGTTGAAAAATGTGTCTTTGAGCGAATTGTTGATGTTTTTATCATGCTTTTTGGTTATGAATCTTCTGTGAGCTAGTGTGAACATGTATTGATGATATGCTGGTGTTGTGAGTTGATTTTCTGAATGATGAAAATGTGATGGGTATGTCATGTTGATATTATGCTGTTGAGGGTGAATGATGTTTGATGAGAGCATGATTGAAGTTTGATGATTGATATGCTCGATGTTTATGATATCAATGTTTTTATTGATTGTTATGTCATGTAAAAAGGGGAGAATTTGGGATACCCATTGCCTTATTATTATAGCTATTTTGTTATGTTGGAGTTGGAGTCTTGAATCCTTACTTGAAGCTGGCCTGGTCGTTTTGTTTGTTTTGTTATCATTGCTTTGTTATTAATAGCACGATGTAATCGATGAGAGAATGAGAGTTGGGTGAGATGGTTGCTGCTTTAGAGCAGGTTGTTAAGGCGTGGAATTCACCTTTTGGTGGAGGTGTTTTGTTTCAGTCTACAGTGCCTGGAGTTGAGGAAGTAAGGCAGGAGGAGGAAGCTGGTTCTGTGATGAAGGGTTCATCACCTACGGTTCAGGAGGTGTCGGGAACATCTCAGGCCGTGGTGAAAGTGAGGCCTGAGGACGTGACGATTGTGGGACATGCGAGTTTGTCAAAATAGCGTTTATATGATTTGGGAGCTGTGGAGTATCATGGTTCGACACCTGAGGCATTCGAGGCTTGGTTAGCCAGTGTAATTCTGATTTTGGATCAGGAAGGGTGTGACTATGCCTGTAAGCTGGGAAGTGTTGTCTCGTTGATGTTGGAAGATGCTTGTGCCTGGTGGACATCTGTGGCGGTTGCAACGCATATCCACGATATAGACTGGGAGTTCTTTGTGTCTGCCTTTAATGGAAGATACCTTGGAGAGAAGTTCTCAAGGGTTGAGCAACGTAGGGGTGTGGCTTCAGACTATGAAGGTGAGAAAAGTTTAAGCAAAAGAGCTGTGGGTACTGACCTCGGGAGCGGTCAGCGTAAGAGGCTACGTGATAGAAGGATTTGCTTGAATCGAAGTCTGGGGGGTAGTGCAGATGTGGGTCAAGTGCTATATGATCAATGAGTGGTAGCTCGGTTGCCGATGTGTGACCATTGTAGAAGGTGTCATGTTGGAGGTTGTTGGGGCGTGGGAGTTTGTTGGAACTGTGGTTCTAAGGAGCATGTGAAGCGAAATTGTCCTCAAGTGGTGAGATCGGCTTCAGTGGGTGCAAAAGGGTCTCAGAAGGGTCATGGGCGCGGCCGAGACAAAGTTCGTAGGTGGCAGGAAAGGCAGAAAGGTGTGAGGAGCTTGGGGATGAATCTTGTTGGAATTGTAGGTCTGTCGGACATTTGAGACGAAATTGTTTAGAGTTGGTTCAGGGTAGTCAGGGTTCTTTACCGCAGGGAGACGTTGATGACCTTAAAGTGTTGGTTGATGCTGCGACAGTGCGGCTAGAGAATGATAGTTCTGCGAGGAAGAGAGCTTGTTTGTTGAAGCTCCAGAGTAGTGAGGTGATTACAGGTAACCTTGTTATGTAATCTTTGCCTTAGTTATCTTTGTTTGGTTCCGGTTGGGTTTCCCTTGCATAGTGGGTATGGTCTTATAGCTAGCAAGTTTGGGGTAGTAGCCGGTGTTGTTTTGAAAACAACTTTAGTGTGAAGAGGGCATTAGTGGGTATTTTGTGGTTAACAGATTGTTAGAACGGTAGAGTTAGACAAGTTAGATGTGAGGTAAGAGGTTGTTCTTAGGCGGATTCTGAGGATGTTATTGATGGGTGTGAATCGACATACATGCACAGTTAAAACCATTTGTTATATACTATATTATATATGTTGGTACATGCATACATGCGACATGATATTAGAGGTTTTGCATACATGTACACAGGCATTGATAGGGCATATTGGTGACCATGCATACGAACGTTCACACTTGCTGATAGCTAGTTGGGTCCGTTAGTTTTGTGGTAGGATTAGATTGGATGGTGGGTTTTAAGAGTTGTTTTGGTGCTAGGAGAATGTTAGAAGTAGTGGAGGGTAGTAAGCGAGTTGTTAGTAATAATAAGTGCGATATAGCATGTTGGCAGGAGGAAAGTGTTTTGGTGCTTAAAGAGTTTAGCGGTGTGGTGGTGAGGAGATTACCGGTTGAAGTTAGCATTGGTCATGTGGTTGTGAATAGCTAGTAGATGTGGTAGTTTCTTTGTGTTAAGTGTTGGTGTAGGTTAGTGGATGTGTCTCCAAAGTGCTGAGGTGTCTTGGCATTGATGTTTGCAATAGGAGGGTTGTTTATGTAGGTGATGGTTTGTAGCAACCTTCGAGGAGTTGAGTAGAGGTTTTGTAATCTTAACCTGTTTGTATAGAATGGGCGGTATCCAGGTAAGGCTAGTGTTATGGTCGAAGCTTGAAGTGGAAAGGCAATGTAAGTTCAAGGGCCATTGTTAGTTGGCCGGGTTCTGCTGAGAAGTGGTTTGCTAGTCGGGTATAAGTAAATCTTTTCTAAGTCAGCTAGTGGTACGTGGAACAGCTGGCAGAGTTAAGGTTGGAGTCTTGTGACGTGGATTTCGAATGTTGTGTGAGTAGTTTTGGTGAGTCGTTATGGCAGTGATAGTGGCGGATGCGAAGGAATGTCATCAGTACGTTGAGAAGTTTGAGTAAGCAGTTGATGCTTAAGGAATTTTTACTTGTAGTGGTAATCTTTGAAAGAAGCTGAGCAGTTTTGCAAGGGGGTTTGGAAGCAGTGAAGGTTGTGGGTCACATGTTGGCTGAAACTGGATGGGTTGGTGTCACCGTGTGTGCGAGTTTTGGGAGTTATGAGATAAGGTGGAGTATGTTGTAAAAATTTGAAAGTTCTTCGAGTTTCTGGGGCTAAGCGCAGTTCGGAACTGTGAAAGGTTAAGATGAGGTTAACATCTGAGTGTTCTGGAAGTTTTGAACAGTATGTAGTGGTGTTGGGTTTGGTTATAGTGTGAGTTTGATTTGAGGAGGAGTTGTTTTTTTGTGGTGTTCTGAGTGGAGGATGTTTCAGTGGTGGTTAAGTCTCATGTGTTACTTTGTGTGTTGCTTTGAGAAGTTTGGTATCGTGCTCTTTTCGCCAGTTGGAATTTCGAGGACGAAATTTCCTAAGAGGGGGAGAGTTGTAACACCCCAATTTTGGGCTTGGAAGTTTAGGGTCTGAACCGGACCGGTCTGATTTTCGGTTCGAATATAAAAGGAGGTTTTAGGGAAATCCTAGTTCGGGATGCATTAAAAATATGGAAAAATATCTAAAAATCCTCTTTTAATATATATAAGAGAGTGGTGAAATCAATTTTACAAAATAAGGTTTGGAAGTGTGACATTTTGAAATAGTGACTAAAATGCAAATTTTGAAAAGTTCAGTGGTGACTGTTTTGTAAGGATTGAAACTTTGAATCTTTAAGGAGCTAATTTACCCAAGAAATATTTCTCCAGATTTTTCTTAGATTTTAATGATTTAATTAATGTTTAATTAATTAAGTGAAAAGTGGAAAACCATATTTTAGATTTTCATAACTAACTTTTGTTAAAACTTTCTCATCTCATTTTCTCTCAAAATTCCATCAGCCAAACACATTTCTACAGCAATATTTCTATTGATTTTCACACTAAATATGAGGTTTCAATCATCAATTGATTCCTAATCCTTTCTACATCAAAACCTCTTGATTTGCTTATTGAATTTTCAAGGATTTTGACTCTAATCACGGAGAAATCTACATTTAGAAGTAAGGATGTTCTTCTCCTCTAAATACTCAGTTCTTTACTGAAATTCCCAAGTTCTCAATCCTTAAATTAAGTTTTATAAAAGGTTTTAATGTTGTGATCTTGATTTTGGCTTAAAACTCAAGATTTGGAAGAAATCTTAAAGAATTTCATGGTGTTTGTTTGGGCTCTGTTTTAAGATGATTATTAAATGTATTTTGAATGTCTAATGATGTGTAAATGAGGTTTGATCAATGCAATCCCGAATAGGTTATGTTTCCTAAGTTTTTGCTTATGAAAATGGTGGTTTTTGGGGTGATTTTGGTGTTCTGTTAATGTTGGAGGTATAAGGACGAGTTTAGGTTCATTTTGGATGTTAATTGATGTTTAGAAATGGTTAGAAGTGATGGATCTTGGCTGGGTTATGTTTTGGAAGAGTTTGGAGATGATTTCGGTTGTGTTTGGTAGCCGAAATGTTAGATTTATGTAGAGCAGCGAGTTGGGTTGTGTTGTTGGTGGTTTTAATGCATGATGATGTATTAATCCTCTGTTGTTATGTGTTTAAAATAGGGGAGAATGATCCGGAAGCAATAGAGGTGGCGTTGGAGGTTTCGGATGCTTGGAAGGCTTGTCGGCTAGCATAGTTTTGTGTATCGGTGAGTGGAAAAGAGTTTTCTAGCTTTGAAACATTTTGAACAAGGTTTTGGGAGCTTAGTTTAAGTCTAAACAACTTAGCTAAGCTCAAGAGTAAGTGAATGAAATTTCTCTCTTGGATTGTGCTATGTGTTGGTTTTAAATGCACTTGGGGTGGTTGAGTTTAATTAATGTTTTTAAGCATGTTTAGTCATGGTTTAATGCTGGTTTTGAAAGCTATATGTTGAAGGATGCTCAAGGTAAGAGATCCTTGTTTTGGCATGTTGTTAAATTGGTAATGTTGCATGGTGTTTAATGGCTTTGTTTGATGCTTTAAAACAGTGAATTGATGATGGAATTTGATGTGTATTGGCAAGTGATGTAAGTGGTTTTTGGTTACTTTAATCGGATATAATTAGCCGGCTATAGGATTGGGTGCACCTTGAATAAAGTCGCCTTGGATGTTGAGGGGTTGTGATTGTACCGTAAACTTCATCCAAGTATCCTAACGAGAGAGGTAAGATCACAACGGTGGTTAAAAGTCCGTTTGTGGATCTTGGTAAGCTCACAACGGTGGTTAAAAGTCCGGGTGAGGATTTTGGGTAAGATCTCAACGGTGGTTAAAAGTCTGTGTGAGGATCTTGTTAAGCTCACAACGGTGGTTAAAAGTCCGGGTGAGGATTTTGGTAAGATCACAACGGTGGTTAAAAGTCCGTGTGTGGATCTTGGTAAGATCACAATGGTGGTTAAAAGTCCGTGTGTGGTTCTTGTGTGATGTGTCCCGTACTCTCGTTAGTGAGTTATACAACTACCGATGAGTGATGTTGAGGGGTTGTGATTGCACCGTTAAACTCCATCACGGGTGTTGAGGGGTTGTGATTGTACCGGTAAACTCCACCTTGTGTTGTTCGGTAGCGTGTATGAAGCGTGTGGGACAATGCTTGTAATCCGCGTATCCGATTGTGTCTTGAGTTGAAATGGTTTGTGAATTATCACTTGAAAGCCAATATAATGTTTTTGAATGTAATGAAGTGAGAGATGTTTGAAATGTTGCAAGGTTGCATGGGAAGTGTGTAATGGTTTAAGAGTGCATGTATTACTTGTTAAGCTTAAGCAAGTGTATATCTTCTTTTGTGAATGGTGCTTATGTGCTTAGAATCTCTTTAGTACATTGAAGTCTTGTGAAGGCTTGTTGGAAAAAGGCATGTAATGCAAATGTTGCTTTTGTAGTTCATGTGTTTTGCATTTGTTGAATGCATGAAATAGTTCGAAGGAACAAATGGTTTTTGAAAGGTTTTGCTTTGAAATGATCATCAAGCATGAGGAAAGTATGTTGTGAAGTGGAAGTGGTTTCCAAGGAATTTGAGTTTAACTTTGCATGTGGTGTTCATGCATGGAAAGGTTTAAATGATAGTATTTGCAAGAATGTGTTTTGGGGTAAGTTGTTTAGCTTTTCTAAGCTAAAGGTTGGATTTCATGTCGAGCAATGCATGGTTTAAAGCATGTTGTTCAAAAGAGGTTTTTCAAACAATGCTTTGGTTTATTGAATTGCATCTACTTTTAAAGAGGGTTTTATGATTTGTTGCATTGATGGTGTTTTGGTTTTGAGCTTTCCTCACTAAGCATTATGTGCTTACGCTCCTTTTTGTCCATCAATACAGATATTTGAAGTTGGGACAACAAGAAGCAAGGGATTCAAGAAGAGCTCCACTTGAGAAGTATGTCTTGGTTTATAGCTATAGATAATAAAGGCAATGGGGGAGAGTCTTTTATATTGATGTGTAATGAGATTGTGTATGTTGAACAAGTTCGGTTTATGGTTTGAACTATGTGGTTTATCGCTTGCAACATTTGAATCTTCTTCTTCATAAGTTGTTATGTTATGCTTCTTGTTTTAAAAGCATGATCATGTGTTGGATGTGTTGAATGAGTTGGTGCACCTAAGGTTAGATTTGTATCTAATTTTTAATGCAATTTGGTAGTTATGATGCTTGGCTTGTTGTTGATTTGGTGAGGAATGGTTGAAAGTTTGTTTGGTTGGTTTTGGATGTTAGGATGCTTGCCTATAGACATTGTTGGATTTTCCTAATTGATGCCATGAATGTGTTTTGATGATGCAAATATGTACCTTATATGTATGATGACTTGTGGCATGATTAGGAGGTCATTAGAATGTGTTTGAGTGGATAAATGTGTGTTAAAACAGCAAATTCTGCACTTTCTGGGCAATCCGTATCGGAACGGGCACTAGCGTTTCGAAACGGGGGCCTGTAATGGCCTTCGTGTATCGAAACGGGTAGAGGTCGTTCCGAAACGTTTTGGCCACTGCTAGGTCCTGTTTCGATACAAGTTTCGAAACGAACCTGTGTTTTGGAACGGTCAACCCCGTTTCGAAACAGGTGACCGTTGGGCACTGATTTGAATGGTTTAAGGTTTGCAAGCTTTACATTTTAGTCATGGAATTTGTATTTGCAATTGCTTGAGCTTGAGTTGTCTTTTTAAGCTTAAATTTGGCAGAGAGACTTGTAATATGATTAATTGAGGTTTGGTAAAACTAAAATCTTGGAAGTCCATTTATTTTCCAAAATTTACAATTTGGTCCCTAACTTTTGTATGTTGTGCAATTGAGTCCCTTAATGTTTTCCGATCGCTGTGCTTTTCAAGTATGCTTTTCTCAAGAGTACGCTTAAGGTTAATGTACATCTAGATAAGATTAAAAAGGAAAAAAAGGGTCGTTAATCAAGGTTGACTTTCGGGTTGACTTTGGTTTTCCCCGTGTAATCTTCGTAGTTCGGGTCAACCGTCTAGGCCGGGCTAAGGGGGTTACATTTGGTGGTATTAGAGCTAAGTTGCGAATATATTTGGGTCGATGGTAAGTTTGTGGTAAGTTGTTAATAAGTGTTTAATGTTTGTTCTGAAGTGTGGTTGAAAGTTGGTTGAAAAATGTGTCTTTGAGCGAATTGTTGATGTTTTTATCATGTTTTTTGGTTATGAATCTTCTGTGAGCTAGTGTGAACATGTATTGATGATATGCTGGTGTTGTGAGTTGATTTTCTGAATGATGAAAATGTGATGGGTATGTCATGTTGATATTATGCTGTTGAGGGTGAATGATGTTTGATGAGAGCATGATTGAAGTTTGCTGATTGATATGCTCGATGTTTGTGATATAAATGTTTTTATTGATTGTTATGTCATGTAAAAAGGGGAGAATTTGGGATACCCATTGCCTTATTATTATAGCTATTGTGTTATGTTGGAGTTGGAGTCTTGAATCCTTACTTGAAGCTGGCCTGGTCGTTTTGTTTGTTTTGTTATCATTGCTTTGTTATTAATAGCACGATGGAATCGATGGGAGAATGGCAGTTGGGTGAGATGGTTGCTGCTTTAGAGCAGGTTGTTAAGGCGTGGAATTCACCTTTTGGTGGAGGTGTTTTGTTTCAGTCTACAGTGCCTGGAGTTGAGGAAGTAAGGCAGGAGGAGGAAGCTGGTTCTGTGATGAAGGGTTCATCACCTATGGTTCAGGAGGTGTCGGGAACATCTCAGGCCGTGGTGAAAGTGAGGCCTGAGGACGTGCCGACTGTAGGACATGCAAGTTTGTCAAAACAGCGTTTATATGATTTGGGAGCTGTGGAGTATCATGGTTCGACACCTGAGGTATTCGAGGCTTGGTTAGCTAGTGTAATTCTAATTTTGGATCAGAAAGGGTGTGACTATACCTGTAAGTTGGGAAGTGTTGTCTCGTTGATGTTGGAAGATGCTTATGCCTGGTGGACATCTGTGGCGGTGGCAACGCATATCCACGATATAGACTGGGAGTTCTTTGTGTCTGCCTTTAATGAAAGATACCTTGGAGAGAAGTTCTCAAGGGTTGAGCAACGTAGGGGTGTGGCTTCAGCCTATGAAGGTGAGAAAAGTTTAAGCAAAAGAGCTATGGGTATTGACCTCGGGAGCGGTCAGCGTAAGAGGCTACGTGATAGAAGGATTTGCTTGAATCGAAGTCTGAGGGGTAGTGCAGATGTGGGTCAAGTGCTACATGATCAAGGAGTGGTAGCTCGGTTGCCGATGTGTGACCATTGTAGAAGGTGTCATGTTGGAGGTTGTTGGGGCGTGGGAGTTTGTTGGAACTGTGGTTCTAAGGAGCATGTGAAGCGAAATTGTCCTCAAGTGGTGAGATCGGCTTCAGTGGGTGCAAAAGGGTCTCAGAAGGGTCATGGGCGCGGCCGAGACAAAGTTCGGAGGTGGCAGGAAAGGCATAAAGGTTTTAGGAGCTTGGGGGATGAATCTTGTTGGAATTGTGGGTCTGTCGGACATTTGAGACAAAATTGTTTGGAGTTGGTTCAGGGTAGTCAGGGTTCTTTACCGCAGGGAGACGGTGATGACCTTAAAGTGTTGGTTGATGCTGCGACGGTGCGGCTAGAGAATGATGGTTCTGCAAGGAAGAGAGCTTGTTTGTTGAAGCTCCGGAGTAGTGAGGTGATTACAGGTAACCTTGTTAAGTAATCTTTGCCTTAGTTATCTTTGTTTGGTTCCGGTTGGGTTTCCCTTGCGTAGTGGGTATGGTCTTATAGCTAGCAAGTTTGGGGTAGTAGCCGGTGTTGTTTTGAAAACAACTTTAGTGTGAAGAGGGCATTAGTGGGTATTTTTTGGTTAACAGATTGTTAGAATGGTAGAGTTGGACAAGTTAGAAGTGAGGTAAGAGGTTGTTCTTAGGCGGATTCTGAGGATGTTATTGGTGGGTGCGAACCGACATACATACACAGTTAAAACCATCTGTTATATACTATATTATATATGTTGGTACATGCATACATGCGACATGACATTAGAGGTTTTGCATACATGTACACAGGCATTGATAGGGCATATTGGTGACCATGCATACGAACGTTCACACTTGCTGATAGCTAGTTGGGTCTGTTAGTTTTGTGGTAGGATTAGATTGGATGGTGGGTTTTAAGAGTTTTTTTGGTGCTAGGAGAATGTTAGAAGTAGTGGAGGGTAGTAAGCGAGTTTCAGTAATAATAAGTGCGATATAGCATGTTTGCAGGAGGAAAGTGTTTTGGTGCTTAAAGAGTTTAGCAGTGTGGTGGTGAGGAGATTACCGGTTGAAGTTAGCATTGGTCATGTGGTTGTGAATAGCTGGTAGATGTGGTAGTTTCTTTGTGTTAAGTGTTGTTGTAGGTTAGTGGATGTGTCTCCAGAGTGCTGAGGTGTCTTGGCATTGATTTTTGCAATAGGAGGGTTGTTTATGTAGGTGATGGTTTGTAGCAACCTTCGAGGAGTTGAGTAGAGGTTTCGTAATCTTAACCTGTTTATATAGAATGGGCGGTATCTAGGTAAGGCTAGTGTTATGGTCGAAGCTTGAAGTGAAAAGGCAATGTAAGTTCAAGGGCCATTGTCAGTTGGCCGAGTTCTTTTCTTGCTCCTCTGTCCCTTCCGCTGCCGTGACAAGTGTGTCGGCAGCAGGTTGCTTATCCTCTGCCGGGGCAGTGTTCGCGGCAGGTGTTTCTAAGGCTGGTTCCTCAATCGGTATGGTTTTCATCTCCGGCCCTTGCAGTTGTTTCCCACTTGCAGTGATTTCAGTGTAGCCTCATGGTTAGTCATTCTCATCTCTGTTTTATCCATGAATGACTCAGTCTTCTTGACAAAGTGATCCATGTTTGCCATGTAAGTTCCTTTTTGTGACATAAGTGTGGCCAACGTCTGCTCCAGTATACTAGGTGCGGCTGCTGTTGTGGTTGCTGTCGTGTCAGAATTCTGGGTGCCCCTTGGTTCTGATTGTTCTGCATCTGAGGATTAAGTGCATTGTTTGGATTGCTCCAGGAGAACTTGGGATCTTTCCTCCAGTTGGGATTGTAATTGTTGGAGTCGTAATTTCTTGGCTTATTGAAGTTTCCAACATACATCCCTTCCCCTAGCTGTAACGGGCAGTCTTCTGAACTGTGATTCCCACTGCAAGTCTCACATACCTCTTCTGCAGAATAAACAGGTTTTGAATCTTTCTTCAACAGATTTTCCACTGCTTTTGTGAGGTATGCAACTTGTGTCTTCATGGAATTGTCAGTTTCATAGTCTTTTACAGCTAACACCCATTTACTTGTCCTCGCTGTAGCAAATTGCTCGTCATTCTTTGCCAAGTTTTTCAACACTACCATGGCTTTGTCGGTGTAACCCCCTTAGCCCGGCCTAGACGGTTGACCCGAACTACGAAGATTACACGGGGAAAACCAAAGTCAACCCGAAAGTTAACCTTGATTAACGACCTTTTTTTTCTTTTTAACCTTGTCTAAATGAAAATTAACCTTAGGTGTACTCTTGAGATAAGCATACTCAAAAATCACAGCAATCGGAAAACAATAAAGGACTCAATTGCACAACATACAAATTTAGGGACCAAAATGTAAAATCTGGAAATTAAGAGGTCTTTACCAATTTTTAAGTTACCATTATGAAATTAGTCATGTTTCATACCTCTCTGCCAAATTTCACCTCAAAAGGACATCTCAAACTCAACCAATTGCACATACAAAAATCAGGACTAAAACGTAAAGCTTGCAAACCTCAAAACCATTCAAATCTGTGCCCAACGGTCAAGTGTTTCGGAACGGGTCTAGACCGTTCAGAAACACGGGCTGGCAGTAGCCAAAGTGTTTCGAAACACCTCTGCCCGTTTCGAAACACCCAGGCCAAAATATGCACCTGTTTCGAAACAGGCAAGGGTGTTTCGAAACACCCTGCCCAGAAACAGCAGAAAAGTCTATTTTTACACTCTTTCGACCCACCAAACACGCTCATATGACCTCCATGTCATGCCAACAAGTCATCAAACATTAAAGGAACATATTTTCATCATCAAAGCTCAATCACGGCCTCAAATAAGAAAAACCACGAGTCTAAAGGCATGCATCCTATAATGAAAAGCAAGCAATCATCAAATCTCCAAAACAAATACCAAATGGCCATTTACATGTTCCAAACATCATCATAGGCATTAAACCAACTTAGGGGGTCCAAAACATCTCCCAAAAACACAATCTAGGTTCCCATTGCCAAATACCAAAAGCTAATAGTGTTGTGAAAATAGTCACCATACATGAGCTTAGACTTTCACTTGGATCCTTGACCTCCTTGCTGCCCTTAAAGCACTTCAATGCTCTGCATTATTGGTTCAAGAAAGAGAGAGCGTAAGCACACATGCTTAGTGAGAAATGCTCTAATGAAACAACACAATAATGCACTTTGTAAAAACACCTTTCCAAGGCCTTTAATTTCAAAACAACACTTATCATGCATCTATGCATACAAATCAAGCATCTCATGCTTCAATACATCAACATGTCATATTGGCTTTCAAGTGATAATCCATAACCATTTTCAACTCAAAACACAATCGGATACGTGGATTACAAGCGTTGTCCCATACGCTCCATACACACTACCAAACACTCAAGGTGGAGTTTACCGGTACAATCACAACCCCTCAACACCCGTGATGGAGTCTACGGTACAATTACAGCCCCTCCACATCACTCATTGGTAGTTGTATAACATCACTAACGAGAACACGGGACACACAACACAAGATCCTCACATGGCCTTTTAACCACCATTATGATCTTAGACATCTCGTTAGTGTACTTGGATGGAGTTTACGGTACAATCACAACCTCTCAACATCCAAGGCGACTTTATTCACGGTGCACCCAATCCTATAGCCGACTAACTATATCCGATTCAAGTACTTTAAAACCAACACATCACTTGCCAATATACATCAATTATCATCAACAATCCACTGTTTTAAAGCATTAATCAAAGCCATTACATAATCATGCATCACTATGCATCAAACCACATTTATCAATGTCCAAAACAAGGATCTCTTACCTTGAGCATCCTTCAACACATGGCTTACAAAACCAGCATTAAACATGCTAAAATATGCTTTCAAAACAGAATTTAAACATGCAAAATAAACACATTGCATTCAACCATCTCATGGTTCATCAAAAAGAGAGTTTCTCCGAAAAACTTACTCTTGAGCTTAGCTAAGTTGTTTAGACTTAAACTAAGCTCCCATAACCTTCAAAGATTGGTTTCAAAGCTGAAAACCAAACTTCACTCACGGATTCTGTTTCGCAAGCTTGCCGAAACGCCGATCAAGCCTCCGGATCAACACCACAAGGATCCGAAGATGTCTCCCCTGTTTTAAACACATCAAAGCAGAGGATTAATGCATCATCATGCATTAAAATCTTCAACCAAAACACCTAAACTCGCTGCTCTCATCAAAACTCACATTTCGGCTACCAAACACAACCGAAATCACATCCAAACACCTCTACAACAATACCCAGCCAAGATCCATCAAATCCAATCATTCATAAACATCAATTAACATCCAAAAAGGACCTAATCACGTCCTTATACCTCCAGCTATAGCAGAACATCAAAACCACCCCAAAACCACCATTTTCTCAAGTAAAAACTTAGGAAAATCAACCTATTCGGGATTGCATTGATTAAACCTCAATTACACATCATTTAGATATCCAAAATACATCAAAAAGACATCTCAAAATAGAGCCCAATCATCTATTACGAATTTCTTCAAAATTAAATCCAAATCTTGCATTTTAAGCCAAAATCAAGAACACAACATTAAAACCTTTAATAAAACTCAATTTAAGGATTGAGAACTTGGGAATTTCAGTAAAGAACTGATTATTTAGAGGAGAAGGACGTTCATACCTCTAAATGTGAGTTTCTCCTTGTTTAGAGCCAAAATCCTTGAAAATTCAATAAGCAAATGATGAGGATTTGGTGTAGAAATGATTAGAAATCATTTAGAGATTGAAATCTCAACTTTAGGTGTGAAAATCAAAGGAAAAATGGCTGTGGAAATGTGTTTGGCTGAGAGAAAAATGAGAGAAAATGAAATGGGAAAATTTTGGCAAAAGTTAGTTATGAAACTAAAATATCTCTTTTCCCTCTTTTCTTTTTATTAAATTACATTAAATGAGTCTTTAAAATTTAAGAAAAATCTGGAGAAACCCTCCCTTGGGTAAATTAGCTCCTTAAAGATTCAAAGTTTCAATCCTTTTAAAACAGTCACCAACTTTTCAAAAATTACATTTTAGTCACTAACTTGAAATGTCATATTTCCAAACCCCATTTTGTAAAATTGATTTCACCACTCTCTTATATATAATAAAAGAGGATTTTTAGATATTTTTCCATATTTTTAATGCATCCCGAACTAGGCTTTCCCTAAAAACCACCTTTATATTCGAACCGTAATTTAAACCGGCCCGGTTCAGACCCTAAACTTCCAAGCCCAAAATTGGGGTGTTACAGTCGGGATCTTTATCCAGCAACAGTCCATTCGCTGCTAAATCTATTCTCATCTGAGTGTGTGTGTTGGCAGCATTGTAGAATTTGATGGCTTGATTCCATACGGGGAATCCATGCATCGGGCAGTTCCTCAGAAGAGTTGTAAACCTGTCTCATGCCTCGTGCATTGGCTCGTCATCTTCCTGTTGAAAAGTAGCAATTTCATTACGCAATCGCTCAGATAAGTGATAAGGATTAAAACGAGATAAAAATTCACGAGTGAGATCTGCCCAAGTTCGTATTGAACCCGACATTAGTTTATTCCACCAAGTTTTAGCTCTATCCCTCAGTGAATAAGGAAATAACCGGAGCCTCAGTATTTCCGAATTTACTCCTGGTAGTCTAAACGATCCGCAGATTTCTTGGAACGTTTTCAGATGTTCTCTGGCATCCTCTATTGCAGCACCACTAAACTGGGCAGCGGAATTGATCATGCTGAACATAACATGTTTCAGCTCGAAATTTTCAGCTTCTACATCTGGTAAGGTGGTCTCCAGTTCTACATGATCGTTGATCATGTATTCACGGCAGGATCGTCGTGCGGCCTCGGCAGCGGCAAGCCGTCCATTCCGGGCATCCTGGGGAGGATCTCCAATAACTCCTTGGTTATCATCTACCCCATTGTTCTGCCTTCCGTTCACCATTGCTTCTAGCTGTTCCTCAAGATAGTCGTTTCTTGCTATCAAGAGGCGGACTCAGTTCCTGAGATTGCACGTACGTTCGATTTCAGGGTCTAATTCGTACTCAGGTTCTTTGCCCCGTCTAGATCTGCGCATAAGCAAACAGAAAACCTTGTGAAAAGCACAGGGTAAATAACACCAATAAAAATAGAAAAATTAAAAAGAAGAAGTGCAGTAAAAGTAAGGGTAAAGATATGTTGCCAGTCCCCGGAAACGGCGCCAAAAACTTGTTGCGTGTCAAAAGTCCTATCGCAATGTAGTGCAAGTGTACACGACACAAGTAGTAAAGTGATACTCAAAGTATCGGATGTCGAATCCACAGAGACTGGAAATAGCTTTATCCTCGGATTGCTGCACAAGAGAGAAAGAAGAGAATTTAAATTGTTTGGAAAATGATATTGGAATATGATGAATATAAAAGAATAAAGATTCAAGGTTAAGAGATAGGCCGGTATTGATTTGCTCGGTAGTGCAGGTGTTGCACTGTATCAAAATTCCTGTTCTGTCGTCGTCCTTATCGCGGCAGCACCTGTCGCGGCAGTAGTCTGTTGTTGTCGCGGCAGCGATCACACAACTATGTACTTCAAGCTTGGCAAGAATCCCTGTTGTAACTTGTCCTATCCCTAGGTCCAAGTACTGTT
The DNA here is from genome assembly GCA_030270665.1 of Hibiscus trionum. Classification (NCBI taxonomy): domain Eukaryota; kingdom Viridiplantae; phylum Streptophyta; class Magnoliopsida; order Malvales; family Malvaceae; genus Hibiscus; species Hibiscus trionum. The sequence continues at coordinate 71,658,562 of BSYR01000003.1, read as the reverse complement.
TATGAACACTTCTTGGATGATACCTCCCGGCGTGAATCGAAGGGTGAACACCAATGTTGTTGAATTCTTCCTTAGCCACTTAACCTCATCCTATCCCTAGGTCTGAGATAGTTCAACCATAAATTGGAGAACCCGCACTTATTCCTTTCATATACTTAACTCTCCCGATATTAAGTAAATAGGTAATCTCACAATGCTCTCTCGATACTCTTGCAAGATGTTGAAGGAAGAATAAGCAAACTTGAAGTTTTATTTCAATGAACAGAAAATTCCTAAAAACAGTACAATCCTTGCAACTACTTTACAGAATCAACCCTTAGCCCTAGGGGAAGTTTAGAACATGATGATAGGGGGAAAACGACAAAGGTTTTGGGGAAGACGGCTAGAGATGAGATATCCTTCCCTAGGTCGAATTACATGCCTTTATATAGGCATTGGGTTCAAGTTTTCTAATAAGGTAAGAGTACAAGTTTAAATTAAAGTACAACTCTATTAATGACTAAATCTTTAGAGTGGATGTCTTTAATTCGTCATCTTTTCTTGCTTTGGGTTTCTTCCTTGAACTTTGGGCTTGGCCTTCATTCTACCTAGGGCTCAAAAAATATAGGAGTGGTCCACGACAGAACATATTGAAATCCTCTATCTGTCGAACTCAACTTCACTTTTCCCTTCACCAATGTTGTCGTCATGGCTGCCACGGCAGCATCTTCCTTCTTGAATCCAGTCCTGTGTTCCAGCTCTGCTCTTTTGCTGTCCTGAGTCTGCCGCAGCAGATACCTGCAAAAGTATGCAAAATCAGTAGCAACTGTGCCATTTTATCTCATTGTGATGTATATGTGAAACTTTACCTAAATGTGATGAATTATGCTTGAATGCAACAGAAATATGGGTTAATTAAGGGGTAAAAGTTGAGTGTGTAAAAGTTCTATTATTTACACCTTTTTTAACCCATATTTCTGCTGCATTCAAGCATTATTTATTGCATTTAGGCCAGTTTACAGCAAAACATCACAAATACATTAAAAGGCACAGTTTCTACTAAAAATGGTTGTTCTTGCAGGTTGCTGCTGTAGCAGACGGAAAGGGCAGGCGCTGGGCAGTGAAGCAGAAAAGCTGGAACTGGATGAGCAGTCAAGGAGGATGATGCTGCCATGGTTGACGCCGTGACAGCAGAAGACGACAACAGTTTTGTGGAGAAGATGCAAAGTGGACCTCGACAGATAGAGAAAATTTAGCCCTTCTGTCGTGTGAAATCACCATATTTTTCCAAGCCCTAGTTTAGAAGATATTCCACGCCCAAAGTTCAAGGAGAGATAATCCCATGAAAGAAGGAGGACAACTTAAAGAGAGATTCTCTAAAGATTTAGTCTTTATTAGAGTTGTACTTTAATTTAAAGTTGTAATCCTTGCTAAATTAGATAACTTGAGCCCAAAGCTTATATAAGGGCATATATCTTAACCTAGGGGGCATAACCGATTACCCTAGCTTCCTTCCCAAAACTCTAGCCGTTTTCCTTCCCACAAAATGTTCTAAATTCCCCTAGGGCAACGGGTTGATTTGTAAAGTAGTTGCAAGGGTTGTTTTGTTTTAGGAATTTTTCAGTTCAATAAAATAAACTTCAAGTTCTCTTATTTTGGTTATTAATATCTTGCAAGAGCATCGGGAGAGCATTGTGAGGTTATCTATTTACTTAGCATCGGGAGAGTTAAGTATACGAAAGAAATAAGAGCAAGTTCTCTAGTTTATAGTTGAACTATCTCGGACCTAGGGATAGGATGAGGTTAAGTGGCTAAAGAAGAATTCATCTACATCGGTGTTCATCCTTCGATTCACGCCGGGAGGTATCATCAAAGACGTGATCATCGACAGACTTGGACCTGGGGATAGGCCAAGGCACATCTAGGATTCTTGCCAAACTTGAAGTACTGAGTTGATTGTTCGCTGCCGCGACAAGCAACGGACTGCTGCCGCGACGGGGACGACGACAGAACTGGAGTTCCGAGACTTAGCAATACCTGCACTACTGAGCAATTCAATACCAGCCCATTTTCTCTATCTTGATTTTCCTTCTCTTTTATTTACGTTTACTTTATTATTTTCGTGACAACTTCTCAATTATTTTCTTTACTTTCGTGCAGTGAATTAAGGTGAAGCTATTAGCCCAATCCCTGTGGAGACGATATCTGATACTTCGTATCACTTTACTACTTGCGTCGTGTATACTTGCACTACAATTGCGATAGACTATTTTACACGCAATAAGTTTTTGGCGCCGTTGCCAGGGATTGGCAACATAACTCTACCTTTTCTTTTACTGCACTTTTTGTTTTTGTTTTTATTTTTCTGTTTTTCTTTGGTCTGTCCAACTCTTGCTTTTCACAAGGTTCCTTGTTTATGCGCAGATCGAAACGAGGTGAAGATCCTGAGTATCCATTAGATTCAGAAATCGAATGCTCATTCAATCTTAGGAACCGACTTCGTCACGTACTAGCCAGGAACGAATACCTAGAAGAACAGTTAGAGACAATGGCATACCGAGGAAACAACCCTCCTGCTGGAGATGGAGCTGTTATACCACCTGTCAGCGACCCGCCTGCCGCTGCCGAACGACGGTCCTGTCGAGACTACATCCTGAATGACTATGTAGAACTAGAAACCACGCTGCCGGACATTGAAGTTTACAACTTTGAATTGAAACTTGTTATGTTTAGCATGATCAACAATGCTGGTCAATTCAGTGGTGCTGTTATAGAGGATGCTAGGGAGCATCTCAAAACGTTCCAGGAAATCTGTGGTTCATTTAGACTGCCAGGAGTTAATCCAGAGATACTGAGTCTTCGGTTATTTCCCCATTCATTGAGGGACAGAGCAAAGGCTTGGTGTAATAAACTTACGCCGGGTTCAATTAGAATTTGGGCAGATTTTTCTCGTGAATTTGTATCTTGTTTTAATCCTCCACCTTTATCTGAGCGATTACGTAATGAAATTGCTACTTTTCAACAGGAAGATGACGAGCCGATGCACGAGGCCTGAGACAAATTCACCACTCTTCTACGGAACTGCCCAATGCATGGATTCCCCGTTTGGAACCAGGTAACCAAGTTTTATAATGCTGCCAACTTACAAACTCGTATTCGAATTGATTCAGCAGCAAATGGACTATTATTGGACAAAGACCCAGATGAGGCAATGCAAGTATTGAAAAATCTGGCTAAGAATGAAGAACAGTTTCCGACAGCAAGAAGAGGGGGTAAACGGGTACTAGCTGTTAAGGATTACGAGGCCGACAGCACAATGAAATCATAGGTGGAATTCCTTACTAAGGCAATGAAAAAGCTCTTGAACGAGGATGCACAATATGGATTTGCTGTCGAGGAGGTATGTGACATTTGTGAGGGAAATCACAGTTCGGAGGAATGTCCAATACAATTAGAAGAGGGAAAGTATGTTGGAAATTACAATAAGCCGAATTACAACTCCAACAACTATAATCCCAACTGGAGAAAGGATCCCAAGATTTCTTGGAGTAATCCTAATAATGCCCTGAATCCTCAAGCACACAATAATCAGAATCATGGAGGACCTAGATTGTTAAGTCGACAGCAGTCGCAACAGTAGCCGCAACAACCACCAGTTGCCACAAACAGTATACTGGAACAGACTCTGGCTACGTTTATGTCTCAGACAGGTACTTATATTGAGAATATGAATCAGTTTGTCAAGAAAACAGAGACATTCATGGATAAAACAGAGATGAGGATGACGAATCATGAAGCTACTCTGAAATCTTTGGAGACACAAATGGGTCAGGTTTCCCAGCATATCAAGCCAAGGCAGACTGGAGGATTTCCTAGCAACACTGAAAATGCTAGACAGCCCACACATGAGCAGTGTAAAGCCATTACTACCAGGAGTGGGAAGAAACTATCAGGGCTAGAGAAATAAGTTGAAACAGTGAAGAAACCAGCCTTGGACAGACCTGCCGAGGAAGCTACCCCGACAGGTAACAAACAGCCTGCTGCCGATGAGCCTGTCACGACAGCAGAAGCGACAGAGGGGAAAGATGATGAACCCAAACCTCCTCAGATTCGTATGCAGTGGGAATGACGTATTGCTGATTATCGTCCCCCACCTCCTTTCCCTCAACGGTTACAGCAAGCAAAGCAAGGATCTCAGCTCAAAAAGATTTATGATATTTTTAAGCAGGTTCATATTAACATTCCGCTGTTAGATGCCGTAAGGGAGATGCCCGGTTACGCCAAATTTCTCAAGGATGTCATGTCAAAGAAATCTAAACTTGGGGAATTTGAAACGGTTAAGATGACAGAAGGATGCATGAGTATTCTTCATAGGCAGCCACCCCAGAAAAAGAAGGATCCAGGGAGCTTCATCATACCTTGTGTAATCGGAGATAAATATGTGGGTAAGGCACTTTGTGATCTTGGTGCTAGTATTAATCTAATGTCAAAGTCTGTTTTTCAGAAATTAGGTATTGGAAAAGCTCGGCCCACGACAGTAATTCTGCAGCTGGCAGACCGCTCTTATGTTCATCCGGAAGGAAAAATCGAAGATATTCTGGTAAGAGTGGATAAATTTATTTTTCCTGCTGACTTTCTCGTTTTAGATTGTGAAGCAGATGAAAAGGCACCAATCATCCTTGGGCGACCCTTCTTAGCCACGGGAAGATCACTGATTGATGTGGAAAAAGGAGAACTTACCATGAGAGTGAATGATCAAGAGATTAAGTTGAATGTTCTCCAAGCTATGAAGCATACTGATGCAAATGAGGAATGTAAGGTTATCACTAAAGTTACCCTTGATCAACCCTGCATTAGGTCGGGCTGTCACGACATCAAAATTGGTCACTGCCTCGGCAGCCACTTATAGGACTGTCATGACAGCACCGACGACAGCAACTCCTCTGAATTCGATACATCTGATACTGAAGATCAGGAGGAGGTAAACTGGATAGGCGATCGTCCAGGTAAGTTATTCGAACCTTTAAATTATACTTCGGATAACCATGCAATCCAAAAGCCATCAACTGTTGAGCCCCCTATTTTAGAACTAAAGCCCCTACCAGGGCAGCTAAAATATGCTTTTCTTGGTTCAAATGATACGTTGCCCGTAATCATCTCTTCCAAGTTGATGCAGGAACAGGAACAACAGTTAATAGGGATGCTGCAGCAGCACAAAAAGTCAATTGGATGGACGATAGCTGATATTCAAGGCATTAGTCCAGCGTTATGCATGCATAAAATCCTTTTAGAGGAAGATCATAAGCCGACTATAGATGCTCAAAGGCGGCTAAACCATGCGATGAAAGAGGTGGTACGTAAAGAGATAATCAAGTGGTTAGATGTTGGTATAATTTACGCCATCTCCGACAACAAATGGGTGAGCCCGGTGCTATGTGTTCCCAAGAAAGGTGGAATGACCGTGGTGACCAATGAAAACAATGAGTTAATCCCAACCAGGACTGTGACCGGTTGGAGGGTTTGTATGGACTATCGGAAGCTTAACAAAGCTACCCGAAAGGACCACTTTCCTTTACCCTTTATTGATCAAATGCTTGATAGATTAGCGGGTAAACCTTACTATTGTTTTCTTGATGGTTATTCAGGTTATAATCAAATAGCTATCGCACCAGAAGATCAAGAAAAGACGACTTTCACATGCCCGTATGGAACATATGCTTTTAGGAGGATGCCTTTCGGACTATGCAATGCACCCGCCACCTTCCAAAGGTGCATGATGGCCATATTCTTCGATATGGTGGAGGACTTCCTTGAAATTTTTATGGATGATTTTTCAGTCTTTGGGAACGATTTTGAAAGCTGCCTAGGCAATTTACAAAAGGTACTTGAAAGATGTGAAAAAGCAAACCTAGTCTTGAATTGGGAAAAATGCCACTTCATGGTGGATGAAGGGATAGACCTTGGCCATAAGATTAGCTGTCGTGGCATAGAAGTCGACAGAGCCAAAATAGAAGTGATCGAAAAGCTGCCGCCGCCGACTACAGTCAAGGGTATTAGAAGTTTCTTGGGACATGCTGGTTTTTATCGGAGATTCATTGCAAAATTCTCAAAAATCACCAAGCCCCTATGCCATCTTTTGGAGCAGAACCGACCCTTTGACTTTAATGATAAATGTACTGAAGCATTCAAGGTTCTGAAGGAAAAACTGGTAACAGCCCCAATAGTACAGCCACCAGACTGGACACAGCCGTTTGAGATCATGCGTGATGCTAGTGACTATGTTGTCGGGGCAGCACTTGGGCAGCGGAGAGACAAATTGTTTCATGTCATAAACTATGCCAGCAAGACACTAAATGATGCCCACGTGAACTACACCACCACAGAAAAGGAGCTATTAGCTGTGGTTTTCTCCATTGACAAGTTTCGTTCTTACATACTTGGAACGAAGGTAATAGTACACACAGACCATTCTACTTTGAAATATCTGTTCGCGAAAAAGGATGCAAAGCCTCGATTGATACGGTGGATCCTGCTACTGCAAGAATTCGACCTTGAAATCAAGGACAAAAAAGGGACAGAAAATCAGGTGGCAGATCACTTGTCAAGGCTGGAGAAGGGAAAGAGTCTACCAACAGATGAGACAAACATACTGGAGACCTTCCCAGACGAGCAGCTCTTTGCTGCTGCAATCACTACCGTGACAGCCATGGCGGCAGGTACGTATTCTGAACTTCCTTGGTATGCAGATTTTGTTAATTTCTTAGTTAGCGGAATAATTCCTCCTGGCCTTAATTATCAAGCCAGGAAAAGGTTCCAAAATGATGTTAAGCATTATTATTGGGACGAACCTCTTCTTTTTAAAATCTGTGCAGATCAGGTTATAAGGAGATGTGTACCACAGGAGGAGCAGAAAGACATACTGCATCACTGCCATGCTTCACAATATGGAGGACACTTAGGAGGCAATAAAACTGCTGCCAAGGTGCTGCAGTCAGGGTTTTATTGGCCGTCACTATATAAAGATGCACAAATCTTCTACAAAAGCTGTGACAGGTGTCAAAGGACAGGAAACATCTCACGGAGAAACGAGATACCGTTGTAGAACATTCTAGAAGTCGAGATCTTCGACGTTTGGGGGATTGATTTTATGGGACCTTTTCCATCTTCATGTGGGAATCTATACATCCTCCTGGCAGTAGATTATGTCTCAAAGTGGGTTGAAGCTATCGCCACTCAAAAGAATGATGCCAAGACAGTTCAACGGTTTTTACATAAAAACATCTTTTCTAGGTTTGGCATCCCTAAGGCGATTATCAGTGTTGAAGGGAGACATTTTGACAACAGGGTTATTGCTGCTGCCTTGAAGAAATACGGTGTCAAACATCGGATAGCAACAGCATATCACCCACAAACCAATGGACAAGCTGAAATTTCCAACAGGGAAGTCAAGAACATTCTTGAGAAGATGGTTAAGCCAACTAGGAAAGACTGGTCTTTACTCCTCAATGATGCATTATGGGCCTATAGGACAGCTTTCAAAACTCCATTAGAAATGTCTCCACACCGATTGATTTATGGGAAAACATGTCATCTACCTGTCGATATAGAGCACAGAGCATACTGGGCGATCAAGACAGTGAATATGGACTTCGACAGGGCAGGGCAGAAAAGGCTGTTAGATCTGAACGAAATTGAAGAAATCCGAACAATGGCCTATGACAATGCAAGAATTTACAAGGATAAAACGAAGAAGTGGCATGACAAAAAGTTGCTGCCACAACAGTTCTGCCCAGGGCAGCTCGTATTGCTGTTCAATTCTAGACTGAAACTCTTTCCAGGGAAGTTAAAATCTAGATGGTCTGGCCCTTTCCAAGTCGTACAGTTTTTTTCCCATGGTGCCATCACAATCCGATCATTAAAAGACGGGCACCAATTCAAAATCAACGGACATCGCTTAAAGCATTATCAAGGGACTGAAGCCCCAGGAATACAGGAAGTGGTTACCTTAGGAGATGCCCCACCTGGCATCCCTAATTTAACCTAAATTTTATTTTATTTTATTGTATTATTATTATTTATTAGGAATAAGTTTTATTTTTCGAATAATGTTTTTTATTTTTATTGTTTTTAGGAAATAAAGGAGTCAAGAAGAACAGGAGAAGTGAACTCAGCCCACCATCCATCCATCAGCCCAACAAAGCCCAAAATGTGAAGCCTGTCGTTACAGCTGCCGCAGTAGACGCAGAAAATACAGGCTGTCATAACGCTGCCGCGACAGACGCGGAAACACGTCACAGACGCGTAACAGACGCGGAAACGTGTGTCAGACGCGTCAGACACGCTAGCGTACAACAGCTGGCCCCGTTATTCGCGCATGCCGTTACAGCTTCAACGGGCAGCAACTTCCTCTCTATATAACCCCGTTTCATTTTCATTTTCACTCACTTCTGCTTTTCTTACCTGCTCTCTCTCTCTTTAGCTTTTATTTGCTTTCAGTCTATTTTCACAACCCTTGCACAAATATGTCTTCTAGGAAAACCCGACGTAATGTTGCCTCCAGTTCCACACCGGCAGCAACTCCCCAACGTTCCTTTGCTAACAGAGACATGTGGGAAGAGAGAGGCTTTATCTACACATCAACGGAGGAACATCTAGGCCTCAAACCATTCATAGCTCGGAAGATCAGAGCTTTACAGTGGCAAACCTTTGCAGAGCAGCCAGAGGAAATGAATGTCACGCTGGTTCGAGAATTTTATGCTGCCATCAGTAGCAAGACAGCGACAACATCGTTAGTTCGAGGGAAAGAGGTGCCATTTGAAGTAGAATACATTAATACCCTCTATGGCTTCTACATCGATATCAATGACGACGCCCACCAGCAATTCCTGAATACATTAGACACTGCTGCCTACGACGCTGTCATGTCAGAATTGACAGAGGAGGGAACCGAATGGAACACCAACAAGAAGAATCCAAGGACAGTACGGAGGACCCAGCTGCTGCCGGAGGCAAAGTTGTGGAATGCCTTCATAAAGAAGAGGATCATGCCGTCATCCCACAACACCACCGTCGACCAACCAAGGTTAGCGTTGATACACTCTATTCTACATGAACGGCCCATTAATGTGGGCGGATTTATTCAAGAAAGCATTTTGGAGTGTGCGCACAGACCGACGGGTCCCCTCTACCTCCCATACCTCATCACCTCGCTCTACCGCGGCCATAATGTTCCAGAGCTACGCACTGATGTGATAGAAGAAGTAAGAGGTTGGACTGAAAAGAACATCCTCAGTCTTATGGAGCTGACTGTTGCTACCCCCTGTCATCATTCGACCCCACTGTCGCCACAGCCGAAACGACAGAGCAGCAGCACACTGAACCAGCTGCCGCAGCAGCTGCCCCGACAGACTCTTCCACCCAGATATTAGCTGCCATTCAGAAGCTAGAGGAAAGACAGCTGGGCTTAATGACTTTCATCAAGGACTTTGCTTCCTCTACGGTAACTTTTATTCAAAACTCCTTAAATTTCCCTGATACTGCTTTCCCCACTTTTCCTGCCCATTATTTTACTGTACCTACACCTGCCCACACACCTACACCCGCTGCCACCCCACGGACACCTTCTGTCGCTTCAACGCCAACACCTGCCCCAACAGCAGCGGGCAGCACCGATGCCGAACCATCTGCCCGAGGGACGAAACGTCGAATGGCATCGGAGGATCTTGATGCCTTTGTTGCTGGGTTCTCCTCCTCTTCTGTTTGGGCTGCCAGTGACACTGAACCCTCGATCAAGAGGAATTTGTCAAAAGAGTTCTCACGAATAAAAAGGCAAAAGCGGATGGCAGACAAAGGTAACATGCCAAAAGCCAGTAGCAGCGGAGGTGGCGGCAGCACCAGTGGTGACAGCAGCAGCAGCGGTGAGAGCAGCAGCAGCTCTAAAATCCAGGTTGTGGAGCAACCGCCTCACATCTCCCCAACCAGGATCCAGCCACCACGGGAGGCCAAAGCAAAGAACACATCTGCCTCCCCCGTGCCCCAACCAGCTCCGAAAGCTAGAGCCCGCCGCCAGATCAGACTCAGCAGTAGCATCGAAGACAGCGATTAAAATTTAAGTTTCTTATCTTATTATTGCTGCATGCGATATATTTTGTGATGTGCTGCCTTATTTTTTTTATCTGTCATTTTGCATTGAGGGCAATGCAACCCTTGAGTTTGGGGGTGGCATCCCTCAATTAATGGAGTGCATCTTAGTTTAAAAATTTGTGTCTTTACTTAGTTTATTTTTGTCAAAAAAATGAAAATATTGAAAACTTTGGCGGAAAACTGTGAACTGAACTTACCTGCCGTGACAGCTCTGTCGTGGCAGTGCCTTTAGGATAGTCTTTAGGAGAAGTTTAGAGCCTTTCTATAGTTCTGAAAAACTTAAACACCATTGTGACTGTTATACTACATAGACTTCTTTTAGCCAAACTAGAATAGAAAACTTAGCACTTAGACTAGAAAAGAGACTAGAATCTCGGGAAACCTAGAGGTGCCTACCACTGGCTCTAGGCAGATAACCAGAGAAAAACTTCTAGAGGTGCCTATCACCGGCTCTAGACAGTTAACTAGAGGTGCCTGAAATACTGGCTCTAGTAGAAAAGAGAAGAAATTAGAAAAAAGGGAAATAACTAGAGGTGCCCGATTCTGGCTCTAGTAAAGAAAAAGAAAGAAATCAGTCTCGTAAAAAAAAACTCTAAACAAGCTAAGGTATAAATATTCTAGTGAAACTAAGAGAGTCTTGGCATATAACTGTTCACAAGCATGCACACACTGCACGAGGACTATAGAGAGATTCTGGACAGATCCTAGATTATCCGACAGGGTGCTGCCGTCACAGGGAACGAACGACGGGTAAGGGAAAGTTCACTGTTTGAAAGCCAAAACAAAAATATTTCATTTTTCTTTTAGGTCTTAGTTGCTTGAGGGAAAACAAAAACTTGAGTTTGGGGGTGTGTTGAGTGTGTAAAAGTTCTATTATTTACACCTTTTTTAACCCATATTTCTGCTGCATTCAAGCATTATTTATTGCATTTAGGTCAGTTTACAGCAAAACATCACAAATACATTAAAAGGCACAGTTTCTACTAAAAATGGCTGTTTTTGCAGGTTGCTGCTGTAACAGACGGAAAGGGCAGGCGCTGGGCAGTGAAGCAGAAAAGCTGGAGCTGGACGAGCAGTCAAGGAGGATGATGCTGCCATGGTTGCCGCCGTGACAGCAGAAGACGACAGCAGTTTTGTGGAGAAGATGCAAAGTGGACCTCGACAGATAGAGAAAATTCAGCCCGTCTGTCGTGTGAAATCACCATATTTTTCCAAGCCCTAGTTTAGAAGATATTCCAAGCCCAAAATTCAAGGAGAGATAATCCCAAGAAAGAAGGAGGACAACTTAAAGAGAGATTCTCTAAAGATTTAGTCTTTATTAGAGTTGTACTTTAATTTAAAGTTGTAATCCTTGCTAAATTAGATAACTTGAGCCCAAAGCTTATATAAGGGCATATATCTCAACCTATGGGGCATAACCGATTACCCTAGCTTCCTTCCCAAAACTCTAGTTGTTTTCCTTCCCACAAAATGTTCTAAATTCCCCTAGGGCCACGAGTTGATTTGTAAAGTAGTTGCAAGGGTTGTTTTGTTTTAGGAATTTTTCAGTTCAATAAAATAAACTTCAAGTTCTCTTATTTTGGTTATTAATATCTTGCAAGAGCATCGGGAGAGCATTGTGAGGTTATCTATTTATTTAGCATCGGGAGAGTTAGGTATACGAAAGAAATAAGAGCAAGTTCTCTAGTTTATAGTTGAACTATCTCGGACCTAGGGATAGGACGAGGTTAAGTGGCTAAAGAAGAATTCATCTACATCGGTGTTCATCCTTCGATTCACGCCGGGAGGTATCATCAAAGACGTGATCGTCGACAGACTTGGACCTAGGGATAGGCCAAGGCACATCTGGGATTCTTGCCAAACTTGAAGTACTGAGTTGATTGTTCGCTGCCGCGACAAGCAACGGACTGCTGCCGCGACGGGGACGACGACAGAACTGGAGTTACGAGACTTAACAATACCTGCACTACTGAGCAATTCAATACCAGCCCATTCTCTCTATCTTGATTTTCTTTCTCTTTTATTTACGTTTACTTTATTATTTTCTTTACTTTCGTGCAGTGAATTAAGGTGAAGCTATTAGCCCAATCCCTGTGGAGACGATATCCGATACTTCGTATCACTTTACTACTTGCGTCGTGTATACTTGCACTACAATTGCGATAGACTATTTTACACGCAACAGTAAAATACAAGACTTTTACACACTCAACAATTTAGTACAATTACCATTTAGCTCCTCAAAGTTTTAAAATATTTTAATTTGGCCCATTCAAAAATTTTAAAATTCTTACTAAGTATAATTTTTTTTGAATATTTTTAATTTAGTCTCCTTTTAGTTTTTAAAAACTTCTCACTAAGTCTCAATTTTTGGATCAAGGGTCACCAAATGGAAACCGAGCTCCTCCGCGAATGAAGGACTGTGGCAAGCAGCTCTTGCTTCTGTTATTCATGATTCAGAGCAGAAGAACCAGAAGCTTTCCAAGATAACTTCTGGGATTAGTGAGGTTGATACAATGTCGTCCCTGGGCATGGGTAGGAGGGGTGCCCGCCCAGGGCCCCATTTTCTTTTATAATATTTGATATTAAGATTTCATTTTTCTCCATATTTGTTATAAGGGGTCTAATTTTTTCAATAATTATTATTAAGGGTTTATTTTTCTCAATATTTATTATTAGTGACATACTTTTTTTTTCAATACTTGTTATTAGACCCGAATTTTTCTAATACTTATAATTAGGGGCTCAATTCCTCCATATTTGTTATTAAGGACATTCTCTTAAAATTTAATTTTTTAATATTTGTTATTAGGGGTCAATAGGGACATGACTTTTTTTGTAATATTTGTTATTAGAAATATACTCTTAAAAGTTAATTTATTTATAATATTTGTTATTAGAAACCTATTTTTTTCCTAATACTTGTTATTAGGAGCTTACTTTTAAAATTCATTTTTAATGTTTATTATTAGAAGTCTAATTTTTCTAAGACTTATTATTAAGAGCCTACCTTTTAAATTTCTTTATTAATATTTATTATCATGGGCGTAATTTATTTTAGTTCGCTGTTAGGTTACTAAAATCTCGGCTATGGGCTGATATCCTGATTCGGAAAATGGACCTGGAGGCAAGGAGTTTTCAATCAGGGGTTAAGGCAACTCTTCTCGCTAAATTTCCTCACCCATCATTGAGGGGCAAAGTTCGTTCGACCCATGCAAACTCAGAAGCAGATGAGCTCTCGGCTGGGTGTCGGGGGTGAGGTTAAATGATGTTTTGGAGTGATGATACTTCAGGTATAAATTTTCCTCTAATCCTCCCCTGTTTTCTGTCAACAATGGCTAAAAAAGCGCATATACCAGAAGCTCCAGTATTTACAGTGGTAAGGAAAGGAACAATTCTCAAGGACATATGGTGAGGGTTTTTTTTGTGAATTTGTTAGTTTATCTTGCATGCATTTATATACTCCCAATGCTTGAGTTCAAGAACTGTCAGCTTCTTGAGAACCTTGGCATCTCCCTCAACAAGCTGGAGAGTGAACTGAATTCCAACCCCTTTGAACTCTGTACGTATCTTTAATCCGTATGTATTTTATCTCTTGATATGCATGCAAGCCTGCTGTTTTTGAGTTGCAGAACAAAGTGAGGTCCTCTCCCATTCCTTCCATGATATGAACCTAAGATCTCTATGCTAAATTGTTTTGTTTGTTGCTTCTGAATTGAGCGCATCATTGCTCACGTAAATTTTTATTGATCTTAAGTGGCATGCATTAATGATGATACTCTTCTGTTTGTATCATGTGCATGTATGAATGTTAGAGGTTATGTAATCCAAGCTAGAATCTGTTGAGGTTGTTAGACTTTCTGTTATAAGCTGTGAAACTGTAATCTTGCTTATCAGATCAAGATTTGTCAATGAAGCTTTTCTAAGCTCAGTCTATATAAGAAGAAATGTAATCTCTGTAAAACTACCTTTGAATTCACAATTGAATAATATCATTCTTTTACTTCTTGCTTCATTTCTTTCCTATCTTCTTCTACCTTCGTTCTATAGTTCAACATGGTATCAGAGGTTGAAAGCTCTTCTTCTTCCTCCAAGCCTTTCACTAATAAGACTGTTTCTATACGGCTTGATGATTCAAACTATCTGCTTTGGAAACAGCAAATTCTGTTTGCTGTCGAAAGCCTTGCTCTCATGGATTACATTGACGGATCGTTGATTGTTGGTAGTTCAACAATGAATCCATGGTCGTGCATACGTATGCATCTCTACACACCCATGTTCATGTATATGCGCTGATTACTTAACATCTTTATACCTTTTAATACATGTTGAAGCCTTGCTTTTTATACCTTTTTGGCTTGATTTTGTAGCAGCTGAGCCGCGTTTGCGACATGCAATCAGCGGGAGCTTTCGTTGTCAAGGAGAGCGACAGTTCAGATTTCTCTTCCTCCCTTTCTTTCATATGATGATGTTTTGGTAGCGAGCGCTGTTTTCCAGGTGTTTGATGAAAGGTTTATTAGAAAGACTATGCGTTGACTTGATTTTACTCGCTGCCCGCTTTCTGAGATTTCAGTTTGATCTGAAATTTTGGTTAAATTATGGTCGTTGGAAGTATTTTGCTTGGCTGTTGTAGTTGATGTGATCGTTTAAACAATTTTATATTTTCCTTTGTCACTGGAAATGCACTAAATAAAGTAGAAATTTCATATTAACCTTATTCGATTAATAAATTATAATTATTTTAAAAATTAATCTTGGATTGAGTTGGTATCTGTCAATCAATCCAAATTCATTATTGAAGGTGTTCAAATGACTATGAGGTTATGGACCTGATTGAGAAGCCTGGAAATCCGAAACGTGTAGCAGTTCTCTCGGCTTGTGAATGCCCCAACGGATGCCCAGGCAAACTTCAACGAATCAGGAGCAAGCCATGGATGTTTCAAGCGGCAATAGTCATGGCTCCGCAAGCATGGTCCCTATTGCACCCTTCAACAGAGAGCCTAATAAATAAGCTAAGTATGCTTATAATTCTCATATTATACTACTCATTTTCTTTCTCCAGATTGATAAAGTTCACATTGGTGTTTTAAATGGCACTAATAAAAAATGCCATATGGTAGTCTCTTCTTATTTTCCCCGCCGGTTGAATCATATACCAGTTGAGCCATTTACTTCTGTAATGACACGATTTATGTTTTAGACATTTCTTGGAAGATAGATTGATATTGATTAAAGATGGAATCTATTAGTAAATGGATGAATTGTTTCGACTGTGTTTGTAGAATCTGTCCGAAAAGGGTTCAGGGTTGTGTTCGTATTGTTAAGTCTTATCATATATGTTTTTTGGTTCTACCGACGTTGATCAAAACTGTTTATATTCATTTTCTGGGTTTAATTTCGCAGTCATTTTTGTTGCCTGTAGCTCGTATTTAGCTTCCTTGGCATTGTGCTTATGGAGCAAAAACATGCCTTTTTTCCTTTATGCACATGCATTTTGTTGCCTGGACATGCTATTTTGATATCTTTTTCAAGGGAATACATAAGTATATTCACCATTTAGAATTAAGCAGCTATGTGACAAGGCTAAGGAAATTTTTAGGGTCGAAAGCAATGTTCAGGTGTATCTAATTCTATTTTGTTTCTATCATTGTTTCTCCCTATATATATATAAGTATACAAGTTTGTATATTAAGGATGAGCTTCTGATCTACTTGGATAAGTCGATGATTTGCCTACTCTTATCACATGTGGTGGGATTATTTATTTATTTATTTTTAGTGCAAGACAGCCTGTTAAACTTAAAAGCCCCGTTACAATATGTGGTGATATCCATGGGCAGATTCATGATCTTGCAGAGCTTTTTCCAATCGGAGGGAAGGTGACTTTTCTGATTAAGGCTGCTAATTTGTGTTTCAAAGTACTCTGTTCTTGTATAGTTTCATAAATCATGGTAACAACCATCATGCATTTGTATGGATTTTCCATTACTTATCTGTATGGTATTAGGTACTCGCTTGAACACTGATGCCAGTAAGTAAAATAATTTTTTAGTACTCTTTAACACTCGCCTTTTGGTTCAAAATTTATGGTATTAGGTTACATCTTTAATACTCGCCTTTTGGTTCAAAATTTATGGTCAGTGTCCAGATACAAATTACTTGTTCATCAAGTGGTTGTGCCTGGCCAAGGAGTACTCTTTATAAGTCCCTTGATCTGACCTCTCAGTACACTTTTGCCCAGAACAGTGGGATTTAAAGTTATGAAGCAGCCAAGTGTAATGGCTATGGAGGAAGATTTGGGACAGATTCTTCAGGGGGCATTAAGGGCCTTGATCCACATATGTCCATGCATTGTCATCCTACACTGGTAGACATCCACTATCACCAAATTTTTACAAAAGAAAAATCCCAAGTCAGGTACCAGTTTCCTCTTATCCTCACATGTCGTATGGGAGACCTTTTAATATTTTCGGATAGATATTCACACTGAAGAATCAGGTTTAGTTGAACATTTTAGCCATAGAAATTAAGACATAACTGAAATATTTCCACCTAATATTGTATTGATGACTATCTACTTATGTGAAATTGATGGTATTAGCATTACATCTAGAACATTTGAGACCAAATAGACTTAGATTTTTGGTTTTTGAGAATTATATTGCTCAGCTGTTATGTATACCAAGTGACTCGGAGAATGTATATGTTGGCATGTTGTACACAGCTCCTGGGTTCAGCATGTTTTGTTAGATACCAGGCTTAATTATTTTCCCTTTCATGTGCTTGCCTTTTCCCCTCAAAATACCAGATTGGTACATATGCTCAAATATGTTACTCGAGAATCAATAGATTAGTGAAAACAAGTGGATGTGTTCTATTACACCTTGATTTAACATGGAAGTTCATTTTGAATGATAGTAAGTCCGATGAAGGGAATACATTGTTGTTTATGACCATGCAATGAGACTTTGGCTTCAACTTGAGGTATGTCCCCTTTATATTGGAGCAGTGTCTTGAGGTTAATAATTGATAATTGATTGTTAAGATTCATCTTATTTATGTTAAGATTAATTAACATTGCTTGGAGCCTTCTAATGCTTAGTTAACATCGAAAATTAAAGCTTATGAATGATGAATAGCAAACCTTATATATTGCTTAATATTATGATTTTTATGACATTGATAAGCATTAAACAAGTTATTGTCCAGACAACTTAGCTGCCCTGCGTAAGGATCAAAAATAAGCTCTTCAGATCCATGCTGCCTTGCGAAGCAGGAAAACTATGGACCCAAATAGGTATATATCATGTTATATGGGGTCTTGCCTGCTGCTGATTCGGTGTGCTCCAGCTATGTTGATTTCATTTTCTCTCGTTTTAAGTTTTGGTTTAAATTGTTTAATGCAAAGTTCTGTTATGAATCATCCATCTTGTTTGTCCTAGAAAGCAGCATGGATTTATAGATTTGAAAGACTAACCTATGCCAATTTATCTGCCCTCTGCTTTCAAGTGTAAACTCGCACTAGAATTGGACATGCTAATGACTTATTGCAGTATGATGTTAAAATAACCTCATTCAAGGACACTTGCTGCATTGAGATTCTTCCAAATGCCCCAAGGTCCAAACCAGGTACAGTTACTCTCACTTTGGCTTCTAATGGTTTCTTTTATAGAATCTAATTCCTTTGCTGGATTGTCTTCGGAATTGTGATGGAAACCAATATATGAACGCTATTTTAAAACTTCCATCTCTTATTGTATATATCATCGTGTTTGGGAACAAGCATTTGGAGTCACTGGATCTGTTGAAACACTTATTTTCTACCATGTTTGATTCAATGTGGACTTTTAACTACAGATACATCGTCTTGCTTCAACGCTCCCACTTAATTTCATTTTAGTGATTAATTTAAATAGATACTTGTTGAAGACGAGACACGTGTTGAGGTATTTGCCGCTTGATCAATCAAAGTTGGCGAGCCATTGATATATGACTACAGGTATGCATGGTCGTGATACTGCTAAACAGCCTAAATTGCTGCAGTTTATGTGCTTTTAGTATATTGCAATTAACGGACATGACGATGATGCATGAATAGACTTGAATGTTTAATGTTTTTCTGAATGAAATACTAGATCTATTGGCTTCATTTAATCCCTTTTACAGTGTGAGACAGATCTCCCATCGGTTGCCGGCGACACACCACAGTGGAACGTTATGTAAGCTATCATTTCATGAGATATCATACTTTTAAGAAGTGTGCAAGTGGACACCGCCTGACGATCGCCACGGGTGAAAATATGCACAGCCCCCCAAATCGGGTGAAGATATACACAACACTCTCAAGTCGGGTGGAAAGGTATAGCACCCTAAATCGAGTAGAAAGTATAGCACTCTCAAGACGGGTGGAAAGATATAGCACCCTGAATCGAGTGGAAATATATAGCACTCTCAAGACGGGTGGAAAGGTATAGCACCCTAAATCGAGTGGAAAGGTATATCACTCTCAAGACGGGTGGAAAGATATAACACTCCCAACTCGGATAAAAGTTTGCTGTCACTTCCGCAGTAAGTGCTCATAGTAAAGCGACATCGCTAATATAACGGAAGCGACACCGCAAGGACAAAAAGACGACTACCAAACGAAGCAAACACAAGGAAAGTAAAAACCATCTAAATTTTCGCCGCTCTCAAATGAGCGTGCGTAATGTCGAAATCAAGTATTTGCTAGCAACCTCTCACTCCTTATTAGCGATATAAAAATCCATGGGGGCAAGAATTCCTGCATATAAAAACTAGTATGCGAGCGCCACAATAGAAACTAAAAGACAGTAACACATCGTGGAGCACAGCATAATAAAATATTTGTCGCCATAAACACGCAGAAAAAGTTAATTATCCGTCGCTTCCAAATAAGCGTATAATAAAACAATAAATTAATGAATGAGCGAAACAACATATAGCAATTTAGATTATCTAACCCGGGGGCAAGAATCCTCCCAACTTAAGCTAGCTACGCAAAATATATAATCCGACTCCAGAGAGTGTTATCGTTCCACAGGAAATGACGTAACGTAAACTTCCCCGCGAGTTATCTTTAAAAAAGGGCAAGCATTCGCTACCTATTTATGAAGCGTTCGCTATCTATTTTGCAAGTTTGCCCAAGAGAGCGATATAAAATTTCGACCGCTTCTAAAATAAGCGATCAACAGTTTTACATAATTTCGGCCGTAAATTCGCTTCCTGCAAATCGCCTTTTGAAAAGTATGGTACAAAATACGTGAATCGCTACGATATATACGACATGCAAAGTCTCAGAATTTCTAACTCAAAAATTTGCACTATAAAAAGTATACAATGACCAAGATTACCCTATATTTATGTTTCCGACATTTTTCAAGAAAGAAACATTTTAAGAATTCCCATAAAAGTTAAAAGAGGAGAAACAGTAAATTCTAACTTTCTCTCGCTTGGGGGGCAAGAGTTAACAACCTTGCTATAAGTTAGCGATGTCACTTTGAATTGGCGAATAAATTAACAAACTCGTTACGAGTTATTGATGCCGCTCCAAACTAGAGAACAAAACTTACATCGCTCATAACATGCATGTATGTTTGTTTCGACCTTTATTAACAAACTTACATGGGGGCACCAAGTTGATAATACCATTTCACGAGAACAATGTTGTTCCAAGAAAGTGGACATCTATTTAAATTGCCCATAAAAGAGCTAAACTATTTACACACAAAAAGAACAAAAGCGAAAATAAGCACATAGCGATCAAAATTATCTTATCTGGGGTAAAAACCCTCCCAACTCAAAATACTTACGCCAATAGAAGACAAATGGTTCTAAATAAGTAAGTAAGCGAACAATAATTTTTCAAAAAGTAATAAATGTTCGAAGGAGTACGACATATGCTAAGGTAAAGTTTGCCTCCTGCGAACTATTTTTCGTAAGGGGGCAAGGTGTTCGCACCAACGAACAAACGACCGCAAAATATGCTAAACAATAATTCACATTTTGCAAATCATTTTATCCATTAAAGAGTAAAGTGTTCGCACCAGCGAACAAACGTCTAAGCATAAAGGAATCAGCTCAACGATCGTCGCTCCCGAGATAAACGAGTAAAAATAAACAAAGGGTCGTCCGAGCGTTCGTCACTTTCAACAAATGTGCAGGAAAGAGCCAACAGAGCAATTAAAAACGAAAACTCTCCTACGAATAAAGTAGCATAGCGAAATCTCCTACCGCTCCAAATGAGTGAGCATAAAGAAAGTAATAATTCGCTCCAAGTTAACAATGTTGCCACAAATTAGCGAATAAATATACAGATTTGTTACCAATAAAGTAGCCACTTCCAAGTGCGCGATAAAAATATACGAACAATTTTATAGCGATAGAAGTTATCTCACCCGAGAGGCAAGGATCCTTCCAACGTAAGATAACTGTATAATCCACTCTAAAAGAGATGACATTTCGTAAGAAATTATATATAAGCAAGCTCTCTTTCAAATTATTTAAAGGTCGATATTCACTAAATAGTCTCCCTCCAAAAAGGCAATATATGTCATCACAATAGAAATTAATATTATTTCCAACGTAGAAATAGAAAATAAGAAAAAAATTTCACAACGAATTACTTCTCAACTCTTTCTAAAAACCTCGATCGCATTTTTAGACTTCCAGAGATCACTTTATAACCTTCCCTTGTCTAGGGGTCATTGTTAGCACCTACGAATACTCACCGCCACGTGTCAAGATCAGACGATCCCCCAACTGTTAGTACTTGCGAATCGCCACTACATGAACACCCAAATCAACAGGCCACCTGCGGACATGCTAGAAGAACAAGGTCGTGTGAACAACCAACTATAACCCATCGCGATCTACAAGTGAACATTACACTAGACCACGTGACGATGTACGTGATCCACACTAAAACCCGAGTCACAACAACTCAACTCACTAAAACACTTGTCCCCTTTGATTAACACGTGTTTACACCCCTTCCAATCTTTTTTAAGGGACAATTCACCTATAAACTCGAGAGAGGCTTCCCCACTACTCAAGGGGCTCTTACATACATACAGACCAGACCCAGAATCCATCACCACCCTGTCCACCATCCCCATATCTCCACCATCCAAACGACCATGAACCATGATCCAAGAGAGTTGCATATTTAGGTGATCAACAAATTTCTGCAATAGATCAATAATTTATCTAATATACTTTGAGATGCTGGTGAGTAGTATTTTAAAAAGACAACCCAAAGTCTTTCATGAAATTGGCTAGTTCTTTACACTTACGTACACGATTTCATCAAGTTTATTTCAATATAAACTACTTGAATCAGGGCTATAAAATCATTAAAAAAATAGTAAGCTCATCATCTCAATTATTATTAATGCTTGCAATCGTATAGGCAGACGTCACTTTGGTTTCAAAGGCAGCAAAAGATCGGACCCTACAAGAGCTTCCAAAAGGTGGGTACTATGGTGTATAAGCTGGGGCATACTATCTCCTCTTTTCTACATCTAGTTTTTCATGTCTTCATGCTTAAGCCACGTCACAACAGTCCTCAACAACAGGTCATTTCAATGTCTTTGTTGAAAAAATCAAATTCAGCATCTCCTCTGAACCTTGAGGACAAGGTTCATCTCCAAGAGGGAGGTATTGTTATGACCCAAATTGTAGCCCTGCCAACTCAGCACACACATTATACATTGCCAGATCAGCAGCAGGGGTGAAAAAGAGTACACGTGAGAAGAGGTGTCTCAAGAGTCAAGACCTTGCTGATTTGTTTAGTTGAATTTTTTTTTTCTAGCTTGTTATATATAGGCAGTAGAAGATAGAAGGGGATGAACAAAATTATTAAAAATCTCTTATCTTCTCCTAATTCTAATCCTCTCTTCTATTCTCTCTTATCTATTATAATTTTCTCATTCTTCAATGAAATTCCGGTTGAGTACTTGAGTTCATATCATTAATTACTTGAGTTCTTAACAAAGAGATGCTACCCGTTTATAGGACTAGCATAGGGGCAATTTTTCACCACCCCAAATCTCTCAACAACTTCTCACGTATCTC
Organism: Hibiscus trionum; assembly: GCA_030270665.1. Classification (NCBI taxonomy): domain Eukaryota; kingdom Viridiplantae; phylum Streptophyta; class Magnoliopsida; order Malvales; family Malvaceae; genus Hibiscus; species Hibiscus trionum. The sequence goes on along the minus strand of BSYR01000003.1, from coordinate 71,636,348 downwards.
ATCCACTTTATGGTATTTCTCAACTAACATTTATATTATTTGCATTATCTACAACGAGTAAATAAATATTTATTTTAAAAAAAAATAAAATCTCATTTTAGTAGATCGTACAGTCCTAAATTTTAACCGTCTATGTATATAGCAATAGCTAGTGAGTCATATAATTGTGTGGAGTGTGTTTTGGTTTATAGCATATATCATAGCATTATAGCAACATGTTGACCAGAGATGAAATAGTCACTACAGCAAAATAAGTTTTTAGCGGCGTTTTTTTAGTCCTATAGTGACGTTTTTAGTGCCGCGAAAAACATTCCCGGCGCTTAGAAAAGCGCCGCGAGAAGTGCCGCTTAAACCAGCGCCGTAATAGTTTGCGGCGTTTCTTAGCAAAAAACGCCGCAAAAGGAGCAAGACTTTAGCGGCATTTGTGTTTACAAACGCCGCGAAAAACTGTTCTTTAGTGGCGTTTTTCTGTACAAACGTCGCGAAAACTGTTCTTTGGTGGCGTTTGCTTTTACAAACGCCGCGAATAGCAACATGCTTCCAAAAAAATTCAAATAAAAATAATACTAATATTATATAATAATCAATCAATCATGACAACTTACTTTAATCTGTTTACAAATGTTGCACCAAGTTAATTTATGGTTCTGGAAAAATTTTACGAGACAATCTCGTTGGAAGTACGGATGTGTCTTGATCTGGTTTACAACATGTTTCACTTTGGAGTAAGCTAGGCAATCTATGGTTAAAATGATGTCATAGTTGCTGCAAACACAATTTTTTTATCAGAGATAAGTCAAAAGGTTAAAGAGTCACCTTGTAAACATTAACCAACATTTGCAAACTCACCTGTAGTGTTGGAGAAGGGGGAGCTGCATCCATAGGAGAAAGAGTCATTGCTTTGTTGGCCAACTTGTATAGAGCTACAACACCATCAAGTTACTGTTTAAGGCTTGTAGCAGTAGAACCGAGAAGCCCAAGAAGCAACTCAAGTCATGCATGAAAATAGAGCATAAGCAACTTCTCAAAGCAATATGCTAATTCAAGTTGTTGTTTATGAATGATTTGGGGATAACAAATTTCTTGGCCTAAAAGAAGAAATATATATTCTTAAGGTGCACGAAAGGAGAGATAGAGTGAGATAAAATCATAAATGTTAATGATCTTCAGACTTGCCCAATATTTTATGATTACAGAAAGCAGGAATATGTCCAACCTTTTGAGGATGAAGATTTCTCTGATCCTCTTCGCCCCTTCAGGAATTAAAGCAATATTATAAGAACATAAGAACTTTTACTACTGAAAAATACATTTACAGCCAAACCAAATTCAATGAGTACTTATACAAACTCGGTGGCAGCAAAAAGAATGCATGACCCATGACCTATAAGGAAAACAGAAAGAGCCTACTAGGATTGAGACAGAATTGCCATATCTCACTACATTTCCCAAACTTAAGGTGAAATATATCTACTTTAGATTTAATCTAGGAACAAAGCAATTATATTCAACGGAGGCAAATTCTTGTAGCTACAAAGCATAGAACCATGGGCAGAAACAATTATTATGTTCAACATAGAAACCTTAAAGGAAAAGGGGAGAGAGAGAGGGAGGGAGTGTTTCTTTTTTCTTTTTTCTTTTGAAGAAAGAGAGTTGATTCCAATCTTTGAAGTATAACCACTCATGACTCACCCAAAGGGGGCATGTAAGGTACAAGGATGCCTAGCATATCTCCAGTCAGAAATTTACACACAAAATACCAAGATCATTAAAATCATGGAAAACAACTCTTTACATACACAAATACTTAATTACATAAACTCATGCAACTTCGACAACTACAAAATTCAACTTTCACTTTGTTTGAAGTTTGATTTGACATGGTTGAACTTGAAAGTATGATATTATTTATTTATACCCAAAAGAGAAGTGAAAGGATGGTTGAACTTGTAAATATTGTTACGTAAATATTTCCTTACATAAATTCATGGAACTTTGGTAATCACAAATTCATGGAACTTTGGTAAACATTAGAAAATCCATGAAGCAACCAACCACGTAAACCTCTCATTATGCTTCTAAATTCATTACATAGCTAGTGATATGTCATACAATTGGGTAAGATGAGAAAAAAAGTACCCAATGAAGTAAAACTAAATAAAGCAACTTCTCTTATCTTAATAATGATTATTTAGCCATACCTTTTCTTCCACTTTCTTAAACATTGTAGATATAGTAGCTTGAACAAGGACGGGTCTAGTAGTGCATCGAGAGGGCTCTTGCCTCCATAAAAAATACCTTTAATTTATATATATATTTTTAAAAATGGATTATTTTATGAATTTGCCAATCAAAGAATACCTTTAATTTATATATATTAAAAATAAATTATTTATGAATTAGCCCTCTTGTAACACCCAAATTGATATGATTTACCCGATCCAATCTGAGGAGTTACATTCGGGCCACCGAAGCGACCCGCACTACAAATTCGGATAAAACAATTTGTCAAACCATTTAAAACCATAAAACAATTTCAGAATAAAAAATACAACTTAGAAATTATTCATTTAACATAACAATATTCATAAATACACGTTATAAAACGAGTTTCAAACGCAAATGTATACAAGACGTGACATACATGCCCCCTAATTACACGAGTACTGTACTCCGCAAGCAAGGCCGAAAGAACTCACATGCTAGTATCGATAACTAACCATGTGTACTCCTTTAGAACCTATGATGGTAAAAACAGTATGAGTTTGGAAAAGCTCAGTAATACAGAACTACCAGATGATGCTAAAGGCACATGCAAGGGTATGGCAAGCATAACACTATCATGATGTTCCAGGCAACAACAGACTCTAATTATGAATCGATATTTCAGTGAAGCGATATGTTTGAAGATAACAAAATTGTTCTTTATTCAATCATTGAGTATCAGACGAGAAACATATAGACCAAAGGATCTGAAGAGAGATAGATTACGAAAGTTGAACCAAAGAGTTCAGTGTGTTCCAGTGAGTACAAATAGAAATCATACAGAGGGTTTCAGACATTGGTAGTTTACTCAGTAGGGTAGATTAACATAAGGAAGGAAAGTTTTATTTGAAGCTCCTAACTACCCTCAAACCGTACACCGATATGCAGTTTCCCAGAATTGCAACTATAAGGACTTACCCTTGGCTCATAGGGCGTAGGAGCCAACCTAAGGGGATGCCTTAGGTCCATAAGGAATTACCCGAACCGAAGCGTCAGAACCTACCCAAAGGGCGACCTTGGGTCCATAAGGAATTATCAGTGCAGTGACTTCTTACAATATCCAAGATAGCACTCCAGAAAATTAGATTAATGCAGACAGTAGTAATGGTGTAGATAAAAAAATCATACATATGTTTCCAGTATATCAGAACACAGATAGCATGCTTTCAAATCAGACAGAGAGGTATATCTTTAGAAGGATATCAGTTATGTTTCAAAACAGATGAATGTTCTTAATTTTAAACCAGAGTGAATAATCATGTGCACATGGAACGCACTAGATGAGTCGATTTATTTTCTGAAGGCGCTTAGAAGACACAATAAAGGGGACATGTATTTTCTAATAGTTTCAAGCTGATTTCAGAAGCGAGGTCCCTAATAGAAAAAGAGTTTAGAACTAACGGCTCCAATTAGGCATTCAAGAATTTATACATCATGATCGTTAAGGATATCTGATATGTCAAGAACGTTCCGATCATTTTGTCGAACAAGGGAATTTTGGTCATTTAACTGCTAGGGGCAAACTTGTAATTCAACCCAATAATGATAAAACGGTGATTTGTAATCTTCCTGGTTTCTATTAACCGTTCAAAATTTTAGGTACATTTCAAATAAACATATCTCAAAAATACGATACTCACCAAGTATATGAACAGAGACAACTCATGGGCATTCATTTCTTAGAACTGTATGTATCATATAGCTAAATAGCCACCTTCATGATTCACCATGTGACTTACCACTGAGTAGTCGAACATATATTCCGTGTAGAAATCTTACAATATTGCATTATCATCATGAGTGATTGACGTAAATGATTCATGCTTCAAAACCCATAGGGGCATTACTGTCATTTGCGATCTATCAGAAATTTCAGGATTTTCCAAGCTTCATTCTATCTCAAGTCACGTATGTATTTCAATCATTTAAGTATTAAATGGTGTTTCAGTCATTCAGGTTCATTCGGCATTTCCAAACAATTCATTTATTCTAGAACTCGAGGGTTTGTCCAACATTTCAGTTAATTTTGTAAATTCAGTGCCTAAGGTTATTTCTGTCATTTTAATCATTTCGATCAATTAATTCTTTATTGTGATTTAGATCAGTTCAGGAATATGAAGAACAATAAATTTATCTTCAGGTGTTTATCCAGAGTTCGAGAAAATCCAAGTGTTTTGTTATCACACATATTTGCATCTTGATGGCGAAGTCTTTCCCAATAGAACATGAATTTCAGATAAAGTAATTATTTTATTTGGTCGAATGCAAATTCCATTTCATTTCCTCTGTTAGGGTATTTTAGTCATACATACGCCTCAAGTGTATCATCGACATTTCCTAACAAAATATTTTAGATATCATATCCTTTAACACTATTAAGCGGATTGGGAGATTAATTGTCTTATTAATCACTTACTGAACTTAGGATCCATTCGGTCTATTTAACTTCTCTTTCGAATAGTTTGATCTTATCCATATTACCATTCTTTTATTTCGTAATCGAATTGACTTAAGAAGAGGTGAAAGTAAACTTAATCATAATATTGCATGTGTTTAACCGAATATCGATATGCTCATAAAGCATACAAGAGGTAGTAATGTATTACCTTTAATCCTTGATATATCGGTCAACCTTGATATTCCATTTGATTACTCTCGAACCTAAATTCTACGTCCTCATCATCTCGGATACGAAGATATATGGATACCTTCATTTAACATAATCCATAGTCAGTCTTTAACTCAATTACTTTGCTCTTAAACTGAATAATTATATATATATATTCTCGGGTTTAAGGTTAGATTCGGAGGCTTTCAGGTCAAAATTTCGTGAAAAATAAAACTCCAAAAATGGACTCAGGACATTGACAAACACAAAATATGGATTTTCAAAAATTTTGACTTTTTGTCAATGGTCAACGCTAACGTCGTGCTAGCATCATTGGTCAACTGGTCAAAGTCAATGTTGGCGTCATGCTGGTGTCAGCAGTCAATAAGTTGACTCGGACGGGTTGACCCACTAAGTTGACTCGGACCTGGTTCGGGTCGGATAGGTCGGACGGGTTGGGTTAGGATCGGGTCGGGTCGGGTTTGGGCTTAGACCAACCAGATATAAGACTAAGGCCATTGGGCCTTAACAGGCCGACCCATTTCAAAAGCAACATATTGGTTGAATATGGTAGATCGGGTTTGATTAATGGGCTTGGACCGTGTTTGGTTTAAACCGGTTCAGGCCGGTTCAACCCACTTACCCCTACAGATCTCTACTCATCAGCCGATCATCGAAAATGGTCGCTGGAGGCCCCAATGGTCGCCAAACTACCAAAACATAGAGTTTTCAAATAACCATTTCAACCCAATACAAAGATCGATAAAAAACCAAAATCATGTTGGAAATTACATAAAATGCCAAAATCACGCCATAATGTGCAAAACTCCGACGAGAGTCTTACCAGCGTCGGACAAACAATCGATCGGTTAGGTTTTGTTCTCCGCAACACAAGGAGCACAAATCTGGTGGCTGCATCTTGAATGAACGACGAGGGTAGCTGGAAAATGCAAAAAATGGAGGGAAGGGATTTGGTTCTCGTCGAACTTCAAATCAATTTTTTCGACGAACGATATCATTTCACCGTGAGTGGTCAGTGGGGTTTTGGTCAGGGTGGACCGATGAATTCGACGGTAGTAGCGGTGCATGCCACGGCACGGCAGTGGGACAGATCAAGACGGTGGTAGGTGGAGTGCGAAGGGGTTGGCGGGAAAGCTCTGGAGTTTTTGGTCTCCCCACTCTCGATGCATGATGCAGAAATGATAGGGTAACTGAAGAATTTAATCATAAATTTTATTTGGTTCAGATCCTTAGACCATAATACAAAACAATAATCTACTTAAACTAGTCACTTAAGAGTGTCTAGCTCAACGGTTAAAGCAAGGGATATTGGGGCTTTGGTTACAAGTTCAAAACCCTATAGCTATAATCTCCTTGATTCTTTTTATAATTTTTAATGGCCAAATGTGAATGGCTTAATCAAGCCCTAGGCTCTGAATTGAAATAGGTTTACATATTTACCCTCAAACTTATTATTCATACAATTGAGTCCTTAAATTAAAATGGAACCTTAAATAATTAAAGCATTATTTAACGGGGTGTTACAACTCTCCCTCCTAAAAAGAATTTCGTCCTTGAAATTTACTAGAGCCAGAGAAATATAGTAATTACTCTTATGTCCATTCTCCACTGAACTTTTCTGTCAGAATATGTTTATCTCTCGGGGCACCGAGACAGCCACAAATTAATCTGACGGTGTCCTCACTCACTTTGACTGACCTTAGACCTAAAGTCATTCCATCATACATCTCGGATCAACTAATCAGAATACGATATTTGAATCCATACTGAACTTCATACGGTGTCAAGCAAACACTTGCCTCATAACTTTTATTATAAACGGTCTCAATCAGGGATAAGAAACATTCCCAACCACCATAGAGGTCAATCATACGACCCAAAAGTATATCTTCTAAAATCTGAATTACTCTACTAGGTTGACTATCAATTTATGAATAAGAAATTGTACCTGAAATACAGACGAGTACTCAAGGCCTCTAACAAGGCCTTCTAAAATCAGGATGTGAATATCAGATTTCAGTCGGTAGGATACATATAACAGTACACCGTGCTACTTTCTCCCAAGAATGTCTTTCTCCGTGTCGATCAAACATAACCAAGGTTTTAAACGGATAACACTTACCTTCAACGCAATATTCAAACAAGAGTTTCCTTCACATACAATGAATTATGCTCTCGCCACGCTTTCAGGCATTTTTCTTTTAAATGCACATTATCTACATCCTATTCTTCCATTGAGATATCTTCAGATAATCTCATACCGTTCCTATTATTGAGAAGGAAGCTTGAAACTTATCAGGTTCCGAAAATCCTCCAATTCAGTTTGTATAAGCATAGGGGAATTCTTACCTCTCTAATTTGGACAATTACATTGATCTACTACCCTATCAATCACAACTTCTTAATCTTGTAATTAATTCTTCAAGACTCCAGAGCTAAATCGAGTCTATCTCGAATTATCATCGAATTCTATCATACTTTACCCCACGCAAGCGAACATTTATTCTCAATTTGAAACAACTCTTCAATTTCACAGGCATCAACCATCTTAGGTTCTTTATCCATATTCATATCCATCAGGTTAATCCAAATCCTAGAATGATGTTATAGACATTCCTTGTCAGCTCAAATAGAGCACTAACGGACAAAATAATCAAAAACACTTAATACAGAAAGAGGATTCGACATCAGATTTCCAGCTTAGAGAAATACGGTTATAATCTAGGGGCATGCACAGACCAGACACCTCATGATAGGCGATCGGCCGATCAACCTAGAATGATACAACTCTAAGCTCCGATACCACTAAATGTAACACCCAAATAGATATGGTTTGCTCGATCCAATCTGAAGTGTCACATTCGGGCCACCGGAGCGACCCACACTACAAATTCGAATAAAACAATTTGACAACCATTTAAAACCGTAAAACAATTTCAGAATAAAAAATACAACTTAGTAATTATTCATTTAACATAACAGTATTCATAAATACACGTTATAAAACGAGTTTCAGATGCAAATGTATACAAGACATGTCATACATGCCCCCTAATTACACGAGTATTGTACTCCGCAAGCAAGGCCGAAAGAACTCACATGCTAGTATCGATAACTAACCATGTGTACTCCTTTAGAACCTGCGATGGTAAAAACAGTATGAACTCGGAAAAGCTTAGTAATACAGAACTACCACAAGATGCTAAAGGGACATGCAAGTATATGGATTTTCAAAATTTTTGACTTTTTTTTGTCAACGGTCAACGCTGACGTCATATAAACATCACTGGTTAACTGGTCAAAGTCAATGTTAATGTCATGATGATATCAGTAGTCAACGGTCAATGAGTTGGAGTTGACTCAGACTTGGTTCAGGTTGGACGAGTCAGTTTAGGATCGAAACGGGTCGGGTTTGGGCTTAGACCAACTGGATATAAGACTAAGGCCATTGGGCCTTAATAGGCCGGACCATCTCAAAAGCAACAGGACGGTTCAAATATTGCAGACCAGGTTTGGTTTAGACCAGTTCAAGCCGGTTCGACCCACTTACCCCTACAGATCTCTACTCATCGGTCGGTCCCGGAAAATGATCATCGGAGGCCCCAATGGTCGCCAAAATGCCAAAAAAACAAAGTTTTCAGATAACCTTTTCAACCTAATACAATGATCAATAAAAAAAATACCAGAATCAGGCCGAAAATTACTTGAAATGCCAAAATCGCGCCAGAATGCGCGATGATCCGACGAGAGTCTTGTCGGCGCCGGACAAACGATCGATCGGCCAAGTTTTGTTCTCCGCAACACAAGGAGCGTAAATCATGTGGCCACATCTTGAACGGACGATGATGGTAGCCGGAAAACGCAGAAAACAAATGAGAAGGAATTTGATTCTCATCGAACTTTAAATCAATTTTTTTCGGCGAACGGTAGCGTTTCACTGCGAGTGGTTAGCGAGGTTTTGGTATGGGTGCACCGGCAAACTCGACAGTAGCAGCGGTGCACGCCACGCCACGATGGTGGGACGGATAGAGATGGTGGCCGATGGAGTGCGAAGGGGTTGGTGGGAAAGCTCTGGAATTTCTGGTCTCCCCACTCTCGATGCATGAGACAAAAATGATGGGGTAACTGAAGAGTTTAATCATAAATTTTATTTGGTTCAGATCCTTAGACTAGAATACAAAACAATAATCTACTTAAAATTAGTCAGTTGTCTAGCTCAGCGGTTAAAACAAGGGAACTTGGGAATTAGGTCACAAGTTTGAATCCTCTAAGCTGTAATCTCTCCCATTCTTTTTATACTTTTTAATGGCCAAAGGTGAATGGCTTAATCAAGCCCTAGGCTCTGAATCGAAATAGGTTCACATATTAACCCTCAAACTTATTATTCATACAATTAAGTCCTTAAATTAAAATGGAACCTTAAATAATTAAAGCATTATTTATCGGGGTGTTACACCTCTGCTTCGCAAAATTTATGTTTTGTTCCCTAATCCCCTATTCTAGCTCTTTCCCTACCTTTTACTAGGGAGTCCTCCGCTACCACTCATTTGCTACTGTTCCTCTGCTACCAATCCTCCACAATTAGGATCCATAGCGTCTAGAGTTCTCCCAAATGTGTCCCAAGGTTCATTTGGAGGTAATTCCAGACAATTTGTAACCCCCTAAACCCGGCTCGGAAGAAATGGGCTGAATCTAGGAAGTTATGTTTGAAAACTTGTCCCTCAAGTTATAAATCTTAGGTTTAAAAATATTTTAAAAAATCTATAATTGAATTTAATAATAATAATTAACGTAAAATTTCTCAAATACTTATGAAACTCGATCATTAATACATGTACTAAATATTTCATAAAACATTTAAAATAAATTCAAATTGCATGCAAAAACATAATCCCAAAATATAAGTCTCGATGTCTGAAATTACAAAATATGCCAAAATATGCTAAACAATAGCTTGAAATAATAAAAGAGATTTCATACTGAATTATAAAAATATCCGAGTAAAATGCGAGAAGCTCCAAGTACCGAGTCGCCTAATAAGTCTGAGTATCTGAAAGTAAAAACTAAGGGGTGTAAGCTAAAGAGCTTAGTGTGTCCTTTAGTAATAACACAAAATCAAAACAGTATTTTATTTTCCGATAAATTCATTTCCGAAAACAGAGTGTATCCGATAAATCAAAATTATAAATGTTATGATGTCTGATGCATGATGCAATGCCCGAATATCTGATATCATACAGAGTGGAGGTTGCCCTCGCCAGAGTGGAGATTTCTCTCACTTTTTCCGAACACAATTTCGAACAAATGACACATGATATGATTTGTAAAATCATAGATCCGAACTCTTACGAGTATCATATTTTTCAAAAATCAGATGCTTGATTTAAAAACATATTTCATTATGTTATGCATGATGTTTCAAATAGTCTCAAACCATAATTAATCAGATAATAAATAAAGCAAGAGTAAAATATTTACTGAAAACACCCCAAGAAACACACCTTAGCCACAGAAGCTCTAATCTCGAGAAGGGCGAGCCTCACGCTCGGATCTCACTGAATCAAGACCTATGAGGTATGACTTCTATAATAGCATTTATTTCTATCACTAAGACACCGACTAAAACACTAAAAACCGAACTGAAGATATACTCACGTGAAGATCCCGAAGAACGTGCACAATCGGTCTGAATAACTGGAGGTAGCCCAACAGTCTCAAGGTCAGCACTTGAAACGAGAATATTCTGAATTAAATTCTGAAATCCATAACTTATCAGATTCCAAAAACAATTACTTAAAAGAGCAAAATGGAGCTTTCAGGTTCGAATTTGACGAAACGAGCAGAAAATTCAGATTCAGGACGTCGAGAATGGTTAAAGTGAACATTTTCTGAAAAAGTCAACTCTTGGTCAACTCTAGTCAAAGTCAACTCCGACGGTCAAAGTCAACTAGTCAAAGTCAGTGGTCAAAGGGTCAACAAGTCAGCTCTCAAAACAAAGGTCCAAGGTCAAACTGGTCTAAGTCCAAAGTCAACGGTCAGACAGTCAAGATTCGGTCAACGGGCAAGATCTGGTCAAAGTTCAAATTGTTCAAGGTCAAAACCGGTTCAAATGTCAATTGTCGGGTCAAACGGGTCAACGATCGGGTTGGTCAACGGTCCAAAGCCGGTTCGGTCTGATAACAGATTTGGTTTGGTCCAATTGTCGGTTCAGTTCAAGATGGGCGGTTCACTTAATCAGATTGGATTCACGACAAGACTTAACCTTAACACAATTTGTCAGGCCAACCCACAATCATACACACAGACAAGCCCAACACAAGTCACTCTCATAAACCCTTAACCCACACACAAATCCTAGGGTTGGGCTTAACCAACAACACTCGGTCCAACCGCTCTTCACACTTAGCCCATCTCTCCCAAACCTAGCATCAGATATGAGGCTAGGGTTTCAGCACCCAAAATGGCGGCTCAACATCACGGCGGCGACAGATCCAAACAACGGCAACGGTGACACTCCGGCAACAGAACAACAACAAGGAACCACAACAAAAATACGAAATCAAATCCATTCTATTTACCGAAACTAAAAGAAAGGAAAGATCCAAAGGGGCTTACCCAAAATCGATAAGCGGAGAGATCGACAGCGAACGGTGGCGCAAAGCTCGAGTGGAAACCAAAAGATTTTGATACCAAAACCCACATATTCGAACGACTCTAAGGTCGTTTCCTCAAGAACGACGGCCGACAAGGAAACCAAGACGATTGGGGGTTGCCTGCGACCCAAAAATGATTCCGACGATGGTGATGCGGATGGCAGAGGTGAACGGAGTAGGGGAAACCGAACGGTTTTCTACCGTTTCTGACCAAACGGCGACCAATAAGGTTGGTCTAGTGGGTGGGGTTTGATCGTGGGTCGATGACGTTCACGGTAGTGGTGGTCGTGCCAGCCACGGACGACGACGGAGGCTAAACGGAGCTTTGCCGGACCGAAATAGTTAGAGGAGAGGGAGATGCCGAGAGAGAGGGTGAGGGAGAGCGGCTGTCGAGTTTCCAAATGGAAGCTGAAAAAGGCTAATGGGGTTTAAATTACCCTATTAAATGGGTAATTCACAAAATAGGCCATCGAATTCACTTAGGGTTTACAAAGTGACCACAAAGCTTCACCCTTTATTCAAAATGGTCACCAAATTACAAAATTAAACCCCAAATTCTGAGTCTAATTGATTCAGTTCTTTACTTAAATTAGGGTTTCTAAATTATAAATCCCCAAATTTTAGGGTTTCTAATTTAGGAATTTTAGAATTTATATTTTAATTTGGGGCAAAATTTCAGGGTGTTACACAATTAGTCACAATGAATCCCCCAAAATAGTCTTCCCAAAATAACCAACCTATATTTCTATCTTTATCTCAAAATCCATTTGATATGTCTAATTTTTCTGACTAACGGCATCAAAATATCTATGACCCGACATACTACAGATTTTACCTAGCTTATTACGATCATTATGACCAGCCATACCAACATTTTCCCTAACCACAATACCAAGAAATCGCATATCTCTACGACCAAGACGCCTAACAAATTTAAAGCTTGCATAACGAATTGTGAAGTTACGAGCACATTTCCAAGCAGCTCAACTATAGTTGCAACAGTAGAACCAACAACAACAAAAGCTTATACTACAAGGAATTATATTTTTTTAGTAAGATTAAATGGGTATTTTTCTGTTAAGTATGGCTCATATATTGTAAAAGGACAGATGCTGGCTACTTTAACTAGGATTACAATTGTTCTAATCCTTCAGGGAGTAGTATTCCTTATCCTAGTTAGAATAGGACTTGGATGTAGGGGGTTATATAAAGAGGCTTACCCTCACCTCATTAGGCACTTCATCAATTGTTCTTTAGGCTTTGTAGAGCGAGAGCATCTGTCCATCAAAGGAGTACTCGAGTTTTCGGTGGGCTTAGATTAAATGGGTTGGGAGGGCGGGGGCAAAGCCCTCGCGTTACGGTACGGGGTATCTTTGTAATTGTACCATGTCTATAAATATATGTTTTATTTGTAACCTAAGGACCATTGATTGAATAAAAGAAAACAGTCGCTCTTTGCTCCCCGAGGACTTAAGCACACTGTTGAACCTCATTAAATCTCTTGTGTTCTTGCTTGTTTGATTTTCTTTTTCGTTTGTCGTGTGCACAACAACTGGTATCAGAGTCTGTTTGCGAGGGTGAAGGACCTGTTAGCGCAACAAGGGGTTTTAAAGGCTTTACGATCTACAAAACTAGCGTTGATGGAGGATGATGATTGGGAAGAACTACAACAACGATCGACTGGAACCATACGGTTATGCTTGACAGATGAGATTATGTATCACGTTATGGATCTGACGTCTCCGTGAGAGATATGAAGCAAGTTGGAAAGTCAATTTATGTCTAAGTCTCTGACAAATAAATTGTATCTAAAGCAGAAGTTGCATGGGCTGAAGATGTAGGAAGGTCAGGATTTGGCGCAGCACGTGAATATCTTCAATCAAATAATCATCGATTTAACTCAAATTGATGTGAAGATTGAAGATGAAGACAAAGCAATGATTATGTTGTATTTGTTGTCTTCTTCTTATGAACACATGGTGGCTACTCTTACATATGGGAAAGAAACAATCAAAGTTGAAGAGATAACTGCAGCCTTGTTGGCCTACAACTAGCAAAGGCAGAATATAAGCGAAAGCTCTCACGCTGATGGTTTATATGTTAAGGTTAATCACAATAATGGAAGGAAATCAGATAAGGAGGGTTCTAGAAGACAGAATTCTAGATCAAAGTCTAGAGGCAAGAAGATGTTTTGTTGCTACAAGTGCAAGAAGCCAGGACATATGAACTGTGACTATCCAAAGTGGAAAAAAGAGTCAGATGATAAACATGATGCATCATCCAAAACTGTGAATGTGGTGCAGAATGATAATTCAGATTGCAGTGATGGTGATATGCTTTCTATTTCAACAACTCAGTTCACGGATGCTTGGATTCTTGATTCAGGATGCTCTTATCATTTAACACCTAACAGGGAATGGTTTTCTACCTATATGTCAATTAATTCTGGTCCTGTCTATTTAGATGATGATAGATGTTGCAATATTGTCGGTATTGGTGAAGTCAAAATTAAGATGTATGATGGTACTGTTAGAGCATTATGTGATGTTAGGCATATACCAAATTTAAAAAAGAATCTAATTTATTTGGGCACTTTGCATAAGAATGGTTTAATTCCTAAAGCTGATGAGGATAGAGAAACCATTAGGATTGTTAAAGATGCATTGACTGTGATGAAAGGAAAGATAACTGCAGGGAATATCTATAAATTGTTAGGGAGTACAGTCGTAGGTGGAGCTCATTCTCTTGAGTCATATGATGATAATAAAAAATTGTGGCATATGTGTCTTGTTCATCTTAGTGAACATGGAATGGTTGAATTGCATAAAAGAAATTTGTTGCATGGTGTCAAAAGTTGCAAGCTCAATTTTTGTGAATTTTGTGTTCTTGGTAAACAAACTAAAGTTAGTTTCACGACTGGAAAGCACAAAACTGAAGGGATTCTTGATTATGTGCATTCTGAAGTATGGGGGCCTACCAGAGAATCATCATTGGGTGGATCTGTGTATTATGTTACTTTTATTGACGATTTTTCTAAGAAAGTTTGGGTGTATTTCTTGAAACAGAAATCTGAAGTCTTTTCCAAATTCAAGGTGTGGAAAGCTGAGGTGGAGAACCAAACGGGTAGAAAGATCAAGTATTTAAGGTCTGATAATGGCACAGAATACACAAATACACAGCTTCTGAAGTTCTGTGAGGAGCATGGGATTCAGAGACATTTTTCAGTGTGAAAGACGCCACAACAAAATGGTGTTGCTGAAAGGATGAACATGTCATTAGCTGAGCGGGCTCGGTGCTTGAGACTGAATGCAGGGCTTCCTAAAAACTTCTGGGCAGAGGCTGTGAGTATGGCATGTTATCTCATCAACAGGTCACCACGGGCATCTTCGGTTGGAAAAGTTGCAGAAGAGGTATGGACAGGCAATGTAGTTGATTTTTCACACTTACGGGTTTTTGGTTATCCTGCTTATGTGCATGTACCTGGTGATGAGAGATCAAAACTTGATGTAAAATCGAAGAAGTGCATCTTTCTAGGCTACAAGAAAGGTGTCAAAGGATAAAAGTTTTTGGATACATTTGCAAGGAAAACAATGATTAGTAGAGATGCAATTTTTGACAAGCAAATCATGTTGCAGTAGAACCGAGACAAGGTGCTGGTGGATTTCGAACAGTATCCAAGAGCAGTTGAGAAAGAAGTAACAGTTGAGAAAGGTGAAAGTTTGAATTCAACTTCTGGATACTCTAATACAGTTCTGTTGCAGAATTATAATTTAGCCAGAGATAGAGAGAGACGTACCAATGTAAAGGCTCCATGCAGATTGGGTTTTGAAGATATGGTGTCTTTTGCATTTCACATTAGTAGTGAAGATCTGGATACTTTTCAAGGGGCTATCTCTAGTTTGGAGAAAAAACAAATGGATGGCTGCAATGGTTGAGGAGATGGAATCTTTGCAGAAAAATCATACGTGGGAGCTAGCTAGGCTTCTTGAAAGAAACAAGGCTATAGGTTGCAAATAGGTGTATAAAAGGAAACCAGCAGTATCAAAAAAAGAAGGGGAAAAGTTCAAGGTTCGATTAGTAGCAAAGGGTTTTTCACAGCAAAAAGGAGTTGATTATGATGAAATCTTTTCTCCTATGGTTAGACATACTTCAATCAGGGCAGTTCTTGCACTTGTAGCTAGTTCGGATTTGCATTTAGAGCAAATGGATGTTAAAACTGTTTTTTTGCATGGTGATCTAGAGGAGCAGATTTATATGCAGCAGCCAAAAGGGTTCATTCAATCTGGAGATGAACATCTGGTTTGCAGGTTAAAAAAACCTTGTACGGGTTGAAGCAGTCTCCACGAAAATGGTACAAGCGATTCGAATCCTACATGATTCAGATTGGCTACAACCAATGTGAGTATGATTGGTGTGTCTATGTTAAAAGCCTTGATGTTGGTTCTTTTATTTTTCTGCTACTGTATGTTGATGATATGTTGCGGGCTGCAAAGTATATGCATGATGTTGTCGGTTTGAAAGCTTTATTGAGTCAGGAATTTGATATGAAAGACTTAGGAGCTACAAAGAAAATTCTTGGAATGAAGATTCACAGAGATAGAGGCTCAAGGAAACTGTGGTTATCTAAGTAAGGCTATGTTGAGAAAGTGTTAGACAGGTTTGGGATGAGCAAAGCAAAGCCCGTGAGCACTCCATTGGTGAATCACTTTAAGCTTTCTACAGAACAATGCCCGAAGACAGACAAGGAAATTGAAGAGATGGCAAAGGTCCCTTATGCCAGTGTTGTCGGCTGCCTGATGTATGCGATGGTATGTACTCGTCCTAATTTAGCTCATGATGTTAGTCAAGTTTGTAAATACATGTCTAAACTAGGAAGATCACATTAGGAAGCAGTCAAGTGGATTTTTAGGTATTTAAAGGGTACTGTGGGACATGGAATTATTTTCGACAGTCAACAACGTGATCCTTTGATTGTTTGATATGTGGATTCAGATTATACAAGTAATTTGGAAGATAGAAGGTCTACAACTGGGTATGTTTTCACCCTTGGTGGAGGGCCTATATGTTGGAAGTCAATTGTTCAGTCTGTTGAAGCATTATCAACAACTGAAGCTGAGTACATGGCAGTAGCTTTGTAAAGAGGCTTTGCGGAGCGAGAGCATCCGTCCATCAAAGGAGTACTCGAGTTTTTAGTGGGCTCGGATCAAGTGGGTTGGGAGTGCAGGGGTGAAGCCGATCGGGCCAGGTCAGGTCGGAACCCGTTGGGTCCGAGTAAAATGCCCATCCCTAACCGTTACAGTATTGGCGTGGCAATTAACAGTACTAACGTGGCAATCCATGATGCTGACGTGGTGGTCAACGATTGGCGTGGCAGTACACATGAGATGATTACGTGGCAGAGGGGTTGAATTAATTTTTTTAACCGAATCCGAGGGCATAATTGATTGTTTTTGCCGAGTTCAAGGGCATAATTAATTTTAATTGAAAGTTCGATAATTTATTTAATATTTAAGTTAAAAAAAGAATTTAGAAAATTATTAAAATTTTAAAAATATTAAAGCTGGATAAATAATTTGTTTAAACTTCAAGTTAATTTAATGGATAAATAATTTCTTTAAATTTTAAGTTAATTTAACCGATTTATTTAGTTTTTGAATAAAATTTGATAAATAATTTTGTTTTCGAGTTGAATTTTTACAAATAGAGTATATAAAAAAATGTGTAACCCCCTCGTCCCGGTCTGGCCGGATGACCGGTCCGAGTAGGCCACACGGGGAAAACCGAAGCGAAACCCCTTAAGGTCCCCCCTCGGTTAGCAACCCTAAAATTTTCTTTTAAAATTAATCTTCTCTAAATGCACATTTAAATCCTATGTGAACACCACAGCGAAAGAATTCGAGAAAGACACGCAACAGAACTCAAAGCGACAAATAAACAGTCAAATTTTAATCCATTAAGCAGGCCGTTTCGAAACACCATTGAGGCGTATCGAAACGCCTTGACCAGGTCATCTGCCCCAAGCCCACACGAGAAGGCCGTATCGGAACGGAGGTCAACCGTTTCGAAACACCCTCAACGGTCAACTTCTCGTGGTCAACGAGATATTGACCGTTTCGAAACCCTTAGACCCGTTTCGAAACGCTTTCATCTCGGCAATTTCTCAGATTTCCAGTAGCCAAAGTGTTTTGATACTCGTTTCAGAACAAGGGTTCACAGTGGCCAAACCGTATCGAAACGAGTTCCGATACGGGGTCCCTGAAGCCTTACCCGTTCCGAAACGGCTCAGCCCGTTTCGAAACACTGACTGTCTGTAACCTTCAAAAACCAACTTTAAGCATTTCTCAACAACTCTAAAGGCCCTAAACGACCCCAAGAAGCACTCAACATTTACAAATATGAACTAGAGGCATGAATCCTATGGTGAAACATATTCAAATCATACAAGGCATGAGATGAGGCATCCAACATGGCATTTAAAAAGGGCATCAAACTTCAACAAGACCAACACTTAGACAAATTAAGATAAGCAAATCCAACATGGTTCACAAGCAAGGCATACAACCCAAAAGTCAAAACAATACAACATATGGAAGGAGTCTAGCATGCTCCTAACAACCAACATAACATACTTCAAAGGCTCAAACAACGACATCTATCCCATTGCTTTACTATTACAATCTTTCAATTTAAAGTTCATACTTGAGCTACCAAAAACGACACTTGGAGACCTTTTCTTGTCCTTGCCACCCACAAGCTACTGATCTGCATTGTCGAACAAAAAGGGAGCGTAAGCATAAAAGCTTAGTGAGGGTAAGCTCATAAAACAAGCCTTCGACAATGCAGGGTCCAAGCACGAGCAACTACCATGATGGAATGCATGATCTTACCTCCGATCCACAAGAGCCAATTTATACATGATGCATGAACATGAAATCAACATTTTGCCATGCTCAACAACTCATATGCTCAACTTACAATGATACATATGCTAAGGTATTATTAACAACATATCTCAATGCATTTTGGAAACACATTTCGTATCATAGTGACAACACATCCCAAATCATGAAGGCACATATAATCCCATATTGGCATATACATACAATCTCATATTGGCACCTAGCTATGACTCGAATACGCGGATAACATGTTGGAATGCATTTCCAACATAACCATTACCTGCGGTGGGATTACACTCATCATCGGTTCTTGTGGAGGGGATTCCGCTCATCCTCACGCCCCGTCGATGGGATTCCACTCATCATCGACTAATATAAATATTTCCGGGCGTACCCGTACTCCTCCTTGGTGCCTTAACGCCACCAAGGCCACGCGCGTTTTGACTCTCGTGTGCACACTCATCCTAATGATCGATCATTGTACCCAAGCATACTAGTGCCAATATTAAATAAAATCCACAACCTTTCACCACACCAGTTTCAATATAATTTCCGTGCTTAGCACGTACTCACGATGATCCTCAAAATCATGCAACCACCTCATAACCTCATTTCACAAGGCAACACTACATGTATATCATCCAACCAATTATCACATCATACGTATATCCACATTATAGCTGTCATCAACATGCATATAACAATGCATTAAGTCATGCCTTAACATACATGTATATCGCATTATACACAATCATCATAAGGCATAACATAAATTAAAGAGTTCATCCAAGGTCTCTAACTAAAGCTTAGGATTAGGTTACCACCCTAACCCTAACTCTAGGTGGGTTTACCAAGCCCAACCTAGTCCACATGCTTGAACCAACCACTTAAAAACCAATTTAAAAACATTAACCACTCACATTCACTTCCAAGCTCAACTACCAAGCAACCAAGGTCTTCAAGTTTCCGGATTCACTCCCGAAGCTTTACCAATACAATTTCTTGCTTCTAATCATATCAACACAACCAAAATAGCCTCAAATCAGTCCACACAACAATGCAACAACCCGGAACACTAATCAAGCAATAAACACATGAATTCAAGCCATGAACAATCCCCAAAATCACCAAACTCGAGCAGCCCTTATACCCAGCCCAAAACTTGTGATTTCAACACATTTAACACTTCCAAATGCTTCCAAAACAACTCCCAACTATTACCCTAACATCAACCCTCAAATTCCAACACAAACCATACCCAAAACTCATCTAAAAACCCTCCTAAAACCTCACCAAAACTCAAATTCGGAAATTCATTTAAAACACTCTAAAAATTATATATGTTGAACCATTTGATTCATAAACATCATATCTAACAATAACAAGTCAAAATCTTAAGTTAAAAACAATAAAGATATCATTTTTATTCAAATCTTCCAAAAACCCAAATTCTAAAACATTGATGAAAATGAAATCTATTTGTACTTTCAAGTAGAGGAAGATGAGAGCAAGGTGGGGATGTGTTTACCTTTCAAAAAGCTTCAAAAATGGAGAAGAAAGGAGATGGAATAGTGGAAATGGAGGGGAGGGGTTTTCTCACGTTGGAAATTTGGGAGGTAGAAGATGATGGCAACTTTTGGGTGTTTGAAATAGGAGGAAGTGGATTTTATTTTTTTACAAGTCCATGTATTTACCAAAACGTCATTAATGAGATGACCACTCTCATCTATTCTAAAATCCATGGGATTTAATTCCCAAAACAATTTAAATCCAACATAATTGTTTGCTTCGAATATTTGTAGCCCAAAATAATAAATTATTATTTTAATTATAAAATCGGAACCCGAACCATTATTTAAATATTATTTTCATCCGACCCCCAAACCCGGGTGTTACAAATTGATTAACAAATTAGTGTAAATATCTTTTGGGTCCCTGATAATTTTAAAAATAAGCAAAGTGAGAACTCTCACAAAAATCAAAATATTCAATATTTTTTTATAAAAATCCATAAACTTAATAAAAATAAATAAAATATTCAAAAAATATTGAAAATAAAAACTAATATAAAAAATTAAAATGTATTAGAAATTTAAAAATGATAAAGTTTAAATATAAAAATTTAAAATAAATGTTTATAAAGTATTAAAAAAATTAAACACTTTCATCGAAAAAGTCTTCGACTTTATTAGTCTGAGTATTATCATTCGTTAAACAAATTTTCAGTGAAATCAACAAAACTCAAATTTTCTTTCCTTTTCTACATTAAATTGATGTTTATTAATATTTTATGTAGAAAAATGAAGTAGAATTTAGGTTTTATCACTACTCTAATACAAAGATGATTCCTTTGAAAATATATTCAAGAAATATTAGTACACACTTTTCCGAGGTTTATAATGTTTTTAAATTTTGATTTTTCTTTCATTTATAACTTTTTGATATTTTTAAATTTATGTTTTTTACTAAGTTTTTTTAATTCATTATAGTGTTTTTATTTTTTTAATATTTTACGAATATTTAAATATTTTTAAAATCTTAACAATTTTTTATTTTTAGCTTAAAGATCAAGTAAGTTATCAAACTTTCAATTAAAATCAGTTATGCCATCGAATTCGGTTAAATAATCAATTCAGCCCATCTGCAATGTTATCATCACACGTGTATTACCACATCATCATCGTTGACCACCACATCATCATTGTTGACTACCACGTCAGTATTAACGGCCATGTCAACATTGTAACGGTCAACGTCGGCCAAAGCATCAATTCCCATATCAAATTCATTTTTTGAGTATCAATTTTTTTTTTCTCTCCCATTATAGAAGGTATTTTGGTTCCTAGAGTTGGCTCAAAAACGATTCGGCAGGCTGTTGGGGTTGTAGGTTGTGTTATTATGCCTCATAATGTATTTTTGCATTCTGCATTGGTACAATCAAGAAAGATTGATCCAAAGAAGAGAGGCCGAGTCCAAGAGGCACTGAACTAGTACTCGATTGAGTCATCCATTGCTCTTCTGGTGTCCTTCATGATCAATTTGTTTGTGACAACGATCTTTGCCAAGGGATTCTATGGTACAAAACAAGCGGATAGCATAGGACTAGTTAACGCAGGGCAGTACCTTGAGGAGAAGTATGGTGGAGGACTCTTTCCATTTCTCTACATATGGGGTATCGGTTTGCTAGATGCTGGACAAAGCAGTACAATCACTGGGACGTATGCTGGCCAGTTTATATTTAATGGGTGGTTTTCCCAATCTTGGTTTGAAGAAGTGGTTGAGGACATTGCTTACAAGAAGCTTTGCAATTGTGCCGACAATTATTGTAGCTATTTTCTTTAATACGTCCGAAGCCTCATTGGATATCTTGAATGAATGGCTTAATGTACTTCAGTCAATACAGATTCCTTTTGCACTCATACCACTTCTAACCTTGGTCACCAAGGAGCAGGTCATGGGGATCTTTAGGATTGGGCCTATGCTTGAGGTACTCCTTTTGTTTCACTCGTCTTCTATTTTATCTTTACTATTTGTTGTTGTAAAAATATAAGATTACTTAGTATATTTTAAAAAATCATGTATCTATCTTTTATAGTATTTATTTTGTGTTTAAATATAAAGAATTGGTATTGAGCTTGTAAGAGAAAAATATGATGGTGGTTGCGCGCACACGAGATTTGGCTAAAAGGACGAAATTGTTAGTTTTTCCTAAGCGCGTCATGAACTAGAGGCTCTATCTATTTTTTTATTATTTATTTATTTATTATTATTATTTTAAAATTGGTTTTTAACCATTCATTTTTCTAATTAATTTTAACCATTTATTTTAAATAAAAGTATCTTTATTCTTAACCATTCATTTTAATTTTGACAAATTTTCCCTTAATTAATGCTATTTTTAGATACCTTTTTGGGCATGCATAGTACTATAAATACAATGCACATATGCCTTCAAAATTATCTCAAAGTAGATCATCTACCTTTTTGGGCATGCATGGTACTATAAACACGTCTTAAAGCTGAGTATTCATTGGTTCTTTGCTCTTTCTGTTGCCTGCTTCGGCAGAAGTGCTTGTTAAATCCTGGAGGGTACGCTTCACCGCGAAATATCCTTAAGGACAATGTCTAGTGCACGCCTCAAGCAAGTCCCCTTCTCAACCTATTTCGGTTTAACCAAACATTTTTCCTACAAACTTAAGGATATTTCTTGATGACTCTTTAAGCCGAAAAAACCTACGACCTCTTAACAAAGATTTTCGTTGGAGTTGATGTTGTTACGCTGTCCTAGAGGTACTCTAATGCGTCCCCTTACTGTCGTGTTGTTGTTTGTACATCTGTAGAGCGTAAAGGAATTCTCTAATTCGAGTGCAAGTGTACACTTCTGTCAAGTTATAGTAATTAAGATATCGTCTCCACAGGGATTGGAAGCTGCTTCAATGATTAAATTCCTGCACAAGAAAAAGTAAAAACACAATTAAGTTGAGATTTTATTTGATTTGATTAAAACTAAAAGCATGTAAATTAAAGGATTGAGAATTCAGTTTGAGAGAATGGGTCGGTATTGGAATGCGTCGTAGTGTGAATTTTGAATGTTTTGTCGTGGTTCAAGTGCTGCAAAATCAACTCAGCTGTCAAGGTGATGCCTTGGCCAACAACCCGCCGCGGCAGAGACTGTCGTGCTGCCCGGGCAGTTGAGTGATGCTTCAAAGTTTGGCAAGGCTTCCCTTAGTGACTCCTCCTTATCCCTAAGTTGAAGTGCTATTGGCAAACATGTCTTGATAATACCTCCCGGAGTGAATCTAGGGATGAACACCAACCAATTCTTAAGCCTTCTTTAGCCGCTGAACTTCTAACTTATCCCTAAGCAAAAGTAATTTCACCCCAAGTTGGATAAAATCGTGTTTTCTCATTTCGTGAGTCTAACTCTCTCGATATTAGACAAATTAATAATTGCTCTCTCCTCTACCGATTTGATTGCAAACAAGAATGATGCCAAGAGTAAACAAACTTTGAAATATTATTGCAAACACTCACAACTACTCAACAAAACCAACCCTTTGCCCTAGGAAACGTTTAGAACATGATGGATGAATGGAAATACTAGGGTTTTTCTCCAAGAACTCTCTCTCTCTCTCTCTCTCTCTCTCTCTCTCTCTCTCTCTCTCTCTCTCTCTCTATCTTAGTCGACTAAGGTGTCTTATATATAAGCTTTGGCCACCGGTCACTTTGGTAGACCGGACACCATAAAAAGAGGATCAGAGATTCTTTTAATAAAATTCGGGTTCGGGAGTCGGTTACGTGTAGGGAAGGGCTAGCACTCCTACAAACGCTCGTTATCAGTACCTTATTAATTCCACGTGGCATTTTGACATTTCGAACATTAATCTGAATTTAATTAAATCTTTAAATCGTTAAATGGATTCCATTTCGAATGGGGATATCCTTTTGTAAGAAAATACATTTTGGACTAATATAAGTTTTGAAACATCCAAATACATTAGGACACTTCAATTTATATTCAAAATGTATCTCAACACAAAAGGTTTAATGCATGACCAATTATGTTATTGTTTACTTTAAGTAAACCCTAATTAGGCTTCATTGATCTAATTGATTTAAGAACTATGAATATTATTAATTTTTGGATTTAAATAGTAATATCCAAGTAATTTGGACACTACCATTAATAGGTCCAAAAGTAATAATATTCCTAATTTAAGGTGATACTAATTGCTTATCCTATTTTTTAATTTTATTTAAACTAATTATGTGAATTCCATTTTCCAAGTTTAAATGGAATATTGAATCTATTACTTAAATATTCTCTTAATTAACACCACATTACAATGTGATACTAATTAACTTAGAATATTTTAGCTTTATCCAACATCCATTTATTTTCTAAAATGTCCTTTCATAACAATTTAATTAAATTTAATTAGAGAATTTAATCTTAAAAGGCTCTAATTTAACTATTCTAAGTGATTGACATCCCCTAAACAAATACACTATTGATTTATTTAAAATCATGCAACATATAAATAATTAAGCAATTAAATTAAAACAATTAATTAAAAGCACATAAGGACTGAATTGAAAGGAAATTAAACTTGGTATAAAGCTAATAGGGGTCAAATTGAACTATATTTAATCTAGGAGAACCGAATTACAAGGATTTGAGGACCAAACTGAAGAGAAAGCAAAACTTGACAGCCCAAACTATGAGATTCGTGAAGTAAGGCGCGGATCTATCGTGCCCGACTCGACTCACGGGTCATCCAAACTCGGTGCCAAAACGGCGCTGTTTTGGACTGGGTATAAAAGAGGGAAAACCGAGTTAAATCGGTCACTTTCACCAAGCCCCTCTCTTTCTTCCTTCTCTATCACTCTCGTTTTCTCTGAACATAAGATGGTCGACCGCTACATGCGATTTCCGGTCGCCGCATGCGATTTCTGGCCGTCGGCCAGAACCCTAAATACCAAAAAATGCTCAATTTTCGATCTTAAACCCTAAATCTAACCCAGCTCGTCAAAGCCACCCTTCATCCCTAACCTAAGGCCTAAAACTACCAGAAGCCCACTCTCTTTTTTCAACTCCGACAAGCCCCCAACTCACTGGCGATCAGCTTCTCTTTTCCGATCTAAAACTCTCATTTTCAGAAATATTTTTTATTTATTTTCGTTTCGATCTAACGTTTTTAGGTATTTTGCTGGAAAAAGGAATCATAAGAAAGGACATATCTTCTGGAGTTGTTCGCGGCATCTTCGGCGACGTTCGGCCATCCTCTCCAGTAACGAATTTAGCTTCTACAACGATCGTTCAACTCCCAGAGCGTCGGCTTGGTTCTACAACGGCCGAACGGATTGGTTTCAGGTGTCGATTTGTTTTCCGGGTAGTGTAGCTCACGACGACAGTTCGGTTTCGTTGCGATTTGACTCCCGGCGATCCAGATTGCGGTGATGATTCGTGTACCAGCGACAGTTCGTGGTTCCAGCAATCTCTCCAGCTACCCAAACGGTTCGCCTCCCAAATGGTAGTAATTATTATGAGAGTTAATTGTTCTAACGTTTTCTCTCTCTTTACTATTTATAGGGTCTGACTTGATGACGTCATGGTTGACATCAGCGTGCCAGTTGTGGCCAACTAAGAGGGAAGGGATTCGCGTGAAAAGTTTTTGGACGAATAGAGAATTGCCATGTGGACTGTTTAGGCGGGAAAAAGAAGCACACCTTGGATTTGTGTTTGTTGAGTTGGTTTTTACCCGAAATGGGTTGTATGTGAGATGTAAAGGGTTTTAAAAATTGGGCTTTGGGTATTTAACTTGTAAAATGGACATTAATGTATAAAATGGACTATTTATTGGACATTTGAAGCATTTTTAGATTATGAACTGATTTTAGGATTTATTTATTATTGGGTATTTGTATTTTGGATTTATTTATATCGAATTACTAATCTATATGGGTACTAGAACAAAATACGTGTATTACACTAATATACACAACTCAAATCATTATTGTTGAGTTGTTGTAGTAAAGTTAATGAGATATCAAAAGGATATTATGAGTTATGATATTTTACTTAGTGGAGTACCTGCTGTATTAAAAGGATACAGTGATGATAATTAAATATTTTGTTCATGTGAAACTAGATCTATTAGTGGTTATGTATTCACCATTGGAGGTAGAACAATATCTTGAAAATTAGCCAAACAGACATTTATAGAAACTTTACTATGAAGTCTGAATGTATTGCGTTAGAGTTGGCTAATAATGAAGCTAAGTGGTAGAAAAACTTTTTAGCATGTATAATGATGCTAAGTGATAGGAAACATCTTAGCCTGTGTAATGAAGTTAAGTGGTAGAAAAACTTCTTTGTCTGCACAATAAAGCTAAGTGATAGAAAAATATCTTAGCATATATTTAAAGTTGAGAGGTTGAAAATCCCATTAGCGTGTATTTCATTAGGCACAAAAATGATAGATTCAATGCCAATACATTGTGATTGTCAAGTAGCAATAGACATTGTAAAGAATAAAAACTTTCAATTGTTAAACTAATCATATTTTTCTAATGACATGAGGTAATAAAGCAGCTATAAAAAGATGAAGTGATATTAATTAATTGTGTGAAGTTAGGAATGATTTTGGCTAAATCATTCAGCTAAACCTCTGGGAAGAAAATTCATATGTGAAACATCGAGGGAAAAGGGACTTATGCCAATATAAGAAATCAACAGTGATGATATTCCAAACTTTTTGATTGGCGATCCCATGAAGAAGGTTCATACGGGTAATAACAAGTCATTGATTGATCTTGTAGGGAAATCACTACATTATTTTTCTTTTGTCCCCTCCTATGGTGTACATAGTGCTAAAAAACTACAAGGATGATGAGGGTGAGTAAAACTCTTAATCAAGTCCATAGCCGTTATAGGTGGTGTATTGACCTACAGAATATGCTTGATGACTTGACTTATATAAGTGTGAAGTAGGGCCGCTTCTATGAGATTTATGGCAAAGTCTCTAGAGCACTTATGAAAACCAGGCACGCGCATGGCCTATTAGCGCACAACCGCAATAAAGACCAAGAATAGATATGTGATTAATGAGAATGCTTGCTTACAATAATGAGTTATCGGTTCATAAAAATGTGTTTCATCAATTAATCTGTAAGTTATGTCTTATTTTTCTAAGTTCTGGTTCATAGTCCAAAAAGACACCATAATGAATATGTTATGTCAGAATACTCGGCTAAACCTTTATTTTTCATTCTTTGAAATATGTGGAGATTGTTGTAAAAATATAACATTACTTAGTATATTTCAAAGAATCCAACATTTATTTTTTATAGTATTTATTTTGTGTTTAAATATAAAGACTTGGTATTGAGCTTGTAAGAGAAAAATATGATGGTGGTTGCACGCACACAAGATTTGGCCAAGAAGTCCAAATCGTTAGTTTTTCCTAAGCACATGAACTAGAGGCTCGATCTATTTTTTATTAATTATGTAACCCCCTTCGACCCGGCCTAGCCGCCAGACCGCATCGAATGGGTTACACGGGGATAACTGAAGCGAAACCCATTAAGGCTCCACTCCGATTAGCAACCCTAGAAAATTTCTTTTAAAGTTATTTTCTCTAGAAGCTTTAAGTATATCCTATGTGAGAGGACACGCAGTGGAAAACACATATGGATACAAAACACGCAAAACAAGCAATTAAGACAACCCTTTTTGAATTTTACAACTGGTCGTATCGATACGCTAGAGGACCGTATCGATACGCCTGGACTTGCTCAACACCCCAAGTCAACCTAGGGAAATCGTATCGATACCCACAAGGTGCGTATCGATACGCCCTCAACGGTCAACTTTCCCATGGTCAACTACGAAGACCGTACCGATACCCTCAGGACCCGTACCGATACGCCAAAATCTCGTCAATTTCACAGATTTCCAGAGAGCATTTTGCGTATTGATACACCTCCGCATACCGGTACGCCTTGCCCAAAACAATGGACCGTATCGATACTGCTCTTGAGCGTATCGATATGCCCTGCAATGCAAGACTCATTTTTGCTGTAAAAAACACAATGACTCAACACAAAAGCCACATATCAAGCATTCAAGCATCATACAAGCTCAAATACAACATAAGACATCCATGGATAAACATACGAAACAATTTAAACACTCAACGAAGCAACATCCAACACGATAAGATTCTAAAAAGAAACATGCATATATGGCATTCATCCACAAGCCCAAAACTAAAAAAAAACATGAATCAACATGGCAAAAGGCATTACAAGCCCAAAACATCTAAGCAAACTTGTCTAAGCAAAAAGGACATGTCAAAAACACTTCAAACCTAAACGTCCTATCCCATTGCTTAATACTAGTTATTGAAGTCTAAACGCATACTTGAGCAAACCAAACTCCCTTAGATTCTCCCTTGTTCCCTGAGCTGCTCTGAAGGTCTAAAGGCCTGCATTGTTGGAAAAGAGAGCGTAAGCGTTTAAGCTTAGTGAGCGGTGCTCAAAATAGTAGCTACAACAATGCAGTTTTAAAACATTAGTTTGCTTGAAAACCAAACCATTTCCAAACAATTCCCGCATGCTTGAACACATAACATCATGCATTTTATCTTCCCGTTCATTTACCGAATGCAACCACAAGCCCATAGGCTTACCACATGCTCATTCTCATAACGCAAGCAAAGTGAACAATAATGCATAAGCATAATAGAAAGAAATCAACAACATGCTTAACATGAGAATTTAAGCATTCATGGGTATATTGACATTCAACGTTTTTACTCGGATATGTGGATAGTTTCTCAAACCCACTAGACACTTCCAGTGGAATCTCACATCACCGTACTCCTCCTTAGTAGAATCTAACATCACTAACGCCACGCGCGAATTTTACCTCGAGTGCACTCTAATCCTATTGATCAGTCAATTATATTCGGTAACAACTCAACACGTGTCAATATACTCATTCACAACCACAAGCATTATCGATGCTTGAACCACTTACCATGTCCAAACTTCCATGCAAGGCATGTACTCACAATGCAAATATAAACACAAGTCATAAGCCTCAACATGTATAACAATGCAAACTAATACATTATCAACATGACATGTTCAACTCGCATCAAGAATCGTAAAACACAATTTAATTGCATAAACCTTTAAAACTTTCTCTTGAGCTTGGATTGGCCTTTCAAGCTCAATTCAAACCCCAAAACATTCCTTAACCATGTTAAGGCTTTTAAAATCGATCCACTCACCAGCCAACACACAATCGATGTCCAAGATGCCGAATCAAGTCTCCGAACTACCCGGATTTCCGTCCACAAAGCCCGAATCAAATTCCTCTGTTTTGAGCAACCCAAAATCGAACATTAGAACACTAATACACTCACAAACACAACAAAAACCCGGAACTCAACAATCTTGCAACAACACACATCGATTCAAGCCCAAACTTCACCCGAAACATAACAATTTCAGTCACAAACTACTTGCAGCCATACCCAACGAATTTACCATAAAAATCTACCTTTTAACATCCCTAAACATCAATCCAAAGCTACCAAACCTCCAACTTCCATTTAGACTCAAAACCAAACCAAAAACTCAAGATTTTCAACTCCCAAAATCACCCACAATACCCATTTCGAGTTTCCATTAAAAATCCATCCTTTTCATGTTATTTTAGTGATAAAACAAAGTTAAAACACACCCAAACTCAGCCATAACCAACCCAAACGAAAAAAAAACATAAACCTCCTTTCATTTCAAACCAAACTTTAAAAATCAAAACAAGTTAAATCCATGAGTTTTACAAAAATCTCAACATTCATGACTCAAGGAAGATGAAACTAAGTTAAGGAACCATTTACCTTGAATAAATCACTTGGTTTGAGGTGTTGAATCCAATGGAATAGTAAATGGGGGTTTAGGGAGGTTTTAACGTGAAAAGCTATTTTGGAGAAGAAGATGACTTTCAAAAATCCCTCTTTTCCCTTTTTCTTTTAGTGAAAATTCTCTTTTTACCCTTTAATCTTTTAAAACACTTTAAGTGTGTTAGAAAAATAGTTTTCCTCCAATTTAATTTTAACCCGAATCGGTTTGACTAATCTGATATATCACGGTCCTAAACTCGGGGCGTTACAACTCTCCCCCACTTAAGGAATTTTGTCCCCGAAACTTTACCTGGCGGAAGAAGATGCGGAAACTGCTTTCTCATGTCATCCTTCCTCTCTCAAGTGGCTTCTTCCACTCCTCGGTGTCGCCACTTAACCTTAACCAACTCAATGGTCCTTCCTCACAACACTTTACTGTCCAAAGCCAAAATCTCAACTGGTTCTTCATCGTAGGTCAAATCCGGATTTAATTCTATCTCCTCAACTAGCATAACATGTGACGGATCGGATCTATACCTCCGAAGCATCGAGACATGAAAAACGCCGTGAATCTTCTCTAGTTCGGTCGGCATTCTCAATCTTTAGGTAACATGACCAACTCACTCAACTATCTCATACGGACCAATGAATCTCGGGCTCAACTTACCTTTCCTACCAAACATCATCACCTTCTTCCAAGGTGAGACTTTCAAGAACACTTTGTCGCCCACGGCATACTCTACTTCTCTTCTTTTCAAATCTGCATAGGATTTCTGTCTATATGAAGCTGCCTTCAAACGGTCACAAATCAACTGTACTTTCTCGGTAGTACCCTTAAGCATATCAGGAAAAGGTATCAATTTATGTCCCGCTTCGCCCAACAAACATGTGTTCTACATTTTCTACAATAGAGAGCTTCGTAAGGTGCCATCTAAATGCTCGCTTGATCATTGTTATTATATGCAAACTCTACTAACGGTAGATGCTTCTCCCACGAACCCTGAAATTCAATAATGCAACATCTCAACATATCTTCCAACACTTGTATGACTCTCTCTGACTGACCATCGGTCTGAGGATGATATGAAGTGCTGAAATTTATTCGGTTAATCAAAGCATTATGCAAACTCTCCCAAAATCTAGCCGTGAACCTCGGATCTCTGTCTGACACTATAGATTTCGGTACACCATGCAATCTCATTATTTCACTGATATACAAATCGGCCAACTTATCTAAAGTGTAAGTGGTGTGAACGGCCAAAAGTGCGCACACTTTGTAAGACATTCAACAATTACCCAAACCGAATTCTTCTTAGAAGGTGTCAACGGAAAACCCAATACAAAATCCATGGAGATTCTCTCCCACTTCCACTCGGGAATTCTCAACGGTTGTAACAAACCTGAAGGAAACTGGTGCTCAGATTTAACTCACTGACAAACCATGCACTTACTCACAAACTCGGTAACATCTTTCTTCAAACCATCCCAGAAATACTCATCTTTCAAATCGTGATACATTTTTGTACTTCCCGGATGCATAGCAAACGGACTACTGTGAGCTTCAGTTAGGATGATGCGTCTCAAGTCTACATCTTCCGGAACAACTACTCTACTCTTGAAACACAAAACTCCATTACTACTAAAACAGAAATATGTCGGTTTACCCTCCACTATGTCTTGTACATGAGATGCTAATGATCTATCTTGCAACTGTTTCTCTCTAATCAACTGAAGCAACGAAGGTTTAACTTGCAACTCGGCCACTAAACCACCATCTTGAGACAAACTCAATCTAGCAAACATAGCTCGTAATTCCATTGCTACCTCTCTACTCAAAGCATCAGCCACTACATTGGCTTTACTCGGATGGTACTCAATCGTGAGATCGTAGTCCTTAAGTAACTCTAGCCACATACGATGTCTAAGATTCAACTCTCTTTGTGTCATTATATACTTCAGACTCTTGTGATCCGTATACATTGTGCATTTCTCACCATACAAGTAATGTCTCCAAACTTTCAAAGCGAAAACCACTGCAGCCAATTCTATGTCATGCGTAGGGTAATTACGCTCATGAGTCTTCAACTGCCTAGACGCATAGGCCACTACTCATCCTTCTTGCATAAGCACACAACCCAAGCCAACATACGACGCATCACTGAAGACTACAAACTCTTTCCCTGACACAGGCTGAATCAAAACATTAGCTTCGGTTAAGGCTTCTTTCAATTTCTCAAATGCTTGTTCTCTTGCATCAAACCGAACATCTTAATGTAGTAATTTAATCAAAGGAGGTGCAACCTTTGAGAAACCCTCAACAAAATGTCTATAGTAACCGGCCAAACCTAAGAAACTACGAACTTCGGTCACTGTCTTTGGTGGTTTCCAATTCACAATTGCCTCAACCTTCTTAGGATCCACTCGGATTCCCTCGGCTGATACAATATGGCCTAAGAAGACTACTTCCCTAATCCAAAATTCACATTTGCTCAACTTGGCATACAACTGATTGTCTAACAATTTCTGCAACACCAAACGCAAATATCGATCATAATCTTCCTCGTTACGAGAGTACATTAAAATATCATCAATGAACACTACCACAAACTAATCCAAGTACTCGTGAAACACTCTATTCATCATGTCCATAAAAGCTGCTGGTGCATTAGTCAAACCAAAGGGCATCACTAAGAATTCGTAGTGCCCATAATGAGTGCGGAAAGCTATCTTCGGTACATCTTGATCTCTTACTTTCAACTGATAATAATCGGATCTCAAATCTATCTTCGAGAACACTGAAGCACCTCTCAAATGATCAAACAAATCATCAATCCTCGGCAACGGATATTTGTTCTTCACTGTCAACTTATTCAACTGTTGATAGTCGATACACATTCTCAAACTGCCGTCTTTCTTCTTCACAAACAACATCAGTACACCCCAAGGTTAAGTACTTGGACGAATGAACCCTCAGTCTATCAATTCCTGAAGATGTGTCTTCAACTCTTTCATTTCTTTAGGAGCCATTCGGTACGGTGCAATCGATACTGGAGCTGAATCTGAATATGTCTCAATAACAAACCCTACATCTCTATCTAGAGGCAAACCAGACAATTCTTCTAGGAATACACTCGGAAAGTCACAAATTGTCCTAATGTCTCGCGTTTGTGCCTCATCCATATTCGGATTCATAACATAGGCTAGGTACGCCTGACAACCCACATCCAATAACTTCTGAGCCTCTAAGGCTGAAACTACATTGGACAAGAACTTAACATTCTCGCCCACTATTACTACCTCGTGATCCTCTGAAAGTCTCAAGGACACCCGCTTTGTCTCAAAATCTTCCCTAGTCATATGCTCTACAAGCCAGTCCATGCCTAATATTACATCAAAACCATAAAACTGTAGTTCCATCATATCCACGGGAAAAACATAACCCTAAACCATCAAAGGACATCTTTTGTACATATTTCTGACCACAACTATCTCACCAAAGAAACTAGTGACATTCATACCCACATATAATATCTCAACCGGAATATCTAACAATCTTGCGTGCTCACTCAATATATACGAATGCGTAGAACCGGAATCAATCAAGGAAAGCAAAGTCAAAGACTGTAACAAGAAGTTACCTGCAATCACATATGTGTCATTCCTGTCCTCACGGTGTGCATACACCCTAGCTGGCCCACCTCCCTCAGGCTGAACTGGTACAACATGAGCTACATTCCTCTGACTATCATTCCTAGGCTGAAAGTTACCTTGACCATGCCCACGGCCTCTCTGATGCTCGACAGCTCGTGTAGGAGCTTGTCCATCCCTAGACGGATGTGGACAATCGCGCTTCAAATGCGCCCTAGACCCGCAATTCCAACAAGAGCCATAAGTGCCCCAACAGTCACTGAAATGACGTCTACCACACTTGTTGCACTCGAGAGTACGATTCTCAGTCCCTTGGCCGTGATGGCCTCGTCCCGGATTACCACCTCCGCGTCTATGATCATGATGAGGTTTTCTATCCTTGTGCCTCTTGGTACGATCACTGCCCCATTCAGCAGTCCTCTTTCCGGAACTAGATCTACCCTTGCGATCCGCAAGTCCCAAAGGTTGTTCGATGTCCTTGTCCCTAGCGACCAACACACCAAAATCTGTATAGTCGGAAGCCAACATGTAGGTCTTCGCATCTTGAACCAACCCATAACGGAAACGCTCACACCATTCCGTCTCAGTGGGAACTAACTCAGAAGCATACTGACTCAGACGTACAAACTTCACCTCATAATCGGACACGGTCAAGCTACCCTGAACTAGAGCCATGAACTCTCTCTTCTTCTCATCTAGGTATCGATGACCTAGGAACTTCTTACGAAAAGCAGCCCTGAAGAACTCTCAAGTAACCTCGGCCTCTGGCATACCCGCAGTGATTGCAGTCCACCAAGTGTATGCATCTTCCTGAAGCAAAGAGACAATACAACCCAACTTATGCGCTTCAGAGCACTCCATCTGACTCAAAATACAAACTATGCTCTCAAACCATGCCTCTGAACCCTCGGGTGACAACCCACGAAACTCAACCCCGCCCAAGCTACGGAGTCGCTCTAACGGTAAACCAGAACCTGCACCTTGAGGCGGTGCTGCAACCCGAACACCCGCTAAAGTTGTCTGAATAGCCCCGGCTATAGCCTGAATCAACGGATTCACATCAATACATGCTTGTCCCTGACCAGCCTGGGGTCCAACACCTTCAGCATTCACTCCACCACCCGGAGGAGGAGGAAGAAGAGGAGGCAAGTTCTGTCCTCGCACATCCTCAACATTCTCAATCCGTTCAACCCTTGGATTATCCATTCTTGGCCTTCCCCTCGGTCTCACCATGCTAACAGATGCAAAGCTAAACAACAAACACAACAAGTGAAATGATTTGGGGTCAGCAAGGAACAAGGTCCAAGGTGCTCAAGTCCTTAAACTTAAAATTACTTACAATAATAGTATACTAGCAATGGGTGCCTTTTTTAACTATTTCTCAACCAACACAAGGATTAGCTACAAGCGGGCTTACAATCACCATGCAATCACAATTAACAAGCTTACACCATAAAACTTACCTCACTTACCTTTCGGCTTGTGAAAACTCAACGAACCTAGGCGAAACTTAGGCTCTGATACCAACAAATGTAACCCCCTCGACCCGGCCTAGCCGCCAGACCGCATTGAATGGGTTACACGGGGAAAAATGAAGTGAAACCCGTTAAGGCTCCACTCCGATTAGAAACCCTAGAAAATTTCTTTTAAAGTTATCTTGTCTAGATGCTTTAATTATATCCTATGTGAGAGGACACGCAGCAGAAAACACATATGGATACAAAACACGCAAAACAAGCAATTAAGACAACCTTTTTTTAATTTTACAACAGGTTGTATCGATACATTAGAGGATCATATCGATACGGCTGGACTTGGTCAACACACCAAGTCAAACTAGGGAAACTGTATCGATACCCACAAGGTGCGTATCAATACGCCCTCAACAGTCAACTTTCCCATGGTCAACTACGAGGATTGTATCGATACCCTCAATACCCGTATCGATATGCCAAAATCTCATTAACTTCTCAAATTTCAAGAGACCATTTTGTATATCGATACGCCCCCGCGTACCGATACGCCTTGCCCAAAACAAGGTCCAAACAAGGGACCGTATTGATATCGCCCTTGAGTGTATCGATACGCCCTGCACTGCAAGACTCATTTTTGTTATCAAAAACACAAGAACTCAACACAAAAGCCACATATCAAGCATTCAAGCATCATACAAGCTCAAATACAACATAAGGCATCCATGGATAAACATACGAAGCAATTTAAACAATCAACGAAGCAACATCCAACAAGATAAGATTCTAAAAGGAAACATGCATATATGACATTCATCCACAAGGCCAAAACTAAACAAAAGCATGAATCAACATGGCAAAAGGCATTACAAGCCCAAAACATCTAAGCAAACTTGTCTAAGCAAAAAGGACATGCCAACAACACTTCAAACCTAAAGGTCTTATCTCATTTCTTAATACTAGTTATTGAAGTCTAAACTCATACTTGAGCAAACCAAACTCCCTTAGATTCTCCCTTGTTCCCCGAGCTGATCCGAAGGTCTAAGGCCTGCATTGTTGGAAAAGAGAACATAAGTGTTTAAGCTTAGTGGGCGGTGCTCAAAATGGTAGCTACAACAATGCAGTTTTAAAACATTAGTTTGCTTGAAAACCAAACCATTTCCAAACCATTCCCACATGCTTGAACACATAACAACATGCATTTTACCTTCCCGTGCATTTACCGAATGCAACCACAAGCCTATAGGCTTACCACATGCTCATTCTCATAACGCAAGCAAAGTAAACAACAATGCATAAGCATAATAGAAAGAAATCAACACCATGCTTAACATGAGAATTAGAGCATTCATGGGTATATTGACATTCAACGTTTTTACTCGGATATGCGGATAGTTTCTCAAACCCACTAGACACTTCCGATGGAATCTCACGTCACCGTACTCACCCGTCTAGTAATAACATAATTTCCGATGGAATCTCACATCACCGTACTCCTCCTTAGTGGAATCTAACATCACTACGGCCACGCGCGAATTTTACCTCGAGTGCACTCGAATCCTATTGATCGATCAATTATATTCGGTAACAACTCAACACGTGTCAATATACTCATTCACAACCACAAGCATTACCGATGCTTGAACCACTTACCATGTCCAAACTTCCATGCATGGCATGTACTCACAATGCAAATATAAACACAAGTCATAAGCCTCAAAATGTATAATAATGCAAACTAACACATTATCAACGTGACATGTTTAACTCGCATCAAGAATCGTAAAACACAATTTAATTGCATAAACCATTAAAACTTACTCTTGAGCTTGGATTGGTCTTTCAAGCTCAATCCAAACCCCCAAAACATTCATGAACCACGTTAAGGCTTTTAAAATCGATCCACTCACCAGCCAACAACACACAACTGATGTCCAAGATGCCGAATCAAGCCTCCGAACTACCCGGATTTCCGTCCACAAAGCCCGAATCTAATTCCTCTGTTTTGAGCAACCCAAAATCGAACATTAGAACACTAATACACTCACAAACACATCAATGACCCGGAACTCAACAATCTTGCAACAACACACATCGATTCAAGCCCAAACTTCACCCGAAACATAACAATTTCAGTCTCAAACTACTTGCAGCCATACCCAACGAATTTACCATAAAAAATCTACCTTTTAACATCCCTAAACATCAATCCAAAGCTATCAATCCTCCAGCTTCCATTTAGACTCAAAACCCAACCAAAAACTCAAGATTTTCAACTCCCAAAATCACCCACAATACCCATTTCGTGTTTCTATTAAAAACTCATCATTTTCATGTTATTTTAGTGATAAAACAAAGTTAAAACACACCCAAACTCAGCCATAACCAACTCAAACGAAAAACTCATAAACCTCCTTTCATTTCAAACCAAACTTTAAAAATCAAAACAAGTTAAATCCATGAATTTTACAAAAATCTCAACATTCATGACTCAAGGAAGATGAAACTAAGTTAAGGAATCATTTACCTTGAAGAAATCACTTGGTTTGAGGTGTTGAATCCAATAGAATAGTAAATGGGGGTTTAGGGAGGTTTTAACGTGAAAAGCTATTTTGGAGAAGAAGATGACTTTCAAAAATCCCCATTTTCCCTTTTTCTTTTAGTGAAAATTCCCTTTTTACCCTTTAATCTCTTAAAACACTTTAAGTGTGTTAGAAAAATAGTTTCCTCCAATTTAATTTTAATCCGACTCGATTTGACTAATTCGATATCTCCTGACCCTAAACTCGGGGTGTTACAATTTATTTATTATTTTTTTAAAAATTAGTTTGTAACCCTCCATTTTAAAATGAAAGTATATTCATTTTTAACCATTCATTTTTCTGATTAATTTTAACCTTTCATTTTAAATAAAAGTATCTTTATTCTTAACCATTTATTTTATTTTTGACAAATTTGCCCTTGATTAATGTTATTTTTAGATACCTTTTTGGGCATGCATGGTACTATAAATACCATGCACATATGCCTTCAAAATTATCTCAAAGTAACTTGAATTGGTTTTCTATCTCCGCAGCAGCTTGCTTCACTCCATAACAACCAGGTTGTCATTTAAACACAAGTAACTTGAATTGGTTTTCTACCCTGGAAACCAAAGTTTGTCAAGTTTTGATACAAATAATGCAAAACTTGCAACCAAAGGACCCATCTAATATTTCCTTTTACTGATATTCTGTATGCATTTTACTCATCTGTAGGGTCATTGCCCTCATTTTGTCATCGCTGTTACTCTCTAGGGCCCAGGCCTACATAGTGGAAATGAATAAAGCTGGCTGATATTTGGTAGAAAGCATATGTAATGGAGTATTCTTGACATTTGTTTGAGGGCAATCGTAAATTACCTTACATACATGTTCATTGCTATTCTTTAGGTTCTTCCGTTTAGATGTTTATTCATTTGCAAAGTATATTTTAGTACCAAAATTACGAGGATTGTGTTTTATATGTAGCTCCATAGAACCAATTAGGATCGATTTCAGTATTATCTTGTGAACTTGTGTGGTATCTGGTAACTGGCGATACGGCTATGAACCCATGCAGTAAGTAATTCAATGGATACAGTTTGCTGCTTGTGATTTTTATAATAATGTATATGTACTAGTTCTAGGAAAGTAAAGCCTCAAAATTCGTAAAATCTTAGCCAGCTTTCCGATTTCCATGTTTCGGAAATGGAAACTTGTAGCTAGTTGTTGGTGTCTACAGTTTTGCATCTGCTTGTACTGCTGTGGTTTGACGATCCTTAAGTGAATTAATAAATATCAAAACGAATTCTTGCATGTATCAATAAAAAAACATGGCTAAATTTGATTTTTGGGGGGGGGGGGGGGGGGGGGGGGAAGGGGGGTGTTATGTTATCTCGCAGAAACTGGCCTGGACTGTGGCTGCCCTTGTAATAATAATCAATGGTATCATTTGTTTTACTTCTTTCTTTCCGAAGTCAAACTCGAATTCTCTTTAAGCTTGATCAAGTTGGACCATGGAACTGCATAGTTTTATATTCTTTAGGAAAACAGCTTCCCGTGTACCATAGATTGTACATTGTTGTTTCCCTAAAGGGACAGCGACTATACAATATAACAGGAAATGAATTTTGCGATTACCGTTTTCTTGAATCTGTATCATACTCTATTCCAGAATTTTGTTCTCTGTTGTATGTTCTTTTGTTTTTCATAGGGATGTAAATGAACAGAATGTTCGATTAACTGTTCGTGAACCGTTTGTTTATTAAGTTAAATAAACGAACATAAACAATTTTTTACGTTCATTTAATAAATGAACGAACACGAACAAAGGTGTGTTCGGTTCGTTTATATTCACAAACAAGTTCGTTTATTGGCTTGTTTACCTAGTTCCCGTTTTAGTTTTTTACATTTTAAATATTGGTGAAGGTAATGAATAAATTGAATACATAGTGAACTTTGAAGTTCAAACTATGAAGTCTGAGGAGCCTAAGGACGAGTGTTGTAACCCCCTCGCCCTGGTCTGGTCGACTGACCGGTCCGAGTAGGCTACACGGGGAAAACCGATGCGAAACCCGTTAAGGTCTCACCTCGGTTAGCAACCCTAGAAAATTTCTTTTAATCATATCTTGTCTAAATGCATATTTAATTCCTATGTGATCACGACAGCGGAAACACCACGAAAATAAAAGCAACCAAACTCAAACTACACTTTAAACAGTCCATTTTAATCTTACTCTGCAGGTCGTATCGATACACCAGACAAGGGTATCGATACGCCTTGACCAAGTCAACTGCCTTCAGTCAACGCAGGGAGACCGTATCGATACAGCCCTTGGGCGTATCGATACACCCTCCCCGGTCAACATCTCGCGATCAACGATACGAAACCGTACCGATACGCCTAGAGCCCGTACCAATACACCAAAGTCTCACCAAAATCTCAGATTTCCAGTGAATTTTGGGCGTATCGATACACCCCCTAGTATCGTTACCCTAAGCCAATTCTGAGTCCCAAAGTGTAGGACCGTATCGATACGGCCCTTAGGCGTATCGATACGCCCTGCACTGCAAGACACCAAAATGCAGCAAAAGACCCTCAAACACGACTCTAGATGCATTTTAAGACTTCCCTAGCCACATACAAACATACACACAACCTTCAACAACCAAGAACTAGCATATAGAA
Source organism: Hibiscus trionum (assembly GCA_030270665.1). Taxonomy (NCBI): domain Eukaryota; kingdom Viridiplantae; phylum Streptophyta; class Magnoliopsida; order Malvales; family Malvaceae; genus Hibiscus; species Hibiscus trionum. The sequence continues at coordinate 71,596,157 of BSYR01000003.1, read as the reverse complement.
CAATCTAGGTGAACAACTAAGCAATTACAACATGGCATTCATACAAGGATGGATATTGCATAACAAGGCATACTTAAAAAGCTTAAAAGCCACAAGGGCACATGTTATCACTCACAAGGTTTACATGCTTATCAAAACAACATATAGCATCCAAAGGCATAACCTTTCACCACAAGCATTCATCCAACATAACATGGTTACAAATCCAAAGCATAGCATAAACAACATTCAACATTTATGAGTCATACAACGCTCATACAAACACATAGCAGCCCCATTGCTAAACTACTACTTTATTGACTAAACCATACTTGAGCAGTTACAAAAGCTTGGAATGCCCCTTCTTGCACCTTGCTAACTCCACGCTAATGATCTGCATTATCGAAAACGAGAGCGTAAGCTAGAAGCTTAGTGAGGATGCTCTAAAACCAAAAACAACGACAATGCAGGGTTCAAGCATATCATCATTAACATCACACACAAACATACATAAGCATCAATATAGCAACCTAGCTAGCAACTCATAAGGGCAAAACATGGCATCTTACTTCCTGTTAAGCTCAACAAGATATAACGTAATCTTAACAACATAACCACATAAACAAGTATGTTGGCCACTATTAGATTACCCGGATACGCGGATTACACTCAACAACAACATTACCTCGGTGAGATTACACTCATCACTGGACCTCGCATGGATGTGATTACACTCATCACCACATGCCCTACAGATAGGATTCCACTCATCATCACGTATAATATAAACATTTCTGGTGGAATATTACATCATTGTACTCCTCATTGATGACTTAACGCCACCAAGGCCACGCGCGAATTTGACTCAACCGTGTGCACACTAATCCTAATGATCGATCATTTATACCCGGTAAGTTAACTAGTGCCAATCATACTATTAAAACCACATCATGACAACCATCATGTATAACACATAGTCATCACCACACACATCAATGAATACTCATACACAATCAATTCATGCTTCACAAGATCATAATAGGCATAAACATTTAAAGTTTATAAACATGCAAGAAGTTAAGCTACCAACTTAACTTTTACCATGGAATGGCCTACCAAGCACATTCCAAAACCTCAACTACACACTTGAACCAATTTAAATAGGTTTGAAAGTTTCACTCACCACCCTTCCTTAAGCAAACCAAGCAAAGCCACTCAAGCCTCCACAATTTCCGGAATCGATCCCGAACCTTCTCCGGTGTTTCCCCTTGCTTCTAACCAATCAAAATACAAGGTATTACTCAACCAAATCATTGTCAAACTCAGCCACAAACTCAACCCACAATCACAAGCCAAAACTTCATAATTTCAAACCCAAGCTAACCACCAAAATCACATTTTCGTACACCACCTTTACCCAGTCGAAATCTACCATTTCTAACACCCAAATTACCTCTAAAGACTTCCAAAACACATTCCTAACAACCCTAAACCATCAGCCCTTCAACCCAACACAAAACCACACCATAATTTCAAGTTTTGACACTTTCAAAAATACCCCCAAGACCCATTTCGAGATTTTTAACAAAATTCCTCCATTTCAAGATATTAGGTGTATTAAGGTGAGGTTAACTCAAAACATAACTAAACAAACCAAAAACAAGTCAAAAACCCATTAAAGTTTCATACTTTCATCAAACCTTGAAAACTTGAAAAACTAAAAGATGAACCATTTTGAAATCTAAAATCATGGAGATGCTTGGAATAAGGAGGAGAAACCAAAAATAAAGTTACCTTGAAAGGAGCTCTTGAAAAGATGGAGGAAAGAGATGGAATAGTGAAATTGGGAGGGGTTTGGGTTTTTGGTCGTGAGATGAAGAAGCAAAGAAGAAGACTCTCCTTTTTTTTTAAAAAAAAGCTCATCTCTTTTTCCTTGTTTTGAAACATTTACAAAAATGTCATTACTAGGATTTTAATCTCATTTAAATTAAAACCAAGGTCTAATTAAATTAAACCGAACATGATGACTCGAACCCAACACACACTCAACTCCCGACCCCAAAACAAGGGTGTTACAAGTGCAATTTCATCACGTTGGTGAACATATAAACGGACATGTCGGCGAATATATAAATAAACATATTCGCAAATTCCAAACAAACCAAACATGAACACCTTAAAAATTAAACAATCGAACACGAACACAATATTATTTGTTCAAGCCCAGTTTATTTACGGCCCTAGTTGTTCTTAAGTTGTAATATTTCATTATTTTCCCATGATGTTAAGGGATGTCATCATTTTTTTTGGGGTATAATCCATGTCCATTTTATTGCTTATGTTTAGTATTTGTAGCTCTCCCTCCTAATAATAACGTCTTCAATATCTATTTATACATATTTTAAACCCTTTGACAATGCACACCCACCTTGCAAACAAAATCATTGAACTCGGGTCTCTTAAGGAGAATCAACTCGCAACATTGAAAAAAGTGAAGGAAAGCATTTCTTTCCTGTGGCTATGGTTTGAGATGCGGATGCCACTTCCTTGGACTCTAAAGAAAGCACATGTAGCACTTTATTTTTACTTTGCAATCTCTTTTACTTGTAACTATTTGTAAAGACTCCACGGATCAAATCATTTCATTTTATAAGATAAGAAATATTAGAAAAATAATATTATCATACAAGTTAGTTTTAAGTTGAAATTTTCTAGATTTAATCTTAATTCAATTGGTATTAGTTGAAATTCTCTAGATTTAATCTTTATTCAATTAGTACTGTTATTATTATAATATTTATAAAACAGATTCGAATACATTTAAATACGTCTTATATATTAGTTTAAAATTTTGAAAGGATTTGGATAGTTAACTATGCATTGTATCACGGCTAATTTGCTATGCCTTTTTTTGGCTTTTGTTTGCATTGATCTGATGTTGTTTGGTTTTCAAGTTTAGCTTTGTAAAAAGTTCTTTATAATTTTTTTTTTCTACTTAAATTTAGAAGATTTTTAATAAGGCTCGTAACAACTTTCCTCTTTCATTCAATAAATAAATAAAATCAAAAGCTCCCCACTTCTGCATCACAATGTTACTTGCGCCATACGGCTAGCTGCGTCATTAATCACTTAGTTTCATGCCATCCTTTTTCTTTGTCTTGAATCATGATTGATCGAGAAAATTGTATTTCTTTATTTTTTTAGGGTAAACAACATAAACAGTCCCCCAACTATACTCTAATTATCTTTTGCGTCCCCCGACTATCAAAAGTTACAAATTAGTCTCCAAACTTAAAAAAGTAACAAATTAGTCCAACGCCGTTAAAAATTTAACAGTTGCTGACGTTGCAGTTAATATAAATTGATACAATAACAAAATTAGCCCTCAAGTTCTACACCTATTTTAATTTGACCCTAATTCTAAAAAATTAACCCACATAATTTTAATAATATATAAATTTAGTACATCTTATTTTCTATTTCTCACCCCTTTAATTCTTCAATTCAAACTAGTTACATTGAAAAGGCTACAACCACTAAACAACCACGGTCAAAGCTTAATGCATTAAACAAGTAATGTAACCAAAACAAGAACTAAAAGGCTCCTTCTAATTAAACAAACCGAATATCATATCATCGCTCTCCTCCTCAGGTTTTTCCTGCAAAATTACCAAAAAAAATATCACATATCAGAACAAGTGGTGACAAATGAAATGCATCTGCTTATTCATTTGTTATTTATAGTCCAACCTTCTTCTTTTCCTCTCCAGGAGCCGAAGCGGCAGCACCGCCTCCACCAGATGCAGCAACATGTGCAGCAGCAGCAATCGGAGCACCACTGCCACCAGCACCAACATTGGTTATAAGATTCTCTATGCCACACTTCTCGAAAAGCTTAGCAAACAAACTCGGCCAATAAGATTCAATCGAAACATTTGCAGCTTTAACTAAAGTCGTAGTCTTCTCACCTATTAGCAAATGTTAAAGAAAACTAACAAAAACCCAAATTCCGAAAACTAAAAGTAATTCATTATTTCAATAACACTAATAAAACAACAAATACAAATAAAAAAATTCAAATAATAAATCGTAGATTAATCATAAACAAAATAAATGCATAGAGGATACAGTGATGAGGATGCCATCATCACGGAGAATCAAAGCAGCGTAAGAGCAAGGAACTTCAATAATCAAAGACACGGTTTCAACTATGAATTAAAACCCAGTCGTATAAGATTTAGCAAAACACAATCGGAACCATAAATTAAAACAAAACTTTATGAAAACTCGGGATGAATATAAGTTACCTGAGAGAGAAAATTTTCTGAGTATGTGCAGAAACTGAGCAGTCGCTCTTTGAAGTTCAGGGCAAAGTGGTAATAGCCTTTTCAATCCATGTAACTGGTTTGAATTGAAGAATTAAAGAAAGGAGAAATAAAAAAGAAGATGGACTAAATTGATCGAATATTAAAATTATGTGGGTTAATTTTTTAGAATTATGGTCAAATTAAAATAAGTGTAGAACTTGAGGTTTAATTATATTATTATATCTATTTATATTAATTGCAACGTCAGCAGTCATTAAGTTTTTCACGACGTTGGACCGATTTGTTACTTTTTTTAAGTATTGGGACTATTTTGTAACTTTTGATAGTCGGAGGATGCAAAAGATAATTGAAGTATAGTCGGGGACCATTTATGTAGTTTACCCTTTTTTAATGTTTAATGTAAAATATAAAAGCTTATGTATACAATATATTATTCTTTCCGTCCCACTAAAATTGTCACATACTGATATTTTTATGGTCAATTTTTTTTAACTTTACTTCTTATAATTTAAAACTTAATATTGATAAAAATATAAAAAGTATATCTATTTTAAAAACTTTTAATTAAGTAGTTTTTGTTATGAATATTTATCTATGTGGATGTCTATAATGATAAGGACTTTATCAAGGAGATTTGATTTACTTTATCATTAGAAATATTTTCTTTATTAATTAGAGTTTAATGTATTATGTACTTCTTATGCCTATAAATAAATGATCTAATGAAGGCATTGTATACACTTGAGTATTGACAATAATATAAATCTCCATCTTCCTCTCATCTCTTTGTTCTTCCATTCTTGTTCTTTGTTCTTATTATTGTTCTTCTTTATTTTATTCACAACACGTTATCAGCACGAGACTCTAATCAACTGAGATCTTCATCGTTCGAATCCAAAAGAAGTTACCAAAAAGGATGAATTCGATTATAGAATGAAACTAAAGATAAGTTTTTTTCTCTCTCATTTTTTAGCTATTGATTGTCTCTCTCTCTTTATATTTTATTTTTTATTTTATTTTTTTGAAAAGAATGGAAGCATGCTTAATCGCATCGAATCCAATCTCGCTCAAAGAATTGATCTCTCAAGCGACCCAAATCCATATCAAGGGGATCGTGGGGGAGAAGATGATTATCTTGAGTATATTTGCAAATAAGTATATTTTTTATGGATTCATGATATATAATATGGTGAATGTTATTTTTATTTTATTTAACCATATTTTAAGTTTTACATGATATGCTTCAATGGCTTGGAAAGAGACGTGACGTAAAGAAATTATGACAAGTTGTTTCGGTCATTTGTTATGTCTCCATTGTCCTCGAGAGGAAAATTATTATCGGTAAACTTTATTTTTTCTCTCTTTAAATTATGATTTTAATGTGCGATAAATCATGGTGAATTTCAATCTATAAAAATATTGTTATAAATTCTATATTTTCTTGAAAGCAATATTTCTTCTTCGTCGAAAAACTCGACCATAGACTTCTCTCAATTTCAAGTTACGAAAATTCGTCTTGATCCAAAAAGTTTTATCGGAGGCATTCCCTGAAGTGAATGCAAGCATGATGTTTATTTCATGCAATTATTGGAACTGTTTCATTCCCTAAAGTGAATGCAAACATGGTAAATCATTATTCAATTAGAGACATAATTTCGATATAATTCAAGTATATTGGTTGGATATCCCGTTCTGCGAGGCTACTGGTCTCAAAGGAGGTTTTTAAAGGACCTTGTGGATTGGTTTAATAATGTCGCGTACGAGGATTAAATCTTTGTTCTCTATGATAAGGATATGTTAATAAAAAGGCAAAATGACAAAAAGATGCCCCCAACGTTTGCATGTTTTATCAATTGGCCCCCTATTCTTTTTTTGGTCCAAATATGACCCCGACATTTGCTTGTTTTGTCATTTGGCCCCCTATTCTTTCTTTTGGTCCAAATATGCCCCCCCAACGTTTCATTTGTAGTCCAAATATGTCTTCAACGTTTCAATTTGGTCCAAATATGCCCCCGTTAGATGGAAACCGTCAGTCAACTAACGTTCAACAGCCGATGCTGACTGGACTTGCCACGTATTAAGATATGCTGATGCCACGTCAAAATTTTTTTATAAGCCATTGACCGTCAGTTGATTGACAGTTTACATCCAACATGGGCATATTTGGACTATAAATGAAACATTGGGGGCATATTTGGACCAAAAGAAAGAATAGAGGGCCAAATAACAAAACAAGCAAACGTTGGGGGCATATTTGGACCCAAAAAAGTATAGGGGGCCAAATGACAAAACATGCAAACGTTGGGGGGCATATTTTGTCATTTTGCCTAATAAAAATATACTCCACTTTTCACGACAAATAATATTGTCCTTAGACACAATATCATGAAAAAGGTTTCAAAGGCTCACTGGCTCTACTCTATTTCTTGAAGTGAATGTGAGATTATATTATAGAAAGAATAAAAGCCACATTAGAAGTTGTGGTCATGGTCGAGACATGGACATAGACATTATGATCATTTTAAGAATACTTCTACCCACTGGTAGTGAGGTTATATGGATGACAAGAGCGATAAAGATCATTCTAAGAAAGTTGAATCTTTTTTTATTACCAATGTGATGTTATAAACCATTGGTCTTGTACTTATCGTACATTGAAAAAATTAACAATGATTGAATGATAAAGGAAAGAAAATAAAAGCAAATTCTGTTTGCGAAAAATTACAAAGATGATATTGGTCCAACTTATTTGGACATTGTTAGCCCAATTCATTTGAACGTTGTTGATTTCCTCATAACCTTTGAATGGAATAAATCATCTTCTAATTATTCTCATAACTTTGAAGAGAATTAATTATCTTTTTATTTATTTTGCTTTATGTTTATTTACTTTATACATTAATTATTTACATTTTATATTTATATTCATGTTAATATTTATATTTACATTATCGTATTTATTTATTTTGTTTAACATGATTACTTATCAAATACAATTTATGGTGACGATTTATGCTTAGTAGAAGCATAAGATATATTTTTTCATTTAAATGCAAGGAATAAATGTGAGTACTATATCTCAAAGTACTAAAAGTATTGATGCTCCAGAAGAGCAATAAGTTCTTGAGAGAAAGCACATTATGAAACGTGCATAATTGTGAATATTGCAATAATTAGCGCTAATGGTAATAATATCGTCACCGCTAGAAGTGAAAATTTTAAGAGAGCAATATGAGTTCGCAAAATATTCTTTTGGAATTATAGATAACATATGTTATCAATTGGCATTTGAAATAAGCCAATGTGGATATAAGTTCTGGTAGCCAAAAAGTCAGTTGAAAGCTCTGGAAGAGCTATATATTGGTACCAAAAGATAATTTCTATTGAAAGTTTGGAAAGAGCTAAATATTCCTATTCAAAGGAACAATTTTGATGGTTGTACTAGACGTGTACGAGTGAGATTGAATCACATGTTCTAGTTTACCAAATTCAGAAATGTATATACACACTTATATATAGTTGGCATGATCGGTTAGACCATCCTCATCAATAATGATGCGAAAGCTATTGAGATTTATATGCACATTTATGAAAAGAACCTGAAGTTCTTGTGGTGCTTGTTCTCAAAGGAATTGATTAAATTCCATTTACTAAAAGAACACGAAGTTCTTGTGTTGCTTGTTCTCAAAGAAATGATTAAGATCTCACTTAGCAAAAGAACTTGAAGTTCTTGTACTAAAGTTGAGAGTGCATGTCTTGCATATCTAAATGAAATATGAGCCCATTTATCCACAAATGTGGAAAGTTTTATATGATTTTAGTATATGCATGTACATTGTTTTATCAACTTACAACCAGAAGTTTGTGAGATTGGTTATAAAAGGATTTAGATTATGCAGTTAGACTATTCGTCTTGAAAAGCTAGTGGGTTTATATTTTAGGCTATATCATTCGTTACAAATGTAACACCCCCTTCCCGGCCTGGTAGAGAACCGGGTCGGAGAGTGCTACCGGAAAACATAACGGAGATCGGAGACATAAATTCAAAGTTCAAAAATCATTTCGACATATTTTATTAATCTCTTTTAAGACTTAACACTTAACTTATTAACAACTTACTTGAATTGGGGTCAATTTTAAACTTTTTCAAACTCAAGGACTAATTTGTAATTTTTACAAATTAGGGGCCCTTATCTGAAATTCGTGATATTATACTGAAATTAAACTTACTAGTTATTAGTCTGTAATATCTCATTACTAACGGAGGTCATTTACCTATCTGATTAGACGATGTAATGTTTAGTGACCCTTTTGTAATTTGTCTAAAACTATTTTTTTATTCGAACTAACAAAGTATCTTAAACACTTAAAAATTTATACAAAACATAGGTAACGTATACACGATAGTAGGCCTACAAGACTAGTATAATTACTTTAACTACTTTGCCACCATACTAGGAGTTCATAAGGACAAAACACATTACTCTTTAATTGTAGTGACTTGCCAACCTTCCAACTAATCTCGATCTCGATCTGTTACTTTCCTTAACCTGAAATGTTATGCAATGAATGCATTAGACTTACATAGTCTAAGTGAGGTAGCCAATGACAATGAATGAACATGTTATGTCATGTAGCATGCTTCCAAAAATGATCATAATGCAATAACATGGCATACTTTATATTCATAACAAAGCATAATATCATATCATGAGAATAACATAGCATAACTTATCAAACACATAATATATTGGTACCATTGGATACACGGATTCCCTGTACACCATATCATGAATCATAAATGAGCCGTAGCCCTGAGCCGTAGCTCCATATATCCCTTACACTTCCATCCTTTTATCTCCCACATATAGGCCGTAGCCCTGGACCGTAGTCCTCCCTTACATGGTGAGCTCGAATAATCCTATGGCATGCCAATTGTATCCAACGTCCATAAATACACACAAATTCACATAGTCCATGATTTTCATATCATATCATATGAAATAACAAGATGAGCCGTAGCTCCATGTCATGTAGCATTTCATAGTCATATTCGAACATATCAAAGTAATGCAAGGCACTTACCAAATTTGCCATTCAAACATAGTTGCTCTACATGAGCCCTTAACAAATGCAAACATAATCATAAATAATGCAACGGGAAGGCACCGAGCCTATCCCTTGACGCAACTACACTCACATATCAGAACAAAGAAACAAAGATCGGAATGACACCGCGTCACCCGAGACAAATGCATCCACACTCACCTCAATCCAAGCTTAGAGACATTTTCCTTATTCTCCAACTTTGTGGTTTCCTTCATTTCTACTCTTTTCTAACCAAACATTAAAGAAACATATCATTTAGTATATTAGGCAGTTTGCATTGTCCTTAAAGAAATATTTATATAAAATGTTCTATAACTCAAAATCTGATTTCGTTTGTTTTAAACGAAACTAGACTTAATAAACTTTTAAACCATATAAATTATAACTTTTAATTCTTCTTATACAATTTATAATGAATTTCTAAAATCGTTGTTGATGCAGATTTAGGGGCAAACTGTTACCCTGTTTTTATGACATTTACTTACTCAAAAATTCATATCTTTTTACTCACAACTCCAAATAAGGAGTTCTTTACCATTCTAGAAATATTATAAACACACCTTTATAACTATGTATGGCATATAATTTTATCATTTCCCTATTAATACAGTTTATTACTTGAACATAAGGCATTTTCAGAAACTTAATCTGTCTATGCTTAATTTGTGACTTTAGTGTATTTATAATCTATGTTTCACTACACTATTAATCTTGAGCTTTTAACCACATTTAAATTAATCTTATAACATTATTTTTATAATACAGTAACCTCAAAAATAGGACATGTAAGTCCTCAATTTATCAATTTCCACAAAACAGTCCCCTTTTTATTCTTTAATAATTCTATATGTGATCTAAATAGATTTAACCTACCAATTGAGACTTAATTCAAGCTTGGCCATTTAATTTCATTCATTTCATGACTCCCCTGTTTCAAGTATAAATTTCCAGAATTTTTTAACACCATTTGACCCCCTAAAAATTTCGAATTTCACAATTTAGCCCAGCAGATTCCAATTATTCAGTTTCAGTCCCGTCAACTTCTAACAACAATTACGAGACTTATACTTAACATTTTTGAGCATATCATACCTCTATTCCATGTAAAATTTTGTCCTCTACAACTTTGTAGAAGAACCCGTTTTCCAGAAATGACTCTAACATGCTCAAAAATGCCGTTTTCTACAGGACAGTTTACAAATCCGAATTTCTTTATTCTTTCTTCCTTCTTTGCCGTGAAAATCAACCATTCCTCCCCCCTTTTTATACATGTTTTTGGCGTCCTATCCCCCCCCATTTTTTTTCATTATCTTTATTAAAGGTTTAGTGGTTTTGGTCACCAACTCCTCCACTTACTTTTTTTTTATATAATAATAATAATAATAATAAACTATTATAAATTACCCCGAATAATATTTATTGGTTCAGATAATATCGAATAAATTATTTAATCGATAAAAATATTCGGTCACCGAAATTTAATTCCGACTAGACCGGTTTTTGGGATGTGACAACAAAGCCTATTGATTATGAAAAATATAGTTTAGCAAAATTTCATTTGGGTGCCTCATATTTAATAGCTAAACTATGAGAACAAAAGAGTTATTATTTATATGGTGTTTCCACATAGCAACATTTATACGCATCAAGCCAACGAGTTATAATAAACTCATCGTTATGATTGGTTTTTGGTCAGAAGCCATAAATTTCCCATTTTATAATTTTTGAATGTGCGATATGAATTTCTCCACCACAACGCACAAAATGGGTAAATAAAAAGGGTTGAGAATATATATTGAGTACGAGTCTCCTTTTATGTTTAAACTCTTAAACATTAATTGGAGAATCATTTATGACATGATTTTTCTCAACACCAGGGGGGATAATAATCAATTGTATAAAGGAAAATGAATTATCGTTATGTAGATCTTCGTATATGAACGAGAAGCTTATAAGATAATTCATGTTATTACATGTCAACTACCAGACATATTTATTGACCCAATGAAAGTAACTAAGTCTCATATACCAGCTGAAATGCTCTAAGTTTAAATTACATGTTAGAGCGAGAGGATGTAAATCATGCCTGAAGCATGATAGTTGAAATGGTTCTAATGATCAAAATTCTCGTAAATGGAAAGTAATATGATATGGTCATATATTGGAGGTGGGTGCTCCTGAAGAGACCCAAGACATAACTAATAATAAAACTCTTGAAGAGTTTCAGGTACCTGAAATAAAGATTAGAATCTTGAAGAGATCTCGATGAGTTATGTCGCTACGAGAATGGAACCAAAAAATTGAAAAGTTGTCGACAATGATTTTACAAATAGTTTTAAATAGAATACTTCTATAGAAGTAAAGAAAGAAATCGAGGATCTTGTATAGAAATCTATCAAGAAGTATATATTGAATTGGCCAATATAGAAAGACGCTTTGAACTTCTAAAAGAGAATTATTTGGACCAACAGTCCAAACACCTAAAGGTGTAATACAAGTGAGGCACAAATAAGTAGTCGTGAATTCGACTTGAATTATGATTTATGAAGAGTTTTAATTACTTCATGGTGGATGCAATTACTTTGGCAATATGAAATATATTACATGCGTCTAATTATTTATGGATCCCTATTTATTCTTAAAGGATTTAAAATGCTAAAAGCATTTGAAAATTTTTTAGAAAATTTATTTAGACATGTCTCATTGAATATTTTGGCGCATTTGATATAATCACCTTAGTGAGTACTAATTGAGGAAATACTATAAGAATGATAAGATTTCCTTATGTATTTTTTAAAGGAATTTGAATCAAGATTCATTATATTATTAGAACTCCTGAAGAGCTTTCAAAGCATTTTTATTTAAGAAAATGATTTGAGAAAAAGATTCTTGAGATGTGATTTTGTCTTGGCCTAAAGATCGAGCACTTAAATATGTTTTTTTTGTCTATGAATGGACATAAGTTGAAAGAATCTTAAAGAAGATTCAATATGGATAAAGCATATCTATTGTAAGATTGTTGGATGTGAATAAAGATAATTATATCTTTTCTTGGTTTTGAAGCACCGTATATTAGTTGGTCAAGCAATATCCATGGATATACAAAGATCATTACATTTAGATCTTTAAACATTCGTTGATGCCTCCTTAAATGTCGTAGAAATAATTGTTATGCACGAGGCAAGCCAAAAATGTGTTTGGCTAAGACCATTGACCCAACATATCCAAAAGATATGTGAAATTACTTTTACAAGATATGATAAGAGCTATCTTGTGTGAAGATAATGCAAGATGTATATCTCATTTTGAAAGTGGATACATCATGGAACATATTACTCCAAAGTTTCATCCCTCACGATCTTTAGAAAAATAATATTCAAGATTGAATTATGAAGATTCAAAGATCTTCTGTGATGTTTTCATGAGGGGGAGTAAATAAGTGTTGCACTCTTTTTCCCTTAACCGAGGTTTTGTCCGAATGGGTTTTCCTGGTAAGGTTTTTAATGAGGCAACATGTTGTGCGTATCAAAGATGTGTGTACTCTTTTTTCCTTCACTAAAGAAAAATTTTTCCCACTGAGTTTTTTATCTTAGTAAGGTTTTAACGAGACACATTTTCTTCATAGACATCCAAGGGGGAGTGTTATGAATATTTATCTATGTGGATGTCTATAATGATAAGGACTTTATCAAGGAGATTTGATTTACTTTATCATTAGAAATATTATCTTCATTAATTAAAGTTTAATGTATTATGTACTTCTTATACCTATAAATAGATGATCTAATGAAGGCATTGTATACACTTGAGTATTGAGAATAATATAAGTCTCCATCTTCCTTTCATCTCTTTGTTCTTCCATTCTTGTTCTTTGTTCTTATTATTGTTCTTCTTTATTTTATTCACAACAGTTTTTAAATATATATTTTATAAATTTTAATTAATTAGAATATTTAAATAACTTATAGGGTAAACTACTCAGGTGACCTCCGAACTATTTGAGTATACTTATTTTGACCACCGAATTAGGCAACTCGTCAATCAGACCATCAAACTTTTAAATAGTTATATTTGACCACCGCCGTTAAAAAACTAACGGAGGGGTAACCTGGCAGTTAACAGAAATTTGTAAAATTACACATTTGATCCATATTATTTACCTATTATATCATTTTTGTCATAATTTTAATTTTGAATTCACGGGTGCTCCTTATTGCCCCTGTAACGAAGGTGCAAATGGTGAGTTGAATATGGATACATTTTGACATGTATCCCATCATTTGTTTCTTGGCTAGACTGAGATGAGCTCCTTGAAACGGAAGAGTTGTAGAGGACAGGCAACGGTCGGGGAGCCGAATCAATAGTGAATAACTTTGAAGAAAACGGATCACGTCTCTGAAAAGCATAGTTAAAATATGTAAACTCAGTAAAATCATAACCTATTGTGGCAACTGAATACTATGTCTATGAAGTTATGAACACTTATGTTATTCACTATTACAGAGATATTCATGTTACTTAGACCATGTAACAGTAATCTATGTTTGTAACACCCTGAAATCTCTGCATTTAAAAAAATGGAAATGAGTGAATGATGAAATGAGGTAAAAAAATGATGATGTTGGTGAGGTTCTGCAGCCTAGGGGACTCGAACCCATGCCCCTTGGCATGCTAGGATTTTATCTTAGCCATCTGAGCTAAGACTATTATTGGTCTTGGTTTACCCTAGTTTAATAATACCCTTTATTCGGTGGCTACATTGAAATTTATTTAGATTTGACTCCTCACCTACTTATCTAGAATCTGAAAACTTCCCAGATCCCAAAACTCGTCCCCTCACCTTCCCCTTTCCTCCGATCGGACTCTGATATTCCCTCACTGTGCCACTGTGGCACTCACCGCCACTCTTGTCGCGTGCGCCGTCGTACCCCGCTCCAAGCCAACTGTCTCACTCGCGCTGTTACATGTCTGTTTGCCAAGGAGAATCATTTGAAGGTCTGGCGAAACCCTTTCTTCCCCGTTCAAGTTTTTTTGGTCGATTTAGTCATCGTTCGTTGTCCGGCTGGTGTGCTTTCACTACCATCGTGTTCGTCGTGCCGTGAAGAGAAAAACCTCGGTGATCGGTTGTTGTTTCGCCACCATTAACAGCCTCACCGGAGTATCGCGCTTTTTCGGCAGTACGCTTTTGTTTTGGTAAGATCCAGTAAGTTCTAGCCTGAATCCTACTCATGGGTGTGAATGGTTGAGCTGCTGAGTTAATTTTCGTTATTTTTTTGGTCGAAGCATGTGTTTTGGGGTCTCCGGCGGCATTCCGGTGGGATTTTCAGCAAAGTTCTGACGAGCTTGGATTTTTGGTAAGTGAACCGGGCTCAACCCGGTCTGAACCGGCCTAACTCGGTTTGAGCCCAAACTCAAACCGAGCCCAGACCCGTCTGCCTGACTCGTTAACCCGACTCGTTGACCCGGTCCGAGTCAACTCGTTCGAGTCAACTCAGTGAGTCAACTCGTCCGAGTCAACTCAGTGAGTCAACCCGTCAAAGTTAACTTTGTAACGCCCCGAGTTTAGGAGTCGGATGTTACTCTGGTGAATCGGGTTTGTGTCGTGGATTTGTTTTAAATTAAATTGGGTTTTATTTTAAATTAAAAAGGTTTGGTTTTCCTTAATGGCAAACTTGTAATTTTTAAGACAAGGGAAAAGATGAGAAAAGAAGGGGGCTTTTACTATTCATCATCTTCCTCCCCTTTCTAAAATCAAAAAGTCACGACATTTAAATCCTCTCAAACCCTTGGTTACTATTTCATTCATTTCCTTCATCATTTCAAGTGTTTTCAACAAGGTAAGACCATTTTTTACTTCTCCTCTCTATTTATGGTTTTAGATTTTCAAAATCACCATCTTTTTAGTTTTTCAATATTTCAAAGTTTGAAGAAAAGTATGGAACTTTAGTGGCTTCTTGAGTTTTTTTTATTTATAGAGTTAAGTTTTGAACTAACCTTTCCCTAGGGTACCTTATATCTCAATTTGGTTGGGTTTTATAATCCCGAAATTGGGTTTTGGGGTATTTTAAAAGTGTCAAAACTTGGGTTTTTAGTGTGGATTTATGTTGGAGAGTGGGGTTGATGATATAACAATGTTAGGGAGATGTTTTGAAGATGTTTGAAGGTGTTTTGGGTGTTGGAATTAGTAGTTTTCTGCTGGGTTATTAGGAAGTACGAAAATGGGGATTGTTGGTTTTGGCCTTGGTTTGAGATTGTGAGAAATTAGCTTGTAATTGTAGTTTGAGGTTGTGACAGTGTTTTGTGATGTTTTGGCTGAGCAATGTGTTGTTTTTGATTGGTTAGAATCAAGGGAAACAGTCATAGAGGCTTCGGGCATGTTTCTGGGGAATTTGGAGACTTGAGATTGGTGTTTCGGCATCCGGTCGGGCTTCATCAATGAGTAAAAATGGTTTGAACTTGTTTTGCTTTTGAAATGGGACTCTTGGGGGTTTGGGTGGAGCCTTGAGGGCTCACCTAAACCCAAGTGTAAGTTTATTAAACCTACCTTAATGGTTATGTGATGATGCATAATTAATTGATGTGTTATCATGTGCATTGTGGATTGCTTTTACATCCTTTGATGTTGTGTAGTCATTGTCGATGTCGAGCCTCACGTAATGGTTGTCATAACTATGGTGATGAGTGGTCCCACCGGTAGTGACTAGTAGTAGAGTAAGGTGATGAGTGGTCCCATCGAAAAACTACTAGTCGAACGGTGATGTGTGGTCCCACCGTGTGTGTTGGTTGTGCATGTGCAAACCATGTAGTTGTCTTGTTGTGATACCTTACGTGTATTCAATGGTTTATTTATCATATAAGAAATGTGTTTTGAAAATTACATGATTGATGAGTTTTAGAGCTTTGCTCACTAAGTTATCAAGCTTACGCTCTCCTTTTTCCAACATGCAGATCGTTAGAGTTCGGGAGGCAAGTGAGCAAGGGAGGAGCTTTATGGAGTTCTCAAGTAGCTCAAGTATGATTTAAGTAATTGTAATAATGCCTAGACATTTGGGGTATTAGACTTGTATGGTGTTGGAGTTCGAACTCCTTAGTTGATTTTGTTGATGTTCTAGCATGTTGTGTGATGATACTAGGTTGAGAATGATATGCTTCTTTGTCGTGGATTGTAAACCATGTTTACTTGTTGCTTAAACACCTTGTGTTTGAAGGTTTAGGACCTTATTCCATGAATGATATGCGTGGTTGTTTAAAGGCAAGTTGACTTGATATGTAATGCATTTGGTGAATGCTTGAACTCCTTTTTGAATGGCTTTTTACGTATGTTAAGTGTTCGAACATGTTTTTAGTAGGGTGTATGCCTCTAGAGTATGTATTTGCATGTTCTGCCTTGATTCTTGATGTTTGAGGCATGTTGGGGACGTTTGGAGATGCCTAGAACCGATTTTAGAAATACACAGACTGCAGGTGTTTCGGAACGGGTATGGTCGTTTTGGAAAGGGTGTGGTTCCAAAGACACCCGTATCGGAATGCATTCCAGTACGGTTTGGCTACTGTGAACCCATGTTCCAATACGCGTACCGAAACGTTTTGGCTACTGTGAGGGCTTGTTCCGGAACGTGTTTCGGAACGTCTAGGCGAAAAAGAGACCATGTACCGAAACGAGGTGGGCCGTATCGGTACGGGTAGTCTGGCTTTTAAAACTGGGGCCCGTGTTTCGAAACGGGCAAGCCTGTTTCAAAACACAAACCTGTAATTTGGGCTTTTGGCATCTTTGGAGGTCCCCAAGTGTTGGGCTTGAGCCCGGGTTGTTGTGTGCTCTCTTGTGAGCCTTGTTTGCAGTCGTGTATGTTTGTTTTGGGCGCGCGTGTAAGAAAATGGACTAACTTGAATATATGGTAAACCTAACTTAACTCACGTCTCGTTTTCTTAGTCTTGTCTTGCTTAACCGCTGTCGTTCCACACATAGGATTTAATGATCCATCTAGACCAGATAATTAAAGAAAATTTTCTAGGGTTGCTAAACGAAGGAGAGCCTTAACGGGTTTCACTTCAGTTTTCCCAGTGTAGCCTACTCGGACCGGTCAATTGTCCAGACCGGGATGAGGAGGCTTCATTTGGTGGTATCAGAGCCTGAGGTTTCCGAGACCTCGGGTAGGTAAGTGAGGTAAGGTTGATATGTTATGTTGTTGTTTTGTATCAATGATTGTTTTACCATGTATACTTGAAGTTGCTTGCTAGTACGGTGTTTGGAAGCATGTTTTAATGGCCTTTGATTTGGTTAAGGGTTAGTCAAATGTCCCCATTGTTAGGTGTTGTTGTAAAAAAAATGGTTTGATTAAACGAGCTTGAGAACCTAAGTCCTTGCCCTTTTGCTAATCTAACGTTTTTCTTGTGTGTTGTGTGTTTGCTGTTTTAGATTCTATCTTGATATGTTGAGACCGAGGGGGCGACCTAGAGCGGGTGACCAGGCACCCGGGGGTGAGCCTTCTGTTCCTCCTGCTCCCGGTGGTAATGGAGTGGGTGGCGAAGGTAACGTGCCTCAGGCTGGTGCGCAAGTCGGAGGTGATGGTAATGGGCCTAAGGCCGATACTAATATTGGGGGTGTTGGAGCACAGACGGGTCAGGGTCCAGCGGGCGCGGACATGACCCATTTGATTCAGACCATAGCCGGAGCTTTTCAGACAGCTTTGGCCGGTGTACAAGCTGCAGCACCACCTCAAGGTGCGGGGACAGGATTACTTCTAGAGAGGCTCCGTAGTTTGGGCAGAGTTGAGTTCCGTGGGTTGACTCCCGAGGGTCCGGAGGCGTGGCTTGAGAGTACTACACGCATCTTGGGTCAGATGGAGTGCTCAGACACCTGTAAGTTGGGATGCATCGTCTCCTTTCTTCAGGGGGGACGCATATACTTGGTGGACCACTGTTACTTCGGGTATGGCCGAAGCGGATATCACGTGGGATTTCTTCAGAAATGCCTTCAAGAGGAAGTATCTCGGAGTTCGATACTTGGATGAGAAGAAAAGGGATTTTATGTCCTTGGTTTAGGGTAACAGAACCGTATCTGAGTACGAGGTTCAGTTTGTGAGATTGAGCTAGTATGCACCTGAGCTGGTTCCTAGCGAGAGGGAGTGGTGTGAGCGCTTCCGGTATGGGTTGACTAGAGATGTGAAGACCTACATGCTTGCCTCTGACTACACTGAGTTCGATGTTTTGGTCTCTAGGGCCAAGGATATTGAGCATAACTTAGGCTCCAGTGCACGTGCTAGTGGGTCCGACTCCGGGAAAAGGCACGCGAATTGGGATAGAGACCATGCCAAGAGGCATAGGGATAGGAGGTATCAGCCTGATTCGAGACAGATGGGTGGTAACTACGGATGGGGCCATCAGGGCCAAGGGGCTGTGGTGCACACTCTGGAGTGCACTAGATGCGGGAGACGCCACCAGGGCGAGTGTACGAGTACCTTTGGGCCATGTTGGAACTGTGGTTCCCGAGATCATATGAGGCGTAACTGTCCACACCCGGCTAGGGGCGGACCGGCTCCAGCTAGGGGTTTTGAGCATCAAAGAGGCCGTGGACGCGGTCGTGGAAACTTTCAGCCGAGGAACGAGGGTCATAGGAACTTAGCTCATGTAGTGGCAGTTCAGCTCGAGGGAGGAGGACCGGCTAGGGTGTATGCTCAGCGAGAGGCTGGGAATGACACAGATGTCATTGCAGGTAATTTCTCGTTACAGTCTTTGAGTTTGCTTTATTTGATAGATTCGGGGTCGACATATTCTTACATTTTGGGTGAGCACGCAAGGTCATTAGGGTTACCATGTGAATGGCTAGAGGTAGGTGTAAATGTTACTAGCTCCTTTGGTGATACAGTGGTAGTTAGGAAAATGTATTGGAGGTGTCCCTTGATGGTTCACGGCCACGTGTTTCCGGTTGATATGATGGAGTTATCGTTCTATGGCTTTGACATAATTTTGGGCATGGATTGGCTCGTATTCCAATTCTGAACCAATGTCTATTGCTCTGTATAGAATGACACCGAAAGAATTGAAAGAGTTGAAGACGCAGCTTCAGGAGTTGTCCGATAGAGGTTTTATTAGGCCTAGTATTTCTCCATGGGGTGCTCCAGTTTTGTTTGTGAAAAAGAAAGACGGTAGCATGAGGATGTGCATAGATTATAGGCAGTTGAACAAAGTGACAGTGAAGAACAAGTACCCTTTGCCTAGGATAGATGACTTGCTTGATCAGTTGAGAGGTGCTTCCGTGTTTTCGAAGATCGACTTGAGATCCAGGTACTATCAGTTGAAGGTAAAGGATGTGGACATACCGAAGACAGCCTTTCGTACACGTTATGGGCACTATGAGTTCTTGGTGATGCCTTTTGGGTTGACAAACGCTCCAGCAACTTTCATGGATATGATGAACCGTGTTTTTCATGAGTTCTTAGACAGATTTGTGGTGGTGTTCATAGATGACATCCTAGTGTACTCTAGGACCGAAGAAGAGCATGATGAGCATTTACGGTTGGTGCTTCAGACCCTGCTAGAGAATCGGTTGTATGCCAAGCTAAGCAAATGTGAGTTTTGGATTAGGGAAGTAGTCTTCCTAGGTCATGTGATCTCGGCTAAGGGGATTAGTATGGATCCCAAGAAGGTTGAAGCCATAGTGAGTTGGAAACAACTGAAGTCAGTGACAGAAATCCGCAGTTTCCTAGGTTTGGCGGGGTACTATAGAAGGTTTGTCGAGGGATTTTCTAGGATAGCGGCTCCTTTGACTAAGTTGCTTCAGAAGAGTGTCCCCTATGAATGGTCAGATGCAAGGTAAGAAGCGTTTGAGAAGTTGAAGAAAGCTTTGACCGAAGCTCCTATCTTGATTCAACCTGAACCGGGGAGAGAGTTTGTGGTTTACAGTGATGCATCATACGTAGGTTTAGGTTGTGTGCTTATGCAAGGAGATAAGGTGGTAGCTTACGCTTCGAGGCAGTTGAAAGTTCACGAGAAGAACTATCCCACCCATGACATAGAGTTAGTCGCAGTGGTGTTTGCATTGAAGATTTGGAGACACTATCTTTATGGTGAGAAGTGTACCGTATATACCGACCACAAGAGCTTGAAGTACTTGATGTCTACGAGGGAGTTGAACCTTAGGCAGCGTAGGTGGTTAGAGCTTCTTAAGGACTACGACCTTACGATAGAGTACCATTCGGGTAAGGCAAACGTAGTGGCCGATGCTTTGAGTAGAAAAGTGGCAGTTGAGTTACGAGCTATGTTTTCGAGATTGAGTGTGTCCAAGGATGGTGGGTTGATAGCCGAACTTCAGGTTAAGCCTTCGCTAGCTCAGTTGATTCGAGAGAAGCAACTGCGAGAGGAGTCTTTGGCACCTCACGTGCAAGATATAGTCGAAGATAAGCCTACCAAATATTATTTTGGTGAGAATGGGATCCTATGCTTCAAGGATAGGATATTGGTTCCGGAAGATGTCGAGTTGAGACGCACGATCTTGAATGAAGCTCATAACAGTCCTTTTGCTATGCATCCGGGTAGCACGAAGATGTATTGAGGGTTAAAAGAAAAGTACTATTGGGTTGGATTAAAGAAGAATGTGGCTGAGTTTGTGAGTAAGTGTATGGTTTGTCAGCGAGTCAAGGCCGAACATCAGTTTCCTTTAGGGTTGTTACAGTCATTAAAGATTCCAGAATGGAAGTGGGAACGTATCACCATGGACTTTGTGTCATGGTTACTGTTGACTCCTTCGAGGAAGAATTCAGTGTGGGTGATAGTTGATAGATTCACTAAGTGTGCTCACTTCATACCTATTCATACCACCTATACTTTAGATAAGTTGGCCAATCTGTACATCTGTGAGATAGTGAGACTACATGGGGTACCGAAATCGATCATGTCAGATCGAGATCCGAGGTTTACAGCTAGATTTTGGGAGTGTTTGCATCGTGCCTTGGGTACTTGGTTGAACTTCAGTACTTCGTATCATCCGCAGTCAGATGGTCAGTCTGAGAGAGTGATTCAGGTGTTGGAAGATATGTTGAGATGTTGTATCATCGATTTTCAGGGGTTGTGGGAGAAACATCTACCGTTAGTAGAGTTTGCATACAACAACAGTTATCAGGATAGTATTCAGATGGCACCGTATGAAGGTTTGTATGGTAGGAGGTGTAGGACTCCGATTTGTTGGGCCGAAGCCGGACAGAAGCTTGTACCGATGCCCGATTTGCTTAAGGGCACTGCTAAGAAGGTAAAGTTGATATGTGATCGTTTGAAGGCAGCTTCAGATCGACAGAAGGCGTATGTCGATTTGAAGAGAAAAGAGATAAAGTATGCAGTAGGTGAGAAAGTGTTTTTGAAAGTCTCACCTTGGAAGAAGGTGATTAGGTTTGGTAGGAAAGGTAAGTTGAGTCCGAGATTCATTGGACCTTATGAGGTAGTTGAGAGGATTGGTCTCGTTGCATATAGATTGAGACTCCCGACCGAGCTAGAAAAGATTCATGATGTGTTCCACGTGTCGATGCTTCGAAAGTATAGATCGGATCCGTCTAACGTGATGCCCGTGGAAGAGATACAATTGGATCCGAATTTGACATATGATGAGGAACCAGTGGAGATCTTAGCCTCAGACAGCAAGGTGTTGCGTGGTAGGGCAATTGAGTTGGTCAAGGTGAGGTGGCAACGTCGAGGGGTGGACGAGGCCACTTGGGAAAGAAAGGAGGATATGGAAAGACAATTTCCTTATCTCTTTCAGTCAGGTAATTTCAGGGACGAAATTCCTTAAATGGGGGAGAGTTGTAACCCCCCGGGTTTAGGGGTCGGGTGTTACTCGGGTGAATCGGGTTTGAGTCGTGGATTCGTTTTAAATTAAATTGGGTTTTATTTTAAATTAAAAAGGTTTGGTTTTCATTAATGGCAAACTTGTAATTTTTAAGACAAGGGAAAAGATGAGAAAAGAAGGGGGCTTTTACTATTCATCATCTTTCTCCCCTTTCTAAAATAAAAAAGTCACGACATTTAAAACCTCTCAAACCCTTGGTTACTATTCCATTCATTTCCTTCATCATTTCAAGTGTATTCAACAAGGTAAGACCATTTTTGACTTCTCCTCTCTATTCCGAACATTTCTATGGTTTTAGATTTTCAAAAGCACCATCTTTTTAGTTTTTCAATATTTCGAAGTTTGAAGAAAAGTATGGAATTTTAGTAGCTTCTTGAGTTGTTTTTGATTTATAGAGTTAAGTTTTGAACTAACCTTTCCCTAGGGTACCTTATATCTCAATTTGGTTGGGTTTTATTAAGAATCTCGAAATTGTGTTTTGGGGGTATTTTAAAAGTGTCAAAACTTGGGTTTTTAGTGTGGATTTATGTTGGAGAGTGGGGCTGATGATATAACAATGTTAGGGAGATGTTTGAAGGTGTTTGAAGGTGTTTTGGTTGTTGGAATTGGTAGTTTTCTGCTGGGTTATTAGGAAGTACGAAAATAGGGATTGTTGGTGTTGGCCTTGGTTTGAGATTGTGAGAAATTAGCTTGTAATTGTAGTTTGAGGTTGTGACAGTGTTTTGTGATGTTTTGGGTGAGCAATGTGTTGTTTTTGATTGGTTAGAATCAAGGGAAACCGTCGTAGAGGCTTCGGGCACGTTTCCGGGGAATTTGGAGACTTGAGATTGGTGTTTCGGCATCCGGTCGGGCTTCATCGGTGAGTAAAAATGGTTTGAACTTGTTTTGCTTTCAAAATGGGATTCTTGGGGTTTGGGTGGAGCCTTGAGGGCTCACCTAAACCCAAGTGTAAGTTTACTAAACCTACCTTAATGGTTATGTGATGATGCATAATTAATTGATGTGTTATCATGTGCATTGTGGATTGCTTTTACATCCTTTGATGTTGTGTAGTCATTGTCGATGTCGAGCCTCACGTGATGGTTTTCAGAACTACGGTGATGAGTGGTCCCACCGGTAGTGACTAGTAGTAGAGTAAGGTGATGAGTGGTCCCATCGGAAAACTACTAGTCGAACGGTGATGTGTGGTCCCACCGTGTGTGTTGGTTGTGCATGTGCAAACCATGTAGTTGTCTTGTTGTGATACCTTTCGTGCATTCAATGGTTTATTTATCATATAATAAATGTGTTTTGAAAAATGCATGATTGAAGAGTTTTAGAGCTTCGCTCACTAAGCTATCAAGCTTACGCTCTCCTTTTTCCAACATGCAGATCGTTAGAGTTTTCGGAGGCAAGTGGGCAAGGGAGGAGCTTTTTGGAGTTCTCAAGTAGCTCAAGTATGATTTAAGTAATTGTAATAATGCCTAGACATTGGGGGTATTAGACTTGTATCGTGTTGGAGTTCAAACTCCTTAGTTGATTTTGTTGATGTTCTAGCATGTTGAGTGATGATAGCGGATCTGCTTAGACTGGATAAGTTAGTACCCGTGTCATCTACAGGTAAAAATGAGATTTGGCTCGCTCCTCCTGAGGGCTTTCTGAAATTCAACGTCGATGGAGCGATGAATCGAGATGGATCGAGTGGGGGGATCGGAGGTTTGCTTAGAGATTGTAATAGCTCTCTTTTAACCTCTTTCTCTATTCCTATTGGCCCAGGTACGCCTATGATAGCTGAATTACTAGCCGTTAAACATGCTATTTTGGAATTTTGCTCCTCTCGCTGGGTTGGGAAATTTCGCTTAATAGTGGAGAGTGATAGTGCAAATGTTGTACACTGGTTTCTTCACCCTCTTAAAGCTCCTACTACTCACGCTAACATTATAAAACAGTGCTCTGATCTGATTGTGAGGAAGGCTATCTTGGTTCAAGGCATTCCTAGGAACTGCAACGTTGAAGCAGATTTACTGGCAAAACAAGTTATTGGCCGCTTGGTGGATTAATCTCTGTTTTGTAGCTTGTATAGAATCATATTGATTTGCTGGGCAGTAATATTATGTTTTGTTTGTTTCCCAATCGTTGGGCAGGATGGTGTTGTCTAGAAGTCTGGGTCTTTATCATGGTTTTGTTATGTACCTTAGACAATCATATGTATGGTTTTCGTATGCAGTAATAAAATTCTTGGGCACTCTTTTCCTCCTTCCGCTGATTGAACCTTAGTTCTCGCTTCGGTTCAATTACGAAGGGGGTTTTTAACGAGGCCCCTCCTTTTATCAAAAAAATGATAATAGGTTGAGTATGATATGCTTCTATGTCGTGGATTGTAAACCATGTTTACTTGTTGCTTAAACGCCTTGTGTTTGAAGGTTTAGGACCTTATTCCATGAATGATATGTGTGGTTGTTTAAAGGCATGTTGACTTGATATGTAATGGATTTGGCGAATGCTTGAACTCCTTTTTGAATGGATTTTTACGTATGTTAAGTGTTCGAACATGTTTGTAGTAGGGTGTATGCCTCTAGAGTATGTATTTGCATGTTGTGCCTTGATTCTTGATGTTTGAGGCATGTTGGAGACATTTGGAGATGCCTAGAACCGATTTTAGAAACACACAGACTGCAGGCGTTTCGGAACGGGTAAGGTCATTTTGGAACGGGTGTGGTTCCAGGGACACCCATATCGGAACATGTTCCGGTACGGTTTGGCTACTATGAACCCTTGTTCCGATACGCGTACCGAAACGTTTTGGCTACTGTGAGAACCTGTTCTGGAACGTGTTTCGGAACGTCTAGGCGAAAAAGGGACCTTGTACCGAAACGAGGTGGGCCGTATCGGTACGGGTAGTCTGGCTTTTAAAACTGGGGCTCGTGTTTCGAAACGGGCAAGCCTGTTTCGAAACACATGCCTGTAATTTGGGCTTTTGGCATCTTTGGAGGTCCTCAAGTGTTGGGCTTGGGCCCGGGTTGTTGTGTGCTCTCTTGTGAGCCTTGTTTGCAGTCGTGTATGTTTGTTTTGGGCGCACGTGTAAGAAAATGGACTAACTTGAATATATGGTAAATCTAACTTAACTCACATCTCGTTTGTTAGTCTTGTCTTGCTTAACCGTTGTCGTTCCACACATAGGATTTAATGATCCATCTAGATCAGATAATTAAAGAAAATTTTCTAGGGTTGCTAACCGAAGGGGAGCCTTAACGGGTTTCACTTCGGTTTTCCCCGTGTAGCCTACTCGGATCGGTCAGTCGTCCAGACCGGGAGGAGAAGGTTACAAACTCAGTGAGTCAACCTATCTGAGTCAACTCAGTGAGTCAACCTGTCCGAGTCAACTCGGTTGACTGATGACGTCAGTGTTGACCGATGGTGACGTCATCTTTGACTCTGACCCCATTGACTGTTGACCTGCTGACATTAGCGTTGACTTTGACCGTTGACCAAAAAGTTAATTTTTTCCGAAAGCTCCCGTTTTATGTTTTTCGACGTTCTGAGTCCGATTTTGATGCCCGTTTCGTGAAATTTTAACCTGAAAGCCTCTGAATTGGACCTTGAACTCGAGTCTGCTTATGTATTTTAATAATCAATTATGAACACTGTGAATAAGGACTGAAATTGGAATTTACGCAATCGAAGGTATTCAAAGTTCCTTGTATTTGGGATGTTGAGGACGTCGCATTCGGGTTCGAGAGTGATCAAATGGAGTATCATGGTTGACCGATATAGCGATGATTAAAGTTAATACATTACTACCTCTTGTATGCTTTATGAATATGTCGGTATTCGGCTAATGTATGCATAAATATGATGTGGGGTGAAGTTGGCTCTGCTTAAGTCAAACCCGATATGAAATTGAGTATGATAACCTTGACAAGATTACTCGAACGAGAAAGTTAATAAAAGTAAGGATCTGGAGTTCAATAAATAATTAATAAGGCAGCTAATCTCTAAATCCGATTATCGGTGTCAAATGATCAAATGTTAAAAATATTTGGATTTAAAATTACGAAAACGCCTTTAAGGTATGAGAATAACTAAAATACCCTTGAAATTGGAAGCGATCTAGAAATCTACGCTAGATATGGTAAAACAACATGATTCATCTAAAACCCTCAAAAAACTTGGAAAGTTATGGTAACAAGATTTGAACCTTCGAGGTTGTAAGGTGTTAAGTTTCCTTGAATTTGGAATGAATCTCTGAATATAGATTTATGGGAAACTATCCGTACCTATGAATTAATCAAGTGGCTCAAAATACTGAAATGACTAAAAGTATTGGAAATATTGTTATGGTTAATTTATCGGAATGATCGTATTGACCAAAAAGATTGAAGTATCCTCGGACGCTGATGTTTTCAAATTAACTAGAATGGTGGATAAACCTTTGAGTTCTGAAATGAATGAAGTGGTTGGATGTACCGAAATTACTTGAATGGCTGAAACACCCACGGGTACTTAATTGATTGAAATACTATATATAGTTCAATTGATAGGAATGATGGATATCTTGAGCTTCAAAATGACCGAAATACCCTCCCCTTGACTGGAATAAGTAAATTGCCTCTGATAAAATTCTAGAAATGCCAATAAAGATGAAAATGATTGAAATGTCCCTAAGGGTTGAAGCATGACTCATGTATGTCAATCACTCATGATATTAATGTAAAGTTGGAAGTTTTTCCGCACATAACATAAGTTCGACTACTCCGCGGCAAGTCCTGTGGTGAAATATGAAAGGAACCGTTCAGATATACGATACAGCCGGATACATTAGAAGGGTTGGTTAGTACTGCAAGGCTGGGATATGTTAGTTCGAATGGTTTTGGAGGCTCGATAAACTTTTGGAGATCTTAAATATTGTAAATCGTCATTTATCATTATTGTGCTAAATTACAAAATCACCCCTGATAGTTAAATGACCAAAATGCCCTCGTTGGCCAAAGTAATCAAAATAGCCTTGAATGTATCTGATATCGTGAAAGGTCTTGACATGGGAATCTCTGAATGCTTGGTTGGAAACATGATGAGCAAATAGAATTTTCGAGCCACTGTTTATGCCTTGTTGGTATAAATTACCAAAATGCCCATGTGTGATAAAATGACTATAATGCCCTTGTAGGCTTAAATGAGTAAATCGCTCATGATATATCTAAACTCTTGAAATGTTTGATTTGAGTTGAAGGTACGAACCCTATTTATTAGGGACCTCGTTTTTGAAATTCATTTAAATTGTCAAAAGTTCAATGTGTCTCATTCTATAAATATCAAAAATCCCCGAGAAATAAAATTGATCTATCTAGTGTGTTCCATGTGTCCTACATTTTGTTGTATGCGTTGTAGGATTATTACACATTAATAAACAATCTGATGATTTAATTATGACGATGATATGCTTGACGAAATGATGAACTAGATAGATGATATCATACTCTGCCTACTCGTTGTATGTCCGCTTAATCTATATATATGATATGTAATTGTGCTATGTGGTTGCTTGATCTTTGGTAATATCGTCCGTCTTTCTGATATAATCGGTAGTGTAATCTACTAGCTTGATCTATAATGATACACTATGCTTGCATGATGAATGATAATATTGTCTGCTCTGCTCAATGGTATGCCCATTTATCTGTCAAAAGCATGAATCTTCCGTTTTTGATACTCTGAATAGAATGTGTCTGCCATATGTATTTTGTTACTCATGTATAGAATCTGAACACCGATTACTATTTGGGGTATAATGTTGGGTTATGTTATGAAGTCTCTATTGGTATAGCCCTGATCCAGCTGGTAAATCTTTATGGACTCAAGGTCTCTCCTTGGGTGGTAGGTTCTGTTTCTTTAGCACGGGTAAATCCTTATGGACCTAAGGCAGCCCCTTAGGTGGCACCTATACCCATCGAACCTAGGGTAAGTCCTTATGGATGCAGTTCTTGGGGGACTGCATATTTGGAGTAAGGTTGGAGGGTAGTTACTAGTAAGCCCTTGTATGTACTTGAACATTTGCATTGAATTGTTATGTGTTCTCATGATATGATTGATATGTATTTATGCATGTTTGATCTGCACCTATTGGAACACACTAGACACTAAACTTTTTGTTTCCATCTTCGTAATCTAATAGCTTGTAAAATTCTCGTTTGTTACTCGATGAGTGAATAAAGAACAAGTACCGTTATTCTCAAGTAGAACGTTACCCTGAAATAGCGGAAAGGAAATGAAGACTGTTACTACTTGGAACATCATGAACATGTTATGTCTACCATATATATGCATGAGCTTATAGCATCTTTTAGTAGTTCTGTATTACTAAGCTTTCCCAAGCTCACGTTGCTTTTACCATCGCAGGTTAAAAGAATATATCATGGTATAACGTTTGACATTAGTGTTCGGAGTTCTCTCGGCGTTGCTTTTGGAGTACAGTGATGTATAGTTAGTGGGCATGTATGTCATGTATTGTTTTATGATAGAGTTTGTAAAGCACTTTCTGAAATTTCTTTTATGTGTTTAAATGATTTTCCTAAAATGGTAATTTAAACAGAAGTTTATTTTACAGTTTAATAAGTGTTTTGAGGCAAAAAATATTTTTATGTGTATTTTTAATGTGGGTCGCTCTTGTGACCCTAATGTGATTTCCTAGGATTCGTTGTAACGCATAGACGGGTCCAGGGGGTTACAATGTTACTTAGATTTGATGGTAATCGATGAGGTAATAAGGAAATACCCACAACTCAAACAATATGCCATTAAATAAGAAAGTTAGCATATTTAATTAAATTAAAATTATGATCAAAATGATATAATAGGTAAATAACATGAACCAAATGTGTAATTTTATAAATTTCCGTTAACTGTCACGTCACCCCTCCATCACCTCTTTGTTAGTTTTTAACAGCGGTGGTCAAAATAGGACCAATTTAAAAGTTAAATGGTAAATTATAGTCACATGTTAATAGGTACTTTCACTCTATTTATAAAAAATTATAGTCAAAGTTGAAAAAATTTAACCAAAAAAATGTCAACATATGACAGTTTTAGTGGGACGGACGATTATTATTTTCTAAATAGAAACCGCTAGTCTTATTAAAAAGAGAAAATATTCAAAATTAAAATAAGGTTTACAACTATCTTCGTAAAGTAAATACATAATTTTTGACATTTTTCTATAACATTGATACTAGTCACTTTAGATCATACAAGGACTGTACATGGAAAAGGTTAAAAACTCAACCAAAAGACTCGAACGAAAAATATATTCGTTGCATTGGCAAACAAACCACAAAAAAAGATTAAGTTATTGAAAGACCGCCGAGAACAGCAAATTAGAGCCAAGCATCATGAGAAACTATCCACAAACGTAAACTGCGTACCCTTCAGTCCGAGGGTCCAGAGCAGGGAAGATCAACAAGGTTATAAATAAGTGTTATCTTGATCAGTCGTGGCATCGTCAAATTGAACCTTAAGAAAACATAAAATAAAGAGAACGAGCAAACGGCTGAAAAACAAGATGAAAAACGTGTCACAAATGTAGAGAAAAAGCATGCTACAAAGATAGTATTATTCTTGTGAAAAACTAAATAAAAAATAAAAAAAATCAACGATCGACTACCAACATCAAAACCGGTACCATTATGGGTTAAACAAAATTAAAGGAAAAAATTACGAGCCAAAAAAGTGGCTGCGCGGCTATTAGGGTTTTTTTTTTCTTATGTATATTAAACTTTAACACTTATAACATCTCAACGAGATTTTTGTCTTATAAATTATTAATGTAAGGTTGAAGAAATTAAAATTTAGTTCGAAAGTGAATCGAGTTGAATTTGAATATTTTAATGTCTAGTTTGGATATTTGCAAACTTAATCAACTTTTTTACTTTTATTTATATAAATAGGTTTATGTTGTGAATAAAATAACGAAGAACAACGAACAAGAACAAGAAGAACAAAGAGATGAGAGAAAGAGGGAGATTTGTATTATTCTCAAAAATAGAATTGTATACAATGCCTTCAATGAATCATCTATTTATAGGCATAAGAAGTACATAATACATTAAACTCTAATTAATAGAGATAATATTCCTAATAATAAATAAATCAAACTCCTTTGATAAAGTTCTAATCATGATAGACATCCACATAGATAAATATTCATAACACTCCCCCTTGGATGTCTATGAAGATAATGTGTCTCGTTAAAAACTTACTAAGATAAAAACCCAGTGGGAAAAAAAATTCTTTAGTGAAGGAAAAAGAGTACACACATCTTTGATACGCATAACATGTTGCCTCATTAAAAACCTTACCAGGAAAACCCATTGGGACAAAACCTCGGTTAAGGGAAAAAGAGTGCAACGCGTATTTACTCCCCCTCATGCAAACATCACAGAAGATCTTTGAATCTTCATAATTTAATCTTGAATATCATTTTTCTAAAGATCGTGAGGGATGAAAACTTTGGAGTAATATGTTCCATGATGTATCCACTTTCAAACTGAGATATACATCTTGTGTTATCTTCACACAAGATAGCTTTTATCATATCTTGTAAAAGTAAATCCACATATCTTTTGGATATGTTGGGTCAATAGTCTTAGCCAAACACATTTTTTGGCTTGTCTCGTGCATAACAATTATTTCTACGACATTTGAGGAGGCATCAACGAATGTTTGAAGATCTAAATGTAATGATCTTTGTATATTCATAGATATTTCTTGACCAACTAATATATAGTGCTTCAAGACCAAGAAAAGATATAATTATCTTTATTCACATCCAACAATCTTACAACTATTGGGATACTCAATAGATATGCTCTATTCATATTGAATCTTCTTTAAGATTCTTTCAGCTTATGTCTATTCATAGACAAAAGAAATATAAAAAAATGCTCGATCTTTAGGTCGAGATAAACTTGATGTCAAGATTCAAGTACTTGTATTGAAAGTACTTCACGAGTTTCCAATTTGAAGCTCTTTAGGAGTTATAAAATTATCATAATGGATCTTGATCCAAACTCCTTGTAACGCCCCGGTTTTGGGCTTAGAAGTTTTGGGCGTTGACCGGTTTGGTCAAAGTGCTGTTCGAATCTAAAGAGGTGAAATTAGGAAAGCCTAGTTCGGGTTGCATTAAAAATATGGAAAAATGTTCTAAAATCATCTTTTAATATAATTAAGTGAACTGTGAAATCAATTTTGAAAAATGGGTTTTGGAAGAGTGACATTTTGGCTAGTGACCAAAATGTAATTTTTGAAAGTTTTGTGACTGTTTTATAAAGAGTTGAAACTTTGAATCTTTAAGGAGCTATTATTCCAAAAGTAGTTTCTCCAGATTTTTCTAAGATATTTTGAGATTTATTCTGATTTTAAAACATATCAAAAGTGGAGGGAAAGGCCATTTGGCTATTTTCTTAACTAACTTCTCTATTTTCTTTCTCTCATTTTCTCTCAATCCAAACACTTGTTTTCCAGAGAGTT
Source organism: Hibiscus trionum (assembly GCA_030270665.1). NCBI lineage: Eukaryota > Viridiplantae > Streptophyta > Magnoliopsida > Malvales > Malvaceae > Hibiscus > Hibiscus trionum. The sequence continues at coordinate 71,564,405 of BSYR01000003.1, read as the reverse complement.
GTTTCTGATTTTCTCACCTAAAATCTTCCTTTCAACATTCTTTTGATTCCTAATCAACATATCTTCAAAACCTCATCATTTGCTAGTTGATTCAACAAGGTTTTTGATTCCAAAAAGTGGAGAAACACAAGTTTGGAGGTAAGAACGTCCTTCTCCTCTAAACTATCAGTTCTTTACTGAAATTCCCAAGTTCTCAACTCTTAATTGAAGTTTTATTAAAGGATTTTAAGTGGTGAAATGGATCTTGGCTTATAATGCAAGATTTGGTGATTTTTGGTGATTTTCGTTAGATATGATTAATCTGTGATTTGAGGTGTGTTTTTGATGTTAAATGAACTCTAAATTGATAAGGAAATGAGTTTTGATTAATGCAATCCCGGATAGGTTGTGTTTCCTAAGTTTAGCTTGTGATTCTTGGATGTTTTTGTGGTGATCTTGTGGATCTGATGTTGCTGGAGGTATAAGGATGTTTATAGGTTGTTTTTAGATGTTAGATGGTGTTAATGGATGTTAGGTTTTGCTGGTTTATGGCTGGGCTTTGTTGAGATGTGGTTTTGATGCAATTTCGGTTGTGTTTGGTGGCCAAAATTGGAGTGTGAATGAGAGCAGCGAGTTTGAGTGCTTTCATTGAAGCTTTTGATGCATGATGATGCATTAAATCTCTGCTTTAATGTGTTTAATCAGGGGAGGCATCTTTGGATCCAAGAGTTGTTGATCCGGAAGCTTGAATTGGTGCTTTGGCTTGAGGCGAAGTGGAATCGGTGAGTGAAATTGGGTTTTCGGCTTTGAAACCAATGTCTTGGGAGCTTAGTTTAAGTCTAAACAACTTTGCTAAGCTCTAGTGTAAGTTTTCGGAAATTCTCTCTAGTGGTGGCCATGATTTTGTTGTGATGCAATGTGGTTATTTGCATGTTTTGATTACTGTTTTGAAAGCATGATTTAGCATGGTATTTGCTGTTTTGATAAGCCATATGTTAAAGGAAGCTCAAGGTAAGAGTTCCTTGTTTTTGAACATTGATTAAATGTGGTTTGATGCTTTTAAGTGCATGATGAATATGGCTTGGTTTAATGCTTTAAAACAGTGGATTAATTGATGAAAATGATGTATATTGGCAAGTGATGTTTTGAAAAGGTTGAGGTCACTAAGGTGGTTAAAAGTCCTTGAGTGAGCCTTGTTACTTAAGAACATCAAGGTGGTTAAAAGTCCTTGGATGATTCTTGTTATGGACACAAAGGTGTTTAAAAGTCCTTGTGTGGTCCTTTCTATGGTGTTTAAAAGTCCATAGGCCAAGGTGTTTAAAAGTCCTTGGGCTCAAGGTGTTTAAAAGTCCTTGAGGTGATTCAATTCATGGTGTTTAAAAGTCCATGGCCAAGGTGTTTAAAAGTCCTTGGGGTCAAGGTGTTTAAAAGTCCTTGAGGTGATCTAATTCATGGTGTTTAAAAGTCCATGGCCAAGGTGTTTAAAAGTCCTTGGGGTCCAAGGTGTTTAAAAGTCCTTGGGGTGAAAGTTGATGAACTTGTTTTCAAAGAAATGAAATGTATCACTTGTGGCCAATATGACATGTAATGAAATGAAGCATGAGATGCTTGTTTTAAGTATGCTTTTGAGCATGTGTAAATGATGTTTGAAGCATGTTTTATAAGTGTTTTATAAATGCATTATTGGATGGTTTTATTGAGCATTCCTCACTAAGCTTTTGCTTACGCTCTCTTCCGTTTTCTTAATTCAATAATGCAGAGCATTAGAGTACTTGAGGGCAGCAAGGAGGGCAAGCATCCAAGTGGGAACAAAGCTCTAAGTATGGAAGGTTTTCTAAGTACATTTTAGCTTTTGGTAATTTGGCAATGGGGGACCTATGTGTATGTTTTGGGAGATGTTTTGAACTCCCTAAGTATGTTGAATGTTGTTGAGAATGCTGGTTTTTGTGGTTGGCCTTTATATGCTTGAATTGGAAGTTTATGCTTGAATGGCTTACTTGTGTAGGAAGCATGCCTATAGATTTGGGGCTTTTCATATATGTGGATGTTTTGATGAATTGTTGATGCAAGTATGTCTCATATATGTTGAATTGCATGTTGGCAAAGTTTGGTGGCATTTGGAGCATGATTGGTTGGTCAATTGCATGTTTAAGTATGCATTTTTGGGCAATCTGTGCAGGGTGTTTCGGAACAGCACCTACTGTTTCGGAACGGGTGCCTTATTTGTGCCCAGGCGTCCGAAACGGGAGGGGCCGTACCGAAACGGAAAGGCCACTGCCAGACCCCCATTTCGGTACGCGTTGCGGAACGGCCCCGAGTTTCGAAACGGGCTATGCCTGTTTCGGAACGGGTGACCGTTGGGGGCTGACATTGGCAGTTAAATGTTTTGAAATGTTTGCATTTTGGTCCTGAAACTTGTTTGTGCAATTGTATGAGTTTGGGAAGTCCTTTTGAGCTGAAATTTCACAGAGAAGCATGAAACATGATTAATTTCAAGTTGGTAACTTTAATTTGGGTTAAGTCCTTATAATTATCAGAATTTACAATTTGGTCCCTAAAGTTGTATTTTGTTCAATTGAGTCCCTGCTTGATCTCTGATGTTTATGATCTTTGAGTATGCTGTTGTATGATCATATCTAAGGATTAATTTGCATCTAGACAAGTTTAAAAAGAAAAAAAAGGGTCGTTAATCAAGGTTGACTTTCGGGTTGACTTTGGTTTTCCCCGTGTGACTTTCTTAATTCGGGTCAACCATCTAGGCCGGGTTAAGGGGGTTACATTTGGTGGTATCAGAGCTGAGTTCTCGAGTAATTGGGAATGTATGTATGCATGATTGAAATATGTATGTCTTGTATGCTTGTTGAGTGAAAGCATGTTTAATGGCTTGTGATTTTGATGCAATTGAAGTATGTGCTGTGATGTAGCATGTTGTGGGTACCCATTGCCAAATCAAAGCTAAAGGAAAGATGTTGTTTTGAAATGAAATTGAGCTTGAATACTTGGATTGCTTACCTTGCTGGGCCTGACTTTGTTTTATTTGTGTTGTGATTGCATGGTAAAAGTATGGCACCACGTAGAGAGTTACGAGGTAATGTGCGAGCTACGGCTCCTAATGAGAACGAGAATGAGGAAAACACGGGTAGTGCGGTGTTACCTCCTCCTCCACCTGGTGGTGGTGGTGCTGGGGCTGAGGAAGCTGGAGCTGCAGCTGGCGCTGGAGCTGCTGGACCTGGGGCTGGTCAGGGGCAAGCTATGCCTGATATGACGATGTTAGTGCAAGCTATTGCTGGTGCTTTTCAAGCAGTGGTAGCTGGGGCTCGTGGAGCGGGGCATCAGGAAGATGCTGGTGTTAGACTACCTTTGGAGCGTTTGCGCAGTCTTGGTGGGACTGAGTTCAGGGGTATGTCTGCTGAGAGTTCTGAAGCTTGGCTAGAGAGTACCAAGCGAATCTTGGGTCAGATGAGCTACACGGATGTGCAAAAGCTGGGTTGTGTTGTGTCCTTGCTGCAGAAGGATGCGTATACGTGGTGGACAACCACTGTTGCTGGGATGGCAGAAGCTGATGTGACTTGGACATTCTTTCAGAATGTGTTCAAGCGGAGATATCTTGGTGTAAGATATCTAGATGAGAAGAAGCGTGAATTCATGTCTCTTACCCAAGGGAGCATGAGTGTGGCTGAGTATGAAGTGCAGTTTGTGCGACTCAGTCAGTATGCACCGGAGCTGGTACCTGATGAGCGGGCAAGGTGCGAGAGGTTCCGTTATGGTCTTGTGACGGAAGTGAAGATGTATTTGCTGGCCGCCGAGTATGATGATTTCGACGTGTTGGTGGGCCGAGCCAAGGATGTTGAGATGAACTTGGGTTTATCTGTGAGAGGTGCTGGAACAAGTGCTGGGAAGCGATCAGCTGAGTTTAGTTCCGGAGGTGGACGGAACAAGAGGGGACGTGATCAGAAGTATCAGTCCTCAGCCAAGAGAGGTGGTGGTGCACCTGCTAGGGGTGGCGGTGCTAGAGCTGATCCTAGTGCTTGTTGAATCTGTGGTTCCCGTGGTCACCTGAAGCGTGACTGTCCTCGTGCCGAGAGAGTGGTGCAAGCTCCTGTTGCGGCTGCTGGTAACGGGTGCTGGAGTTGTGGTTCTGCAGACCACTTGAGGCGAGATTGTCCGAGGATGGCTGGTGATCAGGTGCGTGCTCCTGTTGTTGCTGTACCGCAGAGAGGTCGTGGGTGCGGCCGTGGTAATTTCCAGAGGAGAGAGGAAGGTGGTCGTGGAGTGGCTCATGTTGTGGCTATTCAGCCTGAAGGTGGAGGCCAGGCGAGGGTGTATGCTCAGCGTGAGGGAAGGAATGATGCGGATGTGATTGCAGGTACCTTTACTTTGCAGTCCTTGTCATTGCTTTCTTTGATAGATTCTGGATCTACGCATTCATACATTTTGCGTGAGCATGCTGAATTGCTTGGTTTGCCTGTTGAGTCTTTGGATGTTGGTGTTCGAGTCACTAGTTCTTTTGGTGAGACTGTTGTGACTCGTAAGCTTTATAGAAGGTGTCCCTTGGTCGTTCAAGAGCATGTTTTCCATGTTGATCTTATGGAGTTGCCCTTCTATGGTTTCGATGTGATCCTTGGTATGGATTGGCTTGTTGAGCATCGTGCTGTTGTGGATTGTGAGAACAAGCGGGTTTCGCTTAAGCTTGCAGATGATTATGAAGTTGTTGTGGTTGGTGAGAATGTGAAGTTTCTTGCCAATGTGGTGTCTACCTTGGAGGCGAGCAGGATGCTGAGGCAAGGTTGCGAAGCTTATCTAGCTTTTGTGATGAATCCTAGCTCTAAAGAGTTGAGGGTGCAAGATATCAGAGTTGTGAAGGAGTTTTCTGGTGTTTTTCCTGAGGAGTTGCCTGGTTTACCTCCTAACCGCGAGGTGGAGTTTGGAATTGAGCTGTATGAGAATACAACTCCTGTGTCCATTACTCCCTATAGAATGGCACCTAAGGAGCTGAAGGAGCTGAAGACGCAGTTGCAAGAGTTGCTTGACCGTGGGTTCATCCGGCCGAGTGCGTCACCTTGGGGAGCACCAGTCTTGTTTGTGAAGAAGAAGGATGGCACTATGAGAATGTGCATTGATTACCGTCAGCTGAACAAGTTAACTATCAAGAATCGGTATCCTTTGCCGAGGATTGATGATCTTTTTGATCAATTTCGGGGAGCTGCTGTGTTCTCTAAGATTGACTTGAGGTCAGGGTATTATCAGTTGAAGGTGAAGGATGTGGATGTGCCTAAGACAGCTTTCAGGACAAGGTATGGGCATTATGAGTTCCTTGTGATGCCGTTTGGGTTGACAAATGCTCCTGCTGCTTTCATGGACATAATGAATCGTGTGTTTCATGAATACCTGGACAAGTTTGTTGTGGTGTTCATTGATGATATCCTCGTGTACTCGCGTACTGAGGAGGAGCATGAAGAGCATTTGAGGATTGTTTTGCAAGCTTTGTTGGAGAATCAGCTTTATGCTAAGCTGAGCAAGTGTGAGTTCTGGTTAAGGGAGGTGGTGTTTCTTGGGCATGTGGTTTCAGCGGAGGGGATTCGTGTTGATCCTCAGAAGATTGAGGCGGTGATGAATTGGAAAGTTCCTAAGTCTGTTCATGAGATTCGTAGTTTCCTTGGTTTGGCGGGATACTACCGAAGGTTTGTGGATGGTTTTTCCAAGATTGCTGCTCCTTTGACGAAGCTGTTGCAAAAGGATGTGAAGTATGAGTGGACGGAAGCGAGACAGCAGGCTTTTGAGAAGCTTAAGGCGGCTTTGACGCAAGCTCCTATCTTGATTCAGCCTGAATCAGGGAAAGAGTTTGTAGTTTACAGTGATGCATCCTATGTTGGTTTGGGGTGTGTGCTGATGCAGGAGGGTAAGGTGGTGGCTTATGCATCGCGGCAGTTGAAAGTGCATGAGCGCAATTACCCTACGCACGATATTGAGCTGGCTGCAGTGGTTTTTGCTCTGAAGATCTGGAGGCATTATCTGTATGGTGAGAAGTGTACTGTGTACACAGATCACAAGAGTTTGAGGTATCTGATGTCTCAGAAGGAGTTGAATCTTAGGTAGCGGCGTTGGTTGGAGTTGCTCAAGGATTATGATTTGATGATTGAGTACCATCCTGGGAAGGCTAATGTTGTTGCGGATGCCTTGAGTAGGAAGGTAGCTGTTGAGCTGAGAGCCATGTTTGCTAGCTTGAGCATATCGCAAGATGGTGGTCTCGTTGCTGAGTTGCAAGTGAAACCCTCTTTGGTTCAGTTGATCAAGGATAAGCAGTTGCTGGATGATTCCTTGGTATCTCATGTTCAGGATATCGCGGAGGGTAGACCTTCGGATTTCTGTTTCAATGATGATGGTGTGCCTAAGTCGATTGTGTCGGATAGGGATCCGAGGTTCACATCGCGGTTTTGGCAGTGTTTACATCAAGCTCTGGGTACAAGGTTGCATTTCAGTACGTCCTATCATCCTCAGTCGGATGGTCAGTCTGAGCGAGTTATCCAGATTTTGGAGGATATGTTGAGGTGCTGCGTGATTGAGTTCCAAGGTTCTTGGGAGAAGCATCTGCCCTTGGTTGAGTTTGCTTATAACAACAGTTATCAGGCAAGTATACAGATGGCACCTTATGAGGCTTTGTACGGGTTGAAGTGTAGGACTCCTCTTTGTTGGGCTGAGACTGGTCAAAAGTTGGTTTCGATGCCGGCTTTGTTGAAAGGGACCACAGAGAAGGTAAAGCTCATTTGTGAGCGGTTAAAGGCTGCTTCTGATCGGCAGAAGTCTTACGCGGATTTGAAGCGTAAGGATATAGAGTATGCGGTGGGTGACCGTGTGTTCTTGAAGGTTTCGCCTTGGAAGAAGGTGATGCGGTTTGGCCGAAAGGGTAAGTTGAGCCCTAGGTACATTGGACCATATGAGGTGGTTGAGCGTGTGGGTCCTGTTGCGTATCGGTTGAGGTTACCTCAGGAGTTGGAGAAGATCCATGATGTGTTTCATGTCTCTATGCTCCGGAGGTATAGATCTGATCCTTCGCATGTGATGCCTGTGGAGGAAGTGGTTTTGAATCCGGATTTGACCTATGATGAGGAACCGGTGAAGGTTCTGGATTCGGATAGCAAGGTTCTTCGTGGCAAGACCATTGAGTTGGTGAAGGTGCTGTGGAAGCATCGCGGTGTTGAGGAAGCCACGTGGGAGCGAAAGGAAGACATGCTGAAGCAGTTTCCTTATCTCTTTCCTTCAGGTAAATTTCGAGGACGAAATTTCTTAAGGGGGGGAGAGTTGTAACGCCCCGGTTTTGGGCTTAGAAGTTTTGGGCGTTGACCGGTTTGGTCAAAGTGCTGTTCGAATCTAAAGAGGTGAAATTAGGAAAGCCTAGTTCGGGTTGCATTAAAAATATGGAAAAATGTTCTAAAATCATCTTTTAATATAATTAAGTGAACTGTGAAATCAATTTTGAAAAATGGGTTTTGGAAGAGTGACATTTTGGCTAGTGACCAAAATGTAATTTTTGAAAGTTTTGTGACTGTTTTATAAAGAGTTGAAACTTTGAATCTTTAAGGAGCTATTATTCCAAAAGTAGTTTCTCCAGATTTTTCTAAGATATTTTGAGATTTATTCTGATTTTAAAACATATCAAAAGTGGAGGGAAAGGCCATTTGGCTATTTTCTTAACTAACTTCTCTATTTTCTTTCTCTCATTTTCTCTCAATCCAAACACTTGTTTTCCAGAGAGTTGTTTCTGATTTTCTCACCTAAAATCTTCCTTTCAACATTCTTTTGATTCCTAATCAACATATCTTCAAAACCTCATCATTTGCTAGTTGATTCAACAAGGTTTTTGATTCCAAAAAGTGGAGAAACACAAGTTTGGAGGTAAGAACGTCCTTCTCCTCTAAACTATCAGTTCTTTACTGAAATTCCCAAGTTCTCAACTCTTAATTGAAGTTTTATTAAAGGATTTTAAGTGGTGAAATGGATCTTGGCTTATAATGCAAGATTTGGTGATTTTTGGTGATTTTCGTTAGATATGATTAATCTGTGATTTGAGGTGTGTTTTTGATGTTAAATGAACTCTAAATTGATAAGGAAATGAGTTTTGATTAATGCAATCCCGGATAGGTTGTGTTTCCTAAGTTTAGCTTGTGATTCTTGGATGTTTTTTTGGTGATCTTGTGGATCTGATGTTGCTGGAGGTATAAGGATGTTTATAGGTTGTTTTTAGATGTTAGATGGTGTTAATGGATGTTAGGTTTTGCTGGTTTATGGCTGGGCTTTGTTGAGATGTGGTTTTGATGCAATTTCGGTTGTGTTTGGTGGCCGAAATTGGAGTGTGAATGAGAGCAGAGAGTTTGAGTGCTTTCATTGAAGCTTTTGATGCATGATGATGCATTAAATCTCTGCTTTAATGTGTTTAATCAGGGGAGGCATCTTTGGATCCAAGAGTTGTTGATCCGAAAGCTTGAATTGGTGCTTTGGCTTGAGGCGAAGTGGAATCGGTGAGTGAAATTGGGTTTTCGGCTTTGAAACCAATCTCTTGGGAGCTTAGTTTAAGTCTAAACAACTTTGCTAAGCTCTAGTGTAAGTTTTCGGAAATTCTCTCTAGTGGTGGCCATGATTTTGTTGTGATGCAATGTGGTTATTTGCATGTTTTGATTACTGTTTTGAAAGCATGATTTAGCATGGTATTTGCTGTTTTGATAAGCCATATGTTAAAGGAAGCTCAAGGTAAGAGTTCCTTGTTTTTGAACATTGATTAAATGTGGTTTGATGCTTTTAAGTGCATGATGAATATGGCTTGGTTTAATGCTTTAAAACAGTGGATTAATTGATGAAAATGATGTATATTGGCAAGTGATGTTTTGAAAAGGTTGAGGTCACTAAGGTGGTTAAAAGTCCTTGAGTGAGCCTTGTTACTTAAGAACATCAAGGTGGTTAAAAGTCCTTGGATGATTCTTGTTATGGACACAAAGGTGTTTAAAAGTCCTTGTGTGGTCCTTTCTATGGTGTTTAAAAGTCCATAGGCCAAGGTGTTTAAAAGTCCTTGGGCTCAAGGTGTTTAAAAGTCCTTGAGGTGATTCAATTCATGGTGTTTAAAAGTCCATGGCCAAGGTGTTTAAAAGTCCTTGGGGTCAAGGTGTTTAAAAGTCCTTGAGGTGATCTAATTCATGGTGTTTAAAAGTCCATAGCCAAGGTGTTTAAAAGTCCTTGGGGTCCAAGGTGTTTAAAAGTCCTTGGGGTGAAAGTTGATGAACTTGTTTTCAAAGAAATGAAATGTATCACTTGTGGCCAATATGACATGTAATGAAATGAAGCATGAGATGCTTGTTTTAAGTATGCTTTTGAGCATGTGTAAATGATGTTTGAAGCATGTTTTATAAGTGTTTTATAAATGCATTATTGGATGGTTTTATTGAGCATTCCTCACTAAGCTTTTGCTTACGCTCTCTTCCGTTTTCTTAATTCAATAATGCAGAGCATTAGAGTACTTGAGGGCAGCAAGGAGGGCAAGCATCCAAGTGGGAACAAAGCTCTAAGTATGAAAGGTTTTCTAAGTACATTTTAGCTTTTGGTAATTTGGCAATGGGGGACCTATGTGTATGTTTTGGGAGATGTTTTGAACTCCCTAAGTATGTTGAATGTTGTTGAGAATGCTGGTTTTTGTGGTTGGCCTTTATATGCTTGAATTGGAAGTTTATGCTTGAATGGCTTACTTGTGTAGGAAGCATGCCTATAGATTTGGGGCTTTTCATATATGTGGATGTTTTGATGAATTGTTGATGCAAGTATGTCTCATATATGTTGAATTGCATGTTGGCAAAGTTTGGTGGCATTTGGAGCATGATTGGTTGGTCAATTGCATGTTTAAGTATGCATTTTTGGGCAATCTGTGCAGGGTGTTTCGGAACAGCACCTACCGTTTCGGAACGGGTGCCTTATTTGTGCCCAGGCGTCCGAAACGGGAGGGGCCGTACCGAAACGGAAAGGCCACTGCCAGACCCCCGTTTCGGTACGCGTTGCGGAACGGCCCCGAGTTTCGAAACGGGCTATGCCTGTTTCGGAACGGGTGACCGTTGGGGGTTGACATTGGTAGTTAAATGTTTTGAAATGTTTGCATTTTGGTCCTGAAACTTGTTTGTGCAATTGTATGAGTTTGGGAAGTCCTTTTGAGCTGAAATTTCACAGAGAAGCATGAAACATGATTAATTTCAAGTTGGTAACTTTAATTTGGGTTAAGTCCTTATAATTATCAGAATTTACAATTTGGTCCCTAAAGTTGTATTTTGTTCAATTGAGTCCCTGCTTGATCTCTGATGTTTATGATCTTTGAGTATGCTGTTGTATGATCATATCTAAGGATTAATTTGCATCTAGACAAGTTTAAAAAGAAAAAAAAGGGTCGTTAATCAAGGTTGACTTTCGGGTTGACTTTGGTTTTCCCCGTGTGACTTTCTTAATTCGGGTCAACCGTCTAGGCCGGGTTAAGGGGGTTACACTCCTTTATAAAATACATCAGGAAATCTGATCATTCTTATAGTATTTGCTCAATTAGTATTCACTAAGGCGATTATACCAAATGCGCCAAAATATTCTTGAGACATGTCTAAATAAATTTCCTCGGAAATTTCCAAATGCTTCTAGCATTTTAAATCCTTCAAGGATAAATATGAATCCACAAATAATTAGACGCATGCAAAATTTTTCATAACTACCAAAGTAATTGCATCCACCATGAAGTAATTAAAACTTTTCATAAATCATAGTTCAAGTCGTATTTACGACTACTTATTTGTGCCTCACTTGCATTACACCTTTAGGTGTTTGGACTGCTGGTCCAAATACTTCTATTTTAGAAGTTCAAAGCGTCTTTCAACATAGACCAATTCAATATCTATACTTCTTGATAGATTTTATACAAGATCCTCGATTTCTTTCTTTACTTCTATAGAAGTATTTTATGTAAAATTGTTTGTAAAATCGTTGTCGACAACTTTTCAATTTTCTGGTTCCATTCTCGTAATGACATAACTCATCGAGATCTCTTCAAGATTTCAATCTTTATTTCAGGTACCTGAAACTCTTCAAGAGTTATATTATTAGTTATGTCTTGGGTCTCTTCAAGAGCACCCGCCTCCAATATATGACCATCTCATATTACTTTCTATTTACGAGAATTTTGATCATTGGAACCATTTCAACTATCATGCTTCAGGCATGATTTACATTCTCTCGCTCTAACATGTAATTTAAACTTAGATCGTTTCAGCTGGTATATGAGACTTAATTACTCTCATTGGGTCAGTAAATATGTCTGGCAGTTGACATGTAATAACATGAATTATCTTATGAACTTCTAGTTCATATACGAGGATCTAGATAATGATAATTCATTTTCCTCTATCCAGCTGATTATTATCTCCCCCTGATGTTGAGAAAAATCATGTCATAAATGATTCTCCAATTAATGTTTAAGAATTTAAACATAAAAGGAGACTCGTACTCAATATATATTCTCAACCCTTTTTATTTACCCATTTTATGTGTTGTGGTGGAGCAATTCATATCGCACATTCAAAAATCATAAAATGGGAAATGTATGGTTTCTGACCGAAAACCAATCATAACGGGGAGTTTATTATAACTCGTTGGCTTGATGCGTATAAGTGTTGCTATATGGAAACACCATATAAATAATAACTCTTTTGTTCTCATAGTTTAGCTATTAAATATGAGGCATCCAATTGAAATTTTGCTAAACTATATTTTTCATAATCAATAGGCTTTGTAACAACTGATATAGCCTAAAATATAAACCCACTAGCTTTTCAAGACGAATAGTCTAACTGCATAATCTGAATCTTTTTAGAATCAATCTCACAAACTTCTGGTTGTAAGTCGATAAAACAATGTAGATGCATCTACTAAAATCATATAAAATTTTCCACATTTGTGGATATATGGGCCCATATTTCGTTCAGATATGCAAGACATACAGTCTTAACTTCAGTACAAGAACTTTAAGTTCTAATTCTTTTGGTAAGTGGGATCATCTATATCATTTGAGAACAAACAACACAAGAACCTCATGTTCTTTTAGTAAGTAGAATTTAATCAATTCCTTTAAGCAACACAAGAACTTCACGTTCTTTAATAAGTGGAATTTAATCCATTCCTTTGAGAATAAGCACCACAAGAACTACAGGTTCTTTTAATACATGTGCAAGTAAATCTCAATAATTTCTGCACCATTATTGATCAGGATGGTCTAACCGATCATGCCAACTATATATATGTGTGTATATATCTCTGAATTTGTAAACTTCTTGTTTACCATAACATGTAATTCAATCTTACTCGTACATGTCTAGTACGACCATCAAAATTGTTCCTTTAAATAGGAATATATTTAGCTCTTTAAAAGCTTTCAATTGAAATTATCTTTTGGTAGCAATATATAGCTCTCCTAGAGCTTTCAACTGACTTTTTGGCTACCAGAACTTATATTCATATTGACTTATTTCAAATGTCAATTGATAACATATGTTATCTATAATTCCCAAAGGGATAGTTTGCGAACTCATATTGCTCTCTTTATGACTTTGACGAGTATAACGCACTGTGAATATGGAATAAAGTTCCATTTGACAATAACATATTTGCTCAACCAGAGCCTTTTGTGATATTAGTACTTCCGGATATAGTACTCACATTATTCCCTTGCATTTTAATCGAGAAATGCATAATTGTGCACCTTTCAAAATGTGCTTTGTTTCATTTACTTCAGGTAATGAAAATATGTACTTTGTATCATTCACTTCGAGGAATGAAAAATATAAAATATAGCACATCATATCAAGTCGATTATCTATTAGAGATAAACTTTCAAGTGCTCTTCCGAAGTATTGATATTTTAGTACTTTGAGAAATACTACTCATATTTCCCCTTGCATTTAAATGGGAAAAATATTTCTTATGCTTAAGTACAATATGAGTACTTGCATTATCTGCTAGGCATAAATAGCCACAATTCTAGGCATAAATAGCCACAATTCATTGTATATTTTATTCTGGAAGTAATCATATTCTTCAAATAATAAATTAACATAAAACATAAATAAATAATATGTGAAATAAATAAACATAAAGCAAATTAACATAAATAAATAATAAATAAAACGAATTAACATAAAAAAAAATTATTCCTGTTAGAGGTTATAAGGGAAATAAAATAAATGGTAAATTATTCCCTTCAAGGGTTATGAGAAAATTAACAATATCCAATTGAGTTGGACCAATAACGCCATAATTATTTTCGCCATAAACAAATTTTGTTTATATTTTATTTCATTTATCATTCATGATTATGGATAAAGTCCATAGTACTTTGGCGTTTGACAAGTACGAAACCAATGGTTTATAACATCACATTGGTAAAATGATTTCACTTCCTTAAAATGATCTTTATCACTCTTGTCATCCTTATAACTTCGCTACCAGCGGGTAGAAGTATTCTTAAAACGACTATATTTTTCATGTGTATATTCATAGCCTCGACCACGACCACAACTTTTAATGTGATTTTTTATTCCTTCCATAATATAATCTCACATTCACTTCAAGGAATGGAGTAGAGCCAGTGGGCCTTTAAAACCTTTTTCACATATCCTTATCACAGAGAACAAAGATTTAATCCTCGTACGCGGCATTGTTAAACCTGTCCACAAGGTCCTTTAAAAACCTCCTTTGAGACCAGTAGCCTCGCAGAACGGGATGTCCAGCCAATTATACTTGGATTATATCAAAATTATGTCTCTAATTGAATAATGATTTACCATGTTTGCATTCACTTCAGGGAATGAAACAGATCCAATAATCGCATGGAATAAACATCATGCTTGCATTCACTTCAGGGAATGCCCCATCATTGATAATTGCATGGAATAAACATCATGCTTGCATTCACTTCAGGGAATGCCCCATCATTGATAATCGCATGGAATAAACATCATGCTTTGCATTCACTTCAAGGAATGTCTCCCATAAAACTTTTTGGATCAAGAAGAATTTTCGTAACTTGAAATTGGGAGAAGTCTATGGTCAAGTTTTTCAACGAAGAGGAAATATTGCTTTCGAGCAAATATAGACTTTATAATAATCTTCTTGTAAATTCAAAATCATCATGATTTATCGCACTTTAAAATAATAATATAAAGAATAAAAATAAAACCAAAATTTACCGATATTGATTTTTCTCTCGTGGACAATAGAGACATAGCATATGACCGAGATAGCTTCTCATAATCCCTTTATATCACATCTCTTTCCAAGCCATTTAAGCATATCATGTAAAACTCAAAACACGGTTAAAAATATTAACTTTTACCAAATAAAATGACATAAATAATAATATGAAAAATATAAAATATAATCATATAAGTAAAAGTATGGATAAGCATACCGCTAATTAACTCTTTTAGGAACAAGAGAAAACACACGTAATTTACACCAAACGCAACCTCTTCGTCTCTGTCGATTCGTCTTTTGGTTTGTGAGAAGCCACAAATTTATCTCTTTCCAATGTTCGAATAAAATTAAACATACTTCCAAACTTTTCAAAAATTGAAACCAAGTTAAAATATAAAGAGAAAGACAATCGGTAACTAAAAAAAATAAGGAGAAAAAAAAACTTATCTTTGGTTCATTCTATAATCGAATTCTTCCCGGTAACTTCTTTTGAATTCGAACGATGAAGACCTCAGTTGATTAGAGTCTCGTGCTGATAACGTGTTGTGAATAAAATAACGAAGAACAACGAACAAGAACAAGAAGAACAAAGAGATGAGAGAAAGAGGGAGATTTGTATTATTCTCAAAAATAGAATTGTATACAATGCCTTCAATGAATCATCTATTTATAGGCATAAGAAGTACATAATACATTAAACTCTAATTAATAGAGATAATATTCCTAATAATAAATAAATCAAACTCTTTTGATAAAGTTCTAATCATGATAGACATCCACATAGATAAATATTCATAACAGTTTAATTCATAATTTTCCCCTAACGTTTACTATTTTTCTATCTTAGAGGCCGCGAATATTAAATAAATATTTTAATATATGTATTCAGTTTTTATTTTATTTTATTTGTAATATTATTTTTTAAAATTTTATTTCAAAAATTAAAAAATAAAATGGGATGTTGACATGTTGTAATATGATTGGTCAAATTTTTTATTTTAATGGCGTTAAATTTTTTAAGTAATTTGGGTAATGTCTAAAACTTTAGGGGAAACATGAGCCAAAAACTATATTAGTTACTAAGATAGAAAAAGTGGTAAACATTAGGAGGAAATTGCGCATTAAGCCTTATAAGTATAATATTCATGTTTAACCGTAAACATTTATAATGTTATGATACTAATTAATTTTAGTTTAAATTGTTTTTTATAACTATATATACTACACATATATATTTCTTCATTTTCTCATATGTGATATATATATATATATATATGTCGAGCAGTATTGAGTGACTCGACTCGAACTTAAAAATTAATATATTAATTACTAAAAAATTGAGTTATTCGATTTTCTATTTTATAACTCAGACTTTATTTGAATTTTTTTGAGTCGAGTGTAGGAAATTATGAGTCGAGTCAAGACGAATCAAATATTTTGACATCGAGTTGAATCGAATAATTCGATTTTTTTTCTAGTCGAGTGTTACTCATCCTAATTCCCATGTCGTCTATCTAGGCTCGTTCTTGGGATTTTGGTGGTCTAAAGGCGAACCTAAAAATTAGGCCCCTAATTACAAGTATTTTAAAAATCGAATTTAAGAGTATGCCCTAATAGCAAGTATTTGAAAAAAAAATAGAGCTAATTGTGCATTAATCCTTATAAGTATAATATTTATAATGTTATAATACTAATTAGTTCTAATTTAAATTGTTTTTATAACCATATACAATACATATATATTTCTTCATTTTTTCATATACGATATATGAAAAAATCAATCTACTAATTACTAAAAAAATTTGAGTTATTCGAATTTCTATTTTATAACTCAAACTTTATTTGATTTTTTTCGAGTCGAGTGTATGAAATTACAAGTAAAGTCAAGACGAATCGAATATTTTGACTACGAGTCGAATCAAATTTGGTGGCCTAAAGGCGAACCTAATTCCCATGTCGTCTGTCCAGGCATGTTCCTAAGATTTTGGTGACCTAAAAGTGAACCTAAAAATTAGGGCCCTAATAACAAGTATTAAAAAAATCAAATTTAAGAGTATGCTCCTAATTTTAAGTATTAAAAAAATTGGAACTCTAATAATAAATATCGAAAAATATTATTTTTTAAGAGTATGTATTTAATAATAAATATTGGAAAAACTCGGGTCTACAATAACAAGTATTGAGAAAAAATTAGACCCATAATAACAAATATTAAAAAAATTAAACTCTTAATAACAAAATTGAAAAAAAAAAACTGAACTCAAATAACAAGTATTATAAAAATTAAAATTTAAAAGTATACCCTAATAACAAATATTATAAAATTTTAAACCTAATAATAAATACAAAAATATTAAACTATTATTAAAATCAAACCCTTTAATTATGATTGGTGACCCCTGAACAAGCGGTGGACTTTAGACCGTCGTACTTATAGACGTACACCCTTAGGTAAGTGCACGCGTTTATCCAAATCACCGCTGTCCAAACTCAAATATAAATAATAACGTGAACCTAAGTATAAGAGTTAAATTCATTTTAAACAGGCATAACTAAACAAGCTCGAACAATGTAATCTATATTTTGAATCAAGCTCAAACTTCAATATGATTCTTGACTAACCTTGAGTAAAGTTTCAAGCCTTGGATTTGAATGAAACTTGAAGTTGAATATAACAATTAAACTTATTTTAAACGAGTAGAATCAAAGAAGCTTGTTCAATTTGATCATTAGTTTAAATCAAGCTTAAATTTCAAATTTAAAAATTGATTAATTTTAAATTAAACTTACAATTAAATTTAACTTTTATAAGTCAAGCAGTACCTCAGCCTAAAATTTTAATCACGTCTTCTCCAAAACTCTTGGATCCGATCCAAATCAAACGTGGTTTAGAAAAAGAGGGGAAAAAAGTAAAAAAAAAATGAGCCGAGCCGGCATAAGAAAGCTATGCCTTTGGTTTCACTATACAACCGGCATTCCATGTGGTTTCCACACGCCTTTTTCTTGAGCCTCACATCAATATGTTCGTGCGAAGGTCCACTCCCACTTTGGGAAATGAATTCCTGAAATTCTGTAATAAATATGAGGATACCTTATTTGTTTTTTTTTTTTTTTTTACAAATGAGACTCTAGCAGGTGAAAAGAGAGTATTTTTAATGGGTCTAGAACCCCGATTTAAATGTATAGATAGGTAAAACTCGACTCGACTAAAAAAATTGAATTATTCGACTCGACACGAAAAAATCAAAATCGTTTTGACCCGACTCATAATTTCATAACTCGACTCGACTCGAAAAAAATTCAAATAAAGTTTGAGTTGTAAAATGAAAATTCGAATAACTCAAAAATTCTAGTAATTAGTTTATCACTTTTCAATTTCGAGTCAAGTCTGTCAATTCTATTTAATATATTATGTATATCACATGTGAAAATATGAAGAAATATATATGTGTATATCGTATACGGATATAGAAAGCCGTTAAAATTAGAATCAATATGTATTATATTATTATAAATAATTATAATTAATTTTTTACAGAAACTCGAAAACTTGACTCGATTGGAAAAAATTTCAAATAAAGTTTGAATCGTAAAATAGGACTTGTAAACTCGTATAACTCGAAATTTTTTGACTCGACTCGATCGAACGCTCAACCCTACCTAAAAGAATATGATGGAACAAAGATAAGCAACTTGACTAATTGACCTTATATTATTCTTATATCAATGGGTATTGTAGCTGTTGTAATATATATATATATATATAGATAGATTCGAACATATTTTAGTGCATATTATTCTTTAATTTAAATATTATATTTAAAAAATTCGACATTATATCATCCTGACATACTCTTAAATCACTTGTCATACGTCAACTTAAAATTGTTGCCTATCTGTCTAATAATCAACAGATATGATAGTTCGACATACATAATCACTTCACTACTGAACAACTTACAAACTAATGGAATTAGACACATTCATTTCACTAATGGAAAATTTAAATACGAAGAGTTAAGTTTATTGAATTACTTCGAATTAGGACCAAATTAATGATAGACTAAAATTGTTATTATATCATGTTTTTGTTTCAATCTTAATGATTGAGTGATTTGTTTGTCACAAAATTTTAATTGAGTGGTCTGTTTGTTCCTAAACCTATATTTGAGTGACTGAATTATTATTTTTAGAAGAAGAGTGACATATTTGTTCCTAAAGCTATATTTGAGTGACTAAATTGGTTAATTTTAGAAAAAAGAGTGGCATATTTGTTACTAAATCTATAACTAATTGACCTATGGTGTAATTTAACCTTTTGGCAATAACAAAGGAAGCTATCAATTTTCGAGTCCTTTCCCCTAAATAACGATAACAAGAGAAGAGCATTTAATTTAAGCCGATATACATTCCAACACCTTACGACACACGTCGGGAGATCTCTCCTCCCCCACCTGAACGGAGCCGTATCGGCGGCATCTAGACCAGCAAACAGAATACTCCTCCGACGATGATTTCCCAAACCCGAGAGGAGGAGTTATCCAGAGAAGAACCGAACAAAGACACCGTGGAGGAATCCGAATCCAACCGCCTCTTACCATCCCAATCTCCTTCCTCCTCCTCGTCCGATGATGAAAACGAGGTCGCATTCGAATCCCGCGAGAAAATCGTCATCGTCGAAGTGGAAACGCCGGAATCAATCGGAAATGTCGATTATGTCCCTCCTTTTTCCTGGAAGAAGCTATGGTTGTTTACGGGACCGGGTTTTTTAATGAGTATAGCGTTTTTAGATCCGGGGAATTTGGAAGGTGATCTACAGGCTGGGGCAATTGCGGGTTACTCTCTGCTTTGGTTGCTGATGTGGGCTACCGTCATGGGTCTTCTGATCCAGTTGTTATCCGCTCGGCTCGGGGTGGCTACTGGCAGGCATCTAGCGGAACTCTGCCGGGAGGAATATCCAACTTGGGCTCGTTTTGTGCTGTGGTTCATGGCCGAATTGGCGCTTATTGGAGCTGATATTCAAGAGGTTATTGGGAGTGCTATAGCTATCCAAATTTTGAGTAATGGGGTTTTACCGCTATGGGCTGGTGTCTTAATTACCGCGTCCGATTGGTAAAAGTCCTTATTTTTGCAAGTTCCTTCTTCCTTTTCCTTGAATTTTGAATTGATTTCTGTGTTTCGAATTTTCTGCATCGAGTGATATAATTTTATATTTGTTTGAATTAAAAGTTTGAGCCTTTTCTAGGTTTCTGGTAGTTAACTGGGGAATATCAAGTCATATTCTATTCAAATTTATGGTTTTTTCACCTCTAACAAGTGTTTCACCCGCTCTTTGTTTACAGTTTTGTATTTTTATTCCTGGAGAATTATGGAGTCCGGAAACTAGAAGCTGTTTTTGCTGTTTTAATTGCAACTATGGCTTTATCATTCGCTTGGATGTTTGGTGATACAAATCCCAGCGGAAAAGAACTACTAATAGGTTTGTTTTTACTTTTTAATAAAGTAATTATTTTGTATGAAGTTAATATTTCATTTTTGAGTACCATTTTACTTTTTCCTTTGTTGTAGGTATTTTGGTTCCTAGACTTAGCTCAAAAACGATTCGGCAGGCAGTGGGGGTTGTAGGTTGTGTTATAATGCCTCATAATGTATTTTTGCATTCTGCATTGGTACAGTCAAGAAAGATTGATCCGAAGAAGAGAGGCCGAGTCCAAGAGGCACTGAACTACTACTCAATTGAGTCATCCATTGCTCTTCTGGTTTCCTTCATGATCAATTTGTTCGTGACAACGATATTTGCAAAGGGATTCTATGGTACAAAACAAGCGAATAGCATAGGACTAGTTAATGCAGGGCAGTATCTTGAGGAGAAGTATGGTGGAGGACTCTTTCCAATTCTCTACATATGGGGTATCGGGTTGCTAGCTGCTGGACAAAGCAGTACGATAACTGGGACATATGCTGGCCAGTTTATAATGGGAGGTTTTCTCAATCTTCGATTGAAGAAGTGGTTGAGGGCATTGATTACACGGAGCTTTGCAATTGTGCCGACAATTATTGTTGCTATTGTCTTTAATACGTCTGAAGCTTCATTGGATATCTTGAATGAATGGCTTAATGTACTTCAGTCAATACAGATTCCTTTTGCACTTATACCACTTCTAACCTTGGTTGCGAAGGAGCAGGTCATGGGGGTCTTTAGGATTGGGCCTATTCTTGAGGTACGCCTTCTGTTTCACTTGTCTTCAATTTTATCTGTACTATCTGTTGCTTTACGTTATGACTATTGTCAGAACTCTTGTGCAGCCTGCAAATTATTATAACTAGAAGCATCTGCAGTTATCATGTTAGAAATTAACACCGAGTCATTTTGTATTTAGAAATTTGCGTCGTTTCAAATATTTTGATTGTAAAAAGAACATTATAACAAACATGGGCAACCTCCATAGCAGCTTGCTTGCTTGTTGCTTCACTTTTATGCCTTTTTTTCATCCACTAGTTGTTTCTCATTTGAACACAAGTAACTTGAATTGGTTTTCTACCCTGGAACCAAAAGTTTATCGAGTTTCGATACAAGTAGTGCAAAACTTGCAACCAAAGGACCCATATAATATTTCCTTTTACTGATATTTCATATGCATTTACTCATCTGGAGGGTCATTGCCCTCATTTTGTTATCACTGTTACACTCTAGGCCTATACAGTGAAAAGCCATAAAGTTGGCTGATTTGTGGTATGCTTGCTTTTCTATGTAGAAAGCATATGTAATGTAGTATTCATGACATTTGTTGGAGGGTAATCCCAGATTACCTTATGACGTTCATGTTTGCTATCCTTTGGTTTTTCCATCTAGTTCATTCATTTGCAAAGTATATTTTAGTACCAGAATTTTGAGGACTGTGTCCAAGTTTAGTAGTTTTATGGAGGAAACAAATACGGCAGTTTGTTCTGGGAGACTTCCAAATAACCCTCAAATCAAAGGAGATTTCACCATAAAATGTGTGCTTTTTTGAACAGTATTATCAAAGAGTCCTCACTCTATAGTTCCATAGAACAAATTTAGATCTCTTCAGTTTCCTAGATATAATTTCATTTGGTTGTCTTGTGACCTTGTGTGGGATTTGGTAACTGGAGATGCAGCTGTATATGAATCCATGGAGATGCCTATGCAGTAATTCGATGTATACAGTTTGCTGGTTGCAATTTTTATAATAATATATATGTACTAGTCTTTCTAACACCCTGTTGTAATTCTTGATTATTCAATCTTTCCCACTTGGTGAAGGCTTTTCTAGGAAAACGAAGCTTCAAAATGTATCTTTCAACTTTATGCAAAATTCGTAAAAAAATCTTAGCAACCTTTCTGATTTCCATGTGTCAGAACATGAAATGTAAACTTTTAATTTGTTTTTGGTGTCTGCAGTTTATTGCATTTGCTTGGACTGCAGTGACTGATGATACTTTAAGTAAATTGATAGATCCAACGAATGCTTACATGTATCAATTAAAAATCTAGCTACATTTGATGGTTTATGTTGTGTTATTTTGCAGAGACTGGCCTGGACTGTGGCTGCTCTTGTAATAATAATCAATGGGTATCTTTTGTTTGATTTCTTTGTTTCCGAAGTCAAGGGACTGCTGTTTGGACTAATGATCTGTATATGGACAGTTGCATATATAGCGTTCATTGTTTATCTCGTTTTACATGGAAATACTCTTCCTTCCACTTGGTTCAGCATAGAACTATCCAAGCGATATTCGGACACTAGTTCAGACTTCGGAAACAAAGTCTCTGAATCATATAGCTTACATAGGCCTCCAAATACCACGATGGAAATTGATCAATAGTTGGAATAACAAAGCATTGTTTTGTACACCAATGAGCTTGTATACACATATCCAGACCATAGAACGCAGCAGGTCCAACCGTCAGATCGACATCCATGCATGTCAAAGCTTCATCGTATAAATCATGTAAGGACATCTTTTCTAGAAACCCCCTTTAATTCTTGATGAAATTAGATCATGAAACTGCTTAGTGTTTTTGTTCTTTGAGATAACAGCTTCCCATGTACCATAGACTGCCATAGTTGTTTCTCTGAAGGGACTATACAACGCAACAGGAAATGAATTGTACGATTATCGTGTTATTCAATCTGTATCACACCTCTCTATTCCTCTGTTGCCTGTTCCTTTGTTGTTCATTATTAAGTTGCAATCTTTCTTTATTTCCCCTGATATCGGGCAAATACAGCTCTTATTTGTATGATATTGGAGCATTATAAATACTTTGTATCTATATAAATTTTGATGGGTTAAGAATTGATATATTGTATAGATTTTGAGATATTAATGTAACCTTGCCATGTTTGTGTGGTGTCTAATATCTAGAATTTAAATCCCAACTCTGATGGATTCGAGTTCTATCTAATTCAGGGTATTTCTGGACGAATACAATGAGAGCGACAAACTCCACCCCCACCCCCCCTCCAAAATGTGAAAAGTAAATGATTAGTTTTAGATTAGTGGAAAAGCACACGAGAAAAGTGAACTGTGTACGTAGAAAATCAAGCCTTAGAAATTGGAAGGGTAAGTAAAAAATTTTAAAAAAAAATTATTTTCAATGATAGTCGTTGGTTAATATAAATAAAATTGAATTATCATCGTAACCTAATAAATTTACATTTTTATTTTATAAACTTTTGTGTACTTTCTTTGTGACACCAAACTAAATTATATGCATTAAAAATATTTATTATATATATTATTTAAATAGAACCTTGTATTGATTAGCCAATGGCATCAGTGATACAAGCAGGACATTCGAAATAGAAATATTGAGTTGTCTGCGAATGCAAAGTCCAGTTTGCTAACTCATGAGCAACAGCATTAGCACTACGATGTCACCCTCTATCCAAGGCAAGGAGAATAGCCTCGTAACAAGCAAATGCTTCAACCGCCCCTGTAGTGCATTTCGAACAACTTGCAAGGACCTGTCCCTGGCCACAACTGCAAATCTGCAATAGCTGCCTTACCATTATTGGGATCAAATGCTCCATTGAAGTTGACCTTCACTATTTCTGCTGTTGGTGGGTGCCATTTATGTGCAGGTGATGTAGATTGTTGAACTGGGGTGTGGAGGGATTGAGCTTCTAGATATTCCTTCTGCAGGTGCCTTGTATTCATGATAAGTAGCCATGCTGGGGGCACCGGTTCACCATGAACAAAACTACAAATTCAGTGAATGCAGGAATACCTAGGGCTAGAATTGAATGTGCAGATGTCAACCAGCTCAAGCAATCTTGTGAATGATCCAGTCTAACACGACCATGTATTCCAAACTGCTGGAGGATTGTTTGGGTGGCGATGCAGTCGCGCAAGGCGTGAACTACTGTCCCTTCGAACTGTTGCATTTATGAGTCGTTTCCCAACTGGGAGGGCCTCGTGTGCAGCTCGCCAAATGAAAATCCCGATCTTAGGCAATGTTTTCAACTTGGCTAACATTTACCATTGTTTTTCTGGAGCAGTAGCCGAATGATTCCTGCGCATAAGTGCTATGTAACCCAATCGAACAGAGTAAGTTCCACTGGAGTGGTTTCCTCACACCAGTATATTTTCTCGTCCAGCTAAAATCGAGAAAGATAAGATCACAGCTGCGTCATTGGGTTGGAACATTCTCTGTTCTTTATTGACATCCCACAAATTCATGGAATCTTCCATAAAATCACCACAAGTTAGAGGTTGCAACAAAGGATTGTCCACGTACCTTGTTTGAAGGTTAACCTGTTTCGATCCACCCCAATTATCTGTCAAAATTCAAATATTGTTGTTCACACCGGTCCTCCATAAAAAAAAAGAAGCAGTTCTTGTAATGCACAGCATAAATATTACTATACGTGTTTAAAATATATTCGCATGTACATCAAGATAATACGGAAATAAAACAATAAAAAAAGGAAAGAAACAATGCAAATTAACACACCTACAATCAAGAGGACAAAATTAACGGCAATATATCCCAAATTCACTTGGATCAAGCATCTACTGACATCAGCCATTGCATCATCTCCCGCCTACCTATAAATAGAGAGAAAAATTAATGTGATCAATTAATACCATCATAATTACTTACTATAAAAATAATAAAATTATAATAAAGTAAGAGAGAGATGGGGTAGTTTGGGGATTTTACCGTCCATTGGAAACCGAGCTGTCGTTCAGGAATCGAACGGATACCGGGAGAGGAGGAGCCGCTGTGGATGCTCAACTGTCGTTGGAGCCATGAACCGTCACCGGGAAACAACCGCCATGAGTCAAATCGCTGAAATCTGAAGGGTCGTCCGCGAGCTCAAACGACGTCGAGAAGCCGAAAAGATACCAGAAACTCGAACTAACGCCATGAATGCCGCCGGAATCGCCATTAGTCGTCGTGTTCGAAGGTAAAATCCCTTCTGTTCTTCTTATTTCATGCAAAATCAGAAACAAATGTTAGATTGCATATACATATACATAAAACCGAGAAAAACAAATCGGAAAATAAAAGAACAGCGGCCAGAGTAATTTGTAGTGGTCGGCGTTCGATTTATGGATGGGTTTCGGGTAGTTAGGGCTAGATCGGGAAAAACTTGGGAGGATTCTTTTGAATCTGGGTAGATTTAGGACGATTTGGGGAAGCATGTGTTAGATCTAGTCGGATCGGGGTAGATTTAGGGTTTAGGATTGAATTTGGGGAAACTTTCGGGGCGGTTCTAGGTTTTTGGCACGGTGGCCAGAAACTACAGAGCGACGGCCAAAGAAGGACGACGATGGTCGGAGGGTGCGAGTGGTGGCCGGTGAGGGTCGGAGTTAGATCGAAAAGTGAAAAAATGATGAACCGATTTTGAATTTTGAGAAAAAGTACAAGTTTGATCCAAAAGGTTGAGTATTCTCAGAAATAAGGTGTTTATTGGAGAGAAAAATTAGAAAGGGCTGAGTGAGGAGAGAGAGTGTGGGGATGAATAATGAGTGAGTTAACTCGGTTTAAGGGGGTTATATAGCTTACCCTATACGACACCGTTTTAGGGGGAAATCCGCGTCTGAGTTTGGGTCGGCTTAGATGACCCGCGCCCTACTATTTGTCTTTCTTACTTTGTGCAACCTTGTTTTACTTCTTCCACAATTTAGTCACCAACCTTTTGTAATTTGACTCTCCAAATTTGAATTTAATTCAACTTCGTCCCTTTTAGCTTTGTTTATAGTTGTAAATCTTTTTAATTTAGTCCTTTGTAGGTTAAATAATTTAATTATTTGTTTAATTTACATTGTACACGTGCTTTTAAAATACAAATATAGTATCTTTGTTTGAGAGAATTTAATTCACCTAGTGTAATTAAATTAGAGCCTTTTAGGATTAAGTTCTCTAATTAAATTCAATTAATTTGCTAGGAAAGGACACTATAGAAAATGAATGAATATTAAATAAAAGCTTAAATATCCTAAGTTGATTAGTATCACATTGTAATGTGATGCTAATCAAGGGGGAATTTGGGTAAGAGATTCAATACCTCATTTGAACAGAGAAAATGGAAATCATATGTAGTTAGTTTAATAAAATTGGAAATAGGATTAAATAATTAGTCACATTAATAATAGAGATGTTATTAATTTAGGACAAATATGGGTAGTGTCCAAATCTTTTGGGAGTTATTACATAAGTCCTAAACTTGTTAATGTTCATAGATTTTAATTAATTAAATCAATGGATCCCTAATTAGGATTTTCTTGAAAAGGGCAAGATAATAATTGAACATGCGTTAAACCTTTTGTGTTGAGATACATTTTGAATATAAATTGAAGTATCCTAATGTATTTGGACGTTTCAAAACTTATATTCTTCCAAAATGTATTTTCTTACAAAAGAATATTCCTATTCGAAATGGAATCCATTTTACGATTAAAGATTTAATTAAATTCAGATTAATGTTCGAAATGCCAAAATGCCACGTGGAATTAATGAGGTACCGATAATGGGTGTTGTAGGGGTGCTAACCCTTCCCTACACGTAATCGACTCCCGAACCCAAATTTTAAGAATATCTTGTTCGTTTTTATGGTGTCTGGTCTACCAAAGTGACTTGTGACGACTCCAAAATGATTTTAAAGAATAAATAAAGGAAAATATATTTAATATGGAAAAACCCTAATTTCAAGATTAAATTAAGAATGATAAAACCCCAATTTCAAAACCCTAATCGTCAGGTTGTTTTTAAAAATGATTTTAAAAACGGTCGCGACAGGACCAATATTGGAAACTCCTTAGTCCCTGTGGATCGACATCTTCTTCTCTATACTACATCTTATTTATTTATTTTTGAGATCAAGGATAAAATTATTTGACAATTACGATGCTTGTCAAATTGGCGTCGTTGTCGGGGACTTCGGCAAAGTTACTAATATCGTTTGTTTTGATTTATAACCAGGAAGAATTCGGGCGAACTAGCAGATTTTGTACCAGAGATTGAAGCTTTAGCCCGAAGACTACACGCACAAACACTTCGAAAAAAAAACAACAATAGCAAGAACGAAGACAGCGACAACAACGATTTCAACAAGACCTAAAAATATCCTCTGAAACTGAAACACACTTAGAGTACACCAACGCCGAGTACACTTCTATGGCGAATGAGGACCAAACCATTCACCAACTAGTTGCAGCACCTAACGATCAACAACCGATGTGCATTGCATTCTTGAATGGAGAAACACCATTCGCACTCAAGACGGGTTTGATACATCTTCTACCAACCTACCATGGTTTACCGAGCGAAAATCAGCAGAAACACCTCAAAGAATTCCATATGATTTGTTTGAGTACAAAACCACATGGAGTATCTGAAGACCAAATAAAACTTCGTGCCTTTCCTTTTTCTTTAGCTGATATTGCCAAGGATTGGTTATTTGACCTACCATCCAATTCTATTAAAACTTGGACTGACATGGCATAGCTTTTTCTTGACAGGTTTTTCCTTGCGGCCAAGGCGAGCGAACTAAGGTGGAGCATCTTGAGTATCCGACAAAAGGATACTGAGTCGTTATACGAATACTAGGAGAGATTCAAGAAATTGTGCGCAAATTGCCCACAACACGGGTTGTCGCAACAAACGCTTTTTTAGTATTTCTACGAAGGCCTATCCCCTATGGAAATGAAGATGATCGATGCGCCAAGTGGAGGGGCACTTGTGAATATGACCCCAATAGCACCAAGGATTCTAATCTCAATGATGGCCGCTAACTCCCTCAGC
The DNA here is from genome assembly GCA_030270665.1 of Hibiscus trionum. NCBI lineage: Eukaryota > Viridiplantae > Streptophyta > Magnoliopsida > Malvales > Malvaceae > Hibiscus > Hibiscus trionum. Next base: position 71,536,885 of record BSYR01000003.1, on the reverse strand, counting down.
AGTTTCGCCCTTTTAGTGAACCCTCTCGGCGAGTTCACAAGGTAAGTAATGTTTCATTAGAACATAAAATTAACAAATTGGCTAAAATTTTTCAATCCCTTGTTGCATATAAAAAAAGTCGCGACTAGACTTTGAGAGATATGCACGAGTCTAGAACATCTAGCGAATTGCTGACCGGTGATACAAGAGGAGGATTTTGCACAATTAAATGCCATAGGACATTTTACCGGACCTCCCAGAGACAATACAATCCCAATGCTAATACATACAACCTGAGATAAAAAGATCATCCGAACTTTAATTACGCGCAAAACCAGAGACCAAATCAAGCTTATCAACCACCTGCACCACATCAATATCAACCGCAAAAACCATCATTGGAGTCGATTGTTGAAAGGTTGGCGTTATCCCAAGAAAAATTTCAACTAAAGACCGAAGCACACTTCGAAGCAATTGAAAACAGCTGAGTCAACTGGCGTTAGCGGTGAGTCATTTAGAATCCAAAGGGAAGTTGTCGTCTCAAACCGAACCAAACCCGAGAGAAAACTGTGAAACCGATATTTTAATTTTTGATATAACTAAAGAACCTAAGGACTAAATTGAAAATGTGAAAACGAATTTTTAAGTCCTTAAACATCCCTATATGATTTAAAGAATATGCCTAAGTTAAAAACTAAGTTTATCAAATATTGTCTAAGTGTTCTTAAAGCCAAAATAGTGATTTTCGAGTCCCTGTTTCGAAACGGCCTAAGGCGTTTCGAAACAGTTTTGAAATTGTCAACCCATGTTTCGAAATGGGTATCGAAACGATTTCAACACTGTCAACCCGTGTTTCGAAACAAGTTTCGAAACGGCTTTAGAATATAGAGAAACCGTATCAAAACGACACTCAGTGTTTCGAAACGGTTCTTCATTTGATTTGAAAAATATGACCGTTGCAAGTTTTTAACTGATTTTTAACAAACCATTAAGACGTTTCGAAACGATCTCAAGACGTTTCGATATGACCCTTGACAGTGGCAAAATGTTTCGAAACAAGTTTCGAAACGACTCTTAGCGTATCGAAACAGGTCTGACCGTTTTGATACGGGCTATTTAATGCACCCAACGGCTCTTTCTATTTTGGTCTGTTTCGAAACAGGGTCAGGCGTTTCGAAACGGTTGGTTGCAGACTGCATTTATGGAGGGAAGATAACACCCCAACGGCTCTATTGATGAATGCAACAACCACAACGGCTAGAAATCAATGAGAAGATATAAAAGGGACCTCTAAAAGCACCAGAAACAACTATTGATCCTAAAGCAAACATCCAAACATCAAATCCAAGCATTTGTGCCTAAATCCCATTATTGTCTAGAAACCCCAATTGTATTTTTCATTCTTATCATTTCAATTGGGTTGAGTGCTTGTAATTGGGCTAGTTTATGTATTGAGAGATACTTGTTTAGCCATCAATTTCTTTGTTTTAATTGTGTGAGGATTGGGTTAAATTTTGGGTAGAAAATTTGACCGAAAATTGTAAGGGTTACCTCCTTAGCCTAGAAAAGGGGAAGATCAATTAGTGGAATTGTTGCAAATCCTTAGTGAAGCTAAGGTAGTGGATGTAGAGTTTATTTGGAACTTGAACCACTCTAAATTTCATTGTCAATCTTTTTATTTGCAATTTCTACCACCAAGAACATTAAAAATCTAATTCACCCCTCTTGGTTTAGTTCGATCATTCGATCCACTCAACAATTGGTATCAGAGCCTACCTCTTTGAGGATTAACAACCACAAGAGGAGTTCCTAGGAAGAGTGTGATCATTAAAATATCAAGAGATGGCTTCTACCTCCGTTTCGGGCATGTATGAGTCTCAATCCACTACAAAACCACCATTCTTCAATGGTGACAACTATCCGTTTTGGAAGAATAGAATGTGCCTCTTCATCAAGTCTAATGACTACATGGTTTGGGATGTAATTGAAGATGGCCCCTACATTCCATTGAAGCAAGATAATGAAGGGAAGATGGGTTTGAAGAAAAATGTGGAGATGAGTGAAGAAGAAAGAAGAAAGATCCAAATAAATGGCAAAGCTCTCCACATGCTCTTTTGTTCATTCGGTCCGGACATCTACTCCAAATTATCATCCATTAAGAGTGCCAAAGAAGTGTGGGACACTCTTGAGACTACCTATGAGGGAACCAATGATGTCAAGGAAACTAAGATTGGAATTCTCAATCTTAGTTATGAAAATTTCAAGATGGAGCCCGATGAGTCGGTGTCCAAGATGTTTGATCGTTTCTCCACCATAGTAAATGGGCTCAAAGGATTTGGAAAGACAATACCGGAAGACAAGCTTCTCCGAAAGCTACTCTACTCACTTCCCGAGTCTTGGGATGGGAAGAGAACCACCATCATAGAAGCTAAAAATTTGAAGACTTTAAAGCTTGATGAGCTAGTGGGTTCTCTCCTTACTCATGAGATTATGAAGCAAGGAAGGGAAGAAGAGAAGAAGAAGGAAGAGAAGAGAGTAGAAAAGCTTGAGGTGGAAAAGAAGAAGAAGATGGGAATAGCTCTCAAAGCTTCATTACATGAGGAGAGCTCTTCTAGTGAGGAGGATGAGCTAGAAGAATTGGCTATGATAGCCAAACGATTCTCACGCTTTATGAGGTCCAACTAGAGAAGAAAAATTCAAAGGAAGATGGACTTCAAAGGTAAAAACAAAGAAGAAGCAAGGGATCAAATCATTTGCTTCGAGTGCAATAAACCCGGCCACATACGTTCGGAATGCCCTCAACTCAAGAAGAAGGGCTTTGAGAAGAAGAAGAAGTTCAAAGCTAAGCTTGCTACTTGGAGTGATGAGGAGTCATCGGAGGATGACGAACAAGAAGTGGCCAACCTTTGCCTCATGGCACTTGAGGAAGATTCCTCTATGGTAACCTCTAACTCATCATCTTTTGATTTTACTTATGATGAATTAAATGATGCATATGATGAGTTGCAAGAGGTCTATGATGAATTAGTTGAGAAATACAAGGAGTCGGTCATTAGGAATAAGAAAATTATTTCGGAATTAAATGATAAAAATGAATCACTTTCTCAAGCTAATTTAAAATTTGAGAAAAAGATTTTAGGGTTGAAAGATGAGCTAAAATTCTTCCGAGATGAAAATGTTGACCTTAACAATCTTTTATCTCAATGTAATAGTGAACACCAAAAGGTGTTAGATGAGCTTAACAAGCTCAAGGAGTCCTTTAAAAATGTTGATAGTGTGAAGCATGAAATAGGTGAATCTTCTAAAACAAGCCAACCTAAGAAAAGGACCAATAACTACAAACAAGGTAATCTTCCTAGACATAGAAGAACTAAAAGGATTAGAAGTGTATGGGTTCCTAAGGAACTTGTAAAATCTAATAATATTGTTGCTATGTCACCTTGGATTCCTAAGGGAACCAAGTTAATGGGAGCTAACACTCGTGGACCCAAAATGATTTGGGTACCAAAAACAAAAGCTTAATATCTTTGTTTGTATGGGGAGCATTGCTACAAGGCCAAAGCACAAAGTCAAAACTCATGATACCTTGATAGTGGATGCTCAAGGCATATGACCGGAGACAAGAGTAGATTCATGGATCTAAAGCCAAAAAGTGGAGGAGTGGTGACATTTGGTGACAACTCCAAAGGCCACATTAAAGGTATTGGCTCCATAGGTAATCACTCTACTATTCTTATTGAAAATGTCTTGTATGTCGATGGTCTTAAACACAACTTGTTGAGCATAAGTCAATTGTGTGATAAAGGATTTAATGTTTTATTTGATAAAAATGGGTGCAAAATTGTTGACATTAAATCTAATAATATTATGCTCATAGGTCATCGCATAAGGAATATATACATGGTGCATCTAGATGACATACATACATCTCATGCATGCTTAGTAGCACAAAATGAAAATGATGCATGGTTGTGGCATAGGAAACTAGGACATGCTAGCATTAGTGTTTTAGAAAAACTAGTTTCCCTTGATCTAGTTAGAGGTTTACCCAAGATTAAATTCTCAAACGATAAAATTTGTGATGCATGCTCTAAGGGTAAACAACACAAGTCTTCCTTTAAATCTATTAATGATGTTTCTACTAGTAGATGTTTACAACTTATCCATATGGATTTATTTGGGCCAATTAGGACTATGAGCTTGGGTGGTAAATCTTATGCATTTGTACTTGTTGATGATTTTTCTAGATTTACTTGGGTTCTATTTTTAAGTACTAAAGATGAGGCTTTAGAAAAATTCATCACATTTTCAAAACTAACCCAAAATGATCTTGAACTTAGAATTTCACATATTAGAAGTGATTATGGAACCGAGTTTCAAAATTTAGGGTTTGAAGATTTTTTGAATGAAAATGGTATTAGCCACAATTTTTCGGCTCCTCGAACTCCTCAACAAAATGAGGTAGTTGAGAGGAAAAATAGAACTTTGCAAGAAATGGCTAGAACCATGCTTTGTGAAAATAATTTACCTAAATATTTTTGGGCGGAAGCCACAAACACCGCTTGGTATATTGTTAACCGAGTAATGATTAGGCCAATTTTAAAGAAAACACCTTATGAGATTTTAAAATCTAAAAAGCCTAACATTAGCTATTTTCACCCTTTTGGTTGCAAGTGCTTTGTTTTAAATAATGGAAAAGACAACTTAGGTAAATTTGATGCAAAAAGTGATGAAGCTATTTTCATAGGATACTCTTTAACCTCTAAAGCCTATCGAGTATTTAACAAAAGAACTTTAGTAGTAGAAGAGTCTATACATGTTGTATTCGATGATAACCTCCTTCCAAGGAAGGATTCTTGTGATGATGATGATGTAGGAATCATAAATGCCTTTGATGGAGGACAAACTTCAAAGGAGGATGAGATTCCAACAAAAGAAGAGGACACACAAGATCCACCTCTTGAAGACTTGAAGGACTTGGCTCTTAAGGAAAAGGAAGTGAGCTACCCAAGGGAGTTCAACCATGTCAAGGATGGTGAAATCTTGGGTGATCCATCCAAGGGGGTAACCACTCGATCTTCTCTTAGATTAATGAATCATGTTGCATTTATCTCATGCATAGAGCCTAAGAATATAAAAGAAGCATTGAAAGATGATTTTTGGATTATGGCTATGCAAGAAGAGTTAAATCAATTTGAGAGAAGTAACGTTTGGACATTAGTTGATAGGCCTAGTAATCAATCTACCATAGGAACTAAATGGGTCTTTAGGAACAAGCTAGATGAGAGTGGTAACATTGTGAGAAATAAAGCTAGACTAGCAGCACAAGGTTACACTCAAGAAGAGGGAATAGATTTTGATGAAACCTATGCACCCGTAGCTAGAATGGAAGCCATTAGGATGTTGCTTGCATATGCATGTTATCGTGATTTCAAGCTTTTTCAAATGGATGTTAAAAGCGCGTTTTTAAATGGTTTTATAAATGAGGAAGTGTATGTGGAACAACCATCGGGTTTTGAAGACTCAAAATTTCCAAATCATGTTTTCAAACTTACTAAAGCTCTTCATGGTTTAAAACAAGCTCCTAGAGCTTGGTATGAAAGACTTTCAAACTTTTTAATTGAAAAAGATTTTGAAAAAGGAAAGGTGGACACTACACTCTTTATAAAAATGTATAAAAATGACATCTTAGTAGTACAAATTTATGTTGATGATATAATTTTTGGTTCTACTAACGAATGTCATTGCAAAGACTTTGCTAAGCTAATGCAAGGTGAATTCGAGATGAGCATGATGGGGGAGCTCTCATTCTTTTTGGGACTCCAAATCAAGCAAAGGAAGAATGGCACCTTCATCAATCAAGCAAAGTACATAAAGGATATGCTCAAAAAGTTTGGCTAGGAGAATGCAAAGCCTCAAGCCACACCTATGAGCTCATCTACAAAGCTTGACAAAGATGAAGGAGGTAAGTGTGTCGACTCTAAGCTTTACCGTTCTATGATTGGATTATTGCTTTACCTTACCGTAAGTAGACCAGATATCTTGTTTAGTGTTTGTTTGTGTGCTAGGTTTCAAGCTAGTCCTAGAGAGTCTCACCTTATAGCCCTTAAGAGAATCTTTAGGTACCTTAGAGACACTCCTTGTTTAGGTCTTTGGTACCCTAGAGACTCCACCTTCAACCTTCATGCTTATTCGGATGCGGATTATGGGGGATGTAAAATCGATAGGAAGAGTACTTCGGGAACTTGTCAATTTCTAGGTAGTATGCTCATATCTTGGTTCTCTAAGAAACAAAATAGTGTAGCCTTATCTACCACCGAAGCCGAGTACATATCCTTATAGAGTTGTTGTGCTCAAGTCCTTTGGATGAAGCAACAACTCTTAGATTATGGTATTAAAGTTGAAACCATACCCCTAAAATGTGATAACACTAGTGCTATATGTTTGACAAAAAATCCCATCCAACACTCTAGAACCAAACACATAAAAATAAGACATCATTTCATTAGAGATCATGTCCTTAAAGAAGATGTGGTTATAGAGTATGTTGACACCTTAAATCAATTAGCGGACATATTTACAAAACCTTTAGACAAAGAGCGTTTTTGGTCCCTTAGGAGAGAGTTAGGTCTAGCTAGCCTATCTTGACCTTTTAGGACCTCTTTTGTGCTTAAAATTGCTTGATCTTGTGAAATGCCATGTTTATGTGTTTTTACTCCTAATTTCATCCATGCCTATAGCTAGGGGGAGTATGTTTATGTTTGCATATGTTTTTCCTGCTCAATCATGTCATTCATGCAAGTTAGGCCTTAGAAAAATTCATTTTTCTGCACTTTTAGAGCCTCATTTGCACTTCCAGGCCCAAGTGTATCGAAACAGGTGAACATGTTTCGATACGGTTGCTTTAAATTTCTATCTGAGAGAAGGGCGTTTCGAAACGCCTTCCAAGGGTTTCGAAACGTTTTGGCTACTGCCAAGGGGTGTATCGAAACAAGTTTCGATACGAGTCAACGGGGATTCGATACGGTCAAACCTGTATCGAAACAGTCAGCTGTAGTTGAAAAGTCGGTCAATCTCTCATGCCCGCGTTTCGAAACGGTCAAGCCTGTTCCGAAACGGTTTCACGGACTGCTTTAAAGGGGCTTTTAATGTTAAAGTTTAACACAAATTAAAACTCTCCTAAAAACCTAAAAACCCTAGATTCGATTTTTCGCTATAAAAACCCTCTAAACCTCTTTGTTTTTCACCAAATCTTGAGGGATTTTTCTCTTAAACTCAAGTCTAAGCAAGCTTCAACAATCTTGTGCAAGGATTTTTCTCTATTCATCCAAAATCCCAAATTAAGGTATTTTCTTTCTTTTTCTTTTTCCTTCAATTTATGTTCGAATCTTAGGTTAGAAAATTTTAATTTTGTATTGTTTATATGTTTTTATGCTTGGGTTTTTCAAATCTTGTAATTTTTTTTCAAAATCTTCAATTTTTTGATTCGAGTATATAAATTTTCACTCGTATTTTTCTTTACTGTTTTTCTTAAAAAAAATTGTTTTTGTTTTGATTTGTATATTTGTTTTAAAAACTTGTTTTTAAACCTAAGTGGGATTTATCATTGGATTGAATTATAAAATCTCATGCATACACTTAAACTTGTTTTAAATCGTTTGCTTAATGTTTTTAGGATGTCTACAGAGAATGTTAGCAAAAAGCGTAAGACCGATCAAGCTAGTGAATCGAGTATTCGTCCCAATCTCACCCAACTTTTTCAGAAAACTCTTCGAACTCAAGAGATGAGGGATCGATTCACTTATGTCAAGGAGTACGAAGTTCGTCGTGAGCGTGTCATTGATCTCAAATTTCCCGACTCCGAGCGATTTCTTTTTCGTTACCTCGATCGTTTGAGAGAATGGATTTTCCTTGGTCTTTTGAGCATCCCAGACATTTGCTACAAACACATGGTACTCATCTTTTACTCCAATGCTCAATTTATCAATAATGGAGACAATACCGAAGTGATTGGCCTTGAGTCTTCTATCTTGGGCAAGAGGATTGTCGTTGATGTCCCTCTCTTGGAGTCTACATTTTCTCTCAAGGACGAAGGAATTGCGAATGAGAGTCACTTTGGTTCTCACACCGGCTCGGTGCTTACCTTGGATGCGCACGATCGATTCCTCCATTTGATGGTCTCATGGTTTCTTCGCCCCTCCGGAGGTAAATATTCTCACATTCGTCAAGTTGACTATTTTTGGCTTGAATGTTTTCGTCGTGGTGAGCGCCCTAATCTAGTTAAGATCATATTTGCCGAAATTGTTAACAATGTTAAGCTTCGTGACACCGATGCACTGAAATCCTTCACTTATGGAACGATTTTAAGTCACATCTTTAGCAAGCTTAATCTTGATTGCACCTACGACTCTCTGGAACCTCGCAAGTCAAAAATTGGTGAGTCCTCTCTCCGTAAGTCCGGTTTTCGCTATGTAAACAATGGACATTGGGAACGTGTTGATAGGGAAGCACCTCTTCCTCCTCCTCCTCCTTCCGTTGAACCTCAACCACAAGCTCAAGTTGCGAACAATGAAGCTCTCACGGCTTTCCTTACCGAGCGGTTCAACGCCATGGACACTAACATGGCTTCGGGCTTTGGTGTTATCAACACACGCTTGCAAAATGTAGAGGATCGACTCCAATCCCTTGAGAATCAACACTCTGCCATGGATATGCCCTTCTCCACATTTTATGGCCAATGGATGAAGTTTTGTCAATCTCAAGTCAAAAGCGATGATGAGACCTCGGATGATGATTGTGACGACAAGGCCTAGGATATTCATGACATATCATATTAGCTATGCATTTTAGGATTAAGTTTGCATCTTTATTTCCATTATGTTTTATGAACCTATGCTTTTGATTTTATTTGGGATTATGCTTTGAACTTATTGTTGAAGATTTATGTTTTGGATATTTGTTAAGTTGATCAAACAATTGCAAATGGCCAAGAGGGGGGTGAATTGGCAATTAAAAATTTTCGTGAAGAGAATGTTGGAAAATAAAATGACACAAGGGGTTATAGTGGTTCAAGTTCAACAACCGAACTCTACATCCACTACCTTAGCTCCCACTAAGGATTTTCCAAAACAATTCACTACTTGAATTCGTCCCCTTTTCTTGGATGAGGAGGAAACCTTACAATATCGATTAAGCTTTTCAACCCCAAGCTTAATCCACTCAAATACAAAGAAGATTTTTGGTAAACTCAAGTATTTCCTCTCAAAGGATGATTGTCTACCCACTTACAATTACAGCAACCCAAAACTCTCAATAATATGACAAATTGAAATACAAAGAGTTGGGTACAAGAATATAGCTTTGAATAGCTCTAGGATTTGGATTTTTGCTTTGATGATGCTTGAATGTGTATTGTTGATCTTCCTGGTGAAATGGAGTATGTATTTATACCCTTGAATCAGTTTATAGCCGTTTGGATGATTTGAATCATTGAAGGAGCCGTTGGGAACATTTTTCCAGCTTTTAAGGCAGCTCCCTAGCATAGTGTATCGATACACGACAAAGCTGTATCGATACGCTAGTTTAAATTTCAACTAGCCGTTGTGCCTGAAAACAGGGCGTATCGATACGGTGGGCGTATCGATACGGTCCAAACTCTCTGTAAATCCCATTTTATTTGTTGCATCAAAGCGTATCGATACGGTTACCACGTGTATCGATACGGTGCAACGGTCAAAATGGTTTTTCAAAAATTATGCTTAGTGTATCGATACGGTGATGAAGCATATCGATACGGTTGCCCAGATGAACACTGTATCGATACGTATGAAAGTCGTATCGATACGCTATGTTCTAAAAGAATTACAGTGAGTTTCAAGTGTATCGATACGCTGAGTGTATCGATACGCATGGGCAATTTTGCATATTTTGTTCTTGAAAAACATGGAAAAGGTTTGAGAAACTTAATGTTTTGAAATCCAATCTTCAAACAATATTTTGTAAAAACATTTTGTTAATTTTTGAAACTTGAAAGAGTTCTTAAAAATTTATTTGTTTTGCAAATTGGTCCTTAACTTTTTATGTTATATCAAAATCAATTTTAGTTTTACAATATTTTAATTTTATGAATTAATATTATTGTTGCTTATTGCTTAATGATTATTGTTATTAACCCTATTTCTTCTCTTTGAGCCTTGTTTATATTTTTTGATCTAACAAAAAGGGGGAGAAGTAATCTAAGAGCCAAAAAATCGTTTTAAATGTTTAAAGTGTTTTTAAGTTTTAAACCTTGAATTTTCAATTTAAATCCTTTGAAAACTTTAAAAACCTATCTTAAATTGAGGGGGAGTTAGAATGTATTCAAAAGTTTCAAAACTCTTAAAAATTCTAACTTTGGTTTTGTTATATCAAAAAGGGGGAGATTGTGAAACCGATATTTTAATTTTGATATAACTAAAGAACCTAAGGACTAAATTGAAAATGTGAAAACGAATTTTTAAGTCCTCAAACATCCCTATATGATTTAAAGAATATGCCTAAGTTAAAAACTAAGTTTATCAAATATTGTCTAAGTGTTCTTAAAGCCAAAACAGTGATTTTTGAGTCCCTGTTTCGAAACGGCCTAAGGCGTTTCGAAACAGTTTTGAAACTGTCAACCCATGTTTCGAAACGGGTATCGAAACAATTTCAACACTGCCAATCAGTGTTTCGAAACAAGTTTCGAAACGGCTTTAGAACATAGAGAAACCGTATCGAAACGACACTCGGTGTTTCGAAACGGTTCTTCATTTGATTTGAAAAATATGACCGTTGCAAGTTTTTAACTGATTTTTAACAAACCGTTAAGGCGTTTGTTGAACTAATATTTTGATATAACAAATTAAAAGAAAAATGTTTTTGGACTTAATCAAATTTATTAGATCTTTCAAAAATAATTTAAAGTCCAAACAAACTTGAAAAATTTGTTTCGAATGATTTCTAACTTTAGCTGATCTTTTTCAAAACATGTATGATCCGTTTTGCACTAAATCTGTTTTTCCAGTCTCCAAGGCAAAAAGGATCGATCCCCTGATAAAAGGGATCGATCCCTTGGTTGGCAGATTCGTTCTATTTTTTGCTTCCAGCCTCCAAGTGCAAAAGGATCGATCCCCCGGTTTATGGGATCGATCTTTTCACTGTAACGATCATATTTTTATGAAAAATGATCGATCCCCTAGTTTATGGGATCGATCCCTTGTGTTATAAATGCTGAATTTTTTTGTAGGTAACGGCTATTTTGCATCCCCAACGGCTATGACTCATCCCCAACGGCTAGAAACTCATTCCACACTATATAAACACCACAAGGACACTTGAAGATGGTTAGAGAGCACATCCAAGCTTAATGTTCAAGAGAAATTGAGTTCAAGTCTTTATTTTCTTCATTTCTCTTGTAAATATTTGTATAGAGTGATTTTATTGTTTTTATCTTTCACTCTTTCTTGTGAACTCAATTGTGTAAACACCCACCTTGTGAGGCATTTTGTTTACGAAACAAACCTTGTAAAAGGGAGAGGTTCTAGTTTCTCCTAAGTAAAAACTAGAGTGGTTCCATCTTAGCCATTGAAAAGATAGGGTTGTAAGGTTATCCCTTTGGCCTCAAAAGGAAGAATTCATAGTAGTGAATTGGAAAATCATTAGTGGTGTGCTAAGGTAGTGGATGTAGACTTTGGTTAGAAAGTCGAACCACTCTAAAATCATTGTGCAAATTGTCTATCATTTTTATCGGTTTTAGCCAATTCTTTCGGGAGTTCAATTCAACCCTCTTGACGGTTTCGGAAGATTGATTCGAGCGTGTTACAAGCCTTTTTAGCATTTCGAAATGATCTCAAGACGTTTCGATACGACCCTTGACAGTGGCAAAACGTTTCGAAACAAGTTTCGAAACGACTCTTAGAGTATCGAAACAGGTCTGACCGTTTCGATATGGGCTCTTTAATGCACCCCAACGACTTTCTATTTTGGTCTGTTTCGAAACAGGGTCGGGCGTTTCGAAACGGTTGGTTGCAGACTGCATTTATGGAAGGAAGATAACACCCTAACGGCTCTATTGATGAATGCAACAACCACAACGGCTAGAAATCAATGAGAATATATAAAAGGGACCTCTAAAAGCACCAGCAACAACTATTGATCCTAAAGCAAACATCCAAACATCAAATCCAAGCATTTGTGCGTAAATCCCATTATTGTCTAGAAACCCCAATTGTATTTTTCATTCTTATCATTTCAATTGGGTTGAGTGCTTGTAATTGGGCTAGTTTGTGTATTGAGAGATACTTGTTTAGCCATCAATTTCTTTGTTTTAATTGTGTGAGGATTGGGTCAAATTTTGACCGAAAATTGTAAGGGTTACCTCCTTAGCCTAGAAAAGGGGAAGTGCAATTAGTGGAATTGTTGCAAATCCTTAGTGAAGCTAAGGTAGTGGATGTAGAGTTCATTTGGAACTTGAACTACTCTAAAATTTCTTGTCAATCTTTTTATTTGCAATTTCCAACACCAAGAACATTAAAAATCCAATTCACCCCCTCTTGGTTTAGTTCGACCATTCGATCCACTCAACAAAAACGCAACGTCATTACTCTCCGAAGTGGCACCATCGTCGAACCGAAAACCACGAAGGAGGACGGCCAAAAGAAAGACAAGGAGAAAGCGCAACCATCGACCCAACATGGTACATCAAGTTCGTCCTCTACTCCCTCTCCTTATGCCGTACCACCTTCTTTACCATCGAGGTTGGTAAAGCGAGACAAACAAGCTGAAGATAATGAGATCTTGGATGTATTTTGGAAAGTAGAAATTAATATTCCACTGCTTGAGGTAATCCGAAAGGTACCAAGGTATGCTAAATTCTTAAAAGATTTATGTACTAACAAAAGACGACTTACCGAAATTGAGAAGGTAAACCTGGGAGAACACGTTTCCGTAGTTTTTCAACGAAGGCTACCGCCAAAGTTGAAGGACCAAGGTACGTTTGCTATTCCCTGCAAAATTGGTAATGCTGGTATAAAACGTACAATGTACAATTTAGGGGCTTCTATTAACATTATTCCCCTCTCTCTATATAACTCACTGTCTGCAGAGCCCTTAAAGGATACAAAAGTGACAATATAGTTGGATGATCGATCCGTACCCGGAAGGACTTCTCAAGAATATTCTAGTAAAGGTAAATGACCTCATCTTTCCGGCAAATTTCTATGTAATAGACATGGAAAACGATTGGTCCAACACTACTTCAGAAGTTCTTCTCGGTCGACCCTTCCTTAGTATGGCGAATACAAAAATTGACGTTAGAAGTGGCGTTCTTACAATGGAATTTGACGGTGAGGTTGTTAAGTTTGACATCTATAAGGCGATGAAACATCCAGATTCTATGGCAAACGTTAGCTTCGTCGGTATTTATGAACCTTTAGTCGGTGAACTTGTTGAATCTAATTTATCCGATGGTTTGTGTAGGGAATTGGAAGATACTTCATTTGTTAATTCTAATCTACGCTTAACTCCCTCAAAAATTAAAAATTTCTTTTCCATTTTGCAGGCACCGGATATCGAGTTAAAATTACCGCCAGATAAATTGAAGAGTAAATGAGATATTTTGTCAAGAAAAATTAAGGAACGCTATGATTGTAAAATTTCTCGTAGGGAAATTCTTAGTTGGACAAGAGAATGAATTGGAGGAAATGTTTGTCACAGTACTTGTAGTCTGAATCAAGTCGTCGAGCTAACGACGTTAAATAAATCCTTAAATGGGAGGCAAGCTATTTTATTTTGTTTTGTTTTAATTTTCAATTTTATTTTGTTTTAATTTTCAATTTTATTTACTTTTGTCTTACATTTTATTTTATTTGAATTTTCAGGTACCCAACGATTTCAAGTCAACCATTCCTGGTACCCGATGTCGGTATTTTTGTTCAAATTACAAAACCCTTGGGGACAGTGCACGGATATATCAACGAAATATGGGTCGGTATTTGAAGTTTGCATGAACAGTGGGCCCTAAAATTGACGAGGGGTATTAAAATTTGGCTTTCGGTTCACATTAACAAACCCTCGCCAATCCCTTGGTGCACATTAGCAAATCCTTCCCTCACCTAGGCCCACGATAGTTAAACCCAATGCCAAATTGATCTGTCGCCCGCTTTTTCCCATCATTTTCATTTTTCCTTTTTAAATTTTAGGGTAAACTATCTGTTTGACCACCAATCTATTGAGAAAGTTTTAAAATGACCACCATAAAAAAAAACGCGTCATTTGACTACCCAAACTATTAAAATGGGATCAATTTGGCCACCTACCGTTAAGAGGCTAACGGAAGGTGACGTGGCAGTTAAAAAATTAAAGGTATAATTACACATTTCGTCCTTACTATTTACACATTCTTTCAATTTAGTCCTAATTTTAATCTAATAAAATAAATTAATTAGGTGGTGACACGTGTCAACACCTTATTGGAGGAATTTAATTATTTATATTTAATTTAATAAATTTATTTTCATCCCCCAATCAGGTGGTGACACGTGTCACCTGATTGGAGGATGAAAATAAATGAAACTTTTGCACCCAGCGTGAATCGAACCTGGGTGGCTGGGTAACCTAGGTAAGACGCACATGGCAAAGCCACTGGGCTAAAGCCATTTTTTGTGATACAAAGTGCAAATAATTGCTAATGTGGTAACTATTTTACAGATGTATATATTAAGGAGGGTTTCTATGGTTGCCATCCGAGCTGCATTAAACCTTCAACATGGTGGTGTTAGAGACTTCTATATATGTTCTCTTTCCTCAAGGTTTGTGCCCTAGAAAACTGGGTTTGATCATGAGAAGTTTTTCCTGCAGTTCTGTCTCTGAAAAACATTTACACCTGTATCTGGCTGGTGCAGGACTGTTGTATACAAGGGGCAGTTAAAGCCTGACCAACTTCCAAACTACTATTATGCTGATCTTGGCAATGAAAGGTTTACGAGCTACATGGCCCTGGTAAATATATTATCCCGTTCATGTTCCATTCTTTCTCCACTAACTCAATACTTACAAACAGCATGGAACCACTGGTAATTGAAGAGATGCAAGGTTGAGGGATGACTTCTGAGGCATTGAGGTTTGAATGATCTCTTAAGTTCTTCCACTCCCTTGATAACTATATGAATTTGGATGTTGGATTGGATGCCTTAGGTGAGTTGGTAAGAGAACTCATTGCAAGTCAATAATGTTTGCAGAAACTTGCTGCAATGCTCTCTATCATCAATTGTGTGAGGATGAAACTATTTTTTACTGGTGGAAGGGAAATTTGAGGTAGCTCAGGGTAGTGTAATTTGTGTCTCAGCACTGCAGTATATCATTCTTGAAATGCCCTGAACATAACTTTTTGTGTGCATTGTGTGCTTTTCCAAACCAGTCTTACATTCTTAGCAGGGGAATTTGTGAATGACAAATTTGATTCTTTTGATGATTCAGGTACATTCTAGGTTTTCAACAAATACATTTCCTAGCTGGGATCGTGCGCAACCAATGCGTGTCTTGGGCCACAATGGGGAAATTAATACACTTAGAGGCAATATAAACTGGTATGTATCAGAGGAACATCTGAAATTTGTAGTTGTCAATGTCTTATTGTTGGTTGCGTTTGTGTTTTGCTCCTCTTTATGGTTGATCTGATAAATAATGTGAACAGCGCATGCTGATTTGAGTTTTGACAGTCGCATTTGAAAGCTGTTATCTTGATCAACAGGTATATGAGGCCTTATTATTGCAGGATGCAACATTTTTTTTTTGCAATTCAAGAAATATTTTATTTGCTCTGTAATTCTTGAGGCTTGTCCAGTTGTGGAAGAAGTTACTTTTTTCTTTATGATTCAGAACTTGGATGCTACATGCATCTCCATTTCACTAATCTGTTGCTGGTTATGAAGTTGTTTGTTTGTATAAAAGCTAAAATAGTAGGACAAACGATTTTATTGTTGAAATGTTATATTTGATGTTTTCCTCCCTGTTTGTATATTTATCAATCAAAGGGCATTGGCTGAATTTCTTATATTCCTTCAGGATGAAGGCACGTGAGGGATTATTGAAGTGCAAGGAGCTTGGTCTCTCAAAGAACGAGATGAAAAAGCTTCTTCCCATTGTGGATGCCAGTTCATCTGATTCAGGTAAACTTCTACATATCTTCTTGTGTAGTTGGATTATCTTACATGTATTCTTGTATCATGCTTGCCTTTTCTTCTTATCCCATTTCAAAGTTCTGGATGCCAAACAGATGATAATTGTCCTTTTAACCATGAATTATATTAATTATTTGCACTTTGTATCACAAAAAATGGCTTTAGCCCAGTGGCTTTGCCATGTGCGTCTTGCCTAGGTTACCCAGCCACCCAGGTTCGATTCACGCTGGGTGCAAAAGTTCCATTTATTTTCATCCTCCAATCAGGTGACACGTGTCACCACCTGATTGGGGGATGAAAATAAATTTATTAAATTAAATATAAATAATTAAATTCCTCCAATAAGGTGTTGACACGTGTCACCACCTAATTAATTTATTTTATTAGATTAAAATTAGGACTAAATTGAAAGAATGTGTAAATAGTAAAGACGAAATGTGTAATTATACCTTTAATTTTTTAACTGCCACGTCACCTTCCGTTAGCCTCTTAACGGCAGGTGGCCAAATTGATCCCATTTTAATAGTTTGGGTAGTCAAATGACGCGTTTTTTTCTATGGTGGTCATTTTAAATCTTTCCCAATAGATTGGTGGTCAAACAGATAGTTTACCCTAAATTTTAAAACCTCCCCCAAGGACCCACACTTTATTGATAAACCAAATCTCTTTTCCCCAAAACAAATTCTTAACCCTTTTTAATTTTACTTTCCCCACGTAATACAAACAAAACAACAACTCTAATCCACTTTCAACAAAACCCACAACCACAACAAACTTTCCCCCAACGCCCTCGTGTTCCAATCGGCCGCTGTAAAACCATAGTTCGCACAAGAAACCAAGGGCCAATTCACGGCCAAGCAGTCATCACACCAAACAACCCATTGTTATTAAAAACGGGAAGTATCTATATTTTCCCTCTTTTGCTTTATTTTCTATAATGTGACATTATAATTAAGTGAGGGGATAAAATTGACATCAAATTCTTTTTTCTGCTTATTTGATTGGTTGCCATTGAGTTCTCTTGATTGTACTTCGTTGGAGTTCTTGTTGAGTGTCCTTTATTTCACTTTGTCTCGTTGATTTTCCTATGACTTGACTTGTAATTTCAAATAAAATCTGCTATGACATTTCTTGATTTGTTAATTGACATGTTGCTTACCGAGCACACTTAGCACCTCATGTGAGTTTTGAGCCTAATGAGCATATATTTTCATTCTTTCTCTTTGTTAATTTTGAATGTGCCAACTAGTTCTTTGCATTCTAAAACTTGTAGCATAATGCTTGTCGAGACTACACGATTAAATGTGATGCTTTAGTGTGATAGAGGCATTAGGTTTTAACCTCTTCCTCTTCCCAAAAAATGGCATACCCTTTGTTTATTTACCCCTTAGATAACCACTTTTGAGTCGTATCGTTTTCTTTGATTTACCACATTTTTAACTCGAACTGATTTTGCTGTTTTCCCCTCTTTTTGACATCCTTTTTCAGGACAAAGTTAAGGTTATTCCGAAGCAGTATAGTTCGGTTCGAGCAGTGCAAAGAAACAATGCAGTTTGGTTCGAACAGTGCAGAACAGTTCGAATAAACTGCTCGAACAATAAAAAACAACCTGGTTCGAGTAGCAAAAAAAACAAACAGAAGAAAAAAAACAAGAAAAGTTCGAAAGAAAAAGAGAGAGAGAAAGAAAGAAAGAATAAGCTTTGATTGTTTGATTTCTTGTTTTCCTTTCTTTCATTTTTACTTCCCTTTGAATAATTTTGTCTTGAATTTTTAAACATGATCTTTGGCCTTTATCCTACCCGAACCTTAGCCCCATTACAACCCTTTAAAGACCTCTTGATTATCGCATCGTGTTTATACTTAGTAGTGGAGATTAGATTTAGTTACTAGCTTATGGTAATGCTTTGATTAGTTTTGGCTAGACTGATCATTTAACCTAAAACACTTTGAGAGAAATGAGTGAATCCTTGTGAGAGTACTCGGTTTTGCTTCATTGATATTGACAGGTTATTGGAATGTCTAATTTTTCTTAATACTATTCATAGTCTTGCCTATTTTTTATTGCTCCTTAATCTAGGTACATGTCTCGATCTTGGATCATACATATATCTTAGAGACATCGTAAAATAAAGGGTGAGGACTTGAGCTTTGATGTGTTAGTTGAGAGATACTTGAGGACAAGCATCGAATAAGTGAGAGTGAATTTGATAAGTGGCTAAAATGGTCATTGTTTCATCTTTAATTATGCCTCTAATGATTCGAATATGATGCTGATTTGAGCTTTATTATGTGTTTTTCGTGCAGGTCTCTAATTCTGGAAAACACGCTAAAAAGAGGTAAAATTCTATAAATTTTATCTGGAGTCGAGACTGGGCTAGTGGGCATGAATCTGGGCATGAAAGGCTGATTGGACGCCATGTCAGCGGTTTCTAGAAGATGATGTCAGCAGCGTTGGATAGCTTATCAGCCGTGAATCGATAGCCTATCATCCAAGATTTTAAATTCAAACTTGGAATTATCATTTGTATTTAATTTAAATATTTTTAGGATTTATCTTTTATCTTTTTAGGGTTATTTTAAGGTTTTAAGATAATATAAATACCCCATTGGGGTAAGCTAGAAAATCATCTCTTGTTTTTGGCTTGTTATTCGCTTTTAAGTTTCATAAAATTTCCTTCCTCTTATATTTCTTTTTCTTACTCTATTTTAAACAAATACTAAGTATGATTTCTTTCAAAGACATGCTTAGCTAAATTTACCATTAGCCGATAGCTAAGCAAAACCCAATTCATTTCGTGAGAATTGCAAAGCTCTTCACACCTTCAAACTTCTTTCTTGATTTTCAGCATTATTGGATTGGCAATCGGCCTTTCCTTTAAATATCTCAACTCTATTATTCCAAAAGCGCGCATTGGTTTGATCTAAGTTTTGATCTACCGTTGGGAACAAGAGTAAGCTTGTAACAAATTCAACTCCTTAAGAACAAACTTAGCAGCGGTCCGCTGAGGGAAATCAAGATCGGATACGATTCTCGTTGAGACAAAATTATCTGAGCACTGACTTTTCCAGCACAAAACACAATATTGGCATTAACATCGATTGTCGTCGTTAATCCAAACAAGTGCTAAATTATAAAGATTGACCTTGGAAAATTAGTTCACCAT
Source organism: Hibiscus trionum (assembly GCA_030270665.1). Lineage (NCBI taxonomy): Eukaryota > Viridiplantae > Streptophyta > Magnoliopsida > Malvales > Malvaceae > Hibiscus > Hibiscus trionum. Next base: position 71,517,546 of record BSYR01000003.1, on the reverse strand, counting down.
AGAGAAAAGCAAGTTATAAGGGTTAGGCCTTGTAGACTATAACCGGCAAGAACTCGAAGTAAAATCTATTCCAGTGATCGAAACAAGTTAAGGCGACGCAAAGTTGGAGGTTATATATCACCATAATTACTTTCAACTATTCACTTTCCTTTATTTATAATTTTTGTTTGCTTAGATTTATTCCACCCATTTCGCTAAACCTTTTTTTACTTTTAGGTTTTTTGGTTAAAGATCGATACAGACCAATATTGGAAACTCTTTAGTCCTTGTAGACCGACACCTTCTTCTCTATACTACATCTTATTTATTTATTTATTTATTTATTTATTTATTTTTAAGATTAAGGATAAAATTATTTGACAATTATGACGCTTGTCACAACACTTGGGATCAATGAACCCAACTCCTTCAAAAAACTCCTACAAAAGGTAACAACATCCCTTGTCTTTTAAATTATTCTTTCATGTACATATTTATTACGTGAATGCCATAGGGCCCAAAGCATATATATGAATTCTAGGCACTTTTGAGTAGAAAAATTCTCAAAAATCCACTTTATCCAGTGGGAAAATATCTTTTGATCTAGATCGGCATGCCATCTAAAACCTGAGAGAGACCATACTTCAGCAGTATAAAAACAATCACGCATGACATGTTCAACAGATTCAGAGTAGTTGAGACATCTAAGGCACATAGGGATGCAGACACACGCTTATTAAATAGATTAAGCATTGTAGGAACATAATTCTAAATTAATCTCAATCTTATAATTTGTATTTTTGATGGGTATTTAAGCTCCATAATCGTTTAAAAACTGACCTTACATCGGAGGGAACATTGTGAGATTGGACTAACTTCTTATAGCCACTGCGAACCGTGCATTCACCTTTTGGTTCACCATCCCAAAGCAAAGTATCATTCTGATCTGACACAGGGAGGGGAATCCTAAGAATAAGCTCTGCCTCGGTCATTGAAAAGCATGAATTTATAAGCTCTTTATTCCAACGACGTGGGTTCGTTAACAATAAATCAAACACCATTGAGAGCCCATCAATAGGCGGTGTTTCGACGAGAGCTCTCGCCTCTTTTGGGAGCTAATAATCATTCCAGAGACCAACATTATTGCCGGATCCAATATGCTAGAACAAACCGGACTCAAGGAGACCCTTTGCGGACCAAATGCTTCTCTATGTAAAAGAAGACTTGGAGCTGAGCCCCGATGTCATAAAAGAACCAGTGAGGTAGTACTTCACACGAAGCACTCTGGAAAGCAAGGAATTAGGACGTTGAATTAGCCTCTACCCTTGCTTGGATAAAAAAGCCACACTAAACTTGCTCATGTCTCTAAAGCCAATCCCCTCATCGAACTTCAAAGCACACAAAACCGTCCAATTACACCAATCAATGCCTTTCCTTTGAGTTGAGTTTCTCCACCATAAATGAGCCATAATATCATCCAGTTGTCGGTAAAATGAAATCAGTAGAAGAAAACAAGATATAGCATACATCGGTAATGCATGAAGCATGGTTTTGATAAACACTTCATTTCCCCCAGCTGAGAGTAACCGAGTGTCCCAACTAGTACTTCTTTTGATGAATCTATCTCGTAGACCAGTAAAAGCAGCCTTCTTGTTTCTCCCCACAATTGTCGAAAGACCCAGATACTTTTCTGGGCTGATTATACTCCGTACCCCTAAAATCCAACAAACATCTCATCGATTGTCCTAAATCACGTTCGCATTGAAAACCAAACCAGATTTATTGAGGTTTATCAGCTGACCTGAATAGGTCGCGTATCTATGTAAAATATGACAAATCTGATTAGCACCATACGCATAGCTTTGCCAAAGATAAGGCAATCATTTGCGAATAAAAAATGGGTTATAGTAGGACCACCACGAGAAATCCTGACCCCCTTCACAAGTCCTGATTGGACACTTTGCTGGAAAAGAGATGAGAAACCCTCATTACAAATCAAAAAAAGATAAAGGCTCAACGGTTCTCCCTGACGGAGACTTCTAGACGGGTAGAAAGTCTCGCTCACCTTACCATTCATAACGACAGAGTACGATACCATGGAAATGTAACGAAGCACACAAGAAATCCAACCTTCTGAAATGCCCATCTTCCTTATCATTTGAGCAACATAGTCCCACTCAACTCTATCGTAAGCCTTGCTCATGTCTAAGTTCAAAGCGAAAGACCCAGTCCTGCCTGTTCTATTCTGTAGAGCATGTATGATCTCATAAGCACACACAATATTATCAGAAATTAATTGGCTTGGTACGAAAGTACTTTGTGCTTCATCGATGCAATGATTAAGTACTTCTTGAAAACAACTAACCAACATCTTTGATGCTATTTTATACAATATGTTGTAGAGGCTAATAGGCCTAAATTTCGTCAATCGGGTCGGGTTTGCTACCTTCGAGATAAGGACTATTCTGGTTTTATTTATATCAGCCATGGATTCAGGCCCATCAAAAAGGGAAATGCATAAAGTAGAGACCTCCAAATCCACAATATGCCAAATATTTTTGAAAAAAATATTGCACCAAAACCATCTTTCCCCTGAAGCTTTAAGAGGATGCATTGACCGCAGCGCATTGAGAACATCATCTAGAACAAAAACCTCATAATAAGGACTCATTCATGTTTGTTGTTATACATGGAACAACACCTGCCAAAATATCATTAGCTGAATCCCCATCTTGCACAGTAAATAGATTGGTGAAATAATTTACCGCAATGCCCAACATCACATTCTCGTCTGTCACAGAATCCCCATTCTCATTACGAAGGCCGGTGACCTGATTTATTTTCTTGCGATGCGAAGCATGTTTATGGAAGAATGGGGTGTTACGGTCCCCATGTCGTAACCAGTTCGCACGGGCTCGTTGTTCCCAAAACACCCTCTTCTCCTTGTCTGCCTCCAAATTTAGGGCTATCTTAACATCTAAAATATCCCCCAAAACCTCATCCGAAACATGTAACTCGATCAAATAATCCAGGCAATGCTGTATTGATTTCTCAATCTGTTTTTTGTTCATGCACAGCTGTTTGTACCATTTCTCTAACCCCGAAGCCAAGAGCTTGAGCTTATATGAAACCCCACCAACATTTGATTCCCATAAACACTTTACCTCGGCCTTACAGGTATCTGCGAATAACCATGCTACTTCAAAACGGGAAGGCTTAGCACCATTTATAAACCCTATGTACGTAGTATGTAAGAGCAACGAATAATGATCAGATAAATCCTTTGCTAAATGCTCAATACGTGCATTCAGGAATAGAGCTTTCCAAGAACCGTTTGCAATCCCCCGATCAAGACACTCACAGATATTTGTGGATGCCAAACTGCCTTTCTCCCAGGTAAACCATTGCCCCGAGAAACCTAAATCCTGGAGATTACAATCTTGTAGAAGTTGACGAAAACCCTCTATTTGACGTTTATTGCGCACTAGACCCCTTCCTTTCTCAAGTGAATACATAAGCTCATTAAAATCTCCAATGACCAACCAGGGCATATCAATGAGTGAATGTAGATGTCAGAGTAAATTCCACGAGTCCCCATGTAATCTCTCTTCAAGAGCACCATAAAACCTTATACAGTGCCACTGTGACCCATGAAGAGAATCAGTAATCACTACATCGATGTGTCTAGCAGAGAATGACTGTAAAGCAACAATTGTGTCTGGCTTCCACCCAATAGACAGCCCCCACTACGACCTCTTGAACCAACATCAATACCACACGGAAAAAATACACTTCCTTCTCACTGTCGCCATACGCGACTCAAGTAGTTTTTTTTTTCAATTAGAAAAACTACCGATGGGCACAAATTTCTTAGCAGATGTTGGAGACGCCTGGTTGCCCGGGGTTGCCCCAGTCCCTAGACATTCCAACTTAAGAGCTTCATTGCTTCTGGCCAGCCTGGTCCGCCAGGCCTGTCAATGAAAAGTTTGTAGTCGCATTTGAATCCCCATTGTTCGAGGAAGCACCCGGAAGAAGAGACGTGACTCGAGGGCGTTTAGCCCCTTCGATCTGATCCAACAGAGAATCTTCACCATCATCAATAATCATGTCAAAAACTGGGTTGGGTCGAAGAGATGAGGCAACTAAAGATGAGACCCTAATCGGCTCAGGCAGAAGATCCTAAAGTGGGCCTGGTATGGTTACTTAGCCAACATAAGCTGGAATGGGATTGTAAGTGTCATTCCCCTTATCACTCCTAATTGCTTGATTTGTAGGCGAATTTTGAATTCCTACGGAAATTGGATAAGGTTGAGATATGCTTGATTGTCTCTCTAACCCTGAAAATCCCGATCCAGACTCCCCAAATAGAGCAATCCCTAAAATATCGTCATCCACCAACCACCTACTCGTCGAAATAGCACCACGGCGCGACTCCGCCCGCAAAGATGCATCCCACTCAATTACTGGTGACCTATTCTCTTGAAGAACCCGTTGAGAGGGAAAAAACTTTGTATGCCCCAACAATCCACACAAAAACAAAACAATTTCAGTTTCTCATATTGGAACCAAACATAAACCGAGTTACTTGACTTCAAGGCAATCCTCTTCCATCTTTTCAGAGGTTTCCGAATATTAACAGATACCCTAACACGCATTGTGCCCTTATAACCCAAAGCGATTTCCTTGGAATCATACTCCACATAGGTGCCAATGAAATTTCCCAACTGCTTTGCAACATTGGTTATCATGAAACCGTGCGGAATGTCATTGATCATGTAACCCCCTCGACTCGGTCTAGTCGCAAGACCGAATCGGGAGAGTTACACGGGGATAACCAGAGAAAAATCTGAGAATTTCCCTCTGATTAACAACCATAGATTAATTTTTATCTTGTCTAAATGCAATTTAAAGGTCCTATGGTGTTAAGGGTTACATCGGAAGAACAACGTCTCAATCGGATATCAATCGGATGTCCAATTAGAGCCAAACAGTCACGAAGGACCATTTTGCAAAACCACACTAAAATAGGGGACAAAAGGTAATTTAAACCTTACCAAATAGTTTATTAGTCATATTTCAAGTTAATGAGGCAAGACCAACACAAACGAGACATATAAACTCACTTAGGAAGCATACAAGCATTAGGGACTAAAACGTAACATTTGGAAACCTTCAAAGATTCATTTTAACAACTTTAACTACAAGTGTTTTGAAACAGGGGTTTCCCGTTTCGAAACGCGGGCTCTAGGTAAAAAGTAAAACTAAGATGTTCCGAAACGACCCCTCTTGGTTTCGAAACGGGAGTCTCCAAAGGCAAAACGTACCGAAACGGCACCACCCCCATTCCGATACGTGTGCCTCAAAGGCCTGGCCGTTCCGAAACCATACCAGGTGTTTCGAAACGCCTGGGCACAAATTGGCCCGAAAAGTAATTTGGCATCCCCAAACATTCCCAAACTTACCCCGAAAGAGCACATACCACATGGCAATATTTTGAGCAAACATTATAGAGTCAAAACAACCTAACAACAGGTTTTAAACATGCACACACACACAAGCATGGATCTCAAACTTGAAAGCTAAAAAAAAGAACACTTTAACTCAAAACACCAACAAGCCAAAACACAAGGCATTTAACCAAAAGCCAAAGCAAGCCTCAACTTAGCATGGTTTCAACATTTAAAACATGTAGCAACATGATCAAACTCATGTGAGTTTACATCAACCTCCCTAACCAAAAAAGCAAGTATTCATATTGCTAATATATTATTACAACTTAAAACCATTTATGAATTGAAAATAAAACCACAAGTATGAATTCTATCAACATGATTATCAACAATCTTACATGTGCTTGGCATCTTACATCAAGCAATGCAACAACATATAACAACAAGGCATGACTCTCAACATCTACCAAGATAACATTCAACCTTCCAACACAAGAGTATTATGGCAATTATGGTTACATTACTCGGGTACACAGATTGGATTCGGTGGTATCTCACACCACCGAATCTATAAGAACAACAAGACTCACGATGGCATCTTACATCACCGAGGTCTAACAATAAAGCTTCCGGTGGGATCTTACATCACCGTACTCCTCCCTATTGGCATCTTACATCACTAGGGCCACACGCGAATTTTACAAGTGCACTCTAACCCTATGGTTGACCAATTATACCCGGTAAGGCTCTCATATTTGCCAATACTCAAACCTCATATCAACCAACATAACAATACCACACTCATTAATCAAATACACACATTCATCTCATATCAACAATGCATAACAAGATTGAAATATATAGAATTCTGGAAAAGTAAAATGTAAACATTTAATACTTACTCTTGAGCTTAGGTTGGCCTTTCATGCTCAACTTAAACTCTCAAAAACATTTCTACTCACCGGTATAACCCAACGATAGCCGAAACACCGATTTCAAGCCTCCGTAACACCAGGTGTCGCGTCCGAAGTACCCAAATCTCTATTCGCTGCTTCTACCCAAATCAAAACAAAGAGTTAACATACTTTTCAACAATCAAACCCACTGAAATCAACTCTATCACAAATCAACAACAACAATTTCCGATTCCTACCCGAAACTAATCAAAACCATTCTCATTTCCACTATACTAAAAAATCAGCCAAAACTTCATCAATTTAATATCCAAAACATACCCAAAAGCTATAAAATCTTCAACACACATCCACAAACCCTTAGGAACCATTTCCAACCATAAACAACCCAAAAACCCATATTTCCCCAACTCAAAATTTACCCATTTATTCCATTTCAGGATTTCTTGATAAACTCATCATCTTAACCTTATTTTGTACTCAAAACATGATTTAAAACTCACCCAAATTATTGTTTTCACTAAATTGCTTAAACCCTTCAAAAACCCATCTTACCCAAAATGAGAGAACTTGAGAAATCACCAAGCTTTTGGAAAGAAAATGTTACAAGCAAGATTTAAATGAAGAGAAGAATGAAAACCAAGTTTTTTACCTCTTTGAAACCTTCAAAATGATGGAGATTGGTGAAAATGGATGATGGCTTGGCTTTGGGAGTTTTTGACGTGAAATGAAAAATGAGAAGGGAAGAAGATAGAATGTGAGTATCATTTTTTTTCTTTTTTAAATATTCTATTTTATTCCCCTCTTATCTTAAAAATTCTCTTTTAACAAAAATCCCTTCTTGCCTTAATTTATTTTTATTTATCCTTTAAAAATCATTTTAACATTTTAAAACTCTTTTATGAAATCATTTTCATTTAAAGAAAACCCGAACTCCAAAACTCGATTTACAAACCTTTCCTGGGTCTCAGTTGAAACTCTCAGACCCTAAACCCGGGGCGTTACAACTCTTCCCCACTTAAGGAATTTCGTCCTCAAAATTTACCTGATGGAAAGAGGTACGGAAATTGCTATTCCATGTCTGCCTTTCTCTCCCAAGTGGCTTCTTCCACACCCCGATGTCTCCACAAAACCTTGACTAACTCAATGGTCCTCATACGCAACACTTTACTCTCCGTAGCAAGAATCTCAACTAGTTCTTCATCATATGACAAATTCGGATTCAATTCAATCTCTTCCACCGGCATCACATGAGACAAATCTGATCTATACTTTGGGACAATCGAAACATGGAACACATCACGAATCTTCTCAAGCTTGGATGGCAATCTCAACTACCTCGTAAGGACCAATGAATCTCGGACTTAACTTCCCTTTTTACCGAACCTCATTACCTTCTTTTCACAGGGAAACCTTCAAGAACACTTTGTCGTCAACAGTATACTCAACCTCTTTTCTCTTCAGATCTGCATACGATTTCTGTCTGTCTAAAGCTGCCTTCAAGCGATCACAAATCAGTTTTACCTTCTCGGTAGTGCCCTTAAGCAAGTCCGGCATAGGTACAAGCTTCTGTCCAACTTCAGCCCAACAAACAGGTGTTCTACATTTCCTACCATACAGAGCTTCATACAATGCCATCTGAATACTAGCTTGATAACTATTATTGTATGCAAACTCTACTAGCGGTAGATGCTTCTCCCATGAACCCTGAAAGTCAATGATGCAACACCTCAACGTGTCCTCTAACACCTGAATAACTCTCTCTGACTGACCATCTGACTGTGGGTGATACAAAGTACTGAAGTTCAACCAAGTCCCCAAGGCACGATGCAAACACTCCCAAAATCTAGCTGTAAATCTCAGATCTCTGTCTGACACAATAGACTTCGGTACACCATGCAACCTCACAATCTCACTGATATACAACTCAACCAACCTGTCTAAAGTGTAAGTAGTATGAACATGTATGAAATGGGCACACTTAGTGAATATGTCAACTATTACCCATACTGAATTCTTTTCGAAAAAGTCAACGGAAAACCTAACACAAAGTCCATAGTAATCCGTTCCCACTTCTATTCCGAAATCTTCAACGGTTGTAACAAACCTGAAGGAAACTAATGATTGGCCTTAACGCGCTGGCAAACCATACATCTACTCACATACTCGGCCATATCTTTCTTTAACCCAATCCAGAAGTACTCATCTTTTAACCCACGATACATCTTCTTACAATCCGGATGCATAGCAAAAGGACTGTTATGAGCTTCATTCAAAATAGTACATCTCAACTCGACATCTTCTGGAACAACTACTCTATCCTTGAAACATAAGATCCCATTCTCACCAAAGCAGAAATCTGTGGGTATACCCTCGGCTATATCTTGCACGTGAGGTGCCAAAGATATGTCTTGCAACTGCTTCTCTCGAATCAACTGAACTAACAAAGGTTTAATAACATGTAGCTCGGCTACCAAACCACCATCTTGAGACACACTCAATCTTGCAAACATAGCTCGCAGCTCAACTGCCACCTTCCTACTCAGAGCATCAGCCACTACATTTGCTTTACACGGATAGTACTCTATTGTGAGATCATAGTCTTTAAGAAGCTCTAACCACCAACGCTGTCTAAGATTCAACTCTCTCTGAGTCATCAAATATTTCAAAATCTTGTGGTCAGTGTAGACTATGCATTTCTCACCATAAAGGTGGTGTCTCCAAATCTTCAAGGCAAGGACCATAGCCGCTAACTCTATGTCGTGGGTAGGGTAATTCTTCTCATGGACCTTCAACTGTATCGAAGCATAAGCTACAACTCTTCCTTCTTGCATAATCACCCAACCTAAACCTACGTATAACACATCACTGTAGATTTCGAACTCTTTCTCTGGTTCAGGCTGAATCAAAATATGAGCTTCTGTCAATGCTTTCTTCAACTTTTCAAAAGCTTGCTGCCTTGCATCTGTCCACTCATACGAAACATTTTTCTGTAACAGTTTAGTCAAAGGTGCAGCAATCTTTAAGAACCCCTCAACAAATCTTCGATAAGACCCGACCAAACCTAGAAAACTACAGATTTCGGTCACTGGCTTCGGTTGTTTCCAACTCACTATTGCTTCTATCTTCTTGGGATCCACACTAATCCCCTCGGCTGAGATCACATGACCTAGAAAGACTACTTCCCTAATCCAAAACTCATATTTACTCAACTTGACATACAACTAATTTTCAAGCAAGGTCTAAAACACTAATCTCAAATGCTCATCATGTTCTTCCTCAGTCCTAGAGTATACTAGAATGTCATCTATGAACACTACTACAAACCTATCCAAAAAATCGTGAAACACTCTATTCATCATGTCTATAAATACAACTGGGGCATTAGTCAAACCGAAAGGCATTACCAAGAACTCGTAGTGCCCATATCGTGTATGGAAAGCTATCTTCGGTATGTCCACATCTTTTACCTTCAACTGATAGTACTCGATCTCAAATCAATCTTCGAAAACACTGAAGCGCCTCTCAACTGATCAAGCAAGTCATCAAACTGCGGCAAGGGATATTTTTTCTTCACTGTTACCTTGTTCAACTGTCTATAATCTATGTACATCCTCATACTGCCATATTTCTTCTTCACAAACAAGACCGGAGCACCCTAAGGGGAAATACTAGGCCTAATAAAACCTCCATCTAACAGTTCTTGAAGTTGTGTCTTCAATTCTTTCAACTCTTTAGGTGTCATTCTATACTGAGCAATCGATACGAGAGCCGAATCTGAATACGTCTCAATAGCAAACTCAACATCCCTATCTGGAGGCAAACCAGGCAATTCTTCTAGAAAAACACTCGGAAAGTCACAAACTGTTCAGATATCTTGCGGTCTAACTTCACTCATATTCGGATTCATCACATAGGCTAAGTAAGCTTGACAACCCAAACCCATCATCCTCTGAGCCTCTAAAGTTGAAACAACATTGGACAAGAACTTAATATTCTCGCCAACTACCATTACCTCGTAGTCATCAGAAAGCCTCAAAGAAACTCTTTTAGTCTCGAAATCTTTCTTAGCTCTATGCTCCACAGGCCAATTCATACCCATAAGTACATCGAAACCATAGAAGGGCAACTCCATCATGTCAATGGGAAGCACGTGACCCTGAACCATCAAAGGACATCTCCGGAACACTTTTCTAACTACAACTGTCTCACCAAAAGAACTCGTAACATTCATACCTATATCTAACAACTCAAAGGCAAACCTAATGATCTTGCATGCTCACCCAAAATATACGAATGTGTTGAGCCAGAATCAATCAACGAAAGCAAAGATAAGGACTATAACAAACAATTACCTGCGATCACATCTATGTCATTCCCAGCCTCACGCTGTGCATAAAATCTAACCGATCTGCCGCCCTCGGGCTGTACCGCGACAACATGAGCCACATTTCTCTGACCATCATTCCTAGGCTAGAAATTACCTCGACCGCACCCACAGCCTCTCTGATGCTCAAAAGTTCTAGCTGATGCCTGACCATCCCTAGTCGGATGAGGACACTTACGCCTCAAATACGTCTGATATCCACAATTCCAACAAGAACGAAAAGTACCCCAACACTCTCCGGATTGGTTCCTCCCACATCTAGCACACTCAGGTGTGCGAGCAACAAAACCTCGACTCTGATGGCCTCGTCCCATGTTACCACCTCTACGCCTAAAGTCGGGTTGGTGCCTTCTATCCTTGTGACTCTTGTTACAGTCTCACTCCCACTCGGCAGACCTTTTCTCTGAACTGGATCCACCCGATCGAGTAGCCAAACTTAGACTTTGCTCAATGTCCTTGGCCCTAGAGACCAAGACGTCGAACTCGGTGTAATCAGAAGCAAGCATATAGGTCTTCACCTCCATAACCAACCCGTAAAAGAATCGTTCACACCTTTCCCTCTCAGTGGGAACCAATTTTGAAGCATACTGACTCAAGCGCATAAACTGTACCTCATACTCGGATACGGACATACTGCCTTGCATTAAAGCCATGAATTCTCTCTTCTTCTCGTCCCGATAACGAGCCCCAAGGTACTTCTTGCGGAACGCACTACGGAAGAATTCCCAAGTAACCTCGGCCTTGGGTATACCTCAGATAACTGTGGTCCACCAAGCATACGCATCTCCCTAAATCAACGAGACAATACAACCTAACTTACGAGTGTCCGAGCACTCCATCTGACCCAAGATACGAGTAGTGCTCTCAAGCCATGCCTCCGAACCCTCGGGAGACATACCACGAAACTCGAATCCGCCTAAGCTACGAAGTCGCTCAAGGGGCAAACTTGTCCCCGCACCCTTAGGTGGTGCTGCAACATGAATACCAACAATAGTCGTCTGAAAAGCTCCGGCTAAAGTCTGAAGTAACTGAACCATGTACACATCAGCCTGACCTTGGCCAACTTGAGGTCCATTACCATCACCTCCAACATTCGCACCAGCCTGAGGTACATTACCTCCGACATTCGCCCCATTACCATCGGAAGCAGGAGGAGTAGGAGGCACATCTCGGGTGCCTGGTCACCCGCTCTAGGCCATCCTCTCAGTCTCACCATAACAAATAAACAATTTAAAACAACCAACACAAAATACGAGAAAATAACACTGTGTTAGCAAAGGCAGGGATCCGTGGGTTTAAGCTCTTTTAAATCAAAACCACTTTTCCATAATAATAATACCTAGCAATGGGAATGCTTAACCAACCTCCAAACATCAGCAGAAACACAAAGTCATGCTCACAAACACCGTGCAAAACAGTCGAACACACACAGAATCAACTTACCTAACTTACCTATCCGGGGAACCTCGTAACTGAGGCTCTGATACAACAAAACGTAATCCCCTCGACCTGGTCTAGTCGCAAGACAGAATCAGGAGAGTTATACGGGGATAACCGGAGAAAAACTGAGAATATCCCTCCGATTAACAACCCTAGATTAAAATTTATCTTGTCTAAATGCAATTTAACGGTCCTATGATGTTAAGGGTTACAGTGGAAGAACAACGTCTCAATCGGACATCAATCGGATGTCCAATTGGAGCCAAACAGTCATGAAGGACCATTTTGCAAAACCACACCAAAATAGGGGCAAAAAGGTAATTTAAACCTTACCAAATAGTTTATTAGTCATATTTCAAGCACACGAGGCAAGAACAACATAAACGAGACATATAAACTCACTTAGGAAGCATACAAGCATTAGGGACTAAAACGTAACATTTGGAAACCTTCAAAGATGCCTTTTAACCACTTTAACACCTATGTTTTGAAACAGGGGTTGCCCGTTTCGAAATGTGGGCTCTCAGCAAAAAGCATAACTAGGTTCTTCTGAAAAGGCCCCTCTTGGTTTCGAAACGGGAGTCTCCAAAGGCAAAACGTACCGAAACGGTACCACCCCCGTTCTGATATAGGTGCCTCAAAGGCCCTGCCGTTCCGAAACCATACCAGGTGTTTTGAAATGCCTGGGCAAGGATTGGCCCGAAAATGTAATTTGGCATCCCCAAACATTCTCAAACTTACCCCGAAAGAGCACAAACCACATGGAAACATATTAAGAAAACATTCTAGAGGCAAAACACCCTAACAACAAGTTTCAAACATGCACACACACAAGCATGGATCTCAAACTTGAAAGCTTAAAAAAAGAACACTTTAGCTCAAAACACCAACAAGACAAAACACAAGGCATTTAACCAAAAGCCAAAGCAAGTCTCAACTTAGCATGGTTTCAACATTTAAAACATGTAGCAACATGATCAAACTCATGGGAGTTTACATCAACCTCCCTAACCGAAAAAGCAAGTATTCATATTGCTAATATATTATTACAACTTAAAATCTATACTTGAGCTTAAGTTACGATTGCCGGAGCCTTTCCCTCGCCTTCCTTTGCTTCCCGAATTGCTAACGATCTGCATTGTTGGAAAAGAGCGTGTAAGCATAAAGCTTAGTGAGTGGTGCTCAAAACCACAACAACAACAACAATGCAGTTTTAATAAAACCATTTATGAATTGAAAACAAAACCACAAGCATGAATTCCATCAACATGATTATCAACAATCTTACATGTGCTTGGCATCTTACATCAAACAATGCAACAACATATAAGAACAAGGCATGACTCTCAACATCTACCAAGATAACATTCAACCTTCTAACATAAGAGTATTATGGAAATTATGGTTATATTACTTGGATACGCGGATTGGATTCGATGGCATATCACATCACTGAATCTATAAGAACAACAAGACTCACGGTGGCATCTTACATCACCGAGGTCTAACAATAAAGCTTCCAGTGGCATCTTACATAACCGTACTCCTCCCTAATGGCATCTTACATCACTAGGGCCACGCGCGAATTTTACAAGTGCACTCTAACCCTATGGTCGACCAATTATACCCGGTAAGACTCCCATATTTGCCAATACTCAAACCTCATATAAACCAACATAGCAATACCACACTCATTAATCAAATACACACATTCATCTCATATCAACAATGCATAACAAGATTGAAATATATAGAATTCCGGAATAGTAAAACGTAAACATTTAATACTTACTCTCGAGATTAGGTTGGCCTTTCAAGCTGAAACTAAACTTTCAAAAACATTACCCCTCACCGGTAGAACCCAACGATAGCCGAAACACCAATTTCAAGCCTCCGTAACACCAGGTGTCACGTCCGAAGTACCCCAAATCTCTATCCACTACTTCTACCCAAATCAAAACAAAGAGTTAACATACTTTTGAACAATCAAACCCACTGAAATCAACTATATCACAAATCAACAACAACCATTTCCTATTCCTACCCGAAACTAATCAAAATCATTCTCATTTCCACTCTAACCAAAAATCAGCCAAAACTTCATCAATTTAACATCCAAACATACCCAAAAGCTTCAGAATCTTCAACACACATCCACAAACCCCTTAGGAACCATTTCCAACCCAAAACTCATATTTCTCCAACTCAAAATTTACCCATTTATTCTATTTCAGGATTTCTTGATAAACCCATCATCTTAACCTTATTTTGTACTCAAAACATGATTTAAAACTCAACCAAATCACTTTTTTTCACTAAATTGCTTTTTAGGGAGGCTTCGACTTTTTAGAAAACTTTTAAAAAAAAACGGAGTCGCCACCAAACTTTTTAAAAAGTGTGATTGAATCACTTTAAAAAGGTTTATTTTAATAAAATGTTTTTTTAATAAAACAACGGTTTTGGTCTGAGAAAAATAAGAAAATAGGTTCGGGGGTCGGTTACGCGTGGGGAAGGGTTAGCACCCCCACGACACCCAAAATTGGTACTTAATTGGTTTTAAAATCGTTTTCAAAATTAGAATTTGCAAGTTCAAAAAGGTTCGACTTTACTTGTCTATTTAATGAATAATAGTCTATTTTAATGGCCTTATCGCCTGGGAGATGAACTTTAATCACCGCCAACATTTCTAGCGCTAACCCGTCATTCCCGTTCGATAAGACACCGCATTAAATTAATTTCACTTTTTTAAACAACATGAAAATTTAGTGCGTTGAACATTTAAAGTTTAAGTATTCTTAAGTATATTTTTTTGTGAAGAACATTTTTCAACAAAACATGTCTTATCTAAGCTTTAGAACCTAGCCCTAAGTTTTAAACATATTTCTAAAACAAGCAAGCAACCTTTTATTCTTTTGAGTTTTTTCTTTTTTATTTTTTTTGAAAATCATTTATTTCTTTTCTACATTTTAATTTTTAAAAGCCAAGACCATTTTTACATTTTTTTTTTATGTTTTTTCACTTTTTATATTTTTTCTTTTCAAAAAGAATTTCCCTTTTAAAACTTCTTTTTTCATTTTTTAAGCCTTTTCTTTTAAAATGATCCTTTTTAAAAATAAATTTTATTTTTTTAGAAGATCTCCTTTTAATTTTTTTTAAAAACTTATTTTCTCCTAAAACCGTAAACTTTATTTAAAACCCCTTTTTATTTTCTTTTCTTTTAAAAAAGTTTTTATTACTTATTTCTAAAAAAACATCTTATTTAAATTTTCCTTTTTAAAAAAAACTCAGTTAACCCTTTTAAAAATAAATTCATGAAAACCCCTTTTTATATATTTTTTATTTGAAATCTAGCCCCTTTATTATTTCTACCCATTCATTATTGTTTTTGCCTAATTAAATCCCTAACTTTAGGTTTTTTCAATTAAACCACATTTCCTATTTTTTCTTGCATTTTAATTTAAATAATTTTAAAAAATATTTCTACATTTCTAAAGATCAAAACAATCCTAACAACATTTTTTAAGCATGCAAACTTCCCAAGATCAAACCAAAATTAAAACGGAAATTTAAAACGAAAAATATTACCAGAATCGTGTAACGGTTTTCCGACTTCAAGAACACAACCTAAAATCCACAAAAACACAAACACAAAAATTCAACCAAGAACAAGCATAAAAACTCTAAATAAAAATTAAAAGGAAAGATAGAAATTTTACCGAAACGACGAACGAAGAACTCGAATATGAACTTCTCGAAATGCTTCTATTTGCCTTAGGAAAATTGCCTCCAAACTTGAACTTTAACTCCAAAATTTCCAGCAACTCTTGAGATTTATTTTTGAGAATTTTTTGGAATTTTTCTAAGCCTATTTGCTTTTTTTTTTCAAGTGTGTTTTCTTGAAAATGGTGTGTTGAACAATGGAAGGGGGGGTTTATACTCAACTTGAGCTTGAAAATCAAGCTAAAATCCGTGTTTAATCCCCAAATTGGAGCCAAAATCAGACCAAGCACTTGATTCTCGGTAAAACCCCTCAATCCTTATCTGATTTGGTCTAATATCGAAGCTGAATTTTCCCCTTGATTCGAGCCTAGGGTTTAACCTTTTGTCTCGGTTTTTTTGCAGATTTCGGCGAGCACAGGCGGCGATGGCGAGCGGAGTTGGTGGCATTAGGTCAGCGGCGGTGAGGCAGATCGGCCGGTACTAACGGCGACGGCAGCCGTGGCCGGTAGACGCCGACCGGCCTCCTTGAACACTCGGCGCGAGGGTTTGCTGGGGAACCAGTCCGCGGGCGTGCGGCCCTCCCGCTGGCGCGTGACACGCGCTAGTTCCCCTTTTTATTTTTATTTATATTATTTTCTTTTTTTATGTTTTTGGCTGTTTTCTTTGCTATTTTTGTCATTTTATTTCCTTTTCCTCCAATATTTATTTTCCACCATTAGAATCATTTTCTCTTTTTTTTTCTTTTTTTCTTTTTTTTAAAAGATGGGCTAGAATTTAAAATGGGCTTTGTTCTTTTTTTACTTTTAAAAATGGGCTTCAAAAAAAGGCTTTTAAAGATGGGTCTTTGTTATTTTTTATTTGTTTTAAAAAATGGGCCTTTTATTATTTAAAGGAAAAATGGATTTTTTTTCTTTATTTTTTTGGATTATTTAAAATTGAGGTGAAAATTTTAGTGACAACAGCTGCCCCTCTTTGCTTATCTCTATGCAACAGAAATAAAGCAAAGACCAAAAGGCACTGATTTTCACTGATTTTTTGGTTGGTTTCATTCTCTAAATGCCCGAACGGATAGACGAGCTCTATTCTCCTAACGCTCGAATAGTTGAGCTGAGTTCCATTCTCCAAATGCCTGAACGGATAGGCTAGTTCTATTCTCCTTATGCTCGAATAGTTGAGCTGAGTTCCATTCTCCAAATGCCCGAACGAATAGGCTGTTCTATTCTCCTGATGCTCGAATAGCTAAGCTGGGTTCTATTCTCCCAAATGCCTGAATAGCTGAGTTGGGTTCCACGCTCAAACAAATAGGCTGATTCTATTCTCCTTATGCTCGAATAGCTAAACTAGGTTCTATTCCCCCAAAAATGCCTAAACAGCTGAGCTGAGCTCTATCCTCCCAAATGCTCAATTAGGCAAAGTATTCTGAAAACTTTCATCATCCTTATGCTTGGATGAATAAGCAAGCTTCATTCTCCTTATGCATAAACAGATAGGTGAATCTTCTGAAAAAATTCATCCTCCTTATGCTTGGATGAATAAGCAAACTCTCATTTGAACAGGTCTTCCATGTACCTGAAAAAAACAAAATACAACATGCAATACAATTACAATGTGCTTGCCCCTAGGGATGTCTAAAACATGAATGCATGACAAGTTTTTCCTTTTAAAACTCCTTTTGCTTAGACCGTTTTCTTAATTTCGATGAAATTTTAGTTATCGAGGCCAACCCGATTAATATGAACTCTCTCGTAGGTAAGACGACTTGGTTCACTTCTCTTTCAATTCCTCTTGGCTTTTCGGCTTCAAATTCACCATTCCTTGGGATAAGACCCTCTCCTTCGCCTTGGAATTCACCCGTGAATTATGAACAACTCTGGCTTTTGCTTTATTTTCTAATTTTTTGCTGACTGGTTCTCACTTCATAGGAAACATTTAATCCTCATTTGTCTTCCTAGTTAATATTTCTGTATTCAAGGATGAACTTCCTAAGTTAAGTTTCGACATTGTAAGGTTGCTCTTATCATCATGTAAGGAAGGCTGGTGGTTAAGAAACGCTATTTAAGCACCTAGATATTCATATGGCTTCTCTTCCTTTTAAAGAATTTTGCAACAAGGCTTTACCTCTACTTCAAACATTTTAACACCATAAGCCCCAAACAATAATTATGGAACACTTCAGAGTCCCTGTATTTTCCAAAACATTCTCAAAGTAATGCTCAAAAATCTTTTGCATATATAAATGATTGTCAAATCCATTGATCCTTATTTCAAAGCAAGATGCTAATAATGGCAGAGAAGGAAACAAGAAAAAAAATCCACGAAACAAATTTTATTAATGATGTGGCAAACACAAAAAAAGAAGAGCTTTTTTGATTGAAAAGTTAAAGGTAAATGAAAGGAAGAGCTTTTGTTGAACTTATATTCCTTTTTAAAATACTAATTTTCTTTCTTGTTTTATACTAAAATGCAATGTCATGTGCATTTATACATTCTACTTGATTTTTCATGTTGAAGTTGAACATTCAAAGAATCTCATTATTCTTATTACCCAAATTTTATTGAATGTAAAGATTTTTCAAGTGATGCTTAATACATAAAATGCTCATGATGAATACTCTTTGGCGTTTATATTACATGGACATTTCTTTTGCTTGACTATACAATTGGAAAAAACTTATATATCTTTTATTTTTAAAATGTGCGCCTTACTTCAATAAGGCGTGTGCCTCTCGCCTCTCGCCTCTCGCCTTGTGCCTCGGATATAAAACCCCTATCGCCTTAGTACGCCTTTTGCCTATTTTAACACACTTCTTCCAGGTGCATGGCATATTACTTGCTTCCTTACAATGTTTTTCTTATGTCTTGGTTTCTTCCCTTGGACCTTTCCATGAATTGATGTATCATGGTCACAATTTATGCACTTTTTTCTATATAGGTTAATAGCTCTTTTCTCATGAACATAAATAAACATAGATGTTGTACTTGGTTTGAAACTTCTGCTGGTGCAAAACATTGATGGAAATTAGAAACATAGGTCTTGTTGGTATTTGCAAAACGATACCGTAGTTATAATAGACTTTCAAGAAGTTTGTCAACTTTAACTGGTAATCAGACCCACCTGGTTTTCAGTCACCTTGATGATAGTTGAATGAGTTATTTTTTCTAAACTTTTTCTTTCTAAAAAGAAGTTGCCTTTTGTACGAATGCTGATGATTCATTTGCTTTGTAATCTTGACAAAATTTCTTATTCATAGAAAGATGGTGTCATTCATGAAGTTAGATTGTTCTATTAATAAGCATAAAAGTGTGTTGTAGATTAATTAAAAGGGCTTATAATTACTGATAAATATCATGCATGCGGCCCCAAGGATATTATATGTATGAGACTATCTTGTTAGTTTATAAAGTTATGTCAAATAGGCTTCGAAGCTGTATGGACTATCTTGTTAGCTAGTCACAATTTGCTTTCACTCCTGGACGCCAAATACTTAACTGCTCTTTGATTGCTAATGAAGTTTTGGATACTATGTCGAAAAATGGATCTGGTGGGGTCGCTATTAAGATAGATTTCTGGAAAGCTTATGACACAATTGACTGAGATTTTCTGATGATTATGTAAGGGATGGTTACCGTTAGTCTTTTAAGTTTTCATTTAAATTTATGTTGTTACCGTTTTAAATGAAACGCGGCGTATTAGCCAGCTGTATAGAGCCAGAAACGTTACCGTTTCGCGGTCTCTTGTGACCGTTAGGGTTAAAGGGTGGTTTGCCCTGTAACCAGCTCATCGTTGAATGGATTGAGTCTTATCTCAAATCTCTCTCTCTCTCCCATTCTCTCTTCTTCTTCTTTTCTGTCTTCCGACTCTATTCACTGATTTTCTGGTTCGATTAGTTGCATAGTTACAAAGGTATCAGAGCTCTCGTTCGATCGGAGGGAAGATGGTTGAAGGCATTCGAACTCGTGGTCAGACGGCCCAACACTCACTCAACGCGCAGCAGACAGATCCGGGTCTGTCGGATCCAGCGTCAGATGAGCCCCAGTGGCAACAGGAAACAACCAGGCTACAATCGGAGATCTCCACAGTCAAGGATGATATTGTTCGATTGGATTCGAAAATGGAGGAGCGGATGTCTGAGATGCGTACTGCGATCTTGTCCGAACTGTAGAAACTGATAGGGATTGCGTTGGGGAAGTCAGTAAGCCCTGAATCGACGACGACCCCAACTCCGGAAACGGCGGAGGCAGAGAAGGGTATTTTGGGTCCTTACCCAAGCACAAAATCAGCGAATTCCTCGGGCCAACCACCGTTAGTGAATACGATTTTAGTGGAGGAGGATGAGCCGGCAGGAGGAGTGGATAAGGATGTGTCTGGGATTAGGGGAACCACGCAGAGGGAAGATGCCCCAGTGATTCAGAATTTCGCGTACCGCTTGCTGTGTCCTAAATTCGACGGCAATGATTTTAAAGGATGGTTGATGAAGCTGGAACAGTTCTTTGAAGCAGAGAGGGTCCCTGAGGAATGCAAAATCTATTTGGTTATGCTCCATTTGGAGGGAAGGGCTCTGCAGTGGCATCAGTTCATCACCAAGAACAACCGTAGTCTACATCAGTTCAGTTGGAATCAGTACTTGAAGCCGTTACAAGAACGTTTTGCCCCAGAAGGATTCGAGGATCCGTTTGCTGAACTTGTAGCTCTCAGACAAACAGACTCGGTGGACCAGTTTTATGAGGATTTTGTGCAGCTATTGAATCAAGTCCAGTTGCCAGATGAGTATGTGCTCAGCGTGTTTAAAAACCATCTCAGGTTAGAAATTTCTCAATTCCTTAAGTTGTTACAACCTGCTACCTTGTCTGATGCGTATAATATGGCGAAACATTTGGAAGCAATCTTTTTCCCTGGTTCGAAAAAGAACAATTCAGTGTCCCTTCCCCGTAACACGGCCTTACCTGTTTTACCCACCCCGACAAAGCCATCCAACATTTTACCACGCACCTCTTTTAGTGCCCCCAGTACTGCCCATAGTTCTCGTAGTGTTTCACCACTATCTACTCAACCTTCATCATCGAGGGCCCCTAGTGCGTTTGGTTCAAAGAATGTGGGAAAGACTGTGTCATCAGCAGAAATAGAGGATAGGCGAAGGAGAGGATTGTGTTTCTGGTGCTCTGCTAAGTACACCCCTGGTCATAAATGTGCTGGGAAGTCCCAACTGTATCAGATTACTGTGGAGGGCGCAGAGGATGAAGGAGATGGGGAGGTCTTCCTAGATTGTGAGGAAGAGAATGTGGAAGCTGCAGGGATGGGAAGAACTGAGAAACCCGTGCTATCTTTGCAGGCAATGTGGGGAATGTTTGGTTGTGCCACCATGAGGATAAGAATTTCAGTAGGAGGCCTAGATTTTGTGGCATTGGTAGATTCAGGAAGTACTCATAACTTCCTCAATTATCCAGTAGCCAAGAAGTGTGGACTAACCCTGGAACAAAGAAACACGGTGAGGGTGATTGTGGCCGATGGAGGAGAACTGGAAACAGTAGGATGGTGCAGGGAAGTACACTGGAGCACAGGTGATTACAAGTTTACCACTGATTTTTTTGTGTTGCCTCTGAAAACTTGTGATGTGGTGCTTGGGTTCAATGGCTTGCTTCTTTAGGCCAAATTCAATGGAATTTTGAGACCTTGACTATGGCTTTCGAGCAACAGGGGGTAACCAAGAAGCTGATCGGCTTGCATCCAAAGCCAGTGAGTGGCATGGAGGCCAAGACCTGTCTGAAACTGCTGAGATCAGTGGCTGGCCCTTACACTGCTTGTTTGGTGATGAACTCTCAATTTGATATGCAATTGGGTAAGGAAAAGAATTCTGAGGATCTGCAGCAACTGTTGGATGAGTTTGAGGATGTGTTTAGAGATCCCAAGGGACTACCACCTATCAGGGGGCAAGAGCATAAGATCCCATTGATGGATGAACATGCTGTGGTGAAAATCCCTCCTTACAGGTACCCTATTTATCAGAAAGATGCTATAGAGCAGATGACCAAAGAGTTGTTGGATACTGGGGTAATTCGAGATAGCAACAGTTCTTTTGCTTCTCCTGTAGTGATGGTGAAGAAAAAAGATGGGAGTTGGAGGATGTGTGTGGATTATAGAAGGCTCAATCAGCTCACAGTTAAGGACAAGTTCCCAATGCCCATTATTGAGGAATTATTGGATGAGTTAGGGGAGGCCAAATTCTTCTCTAAGCTTGACCTCAGGTCAGGATATCATCAGATCAGAATGTGGGAGCAGGACATTTCCAAGACTGCATTCAAGACTCATGAGGGGCACTATGAGTTCTTGGTTATGCCATTCGGCCTCACTAATGCCCCAGCTACTTTCCAAAGCTTGATGAACAGGATATTTAAGCATTTGTTGAGGAAATATGTGTTGGTGTTTCTGGATGATATACTGGTGTATTCAAACAGTTGGGAAGAACACTTGAGGCATTTGAGAGAAGTACTTGAAGTTCTCAGGAGCCATACCTTGTTTGCCAAGCAAAGCAAGTGTTGCTTTGGAGCTAAACAGGTAGAATATTTGGGTTATGTAATTTGCAATGGCCATATCTCCATGGAACAGGACAAAGTCAATTGTATTTCCAATTGGCCTACACCCAAATCTGTTAAGGAATTAAGGGGTTTTTTGGGGCTTTCAGGATATTACCGAAGGTTCATCAAGGGGTATGGTACCATGGCCAAGCCTCTTACTGATCAGTTGAAGAAGGGTGCTTGGAAATGGGGAGAAGATCAGCAACAGGCTTTTGAATCCTTGAGAAGATCTGTTCATACTGCTCCAGTTCTTGCTCTACCAGACTTCAAGGAGGTGTTCACAGTAGAGGCTGATGCTTCTGCATTAGGAGTGGGTGCTGTTTTGATACAGAAAGGCAGGCCTTTGGCATTTTTTAGCAAGGGCTTGGGCGTACGACATCAGGCCTTATCCATCTATGATAAGGAGATGCTTGCAGTGTTACTAGCAGTGAAGAAGTGGTCTGCTTACCTTTTGGGGAGGCACTTCAGAATCAAGACAGATCACCAAAGTTTGAGATTTTTAACCAATCAACAGGCCATCACCCCTTCCCAACAAAAATGGGTGGTCAAAATGATGGGGTTTGACTATGAAGTGTGCTATAGAAAAGGAATTCATAACAAGGTAGCTGATGTGTTGTCTAGAAACCCTTTATTTGCTGAATGTACTCCACTCACAGTGAGTGCATCCACTACTGCTACATTGAGCAAGATTGTTGAGTCTTGGAAAAATGATGACAAGTTGCAAAAACTCATAGCTGAATTGGAACAAGGGAATGGCTTGAAGGGGAAGTATTCTTGAGATGGCCAGAGACTCAGGAGAAAAGGGAAATTGATGGTGGGCAAAGATGATGAATTGAGGTCTGAGATCCTAAAATTCTTTCATGGAAGTCCCATGGGAGGGCATTCTGGGGTTCATGCTTCCACCAAGAGAGCAACAGCAGTGGTGTACTGGAAAGGCTTGAGGAAGGACATGAAAAGATTTGTGAGAGGGTGTGAAGTGCGTCAACAGAATAAGCATGACCTTCAGCATCCTAGAGGCCTACTCCAATCTCTGCCAATTCCTGAGAAAGCTTGGGCAAGTATCAGCATGGATTTTGTAGAAGGGCTTCCAAAATCTCAGGGTAAGGAAGTTATTTTTGTGGTGGTGGATAGACTAACCAAGTATGGACACTTTATTGATATGACTCACCCCTACACTGCTTTGGATGTTGCTCGAGTGTTCATGGAACAGGTGTTTAGACTACATGGCCTGCCAGAAACCATTGTTTGTGATAGAGACAGAGTTTTCATGAGCATTTTTTGGAGGGAACTGTTTCTGAAATTAGGGGTGGTGATCACTCCATCCACAGCTTATCACCCAGAAACCGACGATCAGACTGAAAGAGTGAATCAAAGTTTGGAAACTTACCTTCGATGTATGACAGGGGAGAGGCCAATGGAATGGAGCTCTTGGTTGTACCTTGCTGAGTGGTGGTACAACACTTCCTATCACTCAGAAATTAAGAGCACTCCCCACATGGCTCTATATGGCCAAGAGCCTAGTCTGCATTTACCTTACTTAGCTGGGGAGTCACCAGTTGCTCAGGTGGACCGAAGCTTGCAGCAAAGGGAAGCAGCTGTGCAAATGATGAAGTTCCATTTGAAGAGGGCCCAAAAAAGAATGAAGCAACAGGCCGACAAACAAAGGACTGAGTGTGAGCTGAATTTGGGAGATTGGGTGTATCTAAAGCTGCAGCCGTATAGACAACACTCTGTACAGAGAAGGATATGTCACAAGCTAGCTCCGAAGTGGTTTGGCCCTTACCAGATTGATGGCAGGGTGGGAAAGGTAGCATACAGGTTGAACTTACCAGCAGGGTCGAGGGTCCATCCTGTATTTCATGTTTCACAACTGAAGAAGCATATCGGGTCTGACCCTGTGCAATCTGAATTGCCAGTCATTGGGGTAGATGGAGCTATTGCAAAGGAGCCAGTGAAAATCTTGGAAAGGAGGATGGTTAAGAAAGGCAACAGGGCTGTGACTGAGGTCCTAGTCGAGTGGACAAACTCCTTCCCAGAAGATGCTACTTGGGAGAATTTGTACAAGCTTCAGCAGCAATTTCCAAGCTTCAATCCTTGAGGTCAAGGATTTCGAAAAGGGGGGAGTATTGTAAGGGATGGTTACCGTTAGTCTTTTAAGTTTTCATTTAAATTTCTGTTGTTACCGTTTTAAATGAAACGCGGCGTATTAGCCAGCTGTATAGAGCCAGAAACGTTACCGTTTCGCGGTCCCTTGTGACCGTTAGGGTTAAAGGGTGGTTTGCCCTGTAACCAGCTCATCGTTGAATGGATTGAGTCTTATCTCAAATCTCTCTCTCTCTCTCATTCTCTCTTCTTCTTCTTTTCTGTCTTCCGACTCTATTCACTGATTTTCTGGTTCGATTAGTTGCATAGTTACAGATTATTCTTAAGGAGATGGGCTTTGGGGCACGATGGTGCCGGTGGATGTTAAACTGTATTTCCTCGGCGTCTATTGTGGTTTTAGTCAACGGATCCCCAACGGACAAGTTTAACATTTCTAGAGGATTGAGGCAGGGATGTTCTCTTTCGTTTATTCTTTTCAATTTAGTGGGCGAGGCTCTTAATCTCATGCTTCAAAAAGCATGCTCTGTTGGCCTTTTCTCGAGCATCCTGATTGGTAGACGCAATAATGTGGTCAGCATTTGTCATCTTCAATATGTTGATGATTTATTGATTTTCTGTGGGGCTTCGGAAGATCAAGTTTTAAATGTTAAAAGAGTGCTGCAAGTGTTTGAATTAGCCTCTGGGCTCCAGCTTAACTTGAAGAAAAGCAGAATTTTTGGGGTTAATGTTAGCTCCGAGTCTATTCTCCGGTGGGCGTCTTCTATCGGCTGTGCAGTGGGCACCCTGCCCTCAGATTATCTCTGTCTGCCCCTTGGTGCTAGACGTAATAGTGTTGCGATTTGGGACTCCGTGATCTCTAATTTTTCCAGCAAACTTGCAAGCTGAAATCCTCTTCACTGTCTTTTGGAGGAAGAGTCACGATGGTAAAATCTGTCCTTTCTAGCTTGCGTCTATATTTTTTTTCTATTTTTCAGATGCCTGTTGCAGTTTATAATAGGTTGAATGGAATAATGGCTAATTTCCTTTGGGGTGAAGCATAAAATCCACTGGATCAAATGGTCTGTTTTTTGTGCTCCGATTAGTAACGGTGGCTTAGGAGTGAAGGATCTAGAACTACAAAGCCGTGCATTACTGGGAAAGTGGGTTTGGAGTCTTTGGAGGAAGGTCATATCCTGTAAGTACAACTATGATTCTTGCCGGAGGAGCTGATTTCTCGGAATTCATCTTGGGTTTGGAAAGGAATTACTCAATCTTTTCTCAAGGAAGATGCTACGGGGGGGCATAATTGGAGAAGGCTTGTCCTTCCAGGTATGGGATGGCAGTTCGCTTCGTTGGGAACTGCCCTCTGAGAGATAAATTTCCCAGAATTTTTGTGCTGGCTCGTGATAAGGTGGGTTGAATTTCAGATTTTGGCAACAAAAGTAGTAGGGGTTGGAGCTGGGTTATTCATCTAAAGCGTCATTTGTTCGACTGGGAGCAGGAACAATGGAATGAGCTCTTAAACATGTCGGGTCTAATCTGTGACACGATTGGGTCAAATGGTCAGGGTCTAGTGACGGTAAATATTCGGTCAAATCAGTTGGTTTGCTGCTGGCCTCTAATGGGTGTTCTAATTTCAATTGGAAGAAAGTCATTTGGATGGGTATGGCTTCGATCAAAGTGGAAGCATTTTTATGGCTGGTTCTTCATCAACGGGTACCAGTAAAAGTTGAACTAATTAAGAGAAAGGTGCTACCGTTTTCAGACCGTCTATGTACAAGGGGTAAAGCTTTCGACGAAACAGTGGATCATCTAAATTTTTTTCTTGCCCAGTTACTTGGTTTACACTGACTGATGATAATCTCAGTAGTTTTAGTGGTTTTGATGCGAGCATTTATACAAATTGATCTTGTAAATGTAATTTCCTCTGACCCCAAACATGATAATCAGGTTCTTTTCATATTACTAGTGTGGATTGAATTGGGTAGTATTTTATTGTGATGAACAAATGTTTGGAGCATGAAGTTAAGTTCACAGTTGAATGGTAGGAGTAGGATTCCAGAATGCTATAGATAATAGAAAGATGAAGTGGGTTGGAAATACAGTTGTAGTTGGGAAAGGCTATCCTTTAGCACTAGTTCGTGTAGATTCAAGGCATGGACAAACATTAGAAATAGGAATCTGTACATCCGTACGGATTTAGAGCAGTACAACCTGAGTTTTCCTTTTTTGAGGATGTTTCTTTCCTACCATATATATGGTATAGCTTCAGATATAACGTTAGGTTTTTACTGGAGCTTCACAGGTCATGGTGGCAACATCACTTTCTAGCCATGGTACTCGGATTTATTGCTACTCTTAGTTTGTCAGCTATTGGGATATGGTTGGTTGTTCGACGCAGACGACAATCAATCACTGCTTATGAGCCCGTTGCGGAGCAAGAGCTTCAGCCACTTCAATCTTAACGTGGAATCATTTGGTACGTAGTTTAAATGTATACTATATCTTGCACAGAATACATGCTTTTGGAGTTACTCGGAACAACGACGATGGTCCATTCCAGCAAGATCGATACGAGGTGATGAAATATTTAACCCGTTGTAAAATGTTTTTTTTTTATCTTCTGTTTTTAGAGGGAAAAAGAAACCAATATAGAGGTAGATCAAAATAACTACCGAGGGGACTTCATATAGGTCCCCTTTGAACTAAATCAACTACCGGATAAAAATATGTAACAAAGAGAGGTAGATGAAGAGAGACCAGAAGAAAAGAGAGAGAGAGGGAATTAGAGAGAAAATGGTGATTTATTTTTCATAAAATATCATTCAATCTTGTGATATATATCATTCAACCCTATGACTTCATATTGGGTCAGAGTATATAAAAAACATGTGAAATTTTTAAGTTTTTAAGTTGTATAGGTGGATCTTACTCTCTATATAAAGTTTGGGTGAATATTTGATACACTCACTGTAAAAACAATTATACAAATATATCTATTTTTAACTTAAAATTTAAATTTTTAACTTTAAAACTCTACCCAAAATATAAACCATAAACCTTAAATTCCAACATTGAATATGTTGAAATTTTTGTTTTGATATAATAATAGAAAAATTGTTTTGGACTAAATTGAAAAGGTTTCAAAATGTTTATAAGTACAAACAATTTGAAAATATGTTTGATGGATTTTATAAGGCATTGGAATGTTTTAAAATGTCTTTAAAGTAGTCAAACTTGAATTTTTCAAGTAATTGTACCAATATGGTATACACCGTATTAATACGCTTTAGGATTTCAGCTACAGAAAAATTTCAGTAGCCAAACTCGTACCTATACGGCGGCTTGGCCAAACCGATACGGATAGAGTTGTACCGATACGCTATGTGGCATACTGATACTTTATATTTTAAATGCCCAACAACTATTTTTCCAAGCATGTCTTACCGATACGTTATTAAGCTTACCGATACCTGAAGGCAGTTTAGAACTCAATGACTAATTTTTCAGAAGGGCGTACTGATACGATAATACGGGTACTAATACCCTACTGTCCAGAATTACATTCATTGCGGGAAATAAAGACTCCAACGACTCCAATTTAATTTCAACGGTCTTCAACGGCTAAAAATTTAATTGGGAGTATGTAAGGGACCTTCAAGCATCTATAGAAGACTAATGATCTTTAAGTCAACAACATTATGATGAAAATTTGTCTTAGAGCTTAATTTCTCATTTCTTTGTATAGACAACACTTGTGAACTTAAATGTCAATGTATGCTCAAGTGTATTAGGTTTTGGATGTGGGCTTATTAGTGCAAACACATACCTTTTGAGAGATTTTTTGTTTGCTAAGTTTTTTCTTGTTAGAGAGTGGCCCCAAAGCTCAGTTTGTGAGCTTTGGTTGCTAGACTTGGTGAGTGAGTCTAAGTTGTAATTGGTTGTCTCTTAAGTCAAGAAAAGGGGAAGAATTCTTAGTGAATTGGTTGAAATTCTTAGTGGGAGTTAAGGTAGTAGATGTAGAGCTTGTTAGAAGTTTGAACCACTATAAATCATTTGTTCATTTTGTTTATCTTTTGCTTCCACCAAAAACACCTAAAAATCATTCTTCTCCACACTTGGCAAGCAATTCGGTTGAAGGATATCGAGCTTAATAAAATCTTAAATTCTAAACACTAAACTCTAAACTCATAACCTCTAAACTCTAAACCCATTTGTGGAAATTTTATTTTCTACTGTCAATGTATAAGATAGTAATCCATAAAATTTTACATTAATTTTGAACTATTAAACGAGTTTAAATTTATGTTTGAGATTATCTACCTTTATTTTCTTTCTTTTTTATTTTTTTATTTTTTAATCTCAACCATCATTTATATTAATATTTATCCCTGTATAATATTTAAGGTTTTCACGTTTTCTCTGAAAATTTAGTTTTAGTATAGTTCAGGAAGTTTCATCAACCATAGGATGCCACATCATCTTCAATACTAAACCACAATCAATTTTAGATTTTTTTTTCTCGTTAAACCCTAAACATAATATTGAACTAAATTACAATAAATCCGGTCAATTTTACCTTATTTTAATCTTAGTAGACATTTTAGTTCCATCACTTGATCCGGTTCAAATTTACCTTAATATTTTATAGTTAAAGGGGTGTTTTTGTTTTTGAGTTCGACTCGAAAAATTAATTCTGTCTCTCGCCGAAAAACACATTTAATGTGGCCCCTTAGTTTGCAAAATAGATCAAATTGACCCTTTGACCGGCGTTAACCGTTACGATGTTGACGTGACAGTTAACGGTGATGAAGTGGTGGTCCACGATGCTGACGTGATGGTCAACGGTGCTGACGTGGTAGTACATATGGGATGATGACGTAGCAGAAGGGGCTGAATTGATTATTTTAACCAAATTCGAGGGCATAGTTGATTTTTTTTTACCAAATTTAGGGGCATAACTGATTTTAATTGAAAGTTCGACAACTTACTGAATCTTCAAATCTAAAAAAATAAAAAAATATTAATACTTAAATATTCATAGAATATTTTAAAAAATAAAAATATTAAAGTTATAAATATAAAAAATTATAAATATTAAAAAATCAAAATTAAAAAAATATTTATAAACAATTGAAAAAGCCTTCTATTATTTTCTCGTTAAGCTATGCGTACTAATGTTACTTCAACATATTTTCAATTGAAATATCCTTGTATTAGAGTAGTAATAAAACTAAAATTCTCTTTCATTTTTTCTACATCAAATATTAATGAGCATCAATTTGACGTAGAAAAGCGAAAGAATATTTGAGTTTTATTGTTACTCGAGTACAATGTTAATTCCACTGAATTTTTTTTAACGAATAGTAATACTTAGACTGACGAAGTCGAATATCTTTTCGATAAAAGTGTTCAACCTTTTAATACTTTATTAACATTTTTTTATTTATTAAGTTTTTACATTAAATTTTATCATTTTATAATTTCTAATATATTTTTAATTTTTATATAATTTTATTTCAATAACTTTTAGAATATTTTATTTATTTTTATTAATTTATGTATTTTTATAAAAAAAATAAAGATGTAACCCCCTCGTCCCGGTCTGGCCGAATGACCGGTCCGAGTGGGCCACACGGGGAAAACCGAGTGAAAACCCCTAAGGATTTCCCCCTCGGATAACAACCCTATATTTTTTTTCATTTTATAATCTTGTCTAATTAGATATTAAACCCTAAGTGATCATACAGCGGAACAACATACATGAATCGATCGAACGAACTCAAACAATCATGTTACAGCCCAATTTTAAGCTTATACTGCAGGTGGTATCGATACACCTAAGGGGTGTATCGATACCCCTTGACTAGGTCAACTGGTCAGAGTCAACCAGTGGAGACCGTATCGATACGCCCAATGAGTGTATCGATACCCTCCCCAACGGTTGACTTTCCACGGTCAACGCAAGATGACGGTATCGATACCCCAGAGGCCCGTATCGATACCGAAATCGACAGTAACTCCAGTGACCAAAAAGGTATCGATACGCCTCCCTCCCGTATCAATACACGAGGCCTGAAACAAGAAGGAGGTATCGATACTGGACCAACCGTATCGATACCCCTGCACGGCCAAAACTCCCAAACTCAGCTAAAACATACAAGACTCGAACCTAGATGCAATTTAGGACTTCCCTATCCCCAACCAATCATTCATACAACATTTACAGATCACTATTTAGCCATACAAGCACCCAACATATACATTCATCAAGGAAGCATGCAATTGAATCAAAGATGACATTCAAGCATCCAAAGACTCATACATCAACATTCAACAAGAGTAAGCAATTAGGCATGAGTTGACATACAACAAGGCAACACAACCAAGAAAAGCAAGATATTAAGGAGTCTAAACATGCTCCTAACAACCTACAACTATCCAACAAAACATTACACATCCCATTGCTTAAACTATTACATGTCTTAGCATTAAAAACCATACTTGGTGAACACAAGCCAAAAACCACACTTGGAGCCTTCCACTTGCGCAAGCAACCCACGAACTAAGGATCTGCAATGTTGAACAAAGAGAGCGTAAGCAATGATGCTTAGTGAGGGTAAGCTCTAAAAACAAACCTCAACATTGCAGGGTCCGAGCACGAACTAGCCAAGGCATTTACAACATACCAAGAATCCACATGAGCCACAATATAAGATGCATGAACAAAATATACAAGTAAATGTCATGATCATCAAGCTCTAACTTTCTCAACATAAATAGCCACATCAACATCCTCGCAAGGATCAATAGTCTCAACACATGGATACATATATCAACAACATTGGCACCTAGATATGACTCAAATACGCGGATAACCGTTGGAACTCACATCCAACAACACAACCATTACCTGACGGTGGGATTACACTCATCACCGGTCTCGCGGAGGGGATTCCACTCATCCTCACGCCCCGTCGATGGGATTCCACTCATCACCGACTATATTTAAATGCCATTTCCGGGCGTACCCGTACTCCTCCTTGGTGACTCAACGCCACCAAGGCCACGCGCGACTTTGACTCATGTGTACACACTAACATCCTAATGATCGATCATTTGTATTTAAGTATACCAGTGCCAATATTTTACTCATTCCACATTACTCATTTCAATCATTTCCGTGCTTAGCACGTACTCACCATGAACACGAATCATGAACCAACACCATGCATGCTTTAAGCAATACAAATCATGCCTCATCTCACATGTATAACACAATATACATAGCCATTCATACCACAATTCATACGAGACATACACAACCATATAATGAGTTCATCCAAAGGCTCTAGATCAAGTTTAGGATTAGGCTACCACCATAATCCTAACTCTAGGTGGGTCTACCAAGCCCAACCTAGTCCATCTACTCGAACCAACCATTTTGAAATCATTCAAAGCAATTAACCACTCACCTAAGCTTCCAAGCTCAAGACCAAGCAAGCAACAACCTTCAATTCTCCAAATTCACTTCCGATGCTTCACCGGTGCCCAAACTTGATTCTAATCAATCCCAAACACAAACAAAACATTCACAATCAATATCTTGTCATCGAAACTAACCCGGATTATCATTACCAAGCATTCAACACTCAAAACTAGACCAAAAACAGGATTTTCGAGCAGCCCTTAGCACCCACTGAATTCTCCCATTTCAAACACCCAAAAAAGCATCAATTACACCCAAAATGATCCTCATATATCATACTACCTACAGCCCCCAAAACCCAACATTAAACAACCCCAAATCCCACCTTAAAACCCTCCAAAAACCCCTTGGAAACCCAAATCCGAAAATTGTTCCAAAACATTCAAAATTTATATATGATATACCCTTTGACTTCCTTTTACCACAACTAAGTATATTAAATCAAAATACTTCACTTAACAACTTAAAAATCACATTTTTAATAAAAATATTCAAAAATGACATTTCCTAAAACTTCCATGGAAATGAAAAAGAAGGGTACTTTTATGAAGGGGAGGATGAGGGGAAGTCAAA
Source organism: Hibiscus trionum (assembly GCA_030270665.1). Classification (NCBI taxonomy): domain Eukaryota; kingdom Viridiplantae; phylum Streptophyta; class Magnoliopsida; order Malvales; family Malvaceae; genus Hibiscus; species Hibiscus trionum. Next base: position 71,484,939 of record BSYR01000003.1, on the reverse strand, counting down.
AATACTCTTACCTTTCAAAACGGGGCTGAAACGATGAAGGGAGGTGATGGAACAATAACTTCAATGGCTTGGGAGGTTTTTGTCGTGATATTTGGGAGAGAGGGAGAAGATGAGTGAATTTTGGGGGTTTTATTTGTTTTTCTTTAATTTAAAAGCCCAATGACCTTTTTGCCATTAATGAAATGGATTATTCACAAGGACATAGGTTCCATGGCCATTTGGGGTTTAATTCCAAAACTTAGTCCATCACCGATTTAATTAGTTGAAAACCAACCCGGACCATTACTTAAATTTTTAAAACCGAACCCGGAATAATATTAAAATATTATTTTCACCTAACCCCTAAACCCGGGTGTTACAACTCTCCCCCACTTAAGGAAATTTTGTCCCCGAAATTACCTGGTGGAAACAAATATGGAAACTGCTCAACCATATCAGCTTTTCTCTCCCACGTGGCCTCTTCCACACCTCTATGTCTCCACAACACCTTGACCAACTCTATGGTCTTGCCACGCAACACCTTGCTGTCAGAAGCAAGTATCTCAACGGGCTCTTCATTATAAGACAAATCCGGATTCAACTCTATTTCCTCAACGGGCATCACATGAGAAGGATCCGATCTATATCTCCTAAGCATAGACACATGAAAGACATCATGGATCTTTTCTAACTCAGAAGGTAACCTCAACCGATAAGCTACAGGCCCAATCCGCTCAACTATCTTATACGGGCCAATGAACCTCGGACTCAACTTGCCCTTTCGGCCAAATCTCATTACCTTCTTCCACGGAGATACCTTCAGAAACACTTTCTCACCCACTGAGTACTCAACCTCTTTCCTCTTCAAATCTGCATAAGACTTCTGACGATCGGAAGCTGCTTTCAAGCGGTCACATATCAACTTCACCTTTTCTGTGGTTCCCTTAAGCAAGTCCGGCATAGGTATCAACCTCTGACCTGTCTCAGCCCAACAAATCGGAGTCCTACACCGTCTACCATACAAAGCCTCATAAGGTGCCATCTGAGTACTAGACTGATAACTGTTGTTGTAGGCAAACTCAACCAACGGTAAGTGTTTCTCCCAAGAACCCTGAAAATCAATCACACAACAACGAAGCATATCCTCTAGAATCTGTATCACTCACTCTGACTGCCCATCGGACTGCGGATGATAAGATGTGCTGAAATGCAGACGACTACCCAAAGCACTATGCAAGCAATTCCAGAACCTCGAAGTAAATCTAGGATCCCTATCCGAAACAATAGACTTCGGAACTCCATGAAGTCTCACAATCTCGCGGATATACAAGTTTGCCAACTTGTCTAAGGAATCCATAGTGTTCACTGCTAAGAAGTGAGCACACTTAGTGAACCTGTCCACAATCACCCAAACCGAATTCTTCTTCGAAGGAGACAAAGGCAACCCCGATACAAAATCCATGGTGATTATCTCCCATTTCCATTCCGGAATCTTCAAAGGCTGTAGCAAACCTGATGGAACCTGATGTTCTGCCTTCACTCTCTGACAAACCATACAACGGCTCACATACTCGGCTACATCTCTCTTCAAACCAACCCAGAAGTAATCAGTCTTCAAATCTCGGTACATCTTGGTACTACCCGGATGCATAGAAAAGGGACTCGAATGTGCTTCACTCAAAATCTGACGTCTCAACTCAACATCTTCCGGTACAACAATTCTATCTCTGAAGCACAACAGACTCTCACCACTGAAACTGTACTCAGTCGGTCTTCCTTCGGCTATGTCTTGAACATGAGGGACTAGGCTCGCATCTTGCAACTGTTTCTCTCTAATCAACTGAATCAAAGGAGGCTTCACTTGCAACTCGGTGATCAGACCACCATCATCGGACACACTCAACCTAGCAAACATAGCTCTCAACTCAACGGCCACTTTTCTACTCAAAGCGTCAGCCACTACATTTGCTTTACCCGGATGGTACTCAATGGTCAAATCGTAGTCCTTTAGCAACTCTAGCCATCTTCTCTGTCTCAAGTTTAACTCTTTCTGTGTCATCAAGTACTTCAAGCTCTTGTGATCGGTGTAAACAACACACTTCTCACAATACAAGTAATGACGCCAAATCTTCAGTGCAAACACACCTGCGGCTAGCTCAATGTCATGAGTAGGATAGTTCTTCTCATGAATCTTCAACTGTCTAGAAGCATAAGCAACAACTCTCCTATCTTGCATCAAAACACATCCTAAACCTACGTAGGAAGCATCACTGTAAATCACAAACTCATTACCTGAAACAGGTTGTACTAACACTGGAGCATTCGTCAAAGCTTCTTTCAATTTCTCAAAGGCCTTCTGTCTTGCATCTGACCATTCAAATTTAACTCCTTTTTGCAACAACTTAGTTAAAGGAGCAGCTACTCTAGAGAAACCATCAACAAACCTCCTATAGTAACCGGCTAATCCTAGGAAACTCCTAATCTCAGTCACGGACTTAGGTTGTTTCCACTCAACAATAGCCTCAATCTTCGATGGATCAACTCGGATACCTTCGGCCGAAACAACATGGCCAAGAAACACAACCTCTCGAATCCAAAACTCACATTTACTAAGCTTCGCATAAAACTGATTGCTCAACAATCTCTGTAAAACAAATCTCAAGTGCTCATCATGCTCTTCTTCTGTCTTCGAGTACACAAGTATATCATCAATGAAGACAACTACAAAGCGATCTAGATAGTCTCTAAAAATTCTGTTCATCATGTCCATGAATGCTGCTGGTGCATTTGTGAGCCCAAACGGCATCACAAGAAACTCATAGTGACCATACCTAGTCCTAAAAGCTGTCTTCGGAACATCACACTCTTTCACCTTCAACTGATAGTACCCGGATCTCAAATCTATCTTCGAGAATACTGAAGCACCTCTCAACTGATCAAACAAATCATCTATACGAGGCAACGGATACTTGTTCTTCACAGTCATCTGATTCAACTGTCTATAGTCAATGCACATACGCATGCTACCATCCTTCTTTTTCACAAACAACACTGGAGCACCCCACGGAGAACTACTAGGCCTAATGAAACCACGGTCTAATAACTCTTGCAACTGACTCTTCAACTCTTTCAACTCTTTCGGAGCCATGCAATACGGAGCTATCGAAACTGGGTTAGACCCTGAAACTGTCTCAATCACAAACTCAACATCTCTGTTAGGAGGCAAACCCGGCAACTCTTCAGGAAACACATCTGGAAAGTCACACACTGTCCTGATATCTTTCGGTCTAGCTTCATTCATATCCGGATTCATAACATAAGCTAAATAAGACCCACATCCCGAGTCCATCAACCTATGAGCCTCTAAAGCTGACACTACATTGGACAAGAACTTAATGTTCTCGCCTACTACTACTACCTCGTAGTCATCAGAAAGCTTCAAAGTAATTCTCTTTGTCTCAAAGTCCACACTAGCCCGATGCTCAACCAACCAGTTCATACCCAATATAATATCAAAACCGTAGAAAGGAAGTTCTATCATGTCAACTGAGAATACATGACCCTGAATCTTCAGTGGACACCTCCTATACATACGTCTAACCACAACTGTCTCACCAAAGGAACTAGTAACATGCATACCTACATCTAAGATCTCAACAGGAATATCTAACTTCTGTGCATGCTCACTCAAAATGTAGGAATGCGTAGAACCCGAATCAACCAAAGAAAGCAAAGACATAGACTGTAACTCGAAATTACCTGCTATCACATCGGTGTCGTTCCCGGCCTCTCTCTGAGCATAAACTATCGCTGGCCCTCCCGCCTCTGACTGCACAGCCACAACATGAGCAAGGTTCCTCTGAGCATCTCCCCTAGGTGCATCAGCCCTAGGCTGGAAGTAGCCACGACCGCGCCCACGGCCTCTCTGAAAATCGTTACCTCTCGCAGGAGCCTGAGCAATGTTTGGTGCCTGAGCTGCCTGACGCGGGCAGTCCCTCCTAAAGTGGTCCCTCGAACCACAGTTCCAACAAGCATGGAAGTTACCCCAACACTCACCAGTGTGCTGCCTCCCACACTGTGCACATTCGGGCAAACGCCCTCCTCCTCTATGGCCCTGATGGCCTCTACCATGGTGGCCACTGCCACGTCTCTGATCAAACTGATGTCCGCCACCTCTGTGCCTCTTAGCATCTCTACCATCAAAGTTGTTGTGCCTCTTACCAGAACTAGATCCCCCAGAACGCTTGGTCAGCCCCAAGCTGTGCTCAATGTCCTTGGCTCTAGCAACCAAGACATCAAAGTCAGAATAATCTGAAGCTAAGGTATACCTCTTAACTTCCTCATGAAGTCCGTATCTGAAACGATCACATCGAGCCCTCTCAGTAGGCACTAACTCTGGAGCATACTGACTCAGACGAACGAAACGAATCTCATAATCAGTCACAGATGCATCCCCCTGAGTGAGAGCCATGAACTCTCTCTTTTTCTCATCTAGGTACCTCGGCCCCAAGTACCTCTTCCGGAAGGCAAACTCAAAGAATTCCCAATCTATCTCGGCCTCTGGAACCCCGGCAGTAATGGTGACCCACCAGGTGTAGGCATCACCCTGAAGCAATGAGATCACACAACCCAATCTACGTGCGCCCGCACAACCCATCTGAGCTAAGATACGAACCGTCTTCTCCAACCATAACTCCGATCTCTCCGGTGTAGATCCTCTAAACTCCTCGGCTCCCAAACTACGGAGTCTCTCCAACGGTAGGCTAGCATCATCACACCTAGGCTGAGCTGCAGCCTGAGCTCCCGCAACTGCGGCTTGGAAAGCTCCCGCTATCGCTTGCACTAGCGGAGTCATGTCAATTCCAGCTGGACCTTGGCCACCTTGGCCACCTTGAGGTCCATCTCCTCCGGCTCCATCCTCACCTCCAGCTCCAGGTGGAGGAGGTGGTGGTGGTGGAGGTGGTGGTGGAGCGCCAACTCCCGCAGCCACCGGCCCTTCTAGATGAGCCTCCACACCAATAGCCGGCTCAACAGGAGCCGCAACCCGTGGTTCCTGACGAACCACTCTCGGTCTACCTCTCGGTCTAGACATTGCTCTCACAAATATTAACTACAACCACAACAACAAAACATACAAGTTGGGTTAGCAAGGCAAGGCTTCCAAGTGTTCAAGTACGTTCCCTCACTAAAACAAAACCATTTTACAATGTAATAGTAGCAATGGGACTCACACACACATGCTTTGAATAAAACAAGCAACATACTCGTCAAACAAGCAATCATTCTTACAAGCAAGCAAACACCGTGCATATCAAGCAAAAACTTGAACTTACCTCACTTACCTGCCCAAGGTCTCGGTAACCTTAGGCTCTGATACCAACAAGTGTAACCCCCTCGTCCCGGTCTGGCCGAATGACCGGTCCGAGTGGGCCACACGGGGAAAACCGAGTGAAAACCCCTAAGGATTTCCCCCTCGGTTAACAACCCTATATTTTTTTTTCATTTTATAATCTTGTCTAATTAGATATTAAACCCTAAGTGATCATACAGCGGAACAACATACACGAATCGATCGAACGAACTCAAACAATCATGTTACAGCCCAATTTTAAGCTTATACTGCAGGTGGTATCGATACACCTAAGGGGTGTATCGATACCCCTTGACTAGGTCAACTGGTCAGAGTCAACCAGTGGAGACCGTATCGATACACCCAAGGAGTGTATCGATACCCTCCCCAACAGTTGACTTTCCACGGTCAACGCAAGATGACGGTATCGATACCCTAGAGGCCCGTATCGATACCGAAATCGACAGTAACTCCAGTGACCAAAAAGGTATCGATATGCCTCCCTCCCGTATCGATACACGAGGCCTGAAACAAGAAGGAGGTATCGATACTAGACCAACCGTATCGATACCCCTGCACGGCCAAAACTCCCAAACTCAGCCAAAACATACAAGACTCGAACCTAGATGCAATTTAGGACTTCCCTATCCCCAACCAATCATTCATACAACATTTACAGATCACTATTTAGCCATACAAGCACCCAACATATACATTCATCAAGGAAGCATGCAATTGAATCAAAGATGACATTCAAGCATCCAAAGACTCATACATCAACATTCAACAAGAGTAAGCAATTAGGCATGAGTTGACATACAACAAGGCAACACAACCAGGAAAAGCAAGATATTAAGGAGTCTAAACATGCTCCTAACAACCTACAACTATCCAACAAAACATTACACATCCCATTGCTTAAACTATTACATGTCTTAGCATTAAAAACCATACTTGGTGAACACAAGCCAAAAACCACACTTGGAGCCTTCCACTTGCGCAAGCAACCCACGAACTAAGGATCTGCAATGTTGAACAAAGAGAGCGTAAGCAATGATGCTTAGTGAGGGTAAGCTCTAAAAACAAACCTCAACATTGCAGGGTCCGAGCACGAACTAGCCAAGGCATTTACAACATACCAAGAATCCACATGAGCCACAATATAAGATGCATGAACAAAATATACAAGTAAATGTCATGATCATCAAGCTCTAACTTTCTCAACATAAATAGCCACATCAACATCCTCGCAAGGATCAATAGTCTCAACACATGGATACATATATCAACAACATTGGCACCTAGATATGACTCAAATACGCGGATAACCGTTGGAACTCACATCCAACAACACAACCATTACCTGACGGTGGGATTACACTCATCACCGGTCTCGCGGAGGGGATTCCACTCATCCTCACGCCCCGTCGATGGGATTCCACTCATCACCGACTATATTTAAATGCCATTTCCGGGCGTACCCGTACTCCTCCTTGGTGACTCAACGCCACCAAGGCCACGCGCGACTTTGACTCATGTGTACACACTAACATCCTAATGATCGATCATTTGTATTTAAGTATACCAGTGCCAATATTTTACTCATTCCACATTACTCATTTCAATCATTTCCGTGCTTAGCACGTACTCACCATGAACACGAATCATGAACCAACACCATGCATGCTTTAAGCAATACAAATCATGCCTCATCTCACATGTATAACACAATATACATAGCCATTCATACCACAATTCATACGAGACATACACAACCATATAATGAGTTCATCCAAAGGCTCTAGATCAAGTTTAGGATTAGGCTACCACCCTAATCCTAACTCTAGGTGGGTCTACCAAGCTCAACCTAGTCCATCTACTCGAACCAACCATTTTGAAATCATTCAAAGCAATTAACCACTCACCTAAGCTTCCAAGCTCAAGACCAAGCAAGCAACAACCTTCAATTCTCCAAATTCACTTCCGATGCTTCACCGGTGCCCAAACTTGATTCTAATCAATCCCAAACACAAACAAAACATTCACAATCAATATCTTGTGATCGAAACTAACCCGGATTATCATTACCAAGCATTCAACACTCAAAACTAGACCAAAAACAGGATTTTCGAGCAGCCCTTAGCACCCACTGAATTCTCCCATTTCAAACACCCAAAAAAGCATCAATTACACCCAAAATGATCCTCATATATCATACTACCTACAGCCCCCAAAACCTAACCTTAAACAGCCCCAAATCCCACCTTAAAACCCTCCAAAAACCCCTTGGAAACCCAAATCCGAAAATTGTTCCAAAACATTCAAAATTCATATATGATATACCCTTTGACTTCCTTTTACCACAACTAAGTATATTAAATCAAAATACTTCACTTAACAACTTAAAAATCACATTTTTAATAAAAATATTCAAAAAGGACATTTCCTAAAACTTCCATGGAAATGAAAAAGAAGGGTACTTTTATGAAGGGGAGGATGAGGGGAAGTCAAAAATACTCTTACCTTTCAAATCGGGGCTGAAACGATGAAGGGAGGTGATGGAACAGTAACTTCAATGGCTTGGGAGGTTTTTGTCGTGATATTTGGGAGAGAGGGAGAAGATGAGTGAATTTTGGGGGTTTTATTTGTTTTGTTTTAATTTAAAAGCCCAATGACCTTTTTGCCCTTAATGAAATGGATTATTCACAAGGACATAGGTTCCATGGCCATTTGGGGTTTAATTCCAAAACTTAGTCCATCGCCGATTTAATTAGTTGAAAACCAACCCGGACCATTACTTAAATTTTTAAAACCGAACCCGGAATAATATTAAAATATTATTTTCACCTAACCCCTAAACCCGGGTGTTACAAAAGAATATTTTGATTTTTTGTGAGAGTCTTCACTTTGCTTTTTTTTTTTAAAAAAAAATTTATCCCCACTTAATAAAATTATTTATCCAATTTTAATATTTTTAAAATTTTAATAATTTCGTAAATTCTTATTTTCCAACTTTAATATTAAATAAGTTATCAAACTTTTAGTTAAACTCAATTATGCCCCTGAACTCAATAAAAAAATCAATTATGCCATCGAATTCGGTTAAAATAATCAATTCTTTCCCTCCTGCCACGTCATCATCTCACGTGTATTGCCACATCAACACTGTGGACCACCATGTCAGCATCGTGGTCCGCCACATCATCACCGCTAACTGTCACGTCAGCACCGTAACAGTCAACGTCGATCAAAGGGTCAATTTGATCGATTTCGTGACTAGGGGGCCACATTGAATATGTTTTTCGGCGAGAGGCGAAATTAATTTTTTGGGTCGAACTCAAGGCCAAAATTACCCTTTTAGCCATATTTTATCAAACCTTAATTTTGAATGAGTTAATTGGATCACACGTTCCTAATTTATGATCTTTATTCTAAATTAATCTCAAAACTTTTGAATATTTCAATTTAATCCTCAAGTTATGGTTTTTATTCTAAATTGGTCTCCAAATTTTTAAATGTTTTAGTTTTATCCCCAAACTTTGACCCTCTAAAAAATTGGTCCATAAACTTTTGAAAGTTTCAGTTTCATCCTTAAATTATCATATTAATTAGCATATACATATAATTTTTGAATGACATTGGAATGATTAGAAGTTTGTGAACCAATTTTCATTCTAAATGTTCCAATTTCACCCCAAACTTTGGCATAAAATTAAAACATTTAAAAGTTTGATGTCTAATTTAAAATAAATGTCATAGTTTGAAGAATTGTAGCGCAATTAACTCAATTTTGATAGACATTCTAAATTAATTAATAAAAAGGCATTAAAACAAGGGTTATTATTTATACGCTAGCTGTGGGGAAAAAACTTTTTCACAAGTATACCTAAATTCACCTTAAAAATTAAAATCCAGAAATTTAAATTCTAACCTCTAAAACCTAAATTCTTAAACTCTAAACTGACTCCTAAACCCTAAATTGAACCCGCTTGCAAACAAAGGCCTAAACCACAATTTGTGTCCTAAATTTACATGTTTTGCCGAATTGTCTCTTAGAATTTTGGGTAAACTAACTATTAGTCATTTAACTATAGGGTGTGGTTTTATTTTAACCATTAAACTATTAATTTTGTCAATTAAATCATTTAACTATTTAAATTATATTAATCAAACCACCCACGGACCACGGTTAAAATTAACGGAGACGTTGATGTGGTAATTAAATAAATTTATATAATTACACATTTGGTCATCATTACTTACACATTCTATCAATTTAGTCTTAATTTTAATTTAATTTAATTTAATAAATTTAATCCTCCAATCGAATGATAAAAAGTGTCATCATCTTATTAGTTTTAATTTTAATTTAATTCAGTAAAATTAAACCGCTGATATTTGAGGCGAATATGATATTGTATAGGTCACATGAATGACCTACCATTTATTTTAAAAAAAATACCTAAAAGAACACTCGCCAGACGCCAAATTCCCAACTCACTCTCTAATCTCCCCCCCCTCAAATATCAGCGGTTTAACTTCTCCCGATCTCTTGAACGACACAATCACATGAAAAAGAAAATTTCTTCAATTTTCTGTCATTGTGCTTCCATATCTTTCAAAGTATTTAAGGTGGAATGTCAAAAACTGCAAAATACTAGGCCAATTCCCGGGTCAGGTTGGAAGGGCAAACTTCGGTTCCAAACTTCCAAAATTTTGGACGTGAAATATGGGAACGGAGAAATCTGACAGCCAACAGTACACCTACAATTGAATTAGGTATTGATGAGTCTTTAAAGTTATCCAAAGTCAGATCAGATCCAAATCTTTGATGTTTCTTACTTTTAGTTGGCAGTAGCAGTCCTTGTTTGTTGGCATTGCTCTCATATATGATGCCCGTACAGCAATACACTGTCCTCCTTCTCCCTTAGTAGACAGTCTGAATGCAGAGGTCAAAATTTAAGGTTAAAGTGCAAAATATAAATGTTTAAAGTTAGAGATAAATTTATAAATAAATTATTTTTAAATATATATATATATAAGAATAAAAATGAAAAAAATAGGGGGAGAGGTCAATTGTCTCTCCCTGCTTCATATAGCTCTGTCACTGTGTGACTATCAACTCAATATAGACAAAGTGTAATTACAACAACAATTAATAAATAAGGGGCTAAATTAAAATTGGCTTAATCATAAAAATTCAAATTATACATTTTTCTTACAACTGTCTAAAATATTTTTGGACGAAATAGGTGTTTAATGTTTTATTCTGTATTAATTTTATAATTTTTCTGTGACAAACATTGAACATTTTCCGTTTTCCAATTTAAAATGAGACACATGATATATTTTTATAATTTTCTCTAATTTTTATTTTTTTAAATTATAAAATCTTTAGTTTTATAAAAAAACCCATAAAATCTTCAATTTCTCTATAAAAACCATCAATCCCTAATTCTCTCTAAATCTTGTTAGAGTAATAGAACAATAGAGCAATTTTATTAGTTGGACCAGCTTAATTGTTTGTTAAGTTGTTAATAGTTTGTTGTAACCGTCTGGGCTAACCGACTGGGTTTAAGGTGGGATATAAATATCAAGCCCAATCAATGTAACGAAGAAGGCTTTTGTATTCTCTGTATTTTTCAGATATATTATTTTCTTTCATATTCTTTCTCTTCTTATTTTCTCTGTTTGGCTCTTCATCTTCTTTATTATATTTCTGATCTTTCCATCACCATTGTTAAGTTCGTAACATGGTATCAGAGATTTTTCAAGCTTGGCAATGGTGTTTTGCTCTCGTTGGTTTCAGTTTTTCGGTTGTGCGCTGCGTGGATCCTTCGACGTCGTCCTTCTTGCTTTTCGGATAGCCTTTTCTTGTTGTTGTTGTGTTTCGTGGTGAGATCTTTCCTTCTCAATCTTTTGCTTTTATGTCTTTGGCTGCCCTTGTTCTTTCGCTTTAGTTCAGTTCGATTGGATTGCTAGGGTTTTGTGGTTTCTTTGCTCTCTGGCCCGGTTCTAATCTGCTAGGGTTTTGTTTTCTTGCTTTGTGGTTTGTTTTTTTTTGCTATATTTTTGTTGTATTTGCTGGATCTCTGTGTTGCGCTCTTTCTCTGTTTTCATCTAATTGATGTCCTGTCTTGTTTTTGTGCCTTCATCTTTTGTGTGCGTTTATCCTTCTTATTTCTATGGCTCTTGAAGATTCTACTCAACAGATCACTAGTGGTAGTTCAGCTGTTAGTACTGACAGTAATTTGGCTCAATCTCGGCTGTTTGCCACTAAGAAAACCAATGTGATTCTTGATGATCACAACTACCTGTTGTGGCATCAACATGTATTTTTTATCATTAAAACTCATAGACTTCAGAAGTTTATTGATGCAAATGTTACCCCTGCACAATACCTAAATCAAAGTAATCAAGTCACTATTAATCCTGAATTTGAGGCGTATGAGGAGCAAGATGGTGCTCTTGCTACCTGGTTGTTGTCGACTGCTAGTGAATCGGTTCTTCCTCAGTTGATAGGACTTAATACTGCCACCGAAATTTGGAACACTTTACATCGTATATATAGTGGTAAGACTACATCCAGACTTATGTACTTTAGGAGACTTCTTCACTCTCAAAAGAATGACGAGCTTAGTATGAGGGAGTTTTTAATCCAACTTAAGTCTATTTGTGACAATTTAGCCAGCTGTGGTGAAGTTATTTCTGAACATGAGCATATTACTGCTATTTTAAATGTGCTATCTCCTGAATATGAATCTGTTATAACTGTTCTTACTACTGGTACTACTCTGTCTAGTGTTAGCTCTGTTAGGACTATTTTGCTTGATGCTGAAGCTCGTCAGAATAACATTAGTAGTCAAATTGTTGCATTTGCCAATGTGATCACCCAGCCTCTGTCTAAGAGACATGGTCTAACGACTGGGTCTCAAGCCTTAGTTGTTGATAATGGTGTAGGGTATGGTTCTCTCTCTGTTCAGTCAGTTCAAGTTGATCAGTCTGAATATATTGATAATGGTGGTAGAGATAATAACAGAGGCAGGGGGCGTGTTAGATATTTCAGACCACAATGTCAAATATGTAGTAGAATGGGACATCTTGCTGAGAGATGCTACTTTCGGTTTGACACAAACTTCAAAATGAAGCCTCTAGGAACAATTATAATGGTGAGAATAGAGGGTTCTCGTCTGTTCAAGTTAATACCAGCACCTATAGTGTTGGTCAGTGTAACACAACAAAAAATTCCTAATTCAGAAAACCTAAAATCTGAAATTCCTAATTCAGTAACCCTAGCAATTGGGAATTTATAAACTGAAAACCTTAATTTAATTAAAAGATTAAATTGATTAGACTCAGAATTTAAGGTTCAATTTCTGAAATTTGGTGACCATTTTGAATAAAGAACAAAGTTATGTGGCCACTTTGTAATCCCTAGGTTATCTTGAGGTTTTACTTTGTATTTTACCCATTAAATTGGGTATTTAACCCTTGTTATCAGACTTTTGAACTCTACAACCTCTCTCTCTCTCTCTCTCTCGATAATATTTCCTCTCTCTCTCGGTCATCTCCCTCACCCGTTGCATCTCCGGTGAGTCTCCGACCAACCCTCATCCGTCGTTCGTTTCTCTCGCTGTCACCGTGACCGGCATCATCTCGCGAGTTAACCTCACCCCCATCGGCCACCGTTTTTGAGATTTCGAAGGGAAACCGTTCACTTTTCCTCCCATCACCGCTTCTCCTCGTATCATCCGTTGTTTGCGCCATCGTCCGCGTCAGACACTGCCATCGACCATCTTGTTCGGAAATCAATAAGAAACCATTTGAACTTGTTTCCTTGCGCCACCGTCTGCTTCGCCTCTTGTCTATTGAATTCGACATTGGGTAAGCCTCTTTGTCATCATTTTGTTTAGTGACCGGATTGCTATTGAACTTGTTTTCCTTTTGGTTTTGGTTGGAATGACCATTTTGGTCACTGTTGGAATCATTGGCAAGCTACACAGATCGTGTTTTGTCGTTGCCACAGTTGTTACACTGTCGTTGTTACGCCACCGCTATTTCTTCCATCACCGTTGTTATTCGTCATCTCCGCCGCCCTTAGCTTCCATTGCCGCTATTTGTAAAATCATAAATCCCATGACTCATGATTTGATTTGTAAAATCATAAACCCGAACCATGAATCTTGAATCAGACTGTTGACTTTGACCAACCCGAACCAATTTTGACTTTGATTTGTTTGGCCGAATTTGACCCGTTTAACCAGAGTTGACCGTTGACTAGTTTGACCAGAGTTGACTCTTGACCCATTTGACCAGAGTTGACCATTAACCAGTTTGACTAGTTAACTTTGACTTTAAATGTTGACCAATAGTTGACTTTTTTGAACATCCTTCCACTTGACCTTTTTCGACATCCTGAATCCGAATTTGCTGCTTGTTTTGTCAAATTACAACCAGAAACCACGTTTTTGCTAATTTCAATTAATTATGACATAGAATTTGGCAAGTTGTGGATTTTAGAATCTGATTCGAAATATTCTTATGTTCAGGTATCGACACTGAAGCTGACGAGTTACCTCATCCTGTTCAGACCGACCGTGCACATTCTTCGAGATCTTTACGTGAGTATACCTTCAGTTTAGTTCTTAGTGTTTTAGTCGGTGACTTAGTGGTAGTAATAAATCCTAATGTAGAGTTATCCTTTGTAGGTTCTGATTCGGTGAGATCCGAGCGCGAGGCTCGCCCTTCTCGAGATTAGAGCTACTGTTGCTAAAGGTGTGTTTCTTTGGGTGTTTTAAATAAATAAATTTTATATGTGCTTCTTTCTATGTTATAAATAAATGTTGTTTTATATATTTGCTTGATTTATTATCTGATTGTGATTTGATAATATTTTGAAACATCATGCATAGCATAATGAAATGTGTTTTTAAATCAAGCATTTGATTTTCGGAAAAATATGATACTCGTAAGAGTTCGAGTTTATGATTTTACAAATCATATCATGAGTCATGGGATCAGAATTGTGTTCGGTAAAAGTGAGGGAAACCTCCACTCTGGCGAGGGCAACCTCCACTCTGTATGATATCGGATTGTCGGGTATTGTGTCATGCATCGGACATCACATCATTATGATTTTGATTTATCGGATTTAATGTGTTTTGAGAAACTTTATCAGAAAATAAAATAATGTTTTGATTTTATATTTGTTTGCACTTTGGAGACACACTAAGCTCTTTAGCTTACACCCCTTTAGTTTCTTGTAACACCCGGATTTGGGGTCGGGTGAAATTAAAATAATAAAATATTATTTTGGGCTTCGTGTTTTCAAAACAAATAATATTATGTTGGACTTATTTCAAAATAAGCCCAAATGGCCATGGATATCCCTCTTTGGTAAATGCCTTATTTCATTAAGGGTAAAATGGTCTTTGACCTTTTAATTTTAAACAAACATTAAAAATCACTTTTCACTCATCTTCTTCCCCCACCCATTTTTCACTTCTATGACAAACACACTCCCCTCCCCAAGTTTACTATTCCATCACCCTTCTTGCCTGTTGTTGGAGATTTTTCAAAGGTAAACCCATTTTTGACTTGTCCTTATCATTCTCTACAAGTTCATACCTTTATTTTCATAAAAGCTCATGGTTTTTACATTTTGAGGTTTTGGGGTTTTAGATTAAAAATGTCATCTTTATCATCTTTAACTTAAGTTTTTGATTTGTTGAGGTTATATAAGATGTTTACTATCTAAAAGGTCCAACATACTCGATTTTTACATGGTTTTATGATGTTTCCCGAAATTGGGTTTTATGGGGGTTTAAAGGCTGGTTTTGGGTGAAATCTTGAGGGCTGATGTTAGTGTGATATTTAAGGGTTATTTTGGAAGCTTTTGGGAGTGTTAAAGGTGTTTGAATCAATGGTTTTTGGCTGTGCTTTAGGTCTGCTCGGGAATGAGGATTTTGGGGTTGTCTTTAGCTTGAAATCATGTGTTTTATGCTTGGTTTGTGTTCCGGGTTGCTACATTGTTTTGTGGACTGAACCATGGTTATTTTGATTGTGTTGGGATGTTTAGAAGCAAGGAATTGTGTGGGTGAAGCCTCAGGAACGAATCCGGAATCGTTGGGAGCTTGACCGGCTAGAGTTGTTGAGCTTGGAATAGTCGGTGAGTGGTTAATGTTTTTAACTTGGTTTTTAAAGGTTGGTTCAAGCATGTGGACCTAGGTTGGGCTTGGTAAACCCACATAGAGTTGGGGTTAGATTGGTAGTCTAATCCCAAGCTTTAGTTAGAGACTTTGGTTGAACTTTAAATGTTGAGTATGCCTCTTGTTTCATGTTAATTGTGATTAATGTGGTTATGTATAATGTGTTGTACATGTGTGTTGAGGCATGGTATTTGATGCATTGTTATATGCATGTGGTTATAGAATGTGGTTGTGCATGATGGTAATCATGGTGAGTACGTGCTAAACACGGAAGTTGAAATGAAATGGTGTTGTGAAAGATTGTGAAATTGTGTTAGTATTAGCACTAGTATGCTTGGGTACAATGATCGATCATTAGGGTGTTTAGTGTGCACACGAAAGTCAAAATGCGCACGTGGTCTAGGTGATGGTAGTCATCAAGATGGAGTACGGGTTCGCCCGGAAATCTTCATATGTATATGTTAGTCGGTGATGAGTGGAATCCCATCGACGGGGCGTGAGGATGAGTGGAATCCCCTCTGCGTGAAACGGTGATGAGTGTAATCCCACCGTAAGGTAAATGTGAGTTGTTGATGTGAGTTCCAACAGTTATCCGCGTATTTGGGTCATAGCTAGGTGCCAATACGGATTTTGGAATGTGTTTGTTAATACATTGATGTATGTGTTCCATATGTTGTGATTATGGACTTGTTGAGCATGTCATGATATTGAGTTTGTGTTCATGCATCATATATATTTTGACTCTTGTGGTTTCAAAGGTAAGAACTCATGCATTCTACCTTAATTGTGTGCTCGTGCTTGGACGCTGCATTGTGGAGGTTTGTTTTACGAGCTTACCCTCACTAAGCTTTATGCTTACGCTCTCTTTTGTTCGACAATGCAGATCCGTAGTTCGTGGATAGCTAGTGCAAGAAGAGGGCCTTCAAGTGTGCTAGTTGGGCTTTTGAGTTTATCAAGTATGGCTTTTTATGTTATGAATGTAGTAGACAAGCAATGGGATTCGAGCTTTTGATTCATGTTGTTGTGATATGTTAGGAGCATGTCTAGACTCCTATGTTTTGTGGATGTTTGCTTAAGGCCTGCTTATGCCTAGTATGTTGGCTTTGTTCCCTTTCGTGAATGTTGTGAATGTTTGTCTAAGACATGTTATCTTGAATGCTATATATGATTCTTATGTTGAATTGATGATCCTTTTAATGAATGGCTTTTATATGTATGTTTGGTGTCAAGCATGCTTGTTATAGGGTGCCTTGCATCTAGGGTTTATACATGTTTGGTGGTGGGAGTCTTAGTTGGTGTTTTGAGGCAGCCTTGTGCCAAAAACCAGCTAAAACATGTTTGCTCGCAGCAGGCGTATCGAAACGTTTGGTCCCGTTTCGATACGGTCCCCTTGTTTCAGGCTAGGCGTTTCGATACGCGGGAGGGGCGTTTCGATACAATTTTGCTACTAGAAATCTGAGGTTTTGACGAGAAATTGAGGGTATCGAAACGGTCCTAGGCGTTTCGGAACAGTCTTCGTAGCGTTGACCACGAGAAATTGACCGATGAGGGCATATCGATACGGTTGACCAACGTTTCGATACGGTCTCCTCGAGTTAACTTTGACCAGTTGACCTAGTCAAGGCGTATCGATACACCCTCTGGGCGTTTCGATACGGCATGTAGTTTAAGTTAAAATGGGCTGTTTTTGGTATGCTGTTTGAGTTGATCGCCTCGCTTGTTGCTTCCGCTGTTGTTTTTCACATAGGACCTGTTAATGCATCTAGACAAGATAATAATAAATGAAAAGTTTTTCCCGGGTCGGTAACCGAAGTGGAGCCTTAACGGGTTTCGCCTCGGTTATCCCCGTGTAGCCCGTTCGGACCGATCAGTCGCCCGGACCGGGATGAGGGGGTTACACTTGTTGGTATCAGAGCCTGAGGTTTCCGAGACCTCGGGCAGGTAAGTGAGGCAAGTTGAATTCTTATATTGCAATCGCACGGTGTTTGCTTGCCATGTAAGTATGTTTGCTTGTTTATCAAGTATGCTTGATGTTTGAGTGTTGTTTGAAGCATGTTGAGTAGAATCCCATTGCTTCTATTACATCGGAAAAAAGTTATTTAAGTGAGGGAAACATACTTGAGCCACTTGGACCCTTGCCCTTGCTAACCCTATCTTGTATGTTGTTATTGTTGTTGTTGTAGTTGTTATCTGTGAGCGCGTATGTCAAGGCCTAGAGGTAGACCGAGGATGGTTCATCAGGAACCTCGTGTTGCGGCTTCTGTAGATGAGCCGGTGGCTGGAGTAGAGGCTCCTGTGGGAGAGCCTGCTGTTGGAGTCGGAGCTCCTCCACCACCATCACCTCCTCTGCCTGGTGAGGGAGATGAGGCTGGAGTTGAGGGAGCGGGACCTCAGGTTGGCTAGGGTGGCCAAGGTCCTGCAGGAATAGATATGGCTCCGCTAGTTCAAGCTATAGCGGGAGCGTTTCAGGCTGCAGTTGCCGGAGCTCAGGCTGCAGCTCAGCCGAGAGGAGATGATGCTAGCTTACCCTTAGAGAGGCTTTGTAGCCTAGGAGCTGATGAGTTCAGAGGATCTACACCGGAGAGATTAGAGTTGTGGTTGGAGAAGACAATCCGCATCTTATCTCAGATGGGATGTGTTGGAGCTCGTAAGTTGGGCTGTGTAGTTTCGTTGCTTCAGGGTGATGCCTACACCTGGTGGGTCACCATTACTTCTTGTGTGCTTAAGGACGAGATTGGTTGGGATTTCTTTAAGACCGCCTTCAGGAAGAGGTATTTGGGGCCGAGATATCTGGATAAGAAGAAGCGGGAGTTCATGGCTCTTGTTCAGGGAGACACTTCAGTGACAGATTATGAGATTCGCTTTATCCGTCTGAGTCAGTATGCTCCGGAGTTGGTTCCTACTGAGAGGGACCGTTGTAATCGGTTCAGATATGGGCTTCATGAGGAAGTGAAGAGGTACACCTTAGCTTCAGATTATTCTGATTTTGATGTCTTGGTTGCTAGGGCCAAGGACATCGAGCATAGCTTGGGGCTGACCAAGCTTCGGGAGGATCCAGTTCAGGGAAGAGGCACAACAACTTTGATCGTGGTGATGCCAAGAGGCATCGGGGCAGTGGACAACAGTTTGACCATAGGCGTGGCGGTGGCCACCATTGTAGGGGCCATCAGGGCCATAGAGCTGGAGGGCGTTTGCCCGAGTGTGCCCGTTGTGGGAGACAACATTCAGGAGAGTGTTGGGGTAACTTCCATGCTTGCTGGAACTGTGGATCGAGAGACCACTTTAGGAGAGAGTGTCCGCATCAGGCGGCACATGCACTGAATTTGGCACAGGCTCCTACGAGAGCGACCGACTATCAAAGAGGCCGTGGGCACGGTCGTGGTTACTTCCAACCGAGGGCTGATGCACCTAGGATAGAGGCACTGAGGAATCTTGCTCATGTTGTGGTAGTACAGCCAGAGGCCGGGGGACCAGCTAGAGTCTACGCACAGAGAGAGGCAGGGAATGACACATATGTGATAGCAGGTAATTTTGAGTTACAGTCCATGTCTTTGCTTTCCTTAGTTGATTCGGATTCCACGCATTCTTACATTTTGAGTGAGCATGCAAAGAAGTTAGACATACCTGTTGAGATTTTAGATGTATGTATCCATTTGACTAGTTCCTTCGGTGAGACAGTTGTAGTTAGACGGATGTATAGGAAGTGTCCGTTGAAGATTCAGGGTCATGTGTTTTCTGTTGATATGATGGATCTTCCGTTCTATGGTTTTGATATTATTTTGGGTATGGATTGGTTGGTTGAGCACAGAGCTAGTGTAGATTTTAAGACAAAGAGAATTGCGTTGAAGCTTTCCGATGACTACGAGGTAGTGGTAGTAGGCGAGAACGTTAAGTTCTTGTCGAATGTTGTGTCAACATTAGAGGCTCATAGGTTGATGGACTCCGGTTGTGGGGCTTATTTAGCGTATGTGATGAATCCTAATATGAGTGAGGTTAGACCGAAAGATATCATGACAGTTTGTGATTTTCCGGATGTGTTTCCAGAAGAGTTACCGGGTTTGCCTCCTGACAGAGATGTGGAGTTTGTGATTGAGACTGTTTCAGGGTCTACTCCAGTTTCTATTGCTTCGTACCGTATGGCTCCGAAAGAGTTGAAAGAGTTGAAAAGTCAGCTTCAGGAGTTGTTAGACCGTGGTTTTATTAGGCCTAGTAGTTCGCCTTGGGGTGCTCTCGTGTTGTTTGTGAAGAAGAAGGATGGCAGTATGAGAATGTGTATCGACTACAGACAGTTGAACCAGTTAACAGTGAAGAACAAGTATTTGTTGCCTCGTATAGATGACTTGTTTGATCAGTTGAAGGGTGCCTCAGTGTTTTCGAAGATAGATATGAGATCAGGGTACTATCGGTTGAAGGTAAAAGAGTGTGATGTTCTGAATACAGCCTTTAGGACTAGATATGGTCACTATGAGTTCCTTGTGATGCCGTTTGGGCTCACAAATGCACCAGCAGCTTTCATGGACATGATGAACAGAGTTTTCCGAGACTATCTAGACCGGTTCGTAGTTGTTTTCATAGACAACATCCTTGTGTACTCGAGATCAGAAGAAGAACATGATGAACATTTGAGACTTGTATTGGAGAGATTGATGAGTAATCAGTTGTATGCTAAACTGAGTAAATATGAGTTCTGGATTAGAGAGGTTGTGTTTCTTGGCCATGTTGTGTCAGCTGAAGGTATCTGTGTTGATCTGACGAAGATTGAAGCTATTGTTGAGTGGAAACAACCTAAGTCAGTGACAGAGATTAGGAGTTTCCTAGGACTAGCCGGTTACTATAGGAGATTCGTTGATGGTTTCTCTAGGGTAGCTGCTCCGTTGACTAAGTTGTTGCAAAAAGGAGTGAAGTTTGAGTGGTCAGATGCGAGACAGAAGGCTTTTGAGAAATTGAAAGAAGCTTTGACGAATGATCCAGTGTTAGTACAACCAGTCTCATGGAAAGAGTTCGTGATCTATAGTGATGCTTCCTACGTAGGTTTAGGTTGTGTTCTGATGCAAGAAAGAAGAGTTGTTGCCTATGCTTCGAGATAGTTGAAGGTGCATGAGAAGAACTACCCTATGCACGACATTGAGTTAGCAGCAGTTGTGTTTGCGTTGAAGATTTGGCGTCACTACTTGTATGGTGAGAAGTGCACGGTTTACACTGATCATAAGAGCTTGAAGTATTTGATGACTCAGAGAGAGCTGAACTTAAGACATAGAAGATGGCTTGAGCTGCTGAAAGACTATGATTTGACTATCGAGTACCATCCGGGTAAGGCAAATGTAGTAGCCGATACGTTGAGCAGAAAAGTTGCGGTTGAGTTGCGAGCTATGTTTGCTAGACTGAGTGTATCTGATGATGGTGGTTTGATCACAGAGTTGCAAGTGAAGCCTTCTTTGATTCAGATGATCAGAGAGAAACAGTTGCAAGGCATATCTCTAGTTCCGTATGTTCAGGACATATCGGAAGGTAGACCGACAGAGTATAGTTTCAGTGGTGAGAATGTGTTATGTTTCAGAGATAGAGTTGTAGTACCTGAAGATGTTGAGTTGAGACATATGATTCTGAGCGAAGCACATTCGAGTCCTTTTTCTATGCATCCGGGCAGTACTAAGATGTACCGTGATTTGAAGAATGATTATTTCTGGGTTGGTTTGAAGAAGGATGTAGCAGAGTATGTGATTCGTTGCATGGTTTGTTAGAGAGTAAAGGAAGAACATCAGGTTCCTTCAGGTTTGTTACAGCCTTTGAAGATTCCGGAATGGAAATGGGAGAGAATCACTATGGACTTTGTGCCGGGGTTACCGTTGTCTTCTTCGAAGAAGAATTCTGTTTGGGTAATAGTTGATAGATTCACTAAGTGTGCCCATTTCTTAGCAGTGAACACTACGGATTCTTTAGACAAGTTGGCGAATTTGTACATTCGCGAGATTGTAAGACTTCATGGAGTTCCGAAGTCTATTGTGTCAGACAGAGATTCGAGATTCACAGTGAGGTTCTGGAGTTGTTTGCATAGTACCCTAGGTAGCCGTTTGCATTTCAGTACTTCTTATCATCCGCAGTCAGATGGACAGTCAGAGCGAGTGATACAGATTTTAGAGGATATGCTTCGTTGTTGTGTGATTGACTTTCAGGGTTCTTGGGAGAAGCATTTACCCTTAGTCGAATTTGCTTACAACAATAGCTACCAGGCTAGTATACAGATGGCTCCTTATGAGGCATTGTATGGTAGGCGATGTAGGACTCCGATTTGTTGGGCTGAAACAGGTCAAAAATTGTTACCTATGCCGGATTTACTTTAGGGGACTACCGAAAAAGTGAAGTTGATTTGTGACCGTTTGAAAGCAGCTTCCGATCGTCAGAAATCTTATGCAGATTTGAAGAGAAAAGAGATTGAGTTCTCAGTGGGTGAGAAAGTGTTTTTGAAAGTATCTCCATGGAAGAAGGTAATGCGATTTGGTCGGAAAGTCAAGTTGAGTCCGAGGTTTATTGATCCGTATGAGATAGTTGAGCAGATTGGGCCAGTAGCTTACCGTTAGAGATTGCCTTCTGAGTTAGAGAAGATCCATGATGTCTTTCATGTGTCGATGCTTAGGAGATATAGATAAGATTCGTCTCATGTTATGCCCGTTGAGGAGATAGAACTGAATCCGGATTTGTCTTACAATGAAGAACCAATTGAGATACTTGCTTCTGATAGCAAGGTACAGCGTGGCAAGACCATAGAGTTGGTCAAGGTGTTGTGGAGACATAGAGGTGTGGAAGAGGCCACGTGGGAGAGGAAAGCTGATATACTTGAGCAGTTTCCGTACTTGTTTCCGTCAGGTAATTTCGGGGACGAAATTCCTTAAGTGGGGGAGAGTTGTAACACCCGGGTTTGGGGGTCGGGTGAAATTAAAATAATAAAATATTATTTTGGGCTTCGTGTTTTCAAAACAAATAATATTATGTTGGACTTATTTCAAAACAAGCCCAAATGGCCATGGATATCCCTCTTTGGTAAATGCCTTATTTCATTAAGGGTAAAATGGTCTTCGACCTTTTAATTTTAAACAAACATTAAAAATCAATTTTCACTCATCTTCTTCCCCCACCCATTTTTCACTTCCATGACAAACACACTCCCCTCCCCAAGTTTACTATTCCATCACCCTTCTTGCCTGTTGTTGAAGATTTTTCAAAGGTAAACCCATTTTTGACTTGTCCTTATCATTCTCTACAAGTTCATACCTTTATTTTCATAAAAGCTCATGGTTTTTACATTTTGAGGTTTTGGGGTTTTAGATTAAAAATAACATCTTTATTATCTTTAACTTAAGTTTTTGATTTGTTGAGGTTATATAAGATGTTTACTATCTAAAAGGTCCAACATACTCGATTTTTACATGGTTTTATGATGTTTCCCGAAATTGGGTTTTAGGGAGGTTTTAGGAGGGTTTAAAGGCTGGTTTTGGGTGAAATCTTGAGGGCTGATGTTAGTGTGATAGTTAAGGGTTGTTTTGGAAGCTTTTAGGAGTGTTAAAGGTGTTTGAATCAATGGTTTTTGGCTGTGCTTTAGGGCTGCTCGGGAATGAGGATTTTGGGGTTGTCTTTAGCTTGAAATCATGTGTTTTATGCTTGGTTTGTGTTCCGGGTTGCTACATTGTTTTGTGGACTGAACCGTGTTTATTTTGATTGTGTTGGGATGTTTAGAAGCAAGGAATTGTATGGGTGAAGCCTCAGGAACGAATCCGGAACCGTTGGGAGCTTGACTGGCTAGAGTTGTTGAGCTTGGAATAGTCGGTGAGTGGTTAATGTTTTTAACTTGGTTTTTAAAGGTTGGTTCAAGCATGTGGACCTAGGTTGGGCTTGGTAAACCTACCTAGAGTTGGGGTTAGATTGGTAGTCTAATCCCAAGCTTTAGTTAGAGACTTTGGTTGAACTTTAAATGTTGAGTATGCCTCTTGTTTCATGTTAATTGTGATTAATGTGGTTATGTATAATGTGTTGTACATGTATGTTGAGGCATGGTATTTGATGCATTGTTATATGCATATGGTTATGGAATGTGGTTGTGCATGATGGTAATCATGGTGAGTACGTGCTAAGCACGGAAGTTGAAATGAAATGGTGTTGTGAAAGATTGTGAAATTGTGTTAGTATTGGCACTAGTATGCTTGGGTACAATGATCGATCATTAGGATGTTTAATGTGCACATGAGAGTCAAAATGTGTGCGTAGTCTTGGTGATGGTAGTCATCAAGATGGAGTACGGGTTAGCTCAGAAATCTTCATATGTATATGTTAGTCGGTGATGAGTGGAATCCCATCGACGGGGCGTGAGGATGAGTGGAATCCCCTCCGCGTGAAATGGTGATGAGTGTAATCCCACCGTAAGGTAAATGTGAGTTGTTGGATGTGAGTTCCAACGGTTATCCGCGTATTCGGGTCATAGCTAGGTGCCAATATGGATTTTGGAATGTGTTTGTTAATACATTGATGTATGTGTTCCATATGTTGTGATTATGGACTTGTTGAGCATGTCATGATATTGAGTTTGTGTTCATGCATCATATATATTTTGACTATTGTGGTTTCAAAGGTAAGAACTCATGCATTCTACCTTAATTGTGTGCTCGTGCTTGGACGCTACATTGTCGAGGTTTGTTTTACGAGCTTACCCTCACTAAGCTTTATGCTTACGCTCTCTTTTGTTCGACAATGCAGATCCGTAGTTCATGGATAGCTAGTGCAAGAAGAGGGCCTCCAAGTGTGCTAGTTGGGCTTTTGAGTTTATCAAGTATGGCTTTTTATGTTATGGATGTAATTGACAAGCAATGGGATTCGAGCTTTTGATTCATGTTGTTGTTATGTGTTAAGAGCATGTCTAGACTCCTATGTTTTGTGGATGTTTGCTTAAGGCCTGCTTATGCCTAGTATGTTGGCTTTGTGCCCTTTCGTGAATGTTGTGAATGTTTGTCTAAGGCATGTTATCTTGAATGCTATGTATGATTCTTATGTTGAATTGATGATCCTTTTAATGAATGGCTTTTATATGTAAGTTTGGTGTTAAGCATGCTTGTTATAGGGTGCCTTGCATCTAGGGTTTATACATGTTTGGTGGTGGGAGTCTTAGTTGGTGTTTTGAGGCAGCCTTTTGCCAAAAACCAGCTAAAACATGTCTGCTCGCAGCAGGCGTATCGAAATGGTTGGTCCCGTTTCGATATGGTCCCCTTGTTTCAGGCCAGGCGTTTCGATACGCGGGAGGGGCATTTCGATACAATTTCGCTACTGGAAATATGAGATTTTGATGAGAAATTGAGGGTATCGAAACGGTCCTAGGCGTTTCAGAACGGTCTTCGTAGCGTTGACCACGAGAAATTGACCGATGAGGGCGTATCGATACGGTTGACCAGCGTTTCGATACGGTCTCCTCGAGTTGACTTTGTCCAGTTGACCTAGTCAAGGCGTATCGATACAACCTCTGGGCGTTTCGATACGGCATGCAGTTTAAGTTAAAATGGGTTGTTTTTGGTATGCTGTTTGAGTTGATCGCCTCGCTTGTTGCTTCCACTGTTGTCTTTTCACATAGGACCTATTAATGCATCTAGACAAGATAATAATAAATGAAAAGTTTTTCTCGGGTCGGTAACCGAAGTGGAGCCTTAACGGGTTTCGCATCGGTTATCCCCGTGTAGCCCGTTCGGACCGGTCAGTCGCCCAGACCGGGACGAGGGGGTTACATTTCTCTTTCAGATATTCAGACTCTTTAGGCGACTCGGTACTTGGAGCATTTCGTGTTTTACTCGGATATTATATCAGTATGAACTATTTTAATTAAACTTTTAGATTATTACTTTATGTTTTGAAACATTTATGTAATCAGGCTTTGGGACTTTTAAATTTTGGGATTACTTTAATGCATGTATTTGCGAACTTTGATTTGGATATTTTAATATAGGGTTAACTACTGGGATGGTCACTTATGTTTCCCTCCAGTACAGAGTTGGTCATCGATTTTTAAAAACGGCTAGTAAGGTCACTTACATTTTCAACCCGTAAAATTTTGGTCACTGAGACGTTTGTTGCCGTTAAACTTAAACGGGAGGTTGATCTGATATAATAAAAAGGAGATAAATTACCTAGATAGTCCTTAAATTATTACTTCACTTCTATTTTGACCAATAAAATAAAAAAAATTGTATAATTACACATTTATTCCTCCATATTTACAAAAAAAAAATTTCTCCCCTCCACTATCTTTACTTTTGCATGAAGCTCCGAAGTTATTTCACTTATTTAAGTTGCTATTGGCAAGCTATTAGCTTGCATGAAACTTTGGTATTTCATCGTCCTATGTATCCTATTTATTGTTTAATCAAAAATTAGAGAGAGACAATATACATATACATTAGATTAAGTGGTGAAACTTTTTAAAGTAAAGTTAGTTTTAGAAGTGAATCAATAAATAAAGAGGATTAGCAAATATATATACAAGTGGTGGGTGGGACATAAAGAAGATAAAGGAGTAGAGGTGTATTTAGTAGAATAACTACCAGTAGCTTATAAAAATTGAAGCGTTAGAGAGAGGGAGAGATTCTAACATGGGGACAACAAATTTAAGGATAGTTATAATATGGGTACAAGTTGCTTTGCTTGCTTAATCAACCACTCAGTTGTGGCAATGGAGGATAGATAGGACATGCACCTTTTCAAATAAAATTCATTCCTTTGGTTTAATGCAAACAAAGTGCATGCCTGGATACTTTTATCTCGTAATGAAAATGAAATTGGGGAAGTTGCAGAGCCAAGCAATAGTAACGTGCAGAGTACTTGCTTCTGCTCATTGGGCATGTAAATAGGAGATAAAGGGCTTCCACTTCTTCTCTTTAAATTGCTTGTATTTTAATAAAAAATCATTGTTAATTCAGAAGCCTGCAGAGATGTTAACTCAGGGGAGGAGATTGCAGAAATTTATGATGGAAACCAGAAAATTTCATTCATACTAAATTTACACAACTATTTACAAAATAGTAAAAACGCCAGCAAATGGAAATGAAAACACCTATTAGCTTGCCGAGGGAAACTTAAATAAGAGAAATAACATCGAAGCTTCATGCCATAATGAAGATGGTGGAGGGGAGAAGAAATAAAAATATTTGTAAATATAGAGGATTAAATGTGAAATTATACAAATTATTTTTATTTCGGTGGTAAAAATAGAAGTGAAGTAATTATTTAGGGACTATCTAGGTAATTTATCCTTTTTTATAGTGCCAGGTCAGCCTCCCGTTTAAGTTTAACGGTAACAAACGTCTCAGTGACCAAAAGTTTACAGATCCAAAACGTAAGTGACCTTACTGGTCATTTTTGAAAATCGGTGACTAACTCTGTAATGAGGGAAAACATAAGTGATCATCTCAGTAGTTAACCCTTTATTATATTATCAGAATATTATATAACGTTTGAGATTTGCAAACGATGTAACATTTTATGTCAATGATTATTAATCAATAATTATTTTTGGTTTTATAAAACAATTAAACCTAAGATTTATTACTTGAGGGACAAGTTTTCAAATACGATTTCCTAGATTCGACCCATTTCTTTTGGGTTGGGTTTAGGGGGTTACATTTAGTGGTTTCAGAGCTAAGTTCAACCCTCGGACTGTGAGGCTCATAAAAGTTGTTTTCAAAATTTTTTCGACTTTTGCATGCATCTGAAATATTTTGGGATAAATGGGAATTTTCTGAAAATATACTATCTTATTATGTGATTTTGACCTTGTTGTTTTCAACGTATTTTTAAACCCGAGACTCCAGTACCGAATCTGACTCTAGGTTATTATCTTTTGTAGATAGTCTTCTAAGCCACCAAGTATGAGTTCTAGCTTTGTGAGAGGTCGAGGTCGTGGTCGTACCGCCTTTTCTGGTGGTGGTCATCTACCTTCCGTTGAGCAAACAGAAAATCATAATGTGATATCGGATAATGAGAATGAACCTTTGGGAGGACATCAGATCGGAAGTGACGACTCACTTGGTATTGAGGACACTGAGATAGTTCAGCCGGACAGTGTCGGAGTTCATCATGAGTTGCTCAGTTATCTTCGTCAGTCAGAGGGTCCAAGGAAACCTATTTCTATAGAATTTATAGCTGCTGGGATGAAATTGTTTGAGGGTAAAACCGGTATACATCCATCCGATGCGGAATATTGGCTAAAGAAATTACAACGATTGTTTGTTGAGATGGATTACCCAGCCAATCAGAAATTGAGGGCCGTTGTATCTTTGCTAGAAGGTGAAGCCCAAAATTAGTGGGAGTCAGTGGTAGATATTGTTCCATCTAGTTAGGTCACATGGGAGTTTTTCCGACAGGCTTTTCAGGATCGATATGTGGGAGTTGAGTTCTTAGCAAAATGTCGCGATGATTTTATGAATCTGAAACAGAACAATATGTCAGTGAATGATTACGAGATAGAATTTTGGAGGTTGGCCAAGTATGCTCCTGGGTTAGATGCGACATAGAAAGATAAGTGTGACTGGTTTTTGAAGAGACTTCATTTACCGATTTAGAGAGATTTTTCTACGCATCATGATAAAATGTTCAGCGACCTGGTTAGTTGAGCTAAGACTTCTGAGAGGATAATTGCACTTATAGAAGTTAAAGAAGTTTAGAATTCTGAGAAAGACGTGAAGCAACCGGAAATATCTGCTCAGCCTAGTTTTGTTAACTCGTCTGGAAAGAGGCCTAGAGATGATTCTGTTCCTTATAGTTATCGGAATGTGAGGCCTGCAGCACCGACAATTCTGTCTAGTAGTGTAGGTAGTTAAAAAGTTCGTCGGCCTATTTCTGTATGTGGTTATTGCAATAAGAAGCATAACGGAGAGTGCAAATTGATGAACAGAGCGTGTTTTAGATGTGGTTCGCATGATCATTACTTGAAAAATTGTCCACGTTCACCTACTGGTTCATTCGTACAGATTCAGAGTTATGCATCAGTTCAGACACCTCACCGAGGTAGAGGGCAGTTTAGGTCAGTTGCTTCTGTTACTACGAGAGGAGGTAGACATGCTCCGAGTGGTAGTTCAGCTAGATCCGAGATTAAACGTCCAGGTTCGGTACATCTGATTGGAGTTCGCGTTGGATATGATGATATACACGATGATATGGCATGTACATTTTAATGTGTTCAGATCATAATTATGTTTATAATGCATTATGAATTTAGAATAAGTATTTAATGTGTTAGTCAGTTGTGATATCTGTTGTTAAGTCTGGAAATTTTGAGGAAGAAATTTCTTTAAGGGAGGGAGAGTTGTAACACCCCAAAAATTTCCTAATTCAGAAAACCTAAAATCCCTAATTTAGTAACCCTAACAATTAGGAATTTATAAACTGAAAACCCTAATTTAATTAAAGGATTAAATTGATTAGACTTAGAATTTGAGGTTCAATTTCTGAAATTTGGTGACCATTTTGAATAAAGAACAAAGTTATGTGGCCACTTTGTAATCCATAGATTATCTTGAGGTTTTACTTCGTATTTTACCCATTAAATTGGGTATTTAACCCTCGTTATCATACTTTTGAACTCTATAGCCGCTCTCTCTCTCTCTAGATAATCTTTCCTTTCTCTCTCGGTCATCTCCCTCATCCGTTGCATCTCTGGTGAGTCTCCGACCAACCCCCATCTGCCGTTCATTTCTCTCGCCGTCACCATCATCGTGACCGACATCATCTCGCGAGTTAACCTCGACCCTCAGCTCACCCCCATCTACCATCGTTTATGAGATTTCAAAGGGAAATCGTTCACTTTTCCTCGCATCACCGCTTTTCCTCGTATCATCCGTTGTTTGCGCCACCTTTCGTGTCGTGCACTGCCATTGACCATCTTGTTCAAAAATCGATAAGAAACCATTCAGACTTGTTTCCTTGCGCCACCGTCTACTTCGCCTCTTGTCTATTGAATTTGATGTTGGGTAAGCCTCTTTGAGTCTTTGTTATCATTTTGTTTAGTGACCGGATTGCTATGAACTTGTTTTCCTTTTGGTTTTGTCCGGAATAACCATTTTGGTCAATGTTGGAATCGCTAGCAAGCTGCACATATCGTG
Source organism: Hibiscus trionum (assembly GCA_030270665.1). Taxonomy (NCBI): domain Eukaryota; kingdom Viridiplantae; phylum Streptophyta; class Magnoliopsida; order Malvales; family Malvaceae; genus Hibiscus; species Hibiscus trionum. Next base: position 71,455,273 of record BSYR01000003.1, on the reverse strand, counting down.
TTTTGTCATCGCCACCGTTGTTGCGCTATCGCTTTTGCGCCACCGCTATTTATTCCATCTCCGTTGTTGTTCATCATCTCCGTCGCCCTTGGCTTCCATTGCCACCGTTTTGAGTGCTGGAACCCTAGCCCCATATCTGATGCTAGGATTGAGAGAGATGGGCTAAGTGTGTTGTGTTGTTGGGCTGGGTGTTGTTGGTTGAGCCCAACCGTGGGGTTTGTGTGTGGGTTGTGGGTTGTGTGGGTTGTGGGTTGTGTGGGTGTGGGTTAATGAAGTTGGGTGTTGAGGCCTATGTGTGTACGTGTTTGTGAGCCCAGTTCGTGTGTGGCCCAAATTGGGCACTTGTGTAGTGAGCTAAACCTTGTGACCCAATTTGAATATAAGAACCGGATCAATGACCAAAATCGGACTAACATTGAACTGAACCTGTTATCAGACCGAACCAGTCTTGTGATTCAAATTGAACCGAATCAGATCAGTGAACCTTGGACCGAACCGAACATGAATCTTGAATCGAACCGTTGACTTTGACCAACCTGAACAGGTTTTAACTTTGATCTGTTTGACCGACTTTGACCCGTTTAACTAGAGTTGACCGTTTACTAGTTTGACTAGAATTGACTCTTGACCCATTTGACTAGAGTTGACCGTTGACCAGCTTGACTAGTTGACTTTAACTTTAACTTTAACTGTTGACCAAGAGTTGACTTTTTCAGACATATTTCCTCTTGACCTTTTTCGACGTCCTGAATCCGAATTTACTGCTTGTTTTGTCTAATTTGAACCAGAAAGTACGTTTTTTCTAATTTCAATTAATTATGACATATAATTCGGTAAGTTGTGGATTTCAGAATCTAGTTCGGAATATTCTCGTGTTCAGGTATCAACACTGAGGCTGAGGAGTTACCTCATCCTGTTCAGACTGACCATGCACGTTCTTCGAGATCTTTACGTGAGTATACCTTCAGTTCAGTTCTTAGTGTTTTAGTCGGTGGCTGAGTGATAGTAATAAATGCTAATGTAGAGTTATCCTTCGTAGGTTCTGATTCAGTGAGATCTGAGCGTGAGGCTCGCCCTTCTCGAGATTAGAGCTACTATTGCTAAAGGTGTGTTTCTTGGGGTATTTTAAATAAATGAATTTTATATGTACTTCTTCCTGTGTTATAAATAAATGTTGTTTTATATATTTTCTTGATTTATTATCTACTTGTGATTTGATAATATTTTGAAACATCATGCATAGCATAATGAAATGTGTTTTTAAATCAAGGATTTGATTTTCATAAAATATGATACTCATAAGAGTTTGGATTTATTATTTTACAATTCATATCATAAGTCATAGGATTAGAAATGTGTTCGGTAAAAGTGAGTGAAACCTCCACTCTGGCGAGGGAAACCTCAACTCTGGCGAGGGCAACCTCCACTCTGTATGATATCAGATTATCGGGTATTGAGCCATGCATCGGACATCACATCATTATGATTTTGATTTATCGGATTTAATGTGTTTATGAGAAACTTTATCGAAAAATAAAATAATGTTTTGATTTTGTGTTTTTATGCACTTTAGAGACACACTAAGCTCTTTAGCTTACACCCCTTTAGTTTCTTTTTCAGATATTCAGACTCTTTAGGCGACTCGGTACTTGGAGCATTTCGTGTTTTACTCGGATATTATATTAGTATGAACTATTTTAATTAAACTTTCAGATTATTACTTTATGTTTTGAAACATTTATGTAATCAGGCTTTAGGAGTTTTAAATTTTGGGATTACTTTAATGCATGCATTTGCGAACTTTGATTTGGATATTTTATTATATTATCAGAATATTATATGACGTTCGAGATTTACAAACGGTGTAACATTTTATATTAATGATTATTAATCAATTATTAATTTTGGTTTTATAAAATAATTAAACCTAAGATTTATTACTTGAGGGACAAGTTTTCAAATACGACTTTCTAGATTTGGCTCATTTCTTTCGGGTCGGGTTTAGGAGGTTACAGTCAGTTTCTTACGCCTGTATCCTTTGCTCCACCTCCAGCTTATTACGTTCCTCCTTCTAATGATCCTTTTCTTCAGCATATTGTGTCTCATGTTGCTTCTTCTGTTGTGCCTTTCAGCCCTACTGTTTCTCCTCATGCTCATTCTGTTTTGCCTCCCAGTCCTACTGTGCAGCCTGTTGCTTCTATTCATGGTTGCCCTGCTCCTAGGGCGTCTCTTCCTGTTCAGCATCCTATTTATACTCACTTTCTTCTGTTCCTTTGCAAGGTCAGGGCTCTCCTGAGGCCTTCATTGCTACACCCGAGAGTGTTGATGACAATGCATGGTACCCAGACTCAGGTGCCACACGTCACTTGACTAAAGATTTCAACATTCTGCAAGTTGAGCATGTAACTCCATCTTCTGGAAATGTCCAAGTGGGGAATGGTAACTTTCTGCCTGTTAAATATTCTTCTCAGTCCAATTTATTAGGTTATAATAGAAATGTTAGGCTGAAAAACATGTTATTTGTACCTAGTATAACTAAGAACTTGATTTCTGTTTCCAAGCTTAGACAGGATAATCAAGTTTCTATTGAATTTTTTCCCAAGTTTTGTCAAGCAAGAGATCTTGTTACAAGGGAAGTTGTGATGCATGGTCATGAAAGCGATGGGCTATATAAGTTTGATTTACCTGCTAATAAGTCTACTATTGATAGTAAATTTAGCATGTTAGACAATAAGAACAAAACTTGCTTTGTTAGTACTAGTACTTCTAATTCCATTGAGTTGTGGCATCGAAGGTTAGATCACCCTGCTTATTCTAGGTTACAAACTATGTTGCATTCATGTAGTATTTCTTTTTCTGCTAATAATTCTTTTTCTGTGGAGAGGCATAAGGCTAGGCTGGAGGTTAAGGGATATTCCCAGTAAGTTGGCACTGATTGTCGAGAAACATTTAGTCATGTTGTTTGAGCAACAACTATAAGAATTGTACTTGCCACTGCAGTTCTTCAACAATGGTACATTCAGAAAATTGACATCAACAATGCCTTTCTCAATGGGCAGCTCTCTAAGGAAATCTATATGACACAGCCTCCTGGATTTGAGGAGAAGGGCCCCTGTGGCGAAAAGCTTGTGTGCAGACTAAAAAAAGTCCTCTATAGTCTTCGACAAGCCCAAGGAGCCTGGTTTGACACTCTACGAAATTTTCTCACTACTAAGCTTGGTTTTATGGCTGCCAAAATTGATACCTCTTTGTTTATTTGAGACACGAGTAAGTGTAAGATATTACTCATGGTGTATGTAGATGACATCATTATTACTGGAAGTCACCTAATAGAGGTTGATATTGTTGTTCAGAATATCAACATTGAGTTCTCCCTTAAGGACTTAGGTGAATCAGGTTTCTTTCTTGGCATGGAAGTTCAGCAGTGTTCTAAAGGGTTATTGTTGAGTCAGAAGAAATATGTATCTAAATTACTGAAAAGGACAGGTATGCTTAAGTGTGCTCCGACTCCCACACCCATTGTGGTCACACCTAAACTCACGGTTGATGAAAGTCCTCCTTTTCCATACCTTCATCTTTATCGTAGAGTTGTCATAGCACTTCAATATGTTTTTCTAACTCGTCCTGATATTTCCTTTGCTGTGAACAAATTGAGTCAATACATGAATGATCCCCTTGAGTCACATCGGAAAGCAGTCAAACACATCTTGAGATATCTTTCGGGTACCCTCAGTTATGGGTTATTTTTTCATCCTAGTGATGTGTGCTCTCGTGTTTGTTACACTAATGCAGACTGGGCATCTTTTGTTGAAGATAATAGATCAACATCTGGATTTTGTATTTTTTTTCTCGGGTCCAATCCCATTGCCTGGAGCTCTAAGAAGCAATCAGTAGTGTCCCGCTCTACCTTTGAGGTTGAGTATATGAGTCTTGCCAACTTTGTCTCTGAACTGGTCTGGATAGAGCAAATGCTACAAGAAATTGGGGTAGATCTGTCTGGTTTTCCTGTGGTGTGGTGTGATAACACATCCACTGTTTCTATAGTAGCTAATTCAACCCATCATGCAAGAGTAAAGCGTGCTGAGATTGACTTACACTTTATTCGTGAAAGAGTCTTAGCTGGGCAACTTGTGGTCAATTTTTTGCCTTCATCGAAACAAGCTGCAGATATTTCAACAAAACCAATACCACCTGCATCATTCGCTCTCATGCGAAGAAGACTTGGTGTAATTTCTTTAAAAGATCTTCACAAAGAGAAGAAAATCAAGAAAATGTTAGAGTAATAGAACAATAGAGCAATTCTATTAGTTGGGCCAGCTCAATTGTTTGTTAAGTTGTTAATAGTTTGTTGTAACCGTCAGGGCTAACCGACTGGGTTTAAGGTGGGTTATAAATACCAAGCCCAATCAATATAATGAAGAAGGCTTTTGTATTCTCTGTATTTTTCAAATATATCATTTTCTTTCATATTCTTTTTCTTCTTATTTTCTCAGTTTGGCTATTCATCTTTTTTATTATATTTCTAATCTTTCCATCGTCATTGTTAAGTTCGTAACAAACCCTTATATTCTTATCTCGACCATACTTTTGGAAATGCATTGTTTCATTTCGGTCTATTTTTTTATGTATGCAGTGAGATATTCAATACGTTGATTCGTCAATGCATTAGAAAATAGTTGAATTTTTTCCTTCAAAAAAATTCAAGTTGAGTATCTGTCCTGTTAAATATTACAGGTTCATGTCAAACTTGAGTCACATATTAGGCTTAAACGAATAAAGAATCCAATTTTTTTAAAATTTATCTTTATTTTAGATTATGTTTTTATTTTAAAATTTTTTTTTATTTATTTGTAATTAAAAAATGGAGTAAAATATTTTTGAGTTATTAAAGGAAAGAGAAATACATTGCTAGAACAATTATAAAAAGAAAATAAGAATTTCACAAATTTATTTATATATATCGACGATGAACACTTGTGATATCACTTGTTAAAAAAGTTAATTATTTTATTTGTTTTAAGTGTATTTAATGAGATGTCATCATATGATTTATTTATACCAATAAGGGTTGGGAGTAATGGCAAAACACATTGCACTCACATAAAGAGAACCCTGATTCTGGAGACGACATTGCACAACATAAATCGTAAAATAGACATAAATTGTACCAAAAAACATATATTTATTTATTGTGTATGATTTTTATACACTTTTTTTGCTTAATATTATTTGATACACTACTAGAGCATAAATCTATATATTGAAATGTATTTCTTCGAAACAACATGGTTGAATTCATTGCCAATGTATATTATATTTATTTTGAGTGCATGAACTATAATGCAATACTAAAATAGAGATTTGAACATGATTGCAATCAATTTGTGTGTATCAAGTATGCTTATTAAGTGCTCTTTAGGCAAATCATAATTAACACAATATCGGTGGGAGTGATTGGCTACGAAAGGTCTAAATTAAGCAGCTGCATCATCTTTAATTTAATTAATGACTATGGGTCACTCCTCATCATATAAAAAAAAATTTAATGATATTACTTCAAATGTAGACAAGTGTATAATGTACACACTCTCAATATATCAAGTATACATATAAAATGAAAAATCGTTTAGAATTTCGATAGAAGTTTGATAACTAAGATATTGATGAAATTATAAGCGTTATGCCTAAAAGCAACGAACACAAAATAAGGAAGGCGGAAAAGAGGATTATGATGGTTGATGATGATTATAGGCGGTTCATCCTGATTGGTATTGGGCGAAAAGCCACTGTAATATGGAAGCTGAAAGAGAAAGAGAGAGAAAATGAGGGGTATTGCCCTCTTGATTTGATATGTCTTTTCCCTTCGATTGCATGAGTATTTATAATTTTTGAGATTGTTAGTAGTTGGACGGCACCAGGCCTAATGATAACCTATGAATGTAGCTCTTTAACAATATATGTTCTCAAGATAATCTAGACCTCTGAAAAAATCGTTATTGTGAGATGATTCCACGAAGATAACCGTTATATATATATATAGCTATTAATATTATATTTGTTTTTTGGGTAATAGAATTTAGTTATTTTTATTTAAAGACTATAAAAATATATATATATATTGACAAATTCTAAATGTAATCCTAATTATACCTAGAGGAGAGGAAAAGAGGGTTCTCTAGAAGAAGGAAGAAAAGTGTTCCTAGTGAGTCTCGAACCTATGATCTATGAAAATATGAGAAACAAAGATAAGTAGCTTGATCAACTGTTAAAAGTATGACTGAAAGGATTTTATTTTTATTGGTAATCCAATCCAATTACAATCAATGATCATATGTATATATACAAATACAAACAACTAACAAAGAAATTAACTAACTGTCTAACTATCAACATAACTAATCTCTAACTAACTTCAACACTCCCCCTCAAGTTGGAGGTTTAAACACATTTTTAATCCCCAACTTGTTCAATAAATAGTTATGTTGTTGTACTCCCAAGGCTTTGGTCATGATATCTGCAATCTGTTCTCCAGTAGCAATGTACTCAGTACGCAGTAGACCTTCTTGGATCTTCTCTCTCGCGAAGTGGCAGTCAATTTCTATGTGTTTTGTACGCTCGTGAAACACTAGATTCGCAGCAATCTGTATGGCTGCTTTGCTGTTACAAAACACAATCACACGGTCTTTGTTGTTGACTTCAAGTTCACACAATAACCCCTTCAACCAGATTATTTCTGCTGTTGTCATCGCCATACCTCTGTATTCTCCTTCAGCAAATGATTTTGCAACAGTGCTTTGTTTCTTGGATTTCCAGGAAACCAAGGAACCTCCAACCCTGATGCAAAATCCAGTGACTGATCTCTTGGACATTGGACAGGAAGCCCAATCCGAGTCACAAAATGCCTCAATTTTACAGTCATTAGAGGCTTTCAAGAAAATCCCTTGCCCTAGATTTCTCTTGACATATCTTACTACTCTCAGTGTTGCTGCTAAATGTGATTCTTTTGGACTTTGCATGAATTGACTAAGATGATGAACAACAAATGTAATGCATGGCCTTGTGTGTGTTAAATAAATCAGCTTCCCTATAAACCGTTGGAAAACTGACTTGTCTTGTACTAACTCATCTGCTGACTCACATGGCATTCCTTTATCATACTCAGGGGTGGTAAGTTTAAAATTTTGCTCTAATGGTGATGTAGCTGGTTTTGCACCTCCCAGACCCGTGCTTTCAATGAGTTCGAGAGCATATTTCCTTTGACTAATCATCATTCCTTGTGTAGACCTCAAAATTTCTAACCCAAAGAAGTACTTCAACTCTCCAAGGTTCTTCATCTTGAAGCTATTATTCAAAAGACCCTTAAGTTCATCAATCATCAATGTATCATTTCCCGTAATCACTAGATCATCAACATAAATAAGAATAATCACTAGCTTTCCCTGTTTCTTTTTGATGAACAAAGAATAATCATGTTTGCTTTGTTCATAACCAGCACTTAACAAAGTTTCAGAAAGCCTTAAGTTCCACTGCCTCGAAGCCTGTTTGAGCCCATACAATGACTTTTGCAGTCTGCAGACCAAGTTCTCCCCCTGGCTGCAAAAGCCCTCAGGTAAAGTCATGTAAACTTCTTCATCAAGAGACCATTGCAAGAAAGCATTATGCACATCCATTTGGTGAAGGGGCCAATGGAACATAGCAACAAGAGTAAGCATTGTTCTGACAGTGACCATCTTGGCAACAGGGGAGAAGGTATCACCATAGTCAATCCCTTCTCGTTGTGTGTAGCCTTTAGCTACAAGACGAGCCTTATAGCGCTCCATATCACCTGAAGCCTTATATTTGATACGGTATACCCATTTACAGCCAATTGGAGCCTTACCAGAAGGCAAAGAAACCAACTTCCATGTAGCATTAGACTCCAAAGCCAATATTTCCTCCTTCATGGCCTGAATCCATAAAGGATTTTTGATGGCTTCTGAATAGGAAGTGGGCTCAATAGAAGAAGAGGAAGAAGTGGAAGACAAAAAAACTTGTGTGTGAATAGGTAAATGTGTATAAGAAACATAATTGGAAATGGGATACTGCCCTGGAACATCGGACGATGAAGAAGATGTAGGAGAAGGATGGTAAGTAGTAACATAATCATGCAACCAAGCTGGAGGTCTTGACACACGAGAAGGTCTCCGAGAGGGTTGAGGAGGAGGAATGACATTAGGAAACTGATAAGGAAGAAGAGAACACTGATCATGAGTAGGGAGAGATGTAGAATGTTGAGGTTGAGATACAGGTTGAGGTGCAGGTTGAGATACAGGTTGAGGTGCAGTTGGAGATGAAGGTTGAGGGTCAGTTGGAGATGAAGGTTGAGGTTCACTTGTTGAAATAGAACTGTCTGAAGAAGTAGCAGAAGGAAGATCTAAAATTAAGAAGTCAGAATCTGGAACAATACATGATTCTGGAAAAAAAAATAAGAAGTATTTTTTGGAAAAGAGAAAGGGACGAGATGTTCATGAAAAATAACATCTCTACTAACAAGAAATTTCTTAGTGACAAGACTAAAGAGAATGTAACCTTTCTGAGTTAGAGAATAACCCATGAAAACACAGGGAACAGCACGAGGAGAAAACTTATCAGAGTTGTGTAAAGATGTAGCATAAGCTAAACATCCAAACACCCTAAGATGAGAAACAGAAGGAAAATGACCAAAAAGAAGCTCAACTGGAGATTTCCAACTAAGAACAGAGGAAGGTAACAAGTTAATTAAGTAACATGCTGCCCGGACACACTCTCCCCAAAATTTAATAGGCACTTTAGAGTGAAAACGAAGAGCACAAGCAACTTCAAGGAGATGCCTATGCTTGCGTTCAGCCACCCCATTTTGCTGGGGTGTATGAACACAGCTGCTTTGATGAATGATACCAAGAGAGGAAAAAAGAAGAGAACATTTAGAATTAAAAAAACTCTGAACCATTGTCACTGCGCAAGGTAAGAATAGTTGAAGAGAATTGAGTTTTAATCATGGCAAAAAAATATTTAAGAGCTAGGATTGTATCAGACTTCAATTTCAACAAGTGAACCCAAGTCATTCGACTAAAATCATCCACAATAGTAAGAAAGAAACGATGACCTGAATGAGTTGAAACACGATAAGGTCCCTACAAGTCAACGTGAACTAAATCAAAGGCTTTTAAAGACCTAGAAGTACTTAGAGGAAATGAAGATCTAGTTTGTTTGGCTAAAGGGCAAACAACACAGTCATGTATATGGTCAATGTGAAAATGTAAATCAGTAGAAATAGGTAATTTGTGCATTTTATTCAGGCTGGCATGACCCAAACGGGCATGCCAAAGTTTGGTAGATTCAACAGATGATTGACAAGCAAAAGAATCAAATGAAAAATTTGTAGAATTTGAAACTGTGGAAACCTGAGACAAAGTTGAATTTGAAGAACAACCAACAGAATGTGACTGAAACAGGTACAAGCTCCCAACCATCCTACTAATCTCCTTCATCCTTCCAGTGGAGAGTTCCTGCAGTAAACAAAAATGAGGATAAAAGAGAACAACACAATTTTGAGTTGAAGCAAGTTTAGAGACAGAGATAAGATTGAAATGAAAATCAGGGACAAATAAAACATTATGAAGAAGCAAAGTATTGTTGAGAGCAACAGATCCAATATGGGTTATAGGAACGTTTTTACCATTTGGGAGTCGGACTGATCTTGAACTCGAGACACATAAAATTGGATTTATTAAACTATGGAAGTCTGAAGTTACATGGTCGGTGGCTCCAGTGTCCAGGATCCAGGTACAAGAGGCATGAGTAGACTTACAAGAGAAGCCATTACCTGCAGCATTTACAGATGACTCAGAGGGAACCTTCTGAAGCAAGGCTAATATCTGGTTATACTGTTCCTGTGAAAAGGTTGGAACTAATGGTGCAGAAGAAGACACAGCTTGTGGACTGAAATTAGGTGGAGTAACATCAGAGAGGTCTCCACTTGTTGCCATTGCAGCCTGAGGTTCTTTGCGCTTAGTGAAATGGAAGTCTGGTGGAAACCCTACGAGACGGTAACATGTCTCCTTCTTGTGGCCTTTGACTCTACAGTGAGCACAAACTCCATTAAAACGACGTCGAGAAGACGAGCCAGAACCAGATTGTGAGTACATGACAGTCGAATATGCCAACGATGTTACACCAGATAAATGAAACTGTTGTGACTCCTCTTGAATCAACATAGAATACGCCTGATTCACCGTAGGCAGAGGCTTCATTAGAAGAAGCTGACTCCGTACGGCTGAGTAGGTCTCATTTAACCCCATTAAGAACTGAAGCAACCTTTGCTGAAGAAGTTGACTCTGATTCTTCTGAGACGCTTCACAATCGCAAGTCGAAAGAGGAACCAGAGCGTTGTATTCACTCCACAACAGTTTCAATTTCGTAAAATAAGTAGAGATCGATGATTCACCTTGGATAAGCGTTGCAATTTCTCTGTGAAGAGAGAAGATTCACGAACCGTCCACTTTATCAAAACGCTCCTTCAAATCTGCCCAAACAAGCGCCGCACTGGATGCAAAAACGACTCTGGCAGATAATTCTTGGCTAACGGCGTTGAGAATCCAAGAAAGAACAATCGCATTGCAGCGATCCTACTGGGATTCCAAAGCACCAGTGAAATTAGCTCGACTACAGCTCCCATCGATTAGCCCTAATTTATTCTTCACAAGTAGGGCGATGCGCATAGATCGACTCCACACATTGTAATTTTCGACGCCGGTAAGTTGATGCGAGACGAGGAGAGCTCTCGGAGTGTCGGACGAATGAAGATACAGGGCATGATTGAAGTCAACGATGGTGGAAGGCTCCGCCGACGGCATCGCAACGCTCGTGAAAAGGGAAAAAACTTAAAAAAGGGAAAAAGGAAGAAAAAAAATGTGAAACGATTAACAAACTCAAAGAAACAGGCCAAAAAACCCAATAACAAACCGGGCTCTAGATACCATGTTAAAAGTGTGACTGAAAGGATTTTATTTTTATTGATAATCCAATCAATTACAATCAATGATCATATGTATATATACAAATACAAACAATTAACAAAGAAACTAACTAACTGTCTAACTATCAACATAACTAATCTCTAACTAACTACAACATCAACCAATCAAATGTGTTTGTTTATAAAAATATAATTATAATAAAAGAAAGGAAGAAAAATGTAGTGATCACAACCTATTTCCAACATTATGAAGACTCTAACCTCGCACGCTTAGCATGCTCACAATTGATTATTATTTCCCACTGCCCCCTTTTTCTTTTTATTAATCATTGTTTGACCCTTCGCCATTTCATTATCATGGAAAAACGTAAAATCAATTCAATAAGTCTCGTATTTGTTCAATTTTACTTTGTTTCATTGAATAAAAACATAATTTTATAAAAAGAAAACTTGTTTTCTTTAATATGAGTTTCTTTATGTTTGATTTATTATTTTGTTTTTCGAGCCGGATGTGAAAGAGAGTAGATCGGTCGAACGTGTGGTGGGGGCAAACCAAAAGGAAAGCTTTTGGAGAGGGAGGTTCTGATGGTTGATGACTTTCCCGTTGTTGTTGATGATGATCAATGATATGGCTACAGGTGGAGCTAAGATTCTCATATAGTGGGGTAACAAGGTATGAGATATGAATGATTTTTATATCATTAAAATAAGTATTATTGACCTTATATCCCAACAAATCAAGTAGAGTCAATTCTGCTTGTCCCTGTCGTAACTTTCCCTTCCTCGTTTTTTCCGAAGGCTCGAGTCTCAGACGACCCGGTTGATTCCCTGATTCCAGCTTGGTGTTTGATTGAAGTGTGGGTGGCTACGCCTCCGACCTTTGATCAACAGTTGCCGGAATAGGTGGGACGGCGGCGGCTGGTGGTTTACTTAGGGAAGCTTTGACACGGGAGAAGAAGAGTGCGGGGGATCTTCAGCAAGGTTTTCTCCTCACGACGATGCAATCTACCGGAGCTGTGGGCTCGACGAGTCGCGAAGGTCTCTGGTTTGCCGAAATCTGGTTAGAGGCTCCTCTCTTTTTTTTTTGGTAAAGTGCTCTCTGCTCCCCTCTCCGCTGGCGAAATCCTTCTCCCTGCAGCAAAACCAAGCTACACACACCAGCGTCAGAGCGAGCGTTGATACCCCCTCTCTCTCTCTCTACTTCTACTGAGTTTCTGCTGAGTTTTCTTTCGAGTACTTTGATCCATTGTTGAGTACTGGTCTTTCTTTGACACCAATATCAGACGGGCCAGTCAGGGAGCCGCAGTGGTTTTGTTCTCCTCAGCGTTCACTGGAATGGGCGGTCTCACAGGTCGGGTCGCGTCTAGCTTTAGAGCTTGTCGGTTCACCGGAAATCAGGACGGCGATCCAGTGGCGTATTTTCACGACGGCCATGGGGAAGAGAAGATGGTGACAAGGGCATGATGGTCTTTTACCACCCTGACAAAATTTGGCAGATATGATTTGACTTATCCCTGTCATGGCCCTTTCCTTTTTCAGCATAACTCTTTCCTTTTTCAGCATAACGTGTCCGGTTTGTGTGGGATTTGGCCCAAAATTGTCTTTTTTTATTTTGTACCTTGCCGGATTTTATGGATCTGGGGAAGAAATTGGTTCCTGGAGCTCTGTTGATTCGAGGATAGCGATTTCTTGCAGGTTTAGATGGGATCTAGGCGGTCCCGTTAAATCTTTTAAGGTCCAGGTGTTCTCATTGTTTTATCGGATCTTAGTCTCTTTGTCGTCAACGGATGATCAATGGCCTAAATTTTATCGGATTTCCTTAATTGTTCTGATTGGAAACATTAGTGTCGATGAACCAGGATTGGGAGGAGGCTCGGTGATCTCATACTCTCCTCACATCTGGGACACAGTGGATGATGCCTTGACAAGGGTCAACGTTTTCGCATTGGAAGCCTGCCTCTGGATAGAGCTCTCAGGCACGACTACTGGCTTTCGTCCCGAGAAGAGTTTATGGTTTTATCGCTTTCTCCAGTATCGTTTTGGTGTTATCGCTGTTGGAAACACGATCCACAGTTCGACCGATGGAAGTGTCTATCTAGGTGATCCAGTTAATGTTTCGCTCTGGCTTGGTTGGATTTCCGCATGGTCTGCTATTATCCGTTGTTTGTTGCTGCTGTTTGTGCCATGGTCGTTGGTTGTTTGGTTTTTACTTATGCTTTCTCAGTTTAGTGTAAGGCCTTGATTTGCTCTGCGTTGGGTTTTAGCTTTCTGTTGCTTATTTTCTACGTTTATGGGACCTTTGGGTCCCCTCCGTTTGTACCAGCTCTTTGTGTACTGCTGCTTGATTGCCTTATGGCGGGTGCCTATCAGTTTCTCTTTGTTTCCTGCATCTCTTGTGCATGGGGTTGGGCCCCTTCTTTCTTAATCGAAGTCAGTTATCCGTTTGAACAAAAAAAGAGAGTCAATTCTAATATTTTTTTTATATAAAAAGGACTAATACAATTTAATATTTCTATATGGTGAGCATTTTTTAGTGGAGTCAAATGCACCCCTAATTTGCCATGTACATCCACCCTTGGATATGGCTTCCATAATGCAAGAGGACAATCTTAGGAGAAATAGTTTTTAGGTCTTGTTTGGTATGGATGATGGAAACGAGGAAGAATGACAAATTAGTTAATTAAATAGTTTGAATCCAAACTATTTAATTGATTAACTTTTCATCATTCATACCAAATAAAATCTAAAACAAATGAAAAATAAAAAAAAACATCCACATTTTATTCTTCACGGTCTTTAATGCTACCATTTTTTTGAGATATGTGTGAATATTTTGAGAGTTGAGTTTTTGAATGTCAAAAAGTAGAGGAGAGAGAAAATAATAATATAATAAAAAATTCACATCATTATTGTCTTAATTTTTTTAACGATCAACGACTAAAATGAAAAATAACCTAAAGTTAGTGACAATATGCCAAAAAAATATTTGAGTGACCAAAACATAAAAATGGTAATAAGTTGATGACCACTTGTGTAGTTTACCCTAAAATTTAATATATTTATGTTGTTTTTTATATAGTATTTATGTTGTTTTGATGAGCTTCAATCCATTTTGGAGACATTAACTTGCCGTGGAGTGTATCCATTCTTGGGTGGAAATTGGGTGAGGAATATCCGAAAATCGTGAGGATCTGAATCGACGAGATAAAAAATAACTGAAATCTTCATCTACAGGAACGGGGACGTGTGAAGTTTTATTACTGAAGCTCAAATGGGGATGGGGATGGGGACAAGAATTGTTATATCCGAACCGTGGGAATAACCGAGCCATGGCCGTATAAATAACCTTGGGGATCCTCAAAAAATATCCGCAAGGATCCTGATATTTTACAAAATTTTTAATATATATATTATATACTTAATCTTATTTACATGCATACATACCTATCTTATTATTAATATTCAATCCATCAAAAATATTTGTGCCTTTTGTTTAAACCTTATTAAGTTTGGATGGTCTCTTTAGTAGTTTATGTTTTTTGTTAATTGAGAGTATATAATCTATTTATCTCTTAATCTCCATCATTCATATTACCCAAAAACCTATTCCCCTTCAAGTAAGCAACACCACCATTCTTTCTAAGATGCCAGCCAACAACAGGCGTCGTTGATTTTTTTCCGTGACTATTATCGTTATCGAGCCACCATCGTCTTTCTCATTATTGTGCTAATAAAGACCTTCAACCTCTTATTTATTTATTTATTTTACGTTCAAACGTTATATGTTTGTTTATATTGCTTAAACTTGTATACATATTTACTTTAGCATACTAAATAAAAATTATTTAAATATTTGCATAAACTTGGTATGTTGTAACTCGTTATTGTGACAAGATTTTATCTTTAGATGGTACTTTTCTAAATTACAACTTATGGTGCATTTTTTTGTTGACATCTATGAGTTGGTTAAGCTTATATCTCTTCTGTAATGTATCATATTTGAATATGTTCAAGTTGTCAAGAGTAAAACAAGTATCACTGGTAAGGGGTTGATTATATTATTTCTCATTCCCAAATATTTTTATAATCATATTCCAAAGTTGTTGCTTCATTCTGTAAAGCAAAGTTGTTTCTTCATTCCTGTAAAGCAAAGTTGAAAAACTATGTTGAATGAAACATCTCTTCATGCTCTAAAAATTATATTTTGGTTAGTAAAATAGTAAGTTGTGTTTAATTTTTTGGGATGAGGATTCCTCGAAAACTGTGGGGATCCGATGGGTATGGAGATGGGCAAAAAAAAACCGAAGCATGTAATGGGGATTCCCCAAAATTGTACCCGCAAGTGTTGGAGACGAAGTGGAGAATGCAAAATTGTCCCCGCACCGCCCAATTTTCACCCTAATCCATTTGTATAGTTTGATTCAAGATTTTGATATGTTAAATAATTTTGAGTTAATTGTACTACATGTCCCAAGCTATGACTTCAATTTTAAATATTTTAATTTCACCCCAAATTATAACTCCCATTATAAATTGATTTCCAAATTTTTTAAATGTTTCAGCTTCATTTCCCATACTACCGATATATACTAATCATGTCAAATGTTAATAAAACTATTAAAAAATATTAATTGTCATGCAAACAATGATGAGTATTATGTAATAATACGATAGCAACATAAACGATAATTAATGATAATTAATGTTGAATCACATCCTCTGAAAATAATTATTTATAAATGAAACCGAAAGGTTTTTTGTTTTTTTTTTCTTCTCAATTTGTTAATAAATTATTTCTACGTTTCAAAGTTAAATCATCATTTTGTATAAACCCAAAATTAATTATTGTTTATGTCACATTATATTATTACATAATACACATCAATATTTACATAGTGTTAATAATTTTTATAATAGTTTTATTAGCATATGACATGATTAGTACATATTGATAATTTGAGGATAAAATTAAAATGTTCAAAAGTTTAGGGACCATTTTAAAATGAGGGTCATAGTTTGAAAATGAAATTAGAATGTTCAAAAGTTAGGGACTAATTTAGAATAAATGTCATAATTTGAGGATGAAATTGCAATGTTCATAGGTTTAAGAACTAATTTAAAATTAGAATCATAGTTTGAGGACGTGCACTGTAATTAACTCAATAATTTTTTAATAATTCTATTTTAACTATTTTTATTTTTAATTATATTTAAAAACAACTTATAATTATTTTTGAACATTCTTAATCTGGTTATAGTATTTGTTTTGTTTTTAACCTTAAATAAAATTTACACGCATTTTTGCAGGTGAGGTTGCTCAAAATCGGGTTACTTAAGATGAACATAATATTTTTTTTTAGTGAGACAATTCCTTGGATTGAAAGAAATTACACTTATTTTTAACAAGAGCAATAAAATGAATTTCACTAAAATAAGAAAGAAAAAAAGAACAAGAGAACAAATACAACACACCTCAAGTCCCTAACCATAAAGAGAACTTTGGGGGACTAAGTCCTCTAAAAAACTTACAAAGAAAGAAAATTAAAATATGTAAATTCAAAAATTTGATTTTTGTTGTTGTTAATATATTATTTATCTTTCATATAAACCCAACAACCATCATGTCTCTCTATCAAACTAGACAATATATAGACGGAGTAATAGAGATCAAGAAAATTAATCTTGTAAATTGTTTCATTAACAGTTCTAATTGCATGAGCAAACCACCATTAAAAAAGATCTAATCATACTAGACCATCAATTAAAGAGTGTGTCGCGTTGATCGTTACACAAGCGTCAAATTACTATTAATATAGATGAAAATTGTGTCATAAACATGTAATTAACACTTATATGCGTGCAAAAATAAATCGGAAACAAAGACGATTATAATTTAGAACTAAAAATAAATAAAGAAGTCAACAATCTTTAGAGCATGAGATTAAAGCTATTAGTTGATACATTTCTCTCTCTTCTAGGTTGTGGGTTCAAAATCTATTAGGAGTAAATTCCCTATTCCTCTCCCTTAGATAAAAATTGTTAAAAAATAAAACATACAGAAAACTAGAACGAGACGTTAAAGTCACAACATAAAATAACACTCTTAAAAAATTAGAGAAATAAATCTAAGAGAGAATTAATATTTTAAAAAGGAAAAAGGTCAAAATAATCCCCCAACGTTTCATCTTTTGGTCATTTTAGCTTTATCTTTTTGTGTGTGCAAACAACCACCTAACGTTTCATTTTTCGTTTAAATTTCACCCTTGTTGGATGAAAACTGTTAGTCAACTAACATTCAACGCCTGAGGCTGACGTGCATGTTTGTAGGGCATGGGGAGATGACATGGCACTTTGCTGCTGTGGCGATTGGTTAAAAATATTTAAAAATATTTTCTCCAAAAAATAATTAATTATTTTTTTAATTTTTTAAAAATGCCATGTCAGCAAAAATGCCATGTGATAGTGCCACATCATCTGTAACGCCCCTAGTTTAGGGCCGGGAAATAATCGAGTTTGGT
This sequence comes from Hibiscus trionum, assembly GCA_030270665.1. Taxonomy (NCBI): domain Eukaryota; kingdom Viridiplantae; phylum Streptophyta; class Magnoliopsida; order Malvales; family Malvaceae; genus Hibiscus; species Hibiscus trionum. Next base: position 71,437,759 of record BSYR01000003.1, on the reverse strand, counting down.
TAAACCGATTCGGGTTAGGTTAATTTTGAAGCTATTTTAAATGGATAAACTTGGTTTTAATAAAAAAGACAAAATGAGAATTTTGGAATTCAGAGAAAGGTTTTGAAAAGCTATCGTCTTCTTCAAACCCACTTTTAACGTTATCTTCTTCATCCAAACCCATTTTCACTATTCCATTGGTTTCAACATTTCATCAAGCAAACTTTGAAGTTAATTTCTCCCTTACTTTGATTTTCACTTATTTGATTTGTACTCATTGAAATCCTTCCTTTAAACCCATTAAAATTCATTTTTGATTTTGGGTTGGAAAATGAGTATTTTTATTGGATTTTCGTGGGTTTGATTTTTCATGGTTAAACATGTACTTTAATTTAAATTTTGAGTAGTGAAACATAATAATGACTAGATATGAGGAAACCCGAAGTGGGTCAAAAAAATGAGATTTTGGGGTTGAAAAGGTAGAATTTTTTGCTTAATTTTGGGTTGAAATCGTGGCTGATGGTTCCTTTGTTGTTGGGGATGTTTTTAGATGGTTTTGGATGTGTTTTGGTGTTTGAAAACGATGGGTTCAACTTGAGGTTTTGTTAGAACAATTTTGGGTGAAGTTTAGGTTGAATATCAATGTGTTTTGGTTGCATGAAGTTGGATTCCGAGTTGTTGATGGTTTATATGTATATTAGCATTCTAATGTTCTGTTTTGGGTTGCCTAAAGTAGAAAAATCGGATTTGAGTTTCGTGGATGTGAGTCCGGAGGCTTGAATCGGCATCTTGGTTAGCGTTTGTGTGTTGGCTGGTGAGTGGATCAATTTTAAAAGCCTTAACGTGGTTAAGAAAGTGTTTTGGGAGTTTTGATTGAGCTCGAAAGGCCAATCCAAGCTCAAGAGTAAGTTTTAAAGGTTTCACGCAATTAAATTGTGTTTTATGATTTCTTGATGCATATTGAACATGTCATGTTGTTATGTGATATATTGCATTGTTGCACATGTTGGGATTGATGACTTGTGTTTCTATTTACATTGTGAGTACATGCTTGTGGTTTGTGAAATGAGTATATTGGCACGTGTTGAGTTGCTACCGGATATGATTGATCGATCAATAGAATTAGAGTGCACTCGAGATAAAAGTCGCGCGTGGCCTTAGTGATGTTAGATTCCACTAAGGAGGAGTACGGTGATGTGAGATTTCACCGGAAGTTATATTTTTACTAGACGAGTGAGTACGGTGATGTGAGATTCCGCCGGAAATGTCTAGTGGATTTGAAAAACTATCCGCATATCCGAATAAAAGAGATGAATGTCAATATACCCATGGTGCTTTAAATTCTCATGTTAAGCATGTTGCATTGCTCCTTCCATTTATGCTTATGCATGTAGTTGATTACATTGCTTGTGTTATGAGAATGAACATGAGGTAAGCTTATGACTTGTGGTTGCATTCGATAAATGCATGTGATGATAAATGCATGTTGTTGTGTGTTTAAGCATGAAAAATGATTTGGAAATGATTTTGGTTTCAAGCAACTTATGTTATAAAACTGCATTGTTGTAACTACCGTTTTGAGCACCGCTCACTAAGTTTAAATGCTTACGCTCCTCTTTCCAACAATGTAGACCCTTAGACTTACGGAGCAGCTCGGGGAACAAGGGAGAATCCAAAAGAGTTTGGTTTGCTCAAGTATGATTTTAGACTTCAATAATTAGTATTAAGCAATGGGATATGGCCTTTTGTTTCGAGGAGTTATTGCATGTCCTTTTTGCTTAGACAAGTTTGTTGGACTGTGTTTGGCTTGTAATGCCTCTTGCTATGTTGAAATATGTTTTGGTTTAGCTTTTGACTTTGTTGGTGAATGTTGAGTATGAATGTTTTCCGCATAAACCTTATCTTGTTGAATGTTGTTTCGTTAAGTGTTTATCTTGCCTTATGTGTGTACCCATGGTTGCCTGGTGTTGCATGTGTGGTTGTAAGTTGCTTAAATGTCTGTTTAATGTGTCTTGTGTTGGATCTATTGTGTTTTTAGCTGCTAAAACCAATTTTTCTGGGCAGGGCGTATCGATACGCTCAAGGGCTGTATCGATACGGTCCCTTATTTTGGGCAAGGCGTACCGATACCCAAAATGCTCTCTGAAAATATGAGATTTTGACGAGAAATTGGGGTATCGATACGGGCCTTAAGTGTATCGATACGGTTCCTAGTGTTGACTTTGAGAGTTTAACCTATAAGGGCGTATCGTTACCAGAGTGAAATGGCATCTAGACAAGATAATATTGAAAGAAAATTTTCTAGGGTTGCTAATCGAAGTGGAGCCTTAACACGTTTTTCTTTGGTTTTTCCCGTGTAACCCGTTCCACATGCCCTGCTGACAAGTTATGACAGCCTCAAGCGTTAACCGTTAGTTGACTAACGGTTTTCATCCAACAAGAATGAAATTTGAACGAAAAATAAAACGTTAGGTGGTTGCTTGCAAAAAAAAGAAGATATGATTAAAATGACCAAAATGTGAAACGCTGAGACTATTTTTGACATTTTACCTTTTAAAAACTATAATTATTAAATTAATTTATTACGCATTCATCAAAAAAAAATATTGATTCATCAAAAAATAATTTATTACGTGTCAAATAATTTATGTTTACAAGTATATTTGCACGTAAGCAATTGATTTGAATTGTAACTCGCGGCCGCGGGAATAACCTGCAAAAGTAGTTGTTTTCTAGATAAATTATTGATATTAGGATGAATTAAGCCTTGAACTTTTAAAATAAATTAAATAAGATTTTATTTTTTAATTTAATTATAGTCTTTTACGCTAAATTTCATTAATTCATATTTTTATCAGCATTGACAATTAAAATTAACATGCAGGTGTTGAATATTACGTTATGATAGTATCATTAGATATTTTCAAAAAAAAATATTTAAAAATTTTAAAATTCTTAGAAATTATTAAAAGAATGTTTTAAAGAAAATATGTAATTATCACGTGAAATTTTGTAGTTTTACGTGTGACAAACACATTTGAAGAAAAAACTGTTAATTAAATATAATGTTAACTAATCAAATAATTTAATTATTTTAATCTATCCATTAAGAATTTAATTATATTTAATTTCTCAAGTATATAAATAATAAAAACTCAAATAATTTTATTTTCAAAAATTAAGTGCTTAAGGCAAGTCTAAATTATTTTGTATATATTTTTTTGATTAAAAAAGTTATTTTGTATATTTCCTTGTTTCTCTCATTTTTATTTTGGGTTAAATGAAAAATCAGCCCTTTAACTAAGTTTTTTTTTTCTGTTTTAAGTACTTAAACTATGGTTTGGGCAAATTAAGCCCCTAAACTATTATTTTTGATCACTTTAAGTCCTTAAATTATTTTTTGGTCAAAATAAGTACCTAAACTATATCATTTTTCTTCTTTTAGTCCCTAAACTATCTATTGGTCAATTTTTTTGTGATGTGTCAATATCTTATTAATCGAAATAATTTCTTTTGACTTAAATAACTATCAGACTTAAAGTGACTAGAAATAATAGTTTAAGGGTTCATTTTGCCTAAACCATAATTTAGGTACTTAAAACAGAAAAAAGACAAAGTTTGAGGGCTGCTTTTTAGTTTAAGCCTTTTATTTTTATTTACATGAGTATATTTTTTTCCCTTCACTATCTTCAGCTGCTTTTTTGAGTGAGCAATTCTTCGTCCTCCCTCTTTGTTTTACACTTTTGGAGTTTCTCTTGGTGCGCTTTAATACCAGAAAAAAGGTTAGGAAGCTTAACGTTAAACTCTTACCGGGTTTTGGTTTTCGTCGTCGAAATGGAGAGAAAGCAGGGGTTGTCGCGAGCTAAAAGTCCGGCGAGGAGTGCATCACCAATGTCGAGCTTACTGCGGCGTCGGGGGAAGAATTACAGCCACCACCCGGAGCCATTTTTCTTTAGGTCGGGGGGAATGAGGCCGGCGGAAGCTTTGTCGCCGTTGAAAGAAGGTCCTGATCCGGATGGAACGGACGGTGAAGATTCGAGGACGGAAGGTAAGTGGGCCCAATGGAGGAAAGGTCAGCTGTCACGCGGTCCTTCCGTTTCGTCTTCAACGTGTAAGCGCTCCGATCTGAGGTTGTTGCTTGGTGTCTTGGGTGCGCCGCTCGCGCCGGTGCATGTTAGCGCGTTGGAGCCTTTTCCTCACCTCAGCATTAAAGACACCCCAATTGTGAGCCTCCCCTCCCCGCACCCCTATGTCATCTTATGCTGCATTTATTGCCTTGGTTTTAAAAGCTTTATTAAAAATAAAATCAGATGAAATTTTATTTTGTTGGATAAATTTTCAGAGAATGTGCTAGATTTTGGGTTATTAGAGTCTTCTGCTAATTTATTTTTGATGGAATCAATATTAAGTTCTTCATTTTGATATAGGAATCAAATGAGATGACTTCATTTGCATAGTGTTTGATTTGCTATTTTTCTTTCGGTAATTTCACGGATCAAAGAGGAGGAAAAAAAGTGCTAAATGGGGTTTATTTTGCAATCTAGATCTGATATTGGATTTTGTAAGCACCTAGAGATGGAGAAATAAAGCTAATTTGAAGAATTTTTTTGTTGGTCTAGATTTCCAGGGAAGGATTTGTCTGTAATGTGTTTTCTGTTCTGTTCTTTTTTTTTGTCCAGGAGTCTTCATCTGCTCAGTACATATTACAGCAGTATACTGCTGCTTCAGGCGGGCAAAAGCTTCAAAACTCCATCCGCAATGCTTACGCTATGGGTAGGGTGAGAATGATAGCTTCTGAGTTCGAGACGGCTAACATTAACAAGGTCATCAAGAGCCGGAATTCTTCAAAAATTCCTGAATCCGGTGGGTTTGTCTTGTGGCAAATGAATCCGGACATGTGGTACGTCGAGCTCGCACTTGGTGCTAGCAAGGTTCAGGCAGGTTGCAATGGGAAGCTTGTGTGGCGGCACACTCCTTGGCTTGGTGCACATGCTGCTAGAGGGCCTGTTAGGCCACTCCGCCGTGCACTTCAGGTAACGTTAATGTCTTTGCTTGCTTACTGTTCTTCTCGACTAAATTTATCTCTCCTTATGCTTAATTATTCATCCAGTCGTATGAAACTGTATCCTTTGTTCAGGGTCTTGATCCAAGAACCACAGCAAGCATGTTTACAAATGCTAGATGTAGTGGTGAAAAGAATATCAACGGGGAGGACTGTTTCATCCTCAAGCTTTGTGCTGATCCCGCGACATTGAAGGCCAGGAGTGAAGGACCTGCTGAGATCATTCGACATGTTTTATTCGGCTACTTCAGCCAGAAAACAGGCCTTCTTGTGCACTTGGAAGACTCACATTTAACCCGTATACAAAACAATGGCGGAGACGCTGTGTACTGGGAGACCACAATCAATTCATTTCTCGAGGACTACAGATCTGTTGAAGGAATAATGATTGCTCATTCGGGTCGCTCCGTGGTGACCCTTTTCCGGTTCGGAGATACTGCAATGAGCCACACAAGGACCAGGATGGAAGAAGTATGGGCAATCGAAGAAGTGGCATTCAATGTTCCAGGCCTGTCTGCGGACTGTTTCATACCTCCGGATGAAATAAGATTGGCTTCAATGGCTGAAGCCTGTGAATTCTCTCAGGGCCCGAGGGTAAAAACTACAGCGGCTACTGTGCCATACCGAGCCAAACTTGGTAAACTAGATAAAAGCTCATGACCCATTTTATCTTGAAGATGGATACTTAGAGAAGAGGGCTTTTAGCAAAGTTCAACACAACTTTTGACTAGATGTAATACTTTTAATTGACTAACTGGTTAGAAGGTAAAGTCGAAAACTGTAGTTTGTCCGTAACAAGTTTGTTATTGGATAATGTATCTTTCAATCTGTAAATATCTTCCTAATTTTTGTAGGATGAAAATGTATCAGATATCTGCATTTTTTTTTACTATTCGAATCCGATAGTAATGCAAACACACAATAAACTTATCGACAACAATCAAGTCAGGGAGGGAGACGATTTCAATGCCAGTTGTGTGGCAAGATAGGACACTTAGCAGATTGCTGTTATCACAGATTTGATCAATCATTTCTAGGAGTGATTAGACTTGGCAAACTTAACTCGAGACCTGAACTAATTTGCTCAAATCAACATCCGAATTTTTGTTAAACATGATATCCAAATTTGATCCAAAAACACTTGAAAACATCGTCAAAACGACTCAAACCAGCCAGCGGCCAAAACCCAACGAAATTATCATCAAAACCACACCTTTCAACATCCAAAACACTTACCCAAAGTCTAGGAACCATCAGCCCAAAGTTCTTCACAAGAACAAACCAAAAACCTAAATTTTCAACTCTAAAAAGCTCTCATTTTTGCTAGTTTCGTGTTTCCTGTTATTAAGCCACTATCCCAACATTATTTGAACATCAAAGCAAATTTAAAAATACTTTTAAACCTAGCATCAAACAACCCAAATAAAAATTCCATCATTTTCCTCTTTTTCCAACATAAAACATTTTGGAAACAAACTTAAACAATGAGTTAAGAAAAGATTTCATCAACAACTAGTTTAACGAAGAGAAAATCAAAACAAGAAAAAGATTACCTTGAAAGCTTGCTTGAATGAAATGCTTGAATCAATGAAATAGTGAAAAAATGGTGTTTTGGGGAAAATAACGTGAAAATGGGTTTTAGGAAGATGATAGCTATTTTCAAATATTCTTTTTAATTTCAAAATTTCCTTTTTAGCCTTTTTCTTTAAAACCCTTAAAGTTGTTTATTATAAATGGTTCCCCAAAATCAGTTTAACCCGAACCGGTTTAACCAAACCTCGATTATCTTTCGGGCCCTAAACTCGGGCGTTACAACTCTCCCCCAATTAAGGAATTTCGTCCTCGAAATTTACCTGACGGAAAGAGGTACGAAAACTGTTTCTTCATATTGTCTTTTCTCTCCCAAGTGGCTTCTTCCACTCCTCGGTGTTGCCACTTCACTTTGACCAACTCAATGGTCCTTCCCCGCAACACTTTGCTATCCGAAGCCAAAATCTCAACTGGTTCTTCGTCGTAGGTCAAATCTGGATTCAATTCTATCTCTTCAACTGGCATAACATGTGATGGATCTGATCTATACCTCTGAAGCATCAAAACATGAAACACATTGTGAATCTTTTCTAACTCGGTCGGCAATCTCAATCTATAAGGAACGGGGCCAACTCGCTCAACTATCTTATACGAGCCAATGAATCTCGGACTCAACTTACCCTTCCTACCAAATCTCATCACCTTCTTCCAAGGTGAGACTTTCAAGAACACTTTGTCGCCCACAACATACTCTATCCCTCTTCTTTTCAAATCGGCATAAGACTTCTGTCTATCCGAAGCTACCTTCAAACGATCACATATCAACTACACTTTCTCGGTAGTACCCTTAAGCATATCAGGCAAGGCTATTAATTTCTGTCCCGCTTCGGCCCAACAAACATGTGTTCTACATTTTCTACCATACAGAGCTTCATAAGGTGCCATCTGAATACTCGCTTGATAACTGTTATTGTACACAAACTCTACTAACGGTAGATGCTTCTCTCACGAACCTTGAAATTCAATAATACAACATCCTAACATGTCTTCCAACACTTTTATGACTCTCTCCGACTGACCATCGATATGAGGATGATACGAAGTGCTGAAATTCAATCGAGTTCCCAAAGCACTAAGCAAACTCTCCTAAAATCTAGCTGTGGATCTCGGATCTCTGTCTGACACTAGAGACTTCGGTACATCATGCAATCTCACAATCTCACTGATATACAAATAGACCAACTTATCTAAGGTATAAGTACTGTGAATAGCCAAGAAGTGTGCACATTTCGTAAAACGGTCAACAATCACCCAAACCGAATTCTTCTTAGAAGGTGTCAATGGCAAACCTGATACGAAATCCATGGCGATTCTCTCCCACTTCCACTCGAGAATTCTCAATGGTTGTAAAAATCCATACACTTACTCACAAACTCGGCCACATCTTTCTTCAAGCCAACCTAGAAGTACTCATCTTTCAAACCGCGATACAACTTCGTACTTCCCGGATGCATAAAAACGGACTACTGTGAGCTTCGGTTAGAATGGTGCGTCTCAACTCAACATCTTCCGGAACAACTACTCTACTTTTGAAACAAAAGATTCCATTACTACTAAAATAGAAATCTGTCGGTTTACCCTCCGCTATGTCTTGCACGTGAGATGCTAATGATCTATCTTGCAATTTTTCTCTCAGATCAGCTGAATCAACAAAGGTTTAACATGCACTTCGGCCACCAACCCATCATCTTAAGACAAACTTAGCCTAGAAAACATAGCTCGTAACTCGACTGCCACCTTCCTACTCAAAGCATCGGCCACTACATTGGCTTTACCTGGATGGTACTCAATCGTAAGATCATAGTCCTTAAGTAATTCTAGCCATCTACGCTGTCTAAGGTTCAATTCCTTCCGCGTCATCAAATACTTCAAGCTCTTATGATCACTGTACACTATGCATATCTCGCCGTAAAGGTAATGTCTCCAAACTTTCAAAGCAAAAACCACTGTAGCCAATTCTATGTCGTGTGTATGGTAATTACGCTCATGAGTCTTCAACTGTCTAGACACATAGGCCACTACTCTTCCCTCTTGCATAAGCACACAACCTAAACCAACATATTGTAACACCCTACGCCTGGGTTAGGAGCGAGGGGGCGTTACACAGACATAACACATAACACATATAGCATGTAATCATAAAATCGAACATGTAACATCAACGAATCAGAGATGCGCATCTTATAACACATTTAACATTCTATAACAAACAATACACTTGGGTGGGCCAACAAAAACTTTCCTATAATCTATCAAACCATATCATGTTAACCACTTCGACATATCAAATTTATAATTCAATCATGTTAAACACAAAATATTACCAACTTTGGCTATCTTACTAATAATATTAAATCATGTTTACAAATCAAAACAATCATCTAAGAACCGATTTTAACCAATTCATACATAATAAGCATTCGACTAACATATTATATAACATATACAATCAAGAAATCACTTATCGTAGCATATTATAACTTTTAACCATGTATACATTCATATTCATTAACAATCAACCTATTCATATAGAGATTATGTTCGAACTATAACAAAACCACATAGGCATTTGAATGAAACATATCAACCATATTGATTCATTTCAATTCAACATCTAGATACATATGTGATTTTAAGTTTATAACACCCTAACATATACAAGCTATATCATCATAAACCATTCTAATACATCATATACATAAACATCGTATAACATTTTCCAAGGTTTACTTTAAGTCATAATCAACCATACTCATATATATAAACATCATCCAAAACATGGTCATACAACTTGTTTACTATTAACATATCAAACATCATGCTTTAACATATCTTATATAATTACAATTCAAACTAGCATATCCAAATACCCAAAATGCATGTGACATTCTAACATGTATCTATGCCACCATCTAGGAGTCAAGACAAAGCTATATCATACTTGAGCCTTGGCTTGTGATTGCTCCCGGATCAAAATAGCTAGCTTTCGGATATTAGAGACCTATTATTTTGGGAAGAAGGAAACAAAAGAGTGATAAGTACAATTTGTACTTAGTGAGGTAGTTCCTATAACTTACTAATACAATCTTTTAAGTGTGTTATTCATGTAATTAAGGTTACCTAGCTAGGCTTAACACCAAACAAGTCGCACCTAGCTAGCTTATCTCATGCTCAAGTAGACTTAGATAGTTTCATTCGTATCAACGTCAAGTCATATAACATACTCACATTTAATGTCAAACAACATACCAATGTATAACACCACCAAAGAATAAGAATCATATATCAATGTCATATTCAGTCATGAGTCAAGTCATTCAAACATAGTATCAAGTCATTTGTACAATTCGAATAGATATTCTTCCATAATATCATGTTCAATTCATGTTGTCATGTAAAGTACAAGATCATATCATACCATTGATCACGATTTCATATCATTCAAATAGGGTCATTACCCATATCAATCATATCATTTCATATAGCATGTAACCATGTATCATTTCACCATTTCATTGATCATATAACGTCTTATTGCAAGATCAATTAGGTTTTGCCTTGGATGATCACGTTGCCTTTTTGCATCAGAACACAACCAAGGCTCGAATGTGATGCATCGCTATACACAACAAACTTTTTACCTGATTCGGGTTGAATAAGGACCGAGGCATGTGTCAGAGCTTGTTTGAGTTGGTCGAAGCTTCGTTGCTGCTTTTCTGTCCACTCGAATGCTTCGTTCTTTTAGAGGAGTTTGGTTAGCGGCGTGGCAATCACTGAAAACCCTTTCACAAATCTTCGGTAATACCTGGCTAAACCGAGGAAACTTCGGACCTCGCTCACATTTCTCGGAGGTCTCCAATCAAGAATAGCTGGAATTTTCTTCGAGTCAACTTTAATTCCATCGGCAGAAATGACTTGTCTGAGGAATGAGACTTCGTATAACCAAAATTCACACTTAGTGAACTTGGCGAATATTTGGTGATCTTGGAGCGTCTGAAGTACAATTTGAAGATGATCAACATGTTCTTCCTTGTTTCAAGAGTATACAAGGATATCATCGATAAACACAACAAAGAGCTTGTCGAGATATGGCTTGAATACCCGATTCATCAAATCCATGAATGCAGTAGGGGCATTCGTTAACCCGAATGAAATTACTAGGAACTCATAATGTCCAGATCGAGTTTGGAAGGCTGTTTTGGGCACATCTTCTTCTTTCACCCTCATTTGATAGTAACTGGATCGGAGGTCAATCTTAGAGAATACGACTGCGTGTTTGAGTTGATCGAACAAATCTTCGATCCTTGGTAGAAGATATTTATTCTTGATGGTTACTTTGTTAAGTTGCCGGTAATCGATGCAAAACCGCATCGTACCGTCTTTCTTTTTCACGAACAGGACAGGAGCACCCCAGGGAGATGTACTGGTCGGATGAATCCCTTGTCCTCAAGTTCTTGGATTTGCTTCTGACAGAACTTGCAAGTAGGGACTTTCTCCGCATTTCCCATGCTGTTAACAGAGACAACCGAGATAGCCATCTTACTCGAGTGTTGAGCTTTAGATTGGAAATTACTTCGAGTAACAGGAGGGTAAGTGAAAGAGGTTTCTTTCTGATGTTTAGGTTTCTCTGACCACCAGGATTTATCGTCACCCTTATGTTTCTTATCAGCCCGATAACCGCTCTTCCTTTTCTCTGCGGTTCTCATTTTAGATTCGGTGGCAATGACTCGATTCACAAGGGTTTGAAAGTCCATAATACCAAGGGCAGTAAACATTAGACTTAATTCATCACTCAGCCCGTCAATGAACATTTTGCACTTGTCTTTCTCGATTTTAATGTACTCCGAGCCTTATTTGCAATATTTACTGTAACACCCGGGTTTAGGGGTCGGGTGAAAATAATATTTTAATATTATTTGGGCTCGAGTTTGTAATTAAAATAATCCTTTACGGTTCGGGTTTCAAAAATAAATATTTGAAATGGGACCAAATTGATTTAAATCACAAATTTAAGAGCTTTTTAAGGAACAAGGGAATAACCATTCATTAATGGCCTTTTGGTAATTTACCCATTTTCTAATTTAAATCCCCTTTTTTACAAAATAAAACACCTTTTTCTACTATTCACTCTCTTCCTCTTCCTTCTCCAACGTGAAAGAGCTCTCCCCTCTTCAAGTTGCTATTTCATCTCATTTCTCATCCATTTCAACTCTGTTTTGAAAGGTAATGACGTTTTTGACTTCCACTCAACTCCCTCTCTTTAAAAGTACCATTTATTTTGATTTTCATTGAGGTTTTGGAAAATGGAATTTTGGAAGATTTTGATTAAAAATGGAAACTTTGTGTTGTTAAGCTTAATGTTTTGATTTAATATGGTTAGTTATGATGTATAGAAGTTAAATGGTACCACATATGTGAATTTTGAATGGTTTGGAGCAATTTTCGGATTTGGGTAAAAATGAGGTTTTTGGAGGGTTTTGGGTGAGTTTTGGGGGTTGTTTTAGGTGGGTTTTGATAGGCTATTGATAGTACTATGGATAGGGGTTGAATTGGGATCATTTGTGGGTGCAATGGATGTTGGAAACATGGTTTTTGGATATGGTTTAAGGGCTGCCCGAGTTTGCTAAAAATGGGATTTGTTCATAGCTTGCAACATAGAAATTGTATTTGAATTGTGTTCCGGGTTGGTCTTTTGATGTTGGGCTGATTTGGAATTGTTTGAAATGTGTTTGAGGTTGTTTAAAAGCGGAAATTGGTGTTGGAGAAGCTTCGGGAAGAAATCCGGGTTTGTGAGAGTGGTTGCTTGCTTGGCTTGGAGCTTGGAAGCTTAGGTGAGTGGTTAATGTTTTAAATTGATTTCAAAGGTTGGTTCAAGCATGTGGATGTGAAAATGTTTTCAAGTAATGTTTTGGTTCAAAGATGGTTTTGAAAGAATTTAGATTGGGCTTGAAAAGTCGAATTAAACTCAAGAGTAAGTTGTTGTGAATTACCTCTTTAATTTCCCCTTTTACTGTTTGTTTCATTACTTGTGGTGATGAATTGTTATGTATGAAATTCCAATATCTTGGGAGGAATCATGTTGTTTAATATTGTATCGTTGATCATGTATGATGGTAATAATGTTGATGTTGATATGCCTTGTAAGATGTGTGTAAGTTGGTGCAGGTTGTGCACGAAAATGGTGAGTAAGACCATTTGTGACTGGTAAGATTGTAAGTAGTAAGTGATGCCTAATTGTGGATATTGTTACACCTTGTTTGGTTGTGTATGATATAGTGAGTACATGTTGCATGATAGTGATTGTATATCGTGTTGCATGGTTGGTGTCGAACCTCACGTGATGGTTGTCGTTGCTCCGGTGATGTGTAGTCCCGCCGGTAGCGAGTGGTATACGACTCCGGTGATGTGTAGTCCCGCCGGTAGTGACTAGTAGAAGAGTACTTTGATGTGTAGTCCCATTGGAAAACTACTAGTCGAAACGGTGATGTGTAGTCCCACCGTGTGTGTTCTGGTTATGCTTGTGCATGCCATGTAATGTTCATGTTGTACCTCACTATATCATTGTCTTCTTATTGTTTGCTTTAATCTAGGATTATGTCCTCATGTATACCATGAAGTGAAATGCTAAGATGAATGCCTACATTGTTGACTTTGGTTGAACTTGTATGTTAGTAGAATGATTAGGTCGTTGGATGATATGTATGCGTTGCCCCTTATTTTAAAGAAAGCTTTGAACCCTGCATTGTCGTAGTTATGTTTTAGAGCTCCGCTCACTAAGCTTTATGCTTACGCTCTCCCTTTTCCGACAATGCAGATCTTTAGCTTGGAGTTAGCAAGGAGCAAGAGAAGGGCGTCCAAGCGTGTGGTAATTGCTCAAGTATGGTTAATTAAATAATGTAGTAGTTTAGCAATGGGAAATGCTACGTGTTTAGGAGCGTGTATCTAGACTCATTTGTGTTGGCTTTTTGTTGATGCCTATGTGTTGTTTGGAAGCCATGTCTCTTGGATGCTTATGTTTGTAGTGAAGACATGTAAATCTTGTTATGCTATGATGTATGCTTGTGTGTGGTGGCATGTCTTTAGATGTCTAGGTTGCCTTGTTATAGTGCAAATCTCGTTATGCTTATCATGTTCCTTTTAAGGCCTTTGAGTTCCATGCATGACCTTCTATGTTAAATTGCCTTTTTAAAATGCTATGTATGGATGCTTAGGTTGTGTTTGAAGGCTAAGTTGCTTGTATGTGTTGTGCATCACCTTGTGTTGTTTAGTGCCCTTTGGTTTCTTGTGAAAGCATGCTTTTATGTTTGATTTGCCTTAGGATTGATGTTAGTGTGTTGGTTGGGGTTTTTGAGGGATTTAGGGGCCTCCTTGTGCCTTAAATCAGCTCAAACCTAAAAGTTCGTAGCAGGGGCATCGATACGGTTGGTACGGTATCGATACCACCTTCTTGTTCAGGCCTCGTGTATCGATACACTTGAGAGGTGTATCGATACCATTTTGGTCACCGGAGCTACTGTCCGGTTCGGTATCGATACCGGACTCAAGAGTATTGATACCGTCATCTTAGCGTTGACCGTGGGAAGTCAACCGTTGGGGAGGGTATCGATACACTCCTTGGGTGTATCGATACGGTCTCTATGGGTTGACTTTGACCAGTTGACCTAGTTAAGGGGGTATCGATACACCCCTTAAGGGTATCGATACCGCCTGCAGTTTAAGTTTAAATTTAGGCTGAAAAATGTTAGTTTGAGTTCGTTTGATTGTTCCGTGAATGTTGTTCCGTTGTATGATCACTTAGGACTTAATACTCATCTAGACAAGATTTAAAATGAAAAAAATAGGGTTGCTAACCGAGGGGGAATCCTTAAGGGGTTTTCACTCGGTTTTCCCCGTGTAGCCTACTCGGACCGGTCAGCCGTCCAGACCGGGACGAGGGGGTTACATTTACAGAAATCAGCGGCGTATTGTTCAATCGTTCGATTAACCTGCTTTAGATACATGAACTTCTTTCTACGATCAGCTAGATATTATTCGCTGATGTACTTTTTCTTGAACTCATCGACAATGAATTTCCACGTAACTGACTCGGCAGGGGCGGTCAGAGTCGTGGTTTCCCACCAGCTTAAAGCTTCATCGTCTAAAAGTGCGATCGCGCAATCAAGTTTATGCTCGTCCGAGCACTGAATTTGTTTGGTCAGAATTTGTGTTGTTCTTTCGAGCCAATGTTCGGCTTCCTCCGGCTTCTCCTCGTTTTTACCGGTGAATGTAAAAGATCGATGTTGCACGAGATTGTCGATTGGGGCTCGTTGCGGGGCAGCAACAACCAGAGTCGACTGTTCTCGTCTTATGTTCAGTACTAGTTGATCGAACATCTCCTTCATACTAAGGAGACATTCTCATTGAGCTGTTTGAATTGTCGGATTTTCTGATTGTTGAGGGACTTGTTCTCGAGGTTGCTCTCGAGGTTGAAGCGGGGGTTGTATTTCAACACTATCCTTATTTTTATTTGACGATCCGTTGGAACTTTCATCGTCCCAGGCTAGATTAGTCTCAGACATTCTATTAAAAATTTAGAAAAGTTCGGGATTAGAGAGCAAAATCACAAGTAGTTCGATATAAGACTCCTAGGTGGCATAATGCAAGCATATATGATGCATGACATGTTTCAGATGACTTTAGGACCTATAACCTAATGCTCTTATACCAATTTATATAACACCCCACGCTCGGGTTAAGAGTGAGAGGGCGTTACTCAGACAGAACACATAACATATATAGCATGTAATCATAAAATCGAACATGTAACATCAACGAATCAGAGTTGCGCATCTTAAAACACATTTAACATTCTATAACAAACAATACACTTGGGTGGGCCAACAAAAACTTTCCTATAATCTATCAAAGCATATCATGTTAACCACTTTGATATATCAACTTTATAATTCAATCATGTTAAACAAAAAACATTACCAACTTGGGCTAACTTACTAATCATATTAAAACATGTTTACAAATCAAAACAATCATCTAAGAACCAATTTTAACCAATTCATACGTAATAAGCATTCGGCTAACATATTACATAACATATACAATCAAGAAATCACTTACCGTAGCATATTATAACTTTTAACCATGTATACATTCATATTCATTAACATTCAACCTATTCATATAGAGATTATGTTCAAACTATAACAAAACCACATAGGCATTCGAATGAAACATATCAACCATATTGAATCACTTCAATTCAACATCTAGATACATATGTGATCTTAAGTTTATAACACCCTAACATATACAAGCTATATCATCATAAACCATTCTAATACACCATATACTTAAACATCATGTAATATTTTCCAAGGTGTACTTTAAGTCATAATCAACCATACTCATATATATAAACATCATCCTAAACATGGTCATACAACTTGTTTACTATTAACATATCAAACATCATGCTTTAACATATCTTATATAATTACAATCCAAACTAGCATATCCAAATACCCAAAATGCATGTGACATTCTAACATGTAACTATGCCACCATCTAGGAGTCAAAACAAAGCTATATCATACTTGAGCCTTGGCTTGTGATTGCTCCCGGATCAAAATATCTAGCTTTCGAATATTAGAGACATGTTATTTTGGGAAGAAGGAAACATAAGAGTGATAAGTACAATTTTACTTAGTGAGGTAGTTCCTATAACTTATTAATACAATCTTTTAAGTGTGTTATTCGTGTAATTAAGGTTACCTAGCTAGGCTTAACACCAAACAAGTCACACCTAGCTAGCTTATCTCATGCTCAAGTAGACTTAGCTAGTTCCATTCGTGTCATGTGTCAAGTCATATAACATACTCACATTCAATGTCAAACAACATACCAATGTATAACACCACCAAAGAACAAGAATCATATATCAATGTCATATTCAGTCATGAGTCAAGTCATTCAAACATAGTATCATGTCATTTGTACAATTCGAATAGATATTCTTCCATAATATCATGTTCAATTCATGTTGTCATGTAAAGTACAAGATCATATCATACCATTGATCACGTTTTCATATCATTTAAATAGGGTCGTTACCCATATCAATCATATCATTTCATATAGCATGTAACCATGTATCATTTCACCATTTCATTGATCATATAACGTCTTATTGCAAGTTCAATTAGGTTTTGCCTTGGATGATCACATTGCCTTATTGCATCAGAACACAACCAAGGCTCGAAGCATCAGTAGGTACACAATATATCGAGGTGTCTAACTACACTATTCAACTTGTAACTTGTAATAGTATATGCTCAAAGCATCAGTAGGTGACTAACTAACTTTAAACCAGTAGAGCTCAAACTCTAAGGCACGCTCTTCTACCTAAGGACCATTAGTCAACCAAGGTCTTATTAAGCTTTTTAATTTTCGACATAAACAAACAAGTGTTTATCAATCACATTACAAGGCTATACAACATGTTCACGTCATCATTGCACTTGAATCATTCAAGTTATATAAACAACCAATTTTCAGCAAGCATATCATATCAATTAAATCACGTACTCATCAAAAACAGTAGCTAAATCTCATATATAGGCTTATCTCATGAAGCTTAAATAACCAATACCTCATAGCAAATCAGATAGATCATAACTATACTTAACTAGTACTAAACATGTAACATTGATTCATTTCCTTTAACCCTTCTTCCATTACCTTTAAATTTACCAAACCTTTATTAAATTCATTCCATGATTCATATTAATTCATCAAATAATCATAAAAACATTGGTTAGGATACTAATCCTAACCCTAAGATCAACTACACTCACGATACACCAAAGCTTAGGTTGATTCTTTGATCACTATGCCTTTACTCCTCCTATTTGATTGCTCAACCCTTGAATCCTCTAGGATTTCTTCACAATCTCGATCTTGAACATTCAGATAACACATAAGAAACACATTAGAACTCAATTTAATCGCATTTATTCATTTATTCAAACACAAACATTTAATCAATATGAAACTGCCCCTAAACTGGTAGTTTGAGCACCCTACACTAATCTGCCCATAACGTTTTACACACAACTCCAAATTAGGAGTTCTTTACCAATCTAGAATTACACAGCTTTAATTCTATGTATGGATCATATTTTTCCCATTTCTACATCAATACAGTTTAATACTTTAATACAGGGCATTTATAGTGGCCTAATCTGTCAATTGTTTACAATATGCAACTTTAGTGACCATTTAACCTTGATCCATTACACATTTGATTCTGAGTTTTTAACCACTTTTAAACACATCTAATTGCATTATTATCAAGTTCCAATAGCTTCAAAAACAGGGCAGTAAGGTCCCTTAATTAGCCATTTTTCCAGTTTAGTCCAAACTAGTCATTTAACCTTATTATTGACTTTAAACACTAATTCAAGTCATTTAACACCTTAAACATGTTACTAACCATACATTACCAAGTTCCCCTGTTTCACAACATTTCTCCCAAATTTTGAAATCATCAAATAACCCCTCAAATAATTTTAGAATTCAAATTTAATCTAAACAGTTTCCAGTTTCGTTTCAAATGTGACCAGTTTACCTCCAACTCAATTTCCAGCAAACCCAGCAACATTTTCATGCTTCCAAGACCTCTATCTTACATTATTTTTCATGCTCTACAACTTTCTTCGGTGAAAAGTTTTCTAATTCTAACTCTATCATGCTCAAAAATCCAAAATTTTGAAGGGCAGTGTTTTAGTACGAATCTGGGCAGATTTCAAGTTCTAAGCTAAGTTCATGCAAATTTCCAGATTTTATTCAAATCTAACTTAAACCCAGAAATGCTTATGAATAATCAAGAATTTCAACATGAATTTCCAGGATCAAACAAACTCAAAAATCATTTAAAACAAAGATAAACACACAAGAATCAATCGGGTAGCACAACTTTGAACTTACTTGAAATCTAGGTTACATGCATGAACATAGTTGATCTTTAAGCTTAATTTCCAGGACTTGCATGTGTTTCTAAGGCTTCTAATCTCCAGATTTTACTCAAGCTCTCAAGTTCTCTCTCTTCTCTCATGCATTTTTGGTGGAGTGAAAAATGGAAAGAAAACAAATGGTGGAATACACTTGTTTTGTTTCTAACATAGGTGGACGGCCATACATGGAGAGAGGGACACTTGAATAGGTCTCTCACCATGTATTTATCCACTTAAATCCTACTATGGCTTTATTATATAATATTTTAACTCTCACTAATAACCTATTTTCTTGGTCCATTAACTACTCAAAGTGTTTCACATTTTAGGTTACAACCTATTTTGTACCATATTCCAGGTTATACTACATTCACAACATATTTTAGGTTACAACCTACTTTTGCACTACATTTCAACACCTTATAGGTTACAACCTGTTTTTACACAACATTTTAGGTTGCACAATACTCGTACCACATTATAGGTTACAACCTGTTTTTACACAACACTTCAGGTTGCACAATACTCGTACCACATTATAGGTTACAACCTATTTTTACACTACATTTCAGGTTACAATATATTTTTATCTTCTTTATTATCTAACTTAGGGGTTTTCAACTAGGGTAGTTTTAGGGTGTTACACATACGATGCATCACTATAGATTACGAACTCTTTCCCTGACACGGGCTGAATCAAAACAGGAGCTTTTGTCAAGGCTTCTTTCAATTTCTCAAATGCTTGTTGTCTTGCATTAGTCCACTCAAACTGAACATCCTTCTGTAGCAATTTAGTCAAAGGAGCTACAACCTTTGAGAAACCCTCAACAAAATGTCTATAGTAACCGGCCAAGCCTAAGAAACTACGAATTTCGGTCACAGACTTTGGTTGCTTCCAATTCACAATTGCCTCAACTTTCTTAGGATCCACTCGGATTCCCTCGACTGACACAATATGACCTAGGAAGACTAATTCCCTGATCCAAAACTCACTTTTGCTCAACTTGGCATACAACTGGTTGTCTAACAATTTCTGCAATATCAAACGCAAATGCTGATCATGATCCTCCTCGGTACGAGAATATACTAAGATATCATCAATGAATGCTACCACAAGCTGATCCAAGTACTCATGAAACACCCTATTCATCATATCCATAAAAGTTGTTGGTGCATTCGTCAAACCAAAGGGAATCACTAAGAATTCATAATGTCCATAACGAGTGCGGAAAGCTATCTTCGGTACATCTTGATCTTTTAACTTCAACTAATAATAACTGGATCTCAAATCTATCTTTGAAAACACTGAAACACCTCTCAATTGATCAAACATGTCGTCAATCCTCGTCAAAGGATATTTTTTTCTTCATTGTCAACTTATTCAATTTTCGGTAATCAATACACATCCTCAAACTGTCATTTTTCTTTTTCACAAACAACACTGGTGCACCCCAAGGTGAAATACTCGGACGAATGAACCATTGGTCTATCAATTCCTGAAGCTGTGTCTTCAACTCTTTCATTTCTTTAGGAGCCATTCGATACGGAACAATCGATACTGGAGCAAAATTAGCATAAGTCTCTATAGCAAACTCCACCTCCCTATTAGGCGGCAAACCAGGATATTCTTCCGAAAATGCCTCAGGAAATTCACAAACAGTTCTGATGTCTTGCGGTCGTGCCTCACTCATATTTGGATTCATAACATAGGCTAAGTATGCCTGACAACCAACATTCATTAACTTTTGAGCCTCTAAAGCTGAAACAACATTGGACAAGAACTTAACGTTCTCGCCCACTACTACTACCTCATAATCATCTAAAAGCCTCAAGGACGCACGGTTTGTCTCGAAATATACCCTAGCCTCATGTTCCACAAGCCAATCTATTCCCAAAATTACATCAAAACCATAAACGGCAATTCTATCATATCTACGGGAAAAACATGACCCTGAACCATCAAAAGACACCTTCTGTACATCTTTCTAACTACAACTGTCTCACCAAATGAACTCGTGACACTCATACCCACATCTAATATCTTAACCGAAATATCTAACAGCTTCACATGCTCACTCAATATATATGAATGTGTAGAGCCGGAATCAATCAAAGAAAGTAAATTCAAATACTGTAATGAGAAGTTACCTATAGTCACATCTGTGTCATTCCTGTCCTCATGATGCGCACACACTCTAGCCGGTCCACCTCCCTCGGGCTGAACTGCCACAACATGAGCCACATTCCTCTGACCATCATTCCTAAGCTGAAAGTTACCTCGACCGCGCCCGCGACCTCTCTGGTGCTCGACAGCTCGTGCAGGAGCATGTGCATCCCTAGCCAGATGTGGACAATCATGCTTCAAGTGCGCTCGAGACCCACAGTTCCAACATGAGACATAAGTGCCCCAACACTCGCCGAAATGACGTCTACCACACTTGGTACACTCAAAAGTACGATTTTCAGCCCCTTGGCCGTGGTGGCCTCGCCCCAGATTACCACCTCCACGCCTATGATCATGATAGGGTCTCCTATCCTTGTGCCTCTTGGCACGGTCTCTATCCCACTTGACGATCCTTTTCCCTGAACTAGATCCACCTCTACGATCAGCAAGTCCCAAAGATTGTTTACTTGGCCCTAACGACCAATACATTAAAATCCGTATAGTCAGAAGCCAACATGTAGGTCATCACCTCTTGGATTAAACCATATTGAAAATGCTCACATTGTTCCCTCTTAGTAGGAACCAACTCAGAAGCGTACTGACTAAGACGTACGAACTGTACGTCATACTCAGACACGGTCATGCTACCCTGAACTAGAGCCATGAACTCTCTCTTCTTCTCGTCTAGGTATCGAGGACCTAGATACTTCTTACGAAAAGCATTCCTAAAGAATTCCCAAGTAACCTCGGCCTCTGGCATACCCGTTGTGATGGTAGTCCACCAAGTATAGGCATCTCCCTAAAGCAAAGAGACGATTCAACCTAGCTTACATGCATCAGAGAACTCCATATGTCCCAAAATACGAACTATATCTCAAACCATGCCTCTGAACCCTCAGGTGACAATCCCTAAAACTCGACTCCACCCAAGCTACAAAGTCGTTCTAACGGCAGACCAAAACCTGCACCTTGATGCAATGCTGCAACCTGAACACCTGTTAAAGTTGTCTGAATAGCCCCGACTATAGCCTGAATCAACGGATTCACATCAATGTCAGCCTGTCCCTGACCAACCTGGGGTCCTACACCTCTGAAATTCGCTCCACCACCACCCTGAGAATAATGAGGAGGAGGAGGATGCAAGTTCTCCCCTTGCATATCCTCAACGTTCTCAATTCGCTCAACCCTCTAATTATCCATTATGGGCCTTCCCCTCTATCTCACCATGCTAATTGGTGTAAAGCTAAACAATAAACACAACAAGTGAAATGATTTGGGGTCAGCAAGGAACAAGGTCCAAGGCGCTCAAGCCTTTAAACTTAAAACCACTTGCAATAACAGTATACTAGCAATGGGTGTCTTTAACTATCTCCTAACCAACACAAAAGAAAGCCATAAGCAAGCTTACAATCACCGTGCATCACAACCAACAACCATACACAGTAAAACTTACCTCACTTACCTTTTGGCTTTGCGGAAACTCAACGAACCTAGGAAAACCTAGGCTTTGATTCCAACAAATGTAACCCCCTCAACCCGGCCTAGCCACCAGACCGCATCAAACGGGTTACACGGGGAAAACCGAAGAGAAACCCGTTAAGGCTTAACTCTGATTAGCAACCCTAATATTCTTTTTTGATAACTATTAAAATTTAATTTTGTCTAAATGCCATTTTAAAACCTATGTGAGGAGACTAGCAGCGGAAAAGCAAAACACGAGTAAGAACCACTCGAAACGAGCTTTTGAGGCTACTTGTACAGTTTTAAAATAGGTCGTATCGATACGCTCGGGCCCGTATCGATACACCTTCAACGGTAAAAAATCCCAAGTCAACCTCAAGAGGTCGTTCCGATACGCTCAGAGAACGTACCGATACGGGCATATCGAAACTGTCTCGAGGGTTTCGGAACGCCGACCCGTATCAAAACACCCTTGAAATGTTTCGAAACCGCAAATTCCAGTGGCAAAACGTATCGATACGCCAAGGCCTTTTTAGGTCCCCCTGTTTCGATACAACATTGACCGTATCGAAACGATAGGCCTGAAATGATTGAATTGCCGGTTTAAGCCAATTTGAAACCACCGAAAGGCATCCCAACAACATACAACACTCAACAAACTCAAGGCAACAAATGGTACTCATCAAGACGTGCTAGAAACACATCATGGCAAAACTTAACATAACAAGATTCAAAAGGAAAGCCATACTTTGCATAAAATCCAACAAACAACCAAAACTCACAACAAGTCATACTTCAACATAATAAGAGCCTTTACAAGTCTATATAGGCATATCAACAAATCCAAAACAGCAAGGAGTTCTAGCAACATCTCCTAAACAAAAGGCCCTATCCCATTGCTATATACTAGTTATTATGCCAAAAACCATACTTGAGCAAAAACGACCTCCTTGGTCACCCCTTTGTTCCCTTGGCTGCACCGAGACACTACGGATTTGCATTGTTGGAAAGAGGAGTGTAAGCAAGAATGCTTAGTGAGCGGTGCTTAAAACAGTAGCTATAACAATGCAGTTTTAAAACCATAGTTTGCTTGAAACCAAAAACCATTTCCAAATCATTTCCCTCATGCTTGAACACATAACAACCATGCATTTAGCATCTCGTGCATTTACCGAAGGCATCCACAAGCACAAGCCACAAGCTTACCTCATGCTCATTCTCATCATACATACAATGTAACCAACTACATGCATAAGCATAAATGGAAATGAACAATATAACATGCTTAACATGAGAATTTAGAGCACCATGGGTATATTGACATTTAACACTTTTACTCGAATATGCAGATAGTTCTCAAAACCACTAGATACCTCCAGTGGAATCTCACATCACCGTACTCACTCGTCTAGTAAAACATAGCTTCCGGTGGAATCTCACACCACCGTGCTCCTCCTTAGTGGAATCTAGCATCACTAAGGCCACGCACGACTTTTACCCCGAGTGCACTCTCATCCTATTGGTCGACCAACTATATCCGGTAATAAGATTTCACAATGTCAATAATCCACCTAACCAACACTTATCTCGTGTTCCTATGGTCACAACCATAACCAACATGGGATCAATTGGAGGAATCATATGCATAACACAAGGATATTCATGGAAAACATGCACTATGGAAATCATTCATAACACATAAAAGAATTTATAAAAAATAAAGACTAAAATGCTTAAAACTTACTCTTGAGCTTAGATTGGCTTATCAATCTCAAACTAAACCCCCAAAACATAAGGAAGGCTTAGAAAACATTTCAACTCACTAGCCAACACACAAGCAATAGCCGAAACACCGATTCAAGCTCCCAAATCACCCGGTATCACGTCCGAAGAGTGCAAATTTGTTTCCCCTGTTTCTAACCAATTCAAAAATGAAGCATTAGACCCAATTAAAGCCCTCAAACTTGCAACAACACAAAAACTCAATATCTATTATCAAAACCAATCGATTCACAACCGAAAACACTTGGAACATCGTCAAAATGAGTAAACCAACTAGCGGCCAAAACCCAACGAAATTACCATCAAAACCACACCTTTCAACATCCAAAACACTTACCCAAAGTCTAGGAACTATCAGCCCAAAGTTCTTCACAAGAACAAACCAAAACCCAAATTTTCAACTCCAAAAAGCTCTCCTTTTTGCTAGTTTCGGGTTTCCTGTTATTAAGCCACTATCCCAACATTATTTAAACATCAAAGCAAAGTTAAAAACACTTTTAAACCTAGCATCAAATAACCCAAACAAAAATTCCCTCATTTTCCTCTTTTCCCAACATAAAACATTTTGGAAACAAACTTAAACAACGAGTTAAGGAAAGATTTCATCAACAACTAGTTTAAGGAAGAGAAAATCAAAACAAGAAAAAGATTACCTTGAGAGCTTACTTGAATCAATGGAATAGTGAAAAAAATGGTGTTTTGGGGAAGATAACGTGAAAATAGGTTTTAGGAAGATGATGGCTATTTTAAAAATCCTTTCTAATTTCAGATTTCCCCTTTTACCCTTTTTCTTTAAAATCCTTAAAGTTGTTTATTATAAATGGTTCCCCAAAATTAGTTTAACCCGAACCGGTTTAACCAAACTCCGATCTCCCGGGCCCTTAACTCGAGCGCTACAAGTTTTATTTATTTTTAATTTTTTTAATTGAATAATAATAATAATAAATGACATGTCATGTTATAATAATAATAATAATAATAATAATAATAATAAAATGATCCAGAGTGAAAAAATAGGAGAAATTTGAAAGTTTAGTTATTAAATAGGAGCAATTTGGGCACCTATTTTCATTTAAGCCTTTATAATATTATCGTACTAATTGATTGTAAAGTTTTAGGGTTGAAAAATAAATTTTTAAAAATTTAAGGGTGAAATTATAAAGAAACCATTTTACTAGTGACCATAATGTTTATTTTTTAAAATTGGGGAGCAGAAATGTACATGAGACAAACTTTAGTGGCCATTGCAGTAGTATACCCTTTTATTTTTTCGCTGCCAGGTCAGCAAGCCGTCAATGTTTAACGGCAACAAACGACTGAGTGGCCAAAAATTTACGCCCCGAAAGTATAAGTGACCTTACTGGTCGTTTTTCAAAATCGGTGACCAACTTTATACTGGGGTAAACATAAGTGACTATTCTAGTAGTTAACCCTTTTAACTACTGTTGCTTTCAAGATTTCAAACACTAGTAATAAACGATTTTGATCTTAATAAATTGTTTAACCAATTTAATTGGTAATAAATACGTTTTCTACAATTATCGGTTACTGTGATCTTCAAGATACGATTGTAATGTTTAGGTTGAGTTTAGTTGTTAAACATAATTTTTTTTAATAGTGTAAAGGTGATTACAATAGTATATGTTTATAGATATTTTTAACCCTTTGACGATACACACACCTTGCAGACAAAACGATTGAATCGAGGGTAAATATAATTGGATAAACTACTTGTGTAGTCATTTAATTATAAGGATGTTGGTCAACAATTTCTAGAGCAAGTGGTTAAAAGCTCTCAATTGACATTCTCTCCTCTCCCTTAGGTTGGGGGTTCGAAACCTATTATGAGCAAATCCCCCCTCCCATCCCTAGGTAGAAATTGTTCAAAAATAAATTATAAGGATGGTGAACCTAACGGGTGGTCCTAGTGGAAAAGAGGGTGATGTTTATCCTAGAAGACCTTGGTACGAGCAGTTTTGTTTGCAAGGTGTGTGTTATCAATGTGTTAGGAAAAAGTATGAACTTATACTACCTTGTAATTACCTTAAGACTATTAAAAATATTATTAGTATGATACTATTTTGACCACAAAAGTATGAAATTTATTTAGACCAATTAATTATTTTAAATCGTATCAATCAAGCCACTGAGACCTAAAAGTTAATGTAAATGTTGAAATGCTAATTTAGTAAATTTGTATAATAGCACATTTAGTCCTTCATATTTAAAAAACTATTTAATTCAGTCTTAATTCAAAAAATTAATAAATTTAATATCGATATTTACATATCATTCCAATTTGTTCCTAATTTTAATTAGAAATAATTTAATATTTTTTTCTACCAATTGGATGTTGACAACATTTCGTGTGTGTGTGCGTGTGCGGGGTGTTCAAAATTACCGACTCGAACTACTCGACCCGAGTACCCGAACATAAATAACCAGGTATTTACCTATAATTTTTTTTACTCGGGTCACAAAATATGAAATTTTTAGGTACCCGGTTCCTAATTTATATTTTATTTTTAATTTTATTAGATTACTTAATATTTTTACCTTAGAACTATATTTAAATCCCTAAATTCATTCTATATTTGAATTATATGCTTTTATGTTTTAAATTTTTCAAAAAGAATATATTAATTTGTGAATATGTAAGATTCGAAAAAATATGAACTTTTAATATTTTTTCTTTAAAAAATATGAGATTCGAAAAAAATCACGATCGAGATTAATATTTTTAATATCTTTTTTATGGTTATAAACTTCAAATCATTAAAATTTTTTGGATCATGTGTTATGAACTTAATTTTTTTAATGTTAAAATAAAAAAATAACAAAAAAATGTGAGCCGGGTACTCGGGTTTAGCGAGTACCCGATACTCATGGGTTAGGACATGAGCCGGCAAACATGATGCCCGAAGGTCCGGGTACCCGAATTTGAACACCCCTACTTAGAATGACATAGAAGCTCCTAACTACTAAATCTAATAAAATATTTAATTTATAATTAACAATATTTTATCTATATGTTTGTTAGAATTTAATTAGCTGGTAGTTAGTTGTAATTAGTTGACAGTTTGTTAAGAGTTTGTTAATTTTTTCTGTTATGATTTGGGCTATATAAGCCATACTTGTGTATTGGGCTAAACACCCTTGTTATTGTGATATTTAGACTACTTTAATGAAATTCATATTACCATTCGTTCTTTCGTTATTTTCTTAGTGTAGTAACCTTAAACACAACCACTACTCGCTCATCTTCTACAACACATCGTCCACTGTCGTTCACCTATTCCGGCACCGATG
Organism: Hibiscus trionum; assembly: GCA_030270665.1. NCBI lineage: Eukaryota > Viridiplantae > Streptophyta > Magnoliopsida > Malvales > Malvaceae > Hibiscus > Hibiscus trionum. The sequence goes on along the minus strand of BSYR01000003.1, from coordinate 71,410,404 downwards.
TGTGCTTTCTCACAATGTTAAGTTGCGGCTAATTAAAAGATATTTTAAATATAATTTAAATATATTATTAATAATTTAAAATTATTAATAAATATATTTTAGATGTATTAATAATTAATATTTGTTAGGGGTATGGATATTGGTTTTGCCAAGGCCCTTGGTATTTGTACGGTTATGGAGGCTAAATTATGGAGAGTTTACTTGGGTCTTCGATGTACATGAGACTCAGGGGGCCATAAAGTAATCATGGAAACCAACAATTTGGTGGTAATTAGAGGAATTAAGTTGGCAACTAATGGTTGCTTGCATATTACTCTTATGTCGCACATTGCAACAACTGAGCTGGGAGGTAAAATTCAAGCATGTATCTCAATTAAAAAATTGAATGGCGGATCGTATGGCCAAGCAGGCTCCACAGACTATCTCAGATTGCATCATTTTCACGAAACCTCCTACTGGGGTCCTAAGCTTATTGCAGGAAGAGAGTGCAGCCATTCCAGTGAGTTTATGATCTTAGTCCTTTTGTTGAGTCGTTGTTTGTTTATTCAGGTTTTTGAGTTTTACTTTTGTTAGTACCTGCGAACCGTCATCACGCAAACACCCAATCAAAAAATCGTCTACGAACGTACCAGCAGACCGTGGCCATGTGAACAACCAGCTACGACCCATCGCAAACTTGGCATGCGAACATAACTCCAAACTACGTGACGATGCACGTGATCCGTATCGACACCCGAGTCGCGACAACTCAACTCACTAACACACTTGTACTCCTTGATTGATATGCGTGCACGCCCTTTCCAATCCCTTATAAGGGACCATTTACCTATAAGCAGGGGGGACAATAGAAGGGACAAATCATGAGACCCCCCTCGTCTCAACAAAGAAAACACTCCCTAACCACCTTCTAAACAACCGGGCCTTTCTACCGAAGAGTGTTGAACACTTTCGTGATAAAAAATTGGTGCGGTGAGTGTGGATCCTTCACTTATTCAGTCTGATCCTTAGAAAACAACGAAGAGCGACCCCCCGAAAGAAGCACAAATAAAGGCATGGACGGAGATAAGAAAAAGGGTGAAGAAGGGGAAAAGGAAACCTTTATTTTTCAAGTCAACAGCAACCGACCAACCAGCATACTAGGTATAATGGAAATCACAGAGGAACCGAGAGAAGAATCCAAAATAGAGGAGAGGGGATACATGCATGCAATGAAGAAAGGGAGCTGTCGGAACACAGAGGACCAAATGCGAAAAGGCACTCGGATCTAGTAGGAGCAGAGGTACAAGATGTAAGAAGTTCGGATGAGAGATGTAAAAGTAAAAGAGCCACAAGTGACATGAGGAAGAATATGGATACAAGAAGCAAGAAGTTCAGATAAGGGGTGTAAGGAACCCTCACAATCCTTCTGCCAAAAGAGAAGAAGTAATCCATGTTGATGCAATTTGAATTAGTAAAACCTCGAAAAGAAGTAACTCCTTCGTAGCCGCTTGAGTGACCGAAAGAACAATTAAGGGTGTCATTTGAAAGCTAGGTGTAGAGCGTTTGGGTGTTCTCTAAATATGAGCGCAAGTGCACACTCCTGTCAAGTTATAGTATAAAGATATCGTCTCCCACAGGGATTGTATAGCTTGATTCAATTCGTAGTTCCTGCACAAGAAAAGTAAATGCACAATTTAGTTGTTTGTTTGAGAAGAAAAATAAAATGAAAACACAAGTAAATAAAAGAGAATAGATCGGGTTGATAGAATGGGCAGGGTTATGCTGCTGCTTAGTGTGAAACTGCGTTGAATAGGATAAGTTATTTTGCGCTGCCAGACTCTGCTGCCTCGACGGGGGATGACATGTAAGCTGCTGAGACCCTCTCGCTGCCTTGGCAGGGGAATGGATTTGTGTCTCGACGGCAAACTCGGCAGAACTACAAGGCTCGACAGAACACTTTGAAAGTGATCTCGCTTATGTCTATGTCAGAATTCTGTTGATGCCCACTGCAGATAATACCAATCGCGACGTGAATCGTGCAAAGACATCAATGCTAACTCATCCTCTTTTAGCCACCTTAAACCCTAACCTATGTCTAGGCCAGATTGATCGCACCGTCTATAGATGAAATCGTAATTACTCCTTTCGTGAGTTCGACTCTCTCGATACCGAACAAATAGGTAGTAATCAACTAATCTCTTTCCTTAATTGAAAACTATGAAGCACGTGGAATAAGTAAACCTTAAAGTTTTATTGCAAAAACAAATTTGAAATCCTAAACAACCGTTCTCACACTAATTACAATATAACCCAAACCCAAAGAGAAATTTAGAACATAATGGCGGCAAGAAAACCTAAACTATGCCTAAGGGGAAAAACTAAGTTATCTTGAAGTAATATTACAATGAGTATATATAAGCATTAGCTAGGTCTAGTCCTTCTTAGAGTAGAAGTCTTCAAAGTAACTTTTGCATTAAATGCAACTCTAAATCATGACTTCTTTGAGTTGAATGTGGACTTTATCACGTTGCCTTGCTCCGCAAGTAAGCTCGAGTTCCTCCTTCGGCGGCTCTGCCTGCTGTTACAGTCATCAGAAAATTGAGTGGACAACATCGATAGAATCAGGATTTTCTGCTCTACAGATCGCACTCCAGTTCTCCGATTTCTCATCTTGCTGTCTTGGGCGGCAAGTAGGGTGGCGACAGCTGCTGTCTTTGTCTGGAACTGCATCAGTACAACTCCTCAGTTTGCTGCCTCAGCATCATTTCCTCAGCTCCTCTTTCCCTCTGTCAACCTTCAGTGCCTAAAACTAAAACTAAGCTAAAACAATACCTTTTCCTCACCAAATAAAAGATAGTCAATAAAAAGCATGGCAAAGTAAAGAATACTGTAAAATGCAATGCATGGTCCTAATTATGCCTAAAATGTACTCAATAATATGAGATGGAATGTGTATGAAATATAGAACTTATTGACACTTTACACACCCCCAAACTCGAACTATTGCTTGTCCTCAAGGAATGCAACCTAAACATACTTTCCCTTATATTAACCAGAAAGAAAAACTTGTTTTCAACTTGATTCCGCACCTCAAGGCCGTGGCAACTATGTTAGATTAGTGAAGGGGAAATAGCAAGAAATAACTCAAAATTGATCTTTAATGCCAGTGCAGTGTGTGCGGAACTGTGTACAGGATGAATATGCAGAATAACTAAATAAACAAAGATGATGTTATGATATATAAGGTTGCTGCCGAGATAGTATAATTAAGCACAATTGTTTAATCATGGCAATGAGGGCTTCAGCTCATCACAACTACTCTTCTAGGTCTGAAATTAAGATAGGAGTAAACTACAAAACCCCAAACCCATGGAGTAGAGTCATCCTGTGAAGACTTTCATTCACTCATGCTAATTTGTCCGTCACTGCAAATTTTTTTTAGATTCATGGACTATGATAGTAGCGGAGTATCCTCACACATGATTCTTCCTAGAGCCTGTTTCGGGCACCTCTAGGGATAGACAACATAAAAATTTTCTTTTGCCTGTCGTTGGCAGTGCTTTTTTTCTGTTTCTGTTTCCTGCATCGGTGGCTTCCTACAACCTTTGTTAGAACTTTGCAAAGAATTCTAAAAACAAAGCAGGCAGTGTTCATTAGATATTCTAACAAATTCAGCAAGTAACAGTAGTGTTTGACAATTTTGGCAATTAAAAAAATTCTAAGTTATTTTTCATGCTTTTCCTAGAATTAAATTCAATTTATTTAATGGTGCGAGAATAATTAATCGGCTATCTATCATAGGCACAAGTCATAACAAAAATTTATATTTCGATTAATAATAAGGCAAGCACAATGCAACCTATATGCTACTAAGTATGCCTAATGAAAAATGTGAAAGCTATCCCCCCAAACTTGAGATGGGCATTGCCCTCAATGCACAAAATAAAAATAGAAAAGAAAAGAAAAGAAAAAACAGAAAAAATAAATACAAGTGAAAAAAAAGAGAAAAACAAGAGAAAAATTAAAATAAAGAAGATGATAAAAGAAAAAAACTATAGAAATTGACTGAGGGTTTAGAGGAGGCTTGAGTCTTTGCTGCTGAGGAGGATTGGATGATTAGGCGACGGTCGGTAGAGGTCCGGGCGGCAGACTTAGCAAGGGAGACCTTGGCTGTCTACGGCGGCTGGACTCTTTTCGGAGTGGGACGAGGTTCTTCTTGAGGTTCGGCAGGAAGAGTGGCAAGAGGGGCTTCGCTCTCTTCTGATTCTGTTTCGTCGTCCACTAGCTCGGGGGCTATGACGTGACACTTCCTCTTCCTATTTCCTACCTCTGGTTGTGCTGTCGGAGGGTCTGTCGCCATTGGGATGGCTGCTGCTGCTGTTGTTACTGGCGGATACTGCTCGACCTCATCTCATGAGGAGGTGTTTGCCACCGTTGCCGCTGTGCATATGGGGGAATGATGTTGCTGATGCCGCTTGGGTGAGTCTGCCACCGTGTTGGAAGTGGAGGTGGCTGAGTACAATAAGTAGTGCGTCGGAGACGATATCTGTCTGCGGAAGGCGACGTGGCGGGTAGCGACGGCTGATGGTGTTCCTTGTGTTGAGGCAGCTAGATCTGCAGGGTAGGGTGGCAAGATGGGGCCGTCATTTTGGTATTTCTGTAGAAGATAAGCCACAAAGGCCTTTTGGACCTCCCCTACATACTTTGTAACCCCCTCGTCCAGGTCTGGCCGGATGACCGGTCCGAGTAGGCTACACGGGGAAAACCGAAGCGAAACCCGTTAAGGTTTCCCCTCGGTTAGCAACCCTATTTTTTCTCTTTTACTTAATCTTTTCTAAAAGTTCATTTAAGTCATATGTGATCAAACAGCGGAATAAAGTACATGAGATAATCATTCGAACCCAAAACAGCATTTGAACAGTCCAATTTTAATCTTTTAGACATGCCGTTTCGAAACACCCTTGAGGCGTATCGAAACGCCTTGACCAAGTCAACTGCTCCAGAGCCCTTATAAGGAGCCGTATCGAAACGGAGGTCAACCGTTCCGAAACGCCCTCAACGGTCAACTTCTCGTGGTCAACGAGATTTTGACCGTTTCGAAACCCTCGGACCCGTTTCGAAACGCCTTCATCTCGTCATTTTCTCAGAATTCCAGTAGCCAAATCGTTCTGAAACCCATATCGGAACAGTGGCTCTCAGAGGCCAAACCGTATCGAAACGCGTTCCGATACGGGGTCCTTGAAGCCTACCCGTTCCGAAACGACCTAGCCCGTTTCGAAACGCTGGCTGCCTGCAACCTTTGAAAGACAGATTTAGGGGAATTTCAAAAAGTCTAATGGTCACATATGACCCCTAAAGGCACACAACACCAACAAACATAGTCTAGAGGCATACATCTTATTTCAAGCATACTCAAACACACTCAAGGCATAAGAATAACAATCATGCATACATGGCAAATTCACATTAGCCTTTCATACAAGTCATGCTTGAAAACATTGATAGACAAAAGCACCATTCATCCCATAAAGGTTTACATGCCATGAAGCAAACTTAAACATCCAAAAGGCCTACATCATACGAGCATTTAGCAAGGTATATCATGCTTACAAACCAAGTCAAACCACAAACATCAAAATCACATATGAGTCATACAAAGCTCATACAAACTCACTCTCTTGCCACATTGCTTAACTACTACATAATAATTAATCGTACTTGAGCAACAAACTTGGAAAGCCCTTCTTGCCTTGCTCCAAGCTAACACCACGCTAATGATCTGCATTGTTGAAAATGATAGCGTAAGCTATAAGCTTAGTGAGGATGCTCTAAAACCGAAAACATCAACAATGCAGGGTTCAAGCATGTATTCCCTAAATCTCATATCTAACATGCATAGATAATTTCACAAGTAGACCTAGCTAGTCTTTCAAGAGTCATGTATGGCATCTCACATCATACTAAGCTCGAACATCAATATCAACATCATATATCAACATCATATATCACAATCATATGAACAAGTTTAATTGGCCACTATTAGTTACCCGGATGTGTGGATTTAATCTCAACAATCACTTTACCTCGGTGGGATTACACTCATCACCGGACCTTGCATGGGCGGGATTCCACTTATCACCACATGCCCTACAAATGGGATTCCACTCATCATCCCGTAGAATATATATAAGTTTCCGGTGGAATATTACATCACCGTACTCCTCCTTGATGACTCAACGCCATCAAGGCCATGTACGTTTTGACTCAATTTGTGTGCACACTAATCATAATGATCGATCATTTACATCCGGTAAGTTAATTAGTGCCAATTCACATTTACCACACCACATATCCATCAACCATATCTCATGCTCATCACATACACATATCATGGTATACAGTGCAAATCAACCACATATCACAAGAGCGTAAATAGGCAACCACAATAGCATATAATGGAAATCAATAGCTAAATTAACAACTTGAATTCACATAGAAATGGCCTACCAAGCACATTTCGACTCACCCACTACACACACTCGAACCAAACTTTAAAACACATTTAGGGCCCGTTTAGGATTAAGGTTAAACCAAGCTTTCGGCTCTAAAGCTTGTTTGAACCTCAAAAGCAATCCTAAACACCTGTTTTTTGGTAAAAATTTAACGGTGGAAACAAGATTCTTCACCCAAACTTAAAAGCTGAATATTATTAGCTTTAGCGTTTAAAAATCTTGGTTGGAGGGCAAATGACAAATTTATCCCTTTCTCCTTGCTCTTCGATTATTCTTTTTCCTTGCTCTTCAAACTTGAATATCAATCCAGCACAGCTCTAGATGTTCTATTTTCACAACACAACCTTCTCTTTTATTTTCCAAACACACAAAGCTTAATTTTTATCAAACATTTTCATTTAAAAGACCATTTTATCAATATATGATCATCAAATCAACATGAAAATTTTACACCCAAAGATTAAAAATTACCTTAAAAATCAGTTTTATGACTACTGGTGACTTCTGTAGAAAATGGGTTTCTTACAGAGCTTGAAAATTGAAGTGGTTTGAAGTGGAAACCGGACATGCAGTTTCATTAGGCAATGATGCAAATTTAAAAGAGAAAATTGAAAATTGATGAATGGGAAGGTTTAGAGAAGAAAAATATGATATATTAAAATAATATATTAAATATTAATATTAAGATAATTTAAATTTTAACATTTTGATTAAAAATATATAATGAAAACACTACTTGTATTCATTTATTTTACTCTACAATATCATGTCTAAACTAGACATTTTATCTATTCAGAAGTACTTTTTGACAGCAATGCTAAACATTAAAATCTTAAAACTAACTTTTTAAAATCAATTTTCAAAATCTATTTCTAACAGCGCTTTTAAAATCACTTTTTGACAGCAATGCTAAACTAGCCCTTAAAGTCACTCACCACCCTTCCTTAGCAACCAAAGCAAGCCTCCTACAAGCCCGGATTTGATCCCGATGCTTCTTCAACGTCTCCTCTTGCTTCTAGCCAATCAAAAACACATCCATTACTTCACAAATCAATGATAAAACTCAACCATCATCACACTTCATAAGTACAAGCCAACTTCAACCGATTTCCAATCCAAATAACCACCCAAAATACCCATTTTCGAGCTCCCCCAAAACCTAGCTGAAAATTCCATTTTCAATCATCCAAATGACACCCAAAAGATCCCAAATCACCTTCCTAACATACCTAAACCATCAGCCCTTCAATTCCACCCTAAAACCCACCAAAAATCAAGTTTTAGACATCTCAAAAATTGCTTCAAGAACCCATTTCGGGTTTTCACCAAAACCCAACCATTTTAACATATTATGTTCATTATAAGGTAAATAAACTAAAACCCAACATTACATTTCAAAACAACCTGAAAATCTCTATAAAAACTCAAACTTTTACTAAACCCTAACTTTTCAAAAGTGGGTAGTTTTAAAACCTATGACCATGAGTAGATAGAGGATGAAGAGAAGAGTTAGAAAATGTTTTTACCTCTCAAAATGGCCTTGGAATGGAGTTGAAAATTAATGGAATAGTAACTTGGTGGTTTTAGAGAGGTTTGGGGCTTTTCACGTTTGGGGAAGAAAGGGAGACCATTTTTTGTTGTTGTTCTTTTTAGCTTATTTAAAAGTTGTCTTCCTTTTAAAATTCTTTTGGGTAAAATCACCAAAGTGGTCCTTCCCCTTTATTTTATATTTCAATTAACTCATGTCATGGCCAAAAAGATTTAATTTAATTCTACTGACTCGGACCACTAACCCGACTAACTCCTAACCCTAAAACACGAGTGTTACATACTTCATGAAGGTTAACTGCTGCTGCTCAATCCTTTTGTTGCTATCAATGAGGGTGCGCAGTAGAGTGAGGACTTCACTTGTTGGGGTAGCTTTAGTACTGCCGGAGGCGGCTGGAGTGGCAGGTTGGGCGGCAGAGGGCTGGCTGGGAGTGATGGGCTCTGTCTTCGGTGCCTGCATCATCTGCATGTAGATTTTCCTAATCCACCCCTCCTTTGTTGTTGTCATCTCATCCTCAGGGTTAGTTGGGACGTTGAAATTGGCACAAAGGTCGGTGATGAGTGACGGGAAGTATAGCCTGTCATTCATCTTGCGGAAGCAGTTGTGGATCTCCTTGCATATGATCTCCCCAACATTGATGGAACGGTTCACCATGATGTTGTGGATGAGTGCAAGGCAGGGCCGGTCGATAGTGGAGTTGTGGGAGGTGGGCAGCAGACACCTTTTGATGAAGGTAATCTACAACATTGCCTCGGGCAGCAGGTGGCGGTGTTGGACAGAGCCGTCATGCTTTCCTGCCAACCAGGGCGTGTTGGGCTTACACAGCTTGGCCTTGTGTCTGTCATAGTCGGCACCCGTCAGTGACTGGCTCCACCCCTCGTGGGGGTTGTCATCCATCTCTAAGCCGTAAAAGATGTTGATTACAACGGCGTTCAGCTTGACAGGTTCCCCTCGAACATAGACGAACGGCAGCTCTGGGCAGGGATGATGAGCATATAATTCTCTGACCAAAGTGATGTTTGCCATCTCCGGCTGCCGTGCAAACATTTCCCATCCCTTGCTGTGGATGGTCTCGAATAGGGCGGGCTCTGAGCCAATGTCTCATGTTTGCTTCGTGTAATGGAAACCTTGCTCCTCTCAAAATGTCTGTTTGGCAAACTGATCTCTGTATCTTTTCTCATCTGCCCTGGAGTAAAATTGTTGGAAGGTGGGTACGGGTTGGGATGCAGATGCCATGTGTGAGACGATTGAAATATATCTAAAACTTAAAAGAAAATATTGTGAGAAGAGAGAGCAATGGATTAAAGAAGAATATAACAAGGAGATGAAAGTAAAGTAAATGAATGTGGGAGAAAGGTTTAAATAGAGGCTTCCAAGAGGTGTCGTGGCGGCATTAAATATCCAACGATCTAGTTGTTTAGCGCACGTTACGAGATTTCTACTTGTTACTTCTGTAGCCGTTGGCAGCTAGCCGTTAGCAGGCTACTAGCCGTTGCGCACTGTCTGCGCTAGGCCACCCTTGGTTGTCTTGGCGGGATGGTGGGCGGGCTCCTTGTTGGGCCTTTTTCTTGATCCAGCTCTTTTATTCCTAAAGCCTCAAATAAAAATAAAGATAATTAAATACTAAAATAAGTTTTGAAAAATAAAAATGTGAAAAATAAATTCAAAATCTAATATTAAGGAAAATAAATTGCAATAAATTAAACTCTAATCCTAATGCATAAAAATAAAGAAAATATAAAAATAGAATTTAAGTTATGTTGGGAGTGCATTTGGGTGCATCTCCCATACATAACCACTTTCTGAGGTAATTTGGCTTGTCCTTCTCTCATGAGGGTCCTCCTGTTCTTTAAGGTGGTGTGCTACTGGGTTCTTCAGCCTGCCCTTCGGTCTGCCGTGATAGTTGCTGCCTTGGCCCATCTCTGTGCTTATTTTGGCGTCCTGAGCATCTGGGCATCCTTTCATTTCCTTTTCTGAGGGTTGTAACACATTTAACTTAATGCTCTGATTGTCTACCCTCATGGTCAGCTCCCCATGTTCCACATCTATTAGAGTTTTGCCCGTGGCCAAAAATGGTCGCCCAAGGATGATAGGGGCTTTTTCATCGGCCTCACAGTCTAAGATGAGGAAGTCTGCTGGAAGAATAAGGTTGCCTACTCAGACAAGGATGTCTTCGATCTTGCCCTCCGGTTTTACAAAAGAATGATCAAATAGCCTCAACATGATAGAGGTAGGTTTGGCTTGCCCAATTCCTAGTTTGTCGAAGACTTTCTAAGGCATTAAGTTGATGATGGCTCCCAAGTCGCACAAGGCTTTTGTTTCGTGTTTGCTGCCTATTCTGCATGGGATAACAAAGCTGGTCGGATCTTTTTGCTTGGATGGATTCTTCTTATCTAGCATGCCTATGCACTCCTCTATTACAGCAACTTTTTCGAACTCCCCAATTCTCTTCCTTTTAGAAACCATGTCCCTGAGGTATTTGGCATAGTTGGGCATGTTTTGAATGGCTTCTATAAGAGGGATATTTATGTGCACTTGCTTCAGAATATCCATGAATTTCCTGAACTGATGCTCCTGTTTCTGTTGCTTAAGCCTCTGGGGGAACGGTGCTGACAGGCGGATGCCTTCTATTCGTTCTTTGCATATGACCTTTATCTGTGGAGGATCATCTGCTTCAAGACTGATGTCAGGTTTAGCTGCCGAGGCGGCTGGTGTTGATGCTGTCGTGATAGGTACTTCTTTCTGTGCTGGCTGTGTTTCTTCTGATTTTTCCATTCCGGGCTCATTCAACTATTTCCCACTTCTGGTTGATACGGCTTTGCACTTCTCATATGTGGGCTTGGATGCTGCCTCTGTACTACTGGATGCTGCTCCCATTGTCCTGCTACTATAGATCGCAATGAACTGCCCAAACTAGGTCTCCATGTTCTTTATCGCAGCCTCCTAATTGTTCATCCTCATTTTCGTCCTGTCCATAAATGACTCAATTTTATCAATGAATTTATTAGTGCGAACAATAAATTCACTAGTATTAAACATAAAAGTTTGAAGAGTTGCTTCTAGAGAATTATTGTTTTGTGGCTGCTGAGCCTGCTGTCTGGAATGGTTCTGCTCGTAGCCTCCCTGTTGTTGTTGTGGATTGGTAGCAGTCTTAGGATTGCTCCAGGAGAAGTTTGGATGATTTTTCCATCCAGGGTTGTACGTACGTGTTGGTGGTTGGCCTGTTGGTCCTCTCGTATCCTCCCATAAAATTTGCTGATGCAGTACATTCAGAGAAATCGTGGTTGCCCCTACACTCATCACAGAATGGCTCCACAACCTTAGCCTCATAGACTTTCCCAGAGGGTTTCACCATGGTCATAACCAGCTCCGTCAGCTTGTCAAGGTGGGCATTGACAGTACTGAGGCTTCCACTTCGTTCACCACTGCTGGCCGCCTCGACGGGCTGTTAGGTACTTATAATCATTCTTGGTGTCTTGGTTTAGGATCCGCAGTGCCTCCTCTGGTGGTATGTCAAGGACGATTTTGTTGGCTGAGACATCAATCATCATCCGAGTTGGGTAGTTCACCCCGTTTTAGAACATTGACACATGTGTCCAAGCTGGGAAACCATGGAGCGGGCAATTCTTAAGCCTCTGCTGGTACCGCTCCCATGCTTCATACATTGGCTCATCATCTCCTTGTCGGAAGGTTGTGATCTCGTTTCTCAATCCGTCAATGACATTGGATGGGCTGAAACGATCCAGGAAGTCCTTACACAGTTATGTCCATGTGTCAAATGACCCTGCTGGCTGGTTGTTCAACCACTGCTTTGCCCTATCCCTTAGTGAATAGGGGAATAATCTCAGCCGTAACACATCTTGGTGGACTCCGTGTATTTTGAATGCTCTGTATATGTCTAGGAATCCTCTTAAGTGCTGCCGAGCATCTTCTGTGGCAGTGCCTCCAAATTGCCCTAACGTGTTGATCATGTTGAACATCACGGGCTTCAACTCAAAGTGATCCGCCTCGATCTTAGGTTTTGTCCCTGTCGGATCAAACCCTCTGAAGTCATGCTCCAAGTAATCCCTGGTGGTTTGAACGTACTGTGGCTGCCTGGGCGGAACTTGCTGTTCTCTGGATGGCCGGTCTTGTTGCCCATCCCTGCCTATCTGGGCATTGTTGGCAGGGTTGTCATTTTCCATGTTTACCTCTACTTTTCTTTCTTTTTAGCTTTCCCTAGGGTTGTTCTGATTTCCCTTTTTAGCTCTCTTGCTCTTCATTCGATATCGTCGTAATAAACGATTTCTCCTTTTAGATTTGCCATGGTCATGCACTAGCAAAGGAAACTGTAAAATTATTTTTTCTGATTAAAAATAAAGACTAAAAATAAAATAAAATGCAAAAAATTAAAGAATGAATTTAACTGTTACCATTTTCTGGAAACATCGCCAAAAACTTGTAGAGCATTTGGGTGTTCTCTAAATATGAGCGTAGGTGCACACTCCTGTCAAGTTATAATATAAAAGATATCGTCACCCACAGGGATGGACAGCTTGATTCAATTCGTAGTTCCTGCATAAGAAAAGTAAATGCACAATTTAGTTGGTTGTTTGAGAAGAAAAATAAAATAAAAATACAACTATATAAAAGAGAATAGATCGGGTGGATAGAATAGGCAGGGTTATGCTGCTGCTTAGTGTGAAACTGCGTTAAATAGGACAAGTTGTTTTGCGCTGCCAGACTCTGCTGCCTCGGTGGGGGATGGCAGGTAAGCTGCTGAGACCCTCTCGCTACCTTGGCAAGGGAATGGATTTGTGTCTCGGCGGCAAACTCGGCAGAACTATAAGCCTCGACAGAACGCTTCGAAAGTGATCCCGCTTATATCTAAGTCAAAATTTTGTTGATGCCCACTGTAGATAATAACAGTCGCGGCGTGAATCGTGCAAAGACAATAATGTTAACTCGTCCTCTTTTAGCCGCCTTAAAACCTAACCTATGTCTAGGCCAGATTGATTGCACCGTCTATAGAGAAAATTGTACTTACCCCTTTCGTGAGTTCGACTCTCTCGATACCGAACAAATAGGCAGTAATCAACTAATCTCTCACCCTAATTGAAAACTATGAAGCACATGGAATAAGTAAACCTTGAAGTTTTATTGCAAAAACAAATTTGAAATCCTAAACAACCGTTCTCACACTAATTACAGCATAACCCAAACCCAAAGAGAAATTTAGAACATAATGGCGACAAGAAAACCTAAACTATGCCTAAGGGGAAAAACTAAGTTATCTTGAAGTAATATTTCAATGAGTATATATAGGCATTAGCTAGGTCTAGTTCTTCTTGGAGTAGAAGTCTTCAAAGTAACTTTTGCATTAAATGTAACTCTAAATGCTGACTTCTTTGATTTGAATGTAGACTTTATCATGTTTCATTGCTCCGCAAGTAAGCTCGAGTTCCTCATTCGGCGACTCTACCTGCTGCTACAGTCATCGAAAAATTGAGTGGACAACATCGATAGAATCAGGATTTTCTGCTCTATAGATCGCACTCCAGTTATCCGATTTCTCATCTTACTGTCTTGGGCGGCAAGTAGGACAGTGACAGCTACTCGACAGCTGATGTCTCTGTTTGGGAAACAACTACTCGGTTTAGCTGGATACTATAGAAGATTTGTTAAGGGATTCTCCATTATTCTCTGCCTTTAACTAAGCTTCTTCAAAAAGACGAGCCTTTTGTGTGGTCATATAAGCAACAACGAAGTTTCGACCAACTTAAGGAAGCCCTAACTCACACCCCAGTTCTTATCCAACCAGAATCGGGAAAAGAATTCACGACTTATAGCGATGCATCTCATTCAAGTCTAGGATGCATCCTGATGCAAGGAGATAATGTGATTGTTTGCGCTTCACATCAATTGAAACCTCATGAACTGAATTATCCGACTCACGACCTAGAACTTGATGTGATCATGTTCGCTCTTAAAATCTAGAGGCATTATTTGTACGATGAAAAGTGCTACTCATTTATCGATCACAAAAGCCTCAAATATCTCATGACTCAAAAAGATCTGAATCTAAGGCAAAGGAGATGGTTAGAACTACTTAAGGACTACAATCTGGTTATTGATTACCATCCGGGGAAAGAAAATGTGGTCGCTGATGCCCTTAGTCGGAGACCATACTCGAGTAAATCAATTTAAATTAAAAACCTTGAATATTTGAATTAAAGTTAGTCTTTCTTGGTTTACAAGAAATCATTCGAACACTTTCCTTGTTTTGCAAGTAACCACTCGAATTTTTGTTTAAATTCTCTTACTCAATCTTGTAGCTTAAAATGGTATTAATTCTCATCTATGAGTGTATTAGAAGCGAGGATTCATGCCCGAGCTTCAAATCCAATCTAGTTTAATCTCGAGAATTAAGGAATTGTAGCAAAGTGACCCTGAACTTCAAGCTATCATCTCGAAGCTTGGCTCAGAAGCCAATCAAGACTTCTCCATTCATTCGAATGGCATGCTATATTTCAAGAATAGAGTATGTATTCCAAATAATGAAGAATTGAAAAATGAAATTCTGCATGAAGCTCATCAAAGTCCCTTTCTTGATTCATCCCAAATCTGTCAAAATGTTTAAAGACCTTCAATCTTTGTATTGGTGGCCAGGAATGAAATCATCCATCACCGATTATGTATCTAAGTGCTTAAACTATTAAAGAATCAAAGCTGAACACCAAGCTCCCACTGGATTGCTCCAACCTCTCGAATTTCCTCAGTGGAAGTGGGATCGAATCACTATGGACTTTGTAACCGGTCTTCCTTGTACTCCCACAAAATGTGATGCTGTGTGGGGTAATAGTGGACCGATTCACTAAGTCAGCTCAGTTATCCTTGTTCGAATGAACTATAGTCTGGAAACTCTAGCTGACCTGTATACTCGAGAAGTGATTCGCTTACATGGAGTTCCTACTTTAATTGTCTCTGATCGAGATCCTGGGTTCACAACTCGATTTCGAAAAACTTTGCAACGGGCCCTTGGAACCAAGTTGAATCTTAGTACATCTTTCCATCCTCAAAGCGATGGTCAATCCGAAAGAGTGATACAAGTGCTCGAAGATATGCTTAGATCATGTGTTATCGAATTCGGAAGGAACTAGGAGAAATCCATACCACTCGTAGAATTTGCTTACAATAACAGTTACCAAGCTTCAATTCAAATGACTCTATACGAAGCTCTGTATGGAAGAAGGTGTAGAACACCTCTATGCTGGTCCGAACTAGGTGAAAACAAAGTTCTTAGTCCTCAATTGCTTCGGGAAATCGAAGAACAAGTTAAAATCATTCACAGTAGGCTGAAGCAGGCCTTTGATAGGAAGAAGGCTTATGCAGACCTAAAAAGAAAAGATATCCAGTACAATGTAGGAGACAAAGTATTTCTTAAAGTTTCTCCCTGGAAGAAAGTTTTCAGATTTGGCAAGAAAGGAAAGCTCAGTCCCCGATTCATCGGACCCTTTGAAGTTACTGAACGGATTGGTCCGGTGGCTTATCAACTCGCACTCCCTAGTGAGTTGGATAAGATTCACAATGTCTTCCATGTCTCGATGCTCTAGAAATATTGATCAGATCCATCTCACATCCTGGAGCCGGAAGAAGTCGAATTAAATCCCGATCTATCCTATGAAGAAGAGCCAGTCCAAATTCTTGATAGAGAGATCAAAAGACTTTGAAACAAGAACGTTTCTTTGGAGAAAGTCTTGTGGAGAAACCATAAGACGGAAGAAGCAACCTGGGAACCCGAGGATACAATGAGAAAGCAATATCCTCATCTATTCAGTTCGGGTAAGAATTCGAGGGTGAATTCTTCTTTTAAGGAGGGGAGAGTTGTAACACTCTAAATTAGGACCTAGTAGTTTAGTCTTAAATAAGTAGAAATTATTAACTAATTTCCATATAATTAAAATAATTAGGATGAACCTAGTGGCTTAATTGTAATAGAACCGAGAGATTGTGGTGAAAATCGAAAGAATTGGAAAGTGTATATGTATAACCGAATAAAGGGGATTAAATTGACCCAAATAAAGGCCATGTGGCCAGTCAATTGGTTAAGAAATAGCTTGACTTGTTAGACACACTTCATTTTCCCTTCTCTTCAAACCGAAACAAGAGAAGAACACGAGAAAGAAAGAAATTGGGAGAAAGCTTACAAATCAAAGGGGGAATTGAAGAATCTAAGCACTAGTGTTAGGGTTATAAGCTAGCAAATTAACCTTGGTGCATGCATGTTGATAGAATCCATGTAAGTGTTTCATTTCCTACCCGAATTGCACTCTGTCAAATTTAGTTAAATTGGTTTATTTTGCGAGCTTAGAATCTGAAATTTAATGACTTAATTATGTGTTTGATTTTAGAATTAGAATTGGGTTGAAGAAATTATGAAATTATGTTGAGATTGAATGTTATGGGAATGGTCGAATGGTATAGGTGGACTTAGCTTCATTCTATTGGACTTATTTATGAAATCTGTTAGTTAGATGATGATATGAATTTAATTAGAAAAAAATTTAGTGTAGGAGAAAATTGCTGGAAATTGGGTCTACTAGTGAATTGAAGTGTTTAAACAAGTGAAAGTACTATTAATTTGATGAAATCTGACCTTAGGATGAAACTGGTCACAAGTATGACTATAAATTATTTAGGGACTACTTTGAGCAAGTTTAAATAATTCAGGATTGAATTGGACATTGTTAAGGGCTGGTATTGCTTGCTAAAATCAGGGTGGGATTTTGGATTGATGTATAATAAATTGTAAGGCTTGATTAGGGAAGAATTGATAGCTAATAAATGATAGATTGGCAAAATAGACAAAACTGAACCTATGAAAATGACCTAACTTTGATCAATAAATTGTATTGATTTAGAGAAGATAAAAATGTATGCCTTATATGGTTGTAAAGGTAATTGAATAAGCTTTACAACGGTATAAAGTAATTGAAATTCCGACTTACGGATTAAAAGTTAGAGGCAAAACACTAAAGGGTGTGCAATCTACCCAGAACCTAAAAACAGTTTAAGGAAATAATGAAATTATGCGTGAATAAGTGAGATTTCTTTGATAAATTGTGTACTAACATATTCCTTATATGTTGTGAATGGTTGGCTGGAGAAAAGAGTGGAAGAAATTGAAGAGGGCAATAAAGTTGGACATTCAAAGGATAAGCTAAAGGGCATATATATTCAAGACTAAGCTAGGAGTGTTGTGAGTGTAACTTCTCTTAAGGTTAGGACTTAGGTCCTAACCAACCTTTTTATTTGATCATTACCATTAAAATTGACTAATAAATATTGGTACCAAGGAAAGAATAAAAAGAATTAAAATTGGAAACTTAATTGATGTCATGATTGAATTGTGATTGAATTTGTTATGATTGCTCTTGTATGAACTATGTTTTCTCTTGTTGTGTTGGTACTAAATTCATGAAATTGGATACTTGTTTGCTGGAATTAAGACTTATGCTTGAATATACATGTAATTGGAATAAGTGTTTGGTGATTGGAAGCTTGTAATAGCAAATATTCGAATGGCCTGGATGATGGAACTGTAAATATGCGATCAATTGGATTGAATTAATTTTTAAGCTTATTGCTATGATGTGTATGCTTCTTGAATTGCTTAAGATCATGTAAATAATATGCACGGTGCATGAGCACAAAGGAATTAGGGATTGTTCCTATTCGGATGAAACATAATTATGGATTAAAATTTTGATTATTCATGTTTAGTAATTCTTGTGATACTTATCAATAATGGTTTATTGAAACGAATAAAATTGTAAAATTAAGGACTATAAAGACCTTGGTTCTGGTTGTTCTTAGGTAGTACGACATGCCTAGAGTCTAGAGCTCGACTTGTTAGGTACAATTCGTGCCGTCTTGCTCGGTGATGTATTCACCTCTTGTTAGATATCACGAGTATCATCTTGATAGGTACTTTGGGTACCAACTTGGTTAGGTGTAGTAGGCACCTTCTTGGTAAGATACTTTCAAGTATCGTCTTGATTATTATGACTCGAATACCTTAGAATTAACTAAGTACCAAGGCAAACCTAATTATATGAAACTTATTGAATATCATTAAAACTAAGGTTAATAAATGGATAAATTGATCTTTCTGAAAGCATGTGCTATGAATTGAAACTATTTGCTTTAATTTGAATTATATGTTGTCTTAATTGCATATGATTTGAGAAGTTAATTTACAAGTAAATGGTTCTTATTTGAATAGCTTTTGAGTATATCTATAATTGAGATTGGTTTATGTTTGATTGATTCAATTAGGCTAAGTCTGAAATTCCTTGCTTCTTAATTTGTTGTGATCGAATGATTGAATGAGTAGTGTAACACCCTGAAAAGCACCCTAATTTGAACTGTAGAAAACGACAACGATAACGTAAACATTTTACGATTTAATTAAAGATTAAATTAAAATCATATGAACTAATCCATATTAAGTTACAAATGAATAAGAATAATAGATATTTTTGTATGAAAATTTATAAGATTTGAACTTGATAAATGATATATACATATATGTTACATAGATTAGTCTAATGTTATGTTAGATTAAAAGTAATATAATGTTATATATGTATGTATATCATTATAATGTTAATATATATATATATATATATTATATAGATAATGGGCTGATAACTATAATAAAAATTAATTATATGATTAAGTAAATTGGTAGTGGAATTTACTTGGTTAATTAAAGGACAAGTGTCCTTTGCTAGGCCACATTCGGTCACTAAAATTAAAAGAGGTAAACAAGTGTTAAACCAAGCTATCTTCATCATCTTCTTTCTTCATCTCCCTCACCGAATTTAATAGAAAAAATAGAGGAAAGTTGCTGGAAATTAAACTATTCATACATGCATGTTCATTGGATTTAAAGTAAGAACACATCTATGCTATTCGGTTTTGTATTTTGAATTAGGATGATGTTTTGTTAGGTTTTGGTTATGAATGGTTGCTGGAAAATGTTTAGAAATGTGTTATAGTGATGTTAGATTGTTGGGTTCTTGAATTTATTGATAAATTTTTGGAAATAAAGCATGAACATTAGCTTAGGTTGAATCTGCCCAGATTAGGTCTTTAACACTGCCCTGAATTAAACTGAAAATTTGAATAGGTTAGGATTCGAATTAGAAAAAGTGTTGTAGAACAAAGTTTTAGAGCATGAAAATACTATAAGATAGAGGCCTTGAAAGCATGAAAATGATACTGGAAGTGGCTGGAAATTAAGTTACAAATTGACTGTCCAGAAATGAATGAAACTGGAACTAAGTAAATTGTTTTTGAGTAAAAATAAAATTTAGAGGTTTAAATGGTCATCTAAAAATTCTAAAAATTTGTTCTTGAAACAGGGGATACCTTAAATGAATGAAAACATATAGGTTCATAAGGAAAATTTGTCTATATGAATGGTTAAAATGAACTAGAACACTTAGAAGTTAAACTGAACTAGTCTAGAAAATGCAATAATTAAGGGACTTAAATGTCCTGTTTTTGAGGTTGCTGGAACTTCAAAATAATGTTAAGATATGTATGTATTTTTTTTATCCAAGTTAAGATATGTATGTAAATGTGGTTAAAGACTCAGAATGAAATGTGTAATGTATTATATGTTAATTGTACACTAAAGTTACAAATTGAAAACAGTGGACAGAATAGGTTATTGAAAATGTCATGTTTTCAAACAATAAATTGTATTGATAGGAAAATGATAAAAATATGTTCTATACATGGTTTTAAAGGTGTGTGAATAAACTTTCTATAATGGTAAAGAAATCTTAGTTTGGAGTTGTGAGTAAAACGTTATGGACAATTTAGTAAGTGTTACTCAAACTGCCAGTTTAGGGGCAGATTCATATGTTTAGGTGGTTTTGATTAAGTAAATGAATATATATGTTTGAATTAAATTCTAATATGTGTCATATATGTTTTGTGATGATACAAGAGCAAATTGGTGAAGATACACTAGAAGAATCAAGGGTTGAGCAAGGTAAAAGAAGGGGCAAAGGCATCACCATCAAGGACACAAACTAGCTTGAGAGTATTAGTGAGTGTAGCTAATTTAGGGTTGGGATTAGTATCCTAACCAATGTGTTTTTTATTCTTTGATAATTTAAAATGAAGCATGTAATGAATTTAATTTATGGTTGGGTAATGGCCCTAATTGAATGATATGAAAATGTGAACATTGATGTGATTAAATGATCAATGAAATGATGTATTTTCATGTATATTGCTTGTTGCCCATGTGTTGTGAATGATGGAATTCTTATATGATACAAGTATATGGCCTAGATTTGTATGTGAAACTAGCTAAGTTATTTGTACATGATGGACTAGCTAGGTGAACTTATATATCCTAATCCTAGCTAAGTAACCTTGAAGATATGAATAAGACTTTAAAAGATTGAAATTAGTAACATTTAGGGCTGCCTCACTAAATACATTATGTGTACTTATCACTCTCTTATTTTCTTCTTCCAAAATAACAGGTTCGTTGATATCTGAAAGCTAGTCGTTTGATCCGAGAGACTTGCAAGCAAAGCACAAGTATGATATAGTTTTGTTTGGTCTCCTAAATGGTGGCATAGTCTATATTAATTTGTCACATGCATGGAAGAATATGTATTTTGATAGTTTGTCTTGTATAAGTTAAGACAAAGCTATGTTATGTAATGAGATTGAAGCTTGATATATATATATATAGTTTGATAGTATGAATGTGTTTATGATTGGGTGGTTTAAGCTTTGATATAGGTTATGGAAATGTCGTAGGTTACTTAGTTCGGTGGTTGTCCAAATGATCATATATGTTGAGAATGATATATATATATATATATATATATATATATATATATATATATATATATATATATGTGTGTGTGTGTGTGTGTGTGTGTGTGTGTGTGTGTGTGTGTTTGATCTAGGTAAAATACATCTAGTGTTTGTTTGTTTAATTGACATGTTCGATTGGCCTTCAGTGTGAAGGGAAGTTATATATATGTTGTAATGATATGAATATAGGATATGAATACATATAGTTGATTAAATCGAATGAAAATCACATGAATAATAGGAAGTATTCGAATGCTATGATCATCTTGTAGGATTGGTGTTGTTCGAATAGACCCCTATGTTGTTAGATTAATTGATCATGTTGTATGTATGCTTAGGTTGCTATGTTAAGACATGTATAAAATTTAAACAAGTGTATGTGTCTTGTTAGAGTCTTTGTAACCCCCTAAACCCGGCCTAGAAGAAAAGACCGAATTTAGGAAGTTACGTTTGAAAACTTTTCCCTCAAGAAATCCAATTTTGAAAATTATACTTTAATTGAATTAAAATAACATAAATTTAATAATAAATATAAATATAAATACCATAATAAGTGTTCGAATGATTGTATAAGACCTCTGAATTAAAATAACAGTAAATGAATGCTAAAAATAAACCCAAAACATAAATAGTCTAAAATTACATCCATGTCCCAAAATAATAAATAGAAATCTAATTAAACTAAAATAGTTTCATGCTGAATAATAAAATAACCGAATAAAATGTGAGATCCTCCAAGTACAACGTCGCCTAAAGCCCAAAGATATCTGTAAGAAGAAACTATGGGGGAGTAAGCTAAAGAGCTTAGTGTGTCTCTAAAGTGCAAGAAATCCATAATTATAAAACATAGTATTATTTTCTTAAAATCCTTTGAAAACACGATACAATATCACAAGCGTAATGCAATGCACCCAACTACGTCTTCCATAAATGAGGAAGGTTCCCATAACCTCCTCCCTACGTCCGCCAATCCGAAGTGGAATTCAGCCCGAAGGGTGAAACCACTGAACTTCCTCCTTACAAATCCCAACTCATGCTCATACACATATGATGTTTAAAATTCAAGTTTCATAAAAACCAATTCCATAAATCTGATATTCCATAAACATAATTTATAAATCATAGTCCATAAATCCATAAATCATAGTTCCGTAAATCCGATGTTTCATAAATCATACTTAAAACACATTCTAAAATCATATGCATGTGATGTCAACCATACAAACCATAATGCATCAACACAAAGAAAACATGTAGCACAGTAAGAAAACACACCTTAGCCAAGCTATACTCAACCTACAGAATGATGTGATTTTCCATGATCAGAAGTATTGGATCTAACTGTATCGGTACCGAACTAAACTTGGGGTTGGAGGGATTAACGAACAAGAAGGGGTATAGAGTGGTGGAGATTAAAAGATAAGAATTTAACAAATCAATAAGGGATTTTGGCAGCATGAAACAGTATAAAAAAGTAGGGTTCTTGGGATGATCTTATTTGAACTATATATGTGTATATTTATAGGGAGAGCAAACCTAATTTAAATAAAATAATAAAAGTGATAAAGGATAGAAAAGAATAAAAATAATTAAAATAATTAAAAGAAGACAAGTGGAGAAGGGAATTAGAATTCAATTTAAAATTAAAGAAGTATAATAATAATAATAATAATAATAATAATAATAATAATAATAATAATAATAATAATAATAATAATAATAATAATAACGATTCAAAGAAAAGACGAAATCATAAAACAAATTGAAATTCAATTTGACAAATGGTTATTTATGGAGTAAGTCCTTAAACTTTTAAGAAATTTCATATTAACTTTCAAGTTTAATAAAAATTCTTATTTAGTCCCTTTAAAAAAATTAGGGTTCTTGAATTAAAATTCTCAAATAATTAGGGTTTTCAATTAGGGATTTCAAAATTATGTTTCTAAATTAGGGATTTTTCATATCTAGGGTTTACAATTTAGGCGTAATTTTTGGGGTGTTACAGTCTTAGTCGAATGTATATAGGTTCTAAGATGTGTTAGCCGAATGTGTTACAAGCATGAATAGGTTTGGTTGATTGTTTCTTGAATGTTAAAGTGTATGCATGTTGATATTGGTTAGATTGAAAGCTTAAGGTTGATAGGTATATGTTGTAGTATGTTATATGTATTAGGGTTTTTGTTGGCTCACCTATGTATATTTATATCCTTTAATTACATGTTTGTATGATCAATTCTTATTCTGCTATAAGTTGTGTATTTAATTGACTATTATGGATTGCAGGCATGTTTGTATGTATGAGATATGATTCTTGTTGTTCGAATGTGACATCTCTCGTTCTTAACCGGGCGAGGAGTGTTACAAGTAGACTATCTAGGTGAAACTTCACTTAAATGATAATTGGTACACAACATTAATAATCTTGTAACATGACAATTAATCTTTACCTCACTAAGTACGTCAAATTATTTATCACTCTTTTCCCTTATTCTTCCCAAAAATCAAGTTTCAGAGACTAAAGTTACTCGACCCTGATCAGAGCAATATACAAGTGAAGAACCAAAAGTATGGCTTGCATTGTTTATGTTTTATTCCTAGTGGGTGGCTTAGTTTCATGTTTGGTAGTGCAAGTGTTTTGCATCATGCTTGTCTTTAAACTCTACTTAAAATGTGTGTAAGGATGACTATGGATGATATCATTTTGTTTACCATGAGTTGTAAATGTTAAGTATCATGGTATTTTAGTTAGAGGCTTGTTATTGTTTTATTGTAGATATATCATAGATGTAAATATTAACAATGGTCATGATAGCCTCTTGTCATATGATCATAGGAATATATAAATATGAATGGAAATCCAAATGATTAATTTAAAATATTTTGAGAAGTTTGAAATTTGCCATGGCTATGTCTAGATTAATAAAGTAATCTTTGATAGTCTTGATTAATAGAATGTATCAATTGAATGATTGAATTTAACTTACAAGTTATAGAAACTTGTTTATTCGATATGAATCCTAATATACCATGTTTAATTATAACCGAATTGAGTAGCGATTAGTATTGGTGATTACAACTTGAAACTGTTAATAATATGAATCGGCTAGTTGGTTTATTATGAAATTGGTTTAGAAAAAAATTGGTTTCCTAGAATCTTAAGTAGAATATCTCATTTGGAATTTATAGTTAAATGAATAAGAATAATTTAATACAAAATTTTAATTAGGCCACTAATTTTGTATATCCTGATTTGTTATTTATTTTGTTATTTGATTTGTTTTCCCAAATTCCGACACTCCTCGCTCCTAATTCGGGCGATGGGTGTTACATAAAGTGGTATCATAGCTTTAGGTCTAGATCCTGGAACTACATCGAGTCTGCATGCATCATATAAGATTGAACTAAGCCACCTAGGAGTTATATTCTTGACATGCTTGTATTATTGCTCGGCTGACTTCTTCATTTGTTCAATTATAGCATGTCCGAAACAAAAATAAGCCGTGACGATGAAAGTCCTCGAGAATCATCTAACGAGGGTGGAAGTGTAAGGCTTGAATTATTTTATTTTTTTACAAAAGTTTGATTTCATTAGATACAGCTTCTTTAAGGGATAATATCCTTCGCTTCCAGCACGCTAGTAGCGAATGGAATAAATCTGTGTTTGGACACATTGGGAGACGTAAATCTTTGTTATTAGCTCGGTTGAGGGGCATTGAGAAAGTGTTGGAGACAAAGGAGTCTCCATTCTTGTTGGACTTGGAGGTGTCGCTCAAATCAAAACTTGAAGGAGTCCTTGAACAAGAGGAGAAGCTGTGGCAGCAGAAATCACGTACAAAATGGATTAAGGATGGTGACCGGAACACTGGCTTTTTTCATGCGAGCACTATGAATCGAAGAAGAAAGAATTCTATCCAGATGCTCGAAGTTTCAACTGGGAAGTGGTGTGATGACTCAAATACTCTTAAGGAGCATGCTTATAGGTTCTTCAAGAATTTGTTTACTAGCGAAGCAAGGAATTTGCCTATTGTTGTCGCTCCTTGTATTTTCTTCCAGTATGGAGTCGCGGAAATGAACTCCTTGATATCACCGGTTACATTTGATGAGGTTAAACGGGTGGTCTTTAGTATGGAACTGACAAAGGCTCCAGGTTGCGATGGTCTTCCTGCTCTTTTTTATCAAAGGAACTGGGATGTGGTTGGGGCTGCTTTGTTTCGAACAGTTCATCAGTTCTTTGAGGAGGGGAAAATTGAGGATTGGATGAATTGCACGCTTCTTGTTCTTATTCCAAAAGTGGAGTGTCCTACGACGATTAATCAATTTCGCCCAATTAGCCTGTGTAACGTTGTTTACAAGGTGATAACTAAAACAATTGTGGATCGCCTTAAGCCTTTTCTCCCGAATTGGATTGCGCAGTCTCAGGCGAGTTTCGTTTCGGGGCGGCAGATAACGGATAACATTATTTTGGCTCAGAAAGTCATTCATTCCATGAATCGCAAGACTGGTAAAATCGGCTGGATGGCGTTGAAGGTGGACCTAGAGAAAGCCTACGATAGGCTTGAATGGGACTACATTCAAGAAACGCTTGTGCTCACTGGTATGCCGAGTAAACTTGTACATCTTATCATGACTTGTGTCCGCTCAGTGTCTACACAAGTTCTTTGGAATGGCGAGGCGTCCGAGTCCTTCAAGCCTTCGAGGGGCATACGATAAGGGGACCCTTTGTCGCCTTACCTATTCGTTCTTTGCATGGAGAGATTGTCCCAATCGATATCCAATTGTGTCAGTGCAGGTACTTGGAAGCCAATAAGACTCATTCGTCAAGGGCCGGCCATATCTCACATTTTCTTCGCTGATGATCTCGTTCTGTTCATGGAAGCTTCGTTAAGCCAAATGCAAGTGCTACATGGGGTGCTCGATGGTTTTTGTCGCGAATCCGGCCATAGAGTAAGTGTTGCCAAGACACAAGTTTTTTTCTCGTCCAATACTTTAGCATCTTTACGTGGGGATATTGTGCATGGACTGGGATTTGAGGAGGTGCATGATCTTGGGAAATATCTCGGTGTGTCCTTGCTTCACTCAAGGGTAACGCATGCGACATATGCCTACCTATTTGATAAGATGCGGAATTATCTATCCGGTTGGGCTGCTCGATCTCTTTCGCTTGCCGGAAGAATAACACTCGCCAAGGTTGTCCTTCAATCCATTCCTACTTATGTAATGCAAGCGTCATGGTTTCCGAAAGGCTTGTGTGATGAATTGGAAAAGCTTATACGTCGCATTGTTTGGGGGAATGATCCTAATGTTCGTGGGATTTCGCTTGTTAAATGGGATACGATGTAGTTGCCAATAGAGAATGGAGGGCTAAATTTTCGTGATCTTCATGTATATAACAAAGCTTTCTTAATGAAAGTTGGTTTCCAACTTATATCGAATACGGATAAAACGTGGGTAAAAGTGCTGAGAAGCAAGTATGGGATGAGTGATTCGATTCCTAGTAATTTACGAATGACGAATTGCTCACGAATCTGGCTTGGTTTATCGCATGTTTGGGAGAATATTCGCCGAAGTATATGTTGGAATATTGGAAATGGAGTCGCGACCGACTTTTGGTATGATAATTGGCTGAATTTACCAGAGGATTTGGCTCACTACTGTACACAAAATTCAGCCCCATAACCTACTGCTGTGGCGTATTTTACTAATTTAGCAGGAGAGTGGAATTGGCATGCTTTGCAACAGGTGTTACCGGAGCATATTTTAAATTTGATATCAGTGATAAACCCTCCGGATTCTACATTAGAAGAAGATGTTTCGGGCTGGCACTGGGAGGATAACAGGCTTTTCTCTACTAAATCAGCGTATGCTGCCTTGAAGTTGTCCGAATCTGCTGGGCGAGCCCTAAGTGGAAGTTAATTTGGAAGCTGCGAGTTACTCAAAGAGTGCGTGTTTTTCTGTGGCTAGCGTACAGAGGGAGTTTATTGACAAACATGGAGCGTTTAAGACGTCATTTGACATCCTCTAGTGATTGTCGTATTTGTGGCCGATGTATTGAGGATGTTGATCATGTTCTCCGTTGTTGCAGGAGAGCAAGATCGACGTGGGAAAGGGTGGTGCATCCAAATGAACTATGCAATTTCCTAGATATGGACCTGCAGGATTGGTTATTACGCAATATAGGAGCGCCCAATAATCCTGGAGTATATGTGGAAGATTGGGATATTTGTTTTGCTGTAATCTGTTGGCATTTGTGGAAGCGGAGATGTAGCGTTATCCTTGATGTGAACTATGTTGAGAAAGCTGATTTCCTCTCTTCATGCCTACAATATGCGGCTAGAATTTCGAACAACTGTGGGCAGGTTTCGGCACCAAGTTCGACAGTGGTTGCAGCGTCGAGTGGTTGGCAGCCACCAGCTGAGGGGTGGATAAAAGTGAACGTAGATGGTGCGGTTAATCCGATTGATGGCTCGGCTGCAACAGGAGTGGTTCTGAAGGATGGTAATGGGGATTGGATCATTGGAAGCTCAAGAAGCATTGGAACATGCTCCATAATTACACCGGAGTTATGGGCTGTCAAGGATGGTCTTCAGCAAGCTTGGAACTATGGGTACAGACACGTTGAACATGAGACCGATAATGTGGAGGTGTATTGAATTGTGCAGGGGATATTGAAGGCATTTCATGGTTCAAGTTTGGTTGCTTCAGTCCGCAGGTTACTAAATTTGGATTGGGTAACGAGGATTACGCATATTCGACGTGATTCGAATAAGGTTGCTGATGGTTTGGCTCGTCTCCTTCGCGGCAAACCAGTTGGAAGGTTCGTCTTCCAAGTCCCGCCTCCTGAAATCGCAAGGGTGTGTCATGCTGATTCCCACGATTAAGATAAGGGCTTGTTTGCTCAGTTTCAGTTTTACCAAAAAAAAAGAAAACACACTCAATCATAAAAGAGAACCTTGGGGACTATGTTGACAAAAAAACACATAAAGATATACGATTAAAACATGTAAATTGAAAGGACTTGAAGAAAAAACAAAATCTTCTATTCAATATGTCATTAATATTTCATAGAAACACACTAACCATTGTCAAAATCTCTTTGTCTCTATTTAACTGGACGTAAAAGTATTGATGTAAGAGAGATAATCAAGAAAATCAATCTTGTAGACTACTCTGCTAATAATTTTGATCGCGTCGACAAACTACCACAAATAGAGATTTAACCATATTAGATCATCAACTTCCTCTGATTAAAGAGTGCACTATAATGATCACTACATGGATTTCAAACTACCACAAAAGTAAACGAAAAATCATGTCACAAGACAAATAGAATCTTGCTACATATACAGAAACGCAACAAGAGGTGCGAACTGGAGGTACCCAAAATAAAAGATATTCTTATTCAGAACTAAAAACAAAGGAATATAACCAACAATCACTTGTTCTAATGGGATGAGTCGGTTACATGTTCGAATCTTAGTGTTGTGAAAGGCCTAAATTGGATTGAGAGGGTTACCCATAATAGGTCTATGCAATATCATATTCGAATTAATCAACAATAAATTGGATACTAGTAACTATATTAAAAATAAATATATATATATATAAACAAGAAAAGAAACCAATCAACAGTACTAAAACAGTCGTTGAAAATATTGTTCTTGAAAAAGAAAATTAGAGAAACGCCTTTGGAGAAAAAATCTAAAATGTCGAATTCTTAATTAAACAATCATTCAAGGTTAATAGTTTCATATAAATGTAAAGGCTCGAAGGAGACATGGCCGTTGGAGGGGATTTTAAATGGCAATTGGTTAGTTGTTTTTAATTATTGTTTAGTGTCAAGCTCGTTTAATGGAACTATGCGTTTTAGGTGACCCGTGTTAATATATAAAACGGGGTCGTTTTTATCATGGCGAGTATAAGGGTTTTGTGAACGTTGTAAGCACCATCTTTTTGGATGAAATGAACCTGGTCTTATCCCTTTCTCTCATCTCTCTTTGATCTGTTTCTTTCTTACCTCTATTCTAGTAAAAATTCTACATTTCCTCTTATTTGTGTCGTGACAAAGGTATCAGAGCCTTCCGTTCCTCGGAATCATGGTGGAAACTCGTAGTCAAGCTGCAAACACTACAACAGATGCGCCTCCAAGCTCGGTCACAGATGTGCCGCACACATCCTCCCCTGAATGGAAGCAAGAGACTAGTAAGCTTCAGGCAGACTTACATCGGTTGGAAGGATCTATCAATAACAGGTTCCATTCGATGCAAATGGAAATGTTGCAAATCTTCATAAGTTGATGGAAATAGCGTTGGGGAAGAAGATAGATGTGGATGCTCTGTTGGTCCAACATTCTGGTGTTTTGGGAACGCCTCAATCATCGCCGTCGGGGTGGGAACACACGTCGAAGGTGGGGGGAGTACAAATCCCTCGGGATCTCAGAACCCAGTCCAGCAGGATTCCCCACAGGTCACAGACTCTGGGGACACTAAGAATCCACCAGGGGTGAACAAATTGGTGAATAACAACTTTGCTTACAAGTTGTTATGCCCGATGTTTGATGGATCGAACTTTAGAGAGTGGATCTTGAAGCTTGAGTAGTATTTTGAAGCTGAAATGGTCCCTGGGTCAGCTAAAGTTCGTGTAGTGATGCTTCATTTGAAGGGGCGCGCGTTACAGTGGCATCAATTCATTTCTAAGAATCAAGGGGGCTCACATCAGGTGAGTTGGAGTGATTACCTAGCCCTCATACGTGGAAGATTCGCACCAGAAGGATTCGAGGATCCATTTGCGGACTTAGTGTCACTGAGACAAACGGAGTCAGTGGATAGGTACTACGAGGAGTTCATTCAGTTGCTTAACCAAGTTGAGTTGCCAGACGATTATGTCCTAAGCATGTTTAAAAATCATTTGCGCATCGAAATCAGCCCTATGGTTAAACTATTGAACCCTAAGAACTTGATGGATGCCTATAATTTGGCTAAACATGTAGAGGAGATGGTATTCCCTAAGAAACCAAATATGAATATGGTCAGGGGGTTCTCACCTACCTTTTTACCTGTTTTTCACTCGAAACCAGGACCAAGTTATTCGAAGGGGGAAGGACATCAGATGCAGCTAGTGGGTATCTGCAACCTAAATTTTCTACTCCTAGTAGTTCAAGCTCGGTCAATAGCAAACCAACACCAGTGGTAAACCCTCGAGGACCAGGAAAAGTGTTGTCTTCCAACGAGATTGAAGAAAGAAGAAAGAGGGGATTGTGTTGTTGGTGTGCTGATAAATACACACCAGGACATAAGTGTGCCAAGACACAGTTGTATCAGATCATAGTGGAGGGAAATGAGGGGGAACTTGAGCCAGAAATCTTCTTGGACTGTGAAGACAACAATGAACTGTTAGTTGTAAACAAAGGGGCAGAAGAGGAGCCAAAATTGTCCTTGAATGCTTTATGGGGGCTTATCATCTCGAAACAATGAAACTCATGGTCACTATAGGTAGTTGCTAGGGTGTTGCTTTGGTGGACACAGGGAGCACACATAATTTTATGAGCTATGGACTGTTCAAGAGAATGAGGCTAAGGGTGCACCAAGGGACTCAATTGAGAGTGACAGTGGCAGATGGAAATTGTTTAACCCCTGGAGGGGAATGTAAAGCAGTGGAGTGGCACACACAGGGGCACCAGTTTGTTGCTGATTTTCTAGTGCTGCCCTGAAAAACTGTGACATGGTTTTGGGTATTCAATGGTTGACTGGACTGGGCAAAATTAAGTGGAATTTTGCCGAGCACATTATGGAATTCCAACACTTTGGTAATAAGGTGAAGTTGACTGAAATTCAAGCTGGAGAATTACATTGGATAGAAAAAAATGCTTGTGAGAAATTGCTAAGGATGCATAAGGGGTTATACAGTGCAACTATCTGTTTAATAAACCCTCAGCTGGGAGTAACTACCAAAGATGAAGTGTTGCCTGTAGAGATTCAAGAACTGCTTCAACAGTTCAAGGATGTTTTTAAGGAACCTCAGTGATTGCCACCTGATAGTGGCCACGATCACAAGATCAGATTGATTAATGAGGAAGCTGTGGTTAAAGTCAAACCCTATAGGCATCCAACATACTAAAAAGATGCCATCGAGAAAATGGTAAAAGAGATGTTACAGGCAGGGATCATCGGAGATAGTAACAGTTCTTTCTCGTCTCCTGTGGTTAAGGTAAGGAAGAAAGATGACATGTGGCGCATGTGTGTGGATTATAGGAAGCTTAATCAGTTTACTATCAAGGATAGTTTTCCAATGCCAGTCATCGAGGAACTTCTAGATGAATTGGGATCTGCTCTTTTCTTTTCCAAGTTGGATCTGAGGTCGGGATACCATCAAATTCGAATGCATGAAGCTGACATCCCTAAGACAACATTCAGAACGCATGAAGGGCACTATGAGTTCTTAGTGATGCCCTTTGGGCTCACTAATGCTCCTGCAACGTTTCAGGGACTGATGAATAGGGTTTTCAAGCCACAGTTGAGGAAATATGTCTTGGTATTTTTCGATGATATCTTGGTATACTCACCAGATTGAAACTCGCCTTTGTTGCATCTGAGGGAGGTCTTAATGATTTTAAGAACTCACAGATTGTATGCTAAACAATCCAAATGTTGTTTTGGAGTAGTTGAAGTCGATTACTTGGGCAATGTGATCTCCATGGGCACCATTTCGATGGACCAGTCTAAGGTGAAGTGCATTCGAGAGTGGACAACTCCCAAGTCAGTGAAAGAATTAAGGGGATTCCTTAGATTGTCGGGGTATTACAGAAGGTTTGTGCAAGGATATGGCTGCATTGTGAGACCACTCACTGATTTGTTTAAGAAAGATGGGTGGAGGTGGAGCCAAGATGAAGAATCAGCTTTCGAGAGTTTGAAGCAAAGTGTTAGTTCAGCACCAGTTTTGGCACTCCTAGAATTCAATTTGCCCTTAATAGTGGAAATTGATGCTTCTAACGTGGGTGTGAGAGCTGTATTGGTGCAAAAAGGCAGACCAATAGCATTTTTTAGCAAGTGATTAGGGGTTCGATATCAAGGATTGTCAGTGTACGAGAAAGAAATGTTGGCTGCTTTGATGGCTGTGAAGAAGTGGACGACCTACTTGGTGGGAAGGCATTTCATTATTAAAACTGATCACCAAAGTCTGAAATTTTTAACTGAAAACCAGGCTGTAACTCCTTTTCAACAGAAATGGGTGATCAAAATGATAGGGTGTGATTATGAGGTGCAATATAGAAAAGGGTGCAACAATGTGGTGGCTGATGTACTTTCTAGGAGGCCTGAATTAGGAAGTTTGATGACCATGGGAGTGAGCAAGATCACCACTGATCTGATAGAGAGAGTAATTGCTTCTTGGCAAGGAGATGAGAGGTTGCAGAAATTAATTAAGGGGAAGGAAAAGGGCAGTTTAAAACATGCCAAATACAAGTGGGATGAGAGAATGCTCAAAAGAAAGGATAATTTGGTAGTTGGACATGGCCCTAAACTAAGGAAAGAAATAATTCAGTTCTTTCATGGGAGTGCCATTAGTGGTCACTCAGGTGCTAAGCCTACCATTCATAGAATTACTTCTATTTTCTATTGGAAGGGGCTGAGAAGGGAGGTTCGAAATGCAGTGAGAGAACGCATGACATGTCAAAGGAACAAGGGAGGTTTAAGCCCTCCTGGAGGATTATTACAACCATTGGCCATTCCCAACACTATTTGGAGCTCTATTAGTATGGATTTTATCGAGGGGTTACCTCAATCTAAGAAGAGAGACTGTATTTTGGTGGTAGTGGATAGGTTGACCTAGTATGCACACTTTGTGGCTCTAGCTCATCCCTTTACAGCTAAGTCAATTGCCCAAATTTTTCTGGAGAATATCTATAAGTTGCATGGATTGCCAATAGATATAGTTTGTGACAAGGATCGGATTTTTATGAGCACCTTTTGGAAAGAGCTAATGAGCAAATTAGGGGTGACAATCAGTGCTTCTACAGCTTATCACCCATAATCGGATGGGCAAACTGAAAGGGAAAATCAATGCATGGAAACGTATCTGAGATGTATGACTGGGAATGGCTCAAGGAATGGTGTGATTGGCTCCACCTTGCTGAGTGGTAGTACAATACCACCTTTCATTCAGCCATCCAAGTAACTCCTTACCAGGCATTGTTTGGTCAACCACCTCTGGTTCGCATACCTTATATTTCTGGGATTCTTTGGTGGCAGAAGTGGATAGGAGCTTGCAACACAGGGAAACGGCTCTTAAAAGGCTAATTTGGGGAAAAAACCCTTTTTAATAAATATATAGGGTTTTGGCTCCCTCCAACAAATATTTGGGAAAATGACCCCCAAACTTGCCACGTTGTTAAACCTTGCGTTTTCTGGGAAGCGAGGCTTGATATCGCGTTCTGCAGACCGCGAGGTCTGTCTACGTGGCCTCGTTGTTTGAATTAATAGATTTTCAGAAAGTCGCGTTGTGCAGAACGCGAGGTCCCCGAGAATTTGAAAGGGCGGCTGAATATATCGCACAGACCTTGCGTTATGCAGAACGCAAGTTCTGTGCAAATCTAGGTTGAAAAACTAGGAAAAACAAGGGTGGGTAGGCCTGTTCGAGCCCAATTTCGGGCTTGTAAATTGTATATTTTTAGCGAACATTGAGTTTGGGGTCGTAGTACTGGAAATTCTCTATCGTATGATACCATCACGGTCAATTTTCGTCCATTCTAAAATGGTTAAAATGGCTTCAAAAACCCTATGCTATCATCCTTTTTTTGAATGAAATTGCCTTTGAACAAATGTCGATAGGCATGTTCGAGCATAATTTCATACGTATAAATCGTAAATTTTTAGCTAACATAGAGTTTGGGGTCGTAGTACTAGAAATTATCTATCGTATGACACCAACACGGTCAATTTTTTTCCATTCTACACTGACTTAAATTCGCTTCGAAAACGCTATCCTAACATATTATTTTGAATGATTGAAAATATAAGATGACCTACTTTATAAAACGAATTAGACTGATTTTATTAATCGATATTTATGGGCGAACTCGCATAAACAAATTACAAAGAATTAATTAAGACGAGGGGCCGAGCAATTAGGACACTTAGTCTTTGAGTGTCCAGGATTTTTACATACACTACAATGCTTCTTTTGTCCAGTTTTTTCTCGATGTTCGACCATATCCTCGGCACAGTGTATTCGTGTAGACCGTATACGTCCTTTGGCTCTTAGAAGTGATTAATCTAGGCGTATGGTCGGTTCAGTGTCCACGACATTCGGATCAACCTCATTTCCGATTGGAGGAAACTCTTTTTCGTAAACCTTAAACCCATTTTGAGTAAGTATACCGAATCAACCAGTTGCATGTATTGTATCCGTTGGTTTGCGCAAGCAGCAATGGTGTGTGCGCACGGGTATTTGAATGTTTGGAATATTCCACACTCACAGGTTCTTGCCCTCAGATCTACCACGTACGCGTTGTGCTGAATGCCTTCCAACCGCCTGGAAAATTTTGAAACACGAAACTTGTGTCCTTCTCGCGAGAAGAGAGTTGCAGTCATCTGTCTTGATTGGCCCAATTGAGTTTGCAGTTTTGAGCGGAAATCCGGCTGCACTATGTGTCCACCTGCCATGTACTCAGTTGCTTGCCTTCCCAAGGTTGCAAATAGGGTAGCCAAACGATAGTAGGTCACTTTGACAATGGAAGTGATAGGCAACTGTCGCACTCCCTTCAGTGATGAGTTGACTGCCTCAGCCAAGTTCGTTGTCATGTGACCATATCGTTTACCCTCGTCATACGATCGAAGCCATTTTTCCCTCGAGATTTTTTCAAGGTATTCTGTGCCATCTTTGTTTCTTGCTCTCAGTTCCTCGAGCACCTCATCCACCTCTTGTTTGTAGTGCGAGTTGCCTAAAGGATGACAGTTGAATAGTTCTGGGCGAACAACACATGCAAAGAGGTCGTAAATGAAAGTGAGCAGCAAGTAATATAGTAAATGAAAATGGCATAAAGGACGTACCCATTGTGAGCACAAGTTCACGTTCATCGCGGTTCTTGAATTATTGCAGGTAGTTTGCGGCTATGTGTCGCAAGCAAAAACGGTGGTAAATGTATGAAGGCTTTCAATACTTACCCAAATGTTCTAGCGTCCACAAGAGTGTTGTGCCTCTATCAAAAATAACACATACCCCTCATTCCCTTGCCCGTATTACAAGATCAATGACATATTTTCGTAGGTTCTGAAGGAAGAACATCCAAGACTCCAAATCCTCCTTCTGGACGATTGCGAATGCAACAGGAACGCATTTTCGATTGTCATCCTGTGCAATAGCTAGAAGTAGGGTCTGTGTATATCTTCCGTACAACCATGTGCCATCGATTTGGACCATCGGTTTGCAGTGCTTGAATGCGTTGATGCACTGGGGGAAAGTCCAAAATAACCGGTGGAATTGACAAACACCTCGAACGACACGATCATTTTCGTATGCCGGAATCGTATCAAGTTTGACAACCATTCTGAGGATGTGTTTCTAGAGTAGATTTAGCCATGGGCGCAACTCTTTGTAAGAATCCTCCCATCGGCCAAACAGTTCTTGTACGGCCCGCCTCTTTGCATACCATGCTTTGTAATATTCAGGACAGTAGCCGGTGACACCTTTAGTTGCAGCCTGACATGTGGGGACTGACACTTTGGGATTTGCTTTCACCAGTGGCATAAAGATGTCGGCGAGGTACTTTGCATCGAGGTTCTTGTGATCTTGGCTTAGGCTAGCAACGGTGCATGTATAGGGCCCTTCAAGTTTTGTTATTTTCCCACGGTCGCATGCCTTCTTCAATTGTGATATACAGATTTTCTATTTACAGACGTGATCCTTTTGGGTGCAGTGCGCCTTGTAGTATTTCGCTTGTGTTTTCTTCAATGTCGTCTAAACAGCCTGACGAATGTTGTACTGCTTAACTGCGGCCACCGCAATTTCCTTTGTCAAGAACGTCATACCAATTCTTAGTTCACCATCAGAACGGTTGAGTCTGTCGTCTATTGTTTGGTCTTGCAAAAATTCAGGGACGTCCATGGCATCCATATCAACCGTTGTGAAGTAGGATGGTGGCTGGTACATAGAAATTGGTGTTGCTGATACAGGAAAGTTGGTGGTTGCCGTCTGTTCTTCGAAATATGGTGGTAGAACGGTCAATTCTTCTAGTGGAACTGTCAAGTCTTATGGTTCATCATAGAATGGCCCCTACTTGTCGCCGTCGGGCCCAGGTTCTCTAATCAGTTCTTCGTCAGAAGCATCCTCTGGGAGCTGGTATAGTACAGCTTCGTCAATCGCTACCCTTGTAGACGATGATGGTGGTCGACGATCGCGAGACCTCTCACGAGATCGTTCACGAACCGCATTTCCAAGACCAAAATCAAGAGCACCATAAGAAGAATGTCTCCCCATAGATGGTTGAACGTACTCCGTGCTAGGGACATACGTTGAGTGTCGTCCATATGAGGAATCCTTGAATGGGTTGAATGTTTCATGGTCGTGTATAGCGTAAGAAGACGACGCTCCCTCCCCTCCAAAAGAAGAATGTCTCTCCATAGATGGTTGAACGTACCAAGGTGCACGTTCAAATCCCGCACCAAGGTGCACGTGATGTGTCTTAATCATCTTACTAATTTCGATGAAGCTAGAGGAAAATGTTGGGGAGCAGTTGTCTTTGCGTTTCTTTTTAGAGAGCTCTGCAGAAATGCCGACCATTCTAGAGTAGCAATTGGAGGATGTAGTTTACTTCTTCAGTCTTGGGATTGGTTTCGGATGCCTTTTTTAAGCCTGCAGCCTAAACAGCCCGCCCCCTATTTATTTTCGCTTCTTCGGAGGTACTATTTAATTTATTATATTTATTTTTAAATTTTTTTATTTAATGAATTGTTTTTATTTTCCATTACTGATAGGTGGAGCGAAACACTGACCCACCAGGGCCTGCCGAAAAACCAAACACAGTACAGGCTTGTTTTGGATAAGTTGAGGCAGGATCAGGTAATTCGAAAATTAATTTGATTTTTTTCATACTTTTTTTCCAATAATATTTCATATAACCATTAGAAACGTTATCATTTTTTTAGTTCGTGTGGACGCCCTACACTTTAGAGGATATTCAGCAGATTACTCCACCCGAGATTCTGCGTCACCAGCCCGTATGGCTTTCCTTAGTGCCTCTGATCAACTATGAAATTCTCGTATGGCATCCTACGGATCGGGTTCTCCGACAGTTCGGGTACGTCCAAAATATTCCGCTCGTCGATCCACAAAATTTGGACGCATTCCACCTTCTGACGCGCCAGGGGAAGACGGAGATTGACTGAGCCCTTTACCACACAGACTGGATACAGATTTGGGATGATCGATTTGCCCGTCGCCCACGCATTCTCCGACCCATTGTAGATTGGGCCGATTCGGTCACTTTCGATTACTTTCAGTGGTATGGGGTCAATGGGAAGAAGCATATCCTTACTGACGATGAGCACGAGCAAGAGATTTCCCAGGCCCCCCCAAACCGCCCATGCCCCACACGTCGACCAAGCCAGAGCCAGTCGAGGCAGCGCGATCCGAGACCGCGAACTGACACTGCAGGGGCCTCATCTTCTGCCACAGCATTTCAGAATTTTAGCGGTCCTTCGACTTTCCAGCAGATGAGGCCTCCACCCGAGTTCGGCTTCTCTAATGCCTACCGTCCCCATATGCCGACGAGTGGTCTTCCGCAGATCGATATTCCACCGTTGGTATCTCAGTTTGACTATAGCATTGTTGAGCAAACACCGCCGGGTAGCTTGTTTTACTCGCCGGCCGGGCCTAGCAGATGTCCGCGTATCGCAGACGATGATGATGATGATGCGGACCAGGGCCCAGCACATCTTGTTCGGAGGAATTCAGATCGGGATCGTCGTCCACCCGACTGCGGAATGGGTGGACATAGACATCATTAGTCTTTTTTTTAATGGATATGTACTTATGTTTCTAATATTTTTATTCCAGACATTTGTTTTTTTAATACAATATTTTAATTTTGTTTATCTATTATAATTAAACTTTTAAATGTTTATTTAATTTCAGTTTTTTATTATTTTTATACGATTACTAAACCGAAATTATCAATTGTTCTTCAAAGGCAATTTCATTCAAAAAGGATGATAGCATAGGGTTTTGGAAGCCATTTTATGCCAGTTTAGAATGGACGGAAATTGACCGTGTTGGTGTCATACAATAGAGAATTTCCAGTACTACGACCCCAAACTTGATGTTCGCTAAAATTATACGATTTACAAGCCCGAAATTAGGCTCGAACAGACCTACCAACCCTTGTTTTTCCTAGTTTTTCAACCCAGAGTTGCACAGAACTCGCGTTCTGCATAACGCGAGGTTTGTGTGATATATTCAGCCGCCCTTTCAAATTCTCGGGGACCTCGCGTTCTTCACAACGCGACTTTCTGAAAAACCGTTAATTCAAACAACAAGGCCACGTAGACAGACCTCGCGGTCTGCAGAACGCGATATCAAGCCTCGCTTCTCACACAACGCGAGGTTTAACGACGTGGCAAGTTTGGGGGTCATTTTCCTAAATATTTGTTAGAGGGAGCCAAAAACCTATATAATTATTAAAAATGGGTTTTTGCCCCAAATTAGCCCTCTTAAAATGTTGCGTTTTCATCTGAAGAGAGCTCGGGACAAGATGAAGGTTCAGGCAGATAAAAGGAGAAGGGAACATGAGTTCCAAGTTGGGGATTGGGTGTTTCTTAAACTGCAACCCTACCGACAGCAAACGGTGGTCTCCAGAAATTGTCAGAAGTTGGCTCCAAAATAGTTCGGACCATTTGCAGTGTTAAGCAAGGTGGGTAAGGTGGCTTATAAACTTCAGTTACCAGCTGGTTCACGAGTTCATCATATCTTCCATGTCTCACAATTGAAGAAAAGAATTGGATCAGACAATGTGCATTCTGAATTACCAGTGGTGGATCCAGATGGTAGTATAAGTAAGGAACCCTGCAGAATCTTGGATAGGAGGCTTGGAAGGAGAGGCAACAGAGCAGTTACTGAAGTTTTGGTAGAGTGGTCCAACTCTTTCCCTGAGGATTCTACTTGGGAAATTCTGCATGTGCTGAAGCAACGTTATTCTCAATTCGATACTTGAAGACAAGTATTCGTTTTGAAGAAGGGAGTAATGTAAAGGCTCGAAGGAGACATGACCATTGGAGGGGATTTTAAATGGCAGCTGGTTAGTTGTTTTTAATTACTGTTTAGTGTCAAGCCCGTTTAATGAAACGGTGCGTTTTAGGTGACCCATGTTAATATATAAAACGGGGTCGTTTTTATCATGGCGAGTATAAGGGTTTTGTGAACGTTGTAAGCACCATCTTTTTGGCTGAAATGAACCTGGTCTTATCCCTTTCTCTCATCTCTCTCTGATCTGTTTTTTTCTTACCTCTATTCCAGTAAAAATTCTACCTTTCCTCTTATTTGTGTCGTGACAATATATATATATATATATATATATATATATATATATATATATATATATATATATATATATATATATAAGAAAACAATAACCAAATAGTTTAAATGTGATTTTGAGAGAAACAATTTTTAAAACATATGATTAAAAGTTTTACTTGACACTTTTCACCTTCTCTAAAATTATTGGTTTAATACTCATTAATAATAAATTTTCATTTTTTAAAATAGGAATTGTAAAAAAAGAAAACATGTGCTTCTAATTGATTTAGAAATGTTTCCTTTTTTCTGTTATTTTTTGTGGTCCGTTCGTTCATAATTATTTTATTAGTTTTCACACATCCCATGAAATTGAATATAGTATATAGTTAATGCTAAAAAGTTTACATTTTATTAGTTTATTATTACTTTTAATTATAATTTTATAAGCATCTAAAAAATAAAACTTGAGCATTGACTTAGTAGTTCAATAACGACAAGCTAAAGATTAGAAAAATGTACAGAAATAATACAATGGTTGTTTTCCTTAAAGAAATAGAAACCAATAATGGTAAGAATTAATATACCCAAATATTAATCATGAAATATAGAGTTTTGTCCTTTTCTAATAGAAGGACATAACATGTCTTATTTTTCTAATTTTAAAGTATAATTTAAAGTAACTTAAGGAGTGATTCTAATAATATAAACTGATTTAATTTTTTGGTGATTTGAATTCGAGATTTCAAACAATAACATCTGCAAGAACGAGAAAAAAAGAAACGTATAACATAAAATATTATAAATATATACTTTAAAACTTGTGCTAGTTTCTTATCCTTGATTTTGGAGTTAAAATACCCACTCTTATTACTAAATAATATTGAAATTAATAATATCATATTTGGTAATGTATTTTAACAAAATGTCTAATGTGGTAATGTACTTCCAAAATGTTTAATATGGTACTTATACTTTGATGAAATGTTTAAAATTGTACTTGTGCTATGATAACATGTCCATTGTGGCACTTGTACTTTTAACAAAGTCCAGTGTGGTATCTATAATTTGTCAAAATGTTCAACACGGTACATGAACTATCATTACATATATTATTATGGTACATGAGTTAACATTGTTACTAAGTATCCTACGTGTACTATTATTTTGTGTATTATTATAGTACATGGGGTTAACAATGCTAGTAAGTACCATCATAATACACATAATGATAATTGAAATACTACATTGAATATTTTATAAAAGCACATGTACCTCATTAAACATTTTTAAAATGTAAGTACCACATTAAATTTTTTATTAAAGTATAGATACACATGATGATATGTTTTTTTCGACACATTGACCGATTGATAGAGGTTCATTACGAGGATAAAAATAAATTCGATCTACTCTATTAACAATATTATGATTCGAATTATATATATTTATTTAAAAAAATCTAACATCTTATCCCACTAGATCAGACTTATAATTGGTTTTAATTTACAGCCTTTTTGAAAAACAACTCTACTCCTTGATGAAGAAAGCATAGTATTACCAACCACGACGGTCCACATGAACACGGCGTTTCAAAAGAGATAACATTAGTTAATGTTTCCCCATTCCATTGGGTTGGACCACATACAACTAAATTATTATCTATTAATTAAAATAACACTGACATACAAAAATAAATTTCTCCCCTTTTTTAACTTGTAGGGTGTGGTAAAAAATAATATATTTCATCTAGATGACTCGAGTCCGAATATCATATGTGTACAGTATATGTGCATTATTAAAGGGCAAAAAAAATTAAACAGATACTATATTGTAATCACACTAACATATTAAAAAAAAATTCTCCAAAAGTAGTCGGGTAGCGTTGCTTGTACTTGTATATGAGTCGGACATAATGTATTTTAAGTGTAGGTGTTGAAACTGGATTGGACGGGAAAGAACAACGCTCTAACCAATCAGCCTACAAAAAATATAAAGTTAAAAATTCATATTTTTTTTATTAATACAACATCGAATCACGAATTATAAAGTTAAACAACTTTTGTTCATAGCAAAATCCGACATAAAGAATAAAGTATTCTAGTCAACCACTTAAAGAATAAGGGGTTAAAAACTATAGTTGACACCTT
The DNA here is from genome assembly GCA_030270665.1 of Hibiscus trionum. Lineage (NCBI taxonomy): Eukaryota > Viridiplantae > Streptophyta > Magnoliopsida > Malvales > Malvaceae > Hibiscus > Hibiscus trionum. The sequence continues at coordinate 71,368,822 of BSYR01000003.1, read as the reverse complement.
TCTTTCTTCTAAGTCATGAATTCTTAATAAGTAGAAATTATTAAAAAAATAAAGTATTCTAACTAACCAGATTACATAAAATTTTTACTTATTAAGAGTAAAGTTTTTCTTCCCCTAAGTAGAAATTATTAAAAAAATAAAGTATTATAACTAACCATATTACATAAAATTTGTTAAGGAAAAATATTTTTATCGATATAATAATAAATTATTGTTCAAACGTTTGAATTAGAGGTTAATCGGTTAGAGTTTCAGTTTGATTTTTTTCGACTGTGTGGCCAAGTCTAACTTTTAAAAATCAGACTGAAGGTCTAATTCAAATCTTAAATTCCTTAAGCTTCACAATTACATCAATGTTCATAATATGTTCAATTTAGTTCCTACCTTGATCAATATTTAAAATGTAAAAAAATAAAAGGAAAAAGAGAGCCGGATAAACGAACTTATAAACGAGTCAATAAACAAACTTGTTCGTGAACATAAACGAACCGAACATACCTCTGTTCATTCCACTCATTTATTAAATGAACATAAAAAATTTGTTCATACTTGTTCATTTAATTTAATTAATAAACATAAACGAACGCTATAAAAATAAATCATGTGCAGTTTATCGAACGATTTATTCATTTACTCTTAGTTTCTAAAAAGGCAAGTGGCTCAACAAAGATTAGTCAATAAGTGGGACAATTAGAAGAAATTGAACCATATATCAACTCTCATTACACGTGGAAGGTTTTGATTGTGCAACGTAGCTTTTTTCCTTTGAGTAGAAAACAACAATAAAATAAAGGCCTAAGGATCATTTTAGCTCTTAACCCTTGTGGCCTCATCTTTTTTAGGATAAATTTAACCTTTAATTTATATATTTTTATCAAATTACTTATTTTTTAATTAAAAAGTTAATTAAACTGTTAAATAATTAACGATGATAACATGTCACAAACATGTAAATAAATTTTAAATGATATGACATCTAATTTATCACCAATCACATACGTAAACGGGAAATATAATTTTATTTTAATTTAAATTATAAAACAATTAAAATTCTCCACAGACGAAAAAACAAGTTCATTTTCATCGCCAAAGAGAGAAAAAAAAACAAGTTCTGCGTTGCAATTAATAACTCTTCCAAATATTTAGTTTTTGTAATTAAAATTAAATTATAATCAATGTGTAAGAATATGACATGTTAGATGTTATGTCATTTAAAATGTATTTACATATACGTGTTATATCAACACGTTTAATTATTTAATGGTCTAATTAATTTTCTAGTTAAAAATGAGTAACTTGACAAAAAGATATAGGTTAAGGGCAAAATGTATCCTAAAAAAAGATGAGGGTCAAAATGACATAATGATAAATGTTAAGAGTTAAAATTATTCTTATACCTAAAATTAAAAAAAATAGAAAAATAGCAAAGTGAGAAAAAAAGTACCAAAAAATATATAATTTGGGTAAAGTTAAAGTACAGGGGGAAACGATATATTAAACCTTTTATTTTTGTATATATTGGACCAATATGTATTACTACATATGAATATTTAATATTGGCTAAAGGGTCAAATTTACCTCCTGTAGTAATTCGAAATCAGCAATGTTGCTCTTACTTTTTTTTCTCCGTAATTTTACCCTCAAAGTCAGTCAATTGTAGCAATGTTGCCCTTTGACCGATTTTGACCGTTAAATGCTGACGTGACAGTTAACGGTGCTGAGGGGGCAATTTTAGCCTCGAAGTCATTCATGCAATTTTGCCCTCGAAGTCATTAATTGCAGCACTTTTACCCTTGGTTTATTTAGTTTTTTGAATAAAATTGGATAAATAATTTGGTTTTTTCGAGTTGAACTTTAACAAACAGAATATATGAAAAATCGATTAACAAATTGATGTAAATATCCTTTGAGTCCCTAGTAATTTTAAAAATAAGCAAAATGAGAACTCTCACAAAAAATCAAAATATTATTCAATTTTTTAAAAGAATCTATAAACTTAATAAAAATAAATACGATATTCAAAAAAATTTATTGAAAATAAACCAAAGAGAAGTGTGTTAATTGAACGGTGAACGCGAACTATTCTATTCGAACAACGTTTGATTGACACATTTACCGACGATGGGTTGTTAGGAAAAAATGTACGGTGAACTCGAATCATGTGGCTCAGGTTGAATTCTGCTTTATCTTCTGGATATCCTTGTATTTATCTCCCATTGTAACACCCGTGTTTTGGGGTTAGGAGTTAGTCGGGTTAGTTGGTCCGAGTCGGTAAAATTAATTTTTAATCAAATTGACCTTAGGGTGAGCAAATTGAGTTTAGAAAGAAAGGGAGGGATCATTTTGGTAATTAAACCAAAATAAAAATAAACACCACCTTATATCATCTTTTCTTCTTCATTTCTCTTCTTCACCGTGGAAACCTTACCCAAAGCTCTCCCAAACCCCAAACTTTTAATTCATCAAATTTCTTCATCAATTCAAGGGGTTTTTGAAAGGTAATCACATATTTGAACTCTCCTTTCCATTTCCTATCTATCTATAGTCTTAGATTTCAAAGTTATAGAGTTTTGAAAATTAGGGTTCATATCAAAATTTGGGTTTTTAAGGGGGTTTTCCAATTGGTTTTGATAAATTGAGTTGGGGCTTTGTTTAATCATGTTAAGATACACATAATACGTTAAAATGAGTAATTTTTGAAGTGTTTTATAAAATTTCCGAAATTGGGTTTTGGTGGATTTTTAGGAAGGTTTTTAGATGAGTTTTGGGTATGATTTATGTTGGAATTTGATGGTTGATGTTAGAGTAATAGTTGGGGGTTGTTTTGGAAGCGTTTGAATGTGCTAAATATGTTGAAATCACAAGTTTTGGGACTATTTTTCATGGCTGCTCGGATTTGATGATTTTGGGGATTGTTTATGGCTTAAATTGTGTGTTTAATGTTGGAAATTGGGGGTTGATGGTTATACTATAGTTGGGCAGTGTTTTGAACATGTTTAAGAGTGTTTTGGATGACTACAATTCTGATTTTTGACGGGTTTTAGTGGAAGTACGAAAATGAGAAATTGAAGAATGAACTTGGCTTTGAATTGTGAGAATTGAAGTGGATTTGTGTGTTGATGTTAAACTTTGGGTTTGTGACTGATTTTGAGGTTAATATATTGTTTTTGAATGGTTAGAAGCAAGAGAAATCAATGGTGAAGCTTCGGGCTCGAATCCGGAAACTTGGATGCTTGGTAGGCTTGTCGGCTTGTGCTAATGGAGTAGTCGGTGAGTGGTTAAAATATTTTAAATGGTTTTGAGCAATTGGTTCGAGCATGTGGACTAGGTTGAGATTGGTAGACTCACCTAGAGTTAGGATTAGGGTGGTAGCCTAATCCTAAGCTTTAGTTAGAGACATTGGATGATCTCTTTAATTGATGTTATGCCTCATGATGATTTGTGTTATGATGATTATGTATAATGTGTTATACATGTTGTTGAGGCATGGTTTGATGCATTGCTATGCATGTGGTTTGGATTGTAAATTGTGCATGATGATGTTGAGCTTAATATGATGTAAGATGCCATATTATGACTCTTGAAAATGACATTATGATATTATGTTGTTGAGATAATTGATGTTGAGTTTAATATGATGTAAGATGCCATATTATTACTCTTGAACATGACATTATGCATGTTGTTGAGATATTTGATATTGAGCTTAATATGATGTAAGATGCCATATTATGACTCTGAATATCAAAGGTTATGAAATTTGATTATTATTGGCACTAGTATGCTTGGGTATAATGATCGATCATCAGGATGAGTGTGCACACTAATTGAGTCAAAACGTACGTGGCCTTGGTGGCGTTAAGGCACCAAGGAGGAGTACGGTGATGTAATATTCCACCGGAAATTTATATATATTCTACGTGATGATGAGTGGAATCCCATCCGTAGGGCATGTGGAAATGCGTTCCACATGCAAGGCCGGTGATGAGTGTAATCCCACCGAGGTAAGGTTGATGTTGGAAAATGCGTTCCAACATGTTATCCGCGTATTCGAGTCATAACTAGGTGCCAATATGAGAAAGTATGTTTATGCCAATATGAGATTATGCATACATGCTAATATGAATTGATATGTGTATCAATGTGATATGAAATGTGAATTTCAAATGTGAAGTGATATATGATTTGGTTAATGCATTGGGGTATATATACATATCGTTGTAAGTTGAGATTATGAGATGTTGAGCATGACATAATGTTGATTATATGTTCATGCATCATGTTCATATTGGTTCATGTGGATCGAAGATAAAGTCATGTATTTCATCATGATAATTGCTCGAGCTTGGACCCTGTATTGTCGAAGGTTTGTTTTATGAGCTTACCCTCACTAAGCTTTTATGCTTACGCTCTCTTTTGTTCGACAATGCAGATAAATAGCTTGTGGGTGGCAAGGGAAAGGAAAGGTCTTCAAGTGTTGCTTTGGTGAGCTCAATGTATGATTTATAAATCGAAAGATTGTAATAGTAAAGCAATGGGATAGGTGTTGTTGTTTTTGATGCTTTGATGTGTGTTGATTTGGTTTGGCACTTAGATGCCTTGTTTGATTTGTAAACATCACTTATGATGCATGCCTTGATGAATGCTTGAGTGATGTATGTTTGGTAGATGTTTAAATTGCTTATCATGTGTGTGGGACATATGCCTTGTGAGGATGCCTAAGTGTATGGATGTTGAAGCATGAGACTTTATGTGCTTGTTTGCCTTCTTTTGATCGAATGCATAATTTTCCTTGGTTGATTAAGGTATGCTCATGTTGAGTATCATGTATGAAAGGTTCTTAACGTATAATTTACCATGTATGTATGATGGTTCATATTCATGCTTTGAGTATGTTGGAGTACGTTTAATCTAGGACGTATGCATCTAGACTTGGGTGGTTGGTGTTGTGTGCTTTTAGCCTCTTTTAAGCTCATATGTATGGCTATGTATGATTCTAATGTGTTTTTACCATAGGAAGTCATTAGAATTAAGCAATATATGCTCCCCTGCATCTAGGTTTCGAAACTAGGGGTAAAGTTTCGAAACCTTTGCAAATTTTTGGATTCCAGAGGCCACTGCCAGCCAAAGTTTCGAAACTTTGGGGCAAAGTTTCGAAACTATAGTCAATTGAGGTTTACAAGCTTTACGTTTTAGTCCTGATTTTCGTATGTGCAATTGCTTGAGTTTGAGATGTCCGTTTGAGTTGAAATTTGGCAGAGAGGCATGAAACATGACTAATTTCATAATGGTAACTTAAAATTTGGTAAAGTCCTCTTAATTTCCAGAATTTATAAATTGGTCCCTAAATTCGTATTTTGTGCAATTGAGTCCCTTATTGTTTTCCGATTGCTGTGATTTTTGAGTATGCTTATCTCAAGAGTATGCCTAGGTTTAATGTGCATCTAGACAAGTTAAAAAAAAAGGGTCGTTAATCAAGGTTGACTTTCGGGTTGACTTTGGTTTTCCCCGTGTAATCTTCATAGTCTGGGTCAGCCGTCTAGGCCGGGCTACGGGGGTTACATTTGTTGGCATCAGAGCTTAAGGTTTCTGAAACCTTGGGCAGGTAAGTGAGATAAGTTGTGTTTTATGATTGAGATGCACGGTGTTTGCTTGTCATGTAAGCATGTTGCTTGTTATTCGAGTATGCTGTAATGAATGATTGTTTGCTTTGTAAGTATGATTGCTTGTATGACAAGTATGTTGATTGTTTGTTTAAAAGCATGTTGCTCATTACCCGTGTATGTGGTGATGTGTGATTGTTGGATGGAGAAGGTATGTTGTTTGATCGTACGCATATGTTTGCTTGTTTAGCAAGTATGCCTTGTAATATGCATGATTGAGCATGTATGTGTGTTGAGTTGCTTGAAGCATGTTGAGTAGAGTCTCATTGCTTCTATTACATCGGAAAAAGAGATTTTACGTGAGGAAATCATACTTGAGCCACTTGGACCTTTTCCTTTGCTAACCCAGTTTGTATGTTAATGTGTTGTTGTTGTTGTTAGTTTATTACTTTTTGGTAAGTTTGAGGCCAAGGCGTGGACTGTGAATCGGTAAGTGGAAACTGTGGGTTCTGAAAATGTGAATGATGTTGAGGGAGTCCATCATCTTGGTTAGGGAGGTGTGGTTGTACCGGACTTGAGGTACAATTTGGTTGACTGAGTTAGTGTGTATGTGGGTTGGTTCCTGTTGATGAGGAACGATGTGATCGGTTCTGGTGTTAGTGGTGAAAGAGGTGATGACCTATGAGTGGGAGTCAGAGTGTTATCGATGATATAGTAGGTAAGCCTTGGTACAGTTTTGAGCTTGTTCCCTTTTGATTGATTCTGAGTCTGCACTTCTGTATATTGTTAGCAAGCATGCAAGTTTGAATGTACCGATAAGGTGTCAAAGGTAGGTATGAGTACCATAGTTCTTTTGGGGCGAGATCAGGGTAAGGGTCTCGTTTGTGTAATCTAAAATTCAGAAATGCTAGTTGTGATCGTTGGGATTCAGCCTATGGTTTTCATACAAGACAGTCGTTCAGTGTCCGTGAGTGGAAATCAATATGTGTGATTGGGTCAGTGTGCGTCAGAGTTGTATTCCAGCGAGAAGGAGAGATGAAGTTACTTCCGATATAGTTGAGCCGAGAAGGAAGTCTTGAGCTTTAAATTCAGATTGTTTGGTAGTGGGATGTTTTGAGTCGTCAGGACCGATGTTACAGAACAAGTTCAAGCATGATTGTTTGTGTGCGATTAGAACTGCATTTTGAAGTTTCGAGATGCTCTAAGAACAGTCTAGAAGAATCAGATTTTGTTGAAGAACCAGTCTGAAAACAAGAGGGTCGAAGACTATCAGCTGTGCACAGGTGTAGTTGCAATTTCCACGGATACTTCCTTTTTTGTGAGCATGTAAGAAATTTGATGTACGTGTTGAGACCTTGGAAGTAGGGACACATGTGACTAGACCTTGTGGTGAGATAATGGTGGTAAAAAAAATGTGCGGAAGATGTTTGTTGATGGTTCAGGGTTATGTGTATGCAGTAGATGTGAAGTGATCGTCTTCCTACAGTTTTGATATACCTTTTGACAAGGTTTGGCTTGAAGAGCACAGAGTTAGGGTATGCGTTGAGATAAAGAGAGAGTTGCCTTGAAGTTGTAGATTTATGTGTGACTGTAGTAGTAGGTGAGGAGGTGAACTCCTTATCGAATGTTGATCCAGCTTTAGAGGTCAAAGACTGGTTGAGTTTAGTCAACAGACTTGCTTAGCAATTGTGGTGGATTTGATTTCTGAATGAAGATTAGACCGCAGAATGTTAGGGTAGTCTGTGTTTTCTTTTCCTAGAAGTGTTGCAAGAATTGCCTGGTCTGTCTCCCGACAGAGAAGAAGAGTTTGTTATTGAGACCGTCTCCGAGTTTGCTTCTGTTTTGATTGCTTTGTATCTTATGGTTCCTGACAGAATTGAGAATGTTGAAGAAATAACTTCGAGGTTAGTTGGACCTTAGACTCAATAGGCCTAGTACGTCATCTTAGAGTATGACAGTATAATTTGGGAAGAAGAAAGAGTGACAGTACGAGAATGTGTTTAGATTTCAGACAGTTGAAACAAGTGGCAGTGAATGATTAGTATCCGCTTCTGAGTGTCAGTGATTTGTTGGTCAGTTAGTGTGTGCTTCAGTTTATTTGAAGATTTATTTGAGATCCGATTAATGCCAGTTGAAAGTGAGAAGTTGAAATATTGAAGACAACTTTTGGGGCAAGATGTGATCACCTTGAGATCTGAGTTATGCCGTTTTGGTTGACTAGTGTATTAGTTACCTTCATAGAGATATTGAGCAGAATATTTTCCTGAGTTTCTTGATCAGTTGTAGTAGCTCTTCTGGATGTCACATGAGTATGTTCAAGTACCGAGAAAGACCATGACAAGCTATGGAGTTAGTGTTGTAGATCCTATTAGAGAATCAGTGGTAAGCCAAGATGAGCAAACGTGAACTCCGAGTTAAGAAAGATGTTCTCCTAGGATATATAGTTCAGCCGAGTGTGTTAGAGTAAATCCAAAGTAGGCAAAAGAAGATATGAGTTGAAAAAAAAAACTTGAACCATAGTGATGCGTGCATGTAGTGTTAGGTCGTATGCTTATGCAAGATAGAAGATTGAGGCTTATTCATCGAGATAGTTGAAAGACCAAGAGAGAAGTTACTCGACACTAGACCTAGAGTTGATTACAGTTGTAATTGCCTCGAAGATTTGGAGACAAGCTTGTGTGGTAAGAAAAGCACAGTGTGTATGTACATATCATCAGAACCTGAAATATTTGAAGACTTAGGAATGGTAGAAACTTGAACAACATGAGTTGTTAGAATTGCTTGAAAACTGCAATATTGAAATTGGGTACTATCTGAAGAGAGTCTACGTGGTAACCGATGTTCCGAGTTATTTTGTTGTCAGATTTGTGGTTGAGTTACAAGTTGCAATTGCCGAATTCTGTATATCAAATGATAGTAGTTTTGTGGCTGAGTTTCATGTTAAACCTACTTTGAGTCAGATACTTGAAGAGAAACAGTTGCAAGACAGGTTCTTGGCACCTCACGTGCAAGACATAACAGAGGAAAGACCTTCAGAATACAGCTTCAGAGATGATAAAGTTTTGCTTTTTAGAGACAGAATAGTTGTGCCGATTGACATAGTGTTTGGAGATGTATTGTTTTGGCCGAAACACACGACAATTCATTTGCGTTGTATAAGAGTAGTATGAAGACGTATTGTGGGTTGAAGATGAGTACTTCTGGATTGAGATGACGCGTGATATTGTTCAGCATGAGGGTAAATGTATAATTTGCCAGCATGTCGAGACCGAGCATCAGTTCTCTTCTAGTTTGTTACATCCGTGGAAGATTCGAAATGAAAGTGGGTAATAGGGATTCGAGATTTCAATTAGATTGTTTATGAAGACGTCTGCATAGTGTTTGGTTATCGGTTGAAGTCAGATGGTCAGTTAGAGAAAGTTATGGGTCGAGTATTCAAACAGTGTTGTATGAGATTATGAATTGGGCTAGTTCTGTTGTTTATCTGTTGTGGTTACCACCAGAGTTAGAAAGGGGTTTGTGATGTGACTTGTATATCTATGATTCGGGAGTGTGAGTCAGATCTGTTCCGTGCTATGTTTACTGAAGAGATTGGGATGAGTTTGAAATTGCGTGAAAAAAAAATCAGTTGAGATCTTAGCATCAGATATCTATAGACGTGTGGTAAGTATACCAAGTTGGTGAGTATGTTGTGGTAAGAAGGAAAGTGTGGAGTAGCATGCTCCCGTGACTCTTCATGTTCGATGAATTTCGGGGACGAAATTTCTTAAGTGGGGGAGAGTTGTAACACCCGTGTTTTGGGGTTAGGAGTTAGTCGGGTTAGTTGGTCCGAGTCGGTAAAATTAATTTTTAATCAAATTGACCTTAGGGTGAGCAAATTGAGTTTAGAAAGAAAGGGAGGGATCATTTTGGTAATTAAACCAAAATAAAAATAAACACCACCTTATATCATCTTTTCTTCTTCATTTCTCTTCTTCACCGTGGAAACCTTACCCAAAGCTCTCCCAAACCCCAAACTTTTAATTCATCAAATTTCTTCATCAATTCAAGGGGTTTTTGAAAGGTAATCACATATTTGAACTCTCCTTTCCATTTCCTATCTATCTATAGTCTTAGATTTCAAAGTTATAGAGTTTTGAAAATTAGGGTTCATATCAAAATTTGGGTTTTTAAGGGGGTTTTCCAATTGGTTTTGATAAATTGAGTTGGGGCTTTGTTTAATCATGTTAAGATACACATAATACGTTAAAATGAGTAATTTTTGAAGTGTTTTATAAAATTTCCGAAATTGGGTTTTGGTGGATTTTTAGGAAGGTTTTTAGATGAGTTTTGGGTATGATTTATGTTGGAATTTGATGGTTGATGTTAGAGTAATAGTTGGGGGTTGTTTTGGAAGCGTTTGAATGTGCTAAATATGTTGAAATCACAAGTTTTGGGACTATTTTTCATGGCTGCTCGGATTTGATGATTTTGGGGATTGTTTATGGCTTAAATTGTGTGTTTAATGTTGGAAATTGGGGGTTGATGGTTATACTATAGTTGGGCAGTGTTTTGAACATGTTTAAGAGTGTTTTGGATGACTACAATTCTGATTTTTGACGGGTTTTAGTGGAAGTACGAAAATGAGAAATTGAAGAATGAACTTGGCTTTGAATTGTGAGAATTGAAGTGGATTTGTGTGTTGATGTTAAACTTTGGGTTTGTGACTGATTTTGAGGTTAATATATTGTTTTTGAATGGTTAGAAGCAAGAGAAATCAATGGTGAAGCTTCGGGCTCGAATCCGGAAACTTGGATGCTTGGTAGGCTTGTCGGCTTGTGCTAATGGAGTAGTCGGTGAGTGGTTAAAATATTTTAAATGGTTTTGAGCAATTGGTTCGAGCATGTGGACTAGGTTGAGATTGGTAGACTCACCTAGAGTTAGGATTAGGGTGGTAGCCTAATCCTAAGCTTTAGTTAGAGACATTGGATGATCTCTTTAATTGATGTTATGCCTCATGATGATTTGTGTTATGATGATTATGTATAATGTGTTATACATGTTGTTGAGGCATGGTTTGATGCATTGCTATGCATGTGGTTTGGATTGTAAATTGTGCATGATGATGTTGAGCTTAATATGATGTAAGATGCCATATTATGACTCTTGAAAATGACATTATGATATTATGTTGTTGAGATAATTGATGTTGAGTTTAATATGATGTAAGATGCCATATTATTACTCTTGAACATGACATTATGCATGTTGTTGAGATATTTGATATTGAGCTTAATATGATGTAAGATGCCATATTATGACTCTGAATATCAAAGGTTATGAAATTTGATTATTATTGGCACTAGTATGCTTGGGTATAATGATCGATCATCAGGATGAGTGTGCACACTAATTGAGTCAAAACGTACGTGGCCTTGGTGGCGTTAAGGCACCAAGGAGGAGTACGGTGATGTAATATTCCACCGGAAATTTATATATATTCTACGTGATGATGAGTGGAATCCCATCCGTAGGGCATGTGGAAATGCGTTCCACATGCAAGGCCGGTGATGAGTGTAATCCCACCGAGGTAAGGTTGATGTTGGAAAATGCGTTCCAACATGTTATCCGCGTATTCGAGTCATAACTAGGTGCCAATATGAGAAAGTATGTTTATGCCAATATGAGATTATGCATACATGCTAATATGAATTGATATGTGTATCAATGTGATATGAAATGTGAATTTCAAATGTGAAGTGATATATGATTTGGTTAATGCATTGGGGTATATATACATATCGTTGTAAGTTGAGATTATGAGATGTTGAGCATGACATAATGTTGATTATATGTTCATGCATCATGTTCATATTGGTTCATGTGGATCGAAGATAAAGTCATGTATTTCATCATGATAATTGCTCGAGCTTGGACCCTGTATTGTCGAAGGTTTGTTTTATGAGCTTACCCTCACTAAGCTTTTATGCTTACGCTCTCTTTTGTTCGACAATGCAGATAAATAGCTTGTGGGTGGCAAGGGAAAGGAAAGGTCTTCAAGTGTTGCTTTGGTGAGCTCAATGTATGATTTATAAATCGAAAGATTGTAATAGTAAAGCAATGGGATAGGTGTTGTTGTTTTTGATGCTTTGATGTGTGTTGATTTGGTTTGGCACTTAGATGCCTTGTTTGATTTGTAAACATCACTTATGATGCATGCCTTGATGAATGCTTGAGTGATGTATGTTTGGTAGATGTTTAAATTGCTTATCATGTGTGTGGGACATATGCCTTGTGAGGATGCCTAAGTGTATGGATGTTGAAGCATGAGACTTTATGTGCTTGTTTGCCTTCTTTTGATCGAATGCATAATTTTCCTTGGTTGATTAAGGTATGCTCATGTTGAGTATCATGTATGAAAGGTTCTTAACGTATAATTTACCATGTATGTATGATGGTTCATATTCATGCTTTGAGTATGTTGGAGTACGTTTAATCTAGGACGTATGCATCTAGACTTGGGTGGTTGGTGTTGTGTGCTTTTAGCCTCTTTTAAGCTCATATGTATGGCTATGTATGATTCTAATGTGTTTTTACCATAGGAAGTCATTAGAATTAAGCAATATATGCTCCCCTGCATCTAGGTTTCGAAACTAGGGGTAAAGTTTCGAAACCTTTGCAAATTTTTGGATTCCAGAGGCCACTGCCAGCCAAAGTTTCGAAACTTTGGGGCAAAGTTTCGAAACTATAGTCAATTGAGGTTTACAAGCTTTACGTTTTAGTCCTGATTTTCGTATGTGCAATTGCTTGAGTTTGAGATGTCCGTTTGAGTTGAAATTTGGCAGAGAGGCATGAAACATGACTAATTTCATAATGGTAACTTAAAATTTGGTAAAGTCCTCTTAATTTCCAGAATTTATAAATTGGTCCCTAAATTCGTATTTTGTGCAATTGAGTCCCTTATTGTTTTCCGATTGCTGTGATTTTTGAGTATGCTTATCTCAAGAGTATGCCTAGGTTTAATGTGCATCTAGACAAGTTAAAAAAAAAGGGTCGTTAATCAAGGTTGACTTTCGGGTTGACTTTGGTTTTCCCCGTGTAATCTTCATAGTCTGGGTCAGCCGTCTAGGCCGGGCTACGGGGGTTACACCCATGCCCTTATCTCCCATGCCGTTTTCGCCGAACACTACTAATGTCGTTTTCTGAGATCATCGTACATTTTTTCCTACTATCGTCGATAAGTGTGTCAATCGAATGTCGTTCGAATAGAATAGTTCGCGTTCACCGTTCAATTAACACGCTTCTCGTTGATTTATTTTCAAAAAAAAATTTGAATATCGTATTTATTTTTATTAAGTTTATATATTTTTAAAAAATTGAATAATATTTTGATTTTTTGTGAGAGTTCTCATTTTGCTTATTTTTAAAATAAATATGGACTCAAAGGATATTTACATCAATTTGTTAATCGATTTTTCATATATTCTGTTTGTTAAAGTTCAACTCAAAAAAACCAAATTATTTATCCAATTTTATTCAAAAACTAAATAAACCAAGGGTAAAAGTGTTGCAATTAATGACTTCGAGGGCAAAATTGCATGAATGACTTCGAGGGTAAAATTGCCCCGTCAGCACCGTTAACTGCCACGTCAGCATTTAACGGTCAAAATCGGTCAAAGGGCAACATTGCTACAATTGACTGACTTTGAGTGCAAAATTATGGAGAAAAAAAAGTAGGGGCAACATTACTGATTTCGGATTACTACAGGGGCAAATTTGACCCTTTAACCTTTAATATTTATTCGTTTAAAATATTTTTTATATTTATATCCAACGAAGTATACATATATACATTAATCGTACGTATTAAATTTGAGAAATTTAGATTAAGTAAATGTGTCTGGTTAGTTAAGTTGTTCATCTTTATTTTCTCATATATGGGTTTTAGACCCACTAGGAGCAGTCTTCTTCTTTCCCCTAGAGTCCCCTTACCCTCCTCTCTCTAGGTATGATTAGAATTAGGATTTGTATTTTTTTATTTTGAGAAATTTAAAGAATGGTAATAATTTTCTATTGATTCTTATATTATGAATAAGTTGTAGATTTAATAATTGTACTTTTATTTGGACAATTTAATCCCTCTACTTTTTAAAATTTGAAATTCAGGACATGTCCCGAACATTAGCAGTTAAATCTATTAAGCCAATCGCTATTCATCTTTGTATTGTGCATAAATTGTAGCTTTAGTTCATGATATCCGCTTTGATCATTTTAAGTCCATATGAGTTCGTCTATTGTTCATATGTTGTTTGGATGAGGATTGAAATTCTAAAGCTTAATGGACTAATAACAAAATTTAACCTCAAAAGAGAACTGAAATGAAAAGGGATGAAATTGCATAAATGGATGGAAGTGAGGAGCAGCTAATTAAGTCTAAATTCCAAGGAAGAATAAAATCAGATTTTGAGAAGCTAAAGTCTGTCATTGATATTGTGGGAGTTTTTGTTGTTATAAAAAGGCCATGTCCTGTAAATGTAATGGCCAGTGCAAGTCCCACAGAACATCGAAGACATTGTCCAACTTCTCTTTAAAATACCTCAAAAATGGTCTCTGTCTGACACCTCAGTTTCTAACGAGGGTTTCGGCGTAATCATAGGAACCAAAGGTATAGTAATGTTGTCTGCGTTGACCCCTTTGTTCAACTAATCTCGGTTTTGTTCTGAGTTTGCCAGTTGACAGATCTGAGTAGAGATTTTGTTCCTTTTTGGGGTTGGTTTTCTCAAACGATGCAAACAATTCTACATATCCGCCATGAACTAATGCTTAAAGATGCATGCTCCCAAATTAATGGCTTGCATTGTATTATAACTATCACAAGGTTCGAATGGAAATCTTCTACTTTTTCGGTGGCCTTATTTATGTCTCACATTAAAAGTTAGGTTTAGGGTTTAGAAAATTTGGGGTAGAATATATTTTTAGGGCATAAGATTTAAAATTTAGGGTTAGAGCTTAGAATTTAATTATTTTTTAGTGTCGGGGCATAAAAATAGGCACCAAAAAAGGGTAAAGTATTTTTTGTTCATATGGTTCTGGTTGGAATGTGCCTTTTCATCATTTGCCAATGGCAGAAATTTTATGCGGGACGAGATAAAAGTAAAAAAAAAAATGGAGGGGTCAAAACAAAATTTTCCATTTAATCAAAGGACTAAAAAGGCTTAAAGTGAATTTTTAGTATTTAAGAGGTATTAAAAATGGAATATGTCCTTTTAAACCAAGGAGGCCAAGACCCCTGCATATCTCTAGTTTTGTCCTTGTCAAGTGCATGCTTTTGATGTAGGCAACTATTGGTATATTCGTATATGTATCTGATATATGAATTTTATGTTGGCTTGAGCCGTTAAAACTGAGTTTTTTTAATTTCACAAGATATCTAATAGAGTGAGCCTAATGACTAATATTTCATGTTCCTTTGGTTCATACAGGGTTGCTAACCACAAGTTAAAACAACAAAATTAACGGATGGAAATTCTCTGTCCCTTTTTGATACTTTTACTTATGCTCCTACTCTTAAAATTAGTTTTAGGTTTAGAGATCTAAGTTAAGGTTTAGAGAATTTAGGGTAAGATGTATTTTTTAGGGTGTAAAGTTAGTGCTTGAAATTTAATTTTATAGTATTTTTTAAGTGTTGAATCATAAATAAAAACATGAAAAAGTTACGGAGGATTTTTATCTAAAGTTAAGAGGCTTTAAAGCAGCAAAGCGACAACTGTCAGGTTCCTGCCAGTTGCCATTTAGGACAGGGAACGAGTTTGGCGGATACCGTGTCGGGATTTCAAGTTAATTTTTAGAGTACCAAACTCATTCCCCACGATCTGGCTTAACTTTTGTTTAATCCACTTAACATTCCTCATGCGCATTTTGTTTAATGGACAACTCCCACGTTCTCTCATTTCTAAACTCTAACCGGGAAGATGACGCGTGCTTCCTTCTCATCTTGCCCAAGCCCTAGCCTAGTCCTCCTTGTCCTTGTGTTACTTTCATATGAGAAACTGTGTTCCAATCATACTCTTATATCGTTTGTAAAATATTAATTCAATACCAATAACCGGTTAGTTCATCGGAATGTATCTTTGGATCCTTTAAGTAAAGTCAAAGATTTAAATTTTAGTATTATAAATGAAGAAAACAAGGTTAAGAAGATCGTTCTTATATTGGAACTATACAAAACTGATGAGTTTTGCATAAAAAAATATTAATTCAATGATTGCTCCTGGACCCTTGAGTCATTCCAATCGAAGTCAAAGGTGTGTTTAAGAGCCATGGAACCCTTTCCATTTGTTTAATCTCTATCATTGCATGAAGTTGGCCAACCCATGAGTTGTAATTTGTCTGGTTTTGGCCCCACACTGGACTCCATGGATTAGTATAACTGAACAATGATTAGGAATTAAATAACTCAATCAAGTCAATCCTTGATAGCAACATTGTCTTTAGGGTTTGGAGTTGGACTACATATATATATATATATCTCTCCAGTTTTTGTTCGTTCCTCAAGCACCATTACGAGCTTCAAACACAATAAACTGTTCACTTATCTACACAGGCTTTAATGGATCAGATGGTGGAGTCGCTTGCAGCCTTTCCTGATGGAGAGTTTGACTCCTTCAACAGAATGTCCGCCATTGATGAGTTTAACTTCACTCAGCACCTTCATTTTTACTCGTTTCCTTTAGAGAATGACGAGGGATTCAGCTTTATAAACCCGTCGGCTTTTTGTCATAATCCTGGTGCTGGATTCACTGACAATGGTGGGTTAAGCCATAAGATCGTCGACTGGTCTCCACCAACACTCCCGAGCATTGCAATGGTAGACAATACCGTTAATGTCATTCAAGATTCGGGTTCTGATCACTGCTTAGGAAATGCCGTTCTTGGCAGCCAAACCAAGTTTAGTGTGCTGGAATTTCAGGCTGAAATGGACCAAACCGATAGAATTTCGTCTGAAAACACAAAGAAAAGACCTCGGGTTTTGAAAGATGTAAGAGGAAAATGAATTCTAAGCACTTACTAATCCACTAAGCATGTGCATAGAATCTTTTATTGCACTAGTTTCTGATTCATGGTTTGAAAATGCAGGCTCAAAAGGCTTCTAACAAAGCGCAGAACTCAAAGAAGAACCGCAGGATCAATGTAGATGGAAATGAAGGAGAGAGTAACATTAATGGTTTGGTTGGTCTGATCAGTTGTAGCACAACATACAGTTCAGGAGACGAAAATGTTTCTCAGCACACTAACAATGGCGTCGCCACCTCAGATTCCAAAGCTTCTCGAGCTCTTAACTTGAATGGAAAGACTAGAGCGAGTAGAGGGGCAGCAACTGATCCCCAAAGCCTCTATGCAAGGGTATGTTAGAAAAAATGGATTTTTAGAAATTTGAAGCATATTTCCAATTAGTAAAGGTGGATATTCAAATCATAAAATCATGGTTTTATATTACGAATATATTCTGAATCTTTTTTGCTTGATTACTGCAGAAAAGAAGAGAGAGAATTAATGAGAGATTGAGAATTTTACAGAATCTTGTCCCCAATGGAACCAAGGTAATTATTAAAGCAATATTTTAGTCCCATGGTTAAACAGTTTAAGACATTAAGTATACAAAATCATGAATAGGATCAGAAACTCATATGTTGAATGATGAAAAATGCAGGTTGATATCAGCACAATGCTTGAAGAAGCTGTTCATTATGTGAAGTTTTTGCAGCTCCAAATTAAGGTAAGGGGAAATCAAATAAAAAATCTTAAAACAAATCATGTTGAAAGGGCTACTTTTAAGTCGTAAGCCTAATACTATACTGTCCTTTTTCCGCCATTGTTGCAGCTTTTAAGCTCTGACGATCTATGGATGTATGCTCCTATTGCCTACAATGGCATCGACATCGATCTTGACAAGAACATCTCCAAACTTCTATAATATGAACCATGGGAAGAAGCTACCCTAATCAAGAGTTCTTAGTTGATCAACAATTTACTGAAAAAGTAATGATATTATAAGCTTTGCTGACTTGTAGTATTGAGAATTCTGAATGAGATTAATTCCATGGTTTTTCAATATGGAGGATATATATGAACCATCTGTTTCTTCTATTTGTATATTATGTTTCAAAGCTGATAATCCCCCGTAGCTCATGTTTGCAGATGCGTCTGGTACACCAAATGTATAGCCATCAATATATGTTTGCTTTAGCTTTAGGCTTTGCTTGGTTGGTGGAAAAGTGGAAGGATGGAAAATTGTAGTGATAGAAAAATGGAAGGATGAAATTTTTTTTTTCTTTCCATCGATGTGCTTGGTTGAGATGATGGAAAACTAGAAGGAAAATAAGTTTTTTTTCCCTCTCTACATTTTGGTACAATGGAAGTGTGAGGAAAGAAAATTTAGCTTTGAAAATTATAATTTAGTACAATATTTTTAATTTGATTATTTTTATTCAATTTAGTCTCTAAAATTTTTATTTAATCTAAAATCGACCCCTATTTGTTTCTAATTTTTATAATTTAATCTAACATTTTTAATATAGTTTTATTTTTGTTCAATTTAATCCCTAATTTTTTTCTTTAATTCAAAATTGACCTATATGTATTTCTATTTTTATAATCGAGTCCAATATTTTTAATATGATTTTATTTTTATCCAGTTTAGTCCATAAAATTTTATTTAATCCGAAATTAACCTCTATTTATTTATAATTTTATAATTTAGTCTAATATTTTTATAATCTAATCTCGAGAGTTTGAAAATCGATGTAACACCTAATACACGGTATAAATGAATCCAACCTGAATATCAAATGCTACAAATGACCCATTTGTGGCCTAAAACAAATTTTTAAAAAAATAAGCATATTTGATTACATGAAAGTAAACAAACAACATGAACATAAAGGGGAAACAATTAACTAAAGTCACCCGAGAAAATAAACCTTTAAAAACTTTAGAAAATAAACGATTTAACAAAAAAGCATTTTGGTAATTTTACAAGACTTGAACCCAAAAAACATTCAAAACTTAAATACAAGCTTAATATAATTAGAAACATTGTATACCTTTGCTTTTCTAAAAAAAAGAAGTCCAAATCGAAGTAAATTTAACCGAATCGAGGTTTAGGGACTAATATGTAAATAATTTATAAGTTGGATTTTCAATTAAAAACTCAGTTTCATGTCCATTTTAGACTCATTAATTCCAATTAGACCTAATAATAAATTCGTGTTGAAATCGAATTTGAAATAGAGTGTTAATTGCAAAAAATAAGTAGTTTATAGACCATTTTGAAAACATTCATAAAATACAGGGGGCAGTTTTTCAAAATCTGAAACTAAACCTTCCTTTATGAAATGAATATCATCATTGACATATAGACCAAGTTTTAGGTTAATCCGAGATGAAACAAGTCTTTAATTGTAATTATAAAATTAGTGACTAAAATGTAAAGTTTGCTATTATAAGATAATGGACTGAATTATAAAATTGAGGTCAATTCCAAATTAAATCAAATTTGAGGGATTAAATTGAAAAAAATCATAGTAAAAATATTAGGTAAAATTATAAAATTAGAAACAAATAGGGTTCAATTTCAGATAAAATAAATATTTTAGGTACTAAAGTGAACAAAAATATTATTATATTAATAATATTGACTTTAATAATAAAATAAAAAACAAATAAAAGTAAATTTTAGATTAAATAAAAATTTTAGGGACTAAACCTAACAAAATAGAATCATAATAAAAATATTGAATAAAATCATAAAAAAATAATTATAAATACGGTTAAAATAAAATTAAAATTTTTTAAATATAATTTCATAATTTTATTATTAAAGTGCGATAACTTTTACTTTTCTTTTATATTTTTCACCCAACTTTGGAGAGCAAACTATTTATATAGGAACAAGAAAAACTACCCCTCAATTTTCTTTCCTTTTAATTTTAGACTTTACCAAACAACTTTTAAATTCATTTTCTTTTTAATTTTCTTTTCCCTCCTTTTTTCTTTTCACTTTTTCTCTCTATCAAGCAAAGCCTTAAAGTTTGCGTTGTGGGCGCGTTTGTGCACTCATAATACATTTGCACAAATAAGGAGTAATAATGTTGGGAGAAAGAAGAAGAAAAAAAAGAGAAAATAATGATGTACACACACAAAGTGAAACAAAAACCCTCTATCTTTTTTTATTACTCTATTTATTTTTCAACACAAAAAAAAAATTTAAACCATAATTTTAATTTCTAAATCTTAAAATATAAGTTCTAAAAAGCTAAACGTTAATCGCTAAACCATAACCCTAAACTCTAATCTTAAATCTAATTTTTTAAGGTTAAATTATATGTAAGGACAGAGTCATCCTTAAGGGTGGGTCATAAGGGCGACGGCCTAGTGGCTACAGTTCATAATTAGAAGTATTTAATTTTAATGATAGTTTAACTTTTTAATATTTATTTGTAACCCCCTCGTCCCGGCCTGGCCGGATGACCGTTCCGAGTGAGCCACATGGGGAAAACCGAGTGAAACCCGTTAAGGTTCCCTTCGGTTAGCAACCCTATATTTTTTTTATTTTAATCTTGCCTAGATGAACATTAAGTCCTATGTGATTCACAACAGCGGAAAACATTCAAGGGAAAAACACATTCGAACCACGGCCATACATAACAGTCTATTTTTAAGCTTATAGGACAGCCAGTATTGATACCCTAACTAGGGGTATCAATACCAGGGGTATCAATACCCTAACCAGGGGTATCAATACCCTAACCAGGGGTATCAATACCCTAACCAGGGGTATCGATACGCTCCACTCTCATCCTCAACACCAGATTCCAGTAACTTTGAAGGGTATCGATACCCTTAGGGTATCGATACCCAGGCAAAATCTGAGGCCTTTGGGGCAAGACAGTATCGATACCCTAGCTAGGGGTATCGATACCCCCTGCACTGCAATCCTCAAATTCAACTTAAACGACCCCAACACGACTCTAAATGCATTTCTCGACTCACCTAAGCATATACGAACATGCAAGCACACATATTTAAGCCAAGGGAGTCATTCAAACATGGATTAAAGCATTCATACGTAGCATTCCAATTAAAGAGCAATTCATGCATATATGGACATACAAGCACTTAAGATTTCATGCCTTAGCAACCAAAACATGTAGACATTCATGGCATGTAACATAAGCAATATTTACAATCAAACCAGGCATCCACGAGCCAAGCCAACAACGACATGCATCAAAACTCAAATCAATAACACCTATCCCATTGCTTAACTATTACAATCTATTACTTAAAACTCATACATTGAGCTCACCGAAAGCAACACTTGGAGACCTTTCCTTGCCTTTGCCACCTACAAGCTATTTATCTGCATTGTCGAACAAAAGAGAGCGTAAGCATGAAAGCTTAGTGAGGGTAAGCTCGTAAAACAAACCTTCGACAATGCAGGGTCCAAACACGAGTTATTTCCATGATGAGATGCATGGTCTTACCTCCGATCCGCCAAGCCAAAATGAACATGATGCATGAACATATAGTCAACATTATGCCATGCTCAACAACTCATAAGTTCAACTTACAAAGATACATATAGCAATGTACTAATAACAACATATCTCAAAGCATATGGAAATCACATTTAATATCATATTGGCAACACATCTCAATTCATAAAGGCGCATATAAACTCATATTGATATGTACACACAATCTCATATTGGTATACGCATACAACCTCGCATTGGCACCTAGCTATGACTCGAATACGCGGATAACCCGTTGGAACGCATTTCCAACAACAACATTACCTCGGTGGGATTACACTCATCACCGGTCCTTGCATGGGCGGGATTCCACTCATCGCCACACGCCCTACGGATGGGATTCCACTCATCATCCCGTAGAAATGTATAAAAGCTTCCGGTGGAATATTACAGCACCGTACTCCTCCTTGGTGCCTTAACGCCACCAAGGCCACGTACGTTTTGACTCAATTTGTGTGCACACTCATCCTAATGATCGATCATTGTACCCAAGCATACTAGTGCCAACATTAAACGCAATCCATTTTTCATAGCTACATGCATATAACAATGCATCAAATATCATGTCTCACATACATGCATTTCACAACCCAATACCATGCCTAGCATGTACCCACCATGATCATCATCATGCACAATTCACAATCCAAACCACATGCATAGCAATGCATCAAACCATGCCTCAACAACATGTATAACACAATTTACATAACTACCGTAAACACATATAAATAAGAGGCATAACAAGCAATTAGAAGTTCAACCAAAGTTTCCTAAACTTAAGCTTGAGATTAGGCTACCACCCTAACCTCAACTCTAGGTGGGTTTACCAAGCCCAACCTAGGTCCACATGCTTGAACCAATGTTTAAAATCATTTAAAAACATTAACCACTCACCGACCACTTCATAGCACAAGCCGACTAGCCTACCAAGCATCCAAATTCCGGATTCGAGCCCGAAGCTTCTCCATTGTCTTCTCTTGCTTCTAACCATTCAAATACGATACATTAGCCCCAAAATCAACCACAAACCCAAAGTTTAACACCCACACACAAATCCACCATAATTCACACAATTCAAAGCCAAGTTCATACTCCAATTTCCCATTTTCGTACTTCCACCAAGACCTATAAAAAATCAGCAATGTAGTCATCCAAAGCACTCTTAAACATGTTCAAAACACTACCCACACATAGTATAACCATCAACCCTTCAATTTAACTCTAAAACTCACCAAAATCTAAGTTTTAGACACTTCAAAAATGGGTCTAAGAACCCACTTCGGATTTTCATTAAAATTCAACCAAATTAACATATGTTGCACCTTTTAACATGAATAAACAAAACCCCAACTCAATTTATCAAGACAACATGAAAAACCCCTTAAAAATCCAAACTTTGACATAAACCCTAATTTTCAAAAGTTAATGGTTTTAAAATCAATGACCATGGATAGATAGGAAATGGAGAGGAGAGTTCAAATATGTGATTACCTTTCAAAAACCCCTTGAATCGAAGTTGGATTCGAATGAAATATAAGCTTGAAATTTGAGAGAGTTTGGGGAATGGGGGAGGTGTTTCACGTGGGGGATAATGGGAAAAGAGGGAGAAGATGACAACTTTGAAAGTTGTCATCCTTTTTAAAAGTTTTTGGGAAAATTACAACATAAGTCCTCCCCTTTTTACTAAAGTTCAATTAGGCCACATTTTAGGTTGAATTTATTTTAATTTAATTTTATTGACTCGAACTATAAACCCGACTAACTCCTAGCCCCAAAATACGGGTGTTACAACTCTCCCCCGCTTAAGGAAATTTCGTCCCCGAAATTCATCGATCACGGAGGGCCACTGAAACATGCACCTCCACGCATTCCTCTCTCACCACAACATATTAACCAACTCGAATGACTTACCACACAACATTTGCTATCTGACACTGAGATCTCAACTGATTCTTCAAGGCATGTCAATTTCGAACTCAACTCAATCTCTTCTACAAACATAGCACAGAACATGTCTGACTCACACTCCCGAATTATGGATTCACAGACACATCACAAACCTCTTTCTAACTCTGGTGGTAACCGCAACAAATAAACAACTGTACTATCCCGATTCACAATCTCATACAACACTACTTGAACACTTGACTCCTAACTTTCTCTAACTGACCATCTGACTTCAACAGGTAACCAAACACTATACAACGTCTTCAAAAAAAAAATCTAGCTGAAATCTTGAATCTCTATTACTCACCTTCATTAAAAATCTTCCACGAATGTAGCAAACTAGAAGACAACTGAAGCTCGGTCTTGGCACACTGGCAACCCATACATTTACTCTCATACGAAACCACATCATTCATCCACTCAATTCAGAAGCATTCATCTTCAACCCACAATACGTCTTCGTGCTACTCAAATGCAATATAAATTAAACTGTCGTGTGCTTCGGCTAAAACAATACGTCTCAAAACACTATGTCCATCGGTACAACTATTCTGTCTCTAAAAATACAAACTCTATCATCTCTGAAACTGTATTCTGACGGTCTTACTTCCACTATGTCTTGCAACTGTTTCTCTTCAAGCATTCTGACTCAATGTAGGTTCAACATGAAACTCGGCCACAAAACTGTTATCCTTCGGTAAACTGAATTTCGGCAAATACATCTCGCAACTCAACTACTAATCTAACAACAATTACACGCGGAACATCGGTCACTACATTGACTATCTTCAAATAGTACTCAATCTTGAGATCATAGCCTTCAAGCGATTCTAACTACTCATGTTGTTCAAGTTCCAACCATTCATAAGTCTTCAAATATTCCAAGTTCTGATGATACGTACATATACATTGTGCATTTCTTACTATACGGCTTTGTCTCTAAGTTTTCGAAGCAAATAAAACTGTAGTTAACTCTACGTCTCATATCGGATAACTCTTCTCACGGTCTTTCAATTATCTCGATGATCAAGCCACAAATCTTCCGTCTTGCATAAGTACACAACCTAACCCTACATGTAATGCATCACTATGGTTTCCAAACTCCTTCTCTGATATAAGCTGATTCAAGGTCGAAGCTCTCTTCAAAGTTTCTTCCGGTTTCTCAAGGGCTCATTGTCTCGCATCTAACCACACAACTGAACATTCTTCTGTAGCAATCTATCAATGGAGCAACTATCTTCAAAAGACTATTTACAATTCTCTGAAAGTAACAATGCTAGACCTAGGAACTATAGATATCTGTCACAGTCTTCAATTTCTTCCAACTCACATCTTCCTCTGTATGTTCAAGATTTGTTCTAATACACTCGGCTAATTTACATGTCCTAAGAGAACATCTTCATGAACTCAAAGTTCACATTGCACAACTTGGCATACAGCTGATTCTCTAATAGAATCTACAATACTAACTCTAAAGCCTGTCATGGTCTTCTTCGGTACTTGAATATGCTCATGTGTCAACTATGAGAACTACTACAACTGATCAAGGAACTCAGAAATTATTCTGCTCAACATCTCTATGAAGGTAACTAATACACTAGTCAAACAAAATGGCATAACTCAGAGCTCAAGGTGATCACATCTCGCCCCTAAAGCTGTCTTCGGTACTTCAACTTTTCTCACTTTCAACTGGTAGTAAACGGATCTCAAGCTAATCTTCAAATAGACTGAAGCACACACTAACTGACCAACAAATCACTGACACTCGGAAACGGATACCAATCATTCACTGTCACTTGTTTCGACTGTATGTAATCTGATCACATTCTTGTATGGTCTTCTCTCTTCTTCACAAATTGCACTGTAGAACTCTGAGATGATGCACTAGGCCTAATGAATCTAAGGTCTAACAAGTCTCGAAGTTAATTCCTCAACATTCTCAATTCTTTCGGAATTCATAAGTTACAGAACAACAAAACTGAAGCAACCTCGGAGACGGTCTCAATAACGAACTCTTCTTCTCTATCAAGAGACAACCGAGTAAATCTCCCAAACACTTCTAGGAAAACACAAACCATTATAGCATTCTGTGGTCTAATCTTCATTCAAAATCAAATCCATCACAATTGCTAAGCAAGCCTGTTGACTAAACTCAACCAATCTTTGACCTCTAAAGCTGGATCAACATTCAATAAGGAGTTCACATCCTTACCTACTACTACAGTCTCACAAAAATCTGCGACTTCAAGGCAATTCTCTCTCTGTCTCAAGGTATACACTAACTATGTGCTCTTCAAGCCAAACCTTGTCAAAAGGTACATCAAAACCGCGGGAGGACGATCACTTCACATCTACTAGAAACTAGTAACTCTGAACCACCGACAAACACCTTCTGTACATCTTTCTAACCACTACTATCTCCCAAAGGCTAGTCACATGTGTCCCCACATCTAAGGTCTCATCAAGGATATCTAATTTCTTACATGCTCACACAAAAGGAGGTATCCGCGGAAATTGCAACTTCACATGTACACAACTGATAGTCTTCTGTCCTCTTGTTTTCATATTGGTTCTTCAACAAAATCTGACTCTTCTAAACTGCTCTTAGAGCATCTCGTAATCTTCAAGATTCAATTCTGATCACGCCCAAACAGTCATGCTGGACTTGTTCTACCCCTACCAAACAATCCTGAAGTCAAAGCTCAAGACTCCCTTCTCGGCTCAACTACATCGGAAGTGACTTCATCTCTTCCGCTTGCTGGAAAACAACTCAACGTACACTGACCCAATCACACAAACTAGCTCCCATCCACTGACACTGATCGGCTTTCTTGCATTAAAATCATAGGCCGAACCCCAACGGTCACCAACTAACACTTCTGAATTTCAGATTACTCACACGAGACCCATATCCTGATCTCCCTAAAAGAACTAAGGCACTCGTACCCACCTCCAACACTTCACCGGGTATATTCAACTTGCATACTTGCTAACGATATACAAAAGCACGGATTTAGAATCAACTGGAGGAAACCAACTTAATACTGTACCAATGGCTCATTCGATAAAACATCGACACTACTCTGACTCCCACTCATATGCCTTCACTTCTTCCTACCAACTAATGCCAGAGCTGATCACATCGTCCCTCATCCACAGGAATCAACCACATACACCGTCTCAAACAAACGACTTGTACCTCAATTCTGGTACAACCATACCTCTCTAACTGAGGTGATGGACTCCCTCAACATAGTCCACCCTTTTCAGAAACTACGACTCCTACTTACCGAAAGGCAATTAAATCAACAACAACATCAACAGTAAAACATACAAGATTGGGTTAGCAAGGCAAGGCTTCCAAGTGGCTCAAGTATGTTTCCCTCACTTAAAATCTCTTTTTCGATGTAATAGTAGCAATGAGACTCTACGAAACATGTTCAAACAAATCAACACACATACACACTCAACCAAGCATATAACAGGGCTTACTTGCTAAACAAGCAAATATATGTGTATCATCAAACAACATACATTCTCAACCAAACGATCATTCATCACAGCATACACGGGTAACAAACAACATGCTTTTGAACAAGCAATCAACATACTTGTCATACAAGCAGCCATACTTACAGAGCAAGCAAACACCGTGCATATCAATTTAAAACTTAAACTTACCTCACTTACCTGCCCAAGGTCTCGGAAACCTTAGGCCCTGATACCAACAAATGTAACCCCCTCGTCCCAGCCTGGCCGGATGACCGGTCCGAGAGAGCCACACGGGGAAAACCGAGTGAAACCCGTTAAGGTTCCCTTCGGTTAGCAACCCTATATTTTTTTTATTTTAATCTTGCCTAGATGAACATTAAGTCCTATGTGATTCACAACAGCGGAAAACATTCAAGGGAAAAACACATTCGAACCACGACCATACATAACAGTCTATTTTTAAGCTTATAGGACAGCCAGTATTGATACCCTAACCAGGGGTATCAATACCCTAACCAGGGGTATCAATACCAGGGTATCAATACCCTAACCAGGGGTATCGATACGCTCTACTCTCATCCTCAACACCAGATTCCAGTAACTTTGAAGGGTATCGATACCCTTAGGGTATCGATACCCCAGGCAAAATCTGAGGCCTTTGGGGCAAGACAGTATCGATACCCTAGCTAGGGGTATCGATACCCCCTGCACTGCAATCCTCAAATTCAACTTAAACGACCCCAACACGACTCTAAATGCATTTCTCGACTCACCTAAGCAAATACGAACATGCAAGCACACATATTTAAGCCAAGGGGGTCATTCAAACATGGATTAAAGCATTCATACGTAGCATTCCAATTAAAGAGCAATTCATGCATATATGGACATACAAGCACTTAAGATTTCATGCCTTAGCAACCAAAACATGTAGACATTCATGGCATGTAACATAAGCAATATTTACAATCAAACCAGGCATCCACGAGCCAAGCCAACAACGACATGCATCAAAACTCAAATCAATAACACCTATCCCATTGCTTAACTATTACAATCTATTACTTAAAACTCATACATTGAGCTCACCGAAAGCAACACTTGGAGACCTTTCCTTGCCTTTGCCACCCACAAGCTATTTATCTGCATTGTCGAACAAAAGAGAGCGTAAGCATGAAAGCTTAGTGAGGGTAAGCTCGTAAAACAAACCTTCGACAATGCAGGGTCCAAACACGAGTTATTTCCATGATGAGATGCATGGTCTTACCTCCGGTCCGCCAAGCCAAAATGAACATGATGCATGAACATATAGTCAACATTATGCCATGTTCAACAACTTATAAGTTCAACTTACAAAGATACATATAGCAATGTACTAATAACAACATATCTCAAAGCATATGGAAATCACATTTAATATCATATTGGCAACACATCTCAATTCATAAAGGCGCATATAAACTCATATTGATATGTACACACAATCTCATATTGGTATACGCATACAACCTCACATTGGCACCTAGCTATGACTCGAATACGCGGATAACCCGTTGGAACGCATTTCCAACAACAACATTACCTCGGTGGGATTACACTCATCACCGGTCCTTGCATGGGCGGGATTCCACTCATCGCCACACGCCCTATGGATGGGATTCCACTCATCATCCCGTAGAAATGTATAAAAGCTTCCGGTGGAATATTACATCACCGTACTCCTCCTTGGTGCCTTAACGCCACCAAGGCCACGTACGTTTTGACTCAATTTGTGTGCACACTCATCCTAATGATCGATCATTGTACCCAAGCATACTAGTGCCAACATTAAACGCAATCCATTTTTCATAGCTACATGCATATAACAATGCATCAAATATCATGTCTCACATACATGTATTTCACAACCCAATACCATGCCTAGCATGTACCCACCATGATCATCATCATGCACAATTCACAATCCAAACCACATGCATAGCAATGCATCAAACCATGCCTCAACAACATGTATAACACAATTTACATAACTACCGTAAACACATATAAATAAGAGGCATAACAAGCAATTAGAAGTTCAACCAAAGTTTCCTAAACTTAAGCTTGAGATTAGGCTACCACCCTAACCTCAACTCTAGGTGGGTTTACCAAGTCCATCCTAGGTCCACATGCTTGAACCAATGTTTAAAATCATTTAAAACATTAACCACTCACCGTCCACTTCATAGCACAAGCCGACTAGCCTACCAAGCATCCAAATTCCGGATTCGAGCCCGAAGCTTCTCCATTGTCTTCTCTTGCTTCTAACCATTCAAATACGATACATTAGCCCCAAAATCAACCACAAACCCAAAGTTTAACACCCACACACAAATCCACAATAATTCACACAATTCAAAGCCAAGTTCATACTCCAATTTCCCATTTTCGTACTTCCACCAAGACCCATAAAAAATCAGCAATGTAGTCATCCAAAGCACTCTTAAACATGTTCAAAACACTACCCACACATAGTATAACCATCAACCCTTCAATTTAACTCTAAAACTCACCAAAATCTAAGTTTTAGACACTTCAAAAATGGGTCTAAGAACCCACTTCGGATTTTCATTAAAATTCAACCAAATTAACATATGTTACACCTTTTAACATGAATAAACAAAACCCCAACTCAATTTATCAAGACAACATGAAAAACCCCTTAAAAATCCAAACTTTGACATAAACCCTAATTTTCAAAAGTTAATGGTTTTAAAATCAATGACCATGGATAGATAGGAAATGGAGAGGAGAGTTCAAATATGTGATTACCTTTCAAAAACCCCTTGAATCGAAGTTGGATTCGAATGAAATATAAGCTTGAAATTTGAGAGAGTTTGGGGAATGGGGGAGGTGTTTCACGTGGGGGATAATGGGAAAAGAGGGAGAAGATGACAACTTTGAAAGTTGTCATCCTTTTTAAAAGTTTTTGGGAAAATTACAACATAAGTCCTCCCCTTTTTACTAAAGTTCAATTAGGCCACATTTTAGGTTGAATTTATTTTAATTTAATT
Source organism: Hibiscus trionum (assembly GCA_030270665.1). Lineage (NCBI taxonomy): Eukaryota > Viridiplantae > Streptophyta > Magnoliopsida > Malvales > Malvaceae > Hibiscus > Hibiscus trionum. Next base: position 71,339,149 of record BSYR01000003.1, on the reverse strand, counting down.
TTATCGACTCGAACTATAAACCCGACTAACTCCTAGCCCCAAAATACGGGTGTTACATTATTATTATGATTTAATTTTTTAATACTTGTTATTAGGAAAAAATTTGGTGGATAATCTTAACCCAAGTTAATATTGAGAAAATATGGTATGTGGGAGAAGTTTGGTGATTTACGACAAAAGCTATAGGGATTGGGGAGGACGCCACCTGCAGGTGGCAACTTGATTTTTTTAAAATATATTTGGCTACAACTTAGCTGTTGCATGGCTCGTATGACCCACGTAAAAGCATGAAAAATATAAACAAATTAAAAATGCCACATGGACCAAAAAAATATAAACAAATTGAAAACGCCACCTGCAGGTGGCGTCCTCCCCAATCCTTATAGATTTTACCGTAAATTTTCAAATTTCCCCCACGTACCTTATTTTTTCAATATTAACTTAGAGTTGGACTATCCACCAATTTTGCTTGTTATTATGGGTCTTCTATTAAAGTTTATTTTTTTAATATTTGTTATTAGTGGTCATTTTTTTCAATTGTTGTTATTAGGACCTAATTTTTTTAATACTTGTTATTAAGAGTTTACTTTTAAAATGTAATTTTTGTCAATATTTATTATTAGGGTCTAATTGTTTTTGCTATACTTTCTATTAGGGTCCAATTTTTTCTAATATTTTTAATAGAATTTTTTTCCAATATTTGTTAATATGTAAAAATAATTAATTTTTTCTATTACTTGTTATTAGAATCTCATTTTTTGTAATACTTTTTATTAAGATCCCACTCTTAAAATTCAATTTTTTCAATACTTATCTAATTTTTAGGTTCGTCCGTGGGCCACCAAAATCATAGGAATAGGCTTGTGTAGGGACACCGAAAACGGACACAAAATTTCTGGTCCGAAAAATTGGTGCCTAAAGTATACCACTTTTGAACTTTAGGTGCCTATTTTTTTTTTGTAAAAATAGGTGCATAAAGTTTCAACCGATATAATTTTAGGTGCCTCGTGTTAACTACCGTTATTTTTTAAAAAAATTATTTTTTTATTCTATTTCTTTTTTAATTTCTTTTTTTAAAACCCCTAAATTTCCAAAATTCACAAAATAACTCAAAAATTTGAAATCCTTAACTCCCAAAAACTCAAATCACGATTTGAGTCGATTCCGTTGCAGATGGCCACGACGCCGCCCACAACATCTGTCGCCGAGCCACCACGATCATTTATCTTACCCCTCGTCGTCGAAAATCGACCGAAATCGTACAAAACGCCAGATGAAGGCCAAAATATCGAATTATTCATTTGAACGATTCGCGACGAGCGGTGGCTCAACGACGACGAATGGTGTATGGGTGTTTGAGTGTTTGGGCGAGGCAGGACGCTCCATTTCGTCGCCGGTGTTGCGACTAAAAAATTTCAAAAATACAAGTACATCGGATGTCGCTCGGACGAACCGAGTTTTAAATTGGTTTTGAAAATTTTAATCGGATTTAAAAAATAGAGGAGTCGCCACCGGCCATTTAAAAATGGTAGACCAGACACCGAAATCTTTCTAAGTGCGAAGGGTAAAAAGGAAAAAACAATTTTCTAAAACTATTTCGGCATTCAAAAGGACGAAATTAGGAGACTCACGAAAATTTCAAGGACCAAGGGCGCGATTTGAAAATGCGGAAACCCTCATAGGGTAATTAAGGGAACACTAAGATTTATGTTGGTAAATAAACCAATTTTAAAAAGGGGCTCAAATATAAATTGTAAATTTTTTAGGAGACGACCTTTTTCTCTCATTTTCAAATGCTCCCCCTAAGAAAACCTATGTATTTTCCGAAACAGAGATGGGAGGGTCACCGGCCGACGCATCAACGCCGGTGAGCCCTTCCGTTGACGAAAAAAACTTTTTTTATGTTTCTTAAAAACCCTATTAAACGAAGTCCAAAAATCTTTTTAAACCCAAAACCGTGATGGCTCACCCTCCAAGGGGTCGTTGCCGAACGGTGCTCGGAGCGAAGGGGAAAACAAAACGTTGACTAGCTAAACCGCCGGTGAAGGTGAATATTTTGGATTCCCTTTTTTATTTTATTTTTTTGGTTTTGATGCATGTGAATAAGATGAGAAAAAGTGCTACCTTAGAAGATTTTTTTGATTTTGATTTCTCTCTAAATTTTTCGAATCGTTTACAGTGGTTTGAGTTACAATCTCTCTCGTGCTCCTCTCTCCTCTTTTTTTGTTGTTTTCCTTTCGGTTTCCTATATAACCGAAGGGAAACATGCTCAATAAAGATGGAAAATACATAGAAAAATCCCATTCGTTATTGCTTTGAGCTCTGCATTCTCTGATTTTTGCTCTCTATTTGCTGGAGATGCTTGGTTGACTTCCCATTCCGATTTATTGTTTTTTCTATATGGTCTTTTTTTTTCTATTTTTGTTGTTTTTAACTCTGTTTTTTTTTTCTGTGCATGTCAGGAGCTACCAGAACGGGAGGGGCACGGTTGGTGGAGATGGCAGACGGCGTGGGCGTGTCGGATAGTGAAGGGTCAACTGTCGGCGCGAATGGGAGACGCGTGCGTGTGAGGGCACCAATCGTCGCGCGTGGGCGCGTTGGAGTCTCTAGAATCTTCCGTGTGATCCTGGACCGTTAGATGTCCTCTCGATCTAACGGTCGGGAGCAGACGCGGTGCATGGGAGAGTTGGTGCATGTCTAGGGTTTCTCTTCGGGCTTCATCTGGACCGTCAGATCTCAGCAGATCCGACGGCTGTGGGCTTGGCGGCGCGAAGAGCTTGGGAGGTGCTCTTTAGGGTTTGCTCTTTGAGGTTCACTCTGGACCGTCAGATCTGAGCAGGTCTAATGGCTGGGGCTTGTGGCGGCTGCAACACAAAACAAAAGATAAAGGGGACATTAGGGTTTCGGTTAACATGTGCCAAACAGGCTTAATGTATTTTTTATTATTCTGGGCTTTCATTTTATGTAATGGACTATGTTTATGGACTCTTATTTTTAATCAAAATGAGCTCTTTTATTTATGAACATCTTTTATTTATTTTAAGTTTTATTTCCATAATAATAATAAATATAATAATAATGATAGATATAATAATAATAACAACAATAAAGATGAAGACAAATAATAAGTTGTAGTATAATAATACATAATAATAATACTAACAACTAGTGATAATACTAATAGCTAAGCAATAATACTACTAAATAATAACAACAATACTTAAAACTATTAAACACTTAATAATAATACGAGCAAACAATAAGAATAATATAATAAGATAGTATTAAATATAACATATTAGTAATGTTTAGGGTTTTTTTTGAAAGGGTGATATCAATAATATAATGAATATATAAAATTAATGATACTAATAATAATAATAATAATACTATAATAATACTAAAAGAGTTATAATATAAGGTAATAATAGTAGTAACACTTATATATACATGTATATTTTTCTCCTTTCCTTTTTCTTCTTTTTTTATTTTTTCATTTATTATTACATAACAGCCCAACGTAAGCCATCTATCAATGCAAACTTAAAGGGGTCCAGTGTCCAGACAAAATTAATGATTACAACTGCCCCTCTTTGCTTATACTTGTGGAACAAGAATAAAGCAAAGACCATAAGCACTAATTTTGTCCTACTTCCCTATTGGACGGTTCGTTTCCCGAAGCAACCACGCGATTCCAAGCAACTCTTCTTTCCAAAGCCTTTCGATCATGAGTTCTCCCTCAAATGCTCCGATCAGATAGGTAGAGTTTTTTTATTGCTCGACATTTTTATTACCCGAATAGATGGGCAGATTTCTATTCTCCAAGTGCCCGAATAGATAGACGGGTTCTATTCTCCACGTGCTCGAATAGATGAGCAGATCGTATATATCTTTGTCTTGAGCTTTGAATATCCGCCTCATTTGCTCTGAAATTATTGGGCTTTGAGTTTTTGTCTCCTTTGCCCTGAAATTACGACGTGGCGAGTTTGGAATCCTTCGCCTGAAATCCTTGTGGAAGGGGTAAAATTAAGAAATCTTGATCTTTTTAAGAAAAAAATATCATTTGGGAAGGGTGAAATTGAGAAATTGAGTTTTGAGGAAAACATCCTTTTGGAAGGATAAAAATTGAGAAATTAAGTTTTGGGAAAAACATCCTTTTGGAAGGATAAAAATTGAGAATTTTGAGTTTTGAGGAAAACGACCTTTTGGAAGGATAAAAATTAAGAAATTTGAGTTTTAAGAAAAATGACCTTTCGGAAGGATAAAAAATTGAGAAATTGGAGTTTTAAGAAAAATATCATTTTGGAAGGATACAAATTTGAGAAATTTGAATTTTAAGAAAAACATCTTCAAGGAAGATTAAAATCGGGAGTTGGAAGGATTTTAGAAATTCGAATTACGCAAGTTGAAGGGCTCTTGATTCTTGTGAGATCTGCTTCTCCTCTCGTGAAGCTGTAGATCCATTCTTTTACCAACCTTCAAATGTTTGTTTAGAGAAAACAAAATGCTATGATATGATTTAGCATGCTCCTAGAATGGGTGATACCTAACTATCGATGATGCATGAGCATATTTCAGGATGCAAAGTTGCATGTGTTTATGAGAATGCAAAGATGCATGGATTTAGTTTGTCTTCATTTTCTAAGGTCGGTGGTCGTCAACTTGGGATTACAACCACTCATCAATCTCGTGCTTTGACAAAACCAGGCCCTAAACTTGTGTCGCTCGTTCTTCGTTCAAATATTCGAGTCGAGTGACCTTGGTCGTATTCTAAATCCTTTTCTACTCCCTTGCTAGCCTCGTGCCTTCTTTCATACACTTCGGTTCGAACCTCTCTACATGAAAACCTTAGTTCCTCCACGGACAATGGTGCCCCATCATGGAAATTTAGCCTCACCGACTCTTCGTCATTCTACCTCACGTCGTGCCCCTCAACCTTTGGGCCTTGCTGATGCATTTATCTCCGAAATAATATAGAGAGATTTCTTGGTTTCAAAAAGTACCAATTTATGGATTGTCATTCTAATGAAGAATGCCCTCTTAGATTAACATACAGAACCTTGAAATCAAAATTAAAAGAAAAATTAGAATAGGATGCCTCGGATATCAAATGCAAGAGCGTCTTAGATTCTACTTTCCAATGATCAGCTTGAGTCAATGGAGACTCTGAATGTTGTGGCGATATGTGAAGTTGTGAAACTCTTTTCAAATCGCCCGGTTAATCCTCATGATTACAGTATTTGCTCGATTGGCTCGATGACTATTCCTTCTAGTTCTCATTATGTTTCTCCATATGCATTCAAAAAATATTTAGCCCATGGATCGAAAGATGTTACTCCGAGAATTTTAAATGTAAGTATGTGCTTCTGATTACAATTAGTATTGTGTCAGTGTCCTCAAGGATTCATCTCCGGGACTTATTCAATTCGTTCATTCATTTCTTTTTTCTAAGGGAATTCAAATCGTCACAGTCCTTTGTCATTAGGATAATGATGGAGTATACAACAATACCCCGAGTTACTCGGCATAGTCACGATTTGAAAATATTACCATCACTCATGAAGCAAAGGGTTTCGAGCTTCAGCAGAGTGCCCCAAGAATTCCACACTCGTATCCGAAAATGCCTATTACCAGGTTTCGAACATTGGAGTGCTTTTTGGTTAATGCCTATTACCAGGCTCTAAAATTAAAATCATTTATTTTGTTTTGAAACAGTATATTTTTTCTTTCCTTTCTCTTTATTATTATTATTATTATTATTATTATTATTATTATTATTATTATTATTATTATTATTATTATTATTATTATTATTATTATTATTATATTTTTTAGCACATTCGAGTAACTCTATTTGGGCTTTCTTAGGAGATTTCCTTATCATCGAAGGAATAGTAATCTTGCTTCTCTCGCTTTACCGACCGGAGCGGGACATCACTGTAACACCCGGGTTCGGGGGTCGAGTGAAAATAATAATTTAATAATGGTTCGGGTTTCGGTTCCTAAATTTTAAATGATAAAATAATGGTTTGGGCCCCGGGTTTTAAGGCAAATAAAAGTAAGTAGGACCATTTTCAAAACTAGCCCAAATAGCCATGGGTGTCACCTATTGTGGTTTCCTTAATTCATTAAGGGTGTTTTGGTCTTTTGACTTCCCAATTTTAAACAAACATAAACTATTAGCTTTTGGCTCATTTTCTTCTCTCCACACCACCTCTTTCCAACGACAAAACCCATCTCCCTCCTTGAGTTACTATTCCATCCCATAGCTCACTCATTCTTGAAGTTTTCTCAAAGGTAAGGTCGTTTTTGACTTGCTCTCATCTTCCTCTCTTTGGAAGTACCATTATTTTTCATTTCTACCCATATTTTTGGAATATGAGTTTTAGAGATTTTTTATTTAAAAATGGTACCTTTATTGCTCTTAGCTAAAGTTTTTGATTGGTTTATGTTAGATATGCTGTTTATGAAGCATAGGGTCCAACTTGTATGATTTTTAAAGAGTTTTGCCAAATTTCCCGGATTTGGGTTTTGGGGAGGTTTTTGGGAGGTTTTAAGTTGAGTTTTGGGGGTGTTTTAGGTGGAATTTTGAGGGCTGATGGTTAGGCTATATGTAAGTGTTGTTTTGGAGGCTTTAGGAAGCAATTTAAGGGTTGGAATCAATGGATTTAAGGTGTGCTTAAGGGCTGCTCGAGATTAAGGATTTTGGGTTGTTTTCAATGGAAAATTTGATGTCTTGTGCTTGGTATGTAATTCAGGTTGACTATTTTGGAATGTGGACTGATTTGGGATTGTTTAATTTGTGTTGGAATGTTTAGAAGCAAGAATTTTGGTTGGTGAAGCTTCAGGGACAAATCCGGGGATTTCGGAGTCTTGAGCTTGGTCTTCGGTCTTCTCTCGGGTAACAACGGTGAGTAGAATTGTTGATTTTGCATTGTGCTCGATATGGACCCTTTTTGGGGTTTGGGTGGAACCTTGTGGGGTCACCTAAACCCGATTGTAAGCCCTTCTACTCCCATGTTGTTGTGATATGTTGAATATTCATATGTTGTGATTGCTAAGTGCATTTTAAGTTGTTAATGTGTAGTCGAGTTGAGTTCGTGCCTCACGTGATGGTGGTCTAAACTACGGTGATGTGTAGTCCCACCGGTAGTGACTAGTAGGATAGTACTTTGATGTGTAGTCCCATTGGAAATCTACTAGTCGAAACGGTGATGTGTAGTCCCACCGTACGTGTATGTTGGTTGTGCTTGTGCAAACCATGTGTTGTTGTTGAGATAGACCTTTCGTGCATTCATTGCTTTTCTTGCATGTAAAACGTGTTTTGGAAAATTGCATGTTGTGGATGGTAGAGCCTCTCTCACTAAGCTAGTTGGCTTATGCTCTCTTTGTTTCCCACATGCAGATCGTTAGAGTTCGGGAGGCTAGCGGGCGAGGGATGAGCTTTTGGAGTTCTCAAGCTAGTTCAAGTATGGTTTGCGGTTTTGTAATAATGCCTAAACGATGGGGTATAGGGTTTTAGGAGTTGGTGTCAAACTCCTTAGGTGATTGTGTTTGAGCATGCTAAACTCATGGTTGTGTTATGCTTTTGATTCATGGATTGTGGACTATGCTTATCATGTTGCTTATTTGATCATGCCGAAACGTGTATGTTGATGGCCTATGTATGCCTTATGTTCGACTATCTTGTGTATGGGGCCTTATGCTTGTTAAGTATGTTCTCTTTGTGAAATTGCATGAACTATTTGATTTGTGTGATCCTTGTTAGATTCAATGCCTTGTATGCTAAATTTTGGTTGTAGTTTGGATGTATGTGCGTTTGTATGAGCTTAGGGGAGTCCAAAAATGCATATAGAGTCGTGTTTAAGGTCGCCTAATTAAGATTGGTGGAATTGCAGAGCAGGGCGTATCGGTACGCCTGAGGGCCGTATCGATACGGCCTTGCCCAATGGCCACAGTTTTAGCTGGGCGTATCGATACTCGGGGGAGTAGCGATACGGTCCCAACTCTCTAGAATTCAGGGAGTGCTGGGCGTATCGATACAAGGGGAAGTACCGATACCCTCTCAGCTCTCTGGAATTCTGAGAAGTGGGAAGGTGTAGGGCGTATCGATACAGGGTTTACACGTATCGATACGATCATGCCTCGTTGACCAAGGAATGTTGACCGAGAAGGGCATATCGATACGCTCAAGGGCTGTATCGATACGGTCTTCTCCGAGTTGACCAATTGAGTTGACCTGGTCAGAGCGTATCGATACCCTCTGTAGGTGTATCGATACGTCCTACTTGAAAAGGAAAAATTGGGCTGTTAAATAGCATGTCTTGTGGGTTCCTGTATCCATGTTCGTTGTTGTGCGCCCCAACACATAGGACTTAATAAAGGCATCTAGAAAAGAAAAAAAATAGGGTTGCTAACCGAAGGGGAGCCTTAGTGGGTTTCACTTCGGTTTTCCCCGTGTGGCCCACTCGGACCGGTCATCCGGCCAGACCGGGACGAGGGGGTTACATTTATTGGTATCAGAGCCTAAGGTTTCCGAGACCTTGGGCAGGTAAGTGAGGTGAGTTAAGGTATTATGGGTGTTTTGCCATGCATGTCTAAATTTTGTCTCTAGCACAGTGTATGAATGCATGCTATAGTGACCTTGCTGTTGTTTGAGAGTTGGTTCGAGTCCCCATTGTTAGGCGTTGTTATCAAAATAAAAGGGAAAATTGTTTTGGTTTAAAGAGCTTGAGAACCGGAGTCCTTGCCCCTTTGCTAACCTAACGTTTCTTTGTTGTTGTGTGTTTGCTATTTTAGATTATTTAAATTGCTATGGTGAGACCGAGGGGACGGCCTAGGGCGGGTGACCAGGCACCCGAGGATGTGCCTCCTGCTCTTCATGCTTCCGATGGTAATGGAGGGAACGTCGGAGGTGATGGTAATGGGCCTCAAGCTGAGGCTAATGTGGGAGGAAATGGGGCTCAAGCGGGCCAAGGCCAGGCAGGTCCAGATGTGGCCCATTTGATTCAGACCATAGCCGGAGCTTTTCAGACAGCTTTGGCCGGTATGCAAGCTGCAGCACCACCTCAGGGTGCGGGGACAGGATTACCCCTAGAGAGGCTTCGTAACTTAGGGGCAGTTGAATTTCGTGGGTTGTCTCCGGAGGGTTCGGAAGGGTGGCTTGAGAGCACTACTCGCATCTTGGGTCAGATGGAGTGTTCGGATGCCCGTAAGTTGGGATGCATCGTCTCATTGCTTCAGGGAGATGCTTATACTTGGTGGACCACTGTTATTTTCGGTATGGCCGAGGCGGATGTCACATGGAAGTTTTTCAGAAATGCCTTCAAGAGGAAGTATCTCGGGGTTCGGTACTTGGATGAAAAGGAAAGAGAGTTCATGGCTTTGGTTCAAGGTAATAGGACAGTGTCTGAGTATGAGATCCAGTTTGTGAGGTTGAGCCAGTACGCGCCAGAGTTGATTCCGGATGAGAAGGAGCGATGTGAGCGTTTCAGATATGGGTTAACTACTGATGTGAAGACCTACATGCTAGCCTCCGACTACACTTAGTTCGATGTCTTGGTTTCTAGGGCCAAGTATATATAGCAGAACCTAAGCTCTAGGGCACGTGCTGGTGGGCCTGACTCCGGGAAGAGACATGCGAACTGGGATAGAGATCATGCCAAGAGGCATAGAGATAGGAGGTACCAGCCGGATACGAGACCTAGGGGTGGTATCCATGGTCAGGGCCGTCAGGGCCAAGGGGCTGTTGGACACATTCCGGAGTGCACTAGGTGCGGGAGACGCCACCCAGGTGAGTGTATGGGTATGTTTGGGGCGTGTTGGAACTGTAGATCCCGAGACCATTTGAGGCGTGATTGTCCACACCCAGTTAGAGGCGGACCGGCTCCAGCGAGGGGTTTTGAGCATCAGAGAGGCCGTGGGCGCGGCCGTGGGAACTTTCAGCCGAGGAATTAGGGTCAGAGGAACTTGGCTCATGTTGTAGTAGTCCAGCCCGAGGGAGGAGGACCGGCTAGGGTGTACGCTCAGCGAGAGGCTGGGAATGACACTGATGTCATTGCAGGTAATTTCACATTACAGTCTTTGAGTTTGCTTTCTCTAATAGATTCGGGGTCAACACATTCGTATATTTTGGGTGAGCACGCAAAGTCATTAGGATTACCTTGTGATTGGTTAGAGGTAGGCGTAAACTTCACTAGCTCTTTAGGTGATACAGTGGTAGTTAGGAAAGTGTATAGGAGGTGTCCTTTGATGGTTCAGGGCCACGTATTTCTGGTCGATATGATGGAGCTACCCTTTTATGGCTTTGATGTGATTTTGGGCATGGATTGGCTTGTAGAGCATAGAGCTAGGGTTGACTTCGAGACTAAGAGGGTCTCTTTGAGGCTTACCGATGACTTTGAGGTTGTGGTAGTTGGGGAGAATGTCAAGTTTTTGTCCAATGTGGTTTCGGCTTTGGAAGCTCAGAGGTTGTTGGGTTCAGGGTGTCAGGCTTACTTGGCTTATGTAATGAACCCGGATATGAGTGAGGTGAGACCTCAGGACATCAGGACAGTATGTGATTTTCCGAGTGTTTTTCCGAAAGAGCTACCAGGCTTGCCTCCAGATAGAGCAGTTGAGTTTGCTATTGAGACATATTCTGATTCTGCACCGGTGTTGATTGCTCCGTATAGAATGGCACCGAAAGAGTTGAAAGAGTTGAAGACACAGCTTCAGGAGTTGACTGATAGAGGCTTCATTAGGCCTAGTGCATCCCCGTGAGGTGCTCCGATCTTGTTTGTGAAAAAGAAGGATGGTAGCATGCGGATGTGCATAGATTATAGGCAGTTGAATAAGGTAACGGTGAAGAACAAATATCCCTTGCCTAGGATAGATGACTTGCTAGACCAGTTGAGGGGTGCTTATGTGTTTTCGAAGATTGATCTGAGGTCCGAATACTATCAATTGAAGGTAAAGGATGTGGACGTACCGAAGACAGCCTTTCGTACACGTTATGGACATTACGAGTTTTTGGTGATGCCTTTTGGGTTGACCAACGCTCCAGCAGCCTTCATGGATATGATGAACCGAGTGTTTCATAGGTTCTTGGACAGGTTTGTGGTAGTGTTCATTGATGACATCCTAGTGTACTCTAGGACCGGGGAGGAGCACGATGAGCATTTGAGGTTAGTGCTTCAGACCCTACTTGAGAATCAGTTGTATGCTAAGCTAAGTAAGTGTGAGTTTTGGATTAGGGAGGTGGTCTTCCTAGGTCACGTGATCTCAGCTAGACCTGGCAAACTTGACCCGAGAACCGAAACCCAAACCGAATTACCGAACCCAGACCCGAACCGAAACTAAAAATCAACCCGAAATTGACCCGAAATTTGATCTGAAATTTGATCCGAAATCCGAAATAAACCGAACCGAAACTGAACCGAATTTAGTTGAACCGAATGGACCCGAACCGAATGGACCCGAACCAAATAGACCCGAACCGAATGGACCCGAACCGAATAGACCCGAACCGAATGGACCCGATTAATAGAAATAAAGAAAGATAAAATATGAACAGCCGCACAAATCACTAAAATGTCAAATATATTGACTTTATAAAGTCATATATAGGGTGTAAAAATCTGACCAACCTAAAAATTTGATTAAAAACGACTGATCTCTCATTGAACCGAAAATAACCAAACCGAAATCAACCGAACTGAAATTAACCGAACCGAAAATAATCGAACCGAAATCAACCGAACCGAAATGACCCAAAACACAATAGACCCGAACTAAAACCGAACCGAAACCGAACCGAAACTGAAACCGAATCTGAACCGAAAATATCAGACCCGAAATAACCGAAACCGAAATGACCCGAACCGAACCCGAACCGATTGACCCGTTTGCCACCTCTAATCTCGGGTAGTGGGATTAGTGTAGATCCCAAGAAGATAGAGGCTATAGTGAGTTGGAAACAACTGAAATCAGTGACCGAAATCCGCAGTTTCCTAGGTTTGGCGGGGTGCTATAGGAGGTTTGTTGAGGGGTTCTCGAGAATAGCAGCTCCGTTGACCAAATTGCTACAGAAGAATGTTCCGTATGAATGGTCAGATGCAAGACAAGAAGCGTTTGAAAAGTTGAAGAAAGCTTTAACCGAAGCTCCTATCTTGATTCAGCCCGAGCCGGGGAGAGAGTTTGTGATTTACAGTGATGCGTCTTACGTGGGGCTAGGTTGTGTACTTATGCAAGAAGGTAAGGTAGTGGCATATGCTTCACGACAACTGAAAATCCACGAGAAGAACTACCCTACTCATGACATAGAGTTGGCTGTAGTGGTGTTCGCGTTGAAAATTTGGAGACACCATCTTTATGGTGAGAAGTGCACCGTGTATACCGACCACAAGAGTTTGAAATATTTGATGTCCCAGAGGGAGTTGAACCTCAGGCAGCGAAGGTGGTTAGAGCTTCTTAAGGATTATGACCTCACCATAGAGTACCATCCGGGCAAGGCAACTGTGGTGGCCGATGCCTTGAGTAGGAAAGTTGTCGTTGAGTTGCGAGCAATGTTTGCAAGGTTGAGTGTGTCTACGGATGGTGGATTGATAGCCGAGCTTCAGGTTAAGCCATCATTGATTCAGTTGATTCGTGAGAAGCAGTTGCGAGATGAGTCTTTGGCACCTCACGTGCAAGACATAGTCGAAGATAGGCCTACCAAGTGTCGTTTTGGAGAGAATATGATCCTATGTTTCAAGGATAGGATAGTGGTTCTGGAGGATGCCGAGTTGAGGCGTACGATCTTGAGTGAGGCTCACAATAGTCCTTTTGCTATGCATCCGGGTAGCACGAAGATGTATCAGGGATTGAAGGAAGAGTATTATTGGGTTGGTTTGAAAAAGGATGTAGCCGAGTTCGTAAGTAGATGTATGGTTTGTCAGAGAGTCAAGGCTGAGCACCAGTTTCCCTCAGGGTTATTGCAACCGTTGAAAATTCCAGAGTGGAAGTGGGAGCATATCACTATGGACTTTGTGTCAGGACTTTCGTTGACTCCTTCGAAGAAAAATTCAGTGTGGGTGATTGTAGATAGATTCACCAAGTGTGCTCACTTCATACCGGTTCATACTACCTATACTTTGGACAAGTTGGCCGAACTGTATATTCGTGAGATAGTGAGACTACATGGGGTACCGAGGTCGATTGTATCAGACCGAGATCCGAGATTTACCGCTAGGTTTTGGGAGTGTTTGCATCGGGCCTTGGGTACTTGGTTGAACTTCAGCATTTCGTATCATCCGCAGTCAGATGGTCAGTCTGAGAGAGTGATCCAGATTTTGGAGGATCTGTTGAGGTGTTGTATCATTGATTTTCAGGGGTCGTGGGAGAAACACCTACCGTTGGTGGAGTTCGCGTATAACAACAGCTTTCAGTCGAGCATTCAGATGGCTCCTTATGAGGCCTTGTATGGCCGGAAGTGTAGAACCCCGATTTGTTGGGCCGAGGCTGAACAGAAGCTTGTACCGATGCCCGAGTTGCTTAAGGGTACCACCGAGAAGGTGAAGTTGATTTGTGATCGCTTGAAAGCGGCTTCAGATCGATAGAAGTCCTATGCCGATTTGAAGAGGAAAGAGGTAGAGTACTCCGTGGGGGATAAAGTGTTTTTGAAAGTCTCACCTTGGAAGAAGGTGATGAGGTTTGGGAGGAAGGGCAAGTTGAGCCCAAGGTACATAGGGCCTTATGAGATAGTTGAGAGAATTGGTCCGGTTGCATATAGATTGAGGCTCCCAGCGGAGCTAGAGAAGATCCATGATGTGTTTCATGTGTCGATGCTTAGGAGGTATAGATCGGATCCGTCCCATGTTATGCCGATGGAAGAAATAGAGTTAAACCCAGACTTGTCTTACAACGAGGAACCAGTTGAGATACTTGCTTCTGATAGCAAGGTGTTGAGTGGCAAGACTATAGAATTGGTCAAAGTATTATGGAGACATAGAGGTGTAGAGGAGGCCACGTGGGAGAGGAAAGCTGACATGCTTGAGCAGTTTTCGTATTTGTTTCTGTCAGCTAATTTCGGGGACGAAATTCCTTAAGTGGGGAGAGCTGTAACACCCGGGTTCGGGGGTCGGGTGAAAATAATAATTTAATAATGGTTTGGGTTTCGGTTCCTAAATTTTAAATAATAAAATAATGGTTTGGGCCCCGGGTTTTAAGGCAAATAAAAGTAAGTTGGACCATTTTCAAAACTAGCCCAAATAGCCATGGGTGTCACCTATTGTGGTTTCCTTAATTCATTAAGGGTGTTTTGCTCTTTTGACTTCCCCATTTTAAACAAACATAAACTATTAGCTTTTGGCTCATCTTCTTCTCTCCACACCACCTCTTTCCAACGACAAAACCCATCTCCCTCCTTGAGTTACTATTCCATCCCATAGCTCACTCATTCTTGAAGTTTTCTCAAAGGTAAGGTCGTTTTTTACTTGCTCTCATCTTCCTCTCTTTGGAAGTACCACTATTTTTCATTTCTACCCATATTTTTGGAATATGAGTTTTAGAGATTTTTGATTTAAAAATGGTACCTTTATTGCTCTTAGCTAAAGTTTTTGATTGGTTTATGTTAGATATGTTGTTTATGAAGCATAGGGTCCAACTTGTATGATTTTTAAAGAGTTTTGCCAAATTTCCTGGATTTGGGTTTTGGGGAGGTTTTTGGGAGGTTTTAAGTTGAGTTTTGGGGGTGTTTTAGGTGGAATTTTGAGGGCTGATGGTTAGGCTATATGTAAGTGTTGTTTTGGAGGCTTTAGGAAGCAATTTAAGGGTTGGAATCAATGGATTTAAGGTGTGCTTAAGGGCTGCTCAGGATTAAGGATTTTGGGTTGTTTTCAATGGAAAATTTGATGTCTTGTGCTTGGTATGTAATTCGGGTTGACTATTTTGGAATGTGGACTGATTTGGGATTGTTTAATTTGTGTTGGAATGTTTAGAAGCAAGAATTTTGGTTGGTGAAGCTTCGGGGACAAATCCGGGGATTTCGGAGTCTTGAGCTTGGTCTTCGGTCTTCTCTCGGGTAACAACGGTGAGTAGAATTGTTGATTTTGCATTGTGCTCGATATGGACCCTTTTTGGGGTTTGGGTGGAACCTTGTGGGGTCACCTAAACCCGATTGTAAGCCCTTCTACTCCCATGTTGTTGTGATATGTTGAATATTCATATGTTGTGATTGCTAAGTGCATTTTAAGTTGTTAATGTGTAGTCGAGTTGAGTTCGTGCCTCACGTGATGGTGGTCTAAACTACGGTGATGTGTAGTCCCACCGGTAGTGACTAGTAGGATAGTACTTTGATGTGTAGTCCCATTGGAAATCTACTAGTCGAAACGGTGATGTTAGTCCCACCGTACGTGTATGTTGGTTGTGCTTGTGCAAACCATGTGTTGTTGTTGAGATAGACCTTTCGTGCATTCATTGCTTTTCTTGCATGTAAAACGTGTTTTGGAAAATTGCATGTTGTGGATGGTAGAGCCTCTCTCACTAAGCTAGTTGGCTTATGCTCTCTTTGTTTCCAACATGCAGATCGTTAGAGTTCGGGAGGCTAGCGGGCGAGGGATGAGCTTTTGGAGTTCTCAAGCTAGTTCAAGTATGGTTTGCGGTTTTGTAATAATGCCTAAACGATGAGGTATAGGGTTTTAGGAGTTGGTGTCAAACTCCTTAGGTGATTGTGTTTGATCATGCTAAACTCATGGTTGTGTTATGCTTTTGATTCATGGATTGTGGACTATGCTCATCATGTTGCTTATTTGATCATGCCTAAACGTGTATGTTGATGGCCTATGTATGCCCTATGTTCGACTATCTTGTGTATGGGGCCTTATGCTTGTTAAGTATGTTCTCTTTGTGAAATTGCATGAACTATTTGATTTGTGCGATCCTTGTTAGATTCAATGCCTTGTATGCTAAATTTTGGTTGTAGTTTGGATGTATGTGCGTTTGTATGAGCTTAGGGGAGTCCAAAAATGCATCTAGAGTCGTGTTTGAGGTCGCCTAATTAAGATTGGTGGAATTGTAGAGCAGGGCGTATCGATACGGCCTTGCCCAATGGCCACGGTTTTAGCTGGGCGTATCGATACTCGGGGGAGTACCGATACGGTCCCAACTCTCTAGAATTCAGGGAGTGCTGGGCGTATCGATACACGGGGAAGTACCGATACCCTCTCAGCTCTCTGGAATTTTGAGAAGTGGGAAGGTGTAGGGCGTATCGATACAGGGTTTACACGTATCGATACGATCATGCCTCGTTGACCGAGAAGGGCGTATCGATACGCTCAAGGGTTGTATCCATACTGTCTTCTCCGAGTTGACCAATTGAGTTGCCCTGGTCAGAGTGTATCGATACCCTCTGTAGGTGTATCGATACGTCCTGCTTGAAAAGGAAAAATTGGGTTGTTAAATAGCATGTCTTGTGGGTTCCTGTATCCATGTTCGTTGTTGTGCGCCCCAACACATAGGACTTAATAAAGGCATCTAGAAAAGAAAAAAAATAGGGTTGCTAACCGAAGGGGAGCCTTAGCGGGTTTCACTTCGGTTTTCCCCGTGTAACCCACTCGGACCGGTCATCTGGCCAGACCGGGACGAGGGGGTTACAATCACACTTCATCGTTTTCACAACATTTGATCGATCCCTTTCAGTAGAATCAATGTCACATCATGCATATGATATCCGAGGACCTACGGTGGTGAGGAGAGATATATGCATGTATATGATTCCAAGGTCATTGTATGTTAAAAATGAAGTGCATTTTCATTAGAAATTCAATTTGCAAACATAACACGTGCCCTTAAAAAATCATTGCTATCTTCGGGCAAAAGATAGCAATGTTTGTTCCATGCATTACTTCGAGAGAAAATGCAACGTACAAGAAACACGACACTCCTAAAGATGACCGGGTATTAGCACACCCCCAAAAGTCACATCCCTAATCTTTCCTCTCAGAATGTCAAAAGACCGTTCACGGTCAGAGCCTGCACCTTGTTTTTCAGTGCCCCACAATTCTCTGTGGTGTGGCCCGTGCTTCCCACATGGTAGTCACATACGGCATTGACATCATAGCCTTCGGGATAGGGAGGGTCCTTTGGTTTGGATTGAACCGGAGTTAGAAGATTCTTTTCAATAATCATTGGGAGTAAATCGGTGTACGACATAGGAATTGGATGAAGATCCCTTGGAGGCTTTGTAGGCTGGGATGCTTGATTATGGTAGCGTCCAGAAGACTGGTTGTTCGGGTGAGAACCCACCATGTGAACTTGGGACCCATGCCCCTTGTGGGCGGTTGCGCCATAGGGATCTACTATCTTCCCTTTCTTGATAGCGTCCTCAATACGTTCTCCCGTCATGACCATGTCCGCAAAGCTACTAGAGGGATTGCTTATCAAGCGATCGTACAAGACTCCTTTTAGAGTGTCCACAAACAAGGGAATGATTTCACCTTCTGAAAGTGACGGCTGCACCTGAGCTGGTACGTCTCGCCAACGTCGGGCATACTCACGGATACCCTCACCGCGCTTTTGTTTCATCCCTTGTAGCATGAGCCGATTCAGAGTCATATCAGTTACATGCTTGTATTGACCTACGAATGCCTTCGAAAGATTGCTTCATGACTTGATATCGACTCGTCTAAGTTGAGTATACCAACGGGTTACGGAACCAGTTAAACTGTCCTAAAAACAGTGGATAAGTAGCTTCTCGTCTTTTATAAAAGCTGCCATCTTTTGGCAATACATGATGATGTGGGCTGAAGGACAAGTAGTCTCGTCGTACTTATCAAAGTTGGGGGCTTTGAATTTCGGAGGTAAGACTAAATCCGCTACGAGGCTCAAATCACTAGCATCGTTCCCTTGCTTATCCACTCCTTGCAAGGCCTTGAACTTTTCATCAAAAAGACGAAACTTCTCCTCGTACTTCTTTTCCACCTCGGCCCTAATCCTTTCATTTGTCTCATTCAACATGTTTAGATCCGGCTCTTCAATCTCGAGACTTTCTCTAACTCAACAGGTTGGTCCATGTGACGCCTAGCCGGTGCTCCCGTAGGATGATTAGCGGGTGTTCCCCCGAGGTTGATATGCACTCTTTTCCCGGTGGTCGGCCCTCCTAGTTGGATATGCGACGTAGTCTCTACTCCCTTCTCATTCGAACTGTCCCCTGATCCTCCTTCTTTGCTAAACTTTTTCTCAAGCAGCTCGGTCATCTGAGCGATGATGGTGGTTTGTGATTGCGTGATCTGATCCTTAATGTTTTACTCAATTCCATCCAATCGGCCCTCGAGGTCCTTCTGACCTTGTTCAATCCTGGCCATCCTTTCTTCCATTGGTCGTGACTGAGAACGAGTTTCGTACGAACACAGAATGGTTGTAGATTGGAGATTTTACCACTGTAATAATATTTTTTCAACATTAATTTGTTATTTAATTGATCAATGCATGTCATGTCGTGAGATGATGTATGGACATATGATGCAACGAAATATGTACACATATGCATGCAGATGAAATGTGTTGGTCCTATAGGTGATTCCCCTTAGGTCAACTATCATTTGAACGTGAAGGAGGTTCCTTGTTACGATATAGTCATAGTAAAGTCTTGACAAATACGCCTCCGCTTGCGATCCAAAGATGTGGATCCGATAGACGGTTCAAAATTTCGCAGCTCGGGATGTTTGGAGTAGATCCGATCTTGCTTGACTTCCTCGGGATGGAGAAGAGTTGTGCCTTCTTCGATGGTGGGCATTAAATGACCTGACATTGTGCGTTCGCTCGATAAACTGCCCCTTTTATCCGTTCTGATTCAACTCTAACCGATGTCAGACTTGCTAATTGACATTATCTCTTCTAGAAACCTCCCGTCCATAATGATAGCCCTAAAAATGGGTAAAACCACCTTGACTCAACACCTCTAGGTCATGAAATGCATGAACGAAGAGTAGATGCAAAAAGTCACAAAAGAAATGTGTTAGTGCCGGATAAACACGGTTAACATGATAAGAGAAACAAGGCAAGCATGAACGCAAGCAACCCTATTTATTCGTCTAATACACCTAGGTTGTCCGCATGGTTCTAAAAGGGTGGGCTTTCTAGTTCTCTAAATGCAATTTTGGTTCTAGGAGGTACTCGAACTGTCCTCGATGTCCCCTACTAAGGGTAGCAAGGCCCTCATTCATCACCCATTATAGGCTCCTCTCAACCGAGTTCAATTCGAGGGGACCCTTTAGTTATATCCATACGAAGAAACGGTATTCCCACGAAGATATAGGGTAATCGAGCCCCGAAGGTACTTGCTAGGTCCGTACGGAGGAACAATATCCTCGCGAAAGCACTAGCGTTTCCCCCCACTTAGACAAACAAGTTTAAATGCCAATGTTAAATGCGTTTAAAATAAACTCGCACTTATAAACAAATATCGATCGATTCGGTAACTTTAATTCGCAACTTTTAATATTAATTAAGCGGTAAAATTTTTTTTGGCTCGACCCACTTTTTTGTTTTTGAAAACAAAAATTTTGTCCCCAGTGGAGGCGTCATCTGTTGCGACTAAAAAATTTCAAAAATACAAGTACCTCGAATGTCGCTCGGACGAACCGGGTTTTAAATTGGTTTTGAAAATTTTAATCGGATTTAAAAAATAGAGGAGTCGCCACCGGCCATTTAAAAATGGTAGACCGGACACCGAAATCTTTCAAAGTGCGAGGGGTAAAAAGGAAAAAAACAATTTTCTAAAACTGTTTCGGCATTCAAAAGGACGAAATTGGGAGACTCATGAAAATTTCAAGGACCAAGGGCGCGATCTGAAAATGCGGAAACCCTCATAGGGTAATTAAGGGAACACAGGGGGTTTATGTTGGTAAATAAACGCGGAAACCCTCAAATATAAATTGTAAATTTTTTAGGAGAGGACCTTTTTCTCTCATTTTCAAATGCTCCCCTAAGAAAACCTCTATATTTTCTGAAACATAGATGGGAGGGTCACCGGCCGACGCATCAACGCCGGTGAGCCCTTCCGTCGACGAAAAAAAACCTTTTTTATGTTTCCCAAAAACCCTACTAAACGAAGCCCAAAACTCTTTTGAAACTCGAAACCGTGATGGCTCACCCTCCAAGGGATCGTTGCCGGACGGTGCTCGGAGCGAAGGGGAAAGCGAAGCATTGACAGGCTAAACCACCGGCCAAGGTAAAAATTTTGGTTTCCCTTTTTTTTGGTTTTGATGCATACAAAGAAGATGAGAAAAAGTGCTACCTTAGAAGGTTTTTTATTTTGATTTCTCTCTTAATTTTTCGAATCATTTACAGTGGTTTGAGTTACAATCTCTCTCGTGCTCCTCTCTCCTCTTTTTTGTTGTTTAACTTTCGATTTCCTATATAACCAAAGGGAAACATGCTCAACAAAGATGGAAAAATACATAGAAAAATCCCAATCGTTATTGCTATGAGCTCTGCATTCTCTAATTTTTGCTCTCTGTTTGCTAGAGATGCTTGGTTGACTTCCCGTTCTGATTTATTGTTTTTTTGTATCAGGTCTTTTTTTTTTTGCTATTTTTGTTGTTTTTTACTCTGTTTTTTTCTGTGCATGTCGGGAGCTACCGGAACAGGAGGGGCACGGTTGGTGGAGATGGCAGACGGCGTGGGCGCGTCGGACAGTGAAGGGTCAACTGTCCGCGCGTGTGGGAGACGCGCACATGTGAGGGCATCAATCGCCACGCGTGGGCGCGTTGGAGTCTCTAGAATCTTCCGTGTGATCCTGGACCGTTAGATCTCCTCTCGATCTAACGATCAGGAGCAGACGCGACGCAGAGAGAGTTGAGGCATGTCTAGGGTTTCTCTTTGGGCTTCTTCTGGACCGTCAGATCTCAGCAGATCTGACGGTTGTAGGCTTGGCGGCGCGAAAAGCTTGGGAGATGCTCTCTAGGGTTTGCTCTTTGAGGTTTGCTCTTTGAGGTTTACTCTGGACCGTCAGATTTGAGCATATCTGACGGCTGGGGCTTGTGGCGGCTGCAACACCAAACAAAAGAAAAAGGGGACATTAGGGTTTCAGTTAACATGTGCCAAACAAACTTAATGTATTTTTTATTATTCTGGGCTTTCATTTTATGTAATGGACTATGTTTATGGACTCTTATTTTTAATCAAAATGGGCTCTTTTATTTATGAACATCTTTTATTTATTTTAAGTTTTATTTCTATAATAATAATAATAATAATAATAATAATAATAATAATAATAATAATAATAGATAGATAGATCAAAAAAAATTAAGAGACAGGTTTTTAATACCAAGCTATAATCTTTATTTTGCTAGAAACAAAGGTAATACATTCTTAACTTTATTGTATTTCATGAAGATGTTAATGTGATTTGTTTGGATGCTTATTCGGGATTTAAAAACTTGACCCGACCTGAAAACCCAACTGAAACATGTTCGAGTCAGAACTTGATTTGACCTGAAAATTTAATGACTTGAACTCGATCTGTAACCGACTATTGTTGACCTGAACCTCAATTCGACCTGTTACTGTAGTGACCGAACCCGACCTGCATCCGACTGAAAACGACTCGAACCCGAATTGGACATGTTACTGTGGACCTAAAACCCGACCTGCACCCGACTGAAACGAACCCGAACCCGAAGCCGACCTGGCAGATAACCGATTTTACCCGACTGAATTGACCCGAGATCTGATTTTACTCGACCTGTTTTGAACCCGACATGTTTTGAACCCGACCTGTTTTGGACCCGACCTGTTTTAAACCAGACCTGTTTTGGACCCGGCCTGTTTTAAACCCGACCTGTTAAGTGACCCGACCTGTTGTTGACCTGAACTGATATTGACCCGAAATCTATGACTTGATGAATTAAAAACTTTCATAAGTTGATATACATATATGATATATATGCATATACACCAACATATATTTATATACATATATGATATATGATATATATATATATATATATATATATATTAAGTATTAGAATTGAAAAAATATTAAGTAATTGATAATTTATCAACTACAAAAACTTAATGAAGAGTGAATACTAAAAAATAAAAATATTGAGCCAAGTAATACAAATAATTTATGAAATTAAGAAATATTAAATTAGACATTATATTATACTTCTAATCTAATACATTAAACATATTTATTTTTTTCTCAATTATTAAAAATATTAAGTAATTGACAATTTATCAATTATTTTTAACTAATATTTGTGTTACTTATCATATTCAAAAAAAAAATTACGTTGCAAAATAAATTAGATTGATTTTTTTCTCAGTAACTTAAAAAAAATTTTAAATTTACAAATTATAACAAAATATATGTTAAGTTATAACAAATTCATGATAAGTGTTTATCTTGGGCTTATTGGGCTGTTGGGTAATTTTTAAAAAGAAAAAAGAATGAAAAGGAGGAAAAGAAAAAAGAAGAAGAAATATACATGTATATATAAATATTACTACCATTTTCGCCTTGTACTATTTTTTTTGACAATAACAACTGAATTTTATTAATAACCATGAAAATATCTCAAATACAAAGCATCCAAAATGGAGAATAATGAGATCTAGTACATCAAAATGTCAAACAACCCAAAGATGCAAAGAAAAATAAATATTTTCATAGATAATAGCATACCGATAAAATCCAGAAGTCTTCCTGAATCTCCTTGTCTCTATCCAAACGAGATGATTTACGATGTGAAAAAGGAGTGGTGAGAGAATCAAACTATCAGGCAGATTGCTCCGCTACCTAGGTCTGATTACATCGGCAAACAACCATCAACCGGGAGGGGATCTATCTTCTATGAACACCGACAGAATCAAAATCAGAAATTAGCGTCGCGAAGACCATTGTAAAAACACCAAACGAACGCTAAGGTATGTTGAAATCATGCCAAAACGACAGATGAAACGAACCATAAAAATAACAAAAAAAACATGCCACAAGGACAGAGAAAACACGTGCCAAAAGGACAAAGATTTTATTAAAAATATAAAAAACAAGAAAATAAAAAGCGGGTAACTAATGAATCCGGCGGACGGTAACCAACATAAAAGTTGGAACCGCCGCTGGCTAATCAAAGAAAGATGAGTGAGAGCCCTTGCGGCACAATTGGAGTAGAGAGCAAAAATTAGGTCAAAATAAATTAAGAGCGTTGTGCCTTGTACTATTATTATTACTATCACTATTATTAATTATCATATTGTTATTTGAAAACCCCTAAACATTACTAACATGTTATTATTGTTTGCTATTATTATCATTATATTATCTATCATCACCTATTAGTGTTATTAGTATTATAATAATAATAATAATAATAATAATAATAATAATAATAATTATTATTATTATTATTATTATTATTATTATTATTATTATTATTATTATTATTATTATGTTGTCATCCTTGTTACTATTACTATTAATATCATGTGTCACTATTATTACTATTATCATTGTCATTTTATTATTATTATTATTATTATTATTATTATTATTATTATTATTATTATTATTTGTTTTTATTTGTCATCATCATTATCATCATCATCATCGTTGTTGTTGTTGTTAACACATCAAGTGAAATAAATAAACCCAATAAGTAAGGGTTTGGGGATATTCACTCAAATGGTCCTTCCGTGTTTTTAATCGAATTTTAAAAGGTTTTTTAGCGCACCTGGCCCTCGAAATTCTTTAAGCTTTATGGTTGGGTTTTAATTTAGGTTTTGGGGTTTTAATTTAGGGGTTATGGTTTAGTGTTATTGTTTTAATTAGTGTTTCAATTTTTGGGTTTCAATGTTTTATTTTTTAGGGTTATGGCTTAGGGTTTTGAATTAGGGTTTTGTTTTAAATGTTTAGGGTTTAAAGTTTTTAGAGTTTAGTATTCTATGGTTTAAGGTTTAAAGGTTTAGGGTTTAGGGTTTAAATGTTTAGGGTTTAAGCTTTAAGGGCTTAGGGTTTTGATTTAGGGATTGCATTTTATGTGTTTTAGTTTAAGGTTTAAGGTTTCATTTTTTGGTTTAGGGTTCATGGTTTTGACTTTTGATTTTATGTATCAATGTATGAACCCTAAACCCTTAAATCCTAAACATAAACCCTTAAACCATAAACCTTTAAATCCTAAACCTAAACCCCTAAACCCTAAACCCTAAATACTAAACCATAATGTATATAACTATGTATGTATGTATCAATGTATGAACCCTAAACCCTTAATGAATTTTCACTAAACCCTAAACACTTAAATCCTAAACCTAAACCCTAATGTATGTACGTGTGTATATATGTACCTATCAATATATGAACCCTAAACCCTTCATAAATTTTCCCTTAACTCTAAACCTTTAAATCCTAAACATAAATCCATAAACCATAAACCATAAACTCTAATGTATGTAACTATGTATATATGTATCTATCAATATTTGAACCTTAAATCCTTAATAAATTTTCCTTAAACTCTAAATTTTAAACCCTTTATGAAAAAAAGCAATTAAAATGTATATTATAGCGCCAATGAATTCCTAGGTAAAGACCGACGCACTCGAAATTTTAAAAAACACCGCATGAATTTAATTTCTCCCGCCAACTTCACCGCTTATCTTTCTTTGGACATTTCTCATAGGGTTGTAAAAACAGGTAATCGGATGGGTTTCAGGTCGGGTACTGTCAGGTCGGGTAAAATCGGATACAGGTCATTTCAGGTCATTTTTCTGTCTTGACTTGAGTCGGGTCGGGTGCGGGTCCATTTCAGGTCGGGTCAAAACGGGTCGGGTCCGAAGCAGATAATTGACAGGTTAATTCGGGTTAGAATACACTTCAGGTCGGGTTCATTTCAGGTCGGGTTCATTTCGGGTTCGGGTAGACTTCAGGTCGGGTTCATTTCGAATTCGGGTAGACTTCAGGTCGGGTTCATTTCAGGTCGGGTTCATTTCAGGTCGGGTTCATTTCAGGTCGGGTTCATTTCGGGTTCGGGTAGACTTCAGGTCGGGTTCATTTTAGGTCGGGTTCATTTCGGGTTCGGGTGGACTTCAGGTCAGGTTCATTTCAGGTTGAAGTAATTTAAAAAATAATGAAAATGGGTCAATTTGGAATAAAAATAAAGTTATGTGAAGTATAATGAACAAAAATATCAAAATAAATTTAGAAAACGTAAAAATACAATGAATATGGGTCAAATTGGAATAAAAATAAAGTTTTGGGGACTAGAATGAACAGAAATATCATATTAAAATTATAAAACATTGGGCATTCATTTGAAAAACAAATGAATATGGGTCAATTTGGAATACAAATAAACTTGTGGGGATTATAATGAAAAAAACAAATTAAAAGTATAAAACATCAGACAAATGAAAAATAATGAATATGTGTCAATTTGAAATAAAAACAAAATTTTAGTGACTATAATGAACAAATATATAAAAAAGATTATAAAATACTAAAAAGGAATTAGGGTCAATTTGGAATAAAAATAAAGTATTAAGGACTATAATGAACAAAAATATCAAATTAAAACAATGAAACATTTTAAAAACAATGAATTGTGGTCAATTTGGAATAAAAATAAAGTTTTAGGGAGTATAATGAACAAAAATATCATATTAAAATTAAAAAATATCGGGCTAATTTTTTAAAAAAATGAATAGAGGTCAATTTAGAATACAAATAAAGCTTTGGGGACTATAATGGAAAAAACATCAAGTTAAAAAACTAATGAAGAAATGTACCAAATTATAAATAAAAAACATTGGGTGAATATAAAAAATAATGAATAGGGATCAATTTAGAATTAAATAAAAGTTTTAGAGACTAACATAAAAAATATTACGATATTAAAAAGTTAAAAACAATAGTCTAAATTAAAAAAATAAAAATAAAAAGGGCTCAACTTGAAATAAAATTAGTTAATTAGATGTTAAGTACTATAAATTATAAAAAAATTAAAATTAAATATATATATTATAATACATATGTATATAACAATATATTAATTAATGTATATGTATACACTATACCTATTTATATATATTATATTATAGGGTTTAGGATTTTAGACTTTTAAGTTCCTACATACATTAAATAATAAATACATACATGATACATACATAACTTACATACATACATTATGATTAGGTTTTAGGGTTTCATGCATACATGATACGTACATTAACATTATAAAACCCTAAACCTTTAAAACTAAAACACATACCCTAAAACCCTAAAATTGAATCACTAACCATAAAACAAAACTATAAAACCCTAAACCTTTAAAACTAAACCATGAAACCCTAACACCGTAAGCCCTAACAATAAACCCTAGACCCTAAACGTAAGATAAATGAAACCTAAAAATTAAACCTTTAAAACTAAAACACATACCCTAAAACCCTAAAATTGAATCACTAACCATAAAACAAAACTATAAAACCCTAAACCTTTAAAACTAAACCATGAAACCCTAACACCGTAAGCCCTAACAATAAACCCTAGACCCTAAACGTAAGATAAATGAAACCTAAAAATTAAACCTTTAAAACTAAAACACATACCCTAAAACCCTAAAATTGAATCACTAACCATAAAACAAAACTATAAAACCCTAAACCTTAAAAACTAAACCATGAAACCCTAACACCGTAAGCCCTAACAATAAACCCTATACCCTAAACGTAAGATAAATGAAACCTAAAAATTAAACCTTTAAAATTAAAACACATACTCTAAAATCCTAAATTTGGATCACTAACCATAAAAGAAAATTATAAAACCCTAAACCTTTAAAACTAAACCATAAAACCCTAACACTAAACCATAACACCATAATCCCTAACAATAAACCTAAACCCTAAACGTAAGATAAATGAAACCTAAAAATCAAACCTTTAAAACTAAAACAATACCCTAAAACCCTAAAATTGAATCACTAACCATAAAACAAAACTATAAAACCCTAAACCTTTAAAATTAAACCATGAAACCCAAGCACCAAAACCTAACACCCTAAGCCCTAACAATAAGCCCTAACCCTAAACATAAGATAAATAAAACCTAAAAATTAAACCCTTAACTTTTTTTATTTTTAAATATAATTTTTTTATTTATTTAAATTATTTTAATGTATTTGTAAATATAATTTATTTATTTATTTTTAATAATAAATTATTTGTTTAAATAATTTTTTATTTATATTTAGTTATAAATTTATCTTTTTTAAATTATTTTTTATTAATTAATTTTTTTTATAGTTTGTAGTTATAAAATAGTATACGTTTATATTTTTTTAACCGTTTGATATCATACACTTTTACAAATAAAATTAATTTAACCCGAATCTCTTATAATGAACAACATCATTCTTTCCACACAATTTATTTAATTAAAACTTTTAAATATCACTAAAATGGAAAGCAATTAATCAATCCCTAACAACATTTACCTACTAATAATGATGATTCATATACTCATTACAAACAAAATAATTTATATTCTCCTAATTTCATTGATTACAAACAAAATAATTTATATTAATTGCGAAAAGACGTTTTTCACATTGGTCCAAATCCCCTTTTACTTTGACTTTATTTTTATTCCAAATTGACCCTTTTTCATTATTTTCTTTTAAATTTGTCTAATGTTTTATAATTTTAATTTGATATTTTTGTTCATTATAATCCGTGAAACTTTAATTTTAATCCAAATTTGACCTCTTTTCATTATTTTTTAATTACTCCAATGTTTTATAATTTTAATTTGATATGACTTTAAATAATTAACTTCAAATCAATGGCGATTGACGAAGGCCAACCTAAAGTCTGTCGACTACTTATACGGTTGTACCGAACTCAAACTCAATACAAATTCCAATCCCGAAAATACCCCGACCTGAATTACCCGACCTAAAACTAACCGACCTGAAATTACCCGACTTGAAATGCACCCGACCTGAAATACAACCGACTTGAAATGAACTCGACCTGAAATGGACCCGACCTGAAATGGACTCGACCTGAAACGGACCCGACCTGAAATGAACTTGACTTGAAGTGTATCTGAACCCGAATTAACCTGTCAATTATCTGCTTCGGACCCTACCCGTCCTGAAATGGACCCGCACCCGACCCGAGTCAAGTCAAAACAGAAAAATGACCTGAAATGGACCCGACCTGAAATGGACCCGCACCCGACCCGAGTCAAGTCAAAACAGAAAAATGATTTGAAATGACCTATACCCGATTTTACTCGACCTGACAGTACCCAACCTGAAACCTATCTGATTACCTATTTTTACATCCCTAATGCTTATATTGGGTTTTTTATGTCATATGATAACTTAACATGATTTGTGTTACTCCTTTAATAGAGAAATTATATTATAGTTCGGCCCGGCTCGTCACGTCATCCATGATTTCAACTAATAAAAATCATTTATTTCATTATTTTTTTCATATTATCTTCTTACCAAGTGATTCTCCACTTATATTTACTGTAAATTAAATTAAAAAATAATTTTTACCAAATCTTCATTCACTTAGTAAAAAGATTATATGAAAAAATTAATGAAATTGATGATTTTTATTCGTTGGGACTATGGATGACATGACGAGCCTCCCTTTAATGACATGTGGTATAGGGGGTGCTTATTGAGTTAAGCAACTCGCAAACAATTCGAGCTCGACTCGGTCAAAATCGGTTAATGCTCGACTTGAAATCAAGCTCGACTTGAAATCGAGCTCGACTTAAAATCGAGCTCGACTTGAGATTTTAGCGAGTCGAGCCGAGCAAGGCCCAACTCAAATCGGTAAGTTCGTGAGCAACTCGTTGTTTTTTTATAAATTCTTTTTAAGATTTTTTGATAGCTACCTTAAAAAATTATGTTCCAAGAAGTTTAAATACTAGTTGAAAACTTCAGTGAATTGCTAGTAGGGATGCCATGGGTCGGGTTGGATTTTTGGTCGATCCGCACCCGACCCGAAAATTTAACACCTTCATCCAAACCCGACCCGACATTCTTTGATGTTCCACCTGACCCGAACTCGAACTCGAATTCTAGAGTAAACACCCGAATACAACCCGACATAAATAAAAATGATCATTTTTTCATTATTATTCGATAAATGGAGAGCTAAATGAAAAAAAATATAAATAAAGAGGGAGCATTATAATAACTATTTCATTTTTCTTAGAAAAAATAGCGAGATAATTGAAATATATATACAAAGAGAGTGGCATTGTAGCAATTATACCTAAATATCTAGAATAAAATTAAATTATTATTTCGGGTCGGGTAGGGTAGGGTATTTTTCACTTTAAGCCCAAACCCGACCCGACCTTATCCTCAAAAACCCGACCCGAACCTAATTTTTTTTTTTTAAAAAAACTCGAGCCTATAGGATCGGGTCGGGTCAGAACTTATCGAATATGTGTCAAATGACCATCCCTAATTGCTAGGTAGTTTATCCATAAAATTTTAATTTCATATTTCCAAAACATATTGTATTGCTCGAGAATTAAAAAAAAATTAATTTGTATTAATGAAAAATTAAATTATAATAATCATTCTTTTCTTTTCCTTTTTATTAAAGTCTTTTTTTTTCTTTTATTATTACATTACGTATAAAAGTAGAAAAGGTAGAATTCTTTAGTTTCCACTTCCCATATAAAAGAATACTATTGAAAGTTAGAACCCGAAATTTATCTCATTTATTGTTCATCGAAGATTGTTGAGAAATTAAAAAGAGTCTCACACTCAAATATCAACTTCTTCTCTAACTAGGTCATCGCAGGTTTGTTTATTTATCTCCTCACATCTCACTTTTTTTCTATGAATTTCTATGTTTATATTAAGCTCTAATAATATCACTAGATTTTACCTATATTTAAAAAAAACAAGGTACAAATTTTGGCGGGCTTAACGAGCAACGAGTTGAGTCGAGTAACGAGCTTTTTTAACAAGCACGAGTCGAGCAAAATTTTATCGACCTTAACGAGCAACGAGTCGAATTGAGCAACAAATTTTTTTAACGAGCACGGATTGAGAACTACTCGAATCGCGATCAACTCGCTCGATAAGCACCTCTAATCTAATTAGCCTAGTGACTAAGGATGCTTATAATGTCTCATCTTATACGAGTTTGAATCTCAATATAAAAATATAATATCTCCTTATTTAATAAAAAAAACTGCTTGAAGGTTTTAATATTTTTGTTCAATGTGTAAGGTGAGTTTGGAAAGTCGTGAGATAAGTTTAGGTCATTATGAGGTGTTCGAATTTAAAATTTGGTATTTTTGCACGTAAGTTTTAAAATTGGAAGTTGGGTTTCGAGACGCATGGAGATAAGAGATAGTGTTTAAAAGTTTCAAAACTGTCACTAGATTTCGAAATCTGAAGTCAGGTTTCGAAATAAAGTATGTAGTTTTAAAATCACTAAGCTATTTGTGACTATTTTAGGTCATTTAAGTTCAAATAGATCTATTGAATCTTTTTGTGTTGTCCAACCTTTTTAAAGTAATCTAATAAGCCTTAATTGAAGTCCTACACTGCTAAAATGACCAAAATGTTACTGTGGGTTAAAATGATCAAAATATATTTGAGTGCTAAAATGATCTCCATTATTAAAATGTTGAGTTTGAAACCTTAGACTATAAAAAAACTACTTAAATATTATTTTATTATGGAGCTCCACGGCTGTTAAACTGGTTTTATGTTGCATGAATTTAATTTCAATGTGAATCGGTTATTTTAACTTTGTGATTTTTAAATATCGAATCTGAAGTTAAATTTTTTGTTGTTGTTCTGGTGACTTGAATGTAACATTTGTAGGCTCATCGAATATTTAAGATTGGGTTAAGATGTTACAGTAATTTATCTTATCACTTGTCGGTAAGTATTCGATCGAGTCGAGTTAAATATTTTTTTTTGAATTAGTCAAATTGACGAGTCATGTTTTATCGTTTAAACTTTATTTGACTTTTTAAAAGAGTTGAGTTTATAAAAATCAAGTTGAGTTATTCAATTTTCTACTCAAGTTTTTTTTTTTGGTATAACCACATGTATCCGGCTAATTTGTATCAGATTTTGCAGAGTTTCAGTATGGGGACGACCCTCACAGCCTAATTTTTTCATTCACAACGTTAAGATTCAAAACTCTAACATTTTTAAGGGGTCTAGTGCATCATTCCACTAGAACAATTGATTGTTGGTAATTTTCTATTCAAGTTTAATTGTAAATGTTTATAATGGTGTGATGCTAATTAGTTTCTGTAACACCCGGGTTTGGGGGTCGGATGAAAATAATAATAAAATAATGGTTCGGGTTTCGGTTTCATAATTAAAATAATAATATATTTTTAATGGGCTTCGTGTTTACAAAATAATTAAAAACTATGTTGGGCCTATCTTCTAAGTCCAATTCCATGGATTTTAGGAGATGAGAATTTTAGCCATTCATTAATGGCATTATGGTAAATAAGTGGTCTTCCAAATTATAAACCCATTTTTATATTAAATGAGCTTAGTCATCATCTTCACCCCCCTTCCACCATTTCCACGACAAGAAGAGAGCTTCTCTTCATCTCACTCATCCATCTCCTTTCTTCTTCATTCTTGGAGCTTTTTGAAAGGTAAACATATTTTTGACTTGGCCTTGGTCTCCTATTCATTTTGGTATCTTTAGATTTTACTAAAACTAGGTATTTTGTAAGTTGGGTTTTTGAAAGTTTGGGTTAAAGGATGGAGCTTTATGGGTTTTTATCAAAGCTATTGATTTAATATTGTTAGATATGTTGTTTGTGAATCTTGAGGTCCAACATAGTTGATTTTTACATGGTTTTATGTTGATTCCCGAATTTGGGTTTTAATGGGGTTTTTGAAGGGTTTAAAGGTTGATTTTGGGTGTGTTTAATGTTGGAAATTGACGGCTATTGGTTGTATGTTGGTTAGAGATCATTTTGGAAGCATTTAAGTGTGTTAAAGAGGTTGAAATCTTGAGTTTTGGACTGTTTTTCATGGCTGCTCGGGAATGAGAATTTTGGAGTTGTTCTTAGCTTGAAAACATGTGTTTCGTGCTTGATTAGTGTTCCGAGTTTGCTACATTGATTTGTGAATTGATTTGAGGTTGTTTTGATTGTGTTGAGATGATTAGAAGCAAGATTTTGTGTGGTGAAGCCTCGGGAACAAATTCGTAATCGTTGGAAGCTTGATCGGCTAGTGTGGTTGAACTTGGATTTGTCGGTGAGTGGTTATTGTTTTCAAATGGTTTTTAAATATTGGTTCAAGCATGTGGACCTAGGTTGGGCTTGGTAAACCCACCTAGAGTTGAGATTAGAATGGTAGCCTAATCTCAAGCTTAGTGTAGGAAACTTTTGGTTGAACTCCTAATTGCTCATTATGCCTCTTGTTTATTTGTGTTTATGGTAATTATGTATAGGGTAATCTTCACCAGTGGTCCCTTTAGTTTAGGGTGTGTTTTATTTTGGTCACCAAAATTCAAAAACGAGTATTCCGGTCTCTAACGTTACAAAACGTTTATATTTTGATCACCCAACCATTAGTCTCCGTTACTTGGCTAACAGGTAGCTGACATGGCTCGTTAAAAAATTAAAAAAATTCACGTGTTTAGTCCACGTATAATATGTTAATTAATTATTATTTTAAGAGATGTTTTCTCGTCTCAACAAGAAGCTCCATCGAACTTCCGAAGCAGGTCATCGTGACATGCGGAGGCCCTTCCATACGCGTCGCGAGGATATGAAACAAGGCCGGCCATTGCAAGCCCTGCATGATATCGAGGTCGATTATATGAACCCGATCGCGCCGATGAAACGCTTCGAGTATAGCTTGGTTAGAGGTGAAATAAGCGAACTTGATAAACGGAGAGACATTGTTAAAAGCTTGAAAAGCAGAATGAACGGTTTTGAAGTTGATCAACGGAGAACAAATCCCTAACCAAGAATTAATAACCCTACTAGACATGGCCTTAGCGAAATACGCGACAACCCGTTCGGCACACGAAACAGCATACGGAGAAGCCATTTGTGTCAATTCGAGCAACATCCGATGAGCTTCACCGAGGTTGTCGATGGAGATAGCAACAGCACACTCTAAAAGAAGCGTTATCAAGCTCAAACCTTGCTCGTTTAACCTATTCCACTGAACCTCTTCACCGGTAACAGTTTTGCTCAGCCTGAAATCGCCGAGAACCGACGGGGCAAAGTTGTCCTCGCATGCCATTGATGTCTCAGCTGCCTGCAAGCTGCCACGGTGGTCGGTTTCTGTATTCTCAGCCGGCAAGCCATCAATGAGTTGCTTGGTGACATGTTCGACCCACTCGGAGAGTTCATTTCTGTCCGAGTTTATGCATTGTTGTTGCCGGGGAATGGAGCTGACGGTGGTGGTTGTGAAATCCCATATGGGTTCACGGTGGGGCTAGATCATATCCAGAGTCGCATGAACCACTTCGAATCCTCCTTTCATTATTGAAAGATGAAACAAAAAAGGGTAGTTGACATGGCTCCTTTTTACCCCTTTTCAAAATAATAATTAATTAACATATTACACGTGGACTAAACACGTGAATTTTTTTAATTTTTTAATGAGCCATGTCAGCTACCCGTTAGCCAAGTAACGGAGACTAACGGTTGGGTGATCAAAATATAAACGTTTTATAACGTTAGGGACCAGAATACTCGTTTTTGAATTTTGGTGACCAAAATAAAACACACCCTAAACGAAAGGGACCACTGGTGAAGATTACCCTTATGTATATTGTGTTATACATGTTGTTGAGGCATGGTTTGATGCATTGTTATGCATGTGGTTTAGATTGTGAGTTGTGCATGATAGTGATCATGGTGAGTACGTGCTAAGCACGGAAGTTGATATGAAATAATGTTGTGAAAGGTTATGGATTGTGTTTAATATTGGCATTAGTATGCTTGGGTACAATGATCGATCATTAGGATGTTAGTGTGCACACGAGAGTTAAATTCGCACGTGGCCTTGGTGGCGTTAAGGCACCAAGGAGGAGTACGGGTTCGCCCATAAATCTTTATATATAGTCGGTGATGAGTGGAATCCCATCTACGGGGCGTGAGGATGAGTGGAATCCCCTCCGCGAGAATCGGTGATGAGTGTAATCCCACCGAAGGTAATGGTTGTGTTGGAAATGCGTTCCAACTTGTTATCCGCGTATTCGAGTCATAGCTAGGTACCAATATGATATGAAATGTGATTTCCAATATAGATTGAGATATGTTGTTAATAATACATTGATATATGTATCTTCGTATGTTGGGCTTATGAATTGTTGATCATGGCATAGTGATGATTATATGTTCATGCATCATGTACATTTTGGCTCATGTGGAACAGAGGTAAGATCATGCATTCCATCATGGTAGTTGCTCGTGCTTGGACCCTGCATTGTCGAAGGTTTGTTTTATGAGCTTACCCTCACTAAGCTTTTATGCTTACGCTCCTTTTTGTTCGACAATGCAGATCAGTAGCTTGTGGGTGGCAAGGGCAAGGAAAGGTCTCCAAGTGTTGCTTTTGGTTAGCTCAAGTATGATCTTTAAATTGTATATTGTAATAGTCAAGCAATGGGTTAGGTGTTGTTGATGTGAATGTTTTGTTGTATGTTGATGTTGGTTTGGCTTTTGGATGCTTTGTTTGAATTGTAAACCTTGTTTATGTTGCATGTCTTGAGTGCTTATATGTTTTGTTGGCTAAGGCATGTAACCTTAAAAGCTATGTATGCTTCCTTGTGGTGCATGTATGATCTTGTGTTTGGATGCCTATCTTATATCTTGTGTACCTTGAGTATGTTTGCAATAGGGTGCATGCCTCTAGAGTGTGCTTGTATGCCGTGTATGCTTGTTGGGGTCGTTAAGGGCGTTTGGGATCGTTTAGAGATGTGTAAAACTAATTTTGGAAAACTGCAGGCTGCAGGTGTTTTGAAACGAGTTGTGCCATTTCGGAACGGGTGTGGTTCCAGGGTCCCCCGTATTGGAACACGTTTCGGTACGATTTGGCCACTGTGAGCCCCTGTTTTGAAATAGGTTTCGAAACACTTTGGCCACTGTAAACGCCTGTTTCGAAACGTGTATCGAAACGCCTAGGCAAAACGTGACCCTGTTCCGAAACGGGGTGGAAGCGTTTCGATATGGGTGTCTTGCTTTTTAAACTAAAGCCCGTGTTTCGAAACGGGTGACGCTTGTTTCGAAACACGGGCCTAAAAATGGGCTGTTTGAGATCTCTAATGGGTCCCAAGGTTTGGGCTTAGGCCCTGTTTGCTGTTTGGCTTCTCGTGAGCCTTGTTCTGCTGTCTTTTCACACATAGGTTAAATCAAAGCATCTAGATAAGATAATATTAAATGAAAAAGTTTTATAGGGTTGCTAACCGAGGTGGGACCTTCACGGGTTTCACATCAGTTTTCCCCGTGTAGCCTACTCGGACCGGTCAGCCGACCAGACCGGGACGAGGGGGTTACATTTGTTTGGTATCAGAGCCTAAGGTTTCCGAGACCTTGGGCAGGTAAGTGAGGTAAGTTTAATTCTTGTATTGAAATTGCACGGTGTTTGCTTGCCATATAAGCATGTTTGCTTGTTTATCAAGTATGCTTGGTGTATGTTGTTTGATCGCGCGTGTGTGATGCTTGAGGCATGTTGAGTAGAGTCCCATTGCTTCTATTACATCGGAAAAAGAGATTTTAAGTGAGGGAAACATACTTGAGCCACTTGGACCCTTTCCTTTGCTAACCCAGTCCGTATGTTAATTTGCTGTTGTAGTTGATTTATTGCTTTTTGGTAAGTTTGAGGCCAAGGCGTGGGCCGTGAATCGGTAGGTAGAAGCTGTGGTTTCTGAAAATGTGGATGTTGTTGAGGGAGTTCATCACTACAGTTAGGGAAGTATGGTTGTACCGGAGTTGAGGTGCAATTTGTTTGTTGAGTCAGTGTGTATGTGGGTTGGTTCCTGTTGATGAGAAACGATGTGATCGATTCTGGTAGTAGTTGGTAAAAAGAAGTGAAGACCCATGAGTGAGTTTCGGTGGGGTATCGATGTTTTACCAGATAAGACCTTGGTACAATTTTGAGTTTGTTTCCTCCGGTTGATTCTGAATCTGTACTTCCGTATGTTGTTAGCGAGCATGAAAAGTTTAGATGTGCCCAGTGAAGTGTCAGAGGTAGGTATGAGTACCTTAGTTCTTTTGGCGAGACCAAGGTAAGGGTCTCGTGTGAGTAATCTGAAACTCAGAAATGTTAGTTGGTGATCGTTGGGGTTCGGTCTATAGTTTTAATACAAGACAACCGGTCAGTATCCGTGAGTGGGAATCGATTTGTGTGGTCGGGCCAGTGTGTGTCTAAGTTGTCTTCCAGCAAGAAGGAGAGATGAAGTCGCTTCCGATATAGTGGAGCCGAGAAGGAAGTCTTGAGCTCTAACTTCAGATTGTTTGGTAGTGAGATGTTTTGAGTCGTCAGGACTGATGTTATAGAACAAGTCCAGCATGACTGTTTGTGTGTGATCAGAATTGAATTTTGAAGTTTCGAAATACTCTAAGAACGGTTTTGAAGAGTTAGGTTATGTTTGAAGGGTCAGCCTGAAAACAAGAGGACCGAAAATTATCAGCTGTGTACATGTGAAGTTGCAATTTCTACGGATTCGTCCATTTTGTGTGAGCATGTGACTAGTCCTTTTTGGTGAGATAGTGGTGGTCGAAAAGATGTGCGGAAGATGGTTGTTGAGGGTTCAGGGTTACGTGTTTCCAGTAGATGTGCAGTAAATGTCTTTTTACACTTTCGATGTAACATTTGGCATGGTTTAGCTTGTAGAACACAGAACTAGGGTATACCTCGAGACAAAGAGAGAGAGTTGCCTTGAAGCTGTAGATTTTTGTGAGACTGTAGTGGTAGGTGAGGATGTGAACTTCTTTTCGAATGTTGTTCCAGCTTTAGAGGTCAAAGATTGATTGAGTTTAGTTGACAGGCTTGCCTAGCAAATGTGGTGGATTTGATTTTTGAATGAAGATTAAACAGCATAATGTTAGAATAGTTTGTGTTTTTCCTAAGAGTGTTTGGAAGAATTGCCCGGTTTGTCTCCTGACAGAGAAGAAAAGTTTGTTATTGATACCGTCTCCAAGTTTGCTCCTGTTTTGATTGCTCTGTATCTTATGGTTCCCGATAGAATTGAGAGTGTTGAAGAATTAACTACGGGATTTGTTAGACCTTAGATTCATTAGGCCTAGTACCTCATCTTAGAGTGCGACAGTACAATTTGTGAAGAAGAGAGAAGACGACACGAGGATGTGTTTAGATTACAGGTAGTTGAAACAATTGACCGTGAATAATTAGTATCCATTTCCGAGCGTCAGTGAATTGTTGTTCAGTTGGGGTGTGCTCCAGTCTTTTCAAGATTAATTTGAGATCTGGTTACTACCAGTTGAAAGTGAGAGAGGTTGGTGTACCGAAGACAGCTTTTGGGGCAAGATATGGTCACTTTGAGTTCTGGGTTGTGCCGTTTTGTTTGACTAGTGTGTTAGCTACTTTTATAGAGATGTCGAGCAGAATGTTTCCTGAGCTCCTTGATCAGTTGTAGTAGTTCTCATAGATGAGATATGGGTATATTCACGCGCCGAGGAAGATCATGAAAAGCTTTGGAGTTAGTGCCATAGATCCTATTAGAGAATCAATTGTATGCAAAGTCAAGAAAACGTGAACTCCGAGTCAAGGAAGATGTTCTCCTAGGACATGTAGATCAGCCGAGTGTATTAGAGTAAATCCCAAGTAGGCAGAAGAAGATGTGAGTTGGAAGAAACCGAAGACTGTGACAGGTATCTATAGTTCCTAGGCCTAGCATGGTTACTATCGGAGGTTTGTAAATGATCTTTTGAAGATAGCTGCTCCTTTGACAGATTGCTACAGAAGAATGTTCAGTTGTGTGGTCAGATGCGAGACAACGAGCCCTTGAGAAACCGAAAGAAACTTTGAAGAGAGCTTCGACCTTGATCCAGCCAATGTTAGAGAAAGAATTTGTGAACTATAGTGATACGTTACATGTAGGGTTAGGTTGTGTGCTTATGCAAGACAGAAGATTTGTGGCTTGATCATCGAGATGGTTGAAAGACCTTGAAAAGAATTATCTAACACAAGACATAGAGCTAACTGCAGTTGTATTTGTTTCGAAGACTTAGAGACAAAGCTTGTATAGTAAGAAATGCACAGTGTATATACATATCATCAGAGCTTGAAATATTTGACGACTTAGGAAGGGTTGAAACTTGAACAACATAAATTGTCAGAACTGCTTGAAGACCGTAATCTCAAGATTGAGTACCATTCGAAGAGAGTCAACGTAGTAACCGATGTTCCGAGTTATATTTGTTGTTAGATTAGTAGTTGAGTTGCGAGCTGTATTTGCCGGATTCAGTTTATCAAATGATAGTGGTTTTGTGGCCGAGTTTCGGGTTAAGCCTACATTGAGTCAGAATACTTAAAGAGAAACAGTTGCAAGACAGGTCCTTGGCACCTCATGTGCAAGACATAGCAGAAGGAAGACCTTTAGAGTACAGTTTCAGAGATGATAGAGATTTGCATTTCAGAGACAGAATAGTTGTGCCGATTGACATAGTATTTTAGGGCGTATTGTTTTGGCCGATGCACACAGCAGTTCATTGTATTGCATCTGAGTAGTATGAAGACGTATTGTGGGTCGAAGATGAGTACTTCCGGATTGAGTTGATGAATGCTGTGGTTCAGTATGAGAGTAAGTGTGTAATTCGCTAGCGTGTCAAGACCGAGCATCAGTTTTCTTCTAGTTTGTTACATCCGTGGAAGATTCTTAATGAAAGTGGGTAATAGATTTGAAGGACCTTGAGTCTGGTTCGCCTTTGATTTCCTCCGGTAGAGCTTAGCTGAGTAAATAGTGATAGTTGCTCTGAGTGTGCTCATTTTATTCATGTTCACGTTACTTGTAATTTGTATAAGATGGCGGAGTCGTGCCTTAGCACGAGTGTGAGTTGTACATTGTCTTGGAATCGATAGTGGGTAATAGAGATTCGAGATTTCAACTAGATTTTTGAAGAAGTTTGTACAGTGTTTGGTTACCTGTTGAAGTCAGATGGTCAGTCAGAGAAAGTTACCGATCAAGTTTTCAAACGGTGTCGTATGAGATTGTGAGTTAGGCTAGTTCTGTTGTTTATTTGTTGCGGTTACCACCGGAGTTAGAAAAGGGGTTTGTGATGTGTTCCGTGTACCTATGATTCGGAAATGTGAGTCAGATTTGTCCCATGCTATGTTTGCGAAGAGATTGAGTTCAGTTTAAAATTGACATGCAGTGGAGAACCAGTTGAGATCTTAGCATCAGATATCTATTGTTGCGTGGTAAGTCTTTCGAGTTGGTTAGAATGTTGTGGTGAGAAGGAAATGGGAGTGTGGAGGGGCAGTTTTAGTGACTCTTCATGTCCGATAAATTTCAGGGACAAAATTTCCTTAAGTGGGGGAGAGTTGTAACACCCGGGTTTGGGGGTCGGATGAAAATAATAATTAAATAATGGTTCAGGTTTCGGTTTCATAATTAAAATAATAATATATTTTTAATGGGCTTCGTGTTTGCAAAATAATTAAAAACTATGTTGGGCCTATCTTCTAAGTCCAATTCCATGGATTTTAGGAGATGAGAATTTTAGCCATTCATTAATGGCATTATGGTAAATAAGTGGTCTTCCAAATTATAAACCCATTTTTATATTAAATGAGCTTAGTCATCATCTTCACTCCCCCTTCCACCATTTCCACAACAAGAAGAGAGCTTCTCTTCATCTCACTCTTCCATCTCCTTTCTTCTTCATTCTTGGAGCTTTTTGAAAAGTAAACATATTTTTGACTTGGCCTTGGTCTCCTCTTCATTTTGGTATCTTTAGATTTCACTAAAACTAGATATTTTGTAATTTGGGTTTTTGAAAGTTTGGGTTAAAGGATGAAGCTTTATGGGTTTTTATCAAAGCTATTAATTTAATATTGTTAGATATGTTGTTTGTGAACCTTGAGGTCTAACATAGTTGATTTTTACATGGTTTTATGTTGATTCCCGAATTTGGGTTTTAATGGGGTTTTTGAAGGGTTTAAAGGTTGATTTTGGGTGTGTTTAATGTTGGAAATTG
The DNA here is from genome assembly GCA_030270665.1 of Hibiscus trionum. Lineage (NCBI taxonomy): Eukaryota > Viridiplantae > Streptophyta > Magnoliopsida > Malvales > Malvaceae > Hibiscus > Hibiscus trionum. The sequence continues at coordinate 71,298,975 of BSYR01000003.1, read as the reverse complement.
AGGGATATTGGTTGTATGTTGGTTAGGGATCATTTTGGAAGCATTTAAGTGTGTTAAAGAGGTTGAAATCTTGAGTTTTGGACTGTTTTTCATGGCTGCTCGGGAATGAGAATTTTGGAGTTGTTCTTAGCTTGAAAACATGTGTTTCGTTCTTGATTAGTGTTCCGGGTTTGCTACATTGATTTGTGAATTGATTTGAGGTTGTTTTGATTGTGTTGAGATGATTAGAAGCAAGATTTTGTGTGGTGAAGCCTCGGGAACAAATCCGGAATCGTTGGAAGCTTGATCGGCTAGTTTGGTTGAGCTTGGATTTGTCGGTGAGTGGTTATTGTTTTCAAATGGTTTTTAAATATTGGTTCAAGCATGTGGACCTAGGTTGGGCCTGGTAAACCCACCTAGAGTTGAGATTAGAGTGGTAGCCTAATCTCAAGCTTAGTGTAGGAAACTTTTGGTTGAACTCCTAATTGCTCATTATGCCTCTTGTTTATTTGTAGAACTAATGTTTTGATATAATAATTGAAAAATGTTTTGGACTAATTTGAAAAGAATTTAAAACTTGTTTTTAAGTCCAAGCAACTTGAAATTATGTTTGAGGTATTTTAAGAGGTTTTTGGCAAAGATTTTTCATGTTTTTTAATAGCCAAACTTGTGTTTTCAAAGTACCCGTACCGATACGGTATTACCCGTATCGATACCATTTTGCCCCTGTTTGGCCACTGTCAAAACCCGTATCGATACAGGCCTTTGCCGTACCGATACGGATCGGGACCGTTTCGATACGCCTAGTCAGCGTACCGATCCCCTTTCAACCAACCTCAACGGCTATTTCCCAACGGCCATTTAAATGTGAACCCGTACCGATACGCCCTCAAGCGTATCGATACGCCTAGGCTGGCAAGAGCCCAACGACTAGTTCTGATGAAGGTCGTACCAATACGGTTCCACGCGTATCGATACGGATAGCTGCAGAACAACATTAATGAAGGGAAATAAAGTCCTCAACGGCTCCAATTCATCCCCAACGGCTAGTAACGGCTACAAACTCAATTGGGAGTATAAAAGGGACCTCCAGGCATCAAGAGAAGGCTAATGCTCATATTGTCAAACATCAAATGATCAACGATTGTCTTAGAGCTTAAATTGTCATTTATTGTATAGACAAACACTAGTGAGCCAAAATTGTCAAATTTGCTCAAGTGTTTTAGGTTTTGGGTGAGTGCTTAATTGTGCAAACAAACACTTATTAGAGGGTTTTAAGTTTTCTTTGTTTATTTCTTTGTAAATAGGGTTTCAATCAAGGCTTTGGGTAGAAAGATTGATTGGTTGTAAGGGTTTCCTCCTAAGCCTAGAAAAGGGGGCGAATCAATAGTGGATTGATTGTGAAATCCTTAGTGGGGAGCTAAGGTAGTGGATGTAGACCTTGGTTAGAAGGTTGAACCACTATAAATCATTGTGTCAATCTTTATTTTAGCTTCCTCAAACCTTCCACCCAAAAATCCATCTCTCCACCACTTGGTGAGCAATATCGGTTGAACGAATCGAGCACCTCAAATCTCAACAATTGGTATCAGAGCTTGGCTCAATCGAAGGGGATTCACATCCTATTGAGAAGATCCGGCAAGCTCGATCACTTTTTCATCAACCAGTTCAATGGCACATTCTATTGACAAACCACCTTTCTTTGACGGAACTCACTATGCCCATTGGAAGACAAAGATGAAGTTCTTCATCAAATCAAGAGATTACAAGCTATGAGATGTAGTTGAAGATGGTCCGTTCGTGCCTCAAAGAAGTAAAGCGGAGTGGAGTGCCGACGATCGCAAGAAGATGGAGCTAAATTGCAAAGCCTTGCACATTCTATTTTGTGCATTTGGTCCATCCATTTATGAGAAGATGTCTTCTTGTGAGAGTGCCAAGGAGGTATGGGACAAGCTTGAAGTCACATACGAGGGAACAAATGAAGTCAAGGAGACCAAGATTGGGCTCCTAACCTTAGAGTATGAGAACTTCAAAATGGATCGGGAAGAGAACATCGAGAAGATGTTTGATAGGTTCTCCACCATCACCAATGGTCTCAAAGGCTATGGAGAAGCCATCCCGGAGGAGAAGCTTGTTCGAAAGCTCATCTACTCACTTCCCGAGTCTTGGGACTCAAAGAGGACCGCCATCATCGAAGCCAAAAATTTAAAGACCTTGAAGCTTGATGAACTCATGGGGTCACTCCTTACTCATCAAATCATGAAGAAGAACAAAGAGGATGTGAAGAAGAGGGAAGAAATTAGAGCTATGGGAGAGAAGAAAATCAAAGGGCTTGGCATCAATGCAAGTGTCATGGCTCTCAAATCCTCCACTTGCCATCATGTCTACTCAAGTGAAGAGGAGGATGAAGATGAAGAGATAGTTCATCTCTTCAAGAAGTGTGCCCCGTTCATGAAGAAAGCCTTGAGAGAGCTTGAACGAGAACCTAAAAGAAAGGAGAGGGCAAGCACTTCAAGCCATAAGAAGAAGGCACATGTGGCTACTTGGAGTGATGAGGACTCCACCGATGATGAACAAGCCAACCTTTGCCTTATGGCCATCGAAGAAGATTCAAGGGTAACTTCTAATTCATCTACTTCATGTTCTTATTCCTTTGATGAATTACAAGATGCCTATGATGATTTGGTTTTAGATTTTAAAAGCCACATTTTGAAAAACAATAAATTGATTTCAAAGTTAAAAATTCAAAATGATTTGCTTTCTAAAACCAAACTTGAACTTGAAGCAAAACTTGAAGAGTTTGAATTAAAATGTTTTGATTTACAAAAATTGCTTCAAAATGTTCAAGAAGAAAAAGATTTGATTTCCAAAGAGCTTGAAAAGAAAAACAATTTTGGAAAATCAAATTTTTGTGTTAGACAATCTAGTGCCCCTAGATTTATTAAAGGAAAATGTTTTAGAAGTATTTGGGTCCCAAAAGGACTTAGTACTTCAATTAAAAAGGATGACATTGAAAAATGGATTCCAAAGGGGACTAAAATTTGTGCTACTAACGTTTATGGATCCAAAGCAATTTAGATACCAAAAATTACTTGATTGTCTATTGCTAGGTGTGATGGAGATGTTCAACAAGTCAAACATTGAGGGGGAGCTCCATCCACACAAGAAAGAACACTTGAAGAAGGAAGGCTTCACATCCTCCCTTGGGTTCAAGTGTTGGTAAAAATCTAGTTGTTTTAGCATTAATTTGTTTTTTTTTAGTTTATTCAACTAGATGATCATAAATGTTGGACTAACATTTTTAATGATGCTTTGAGTAAGGGGGAGCCAATTTTAAACCAAAATTTTTAAGTATGTCAATTTTTTTTGCCTCCTATGTTATTTTGAGCTAAATGTCATTTTAAATTCTTTTTGATATAACAAAAAGGGGGAGAAATGGTTTGAAAAATTGAATTTTCAAATGAATAATGGGGAGCTTTATTTGATTTCATATCCTTAATCTCTTATTCACATTTTTTAAAGATAAAGGGGGAGAATCCCAAACAATTTTTCAAGTTAGTTTTATTATATCAAAAAGGGGGAGATTGTAGAACTAATGTTTTGATATAATAATTGAAAAATGTTTTGGACTAATTTGAAAAGAATTTAAAACTTGTTTTTAAGTCCAAACAACTTGAAATTATGTTTGAGGTATTTTAAGAGGTTTTTGGCAAAGATTTTTCATGTTTTTTAATAGCCAAACTTGTGTTTTCAAAGTACCCGTACCGATACGGTCTTACCCGTATCGATACCTTTTTGCCCCAGTTTGGCCACTATCAAAACCCGTATCGATACAGGCCTTTTCCGTATCGATACGGATCGGGACCGTTTCGATACGCCTAGTCAGCGTACCGATCCCCTTTCAACCAACCTCAACGGCTATTTCCCAACGGCCATTTAAATGTGAACCCGTACCGATACGCCCTCAAGTGTATCGATACGCCTAGGCTGGCAAGAGCCCAACGGCTAGTTTCTGATGAAGGCCGTACCGATACGATTCCACGCGTATCGATACGGATAGCTGCAGAACAGCATTAATGAAGGGAAATAAAGTCCTCAACGGCTCCAATTCATCCCCAACGGCTAGTAACGGATACAAACTCAATTGGGAGTATAAAAGGGACCTCCAAGCATCAAGAGAAGGCTAATGCTCATATTGTCAAACATCAAATGATCAATGATTGTCTTAGAGCTTAAATTGTCATTTATTGTATAGACAAACACTAGTGAGCCAAAATTGTCAAATTTGCTCAAGTGTTTTAGGTTTTGGGTGAGTGCTTAATTGTACAAACAAACACCTATTAGAGGGTTTTAAGTTTGCTTTGTTTATCTCTTTGTAAAGAGGGTTTCAATCAAGGCTTTGGGTAGAAAGATTGATTGGTTGTAAGGGTTTCCTCCTAAGCTTAGAAAAGGGGACGAATCAATAGTGGATTGATTGTGAAATCCTTAGTGGGGAGCTAAGGTAGTGGATGTAGACCTTGGTTAGAAGGTTGAACCACTATAAATCATTGTGTCAATCTTTATTTTAGCTTCTTCAACCCTTCCACCCAAAAATCCATCTCTCCACCACTTGGTGAGCAATATCGGTTGAACGAATCGAGCACCTCAAATCTCAACATTATTTGTGTTTATGGTAATTATGTATATTGTGTTATACATGTTGTTGAGGCATGGTTTGATGCATTGTTATTGTTGAGATTTAGGGGGCTCGATTCGATCAACCATTCTTGCTCGCCAAGTGTGGAGAAGTTGGATAATTGGGTGTTTTAGTGGGAGGTGAAAATTTGGCATAGTGACACAAGGATTTATAGTGGTTCAACCTTCTAACCAAGGTCTACATCCACTACCTTAGCTCCCCACTAAGGATTTCCAACAAATTCACTAAGAATTTCGTCCCCTTTTCTCGGATTAGGAGGAAACCGTTACAACCCTCAAAGCTTTCTACCCAAAGCTTGAAGGAACACTCTCTTTACAAAGAAAGACTTAGCAAACTAGAAATCCCTCTAAAAGGTGTTTGTTTGCAATTCTAAGCACTCACCCAAAACCTAAACACTTGAGCAAATTTAACAATGTAAGTTCACAAGTGTTGTCTAAGCAAGAAATGAACAATTAAAGCTCTAGACAAGTTTTGACATCATAATGTTGTAACAATTGAAGCATTAACAATTACAAGATGTTAGGAGGTCCCTTTTATACTCCCAATTGAGTTTGTAGCCGTTACTAGCCGTTGGGAATGAATTGGAGCCGTTTGAGTCTTTATTTCCCACCATAAATGCAGTTCTGCAGCCTGGCGTATCGATACCCTCTCAACCCGTATCAATACGGTCTCGAAGAGGAATTAGCCGTTGTGCTCTTCAGCTGATGCGTATCGATACGCTTACGTAGCGTATCGGTACGGTCATGCAATTTAAAAGACCGTTGGGAAAATGACCGTTGGGGTAGTTAGGCGTATCGGTACGCGATACAACAGTATCGGTACGCGACTAGCCGTTGGGCTCTTTCAAAGCACACCGTATCAATACGACTAAGCGTATCGGTACGGGTTTTGGCTACTGGAAAATCTGGTAGTTTGAAACCCTAAGGCGTATCGGTACGGTCCAATACCGTATCGGTACGGGTACATAAAAATGCAGGTTTTGACTACTTTAAAAGTACTTTAAATCATTCCAAAGCCTTTTGAAAACCCTTAAACATATTTTCAAGTTGTTTTTGACTAAAAACTTATTTTAAATTCTTTGCAATTTAGTCCAAAACATTTTTTAAATATTATATCAAAACTTAGTTCTACAGTTATGCATGTGGTTTGGATTGTGAGTTGTGCATGATAGTGATCATGGTGAGTACGTGCTAAGCACGGAAGTTGATATGAAATGATGTTGTGAAAGGTTATGGATTATGTTTAATATTGGCACTAGTATGCTTGGGTACAATGATCGATCATTAGGATGTTAGTGTGCACACGAGAGTTAAATTCGCGCGTGGCCTTGGTGGCGTTAAGGCACCAAGGAGGAGTACGAGTTCGCCCGGAAATCTTTATATATAGTCGGTGATGAGTGAAATCCCATCGACGGGGCGTGAGGATGAGTGGAATCCCCTCTGCGAGAACCAGTGATGAGTGTAATCCCACCGAAGGTAGTGGTTGTGTTGGAAATGCGTTCCAACTTGTTATCCGCATATTCGAGTCATAGCTAGGTGGCAATATGATATGAAATGTGATTTCCAATATAGATTGAGATATGTTGTTAATAATACATTGATATATGTATCTTCGTGTGTTGGGCTTATGAATTGTTGATCATGGCATAGTGATGATTATATGTTCATGCATCATGTACTCATGTGGAACGGAGGTAAGATCATGCATTCCATCATGGTAGTTGCTCGTGCTTGGACCCTGCATTGTCGAAGGTTTGTTTTATGAGCTTACCCTCACTAAGCTTTTATGCTTACGCTCCTTTTTGTTCGACAATGCAGATAAGTAGCTTGTGGGTGGCAAGGGCAAGGAAAGGTCTCCAAGTGTTGCTTTTGGTTAGCTCAAGTATGATCTTTAAATTGTAGATTGTAATAGTCAAGCAATAGGTTAGGTGTTTGTAACACCCGGGTTTTGGGGTCGGGTGAAAATAATGTTTTAATATTATTCGGGTTCGGTTTTATAATTTAAATAAATAAAATAATATCCCGGTTTTGTTTTGCTAATTTAATTTAAAAGTGTTGGACCAAATTTGGATGACAAGCCCAATAGCCATTTTAATGGCATTTTTGGTAAATGGGTAATCTTTTCAAATAAGCCCATTCCCTTTTGTTATATTTCAACCAAACAAAAATAAAAATGCTATCTTCTTCCCCCTTTCATTTATTTGAACGTGAGATACTCCCCCTTCCCCCATTTTGATTTTCCATCAATCTTGCCTTCATTTTTGGAGCCCTTGCAAAGGTAACAACAAATTCTTTTTGTCCTCAACTTCCTCTATCTTCTCATGCCTTTAGTTTTCATTGAAATTCATTATTTAAAGTCTTGTGTTTTTGGGTTTTGTAAGAGAAAGATGCAAACTTTAACATCCATTGCTTGAGCTTTCGATTCTTTATTGATAGATAAGTTAATATTAACCCATAAGGTCCAACATAGTTGATTTTTACATGGTTTTATGCAAATTCCCGAATTTGGGTATAAATGGGTTTTTTTGGAGGGTTTTGGGGGTTGTTTTAGGTGGATATTGATAGCCCAATGGTAGTACTATGGTTATGGGTTGATTTGGGATTGTTTGTGGGTGCTATGGATGTTGGAAACATGGTTTTTGGACATGGTTTAGGGGCTGCCCGAAATTGCTAAAAATGGGATGTGTTCATGGTTTGCAACATGATAAATTGCATTTGAATTGTTTTTCGGGTTGGTCTTTTGATGTTGGGCTGATTTGGAATTGTTTGAAATGTGTTCGAGGTTGTTTGGAAGCGAGAATTTGTGTTGGTAAAGCTTTGGAAACGAATCCGGAAATTGAAGACCATGGTTGCTTGGCTTGGAGCTTGGAAGCTTAGGTGAGTGGTTAAATGTTTTTGAAATGGTTTTGAGTATTTGGTTCAAGCATGTGAACCTAGGATGGGCTTGGTAAACCCACCTAGAGTTGGGATTAGAGTGGTAGCCTAATCCCAAGCTTTGATTAGAGACTTTGGTTGCACTCTTTAATGATTGTATATGCCTCGTGTTAAATTGTGATGATATTGATTATGTATATGTTGTATACATGTATGTTGAGGCATGTTGGATGCGTTGTTATATGCATGTTAATGATAGATATGATATGTTTATACACATGTGCAAAATATGATGTGATATGGTTGTTAATGACATACATGAGGTGTTGTCATGTGAAATGAGATTATGAGGTGATTGCTTGATCCGAGGATCATGGTGAATACATGCTAGGCATGGAAATGTGGTTTGTGCATGATAGTAAGTCATGGTGAGTACGTGCCAAGCACGGAAGTTGTTAATAAATGGTATGTGGAATGTATTAGTATTGGCACTAGTATGCTTGGGTACAAATGATCGATCATTAGGATGTTAGTGTGTACACATGAGTCAAAAGTCGCGCGTGGCCTTGGTGGCGTTGAGTCACCAAGGAGGAGTACGGGTATGCCCGGAAATTGTATTTACATTAGTCGGTGATGAGTGGAATCCCATCGACGGGCGTGAGGATGAGTGGAATCCCCTCCGCGTGAAATGAGGCGTGAGGATGAGTGGAATCCCCTCTGCGTGAACGGTGATGAGTGGAATCCCACCGCCAGGTAATGGTTGTGTTGTTGGATGTGAGTTCCAACGGTTATCCGTGTATTCGAGTCATAGATAGGTGCCAATACGGATTGTAGTTATGTTGCCATTATGTGGTTAATTGTGAGCCAATGTGATTTTGGATGTGTTGCTAACATGGTTTAATATATGTGATTTCATGTATTGTGGTTTTGAACATGTTGAGCATGACATGATATTGAGTATATGTTCATGCATCATCTATGATCATGGCTCGTGTGGACCGGAGGTATGAACATGCATTTTATCTCAGTTGTAGCTCGTGCTTGGACCCTGCATTGTCGAGGTTTGTTTTTAAAGAGCTTACCCTCACTAAGCTTTTATGCTTACGCTCTCTTTTGTTCGACAATGCAGATAAATAGCTTGAGGGTGGCATAGGCAAGGGAAGGTCTCCAAGTGTGGTTTTTGGCTTGAGTTCATCAAGTATGGATTTTAAATGTTAGACATGTAATAGTTTGAGCAATGGGACATGTATAGTTTGTTGGTTAGTTGTTGGTTGTTAGGAGCATGTTTAGACTCCTTGATGCCTTGCTTTAGTATGATTTGTGTTGCCATGATGAATTGTAACTCATGCCTAAATTGCTCATTTGAATGTTAGCATGTGCTTTGGAGGTTATCTTTATGTTTGAATGAATGTATGTTTGTGGGTTGTTGCCATGGTGTTGGACATGTTTAAATCATGTTGAAGCATGCTAATGTTGTTGTTATGTCTTGAGTCTTTTGTTGTGTTGTTGTAAGGTGTTTTAGTGGTGTTTTGGGGCACCCTTGTGCCTCAAAACAGCCCAGGCGAGTCTGCAGACATGGGGCGTTTCGGAACGGGTCCCCCTGTTCCAGAACGGTCCCTTTGCAAATGGCCTGCCATTTCGAAACGGATGAGGGCGTTTCGGAACGTTTTTGCTACTGGAATTTTGATAAATTGACGAGTTAAAGGCGTTCCGAAACGGGCCTTAGGTGTTTCGAAACGGTCAAATCTCGTTGACCACGAGAAATTGACCGTCAAGGTCGTTCCGATACGGGTCTCCCCTGTTTCGGAACGGTCACCTTATGGTTGACCCTGGCCTGTTGACCAAGTCAAGGCGTTTCGGAACACCCTATGGGCGTTTCGAAACGGCCTGCTGTAAAAGTCTAAAATGAACTGTTTGATGCGTCTGTTGGTCGGTTTATGATTCAATGATTGTATCTTCCGCTGTTGTGTTCCACTTAGGGATTAAATGTGCATCTAGACAAGATTAAAGTTAAAAGAAATTTTAGGGTCGTTAACCGAGGGGGAATCCTTAGGGGTTTTCTCTCGGTTTTCCCCGTGTGGCCCATTCGGACCGGTCATCCGACCAGACCGGGGCGAAGGGGTTACAGTGTTGTTGATGTGAATGTTTTGTTGTATGTTGATGTTGGTTTGGCTTTTGGATGCTTTGTTTGAATTGTAAACCTTGTTTATGTTGCATGTCTTGAGTGCTTATATGTTTTGTTGGCTAAGGCATGTAACCTTAAAAGCTATGTATGCTTCCTTATGGTGCATGTATGATCTTGTGTTTGGATGCCTATCTTATATCTTGTGTACCTTGAGTATGTTTGCAATAGGGTGCATGCCTCTAGAGTGTGCTTGTATGCCGTGTATGCTTGTTGGGGTCGTTAAGGGCGTTTGGGATCGTTTAGAGATGTGTAAAACTGATTTTGGAAAACTGCAGGCTGCAGGTGTTTCGAAACGAGTTGTGCCGTTTCGGAACGGGTGTGGTTCCAGGGTCCCCCGTATCGGAACATGTTTCGGTACGGTTTGGCCACTGTGAGCCCCTGTTTCGAAACAGGTTTTGAAACACTTTGGCCACTATAAACGCCTCTTTCGAAACGGGTATCGAAACGCCTAGGCAAAACGTGACTGTAACACCCCCTTCCCGGCCTGGTAGAGAACCGGGTCGGAGAGCGCTACCGGAAAACAATACGGAGATCGGAGACATAAATCCAAAGTTCAAAAAAATCATTTCGGATTATTTTATTAATCTCTTTTAAGACTTAACACTTAACTTATTAACAACTTACTCAAATTGGGGTCAATTTTAAACTTTTCAAACTTAGGGACTAAATTGTGATTTTTACAAATTAGGGGTCCTTATCTGAAATTCGTGATATTATACTGAAATTAAACTTACTAGTTATTATCCTGTAAAATCTCATTACTAACGGAAGTCATTTACCTATCTGATTAGACGATACAATATTTTAGTGACCCTTTTGTAATTTGTCTAAAACTATTTTTTTATTCGAACTAACAAATATCTTAAACACTTAAAAAAAATTATACAAAACATAGGTAACGTATACGCAATAGTAGGCCCACAAGACTAGTATAATTACTTTAACTACTTTGCCACCATACTAGGAGTTTATAAGGACAAAACACATTACTCTTTAATTGTAGTGACTTGCCAACCTTCCAACTAATCCCGATCTCGATCTATTACTTTCTTTAACCTGAAATGTTATGCAATGAATGCATTAGACTTACATAGTCTAAGCGAGGTATCCAATGACAATGAATGAACATGTTATGTCATGTAGCATGCTTCCAAAAATAATCATTATGAAATAACATGGCATACTTCATATTTATAACAAAACATAATATCATATCATGATCATAACATAGCATAACGTATCAAACTCATAATATATTGGTACCATTGGATACGCGGATTCCCTGTACACCATATCATGTATCATAATTGAGCCGTAGCCCTGAGCCGTAGCTCCATGTATCCCTTACACTTCCATCCTTTTATCTCCCACATATAGGCCGTAGCCCTGGACCGTAGTCCTCCCTTACATGTTGAGCTCGAATAACCCTATGGCATGCCAATTGTATCCAACGTCCATAAATACACACAAATTCACATAGTCCATGATTTTCATATCATATCATATGAAATAACAAGATGAGCCGTAGCTCCATGTCATGTAGCATTTCATAGTCATATTCGAACATATTAAAGTAATGCAAGGCACTTACCAAATTTGCCATTCGAGCATAGTTGCTCTACGTGAGCCCTTAACAAATGCAAACATAATCATAAATAATGCAACGGGACGACACCGAGCCTATCCCTTGACACAACTACAATCACATATCATAACATAAAAACAAAGATCGGAATGACACCGTGTCACCCGAGACAAATGCATCTACACTCACCTCAATCCAAGCTTAGAGACATTTTCCTTATTCTCCAACTTTGTGGTTTCCTTCATTTCTACTCTTTTCTAACCAAACATTAAAGAAATATATCATTTAGTACATTAGGCAGCTTGCATTGTCCTCAAAGAAATATTTATATAAAATGTTCTATAACTCAAAATCTGATTTCGTTTGTTTTAAACGAAACTAGACTGAATAACCTTTTAAACCATATGAATTATAGCTTTTAGTTCCTCTTATACAATTTATAATGAATTTCTAAAATCGTTGTTGATGTAGATTTAGAGGCAAACTGTTACCCTGTTTTTATGACATTTACTTACTCAAAAATTCATATCTTTTTACTCACAACTCCAAATAAGGAGTTCTTTACCATTCTAGAAAGCTTATAAACACACCTTTATAACTATGTATGCCATATAATTTTATCATTTCTATATTAATACAGTTTATTACTAGAACATAAAGCATTTTCAGAAACTTAATCTGTCTATGCTTAATATGTGACTTTAGTGCATTTATAACCTATGTTTCACTACACTATTAATCTTGAGCTTTTAACCACATTTACAATAATCTTATAAAATTATTCTTATAATCCAGCAACCTCAAAAATAGGACATGTAAGTCCTCAATTTATCAATTTCTACAAAACAGTCCCCTTTTTATTCTTTAATAATCCTATATGTGATCTAAATGGTTTTAACCTACCATTTGAGACTTAATTCAAGCTTGGCCATTTAATCTAATTCATTTTATGAATCCCCTGTTCTAATCATAAATTTTCAGAATTTATTAACACCATTTGACCCCCTAAACATTTCGAATTCTATAATTTATCCCAGCAGATTTCAATTATTCAGTTTCAGTCCCGAAACTTCTAAGAACAATTCAGAGACCTATACTTAACATTTTTGAGCAAATAATACCTCTATTTCATGTAAAATTTTGTCCTCTACAACTTTGTAGAAGAACACGTTTTCCAGAAATGACTCTAACATGACCGAAAATTCAGTTTTCTACAGGACAGTTTACAAATCCGAATTTCTTTATTCTTTCTACCCTTATCTTTTACCAACCTTTAATTAATCCAATTTCATGCTTAATATAAATACTAACATCAAATTAAAGGTAGTTGAGACTCTAATCTCAACTCTAATTTGTTTCACTCACCTTGATAGACTGGTACTTTATTTTTATTTCTTGACGGTTGTTCCGAATCGACCTCGTGTACTATGATAATTAATAAAAATAATAAGACAGTATCGAATATATATATAAATATTAATCAAACTCGATACCGAAACTTAAACTAACTAGAGATTTGAGCTTACCCCGTCGTCGGCAGAAATTCGATATTACTATATCGAAAATATCGGACTACCAATCAAATATTGGATCGTATGTTTATCCTACTAATTTCTTTCTTTCTTTCTTTCTTTCTTTCTTTCTTTCTTTCTTTCTTTCTTTCTTTCTTTGCCATGAAAATCCCAATCACTTCCCCTCCTATTTATAGCATTTGGCCGGCCACCCCTTTGAATTAATGTCCACTTTGGTGGCCAATTTTTTTATTGCCCAAAATGGTGGCAAATTGCCACACTCCTTTTGCCTTGACCATAATAATTGTAATTATAATAATAATAATAATAATAATAATAATAATAATAAACTATCATAAATTAACCCGAATAATATTTATTGGTTCAGATAAGATCGAATAAATTATTCAATCGATAAAATATTCGGTCACCGGAACTTAATTCCGACTAGGCCGGTTTTTGGGATGTGACAACTCTCTCCCCCTTTAAAGAAAATTCGTCCTCGAATTTTCTCCGACAAGAATATGCTCATCTATACGAGCTTGACTGAACTTAGACATCTAAACATAAAGAGATCGGATTAATCGGCAAGTCACAATACTCAATAAATAACTCCTAGGTGGCAAAGTAACATAACAAACAATACAAACATGCATAAGTTTAGTCCAGAACCGACTAAACTCTAGCTCTGATACCACTACTGTAACACCCCCTTCCCGGCCTGGTAGAGAACCGGGTCGGAGAGCGCTACCGGAAAACAATACGGAGATCGGAGACATAAATCCAAAGTTCAAAAAAATCATTTCGGATTATTTTATTAATCTCTTGTAAGACTTAACACTTAACTTATTAACAACTTACTCAAATTGGGGTCAATTTTAAACTTTTCAAACTTAGGGACTAAATTGTGATTTTTACAAATTAGGGGTCCTTATCTGAAATTCGTGATATTATACTGAAATTAAACTTACTAGTTATTATCCTGTAAAATCTCATTACTAACGGAAGTCATTTACCTATCTGATTAGACGATACAATATTTTAGTGACCCTTTTGTAATTTGTCTAAAACTATTTTTTTATTCGAACTAACAAATATCTTAAACACTTAAAAAAAATTATACAAAACATAGGTAACGTATACGCAATAGTAGGCCCACAAGACTAGTATAATTACTTTAACTACTTTGCCACCATACTAGGAGTTTATAAGGACAAAACACATTACTCTTTAATTGTAGTGACTTGCCAACCTTCCAACTAATCCCGATCTCGATCTATTACTTTCTTTAACCTGAAATGTTATGCAATGAATGCATTAGACTTACATAGTCTAAGCGAGGTATCCAATGACAATGAATGAACATGTTATGTCATGTAGCATGCTTCCAAAAATAATCATTATGAAATAACATGGCATACTTCATATTTATAACAAAACATAATATCATATCATGATCATAACATAGCATAACGTATCAAACTCATAATATATTGGTACCATTGGATACGCGGATTCCCTGTACACCATATCATGTATCATAATTGAGCCGTAGCCCTGAGCCGTAGCTCCATGTATCCCTTACACTTCCATCCTTTTATCTCCCACATATAGGCCGTAGCCCTGGACCGTAGTCCTCCCTTACATGTTGAGCTCGAATAACCCTATGGCATGCCAATTGTATCCAACGTCCATAAATACACACAAATTCACATAGTCCATGATTTTCATATCATATCATATGAAATAACAAGATGAGCCGTAGCTCCATGTCATGTAGCATTTCATAGTCATATTCGAACATATTAAAGTAATGCAAGGCACTTACCAAATTTGCCATTCGAGCATAGTTGCTCTACGTGAGCCCTTAACAAATGCAAACATAATCATAAATAATGCAACGGGACGACACCGAGCCTATCCCTTGACACAACTACAATCACATATCATAACATAAAAACAAAGATCGGAATGACACCGTGTCACCCGAGACAAATGCATCTACACTCACCTCAATCCAAGCTTAGAGACATTTTCCTTATTCTCCAACTTTGTGGTTTCCTTCATTTCTACTCTTTTCTAACCAAACATTAAAGAAATATATCATTTAGTACATTAGGCAGCTTGCATTGTCCTCAAAGAAATATTTATATAAAATGTTCTATAACTCAAAATCTGATTTCGTTTGTTTTAAACGAAACTAGACTGAATAACCTTTTAAACCATATGAATTATAGCTTTTAGTTCCTCTTATACAATTTATAATGAATTTCTAAAATCGTTGTTGATGTAGATTTAGAGGCAAACTGTTACCCTGTTTTTATGACATTTACTTACTCAAAAATTCATATCTTTTTACTCACAACTCCAAATAAGGAGTTCTTTACCATTCTAGAAAGCTTATAAACACACCTTTATAACTATGTATGCCATATAATTTTATCATTTCTATATTAATACAGTTTATTACTAGAACATAAAGCATTTTCAGAAACTTAATCTGTCTATGCTTAATATGTGACTTTAGTGCATTTATAACCTATGTTTCACTACACTATTAATCTTGAGCTTTTAACCACATTTACAATAATCTTATAAAATTATTCTTATAATCCAGCAACCTCAAAAATAGGACATGTAAGTCCTCAATTTATCAATTTCTACAAAACAGTCCCCTTTTTATTCTTTAATAATCCTATATGTGATCTAAATGGTTTTAACCTACCATTTGAGACTTAATTCAAGCTTGGCCATTTAATCTAATTCATTTTATGAATCCCCTGTTCTAATCATAAATTTTCAGAATTTATTAACACCATTTGACCCCCTAAACATTTCGAATTCTATAATTTATCCCAGCAGATTTCAATTATTCAGTTTCAGTCCCGAAACTTCTAAGAACAATTCAGAGACCTATACTTAACATTTTTGAGCAAATAATACCTCTATTTCATGTAAAATTTTGTCCTCTACAACTTTGTAGAAGAACACGTTTTCCAGAAATGACTCTAACATGACCGAAAATTCAGTTTTCTACAGGACAGTTTACAAATCCGAATTTCTTTATTCTTTCTACCCTTATCTTTTACCAACCTTTAATTAATCCAATTTCATGCTTAATATAAATACTAACATCAAATTAAAGGTAGTTGAGACTCTAATCTCAACTCTAATTTGTTTCACTCACCTTGATAGACTGGTACTTTATTTTTATTTCTTGACGGTTGTTCCGAATCGACCTCGTGTACTATGATAATTAATAAAAATAATAAGACAGTATCGAATATATATATAAATATTAATCAAACTCGATACCGAAACTTAAACTAACTAGAGATTTGAGCTTACCCCGTCGTCGGCAGAAATTCGATATTACTATATCGAAAATATCGGACTACCAATCAAATATTGGATCGTATGTTTATCCTACTAATTTCTTTCTTTCTTTCTTTCTTTCTTTCTTTCTTTCTTTCTTTCTTTCTTTCTTTGCCATGAAAATCCCAATCACTTCCCCTCCTATTTATAGCATTTGGCCGGCCACCCCCTTTGAATTAATGTCCACTTTGGTGGCCAATTTTTTTATTGCCCAAAATGGTGGCAAATTGCCACACTCCTTTTGCCTTGACCATAATAATTGTAATTATAATAATAATAATAATAATAATAATAATAATAATAAACTATCATAAATTAACCCGAATAATATTTATTGGTTCAGATAAGATCGAATAAATTATTCAATCGATAAAATATTCGGTCACCGGAACTTAATTCCGACTAGGCCGGTTTTTGGGATGTGACAACTCTCTCCCCCTTTAAAGAAAATTCGTCCTCGAATTTTCTCCGACAAGAATATGCTCATCTATACGAGCTTGACTGAACTTAGACATCTAAACATAAAGAGATCGGATTAATCGGCAAGTCACAATACTCAATAAATAACTCCTAGGTGGCAAAGTAACATAACAAACAATACAAACATGCATAAGTTTAGTCCAGAACCGACTAAACTCTAGCTCTGATACCACTACTGTAACACCCCCTTCCCGGCCTGGTAGAGAACCGGGTCGGAGAGCGCTACCGGAAAACAATACGGAGATCGGAGACATAAATCCAAAGTTCAAAAAAATCATTTCGGATTATTTTATTAATCTCTTGTAAGACTTAACACTTAACTTATTAACAACTTACTCAAATTGGGGTCAATTTTAAACTTTTCAAACTTAGGGACTAAATTGTGATTTTTACAAATTAGGGGTCCTTATCTGAAATTCGTGATATTATACTGAAATTAAACTTACTAGTTATTATCCTGTAAAATCTCATTACTAACGGAAGTCATTTACCTATCTGATTAGACGATACAATATTTTAGTGACCCTTTTGTAATTTGTCTAAAACTATTTTTTTATTCGAACTAACAAATATCTTAAACACTTAAAAAAAATTATACAAAACATAGGTAACGTATACGCAATAGTAGGCCCACAAGACTAGTATAATTACTTTAACTACTTTGCCACCATACTAGGAGTTTATAAGGACAAAACACATTACTCTTTAATTGTAGTGACTTGCCAACCTTCCAACTAATCCCGATCTCGATCTATTACTTTCTTTAACCTGAAATGTTATGCAATGAATGCATTAGACTTACATAGTCTAAGCGAGGTATCCAATGACAATGAATGAACATGTTATGTCATGTAGCATGCTTCCAAAAATAATCATTATGAAATAACATGGCATACTTCATATTTATAACAAAACATAATATCATATCATGATCATAACATAGCATAACGTATCAAACTCATAATATATTGGTACCATTGGATACGCGGATTCCCTGTACACCATATCATGTATCATAATTGAGCCGTAGCCCTGAGCCGTAGCTCCATGTATCCCTTACACTTCCATCCTTTTATCTCCCACATATAGGCCGTAGCCCTGGACCGTAGTCCTCCCTTACATGTTGAGCTCGAATAACCCTATGGCATGCCAATTGTATCCAACGTCCATAAATACACACAAATTCACATAGTCCATGATTTTCATATCATATCATATGAAATAACAAGATGAGCCGTAGCTCCATGTCATGTAGCATTTCATAGTCATATTCGAACATATTAAAGTAATGCAAGGCACTTACCAAATTTGCCATTCGAGCATAGTTGCTCTACGTGAGCCCTTAACAAATGCAAACATAATCATAAATAATGCAACGGGACGACACCGAGCCTATCCCTTGACACAACTACAATCACATATCATAACATAAAAACAAAGATCGGAATGACACCGTGTCACCCGAGACAAATGCATCTACACTCACCTCAATCCAAGCTTAGAGACATTTTCCTTATTCTCCAACTTTGTGGTTTCCTTCATTTCTACTCTTTTCTAACCAAACATTAAAGAAATATATCATTTAGTACATTAGGCAGCTTGCATTGTCCTCAAAGAAATATTTATATAAAATGTTCTATAACTCAAAATCTGATTTCGTTTGTTTTAAACGAAACTAGACTGAATAACCTTTTAAACCATATGAATTATAGCTTTTAGTTCCTCTTATACAATTTATAATGAATTTCTAAAATCGTTGTTGATGTAGATTTAGAGGCAAACTGTTACCCTGTTTTTATGACATTTACTTACTCAAAAATTCATATCTTTTTACTCACAACTCCAAATAAGGAGTTCTTTACCATTCTAGAAAGCTTATAAACACACCTTTATAACTATGTATGCCATATAATTTTATCATTTCTATATTAATACAGTTTATTACTAGAACATAAAGCAATTTCAGAAACTTAATCTGTCTATGCTTAATATGTGACTTTAGTGCATTTATAACCTATGTTTCACTACACTATTAATCTTGAGCTTTTAACCACATTTACAATAATCTTATAAAATTATTCTTATAATCCAGCAACCTCAAAAATAGGACATGTAAGTCCTCAATTTATCAATTTCTACAAAACAGTCCCCTTTTTATTCTTTAATAATCCTATATGTGATCTAAATGGTTTTAACCTACCATTTGAGACTTAATTCAAGCTTGGCCATTTAATCTAATTCATTTTATGAATCCCCTGTTCTAATCATAAATTTTCAGAATTTATTAACACCATTTGACCCCCTAAACATTTCGAATTCTATAATTTATCCCAGCAGATTTCAATTATTCAGTTTCAGTCCCGAAACTTCTAAGAACAATTCAGAGACCTATACTTAACATTTTTGAGCAAATAATACCTCTATTTCATGTAAAATTTTGTCCTCTACAACTTTGTAGAAGAACACGTTTTCCAGAAATGACTCTAACATGACCGAAAATTCAGTTTTCTACAGGACAGTTTACAAATCCGAATTTCTTTATTCTTTCTACCCTTATCTTTTACCAACCTTTAATTAATCCAATTTCATGCTTAATATAAATACTAACATCAAATTAAAGGTAGTTGAGACTCTAATCTCAACTCTAATTTGTTTCACTCACCTTGATAGACTGGTACTTTATTTTTATTTCTTGACGGTTGTTCCGAATCGACCTCGTGTACTATGATAATTAATAAAAATAATAAGACAGTATCGAATATATATATAAATATTAATCAAACTCGATACCGAAACTTAAACTAACTAGAGATTTGAGCTTACCCCGTCGTCGGCAGAAATTCGATATTACTATATCGAAAATATCGGACTACCAATCAAATATTGGATCGTATGTTTATCCTACTAATTTCTTTCTTTCTTTCTTTCTTTCTTTCTTTCTTTCTTTCTTTCTTTGCCATGAAAATCCCAATCACTTCCCCTCCTATTTATAGCATTTGGCCGGCCACCCCCTTTGAATTAATGTCCACTTTGGTGGCCAATTTTTTTATTGCCCAAAATGGTGGCAAATTGCCACACTCCTTTTGCCTTGACCATAATAATTGTAATTATAATAATAATAATAATAATAATAATAATAATAAACTATCATAAATTAACCCGAATAATATTTATTGGTTCAGATAAGATCGAATAAATTATTCAATCGATAAAATATTCGGTCACCGGAACTTAATTCCGACTAGGCCGGTTTTTGGGATGTGACAGTGACCCTGTTCCGAAACGGGGTGGAAGCGTTTCGGTACAGGTGTCTTGCTTTTTAAACTGAAGCCCGTGTTCCGAAACGGGTGACGTCTGTTTCGAAACACAGGCCTAAAAATGGACTGTTTGACATCTCTAATGTGTCCCAAGGTTTGGGCTTAGGCCATGTTTGCTGTTTGGCTTCTCGTGAGCCTTGTTTCCGCTGTCTTTTCACACATAGGTTAAATCAAAGCATCTAGATAAGATAATATTAAATGAAAAAGTTTTCTAGGGTTGCTAACCGAGGTGAGACCTTCACGGGTTTCACATCGGTTTTCCCCGTGTAGCCTACTCGGACCGATCAGCCGACCAGACCGGGACGAGGGGGTTACAGTTTCAATTTAAATAGCTTTCTATAACTATATACATATATATACATATATATATATATATATATATATATTTCTTCATATTTTTTTCTAAGTGTGAATAAAATTTGTGATGTTATTTAACAAATCAAATATAATCTAAATTATATAATATATCTATAATATTATTTTTTAAGAAGAGGTTTTTTGAATAGTTTTAAGAAGAGATTTTTAGGAAAAAAATATTAATGGAGTATAAAGGCGTTAATGAATTGACGAATTTTTTTTTTGAGAAAAATATTATTGATAGGAGTACAAAAGAGGTGGATGAGTTGATGAAAAAAGGAATTTGTAAACCGTAGTAGTTAAATGATTACATTGAATAAAATACAAAGTTAAGAAATTAAATTGTAAAAAGATAAGATTTGTTTTTAAAAAATTGAAATTGAAATTACATACGTATTCTAGCTATTCGAGTCTAATTTTATCAACAAATTTTATTTGATATTTTTTGATGTCAAATAAAATATTATATTTTTAGTCGAAACAAATTTTGTTCACCCTTATTTTTTCGATGTCTAACACTTATTTTTTAATAAACAACTTTATTATATATATATATAATATTGTTCTATAATCATTTCCTTTCATAATTAGTATATATATACATAATTGTTTTTCTTAAAGAATTTTATATATTATACATATAATTGTTTTATAATTTTTTTCTTAAAGAATTAATATATATATATATATATATATATATATATATATATATATATATATATATATATATATAACTGTTATTTCTTTTTTAGGAAAGGGTAGAAAGCGAAGATGTTGCACATTGAACATAAATGTTTAATTTTAGTATTAAAACATTGATTTGATGGACCAATATATATTTAACAAATATTTTATACCCCAAAATTGATTCTTACTAAATATACAATTTCTTAAAAAAATATTATTTTCATTTTAATATTGACTATCATTTTTACCAATTTAATTTGTCAATTATTATGTTTTACTTTTTTTAATATTTTATTATTGAAATCTTTATTAAAATTTTTAAAAAGTTTATAGAAACTAATTTGATAATTCTAATTGTTAAATACTACAATATCGTGCATTACACATAAGGATGTAAAAACAGGTAATCGGATGGGTTTTAGGTCGGGTACTGTCAGGTTGGGTAAAATCGGGTACATGTCATTTCAGGTCATTTTTCTATTTTGACTCGACTCGGGTCGGGTGCGGGTCCATTTCAGGTCGGGTCTATTTCAGGTCGGGTCAAAACAGGTCGGTCCGAAACAGATAATTGACATGTTAATTTGGGGTCGGATACACTTCAGGTCGGGTTCATTTCAGGTCGGGTCCGTTTCAGATCGAGTCCATTTTAGGTCGGGTTCATTTCAGGTCGGGTGCATTTCAGGTCGGGTGCATTTCAGGTCGGGTAATTTCAGGTCGGGTAGTTTCAGGTCGGGTAATTCAGGTCGGGTGTTTTCGGGATTGGAATTCGTATTGAGTTTGAGTTTAGTACAACCGTATAAGTAGTCGATAGATTTTAGGTTGGCCTTCGTCAATCGTCATTGATTTGGAGTTAATTATTTAAACTCATATTAAATTAAAATTATAAAACTTTGGAGTAATTAAAAAAATAATGAAAAGGGGTCAATTTGGACTGAAAATGGGTCAATTTGGATTAAAAATAAAGTTTCACGAATTATAATGAACAAAAATATCAAATTAAAATTATAAAACATTAGACAAATTTAAAAGAAAACAATGAAAAGGGGTCAGTTTAGAATAAAAATAAAGTTTTGGGACTATAATGAACAAAAATATCAAATTAAAAGTATAAAAATTAGAGTAATTAAAAAACAATAAGTAGAGGTCAATTTAGAATAAAAATAAAGTTTTGGGGTCTGGAATGAATAAAATTTCAAATTAAAATTATAAAACATTATGAATTAATATATATATAGGGGTCAATACGGAATTAAAATAAAGTTAAGGGACTAGAATGAAGAAAATATGAAATTAAAATAATAAAACATTGGACAAATTATAAAAATAAATGTGGGTCAATTTGGAATAAAAATAAAGTTTTAGGGTCTAGAATGATGAAAATATCAAATTAAAATTATAAAACATTAGACATATTAAAAAACAATGAATATGGGTCAATTTGGATTTGAAATAAAGTTAAGGGACTAGAATGAACAAAGTACCAAATTAAAATTATAAAACATTGGACGAATTAAAAAAACAATAAATAGGGGTCAATTTGGAATTAAACTAAAGTTTAAGGGACTAGAATGAACAAAATATCAAATTAAAATTATAAAACATCGGACTAATTAAAATAAAGTTAAGGGACTAGAATGAACAAAATATCAAATTAAAATTATAAAACATTAGACTAATTAAAAAAACGGTCAATTTGGAATACAAATAAAGTTTAGGGACTATAATGAATAAAATTTCAAAGTAAAATTATATATTATTGGACTAATTAAAAAACAATTAGTATGGGTAAATTTGGAATAGAAATGAAGATTTAAGAGTTATAATGAATAGAAATATCAAATTAAAATTACAAAACATTGGACAATTTAAGGTTTAGGGTTTATGATTTAAAGGGTTTAGGGAAAATTCATTAATGGTTTAGGGTTCATACATTGATAGATAGATACATACATACATACTTACATATATTAGGATTTAGGGTTTAAAGTTTAATGTGTATGGTGTGGGGTTTAGGGAAATTTATCAAGGGTTCAGGGTTTATACATTGATAGGTACATATATACATACTTACATATATTAAGGTTTGTGGTTTATGATTTTAGGGTTTATGGTTTAGGGAAATTCATCAAGGGTTCAGGGTTCATACATTGATAGGTACATATATACATACTTACATATATTAAGGTTTGTGGTTTAGGATTTTAGGGTTTTGGGTTAAGGGAAAAATTATTAAGGGTTTAGGGTTCATACATTGATAGGTACATACATACTTACATACATTAGGGTTTAGGGTTTAATATTTTAGGGTTTAGGGTTTATGGTTAAGAGAAAATTCATTAAGGGTTTAGGGGTCATATATTGATAAGTACATATACACACACCTCTATATATATTAGGGTTCAGGGTTTAAGAGTTTATGTTTAGAATTTAAGAGTTCAGGGTTTATGGAAAATTTATTAGGAATTTAGAGTTTATATATTGATACATATATACATATATTAGGGTTTAGAGTTTAGAGTTTATAGTTTAGGGGTTTTGAAATTTTTCTCCATCTCCCATCTCAGTTTTTATCTTTTTAAAACCAAGTGTTTTTTTTATATATATTTATTTCGATTATTTATATTAAATTAATCCGAATAACTGAGAATATAAGATAAGCTTGTGTTTCTTTTCATTCATGATGGGAACCTAGACAGATATGCAAAATCATCACTCCATCAACGTCCCCATCATAATGCCGTCATCATGATATTTTTTGTTATTTTCGGGTTTTAATAAATTGAAATTATCATTTTTATTATTTTACGTAAAATTAATGGTAACATTTATAAAGAGAGAGATAAAATATAATTGTTCCTAAAATTATCAGTTACATGAGATATACAATGACTCTTATGTGAACCTATGAACATTATTATAATATATAAAAAGAATTCTCTCATCTATCAAACCAAATCATGTAACATGCAACTCAAACTAAAAAACATAAACTTGTGGGGTAATATTAATTATTTATTGTTTGATATTATTATTTGAGTTATTTTTTTTGGCAATTTAATAGCTCTCTATATTTTTACAAGGTCCCAGGAAAGGAAATAATATATAATTTACTTATAATTTAGAGACTTCAAAAGAATAAATATTTTGTTACCAAAATAAATATAATTAATGACACACATGGCGATGACCTTAGCTGTCAAATTCCTCAGTGACTGCCCTGTTGCACTCCAACAGTTGATGGTACATATCATACATAAACATTTACCTTTTTCATCTAACGGCTAGGATTGTTTTGATTTCATCTGCAAAAGTGGGATGCCAAAGCCAAACTATTGGACTTTCTTTCTCCTTGAAAATGCAAAAGTCTCTTTCATGGTTCCATATTTTTTTTATAAGAATAATCAATAATTCTACAATTTTATTCGGTTAATAAGAAAATAATTATTTTAAATCTGTTATAACTTAACATATATTTTGTTATAATTTGTAAATTTGAAATTTTATTTAAGTTACTGAGAATAAAATCAATCTAATTTATTTTGTAACATAAATATTTTTTTGAATATGGTAAGTAACGTAAATATTAGTTAAAAATAATTGTTAAATTATCAATTACTTAATGTTTTTAATAATTGAGAAAAAAATATGTTTAATGTATTAGATTAGAAGTATAATATAATGTCTAATTTAATATTTCTTAATTTCATAAATTATTTGTATTACTTGGCTCAATATTTTTATTTTTTAATATTCAATCTTCATTAAGTTTTTGTAGTTGATAAATTATTAATTACTTAATATTTTTTTTCCCAAGTGATAATCTTCAATTTTTTACTGTTAATCTCATTCATCCATTTCACTCATCCAATGGTCCTAAATTAGTGTAAAACTAAATAAGTTTTACACCATGCAACTTGATCCCATCATATATATGTGTGTGTACATATACATCATATATATATATATATATTAATATATATATATATATATATATGTGTGTAATTGTTAAATTATCAATTACTTAATATTTTTAATAATTGAAAAAAATATGTTTAATGTATTAGATTAGAAGTATAATATAATGTCTAATTTAATATTTCTTAATTTCATAAATTATTTGTATTATTTGGCTCAATATTTTTATTTTTTAATATTCAATCTTCATTAAGTTTTTGTAGTTGATAAATTATTAATTACTTAATTTTTTTTTCAATTTTAGTACTTAAATATATATATATATATATATATATATATATATATATATGTGTGTGTGTATGTGTGTGTATATATATACATCATATGTGTATATTAATATATGTAGGTGTATATATATATATATATATATATATATATATCAACTTATGAAAGTTTTTAATTCATCAAGTCATAGATTTCGGGTCAATATCAGTTCATGTCAACAACAGGTCGGGTCATTTAACAGATCGGGTTTAAAACAAGTCGGGTCCAAAACAGGTCGGGTTCAAAACAAGTCGGGTAAAATTGGATCTCGGGTCAATTCAGTCGGGTAAAATTGGTTATCTGCCAGGTCGGCTTCGGCTTCGGGTTCGTTTCAATCGGGCACAGGTCGGGTTTCAGGTCCACAGTAACATGTCCAATTCGGGTTCGGGTCGTTTTCAGTCGGACGCATGTCGGGTTCGGTCACTACAGTAACATGTCGAATTCAGGTTCGTGTCAACAACAGTCGGTTACAGATCGGGTTCAAGTCATTAAATTTCAGGTCAAATCACGTTCTGACTCGAGCAAGTTTCAGTCGAGTTTTCAGGTCGAGTCAGTTTTTTACATCCCTAATTACACATGTAAGAAAACTAGTATCTAAACACATTAGATTATGTCAGAAAAACCATAACAAGTGGTGTGTAAAAAATACGATCCAACGATGCTATCTAAAAGTTTAGATATTCTATTTGTTTTTTATTTTCGAATCAGATATTTGATACGTTTTTTTTTATTTTTCGGACCCTATAGATATTGTAATATTTTAAGTTTTGAATTTTTTAAAAATCTGAAATATCTGAAAATTCAAAATTTTATGAATTTGAATTTTTTTATATTTAACAATTTAATGCTTGTTATATCAAAAAATTAGAAAATCACAAAATTTTCATAGATGCAAAACTTGTTATATTTGACAATTTATTGCTTGTTATATACGAAATTTTGAAATTTTCATAAATGTGACAGCGGAATCTAAAAAATGTACTTAAACCAAATCATATATCCGAATACTTAATCCGAATATCTAATCTGAATAATTGGATATCCAACTTTTCGGATCGGATATGGATAACTATTTTACCAATATAAAATTTCAGACATCTAATTTTCTGGATTAGATGGTATATGATATCTGAAAATGAACACCCTGCACATAACATAGGTGAGAAAAATATTTCATGAAGAATAAATATTTTTCGAATGGTTATAGGTAGGGGTGTTCATTTTTGGATATCAGATCAGATTCGATCCAAAATTTCGGATATCCGAAAAATTCAGATCACCTAAATAGCGATCCGTACCCGATCCGAAAAAATTAGATATCTGAAATTTATGACTTTATTTGATTATTTTTTAAATTGACGGTTCTATCCATGAAAATTTTAGGTTTTCGAATATAAAAATCATCGAATTATTGAATATAACAATATTTGATCCATAGAAATTTCAATTTTTCATTTATAACAAGTAAAAATATCTAATATAACAAGATTCAAACTTATACAAAAATTTGAATTTTCGGATATCGGATAATCGGATATCTGATCCGAATGTGAAATCACTATTCGTATCGGATCCCAAATTTTCGAATATCCCATCCGAATTATCCAAAAAATAAAAAATAGATCGGATATCCAAAATTCAGATCGGATCAACAGATAATCGGATCGAATTTTTTTGCACACCCCTAGTTATAAGAGGGCTGATAAAATATTTGTATGCAAAATATCATTAATCTCATATTCGGTCCTTAGATGTTATTATATTTTCAAATTCGCTTTTTATTTATTTATTTAAAAATTATATAAAAAATCAAAAAATATTTTTTTTCAACTAAACCAGTGTCCGATTAATGTGTGACACTAACACAATTAATAGTTTTATATGTAATATAGATATCCAAAATCTTTAAAACTGTTAAAAGTAAGCTCATCTCTTTGTGTTCTGGTGGTAAAGGTAGATGTTTATCATCCCTTGGGACCCGAGTTCGAGCACCAGTAATGCCATGTTGTGTGTGCCTGTGCCGTCTTTGAAAAGTTTAAGAAAGTTGAACAGATGCTACCCTTGCATCACACCAGCATATTAAAAAAAACTGTTAAAAATAATTAAAAATATCTAAAGTTAATAATCTTTAAAGCAAATGGTTAAATCTCTCAGTTGACACATTTTCCTTCTTTTAGGTTATAAATTCAAAACTCAAAAGGAATAAAATTTCCCTTATTCTCTTCTAAATAAAAATTGTTAAAAAATAATAAATCTGAATGTATAAGCAATAATTTCAGGTATGGCCCATGGCTAGAGAAGCAGGTGAGCTTTGGATGTATTTTAGCAAAGAGATAACATACTGAAGCAACCAGATTATGATTCAAAGCATCAGCAAAGATTTATGAAAAAGATGATTTGGCGTCTTCTGATTTTTTATTTCCTATCTGCACACTTTTCTATTGTTTTGATATTTTTAAGTGATTTGGATTTTAATAATTTATTTGAGCCACAGATGTAGGTTACGTTGAAAGTGGATAATGAAAATTTAAAATTTAAATTTCTTCTACTGATTCTTTATTTAATTGAATGTACTCACCTTGTAAATTTGAATTTTTTTATTGGTTATTTATTTTACTTAATGTGTTGATCCTAAAATTTTAGTTATTCTCATTTATGTAATAAAAAAGGGTAAACTACAACAAATGTTACTCAATTATGGGTAAGGTTATATTTGAATCACTCAATTATTAAAGTTTACATTTGGGTCACTCAATTATGTGTAAGGTTACGTTTGGGTCACCCAATTATTAAATGTTACATTTGGATCACTCAATTATGGGCAATGTTACATTCAGGTCACCCTTCATATTAAAAAAAATATATCAATTTGTGTATTAAATTAATTAATGATTTCAAATGAAGTATTCTAATGTTAACAAGGGTATACAAGTGATTTGGAAGAAAAAATGACTAAATTGATGTACTTTTTTAAATATGAAGGGTGACCCAAATATAACTTTACCCATAATTGAGTGACCAAAATGTAACATTTAATAATTGGGTGACTCAAATCAAATGTAACTTTACCCATAACTGAGTGACCCAAATGTAACTTTTAATAATTGAGTGACTCAAATGTAACTTTTAATAATTGAGTGACTCAAATGTAACATTACCTATAATTAAGTGACCTCCGTTGTAGATTTGAGTGACCGCCATTGTCGGCATGCCTGCATAAATTCATCAGAAATGCAATTTAATGAACACTTTTTGGCTTTACCATGGATAACCAATTCAAGTTGCTCCCGTTGTCCTTCACCTTCCTACTTTTCATTTTCATGGTGTTTAAGCTAAGAATGAGATCCAAAACTAAGGACTCTCCCACAGACCTACCCCCTGCACCATGGAAACTACCTCTTATAGGCCACTTGCACCTTCTACTTTTCTCTCTTCCCCATCGCCGCTTGACGGAATTAGCCGAAAGGCAAGGTCCCGTGATGCACCTTCAACTCGGTGAATTATCACACGTTGTTGTTTCTTCTCCGGAGGCTGCGAAACAAGTGTTGAAATCACATGATATCAATTTCGCTAACAGGCCTTTTCTCCTCGTTGCCGAAATAATATGGTATAATTTTTCGGATATTGCCTTTGCACCATATGGAGCCTCTTGGAGGCAGCTCCGGAAAGTTTGCACATTGGAGCTGCTAAGTACTAAACGTGTACAATCGTTCCGTTCAATCCGAGAAGAGCAGGTAACAAGTTTTATTAGATCAATCTTTTCCAATGCAGGATCAGAAATCAACATTGGAGAAATGCTCTGCAACTTATCATACAACATCACTTTAAGGTCTGCTTTTTCCGTGAGATGCAAGCAACACGAAACTTTCATTTCGACTGTCAGGAACGTTCTAGGAGCTTTACATGGTTTTAGTCTGGCTGATCTGTATCCTTCCATCAAATTCCTTCCCGTGATCAGTGGGATTAGAGCCAAACTTAATAGGTTTCACCGTGACTTAGACACGATGCTCGAAAGCATCATTGAAGAACATAGAGCTAGCAATGTGAATCCGAAGAACGGCGATGATGTGACCGATGGTCTAGTTGATGTTCTTTTGAATCTTCAGGGTCATGGAGGCCTTGAATTTCCCTTGACAACTGACAACATAAAAGCTGTTATCCTGGTTAGTAGTTCATATCTCACATCTCACATCTTGAATTTCCTGTGAATCTCTCGATAACTTGAACCATAAGAAACGTTCTGCAGTTTAACCAAGTAGACCGGTTTTTCAGGACATGCTCATGGCCGGAACTGAGACATCTTCAACTACAGCAGAATGGGCGATGTCAGAAATGATGAAAAATCCTAGAATCATGGAAAAAGCACAAGCCGAGGTGAGGCGAGTCTACAGTAGAACAGGGGATGTCAACGAATCGGGCCTTCATGAATTGCAGTACTTGAAGTTTGTCATCAAAGAAACCCTAAGATTACACCCTGCTGTGCCTTTGCTACTTCCAAGAGAAAGTATGGAGAGATGTGAGATTAACGGATACGCGATACCGGCCAAGACCAAAGTGATTGTGAATGTGTGGGCAATCGGAAGAGATTCCGACTACTGGAATGAAGCCGAGAAGTTCGATCCAGAGAGGTTCATTGACAGTTCAGTTGACTATAAAGGGGCTAACTTTGAGTTCATTCCATTTGGTGCTGGAAGGAGGATGTGCCCTGGCATCTCATATAGTATGGCTGTTGTTGAGCTTTGCCTTGCACAATTACTTTACCATTTTGATTGGAAACTTCCAAATGGGATGAGAAATGAGGATCTGGACATGACCGAGGACCTTGGTGTTACTCTTAGAAAAAAAACAGATTTGTGTCTGCTTCCCATTCCTTACCACGCACCACCATGTGTTCAGTAACTACAATGTACATATCACAGATGAAATCTTTGCAAACCCAGTTTGAAGATTGTCAAATCATATTTAGCTTGGTGTTACTCTTTTTATTTATTTATTTTTGTTTTGGATCCTCATTAAATAAATGATTGACGTTCGTAATTACTGAAAATAGACCACGATTGAGCTGCTTTGTCAATGGGATATAGCTGTTATATGTATTTTTATGTCCGTGTTTATAGTATTTATCCCGACAATAGTTTACTTTGTAGACTCTTGTAATTTTAAGTATTTTCTACTTATTCAATAAAATAAGTGAGTATTATTAATCAAAAACTATAATTTGTTGATTCACATATGAATTTATTATTATTATTTTTGTCACGTGCCAGTGTGTTATTGACTAAAATAACTAAATATATTTTTAATATTGTTAGTTCAAAAAGACAAAAACATTAATGACGTTGCATCTGTGTTTTTTTTATATAGAAATATAGCACATGACATTATTTTTTATCTATGACATTTGTTACCGTAAAAGTAAAGTCAGTCACTGTTTATATTTTTTTTCATTAAAAAAAGCCATGCTTGCAAACCAACTTTGAACAATAATATATATTGCTACAGTGAAAGAACGAATTTCTTTCTTCTTGTTATCGATTTTTACAATGAAAAATATTCTTTGCTATAGTGAAATCAGCTTGCAAGCATACCGACTTAAAATTATTATAAATTAAAATATTTATTTATTATACATATTATTTATTAATTAAATATTAATTTTATACTAATCAACTAAAAATTAGTAGTATAAATTAAAAATGTAGCCCTAGCTTAAGCTATCTTCCCCCCCCCCAAATTTTAGGTTATTCTTTCTCTTCAAGTGTACTTAGAAACAAAAAAAAAAACAACAAAAATCTTTGTCTTCAGGAAATCAACAATAGAGGAGAAATCGATTATGTCAGCAGCTGAAGGTGAAGCATGCGAAGAAGCTATTCTGAAGTGGTACTACTGTGCAGGTACATGCCGACCCAAGAACTCCCATGAACTTTCCCTCAAAGCCAAAACCTATCTTTTGTCTAAGGGATGGGTTTTCTGGTATGCCCCCCAAAATAGAAGACAAGAATTCCGGTAGCACTCGCCCACCGAAAAAGTTTATTATCGCTCAAAGTGGCTTGCAAAGGTTATGTTCATCAAGCTTCAGAAGGTGGAAGAACAGGAAACGTGGAGCCCAAGCAACCTAAAAAAAGAAAGTGTTCGAGTCTGGAGAATCAACAATTATCAAAACCTGTTGAATTCAAATCGTCGAAAATAAAAAAAACGCTGGAGAAAAAAGTGAACCAAATCCAACATCGGGTAGTAACTTCTAGTGAAAGAGTGCGCGAGGGTCTGGTTTCTAATCGTAAACCTCGAAATCTCCTCTCATGGTTGACAGATAACAAAGATGTTTTGATGTTGGGAAATATGTATTATCGCAGTAAGACAGGGACTCCATTGATGAAAGGGCGGATAACTCATGAAGGGATTCAATGTCACTGTTGTTTCAAGGTTTTCACTCTCACTGCATTTGAATATTATGCTGGAAGTAGCAATAACTGGCCATCGGCTAACATAATCTTGGACGACGGCACTTGCCGGTCACTTTCCGACTGTCAAACACAAGTTCGTCAGTCTATAAAGATCACCACGTCGAGTACTCATTCTATTGTAGAGAGCCCTGAAACTGCGAAGGCCTCCAATTTGTTTCGAAACGAGAATGATGGAGTTTGCTATGCTTGTTGCTGTGGGGGAGACTTAATTTGCTGCGATTACTGCCCTTTAGCTTTTCATATGAAATGCCTTGGCTTAAAGGAAGTCCTCCAAAATTGATAATTTGTGCCATTCAACATAATTATTTTGTTCGTATTAATCTCTATAATTATCTGACACAGTAACCAAGCTCTGATGCCAATTTGTTGGGGAAGAACCTAACAACCGAAACAAAAAGGAAGCACTACCGGTGTTCTTTCTCTCCTTATAACTCCTATCAATAATTATGGCAACAACAATAACACGATATATGTTATCTAGAAACACTAATCAGCCACAAATCAACCAATGCAACCACAAAAATAATAAAACGAGACACCAAAATTTTTACGTGGAAACCCCTTTAAATCAAGGGTAAAAACCACAAGACTTTAGAGTCCGATCAAAAGCTCCACTATCATCGAATGTTCAACTATAAGACTACAATATCCAGCCTACAACAAGCATTCAACTCTAACAAGGCTAATAACATGTATTCTTTAATAAAAGAAGAGAAAATTGGAGAACATCATCCAAAAAACGCAGCTGCTATAAAATGGATATTTCTGACGCTACAAGACTCGGATGAAAAATCCGACCGTACAAAGTCAAGAACACCTTGTCGCCTAGCTACTGTCAATAAATCAGCTCAATCGAACCACGAATGGACCTCCGATTGAAAAGTTGATCACTGCTGCACCAAACCTTAAAAATACTGTTTTATTTCCTTATTTTTTCTCTCAAACGTGAGGTTTTTTCTGTCTCTTCAAGTTCTGATTTTTGTTGTATATAAGCTGCCTAAAAACAAGCTAAAAAATGGCTTTTCACCAAAAACGAGGAACAATAAATGCATGGCAGAACCTTTTCCAACAAATAAGCAACCCAAGAGTTGCAACCTATTTTCTGATGATGTTTTAAGTTGCAACCTATTTTCTGGTAATGAATTCCCCACATAGTGGGATCCACACCCAACAAATCTCCCCTCCAACTATGTGGGGAATGCCTCCATGCCAGAGGTCAAACAACATGCCTCAAACTTCCTTCTTGGTAAGACTTTCGTCAACATATCAGCACCATTATTATTAGTGTGAATCTTCTCAAGCTCTAACAACTTATTTTCTGATGATGTTTTAAGTTGCAACCTATTTTCTGGTAATGGATTCCCCACATAGTGGGATCCACACCCAACAAATCTCCCCTCCAACTATGTGGGGAATGCCTCCATGCCAGAGGTCAAACAACATGCCTCAAACTTCCCTCTTGGTAAGACTTTCGTCAACATATCAGCACCATTATTATCAATGTGAATCTTCTCAAGCTCTAACAACTTAGCTTCAAGGACATCTCGTATCTAATGGTACCTCACATCAATATGCTTAGATCTAGCATGAAAAGTTGAGTTCTTACCAAGATAAATTGCACTCTGGCTATCACAATACAAGACATACCTCTCTTGAGTAAAACCAAGTTCATGCACAAACTTCTTCATCCACAACATCTCTTTGACCTCTTCGGTCGCAGCAATGAACTCTGATTCGGTGGTGGACAATGCAACACACTTTTGCAATCTCGATTTTCATGCCACAGCTCCCCCTGCATAAGTGATCAAGTAACCTGAAGTAGATCTCCTCGAGTCAATATCTTTGGCCATATCTGAATCTGTATTTCCAACAAGAACATGTTTCTCATTGCCGAAACAAATTTTCATGTTGGAAGTACCGCGAAGATATCTCATAATCCACTTCACTGAATTCCAATGCTCTCTGCCTGGATTAGAAAGAAACTGACTAATTGTACCAACAACGTAAGCCAAGTCCGGTCTCGTACATACCATCGCATACATCAAACTACCCACGGCTGAAGAGTAAGGAACTTTTTGCATCTCTTCCTTCTCTTTTTCAGTGGAAGGACTATGCTTAACAATTAATCTGAAGTGCGCAACAAATGGAGTATTCACCGCTTTAGCTTTGTCTATACTAAACCTCTGAAGTACTTTCTCAATGTACCTCTCTTGTGATAACCACAATTTCTTGGCCTTTCTATCACATGTCAACCTTATGCCAAGAATTTGCTTTGCTGGCCCCAAATCCTTCATCGCAAAGGATTTACTCAACTCTTGCTTCAACTTGTCAATTCTAGAAGCATTGCGACCAACAATAAGAATATCATCAACATAGAGCAAAAAGATAATAAAATCGTCACCAGTGAATCTCTTAACAAATACACAATGATCAGAAGTAGTCTTCTTGTAGCCTTGCTCCCCCATAACATACTCAAACTTCTTGTACCATTGCCTAGGAGCTTGCTTCAAACCATACAAGCTCTTCTTCAACATGCACACGTAGTCCTCTTTTCCTTGTGCAACAAATCCCTCTGGCTGCTCCATGTAAAGCTCTTCCTCCAAATCACCATGAAGAAAAGCAATTTTCACATCCATTTGTTCAACCTCTAAGTCATAACAAGCTGCCAAACTCAGTATAGTTCTGATAGAGGACATCTTCACAACCAGAGAAAATATCTCTTCAAAATCAATCCCTTTTTTCTGAGTATAACCCTTGACGACCAATCTAGCTTTGTATCGTGGAGATGAAGACTTTTCTTCTTGCTTCAGCATGATAACCCACCGATTCTTCAAAGCTCTCTTGCCCTTAGGTATTTTCACCAACTTAAAGGTATGGTTATCATGCAAGGATTGAAGTTCATCTTTCATCGCTTCAACCCATTGATATTTGCATTCACTCTCCATAGCCTCTTCATAACATTCAGGTTCTCCCCCACCAGTCAAAAGAACGTACTCATCAGAAGAATACCTGACAAAAGATCTTCGATCTCTAGAAGATCTTCGAAGTGGAACTGCTGGTGGAGCTATAGGTGCCTGTTGTTGATCATTCACAACATCATCAATGGGAGCATCAAGGTCACCTATATCTTGCTGGTCATCATTAACATCACCATGGACATCACCCTGAATAGGATCTGGTGAAGGGTCTAGGGGAACCAGATTCACATTGGTCAAGTCACCACTATCTTGTGAATCCGCTTTCTCCGTCTTATCAATGTCATCAATGGTCTGATATTCAAAAAAGATATCATCTCGACTTCTCACGAGCTTCTTCTGAACTGGATCATAGAGTCTATAACCAAACTCAACATCTAGACCATAACCAATAAAGATGCATTGTCGAGTCTTGGCATCCAATTTGGATCTTTCATCATTCAGAAAATAAACAAATGTTTTACATCCGAACACGCGAAGGTGATCATATGACACGTCTTTACCAAACCAAATTCTATCTGCTACATCACCCCGCAAAGGAACACTAGGGGACAAATTAATCACATGTGTCATTGTATTCAAAGCTTCAGCCTGAAACGATCTCGGAAGCTTCACATCTGACAACAAACATCTGACTCTCTCAATCAATGTTTGGTTCATTCTTTCAGCTAAACCATTCAACTGTAGAATCTTAGGTGGCGTCCTCTAATGTCTAATTCTCTGTTGCAGACAATACTCATGAAATGGCCCTGTGTACTCGCCACCATTATCAGTATGGATGCACTTCAACTTCTTCGCTGTTTCTCTTTAACCTGATGCTTGAAATTGTTTAAACGCCTCAAAAATTTGGTCTTTCAACTTCAAAGTATAGACCCATAGCTTTCTTCAACAATCATCAATGAAAGTCACAAAGTAAAGTGCACCACAATGTGACCTTACCTTTATTGGACCACAAACATCTGAATGAACCAACTCTAGCAACTCTGATCTTCTATGAGGAGGACGACTTCTAAAAGAAACTCTTCTTTGCTTCCCCGCTAGACAATGAACACAATTCTTTGGTGTAGGATTCTTCAAACCCAAAAGTTGATTCTTTTACTAAACAATTAAGCCCCTTCTCACTCATGTGACTAAGCCGCTTATGCCACAACTCAGTTGAGCTGTCATTCACTGTCACATTCACAGTGTCTCCAGAAGTCGAAGCCTGCATCAAGTACAAATTTGACCTCTTCTTTCCTCGAGCCACAACCAAAGAGCCTTTAATTAGCTTCCATTGCCCCTCACTGAAGGTGTTACAAAAACCCTCATCATCAAGCTTTCCTGCAGATATCAAATTCAAACGGATATCCGTGCATGACTGTTATCCTTGAGAGTTAACTTTGTACCATTATTACTCACCAAGCTAACATCTCCCATGCCAATAACCGGAACCAAATTATCATTACCCATCTTCAATACCCCAAAATCACCGAGAGTATAAGATGTGAATAAATCCCTCCTCGACGTGACATGAAGTGAAGCACCAATATCAATCACCCAACTAGTCTCGTCGCATGCTAGGTTGACCAAATTCTCATCACAAATGACCAATAGAACTTCACGAGTAGCAGCAACAACACGCTCAGATTTTTCATCATCATTCCAATCATTTTTATCACCACCACCTTTGTTCTCTCTCTTCCACTTGTAGCAATATTTCTTGATATGACCTTTCTTACCACAATAATGACACTCAAGATTCTTATATCTCGATCTTGACTTGCTTCGACTTTTATCTCTACCCTTGCAATATTTGTCTCTATTTCTCCCCTTATTCTCGGTAACCAACACCTTAGAATGTGATGTAGAACCTTGGGATCTTCTTCGAACCTCTTCATTCAACACACCACTCTTAGCCAAATCCAAAGTAACGATACCATGTGGAGCATAATTAATGAGGGAGACCTGAAAAGTCTCCCAAGAGTCCGGTAAAGTAGCAAGCAACTAAAGCCCTAAAATCTCATCATCAAATTTGACACCCATACTAAGCAACTGATTCATCACACTTTGAAACTCGCTAACATGGTCAGCTGTAGACGTTCCTTCTCTATATTTCAATGCCACCATTTTCTTTAGCAAAACCAACTTGTTATTGCCCGACCTCGAAGCATACAAGCTTCTCCCACAATGTGTGAGCATGTGTCTCTTGATTAATGTGGTTGTAAATATTCTCTTCAACAAATTTCCAAATAAAACCACACACCTACTAATGCTCAAATTCCCATTCCTCATCACTTTTCGAATCATGTTTTTGAGTAGCAAAGACCAGAAGATGCAAAGCCTTTACAAAAAACAAGTCTTTCATTTTATTCCTCCAAAGTTGATACTTTGTGCCATTCAACATAATCATCTTGCTCATATTAATCTCCATAATTATCTGACACAGTAACCAAGCTCTGATGCCAATTTGTTGGGGAAGAAACCGAACAACCGAAACAAAGCGAAAGCACAACCGGTGTTCTTTCTCTCCCTATAACTCCTTTCAATAATTATGGCAACAAAAATAACATGATATATGTTCTCTAGCAACACTAATCAACCACAAATCAACCAATACAACCACAAAACA
This sequence comes from Hibiscus trionum, assembly GCA_030270665.1. Classification (NCBI taxonomy): domain Eukaryota; kingdom Viridiplantae; phylum Streptophyta; class Magnoliopsida; order Malvales; family Malvaceae; genus Hibiscus; species Hibiscus trionum. The sequence continues at coordinate 71,261,644 of BSYR01000003.1, read as the reverse complement.
ATAAAACGAGACACCAAAATTTTTACGTAGAAAACCCCTCTAAACCAAGGGTAAAAACCACAAGACTTTAGAGTCCGATCAAAAGCTCCACTGTCATCAAATGTTCAACTACAAGACTACAATATCCAGCCTACAAAAAGCATTCAACTCCAACAAGGCTAATAACAAGTAGTCTTTAACAAAAGAAGAGAAAATGGAGAACATCACCCAAAAAACGCAGTTGCTGTAAAATGGGTATTTCTGACGCTAAAAGACTCAGATGAAAAATCCGACTGTACAAAGTTAAGAACACCTTGTCGACTAGTTGTTGTCAAAAAATTAGCTCAATCGAACCACAGATGGACCTCCGATCAAAGAGCTGATCACTGTTGCACCAAACCTTAAAAACATTGTTTCGTCTCCTTATTTTTCTCTCAAACGTGAGCTTTTTTTTGTCTCTTCAAGTTCTGATTTTTGTTGTATATAAGATGCCTAAAAACAAGCCAAAAACAAAATGGCCTTTCACCAAAAACGAGGAACAATAAATGCATGGCATAACCTTTTCCATCAAACAAGCAACCCAAGAGTTGCAACCTATTTTCTGATTTTTATTGCTTCATGCAGTTATGCTACTATTTTCTTTCATATATATAAGCTAGCATTCTTCACCCAAATCTTCTGCCAGCATGGCTAGTAAGTTTGAAAAGTGTAAACACCATCAGTTCTTCATCCGCAGGAGCTGGAATCAGGGTAAAATATGGTTAGTTACTCGTGTAGGCGGTATCGTTCCTGGCGAATGCATGTAGTTTGTGGATGAACTTTCGAGTTGTTGCGGGAAGAAAGTGTTATTGTTATTTGATAACCGGATGATAATGATAAATATATGATCATATAAAAGAAAAATACATCAACATTTAATATGAAAATTCGAAAATGATCCAAAACCAAAAAAAGCAAGTGACCACACTGTTACTTTTTCAAAATTGGTGAAAAAATCAAACACCCTGAAAATAAAAGGGACCATAAATGTTCAAATAAAATATAAAAGAACTATAAGTATATAACCGACTTACCAAACTAAAGTTACTTAATTGGTTATTTTCGTTTATCTTTAAGAAATAGCGTCAATAAAATTAATGTTAGAATGTTAGTGTCGAGAAAAATTGACGTTTTAAAAAACCCTAGGAATGTTCGTGTTTCCTCCTAAATCTTCGAAAGTCCCCGATGTAGAGCGTTTGGGTGTTCTCTAAATATGAGCGCAAGTGCACACTCCTGTCAAGTTATAGTATATAAGATAGCGTCTCCCACAGGGATTAGACAACTTAACTCGAATTGTGATTCCTGCACAAAGAAAAGTAAATGCCAAAATAATTTTAGTTTTGTAAAGAATGAGAAGAAAATGAAACACAAGTAATAGATAAAAGAGATCAGGGTGATAGAATGGGTCAGATTATGCTGCTCCCTTGTAACATTCCGAAAACTGGTTAGACCCGTATTGAAACAGCCTTTGCAAGATGTTTCGAAACATTTTTAGTCGTTCCGATACGTTTCCAATGGTAATAACTAACTTTTGAACTTTTGCTTGACCGCTCCGATACGGTTCCTCCAATTTCGAAACGGGTCCCCTGCTTCGAATATGTTTAAAGGATAAATTGAAAAGAAATGATTAGGTGATGACTCACCTAGTTTCCTGCCATCCTCCACGTGAATTTTGATTAGAAAAGATGACTTATTGTCATCTATTTGTCTATTTTAGGAAGCATAAAAGAAAGATAAATAATATTAAATAGCTTACCTTTGATAGGAAGAAACCTTCCTATTGGCCGTATGAGAGGTGGGTAATAATTAGAGTTATAATTCTCTAAAAAATGAATTGGAGAAAGGAGTGTTGTCATCTTTGCTTTCCTCCACCGAAACTTAATTCTATTTTCTATCTTTAAGAAAATAAGCTCACACCTTGATTGTCATCTTCCCCACCAAGCTCAAGCAAACACCTCTCCATTTGAGAACCTTAAGCTTATGCTTTCCTTGTTTTAAGAACACCAAGTTATAGCTATCGATCGGGTAAGTTGTTGGGTTTTTCGGGGCTCGATTCGATCAACCGATTATGCTCGCCAAGTGGTGGAGAGGTGGATTTTTGGGTGGAAGGGTTTAGGAAGCTGAAAGAATAAATACACGATGATTTATAGTGGTTCAACCTTCTAACCAAGGTCTACATCCACTACCTTAGCTTCCTACTAAGGATTTCGCAATCAATCCACTAATTGATTCGTCCCCTTTTCTAGGACAAGGAGGAAACCCTTTACAACCCTCGAAGCTTTCTACCCAAAGCTTGAAGGAAAACCCTCTTTACAAAGAGAAACAAAGAAGCAAACTTGAACCCTCTAGTAGGTGTTTTGTTTGCACAATGAAGCACTCACCCAAAACCTAAAACACTTGAGCAAATTTAACAATGTAAGCTCACTAGTGTTGTCTAAGCAATAAATGAACGATTTAAGCTCTAGACACGTTTTTCACTCATAATGTTGTAACAATTGAAGCTCTTGTCAATCTTGATGCTTGGAGGTCTTATTTATACTCCAAATTGAGTTCCTAGCCGTTTATGGCCGTTGGGGATGTTTCATAGCCGTTGGGGATACAAAATAGCCGTTTATTTCCCACAAAATGCATTTCATCAGCCTAGTGTATCGATACACTATCCCCTGTATCGATACGGTCTTGAAAGTCTGATATAGCCGTTGAGCTTTCTGCTGATGCGTATCGATACGCATGCCTGGCGTATCGGTACGGTCCTGCAAATTCAAAAGACCGTTGGGAATTGACCGTTGGCGTATCGGTACGCGATACCACCGTATCGGTACGCGACTAGCCGTTGGGCTATTTAAAAACATACCGTATCGATACGTGTAAGCGTATCGGTACGGGTTTTAGACACCGTATCGATACGCTTGACGTATCGATACGGGTTTTAGCTACTGGAACTCTATTTGCCTGAAAACCTCAAGGCGTATCGATACACTCAGATACAGTATCGATACGGTCACTTGGAATGCATGGTTTTGACCGCTTTAAACGTATTTTAAGTCCATTCCAGAGCTTTAAAAACCCTTAAACATATTTTCAAGTTGTTTTTGACTAAAAACATATTTTAAATTCTTTTCAATTTAGTCCAAAACATTTTTCAAATATTATATCAAAACCTTAGTTCTACAATCTCCCCCTTTTTGATATAATAAAACCAACTTGAAAAATTGTTTGGGATTCTCCCCCTTTAATTTTAAAATTGTGAATAAGAGATTTAAGATATAAAACCAAAATAAAGCTCCCCCTTATTCATTTGAAAAATCAATTTTTCAAAACCATTTCTCCCCCTTTTTGTTATATCAAAAAGAATTTAAAATGACATTTAAGTTCAAGATAACATAGGAGGCAAAAAAAAATTTAACACTTAAAATTTTGGTTTAAAATTGGCTCCCCCTTACTCAAGGCATCATCAAATTGTTAGTCCAAAATTTATGAATATCTAGTTGAATTAAAAAAAATAAATCAAATAAAATTAAAAACAACTAGAAATTTTTACCAACACTTGAATTGTGAAGCCTTCCTCTTCAAGTGTTCTTCCTTGTGTGCATGGAGCTCCCCCTTAATGTTTGACTCGTTGAACACTCTCCATCACACCTAGCAAAAGACAATCAAGTGATTTTTGGTATCCAAATTGCTTTGGATCCATAAACGTTAGTAGCACAAAATTTAGTCCCCTTAGGAATCCATTTTTCAATTTCATCCCTTTTAGTTGAAGTGGTTAGTCCTTTTGGGACCCAAACACTTCTAAAACATTTTCCATTAAAAAATCTAGGGGCACTAGATTGTCTTACATAAAAATTTGATTTTCCAAAATTGTTTTTCTTTTCAAGTTCTTTGGAAATCAAATCTTTTTCCTTTTTGAGATCATCGACTTCTTTTTGATGATCTCTTTCCATCGTTTGAAGCAAGTTTTGTAAATCTAAAACTTTAAGTTCAAAATCTTTGATTTTTGCTTCAAACTCTAAATTGGTTTTAGAAAGCAAATCATTTTCGGTTTTCAACTTTGAAATCAATTTTTTATTTTTCGAAAATGAAGCCTTGAATTCAAAAACCAATTCATCATAGGCTTCTTGTAACTCATCAAATGTATAAGAATTTGAAATAGATGAGTTAGAAGTTACCTCCCCCTCATTGAGGGCCATCATGCATAGGTGGGCTACTTCATTATCGGTGAAGTCTTCATCACTCCAAGTGGCCACATATGCTTGTTTTGAAGATGATCCCTTCTTTTTGGATTTGTGGGAATCCTTCATCTTCTTCATCGATTCATGCTTGGATTTTTCCATTTTGCTCTTCATGAATCGTGCGAGCTTGTTGAAGAGATAGTTCATCTCTTCATCTTCACTATCCTCCTCACTTGAATCTACGTGATGATTTGTGGAGGATTTGAGAGCCATGGCATTGAAGCCAAGCCTCTTGATTTTCTTCTCTCCCATAGCTCTAATTTCTTCCCTCCTTTTCTCATCTTCTTTGTTCTTCTTCATGATTTGATGAGTAAGAAGTGACCCCATGAGTTCATCAAGCTTCAAAGTCTTCAAATTTTTGGCTTCGATGATGGCGGTCCTTTTTGAGTCCCAAGACTCGGGAAGTGAGTAGATGAGCTTTCGGACAAGTTTTTCTTCCGGGATGGCTTCTCCATAACCTTTAAGACCATTGGTGATGGTGGAGAATCTATCAAACATCTTCTCGATGTTTTCTTCCGGATTCATCTTGAAGTTTTCATACTCTAAGGTGAGAAGCCCAATCTTGGTCTCCTTGACTTCATTAGTCCCCTCGTATGTGACTTCAAGCTTGTCCCATACCTCCTTGGCACTTTCACAAGAAGACATCTTCTCGTAGATGGTTGGGCCAAATGCACAAAAAAGCATGTGCAAGGCTCTACAATTTAGCTCCATCTTCTTGCGATCGTCGTCACTCCATTCCGCTTTGCTTCCTTGAAGCACGAACGGACCATCTTCAACTATGTCCCATAGCTTGTAATCTCTTGACTTCAAGAAGAATTTCATCTTTGTCTTCCAATGGGCATAGTGATCTCCGTCGAAGAAGGGCGGTATGTTGATGGATTGCGACATTTTGAGCCGGTTGGTGAAATGTTGATCGAGCTTGCCGGATCTTCTCAATAGGATGTGAATCCCCTTCAATTGAGCCAAGCTCTGATACCAATTGTTGGGTTTTTCGGGGCTCGATTCGATCAACCGATTATGCTCGCCAAGTGGTGGAGAGGTGGATTTTTGGGTGGAAGGGTTTAGGAAGCTGAAAGAATAAATACACGATGATTTATAGTGGTTCAACCTTCTAACCAAGGTCTACATCCACTACCTTAGCTTCCTACTAAGGATTTCGCAATCAATCCACTAATTGATTCGTCCCCTTTTCTAGGACAAGGAGGAAACCCTTTACAACCCTCGAAGCTTTCTACCCAAAGCTTGAAGGAAAACCCTCTTTACAAAGAGAAACAAAGAAGCAAACTTGAACCCTCTAGTAGGTGTTTTGTTTGCACAATGAAGCACTCACCCAAAACCTAAAACACTTGAGCAAATTTAACAATGTAAGCTCACTAGTGTTGTCTAAGCAATAAATGAACGATTTAAGCTCTAGACACGTTTTTCACTCATAATGTTGTAACAATTGAAGCTCTTGTCAATCTTGATGCTTGGAGGTCTTATTTATACTCCAAATTGAGTTCCTAGCCGTTTATGGCCGTTGGGGATGTTTCATAGCCGTTGGGGATACAAAATAGCCGTTTATTTCCCACAAAATGCATTTCATCAGCCTAGTGTATCGATACACTATCCCCTGTATCGATACGGTCTTGAAAGTCTGATATAGCCGTTGAGCTTTCTGCTGATGCGTATCGATACGCATGCCTGGCGTATCGGTACGGTCCTGCAAATTCAAAAGACCGTTGGGAATTGACCGTTGGCGTATCGGTACGCGATACCACCGTATCGGTACGCGACTAGCCGTTGGGCTATTTAAAAACATACCGTATCGATACGTGTAAGCGTATCGGTACGGGTTTTAGACACCGTATCGATACGCTTGACGTATCGATACGGGTTTTAGCTACTGGAACTCTATTTGCCTGAAAACCTCAAGGCGTATCGATACACTCAGATACAGTATCGATACGGTCACTTGGAATGCATGGTTTTGACCGCTTTAAACGTATTTTAAGTCCATTCCAGAGCTTTAAAAACCCTTAAACATATTTTCAAGTTGTTTTTGACTAAAAACATATTTTAAATTCTTTTCAATTTAGTCCAAAACATTTTTCAAATATTATATCAAAACCTTAGTTCTACATAAGTGAAAGCCTTAAGTTAATCATTGATTCTCTTGATTATTAGATGATCAATTTCAAGCTTAAAGATAAGCTTTGTCTATAGCTAATGGCTATGCAAGTTTCGATGTTGTTATATTGATCCTAATGATTCCTTATTGCTTTTCCTAGCTCAAGAAGTGGAAAAGACTAATCTGTCACCTTCATCGAAAGCTAGAGATAATGGAATCGCCATCCGAGAGCCTTAGGAGCTTCAGATTGTCAAGGTGAGTGTCGTCGGAGTCTCGAGAGTGGCTAGGTGCCATCTCGAATCATTATTTACTGATTTACTAACCATTGATTTTAAGGGTTTACATGAAGCCTTATTGTTAGACATATTGGTGAGTTTTGGTAAGTATTGCATTGATTCACTGTCCATGGTATTGCTATCATTCTCATGGAAATCATTGAAGCATTGACATGTAAGAATCATTGACATGAATTATTATTATTACTTATTGACGTAGAAATCATGATTGTTGAGTTATTGGTATGATTCTATTGCCATTGAATTATTGATATTGATATTGATAAGGAAATATTATTAATGAATCATGGATATTGAACTATTGATTATTGAACCTTGGATTCGAAGTATTGGATACAATTTGCATGCCATAGAATTCATGAGCTCATTGGTACGGGTGGACTACGGTCCTAGGGCTACGACCTATATTGATATGGCGAGGTGGAGGGATGTGTTGTGTATTGGTCTTATTGGCGATGTCGGCGGGAATGACCATTTATGGATTTGGCGAGGAGGTGGAATTCGTGTATCCATATACCATGAATCGATCCAAGGGAACTATTGATTAATGATGTTGATTTGCTATGAAATTAGGATATTGCTATCGATGAAATGTTATTATGATTTTAAGGTGAATAAGGAATATGCCATGATTATTGCAAAATTAGCATTATGATTATCATGGAAACATGTTACATGGCATATTATGTTCATTTGTTGTATTTATGACTACCTCACTAGGAAATGTATGCCTAACGTGTCTGTTGAGTGTGTAAAAGTTCTATATTATACCCCCTATTTAACCCATATTTCTGCTGCATTCAAGCATAATTCATTGCATTTAGGTTAGTTTTCAGTTTTACATCACAAATATATTAAATGGCACAGTTTCTACTGAAATTGGTTGCTTTTTCAGGTAGCTGCTGTAGCAGATGGAGGGCAGTAGAGAAGCAGAGCTGGAACTGGATGTGCAGACGTGAAGGACGATGCTGCCATGGCAGCCAAGGACGACATCGATAGTGAAGGGAAGAAAGTGAAGTGGACCTCGACAGAAAGAGAAAATCAAGCCCATATGTCGTGGAGTACCCTTATATTTTTCCAAGCCCTAGATCAGAATGAAGGCCAAGCCCAAAGTTCAAGGAAGAAATCCCAAGCAAGAAGCAAGGACGAATTAAAGACTGTTGCTCTGAAGATTTAGTCTTTATTAGAGTTGTACTTTAATTCAAAGTTGTATTCTTGCCATATTGAAAACTTGAACCCAAGGCCTATATAAAGGCATGTAATTCGACCTAGGAGAGGACAACACCCATTCTCTAGCCTTCTTCCCAAAACCCTAGCCGTTTTACCTTCCTCACCATGTTCTAAACTTCCCCTAGGGCTAAGGGTTGCTTTGTAAAGTAGTTGCAAGGATTGCATTGTTTTAGGATTTCCTTTGTTCAATAAAATTACTTCAAGTTCTCTTATTCTGGTTTTTAACATCTTGCAAGAGTATCGAGAGAGCATTGTGAGATTATCTATTTACTTAATATCGGGAGAGTTAAGTATACAAAAGGAATAAGTGCAAGTTCTCTAGTTTATAGTTGAACTATCTCAGACCTAGGGATAGGACGAGGTTAAGTGGCTAAGGAAGAATTCAACAAATTCGGTGTTCATCCTTCGATTCACGCCGGGAGGTATCATCAAAGACGTGTTCATCGACAGACTTGGACCTAGGGATAGGCCAAGGCACAACAGGGATTCTTGCCAAGCTTGAAGTACTGAGTTGAGTAAACGCTGCCGCGACAGGTGTTGCCGCAGCAAGCACGACGACAGAACAAAGTTTCCTAGACTTTGCAACACCTACACTACTGAGCAATTCAATACCGACCCATTCTCTCTATCTTGATTCCATTACTCTTTTATTTATCTTTATTATTTCGTGACAAACAATTTAAACTATTCTTTTCCTATCTCGTGCAGTAATCCAAGGTGAAGCTATTAGCCAAGTCCCTGTGGACACGATATCTGATACTTCAGTATCACTTTACTACTTGCGTCGTGTACACTTGCACTACATTGCGATAGACACTTTTACACGCAACAAGTTTTTGGTGCCGTTGCCGGGGACTGGCAACATAACTTTACCCTACCTTTTACTGCATTCTTTTTATTTTTCGTTTTATTTTTCTTGGATTGTTCAACCTTTGCTTTTCACAAGGCTTCCTGTTTATGCGCAGATCGACACGAGGAGAGGAACCTGAGTATCCATTAGACCCTAAAACCGAACGCTCGTACAATCTTAGGAACCGACTTCGCTTCATGATAGCCAGAAATGAATACCTCGAAGAACAGTTAGAGGCCATGAACAACCAAGGGAATCCCCAGGATAATAACAATCCTGTCGGGAATGGAGTGAACGGTCCACCTGCCGATCCTCCTGCCGCTGCCGCACGCCGGTCATGCCGAGACTACATGCTCAATGATCATGTAGAACTAGAAACAACCCTGCCGGATGTAGATGTTGACAACTTTGAGCTGAAACCTGTTATGTTCAGCATGATCAACAACGCTGGTCAATTTAGTTGTACTGCTACTGAGGATGCTAGGGAGCATCTGAAAACGTTCCAGGAAATCTGTGGTTCGTTTAGACTACCAGGAGTTAATCCGGAGATACCGAGGCTTCAGTTATTTCCTCATTCATTGAGGGACAGAGCAAAGACTTGGTGGAATAAACTAACGCCGAGTTCAATACGAACTTGGGCAGATTTAACTCGTGAATTTTTATCTCGTTTTAATCCTTCACACTTATCTGAGCGATTACGTAACAAAATTGCTACTTTTCAACAGGAGGAAGACGAGCCGATGCACGAGGCCTGGGACAGATTTACCACTCTCTTGAGGAACTGCCCGATGCATGGATTCCCCGTTTGGAACCAGGTAACTAAATTCTATAATGCTGCCAATTTACAAACTCGTATCAGAATTGATTCAACAGCAAATGGATTACTGCTGGACAAAGATCCGGATGAAGCAATGGCAGTATTGAAAAATCTGGTGAAGAATGAGGAACAGTTTCCTACAGCAAGAAGAGGGGGTAAACGAGTTCTAGCTGTAAAGGGTTATGAGGCCGACAGTTCATTAAAATCACAGGTGGCATACCTCACTAAGGCAATGAAAAAGCTCTTAAAAGAAGATTCACAGCCTGTCTATTCTGCTGAAGAGGTATGCGAAACTTGCGATGGAAATCACAGTTCGGAGGAGTGCCCGTTACAGTTAGAAGAAGGGATGTATGTTGGGAACTACAAGCAGCCTGCTGCCGATGAACCTGTCACGACAGCAGAAGGGACAAAGGAGAAAGATGATGAACCTAAACCTCCTCAGATCCATATGCAGTGGGAAGGATGCATTGCTGATTATCGTCCCCCACCTCCTTTTCCTCAACGGTTACAGAAATTGAAACAAGAATCACAGTTTAAGAAAAATTATGATATTTTTAAGCAGGTTCATATCAACATTCCATTGTTAGATGCCGTTAGGGAAATACCTGGTTATGCCAAATTTCTCAAGGATGCCATGTCGAAGAAATCCAGACTTGGGGAATTTGAAACGGTTAAGATGACACATGGATGCATGAGTATTCTGCACAAGTATCCACCCAGAAGAAGAAGGATCCTGGGAGCTTCATTATACCGTGCATAATCGGAGATAAATTCGTGGGTAAGGCACTTTGTGATCTTGGTGCTAGCATAAATTTAATGCCCAAATCTGTTTTTCAGAAATTAGGTATTGGAAAAGCTCGACCCACAACAATAGTACTGTAGCTGGCAGACCGCTCTTACGTTCACCCAGAAGGAAAAATTGAAGACATTCTGGTAAGAGTGGATAAGTTTATTTTTCCTGCTGACTTTCTTGTCTTAGATTGTGAAGCAGATGAGAATGCACCAATCATCCTGGGGCGACCTTTCTTAGCCACAGAAAGATCACTGATTGATGTGGAGAAAGGAGAACTCACTATGAGAGTGAACGATCAAGAGATCAAGCTGAACATTCTCCAAGCAATGAAACTTGCTGATGCAGAAGAAGAGTGCAAGGCCATCACTGCAATTACCTTTGACCAACCCTGCATCAGGTCGGGCTGCCACGACATCAAAATTGGCCACTGCCTCGACAGCCATTTAGAAGCCTGTCACGACAGCACCGACGTCAGCAGCTCCTCCGAATCTGATACATCTGATACTAAAGATCAAGAGGAGGTAAACTGGATAGGCAATCGTCCAGGTAAGTTGTTCGAGCCCTTAAATTATACCTCGGATAACCATATAATTCAAAAGCCATCAACTGTTGAGCCCCCTGTTCTAGATCTTAAGCCTCTGCCAGGGCAGTTAAAATATGCTTTCCTTGGTTTAAATGATACGTTGCCCGTAATCATCTCTTCCAAGTTGATGCAGGAACATGAACAGCAGCTAATAGGGATGCTGTAGCAGCATAAAAAGGCGATTGGATGGACGATAGCTGATATCCAAGGCATCAGTCCAGCACTATGCATGCATAAAATCCTCCTAGAGGATGATCATAAGCCGACCATTGATGCACAGAGACGTCTGAATGATGCTATGCGAGAGGTGGTGCGTAAGGAGATCATAAAATGGCTAGATGATGGAATAATCTATGCCATCTCGGATAGCAAGTGGGTGAGCCCAGTGCAGTGCATTCCCAAGAAAGGAGGAATAACCGTGGTAACCAACGAAGACAATGAGCTAATCCCAACCAGGACTGTGACCGGTTGGAGGGTTTGTATGGACTATCGGAAGCTTAACAAAGCTACCCGAAAGGACCACTTCCCCTTACCCTTTATTGATCAAATGCTTGATAGATTAGCGGGTAAGCCTTACTATTGTTTTCTTGATGGTTACTCAGGTTATAATCAAATAGCCATCGTACCGGAAGATTAAGAAAAGATGACATTCACATGCCCGTACGGTACATATGCTTTTCGGAGGATGCCATTTGGACTTTGTAATGCACCAGCCACCTTCCAAAGGTGCATGATGGCCATATTCTCCGATATGGTGGAGGATTTCCTAGAGATATTTATGGATGATTTTTCAGTCTTTGGAGACAACTTTGAAAGCTGCCTAGGCAACCTACAGAAAGTGCTCGAGAGATGTGAAAAGGCAAACTTGGTATTAAACTGGGAAAAGTGTCACTTCATGGTGGATGAAGGGATAGTCCTCGGCCATAAAATTAGCTGCCGCGGCATAGAGGTCGACAAAGCTAAGATAGAAGTAATCGAAAAGCTGCCGCCACCCACCACAGTCAAGGGAATCAGAAGCTTCTTAGGGCACGCTGGTTTTTATCGAAGGTTTATCGCGAACTTTTCAAAGATCACGAAGCCCTTATGCCATCTTCTAGAGCAGAACCGTCCCTTTGACTTCAACACTGAATGTACTGAAGCATTCAAGGTTCTGAAAGAAAAGCTGGTAACAGCCCCAATAGTACAGCCACCAGATTGGAAACTGCCATTCGAGATTATGTGTGATGCTAGTGACTATGCTATCGGGGCAGCACTTGGGCAGAGAAAAGACAAGCTCTTTCATGTCATATATTATGCCAGCAAAACACTGAATGACGCCCAAGTGAACTACACCACCACAGAGAAGGAGCTATTAGCTGTGGTATTCTCTATTAACAAGTTTCGTTCTTATATACTTGGAACGAAGGTCATAGTGCACACAGACCACTCTGCATTGAAGTATCTGTTCACCAAAAAGGATGCAAAGCCGAGACTGATACGTTGGATTCTGCTATTGTAAGAGTTCGACCTTGAAATCAAGGACAAAAAGGGGACAGAAAATCAAGTTGCAGATCACTTGTCAAGGTTAGAGAAGGGAAAGAGTCTCCCAGCAGACGAGACACACATATTGGAGACCTTCCCTGATGAGCAGCTGTTTGCTGCCACAATCACTGCCACAACAGCCATGGCGGCAGGTAAGTTTTCTGAACTCCCCTGGTATGCTGATTTCGTTAATTTCTTAGTTAGCGGAATAACTCCTCCTGACCTTAATTATCAAGCTAGGAAGAGGTTCCAAAATGATGTTAAGCATTATTATTGGGACGAACCTCTTCTTTTCAAAATTTGTGCAGATCAGGTTATAAGGAGATGCGTACCACAGGATGAACAGGAAGCTATACTACATCACTGTCATGCTTCACAGTATGGAGGACACTTAGGAGGCAACAAAACTACTGCCAAGGTTTTGCAGTCGAGATTTTACTGACCGTCACTGTTCAAGGATGCTCAAACATTCTACAAAAACTGTGAAAAGTGTCAAAGGACGAGAAACATCTCAAGGAGACACGAGATGCCGCTGCAAAATATTCTTGAAGTCGAGATCTTCGACGTTTGGGGGATAGACTTTATAGGACCATTCCCAACTTCATGTGGGAATTTATACATCCCCCTGGCAGTAGATTATGTGTCCAAATGGGTTGAAGCAGTCGCCACTCAGAAAAACGATGCCAAGACAGTTCAAAGGTTTTTACATAAAAACATTTTTTCTAGATTCGGCATCCCTAAGGCGATCATCAGTGATGAAGGGAGACATTTCGACAATAGGGTTATAGCTGCTGCCTTAAAAAAGTATGGTGTTAAACATCGGATCGCAACAGCATATCACCCTCAGACCAATGGACAGGCTGGGATATCCAACAGAGAGGTTAAGAACATTCTGGAAAAGATGGTTAAGCCAACTAGGAAGGGCTGGTCTTTACACCTTAATGATGCATTATGGGCTTACAGGACAGCATTCAAAACTCCATTGGGAATGTCCCCTATCGGCTGATTTATGGGAAAACGTGCCATTTACCTGCCGAGATTGAGCACAAAGCATACTGGGCCATCAAGGCAGTTAATATGGACTTGGAAAAAGCAGGGCAGAAAAGGCTACTTGATTTGAACGAAATTGAAGAAATTCGAACAATGGCCTATGACAACGCAAGAATATACAAGGACAAGACCAAGAAGTGGCATGACAAGAAGCTGCTGCCACGACAGTTCTGCCCAGGGCAGCTTGTGTTGCTATTTAACTCTAGGTTGAAGCTCTTCCCAGGGAACCTGAAATCTAGATGGTCTGGCCCATTCCAAGTGGTACAGGTTTTTCCCCATGGTGCCATCACGATCAGATCTTTAAAAGACGGGCACCAATTCAAAGTGAACGGACAACGACTGAAGCATTATCAGGGGAATGAAGCCCCAAGAATGCAGGAAGTGGTGAGATGCCCCACCTGGCATCCCTAATTTAACCTAAATTTTATTTTTATTATTTATTATTTATATATTAGGAAATTAGAATATTTTATTCTTAGGAATTAAAATTTTTATTTTTATTATTTTTAGAAAATAAAGGAGACAAGGAGAAGAGGAGAAGGGAATCCAATTGTGAGATTTACGGATACGCGATACCGGCCAAGACCAAAGTGATTGTGAATGTGTGGGCAATCAGAAGAGATTCCGACTACTGGAATGAAGCCGAGAAGTTCGATCCAGAGAGGTTCATTGACAGTTCAGTTGACTATAAAGGGGCTAACTTTGAGTTCATTCCATTTGGTGCTGGAAGGAGGATGTGCCCTGGCATCTCATATAGTATGGCTGTTTTTGAGCTTTGCCTTGCACAATTACTTTACCATTTTGATTTGAAACTCCCAAATGGGATGAGAAATGAGGATCTGGACATGATCGAGGACCTTGGTGTTACTCTTAGAAAAAAACAGATTTGTGTCTGCTTCCCATTCCTTACCACGCACCACCATGTGTTCAGTAACTACAATGTACATATCACAGATGAAATCTTTACAAACCCAGTTTGAAGATTGTCAAATCATATTTAGCTTGGTGTTACTCTTTTTATTTATTTATTTTTGTTTTGGATCCTCATTAAATAAATGATTGACGTTCGTAATTACTGAAAATAGACCACGATTGAGCTGCTTTGTCAATGGGATATAGCTGTTATATGTATTTTTATGTTCGTGTTTATAGTATTTATCCCGACAATAGTTTACTTTGTAGACTCTTGTAATTTTAAGTATTTTCTACTTATTCAATAAAATAAGTGAGTATTATTAATCAAAAACTATAATTTGTTGATTCACATATGAATTTTTTATTATTATTTTTGTCACGTGCCAGTGTGTTATTGACTAAAATAACTAAATATATTTTTAATATTGTTAGTTCAAAAAGACAAAAACATTAATGACGTTGCATCTGAGTTTTTTTTTATATAGAAATATAGCACATGACATTATTTTTTATCTATGACATTTGTTACCGTAAAAGTAAAGTCAGTCACTGTTTATATTTTTTTTTCATTAAAAAAAGCCATGCTTGCAAACCAACTTTGAACAATAATATATATTGCTACAGTGAAAGAACGAATTTCTTTCTTCTCGTTATCGATTTTTACAATGAAAAATATTCTTTGCTATAGTGAAATCAGCTTGCAAGCATACCGACTTAAAATTATTATAAATTAAAATATTTATTTATTATACATATTATTTATTAATTAAATATTAATTTTATACTAATCAACTAAAAATTAGTAGTATAAATTAAAAATGTAGCCCTAGCTTAAGCTATCTTCCCCCAAATTTTAGGTTATTCTTTCTCTTCAAGTGTACTTAGAAACAAAAAAAAAAAAAAACAAAAATCTTTGTCTTCAGGAAATCAACAATAGAGGAGAAATCGATTATGTCAGCAGCTGAAGGTGAAGCATGCGGAGAAGCTATTATGAAGTGGTACTACTGTGCAGGTACATGCCGACCCAAGAACTCCCATGAACTTTCCCTCAAAGCCAAAACCTATCTTTTGTCTAAGGGATGGGTTTTCTGGTATGCCCCCCCAAAATAGAAGACAAGAATTCCGGTAGCACTCGCCCACCGAAAAAGTTTATTATCGCTCGAAGTGGCTTGCAAAGGTTATGTTCATCAAGCTTCAGAAGTTGGAAGAACAGGAAACGTGGAGCCCAAGCAACCTAAAAAAGGAAAGTATTCGAGTCTGGAGAATCAACAATTATCAAAACCTGTTGAATTCGAATCGTCGAAAATAAAAAAAACGCTGGAGAAAAAAGAGAACCAAATCCAACATCGGGTAGTAACTTCTAGTGAAAGAGTGCGCGAGGATCTGGTTTCTAATCGTAAACCTCGAAATCTCCTCTCATGGTTGACATATAACAAAGATGTTTTGATGCTGGGAAACATGTATAATCGCAGTAAGACAGGGACTCCATTGATGAAAGGGCGGATAACTCATGAAGGGATTCAATGTCACTGTTGTTTCAAGGTTTTCACTCTCACTGCATTTGAATATTATGCTGGAAGTAGCAATAACTGGCCATCGGCTAACATAATCTTGGACGACGGCACTTGCCGGTCACTTTTCGATTGTCAAACACAAGTTCGTCAGTCTATAAAGATCACCACGTCGAGTACTCATTCTATTGTAGAGAGCCCTGAAACTGCGAAGGCCTCCAATTTGTTTCGAAACGAGAATGATGGAGTTTGCTATGCTTGTTGCTGTGGGGGAGACTTAATTTGCTACGATTACTGCCCTTTAGCTTTTCATATGAAATGCCTTGGCTTAAAGGAAGTCCTCCAAAGTTGATAATTCGTGCCATTCAACATAATTATTTTGTTCGTATTAATCTCTATAATTATCTGACACAGTAACCAAGCTCTGATGCCAATTTGTTGGGGAAGAAACTGAACAACCGAAACAAAAAGGAAGCACTACCGGTGTTCTTTCTCTCCTTATAACTCCTGTCAATAATTATGGCAACAACAATAACACGATATATGTTATCTAGAAACATTAATCAGCCACAAATCAACCAATACAACCACAAAAACAATAAAACGAGACACCGAAATTTTTACGTGGAAACCCCTCTAAATCAAGGGTAAAAACCACAAGACTTTAGAGTCCGATCAAAAGCTCCACTATCATCGAATGTTCAACTATAAGACTACAATATCCAGCCTACAACAAGCATTCAACTCTAACAAGGCTAATAACATGTATTCTTTAATAAAAGAAGAGAAAATTGGAGAACATCATCCAAAAAACGCAGCTGCTATAAAATGGATATTTCTGACGCTACAAGACTCGGATGAAAAATCCGACCGTACAAAGTCAAGAACACCTTGTCGCCTAGCTACTGTCAATAAATCAGCTCAATCGAACCACGAATGGACCTCCAATTGAAAAGTTGATCACGGCTGCACCAAACCTTAAAAATACTGTTTTATTTCCTTATTTTTCTCTCTCAAACATGAGCTTTTTTCTGTCTCTTCAAGTTCTGATTTTTGTTGTATATAAGCTGCCTAAAAACAAGCTAAAAAATGGCTTTTCACCAAAAACGAGGAACAATAAATGCATGGCAGAACCTTTTCCAACAAATAAGCAACCCAAGAGTTGCAACCTATTTTCTGATGATGTTTTAAGTTGCAACCTATTTTCTGGTAATGGATTCCCCACATAGTGGGATCCACACCCAACAAATCTCCCCTCCAACTATGTGGGGAATGCCTCCATGCCAGAGGTCAAACAACATGCCTCAAACTTCCCTCTTGGTAAGACTTTCGTCAACATATCAGCACCATTATTATCAGTGTGAATCTTCTCAAGCTCTAACAACTTACCTTCAAGGACATCTCGTATCTAATGGTACCTCACATCAATATGCTTAGATCTAGCATGAAAAGTTGAGTTCTTACCAAGATAAATTGCACTCTGGCTATCACAATACAAGACATACCTCTCTTGAGTAAAACCAAGTTCATGCACAAACTTCTTCATCCACAACATCTCTTTGACCGCTTCGGTCGCTGCAATGAACTCTGATTCGGTGGTGGACAATGCAACACACTTTTGCAATCTCGATTTTCATGCCACAGCTCCCCCTGCATAAGTGATCAAGTAACCTAAAGTAGATCTCCTCGAGTCAATATCTTTGGCCATATCTGAATCTGTATTTCCAACAAGAACATGTTTCTCATTGCTAAAACAAATTTTCATGTTGGAAGTACCGCGAAGATATCTCATAATCCACTTCACTGAATTCCAATGCTCTCTGCCTGGATTAGAAAGAAACTGACTAATTGTACCAACAACGTAAGCCAAGTCCGGTCTCGTACATACCATCGCATACATCAAACTACCCACGGCTGAAGAGTAAGGAACTTTTTGCATATCTTCCTTCTCTTTTTCAGTGGAAGGACTATGCTTAACAATTAATCTGAATTGCGCAGCAAAGGGAGTATTCACCGCTTTAGCTTTGTGTATACTAAACCTCTGAAGTACTTTCTCAATGTACCTCTCTTGTGATAACCACAATTTCTTGGCCTTTCTATCACATGTCAACCTTATGCCAAGAATTTGCTTTGCTGGCCCCAAATCCTTCATCGCAAAGGATTTACTCAACTCTTGCTTCAACTTGTCAATTCTAGAAGCATTGCGACCAACAATAAGAATATCATCAACATAGAGCAAAAAGATAATAAAATCGTCACCAGAGAATCTCTTAACAAATACACAATGATCAGAAGTAGTCTTCTTGTAGCCTTGCTCCCCCATAACATACTCAAACTTCTTGTACCATTGCCTAGGAGCTTGCTTCAAACCATACAAGCTCTTCTTCAACATGCACACGTAGTCCTCTTTTCCTTGTGCAACAAATCCCTCTGGCTGCTCCATGTAAAGCTCTTCCTCCAAATCACCATGAAGAAAAGCAATTTTCACATCCATTTGTTCAACCTCTAAGTCATAACAAGCTG
This sequence comes from Hibiscus trionum, assembly GCA_030270665.1. NCBI lineage: Eukaryota > Viridiplantae > Streptophyta > Magnoliopsida > Malvales > Malvaceae > Hibiscus > Hibiscus trionum. The sequence goes on along the minus strand of BSYR01000003.1, from coordinate 71,243,198 downwards.
CCAAACTCAGTATAGTTCTGATAGAGGACATCTTCACAACCAGAGAAAATATCTCTTCAAAATCAATCCCTTTTTTCTGAGTATAACCCTTGACGACCAATATAGCTTTGTATCGTGGAGATGAAGACTTTTCTTCTTGCTTCAGCATGATAACCCACCGATTCTTCAAAGCTCTCTTGCCCTTAGGTATTTTCACCAACTTAAAGGTATGGTTATCATGCAAGGATTGAAGTTCATCTTTCATCGCTTCAACCCATTGATCTTTGCATTCACTCTCCATAGCCTCTTCATAACATTCAGGTTCTCCCCCACCAGTCAAAAGAACGTACTCATCAGAGGAATACCTGACAAAAGATCTTCGATCTCTAGAAGATCTTTGAAGTGGAACTGTTGGTAGAGCTATAGGTGCCTGTTGTTGATCATTCACAACATCATCAATGGGAGCATCAAGGTCACCTATATCTTGCTGGTCATCATTAATATCACCATGGACATCACCCTGAATAGGATCTGGTGAAGGGTCTAGGGGAACCAAATTCACATTGGTCAAGTCACCACTATCTTGTGAATCCGCTTTCTCCGTCTTATCAATGTCATCAATGGTCTGATATTAAAAAAAGATATCATCTCGACTTCTCACGAGCTTCTTCTGAACTGGATCATAGAGTCTATAACCAAACTCAACATCTAGACCATAACCAATAAAGATGCATTGTCGAGTCTTGGCATCCAATTTGGATCTTTCATCCTTCAGAAAATAAACAAATGTTTTACATCCGAACACGCGAAGGTGATCATATGACACGTCTTTACCAAACCAAATTCTATCTGCTACATCACCCCGCAAAGGAACACTAGGGGACAAATTAATCACATGTGTCATTGTATTCAAAGCTTCATCCTGAAACGATCTCGAAAGCTTAACATCTGACAACAAACATCTGACTCTCTCAATCAATGTTCGGTTCATTCTTTCAGCTAAACCATTCAACTGTAGAATCTTAGGTGGTGTCCTCTAATGTCTAATTCTCTGTTGCAGACATTACTCATGAAATGGCCATGTGTACTCGCCACCATTATTAGTATGGATGCACTTCAACTTCTTCCCTGTTTCTCTTTAACATGATGCTTGAAATTGTTTAAACGCCTCAAAAATTTGGTCTTTCAACTTCAAAGTATAGACCCATAGCTTTCTTCAACAATCATCAATGAAAGTCACAAAGTAAAGTGCACCACAATGTGACCTTACCTTTATTGGACCAAAAACATCTGAATGAACCAACTCTAGCAACTCTGATCTTCTATGAGGAGGACGACTTCTAAAAGAAACTCTTCTTTGCTTCCCCGCTAGACAATGAACACAATTCTTTGGTGTAGGATTCTTCAAACCCAAAAGTTGATTCTTTTACTAAACAATTAAGCCCCTTCTCACTCATGTGACTAAGTCGCTTATGCCACAACTCAGTTGAGCTGTCATTCACTGTCACATTCACAGTGTCTCCAGAAGTCGAAGCCTGCATCAAGTACAAATTTGACCTCTTCTTTCCTCGAGCCACAACCAAAGTGCCTTTAATTAGCTTCCATTGCCCCTCACTGAAGGTGTTACAAAAACCCTCATCATCAAGCTTTCCTGCAAATATCAAATTCAAACGGATATCCGTGCATGACTGTTATCCTTGAGAGTTAACTTTGTACCATTATTACTCACCAAGCTAACATCTCCCATGCCAATAACCGGAACCAAATTATCATTACCCATCTTCAATACCCCAAAATCACCGAGAGTATAAGATGTGAATAAATCCCTCCTCGACGTGACATGAAGTGAAGCACCAATATCAATCACCCAACTAGTCTCGTCGCATGCTAGGTTGACCAAATTCTCACCACAAATGACCAATAGAACTTCACGAGTAGCAGCAGCAACCCGCTCAGATTTTTCATCACCATTCCAATCATTTTTATCACCACCACCTTTGTTCTCTCTCTTCCACTTGTAGCAATATTTCTTGATATGACCTTTCTTACCACAATAATGACACTCAAGATTCTTATATCTCGATCTTGACTTGCTTCGACTTTTATCTCTACCCTTGCAATCTTTGTCTCTATTTCTCCCCTTATTCTCGGTAACCAACACCTTAGAATGTGATGTAGAACCCTGGGATCTTCTTTGAACCTCTTCATTCAACACACCACTCTTAGCCAAATCCAAAGTAACGATACCATGTGGAGCATAATTAATGAGGGAGACCTGAAAAGTCTCCCAAGAGTCCGGTAAAGTAGCAAGCAACTAAAGCCCTAAAATCTCATCATCAAATTTGACACCCATACTAAGCAACTGATTCATTACACTTTGAAACTCGCTAACATGGTCAGCTGTAGACGTTCCTTCTCTATATTTCAATGCCACCATTTTCTTTAGCAAAACCAACTTGTTATTGCCCGACCTCGAAGCATACAAGCTTCTCCCACAATGTGTGAGCATGTGTCTCTTGATTAATGTGGTTGTAAATATTCTCTTCAACAAATTGCCAAATAAAACCACACACCTACTGATGCTCAAATTCCCATTCCTCATCACTTTTCGAATCATGTTTTTGAGTAGCAAAGACCAGAAGATGCATAGCCTTTACAAAAAACAAGTCTTTCATTTTATTCCTCCAAAGTTGATACTTTGTGCCATTCAACATAATCATCTTGCTCATATTAATCTCCATAATTATCTGACACAGTAACCAAGCTCTGATGCCAATTTGTTGGGGAAGAAACCGAACAAACGAAACAAAGCGGAAGCACAACCGGTGTTCTTTCTCTCCCTATAACTCCTTTCAATAATTATGGCAACAAAAATAACATGATATATGTTCTCTAGCAACACTAATCAACCACAAATCAACCAATGCAACCACAAAACAATAAAACGAGACACCAAAATTTTTACGTAGAAAACCCCTCTAAACCAAAGGTAAAAACCACAAGACTTTAGAGTCCAATCAAAAGCTCCACTGTCATCAAATGTTCAACTACAAGACTACAATATCCAGCCTACAACAAGCATTCAACTCCAAGAAGGCTAATAACAAGTAGTCTTTAACAAAAGAAGATAAAATGGAGAACATCACCCAAAAAACGCAGTTGCTGTAAAATGGGTATTTCTGACGCTAAAAGACTCAGATGAAAAATCCGACTGTACAAAGTTAAGAACACCTTGTCGACTAGCTGTTGTCAAAAAATTAGCTCAATCGAACCACAGATGGACCTCCGATCGAAGAGCTGATCACTGTTGCACCAAACCTTAAAAACACTGTTTCGTCTCCTTATTTTTCTCTCAAACGTGAGCTTTTTTCTGTCTCTTCAAGTTCTGATTTTTGTTGTATATAAGATGCCTAAAAACAAGCCAAAAACAAATGGCCTTTCACCAAAAACGAGGAACAATAAATGCATGGCATAACCTTTTCCATCAAACAAGCAACCCAAGAGTTGCAACCTATTTTCTGATTTTTATTGCTTCATGCAGTTATGCTACTATTTTCTGATTTTTATTGCTTCATGCAGTTATGCTACTATTTTCTTTCATATATATAAGCTAGCATTCTTCACCCAAATCTTCTGCCAGCATGGCTAGTAAGTTTGAAAAGTGTAAACACCATCAGTTCTTCATCCGCAGGAGCTGGAATCGGGGTAAAATATGGCCAGTTACTCGTGTAGGCGGCATCGTTCCTGACGAATGCATGTAGTTTGTGGATGAACTTTCGAGTTGTTGCGGGAAGAAAGTGTTATTGTTATTTGATAACCGGATGATAATGATAAATATATGATCGTATAAAAGAAAAATACATCAACATTTAATATGAAAATTTGAAAATGATCCAAAACCAAAAAAGCAAGTGACCACATTGTTACTTTTTCAAAATTGGTGAAAAAATCAAACACCCTGAAAATAAAAGGGACCATAAATGTTCAAATAAAATATAAAAGAACTATAAGTATATAACCAACTTACCAAACTAAAGTTACTTAATTGGTTATTTTCGTTTATCTTTAAGAAATAGCGTCAATAAAATTAATGTTAGAATGTTAGTGTCGAGAAAAATTGACGTTTTAAAAAACCATAGGAATGTTCGTGTTTCCTCCTAAATCTTCGAAAGTCCCCGATGTAGAGCGTTTGGGTGTTCTCTAAATATGAGCGCAAGTGCACACTCCTGTCAAGTTATAGTATATAAGATAGCGTCTCCCACAGGGATTAGACAGCTTAACTCGAATTGTGATTCCTGCACAAAGAAAAGTAAATGCCAAAATAATTTTAGTTTTGTAAAGAATGAGAAGAAAATGAAACACAAGTAATAGATAAAAGAGATCAGGGTGATAGAATGGGTCAGATTATGCCGCTCCCTTGTAACATTCCGAAAACTGGTCTAGTCAGAATTGATTCCAATGATCGGAGTAATGTTATTAAAATATTGAATATCGAATCTTTATTATAGATTATATTGTTATAGGATCTCAATTAAGCCAAGTCCTTAGTCAAGATTACTTTGTGAAGGCTTAAATCAGTGTTTTTAAGCTAAGCGTTTCGATACGATTAGACCCGTATCGAAACAGCCTTTGCAAGATGTTTCGAAACGTTTTTAGTCGTTCTGATACGATTCCAATGGTAATAACTAACTTTTGAACTTTTGCTTGACCGCTCCGATACGGTTCCTCCAGTTTCGAAACGGATCCAACAAGTTTGAAAAGAGAAATCGAGATGAGTCTCATTTCTCTGGATCTTCCAAAAAAGGGAAACATCATAGCTCGGAACAGAATGTGTATTCATAACCCTCTTAGTTTGAGTATTTTGCTAAATCTCAAGTTGTATCTCGTTCCCCTTCACATGTAATTTCTTTCAACGTAGACACGAAGGGCAATGCCGCAAAAAGTCTAGTGCTTGTTTCTTTTGCAGAAAGTTGGGTCATATCATACGAGAATGTCCGGAGAACCCTAACAAGCCTGTTTCTGTATCGACCAATCCATCTCTTGCTCAATATTTTCGAGGCAAGGGAGTAAGGCAAGGATCTTTCGGAAAGTCTGGAGGTTCATCTAAAGCATTGTACTGACCTGAATCTAAGGCCTCTGCACAGATGTACCACATGAGAGACGATGAAAAAGTGGATGATCATGACATCTTTCCAGGTAAAAATTCGAGGACGAATTTTTCTTAAGGGAGGGAGAATTGTAACACCCCGAAAACCGGTCTAGTCGGAATTTGATTCTGATGATCGGAGTAATGTTATTAAAATATTGAATATCGAATCTTTATTATAGATTATATTGTTATAGGATCTTAATTAAGCCAAGTCCTTAGTCAAGATTACTTTGTGAAGGCTTAAATCATTGTTTTTAAGCTAAGCGTTTCGATACGATTACACCCGTATCGAAACGGCCTTTGCAAGATGTTTCGAAACGTTTTTAGGCGTTCTGATACAATTCCAATGGTAATAACTAACTTTTGGACTTTTGCTTGACCGTTCCGATACGGTTCCTCCAGTTTCGAAACGGGTCCCCTGTTTCGAATATGTTTAAAGGATAAATTGAAAAGAAATGATTAGGTGATGACTCACCTAGTTTCCTGCCATCCTCCACGTGAATTTTGATTAGAAAAGATGACTTATTGTCATCTATTTGTCTATTTTAGGAAGGATAAAAGAAAGATAAATAATATTAAATAGCTTACCTTTGATAGGAAGAAACCTTCCTATTGGCCGTATGAGAGGTGGGTAATAATTAGAGTTATAATTCTCTAAAAAATGAATTGGAGAAAGGAGTGTTGTCATCTTTGCTTTCCTCCACCGAAACTTAATTCTATTTTCTATCTTTAAGAAAATAAGCTCACACCTTCATTGTCATCTTCCCCACCAAGCTCAAGCAAACACCTCTCCATTTGAGAACCTTAAGCTTAGGCTTTCCTTGTTTTAAGAACACCAAGTTATAGCTATCGATCGGGTAAGTGAAAGCCCTAAGTTAATCATTGATTCTCTTGATTATTAGATGATCAATTTCAAGCTTAAAGATAAGCTTTGTCTATAGCTAATGGCTATGCAAGTGTCGATGTTGTTATATTGATCCTAATGATTCCTTATTGCTTTTCCTAGCTCAAGAAAGTGGAAAAGACTAATCTGTCGCCTTCATCGAAAGCTAGAGATAATGGAATCGCCATCCGAGAGCCTTAGGAGCTTCAGATTGTCAAGGTGAGTGTCGTCGGAGTCTCGAGAGTGGCTAGGTGTCATCTCGAATCATTGTTTACTGATTTACTAACCATTGATTTTAAGGGTTTACATGAAGCCTTATTGTTAGACATATTGGTGAGTTTTGGTAAGTATTGCATTGATTCACTGTCCATGGTATTGCTATCATTCTCATGGAAATCATTGAAGCATTGACATGTAAGAATCATTGACATGAATTATTATTATTGCTTATTGACGTAGAAATCATGATTGTTGAGTTATTGGTATGATTCTATTGCTATTGAATTATTGATATTGATATTGATAAGGAAATATTGTTAATGAATCATGGATATTGAACTATTGATTATTGAACCTTGGATTCGAAGTATTGGATACAATTTGCATGCCATAGAATTCATGAGCTCATTGGTACGGGTGGACTACGGTCCTAGGGCTACGACCTATATTGATATGGCGAGGCGGAGGGATGTGTTGTGTATTGGTCTTATTAGCGATGTCGGCGGGAATGACCATTTATGGATTTGGCGAGGAGGTGGAATTCGTGTATCCATATACCATGAATCGATCCAAGGGAACTATTGATTAATGATGTTGATTTGCTATGAAATTAGGATATTGCTATCGATGACATGTTATTATGATTTTAAGGTGAATAAGGAATATGCCATGATTATTGCAAAATTAGCATTATGATTATCATGGAAACATGTTACATGACATATTATGTTCATTTGTTGTATTTATGACTACCTCACTAGGAAATGTATGCCTAACGTGTCTGTTGAGTGTGTAAAAGTTCTATATTATACCCCCTATTTAACCCATATTTCTGCTGCATTCAAGCATAATTCATTGCATTTAGGTTAGTTTTCAGTTTTACATCACAAATATATTAAATGGCACAGTTTCTACTGAAATTGGTTGCTTTTGCAGGTAGCTGCTGTAGCAGATGGAGGGCAGTAGAGAAGCAGAGCTGGAACTGGATGTGCAGACGTGAAGGACGATGCTGCAATGGCAGCCAAGGACGACAACGATAGTGAAGGGAAGAAAGTGAAGTGGACCTCGACAGAAAGAGAAAATCAAGCCCATCTGTCGTGGAGTAACCTTATACTTTTCCAAGCCCTAGATCAGAATGAAGACCAAGCCCAAAGTTCAAGGAAGAAATCCCAAGCAAGAAGCAAGGACGAATTAAAGACTGCTGCTCTGAAGATTTAGTCTTTATTAGAGTTGTACTTTAATTTAAAGTTGTATTCTTGCCATATTGAAAACTTGAACCCAAGGCCTATATAAAGGCATGTAATTCGACCTAGGAGAGGACATCACCCATTCTCTAGCCTTCTTCCCAAAACCCTAGCCGTTTTACCTTCCTCACCATGTTCTAAACTTCCCCTAGGGCTAAGGGTTGCTTTGTAAAGTAGTTGCAAGGATTGCATTGTTTTAGGATTTCCTTTGTTCAATAAAATTACTTCAAGTTTTCTTATTCTGGTTTTTAACATCTTGCAAGAGTATCGGGAGAGCATTGTGAGATGATCTATTTACTTAATATCGGGAGAATTAAGTATACAAAAGGAATAAGTGCAGGTTTTCTAGTTTATAGTTGAATTATCTCGGACTTAGGGATAGGACGAGGTTAAGTGGCTAAGGAATAATTCAACAAATTCGGTGTTCATCCTTCGATTCACGCCGGGAGGTATCATCAAAGACGTGTTCATCGACAGACTTGGACCTAGGGATAGGCCAAGGCACAGCAGGGATTCTTGCCAAGCTTGAAGTACTGAGTTGAGTAAACGCTGCCGCGATAACCAACAGACCGCTGCCGCGGCAGGTGCTGCCGCAGCAGGCACGACGACAGAACAAAGTTTCCTAGACTTTGCAACACCTACACTACTGAGCAATTCAATACCGACCCATTCTCTCTATCTTGATTCCATTACTCTTTTATTTCTCTTTATTATTTCGTGACAAACAATTTAAACTATTCTTTTCCTCTCTCGTGCAGTAATCCAAGGTGAAGCTATTAGCCAAGTCCCTGTGGACACGATATCCGATACTTCAGTATCACTTTACTACTTGCGTCGTGTACACTTGCACTACATTGCGATAGACACTTTTACATGCAACAAGTTTTTGGCGCCGTTGCCGGGGACTGGCAACATAACTTTACCCTACCTTTTACTGCATTCTTTTTATTTTTCGTTTTATTTTTCTTGGATTGTTCAACCTTTGCTTTTCACAAGGCTTTCTATTTATGCGCAGATTGACATGAGGAGAGGAACTTGAGTATCCTTTAGACCCTGAAACCGAACGCTCGTACAATCTTAGGAACCGACTTCGCTTCATGTTAGCCAGAAACGAATACCTCGAAGAACAGTTAGAGGCCATGAACAACCAAGGGAATCCCCAGGATAATAACAATCCTGTCGGGAATGGAGTGAACGGTCCACCTGCCGATCCTCCTGCCGCTGCCGCACCCCGGTCATGCCGAGACTACATGCTCAATGATCATGTAGAACTAGAAACAACCCTTCCGGATGTAGATGTTGACAACTTTGAGCTGAAACCTGTTATGTTCAGCATGTACAACAACGCTGGTCAATTTAGTAGTGCTGCTACTGAGGATGCTAGGGAGCATCTGAAAACGTTCCAGGAAATCTGTGGTTCGTTTAGACTACCAGGAGTTAATCCGGAGATACTGAGGCTTCGGTTATTTCCTCATTCATGGAGGGAAAGAGCAAAGACTTGGTGGAATAAACTAACGCCGAGTTCAATACGAACTTGGGCAGATTTAACTCGTGAATTTTTATCTCGTTTTAATCCTTCACACTTATCTGAGCGATTACGTAACGAAATTGCTACTTTTCAACAGGAGGAAGACGAGCCGATGCACGAGGCCTGGGACAGATTTACCACTCTCTTGAGGAACTGCCCGATGCATGGATTCCCCGTTTGGAACCAGGTAACTAAATTCTATAATGCTGCCAACTTACAAACTCGTATCAGAATTGATTCAGCAGCAAATGGATTACTGCTGGACAAAGATCCGGATGAAGCAATGGCAGTATTGAAAAATCTGGCGAAGAATGAGGAACATTTTCCTACAGCAAGAAGAGGGGGTAAACGAGTTATAGCTGTAAAGGGTTATGAGGCTGACAGTTCATTAAAATCACAGGTGGCATACTTCACTAAGGCAATGAAAAAGCTCTTAAAAGAAGATTCACAGCCTGTCTATTTTGCTGAAGAGGTATGCGAAACTTGCGATGGAAATCACAGTTCGGAGGAGTGCCCGTTACAGTTAGAAGAAGGGATGTATGTTGGGAACTACAATAAGTAGAATTATAACTCCAACAACTACATCCCCAATTGGAGAAATGATCCTAAGTTCTCTTGGAGCAATCCTAATAATGCCCTAAATCCTCAAACACAGAACACTCAGAATCAGGGAGGACCTAGGTTACTGACTCGGCAGCAACCGCAGCGGCAGCAGCAACAGCCATCACCTGCCACGACTAATATACTGGAGCAGACCCTGGCTAAGTTTATGTCTCAAATAGGAACCTACATTGAGAACATGAATCACTTCGTCAAAAAGACTGAGACATTCATGGATACCACAGAGATGCGGATGACTAACCATGAAGCTACTCTGAAATCACTAGAGACACAGATGGGTCAGATTTCCCAGCATGTTAAACCAAGGCAGAATGGCGGATTCCCTAGCAATACTGAAAATGCTAGACAGCCCACACATGAGCAATGTAAAGCCATCATACTAGGAGTGGGAAGAAACTACCAGGGCCAGAGAAGGAAGCTGAAACAGTTAAGAAACCAGCCTTGGAATCACCTGTCGAGGAAGCTGCCCCGGCAGACGACAAGCAACCTGCTGCCGATGAACCTGTCACGACAACAGAAGGGACAAAGGAGAAAGATGAAGAACCTAAACCTCCTCAGATCCATATGCAGTGGGAAGGATGCAATGCTGATTATCGTCCCCCACCTCCTTTTCCTCAACGGTTACAGAAATTGAAACAAGAATCACAGTTTAAGAAAATTTATGATATTTTTAAGCAGGTTCATATCAACATTCCATTGTTAGATGCCGTTAGGGAAATACCTGGTTATGCCAAATTTCTCAAGGATGCCATGTCGAAGAAATCCAGACTTGGGGAATTTGAAACGGTTAAGATGACACATGGATGCATGAGTATTCTGCACAAGTATCCACCCCAGAAGAAGAAGGATCCTGGGAGCTTCATTATACCGTGCATAATCGGAGATAAATTCGTGGGTAAGGCACTTTGTGATCTTGGTGCTAGCATAAATTTAATGCCCAAATCTGTTTTTCAGAAATTAGGTATTGGAAAAGCTCGACCCACAACAGTAGTACTGTAGCTGGCAGACCGCTCTTACGTTCACCCAGAAGGAAAAATTGAAGACATTCTGGTAAGAGTGGATAAGTTTATTTTTCCTGCTGACTTTCTTGTCTTAGATTGTGAAGCAGATGAGAATGCACCAATCATCCTGGGGCGACCTTTCTTAGCCACAGGAAGATCACTGATTGATGTGGAGAAAGGAGAACTCACTATGAGAGTGAACGATCAAGAGATCAAGCTGAACGTTCTCCAAGCAATGAAACATACTGATGCAGAAGAAGAGTGCAAGGCCATCACTGCAATTACCTTTGACCAACCCTGCATCAGGTCGGGCTGCCACGACATCAAAATTGGCCACTGCCTCGACAGCCATTTAGAAGCCTGTCACGACAGCACCGACGTCAGCAGCTCCTCAGAATCTGATACATCTAATACTGAAGATCAAGATGAGGTAAACTGGATAGGCAATCGTCCTGGTAAGTTGTTCTAGCCCTTAAATTATACCTCGGATAACCATATAATTCAAAAGCCATCAACTGTTGAGCCCCCTGTTCTAGATCTTAAGCCTCTGCCAGGGCAGTTAAAATATGCTTTCCTTGGTTTAAATGATACGTTGCCCGTAATCATCTCTTCCAAGTTGATGCAGGAACAGGAACAGCAGCTAATAGGGATGCTGCAGCAGCACAAAAAGGCGATTGGATGGACGATAGCTGATATCCAAGGCATCAGTTCGGCACTATGCATGCATAAAATCCTCCTAGAGGATGATCATAAGCCGACCATTGATGCACAGAGACATCTGAATGATGCTATGCGAGAGGTGGTGCGTAAGGAGATCATAAAATGGCTAGATGATGGAATAATCTATGCCATCTCGGATAGCAAGTGGGTGAGCCCGGTGCAGTGCGTTCCCAAGAAAGGAGGAATAACCGTGGTAACCAACGAAGACAATGAGCTAATCCCAACCAGGACTGTGACCGGTTGGAGGGTTTGTATGGAATATCGGAAGCTTAACAAAGCTACCCAAAAGGACCACTTCCGCTTACCCTTTATTGATCAAATGCTTGATAGATTAGCGGGTAAGTCTTACTATTGTTTTCTTGATGGTTACTCAGGTTATAATCAAATAGCCATCGTACCGGAAGATCAAGAAAAGATGACATTCACATGCCCGTACGGTACATATGCTTTTCGGAGGATGCCGTTTGGACTTTGTAATGCACCAGCCACCTTCCAAAGGTGCATGATGGCCATATTCTCCGATATGGTGGAGGATTTCCTAGAGATATTTATGGATGATTTTTCAGTCTTTGGAGACAACTTTGAAAGCTGCCTAGGCAACCTACAGAAAGTGCTCGAGAGATGTGAAAAGGCAAACTTGGTATTAAACTGGGAAAAGTGTCACTTCATGGTGGATGAAGGGATAGTCCTTGGCCATAAAATTAGCTGCCGCGGCATAGAGGTCGACAGAGCTAAGATAGAAGTAATCGAAAAGCTGCCGCCACCCACCATAGTCAAGGGAATCAGAAGCTTCTTAGGGCACGCTTGTTTTTATCGAAGGTTTATCGCGAACTTTTCAAAGATCACGAAGCCCTTATGCCATCTTCTGGAGCAGAACCGTCCCTTTGACTTCAACGCTGAATGTACTGAAGCATTCAAGGTTCTGAAAGAAAAGCTGGTAACAGCCCCAATAGTACAGCCACCAGATTGGAAACTGCCATTCGAGATTATGTGTGATGCTAGTGACTATGCTGTCGGGGCAGCACTTGGGCAGAGAAAAGACAAGCTCTTTCATGTCATATATTATGCCAGCAAAACACTGAATTACGCCCAAGTGAACTACACCACCACAGAGAAGGAGCTATTAGCTGTGGTATTCTCTATTGACAAGTTCCGTTCTTATATACTTGGAACGAATGTCATAGTGCACACAGACCACTCTGCATTGAAGTATCTGTTCACCAAAAAGGATGCAAAGCCGAGACTGATATGTTGGATTCTGCTATTGTAAGAGTTCGACCTTGAAATCAAGGACAAAAAGGGGACAGAAAATCAATTTGCAGATCACTTGTCAAGGTTAGAGAAGGGAAAGAGTCTCCCAGCAGACGAGACACACATATTGGAGACCTTCCCCGATGAGCAGCTGTTTGCTGCCACAATCACTGCCACAACAGCCATGGCGGCAGGTAAGTTTTCTGAACTCCCCTGGTATGTTGATTTCGTTAATTTCTTAGTTAGCGGAATAACTCCTCCTGACCTTAATTATCAAGCTAGGAAGAGGTTCCAAAATAATGTTAAGCATTATTATTGGGACGAACCTCTTCTTTTCAAAATTTGTGCAGATCAAGTTATAAGGAGATGCGTACCACAGGATGAACAAGAAGCTATACTACATCACTGTCATGCTTCACAGTATGAAGGACACTTAGGAGGCAACAAAACTGCTGCCAAGGTTTTGCAGTCGGGATTTTACGGACCATCACTGTTCAAGGATGCTCAAACATTCTACAAAAACTGTGACAAGTGTCAAAGGACGGGAAACATCTCAAGGAGACACGAGATGCCGCTGTAAAATATTCTTGAAGTCGAGATCTTCGACGTTTGGGGGATAGACTTTATGGGACCATTCCCAACTTCATGTGGGAATTTATACATCCTCCTGGCAGTAGATTATCTGTCCAAATGGGTTGAAGCAGTCGCCACTCAGAAAAACGATGCCAAGACAGTTCAAAGGTTTTTACATAAAAACATTTTTTCTAGATTCGACATCCCTAAGGCGATCATCAGTGATGAAGGGAGACATTTCGACAATAGGGTTATAGCTGCTGCCTTAAAAAAGTATGGTGTTAAACATCGGATCGCAACAACATATCACCCTCAGACCAATGGACAGGCTGAGATATCCAACAGAGAGGTTAAGAACATTCTGGAAAAGATGGTTAAGCCAACTAGGAAGGACTGGTCTTTACACCTTAATGATGCATTATGGGCTTACAGGACAGCATTCAAAACTCCATTGGGAATGTCCCCTATCGGCTGATTTATGGGAAAACGTGCCATTTACCTGCCGAGATTGAGCACAAAGCATACTGGGCCATCAAGGCAGTTAATATGGACTTGGAAAAAGCATGGCAGAAAATAAAGGAGACAAGGAGAAGAGGAGAAGGGAATCCAGTTGTGAGATTAACGGATACGCGATACCGGCCAAGACCAAAGTGATTGTGAATGTGTGGGCAATCGGAAGAGATTCCGACTACTAGAATGAAGCCGAGAAGTTCGATCCAGAGAGGTTCATTGACAGTTCAGTTGACTATAAAGGGGCTAACTTTGAGTTCATTCCATTTGGTGCTGGAAGAAGGATGTGCCCTGGCATCTCATATAGTATGGCTGTTGTTGAGCTTTGCCTTGCACAATTACTTTACCATTTTGATTGGAAACTCCCAAATGGGATGAGAAATGAGGATCTGGACATGACCGAGGACCTTGGTGTTACTCTTAGAAAAAAAACAGATTTGTGTCTACTTCCCATTCCTTACCACGCACCACCATGTGTTCAGTAACTACAATGTACATATCACAGATGAAATCTTTGCAAACCCAGTTTGAAGATTGTCAAATCATATTTAGCTTGGTGTTACTCTTTTTATTTATTTATTTTTGTTTTGGATCCTCATTAAATAAATGATTGACGTTCGTAATTACTGAAAATAGACCACGATTGAGCTGCTTTGTCAATGGGATATATCTGTTATATGTATTTTTATGTCCGTGTTTATAGTATTTATCCCGACAATAGTTTACTTTGTAGACTCTTGTAATTTTAAGTATTTTCTACTTATTCAATAAAATAAGTGAGTATTATTAATCAAAAACTATAATTTGTTGATTCACATATGAATTTTTTATTATTATTTTTGTCACGTGCCAGTGTGTTATTGACTAAAATAACTAAATATATTTTTAATATTGTTAGTTCAAAAAGACAAAAACATTAATGACGTTGCATCTGAGTTTTTTTATATAGAAATATAGCACATGACATTATTTTTTATCTATGACATTTGTTACCGTAAAAGTAAAGTCAGTCACTGTTTATATTTTTTTTTCATTAAAAAAAGCCATGCTTGCAAACCAACTTTGAACAATAATATATATTGCTACAGTGAAAGAACGAATTTCTTTCTTCTCATTATCGATTTTTACAATGAAAAATATTCTTTGCTATAGTGAAATCAGCTTGCAAGCATACTGACTTAAAATTATTATAAATTAAAATATTTATTTATTATACATATTATTTATTAATTAAATATTAATTTTATACTAATCAACTAAAAATTAGTAGTATAAATTAAAAATGTAGCCCTAGCTTAAGCTATCTTCCCCCTAAATTTTAGGTTATTCTTTCTCTTCAAGTGTACTTAGAAACAAAAAAAAACAACAAAAATATTTGTCTTCAGGAAATCAATAATAGAGGAGAAATCGATTATGTCAGCAGCTGAAGGTGAAGCATGCGAAGAAGCTATTCTGAAGTGGTACTACTGTGCAGGTACATGCCGACCCAAGAACTCCCATGAACTTTCCCTCAAAGCCAAAACCTATATTTTGTCTAAGGGATGGGTTTTCTGGTATGCCCCCCAAAATAGAAGACAAGAATTCCGGTAGCACTCGCCCACCGAAAAAGTTTATTATCGCTCAAAGTGGCTTGCAAAGGTTATGTTCATCAAGCTTCAGAAGGTGGAAGAACAGGAAACGTGGAGCCCAAGCAACCTAAAAAAAAGAAAGTGTTCGAGTCTGGAGAATCAACAATTATCAAAACCTGTTGAATTTGAATCGTCGAAAATAAAATAAAAAACGCTGGAGAAAAAAGAGAACCAAATCCAACATTAGGTAGTAACCTCTAGTGAAAGAGTGCGCGAGGGTCTGGTTTCTAATCGTAAACCTCGAAATCTCCTCTCATGGTTGACATATAACAAAGATGTTTTGATGCTGGGAAACATGTATAATCGCAGTAAGACAGGGACTCCATTGATGAAAGGGCGGATAACTCATGAAGGGATTCAATGTCACTGTTGTTTCAAGGTTTTCACTCTCACTGCATTTGAATATTATGCTGGAAGTAGCAATAACTGGCCATCGGCTAACATAATCTTGGACGACGGCACTTGTCGGTCACTTTCCGATTGTCAAACACAAGTTCTTCAGTCTATAAAGATCACCACGTCGAGTACTCATTCTATTGTAGAGAGCCCTGAAACTACGAAGGCCTCCAATTTGTTTCGAAACGAGAATGATGGAGTTTGCTATGCTTGTTGCTGTGGGGGAGACTTAATTTGCTGCGATTACTGCCCTTTAGCTTTTCATATGAAATGCCTTGGCTTAAAGGAAGTCCTCCAAAGTTGATAATTCGTGCCATTCAACATAATTATTTTGTTCGTATTAATCTCTATAATTATCTGACACAGTAACCAAGCTCTGATGCCAATTGGTTGGGGAAGAAACCGAACAACCGAAACAAAAAGGAAGCACTACCAGTGTTCTTTCTCTCCTTATAACTCCTGTCAATAATTATGGCAACAACAATAACACGATATATGTTATCTAGAAACACTAATCAACCACAAATCAACCAATGCAACCACAAAAACAATAAAACGAGACACCGAAATTTTTACGTGGAAACCCCTCTAAATCAAGGGTAAAAACCACAAGACTTTAGAGTCCGATCAAAAGCTCCACTATCATCGAATGTTCAACTATAAGACTACAATATCCAGCCTACAACAAGCATTCAACTCTAACAAGGCTAATAACATGTATTCTTTAATAAAAGAAGAGAAAATTGGAGAACATCATCCAAAAAACGCAGCTGCTATAAAATGGATATTTCTGACGCTACAAGACTCGGCTGAAAAATCCGACCGTACAAAGTCAAGAACACCTTGTCGCCTAGCTACTGTCAATAAATCAGCTCAATCGAACCACGAATGGACCTCCGATTGAAAAGTTGATCACTGCTGCACCAAACCTTAAAAATACTGTTTTATTTCCTTATTTTTTCTCTCAAACGTGAGCTTTTTTCTGTCTCTTCAAGTTCTGATTTTTGTTGTATATAAGCTGCCTAAAAACAAGCTAAAAAATGGCTTTTCACCAAAAACGAGGAACAATAAATGCATGACAGAACCTTTTCCAACAAATAAGCAACCCAAGAGTTGCAACCTATTTTCTGATGATGTTTTAAGTTGCAACCTATTTTCTGGTAATGGATTCCCCACATAGTGGGATCCACACCCAACAAATCTCCCCTCCAACTATGTGGGGAATGCCTCCATGCCAGAGGTCAAACAACATGCCTCAAACTTCCCTCTTGGTAAGACTTTCGTCAACATATCAGCACCATTATTATCAGTGTGAATCTTCTCAAGCTCTAACAACTTAGCTTCAAGGACATCTCGTATCTAATGGTACCTCACATCAATATGCTTAGATCTAGCATGAAAAGTTGAGTTCTTACCAAGATAAATTGCACTCTGGCTATCACAATACAAGACATACCTCTCTTGAGTAAAACCAAGTTCATGCACAAACTTCTTCATCCACAACATCTCTTTGACCGCTTCGGTCGCTGCAATGAACTCTGATTCGGTGGTGGACAATGCAACACACTTTTGCAATCTCGATTTTCATGCCACAGCTCCCCCTGCATAAGTGATCAAGTAACCTGAAGTAGATCTCCTCGAGTCAATATCTTTGGCCATATCTGAATCTGTATTTCCAACAAGAACATGTTTCTCATTGCCGAAACAAATTTTCATGTTGGAAGTACCGCGAAGATATCTCATAATCCACTTCACTGAATTCCAATGCTCTCTGCCTGGATTAGAAAGAAACTGACTAATTGTACCAACAACGTAAGCCAAGTCCGGTCTCGTACATACCATCGCATACATCAAACTACCCACGGTTGAAGAGTAAGGAACTTTTTGCATCTCTTCCTTCTCTTTTTCAGTGGAAGGACTATGCTTAACAATTAATCTGAAGTGCGCAGCAAAGGGAGTATTCACCGCTTTAGCTTTGTCTATACTAAACCTCTGAAGTACTTTCTCAATGTACCTCTCTTGTGATAACCACAATTTCTTGGCCTTTCTATCACATGTCAACCTTATGCCAAGAATTTGCTTTGCTGGCCCCAAATCCTTCATCGCAAAGGATTTACTCAACTCTTGCTTCAACTTGTCAATTCTAGAAGCATTGCGACCAACAATAAGAATATCATCAACATAGAGCAAAAAGATAATAAAATCGTCACCAGAGAATCTCTTAACAAATACACAATGATCAGAAGTAGTCTTCTTGTAGCCTTGCTCCCCCATAACATACTCAAACTTCTTGTACCATTGCCTAGGAGCTTGCTTCAAACCATACAAGCTCTTCTTCAACATGCACATGTAGTCCTCTTTTCCTTGTGCAACAAATCCCTCTGGCTGCTCCATGTAAAGCTCTTCCTCCAAATCACCATGAAGAAAAGCAATTTTCACATCCATTTGTTCAACCTCTAAGTCATAACAAGCTACCAAACTCAGTATAGTTCTGATAGAGGACATCTTCACAACCAAAGAAAATATCTCTTCAAAATCAATCCCTTTTTTCTGAGTATAACCCTTGACGACCAATCTAGCTTTGTATCGTGGAGATAAAGACTTTTCTTCTTGCTTCAGTATGATAACCCACCGATTCTTCAAAGCTCTCTTGCCCTTAGGTATTTTCACCAACTTAAAGGTATGGTTATCATGCAAGGATTGAAGTTCATCTTTCATCGCTTCAACCCATTGATCTTTGCATTCACTCTCCATAGCCTCTTCATAACATTCAGGTTCTCCCCCATCAGTCAAAAGAACGTACTCATCAGAAGAATACCTAACAAAAGATCTTCGATCTCTAGAAGATCTTCGAAGTGGAACTGCTGGTGGAGCTATAGGTGCCTGTTGTTGATCATTCACAACATCATCAATGGGAGCATCAAGGTCACCTATATCTTGCTGGTCATCATTAACATCACCATGGACATCACCCTGAATAGGATCTGGTGAAGGGTCTAGGGGAACCAGATTCACATTGGTCAAGTCACCACTATCTTGTGAATCCGCTTTCTCCGTCTTATCAATGTCATCAATGGTCTGATATTCAAAAAAGATATCATCTCGACTTCTCACGAGCTTCTTCTGAACTGGATCATAGAGTCTATAACCAAACTCAACATCTAGACCATAACCAATAAAGATGCATTGTTGAGTCTTGGCATCCAATTTGGATCTTTCATCCTTCAGAAAATAAACAAATGTTTTACATCCGAACACGCAAAGGTGATCATATGACACGTCTTTACCAAACCAAATTCTATCTGCTACATCACCCCGCAAAGGAACACTAGGGGACAAATTAATCACATGTGTCATTGTATTCAAAGCTTCAGCCTGAAACGATCTCGGAAGCTTCACATCTGGCAACAAACATCTGACTCTCTCAATCAATGTTCGGTTCATTCTTTCAGCTAAACCATTCAACTGTAGAATCTTAGGTGGCGTCCTCTAATGTCTAATTCTCTGTTGCAGACAATACTCATGAAATGGCCCTGTGTACTCGCCACCATTATCAGTATGGATGCACTTCAACTTCTTCCCTGTTTCTCTTTAACCTGATGCTTGAAATTGTTTAAACGCCTCAAAAATTTGGTCTTTCAACTTCAAAGTATATACCCATAGCTTTCTTCAACAATCATCAATGAAAGTCACAAAGTAAAGTGCACCACAATGTGACCTTACCTTTATTGGACCACAAACATCTGAATGAACCAACTCTAGCAACTCTGATCTTCTATAAGGAGGAGGACTTCTAAAAGAAACTCTTCTTTGCTTCCCCGCTAGACAATGAACACAATTCTTTGGTGTAGGATTCTTCAAACCCAAAAGTTGATTCTTTTACTAAACAATTAAGCCCATTCTCACTCATGTGACTAAGCCGCTTATGCCACAACTCAGTTGAGCTGTCATTCACTGTCACATTCACAGTGTCTCCAGAAGTCGAAGCCTGCATCAAGTACAAATTTGACATCTTCTTTCCTCGAGCCACAACCAAAGAGCCTTTAATTAGCTTCCATTGCCCCTCACTGAAGGTGTTACAAAAACCCTCATCATCAAGCTTTCCTGCAGATATCAAATTCAAACGGATATCCTTGCATGACTGTTATCCTTGAGAGTTAACTTTGTACCATTATTACTCACCAAGCTAACATCTCACATGCCAATAACCGGAACCAAATTATCATTACCCATCTTCAATACCCCAACATCACCGAGAGTATAAGATGTGAATAAATCCCTCCTCGACGTGACATGAAGTGAAGCACCAATATCAATCACCCAACTAGTCTCGTCGCATGCTAGGTTGACCAAATTCTCATCACAAATGACCAATAGAACTTCACGAGTAGCAGCAGCAACACGCTCAGATTTTTCATCATCATTCAAATCATTTTTATCACCACCACCTTTGTTCTCTCTCTTCCACTTGTAGCAATATTTCTTGATATGACCTTTCTTACCACAATAATGACACTCAAGATTCTTATATCTCGATCTTGACTTGCTTCGACTTTTATCTCTACCCTTGCAATCTTTGTCTCTATTTCTCCCCTTATTCTCGGTAACCAACACCTAAGAATGTGATGTAGAACCCTGGGATCTTCTTCGAACCTCTTCATTCAACACACCACTCTTAGCCAAATCAAAAGTAACGATACCATGTGGAGCATAATTAATGAGGGAGACCTGAAAAGTCTCCCAAGAGTCCGGTAAAGTAGCAAGCAACTAAAGCCCTAAAATCTCATCATCAAATTTGACACCCATACTAAGCAACTGATTCATCACACTTTGAAACTCGCTAACATGGTCAGCTGTAGACGTTCCTTCTCTATATTTCAATGCCACCATTTTCTTTAGCAAAACCAACTTGTTATTGCCCGACCTCGAAGCATACAAGCTTCTCCCACAATGTGTGAGCATGTGTCTCTTGATTCATGTGGTTGTAAATATTCTCTTCAACAAATTGCCAAATAAAACCACACACCTACTGATGCTCAAATTCCCATTCCTCATCACTTTTTGAATCATGTTTTTGAGTAGCAAAGACCAGAAGATGCAAAGCCTTTACAAAAAACAAGTCTTTCATTTTATTCCTCCAAAGTTGATACTTTGTGCCATTCAACATAATCATCTTGCTCATATTAATCTCCATAATTATCTGACACAGTAACCAAGCTCTGATGCCAATTTGTTGGGGAAGAAACCGAACAACCGAAACAAAGCGGAAGCACAACCGGTGTTCTTTCTCTCCCTATAACTCCTTTCAATAATTATGGCAACAAAAATAACATGATATATGTTCTCTAGCAACACTAATCAACCACAAATCAACCAATGCAACCATAAAACAATAAAACGAGACACCAAATTTTTTACGTAGAAAACCCCTCTAAACCAAGGGTAAAAACCACAAGACTTTAGAGTCCAATCAAAAGCTCCACTGTCATCAAATGTTCAACTACAAGACTACAATATCCATCCTACAACAAGCATTCAACTCCAAGAAGGCTAATAACAAGTAGTCTTTAACAAAAGAAGAGAAAATGGAGAACATCACCCAAAAAACGCAGTTGCTGTAAAATGGGTATTTCTGACGCTAAAAGACTCAGATGAAAAATCTGACTGTACAAAGTTAAGAACACCTTGTCGACTAGCTGTTGTCAAAAAATTAGCTCAATCGAACCACAGATGGACCTCCGATCGAAGAGCTGATCACTGTTGCACCAAACCTTAAAAACACTGTTTCGTCTCCTTATTTTTCTCTCAAACGTGAGCTTTTTTTCTGTCTCTTCAAGTTCTGATTTTTGTTGTATATAAGATGCCTAAAAACAAGCCAAAAACAAAATGGCCTTTCACCAAAAACGAGGAACAATAAATGCATGGCATAACCTTTTCCATCAAACAAGCAACCCAAGAGTTGCAACCTATTTTCTGATTTTTATTACTGCATGCAATTATGCTACTATTTTCTTTCATATATATAAGCTAGCATTCTTCACCCAAATATTCTGCCAGCATGGCTAGTAAGTTTGAAAAGTGTAAACACCATCAGTTCTTCATCCGCAGGAGCTGGAATCGGGGTAAAATATGGTCAGTTACTCGTGTAGGCGGCATCGTTCCTGACGAATGCATGTAGTTTGTGGATACGATTAGACCCGTATCGAAACGATTAGACCCGTATCGAAACGATTAGACCCGTATCGAAACAGCCTTTGCAAGATGTTTCAAAACGTTTTTAGTCGTTCCGATACGATTCCAATGGTAATAACTAACTTTTGAACTTTTGCTTGACCGCTCCGATACGGTTCCTCCAGTTTCGAAACGGGTCCCATGTTTCGAATATGTTTAAAGGATAAATTGAAATGAAATGATTAGGTGATGACTCACCTAGTTTCCTGCCATCCTCCACGTGAATTTTGATTAGAAAAGATGACTTATTGTCATCTATTTGTCTATTTTAGGAAGGATAAAAGAAAGATAAATAATATTAAATAGCTTACCTTTGATAGGAAGAAACCTTTCTATTGGCCGTATGAGAGGTGGGTAATAATTAGAGTTATAATTCTCTAAAAAATGAATTGGAGAAAGGAGTGTTGTCATCTTTGCTTTCCTCCACCGAAACTTAATTCTATTTTCTATCTTTAAGAAAATAAGCTCACACCTTCATTGTCATCTTCCCCACCAAGCTCAAGCAAACACCTCTCCATTTGAGAACCTTAAGCTTAGGCTTTCCTTGTTTTAAGAACACCAAGTTATAGCTATCGATCGGGTAAGTGAAAGCCCTAAGTTAATCATTGATTCTCTTGATTATTAGATGATCAATTTCAAGCTTAAAGATAAGCTTTGTCTATAGCTAATGGCTATGCAAGTGTCGATGTTGTTATATTGATCCTAATGATTCCTTATTGCTTTTCCTAGCTCAAGAAGTGGAAAAGACTAATCTGTCGCCTTCATCGAAAGCTAGAGATAATGGAATCGCCATCCGAGAGCCTTAGGAGCTTCAGATTGTCAAGGTGAGTGTCGTCGGAGTCTCGAGAGTGGCTAGGTGCCATCTCGAATCATTGTTTACTGATTTACTAACCATTGATTTTAAGGGTTTACATGAAGCCTTATTGTTAGACATATTGGTGAGTTTTGGTAAGTATTGCATTGATTCACTGTCCATGGTATTGCTATCATTCTCATGGAAATCATTGAAGCATTGACATGTAAGAATCATTGACATGAATTATTATTATTGCTTATTGACGTAGAAATCATGATTGTTGAGTTATTGGTATGATTCTATTGCCATTGAATTATGATATTGATATTGATAAGGAAATATTGTTAATGAATCATGGATATTGAACTATTGATTATTGAACCTTGGATTCGAAGTATTGGATACAATTTGCATGCCATAGAATTCATGAGCTCATTGGTACAGGTGGACTACGGTCCTAGGGCTACGACCTATATTGATATGGCGAGGCGGAGGGATGTGTTGTGTATTGGTCTTATTGGCGATGTCGGCGGGAATGACCATTTATGGATTTGGCGAGGACGTGGAATTCGTGAATCCATATACCATGAATCGATCCAAGGGAACTATTGATTAATGATGTTGATTTGCTATGAAATTAGGATATTGCTATCGATGACATGTTATTATGATTTTAAGGTGAATAAGGAATATGCCATGATTATTGCAAAATTAGCATTATGATTATCATGGAAACATGTTACATGACATATTATGTTCATTTGTTGTATTTATGACTACCTCACTAGGAAATGTATGCCTAACGTGTCTGTTGAGTGTGTAAAAGTTCTATATTATACCCCCTATTTAACCCATATTTCTGCTGCATTCAAGCATAATTCATTGCATTTAGGTTAGTTTTCAGTTTTACATCACAAATATATTAAATGGCACAGTTTCTACTGAAATTGGTTGCTTTTGCAGGTAGCTGATGTAGCAGATGGAGGGCAGTAGAGAAGCAGAGCTGGACTGGATGTGCAGACGTGAAGGACGATGTTGCCATGGCAGCCAAGGACGACAGCGATAGTGAAGGGAAGAAAGTGAAGTGGACCTCGACAGAAAGAGAAAATCAAGTCTATCTGTCGTGGAGTACCCTTATATTTTTCCAAGCCCTAGATCAGAATGAAGGCCAAGCCCAAAGTTCAAGGAAGAAATCCCAAGCAAGAAGCAAGGACGAATTAAAGACTGCTGCTATGAAGATTTAGTCTTTATTAGAGTTGTACTTTAATTTAAAGTTGTATTCTTGCCATATTGAAAACTTGAACCCAAGGCCTATATAAAGGCATGTAATTCGACCTAGGAGAGGACATCACCCATTCTCTAGCCTTCTTCCCAAAACCCTAGCCGTTTTACCTTCCTCACCATGTTCTAAACTTCCCCTAGGGCTAAGGGTTGCTTTGTAAAGTAGTTGCAAGGATTGCATTGTTTTAGGATTTCCTTTGTTCAATAAAATTACTTCAAGTTCTCTTATTCTGGTTTTTAACATCTTGCAAGAGTATCGGGAGAGCATTGTGAGATTATCTATTTACTTAATATCGGGAGAGTTATGTATACAAAAGGAATAAGTGCAAGTTCTCTACTTTATAGTTGAACTATCTCGGACTTAGGGATAGGACGAGGTTAAGTGGCTAAGGAAGAATTCAACAAATTCGGTGTTCATCCTTCGATTCACGCCGGGAGGTATCATCAAAGACGTGTTCATCGATAGACTTGGACCTAGGGATAGGCCAAGGCACAGCAGGGATTCTTGCTAAGCTTGAAGTACTGAGTTGAGTAAACGCTGCCGCGATAACCAACAGACCGCTTCCGCGACAGGTGCTGCCGCAGCAGGCACGACAACAGAACAAAGTTTCCTAGACTTTGC
The DNA here is from genome assembly GCA_030270665.1 of Hibiscus trionum. Taxonomy (NCBI): domain Eukaryota; kingdom Viridiplantae; phylum Streptophyta; class Magnoliopsida; order Malvales; family Malvaceae; genus Hibiscus; species Hibiscus trionum. The sequence continues at coordinate 71,218,566 of BSYR01000003.1, read as the reverse complement.
AACACCTACACTACTGAGCAATTCAATACCGACCCATTCTCTCTATCTTGATTCCATTACTCTTTTATTTCTCTTTATTATTTCGTGACAAACAATTTAAACTATTCTTTTCCTCTCTCGTGCAGTAATCCAAGGTGAAGCTATTAGCCAAGTCCCTGTGGACATGATATCCGATACTTCAGTATCACTTTACTACTTGCGTCGTGTACACTTGCACTACATTGCGATAGACACTTTTACACGCAACAAGTTTTTGGCGCCGTTGCCGGGGACTGGCAACATAACTTTACCCTACCTTTTACTGCTTTCTTTTTATTTTTCATTTTATTTTTCTTGGATTGTTCAACCTTTGCTTTTCATAAGGCTTTCTTTTTATGCGCATATCGACACGAGGAGGGGAACCTGAGTATCCATTAGACCCTGAAACCGAACGCTCATACAATCTTAGGAACCGACTTCGCTTCATGTTAGCCAGAAACGAATACCTCGAAGAATAGTTAGAGGCCATGAACAACCAAGGGAATCCCCAGGATAATAACAATCCTGTCGGGAATGGAGTGAACGGTCCACCTGCCGATCCTCCTGCCGCTGCCGCACGCCGGTCATGCTGAGACTACATGCTCAATGATCATGTAGAACTAGAAACAACCCTGCCGGATGTAGATGTTGACAACTTTGAGCTGAAACCTGTTATGTTCAGCATGATCAACAACGCTGGTCAATTTAGTGGTGCTGCTACTAAGGATGCTAGGGAGCATCTGAAAACGTTCCAGGAAATCTGTGGTTCGTTTAGACTACCAGGAGTTAATCCGGAGATACTGAGGCTTCGGTTATTTCCTCATTCATTGAGGGACAGAGCAAAGACTTGGTGGAATAAACTAACGCCGAGTTCAATACGAACTTGGGCAAATTTAACTCGTGAATTTTTATCTCGTTTTAATCCTTCACACTTATCTGAGCGATTACGTAACAAAATTGCTACTTTTCAACAGGAGGAAGACGAGCCGATGCACGAGGCCTGGGACAGATTTACCACTCTCTTGAGGAACTGCCCGATGCATGGATTCCCCGTTTGGAACCAGGTAACCAAATTCTATAATGCTGCCAATTTACAAACTCGTATCAGAATTGATTCAGCAGCAAATGGATTACTGCTGGACAAAGATCCGGATGAAGCAATGGCAGTATTGAAAAATCTGGCGAAGAATGAGGAACAGTTTCCTACAGCAAGAAGAGGGGGTAAACGAGTTCTAGCTGTAAAGGGTTATGAGGCCGACAATTCATTAAAATCACAGGTGGCATACCTCACGAAGGCAATGAAAAAGCTCTTAAAAGAAGATTCACAGCCTGTCTATTCTGCTGAAGAGGTATGCGAAACTTGCGATGGAAATCACAGTTCGGAGGAGTGCCCGTTACAGTTAGAAGAAGAGATGTATGTTGGGAACTACAATAAGTAGAATTATAACTCCAACAACTACATCCCCAATTGGAGAAAGGATCCCAAGTTCTCTTGGAGCAATCCTAATAATGCCCTGAATCGTCAAACACAGAACACTCAGAATCAGGGAGGACCTAGGTTACTGACTCGGCAGCAACCGCAGCGGCAGCAACAACAGCCATCACCTGCCACAACTAATATACTGGAGCAGACCCTGGCTAAGTTCATGTCTCAAACAGGAACCTACATTGAGAACATGAATCACTTCTTCAAAAAGACTGAGACATTCATGGATACCACAGAGATGCGGATGACTAACAATAAAGCTACTCTGAAATCACTAGAGACACAGATGGGTCAGATTTCCCAGCATGTTAAACCAAGGCAGAATGGCGGATTCCCTAGCAATACTGAAAATGCTAGACAGCCCACACATGAGCAGTGTAAAGCCATCACTACTAGGAGTGGGAAGAAACTACTAGGGCCAGAGAAGGAAGCTGAAACAGTTAAGAAACCAGCCTTGGAATCACCTGTCGAGGAAGTTGCCCCTGCAGGTGACAAGCAGCCTGCTGCCGATGAACCTGTCACGACAGCAAAAGGGACAAAGGAGAAAGATGATGAACCTAAACCTCCTCAGATCCATATGCAGTGGGAAGGATGCATTGCTGATTATCGTCCCCCACCTCCTTTTTCCTCAACGATTACAGAAATTGAAACAAGAATCACAGTTTAAGAAAATTTATGATATTTTTAAGCAGGTTCATATCAACATTCCACTGTTAGATGCCGTTAGGGAAATACCTGGTTATGCCAAATTTCTCAAGGATGCCATGTCGAAGAAATCCAGACTTGGGGAATTTGAAACGGTTAAGATGACACATGGATGCATGAGTATTCTGCACAAGTATCCACCCCAGAAGAAGAAGGATCCTGGGAGCTTCATTATACCGTGCATAATCGGAGATAAATTCGTGGGTAAGGCACTTTGTGATCTTGGTGCTAGCATAAATTTAATGCCCAAATATGTTTTTCAGAAATTAGGTATTGGAAAAGCTCGACCCACAACAGTAGTACTGTAGCTGGCAGACCGCTCTTACGTTCACCCAGAAGGAAAAATTGAAGACATTCTGGTAAGAGTGGATAAGTTTATTTTTCCTGCTGACTTTCTTGTCTTAGATTGTGAAGCAGATGAGAATGCACCAATCATCCTGGGGCGACCTTTCTTAGCCACAGGAAGATCACTGATTGATGTGGAGAAAGGAGAACTCACTATGAGAGTGAACGATCAAGAGATCAAGCTGAACGTTCTCCAAGCAATGAAACATGCTGATGCAGAAGAAGAGTGCAAGGCCATCACTGCAATTACCTTTGACCAACCATGCATCAGGTCGGGCTGCCACGACATCAAAATTGGCCACTGCCTCGACAACCATTTAGAAGCCTGTCACGACAGCACCGACGTCAGCAGCTCCTCAGAATCTGATACATCTGATACTGAAGATCAAGAGGAGGTAAACTGTATAGGCAATCGTCCAGGTAAGTTGTTCGAGCCTTTAAATTATACCTCAGATAACCATATAATTCAAAAGCCATCAACTATTGAGCCCCCTGTTCTAGATCTTAAGCCCCTGCCAGGGCAGTTAAAATATGCTTTCCTTGGTTTAAATGATACGTTGCCCGTAATCATCTCTTCCAAGTTGATGCAAGAACAGGAACAGCAGCTAATAGGGATGCTGCAGCAGCACAAAAAGGCGATTGGATGGACGATAGCTGATATCCAAGGCATCAGTCCGGCACTATGCATGCATAAAATCCTCCTAGAGGATGATCATAAGCCGACCATTGATGCACAGAGACGTCTGAATGATGCTATGCAAGAGGTGGTGCGTAAGGAGATCATAAAATGGCTAGATGCTGGAATAATCTATGCCATCTCGGATAGCAAGTGGGTGAGCCCGGTGCAGTGCGTTCCCAAGAAAGGAGGAATAACCGTGGTAACCAACGAAGACAATGAGCTAATCCCAACCAGGACTGTGACCGGTTGGAGGGTTTGTATGGACTATCGGAAGCTTAACAAAGCTACCCGAAAGGACCACTTCCCCTTACCCTTTATTGATCAAATGCTTGATAGATTAGCGGGTAAGCCTTACTATTGTTTTCTTGATGGTTACTCAGGTTATAATCAAATAGCCATCGTACCGGAAGATCAAGAAAAGATGACATTCACATGCTCGTACGGTACATATTCTTTTCGATGGATGCCATTTGGACTTTGTAATGCACCAGCCACCTTCCAAAGGTGCATGATGGCCATATTCTCCGATATGGTGGAGGATTTCCTAGAGATATTTATGGATGATTTTTCAGTCTTTGGAGACAACTTTGAAAGCTGCCTAGGCAACCTACAGAAAGTGCTCGAGAGATGTGAAAAGGCAAACTTGGTATTAAACTGGGAAAAGTGTCACTTCATGGTGGATGAAGGGATAGTCCTCGGCCATAAAATTAGCTGCCGCGGCATAGAGGTCGACAAAGCTAAGATAGAAGTAATCGAAAAGCTGCCGCCACCCACCACAGTCAAGGGAATCAGAAGCTTCTTAGGGCACGCTGGTTTTTATCGAAGGTTTATCGCGAACTTTTCAAAGATCACGAAGCCCTTATGCCATCTTCTGGAGCAGAACTGTCCCTTTGACTTCAACGCTGAATGTACTGAAGCATTCAAGGTTCTGAAAGAAAAGCTGGTAACAACCCCAATAGTACAGCCACCAGATTGGAAACTGCCATTCGAGATTATGTGTGATGCTAGTGACTATGCTGTCGGGGCAGCACTTGGGCAGAGAAAAGACAAGCTCTTTCATGTCATATATTATGCCAGCAAAATACTGAATGACGCCCAAGTGAACTACACCACCACAGAGAAGGAGCTATTAGCTGTGGTATTCTCTATTGACAAGTTCCGTTCTTATATACTTGGAACGAAGGTCATAGTGCACACAGACCACTCTGCATTGAAGTATCTGTTCACCAAAAAGGATGCAAAGCCGAGACTGATACGTTGGATTCTACTATTCTAAGAGTTCGACCTTGAAATCAAGGACAAAAAGGGGACAGAAAATCAAGTTGCAGATCACTTGTCAAGGTTAGAGAAGGGAAAGAGTCTCCCAGCAGACGAGACACGCATATTGTAGACCTTCCCTAATGAGCAGCTGTTTGCTGCCACAATCACTGCCACAACAGCCATGGCGGCAGGTAAGTTTTCTGAACTCCCCTGGTATGCTGATTTCGTTAATTTCTTAGTTAGCGGAATAACTCCTCCTGACCTTAATTATCAAGCTAGGAAGAGGTTCCAAAATGATGTTAAGCATTATTATTGGGACGAACCTCTTCTTTTCAAAATTTGTGCAGATCAGGTTATAAGGAGATGCGTACCACAGGATGAACAGGAAGCTATACTACATCACTGTCATGCTTCATAGTATGGAGGACACTTAGGAGGCAACAAAACTGCTGCCAAGGTTTTGCAGTCGGGATTTTACTGACCGTCACTGTTCAAGGATGCTCAAACATTCTACAAAAACTGTGACAAGTGTCAAAGGACGGGAAACATCTCAAGGAGACACGAGATGCCGCTGCAAAATATTCTTGAAGTCGAGATCTTCGACGTTTGGGGGATAGACTTTATGGGACCATTCCCAACTTCATGTGGGAATTTATACATCCTCCTGGCAGTAGATTATGTGTCCAAATAGGTTGATGCAGTCGCCACTCAGAAAAACGATGCCAAGACAGTTCAAAGGTTTTTACATAAAAACATTTTTTTCTAGATTCGGCATCCCTAAGGCGATCATCAGTGATGAAGGGAGACATTTCGACAACAGGGTTATAGCTGCTGCCTTAAAAAATTATGGTGTTAAACATCGGATCGCAACATCATATCACCCTCAGACCAATGGACAGGCTGGGATATCCAACAGAGAGGTTAAGAACATTCTGGAAAAGATGGTTAAGCCAACTAGGAAGGACTGGTCTTTACACCTTAATGATGCATTATGGGCTTACAGGACAGCATTCAAAACTCCATTGGGAATGTCCCCTATCGGCTGATTTATGGGAAAACGTGCCATTTACCTGCCGAGATTGAGCACAAAGCATACTGGGCCATCAAGGCAGTTAATATGGACTTGGAAAAAGCAGGGCAGAAAAGGCTACTTGATTTGAACGAAATTGAAGAAATTCGAACAATGGCCTATGACAACGCAAGAATATACAAGGACAAGACTAAGAAGTGGCATGACAAGAAGCTGCTGCCACGACAGTTCTGCCCAGGGCAGCTTGTGTTGCTATTTAACTCTAGGTTGAAGCTCTTCCCAGGGAAGCTGAAATCTAGATGGTCTGACCCATTCCAAGTAGTACATGTTTTTCCCCATGGTGCCATCACGATCATATCTTTAAAAGACGGGCACCAATTCAAAGTGAACGGACAACGACTGAAGCATTATCAGGGGAATGAAGCCCCAAGAATGCAGGAAGTGGTGAGATGCCCCACCTGGCATCCCTAATTTAACCTAAATTTTATTTTTATTATTTATTATTTATATATTAGGAAATTAGAATATTTTTTTCTTAGGAATTAAAATTTTTATTTTTATTATTTTCAGAAAATAAAGGAGACAAGGAGAAGAGGAGAAGGGAATCCAGTCCACCATTTTCCATCAGCCCAAAAAGCCCAACTTTTGGACGCTGCCGTTACAGCTGCCGCGACAGACGCGGAAAATCCAGCCTGTCGACACGCTGTCGCGACAGACACGCAAACGCGTAACAGACGCGCAACAGACACGGAAACTCGTGACAGACGCGTCAGAAACCGCGTAACAGCTGGCCGCGTTATTCGCGCCTGCCGTTACAGCTCCAACGGGCTGCAAACTCTTCCCTATATATACCCCATTTACTTTTCATTTTTCACTCACTTCTACTCCTTCTACTTGCTTTCTCTAGAGTTTTTACTTGCTTTCATTTTCATTTTCCTTTTCTTACACAATCCTTGCAACCATGTCTTCTAGAAACACCCGTAGAAGTGCTGCTTCAAGCTCTGCCCCGGCAGCATCCACCCCACGATCCTTCCAGATTCGCGATATGTGGGAGGAAAAGGGCTTTATTTACACTTCCAAGGAGGGGAACCTGGGATTGCAGCCATTCATAGCGAAGAAAATCAGAGCCCTGCAGTGGCAGCTATTCGCGGAACAGCCAGAGGAGATGAATGTGTCTCTGGTTCGAGATTTTTATGCTGCCATCGACAGTAGACACACGATAGTAGTCACGGTGAGAGGAAGAGAGGTGCCCTTCGAGCCAGAATATATCAACACTCTATATGGCTTCTATGTGGGCATCAATGAAGATGGTCACCAGCAATTTCTGGAGAGCCTCGACCCTGCTGCCTACGACGCTGTCATAACAGAGCTCACGGAAGAAGGAACCCAGTGGAACATGGATCCGAAGAACCCAAGGACGGTGAAGAGAGTTCAACTCACCTCGAAGGCCAAGCTGTGGAACGCCTTCATCAAAAAGATAATCATGCCCTCCTCGCACAACACAACCGTAGACCAACCCAAGTTAGCCCTCATTCATTCTATACTACATGAGAGGTCGATTAACGTGGGTAGATACATTCGAGAGAGCATATTGGAATGCGCACACTGGCCGACAGGACCACTCTACTTCCCTTATCTCATCACCGCCCTCTACCGCGGCCATCATGTACCAGAAGCTGCCACTAATCTACGAGTCCAAGGGAAGGGCTGGACTGAGCGAAATCTACTCAGCCTGATGGAACTCACTGCTGCCACCCCGCTGTCATCCTTCGATCCCATTGCCACAGCAGCAGAGACGACAACACCTAGTGACACCGACCCTGCTACCACAGAACCTAGGCAGCAAACAGCAGCAGCCCCTGCAGTCGATGTCTCCTCCCAGATCCTTGCTGCCCTACAAAAAATGGAGGAACGACAGCTCGGTCTCATGAGCTTCATCAGGGATTTCACCACAGCCACGATACAATTTGTTCAAACTTCTTTAAATTTCCCTAATGATGTATTTCCCGCCTTCCCCACCCAGTATTTTGCTGCTACCAACCCTACCCATACCCCTACACCTGCTGCCACGCCTCAAACGCCAACTGTTGCGTCTACGCCAACCCCTGCCCCAGCAGCTGCAGGCGGCAACCGTACAACCAACACTTCTGCCAGGGGGACCAAGAGAAGAATGTCGTCCGACGAACTCGATGCATACATATCAGGCTTCTCCTCCTCTTCAGTCTGGGCAGAATCTGATGGTGAACCCTCCGTAAAGAGGAATTTGTCCAAGGAGTTCACACCCGTAAAGCGGCAGAAAACGGTGACAGATAAGAGCAAGGTAGATAGCGGCAGTGGCAGCGACAGCGACAGCGGTGATGAGAGCAGCAGCAGCTCTGAGGTACAGGTAGTGGAGAAACCTCCCCATATCTCCCCTACTCGCATTCAACCGCCAAGGGAGGCCAAAACGAAGAATACCTCTGCCTCCCCCATCCGCCAGCCAGCACCAACCAAGAAGGCCCCTGCCCGCCGACAGATTCGGCTCAGCAGCGACGACGACAACAACTAAATTTTAAGTTTCTTATCTTATAATTGCTGTCTGCCCCTTTTATATATTTTGTGATGTACTTTTCATTTTCTTTTTATCTGTCATTTTCATTGAGGGCAATGCAACCCTCGAGTTTGGGGGTGGCATCCCTCCATTAATGGAGTCTTATTTTAGTTTAAAATTCGTGTCTTTTACTTAGTTTATTTTCGTCTTAAAAAAATGATGAAAATTTTGGCTTAAATCTTTTGAACTGAACTTACCTGCCGTGACAGCCTCTGTCGTGGCAGCACTTTTAGGATAGTTTTAGGAACAACTTAGAGCCTTGCTATAGTTCTAAAACTTAAACACCATTTGTGACTCTTATACTGTCTAGAACTTTACTGGTAAACTAGAATAGGGAAAAGCTTATTACTTGAATAGCCCCTAGAGGTGCCTAACACTGGCTCTAGGAAAAGAAGTTAAGAAAAATAGACTCTTACACCTAGAGGTGCTCGAAACCGGCTCTAGGAAGTTAGCTAGAGGTGCCCGAAACCGGCTCTAGTCAAACTTAAGCTTGAAAAATAGAAACGAGTCTGAACTAAAGGAGCCTAAAAATTGCCTCCAAAAAGATGAACTTTGGCATAAAAATTCAAGTTAGAAGTTTCAGCTATTCTAGTAAGCTAAGTGAGTCTAGGCATATAATTGTTCACAAAGCATGCACACACTACACGAGAATAATAGCATGGTTCCGAATAATTCCTGAATTATCCGACAAGGTGTTGCTGCAATAGGGAATGAAATGGTAGGTAAGGGAAAGTTCATTGTTTTAAGCCAAACAAAATTTTTTTATTTTTCTTTGTTAGGTCTGAATTGCTAGAGGGCAAGCAAAAACTTGAGTTTGGGGGTGTGTTGAGTGTGTAAAAGTTCTATATTATACCCCCTATTTAACCCATATTTATGCTGCATTCAAGCATAATTCATTGCATTTAGGTTAGGTTTCAGTTTTACATCACAAATATATTAAATGGCATAGTTTCTACTGAAATTGGTTGCTTTTGCAGGTAGATGTTGTAGCAGATGGAGGGCAGTAGAGAAGCAGAGCTGGAACTGGATGTGCAGACGTGAAGGACGATGCTGCCATGGCCGCTGCTGTGGCAGCCAAGGACGACAGCGATAGTGAAGGGAAGAAAGTTAAGTGGACCTCGACAGAAAGAGAAAATCAAGCCCATCTGTCTTGGAGTACCCTTATATTTTTCCGAGCCCTAGATTAGAATGAAGTCCAAGCCCAAAGTTCAAGGAAGAAATCCCAAGCAAGAAGCAAGGACGAATTAAAGACTGCTGCTCTGAAGATTTAGTCTTTATTAGAGTTGTACTTTAATTTAAAGTTGTATTCTTGCCATATTAGAAAACTTGAACCCAAGGCCTACATAAAGGCATGTAATTCGACCTAGGAGAGGACATCACCCATTCTCTAGCCTTCTTCCCAAAACCCTAGCCGTTTTACCTTCCTCACCATGTTCTAAACTTCCCCTAGGGCTAAGGGTTGCTTTGTAAAGTAGTTGCAAGGATTGCATTGTTTTAGGATTTCCTTTGTTCAATAAAATTACTTCAAGTTCTCTTATTCTGGTTTTTAACATCTTGCAAGAGTATCGGGAGAGCATTGTGAGATTATCTATTTACTTAATATCGAGAGATTTAAGTATACAAAAGGAATAAGTGCAAGTTCTCTACTTTATAGTTGAACTATCTCGGACCTAGGGATAGGACGAGGTTAAGTGGCTAAGGAAGAATTCAACAAATTCGGTGTTCATCCTTCGATTCACGCCGGGAGGTATCATCAAAGACGTGTTCATCGACAAATTTGGACCTAGGGATAGGCCTAGGCACAGTAGGGATTCTTGCCAAGCTTGAAGTACTGAGTTGAGTAATCGCTGCTGCGATAACCAACAGACCACTGCCACGACAGGTGCTGCCGCAGCAGGCACGACGACAGAACAAAGTTTCGTAGACTTTGCAACACCTACACTACTAAGCAATTCAATACCGGCTCATTCTCTCTATCTTGATTCCATTACTCTTTTATTTCTCTTTATTATTTCGTGACAAAAAATTTAAACTATTCTTTTCCTCTCTCGTGCAGTAATCCAAGGTGAAGCTATTAGCCAAGTCCCTGTGGAGACGATATCCGATACTTCAGTATCACTTTACTACTTGTGTCGTGTACACTTGCACTACATTGCAATAGACATTTTTACACGCATCAGTGTCTCATCTCATAGATTTCAGGTTGAAAGTTAGAGTATCGAAAGACCAGATTTGGCTAGGCAAGACAAGTCACTACAAGCCTCAAGTAATGTGTTTTTGACTTATAAACTCCTAGGAAGGTGGAAAAGTAGTTGAACTAGTCATTTGTGCCTATTTTGATGTGTTGGTGTGTTGCCTAAGTTGTAATTTGTTATATAGCTCTAAATGGCCTTTTAGTGAAGTTTAAAATGGATGAAATTTGCATACATAGCTCAAAAAGGTAAAAACATAGTAAATGCATTCATACGATTATGAAATTTGGCATGGTAGTAGTTTATACCATTGAAATGTTGTGTGTAAAATTTCGTTGCATTCGGACATCGTTCAACAGGTTAAATTGAATGAAAACCAGCAAGAAACTGTCATTACAGGTCAAGCCGTATTGAAACCGGTGATGACGTTTCGATACGGGTAAGCATAATTAAGCTTGAGTAAACAGGGGTAATGAAACAGGTTAGGGATGTTCCGAAACATTTTGTCTCTGGAGACCTCCATTTCGATACGAGTTCATAGCGTATCGAAACAGGTCAAAGTCAAAGGCAGTCAACCCGTACCGATACAGGTCTTACCGTATCAGTACGGTCATAAAGGAAAAGTCAACAAGGTTGACCGTCGTCCACCCGTACTGAAACTCCTATAAGCGTTTCGATACAGGGTTAAAGAGGTTATAATTCTTAATCTGAAAGTCTGCATTGTTTACATTTTGGTCACTTAGTTTTGCATGTGTAATTTGAATGGGTAAATGATCACCATTATGCATGAAATTTTGCAGGCTAATTATTTTTGTACTTTGAATTTCATCTTATTATAGTTTAATGCATCGAAGGACCTTTAATTTTGTCCGTTTCACAGATAAGTCCCTAAAACTTTTAAAAGTTATAAATTGGTCCTAAATGGTTAAATGTGGTCTTTTTATGAATGAAATGGACTAAGATGTATTTTGGTAATGATTTGTTTATGTAATATTGATTAAGTTTTGATAATAAGTTGAAGTTTTATAGCACCGATCACCGCACTGTTTACTGGTAACACGCTCTGACCCGGTTCTTGACCAGACCGGGAAGGGGGTGTTAAATTTATGGTATCAGAGCTAGAGTTTAGTCGGTTCTGGACTAAACCTATACATGTTTATTGTTTGTTGTAATACTTTGCAACCTATGAGTTATTCTGTTTAGTATTGTGACTTGTCAACTAATCTGATCTCTTTTTAATATAGATATGTCTCAAACTAACGAAGCTTGTAATAATGAGTTTGCTTCTGACTCCTCAACTCATGGCGAGGAGGTACGAGGAAGAAATCCTCCGAATCCACATAATCCTCGTGTTCAGGGTGTGGAGCCTGAAGCACATACGGCTCAGGCAGAGTGTTATCGGAACATGGCTAATATGTTCCAGCAATTCATGAATGTGATAAGAACAAATCAAGTTGTGCAACCTGCGCCCACCTGTTGCTCAACCTCCTCGAGCTCCTATTGACAAGTTATCTCAATACCGAGCTTACAACTTCACCGGACATGATGATGACAATCCTGAAATTGCTAGGTATTGGTTAGACAATACTTTAAGAATCTTGAATGAGCAACTACGATGTTCGGATGAACATAAGATTGAATGCGCCCTTGCATTGCTTGCTGATGAAGCTTTATTGTGGTGGGAGACTACCATTCTTACCGTCTCTGAAGATACCGTGAATTGGGAATTCTTCCTGAAAGAGTTTTGTAAGAAATATATAAGTGAATTCTATCTTGCTGAGAGGCGAAGCATCTTCCTTCATCTTAAACAAGGTGGACGGCCGATCGAATAGTACATTCATGACTTTTGCAAGTACTGTAGATATGGCGCTGAATTTATCAAGAAGGAGGAAGAAAACTGTCGGATGTTCATTGCTGGACTTAACGATGAATTACGTCCTATGTCCACAGCATTGTGCATCACTGATTTCCAAGATCTTGTAAACATAGCTAAAGCTACGGAAGGAGCACAGAAAACTCAAAGAACTAGTGGATCCAACAAGTTTGAAAAGAGAAATCGAGATGAGTCTCATTTCTCTGGATCTTCCAAAAAAGGGAAAGATCATAGCTCGGAACAGAATGTGTATTCATAACCCTCTTAGTTTGAGTATTTTGCTAAATCTCAAGTTGTATCTCGTTCCCCTTCACATGTAATTTCTTTCAACGTAGACACGAAGGGCAATGCCGCAAAAAGTCTAGTGCTTGTTTCTTTTGCAGAAAGTTGGGTCATATCATACGAGAATGTCCGGAGAACCCTAACAAGCATGTTTCTGTATCGACCAATCCATCTCTTGCTCAATATTTTCGAGGCAAGGGAGTAAGGCAAGGATCCTTCGGAAAGTCTGGAGGTTCATCTAAAGCATTGTACTGACCTGAATCTAAGGCCTCTGCACAGATGTACCACATGAGAGACGATGAAAAAGTGGATGATCATGACATCTTTCAGGTAAAAATTTGAGGACGAATTTTTCTTAAGGGAGGGAGAATTGTAACACCCCGAAAACCGGTCTAGTCGGAATTTGATTCTGATGATCGGAGTAATGTTATTAAAATATTGAATATCGAATCTTTATTATAGATTATATTGTTATAGGATCTTAATTAAGCCAAGTCCTTAGTCAAGATTACTTTGTGAAGGCTTAAATCATTGTTTTTAAGCTTAGCATTTCGATACGATTACACCCGTATCGAAACGGCCTTTGCAAGATGTTTCGAAACGTTTTTAGGCGTTCTGATACAATTCCAATGGTAATAACTAACTTTTGGACTTTTGCTTGACCGTTCCGATACGGTTCCTCCAGTTTCGAAACGGGTCCCTTGTTTCGAATATGTTTAAAGGATAAATTGAAAAGAAATGATTAGGTGATGACTCACCTACTTTCCTGCCATCCTCCACGTGAATTTTGATTAGAAAAGATGACTTATAGTCATCTATTTGTTTATTTTAGGAAGGATAAAAGAAAGATAAATAATATCAAATAGCTTACCTTTTATGGGAGGAAACCTTTCTATTGGCCATATGAGAGGTGGGTAATAATTAGAGTTATAATTCTCTAAAAAATGAATTGGAGAAAGGAGTGTTGTCATCTTTGCTTTGCTCCACCGAAACTTAATTTTATTTTCTATCTTTAAGAAAATAAGCTCACACCTCCATTGTCATCTTCCCCACCAAGCTCAAGCAAACACCTCTGCATTTGAGAACCTTAAGCTTAGGCTTTCCTTGTTCTAAGAACACCAAGTTATAGCTATCGATCGGGTAAGTGAAAGCCATAAGTTAATAATTGATTCTCTTGATTATTAGATGATCAATTTCAAGCTTAAAGATAAGCTTTGTTTATAGCTAATGGCTATTCAAGTGTCGATGTTGTTATATTGATCCTAATGATTCCTTATTGCTTTTCCTAGATCAAGAAGTTGAAAAGATTAATCCGTCGCCTTCATCGAAAGCTAGATATAAGGGAATCGCCATCCGAGAGCCTTAGGAGCTTCAGATTTTCAAGGTGAGTGTAGTCGGAGTCTCGAGAGTGGCTAGGTGCCATCTCGAATCATTGTTTATTGATTTACTAACCATTGATTTTAAGAGCCTTACATGAAGCATTATTGTAAGACATATTGGTGAGTTTTGGTAAGTATTGCATTGATTCATTGTCCATGGTATTGCTATCATTCTCATGGAAATCATTGAAGCATTTACATGTAAGAATCATTGACATGAATTATTATTATTGCTTATTGACGTGGAAATCATGATTGTTGAGTTATTGATATGATACTATTGCCATTGAATTATTGATATTGATATTTATGAGGAAATATTATTAATGAATCATGGATATTGAACTATTGATCATTGAACCTTAGATTCGATGTATTGGATACAATTGGCATGTCATAGAATTCATGAGCTCATTGGTACGGGTGGACTACGGTCCTAGAGCTACGGCCTATATTTATTTGGCGAGGTGGAGAGATGTGTTGTGTATTGGTCTTATTGGCGATGTCGGCGGGAATAACCATTTTTAGATTTGGCAAGGAGGTGAAATTCGTGTATCCATATACCATGAATCGATCCAAGGGAACTATTGATTAATGATATTGATTTGCTATGAAATTATGATATTGCTATCGATGACATGTTATTATGATTTTAAGGTGAATAAGGAATATGCCATGATTATTGCATAATTAGCATTTTGATTATCATGGAAACATGTTACATGACATATTATGTTCATTTGTTGTATTTATGACTACCTCACTAGGCAATGTATGCCTAACGTGTCTCATCTTATGCATTTCAAGTTGAAAGTTAGAGCATCAGAAGACCGGATTTGTCTAGGCAAGACAAGTCACTACAAGCCTCAAGTAATGTGTTTTTGACTTATAAACTCCTAGGAAGGTGGCAAAGTAGTTGAACTAGTCATTTGTGCCTATTTTGATGTGTTGGTGTGTTGCCAAAGTTGTAATTTGTTATATAGCTCTAAATGGCCTTTTGGTGAAGTTTAAAATGGATGAAATTTGCATACATGGCTTAAAAAGGTAAAAACATAGTAAATGCATTCATACGATCATGAAATTTGGCATGGTAGTAGTTTATACCTTTGAAATGTTGTGCATAAAATTTCGTTTCATCGGACATCGTTCAACAGGTTAAATTGAATGAAAACCAGCAAGAAACTGTCATTACAGGTCAAGCTGTACCGATACGGGTGATGACGTTTCGATGCGGGTAAGCATAATTAAGCTTGATTAAACATAGGTACCGAAACAGGTTAGGGATGTTCGGAAACATTTTTTCTCTGGAGACCTCCGTTTCAATACGAGTTCATGGCGTATCGAAACATGTCAAAGACAAAGGCAGTCAACCCGTACCGATACAGGTCTTGGCGTATCGATACGGTCAGAAAGGAAAAGTCAACAAGGTTGACCTTCATCCACCCATATCGAAACGCCTATAAGCGTTTCGATACAGGGTTAGTTAAAGAGGTTATAAGTCTTAATCTGAAAGTCTGCATTGTTTACATTTTGGTCACTTAGTTTTGCATGTGTAATTTGAATGGCTAAATGATCACCATTATGCATGAAATTTTGCAGGCTAATTATTGTTACATTGAATTTCATCTTAGTATAGTTTAATGCATCGAAGGACCTTTAATTTTGTCTGTTTCATCGATTAGTCCCTAAAACTTGTAAAAGTTATAAATTGGTCCTAAATGGTTAAATGTGGTCTTTTTATGAATGAAATGGACTAAGATGTAAATTGGTAATGTTTTTTTGTGTGTAACATTGATTAAGTTTTGATAATAAGTTGAAGTTTTATAGCACCGATCACCGCACAGTTCACCGGTAACACGCTCCGACCCGGTTCTCGACCAGGCCGGGAAGGGGGTGTTACATCCCTAGTGTGAAACTGCGTTGAATAGGTTAAGTTGCTCTGCGCTGCAGACTTTGCTGCCTCAGCGAGGGATGGCAGATTAGCTACTTTGATGCTTTCGCTGCCTCGGCAGTGGAACGAACGTGTGTCTCGGCAGCAAACTCGGCTGTACTTTAAGGCTAGGTAGAATGGCTCGGTAGAATGCTTCGACAGTGATCCCGCTTATGTCTAAGTCAGAATGTTATTGTTCCCAACGGCAGATAATACTAGTCGCGATGTGAATCATGCAAAAACATCAATGTTTGGTTTGTTCTTCTTTAGCCGCCTTAAACCCTAACCTATGTCTAGACTGGATTGATCAACATTTGATTAAGGTGAGGATCTTACTTACTCCTTTCCTGAGTTCGACTCTCTCGATACCGAACAAATGGATAGTAATCAACTAATCTCTCGACTTAATTGAAAACTATGAAGAACATGGAATAAGCAAACCTTGAAGTTTTATTGCAAAAATAAACTTAATTACTAAACAACCGTTCTCACACTAGTTTACAATATAACTCAAACCCAAAGAAGAATTTAGAACATAATTGGCGGCAAGAAAACCTAAACTATGCCTAAGGGAAAGCCTAAGCTCTCTTGAAGTAAAAATACATAGAGTATATATAGACATTAGCTAGGTCAAGTCCTCCTTGGAGTGGAAGTATTCAAAGTAGCTTTTGCATTAAATGCAATCTTTAATTCTGACTTCTTTGAGTTGAATGTGGACTCTTTCACGTTGCCTTGCTTCGCAAGTTATCTTATTCTCCTTCTTCGGCGGCTCTGTCCGCTGCTACAGGCATCAGAAAATTTAGTGGATGGCATCGTCAAAATCAGGATTTTCTGCTATACAGATTGCACTCCAGTTCTCCAATTCCTCAGCTTGCTGCCTTGGGCGGTAGGTATAGCGGCGACAGCTACTCGGCAGCTACTATCTCTATCTGAAACTATGTCAGTACAGCTCCTAGGTCTGCTACCTTAGCATCATGTCCTCAACTCCTCTTTCCTTCTGCCAGCTTCTAGTACTTGAAACTAAAACTAAACTAAAACAATATCTTTTCCTTACCAAATAAGAGATAATCAATAAAAAATGGCATATTAAATAATACTGTAAAGTGCAATGCATGAACCTAATTATGCCTAAAATGTGCTTAAAACATCAATAATATGAGATGGAATGTGCACAAAATATAGAACTAATGAACACTTTACACACCCCCAAACTCGAACTATTGCTTGTTCTCAAGCAATGCAACCTAAACATACTTGCCCTTTAAACTAATCAGAAAGAAAAACCTATTTTAAACTTGATTTAACACCTCAAGGCCGTGGCACCTGTCATTATATTAGTGAGAGGAGAATAGCATGAATTACTTCAGAATTAAACTATAATTCTAGTGAAATGTGTGCAGAAACTGTGAACAGGCTGAATCTGATGAATATTCTAAGTAAACAATGATGTTGTCATGATATATAAGGTTGCTGCCGAGGCATCATAATTAAGCACAATTAATAATCATGACAATAAGGGCTTCAGCTTATCACAACTACTCTTCTAGGTCTGAAATTAAGATAGGAGCAAACTACAAAACCCCAAACCCTTTGAGTAGAGTCATCCCGTGAAGACTTTCATTCACTCATGCTAATTTGTTCGTCACTTCAGAGATTTTCGAATTCACAGGCTTTGATAGCAACGAAGTGTCCTTGCACATGATTCTTCCTAGAGCTGGTTTCGGGCACCTCTAGGGAAAGACAACATAAAGATTTCTTTCCTGCCGTGGCAGTTCTTTTCTCTTTCCTATTTGTTGCCTGTCGCGACAGCTTCCTGCAACCATGTTAGAATTTTTCAAATAATTCACGCAGGCAATGTTCATCATAAATTCAAACAAATTCAGCAAGTAACAGTAGTGTTTTTAATTTTTGGCAATTATAGAATAATCATAGGTTTACTTCATGTTTTCCCCAAAATTAAGTTCTTTTTAATCGGTGCGAAATTTTTTTAGAGTCGGCTATCCTATCATAGGCACAAGTTCTAATTTTTTTTTATTTTCGATTAATTTTTAAAGGCAAGTACAATGCAACCTAATATGCACTAGTTATGTCTAACTAAAATGAGTGCTAACCCCCCCAAACTCGAGACGGGCATTGTCCTCAATGCACAAAATAACATAAAAATAGAAAAAATGCAATTAAGATAAAAACAGAAAAAATAAAATAAAATAAAGAAAAGAAAAGAAAAGAACTCTAAAAGTTGGCTGAGGGCTGAGAGAAGGCTTGGGTCTTGGCGGCAGAAGAGGATGGGGAATATTGAATGACATGGCGGCGGCCGACAGATGTCTGGGCAGAAGACTTGGTAGGTGATACTTTTGTTGTATGTGGCGGCTGGACTCTCTTAGGAGTGGGGGGAGGTTCTTCACGAGGTGCTTCATTCTTTTTTGGCTCGGATTCTGACTCCTCGTCCTCTGACTCGGCGGTGATGATGTGCCGCTTCCTCTTCCTGGTAGCCTCCTCCATTGGTTCTGTCGGAGGGTTCTCTAGCGCGATTGGGGCTGCTGCTGCTGCTCGACCTCATTGGATGTGGAGGTGTTTACCACTGTTTCCGCTATATAGGCGGGGGAGAGATGCTGCTGGTGCCTCTTAGAAGTGTATGCCACCGTGTTGGAAGTGAAGGTGGCAGAGTATGATAGATAGTGCGTCGGAGACGACATTTGACGGCGGAAGGTGGCATGGTGGGTAGCTGCTTCTGATGGTGTGCCTTCTCTGGGTGCGGCTACGGCGGCTAGATCTGCTGGGAATATGGGAAGTGTGGGGCCATCACTGGGAAATTTATGAAGGAGGTAGGTCACAAAAGCCTCTTGGACCTCCCCCACGTACTTCATGAACGTCAACTACTGCTGCTCTATTCTTTTGTTGCTATCGATGAAAGTGCGTAGCAGAGCAATAACTTCACTCGTCTGGGATGCTTCAGTACTACCTGGGGCGGCTGGTGTGGCTCACTGGGCGGCGGAGGGCTGGCTGGGAGTGATGGGATCTGTCTCTTGGGCCTGCATCATCTGCAGGCGGACTTTTCTGGTCCAACCCTCCTTGGCAGTTGTCATCTCATCGTTGGGATCTGAGGGCACATTGAAGTTGGCACATAAGCCGGCGATGAGAGACGGAAAGTACAACCGGCCCTTTGACTTGTGGAAGCAGATGTGGATCTCCTTGCAAATGATTTCACCAACATTGATGGGCCGGTTCACCATGATGCTATGGATGAGGGCTAGAATCGGCCTATCAACGGTGGAATTTTGGGAGGTGGGCAGCAGACGCCTTTTGATGGTGTTCCAAAGCATCGACTCGGGCAGGAGTCGGCGGCGTTGCACTGAGCCGCCATGTTTTCCTGCCAACCAAGGTGTATTGGGTTCGCACAGCTGGGCCTTGATCTTATCATAGTCGGCATCTGTCAGTGACTGCCTCCAGTCTTCGTAGGGGTTTTCGTCCATCTCGAGGCCATAAAAACTGCTGATCACGGTGGCGTTTAGCTTGACAGGTTCCCCTCGCACAAACACGAACGACAGCTCAGGGCGGGGTGGTGGGCATAAATTTCTCTGACCATCGTGATGTTTTCCGCCTCCGACTACCGTGCAAATATTTCCTAGTCTTTGCTGTGAATATTCTCGAATAGGGCGGGCTCAAGGCCGAGGTCCCCTGTCTGCTTTGAATAGTGGAACCCTTGTTCTTCCCATATGACTTGTTTGGTGAACTGGGTTCTGTATCTCTTTGCATCATCATGAGAGAATAACCTTTGGAAGGTGGGTTTGGATGCTTATGTTGATGTCACGTGTGAGACGGTTTAGATGTAAACTGAAAAAACAGAAGGTAATTAGAAAGAGAGTAGTGGATTCAAGAAGAGTTTAACAAGGAGATGAAAGTAAAGTAAATGAATGAGAGAAGTGGGGTTTATATAGATGTTGCTGAGAGGTGTCGTGGTGGCATTAAATGTCCAACGGGCAAGTTGTCTCGCGCACGTTACAGGATTTCTGCCAGTTACTTCTGTAGCCGCTGGCAACTAGCCGTTAGCGGGCAACTAGCCGTTACACAGTTTTTACACTGGGCCGCCCTCAGTTGTCTTAATGGGATGGTGGGCGGGCTCCTTGTTGGGCTTCTTCTTGGTCCGGCTCTTTAATTCTTAAGGCTTGAAATAAAAAAATAATTAAATAGTAAAACAAATTCTAAAAAATAAAAATGTGGAGATTAAATTTAACTAATTTAAAATCTAATCCTAAAAGACAAAAAATAAATTGCAATAAATTAAATTCTATTCCTAAAACATAAAAATAAGGAAAATAAAAATTAAATTAAATTAAGTTATGCTGGGAGTGCATTTGGGTGCATCTCCAGACATAACCACTTCCTGAGGTGGTATTTCTTGTCTTTCCCTCCTGGGGGTTCCTCCTGCTCTGTAAAGTGGTGTGTTGTTGGGTCCTTCAACCTACCCTTGGGTCTCCCGTGACAACTGCTGTATGGGCCTGTCTCAGTGCTGATTTTGGAAGCCTGGGCGTCTGGGCATCCTTCATTTTCCTTTACTGAGGGCTGTAACACATTTAACTTGATGCTTTGATTGTCTACCCTCATGATCAGCTCCCCATGCTCCACATCTATTAATGTTCTGCCCTATGGCCAAGAATGGTCGCCCAAGAATGATATGGGCATTTTCATCGGCCTCGCAGTCTAAGATGAGGAAGTATGCTGGAAAAATAAGGCTGCCCACACGAACCAAGATGTCTTTGATTTTACCCTCCGGTTATACGAATGAGTGACCATCAAGTTTCAGCATGATGGAGGTAGGTTTTGCTTGCCCAATAACTAGCTTGTCGAAGACTGCCTTAGGCATCATGTTAATAATGGCTCCTAAGTTGCATAGGGCTCTTGTTGCATGGTTGCTGCTAATTTTGCATGGTATAACAAAACTGTCTGGATCTGTTTACTTGGGCGATAGCTTATTTATTGTGCAGCATAGCTATGCACTCCTCTGTCACAACAACTGTTTCAAACTCTCTAATTCTCTTTCTCTTGGAAACCATGTCCCTTAAGTATTTTGCATAGCTGGGCATGTTCTGGATGGCTTCGATGAGAGGGATATTTATGTGCACCTGTTTCAGAATATCCAAGAATTTCCGGAACTGGTGCTTCTGTTGCTTTAATCGTTGGGGGAAAGGTGCCGGCAGGCGGATGTCCTCTATACGCTCCTTGTATGGGAATTTGATCTGTGGAGGATCATCTGCCTCAGGGCTATTGTCAGTCTCATCTACCGAGGCGGCTGGTGTTGATGATGCCGTGGTAGGTAGTTCTTTTGGTGCTAGCTGTTCTTCTGCTGGCTTTTCCACTATGGGTTCATCTAACTGTTTCCCACTTCTGGTTGATATGGCTTTGCACTGCTCATATGTGGGTTTAGCTGCTACCTCTACACTACAGGATGTTGCACCCACGGTCCTGTTGTTGATGATTTCCGTGAATTGCCCAAACTGAGTCTCTAGGTTCTTTATCCCAGCTTCCTAGTTGTTCATCCTCATCTCCGTCCTGTCCATAAACGACTCAGTTTTATCAATAAACTTATTAGTACGAACAATAAAATCACTAGTTCTAGACATGAAAGTATGTAAAGTTGCTTCTAGTGAATTATTATTTTGTGGTTGCTGAGCTTGCTGTATGGATTGGTTCTGCCGGTAACCTCCCTGTTGTTGTTATAGATTTGCAGCAGTTTTAAGATTGCTCAAGGCGAAGTTTGGGTGATTTCTCCATCCAGGGTTATATGTGTTCATGGTGGGCCTGCTGTTCCTCTCGTATCCTCCCATGAAATTGGCAGATGTAGTACATTCGGAGGAATCGTGGTTACCCCCACACTCATTATAGAATGGCTCTACAACTTTGGCCTCATAGACTTTTCCAGTAAGTTTTTCCATGTTCATAACCAGCTCTGTTAGTTTGTCGAGGCAGGCATTGACAGAATCTGAGGCTTCCACTTTGTTCACAGCTGCTAGCTGCCTAATGCCGCCTCGGCGGGCTGTTGGGAACTTGTAGTCGTTCTTGGCGGCTTGGTTCAGGATCCGCAGTGCCTCCTCTGGTGGTCTGTCAAGGATTATTCCGTTAGCTAAGGCATCGAGCATCATTCGAGTTGGGTAGTTCACACCGTTGTAGAACATCGACACCTGTGTCCAAGCCGGAAAACCATGAAGCGGGCAGTTATTAAGCATCTGTTGGTACCTTTCCCACGCTTCATACATTGGCTCGTCATCCCCTTGTATGAAAGCTGTGATATCATTTCTCAATCTGTCTGTGACATTAGATGGGCTAAAATGATCCAAGAAGTCTTTACACAGCTCTGTCCATGTATTGAATGATCTTGCTAGCTAGTTGTTCAACCACTGCTTCGCCCTATCCCTCAGTGAATAGGGGAATAACCTCAGCCTTAGAACGTCTTGGTGGACTCCGTGTATTTTGAAAGCTCTGCATATATCCAGGAATCCTCTCAAGTGCTGCCGAGCATCTTCTGTGGCAGTCCCTCCGAATTGCCCCAATGTGTTGATCATATTGAACATCACTGGCTTTAATTCAAAGTGATCCTCTTCGATTTCAGGCTTTGTCACGGTAGGGTCAAACCCTCTGAAGTCATGCTCCAAGTAATCCCTGGTGGTTCGAACATACTGCGGTTGCCTGGGTGGAATTGGGGGCTGTTGCCTGGTTGGAACTTGTTGTTGTTCTCTGGACGATGGATCTTGCAGCCCATCCCTACTGATACGAGCATCGATGGCAGGGTTGTCGTCTTGGACATTCACCATTGTTGCTTTTTCTTTTCCTTCTTCCTTGGTTTTCCCTAGGGCTTCTCTGACTTTTTTCTTGAGTTCTCTTGCTATTCGTTCAATGTCGTCAAAGAAAACGATTTCACCCTTTGGATTTGCTCTGGTCATGCACTAGCAACAGAAACTGTAAATTTTTTTTCAAATAAAAATAATAAAAACTAAAAATTAAATGCAAATAAAAATAAAAGTGCAGAAATATAAATACGAATTTTATTGTTGCCAATCCCCGACAACGGCGCCAAAAACTTGTAGAGCGTTTGGGTGTTCTCCAAATATGAGTGCAAGTGCACACTTCTGTCAAGTTATAGTATATAAGATATCGTCTCCCACAGGGATTGGACAGCTTAACTCGAATTGTGATTCCTGCACAAAGAAAATTAAATGCATAAATAATTTTAGTTTTGTAAAGAATGAAAAGTAAATGAAACACAAGTAATGGATAAAAGAGATCAGGGTGATAGAATGTGTCAGATTATGCTGCTCCCTAGTGTGAAACTGCGTTGAATAGGTTAAGTTGCTATGCGCTGCCAGACTTTGCTGCCTCGGCAGGGTAGGGTAGATTAGCTACTTTGACGCTTTCGCTGCCTCGGTAATAGAACGGACGCGTGTCTCGGCGGGAAACTTGGCAGTACTTCAAGGCTTAGCAGAACGCTTCAACAGTGATCCCGCTTATGTCTAAGTCAGAATGTTGTTGTTGCCCACTGCAGATAATACCAGTCGCGGCATGAATTGTGCAAAGATAGTAATGTTTGGTTTGTTCTTCTTTAGCTGCCTTAAACCCTAACCTATGTCTAGGCTGGATTGATCAACACTTAATTAAGGTGAGGATCGTACTTACTGCTTTCCTGAGTTCGACTCTCTCGATACCGAACAAATAGATAGTAATCAACTAACCTCTCGACTTAATTGAAAACTATGAAGAACATGAAATAAGAAAACCTTGAAGTTTTATTGCAAAAACAAACTTAATTCCTAAACAACCGTTCTCACACTAGTTTGCAACATAACCCAAACCCAAAAAAGAATTTAGAACATAATTGGCGACAAGAAAACCTAAACTATGCCTAAGGGAAAACCTAAGCTCTCTTGAAGTAAAAAATACATAGTGTATATATAGGCATTAGATAGGTCAAGTCCTCTTTGGAGTAGAAGTCTTCAAAGTAGCTTTTGCATTAAATGTAATCTTTAATTCTGACTTCTTTGAGTTGAATGTAGACTCCTTCACGTTGCCTTGCTCCGCAAGTTATCTTATTCTCCTCCTTCAACGGCTCTGTCCGCTGCTACAGGCATCAGAAAATTTAGTGGATGGCATCGTCAGAATCAGGATTTTCTACTCTACAGATCGCACTCCAGTTCTCCAATTCCTCAGCTTGCTACCCTGGGCGGCAGCTACTCGGCATCTGTTGTCTTTGTCTGGAACTACGTCAGTACAACTACTAGGTCTGCTGCCTCAGCATCATGTCCTCAGCTCATCTTTCCTTCTGCCAGCTTCTAGTACATGAAACTAAAACTAAACTAAGACAGTATATTTTCCTTACCAAATAAGAGATAATCAATAAAAATATGGCAAAGTAAAGAATACTGTAAAGTGCAATGCATGAACCTAATTATGCCTAAAATGTGCTTAAAAACAACAATATGAGATGGAATGTGCACAAAATATATAACTAACGAACACTTTACACCCGATCGGTCAGTCAATGAGCTTTCGCTTAAGAATCTTGCGCTGCCAGCTGATCCAAGCCTCGTTCCACCGAACCTTGGCTCTGTAAGGGTCATCGGGGGTATGAGGGTTCATGAAGTGGATGTGGTGCAGGTTCCGCCACTTGAGCCCCCTGGTTCGCCATTGCCTGATGTTGATCTCCATGTGGCAAAAAAAGGTAAGTTTGATCAGCCCGTTTCTGCGATGAGTGTGTCGAAGGGCATGGAAAGTGACAACCCACCAGCTGAGGGGTTGTTGAGGCTGGTCCTGAGGAGTTTGTTGCTGACGGAGAAACGGGTTTGGTTTCACCGACTCTGTCCTATGCGGGGGTAGTTTCCATCAGTAAGAAGGCGGTAGTTGACCCGGTTCCAAGTTTAGATGATGTGATTGTGGAATCCAATGACGTGTCTGTAGAGAAAAGCGGCCCGTTTCCATCGGTAATTTTTTTTGAAAAGGTGCACGAGGGAATTGATCATAGCATGCGGCGTTCGCTTATTGTTCGGCTCTTAGGTCGGTCCATTGGTTATAAAACTCTCATTGGCATATTAGGGTTCTTTTGCAACCATATAGGGCATTTCAAGTTGTTGATCTCGCCAATGATTATTATTTGGTGGTGTTTGAGAATGAATATGATTATGAGCAGGTGTAAACAGGTGGTACGTGGATTGTTTTTGGGAGCTATCTCACGGTTCAGACATGGTCGAGGGAGTTTTCCACTTCGGAGTCCTTTCCGGAGCAGATTATAGCTTGGGTGCGAATCTCGGGTTTTCCCTACCAGTACTATTGAAAGCATTGTTTCGTTTCATTGCTAGTGCTATAGGTAAGGTGGTGAAGATTGAATATAGCACACATACAGGTGATCGAGGCCGATTTGCAAGGCTTGCGATAATTGTGTCCCTTAATAGTCTTTTAATTTCTGGAGTGAAGATTGATGGCAAACTTTATCAATTGGAGTATGAATTTATGTAACACCCCACGCCCGGGTTAAGAGCGAGAGGCGTTATGTAAACAGAACACATATAACATATCATTCAATCATATAAACATGTAATCAGAACATCAAAACATGTAACGATCAATCAGGCAATCAGAGTGCACAACATATGAACCATATAATATCTATACATATAGGCGAGCCAACAAAAACTTTCATATGACTTATCATTTAACATATCATTCATACTAGTCATGTGATCACTTTCAAATCAACCTAACCATTTAAACATGTTAATCACATAACATTAACTATCATATATTAACATCTCATTCATATATAAATGCTATACAATCATATCACTTATTATTCGTGTTTACCCTTTCATGTGACCATATAAGACATAATCCAATTCAAATATTCCTATATTACAATCGGTTATTACACATAAAAAAATACACATGTTACATACACTACTATCAATCCTAACTATCATACTAATCAATATTCAATCAAACTAAACCCAAATCAAGATTGCAAGCATTTGGCTTATATGATATATAACCTAGAATTCAATTAAATCATACACATGATCATCTAGCATATCATTTAAGACCTATCAAACATGTATACAATCAATTTCATAATCATTCAATCAATCTCTATACCATTGTCCTATAAACATTTATATCAATCCTACCAAATCATTATATTCTATCATATACCTAAACATCAAATAACCTTTCATGGATTTCCATCAATACATAGTTAACCTTTCGTATATAAACATCATCCAAAACATAGTCATACACATGTTTACATATAACATATCAAGCTTAACATATCTTTCATATGTACAATCCTACTAACATGATAAAATTTCCAAAATGCAAGTGACAACTAACATGTAACTATGCCACACCATCAAGGAGTCTAAGCAAAACTATATCATACTCGATTCTTGGCTTGTGATTGCTCCCATAACAAAATAGATAGCTTTCGGATACCAGAGACTTATTATTTGGAAGAAGGAAATAGAAGAGTGATAAGTACAAATTGTACTTAGTGAGGCAGTTCCTATAATTTTCTAATTCAACCTTTTAATGTCTTATTTCATATATCCAAGGTTACTTAGCTAGGCTTAGAACAAACAAAGCTCACTTAGCTAATCCATTTCATGCTCAAGTAGTCTTAACTAATTTCATTCATATCATATGAACAAATTATAAAGGCATACTTATAATCCATAACAAACATTCCTTCTATTGTATAACACAATCAGATAACAAGATTCAAACATCAATGTTCATATTCAATCATTTAACAATATGTCAAAATATGATATCATCTTCATTATACCATTCGAACAGGTGCACTCTCAAAGAGATCCTTTTCAATTCATGTAATACCATATCATACCATATCATTTGATCACATTCTCATATCATTCTATTAGGGACACTATCTATTTTAAACATATCACTTCATGTAACATATAAACACATAACATTTCATTATCTCAAACATATGTATAGTCTTATTGAAATATCATTAAGTTTTGCCTTGGATGATTTAATGGACCAGGTAATCTAGTCAATAGGTACCATGTACCAACATATAACAGTAGATGCACAAGAATTAGTAATCATTAGATACACAATTGTATCAAGGTGTCTAACTACACCATTCAACTTGTAACTTGTAACAGTAAATGCTCAAAGCATCAATAGGTGACTAACCACCTTTAATTCAGTAGAGCTTAGACTCTAAGGCATGCCCTTCTACCTAAGGACCACTAGTCAACCAAAGACTTATTAAGTCTTTTAAAATTTCAGTAATATCAACCAAAGGTTTCACAAACACATTATAAGGTTATATAGCTAATACATGTTATCAATTTCACCAAATCTATACAAGAATTTCATTAAAATAATTTCCAGCAAGCTTATCATATTATTTCACTCAAATACACATCAAAACAATAGCTTAAGATCACATATCAATCCATCTCATGAAGCTCAATTAGCCAATATATCATAGCTTAAGATCACACATCAATGTTCATATTCAATCATTTAACAATATGTTAAAACATGATATCATCTTCAATATACCATTCGAACAGGTGCACTCTCAAAGAAATCCTTTTCAATTCAACTAATACCATACCATACCATATCATTTGATCACATTCTCATATCATTATGTTATGGCCACTATCTATTTTAAACATATCACTTCATGTAACATATAAACACATAACATTTCATTATCTCAAACATTATGTATAGTCTTATTGAAAGATCATTAAGTTTTGCCTTCGATGATTTAATGGACCATGTAATCAAGTCAATAGGTACCATGTACCAACATATAACAGTAGATGCACAAGCATCAGTAATCAGTAGATACACAATTGTATCAAGGTGTCTAACTACACCATTCAACTTGTAACTTGTAACAGTAGATGCTCAAAGCATCAATATGTGACTAACCACCTTTAATTCAGTAGAGCTTAAACTAAGGCATGCCCTTCTACCTAAGGACCACTAGTCAACCAAGGACTTATTATGTCTTTTAAATTTTTAGTAATATCAACCAAAGGTTTCACAATCACATTATAAGGTCATATAGCTAATACATGTTATCCATTTCACCAAATCTATACAAGAATTTCATTCAAATAATTTCCAGCAAGCTTATCATATTATTTCACTCAAATACACATCAAAATAGTAGCTTAAGATTACATATCAATCCATCTCATGAAGCTCAATTAGCCAATATATCATAGCAAACCACAAAGATCACTAACATCCTTAACTAGCACTAAACATGTAACATATTATTCATTTCCTTTAATCCTTCTTCCATTACATTTTAAAATTACCAAACCTTCATTAGATTCATTCCATGCTTCATGTTAATTCATCAAGTAACATAAAAATATTGGTTAGGATATTAATCTCAACCCTCAAGATAACTACACTTACAATACTCCAAGCTAGTTTGAATCTTTGATCACTATTCCCTTGCTCTTCTTATTTGAATGTTCAGCTCTTGTATCTTTCAAATATTCCTCACAATATTGGTCTTAAAAATTTAAACAACATACAAGGATCATGTTAGAACTCAATTCAACCATATATACTCATTTAAACATACATCAACACTTAGACAAATTAAAACTGACCTTAATAAGCTAGTTTGAGTAACTCTCACTAATCTGGTCAAAAAAATTTAACCACAAATCCAAATTTCAATTTCTTTACCAATCCAGAAAGATTATTCACATAGCTTTAAAACAATGTATAACACATTTTTTTTCATTTCTCAATCAGTACAATTTAATGTTTGAAAACATAGCATTTTACAGGGGCCTAATCTTCCAGCTTGTAACTTAGGTAACTTTAGTGTATATTTTAGCCAAGGTCCTTAATAGTTTAAATTCAACATTTTAGCCTATGTTTACCCTGTATATCCCCTGTATTTTTATGTCTCATTTTGTTCCAAATAGGGCAGATTAGTCCTTCAACTTAGACATGTTTCTAGATTGGTCCAGATTACCCTAGTTAGCATTCTAATCACTTTCAACCTATTATATAAGCCATAAATCAACAAAATCAGTTTATAATCCATTCATTCAACGTTTCCCCTGTTTCTAAACAATATTTCCAGAATTTATCAACTAGAAATTAAATCCCTAATTTTTCCAAAATTACTGAATACCTAGATTATTTCCAGATTTATTCTTCATGTGACCAGTCTTGTTCTAACTCAATTTTTATGAACATTTTCATGATTCCAAGACCTCTATCCTACAATAAATTCAATTTCCTACAACTTTGTCCTACATAAATGTTTCTAATTCGAACTCTAACATGCTCAAAAACCAAATTTTATACAGGGTGTTCTACAAGTACGAATTCTGGCCAGTTTTGTATCCTTTTGTGTTTTATGCAAAATTTCCAGATTTTGTTCAATAAATCTATTAACCCAGCATTATTTCAACACAATGAAGCATTCAACATTAATTTTCCAGCAACATCATAACCCAGAATTCAATAAAAACAAACAAACATTCAAGAACAAGATCGGTAACAACATAAACACTTACATGAATTTTAAGTGAACATGCATGCAAATTCTAAGATGAATTTCCAGCTCAAACTTCTTCAAACTTTCAAATCTCTCTCTCTCCCTTTCTCTCTCTCTCTCTTTCTCTCTATGGCTCTTAGTTTCGATGGTTTTGACGAAATGAAGAATATGACAATAAAATTTGGGTGTTAATCTTTACATTGTCGTGTGTCCCCTGGTTTTATTGGGCGGGACACATGGTTGCATTAGGCATCATATATTATTCCCACTATAAACATATATTATAACTATTAATAATTTAATTCCCACTAATTTATACTATATATCATATTATTATAAGGTTTAATCTAATATAAATTCCACCATCTTATAATATATATCATATTATAATGTTAGTCTAACATTAAGTCCCACTATCTTATACATATAATATAATTTACATGTTGATTTCTATCATCACCATAAGCTTACACACACACACACACATACACACACACACACACATATATATATATATATACATACATGTTAAGATTATTTCAATGTAAATTAAGTGTGACTTAACTTTAGTTTGATAGTTACATATTGAATCGTTCTAATCTTTCTTCAAGTGTAAAAATGTTTACACTTTCCTTTCTAATTTTTTAGGATTTTCAACTAGGGTGTTTTTAGGGTGTTACAACTCCTCCCCCAATAAAAAGAAATATGTCCTCGAATTTACCTGAATCGAACAGATGAGGATATTGCTTCTTCTTCGTGTCCTCAGGTTCCCACGTCACTTCTTCGACGTTGTGATTCTTCCAAAAAACTTTGACGAGGGGAACGCTCTTCTTTCGAAGTCTTTTGACTTCTCGATCAAGAATTTGGATAGGCTCTTCTTCGTATGAAAGGTTGGGAATAAGTTCGACTTCTTCATGCTCAAGAATATGAGTTGGATCGGATCTATATCGTCATAGCATCGAAACATGGAAGACATTGTGTATCTTATCGAATTCTGGAGGAAGTGCAAGTCGATAAGCTATAGGACCAATTCTTTCAATCACTTCAAATGGTCTGATGAATCGATGACTTAGCTTTCCTCTTTTGTCGAATCGGAATACTTTCTTCCATGGGGAGATTTTAAGAAACACCTTGTCTCCAATTTCATGTTGTATGTCCCTACGCTTCATATCAGCGTACGACTTTTGTCTATCGAAAGCTTGCTTCAATCGAGAGTGAATGATTTGAACTTGTTTTTCGGTTTCCCGAAGAAATTGTGGTCCTAACACTTTGTTATCTCCAAGTTCGGACCAACATAGGGGCGTTCGATATTTTCTTCCATACAATGCTTCAAAAGGAGCCATTTGAATGGAAGACTGATAGCTATTGTTGTAAGCGAATTCTACCAATGCTAGCTATTTCTCCCAGTTCTTTCTGAAGTCGATGATACAAGCTCTGAGCATGTCTTCAAGAACTTGAATCACTCGTTCGGATTATCCTTCACTTCGTGGATGAAAAGTTGTGCTAAGGTTCAATTTAGTTCTGAGGGCTTTGTGTAGTGTCTTCCAAAATTGAGCTGTTAATCGGGGATCTTGATCAGAGACTATAGAAGTTGGAACTCCGTGTAAACGAATTACTTCTTGAATGTACATTTCAGCCAAGGCTTCAAGACTGAGATTCATTCGCACCGGGATGAAATGTGCTGACTTGGTGAAACGATCAACGATCACCCAGATAACGTCGCATTTTCTTGGCGTACAAGGAAGGCTGGTCACAAAATCCATTGTGATCCGTTCCCATTTCTATTGTGAAAATTTAAGAGGTTGGAGCAAACCGGTGGGGACACGGTGCTCGGCTTTAACCCATTTACAGTTCAGGCATTTTGCTACAAAGTCGTCGATATCCGTTTTCATTCTTGACTACCAATATAAGGGTTTGAGATTGTAACGCCCCGATTTTGGGCTTAGACGTTTTGGCGAGTCGGGTTGGGCCGGTGGAACCGGTGTTGGTTGTTCGAACCTTTAAAAGGTGGTTTAGGGAGATTGAGATTCGAGATAGGATAAAAATATGATGAAAATTTCTAAAATCCTTTAAAATTATATTTAAGAGGTTGGTCAAATCAATTTTACAAAACGAGGTTTCAAAAGTATACAATTTGGGTAGTGACCAAAATGTAAAGATTTAAAAGTTGGAAAATATGTTTTTCAAGAAGAGTCAAAATCTTAGAATCTTTAGGGAGCTACTTAGAAATTATGCCTTTTCCCTAATTTGGCATGTGTTTTAAATGTTTATAAAATAATTAAAAAGGTTTTGCTTAATTAATTAAGGGAGGTAGTTAATCGGTTAATGACACTTTTGACGAGTTTTTCATTTCTCACTTTCACATCAGCCAAACACTTCTCATTTTCTCTCAATTTTCCAAAAAATATTTTCTCTCAAACCCTCTCTTGATTTCTATCTTTTCTCCATTGATTTCTTCCATTTTCCTTCAAGTTTCTTCAAGCAAACCTTGCCAAATTAGGGGAGAACCAAGGATTGGAGGCAATTTTCGTTCTATCCCTCTAATCTAAGTTCTTTAATGAAATTCCAAAGATATTTGACACTTTAATACTGAATTTGATTGAGATTTTGTGTTTAGAGTGATGAACTTTTGAAATCTTGATGAAAAATTGGTTTAAAAGGTGATTTTCGGATTTTGATTGATTTCGCTGGTTTGAGATTGTTTATAAATGAGTTTTGAAAGGTTTTTGGTGTTGAAGTTTAGTCTTAATCATATAGATCCCGAAATCCTTGAGATCCTTAGTTTTTGAGATGTTTTTGGGTGAGTTTTTGAGGTGTTCTTGAGGATTTCGAGTTGCTAGAGGTATAAGGTGGGTTTTAGGTTGTTTTTGGATGTTGATTAATGCTTAGAATATGTTGGATGAGTTGGGTAATGCCTGGGCTGAGGTTTGAGATCAATCGATTGAGTTTTCGGTTGTTTCAGATGGGTGTTTTGGTGCTTTAGAGCAGGGCTGCGGGATTTCTTGTGTGTGTTGGAGTTTTGGGTGCATTTTAATGCATCAAACCTCTGTTTTGATGTGTTGAAAACAGAGGATATTAATTCGGAAGCAAGCGAAGTGTTTTTGGAGGCTTCGAAAGATCGGTAGTTGCATCGGCAAGCGTGGTTTCACGAGTCGGTGAGTGGAATTTGGTTTTCCAGCGTGGAAACGTTTTATAAATGGTTTTGGGAACTTAATAAGAGCTTGAAACGCTTTATTAAGTTCGGAAGTAAGTAAAGTGAATTTCTCTCTCGGATTGTGCTAGTTTTGAACCTTTGATTGCACTTGGTTTTAATTGCATCCACCTACTGTTTTAAAGCATATTTTGAGTATGTGAAATAAGGTTGATGATGCCATGTGGTTTAAGGATGCACTAGGTAAGTGATCCTTGTATGCGTGTGTTGATGCATGAGGTTTGAAGCATGGTTTAATGCTTGATTTATGGCTTATCGTGAATACTTTGTAAAACAGTAGGTATGCATATGATATGGATTATATTGGCAAGTGATGTTGTATAAATTGTATTATAAATGAAATCGGATATAGTTAGCTGGCTATAAGATTGAGTGCACTGTAAACAAGTTGTCTTGGATGTTGAGGGGTTGTGATTGTACCGAATACTCCATCCAAGTACCCTAATGATTGAGGATTGTTTAAGATTGCAACGTTTGAGGGTAGCTCCCGGGTGTGAACCTTGTGTTTTGTCTCGTCTCTCGTTAGTGGATTATACATCTACCGATGAGTGGCGTTGAGGGGTTGTGATTGTACCGAATACTCCACCACGGGTGTTACAACGATGGAGAGTCGCTCTCGTGTGTGAGCCTTGTAATGCCGGTAGAGTGTATGAAGGGTGTGGGACAACCCTTGGTAATTCGTGTATCTGATACCTTGTTTTTGAGTTTGTTGTTTATCACTTGTGAGCCAATTTAATGAAATGAAACATTGTGGAAAATGTTGTTAATGCATAATTTGAAAGATGCATGTTTTGGTTTAAGCTTAGTGTTGCGTGGTCTTGCAATACTATAAATGATACGCAAATGGTGCAAGTATACACGTCGAACGAGTAATAAAGTGATGAGTGAGTATCTTCTCCACAAGGATTGGAGGAATTCACGGTTGCTGTAACAATAAAGATTGGACTTTTTGCAGATGACAATGTTATATTAAAAGAGATGGTGTAAAATAATGCTGAAGCAAAACAGTGCAGAGAAAGATGAGAAAACAATATAATAGACAGGTCCCCATTCGTATGCGAAACTCACTAGGGAATGACTGGCTGGGAATGATGGACAACCTAACTCAAGATTCTTAACGATACTAAGGCTCTTCAGCTATCTTCTATGCTAGGCGAGATTTACTAAGAGTGTTCCTAAACTATCTCTAGCCAGGAAACTGGGAGTCAGAAATGCTACAGC
The DNA here is from genome assembly GCA_030270665.1 of Hibiscus trionum. Classification (NCBI taxonomy): domain Eukaryota; kingdom Viridiplantae; phylum Streptophyta; class Magnoliopsida; order Malvales; family Malvaceae; genus Hibiscus; species Hibiscus trionum. Next base: position 71,184,801 of record BSYR01000003.1, on the reverse strand, counting down.
CATACCTCTAGGCGTAAACTCTTAACACTCCTCTACCCTTCACGTACTATCATTTTTATCCCTTGAAACCTATCACTTATCTCTAAGGTAGGTTAGAGTCTGCCTCTCAATAGTCACTCCATTGCTTATGAGGGTTCTAAGGCTAGCTCTCTTGATTACTAACCCCAACATACACTCAAAGAATGACCAACTCTCGAAGGCGCTTAAGGTAGGGTCTATCTCTCAAAGCACTTACAACCCTAAGCTCTTACAACTTTAAGGAAATGAGAAATGCATAAGCAAAGCATAGAATCATGATAAACACTGAAAAAGCCATAGCATGCATTAAAAAGTACTCAAAATAAAATCATCCATCAAACCCAAGCCACCTAAAACAGTTCGTGGCTGGGCAATATCATCCAACGTATTTGCTATAGCGACAGAAAGAAAGGTGAACTCCCTCTCCGCCATGGACTGCCCGACTGTTTTAGGCCCACCGCCTCTCTCGAGGCCGGTGAGGCCACTCCTTGGAGCTTCAACGATGGAGGACACCAAGCTGGAGAAGATGAAGGTTGAAATTTCCCTCTCCTTTTCTCTCCCTTCCGCCTCTCTTTTTGCAACACAAAATACCACACTTTGCTCCAAGCTTCTCTCCCCTTTATATAGTGGAGGCTTCTAGGGTTTGGTGCCCTAAAGATGCCTTGATAATCCCAAGGAATATCCACTGACAAGGTCTGCCACGAGGGGACAAGGAGGACAGTCTGCAGGTGGGCACTGGTTGCTGCACATGTCAGATCGTCCTTTTCTGCATGTTCACATGTTTCTGCAGCTCACGTGTATCTCACGTGCTGGCCAATATCCACTTCCATCATGTTATAGCAATTCCTGGCACTGGCTTTCTCTTTGTACTCTTTTCCTGCGCACCAACCAAACCAAAACCAACCTTCCGAGAAGTACCCCTCGATATGGACCAATAACCAACAAAGGTAAAGATGCGCCCAGAAGAAGAAAATGCAACCTAAATGCAATCTAAATGCTATGATATGAACTCAAGAACAGGCAAATGTTGTAGCAAAAAGGTATGAAAACAAGGATATTTATGTAGTTATCACACCCCCAAACTTAAGCTATTGCTTGTCCTCAAGCAATGAATAGAATAGAACAAAAGATCTACTATGGCAAAGATTTAACCTAGAGGGTTGCTGTGGCAATATTTCAGTCCTTAGAAATATCTTAGGCAAATAAATATACACAACCATATGTGAGATCCTTAAGAACATTCCTTAGGACTAAGCTGTGTGTGTGTGCGTGGCTGCCTTCCTCCTATACTTAAGTTGGTGAGACAAATTTTCAAGGAAGCTCCCTAGTTATACCCAAACTATGTTCTCTAGTTCGTTTTCCAATTTTTAGACTCACAGAGATATATGTTTTCTGCTACGAAGGGTGTCAGCTCATCACACCTGCCGTCCTTAACTCTAGATGAGCAGGGAGCAGACCTCTCACCCCCGAGCTAGTAGGCAGAGCCATCCTGTTACAACTTTCATTCACTCATATGCTATAGCAAAGCTTTATTTCTCCTTCTCTTTTTTTAAACACTAAAAAAGCTATAGCAAAGCGGAGTGTCCTTCTACAGATATGCCGTAGCATTTATTTGTTTGTTTTAGCACAGGGTCGTCTAGTTTTTCTTTTAAGTTCTCTAGAGTTTACATATCAGAGTTTACTAGGGTTCTTCTTGAAATTTTTTCTAACAAACTTACTTATAGAAAGAGAGCAGTTGTGTAACAAATTTTTAACAACTAGGTCCTAAAGTCAGTTCTACAAATCTCAACTAGTTGTGCTTTTTTCTAACTTAGTTCAGGCCTTTAAGCTTTCGTCGTCAGACATCATAAATACATTCATAGGCTGTCTCTAGACTAAATAGAATGCCATAGTAAAAATTTTGTTCTATCCTATAATGCATATGCTAAAGCAGAATATTAACTATGAACCCCAAACTTGAGAAATGCAGTGTCCGCAATGCATAAACTAATCTACACTATATACCATGAAAAATGAAAAAATGAAAAGAAAAAGTTTAGTTACCAACTGGGTGCGGAGGCTAGGTGGTGCAGAGGCTAGGTGGTGCTGCTGTTGTTGTCAATTGATGTCTCGGAGGAGTAGTGGTGTGGGTCTGCCACATCGTCCACACTTTCTGATGAGACTGATTGAGCACTCGACGAGGGCCTGACACGTCCAACAGTATGTTTGATGCGAGTTTTCGGTCTAGATGCTATAGCATCCTCAGATTGTGCTGGTGTCGGCTCAGTTGCTGGTGTTGTAGCAGTTTCCTTCTGAGGGATTTCCTCGGGATCATTTGGTACGTACTCTGGCTCTGGAAGTGGGTTTTCTGGTCTTGAAGGTTTAGGATTGGTTGCCTTTCTGGTGCGTTTCATTTTCTTGGCCAGAGAGGCTGCTGGGTCGGTTTCTTCGATAATAGGCTGAACAGAGGGAGTTTCTTGTTCTGACTGTGCAGTTGGAGTTGTTGGTGCTTTTTTCTTGGAGTCTTTTTCTTGGCAGCGGGTGGGACGGAGTTAGGTTCACTAGGAGACATTGTGCTTGCTGTAGCAGTGGTAGGGGCTTGCAGTAACTCCATAGGAAATACTAGAAAAGAGACGTTCTGATCCGGTAGGAGTTTGCTTAAGCAGGATGCTATGGCACTATCGCAGTGTTGGGCATATTTGAAGTACGCCCGCTGGTGTGCCTTCATCAGGCTAAGCTTAGAGCTCAGTTCTTTTGTTGTTGCCACCAATGCTGTCACTCTTGCTGCAGCAAAACTTTTAGCTCCTCCCTCCACTGCTTGCTGAGGCATGTCTTCGTTAAATCCCCGTAGTTCCGTAACAAGGGCTGGAGTCAAACATGTCTTTCCTGAAAAAGATGTATCTACAAGATCGTCTATGAAGACGTCTTTCCTTTTGCACAAGGTAGTGATCAGGTTAGGAAAAACAAAGGGGCTACAGGGCTGTTTCAAACAAGCATATACCTCATCCACTATTATCTTTCCTATGTCAATTTGTCTTCCATGTATTATTGAGTGAATGAGAAAAAGTCGAGAGATGTGGACGGTGGCAGTATGTAGTGTGGGCATAAGCTTATGTCTCATAAAGTGATTCCATACCTTAGCCTCAGGTTTGAGGCGTCCTCTCTCAACTGACTTGTTATTATCTAGCACTGTTCCTTGAAAACAGATGTCCTCTAGCACCTCACACTGCGTTTGCGCGTCCATTCTCATCACAAAAGAAGTGTGACGGTCCACAGTATGCTTTAGCCCGTAGAACTTGTTGATTAGTTCAGCAGTAAACTTTATCTGCTCTCCTCGCACATGAATTGTGGACTGGGTTGGACTTGTTAGGTGAGCATAGAACTCCTTTACAAGTGATGTGCAAATCTCCTCGGGATGAGCAGCGAAGTTTTTCCAGCCATGTGTGCCAATGACGTCCATTACAGACTGGTCGAACTGATCTTCTTCCTCTTGAGGGTATTTGAACCCTAGTTCTGGAAGAACGTTTCTGTCCTTGAGCTTTGCCCATCTCTCCTTTGCTGCCTCGTCATGAAATTTGGGAATTTCTAGGACTCGTTGTTGTCTGGGACGGTCAAAAGTCTCAGGGGCGTTTTTGCAACGAGCCATGGAGTTTTTTCTGAAAAATGGGGAGGAGTGAATACGTGAAGGAAAGAAAATGGTGAAGGGTGTTATGTGTGTTTGGGAGAAAATCGAAAAGATGGAGGGAAAGTTTTTCTGAGTGTTTGAAGAAGATGAAGAAGGTGAGGGGACGGATAATGAAGAAAATATTGGAAGTTGAAAAAGGTGGGGGGGGGAAACTGATGAATTAATGGGAGAGGGGAGGCGATGGGGACGTGTGTCGGCTTTAAGGGAGAGAGAAAAATTTCTGGAGTTAATGTGATGGCAGATGCATGGAGAGAGAATATAGGTTTATGTGGCTAGGGTTTCTCCTCATTAAATAGATGAATATTCTCTCTCATGCTTTTTGTTTTTCTCTCTCTTTTTTAATTCAACTCCCCCACTTTTCGAATAAAACCTCCATATCTTTTTCTTTCCCCTTCTCTTTCGTCCTTCTAAAATTGGATAAAAACAAACTCCATGTCCTTCTCCCTTTTGCTACCAACCATGTAGACGATACGCTCTCCTGCCTTTGTACCTGACATTGTACTAGGAAAGAGAAAGCCTTGTACGAGGGTCATGTGAAAAGATATGAAAATTAAAAGCAAAGATAACATAAAACTAGTCTAAAAAGAAAAGTATTATTTATGGACATGCTATAGCATAAAAGATAGGGTTGGAGATGCAAACTTTCAAGGACCGTGAAGATCCATGTATGACTTGTCTCTGAGGATAGGGGCTCCACTGTACACCTTCAGGCGTTGGCCATTGACTTTGAAGACTTCATCATCGTCCAACTTCTTGATATCCACTGCATCATGAGGGTACACCTTGTGTATGATGAATGGCCTGACCACCTCGATTTCAGCTTTCCAGGAAAAAAGCTTTAGCCTGGAGTTGTAGAGAAGCACTTGTTATCCTTCTGAGAAATGCCTTGGCAAAATGTGTTTGTCATGCCACTTCTTGGTCTTCTCCTTGTAGATGCGAGCATTCTCATATGCTTGGGCTCTAAATTCCTCCAGCTCGTTAAGCTCTAGCAACCTTCTTTCACTAGCAAGTTGGGCATCCATGTTGAGTTTCTTGATTGCCCAATAAGCTTTGTGCTCAAGCTCTACGGGTAAATGGCACTCTTTTCCAAATACAAGCTTGAAGGGTGACATGCCTAAAGGCATCTTGAAGGTTGTCCTATATGCCCAAAGCGCTTCATGCAACTTGGGGGACCAGTCTTTTCTCTTAGGATTAACCACCTTCTCCAAGATTTGCTTGATTTTTCAGTTAGCAACTTCAGCTTGTCCGTTTGTCTGCGGATGATATGCAGTAGCAATCTTGTGCCTGACTCCATAGCGATGTAATGCTTTAGCAATAAGCTTGTTGTCAAAGTGAGTTCCTTCATCACTGATGATGGCTTGGGGTGCTCTGAACCTAGTGAAGATGTTCTTGTGAAGAAACTTCATGACTGTCTTGGAGTCGTTCTTTGGGGTGGCAACAGCTTCCACCCATTTTGATATATAGTCGACTGCTAGCAAAATATATAGATCTCCATATGATGCAGGAAACGGACCCATGAAGTCAATTCCCCACACGTCAAAGATTTCAAGCTCAAGAATATTTTGCAACGGCACTTCATTCCGTCTGGAGATGTTCCCCGTTCTTTGGCATCTGTCACAAGTCTTGTAGAACTCGTGCGCGTCCTTAAAAAGTGTAGGCCAATAGAATCCTGCTTGAAGAACTTTTGCAGTAGTTCTAGCACCACCAAAATGCCCTCCACATGGTGATGAATGACAGTGGTACAGAATGCTATGGTATTCTTCCTCTGGAACACATCTCCTTATGATCTGATTGGGACATTGCTTGAACAAGTAGGGTTCATCCCAATAGTAGAATCTTGCATCATGTCTGAATTTCTTGAGTCCCTGGCTAGATAAATCAGGAGGCAAAATACCACTAACAAGATAATTAACAATATCAGCATACCACGGAATTGCTGTAGCAGCTAACAATTTCTCATAAGGGAATTCCTCCTTAATTTCAGTTTCACTACCTTGTGTGATAGCATTTTCCAGCCTAGATAGATGGTCAGCTACCTGGTTCTCACATCCTTTCCTATCTCTAACTTCTAAGTCAAATTCTTGTAGCAAGAGTATCCACCTAATAAGTCTAGGTTTAGCATCATTTTTAGTCACTAAGTACTTAATGGCTGAATGATCGGTATGAACTATGACCTTAGTGCCTATCAAGTATGACCTAAACTTATCAAAGGCAAATACTACATCAAGCAATTCTTTTTCAGTAGTGGTGTAATTGATTTGTGCATCATTCAAAGTGCGACTAGCATAATAAATAACATGAAAGAGTTTACCTCGGCGTTGTCCAAGTGCTGCACCAACGACGTAGTCACTTGCATCACACATCAGCTAAAATGGCTCGTTCCAATCAGGTGGAATGACAACTGGTGCTGAGATAAGCTTGTCCTTCAGTTCTTGAAATGCGCTATGGCAATCTTTGTCAAACACAAATGGTTGATTTTGCTGTAGCAAACTACATAACGGCTTTGAGATCTTCGAAAAATCCTTGATGAATCTCCGATAGAAGCCAGCATGCCCTAGTGTTGAGTGTGTAAAAGTTCTATTATTTACACCCTATTTAACCCATATTTCTGCTGCATTCAAGCATTATTTATTGCATTTAGGTCAGTTTACAGCAAAACATCACAAATATATTAAAAGGCACAGTTTCTACTAAAAATGGCTGTTTTTGCAGGTTGCTGCCGTAGCAGACGGAATGGGCAAGCGCTGGGCAGAGAAGCAGAAGAGCTGGAACTGGACAAGCAGTCAAGAAGGACGATGCTGTCATGGTTGCCGCCGTGACAGCAGAGGACGACAGCAGTTTTGTGGAGAAGAAGCAAAGTGGACCTCGACAGATAGAGAAAATTCAGCCCGTCTGTCGTGTGAAAACACTATATTTTTCCAAGCCCTAGATCAAAAGGAATGTCAAGCCCAAAGTTCAAGGAGAGAAAATCCCAAGCAAGAAAGATGACGGCTGGAAAGTAGATTCCTTGAAGATTTAGTCTTTATTAGAATCATACTTTCATTTAAAGTTGTATTCTGGCTATTTTAGATAACTTGAGCCCAAAGCTTATATAAGGGCATATATCTTGACCTAGGGGGCACAACCGATTACCCTAGCTTCCTTCCAAAAACTCTAGCCGTTTTCCTTCCCACAACATGTTCTAAATTCCTCCTAGGGCCACGGGTTGATTTGTAAAGTAGTTGCAAGGGTTGTTTTGTTTTAGGAATTTTCAGTTCAATAAAATAAACTTCAAGTTCTCTTATTTTGGTTATTAATATCTTGCAAGAGCATCGGGAGAGCATTGTGAGGTTATCAATTTACTTAGCATTGGGAGAGTTATGTATACGAAAGAAATAAGAGCAAGTTCTCTAGTTTATAGTTGAACTATCTCGGACCTAGAGATAGGACGAGGTTAAGTGGCTAAGGAAGAATTCAACAACATCGGTGTTCATCCTTCGATTCACGCCGGGAGGTATCATCAAAGACGTGATCATCGACAGACTTGGACCTAGGGATAGGCCAAGGCACATTTGGGATTCTTGCCAAACTTGAAGTACTGAGTTGATTGTTCGCTGCCGCGACAAGCAACGGACTGCTGCCGCGACGGGAACGACGACAGAACTGGATTTCCGATACTCAACAATACCTGAACTACTGAGCAATTCAATACCAGCCCATTCTCTCTATCTTGATTTTCCTACTCTTTTATTTAAGTTCTTTTTATTATTTTCGTGACAACCTTCTCAATTATTTTCTTTATTCTTGTGCAGCAATCTAAGGTGAAGCTATTAGTCCAATCCCTGTGGAGACGATATCTGATACTTCGTATCACTTTACTACTTGCGTCGTGTATACTTGCACTACCATTGCGATAGACTATTTTACACGCAACAAGTTTTTGGCGCCGTTGCCGGGGATTGGCAACATAATTCTACCTTTTCTTTTACTGCACTTTTTGTTTTTATTTTTATTTTCTGTTTTTCTTTGGTGTGTCCAATTCTTGCTGTTCACAAGGTTCCTTGTTTATGCGCAGATCGAAACAAGGTGAAGATCCTGAGTATCCATTAGATCCAGAAATAGAACGTTCATTCAATCTTAGGAACCGACTTCGTCACGTACTAGCCAGGAATGAGTACCTTGAGGAACAGTTAGAGACGATGGCCAACCAAGGAAACAACCCTCTTGCTGGAGATGAAGCTGTTATACCGCCTGTCGGCAACCCGCCTGCCGCTACCGGACGACGGTCCTGTCGTGACTACATGTTAAACGTCCATGTAGAACTGGAAACCACGCTGCCGGACATAGAAGTTGACAACTTCGAGCTGAAACCTGTCATGTTCAGCATGATCAACAATGCTGGCCATTTCAGTGGTGCTGCTATAGAGGATGCTAGAGAGCACCTTAAAATGTTCCAGGAAATCTATGGTTCGTTTAGACTACCAGGAGTTAATCCGGAGATACTGAGGCTTCGGTTATTTCCCCATTCATTGAGGGACAGAGAAAAGACTTGGTGGAATAAACTTACGCCGGGTTCAATTAGAACTTGGGCAGATTTGTCTCGTGAATTTTTATCTCGTTTTAATCCTTCACATTTATCTGAGCGATTACGTAATGAAATTGCTACTTTTCAACAGGAAGATGACGAGCCGATGCACGAGGCCTGGGATAGATTCACCACTCTTCTACGGAACTGCCCAATGCATGGATTCCCCGTCTGGAATCAGGTAACCAAGTTTTATAATGCTGCCAACTTACAAACTCGTATTCGTATTGATTCAGCAGCAAACGGACTATTACTGGATAAAGACCCGGACGAGGCAATGCTAGTACTGAAAAATCTGGCTAAGAATGAGGAGCAGTTTCCGACAGCAAGAAGAGGGGGTAAACGGGTACTAGCTGTTAAGGATTATGAGGCCGACAGCACAATGAAATCACAGGTGGCATACCTTACTAAAGCAATGAAAAAGCTCTTGAATGATGATGCACAACATGGATTTGCTGTTGAGGAAGTATGTGAAATATGTGAGGGAAATCATAGTTCGGATGAGTGTCCTATACAGTTAGAAGAGGGAAAGTATGTTGGAAACTACAAGCTGAATTACAACTCCAACAACTATAATCCCAACTGGAGAAAGGATCCCAAGTTTTCTTGGAGTAATTCTAATAATGCCCTGAATCCTCAAGCACACAATAATCAGAATCAGGGAGGACCTAGATTGTTGACTCGACAACAGCCGCAGCAGCAGCAGTAACAGCCACCAGCTGCCACGAACAGTATACTGGAACAGACTCTGGCTATGTTTATGTCTCAGACAGGTACTTATATTGAGAATATGAATCAGTTTGTCAAGAAAACAGAGACATTCATGGATAAAACAGAGATAAGAATGATGAATCATGAAGCTACTCTGAAATCTTTGGAGACACAAATGGGTCAGGTTTCTCAGCATATCAAGCCAAGGCAGACTGGAGGATTTCCTAGCAATACTGAGAATGCTAGGCAGCCCACGCATGAGCAGTGTAAAGCCATTACTACTAGGAGTGGGAAGAAACTACCAGGGCCGGATAAAGAAGTTGAAACAGTGAAGAAACCAGCCTTGGACAGACCTGCCGAGGAAGCTACCCCGACAGGTAACAAACAACCTGATGCCGATGAACCTGTCACGACAGCAGAAGCGACAAAGGAGAAAAATGATGAACCCAAACCTCCTCAGATTCGTATGCAGTGGGAAGGACGTATTGCTGATTATCGTCCCCCACCTCCTTTTCCTCAACGGTTACAGCAAGCAAAGCAAGAATCTCAGCTCAAAAAGATTTATGATATCTTTAAGCAGGTTCATATTAATATTCCGTTGCTAGATGTCGTTAGGGAGATGCCCGGTTACGCCAAATTTCTCAAGGATGTCATGTCAAAGAAATCTAAACTTGGGGAATTTGAAACGGTCAAGATGACAGAAGGATGCATGAGTATTCTTCATAGGCAGCCACCCTAGAAAAAAAAGGATCCGGGGAGCTTCATCATACCTTGTGTAATCGGAGATAAATATGTGGGTAAGGCACTTTGTGATCTTGGTGCTAGTATTAATTTAATGCCAAAATCTGTTTTTTAGAAATTAGGTAATGGAAAAGCTCGGCCCACGACAGTAATTCTGTAGCTGGAAGACCGCTCTTACGTTCATCCGGAAGGAAAAATTGAAGATATTCTGGTAAGAGTGGATAAATTTATTTTTCCTGCTGACTTTCTTGTTTTAGATTGTGAAGCAGATGAAAACGCACCAATCATCCTTGGGCGACCCTTCTTAGACACGGGAAGATCATAGATTGATGTGGAAAAAGGAGAACTCACCATGAGAGTGAACGATCAAGAGATAAAATTGAATGTTCTCTAAGCTATGAAACATGCTGATGCAGACGAGGAATGCAAAGCTATCACCGAAGTTACCTTTGATCAACCCTGCATCAGGTCGGGCTGTCACGACATCAAAATTGGTCACTGCCTCGGCAGCCACTTTCAGGACTGTCACGACAGCAACTCTTTTGAAACCTATACATCTGATACTGAAGATCAGGAGGAGGTAAACTGGATAGGCGATCGTCTAGGTAAGTTATTCGAACCTTTAAATTATACTTCGGATAACCATTTAATCCAAAAGCCATCTACTGTTGAACCCCCTATTTTAGAACTGAAGCCCCTGCCAGGGCAGCTAAAATATGCTTTTCTTGGTTCAAATGATACGTTGCCTGTAATCATCTCTTCCAAGTTGATGCAGGAACAGGAACAGCAGTTAATAGGGATGCTGCAGCAGCACAAAAAGGCAATTGGATGGACGATAGCTGATATTCAAGGCATTAGTCCGGCGTTATACGTGCATAAAATCCTTTTAGAGGAAGATCATAAGCTGACTATAGATGCTCAAAGGCGGCTAAACCATGCGATAAAAGAGGTGGTGCGTAAAGAGATAATCAAATGGTTAGATGCTGGTATAATTTACGCCATCTCCGACAGCAAATGGGTGAGCCCGGTGCAATGCGTTCCCAAGAAAGGAGGAATGACCGTGGTGACCAACGAAAACAATGAGTTAATCCCAACCAGGACTGTGACCGGTTGGAGGGTTTGTATGGACTATCGGAAGCTTAACAAAGCTACCCGAAAGGACCATTTTCCTTTACCCTTTATTGATCAAATGCTTGATAGACTAGCGGGTAAACCTTACTATTGTTTTCTTGATGGTTATTCAGGTTACAATCAGATCGCTATCACACCGGAAGATCAAGAAAAGACGACATTCACATGCCCCTATGGAACGTACGCTTTTAGGAGAATGCCATTCGGATTATGCAATGCACCCGCCACCTTCCAAAGGTGGATGATGGCCATATTCTCCGATATGGTGGAGGACTTTCTTGAAATATTTATGGATGATTTTTCAGTCTTTGGGGACGATTTTGAGAGCTGCCTAGACAATCTACAAAAGGTACTTGAAAGATGTGAAAAAGCAAACCTAGTCTTAAATTGGGAAAAATGCCACTTTATGGTGGATGAAGGAATAGTCATTGGCCATAAGATTAGCTGCCGTGGCATAGAAGTCGACAGGGCCAAGATACAAGTGATCGAAAAGCTGTCGCCGCCAACCACAGTAAAGGGTATTAGAAGCTTCTTGGGACATGCTGGTTTTTATCGGAGATTCATTGCAAATTTCTCAAAAATCACCAAGCCCCTATGCCATCTTCTAGAGCAAAACCGACCCTTTGACTTTAATGATGAATGTACTGAGGCATTCAAGGTTCTGAAGGAAAAATTGGTAACAACCCCAATAGTACAGCCACCAGACTAGACACAGCCATTTGAGATTATGTGTGATGCTAGTGACTATGCTGTCGGGGCAGCACTTGGGCAGCGGAGAGACAAACTATTTCATGTCATATATTACGCCAGCAAGACATTGAATGACGCCCAAGTGAACTACACCACCACAGAAAATGAGCTATTAGCTGTGGTATTCTCCATTGACAAATTTCGTTCTTACATACTTGGAACAAAGGTAATAGTGCAGACAGACCATTCTGGCCTGAAATATTTGTTTGCGAAAAAGGATGCAAAGCCTCGATTGATACGGTGGATCCTGCTATTGCAAGAATTCGACCTTGAAATCAAGGACAAAAAAGGGACAGAAAATCAGGTGGCAGATCACTTGTCAAGGTTGGAGAAGGGACAGAGTCTACCAACAGATGAAACAAACATACTGGAGACCTTCCCAGACGAGCAGCTCTTTGCTGCCGCAATCACTGCTGCGATAGCCATGGCGGCAGGTAAGTCTTCTGAACTCCCCTGGTATGCAGACTTCGTTAATTTCTTAGTTAGCGGAATAATTCCTTCTGACCTTAATTATCAAGCCAGGAAGAGGTTCCAAAATGATGTTAAGCATTATTATTGGGACGAACCTCTTCTTTTCAAAATCTGTGCAGATCAGGTTATAAGGAGGTGTGTGCCACAAGAAGAGCAAGAAGACATACTTCATCACTACCATGCTTCACAAAATGAAGGTCACTTAGGAGGCAACAAAACTGCTGCCAAGGTGCTGCAGTCATGATTTTACTGGCCATCACTGTATAAAGATGCACAAATCTTCTACAAAAGATGTGACAGGTGCCAAAGGACAGGAAACATCTCACGGAGAAACGAGATGCCGCTGCAGAACATTCTAGAAATCGAGATCTTTGACGTTTGGGGGATTGATTTTATGGGACTATTCCCATCTTCATGTGGGAATCTATACATCCTCCTGGCAGTAGATTATGTCTCTAAGTGGGTTGAAGCTATCGCCACTCAAAAGAACGATGCCAAAACAGTCCAGAGGTTTTTACACAAAAATATCTTTTCTAGATTTGGCATCCCTAAGGCGATTATCAGTGATGAAGGGAGACATTTCGACAACAGGGTTATTGCTGCTGCCTTGAAGAAATATGGTGTCAAGCATCGGATCGCGACAGCATATCACCCACAGACCAATGGACAAGCTGAAATTTCCAACAGGGAAGTCAAGAACATTCTTGAGAAGATGGTTAAGCCAACTAGGAAAGACTGGTCTTTACTCCTCAATGATGCGTTATGGGCATATAGGACAGCTTTCAAAACTCCATTGGGAATGTCTCCATATCGATTGATTTATGGGAAAACATGTCATCTACCTGTCGAGATAGAGCACAGAGCATACTGGGCGATCAAGGCAGTGAATATGGACTTGGATAGGGCAGGGCAGAAAAGGCTGTTAGATTTGAACGAAATTGAAGAAATACGAACAATGGCCTATGACAATGCAAGAATCTACAAGGATAAAACTAAGAAGTGGCATGATAAGAAGTTGCTGCCACGACAGTTCTGCCCAGGGCAGCTCGTATTGTTGTTCAATTCTAGACTGAAACTTTTCCCAGGGAAACTGAAATCTAGATGGTCTGGCCCATTCCAAGTCGTACAAGTTTTTCCCCATGGTGCCATAACAATCCGATCATTAAAAGACAGGCACCAATTCAAAGTCAACGGACAGCGCCTTAAGCATTATCAGGGGACTGAAGCCCCAGGAATACAGGAAGTGGTTACCTTAGGAGATGCCTCACCTGGCATCCCTAATTTAACCTAAATTTTATTTTATTATTATTATTATTATTTATTAGGAAATAAGAGTTATTTTATTTGAATAATGTTTTTTATTTTTATTGTCTTTAGGAAATAAAGGAGTCAAGAAGAACAGGAGAAGTGAACTTAGCCCACCATCTATCCATCAGCCCAACAAAGCCCAAAAGTTGAAGCCTGTCGTTACAGCTGCCGCGACAGACGCGGAAAATACAGGCTGTCAACGCGCTGTCACGACAGACGCGGAAACACGTCACAGACGCGTAACAGACGCAGAAACGCGTGACAGACGCGTCAGACACGCTAACGCATAACAGCTAGCCCCGTTATTCGCGCCTGCCGTTACAGCTTCAACGGGCAGCAAATTCCTCTCTATATAACCCCGTTTCATTTTCATTTTCACTCAGTTTTGCCTTTCTTACTTGCTCTCCCTCTTTAGTTTCTTTTGCTTTCATTTTATTTTTCACAACCCTTGCACAAATATGTCTTCTAGGAAAACCCGACGCAATGCTGCCTCTAGTTCCACACCGACAGCAACTCCCCCACGTTCCTTTGCTAACAGAGACATGTGGGAGGAGGGAGGCTTCATCTACACACCGACGGAGGAAAATCTGGGCCTCAAACCTTTCATAGCCCGGAAGATTAGAGCTTTACAGTGGCAAACCTTTGCGGAGCAGCCGGAGGAAATGAATGTTACGCTGGTCCGGGAGTTCTATGCTGCCATAAGCAGTAGGACAGCGACAGAAGTGTTCGTTCGAGGGAAGGAGGTGCCATTTGAAGCAGAATACATTAATACCCTCTATGGCTTCTACATCGGTATCAATGACGACGCCCACCAGCAATTCCTGAATACATTAGACACTGCTGCCTACGACGCTGTCATGGCAGAGTTGACCAATGCTGGGACTCAGTGGAACACCAGCAGAAAAAATCCAAGGACTGTGAGAAGGACCCAGTTGCTGCTGGAGGCAAAGTTGTGGAATGCATTCATAAAGAAGAGAATCATGCCGTCATCCCACAACACCACCGTCGACCAACCGAGGTTAGCGTTGATACACTCTATTCTATATGAACGGCCCATTAATGTGGGCAGCTATATTCGAGAAAGTATTTTGGAGTGTGCGCATAGACCGACAGGTCCCCTCTACCTTCCATACCTCATCACCTCGCTCTGCCGCAGCCATAATGTCCCAGAAGTGCGCACTAATGTGATAGAAGAAGGGAAAGGTTGTACTGAAAAGAACATCTTCATCCTGATGGAGCTGATTGTTGCTACCCCACTGTCTTCATTCGACCCTGCTGCCGCCACAGCCGATACGACAAAGCAGCCACATACTGAACCAACTGCCGCAGCAGCTGCCCCGACAGACTCCTCCGCCCGGATATTAGCTGCCATTCAGAAGCTGGAGGAACGACAGCTCGGCTTAATGACTTTCATCAGGGACTTTGCTGCCTCCACGGTAACATTTATACAAAGTTCTTTAAATTTTCCTAATGCTGCCTTCCCTACTTTTCCTGCCCATTACTTTACTGTCACTACCCATGCCCATACCCCTACACCTGCTGCTACCCCACGAACACCTTATGCTGCCTCAACACCATCGCCTGCCCCGACAGCAGCGGGCAGCACCCATGCTGAACCATCTGCCCGAGGCACAAAATGTCGTATGGCGTCGGAGGATCTAGATGTCTTTGTTACTGGGTTCTCCTCCTCTTCTGTTTGGGCTGCCAGCGATACTGAACCCTCTATCAAGAGGAATCTGTCAAAAGAATTCTCCCCAGTGAAAAGGCAGAAGCGAATGGCAGACAAATGTAATATGCCAAAAGCCAGCGGCAGCAGCAATGACAGCAGTAGCCATAACAGCAGCAGCGGTGAGGAAAGCATCGGCAGTTCTGAAGTTCAGGTTATGGAGCAACCCCCTCACATCTCCCCGACCAGGATCCAGCCACCACGGGAAGCCAAAGCAAAGAACACATCTGCCTCCCCCGTGCCCCAGCCAGCTCCGAAAGCTAGAGCCCGCCGTCAGATCAGACTCAGCAGCAGCAGCGAAGGCAGTGATTAAAATTTAAGTTTCCTATCTTATTTTTGTTGCCTGCTATATATTTTGTGATGTACTACCTTATCTTTTGTTTTTATTTTTCATTTGCATTGAGGGCAATGCAACCCTTGAGTTTGGGGGTGGCATCCCTCCATCAATGGAGTCTAATCTAGTTTTAAAATTATGTCTTTTCACTTAGTTTGTTTTTGGTATAAAAAAAAGAGATGAAAATATTGAAAATTTTGGCTGAAAACTGTGAACTGGACTTACCTGCCATGACAGCTCTGTCATGGCAGTACCTTTAGGATAGTTTTAGGAGAAGTTTAGAGCCTTTCTATAGTTCTGAAAACTTAAACACCATTGTGACTGTTATACTGCTTAGAACTCTTTTAGTCAACTAGAATAGGAAGCTTAGCACTTGAATAGCCCCTAGAGGTGCCTAACACTGGCTCTAGGAAAGAAGTTTAGCAAAATAGTCTCAACAGCCCTAGAGGTGCCCGAAACCGGCTCTAGGAAGTTAGCTAGAGGTGCCCGAAACCGGCTCTAGTGAAACTTTAGCTTAAAAAAATGAAATCGAGTCAAAACAGAAAATCAAAGGAGCATAAGAAGTGCCTTCAAAAAGATAAACTTGGCATAAAAATTTGAGTTAAGAGCTGAAATATTCTAGTGAAACTAAGAAAGTCTTGGCATATAACTGTTCACAAGCATGCACACACTGCACGAGGACTATAGTGAGATTCCGGACAGATCCTAGATTATCCGACAGGGTGCTGCCGCCACAGGGAACGAACGACGGGTAAGGGAAGGTCCACTGTTTAAAGCCAAAACAAAAATATTTCATTTTTCTTTTAAGTCTTAGTTGCTTGAGGGCAAGCAAAAACGTGAGTTTGGGGGTGTGTTGAGTGTGTAAAAGTTCTATTATTTACACCCTATTTAACCCATATTTCTACTGCATTCAAGCATTATTTATTGCATTTAGGTCAGTTTACAGCAAAACATCACAAATATATTAAAAGGCACAGTTTCTACTAAAAATGGTTGTTTTTGCAGGTTGCTGCCGTAGCAGACGGAATGGGCAAGCGCTGGGCAGAGAAGCAGAAGAGCTGGAACTGGACAAGCAGTCAAGAAGGACGATACTGCCATGGTTGCCGCCGTGACAACAGAGGACCACAGCAGTTTTGTGGAGAAGAAGCAAAGTGGACCTCGACAGATAGAGAAAATTCAGCCAGTCTGTCGTGTGAAAACACTATATTTTTCCAAGCCCCAGATCAAAAGGAATGTCAAGCCCAAAGTTCAAGGAGAGAAAATCCCAAGCAAGAAAGATGACGGCTGGAAAGTAGATTCCTTGAAGATTTAGTCTTTATTAGAATCATACTTTCATTTAAAGTTGTATTCTTGCTATTTTAGATAACTTGAGCCCAAAGCTTATATAAGGGCATATATCTTGACCTAGGGGGCATAACCGATTACCCTAGCTTCCTTCCCAAAACTCTAGCCGTTTTCCTTCCCACAACATGTTCTAAATTCCTCCTAGGGCCACGGGTTGATTTGTAAAGTAGTTGCAAGGGTTGTTTTGTTTTAGGAATTTTCAGTTCAATAAAATAAACTTCAAGTTCTCTTATTTTGGTTATTAATATCTTGCAAGAGCATCGGGAGAGCATTGTGAGGTTATCAATTTACTTAGCATCGGGAGAGTTAAGTATACGAAAGAAATAAGAGCAAGTTCTCTAGTTTATAGTTGAACTATCTCGGACCTAGGGATAGGACGAGGTTAAGTGGCTAAGGAAGAATTCAACAACATCGGTGTTCATCCTTCGATTCACGCCGGGAGGTATCATCAAAGACGTGATCATCGACAGACTTGGACCTAGGGATAGGCCAAG
Source organism: Hibiscus trionum (assembly GCA_030270665.1). Taxonomy (NCBI): domain Eukaryota; kingdom Viridiplantae; phylum Streptophyta; class Magnoliopsida; order Malvales; family Malvaceae; genus Hibiscus; species Hibiscus trionum. Next base: position 71,167,545 of record BSYR01000003.1, on the reverse strand, counting down.
GCACATCTGGGATTCTTGCCAAACTTGAAGTACTGAGTTGATTGTTCGCTGCCGCAACAAGCAACGGACTGCTGCCGTGACAGGTGCTGCCGCGACGAGAACGACGACAGAACTGGATTTCCGATACTCAGCAATACCTACACTACTGAGCAATTCAATACCAGCCCATTCTCTCTATCTTAATTTTCCTACTCTTTTATTTAAGTTCTCTTTATTATTTTCGTGACAACCTTCTCAATTATTTTCTTTACTCTTGTGCAGCAATCTAAGGTGAAGCTATTAGTCCAATCCCTATGGAGACGATATCTGATACTTCGTAGCACTTTACTACTTGCGTCGTGTATACTTGCACTACCATTGTGATAGACTATTTTACACGCAACACCTAGGAAGCTTCTTACTCCCTTGACAGTGGTGGGGGAGGTAGTTTTTCAATGACCTCGACCATTGCTTTGTCAACTTCTATCCCTTGCTTCGAAATCTTGTGGCCTAAGATCGTTCCTTCTGTTACCATGAAATGACATTTTTCCCAACTGAGCACCAAGTCGGCTTCCTTACACCTCTTTAAGACCTTGACGAGATTGCCCAAGCATGTGTCGAAGTTATCTCCGGAGACCGAAAAGTCATCCATGAAAATTTCTAAAAACTCCTCGACCATGTTTGAAAAGATAGCCATCATACATCTTTGAAAGGTTGCTGGAGCATTGCAGAGACCAAAGGGCATTCTCCGAAAAGCATAAGTTCCATAAGGGCATGTGAAAGTCGTCTTTTCTTAGTCTTCGGGTGCTATAGCAATCTGATTGTACCCAGAATACCCATCGAGGAAGCAGTAGAATACCTTGTCCGTTAGTCGATCCAACATCTGATCAATGAATGGGAGGGGAAAATCGTCCTTCTTGGTCGCCTTGTTGAGCTTCCTATAGTCCATGCAAATCCTCCATCCTGTGACGGTTCTAGTAGGCAATAGCTCATTCTCCTCGTTGCTTACCACGGTCACACCTCCCTTCTTCGGTACACATTGCACCGGGCTGACCCATGAGTTATCGGATATCGGGTAGATTACTCCAGCATCCAGCCACTTGATTATCTCTTTCATCACTACCTTCTTAATGTTTGGGTTTAGTCTCCTTTGGGGCTCAACTGAATTGATGTGACAATCATCAAACAAAATTTTGTGCATACATATAGCAGGGCTTATACCCTTCAAATCAGCCATAGTCCACCCTATTGCTTTTTTATGTTGTAAAAACATATTTACTAAACTAGTTTCTTGCTTAGGTGTGAGACTAGATGAAATTATCACAGGCAAAGTTTCATTGCTCCCTAAGTAAACATATTTAAAATGTGATGGCAAAGGTTTCAGTTCTAAAGAAGGTGCATGCTCAAGGGAAGGTTTAGGAGGTATAAATTATGAAAAATCAAGAGGTTCAAAGTGCGTACCTAGTCTAGTCTCGAGTCGACTAGACTGCTCCAATTCCCTTGAGGGCCCTTCTTGGTCTGAATCATCATCTTTGCAGAGTGCTTCAAACTCTTCCATTTGCATCTCATTGCTACATCAAAACTCATCAATCATATTCTATGTTGTAGCATCTACATATTGGCATACTCCTAGTTTGTCTGCATACTTGAGGGTGTCATGAATATTGATTGTGACCGTCTGATCAGCCACTCGCATCGTGAATTCACCCTTCTCACAATCGATCAAAGCTCGCCCGGTGGCTAAAAATGGCCTACCCAAGATAATGGTTGTATTGCTATCAGCTTCACAGTCGAGAATTAAGAAATCGACTGGAAAGATAAATATGTCCACTTTTACTACAACATCTTCAATTCTTCCTTCTAGATGAACATGAGAATGATCTGCTAGCTGTAGCACAACCTTGGTGGGTTGTTCCACTCGAATTCCCAGTTTCAGAAAAATTGACTTAGGCATCAAGTTAACATTTGATCCCAAATCACAGAGTGCTCTTCCAAAAAACTTGTCGCCAATAGAACATGGGATAGCAAAACTACCGGGGTCCTTCCTTTTAGGTGGCAGCTTGCTCCACATTTAGTAGCATTCTTTTGCTATAGCGACAGTCTCTTGCTTCTCGACCTTCCTCTTTTTCGTGACTATATCCTTGAGGAACTTGGCATATGTTGGCATCTGATCAATGGTCTCCAGACATTGATATATAGTTTGTCCAAGATATCCACAAATTTCTAGAACTGAAGGTCTTCTTTCTACTTCTTGAATCGTTGAGGAAAAGGAGGTGGGGGTCTAACTTCATTTGTCTGAACTGGTGGAGTTACATCTTTTGCTGTAGCAAAAGCAGGCTCCTCATCCGGGGTTTCTTTTGCTATGACTTCCTCACCCTTCTCTTCAACTAGAGGATCTTGTAAGTTATCTTCTTCCTTAGGCAAGTTGGGCTGAGAGTCCCCCTTCTCTTTTCCCCCAAACTTGTCTTCTTTACTAATTTCCTTGCCACTCCTTAATGTGAGTGCGTTGTGTTGTTCCCTGCTATGGTGCTTAGTGGCTTCAGTGTCACTAGGCAGACTTCCTTGTGGTCGCACATGTAAGGTTTGAGCTATCTGACCAACTTGTGTTTCTAAGGCTCGGAGAGAAGAACTGTGGCTTTGCAATAAGGCTCCTTGATTTTTGATGTTTGCTGCATGATCCTGTAGCAAAACTTCTGTGGTTCCCATGAAATCTTTTGTCATAGCCATAAATTCTTTGAATGTAGTCTCCAGTGAACTGTTCGATGAAGATGTTGCTCCCTTGTGACCTTGCCATGGCATCATCTGGTTAGAAGATGGTGCTTCGATTAGATTTTGTTGTGGCGCTGGCTGTGCAGAATTACTGTGCCCTTGATTACCCCAACTGAAATTTGGATGCTGGCGCCATCCTGGGTTGTAGGTATTGGAGTATGGATTGTTGTTGCGATTTTAATTCCCCACATAGTTGGTTGACTCTTGATTGTCAGGGCATTCACTCAAATGGTGATTGCCATCGCATCTGAGACATGAGGTTATGGACTTCACTTCCTTCACTTCGTTGGGACGTTGGAGGTTCTTTAGCTTATTTGTGATAGCAGCTAACTGGGTGGTTACCAAGTCATCAGCTTCACTGTCTCGAGTTACTTAGGTTCTCCTCCCCGTTCCAAGTCTTGTGGTCGGAAACTGGTAATCATTGTTGGCTACCCTATCAAGAATGTCAAATGCTTCTTCCGGTGATTTGTCTAACAAGGTCCCATTTGCTGAAGCGTCTAGCATCATCCTTGTAGGAGCATTTACCCCATTATAGAACATAACAACTTGGCTCCAATCATGAAAACCATGATTTGTGCACTTCCTCAATAATCCCTTGAATCGATCCCAACACTCATACATGGATTCGTAATCAGCTTGACGAAAAGAAGCAATATCATTTCTCAACTGAGTGTTTCTATTTGGTGGATTATACCGTAGCAGAAAACTTTTGCATAGATCTGTCCAAGTCTCCATTGATCCAGCTGGCACTCCACTTAGCCATGCTCTAGCACGATCACGTAAAGAATATGGAAACAGTTTAAGCTTTAGCACATCCTCGTGCACTCCTTGCTATCTGAACGAGTCACAAACTTCCAATCCCCGTTCATGTTTCTAGTCTCTTTTGGTCGAACACGTCTCCTAAGTCTCAAGAAATGCTCGATCTCAAAAATAGGTTATTGCATGGGTCCTCTAGGTCGCCTTCTGGTCATACACTAGCAAGACACCTGAAAAGAAAAAAAAATGAAAAACCTAAAATAAATTTGTACAAAAACAAAAAGAACAAGCGATAAAAACAAAAACCGTAAACAACCAATTGCCAATCCTCGGCAACGGTGCCAAAAACTTGTTGCGTGGTCTTGCAATACTATAAATGATACGCAAATGGTGCAAGTATACACGTCGAACGAGTAATAAAGTGATGAGTGAGTGTCGTCTCCACAGGGATTGGAGGTATTCACGGTTGCTGTAACAATAAAGATTGTACTTTTTGCAGATGACAATGTTATAGTAAAAGAGATGGTGTAAAGTAATGCTGAAGCAAAACAGTGCAGAGAAAGATGAGATAACAATATGATAGACAGGTCCCCTTTCGTATGCGAAACTCATTACGGAATGACTGGCTGGGAATGATGGACAACCTAACTCAAGCTTCTTAACGATACTAAGGCTCTTAAGCTATCTTCTATGCTAGGCGGGATTTACTAAGAGTGTTCCTAAACTATCTCTAGCCAGGAAACTAGGAGTCAGAAATGCTACAGCCATACCTCTAGGCGTAAACTCTTAACACTCCCCTACCCTTCACGTACTATCCTTTTTAGCCCTTGAAACCTATCACTTATCTCTAAGGTAGGTTAAAGTTTGCCTCTCAACAGTCACTCCATTGCTTATGAGGGTTCTAAGGCTAGCTCTCTCGATTACTAACCCCAACATACACTTAAAGAACGGCCAAATCTCGAAGGCGCTTAAGGTAGGGCCTATCTCTTAAAGCACTTACAACCCTAAGCTCTTACAACTTTAAGGAAATGAGAAATGCATAAGCAAAGCATAGAATCATGATAAACACTGAAAAAGCCATAGCATGCATTAAAAAGTACTCAAAAAAACCATCCATCAAACCCAAGCCACCTAAAACAGTTCGTGGCTAGGCAATATCATCCAACGTATCGTTGCGATAACATCACCAAATATAAAGATATGACAAGAAATTGCTATAGCAACACAAAGAAAGGTGAACTCCCTCTCCGCCATGGACTGTCCGACTGTCTTAGGCCCACCGCCTCTCTCGAGGCCGGTGAGGCCACTCCTTGAAGCTTCAAAGATGGAGGACACCAAGCTGGAGAAGATGAAGGTGGAAACTTCCCTCTCCTTTTCTCTCTCTTCCGCCTCTCTTTTTGCAACAAAAAATACCACACTTTGCTCCAAGCTTCTCTCCCTTTTATATAGTGGAGGCTTCTAGGGTTTGGTGCCCTAAAGATGCCTTGATAATCCCAAGGAATATCCACCGACAAGGTCTGCCACGAGGGGACAAGGAGGATAGTTTGTAGGTGGGCACCGGCTGCTGCACATGTCATATCGTCCTTTTCTACATGTTCACATGTTTCTGCAGCTCACGTGTATCTCACGTGCTGGCCAATATCCACTTCCATCATGCTATAGCAATTCCCGGCACCGGCTTTCTCTCTTGACTCCATTCCTGCGCACCAAAAAAACCAAAACCAACCTTTCGAGCAGTACCCCTCGATATGGACCAATAACCAGCAAAGGTAAAGATGCACCCAGAAGAAGAAAATGCAACCTAAATGCAGTCTAAATGCTATGATATGAACTCAAGAACAGACAAATGTTGTAGCAAAAAGGTATGAAAACAAGGATATTTATGCAGTTATCACTTAGCATAAATGTGATTATGCTTGGAAGGCTTGTATTATGAGTAGCAATGGTTTAATTGCTGAGTTTATATATATCATGTTACATGATGTTTATTACAATGGTTTTCAGGTTAAGTGCATGCTTTGTCAAAGGAAGCTTGATGGTTTTGAAAAGAGTGAAAAATGGTTTAGTGCATTGATGATGTTTTCGTTATGAGCAATCCTCAATAAGGTTGAAAACATATGCTCTCTTTATTCATCAATGCAGTTAATTTAAGCTTTGGAGGCAGCACTTACAAGGGGGATCGGTGGAAGACTTTGATTAAAGGTAAGCTTTGGTTTTAGACTAGTGTAATAAAGGCAATAGGGGTGTCTGATGCATTGAATGTTAATGATTTGTTGGTTTTTGGTTTTGAGCAAGTTTGTGATGTACTTTTGGACTTGTAATTGGCCTTTGAGTTTTGGTATATGCTTGCTATTGGATTTTAGCCTTTTGGTGCTTTTGACATCTAGGAAGCGTGCCTTTAGTTCCATAGCTTAAGCGAATGATGCTATGATGATGTTTGTGCTTCGTTTATGTGATCATGATGTGTATTTAAGTTGTATGCATGTTAGGACATGTGTCGGGGTGGTTTCGGAGGGCGAAAGGTGATTTAAACTATCTTTTTGGAAAGTTGCAGGCCCAGGCATTTCGGAACGCCCTTACCTGTTTTGGAACAGTGGTCTGTAATGGCCTTGGTGTTTCGGAACAGTGAGTCTCGTTCCGGAACATTTTGCCTCTGTGAACCATTATACCGAAACATGTCTGTAGGGGTTTCGAAACGAACCCGTGTATCGAAACGGTCAACCATGTTTCGAAACAGCCGTTCCGATACGGGGAATTCTGTTTCGAAACACTTGACCGTTGGATCTGTGTTTGAATTGTCCTTAGTTCTGTTTCTTGCATTTTGGTCCCTATTTTCCCTTGCGTGCAATTGAATGAGTTCTAAATGTCTTTTTGAGCTAAAATTTCACCGAGAAGTATGTAATGAACCTAATTGAAATTTGGTAACTTGAATTTGGCCGTTTATCTGTTGCTTGTGTACGAACACCTAGGAACCTAAATTGCATCTAGACAAGATAAAAAGAAAAAAATTGGCCGTTTATTGAGGTAAACTTTTCCGGTTTGCTTCAAAATTCACGTGCGATCCGTTCGGTTCGGTTTATCGGCCAGGTCGGGTCGAGGGGGTTACAGAGATCCTTGTACATCTTAACCGATCCACGGTGGATCGAAAAAGGACTTTGATGCGCTTCTTGTAGGATTTCATCTTGTAATTCTTTATCATTAGGGACACAAATACAATCTTTGAAGTATAAAAGGCCATTCGACTTAACAGAGAAGTCGGAATTAGACTCAATCTTAGAATTGATTTTCTGAAGTTTCGGATCAACTTGTTGGAGTTCTTTGATCCTTGAAATCAAATTTGATTGTATTTGAAGTTCATTCAAATAATTCTAAGCCTTGTATAGTCGGAAGTGAGCGTTGATAGCCAAAGAAGAGAGGCTCGGTTTTCGACTCAGGGCGTCGGCAACCATGTTGGCTTTTCCAAGATGATAGTCGATGGCCAGTTCATAATATTTGAGTAATTCCAACCATCTTCTTTGTCTGGGATTTAAATCTTTCTGGGTGAGTAGATATTTCAGACTTTTGTGATAGGTGAACAACTTGCATCTTTCATCGTACAAGTAGTGCCGCCAAATTTTGAGTGCAAACACAATGGCTGAAAGCTCGAGATCGTGTGTAGCATAGTTTAATTTGTGTAGCTATAGTTTTCAGGAGGCGTATGCGATCACGTTGCCTTCTTACATCAGAACGCAACCAAGGCCCGAATGTGATGCATCGCTATACACAATGAACTCTTTACCCGATTTGGGTTGAATAAGAATCGGGGCATGTGTCAGAGCTTGTTTAAGTTGGTCGAAGCTTCGTTGCTGCTTTTCCGACCACTAGAAGGTTTTGTTCTTTCGAAAGAGTTTGGTTAGCGGCACGACAATCACTGAGAACCCTTTCACAAATCTTCGATAATACCCGACTAAACCGAGAAAACTTTGGACCTCGCTCACATTTCTCGAAGGTCTCTAATCAAGAATAGCTTGAATTTTCTTGGAGTCGACTTTGATTCCATCGGCAGAAATGACGTGTCCGAGGACTGAGACTTCGAATAAACAAAATTCACACTTAGTGAACTTGGCGAATAGTTGGTGATCTCGGAGTGTCTGAAGCACAATCCGAAGATGATTAACATGTTCTTCTTTGTTTCGGGAGTATACAAGGATGTCGTCGATGAATACGACAACGAACTTGTCGAGATATGGCTTGAATACCCGATTCATCAAATCCATGAATGCAGCATGGGCATTCGTTAACCCGAATGGCATTACTAGGAACTCATAATGTCCATATCGAGTTCAGAAGGCTGTTTTGGGCACATCTTCTTCTTTTACCCTCATCTGATAGTAACCGGATCGAAGGTCAATCTTAGAGAATACAGCTGCGTGTTTGAGTTGATCGAACAGATCTTCGATCCTTGGTAGAGGATATTTGTTCTTGATGGTTATTTTGTTAAGCTGTCGGTAATCAATGCAAAGCCACATCGTACCGTCTTTCTTTTTCACGAACAGGACATGAGCACCCCAGGGAGATATGCTGGGTCGGATGAATCCCTTGTCCTCAAGTTCTTGGATTTGTTTCTTCAATTCTTTCAGTTCAATCAGTGCCATACGATAGGGCGTAATGGACATAACATTAGTTCCAGGTTGAACTTTGATCTTGAATTCAACTTCTCGATTTGGAGGAAGGCTAGGAAGTTCCTCGGGAAAAACATCAGTAAATTCAGATACAACAGGCATTTCAAGTAAACCAAAGTCAAGCTCATCTTGCAGTGCCACAGCGGAAAAAATAGAGGTCGGTTTCTTGTCTATCAATAGGATGGATTCTTTTCCTAAACCCCGTAAGTATAACCTTTGGTTTTGACAATCTACCCAGGCTTCATGTTTTCCCAACCAATCTAATCCTAAAACTAGATCGAATTCACATTTAGGTAACATATATAGATCACAAGAGAAAAGAACATTTCGAATAGTGATTTGGCAGTATCTACATATCAAGTTAATTGGCAAGTTTCCTCCTATCGGGTTTGAAACTACAAGGCTTGATTTTACTATTTCAGGTTTCAAATTTAGTTCATCTAACATATATGAACAAATAAATGAATGTGTTGATCTCGAGTCTATCAAAGCGTAAACATGTTTAAAGTTTAGCTCAACCGTACCCGCAATAATATTTGGAGATTCTGCTTCTTCCTTGCCATGAATGTGGTAGACACGAGCTGTGGCTCGAGATTCTTGGTGAATATGAGCTTTCGAATGAACAACCTTGCCTTTCCCCTAATTACCCGACTGAGCTTGTCTCGGGTTCTTGTTTCGGCCAGGTGGCACAAAGCTCAAATTAGAATATCGAGCAGAAGATTGATCATTTCTCTTCGGGCAGTCCCGGATATAGTGGTCATCACCACCACAGGCAAAACAAAGATTGGACTGGATTCAACATTGGCCGAAGTGTTGCTTTTGATAGAACTTGCAAGTAGGAACTTTCTCCACATTTCTTGTGCTATTAACAGAGACAATCGGGATGACCATCTTACTCGAGTGTTGAGCTTTATATGGATAGTTACTTCGAGTAACAGGAGTATAGGTGGAGGAGGCTTCTTTTTTATGTTTAGGTTTCTTCAACCACTGGGATTTATCATCACCTTTTCGCTTCTTGTCAGCCCGATAACCGCTTTTCCGTTTCTCTGAGGTTCTCATTTTAGATTCGGTGGCGATGACTCGATTCACAAGGGTTTGAAAGTCTGTAATACCGAGGGCGGTAAACATCGGACCTAATTCATTGCTCAGCCTGTCAATGAACATTTTGCACTTGTCTTTCTCGGTTTTGATGTATTCCGAGTCATACTTGCAATATTTGCAGAAATCAGCGACATATTGTTCAATCGGCCGAATGGCCTGCTTCATATACAATAACTTCTTTCTACGATCAGCTAAGTATTGTTAACTGATGTACTTTTTCTTGAACTCATCGACAAAGAATTTCCACGTGACTGACTCGGTAGGGGCGGTCAGAGTCGTGGTCTCCCACCAGCTTAATGCTTAACCGGCTAGAAGTGCGACCGCGCAATCAAGTTTATGCTTGTCCGAGCACTGAAGTTGTTTGGTCAGAATTTGTGTTGTTCTTTCGAGCTAATGTTCAGCTTCCTTCGGCTTCTCCTCATTTTCGCCGGTGAATGTAGAAGTTCGATGTTGCACGAGCTTGTCGATCGGGGCTCGTTGTGGGGCAGCAACAATCGGAGCCGGTTGTTCCCATCTTATGTTCAGTACTAGTTGATCGAACATCTCCTTTATACTAAGGAGACATTCCCGTTGAGCTGGTTGAAGTGTCAGATTTTCCGATTGTTGAGGGACTTGTTCTCGAGGTTGTTCGGGTTGAATAGAAGGTTGCATTCCAACACTATCCCCATTGTTATTTGACGATCCATTGGGACTTTCATCATCCCGGGCTAGATTAGTCGTAGACATTCTATTAAGAATTCAGAAAGGATCGGGATTAGAGAGCGAAGTCACAAGCAGTTCGATATAAGACTCCTAGGTGACATAGTGCAATCCTATATGATGTATGACATGTTTCAGACGACTTTAGGACCTATAACCTAAAGCTCTGATGCCAATTTATGTAAAACCCCATGTCTGGGTTAGGAGCGAGAGGCGTTACGCAAACAGAACACATATAACATATCATTCAATCATATAAACATGTAATCATAACATCAAAACATGTAACGATCAATCAGGCAATCAGAGTGCACAACATATGAACCATAAAATATCTATACATATAGGTGAGCCAACAAAAACTTTCATATGACTTATCATTTAACATATCATTCACACTAGTCATGTGATCACTTTCAAATCAACCTAACCATTTAAACATGTTAATCACATAACATTAACTATCATATATTAACATGTCATTCATATAAACATGTTATAAAATCATGTCACTTATTATTCGTGTTTACCCTTTCATGTGACCATATTAGACTCAATCCAATTCAAACATTCCTACATTACAATCGGTTATTACACATAAAAAATATATACACATGTTACATACACTACTATCAATCCTAACTATCATACTAATCAATATTCAATCTTACTAAACCCAAATCAAGCTTGCGAGCATTCGGCTTCCATGATTTATAACCTAGAATTCAATTAAACCATACACATGATCATCTAGCATATCATTTAAGACCTATCAACATGTATACAATCAATATCATAATCATTCAATCAATCTCTATACCATTGTCCTATAAATATTCATATCAAACCTACCATATCATTATATTCTATCATATATCTAAACATCAAATAACCTTTCATGGATTTCCATCAAGACATAGTTAACCTTTCGTATATAAACATCATCCAAAACATAGTCATACACATGTTTACATATAACATATCAAACTTGACATATCTTTCATATGTACAATCCTACTAACATGTTCAAATTTCCAAAATGCAAGTGACAACTAACATGTAACTATGCCACTATCCAGGAGTCTAAGCAAAACTATATCATACTTGAGTCTTGGCTTGTGATTGCTCCCGAATCAAAATAGATAGTTTTCGGATATCAGAGACATGTTATATGGAAGAAGGAAACAGAAGAGTGATAAGTACAAATTGTACTTAGTGGGGCAGTTCCTATAATTTACTAATTCAACCTTTTTAATGTCTTATTTCATATATCCAAGGTTACTTAGCTAGGCTTAGAACAAACAAAGCTCACTTAGCTAATCCATTTCATGCTCAAGTAGTCTTAACTAATTTCATTCATATCATATGAACAAATCATAAAGGCATACTTATAATCCATAACAAACATTCCTTCTATTGTATAACACAATCAGATAACAAGATTCAAACATCAATGTTCATATTTAATCATTTAACAATATGTCAAAACATGATATCATCTTCAATATACCATTCGAACAGGTGCACTCTCAAAGAGATCCTTTTCGATTCATGTAATACCATATCATTTGATCACATTCTCATATCATTCTATTAGGGCCACTATCTATTTTAAACATATCACTTCATGTAACATATAATCACATAACATTTCATTATCTCAAACATATGTATAGTCTTATTGAAATATCATTAAGTTTTGCCTTGGATGATTTAATGGACCAGGTAATCTAGTCAATAGGTACCATGTACCAACATATAACAGTAGATGCACAAGAATTAGTAATCATTAGATACACAATTGTATCAAGGTGTCTAACTACACCATTCAACTTGTAACTTGTAACAGTAAATGCTCAAAGCATCAATAGGTGACTAACCACCTTTAATTCAGTAGAGCTTAGACTCTAAGGCATGCCCTTCTACCTAAGGACCACTAGTCAACCAAAGACTTATTAAGTCTTTTAAAATTTCAGTAATATCAACCAAAGGTTTCACAAACACATTATAAGGTTACATAGCTAATACATGTTATCAATTTCACCAAATCTATACAAGAATTTCATTAAAATAATTTCCAGCAAGCTTATCATATTATTTCACTCAAATACACATCAAAAAAGTAGCTTAAGATCACATATCAATCCATCTCATGAAGCTCAATTAGCCAATAGATCATAGCAAACCACAAAGATCACTAACATCCTTAACTAGCACTAAACATGTAGCATATTATTCATTTCCTTTAATCCTTCTTCCATTACATTTTAAAAATACCAAACCTTCATTAGATTCATTTCATGATTCATGTTAATTCATCAAGCAACATAAAAACACTGGTTAGGATATTAATCACAACCCTAAAGATAACTACACTCACAATACTCCAAGCTAGTTTGAATCTTTGATCACTATTCCCTTGCTCTTCTTATTTAAATGTCCAGCTCTTGTATCTTTCAAATATTCCTCACAATCTTGATCTTAAACATTTAAACAACATACAATAATCATGTTAGAACTCAATTCAATCATATATACTCATTTAAACATACATCAACACTTAGACAAATTGAAACTGGCCATAATCTGCCAGCTTGAGTAACTCTCACTAATCTAGTCATAACTTTTTAACCACAAATCCAAATTTCAATTTCTTTACCAATACAAAAAGATTATTCACATGGCTTTAAAACCATGTATAGCACATATTTTTCTCATTTCTCAATCAATACAGTTTAATGTTTGAAAATATGACATTTTACAGGGGCCTAATCTGCCAGCTTGTAACTTAGGTAACTTTAGTGTATATTTTAGCCAAGGTCCTTAATAGTTTAAATTCAAAATTTTAGCCTATGTTTACCCTATATATCCCATGTATTTTTATGTCTCATTTGGTCCTTAAACATGGCAGGTTAGTCCTTCAACTTAGACATGTTTCTAGATTGGTCCAGATTACCCTAGTTAGCATTCTAATCACTTTCAACCTATTATATAAGTCATAAATCAACAAAATCAGCTTATAATTCATTCATTCAACTTTCCCCTGTTTCTAAACAACATTTCCAGAATTTATCAACTAGCAATTAAATCCCTAATTTTTCTAAAATTACCGAATACCCAAATTATTTCCAGATTTATTCTTCATGTGACCAGTCTTGTTCTAACTCAATTTTCAGTAATTTTTATGAACATTTTCATGATTACAAGACCTCTATCCTTTAATAAATTCAATTTCCTACAACTTTGTCCTACAGAAAGTTTTCTAATTCGAACTCTAACATGCTCAAAAATTAAATTTTATACAGGGTGTTCTACAAGTACGAATTCTGGGCAATTTTGTATCCTTTTGTGTTTTATGCAAAATTTCCAGATTTTGTTCAATAAATCTATTAACCCGGTATTATTTCAACACAATGAAGCATTCAACATTAATTTTCCAGCAACATCATAACCCATAATTCAATAAAAACAAACAAACTTTCAAGAACAAGATCGGTAACAACATAAACACTTACATGAATTTTAAGTGAACATGCATGCAAATTCTAAGATGAATTTCCAGCCCAAACTTCTTCAAACTTTCAGCTCTCTTTATGGCTCTTAGTTTCGGTGATTTTGATAAAATGAAGAAGATGACAATAAAATTTGGGTGCTAATCCTTACATTACCGTGTGTCCCTAGTTTTATTGAGTGGGACACATGGTTGCATTAGGCACCATATATTATTCCCACTATAAACATATACTAACTATTAATAATTTAATTCCCACTAATTTATATTATATATCATATTATTATAAGGTTTAATCTAATATAGATTCCACTATCTTATAATATATATCATATTATAATGTTAGTCTAACATTAAGTCCCACTATCTTATACATATAATATAATTTACATGTTGATTTCTATTATCACCATAAGCTTATATATATACATACACACATGTTAAGATTATTTCAATGTAAATTAACTGTGACTTAACTTTAGTTTGATAGTTACACATTGAATCGTTCTAATCTTTGTTCAAGTGTAAAAATGTTTACACTTTCCTTTCTAATTTCTTAGGATTTTCAACTAAGGTGTTTTTAGGGTTAGATTGTCGATCAGGTAGAGGGTTCGAGTAATGGTCCGGTTGGGGTTGGTGTGACTGCAGTGGCTAAGCCTATTGAGGAATCGCCACCGAAGGAGAATGCTACTACCAATCTGGGAACTCATTCGACGGTTGTTACGACGGATGGAGGCCTTTAGTCCTCGGGTATGGAAGTTTTGAAAGAGGTTGATAGTAATGCTCACGGTCCTATTCAGATTGTTTCGTAAGGAGGGAGTCAATCTTCACAAGTTTTATCGCATGTGGTGCAATCCACAACGGGTAATCATACAACAATCTCAATCTTGGATGTCGCAAACGAGAAGCGCGGGCAAAGGTTGGCAATAGGCAGTGCTAAGTCAGGTAATACAAGAAAGAGTGTTAGTGGGGGGCTCCCAAAATGGTTTGAAAATCTGTAAGGGCAAAAAGAATAAGCTCTCTGGTCGGTCGTTACTTACTGATCGGTTACCAGCGAGCTTTGGTCGCTCCAAGATTGGCTCGACTAGTATTTCTGGGCTGATAGGCCTCCCGGTACAGATTCCCGAGTTGTTGGACGTGGGGAACTTGTAATTACTTTAGAGGACATAGATGTTGCGGGTTCGCCAGGTGTTGGCAATCATTAAGGTTTTCACTTTGTTCCGTATTTTATTATTATCAATGATCAAGTTTCTTTTTTGGAATTTCCAGGGAACGGCTAGCTCTGAGCTTCGACATTATTTTAAGGATTTTCTCAGGCACCATAACCCACATTTGGTTGCACTTATGGAGCACAGAATTAGTGGCCTTTGTGCGAATAGAGTAACATCTCGGTTTGGTTTTTCTAACTCATTCCGGGTTGAGGTTAGTGGACTAAGTGGCGATATTTGGGTTTTGTGGAAAGATGGGATCGATGTTGAGATTCCGAAAGTCTCTAATCAGTTTGTACATAGGCAGATTCGTCTCTTTGGATTGCCTCACTGGGTTTTTTTTACAGTTATTTATGCAAGTCTGAATGCTACGATTAAAAGAGGGCTTTAGGAGTGTTTATCGGATTTGAACCCTGGGATGGCACACCTTGGCTCCTGGGGGAGATTTCAATTCTATTTTACGGGTGAATGAACATGATGGTGGTTTTTCTCGTGGCAATGGAATTAGTCAACTCTTCCAGGATTTTATCTTTGAAAATGGGTTAGTGGAAGCGGAGTTTCGAGGTGAGGAATTCACTTGGAAGCGTGTCCATGTTCGTAAACGTTTGGACCGTTACCTGTATAATGAGAGTTGGGCGAATCTTTTCCCCTCATTGCTACTTTCTCATCTGGATCGAGTGGGATCGGGTCATTGCCCGTAACTTTTGCACTATCCGCGGCATGGGGTGATCGTGCTTCTCGGCCTTTCCATTTTACTATCGCTTGGCCAGATCATCCTCGGTTTGAGGAGTTCCTTCTGAACACTTGGGATGTTAGTTTGGATGTGGAAACTAATGTGCAGATTTTTTGTGGAAAAGGCGCGGGAATGGAATGACTCTGTCTTTGGGCATATTGTTAAAAACAAGAAAGAGTTGTTGGAGCGCCTTAAAGGTATTGATCGGGCTTTGTGTGCTTCCCACCCTAATTTTCTAGTTCGGCTGGATATTGAGTTGCGCGCTGAGTTGGCTGAGGTGTTATGGCATGAGGAAAGCCTCTGGTTGCAAAAATCACGTGTGCAATGTGCACACTATGGGGATAAGAGTACTGCTTTATTTCCATAGATGCACTATGCAACGGAGGAGGACAAATTTTGTCACAAAATTATGCGATTCGAATGGTGAATGGTGTTCGGATCAGACTCGCCTGTAGAGTATGGCCGTGATTTTCTACAAGGATCTGATTTTGAGTGCTGGTTCTGTTGGGTTAGCGCTACACTTCGGGGTCAGTTTCGCCCATGTACAGAGGCTATGCGTAGGGCGTTTCTAGCTCCTGTCACAGATGACGAAGTGCGTAATTTTGTGTTTGATATGGGGCCCATGAAGGCACTTGGAGCTGATGGCTTGTATGCAGTTTTTTATCAGAAGAATTGGGCTACAGTGGGACCATCGATTTGTCGTTTAGTTCGTGATACTTTTGTGGGGCAACCTTTTTCCCCCTGCTTTGAGTTGTACTTTATTGGTTTTTTTGCCAAAAATTCAATTACCTGAAAATATCACTCAATTTCGACCGATAAGTTTGTGTTCTATGTTGTACAAAATCATTACTAAGACAATAGTGAATTGTCTGAAGGCTTACTTACCGGAGTGGGTTTCTATGAACCAAACGAGTTTTGTTCCTGGGTGTTCTATCACGGACAATATTATCATTGCACAGGAAGTTACCCACTCCATGGGGATTAAAAAGGGTAAGTTATGGTTTTATGGCACTTAAAATTAACCTTGAAAAGGCCTATGATAGACTCGAGTGGGCGTTTATTGACGACACATTGCAAGATATTGGTCTACCTGATGAGTTTTGTTGTTTGATCATGCGTTGTGTATCGTATGTTTCCATGCAAGTTCTCTGGAACGTTTCTGCCTCAGATACATTTTTCCCTCTAAGGGAATCCGTCAGGGTGATTCGTTGTCTCCGTATTTATTCGTTTTGTGTATGGAGTGGTTAGTGTAGTCGGTGCTGTGATAAGGTTTTTTTGGAGAAAATCGCTAAGTGAGGCCTTATCACTATCTCTTTTGAAAAGGATTTTATTTAAAAGGGGGGAAATTCGTATTTTGGAAAACTATAAAAATTTGGAGTCGCCACCGGCCACTAAGGTAGGCTGGACACCACAAAATCAGAGATTCGTTTTAAAACGGGTTCGGGAGTTGGTTACGTGTGGGGAAGGATTAGCACCCCCATCACGCCCAGAAATTGGTACCAAATTGCTTGTTGCCTTTTAATCGATAGAAATTATTTAAAGACCGAAGTGAATTTAATAAAAATGTTCTTAAATGAAAATGTGACTTAAATAGCACGGGCTTTATCGAATAGTGGCATTCAGAATTAATTAGACATTTAATTAAAAGGATGACGGTACACCGGACCCTAGACTAAACCGACATCAAATAAGGCTGACTGTCGTGTTAGTTTAGGGTTCAGATCTTGTATGTCACCTTTATGCATGATGCGAGCAAATAAGGGATGATGCGTGGTATTTTCATTTTTACGCTTTCGCTTACCTAGAGACGGTGAGGATTAACCTAAGTATTCGATAGACATCCATTAAGCTAGGACTATCATTTTCGGATACCGAGGTTAATTAATACATCTCTTGGGGTACATTTTTAAGTTAGTTAATTATCGAGCAAAATTAAAGAGTTACGTGAAAGATGATTAAAATGCATGTCACAAATGTTCGAACCGTCATAAAAAGCAGATAAAAACACATACATAAAAAACGCATACATCGTACTATACTACGCATCATAAATACATGCTTAAGCAAGATAATTTAAAGGCATAAAAATACCTATTAAAAACATGCTTACGTCACAAAAAAAACATACACTAAGATAGCTTAAACAAGATTAATTATGAAGGGATGCGATCACACATAAAAAACGTACGCTACAACTTATGTATTCACGTTAAACGAATATAACAACATGACCAAAATAAATATTCGATGCAAACACGTATTCAAAAGACATGAATAATAACATAATGTAACCAAAATGACAGGTAATGCAAATAAATAAAAAAAACTAGCAGGGACTACGAATGTAATAAATCCTTTTAAAAAACTAATTAAACACGAAATTGGGACTTAATCGAAAGGGTGCGGAAAGATATAGGGACTAAATGAGTGAATATCCCACTCGGGAATTGATTGAAACCGAGTTAGGGACGGAATTGAAAACCTTTAGAAAGATTTAGGGGTTGCGGTTGTAGTTTTAAAAGCCGGAAGCCCTCCCTCGTGCAATAAAGGAGACACGGAGGGGCTTATTTGGGGATTAACCCCCTTTTTAAAACATTAAAACGCTATATATACTAAACTGAAAACAAATGTTGTCTCTTTTGAAAACCCTAAAAGCTGAGAAGCCTTCATTTTTTCTCTACCGAAACCTAGCCGCCGTCACCCACTCCGGTCGCCGTTAAACGGTGCCGGAGGCCCCAAATAAAAACCTTTTCCGTCTCTCTAAACCCCAAAACAGAAAACCCTTCGTCTTTTGAAATCAAAACCCCCAAAAATCTTTTCGAAACCATTTTCGTTTTGAAATCCAGAAAACCGAAACTAAAAAAAACAAAAACCTTACCCCTTCGTGTCAACGGCCTCAACGGCTCACCATGCACGGCCCCAAAAAGGGGCCGCGAGGCTTATCGCCGGTAGAGAGGGGCGAAAGAAGAAGGAGGAGGCCGGCTCGAAACAAAGGTAAAAAAGCTTGACTCTTCACTGTTTTCTTATTTTATTTTTGCGATTCGGAAACTGAAGTGCGAAAGAAGATATACCTTCTAAAACTCTTTTTATGCTTGTATTGATGAAAGTTTTGCTTACAAGGCTTCTCTGAAAATTCGAATCGAATCCCCGTTTACAATTTTTTTCCCTTGAAAATCCTCTTTGCTTGTATTGATATGCGAATTCCGATTACAATCTCTCTGGAATTTTTTTTTGAATCCTCCTTTTCTTTCATTACAATGCTTGCTTCGGTTTTTATAGCCGGAAAATTACATGTTTTTCCTTTTTCTAATTGCACAAAATTGTTGGAAAATCGTTTGCTGATTTGTTTGTATTCGTCTGCAATCTGTGGTTGTTGATTTTGCCTCTGGTAATGTCTGAAATTTGGTTGCATTTGTGCCTCTGATTTCTGTTTCTTTTTGTTGTATTGCGAGGCTCGTACGATGGGAGGGGACCAGAGAACGGTTTTGGACGATCTGAGGATGTGGAGCCGATCTCAAACGTCGGTGAGATTTGGAGGGCCGTGGGATTCGAAGAGGCACGCGGTGGATCACACGCGCGTGCCTGGGCATTGGGGAGTCGTGCGTGGATCACACGCGCTTAGGGGAGCTGATCTTGGCCGTCTAATGTCAATCACGATCTAACGGTGGATACGCTGCGAAGCGGGGAAAGTGTTAGGGCATCCTAGGGTTTCCGCTCGAGCTGTCATCTGAGCCGTTAGATCTATCACAGATCTAATGGCTGGGATTGGGACGGCTGCAAGAGACATTAGGGTTTCATCATATTAGGGTTTATTAATTTGGGCCAACAAGCCATATTTTGTTTGGGCTTTAAATTTTAAACTGTAATGGACTGTGAATAAACTATTGGGCTTTGCATATTTATTAATACATACTGGGCTTCATTATTTTTACTTGGATCTTTATTTATTATATGTTTATGCATATTTTTTGTTTTTCGATTTGATAATAATAATAATATATAATAGTAGTGTTAATATAATACTAGTAATAGTATATAGTAGATAATGATAATGGTAATAATAAATAATAACTAATGCTAATAATACTTATATTACATAGCATATAATAATACAGTAATAATAGTAATAATAATAATATAATAGATAGTAATAATAATAGATAGTAATGATAGTAGATAGTAAATAATAACATAGTAATAATAATAACATAACATATGATAGTAGATAGTAAATAATAACATAGTAATAATAATAACATAACATATGATAGTAGTGTTAATAAAATAATGTTTATAAAATACTAGTAATAGTATAGTAGATAATAATAATGGTAACAATAATAATAAAGAAGATGACATACTATATTAGTAGTGTTTAGGGGTTTTTCACATAAATGATATAATAATAGATATAATACTAATAGTAATATTTTTTGCTTTTTTCTCTTGAATTTTAATGACACGTTTACATAGTTAATAACTAAACAATAGCCCATATAAGCCCACTATTATAAGATGAAATAAAAAGATGTTAGCCCGGACAAAATTAGTGATTACAGGTGCATCAGGCGGTGAGTAATAGTGTGTGGAAACCTTTGAGGCTCATCCGTAATGGACATGTGATCTCACATCTCTTTTTCGCGGATGACATGTTCCTTTTTGCGGAAGCATCAGTGGAGCAGGTTAATATTATTGAGGCGATCTTACATGATTTTTGTGCTGCCTCTGGATAGAAGGTTAGTGTTCCGAAGACCACTATTTTTTCTCTAAGAATGTAGTGGCTCCTTTGCGTTTGAACATTAGTAATCAGTTTGGTTTTCGTGATGTTGGAGACTTAGGGCGTTACTTGGGCGTTCCGCTTTTACATTCAAGGGTATCGAAAGCAATCTATCGATATGTGATTTAGTGTGTTCGGGACAAGCTTTCTGGTTGGCCGGTCAAGAGCTTATCCTTTGCAGGATGTTTGGTGTTGGCTAAATCGATTCTATCATTTATCCCATATTATTCGATGCAATCTACTCGTTTGTCGAAGAGTGTTTGTCTTGAAATTGAGAAAATAATATGCAGTTTCATTTTGGGTCATATGGAGGGTCGACGTGGCATTCATCTTGTTAATTGTGAGACGGTATGCTCGCCAATTTTGAAGGGTGGTCTCGGCCTTAAAATCCTTGAACAGTAGAATTTTGCCTTCCTAATGAAACTGGCGTTTAATCTTGTGGCCCATCTGGATCAACTTTGGGCGCGGGTACTGCGATCGAAATATAAATGGGCGGAGGTCATTCCGATGGAGATTCATTGTCCCAATTATTAACATCTTTGGAGGGGGATTAGTTTGGTTTGGTGCAAGGTGCATGATAGTTTCGTTTGGTCGTTGGGAGATGGACAGTCTATTGATTTTTGGAGGGATGCATGGTTAGGGGATGTTGAACCGTTAATTGGTGTCGTTGTTGATCCAACTTGTATTCCTATTCTCCCTCGGATTTCTATAGCCCATATGGTAGACGTTAAGGGGTAGTGGAAGTGGCAAGCTTGTGTCGCGTTTCTCCCAGTCGAATTTGTTCATCGTTTGGTTGCCACCATGCCTTCTCGGTCGGATGTCTTGGCTGATGAAATTGGTTGGAAATGGATTGTTGCACGTAAATTCTCTGTCCGCTCTGCTTATGATTGGTGTACCATGTCAGAGGACTTCACGGGTAATGATTTATGGAGAGTGTTAGCACATTTTAAGGGGTTATCGCGCATACGTTGGTTCCTTTGGCTCGTGGTGCGTGGTAGAGTGCTAACCAACGTGGAGCATTTCCGTCGTCATATAGCGGATACCATGGATTGTAGAGTCTGTGGCAGCCCGATCGAGTCTATCGACCACTTAGTCCGCGAGTGTCCAACGGCGACTGCGTTGTGGTCAGCTTTGATACCTGCAACGCATCTTACAGAGTTTCTGTCCATGAATTTTATTAGCTGGCTTCGTTGCAATTTGGTATCTCCATCGTCATTTGCTTCGCTGGTACGTCACTGGGACCTTGTCTTTGGAGTAGCTTTATGGGTGTTATAGAAGTATCGAAATGTGTGTGTTTGAACCGGGTCAGCGTGGTAAATTCAGTGTGTGGGAGGAGTGTTGGCGCATGTATGATCTGTGCATCTTAAGTGTAAATTTCGCAACTCAGCATGGCCAGCAGGGTGACGGTAACAGATTATTGGGTGAGCGTTGGCAGCCACCTTCGACTGGTTGGTGCAAGTTAAATACGGATGGGTCTTGTCGGTCCCCTAGTGGTGTTGCATCTTGTGGTGGTGTTATGCGCGATAGTGATGGTGGTTGGCTTGTTAGATTTAGTAAGTATATAGGGATTTGCTCGGCCCTTGAAGTTGAGTTATGAGGTATTGCTGAAGGGCTCAGATTGGAGTGGTCGAACGGTTTTTAACGGGTTCTGCTAGAGGTTGATAGTATGGATGCTTACCATATTGTCATGAATCGAGATTTGCCTAATGGTTTGGCATCGCTATTGCTTGTTGTATATGCGCTGCTAGATAGGGACTGGGAGGTTCCGTTTGCGCATATTCGGAGATCGGCGAACAGGGTTGCCGACAGGTTAGCTAAGTGTTCTTAGGCGCATGTGCCTTCACCTATTGGGGAGGTGGATCTCACAACCCGCTTGTTTCCGCTACCACCGCCTGAGGTGTTATCTTTGGTTTACGAGGACTTGTCATTTGGGTTAGGTACTAGGTGATGTTACTATCTGATGTATTTTTGTTTGAATACTTTCAAGTACACTCTTTTTCCCTCATTTAGGCTTAGAGGGGTTTTTAACGAGGCACTTGTTCGTATTAATTTTTCTCTTCTCTATTTATTAAAAAATTAATGTTAGAATATCAGAGAGTAATTTACATTTAGATTACTAAATGTAGCATCCATTTTCATTTAGATCATAAATCTTTATTTAATTAAATTACATTATTCATCTTTCATTATTTATAAATTAAGTCACTTATATTGACACCATTAATTAAAATAATTCTAACGGAAAAAATTAAAATTAACACTTTTATTTAACATAGGTTTCACATATCATCAATAACTAATGTTTATTTGGCAACTTAAATACTGATTTGTTAGCATTTATAAAAAAAATGGTTATTTTTCCTTTCAATTTATATAAATGAAATGTTTTATAAAATTCTTTAAAAGTTATTAAAATTATTAATTAAACAATATTTGATGATGGTATGTAAAAAAATATGTTAGGTAAAAGTGTTAATTTCAATTTTTTGTTGGACTTGTTTAACAGTGTTAGTACAATTGAATTAGTTTATTAATAATTGAAGTTTAATGATATAATTTGATTAATTAAACGTTTGTGGTGCAAATGAAAGTGATTGCTATGTTCAATGGTTTAGAATGTAAATTACCCGATATTAGATATGTAACTTTCTCGGTTATCTCCAAGTTTGAAAACAATTCAAGTTGTAAATCAATAATTCACGTATATGATTAAAATCAAACAATAGTAGTATCAAATTTAAGAAGTTTTATGCTAACTTTCTGGTTTTTATTCAACTTAATAAGTTAGATTAATGAAATTTTAATTGTCAAATTCAATATAAAAATATTACATTAGAGATAATTAAATCCAGACTATTTTAAAAATGTTCTCTTTCAACATTTATATAATTCATGCAGTGACAATTACCAGCTAAAAAATCCATACAAAACCAAAATTAAAATAAACAAAAATCATATTAAAATATATTATCCAAATATAAATTTTGATATTGAAATAAGTTTTATATATTTTGAAGCATGAAAACTACTTGTGTGTATAGAGAGTGGGAATCTATATGAACCGGGTCCAAAATGTTACAGACACAGTTGTGGGTTTTGGGCTTTTTGGCTTTAATTAAAACTAAGAAAGCAACATAGTTGCTAAGAAATAGTAGGAAAACCGAATAGCCGTTCGGGCAACAGATGGGAAGAAAGGGGCGCTCCGAGAATCGAACTCGAGACCTCTCGCACCCAAAGCAAGAATCATACCACTAGACCAAGCGCCCATTTGCCTTTTAATTAAGGCAATATATAATTTAGTTATTATAAAATGAAACAATTGCTGATCACTCACATGGGCGAAGATTTAATTAAAATAGTGCTCGAATCGCAATAGATAAAGGAAGATTAATTTAATCATATGATTTTTTTAAATAATTTTTACTTAGGGGAGGGAGATGAAAGAGTGTCAACTGAGAGTTTATCTACTTATTCTAGAGGTTGTTGACTAATCACATAATTTAAGCTTTTAGGATTTCAGTATTAATTTATGTTACACAAACTTAAATATAAGATATAAGCGCGTGTATATATATGTTTGTGTTTTCGAATCGCATTTAGTTAAATTTTTAAATAATCAAAACATTGCGATGATGTAGCTCCCCTGAATCATGATTAGCGACAACAATATTCTTCACTGCATACGTATCGGCTCATGAATTTGTAACAAAAGCAGAGTGGATTCAATAGATTTCTTCTAGAAATCAAGGACACCCGATGTCCTTTGTTTTCCATCTGAAATCAACGTCAAACTACAAAATAGGGTAAAACCAAATTTCAGATTATCTCATCTAAATCAAAAAGTATTTGTTGCAGCTATAATATATATTGTAATTTCAAGAAAATCATTTAAATTTAAATTTTAGACACAAAATTATCGATAGACAATCATAAATCTTGAATATAAACTATAAAATTGACATGAATGGTATGAAAAGAAAAATCTAACCTAGACCATAGCATGGATTTATGTCCAAAACTAGACAACTACATTTTCTTTAGACAATTTTCAGCCTTTTTCTTCATATGCTAAAGAAGGCTAAGGCCTCCAACTTTGACATTGCAGTGATAATCAAAATCTCATAGCTTTGGACTAATTTGTACACATGTGAAGGCTCATTCTATTTGCATATAAACTCCATAAAGAGGAAGATTATCAAATGATATATTGAGCTTAAGCTCTAAAATTTTGTTACTCAAATTTAATATCAACATGTGTAAAACACATTTGGCTTGCAATAGAAATTACAATTTACATAAAATCAATAAGAATCAAAAGAAACACTACTTCTTTTGGTGACAGCGTAGGTTTTACTTCTCTTAAACAAAGAATCCTGTTTCTTATTATTATCAACATGATGAATTTCGTTATTTTCTTCGGATTCAAAGGGTTTGTCTTCCTCGATTCTCCCCATGCCAACACTGGAACTCTTGGGCAACCCTTTCGCTGCTCTCATCTGCTTCAACTGTTCCTGCAAAAACATCTCCACTTCGTTCTTATGACCCAAGCTCCTGACCGACGCAGCCCGGATGAGATCTCTAAGATCCTCGTTATCATAGCTGGATGCCGCCGAGCTCTCACTGAAGCTCCTCGGCAACCCCGGGTATTGTCCGGTGTAATCGCCGCCGCCTTGGCCGAAGCTGACACCTGCAGCGCAACTCGTCAAGCTCTTAACGTAAAGATCCCTTGCCTTCCCCAAGGCTCTAAAGGGAATGGTGATGAACCTCACGAACTTGTTCTGAGCATGCACTTTGCGGCTCATTCTTTGCAGAGTGGAGGGAAGTGGTTATGGAGATTGGAGATTTCAAAGCTTGAAAAACAAAGGATTATTATGGAGGAGGGAGAGTTAGGTATGGGAAGGTGGAGTTGATGGAAGGTAATTGGTAATTTGGTATAGTTGGAAGGGTTTATAAGGTAGTTGAGGGGAACTGCATTAATGGACGGAGCCTCATGCTTTGTTGGATTTTGACTATTTCCCAAGCACGCAGATTAGACAAAACCATCAGATAAGACCCAGCATATGTGGAAATCCAACTTATTTTATATTTCATTCCTTCATAAACGGATTCAATTTATAGGTTAAAAGGTTTTGTTTATGATATGGAGTTTGGATGTTTATATTTTTGTGTTTTATATTTAGAGTTGTAATTTAAAGTTTATAGTTTATAGTTTTGAATTCAGGGTTTTCAGGTTAAGGATTTAAAATCCAAGTTTAAGGATTAAATACAAGTTTGGGGATTTAAAATACAATTCTATTATAAGAATTGGCAAGCCAAAAAATTATTAATTTTACAATTTATATACGACTAATTAGTCAAAAATATCATTTTAAATTAATTTGTTTATTAATAAGTGAGATAATTTCTTAGTTTTCAGAAAGTATAAGGATCAAATTCTGAGAAATTAAAGTGAACAAAAGTTGAGTGTTTTAGCCGTTGTAAAATAGGAAGAGATAAAATTTACAATTAGATATTTTGATATATTTATATTTTGATGTTTAATATATGATGAAATTTATGATTGATGGGATTAAAAGAATAACGGCAGCCGTTGATTGAACAAGCTTTAGTTCGACCGCCAAACCCTCCATCCTCACCCTTTCCTAATTCACCTCTCTTTGCCTAATTTTCAAACCGGCTTCGCCTGCCTTCCTCACCCTTATCTATTTATTTATTATTGTCTACTCTCTCCCATTCATAAATTCAAATATATCTAACTTAAAAAAATATATTTAATAAAAAAGATGATGATGATCTTAAAAAATTTAAATTTAAATAATTTTATCTATAAAATATGTGTGACTTATTAAAAGGTTAAAAAAATATGAACATATGCTATATTATAATATTTTAAAACTTCACAAAACAATAACAAATAAATTCGAATATATTACTAGAGTAAAGTCAGAATTCTTTTTAGGATGAAACTTGAATTATAAAATCTTATGAGACTTTAATTTTATCAAAATAGTAATACTGACTTCTAACTGTTTAACTTTTAGGAGAATTAAATCACCATTTCATCATTCAATGTGGCAAAAATGTAATTTTACCAATTCTGTAGAGGGGTCACTTACCAATTTTACTAATATAGAGGGTCATGGTTTCCTCTTATTACATTTGTAAGTACGCTCGAATTTAAAGTTGTTTTAAAAATTATTTATCGTCAGTTGACTAACAGTTTTTATTTACGTAGTGACTATTTTGACCTAAAATAAAATATTAAATGTTAAATTACTTAAAAATAGAGAATAAAGTGTTTTTTTGGCATTATGCCTATTCAATTTTGTTTTATGTAAACATATTAATGGATTTAAGTCAACTTGAATATAAAAATAATAGTTGTATACATATCGAAATTTTGATTATCACGTTAAGCTGTTATAGACTTGATTTCTTAAAATTTTGTTTTGAGAGTATAAATGATTTATAATAACTGTCATTTGACTAATTGGTTTAAATACAATTATATAGGACAGTATTGAGATTTTAAATTCGAGTTTCATTATTTATAAATAATATATCGTTTATTAGTTTGGTTATATATTTCAACAATTGATATTTGTGTTTGACTTGAATTTAAAAAAAAACATATAATTATATTTTTTGTATAGTCATAAGTTAATTACAAGGTAGTGTATGTTTATATATTTTTAACCACTAGATAATGTGCACACATCTTACAGATAAAACTATTTGAACCCGAGTCTCCTAAAAAAATATCATCTACTTTTTCACTGAAACTACTTGTTGAATTAAAAAAATATATGGGTAAACTACATCAGTGACCACCAAACTATAGGGTTGATGTGGATTTGATCACTATATTTTTAATTTTGTCAAATATACCACTTAACTATTTAAATGGTTCCAATTAAGCCATTCGCCGTTAAAAAAATGAAAAAGTTGACGGAACTATTAAAAAATTGGTATAATTACACATTTGGTCCTCTATATTTATACAATATATCAATTTGGTCCTTTATATTTTTTGTATAGTCATAAGTTAGTTACAAGGTAGTGTATGTTTATATATTTTTTAACCATTAGATAATGTGCACACATCTTACAGATAAAACTATTTGAACCTGAGTCTCCTAAAAGAATACCATCTACTTTTTCACTGAAACTACTTGTTGAATTAAAAAAAAATATGGGTAAACTACATCAGTGACCACCAAACTATAGGGTTGATGTCGATTTGACCACTATATTTTTAATTTTGTCAAATATACCACTTAACTATTTAAATGGTTCCAATTAAGCCACCCGCCGTTAAAAAAATGAAAAAGTTGACGGAACTATTAAAAAATTGGTATAATTACACATTTGGTCCTCTATATTTATACAATATATCAATTTGGTCCTTTATATTTTTTGTATAGTCATAAGTTAGTTACAAGGTAGTGTATGTTTATATATTTTTTAACCATTAGATAATGTGCACACATCTTACAGATAAAACTATTTGAACCTGAGTCTCCTAAAAGAATATCATCTACTTTTTCACTGAAACTACTTGTTGAATTAAAAAAAAATATGGGTAAACTACATCAGTGACCACCAAACTATAGGGTTGATGTCGATTTGACCATTATATTTTTAATTTTGTCAAATATACCACTTAACTATTTAAATGGTTCCAATTAAGCCACCCGCCGTTAAAAAAATGAAAAAGTTGACGGAACTATTAAAAAATTGGTATAATTACACATTTGGTCCTCTATATTTATACAATATATCAATTTGGTCATTTATATTTTTTGTATAGTCATAAGTTAGTTACAAGGTAGTGTATGTTTATATATTTTTTAACCATTAGATAATGTGCACACATCTTACAGATAAAACTATTTGAACCCGAGTCTCCTAAAAAAATATCATCTACTTTTTCACTGAAACTACTCGTTGAATTAAAAAAAATATGGGTAAACTACATCAGTGACCACCAAACTATAGGGTTGATGTCGATTTGACCACTATATTTTAAAATTTGTCAAATATACCACTTAACTATTTAAATGGTTCCAATTAAGCCACCCGCCGTTAAAAGAATGAAAAAGTTGACGGAACTATTAAAAAATTGGTATAATTACACATTTGGTCCTCTATATTTATACAATATATCAATTTAGTCCTAATTTTAATCTAATAAAATAAATTAATTATTCAATAAGGTGGTGAAATAGC
This sequence comes from Hibiscus trionum, assembly GCA_030270665.1. Taxonomy (NCBI): domain Eukaryota; kingdom Viridiplantae; phylum Streptophyta; class Magnoliopsida; order Malvales; family Malvaceae; genus Hibiscus; species Hibiscus trionum. The sequence continues at coordinate 71,139,122 of BSYR01000003.1, read as the reverse complement.
ATAGAGATTGCTTCCAAGGGCAATTGAACTTGGACCTTGAAATGCAAAAGGCAAATGCTTGCCACTAAGCCAAACACTTTTTCATGTTATGAAATAGCATCTTTGATATATATTTAAATGGTATTAGTGCCCAGAAAAATGGAAGAAGAGAAAAAGATGTTGAGTGGATTTGAACCTAGAACATTATAGTGGAAAGCACACATGCTTACCACTAAGTCAACCCTATTTTTATTATATAAAACCCAACATTTAATATATGTGTATAAACATCTAATCTTATTAAATAAACTTAATAATTAAATTAAAATTAACAATATTTTATATATTTTTTAATTATAGTTTGTGTACTGTTTAAAATAGAAGATTTAAAATTATATTAAATTCATTTTGAATTATGTTCGTGAGTTTGGATTCGCTAAATAAATTTAATATAATTTAAATTGTTAATATAATTATATACAATAATTCAATTATTTTTTAAATATTAATATAATTAAATTGATTTTTTTAAAATTGATTTTTTAACTATTATATATAATTATATTAAAAAAATAATTAAATTATTATATATAATTATATTAAAAAATTAAAATTATAGTAAATTTATTTAGGGAATCCAAACCCACGAACATAATTTAAAATGAATTTCATATAGTTTTAATTCTTTTATTTTAAATAGTGCACATACTATAATTTAAAAAATATATAAAATATTGTTAACTTTAATTTAATTATTAGGTTTATTTAATTAGGTTAGATATTTATACATATATGTCATGTTCGCATTTCCTAAAACCACATTTTCTTTCTTTTTCCGAGCATTAAAATCCATATATGACATATATTAAATGTTGGATTTTATATCATAAAAAGGGGTTGGTTTAGTGGTAAGCATGTGTGCTTTCCACTCTAATGTTCTAGGTTCAAATTAACCAAACGTCATTTTCTCTTCTTCCATTTTTCTGAGCACTAATACCATTTAAATATATATCAAAGATGCTATATCATAGCACAAAAAAGTGTTTGGCCTAGTGGCAAGCACCCACCCCTTGCATTCCAAGGTTCCATGTTTGATTCAGCTTGGAAGCATCTCCATGTTAGCATTGTTTCACTTCCAATTGGGTGTGACACATGTCACCACTTGATTGGAGGTGAAAAATTAATTAAATAAAAATAATTAAAGACCTCCAATACCACCTTATTGAATAATTAATTTATTTTATTAGATTACAATTAAGACTAAATTGATATATTGTATAAATAGTTAAGTGGTATATTTGACAAAATTAAAAATATAGTGGTCAAATCGACATCAACCCTATAATTTGGTGGTCACTGGTATAATTTACCCAAAAATATATATACAATTATAAATTTAAATAAATAACTTTTTATCACATTTAAATGATCAAACTTAAGTAAATGCCTTTAAATTTAGAAGGGAAAAGTAGAATTTCGTACCACACCGGTATCTGACCATAAGGTTCCAAATGTCAAAATAATTAAATTGCATTTATTGGGTACCGTCGCTTCCAAACCACAAATGCCTTTTGCAAGAAAAGGAAAAAAAAGTAAACCTATAAATAAATAAATAAATAAATAAATAAGTATCTATTTATTATGGATAACTACGTCATTAATCGAGTGAGTACATTTAGCTGGTTAACAAAACTGCTCGTATTTATTTATTTTTCTATTTTTCTTTAGATTATAAATTCTAGATTCACTAGGAGCCGTCCCTTTCCTTCCTCTAGAGTCCCATCATCTCTTCTTGTCTAAGTAAAATTATGATTAGATTTAAGATTTGTCAAAAAAATTACATTAGTCTTAAGGTCGTGACAGTACTTAATATTATTTACTGAGTGGGTCATTTAAAAAAAATTTAGAAGAAGCCAACAATATAAATTCTATGTTTTTAGGAAAATACAATTTTATTATTATTCCAATTTTTTTATCTTTTAAAATTTTGAGAGGCGGTGACCCCGCTGGTCCTTTAGAAATACCGCCACTGACATTAGCTGTTATCTCTTTTTGGTCAATGAACAATAAAAAATCAATTTATCACTAAATTTTTAATTTTTTTATCACTGAAAAATTAAATAATTAACAATGTGATGACATAATAAGTATCTCCATTTTTTTATAGAAAATCATAAATTCATTCGATTGTCATCATTAGTCAACTGTAACCTACAATTCGTCGTCATTTGCGACAAAATCGGTATCAAAACATATGCATTTTGTTCATCTTGTTTCTCTTCAAATTAATTTCAACAAATTCACTAAAAATTGATTAAGAAAATCATCTAAAATTATGATCTTCTAATGTTTCAAACTCTCTCGACGATTATCCGATGAGAGTAATTTTGATGTGTGTTGTTCGTCTTCGTCTTCTCAAAAGAATACTTTTCACTATTCAAATTTTTAAATAAACTTTCCAAATCCCTCAAATCCGAGAAATATCCAAAATCCTAAAACTAATAAATTTATGTGTTCAATCTCGTGATTTTAAAGAGATTTAAAAAAATTAAACTAATTGAGTGATTGAGGACGATTAGACAAATATAATTGTGTCAATGGTGGCCGCGACAGAAACAAAAGAACGATGAGTTTTTTTTTCTGTGATTGAAAATGAAAAAAAAAATCTTTGTTTCGACAAAGAAGATCTTAAGTTGAAAAAATGATAAAAAAAATATCACATCAATAAAAATAAATAAATAATATTTCTTAACTTTCATGTCTAATGACAAAAATAAATTTGAAATGTTTAAGGTTAAAATCGAAACTTTTCACAGTTCAATCACGAAAACAATACGAAGTCTAAAAATCAATGACTAATATTGTAGTTCGCCCATTTATTTTGTTTATGCTTGTTAGGTAAATATTAATAACATTACTTAAATGAGATTAAAAATGTTTCTTATTGTTTGGATTTCGTAATCTTTAGGCAACTTTGTGTAAATTTCACATCGACTTTAACTCACAACCTTCAAATAATAATATTACCAGTCGAATTAAATCTCTTGGTTTTAGACCCTCGAACTGGATTTGAATACGAGCTCACATTTATTGTTATAGTTCGATTGAGTTGTGGTAATGACCATATTGTCAACGCGCCTTATTATTGTAATATGCATTCTTTTTAATGTTGTTTGTTGTTGGTTTTTACTTTTCATCGTTGAGCTTTGGTGATGTTTGTATCTATTTTATTTCGAGCCTTTGAGTTAGTTTTTTTTTTACATTTTCTTTGTATGATCCTGTTTATGATCTAGAGATGTTAAATCTCGTATTTTTTTATTTATAAGAATATATCTGGATCAAGTTTATTTACCTAAGTGGTAAAATCTCATTGTTTTTTTAATTTCTTTCTTTTTAATAAACATAATATACTCATATTTTTTAAAAAATATTTATTATTAATTCCTCTAATGTGTTTTCTTCGCTATGACGATATTTGACCGTCATTATATATAGTAAACCATGAAAAAAAAATATGAAAATTAGACTTAAAACACGCCAAGTGGATACTAAATATGAACAAAACTTACGTCGCGGCTTCATTTTCAACGCTTGTAAAGCTTTTTTCCTTCCTTTTCACTTTGCTTAGGTGTTCAAACTTATGCATTTGATTTTTTCAAAATTAAAAGTCAATAATCATTAAAAAATGAATTTTTCATTACCAGTTAGATTCCACGTTTCAAATCTTATATTTGAATATCAATACTTTCTCGTACAAAAATATGTTAAGCGTGTGTCGACACCATAGTACAATTATATGAAAACATAATTATTACATTAGTAACTACATTATGATGTAAATTTTAAGTATTCTAGTTATCTAGGCATGTTTACCAAACGGCTCCTCTTTTAGGGTTTTTTTTCTCTCTCAAGCGCCTTTCCTATTTAGTTTCTTTCTTAATTTTGGTTGGTCGGCAGTGTTACGAGTTTTAGTGCTGGTCGCCGAGGTTGGTACTATCACCGATATTTTAATCTCGTTTGATTTTTTATATTTAGTTTTTGTTTTTTCGATATATTTTTTAAATTTTTTAGTTGTTTATTTGTTTTTGTGGCACGCTTTTCCTCTGTTTTGTGCTTTATTTTTCTTCTATCTTGTAGCACGTTATAGTCTACCGTTGTAGTAGATTTGCGTTTGTAGATATATTTTCACGACACTCGACTTTGACTTGCAGTTTGTCGGTGGTCTTCAATAGATTAATCCCTTTTTTCTGGTTTGTTTGCCGATGCAGTCAGATCTCGTTTCTTTCTTAATTTTGGTTGGTCGGTGGTGGTACGAGTTTTAGTGCTCCTCGCCGAGGTTGGTACCATCACCGATATTTTAATCTCGTTTGATTTTATAAATTTAGTTCTTATTTTTTTCGATGTTTTTTTTTTAAATTTTTTCTAGTTGTTTATTTGTCTTTGTGGCACGCTTTTCCTCTTCTTTAATATTTTCTTTTTAAGTTTTTTTTTTCTATTTAGATTTATTGTGTTTTGTTAGTTTTTATTATTATTTCTTTTTTTTGACTGTTTCTCTATTTTGATTTGTAATAACATGGTTAAAGGGTCAAATTTAACCTTGTAGTAATCCGAAATTAGCAATGTTGCTCATACTTTTTTTTCCCGTAACTTTTCTCTCAAAGTTAGCAAATTGCAGCAATGTTACCGTTTGACCAATTGTGACCGTTAAATGCTGACGTGACAGTTAACGGTGCTAACGGAGCAAGTTTGCCTTCAAAGTCATTCATGCAATTTTGCTCTCAAAGCAATTTTACTCTTGGTTTATTTAGTTTTTGAATAAAATTGGATAAATAATTTGATTTTTTCGAATTGAACTTTAACAAACAGAATATATGAAAAATTGATTAAAAATTGATGTAAATATCCTTTAGGTATTTCTTCATATTTTCACATGTGATATACATAGTATATCATGCAGAATTGACAGGCTCGACTCAAATATGAAAATTGATCAACTAATTACTAAAAAAATTGAGTTATTCGAATTTCCATTCCATAACTCAAACTTTATTTGAAATTTTTTCGAGTTGAGTCGAGTTTATGAAATTACGAGTCGAGTCAAAACGAGTCGATTTTTTTGCCCCGAGTCAAGTCGAATAATTCGATTTTTTTCGAGTCGAGTTTTACTCACCCCCTAATAACATTCATCCGACATATTGTTAAAAAAGACATGTTTACCAAACACAATTTAATTATATATCCGGGTTTTTTCGAGTTGAGTCAAAACGAACCGATTTTTTTACCTCGAGTCGAGCCAAATAATTCAGATTTTTTCGAGTCGAGTTTTGTTCACCCCTAATAACATTCATCCGGCATATTGTTATGTATGAGTGTACAAATTATACAGTTATATAAGTTTAAATGATAAAAAATATTAATTGTTATAAAAGAAACTAACATTAAATCCTAAACATATATTGTAAATATTTAAGTATTCGATAGCAAAATTACTAATACTACTACTAATATTTATTATGGAGTAACACATTTTTTAATCCTAGTTATTTTATTGTCGAATACTTATTTAAAGTGTGAACAATATAATAATGATAATAATTTTGAATAATAATAAAATTATTTTTTTAATCATCGGTATCCAATACATTTATTGACTAATAATTCAAATCGAGTACTGTAGAGGCTCATTATGGGAGGTGACCCTCCTAACCTAATTTGCTTCATTCACAACGCCAGGATTTGAACCGCTGGCCTTGCTTAAGGGACCTAGCGCCTCATCCCACTAGACCATCTGATTGTCGGTAATAACAATAAAATATTAAGGGTAAAATAACCAAGCTAAGTGGTCACTAAACTATCTCCGGAAAAACAAAATGGTAATCAAACTTTCAAAAGTTACATAATGACAATTAAACTTTATGTTTTTGTTATAAAAAGGTAAATGTGCCTTCGTTAAGAGGTGACATGGTTGTTAATTTTTTGTATAATAGCACATTTAGTCATTCATAGTTACATATTCAATTAATTTAGTCATAATTCGAAGAAATTCAATAAATTTAACCCTCATTTTTTGCACATTGTTATAATTTAGTCCTAATTCTAAAAAATAACTCTTGACATTTCAAAATTGCTTCAATTTAGTCCCTTTTCATCCCTTCATCTTTCTATTATTTCTCTTACCTTTTAATCCTAAGGAGCCTTTGTGTTTTTTTTTTCTTCTTTCGAGTGGTAGTTTTCTAGGCAAAGAACGAGAGGCGATGAAAGGAAATCATGGATGAAAAGCTTGTTATTATTTAGTCCTAATGCTCCCTCCCTCCCTGTTCGTTTTGTTTTTATTACTTTTTTAAAGATTCAACTAACATAAATTGTGGGAACACTGCATAGTTTTCTGCCTGAGATCATTTCCTCGAGATGTAATCTTATGTTTTTCTGAAAAGACCTTTATTTCTTTATGAAATATAAAATTTTGTTTAAAAAAAAAAGAAAATTATTTTCTTCTTCTCACCTCTGTTGCTTCAGTTTGAGGCCAAATTCTAATGGTTTGGTGGTGATTTGGCAGATTAATGGTAAATTTGCAAATAGAGCGAAAATACTGTATTTTAAATGTAGTGACGATGATGACTGAATGAAAGTTAGAATCAGTGGCCATAGTTTGCAACTGTACTTTAAATGTTGAATTATGTTTGGTAGATTATTTGTTATTCATGCATTCCCCTATCGAAGTACCGATATTTGATGCAATCATTATGCAAATGTTGACTGCTAATATATTTGTTTTAGTTAAATTGAAGGGTAAAAGGTAAGAGAGATACTGGAAAGATGAAGAGATGAAAAGGGACTAAATTGAAGTAATTTTGAAATATTAAGTTTTTAAAATTAGGGTTAAATTATAGCAATGTGTAAAAATTGAAGGTTAAATTTATTGAATTTCTTGGCATTATAATTAAACTGATTGAATGTGTAACTATGAAGGACTAAATGTGCTATTATACAAAAAAATTAACAGACACGTCAGCTCTTTAACGGATGTTAACAACACAATTAATAATTTGTAACAAAACATAAAATTTAATTATCATTATGTAACTTTTGAAAGTTAGATTACTATTTTATTTTTTCAAGATAGTTTAGTGAACGTTTGATACTTTATTCAAATATTAATGTTTAATTACGATAATTCTCAACCCTCCACTTAAGAATTGAATATTTGTAATTGGAGGTCTCAAATTAAGCTCCATTCAACAGAACTCATATTTACGATGGTTGTATAAATACATCATAACCATACAATTATAAGGTGACTTGCTAAACGCATTCAAAATAGGGGTGAGCAAAACTCGACTCAACTCAAAAAATCAAAATTTTTGACTCGTCTCGAGGCGAAAAATCTCGGCTTGTTCTAACTCGACTCGAAATTACATAAACTCAACTTGAAAAAAAATTTAAATAAAGTTTGAGTTGTAAAATGAAAAGTCGAATAACTCGAAATTTTTAATAATTAGTGGGTTGATTTTTAAGTTTGAGTCGAGTCCCTCAAATTTTCATGATATATATACCAATATAAAAATATGAAGAAATATATGTCACATGAAATAATATGATGAAATATACATGCATATCTTATATGATTAGAGAAAGTCGTTAAATTAGAATCAAACTATACAATAACATTGATAAATAATTACAATTAAATTTGTATAAAAAATCGAAAACTTGAATCGAAAAAATTTCAAATAATGTTTGAGTTGTAAAATATGACGCGTCAACTCGAATTACTCGAATTTTTTGACTCGACTCGATCCGATCGAACGTTCACCCCTAATTCAAAAGAAATTATCTTTTAGACCGTGTGATTTTATTAATATAATTAAAAATTGAATTCTTCGAAACTCAATTATAAATATAATGATGACCCAAAAGAATTCATGAATGAAGCATAAATCGATATACATTTGAAAATTTGAAGCGAGTTCGGTCTCACCATGTACCTCAAAAATTATGTATTCTGTTAAACCCTAATCTCATCAAATAAAGAAAAAGAAAAAAACTGAAAAAAAAACTGACTTGGCGGCTAAATTTAAACTTGCTTCCAAATTTTGAAAACTTTATCTTCCATGAAAAAGAAACCCGTATAAATAAACAATTATAAACCACTTAAAATAGTGACATGTATGAATGACCATTGACCAGACCATTTTCATGGAAAAATGAAGCAAACCTATGTCTTACAAAATTATTTTTTGAATACCATGAGAACGCAAAGGAAAGTCCAAGCATACTTATCTTATCAATAACCTAATTTTAAAATATTTTTTTTGACTAATACTACTAATGAGAGATTAATAGAATTGTCAAAATATTAACACTATCCCTCAAAAGTTGAATTCAATTATACATTTCTCAATAATTATTCAGATATTAAGTGGATGTTGAATATATATATATATATATATATATATATTAAGTATAAATATATCTCACATTTAGACATTTTCATACAATTAGATTATCCTTCTCTTGTATTCATATTCAAATATGCATTTGATATAAGTATCAAATGTGAATATGATAAAAAAAATAATTGAGTAACATAAAACACATGTACTGTCTTTATTTCCCAATATAAGCTTGTTGTTAACATGAAGAGTTCAAAGAAGTAAGATATATAAATAATTTCAATATTGAATCTGTCAATATCTATATATAAGCAGCTTATATTGAGAAATGAAGACAATAGTTCATATTTTAGTGCTGGTTGTCGACCGCCCATAGTTCATATTTTTATTCGTTTTTTTTTATATTTGAATATTTTATTTTATTTTCTTTTTCTTCGCACATCTTGTTGAGCTTTTCTATATCTCTGATACGTTTTCTCTTCTTTTATGGCACGTCTCTGCTTTATGGCATATTTTATGACTTCTATTGCAGGCGTTTGATGTTCGTTCGATGACCCTCACGGTGTAACGACCCAAATTTCGAAATCCAGGGGTCGATTAAACCTAAAATGTGGGCCCTGAGTTTTGGGCTAAGAGTTTGGGCTTCTGAGAGCCCTTGTAGGCTTGCATGTTGTTGTTGGGCTAGGGGCTTTGAGCTTGGGAGTGCTTACTGGTTAGGAGGATGGAAGGGTAAAGGGGTAAATTTACCTATTTTTGAAGGAGGAAGGGAGGTTTTAATTCTCCTGCAGAAAAGCCAGAGTGATGATCTCACCTTGTCTCATTTTCATCTCCCTCCCAAGAATCGAAGGTTAAGGATTCAAAATTTGTGGTTTTAATTTGGGTTTTCGGATTTCTTGTTAAAAGAGTTGGAAACTACATTCAAGGTTTTGTATCTCAAGGTAAATTTTGTCAAAAATGGTGGAAGGTGAAAGAAATGAGGTTTTGGTGGGTTGGAGAAGATGAATGAGAATGAGAGATTTAGAACATTTCCTAGCAGCTTAATAGGCAAATAGGTGCCCAAACTATGCCATTTTTTTCAGTTAGGTGCCTAAATTATTTTCGGGCCAAATTGGGACCTAAAGTTTCATTCTGTGACCCATTTAAGGTTCGCCGTTAATTTTTTCCGTTAAAGGACACGTGTCATCTCCTGAAAATTCTAAAAATTATTTTAAAAATAAATAAAATTAATAAAACAAAATAAAAATATATCCTGAAAATTTCAAATATTCCCAAAACAGTCTCCAAATCCCTAAACCCCCCAAATTCGACCACTCCCTTCGGCGGCGGCCGCGTTGCCAACGACGGAATGAAGTTCCCTAATCTTACCGAACAACCCACACGACGTTCGTCGCCCCTCCTGCCGCCGTTCATCGCGAATCGTTTGAAAGAACCATTCAACAATTTCGTCGATTCACATGGCGTCGGTCGATTTCAGCGACGGGATGGTGGGAGAAATGGTCGTGATGGTCCGACGACCGATGTGGTGGGAGGCGATGTGGCAATCGGTAGTGGAATCGGACCAAATTGGGATTTAGCTTTTGGGGGTTTAGGGATTTTGGAATTTAGGGGTTGTTTTGTAAAATTTAGAAAATTTAGTGATTTTTTGAAAATTAATTAATTTTATTTATTTTCAATATAATTTTGGATTTTTTGGAGGTGACACGTGACATTTAACGGTAGAAATTAATGACGAACCTTAAATGGGTCACAAAATGAAACTTTAGGTCCCAATTTGGCCCGAAAAATAGTTTGGGCACCTAACTGAAAAAAAGGATATAGTTTGGGTACCTATTTGATGGTTAAGCCTTTCCAAGCTGTTAAATTCTTCGTTTACTACCCATATTTCATTTAGCAATGTTGTAATCCATTTTACAATGTTTGGTTGTAGTGAAAGGTGGGGGAGAATCTTCCAAAGGGCTTGGAAAGGAAAAAGCTTGAGGTCTTGGCTTGAGGCTTCTTTCCAGTGGTTATATTAAGGTTAGTATACTACTAACTCTTATGCCTTCATGGGCATCATAAATTAGATTGTTTTGTGCTTGAATTGTTATTTTGGTTGCTTGGGTGTTTAGAGACCCTTTCATGGTAAAATTCGGGATTTATGTTAAAAGCTTGTAAAATTGGTAATAAACCACCCTAAATACTTTCATAAGATGTAGGCTCGAGTTATGAGGTTAATGGTTATGATTTTGGGGGCTTGAGAAATGATTTCCTTGGGAAGCTATTTATAGGCTTCGGTACCAGTATGCGTGGAGCTCGTATCGGTACCCTAGTGTTCTGAGTTTAAAGAACACTGTTCATTTGTATGAATTATTATTGGAGTACTAGTAAGGTGTTCAACCGGTACCGGTACGCCATGCAATATGGTAGCGGTACGGGTCGACCCGCCTGGTACGCCTAGGCTTTGTGAATTTTCAGTAAGCTCAAATCGTATCGGTACATTGTGAGTACCGGTACCCAAGGTGTAACGCCCCGGTTTAGGGCCCGAGAGTTTATCGGTTTTGATCTAGGATTAGTTTCGAGTTAAATTTAGATTAAAATGATGATTTTACAAAAATTGCCATTATTCACAAAAATACCATTAATGAAATTTGAAGATGGGAATTTGTTAAATGAAATAAAGAAAAGTTTGAAAGAAAAAGCTATCTTCTTCAAAAAATCCATTTTCACCCAAAAACCTCCCTAAAACCCTATTTCACAATTCCATTGTCTCAAATTCCTTATCCACACAAGATTTTTTGGCAAGGTAGTTGTTGAGTGTGTAAAAATTCTATATTTTACCCCCTGTTTAACCCATATTTCTGCTGCATTCAAGCATAATTCATTGTATTTAGGTTAGATTCCAGTTATACATCACAAATATATCAAATGACACAGTTTTTGCTGAAATTGGTCATTTTTGCAGGTAGCTGCTGTAGCAGGTGGAGGGCAGTAGAAAAGCAGACGTTGGGCAGTGAAGAAGCAGAGTTGGAACTGGATGTGCAAACGAAGAGGACGATGCTGCCATGGCCGCTGCCGTGGCAGCCAAGGATGACAGCGATAGTGAAGGGAAGAAGTGAAGTGGGCCTCGACAGAAAGAGAAAATTAAGCCCATCTGTCGTGGAGCACCCTTATATTTTTCCAAGCCCTATATCAGAATGAAGGCCAAACCCAAAGTTCAAGAAAGAAGGAAGGATGAATTAAAGACTTATGCTCTGAAGATTTAGTCTTTAATAGAGTTGTACTTTAATTTAAACTTGTATTCTTGCCATATTAGAAAACTTGAACCCAAGGCCTATATAAAGGCATGTAATTCGACCTAGGGAAGGATATCTTACTCTCTAGCCTTCTCTTCTAAACCCTAGCCGTTTTCCCTTTCCTCACCATGTTCTAAACTTCCCCTAGGGCTAAGGGTTGATTTGTAAAGTAGTTGCAAGGATTGCATTTGTTTTATGAATTTTTTCTGTTCAATAAAATAGACTTCAAGTTTACTTATTCTGGTTTTCAACATCTTGCAAGAGTATCGGGAGAGCATTGTGGGATTACATATTTACTTAATATCGGGAGAGTTAAGTATACGAAAGGAATAAGTACGGGTTCTCCAGTTTATGGTTAAACTATAACACCCTAAATTTTCAAATCCCTAATTTGAAACCCTAAGATTTGGGAATTTCTATTTTAAAACCCTAATTTGATTAAGGGGTCAAATTGAACAAAATCAAAATTTTATGGCTTAATTTAGAAATTTTAAGGGGTTATTTTGTAATATGGGTAAAGCTTTTATGCTATTATGTAAACCCTAAAGTGCTCAGTGACCATACGTGTAATTTACCCTTTTGGTTGTGATATTTAACCAAACTTTTAGCCCTAAAGGCTTTTTCATTTGTTATGAGCATCAGCAGTGCACCCTTCACCTCTCTCGCAAAAATAACGTCCCCCAACCCTCAGTTCCGATCAAGCTCCGACGAGGGCGTTAGAATCGTCCGTTCAAAGCGCCGCCATCACCATTCGAACCTCATTTACCGTCCGACCAGAACCCATCCCCTGTTTACCCCTCATCGGCCATTGTTTCCGAGATAATGAAGGAGAACCATCCGAATTCTCCTTAGCGTCGCTGTCCTCTTTGCTCTTCTTTTTCGTTTTGGCTTTTGGGTAAGCCATCGTGTTCTTTTCCTTGAGTTTGGGTTTGATTACCTTTTGTTTCATGAGTAGTGGCCGAGAAATGATCATTTTGGTCTCTTTTTTGACTTCGCCGGTGAGTATCGCCGCCATCGTTCTTACTGCCATCGACGGCCGCCTTTTGTCTTTCGTTGTTGCTGAGTTCGTGCCGTCACCGCCGTTTGTTTTTCTATCGCCGCCATTTGTTTTCTGTAGTCGCCGTTAAGTCTCTCATTGCTGCCGTTTTAGGTGTTGTAAACCCTAGCTGCCTTGGTTCCCTGTGAGTTGAAGTTGCTGCCGTCGGTGAGAGTCTTCAACCCTAGTTGCAGATTGCAAGATGAGAAGGGTTTGGGCTAGTGTGTTAATTGGTTCAAGCCCAATCAATGTTGTCATTGGTTGTGGGTGTTGGGCTTATATGTGCTTTAATGTGGCTTGGGTGGAGCCCAATTGTGAGTTTTGATCAAAAGTTCAACAAATGGGTTGTGTGTGTAAGCGGAGCCGGTTTTGGATGGGAGCCCAAATGGTTAATCGGATTTGTAATTTAAACCAGCTTTGACCCGAATCAGATTAGAGAACCGGAATAAACCGTGAACCGTTTCCCTGAACTGGTTTGACTCATTGACCTATGGACAATTGACTGGACCCTTAGACCGGTTTTGACCAGTTTGACCGTTTGACCAGAATTGACCTTGGACCGTTGACCCGTTGATTTTGACCGTCAGAGTTGACTTTGACCAGTTTGACTTTGACTTTGACCAGAGTTGACTTTTTTTTCAGAAAACGTTCACCTTTACCTTTCTCGACGTCCTGAATTTGAATCCGCTGCCTGTTCTGTCTAATTCGAACCCGAAAGTTCCGGTTTGCAAATTTCAATTAGTTAGTACTTAAAATCTATTGAGTTGTGGATTTCAGAATCTGATTCAGAATATTCCTGTGTTCAGGTGATAACATCTTCGAGGCTGATGAGTTGCCTCCAGTTGTGCAGACCGACCGTACATGTTCTCCGAGATCTTCACGTGAGTATATCTTCAGTTTAGTTCTAAATGTTTTAGTCGGTGGCTTAGTGTTAGTAATAAATACTAATATAGTATTCATACCTTCGTAGGTCCTGATTCAGCTAGATCTGAGTGTGAGATGCGTTTTCTCGGCATTAGTGCTTCTGTTGCTTAAAGGTGTGTCTCTTCCTGTTTTATAAACTTATGTGTTTCTTTCTGTGCTATAAATTTTATGTGCTTTTCTGGATTAATATAAGTAAATATTTTGTACATTTTGTGTGCATACTCTGTTGTGATTGGGTGAATGTTTTCAGACATCATGAATAACATGTCATACTGTGATTTAAGTGAAATATCAGATTTTCGGAATCGTAAAACATTGGATTTATAGTATTGTACAACTTGAATTTTCATAATTCAAGTTTCGGATCAGACTCGGATTTTAAACTCTGCATCATATCATTGTGGGTATATGGTTGAGATTTGTTCGGGGAAGTTCAGTGGTTTCATCCTTCGGGCTGAATTCCGCTTCGGATCAGTGGTTTCACCCTTTGGGCTGAATTCCGCTTCGGATTAGTGGTTCTACCCTTCGGGCTGAGTTCCACTTCGGATGGTGACGATGGAGAAAGTAGGTTCTGGGGAACCTTACTTTTCGGTGTATCGGAGATGGGTACTATGATTCATGTGCATCAGACATCATATCATCATGATTCAGTTTTGTTGTGTTTTTAGAAAAGTCTTTATCAGAAAATAAAATACTGTTTTGTTTTATTTTGTTTTGTTTTGTTTTCGGTTGCACTTTAGAGACACACTAAGCTCTTTAGCTTACACCCATTAGTTTTTACTTTTCAGATATTTCAGACTTTTTAGGAGATCAGTACTTGGAGCATCTCTTATTCAGATAAATTATAATTCAGTATGAACTCTCTTTTGATTATTTCATTCTATTGTTTTGAAATATTTTAGAACATTTATGTAATTCGGACATTGGGACTGTTTACTGTTTTTAATTTGGGCTTTATTAAATGCATGCATCTATGGAGTTACTTTCAGAATTTTAATTAATTATCGGAACATCGTTTAAAAGATTGGGTTTTATTTTAATCGGAATATTTGTTAAGTTTTATTTATCTAATCGATTCTTTTGAATTACGAAATATTTTAACCTAAATTGTTTCTTTAGGGACAAGTTCCAATCGCTACTTCCTAGATTTGGCCCATTCCTTCTGGGCCGGGTTTAGGGGGTTACATAAACTATCTCGAACCTAGGGATAAGACGAGGTTAAGTGGCTAAAGAAGAATTCAACAACATCGGTGTTCATCCTTCGATTCACGCCGGGATTATCATCAAAGACGTGTTCATCGACAGACTTGGACCTAGGGATAGGTCAAGGCATAGCAGAGATTCTTGCCAAGCTTGAAGTATAGAGTTGTGTGATCGCTGCCGCGACTAACAACAGACCGCTGCCGCGACAGGTGCTATCGTGACAGGCGCAACGACAGAACAAGGATTCTTAGACTTTGCAACACCTACACTACTGAGCAATTCAATACCGGCCCATTCTCTCTATCTTGATTTCAATACTCTTTTATTTCAGTACTCTTTATTATCTCGTGACAACAATTAAACTATTTATTTTCTCTCTCGTGTAGTATCCAAGGTGAAGCTATTAGCCCAGTCCCTGTGGAGACGATATCCGATACTTACGTATCACTTTACTACTTGCGTCGTGTACACTTGCACTACATTGCGATAGACACTTTTACACGCAACAGTAATCTCTTCTTTGTTTAGGTTCTTACATATTAGCTTGTACTCTTTGAAAACCTTCTTTCAAAACTAATTAAAATGCATTTTTAAATTGGTGTAGGTTGGAGAAATTGGGTTTTCTATGGGATTTTCGTGTGGGTATTTTAATGTAATGTTAAGGGTGTTGTTAATCATTCTTTAGTATTTTAAAAATGTAAAAATGGTGGCTAATGGTGAGGAACCCGAAATGGGTATAAAAATGAGATTTTTAGGTTGAAAAGGTTGGATTTTTGGCTTGGTTTTGGGTTGAAAATGTGGTTGGTGGTTCCTTTGATGTTAGAGGATGTTTTTAGATGATTTTGGTGTGTTTGTGATGTTTAATTTGATTGGTTATTACTGGGCTTTGCTTAAGAACGGGTTTGGATGGTATTTTGATGAATTTCGGCTTTGAATCGTTGAGAGAATGTTATGGATTTGTGAACTGATGTTTGACAGTGAATTTATGGAAGAGTGGGGGAGTAATACTTTGTTTTTGGTTGATGAGAAACATGGGAAACGAGTTTGGATCCTTTGGACGCGATACCGGGGCTTGAGAACGGTGTTTCGGCTTTCGTTGGGATCAATCG
This sequence comes from Hibiscus trionum, assembly GCA_030270665.1. NCBI lineage: Eukaryota > Viridiplantae > Streptophyta > Magnoliopsida > Malvales > Malvaceae > Hibiscus > Hibiscus trionum. The sequence goes on along the minus strand of BSYR01000003.1, from coordinate 71,123,206 downwards.
GTGAGTGGTAATGTTTTGAAGTTTTAAACGATATCAAAGTGGATTCTTGGGGGTTTGGGTGGAGCTTTAAGGGCTAGCCTAAACCCAAGTGTAAGTTTGCTAAATTACCTTGTTTCGTTAAGTGTTGGTGTGTGCAATTATTGGTGTTGTTGTGTGAAATGTGGACTATCTTTACTCTCCGTTTAATGTTGTTTTGTAGTCGTTGTTGGTGTCAAGCCTCACGTGATGGTGGTCGTTGCTAACGGTGATGTGTAGTCCCACCGATAGTGACTAGTAGAAGAGTACGGTGATGTGTAGTCCCATCGGAAAACTACTAGTTGTTATGAACGGTGATGTGTAGTCCCACCGGGAATGGTTGTGCATGTGCAAACCATGTTTGGTCAATGCTTGTGTTTAGTTCATCTCTTACTATATGATTTTGATTTTCAAAACTAAAGTTGCTTTAAACTGCATTGTTGTTGTTTTTAGAGCTCCGCTCACTAAGTTAGAAGTTTACGCTATCTTTTTCCAACAATGCAGATCGTTAGAGGTTCCGGGAGGCAAATGGGCAAGGGAGGAGTTTCTTGGAGTTCTTGCTAAGCTCAAAGTATGGTTTATGTTTTGTAATAATGCTTAGACAATGGGAATATTAGGCTTTTGTATGGAATTGATATCCAAACTCTTAAGTCTTGTTCTTACTAATGTTGTTGACATGTTTAAGTGTTGAATCATGTTTTGTTATGGTCTTTAACTCTTTTGACGGATGTTAAGCATGTTTGGTTGGACGTTATACCTTGGGTGATGATTTGAGCTTTGTCTTGTGTTGAAATGACTTAAATGAATGTTTCTTGCTTGCCTTGAATCATATGTATAATTATATGTTGCTTAAATGTTTGTTAAATGCCTTCGTATTGAGTCCCTTGTTTTTTCGACAGCTAAAAATCTGTTTGCAGTGCAGGGCGTATCGATACGCTCAAGGGCGGTATCGATACGGTCCCTTGTTTGGGGCCTTGTTTTGGGCAAGGCGTACCGGCATGCGGGGGCATATCGATACGTAAAATGCTCTCTGAAAATCTGAGAAATTGACGAGATAATTGGCGTATCGATATAGGTCCTGAGGGTATCTGTACCGTCTTCATAGTTGACCATGGGAAAGTTAACCGTTGAGGGCGTATCGATACACACCTTGTGGGTATCGATACAGTTTCCCTAGGTTTGACTTGGGGTGTTGACCAAGTACAGGCGTATCGATACGGTCCTTTAGCGTACCAATACGGCCTGTTGAAAAATTGAAAAATGGTTATCTTAAACCTTGTGGGTATCGATACAGTTTCCCTAGGTTTGACTTGGGGTGTTGACCAAGTACAGGCGTATCGATACGGTCCTTTAGCGTACCAATACAGCCTGTTGAAAAATTGAAAAATGGTTATCTTAATTGCATGTTTGCTTGTTTTGTATCTCTGTGTGTGTTCCGCTGCATGTCCTCTCACATAGGGTATAATAAATGCATCTAGAAAAGATAATTAAAGAAAAAAACAAGGTTGCTAATCGGGGTGAGATCTTAATGGGTTTCGCTTCGGTTTTCCCCGTGTAACCCGTTCGGTTCGGTCTGTTGGCTAGACTAGGACGAGGGGGTTATATTTGGTGGTATCAGAGCCTCGATTACGAGGTCTCTAGGGAAGGTAAGTCAAGTAAGTTGGTTTGTTTGGTTGTTTGTTATTGCACGGTGTATGAAAGCATGCTTTAATGATCTTGTTGTTGGTTGAAGTTTAGTCGAGTGTTACTATTGCTAGGTGTTGTTATTGAAAAATGGTTTTGTTTAAAGAGCTTGAGAACTTGGATCCTTGCCCTTATTAACCTCATGTTTTCTTGTGTGTGATGTGTTTGTTGTTTTATATTTTATCTTCGTTATGGTAAGACCGAGAGGACGACCTAGAGCGGGTGACCAGGCATTCGGGGATGTGCCTCATGTTCCTCCTACTCCCGATGGTAATGGGGTGGGTGGCGAAGGTAATGTGCCTCAAGTCGGTGTGAATGCTGGAGGTAATGGTAATAGACCTCAGGCCGGTGCAAATGTTAGGGGTAATGGAGCGTAGGAGGGTTAGGGTCTGGCAGGTGCGGACATGACTCATTTGATTTAGACTATAGCTGAGGCTTTTCAAACAACTTTAGCCGGTATGCATGCTGTAGCACCACCTCAGGGTGTGGGGACTTGTTTACCCCTTGAGAGACTTCGTAGCTTGGGTAGAGTCGAGTTCCATGGTTTGACTCCCGAGGGTTCAGAGGCTTGGCTCGAGAGTACTATACGTATCTTGAGTCAGATGGAGTGCTCAGACACTCGTAAGTTGGGTTGTGTTATCTCCTTGCTTCAGGGAGATGCGTATGCTTGGTGGACCACCGTTACTTCTGGTATGGCAGAAGCGGATGTCACTTGGGAATTTTTTCGAACAACTTTTAAGAAGAAGTATCTTGGAGTCCGATATCAGGATGAGAAGAAGAGAGAGTTTATGGCCTTGGTTCAGGGTAGTAAGACGGTGTCCGAGTATGAAGTTTAGTTTGTAAGGTTGAGCCAGTATGCTCCCGAGTTGGTTCCTGGTGAGAGGGAACGGTGTGAGCGCTTCCGTTATGGGTTGACTAGAGATGTGAAGACTTATATGCTTGCCTCTGACTACACCGAGTTTGATGTTTTTGGTCTCTAGGGCCAAGGATATTGAGCAGAACTTAGGCTCGAGTGCTCGTGCTAGTGGGTCCGATTCTGGGAAGAGACATGTTGATTGGGATAGAGATCATGTCAAGAGGTATAGAGATAGGAGGTATCAACCCGATTCGAGGCATAGGGGCGGTAACCATGGACGGGGCCATCAGGGTCAAGGAGCTTTTGTTCACACTCCTGAGTGCACTAGATGCGGGAGACGCCATCAGGGCGAGTGTATGAGTACCTTTGAGGTATGTTGGAACTGCGGTTCCCGAGATCATTTGAGATGTAACTGTTCACATCCGGCTAGGGGCGGACATGCTCCGGCTAGGGCTTTTGAGCATCAGAGAGGTCGTGGGCGCGGTCGTGGTAACTTTCAGCCGAGGAACGATGGTCAGAGGAACTTAGCTCATGTGGTGGCAGTTCAGCTCGAGGGTGGAGGACCAGCTAGGGTGTATGCACAACGAGAGGCTGGGAATGACACAAATGTCATCGCAGGTAATTTCTCGATACAGTCTTTGACTTTGCTTTCTTTGATAGATTCGGGTTCGACATATTCGTATATTTTGGGTGAACATGCAAGGTCCCTAGGTCTACCGTATGAGTGGTTAGAGGTAGGTGTAAATGTTACTAGTTCTTTCAGTGATACCGTGCTAGTTAGGAAAATGTATAGGAGGTGTCCCTTAATGATTCAGGGCCATGTGTTTCTGGTTGACATGATGGAGTTACCGTTCTATGGTTTTGATGTGATTTTGGGCATGGATTGACTCGTAGAGCATAGAGCTAAGGTAGACTTTGAGACCAAAAGAGTCTCCTTGAGGCTTACGGATGATTTTGAAGTTGTAGTGGTGGGTGAGAATATTAAGTTCTTGTCCAATGTCGTATCTGCTCTAGAAGCTCAGAGATTGATGGATCCGGGTTGTCAGGCGTACTTGGCTTATGTGATGAATCCGAATATGAGCGAGGTTAGATCGCAAGACATCAGAACCGTTTGTGATTTTCTGAGTGTTTTTTCGGAAGATTTGCCAGATTTGCCTCCAGATAGGGAAGTTGAATTTGCTATTGAGACGTATTCAGATTCTGCACCCGTGTCTATTGCTCCGTATAGAATGACACCGAAAGAGTTGAAAGAGTTGAAGACGCAGCTTCAGGAACTGTCCGATAGAGGGTTCATTAGGCCTAGTATTTCTCCGTGGGGTGCTCCAGTCTTGTTTGTGAAGAAAAAGGACGACAATATGAGGATGTGTATAGACTATAGACAGTTAAACAAGGTAACAGTGAAGAACAAGTATCCTTTGCATCAGATAGATGATTTGCTTGATCAGTTGAGAGGTGCTTCAGTGTTTTCAAAGATTGATTTGAGATTCGGTTACTATCAGTTGAAGGTGAAATATGTGGACATACCGAAGACCGTTTTCTGTACACGTTATGGGCACTATGAGTTCTTGGTAATGCTTTTCGGTTTGACTAATGCTCCAGCTGCATTTATGGATATGATGAATCGAGTGTTCCATGAGTTTTTGGATAGGTTTGTGGTAGTATTCATAGATGATATCTTAGTGTACTCTAGGACCGAGGAAGAGCATGATGAGCATTTGCGGCTAGTGCTTTAGACTTTGCTTGAGAATCAGTTGTATGCTAAGTTGAGAAAATGCGAGTTTTGGATTAAGGAGGTAGTCTTTATAGGTCATGTGATCTCGGCCCATGGAATTAGTGTGGATCCCAAGAAGATAGAAGCCATAGTGTGTTGGAAACAACCGAAGTCAGTGACGGAAATCCGTAGTTTCCTAGGCTTGGCTGGGTATTATCGAAGGTTTGTCAAGGGGTTTTCGAAGATTGCGACACCTTTGACTAAATTGCTTCAGAAGAATGTTCCGTATGAGTGGTCGGATGCAAGACAACAAGCGTTTGAGAAGTTGAAAAAAGCTTTGACCGAAGCTCCTATTTTGATTCAGCCTGAACTAGGGAAAGAGTTTGTGATTTATAGTGATGCCTCGTATGTAGGTTTAGGTTGTGTGCTTATGTAGGAGGGTAAGGTTGTAGCATACGCTTCGAGACAGTTGAAGGTTCACGAGAAGAACTACCCCACTCATGATATTGAGCTAGCCGCAGTAGTGTTTGCTTTGAAGATTTGGAGACATCACCTTTATGGTGAGAAGTGCACCGTTTATACCAACCACAAGAGTTTGAAGTACTTGATGACTCAGAGAGAGTTGAACCTTAGACAACATATGTGGTTAGAGCTTCTTAAGGATTATGACCTTACGATAGAATACCATCTGGGTAAGGCAAACATAGTGGCTGATGCTTTAAGTAGAAAAGTGGCAGTTGAGTTGCGGGCCATGTTTGTGAGATTGAGTGTGTCACGGGATAGAGGTTTAATAGCCGAGTTACAGGTTAAACCTTCGTTGGCTCAGTTGATTCGAGAGAAACAGTGACAAGACGAGTCTTTGGCACCTCACGTGCAAGATATAGCCGAGGATAGACCCACAGATTTCTGCTTTGGTGAGAACGAGATCCTATGTTTCAAAGATAGGATAGTAGTTCCGGAAGATGCCAAGTTAAGGCGTACTATCTTGAACGAAGCAAATAATAGTCCTTTTGCTATGCATCCGGGTAGTACGAAGATGTACCGTGGGTTAAAAGAAGATTACTACTGGGTTGGGTTGAAGAAAGATGTGGCCGAGTTTGTGAGTAAGTGTATGGTATGTCAGCGAGTTAAAGCCGAACATCAGTTCCCTTCAGGTTTGTTACAACCGTTGAAGATTCCGGAATGGAAGTGAGAACGTATTACCATAGACTTTGTGTCGGGTTTACCGTTGACTCATTTGAAGAAGAATTCAGTGTGGGTGATAGTCGATAGATTCACTAAGTGTGCCCATTTCATACATGTTCATACTACATACACCTTAGATAAGTTGGCCGATCTGTACATCAGTGAGATAGTGAGGTTGCATGGGGTACCGAAATCGATTGTATCAGACTGAGATCCGAGGTTTACGGGTAGATTTTGGGAGTGTTTGCATCGTGCCTTGGGTACTTGGTTGAACTTCAGTACTTCGTATCTTCCGCGTCAGATGGTCAGTCGGAGAGAGTTATTCAGGTGTTGGAGGACATGTTGAGGTGTTGTATCATTGACTTTCAGGGTTCTTGGGAGAAACACCTACCGTTAGTAGAGTTTTCATACAACAACAGTTATCAGGCTAGTATTCAGATGACACTGTATGAGGCTCTATATGGTAGGAGGTGTAGAACACCTATCTGTTGAGCCGAGGCCGGATAGAAGCTTGTACCTATGCCCGACTTGCTTAAGGGCACTACTGAGAAGGTAAAGTTGATCTGTGATCGCTTGAAGGCAGCTTCAGACCGACAGAATTCATATGCCGATTTGAAGAGAAAGGAGATAGAGTATGCCGTGGGCGAAAAAGTGTTTTTGAAAGTCTCACCTTGGACGAAGGTGATGAGGTTTGGTAGGAAGGGTAAGTTGAGTCCGAGATTCATTGGACCTTATGAGGTAGTTGAGAGGATCGGTCTCGTTGCGTATAGATTGAGACTCCCGGCCGAGTTAGAGAAGATTCACAATGTGTTCTATGTTTCTATGCTTCAGAAGTATAGATCGGATCCGTCTCATGCAATGCCAGTGGAAGAGATTGAGTTGAACCTTGACCTGTCCTATGATGAAGAGCCGGTTGGGAGAGGAAAGAAGACATGGAGAAATTGTTTCCGTATCTTTTTTCCGTCAGGTAATTTCAGGGACGAAATTCCTTAAGTGGGGGAGAGTTGTAACACACCGGTTTAGGGCCTAAGAGTTTATCGGTTTTGATCTAGGATTAGTTTCGGGTTAAATTTCGATTAAAATGATGATTTTATAAAAATTGCCATTATTCACAAAAATGCCATTAATGAAATTTGAAGATGGGAATTTGTTAAATGAAATAAAGAAAAGTTTGAAAGAAAAAGCTATCTTCTTCAAAAAAATCCCTTTTCACCCAAAAACCTCTGATGAGTAGCTAGTTTGATCAATATTTTCATGCTAATTATGCTCAATTGGTTGCTTTGTGGTGCTGAATTGTGGCTCATTACGTGATTTACTATGTAGGACATCGCTGCTGTGAAATACTACGAAAAAGGTCGAAATCTGCAAGTTTTCTGGATTCATGGCCGGATTAGTGGGCATGAATTGGTGCATGAATGTACTGACTCAGCGACACATCAGCGGATGACGTCAACAGCACGAGAGGATGACGTCAACAACAGTGATGATCGAATGATGACGTGGCGACAGAAGTGAAAGCTTATCAGGATATTCTGATAACTTATCGGATTCAGGATGATAACTTATCGACCAGGATTTGGATAAAGACTTGGGATTATCTATTTTATTTAATTTAAATATTTTTTAGGATTTATCTCTTAGGATTTATCTTTTGTAATTTGAATTTATGTATCTCTTATCACTTAGGTAATTCCTAGGGTTTTAGACTAGTATAAATACCCCCTTAGGGTAAGACTCAAAGCATCTCATCTCTCATCTCTCTTGTTCTTAGTTTTTATTTGTTCTTAGGAAATTTTACTTTAATAAAGTTTTGTTTTTTCATAGCAAAAGGCTAAAGCGATGACTCGATTCTAACGTGAGGAATGAAGAGTACTTAAGGTTTTTTCTCTCAGTTTTCTAAGCTTAATTTCAAAAATCAAAATGATTTCAAAACTAAAGATTGACTTTGGTCAGGATGTTGTTTTTGGTTAAATATGTGGGAGGAAGGATCGACTATTGAAGCACATTCGACTTCCTGGGAACACTTAGTAAATTGATTACTAAAAGAAAATTAAGATCGGAACCGTTGTTATTGAAACAACACAATCTGAGTCGGGTTTTTCTAGAACTTTAAAACTGTTTATTTTTAACAGCGATAGCCGCGGTTAATTTAACCATAAAACTGGAATCTAAAAATTGATTTTAGATTATCGGTTTACCGGAGAGAAAAAAACAAGTCTCAGGGATTGATCCTTGTAGGCAAGTAACCGACATGAATCCTGAAGTAAAAACCTTTTCGGATGATCTGAGGAAATTGAGTCAAAGCAAAAGCCCGAAGCTAGTCTTCATTATATTGAATTTACTTCTTTTTAATATTCTCTAAAATTTTTATTTTTACTTAAATTTTACAAATCACCCTCTTTTCTACTTAAACATCATTCAACTCTCTTCTTGGCTCACCGATCAAGCGAACATAAATCCCTTTTCACCCAAAAACCTCCCTAAAACCCATTGAAAGAAAAAGCTATCTTCTTCAAAAAAAATCCATTTTCACACAAAAACCTCCCTAAATCCCTATTTCACTATTCCATTACCTCAAACCCCTCATCCAAGCAATATTTTTGGAAAGGTAATCTCTTCTTTGTTTAGGTTCTTACATATTAGCTTGTACTCTTTCAAAACATTCTTTCAAAACCCATTAAAATGTATTTTTAAATTGGTGTTGGGTTGGAGAAATAGGTTTTTCTATGGGATTTTTGTGTGGGTATTTTAATGTCATGTTAAGGGTGTTTTTAATCATGCTTTAGTGTTTTAAAAATGTTAAAATGGTGGCTAATAGTGGGGAACCCGAAATGGGTATAAAAATGGGATTTTTAGGTTGAAAAGGTTGGATTTTTTGCTTGGTTTTGGGTTGAAAACGTGGCTGGTGGTTCCTTTGATGTTGAGGGATGTTTTAGATGATTTTGGTGTGTTTGGGATGTTTAATTTGATGGGTTATTGTTGGGCTTTGCTTAAGAACGAGTTTGGATGGTATTTTGATGGATTTCGGCTTTGAATCGTTGAGAGAATGTTGTGGATTTGTGAACTGATATTTGACAGTGAATTTATGAAAGAGTAGGGGAGTAATACTTTGTTTTTGGTTGATGAGAAACAAGGGAAATGAGTTTGGATCCTTTGGATGCAATACCGGGTGATACGGGGGCTTGAGAACGATGTTTCGACTTTCGTTGGGCTCAATCGGTGAGTGGTTATGTTTTGAAGTTTTAAACAATATCAAAGTGGATTCTTGGGGGTTTGGGTGGAGCCTTAAGGGCTAGCCTAAACCCAAGTGTAAGTTTGCTAAATTACCTTGTTTCGTTAAGTGTTGGTGTGTGAGATTATTGGTGTTGTTGTGTGAAATGTGGACTGTCTTTACTCTCCGTTTAATGTTGTTGTGTAGTCGTTGTTGGTGTCAAGCCTCACGTGATGGTTTTCGTTGCTAACAGTGATGTGTAATCCCACCGGTAGTGACTAGTAGAAGAGTACGGTGATGTGTAGTCCCATCGGAAAACTACTAGTTGTTGTGAACGTTGATGTGTAGTCCCGCCGAGAATGGTTGTGCATGTGCAAACCATGTTTGGTCAATGCTAGTGTTTAGTTCATCTCTTACTATATGATTTTGATTTTCAAAACAAAAGTTGCTTTAAACTGCATTGTTGTTGTTTTTAGAGCTCCGCTCACTAAGCTATAACCTTACGCTCTCTCTTTCCAACAATGCAGATCGTTTGAGGTTCCGGGAGGCAAGTGGGCAAGGGAGGAGTTTCTTGGAGTTCTTGCTAAGCTCAAAGTATGGTTTATGTTTTGTAATAATGCTTAGACAATGGGAATATTAGGCTTTTGTATGGAGTTGATGTCCAAACTCTTAAGTCTTGTTCTTACTAATGTTGTTGACATGTTTAAGTGTTGAAGCATGTTTTGTTATGGTCTTTAACTCTTTTGACGGATGTTAAGCATGTTTGGTTGGACGTTATACCTTGGGTGATGATTTGAGCTTTGTCTTGTGTTGGAATGACTTAAATGAATGTTTCTTGCTTGCCTTGAATCATACGTATGATTATATGTTGCTTAAATGCTTGTTAAATGCCTTCGTGTTGAGTCCCTTGTGTTTTCGACAGCTAAAAATCTGTTTGCAGTGCAGGGCGTATCGATACGCTCAAGGGCGGTATCGATACAGTCCCTTGTTTTGGGCAAGACATACCGGTACGCGGGGGCGTATCGATACGCAAAATGCTCTCTGGAAATTTGCGAAATTGACAAGATTTTGGCGTATCGGTACGGGTCCTGAGGGTATCGGTACGATCTTTGTAGTTGACCATGGGAAAGTTGACCGTTGAGGGCGTATTAATACGCACCTTGTGGGTATCGATACGGTTTCCCCAGGTTTGACTTGGGGTGTTGACCAAGTACGTGCGTATCGATACGATCCTTTAGCGTACCGATACGGCATGTTGAAAAATTGAAAAATGGTTATCTTAATTGCATGTTTACTTGTTTTGTATCTGTGGTTGTGTTCCGCTGTGTGTCCTCTCACATAGGGTATAATAAATGCATCTAGAAAAGATAATTAAATAAAAAAATAAGGTTGCTAATCGGGGTGAGATCTTAACGGGTTTCACTTCGGTTTTCCCCGTGTAACCCGTTCGGTTTGGTATGTTGGTTAGACCGGGACGAGGGGGTTACACAAGGGGTACCGTACTGGTACGCGAGGGCCAGTACGGGTACCCACTGGGCAATCTGCCTAAAATTTACGCTTTTAGTTTGAGAGGCTGATAATTTGAGGACAATGACTGGATGGGCTTCTAATATGGTAAAATGAACCGTAAAACTAAGAAACAAGATTTAACCCCCATTTATGAGCAAAATGTGTAATGACTTGGTAAAACCTTGAGTGAATTGTTGTAATAGCAACCATATGAGATTCTGGGTGGATCGAGTGATGTATGGTAGTCATATCTTTTCTAATGCTAAAATGGACACCTAGGTAGTTGAGTCACCTTTGATTGATGACATCCAAATACCCATCGAGAGTGTTGCAACACCATGGTTAGTGGCTTGAATGAGTGATCTGATGCCATGTGACTCCGGACCTTATTCGTTGATAGTCGATGAGAGATTCCGATTATGGGTGCTTGATCCGAGTGTATGTGGTACCGGGTCTCACCCCGAGTGTATGATCCCAAGGCTACATGACATCGGGCCTCACTTCAAGTTTATGGTTGTACATATGATGCTTTTGTGAGTATATGTACTCGTTGTTTACTATGTGTTTGGGCGATTATGGTAGCGCCACTTGTTTTATATGCTATGATATCATATCTAGTCGCATGCTCTTATTTATGATTTGCATGAAACATTATTGAGTGGAAGTGTATTCACTGAGCATCATTAGTTCAGCGTTCGAAATTGTTGTTTCCGTTCGTAGGTCAGTAGGTTGATCGTTGTGTTGGAGGAGCACCATCGAATGTAGGATTTCAACACCGACTTTTGTCAGAGTACAATTCTTAGATGTAATGGGCTATGTATTCGTACGACCCTATGTTTTCTATTGTAACTTGTATTTTAGATTCGTATTGTATAAGTCGAATGCTTTTAATACTTGTTTTAACTTGGAGCTCCCGTGTAAACGTTTTAAACACTTATTTTGATTTAACTATTTTTTACTTAATGGATTTTATGGACATGATTGTGGATTTGACTAAACTAGGTCAAAAAGTTTATGATAATGGGTTGGTTTTGGGGACCGAATGTGACGTCCGAGTTGAGGGTGTTACACACGAATTTGTTTCTGATTCGTGTTTTTCGATGATCTTGGATAGTTTGATCATTTTTGGGTTGTTGACCGACGTAATCATAACAATGTAGCAGAATGTTGCATTTGGGAATATGCGTGAAATGTGGTTGCTGGTTTTGGGAATTCATCTAGTTCGTGTTTTGACAACTCACAGTGACCCTACAACGGACCACAAAGATTTTCTTTGGTGCAAAGAGGAAATTTTTAATCTGACCAGTGCAATGCTTATCTTTTTTTTTTCAAATCTACCGTTTTTTTATTATTTTTGGTTGTTTTAAAACATTTGATAAATTATGTTCTTATTTTACTTTTATTTATTAATAAAGTTTTTTAGTTGATGTGTAAAAAAAATAACATTTATATAAATATATAGAAACTTTAAACACAATTATAACACTAAAAAAACATTAACTTTAGTGGGTAGCCTTTGCCTCACTTAAACTTATCTCTTGATTCCCTTCATTTCTGTGAGGTTTTGTGAAAGTTTACTTACTTTTCACCTTGTTTTGGGTTTGCAACATATTTCCCCTTCCTTTACATGGTTTTAAAATTGGATTGTTGAAGTGAGTCGGACATAGGTGAGACATGCTTTTTTATTTACATAACATATTTTCAAAATAATTTAACGTTGGAGGTTAGAATTTTGATGTGTGAAGTAAGTTGACTTTGAGATATCTACATAAGTTTTGATAATGTATCGGGTTTCTTAAATAATATATAAAGTTTAAATTTTGGTATTGTGAATGAAGTAAACTAGATAGAGAGAGTTGTCCTCACCATAATGAGTCTTTATAGTATCATCTTTGTATTAGTCGATCAATTAATCAGATATAAGATGATAATTCTAAAAAAATAACACGATATCATGGTGTAAAGATGAAACTAGAACTACATATTAAGAGATGATAAAATTATTTTTCATAAAAAATATAAGGATCAATTAAATATTTAAACCTAAGAAATAAAAAATATAAATTTATTTGAATTAAAAATATATATAAATTTATTTAATTAATATTAAAAATAAAATAGTATTATATAAAAAAAAATTGAGAGCCACAATCCCCCCATTTCGGTCTCTGTCAAGGTGGACATGAAACAAACATGTACCCTCATATTTTTATGATCCGGGTAGAAGCGTGGGCTTGTTCCAATTTAGACTTGGGCCCTAACCCGATTTGATTTTGACCTAATGGCAAAAGAAACCCTTCTAATCCTCGTTGATTTTTCAACAGTATTTTTTTTCTATTTAGATCATGGATAAATATTCTATACACAGGCGGTGAAAATTGAAAGTTTCTACAAGCGCCTTAGTTTTAAGGTATAGAGAGTTAATTTAGGGTATAGAGTTTAGGGGTTTAGGTGTAGGGGGTAGAATTTAGGGATAGTTGTTTCAATTTAAGGTTTAGGGTTATAATTTAGGGTTTATAGGTTAAAACCTAAATCCTCACCATATTACCCTAAAAATTAAACCCTAACCTATAAACCCTAAATTATAACCCTAAACCTTAAATTGAAACAACTATTCTTAAATTCTAAACCCCTACACCAAAACCCCTAGACCCTATACCCTAAAACTAAGGCGCTTGTGGAGCCGGTGTATAGGATATTAATCTTTAAATCATAAAGTTTTAATTTTTAATTTTTTTTGGTGGATCAACTAACGATAAATATTTTTGTTTACATGATATGATAATATTAAAAGGCGCAATTCTATTAAAAAAAGCGCAATTGAAAAAAAATTGAGAGCATTTTCTAATAGTATGCTTTTTTACTTTTTAATTTATAATTTTATTTTGAATGTATGAGCTCATTTATATAAAACAATGTTAGTTGAATGAGCATAAAATATGAAAATATGATTAAAATAATGATTAAAATAAAAATTAAACTAAAAGAAGTATAAGTTTATAAATAAAAGAAATACGATTTATATTTTAAAATTTTTAAACTTATTTATCTGGATAACAAATATTTTTATTTCTAAATGATTGTATTATTAAAATATAATTAATTAATGTATAACATATTATGTTCGGGTTTTAAAACATTAGATTTCTTTTCTGATAAATAAGAGAAAGCTAGCATAGGTCTCGTTAAAACCCCTATAAACTTAAATAGAGGAAATGACTATCTATGCTAATTTAGCCCAAGCCAACGATTATAATCATTATCTAAAATATCTAGCACCTCATTTGGAGGTACATGAAAATACGCGGCTGAAAACTATCTATAGAAATCAATCTCATCATTGCATCTTTCACCTGATTGCCTTCCTTAAAAACATACTGAAACTCAACTTGTCGTTGTCTTTCAATCAAAGACCAGATCGAGCCAAGTAAAAAGTAATGAAAGGTCTTTCGCCCAGGATCAGTCAAAGCACGAATAACATCGAGACTATCGGATTTCACCAACACATCTCTTGCATTTAATCTCATGGCATACTAAAGCCCCTCATATACGACCCAAAATTTCACTTCCAAAGTTGATCATTTATATTTCGAAAAACCAGCAAGCTATACCTCATTTGAGTCTCGGATAACACTAAATTTTTTAGATTTATTGCACTAATGACGTGGGAGAAAAAAATTATACATAAAATTTAGGTTTGAAGGCCAAATTGACCTTCAACGAAAAATCAAAAAATTAATTAAGTCTTGAATTTTTTTTTGCCCAATTTAGCCATCAAAATTCAAATTGCACCCAATTAATCCCCTCCGTTACGTCACCGCGTTGATCATCAATTCCCTCTAACGGTCAAAGATAAAAGGACATGTGGCACACTCAAGAAGTTCCACATCATCAAAATCGATTTTTTATAAAAAAAAATCTACAAAACTATAACAAATTCAAAAAAAAATTTAAAAAAACTATACAAAATTATAAAAAAAAATCTATAAAAATTCATAAAAAGAAAAAACATGCAATTAATTTAATTTTTTCTATAAAAACATGAAATAATATTTTTTTCTAAAAAAACCCAAAGTTTCATTTCTTTAAAAAACCACATAAATCCCTAAATCAAGCATTAGCACCAATTCAACCACCAACCACTCACCGTGGTAGAAAATCGTCTCCCATCTTCGTCGTCCTTGCATCCATTATCACCGTTCGACACCCCTTGTGATGAGTGTGCAAAAATACCATTTTTATTACCTTTTTTACTTATATTATCGTTAGACTTAGGCTCATATTAGTTGCATAATTAGTCATTCATGCATTAATTCATGTTTCTTTTCACAGTTAAGCTTGATTACATAGTTTGATGGGTTTTGTGGAAAAAGATACTAATTTGGTGCTTTGTTTACGCAGGTTAGGATTTCTGTGGTAAAGTGCAAATTGCCTCGACAATTCAGGAAGGACCTACCGAACCAGTTGCCGAGGCAATCACCGACAATTGATGATAAGATGAAGTGGTAGCCGAAATTGATGACTGGATAAAACCAACATGACGTGAACCAAAGATAAATCCTAGAAGAGTTGGAGTTCCATGAAAAGATCAAAAGGAGATTAAATCCCATGAAAATATGAGGAGTTTTTGGAGGATAAATAAAAAAAAGAGATTTATCTCTTTAATGCTATTTAATTCCAACTCAACTTCCTCCTCAAGAAAGACTTTGACCTAGTCATCTCCTATAAATATAAGACCAAGCCGCCTACTTCAAGGAGGTTCGATTGAGAGAGAAACACCAAAGGGCTGTTCGAATTCTTCTTCTTCCTCCTCTTTGTTTGATTACATTCATGCTAGGGAGATAATTATTCATATATCTTTCGAACCTAGCCATGAACTAAACTTTATTTGGCTTGAGTTATTGTGTTTTTGTGGTTGTGAGAATGATTGGGTTTGTTTAGGTATTTGAGTTTGCAATTTTAATTCAAGGTTTGTTCATTCTTGGTTCTTAATTTTGTTTACGAGTGAATTGGGAGAGGATCTCGTGAATTCATCCATTTATCTAATATCGGGAGAGTTAGATTCAAGAAACGAATGATCATGGTCTTTATTCAATCAATCGATGGTGAAGACTATTTCGACTTAGGGATAAGTTGCGAATTTCAATGGCTAAAAGGAGCGCATGATTGGTTGTTGTTCACCCTTGGTTCACACAGGAATGTATTATCAAGGCATGTACAATTAACTAGTGTTTCGAATTAGGGATAAGGAGAAATCATTGAAGAACTCTTAACCGAACCTTGAAGGTTGCCGCCAAGTTGCCCAGGCAATCGCTCCATCAGTTGCCCAGGCAATCGCTCCACCAGTTGCCCAGGCAATCCGACTGTTGCCAGTTGCCAAGGCAATTGAGTTGCTCTTGCACTCAATTACCAATATGACCCATTCAACTATCACTGCACGACTCACGATAATCTGGCGTACTCTTTTAAATCGATCACTCCTTTCTATTTTCTATATTTTGCATAGTTTATTCTACTTATTATCATCTCTATCAATCTATTTTTTTCAACTCAGTAACTTAAGCAAAGTGGCCCAAACCAATCCATGTGGAGACGATACTCGATACTTATAATATCACTTTATTACTTGTGACATGTATACTTGCACCGTTTGCGTTGCACTCAAAATATGCAACAAGTTTTTGGCGCCGTTGCCGGGGATTGGCAATTGGTGTTAGTTGTTTTTGTTATTGCATTTTTCTTATTAGTTTTACTAACTTTTCTTTTTGTTTGTTTTTTTTTAAAAATCAGGTGCGCTACAAGTTAAGGGACATCAACATGTGGGGAAATAAAAGTAAATCTATTCGAGAGTTGATGTTGGAAAATAGGAATCAATCGAGAAAACCATATACCATGGAAAAATCCTGCACTTGTTGTGGAGAACATCATGCGTTTGAAAATTGCCCTTACAATCTCGATGCATATGGCTACAAGGAGGACCAAAGATGGACACAATGGCAAAATCCTTCATGGTATGATCAAAAACCTCAAATTTTTTTTACTATAACAGTTTTTCCGTAGCAACAGATATGCCAGGATAATGTAGTCCTCCTCAAGAGCATTCAAAATCCATGGAGGACACGCTTCAAGCTTTCATGGCTAGAACTAAATCTCTCATCGAATCCAATCAAGAGCAATCAAATTCTATGGCAGCAAGGATGGCTAGGATGGATGCATTCATGAGCGATTCAATAGCTCAAATGAGGAGACTCACATATGCCATGGATAACATGTACCAACAATTAAGTCTTGGAGATACTGACATCCCAAGGCAAGAGGATAAGAAGCAATGCGAAGTGTAACCCCCTCGACCCAGCTTAGGCGATAGAACGAATCGAACAGGTTACACATGGAATATTAAAGTAAACCGGGAAGATTTACCTCAATAAAGAACCCTATTTTTTCTTTTTAACTTATCTAGATGCAAATTAGGTTCCTATGAGTTTAGCATTGCAACAGATCAAACACAACTCAAGCGTTCATCAATTTCGTCCAATTTGATTTTTAGGGACTAATTTGTAATTTTCCCGATTTACAACGACTTAAGCAAATTTGTGTTACCAACCTTTAATTAGTCTCATTGCATGCATCTCTGTCAAATCAAAGCTCAAAATAATCATTCATGCTCATTGAATTGTATCAACAATATTCAGGGACTAAAATGTAAAGAATAAGAACTTCAGAACATGCCATTAACCAACTTAACTACCACCCTTTTCGGAATAGTAGGCCCTGTTCTGAAACACAAAGCGTTCCATTAACTAACATAACGGTCACTTGTTTTGAAACACGGGCTCGTACCGAAACGCCTTTAAAGTGTTTCAAAACCATGGTTTCCAGTAGCAAATCGTACCAGAACGGACTTTACTCGTTTCGATACACCAAGGCCAATTCAGGCACCCCGTTTCGATACAGGCTTGAGTGTTTCGAAACACCTAGGCCTGTAATGACAAATTTTGCTGGTTTTCACCCCAAATTCAAGCTTTAACCAATCTAACATGTTTCTAACATTCATACGTCATACATAAACACTATTCCTCAAACATAAGCAGCAGTTTTAGCATTCAAGCATGGCTAATTGCATCAAGAAAAATCTGAAGGCATGTGTCCTAACAAGAAAGCCACTCAAGAGTCAAAACTCAAACCAAAACTTCAAACATCAATTAAAGGCCTTTTGCAAACCATTAAGGGCATTACAAACATGCCTCAAAACATGGAGTTCCAAAATACAATCTCCCAACATATAACATCCACCCATTGCAAATTATTATTACTAATAAGCAAATATAAAATCATACTTGAGATTAGTCAAATTCCTTAGAAACCTTCTTCCCTCTAAGCTGTCCCCACAAGCTAATTCTCTGCATTGTTGGAAAAAAAATAGAGCGTAATGATATTTTCTTAGTGAGGGAAAGCTCATTCTAAACAACAATAATGCAGCTTTTCAAAACAATCTTTCAATTAGAAATCTCAATCACATCATGCTTTTTCTATCTCATACTTTAAGCAAATATAAAATCATACTTGAGATTAGTCAAATTCCTTGGAAACCTTATTGCCTCTAAGCTGTCACCACAAGCTAATTTTATGCATTGTTGAAAAAAAGAGCGTAATCATATTTGCATTGTGAGGGAAAGCTCATTATAAACAAAAACAATGCAGTTTTTCAAAACAATCTTTTAATTAGAAATCTCAATCTCATCATGCTCTTTCTATATCATGCTTGAAATCATTTTCATAGAAAAACCACATCATTTACGTCACATGTACCATCTATCTCATGCATTAAACAAATGCAAAGTCTCAAGGCATAGCCTTACATGCTTAAATCTCAAAAAGCATTTTCTCAAATCATATTCTCCAATGCAAAGCATTATGCATAAAATCAATTATAACAAGGTACATGTGAATCTCATAATCAATCTCATATATTGGCATATTAACAACATTACTCGGATATGCGAATAGCTTGACTAAATGTCAATTCCTACCCGGTGGAATCTCACATCACTGGACTCTCATGGCGGCATCTCTCATCGCCACAAAACTTGGGTGTTTCACTAAGACCTACCCCGATGGAATCTCACATCATCGAACTCTCACTTTGGAACGAGATGGCACTACCCTCATTGCCTGAACGAAAGAGCTCGTACGAATTTTGTATTTTATAGTTCACTTCTCATCCTATTGGTTAACCAATTATATCCGATAACAATAATCTCATCTCATGCCAATATACTTATTTTCAACATCATTTACCTATTATTTTTCAATGCATAAACATAAACCATTTCTCATCCCATTTCAAAAGCATAAACAATGCATAGCATTTTCTCAATAAGTTCTATCTCTTTGAAAGCATAAATCTATCTCATGGGATCGCATAAATCATCAAATCATTTCTCAAAACATGCATAAAACAGTAGGTGCATTCATATCTTCAAAACAAGAGCATGATCATAAAACCAATAGGATAAAACTGAGAAACGAGAGCGAAACATCTCAAACTTACTTTCGAGCTTAGATTAGCGTTTCAAGCTTAATCTAAACCCCCAAACCTTGCTTTCAAACCTTTGAAAAGCTTTTAAACCAATTCTACTCACCGATACGCAAAACCTCAATTGACGACGCGAAAATCAAGCGTCTGAAGCCCCTGGAACTTTGTCAAGAGTTTCTGAAGAATTCTCCCCTTTTTATGCCACATAAGAACGGAGGATTAATGCATCTCAATGCATTAAAACCACTAGAAAACACTAAAATCCCGCAGCTCTACCCAAAGGCACCAAAATACCCATCCGAAACAACCAAAATCACATTCGATTGATCACTAAACTCAACCCAGCCATCAACAACCACTTCCAACACATTTTAACTATAAATCACCATCCAAAAACATCCTAATATCATCCTTATACCTCCAACAACTCACATTTCACATTTCTAAACCAAAGACCCAAAACTAGCAAACTAGACAATTAGATATCTCAATGATTTCGGGATTCTTATGATCAAGGCTCATTAATAAGATAATTTAACATCCAAATCAACCTTAAAATCATTCTTAAATCAACCAAAACAGTGCCCAAACGAAAATCACATTTAATCTCATCGTTTAGCGAGATTTATGCATTTTTACTAAATCAATCATTAAAACCTTAATTAAAAACATAAATCAAGAGTCAGATACTTTGGAATTTCATTAAAGAACCTTGATTAGAGGATTAGCACGAAATTACCTCCAATCCTTGTTTTTCTTCCAATTTGGCAAGTTTTCACTTCAAGAAACTTGAGGAAAATTAAGAGAGGTCTTAAGGAAAGAGTTAGAAATTAAGTGAGAAAAAGAATGATGAAGAAATCTGGAAATTGAGAGAAAAGATAGAGTGATTGACTGAAGAGAAAATGAGAAATGAGCGAGTTACGTCAAATTTTGTTTAACAAAATAACCACATCTCTTTTAAATTAATAAATCCACTCTTTAATCTTTAATTAAACATGTAAAACACATGCCAAATTAAAGAAAAGACTCAATTGCCATAAAGCTCCCTAAAGATTCTAAGAATTTGACTCTTTTTTTAAAAATCACCATTTTCCACAGTTTTAAATCTTTACAATTTGGTCACTATCCAAAATGTACACGTTCCAAAATTCATTTTATAAAATTGATTTTACCAAACCCACATATATCATTTTAGATGATTTTATGAATTTTCCCATATTTTTACCTTATCCCGAATCATGATTTCCCTAAACCGTCCTTAAAGACTCGAATCTCCAACTCTAGATTTGACTAACCCAAACTGATGCCTAAAACACCTAGGCCCAAAACCAGGGCGTTACAACTCTCCCCCACTTAGGAAAATTCGTCCTCGAAATTTTACATGATGGAAAAAGGTGCGGAAACTGCTTCAACATGTCCACATTGCTTTCCCACGTGGCCTTCTCAACTCCTCGATGTTGCCACAACATCTTCACAAGTTCAATCGTCTTACCACGAAGAAATTTGCTACTAGAATCAAGAATCCCCACCGGTTCCTCATCATAGGAAAAATTCGGATTCAACTCAATCTACTCAACAAGCATCACATGAGACGGATCCGATCTATACCTTCACAACATTGAAACATGAAACACATCATGAGTTTTCTCCAACTTGGGAGGCAACCTCAACCGATATGCAACAAGACCAACTCGCTCCACAACCTCATAAGGTCTAATAAACCTTGGATTAGGCTTATCCTTACGTCCAAATCTCATCACTTTCTTCCAAGGTGATACTTTCAAGAATACGCGATCTCCAACCGCAAACTCAATCTCCTTACGTTTTAACTCTACGTAAGACTTTTGACGATCCGAAGCAGCCTTCAATCGCTCACATATGAGCTTCACCTTCTCAGTTGTTCCCTTAAGATAATCCGGTAAAGAAACTAACTTTTGCCCTAACTCCGCCCAACAAAGAGGCGTTCTACACTTTCTTCCATACAAAGCTTCATACGGAGCCATTTGTATACTCACCTGGAAACTATTATTATAAGCACATTCCACCAAGGTCAAATGTTTTTCCCAAGAACCTTGGAAATCTATCACACCACATCTCAACATATCCTCTAGCACCTGGATAAATCGTTCTGATTGTCCATCCGTTTGAGGATGATACGAGGTGCTGAAGTTCAAGCGCATACCTAATGCTTGGTGTAAACACTCCCAAAATCTCGCTGTAAACTTCAAATCTCTATCCGACACTATAACTTATGCACACCATGCAAACGCACAATCTCAGCAATATACAGCTCCGCCAACTTATCCAATGTATACGTAGTATGCACAGTCAAGAAATGCGCACACTTCGTAAGACGGTCCACAATCAACCAAATGGAGTTCTTCTTTGATGGGGTCAAAGGCAAACCGGACACAAAATCTATCGTAATCATTTCCCACTTCCATTCCGGTATCTTCAAAGGTTGCAATAACCCAGACGGAAACTGATGCTCAACCTTCACACGCTGACAAACCATACACTTGCTTAGAAAATCAGCAACATCCCTTTTCATCCCCACCCAATAGTACTCATCTTTCAAACTACGATACATCTTAGTACTACCATAGTGCATAGAAAAAGGACTGCTATGGGCCTCAGTCAAAATAGTGCGCCTCAACTCAACATCCTTTAGCACAACTATCCGACTTTTAAAGCATAAAACACCATCATCATTGAAACAGAAATATGTCGCATTACCATCAGCTATATCCTGAACATGTTGCACCAACGAATCATCAAGCAACTGTTTATCCTTAATTAACTGAATCAAGGAAGGTTTC
The DNA here is from genome assembly GCA_030270665.1 of Hibiscus trionum. Taxonomy (NCBI): domain Eukaryota; kingdom Viridiplantae; phylum Streptophyta; class Magnoliopsida; order Malvales; family Malvaceae; genus Hibiscus; species Hibiscus trionum. The sequence goes on along the minus strand of BSYR01000003.1, from coordinate 71,101,681 downwards.
ACTTGTAAGTCGGCTATCAACCCACCATCACGCGATATACTCAACCGAGCAAAAATCGCTCCCAACTCAACAACCACTTTCCTACTCAAGGCATCGACCACCACATTGGCCTTTCCAGGATGATACTCAATCGTAAGATCATAATCCTTAAGCAACTCCAACCATCTTCGTTGCCTAAGATTCAACTCCCTCTAAGACATGAGGTACTTCAAACTTTTATGATCAATGTAAACCACACACTTTTCACCGTAAAGGTAATGCCTTCAAATCTTCAAGGCGAACACAACTGCAGCAAGCTCTAGATCATGAGTAGGGTAGTTGCGCTCATGCACCTTCAATTGTCTAGATTCATATGCTACAACCTTCCCACCTTGCATCAACACACAACCTAAACCAACATATGACGCATCACTGTAAACCACAAACTCCTTACCCGATTCTGGTTGAATCAAGACAGGAGCTTGCGTCAAAGCTTTCTTCAACTTCTCGAAAGCTTGCGTCTAAGATTGGTGCTTCTTTGACTAAGTTGTTGCCTAACATCCGTCCACTCAAAGTGAACCTTCTTTTGCAACAACTTAGTCAAAGAAGCAGCAATCTTAGAAAAACCCTCAACAAACCTTCGATAATATCCAGCTAACCCAAGGAAAATACGCACTTCCGTCACTGATTTAGGCATTTTCCAACTCATCATTGCTTCAATCTTATGTGGGTCAACCCGAATACCCTCGACCGACACTACATGTCCAAGAAAAACCACTTCCCTAAGCCAAAACTCAAACTTTCTCAACTAAGAATAAAGCTGATTCACCAACAATACTTGCAACCTAATCCTAAAATGCTTATCATAATCCTCCTCAGTACACGAGTACACGAGAATATCATTGATAAACACTACCACAAACTGATCTAAAAACTTGTAGAATACACGATTCATCATATCCATGAATGTAGCCAGTGTGTTCGTCAACCCAAACGGCATCACTAAGAACTCATAATGCTCGTACCTTGTCCGAAAAGCTGTCTTAGGTACATCCACATCCTTAACCTTCAGTTGGTAATATCCAAACCTCAAATCAATTTTTAAAAACACTGAAGCACCTCGGAACTAATCAAACAAATCGTCAATCCTTGGAAAAGGGTACTTGTTCTTAATCGTCAACTTGCTCAGTTGCCGATAACCTATACACATACGTATCGTGCCATCCTTTTTCTTTACAAACAAGACCAATGCACCCCAAGGTGAAACACTTTGCCTTATGAACCCTCGATCAAGCAACTCCTGAAGTTGTGTTTTCAACTCTTTCAATTTTTTAAGTGCCATCCGATAAGGAGCAATAGACATTGGAGTTGTATTTTCATACAACTCAATGCCAAACTCAACTTCTCTATTCGGTGGCAAACCAGGCAATTCTTCCAGAAAACACCCAGAAACTCACATATTGTCCGTATGTCTTGTACTCGCACCTCTTTTGTACCAGGGTTCATCACATAAGCTAGAAAAGGTTCGTAACCCAACTCCATCATCCGACTCGCTTCTAGAGATGAAATCGCATTGGACAAGAATTTCAAATTCTCACCTACAACCACCACCTCATAATCATCAGCAAGCTTCAGCGAAACTCGCTTGGTCTCAAAATCAACCATAACCTTATGCTCAGTTAACCAATCCATACCGAGAATTACATCGAAACCATAGAAAGGTAGCTCCATTAGATCAACTTCAAACACATGACCTTGAACCATCAAAGGACATATTTTATACAACTTTCTTGTAAAAATGGTTTCACCAAAAGAACTGGTTACATGCATACCAACATCTTATAACTCAACAGGCAAACCAAGCACTTGTGCATGCTCACGCAAAATATATGAATGAGTTGAACCAGAATCAATCAAAGAAAGTAATGACAAGGATTGCAAAGTAAAGGTACCTGTGATCACATCCATGTCATCCCTTCCCTCACGGTGTGCATACACCCTAGCCTGTCCACCTCCCTCAAGCTGAAGAGCAACCACATGTGCAAAATTCCTCTGACCATCATCCCTACGCTGAAAATTGCCACGACCGCACCCACAACCTCTCTATGGCTCAGTAGCTTGAATCGGAGCTTGTCCATCTCTAACGGGCTGTGGACAATCACGCTTCATGTTTCCTCACGATCCACAGTTCCAGCACGTACCCAAATTACCCCAACACTCTCTTGTGTGCCTTCTACCGCACCGGTTACAATTTGGAGTACGAATGAAAGCGTTCTGGCCTTGATGACCTCGTCCAGGGTTACCACCACCCCTCCTAGGATCCGGTTGATACCTCTGATCCTTATGCCTCTTATAACGATCCTTTCCTTCATCATACTCAGCAGCCCTATTGCCGGAGCTAGAACCACCTGAACGAGTAGCCAGACCTAAATTTTGTTCGATGTCCTTAGCTCGAGTGACTAGAATATAAAAATCGGTATAATCCGAAGCCAACATGTAAGTCTTAACATCCTTCACCAGCCCATAATAGAAATGATCGCATCTCTTCTGTTCATCGGGAACCAGCTCAGAAGCATACTGGCTCAACCGGACAAACTGAATTTCATACTCAGAAACAGTCATGTTTCCTTGCATCAAGGACATGAATTCTCTCTTCTTCTCATCTAGATAACGAACACCCAAATACTTCTTCTTGAAGACATTTATAAAGAATGCCCAAATAACCTCGACAGGTTCCATTCCAGCAGTGATAGTCATCCACCACGTGTAAGCATCTCAGTGAAGCAAGGAGACAACACAACCCAACTTCTGCATATCATTGCAACTCATTTGACCCATAATCCTCTTGGTATTCTCAAACCAAGCCTCATAGCTCTCAGGAGATAAACCTCTAAACTTTGTCCCGCCCAGACTACGCAGACGCTCTAAGGGTAACCCAGCATTGGCACCTGGCTGAGGTGTAGCCGCGTGTATGCCTGCCATTGCTGCTTGAGGTCCAACACCAGCTCCCGCTCCAGCTCCACTAGGAGGAGAAAGAGGCGGAAAATTCTCAACGTTCTCATCCATCTCATTCCCGACCACCTTACGTACATTGCCTCTCAGCTCTAATCTCGGTCCCATTATCAAAAAAGTATAGCTAAAAAAATGCAACATTAAAACAGTCAGGCTAGCCAAAGCAAGAATCCAAGGTGCTCAAGTTTTTTACTTTTCCAACCAAAATTCTCTTTACATTAGTAATAATATAGCAATGGGTATCCTTAATTCCTTTCCCAACAACATACAACAATCATATTTCATGATATTAAACACAGTGCATCTCACCCAAGTCAATCGATGATCAAAACATTGCATAATCAATCACCGTGCAAAGCATTCATCAAGAATTCAACCAAACAACAATATCACATTAATATTACCTCTCAATTCTTTCAAAACCTGGCATAAAGCAATCAACGTGCATATAACAACATCAAGAATCAATGCAAAAACATCAATACAATAATCATTACACCTCCCAATTATCGCAAATCTGGCTTTGATACCACCAAATGTAACCACCTTGACCCGGCCTAGGCGATAGACCAAACCGAACAAGTCACACGAGGAATATTGAAGTAAACCGGGAAGATTTACCTCAATAAAAAACCCTATTTTTTTCTTTTTAACTTATCTAGATACAAATTAGGTTCATATGAGCTTAACATTGCAGCAGATCAAACACAACTCAAACATTCATCAATTTCGTCCAATTCGATTTTTAGAGAATAATTTTTAATTTTCCTGATTCACAATGACTTAATCTAATTCGTGTTACCAACCTTTAATTAGTCTCATTGCATGTATCTCTATCAAATCACAGCTCAAAATAATCATTCATGCTCATTGAATTGGATCCACAACATTCATGAACTAAAACACAAAGAATCAGAACTTTAGAACATGTCATTAACCAACTTAACTACCACTCGTTTCAGAACACTAGACCCTATTCTGAAACACAGAGTGCCATTAACTAACATAAGTGTCACTTGTTCTGAAACACTAAACCCTGTTTCGAAACACGGGCTCGTACCGAAATGCCTTTGAAGTGTTTCAAAACCAAGGTTTCCAGTAGCAAATCGTACCAGAACAGACCTTACTCATTTCGATACACCAAGGCCATTTCAGGCATCCCGATTCGATACAGGCTCGAGTGTTTCGAAACACCTAGGCCTGTAATGACAGATTTTGCTGGTTTTTCACCCCAAATTCAAGCTTAAACCAATCTAACATGTTTCTAACATGCATGCGTCAAACATAAACACTATTCCTCAAACATAAGCAGTTGTTTTAGCATTCAAGCAAGGCTAATTGCATCAAGGAAAATCTAAAGGCATGCGTCCTAACAAGAAAGCCACTAAAGAGTCAATACTCAAACCAAAACTTCAAACACCAATTAAAGGCCTTTTACAAAGCATTAAGGGTATTACAAGGATGCCTCAAAACAGGGAGTTCCAAAATACAATCTCCCAACATATAACATCCACCCATTGCGAATTATTATTACTAATAAGCAAATATAAAATCATACTTGAGCTTAGTCAAATTCCTTGGAAACCTTATTGCCTCTAAGCTGTCCCCACAAGCTAATTTTATGATTTGTTGAAAAAAAAAGAGCGTAATCATATTTGCATTGTGAGGGAAAGCTCATTATAAACAACAACAATGCAGTTTTTCAAAACAATCTTTCAATTAGAAATCTCAATCTCGTCATGCTCTTTCTATATCATGCTTGAAATCATTTTCATAGAAAAACCACATCATTTACGTCACATGTACCATCTATCTCATGCATTAAACAAATGCAAAGTCTCAATGCATAGCCTTACATGCTTAAATCTCAAAAAGCATTTTCTCAAATCATATTCTCCAATGCAAAGCATTATGCATAAAATCAATTATAACAAGGTACATGTGAATCTTATAATCAATCTCATATATTGGCATTTTAACAACATTACTCAGATATGCGGATAGCTTGACTAAATGTCAAGTCCTACCCCGGTGGAATCTCACATCACCAGACTCTCAGGGCGGCATCTCTCATCGCCACAAAGCTTGGTGTTTCACTAATACCTACCCCGATGGAATCTCACATCATCAGACTCTCACTTTGGAACGAGATGGCACTATCCACATTCCCCGAACCAAAGAGCACGTACGAATTTTATATTTTATAGTGCACATCTCATCCTATTGGTCGACCAATTATAACCGGTAACAATAATCTCATCTCATGCCAATATACTCATTTTCAACATCATTTACCTACTGTTTTTCAATGCATAAACATAAACCATTTCTCATCCCATTTCAAAAGCATAAACAATGCATAGCATTTTCTCAACAAGTTCTATCTCTTTGAAAGCATAAATCTATCTCATGGGATCGCATAAATCATCAAATCATTTCTCAAAACATGCATAAAACACTAGGTGCATTCCTATCTTCAAAACAAGAGCATGATCATAAAACCAATGGAATAAAACCGAGAAACGAGAGCGAAATATCTCAAACTTACTTTCGAGCTTAGATTAGCGTTCTAAGCTTAATTTACACCCCCAAACTTTGCTTTCAAACCTTTGAAAAGCTTTTAAACCAATTCCACTCACCGACACGCGAAACCTCAATTGCCGACGCGAAAATCAAGCGTCTAAAGCCCCCGAAACTTTGCCAAAAGTTTCCGAAGAATTATCCCCTATTTATACCACATAAGAACAGAGGATTAATGCATCTCAATGCATTAAAACCACTAGCAAACACTAAAATCCCGCAGCTCTACCCAAAGGCACCAAAATACCCATCCGAAACAACCGAAATCACATTCGATTGATCACTAAACTCAACCCAACCATCAACAACCACTTCCAACACATTTTAACTATAAATCATCATCCAAAAACATCCTAATATCATCCTTATACCTCAAGCAACTCAGATTTCACATTTCTAAACCAAAGACCCAAAACTAGCAACCTAGACAATTAGAGATCTCAATGATTTCAGGATTCTTATGATCAAGGCTTATTATTAACATCATTTAACATCCAAATCAACCTTAAAATCATTCTCAAATCAACCAAAATAGTGCCCAAACAAAAATCACATTTAATCTCATATTTTAGCAAGATTTATGCATTTTTACTAAATCAATCATTGAAACCTTAATTAAAAAATATAAATCAAGAGTAAAATACTTTGGAATTTCATTAAAGAACCTTGATTAGAGGAGTAGCACGAAATTACCTCCAATCATTGCTTTTCTTCCAATTTGGCAAGTTTTCACTTCAAGAAACTTGAGAAAAATCAAGAGAGATTTTAAGGAAAGAGTTGGAAATTAAGTGAGAAATGGAAAGAGGAAGAAATCTGGAAATTGAGAGAAAAGAGAGAGTGATTGGATGAAGAAAAAATGAGAAATGAAAGAGTTACGTCAAATTTTGTTTAACAAAATAACCAGCTCTCTTTTAAATTAATAAATCCACTCTTTATTTTTTAATTAAACATTTAAAACACATGCAAAATTAGAGAAAAGACTCAATTGCCATAAAGCTCCCTTAAGATTCTAAGAATTTGACTCTTCTTTAAAAATCACCATTTTCCACAGTTTTAAATTTTTACAATTTGGTCACTGCAAAAAATGTACACGTTCCAAGATTCATTTTATAAAATTGATTTTACCAAACCCATATATATCATTTTAGATGATTTTATAAATTTTTCCCATATTTTTACCTTATTTCGAATCATGATTTCCTTGAACCGTCCTTAAAGACTCGAATCTCCAACTCTTGGTTCGACTAATTCAAACTGATGCGTAAAACACCTAGGCCCAAAACCGGGGCGTTACACGAAGAGAGGTCCCTAATGTGTGGGGAACAAATAACACCTCCAAATCGAGAGGATACCAATAAGAGAGACTGCCCAACACATGATGAGCCTATGCAATGAATTGCCCCGGTAAAGATTGAGGAGCCTGAACAGAGCAATACCGTGGCAACACTCATTGCGGCTGAGAATAGCAATGCTACAGTAATTTCTAAGGAATATGATGCCCAGAGTGTTACAACATTGATGCTGAAGCAAGAATATGAAGATTGCTCTTACCTATATTTGCCACATCAATTATACGACCACATGTAAGATCAACGAGATGACAATATTTTGCCCATGGAATATGAGCAAGTAATGGTTGAACCTTTTGAATTCTTTAAAAACTCACCTCGTCCATTGCAGGTATGTCTTGAGGAACCGATGTTGGTAGACTTGAAGCCATCAAAATCTCTACTGATGGAGATGTTTGAGAGGCCTAAAGAAAACAATGTGTGGATTCGTAAAGCTATTCAGAAAATTGGTTTTTCCCTTGACTTAAAATGAATTTTGGCAATTGATTGTCATGACAATTGGCTTGAGCAGCAATTACCACGACAACGAAGGCTACATCCAACCATGATAGAGGTCGATGAGATTGAGGTAATTAAATGGTTGAGTGTTTATATAATTTTTCTACTAATATATTCATGCCTTCAAGAATAGTAGCAAGGTGGAGAGTATACATGGACTACAAGAGAACAAGGAAGAAAAACACCTCCACCATGGTAACACAAAAGGGAGTAGCTGCGAGCACATTGACTCAACTCTTTTTGGGCAATATTGTCACTCGATGGAGGGTTCAGATGGACTATAAGAAATATCAGAAACGAACATTCTCAAGATTTCTTTTTATCTATATTTTTATTTTCATTTTTTTCTCTTATTTTGATAATTATCTTTTTATGATTATCTTTTAGGACAAGAGTTTAAAGGGATAAGGAGTTTCCTAGCCTTGAAGTCTTAAGTTTTTCTTTTTTCTTTTAGTTTGTTTTTCCACATCAAGACTCACAACCACCATGCCAAAGAAAGCCCCAACAACCAAAATTTGCCACGGCAAGTCCTGATGCCCAGGCAACTGACTCTACTTCGGTGAACATGGATCGAATTGAGGAGATGCTCCGCCCTTTGACACACCGATTAGAGCAAATGGATACCCAAAAAATGTTGTTCATGCAGTACCCAACCACAAGCATTTAACCACCGCAAACCGGAAAAAGAATCAAGCAAACGACACCAAAGAAACTCATCATTCGAGGTGACGACCTCTCCGACTAACTCATTTTCATTAAATTTAGTTTCTTTTTTACATGCATTGGGGACAATGATTCTCTCGAGTTTGGGGGTGTTTGTTTCTAGTTAGTTTCATGTTTAGTTACATTCATCTTTAGTAATAGCATATAAGATGCATACATATTACTTATCATGCCTTTGATTTAATTTAATATGCCTAGACTTGACGGATTTCTAATGATGACTTTGCCATTGCACTTAATTGATAGAACTTTCAATTTTAGGATGCGCATGGAAAACAATTAGAATCCTACTATAGTGCTGAATATAATTGAACACTATTGTGACTTGTAGATTAAAGGAGACATAGTGAACTTAGGTTGCTTAAAAATTGGGTAAAATTAAAATATGTGCTAGAGGTGCCTTTCCGACTCTAGCCTAAACTAAAAATTGGATTAAAAATAATTTCTTGCTAAAGGTTCCCGAAATCGGCTCTAGTTGTCGCACATTAAAAATCACTAGAGGTTCCCGGAATTGGCTCTAGTTGATTAATATTAAAATGAGAAATTACTTGCTTTGCTAGAGGTGCCCGAATTGGCTCTAGTAAAATTAAACACCTCGGTAATTAATTTGATAAAACCTATTGTTCACACGGAATCCTCTTAGTTGACTTGTACACAACTCCACACACATATGGTCACGAGCATTATAGTTTGATTCCGGGTAACTTCTATGCCATCCGAAAAATTGAAGGACAATCATACTTTATGCCACGGTTCTGAGGATTGAAGTCAAGTAAGAAGTAGAATTTTTGATGATTAAAGTCTTGGCAGGTAATTTTTAGTTTTGCACATTGCTTGAGGACAAGCAATAGTTCGAGTTTGGGGGTATGACGAGTGTGCAAAAGTACTATTTTTATTACCCTTTTTACTCATATTATTGTTAGACTTAGGCTCATATTAGTTGCATAATTAGTCATTCATGCATTAATTCATGTTTCTTTTCACAGTTAAGCTTGATTACATAGTTTGGTGGTTTTTGTGGAAAAAAGATACAGCTTTGGTGCTTTATTTTGCAGGTTAAGGATTTCCGTGGTAAAATGCAAACTGCCTCGATAATTCAGGAAGGACTTTTCGAACCACTTGTCGAGGCAATAGCCGATAATTGAGGATAAACTAAAGTGGTAGCCGAAATTGATGACTGGATAAATCCAACATGGCATGAAGCAAAGATAAATCCTAGAAGAGTTGGAGTTCCATGAAAAGATCAAAAGGAGATTAAATTTCATGAAAATATGAGGAGTTTTTGGAGGATAAATAAATAAAAGAGATTTATCTTTTTAATGTTATTTAATTCCAACTTAACTTCCTCTTCTAGGAAGACTTTGACCTAGCCATCTCCTATAAATAGAAGACCAAGCCTCCTACTTCAAGGAGATTCGATTAAGAGAGAAACACCAAGGGGCTGTTCGAATTCTTCTTCCTCTTTGTTTGATTACATTCATGCTAGAGAGATTATTCTTTGTATATCTTTCGAATCTAGCCATGAACTAAACTTTATTTGGCTTGGGTTATTGTGTTTTTGTGGTTGTGAGAACGATTGAGTTTGTTTAGGTATTTGAGTTTGCAATTTTAATTCAAGGTTTGTTCATTCTTGATTCTTAATTTTGTTTGCGAGTGAATTGGGAGAGGATCTCGTAAATTCATCCATTTATCTAATATCGAGAGAGTTAGATTCAAGAAACGAATGAGCATGGTCTTTATTCAATCAATCGATGGCGAAGACTAATTCGACTTAGGGATAAGTTGTGAATTTCAATGGCTAAAAGGAGCGCAAGATTGGTTGTTGTTCACCCTTGGTTCACGCAGGGATGTATTATCAAGGCATGCACAATTAACTAGTGTTTCGAATTAGAGATATGGAGAAACCATTGAAGAACGCTTCGTCGAACCTTGAAGGTTGTCGCCCAATTGCCCAAGCAATCGCTCCATCAGTTGCCCAGGCAATCGCTCCACCAGTTGCCCAGTTTAACCTTTAAACCTACAATTTATTGAATTTTTTTATTTTTTGTTGAGGGCCAATTTATCTAATTTTGAGGGCCTGATTGATCGTAATTTGAATTATGAGGGCTCAATTGACTGAATTTTTTTTATTTTTTGTTGAGGGCCAATTTAACCTTTAAACTTACAATTTATTCAATGATGATCACATGCATAGAGAGAAAATATTTACAATTAAATCTATTAATCTTGTGATCGACCATGAAGTAGTAAAAAAAGGGATAACAAAAAAAATGTCTTTCAACATTTGATTATTTTTAATTGTTCCCTTAATGTTGTTATGTTACATCAACAAAAATGTTGATTTTTAATTGATCATCCAAAAAAATTATTTAGAAAAACTTTAAACTTTATAATAGTAGTTACTGGAGAAAAATTTTAAAATGTAATTGAAGAAATAACAAGCATCGATGGTATTTCATTCGATGAAGTTGTTCACATTTTTGCAATATGTCCTTTTGGTTCATTCATTCCTCAGCAAGCATTACACATTTCAACACATATTCACATACACGTACCTGTCACATAAAATTATATTTAAACTAAATAAATTATGAGTTCAACATTTGTTGATCAAAAGCTTCCATCACTTCCATATATAATTGCATGTTTACAGAAACATGGATAAACATGCATTTATCTTGTACTCTAATTTAGAAACCCATGGTGCGAAGGATGTATTGAGAAAAAATCAAATACATATATATAATATTACTTGAACTCGAGCTATTACAAACAACTTTTTGAAAATTGTTAGTAACAGTTAACTATAACTACGCGGACACCCAATTAGTAGGTGAGCAACCCAAAAAACCATTGTCCAAATGTGTTGCTCACTTAGGTGATCAACAAAAACAAATACATTTGATTATATAATTGGAGAAAATCCTTGTTTTTACATTCATGTCTGTAAATAATTACATAGAACCATAGTAAATACGTGATAAGTAATTCTTCTATTCTATCTTGAGAGTTTTTTTTTGACAAATTATAGTCCCCGGAAAATCTAGTAAACCATATTGCACAAGCTTTGCTCTTTCATCATCTGGCATGCGGGAAAACCTTAACTTATTAGTCCACGTCTCGACTGTTGATGACACTGCCGGCAAAACCAGCTTCTCCACCCCTAATTTCACCAGATTATTTTCAACTTCATCCACCAAAACACGACACATTCCACGACGGTAGTGTCAGAACCTGGTGGCAACAAGGGGCATTTCAACCACCTTGTTATCCTACACCTTCAGAGTGGCATCATTTTCCTTCAGAATCGTTGTATAGAATCCTCTGAAGTTCAATCGTTTCAGCTTCGAGACTCGCCTGAATATCACGTCTTCAACTAAATCTCTCCTCGTCTCAATAGATTTGCTTGGCTCAAAACACTCGTGCATCACTTCAAGTGCAACCCTCAACTTACTCTGATCCTCTAAAGATGATTTCATACCATGTGCTTGATGATCAGATTTCAATAGTGTCCAAGACAGATTTTCCCCCACTACAATTGGCTTCTCTGTAAGTTTTTGTAGGCCATAAAAGATCTTTTCACAGCTCTGGCTACATAATAATACCGTGTTTTTCTCAATCTTCCCCTCGCTTTGTTTCTTCGAATTTAAGTAATAAACATGGAATTTAAGCTTGCATTTACGACAAGTAAGAAAACTTCTATCCCTTAAGTACCTGATTCCACAAATTCCACAACAGCAATACGGGCAAAACCAGTCGCCATTGGGGACTTCCTTTAAGCCAAGGCATTTCATATGAAAAGCTGAAGGACAATAATCACAGCAAATTAAGTCTCCCCCACAGCAGCAAGCAGAGCAAACTCCATCGTTCTCGTCTCGAAACGAATTGGAGGCCTTCACAGTTTCAGCGATCTATGCAATAGAATGAGTACTCGACGTAGTGATCTTAATAGACCGACGAACTTGTGTTTGACAATCGGAAAGTGACCGGACAGTGCCGTCGTCCAAGATTATGTTAGCCGATGGCCAGTGATTGGTACTTCTCGCATGATCTTCAAAGGCAGTGGGAGTGAAAACCTTGGAACAACAGTGATATTGAATCCCTTCACGATTTATCCGCCCTTTCATCAATGGAGTCCCTATCTTACTGCGATAATACACGATTCCCAGCATCGAAACAACTTTGTTATCTATCAACACCGAGAGGAGATTTCCAGGTTTACGATTAGAAACCAGACCCTCGCACACTCTTTCACTAGAAGTTACCACCCGATGTTGGGTTTTGTTCTCTTGTTTCTTCAATATTTTTCTTCTTTTTGGCAATTTGGATTCAAAATATTTGGACAATTGCTCATTCTCTAGACTCGAACACTTTCTTTGTTTAGGTTGCTTGGGCTCCACAATTCATGTTCTTCCACCTTCCAAAGCTTGATGGACATAACCTTTGCAAACCATTTTGAGCGAATAATAAACTTTTCCGATGGGCGAGTGGTACCAGAGTTCTTTTCTTCCATTTTTGGGGGCATACCAGAAAACCCATCCCTTAGACAAAAGATAGGTTTTTTCTTTGAGGGAATGTTCATAGGAGTTCTCGGGTCGGCCTGTACCTGCACAGTGGTGCCACTTCAGAATAGCTTCTTCGCATGCTTCACCTTTAGCTGCTGACATGATCGATTTCTCCTCTATTGTTGATTTCTTGAAGAAAAAGATTTTTGTTTTTTGTTTCTGAGTACACTTGAAGAGAAAGAATAACCTAAAAATTTCTTTGATTTAGACAATAATTACTTTGTTGTCCGTTTTACAGATGAATGTGATTATTGTAATTACTTTGTTGTCAGTAAGCACCCGTGTATAATCACATTCATCTGTAAAACGAACAATAAAGTAATTGTTGTCCATTGATGTATGCTCGGAAAATAATATGTATGGACCGTGGATGGTTGTGGAGAATCATCGTCGACGTGCGATTAGTAATGCGTGAGAAGAGAGATAAGAAGATGGAGCTGATATGATTGAGATTTGAAACCTTGGCTACTAACTTTGATGGGGGACACATAACAGAGGAGGTGGAAGAGATACCTGACCGGCCACAACATGTAGAGCCGGTTTGGACAACGACTGGGCAAGATGGGAAGGGTATTGAGCAGCGGACATTTACAAAAACCGCAGCTTACATCGAATCTAATCTGGATAAGAAATTTAAAGCTTCCAAGCAGGTAACGAAGCCGGCTGAAGTGGTACCTTCTGTGGTAGGACAAAAGGTTATGGTTCTGGCCTACGTACCTAAAGTTGCTATTGGTTCTCATGCTGCTGTGAAAATAAATGAGGTTGGTTTCTCAGGCGTAAGTTCTGGTATGAAAAGCTTGAAAGGTTCTACTAGTGCAGGGAAAATTCTTAAGGATGGCGTGCGAAAAGGACTGAAGGTTAAGAAACCATCTGATACTAAAGTGTCGCGGTCTAGAGTCGTTGAATGGGTTCAGAGTGCTCAAGCTCGGGTAGATACGATTGGACAATCAATTGGAAATGGGGATTGTGGGGTACTGTAAAACTAAAATTGATTTTGATATAACATAAAAATTTAAGGACCAAATTGCAAAATAAATAAATTTTTAAGAACTCTTTAAAGGTTCAAATATTAACAAAATGTTTTGTATAAAATATTGTTTGAAGATTGGATCTCAAAACATTAAGTTTCTCAAACCTTTTTCATGATTTTCAAAACCAAATTATGCAAAAATGGCCTTGCGTATCGATACACTCACTGTATCGATACACTTGAAACTTACTGTAATTCTGAATGAACAGAGCGTATCGATACTCACTTCATACGTATCGATACAGTGTTCATCTGGGCAACCGTACCGATACGCTTAATAACCGTATCGATACGCCAAGCATAATTATTTGAAAATTTGTTTTGACCGTTATGACGTATCGATACTCTTGGTCACAGTATCGATACACTTTGATGCAACAAATTAAATGGTTTTAACAGAGAGTTTGGACCGTATCGATACGACCCCCGTATCGATACGCTTTGATGCAACAAACTTAACAGAGAGTTTGGACCGTATCGATACGCCTAGTGTATCGATACGCCATGTTTTTACGCACAACGGCTAGTTTGAATTTAAACTAGCGTATCGATACAGCCTTGTCGTGTATCGATACGCAGTGCTGGGGAGCTGCCTTAATAGCTGGAAAAATGTTCCCAACGGCTCCTTCAATAAATCAAAAGATCCAAACGGCTAGAAACTGATTCAAGGGTATAAATACAAGCTTCATTTCACCAGGAAGATCAACAATACACATTCAAGCATCATCAAAGCAAAAATCCAAATCCTAGAGCTATTCAAAGCTATATTCTTGTGCCCAACTCTTTGTATTTCATTTTGTCATATTATTGAGAGTTTTTGGGTTGCTGTAATTGTAAGTGGGTAGACAATCATCCTTTGAGAGGAAATACTTGAGTTTACCAAAAATCTTCTTTGTATTTGAGTGGATTAAGCTTGGGGTTGAAAAGCTTAATCGATATTGTAAGGTTTCCTCCTCATCCAAGAAAAGGGGACGAATTCAAGTAGTGAATTGTTTTGGAAAATCCTTAGTGGGAGCTAAGGTAGTGGATGTAGAGTTCGGTTGTTGAACTTGAACCACTATAACCCCTTGTGTCATTTTATTTTCAATATTCTCTTCACAAAAATTTTAATTGCCAATTCACCCCCCTCTTGGCCATTTGCAATTGTTTGATCAACTCAACAGGTACCGACAAGGCTACATACGAATCTTATCGCTCTACAACCCTTCGAGGATGGAGACTATGGGATGCATCCCATGGGGAAAGTATGTCGGATGGTACCGATCAGTTGGAGAAAGGAACATGGGGTAACCAATAAGGTTTGTCCCTTGTGTTTTTTTTATTTTCTAATGTGTGTGTTTTTTTTCTAGAATTTTCAGGGCACAAGAAGCCCTCCTTTTCGACATCAATTTCGAAGTTTTATGAGAGAGCATCGGCCTCATGTGGTTGCTCTATTTGAACCACGTATTAGTGGTAGAATTGTGGACCGGGTTATTACTCGTTTGCGGTTTATGCACTCGTTTTAGGTAGAGACTCGTGGTTTCAGTGCTGGGGTGTGGCTTCTATGAGATGATTCCATTTCTGTAGAAGTTGCTCATATTTCGAATCAATTTATCAGTGCGATGGTTGAGGGTACAAGCATACGATCAAAATTTCTTATTACTTTAGTGTATGCCAGTCTGACTGCTTCACGAAGAAAACATCTTTGGGCTCAATTAGCGAGTTTACAGCCGTCAGATAACACACCTTGGATTTTGGGTGGTGACTTTAACGTGCTTCTTATGGATGATGAGCGTGTCGGAGGTGTTGATACTAGTATGGGTGGTAGTCGGTTTTTTTGTGAATTTGTGTTTGATACCGGTTTGACGGATTTGGGATTTCGTGGTCCTCCATTTACCTGGATGAGAGGGAATCTCCATCAACGGCTTGACAGATGTTTGGTAAACACTTGTTGGCTTTCAATCTATGGTGAAGCGTATGTCCGACACTTGGATCGACTAGGTTCTGATCATCAGCCCCTCCTCTTATGTCTTGCTGATAGTGACCGTGATAATCAGAATAGAACGTTTCGATTCATATCAGCATAGCAATCCCATCCTCAGTTCTCGGACTTTCTGAAATATGTTTGGAAGGTTGACGGTGATGTTCGGTTTAATTTGGGTGAGTTTCAATCCAAGGTTGCGATTTGGAATGTTGACACTTTTGGTCACCTGGGAAAGCAGAAGAGAAGTATACAGGCACGACTTCGGGGAATTGACAGGGTGCTTTTAAGACGACATTTGGACTTCCTAGTTGAATTGGCGTCTCAATTGCGTTTGGAACTTGACTATGTTCTAGCTCAATAGGAAGAACTTTGGAGGCAAAAGGCGTGTACTCATTGAATAACACAAGGGGATTGCAACACCAAATACTATCACGCAACGGTAAAAGAATGACGTCATTATAACACTATATCGGCCTTGCGAGATTTAAACGAGTCATGGATAACGGATCAAGAGGAATTATCGGAAATGGTGCATGCTTACTTTGCCAACTTGTTTACTAGAACCACGCGAGCTTCTACGCATTTTACATCGTATGGTCGGTTTCCACAAGTCTATGGTGCAACTTTAGCACGTCTTGCAGATCCGATTTTTTGATATGGAGATTAAACATGCTATTTTTGATATAGGCCAGCTTAAGGCACCGGGGGTTGATGGGTTTAATGCTGGCTTCTTCCAGAAAATTGGGACACTGTTGGGACTGCGGTTTGTGATCTTATTCGTCAGGTGTTTTTCAGTGGCATTCTACCACATGATCTGAATCGTACCTTGTTGGTACTAATTTCGAAGGTTAGCACCCCTGAATATATGAGTCAATTTCGTCCTATTAGTCTTTGTCAGGTCCTCTACAAGGCCATTACCAAAATTTTAGTGCAACGGTTGAAGCTCTTATTGCCCATATGGGTTCCAAAAACCAAACTAGTTTTATTCTGGGAAGGTCGATTACAGATAATATTGTGATTGCACATGATATTTTGCATTCGATTCGAAAGAAAAAGGGTTCAAGTGGATGGATGGCTATTAAAATTGGTCTCGGAAAAGCGTATGATAGATTGGAATGGGACTATGTGAATAATACGTTGCTTGATTTGGGTATTCTAGAGCGTGTACGGTCTCTGATCATGCAGTGCATTTCTATCGTCTCTACTCAGATCATTTGGAATGGCTCGCTGGCCGAAGCTTTTGTTCCATCTAGGGGAATTCGCCAAGGTAACCCCTTGTCTCCTTATATTTTTGTCCTATATCTAGAGCGGTTAGCACATGATATTGAAGCTGCTGTGGCCGATAGGCGCTGGGAGGCCTTTTGAACTTCGAGTAGGGGGGCCGTCTATCTTGCATATTTTCTTTGCAAATGATATGATACTATTTGGACGGGCGTCTGTTAATCAAATGCAAATTATCCGGGAAATTCTTGATGAGTTTTGCGAGGCTTTAGGACATCGAGTGAGCGCTTCAAAGACCAACATCTTCTATTCAAAAAAATTTTGCCGACCATACGTGATAGTATTAGCCAAGGCTTTGGTTTTTTTGAAGTTCAATACTTGGGTAAGTATCTAGGCGTTCCTCTTTTGCATCGGAGAATGACATTTGTGTCTTATGGGTATTTGATTTCTATGGTTGAAAGGAAGCTGAATGGGTGGCGTACTAAAACGCTTTCCTTAGCCGGTAAGATCACACTTGCTAAGGTGGTCCTTGCAGCAATTTCGAACTACACTATGCAAACGACGTTATTGCCTAAGGTCACTTGTGACGAGATTGAACGACTTATTCACCGATTCATTTGGGGCATTAAAGACGGCAAATCAGGTGTACATGGAGTGAGTTGGAAGGATGTGTGTAAACCAATGAATAAAGGGGGCTGGGGTTTCGTTGCCTCTTTCGCCAAAATGAAGCATTTTTAATGAAATTTGCGTTTGGTCTGCTCACAAAGAAACAGGCCCTTTGTTTTCGCTTTCTTCGGACCAAATATAGATGTTATGAAGATGTTTCACGTGTTTTGGCTACTAGCAATGTATCCTGGCTATGGAAAGGCCTTAGCGTCGTTTGGGAGGATGTACGAAATAATATTTTTTGGAGGCTTGGGAATGGCTCAAAGGTAAGTTTTTGGTACAATAATTGGATTCGTGCCATTGACCCCCTAGTGGATCACTTATTATCGGGATCTTCGCTTCCATCACCCAAAATTATGATCGCGGATTTAGTGACTTCGGAGGGTGAGTGGAATTGGACTGCTCTAAATCAAGTACTTCCGGCACATATTCTGCTGCGGATTGCAGCTGTTAAATGCCCCTTACAATGGTTCCTAGTGATGAAGTTGCCTGGGCAAGCACACTTTCTGGCCGGTTTCCTGTTAAATCCACTTATAGGATTCGCCATGGCATTGAGGAAGGCCCTCATGAGGATGTATGGTGAATTATTGATAAATTCCGGGGAACTCAGCGTATGAAAAATTTCCTTTAGCTTGTTTGTTGTGACAAAATCAAGACGAATCAAGAGAGGGTACGCTGACACTTCTCTAATGATGCGCGGTGCGGCTTATGCGATTCGGATATTAAAAATGTCGATCATGTGTTGCGTAAGTGCCCACATGCATTTACGGTTTGGAAAGAGCTCATTCGTGTGGATTTATTACAGGAATTCATGTCCATTGATATTAAGCGTTGGGTGAAAATCAATTTGTTGAAACCTACGACATTCACAAAGGAAGCAACTAATTGGGATCTTATGTTTGGAGGGGTTTGCTGGTTCATTTGGTTGCATAGAAATGCATTACTCTTTGATGCAGGGAATATGGAAAATCGATGTCATGTACTGGACCGTAGCTGTATTTGGTTAGCGACATCAACAACGGCAATGAATGTCGTGAGCTTACCTGTTACAGTTTCGCGAAGGGCTGGTAGTCGACAAAAAAATTGGTGTTTTCCACCTGTTGATTGGGTTAAAATTAATTCTGATGGTGCGAGTTGTCTTGGTAATGGATATATGAAGTGTGGCGGTATCATTCGAGAACATTCAGGACAATGGATTTTGGGCTTTGGCAAATTCATCGATATATGTTCGGTGTTGGAAGTGGAGTTATGAGGTGGCTATATCAGATTGATTTGTGCTTGGAAGGCTGATTATCGTCAGGTTATTTTAGAGATGGATAGTTTGGAGGTAGTGGAGATTCTTCAGATTGTTTCAGATTCCTTACCCTCTTGTGTGTTGGGTTTTTATTTTATGGAGTTGCGACAACGACCTTGGACGGTTCGCCTACAACATGTTCGACGAGATGGGAATCATTTGGCGGATGCGTTGGCTAAACTTATGGATTGTGTGGATCTTAATGTGGTGTTTTGGGATAATCCTTCTTCTTATGTTATTCCTTTGTTACATGATGACATTTTAGATCGAGGTTAATTCTTGTAATTGGATTGTTAGCATATGTACTCTTTTCCTCCACCTAGGTTAGGGAGGTTTTTAACGAGGCATATGCTAATATGCTAGGTGTTTATCGAGTAATGGAATCACACCTCTTTCACCCAAAAAAATGGCCAAAAGGTAAAAAGTCAGGAAAAAACTTTGATACCAACTTTAGTTTATATGTGCCTTTTAGTTTTAGGGATTATAGTTTTTAGTTTAGGGTTTAAAATTTAAGGTTTTAAGTTGCAGGGCTTAGAATTTAAGGTTATTGTTTAGATTTTAGGGTTTAAGGTTTAGGGTTTAGTTTTGGAAAATACTTTGATATATAAGATTTTCAATTTTAGGGTTTAGTGTTTTAGGTTAGGGTTTGGGGTTTGTGGGTTTAGTGTGTAAGATGTAGAATTTAAGGTTTAGGGTTAGAATTTAGAGTTTAGGTTGTAGGGTTTTAAGGTGCTAAGGTTTGGGATTTATGTTTTAAATTTTATAAAAGGGTTGTGTAAATTTTATTTACACAGTTTGTGTATTAAAATATAATCCTTTAATTTTTAGGGTTATTGTTAAAAATTTAAAATTTGAGTTTTATAGTGTAAATATGAAGGCTTGTGTAAAATTAGCTTTTCACAGCCCGTGTATCAAAAAATTTACTTAAAAACTGTCCAGCCACCTCAAAACAGTCTAGGCGCGGACAAACTGGGTTGGTGTTGGAAGGATAATCGTGGTCAACCATGTTGGTGGGAGAACAATAGGGTTGTAGATAAATTAGCTTCGATGGGTCGTGCGATCCTATGTCATCAATGGCATTCCTTGAACCCCTGCTTGTCTAGTTGAAATGGTGAAGGAGGAGCAGTTGGAGCATTTGATGTTTCCTGGAGCTGATACATATGAGCATAGTGAGTTGCCTTACGATCCTGGAAAATAGATTGTTTGTTATTTGTTTGTTTAGGGTTAGTTTGTTGGTTTTAGTTTATGCGTTTGCACTCGTTTGATCGTTAGAATTACTTTGTAAGGTACTTTATGGGCACTCTTTACCACCATTTAGGTTTATGGGGCTTTTAACGAGACTTATAATTTGCCCCTTTTCTTATAAAAAATACTCAAGTGTTGAACCACGTATCTTTCTTTTTTATGCTTAATAGTAAAATAAGTGCCTAAATTATATATGTCGTTTACTTTTAATGCCTGAACTATTTTTACTCGAAAGATGTGTCTAATGTTTCATTTTGATAATTTTAGGTATATGTCGTTAACTACCATTATTTATTTTAATTTTAATAAAATAATTTAAATTTCATAAAAATCACAAAATACTCTCAAATCCCTAACCCAAAATCTAAACCCCCCAAATTGCCGCCATTATCGCAGTTGACTGTCTTGTCGGATCTCACAATATCATCGTCGGATGTCACGACCTATTTTTCTCAACCAACCATCGTTGAAATTTAACGACAGGTGTGTCGATCGGTTTCCTAACATTGAAGGAAGTCGAACTCGCAACAGAAAGTCGATTGGTACACCTACCATCGGTAAACGACGATGAGTGGTTAAAAGAAATAGATGAAGGTATCCGACGACGATAGTGGTAGGTTCTAACGGGGCAGTCAACGACAATAATAAGGACAATTTAAGGATTTTTACTTTTGAGTTAGAAATTTGAAATTATTTTGTAAAAATTTAAAACTGTTAATTTTTGAAATAAAATATTAGGCGTATGTTTTGTGCAAAAAAAAAATAGTTTAGGACAAAAAATGAACAACATATATAATTTAAGCACTTATTTTACTATTAAGATTTTTTAAATATAAAAAAGTTATTTTTTTAAGTAAAATGCATCAAAAGTCACTTAATTACTAATAAAATTATTATTAGTCACTCAATACTCTCGTATATATATATATAAAAGAAAAATTTTTCAAATTTTTTAATTTTTGTGTTTAGGGAATTAGTTTTGGATTTAAAATTTAAAATTAATATTTAAATTTAGAATTTAGAGTTTGTGGTTTAAATTTTTAATGAAGTTTAATAATTTAGAATTTAAATTTATAATATAAATATACAAATTTATGTAAAATAAAATTTACATGTATATTAAAATTAGACCCATAAAAAACCTGTTTATCGACATTTTTTTGAAAGAGTTATCTACATCTTGTTGAAAAGGAAATGCAAAAATAAAATAAAAACAATCTCTTATATCCATCTACTTTGAAACGAAACCCTAGATTTCTCGAGTTGTGAAACCTTATCCAAAATCCAAACTTCTCTTGCTCAATATATCTTTCCCTTTTTGTTTTCGGAAAGCTCTTGGTTCCAAGGGTTCCGTTTAAGTTAATGGCTTTGCAATTGGTGAACAAGGCGTTGACTTTTTCGCGCAGGAAGAAACAATGGCTTATATTGCTAGCTATATGTGGCGTCTCTGGTTATGGGGCCTACAAGGTCTATAATTTGCCCTCTGTTGTGAAGAAAAGGAAGAGGTTTTTCAAGCTCTTTGGAGCCCTGATTTCCTTAGCTGAATTGGTCTCGGAATCCGCCGAGACTGTCAATGCTGTCTCCAAGGAGTTGAAGGAGTTTTTGCAATCCAATTCCGATCAAGTTCCGAACAGTTTGAAGCAAATCTCAAAGATTGTGAGATCAGAGGAGTTTTCCCAGTCTTTAATTAGGATTACAGAGGCTTTAACAGTTGGGGTTTTAAGAGGCAATAAGTTAGAATCAGGGAGTGGGAATGGGAATGAATGCACAACAGGTTCGGAGAATCCCGGCTTTACCGATAGGTTGTTGGATAGGGTTTTCTCTAATGCTGGGACTGGTTTTGTATCTGTTGTTGTTGGTAGCTTTGCTAGGAATCTGGTTCTGGGGTTTTACTCAAGCGGTGGAGAAATGGAGCGGTTGAATGGGACTGATGGGTCTTCTGATGTGCCCAAATGGGTTAATTTGCTGCTATATGATGATAAATGTAAAGAGCTGATTGCTGATTGCATTCAAAGATTCGTAAGCACGGCTGTTGCGGTTTATCTCGACAAGACCATGGACATTAATACTTATGATGAAATCTTTGCTGGGATGACTAATCCTAAACATGAAAAACCTGTTAGAGACATTTTGGTTTCTATTTGTAATGGTGCTGTGGCAACACTGGTGAGAACGTCTCATCAAGTGTTGACAAGTTCCGACTCGAAGTCGGGTTCTACTTGTTTGGTTCTTGATCGGTGCGTGGATGCCGGTGGAATGAGAGATGGTTTCGAGAAGGAATTATCTTTAAAAGGAATGGAAAGGGGGAGCTCATTTGATGGGATTCAGAATAATGGGTGGGTCGATAATGTCTCTTCCTCACGGGCGGTTCCCGCCAACATGAAGTTTGTGCTTGACGTGACTGGGAGGGTGACCTTCGAAACATTAAGGTCTTTGGCGGTGTTTATAATGTGGAAGCTTTCAGAGGGTTTGAAAAGAAGCATTTGTATTGCTCGTGACGAGGTTGCAGAAAGGGGACTGGATGTTATTAGATATGTTGATGCTAAGTCTTCCATTATAGTCACTTTTTGTCTTGCTCTGTATTTACATATCCTGGGTGGTAGTGGCCTTGCGATGCCTGCTTGAAGGAGCATTTATTCCGATTTTTCATTGAAATACAACGAAATCTTACTGAAGCTGCTTATATCAGAAGGTCTTGTACGTATATTTCTCTCGTGCAAACTGTATATAGCATTAGCAATACTCAGCTTCCTTCAAATTTATTTGCCTTATCCAAATGTATACACAATAATCTCATTTCTCACTGCTGTATGCCAGAACTAGTGCTATTTTGTTTTTCTGCAATCTAATTTTTATTAGAGATTGACTGACAATGTTTTAGAAACAAAATTGTTTGTGGGGATTAATAATTCCAATTCTTCTGGAGCATCAGCTCTTCTAAGGAAAATTTAGCTGATCTCACAAAATCAACATGATGACTGGATTATGATAGAGATAGAAATCATTTTTTTCTGGAAAAGATCAAGAGATTGGTCAATCTTAATCACAGAAGGTTAGAATAAAAGCAATCACAAAATGATTGGAGTGGACTAACGTGCTATCCTTCAGCCTAGTCCATTTTTCAGTCTTTATTATTATTATTATTATTATTTTGATAATATAAGTCTCGGTGCATATAAATCGAGCTTGTTTTCAGTGAGAAACTGCTTGAGAGAGGAAGTTGTATTTCTTTCTCAACTAAACCTACGGTATTAGATGATAAGTTACTCCTAGAGGATTTGTTTTTGGCTTATAATCTCCAATGTTAATGCTACTAGTAATATTTTTTTTTTCTCAAGTTGATAGGGATGAACCTGAAAATTGTGTGATTGAGGCAATCATCACACATTTCTGCTTATGAGAAGCAAATGCATTATCCCAAAGTAGTAATGATTGTTTATTCTGTCCATTCAAATATAGGATGCTTAAACTTATGAGAAGAAAATGATGAGTATGGACTATGCAGTCTGGATATGGAATCCTCCTATCCTATTGATAAATTTAGCAGCTGTAGAACTACTTGCCATGATCTTTGTTTTGAAACTTCCTGGCTGGATATATGCTTTCTTCTTTAGTTTCTCATTTCTTCTTCCACTAAAACGTAAAACAAATTCTTCCCAACAAATGATCTCTGTATAAACTGTGCTCCATGATTTTAAGAACTTCTTTTGTATCTTTTATTGGACTTCTTAAGATTTATATTTACATAAGTCTCAAGAATAACCCCAGATGGGATAAATCTAGTTGGTAAGAGAAACCGCTTTTTACCAACTAGGTTTGATCTTTAGCGATTCATTGATAATTTCCTAATTACTCTAGGTTGATGAAAGTAGTGTAATAGTTTTGAGAGGGGATTATAACCGAAATAAAATTTTATCTTATTGATCTCACTGATGGATGTTGAACATGCATGGACAACTGTATTTCAATGCACTCAGTAGAATGGCTATCCTTTTTCTGTGCAACAATGGCATATTCTTGAGTGATACCTGTAAATGGTGTCAAATTGCATAGCCGTGTTTGACCCTCCGCCTGCCTGTTGTCATAGCTTGTGACAGGTAACTTCTCTTCCTTGTGTTGTGTCTTACCTGTGCAATGTGATGCATATTCTGATTATTTGCAGTATATCAGCTTCATGTTGTTACCATCTGAAAGGTTAATGTTTTCCTAAATTTAAATTGTATATTATGTTTTTTCTTACTTACAATGTCCATTTGTTTCCTCTCCTCTTATTCCTAGGTGAACTAGCTTTTTCCGTCTCTGAATATGAATGTTGTAGCTTAAGAAAGAAAAAAGAGATATTTATTTGCTGCTTAAGGGGGTTTTCCCCTTTTCCTTTTCTTTATCGATAGTTTCAGTGTGTATGAGTTCTTTTTCCCCATTTTCCAGTCTTATGCCCCAAGAAATCATCTAGCAGAGCGAGATACACAATTGTTTGCTATATACTTGTTAACTCCTGCTTTAGACTTTGCTTGGTATGAAGGATGAAAAGGATTGAGGATCGAAAATTTGTTAATCAAATGGTTAAGGTTCATAACCACTTTCCTATTTTGTAGATTAACCATTAGCTTAACAAGTTTTCGTATCAAGCAGATCTTTATGTAACCTAATGAATACTAATATCTATTTTCATGGAGAAATCTGACCGAATTCTTTTATGAGAATAGAGAAAAACATTCAACCATTGCTTCCCATATGGTGCATGAATTACTGTACCCATTCTTCTTGCAAGGATTCCAAAATGCCGATGCCACATTAGGATGCTGTGTTACATAATCAATGAGTTTTCATTCTGCTGTAGGATTTCATGAAAAACAAGTACTTTTTGTTAATTGTAGTCCCTCGAGCATATAGCTGCGACATTTATTTTTTCTCCCTGTGCAGGTCTTGACAGATATGGATCATGGCCATTGTCTGCTTCGTAATTCACTCGATGCTGCAGCATTTTTTCTAATGAAAATGATACAAATGATAGCCGTTCCAGCAACAAATTTTCACTGGGAGTGGATACTACTTTGAAGACGAAAATAGCAAAGGTTCGGGTCCATTATTAGGTGGTTTGTGATGATTTATGTGTCTCAGTTCCATGATCAGCCATGGTCTTCACTTCTGAAGGATGTGATCCATAACTAGTTAAATCAGTCATCACATTTACTACCATGCCTGAAGAAGCTGCTTTTTTTCGAGTTACTTGACCAGACCAGACCAGACCAGACAGGCCACCAACAAGTGGTGTAGTAGCTTTGTTATGAGGTTATGCTGGTGGGTAACTTCCACGTGAATCACTTTTGATCTTTGAGGACTCAGTATACCTTTAAGAACCAGTACTGGCCTCTGAAAATAAGCAAAAAAAAAAAAAAAAAAAGGGGGGGGGGGGGGGGGGGCAATGGGGGATTAGAAGAGCTAAGCTTTTGGGTACACTGTACTTTAAGGGGGAGAGGGAAGCTGCACTTGGTTTGCCTGCGGGGTTAAGTAAATACCCAAATGTGGGAAATGGCTGAATTTTCTGCTCTGGTGTTGTAACGCGTGGCCATAAAGTTTTGGCGAACCAACAACTAGTGGATGAGGCATTAGATCCCTTAAACAAGATCAAAAGTTCGAATCATGACGTTGTGAATGGAGCAATTGAGTTGGGAGGATGTTTCTCATAATGAACTTATACAATACTCAATCTGGATTAATAAGCCAATGGATTAAATACAGTGAATTATACCATTTTTTTTTGACAGACCCTTATAAAGCTCCCGAGTGCGAAGGTTTATGCATGCCAAATACATGTTTTGCCAATGCCCCATTGTAATAATAATTAATAATTAAAATAGCCGAAATGGATAAGCATTTAAGATCCATTTCCTTTCAATTTGCTTAATGTTACCAACCACGCCGACAACATCCGCATTTTATCGAATCCGAATTAATGACAGAATTGTCATTAGGATAAAATCTTTTATATTCAATAAATTATTTTTTATTGAATTAAAAAACTTGAATATCATATATTTAAAGACAATATTGTAGGCTTCTACCTTTCTACCCCTATGTGTATCGCACATGACGTACGTCTTTGTCTTTCTAACAAACATCACTTTTTTTCAAGCATTTTTCTTTTCTGTTTTGGTTTGATCCTTCGTGATTAAGGTAAACCTAATCTTGTTGATGACCCATCAATTCTCTCTCAAAAAAGTGACTCCCACCACCTTTAAACTAAAGATAATTTTAATAATTTAATTATATATTTACGTGGCTGTCGGATGGATTGATAAAAAAATTTGTCTTTTAAATAAAGTATTAAGTTGGAAGTTTTTGTGAAAGATATAGCTTTGGAAGAATTTTACTCTCGTTTAAACATCTAATTTGATTCGACTTTTAATATAATTAGAACATATATGATTAAATAACATCAAAAGATCTCAAATTCACAAAAAAAAGTTTACCTTGAAATGAAAACTTTTTTTTCTTGCTTTACCTTAAGAAAGTATCCAAATGATCTTCCAAAAATCTTTAATTTGTTCACAAAGGACCCTACATTCCCTTCCTCCCCCTATAAATACCCTCTCCCTTCTCTTCTATCCTTCCCTTTCCCCCTCTTCACTTACTTCCTAGTATCAATTTAAAATTAAGGTTTTTCTTTCTTAATTTCTACTCCCATTTTGGTAAGTTTATTTTGGTGATTTTTCCCTTTATATTTGGTTGAGTCTAATTAACCTAATGTTTTTAGCTAAAGAAGCTGATCAACTCCAAGTCCCGGTTCACGAAACCAGTTTTACACCCGAAGAACTCCTAGAGTTATTATCATTTTTCGAATCTGAAGAACAAGTTAGTTCGAATTCAAGTTTGGAAGGTTTGAGCCGGGGGATATATTCACCTGATGAGAGAAAGCAAAGACGAAAGGTATCGAACCGAGAGTCAGCCAAACAGTCTCGTTGGAGAAAAAAGAGACATTTAGAGAACCTCACGGACCAAGTGTACCGGTTGAACATAGAGAATCGACGACTTAAACACCGGCTCAGTTTAATTATTAATCAATATCACGTTGCATGGCAAGAGAATGAACGGTTAAGATCCGAATCCGATGCTCTTCGGGCCAAACTGTTGGATCTATATTGGACTTCAGCCACCATGCAATGCAATCACGATAATAGCCGACATTCTTATCAAGTTTTAATTTCATCTAAACAGACGAATTAAGCTCTAATTATCTCCTTTTTTCCCCCTAAAAATATAAATATTCGGACACACTGGTCAGAAGAAAAAAATGGTGGTTTAGATAAACCCCACGTTTATTGTCTAGTAAGAAACGGTAGCTTTCGAGTCTTACTTTTTTCGGGTTTTTTTTCCATCGTTTTAGTTGCTAGCTTTTGCATGTTTATAGCAAGTTAGGGTTAAAGAGAAAAGGAATATTGTAAATGCGTCTGGTAATCTGTGTATTTGGGGTCGTACTGCGTTTGTATATAATTTTATCATGTTATAATATTGTATATAATATTTTATAGGGTAAACTATTTAAATGACCACCTAATTATAAGAGTAGTGCCAATATGACAACTATACTTTTAATTGTGTCAATATGACCATATAACTATTTAGGTGGTGAGTGGTGATAATCAAGCCACCGCCAATGGAGATGATGATGTGACAGTTAACATAAATTAGTATAATTATACATTTGGTCCCGTTACTTACACATTCTATCAATTTGGTCATAATTTTAATTTGATCATTCAAACAGTCAGCGACACGTGTCACCACCTCATTAGAAGACTTTAAACATTTTTATTTAGGCTCTGTTTGGTAAAGAGAGGTTTGGGCAAAAATTAGAGGTTTGAGGCATAATTAGAGGTTTGACAAGTTAAATCCGCTAATGTTGTTGTTTGGTGAATAGTGGATTTGGGTGAAACCGCTAATTTTGAAAAAGCTCATAATAGGAGCTTTTTGAGATTAGAGATTTGATATTAGAGTTGTAAAGACTCTTTTACCCTTACTAGTTACCAAAAATCTCAAAATAACCTAAATTAAATATTTTCTCACCCTATTTATAAGCTAATCCTATTTACTTTTTTTCTTTTTATCATCACATATTTATACGTGTATTTAAATTTATTAATTAATTAAATTATATTAAAATAATTATATAAATAATAAATTTATATATAAACCATTCGAATATGTTTAGAAAAATTATATTAAAAATAATTTTATAGATCTAATTAATATTAATTAGATACAAAATATTGATAACTAATAAACTATTCAAACAAGTATTGAATATAATAATGTCATTATATGTCATTTTGTTTGTTTAAATGATCTAACAGCTATCAACTATCAGTTAATTTTACCAAACACTTCTATACAATCAGCTAATACAATCCGCTAGTCAAATTAGCTAATGTAATTCGCTATCCGCTATCAGCTATCCGCTAATTGCCAAATAGGGCCTTAGTTTAATAAATTTATTTTCCCCTTCCAATCGAGTGTGACATGTATCTAAAAAAAAAAAAGTGAAACACCCTTACCGCCAACTTTTCATATCTTATGTATTTTGCAACATTTATTATATAATAACTCGCTCATGACAGCTTTATAAACATTATCTACTTGGTTCAAAACCATGTGAAGCGTGTCACCCCGACCAATTCTTACTCTCCTTTGCTCCTTTCTGGTCCTCCATAATTACAGTTTCTTGGGTATTATCCTAACAGTTCAAATCCCCAAGTTTAGCTCTTGTCCTGTGTGTGTTCTCTTTGATTACTCCATTGATGTATGATACGTACAAACATGCTTTTTGATATACCCCTCCATCTCCATTAAAAGAAGATAACCATATCTCTTGATGGAGATTTTATAATCCTCATTATCATTTATTGTTCTTACTTTGGTTGAGAATGCAGAGTACCCGTGTTGCTCTCGTTGCTGCAAATAACACCGCCGCTCGATTACAAATATATGTTTGATGTTGTAATTTATGTCGCAAATTAATTGTTGGTTCAGTGGTAAGAGTGCGTCACTTTGCCTAGTTAGAGATCGTTTCGAATCTCACACAAGAATCAAGTGACACGTGTCACTGACTGATTGAATGATTAAATTAAAATTATGATCAAATTGATAGAATGTATAAGTAACGGGGACCAGATATGTAATTATACAAATTTATGTTAACTGACACATCACCATCCCGTTAGATTTTAAGGACCGGTGGCTTGATTGTTACTGCTTAAATAATTATGTGGTCATATTGACACAATTGAAAGTATAATGGTCATATTGACATCAACCCAATAATTAGGTGGTCATTTAAGTAGTTTACCCTATTTTATATTAGATAAATTATACAGTTGGTCACTTAATTATTACTATGTTTCTATTTCGGTCATTTAACAAAAATGCACTTAACGTTTGACTGAATTGTTATTTTGGCCCATATTCTTTTTTTGAAGCAATTTAGCCCTTAACGTTTCATTTTGGGTCAAAATGACCCTTCTGCAGATAAAATCAATAATCAACCAACTGTAAATGGCTTGAGATGGCATGACAAACCTACATAGCAGTGTACGCCGCAATAACAATGTCATATAAGTAAATATGTTGCAAGATACATAAGAAATGAACAATTGGCTTAGTAGTAAGAGTGTTTCACTTTTTTATTAATTAATTAAAGAGATATTATATTCTCATACCAAAATTCAAATTCATACAAGATGAAACAATATGAGTATCTTTGACCACTAGGCCAATTAAAATTACTATTTAAACACAAGCCAACTTAATTTGAATTACTATTTAATAATATTTTTATTTAACATTTAATTATAAATGTACAAATTTTAATAAAAGGGCCACCAAATTAGAATGTCCTCTGCCAGAGGAAAGATATAATTCCAACCTTCCAAAATTAGCACGAGAAAATTGAATACAAAATAAAATTTTCAATGGAAGATATGTGTCACTTCACAAATCTTGAAGCAAACATGCGTGAAAAGGGAGGACTTTCACCGGGGTCCATGCCCAAAAGCAAAAGCCACCCTCATGATTCCCAAAACAAATCATGTGCTATTTTTATTTAGTGGTCTAATAATAAAGTAGGACGTTGTTTCTCTTAGATGATATCAATTCAAACAATATGTTTTTTAGGTGTACACAAATTTATTATTCAAATTTAAAACTGAATGCTAAAGAATCCCCATAATTATGTAGATATTGTTATGAATATTTATCTATGTAGATGTCTATCATGATTAGAACTTTATCTGAGATTGATTTACTTTATCATTAGGAATATTATCTCATTTAATTAGAGTTCAATGTAATATGTACTTCTTATGCCTATAAATAGATGACTTGATAAATGCATTGTACACAAGTCTGTATTTGAGAATAATACAAATCTCCCTCTTTCTCTCATCTCTTTGTTCTTATATTCTTGTTCTTTGTTATTTTATTCACAACACATTATCAACACGACTCTAATCAACTGAGGTCTTCATTGTTTGAATCCAAAAGAAGTTATTGGAAAGAATTCGATTCTAGGATAAACCAAAGATAAGTTTTTTTTTTCTCTCTTCATTCTTTTAAATTACCGATTGTCTTTTTCTTTATATTTTAGCTTATTTTTTTTTGAAAAGTTTGAAAGTATGTTTGATTTTATTCGAACATTGGAAAGAGATAAATTTGTTGCTTCTCACAAACCAAAAGACGAATTGATAGAGACGTAGAGGTTGCGTTTGGTGTAAATTACGTGTGTTTTCTCTTGTTCCTAAAAGGGTTAATTAGCGGTATGCTTATTCATACTTTTACTTATATGATTATATTTGATATTTTTCATATTATGATTTATGTTATTTTATTTGGTAAAAGTTAATATTTTTAACCGTGTTTTGAGTTTTACATGATATGCTTAAATGTCTTGGAAAGAGATGTGATATAAAGGGACTATGAGAAGCTATCTCGGTCATATGCTATGTCTCCATTGTCCACGAGAGAAAAATCAATATCGGTAAATTTTGGTTTTATTTTGATTCTTTACACTATTATTTTAATGTGTGATAAATCATGATGATTTTGAATTTACAAGAAGATTATTATAAAGTCTATATTTGCCCGAAAGCAATATTTCTTCTTCTTCGAAAAACTATACCATAGACTTCTCCCAATTTCAAGTTACGAAAATTCGTCTTGATCCAAAAAATTTTATAGAAGGCATTCCCTGAAGTGAATGCAAAGCATGATGTTTATTCCATGCAATTATTAATGATGGGGCATTCCCTAAAGTGAATGCAAGCATGATGTTTATTCCATGCGATTATTGGAACTGTTTCATTCCCTAAAGTGAATGCAAACATGGTAAATCATTATTTAATTAGAGACGTAATTTCGATATAATCCAAGTATATTGGCTGGACATCCCGTTCTGCGAAGCTACTGGTCTCAAAGGAGGTTTTAAAAGGACCTTGTGAACAAGTTTAACAATGTCGCGTACGAGGATTAAATCTTTGTTCTCTGTGATAAGGATATGTGAAAAAGTTTCAAATGCCCACTGGCTCTACTCCATTCCCTGAAGTGAAAGTGAGATTATATTATGGAAGGAATAAAAACCATATTAGAAGTTGTGGTCGTGGTCGAGGCTATGAATATAGACATGAAAAATATGATCATTTTAAGAATACTTCTACCCACTGGTAGTGAGGTTATAAGGATGACAAGAGCGATAAAGACCATTCTAAGAAAGTGAATTTTTTTTATTACCAATGTGATGTTATAAACCATTGGTCTCGTACTTATCGTACATTAAAAAAAATCAACAATGATTGAATGATAAATGAAAGAAAATAAAAGCAAATTCTGTTTGCAAAAAATGACAAAGATGGTATTGGTCCAACTTATTTGGACATTGTTAGTCCAACTCATTTGGACGTTGTTGATTTCCTTATAACCCTCGAATGAAATAAATCATCTTCTAATTATTCTCATAACTTTGAAGAGAATTGATTATCTTTTTATTTATTTTGCTTTATGTTTATTTACTTTATACATTAATTATTTACATTTTATATTTATATTCATGTTAATATTTATATTTATATATTATCATATTATTTAGTTTGTTTAACATGATTACTTATCAAATATAATTTATGGTGACGATTTATGCTTAGCAGAAGCATAAGATATACTTTTCCATTTAAATGCAAGGGAAAAATGTGAGTACTATATCTCAAAGTACTAAAAGTATTGATGCTCCAGAAGAACAATAAGTTCTTGAGAGAAAGCACATTATGAAAAGTGCATAATTGCGAATATTGCAATAATTACCGCTAATGGTAATAATATCGTCACCACTAGAAGTGGAAATTTTAAGAGAGCAATATGAGTTCGTAAAATATTCTTTTTGGAATTATAGATAACATATGTTATCAATTGACATTTGAAATAAGCCAATATGGATATAAGTTCTGGTAGCCAAAGAGTTAGTTGAAAGCTCTAGAAGGGCTATATATTGCTACCAAAAGATAATTTCAATTGAAAGCTCCGAAAGAGCTAAATATATTCCTATTTAAAGAAACAATTTTGATGGCCGTACTGAGCATGTACGAGTGAGATTGAATTACATGTTATGGTAAACAAGAAGTTTACAAATTCAGAGATATATACACACATATATATAGTTGGCATGATCGGTTAGACCATCATGATCAATAATGGTGCAGGAATTATTGAGATTTACATGCACATGTATTAAAAGAACATGTAGTTCTTGTGGTGCTTATTCTCAAAGGAATTGATTAAATTTCACTTATTAAAGAACATGAAGTTCTTGTGTTGCTTATTAGAATTGATTCAATTTCACTTACTAAAAGAACTTGAAGTTCTTGTGTTATTTGTTCTCAAAGGATATAGTTGATCCCACTTACCAAAAGAATTAAAACTTGTAGTTCTTGTGCTGAAGTTGAGACTGCATGTCTTGCATATCTGAACGAAATATAGGCCCATATATCCACAAATGTGGAAAGTTTTATGTGATTTTAGTAGATGCATCTACATTGTTTTATCAACTTACAACCAGAAGTTTGTGAGATTGATTCTAAAAGGATTCAGATTATGCAATTAGACTATTCATTTTGCAAAAGCTTGTGGGTTTATATTTAGGCTATATCGGTTGTTACAAAGCCTATTAATTATAAAAAATACGGTTTAAATTTTTTTTAATTGAATGCCCTCTATTTAATAGCTAAATTGTGAGAACAAAACATTTATTATTTATATGGTATTTCCATATAGCAACACTTATATGCATCAAGTCAACGAGTTATAATAAACTCCCCGTTATGATTTGAATTTTTGGTCAGAAGTAATATTTCCCATTTTTGAATTTTTTAATGTACGATATATAGTTGAATTGCTCCACCATAATGCACAAAATGGGCAAGTAAAAGGGGTTGAGAATATATATTGAGTACGAGTCTTCTTTTATGTTTAAATTCTAAACATTAATTGGAGAATCATTTATTAGATGATTTTTCTCAACATCAGGGGGAGAGAATAATCAGCTGGATAAAGAAGGAAATGAATTATCATTATCTAGATCCTCGAATATGAACTAAAAGTTCATAAGATAATTCATGTTATTTCATGTCAATTGCCAGACATATTTACTGACCCAATGAGAGTAATTAAGTCTCATATACCAGCTGAAATGCTCTAAGTTTAAATTACATGTTAGAGCAAGTGGATGTAAATCATGCTTGAAGCATGATAGTTGAAATGGTTCCAATGATCAAAACTCTCGTAAATGAAAAGTATTATGAGATGGTCATATATTAGAGGCGGGTGCTCCTAAAGAGACCCAAGACATAACTAATAATAAAACTCTTGAAGAGTTTCAGGTACCTGAAATAAAGATTGAAATCTTGAAGAGATCTCGATGAGTTATGACATTACGAGAGTTGAACCAAAAAATTGGAAAGTTGTCGACAACGATTTTACAAACAATTTTACATAAAATATTTCTATAGAAGTAAAGAAAGAAATAGATGATCTTGTATAAAATCTATCTAGAAGTATAAATATTGAATTGGCCGATGTCGAAAGACGCTTTGAACTTCTAAAATAGAAGTATTTGGACCAGCAGTCCAAACACCTAAAGGTGTAATGCAAGTGAGGCACAAATAAGTAGTCGTAAATACGACTTGAACTATGATTTATGAAAAGTTTTAATTACTTTATGGTGGATGCAATTACTTTGGCAGTTATGAAAAATTTTGCATGCGTCTAATTATTTGTGGGTCCATATTTATCCTTGAAGGATTTAAAATGCTAGAGGCATTTGGAAATTTCCGAGGAAATTTATTTAGACATGTCTCATGAATATTTTGGCGCATTTGGTATAATCGCCTTAGTGAATACTAATTGAGAAAATACTATAAGAATGATCAGATTTTCTTATGTGTTTTATAAAGGAGTTTGGATCAAGATCCATTATGATAATTTTAGAACTCCTAAGGAGCTTCAAATTGGAAACTCATAAAGTACTTTCAATACAAGTACTTGAATCTTGACATCAAGTTTATCTCGACCTAAAGATTGTGCATTTTTATATATTTCTTTTTGTCTATGAATAGACATAAGCTGAAAGAATCTTAAAGAAGATTCAATATGAATAGAGCATATCTATTGAGTATCCTAATAGTTGTAAGATTGTTGGATGTGAATAAAGACAATTATATTTTTTCTTGGACTTAAAGCACTATATATTAGTTGGTCAAGAAATATCTATGAATATACAAAGATCATTACATTTAGATCTTCAAACATTCGTCGATGCCTCCTCAAATCTTGTAGAAATAATTGTTATGCACAAGGCAAGCCAGAAATGTGTTTGGCTAAGACCATTGACCCAACATATCTAGAAGATATGTGATTTACTTTCACAAGATATGATACAAATGCTATCTTGTGTAGAGATAATGGAAGATGGATACATCATGGAAAATATTACTCCAAAGTTTCATCCCCCGCTATCTTTAGTAAATAGTATTCAAGGTTGAATTGTGAAGATTCAAAGATCTTTAGTAGTGTTTTCATGAGGGGGAGTAAATACGCGTTGCACTCTTTTTCCCTTGACCGAGGTTTTGTCCCAATGAGTTTTCCTGTTAAGGTTTTTAATAAGGCAACATGTTATGCGTATCAAAGATGTGTGTACTATTTTTCCTTCACTAAAGAATTTTTTCCCACTGGTTTTTATCTTAGTAAGGTTTTAACGAGGCACATAATCTACATAGACATCCAAGGGGGAGTGTTATGAATATTTATCTATGTAGATGTCTATTATGATTAGAACTTTATCTAAGGAGATTGATTTACTTTATCATTAGGAATATTATCTCATTAGGAACATTAAACATAATATGTTCTTATTATTGTTCTTTGTTATTTTATTCACAACAGATATATATTTAATACTTTTTTATATTTTACCTCTGTTTTATCGTTAATATTCGAAGTTTATAACTAATTATTTTAATATATATATATTAAATATTTAATGATGTGATATTATTAAACAATTATTAAATACAAATTCCTTAACTGTATTTATTCTGATCTTCTAATGATATTACGTCTACTCGTTAGGGGTGTAAGTGAATCGAGCTTAAACAAATACAATTATGTTCGTGTTCATTTGTCAATTTTTAAATGTGTTCATTTTTGGTTCATGTTCGTTTAAATTTTTAATATTGTGCTCGTATTCGTTTATTTATTTTTGAAGGTGTTCGGTTCGTGTTCGTTTAAATTTTTAATATTGTGTTTGTGTTCGTTTATTTATTTTTGAAGGTGTTCGTGTTCGGTTCATGTTCATTTAAATTTTTAATATTGTGTTCGTGTTCGTTTATTTATTTTTGAAGGTATTCGTGTTCGTTTGTTTAGTGTTTACGGACGTGTTTATTTAAGTGTTCGCGGGCGTGTTCGTTTAAGTGTTCACGAACATGTTCGTTTATTCGTTCTCGAACATGATTGTTTTTATGTTCAGAAATGTTAAGTAAATAAACAATAAATAAATAAATAAAACAAAAGCAACAAAAATAAACGAGCTTGTAAATGATCCTATAAACGAGCTTGTTCATGAATATAAATGAACTGAACACACCTCTGTTCGTGTTCGTTTGTTTATTAAATGAACATAAATTTTTTATTCATACTCATTTATTTAGCTTAATAAACGAACGTTCTACGAATAGTTCGTCGAACGCTCTATTCATTTACACCCTACTGCTCGTGCTTTCAAGATCCGAATTTTTGATGAGATAATCAAACACTTGGGTTGTCTCCTCATCAAAGTCACAGCATAATACCCCACCTAAAGGAAATCTTTTTTTTATCGACCCGATAATCAATATATTCACATTAGAGTTAAATTTTGATATACAAGTTGTATTAATTTTTTTACTAAACTTTTCATATATAAGCTATAAAAATCTAAAGCTTAAATTCTAGGCCTAAAACCTAAACCTTAAACCATAAACTCTAACAACAAACCTTAAATTCTACACCCTACAATCTAAACCCCTAAACTCTAAACCACAACCTAAAATTTATACAAGATTGTGTATCAAAGTATTTTCTTTCATATTATTTCTGCATTATAATCGTATTATAAACATTATATATTTATTTAACATTTGAATTTGATTCATTTGTATAGTAATTTTAAGGGTAAACTACCTGAAATACCACTCAACTTTAATGTGTGACTCTAATATGCCACTGAACTAAAATTCGATACTATAATACCATTGAACTTCACTGTGTGATTCAAACTTAGCACTCCACCGTTACTCCCATTACGGAATTCTGACGTGGACTCTAACTCCCGTTACAGGGATGACGTGGGCGATAAAAAAATAATATCTTTTCCAGGTATGATCCACCTCATTATATTTTATGTTTTATTTTTACTATAAAAATCTCTTTTGACTGAAAACAAAACCCTAATTTCCTATTTTCTATTTCCCATCATAGATTTTGAAGCTGATCCAAATCTATAGAGGTAGAATGGTAAAGATCAAGTGAACGCAGGGTTGAAGTAGAAGAACCCATTTCAATTCCGGTGTGTGGATGCGGATAACCAGCAAAGCTGACTACATCGTGGTCTAATGCCAACCCTGGAAGGAGATTCTTTGGCTGCAAAAATTACGGGAGTTTTCTTCATAAACATTGTAGATTTTTTTGTTGGTTTGATCCTCCAATGAGCCCACGTGCAAGAGTTGTTCTCATGGGACTGCTAAACAAAATCAAGACAAATAACATCTAAAGAAGGAATGAGAGATTTGTTTGGATTTTTTTTTATTGTCAGTATTGTACTACTGTGGTACTTAATGCACTAAGGGGAGTGGAGATGTTATGTTTTGGTTGAAAGGATGAAGGGAACGAAAATGGTTACTTTTAAATTTAGGGTGTTTTTTGGTTATGTTTTGTGTTGTTCTACTGCATTAAACATGTTTACTGGTTATGTCTTGTTGAGAAGGAAATGAAAATGTTTTGTTTTACTGTGTTAAGGATGTTTTACTACTATGTTTACTAGTTATTTTTTGGACATAAGGAAATAAAAATGTTAAGTGTTGCTTAAGATAATTGTGTTGATTGAATATATGAAAATCATGAATTGGTACATGTAGCAACTAGTGACCAAATACACTGAAACATGTTCACAAAAAGAGACCAACAAAAAAATCTGTATCCATTACAAAAAGTACAAGCATATGAACTTGTTCACAAAATATGAACTTGTCAACAGAAAGAGACCAAATACAAGCATAAACATGTTCACAAAAAGTACACTACCAACACTGAAACATAAACATGTTCACAAAATATATTTTCATTGGAAATTTGTATCCATTACAAAACTGTGCAGATACAAGCATATGAAAATGTCAACAGAAAGAGACCAAATACAAGCATATGATTTTGCCAACAAAAAGTGACCAAAATAATTTGCCAACAAAAAGTGATAAACACATAAGCTTTTGACAAAAGCATATGAACTTGCCAACAAAAAGTGATAAACACATTAGCTTCCACTCTCAACCTACAGTCTTTGTCAGTTTTGAGCATGAGATTCTTGTGTTCCAGTTTGAGTTAAAGTACTTGATTGGCTGAAACTTTGACTACCAGAAGGCATCCATCTAACTGTCATGGGAACTGTTGTAGGACATGTTTGCTGCCTCAAGTTTTCAGATTGAAGGCCTGGAGTAGGGATAAAAACAAATGGACTGTTTGCTGGTTGGTTGAAGTTGAAGGCCTAGTTTGGGTTGGCCTCC
Source organism: Hibiscus trionum (assembly GCA_030270665.1). Lineage (NCBI taxonomy): Eukaryota > Viridiplantae > Streptophyta > Magnoliopsida > Malvales > Malvaceae > Hibiscus > Hibiscus trionum. The sequence continues at coordinate 71,063,203 of BSYR01000003.1, read as the reverse complement.
TAATCTGAAAAATGAAAAATATAGGTTAGATGCAAATTAACTATTACTTAAAATTAAATTAATTGATTTGTAAGATTAACATTACCTGTAATTTCGACACTCTACCAGAAGGATGTCTCATTTGATTCCTAGCAACTAGTCTTGTTTTAGGGATAGGTATGTTGGCACCAACTTCACCCTTGCAAGTTCTTTGATTGTGACCTGGTCTACGACACTTGGTACAATACATTTTCACACCTCTCTTAGTAAATCTACCACTAGTATTTGAGGTGGTTTCATCTGCTTCTCTCTTCCTTTTTGTCTTTGGCCTACCATGAGGCCTTCTAAGCTTTGGTGGCAGTACTGGCTCACATGTAGTGTCAATCACCCACAGATTTGGACTTCTAATAGGTTTGATCAAATTACTATAAATTAGTTGCTGAGTTTCTTTCTTGTAGCAGCTATGAACAAAGGTTTTAGGTCTTTGATTTTCTCGTACCATACATGACACAACATGTGAGCATGGGATTCCTAAAATTTATGAACAAATAAATAAGTAAAATATAGTAAAATGAATGAATTTAAAATCTAATAAACACATACCAGTGAGATCCCACTTTCTGCAAGTGCATGAAATTTTTTTCAAATCAACAACATGTTGGTTGGATGGTCCACAAGACACTTGGTACATATGATCTCTAGCATGTGTTGGCCAACACCTATTTTTTCAAATCAACAACATACAAGTTTCATTTGTATTCAAACTAAACAATTACAACAAAAAAAACTTCCAATTAAAAACAGCTACACAGTTGAGTGATATTACCTAGCAGAGTGATCAATTTCCAAATCAAGTTTTCTCTGAATTTTTGGGCATAAACTTCCAGTATACTTATCTATTGCTTCCTTCTTCTGGGCCATTTTATGCATTAAGTCAGTCCTAATCATCTCCATCATTGTTATGATAGGTTTATCTCGAGTATCCACAATGAGCTAGTACAAGAAAACAAAAAAATGTTAGTTACAATTAAAGTTGATATTTATAAATTACATATTGTTATTGAATATTTACCTTATTGAAACACTCAGAATAATTATTGAGTATCATGTCAGATTTACAAAGTGTTTTAAAATGAGACTTAGACCATTGAGCAGGGTCCTTCTCTTTCAACCAATCAAAGGCACTTGGTGACAAATTTTCAAGTTCAGCCATTACATCATCGAATTCTTTCTTATATGTACACTTAGCTGCTTTCCACAGTGCATCCTTCAAGTTCTTCCCTTTAAAACCAGCAACATTCTTGAAATTGGAATATAAGTGTCTCACACACTTTCTATGTTCAAAATGAGGAAAAAGTTCCAATAGTGCTTCAATCAGTCCCTGAATAATTTTAGCTGTTAGCATTAGAAATGTTCAAAAAAAAAAGTTTAATGATTAAAGGATTACCTTCTGCTTGTCTGACATGAATGTGAAATGGTAAGAGTTTGTCATCTCTAAATCAGTGATCAAAAGAGACAAAAACTACATCCAAGATGATTCATTTTCAGACTCAACAACAGCCCAACAAATTGGATAAAAGCTATCATTACCATCTACACCAACTGCTGCCAATAAGTGCCCTCCATAGTAATTCTTAATGTGGCACCCATCAAGGCATCTTATAGGTCTACAACCTGCTTTGAAACCTTCTTTGCAAGCTTGTAAACATATATACATTCTTTGGAACAATCTATTCTCTAGTTGAAGGATTGTGGTGCTTCCAGGATTATAAGTTCTAATTTCACCAAGATAGTCATATATCTTTGAATATTGAGCTTTGTAATTTCCAAGAACTATTTCTAGTGCTAAGTTTTTAGCTCTCAAGCATTTACTCAAAGATACCTGATAAGAATGTCTTTCTTGTACATCTTGGCGTAGAGATCTAATTGAAAAGGTAGGATCAACCTTCCATTGTTCCAAATATTTTTTAGCCAACCACTTGTAAGTAATATTTTTATTTCTAAAATCTTTGAGACAATTATGCTCTTCAATATAAGACTTAATCTGCCATGTGTTGTTCATAGGATCTTTAGGGTCAACCCTTGATGCCCAAATATACCAAGGACAATTTTCCTTGCAAATTACATGTATCCTACCTTTGTCAACCCTTTTGAATTTGACATCATGTCTGCTCTTAATCCCATACTCCATATAGCTTTTTTCAGAATCTCTTTATCACTATATTTCATCCCCTTCTTAAATTTCGGATTTTCCATATCCACCTCAGTATTAAATACAAGACATTTGGGGTATTTCTTTCGATCATCTTCATCAGATTCATTTGCACTAACACTATGCAATGAATCTGATCCATCACTAACATATCCATTCAAATGTGTCTCATTACCAAACTCCAAATCCATCATTAATGTTTCAGAATTCACCTCTTCTTCCCGAGCTTCATCATTTATGGCATCATCACTATTTTCATATCCACTATCACTGTCAGTTTGTTCAATCTCATCCTCTACTTAATCATCATCCTCTTCTACATCATCATCTCCAGTCTCTTCTACAACATCATCTTCATTCTCTTCTACAACATTATCTTCTTCAATTTCTATGTTTTTATTACTAACAGCACTTAGGTTATCAATTTCAGCAGTTTCTCCAACTGTTTCTTCTAAGTACACATGCAATTGTTTTAGTGTAGGCATAGTCTGTAACATGCTAATGACATCAGAATCAGTTCTTAATGGTTTAACACTTACTTTCACAGTAGGTTGTTTCCAATACAGACTACACATGCCATTATACCCTAACTCTGCAACAATATCATATATTTCTAGCATAGACATGCTATCCACATGGCACATATCAAAAAAGCTTATCTTCTTACCAGTGTACTTTAGCCTTGGAGAATTTACCATGAATCCACCATTATGCACAACAAGTGTAAAGTATTCTGATGAAGCATCTGTCAAAAAGTAAAGAATTATTTTTTTCAACTTAAAAAATTGCACCAGTCAAACAATCCGAGTGATCCCCAAATATAATAGTTCTCAACTATCCCATGTGAATAACACATTGACTCAACAACCAATGTCACAACAGAACAAAATGCACAATTTTTTTAACACATTGACTCAGCAACTATCATCCAAGTGGTCCCCAAACAACAGAATTATTGTTACTTTTTTATCATCCAAGTGATTCCAAAGTGAATCACACCCACCTCTATTTAATAAAATAGCAATAAAAATTGAAAACTATAACCCTAAATATTGAATAGAAACAAATATTGAATAAAACCCATAGATTACACTGTTTTATTGCAAATTTTGAATGCAAACAAAAACTATACACTAAAAGGACAAAACATTAAACCCAAAATTTGAATACAAACAAAATACATAAAACTCATAGAAACATTAAATATATATATGAGATTATAAATTTTGAATACATGCCATATCTTACGGTTCGGCTTCCTTCAACTCTTAACACACGTTTTTCCATTTGATTTCCTTCTAACAATCGATCACTAAACAAATGTCTGAAGACAATCCTCTCTCAGAGAAAGCTCAGAGAAGCCCACTTGAATAATCAATAACAATCTATAGAAAACCCACTGAATTTTTTTCCCGTCTAATTTCAGAGTGATTTCTGAAGTTTGAAATTTCATTAACCTTATTTTGAGGAGATAAAGAGTCTTTAACAAAACTACTTCGCTTTACAATAAAAATAAAACATAAAATATAATGAGGTGGATCATACCTGAAAAAGATATTATTTTTTATCGCCCACGTCATCCCTGTAATGGGAGTTAGAGTCCACGTCAGAATCCCGTAATGGGAGTAACGGTGGAGTGCTAACTTTGAATCACACAGTGAAGTTCAATGGTATTATAGTATCGAATCTTAGTTCAGTGGCATATTAGAGTCACACATTAAAGTTGAGTGGTATTTCAGGTAGTTTACCTTAATTTTAATTGATTTTTTAAATGTATGAAGTATCAAATTTTCAAACTTTAAACCAACGAATGGAAAGCATCGGAGTAAAAAAAAGAAAAAAAGTAGTAAAGAAAGCCTACCTTTTTCTTTATTTTCTTTTGTCTTTTTTATTTTCCCTTTTTAGTGAAATTTTTATATGGATCATGTTGTAAACCCGACTAACCTCCATGTCCCTACACGACTAACCTTGAAAAAAATTAAAATGAATTGATTTACATTATAAAAACATACATGTCTTTGTGTCACATGTTATTATTCTATTCTCACAAACGTTATTGTTTTTATACTCCATGAGATTCTTTTCTTTTCCAATTTTGGATTAATGAGTAATGGCCTCACCTCTCTACTCTCTAGAGCGTGACACTTGCACGTACACGATTAGACCACATTAGGTAAGTATTAGGTTTTATTTATTTGTTTAAAACATAAAGTTAAACTTCCATGGTGTGTTAGGAAACAACATTGTGATATAAATGTTTTGGTTAAATGTGAGCAAGGAAGTCTGCTCGGCGTCTAATTTCTCTTGGTGGAGCAATCTGTAGGGACTGTATGGGGATGGCAGGTTGTGGAGAGTGGAGACTGGTGAGTTTCTTAGATTTATCAACAGTGAGGTTCTTACCATTGTTGGTGTCCACTTTTCATGGAGGGTCACAATTAGTAACGAACCAAAATTTAGGGTTAAGGTAAAATATAAATGTTTGAAAGTGGGGGAACAAATTTATAAATAAACCAATTTTAAAAAAATTATATAGGGAGACAAAGGTGAAGAAAAGAATTTCTTCGGGGGTGGGGGGATTGCCCCTCCCCACCCCTATATAGTTCCGTCCCTGATCACAATGGAGTCGCAAGGTCTTTCGATCGTCTCTGACATTAACACGGCCGCCTCAGGGGATAAAATTAAGCTGGTTAGTCTATGGAAGTTTTGGGTTTTTAACTGCTCGATTTTCATTTGTTCTAAACGAAACTATACTTAATCACGGTTACAATTATGTATGGATCACTTTCTAACACTACATCAATTTTGGTGTATAGCGGTGCTTTTCACGGTGTTTTTTGTTTAAACGCCACTAAATTTGTACATATTACGGCGTTTATGTGATAAACACCACACAATGACAAAAATCGCGGCGCTTTTATTACAAACACCGCTATATAATGATATTTAGTGGTGTTTTGCATGAAAACGCCGCAATAGGTGCCATTTTTTAGTGACGCGTTTAGTAAAACACCGCAATAATCTGATATAGGAACAATGCTTTAGTGTCGTTTATTTTTAAAACGTAGTGAAAGAAGTCGTTTAACCCATTTTATTTTATCATAAGTCTTTTGACCCTAATTTCCCAAATATTTCCCGATCCCTCGTGTCCCCCTCTCCACCTCTGTTGCTGCATCGCCACTGCCTCTGCTGCAGCGTCCGACGTTTCCATTTGGGCAGCATCCTCGCTTCCGCTCGTCGTCGGACTCTCCTCCCTCTCTAGTTTTTGTTTTATTTAAGGTACGTCTTTACCACCTTCACTAGCTTTTGTTTCTATCCTCTAATTTCTCCAAACCCAACAAATTACAATACCTAATTCATATTTCCCTCCGATCGCCTCTCCGTTAGCGCTCTCTTTCTCTACCACCTTCACTAGCTTTTGTTTCTATCCTCTAATTTCTCCACCATTCCTCCAGCAAATTGCATATTCATCACCTTTATGTTCTCTGAATCTTAAGGTATTGCTCTCTGTCAATAGTTTGAAGAAAGATTGAGCGTTCTCCGGATTATCAGAGGAACTATAGTTTTGGTATTACAGTGGTAGCTGCTGGTTCACTTTAAATCTCTTGTGAAATCTCTTTCAGCTTTCAGGTAATTTTTTTTGCAACTCAGAAGATTTTTCTTTTGTTGTTTTTCTCTTTTTTCTCTCTAAATCTTGTTATTTTATTTCCGTTAGATTTCGTTTTAAACTAGATTGTATTGTGTAGTTGCGCGAACTTTTCGTATATATTCTGCGTGGTTAATTTTTAGTTGTTGTATTAATTGGTTACGTTTACCTAAAAAAGAAAGCACTTTTAAGTTTAAACCACGAAAATAGCTTAGATTTCATTTTATTCTTCTTCTTTTTAAATTATTGTTGTATGTTGGTGGATTAGAACTTGGAAGCCTGGTAATTTGATGGTCATAATTAAGTTTGCACTGTAAAGTTTTGAAATTCCAATAATGAGCTGAGAAAACCAACCTACTACATGTCATAATAGAGACATGAGTTGGGAGGGAGCACGGTTTCTCATTCGTTGTCCTAGGGGAAGGTCTTTGGTTGGATGATCTTACAAGTGTTTGAGAGTTTTGCCGATGATATGTGTTCTCTTAGTTTAGTATAATGTTGTTTCAAAAACTCACTGTTTTCGCTTCTAGCGAGTTTTTTGGACTAGTTTTTGTTTAAATTTAGGCAAAAATAGGATCTGAATCCAGTTCTTTGAGCGGACGAGTATATGCACATGTCTGCCATTTGAGTCAGATGTTGGGATGCTTTCGTTCACTGTATCTTTAAAAAGAGAAAGAATATGAAATGCAAGGTTTTCAGTAACTTAGGCATTAAAGGACTTATACACATGTCATGCCTTGGTCAAGGAAAATGTTTTGGAGTTTGAAACTCTCGGCACTTTGGTAAGAATGAGAAAATCTAACTCTCATCCTCATCATCTTCCTTTTCCTATTGACCGAAACCCTTGGATGAGAGAGAGAGAGGGGGGGAATTTGCAAGGAAAATAGTTAGTGAAGCTCCATCTTGGTTGATTTAAGCTCTAGTTTGAATAATCAAGTTATTCAATACATTTCTTGTAGCATTCGAATGATATGTACAATGATTCTTCATTCTGATTGTAAATGTGTATCATGCTTGATATGTTCATTGTTGTTAATGAACTCTAGGTTGATTAGGAAATCCAATGTATGGATAGATCATTAGTTGTTGTGTAGCTGAATGTGAAACTGAAATTAGTTCTATTGTTTTGTAGTATCATTAATAAACTGTTTTGATAAATAAGACGGAGTGTTAATCTATGATAGTAAAATGGGATTTTGGTTGATAGATTTAATGACTGTTTAGTGGAAACTTAGGACTCTCCAATGCTAGTGGACAGTCGCATTTTTTTATCTTTTATTCTGTTAGTATTATTTTCAGAAACTATATAGACATACATGTGCAAGTTATGGAGATTATACATGGTCTGCATCTGGTTGCATTTGAACTTTCTCGAGCATAAGGTGGAAGAAATTCACATACTTCCAATAGTGTCTGTAGTTGAGAATCAATGACGATTGTCATTGTATTTTTGTATCAGAAGGCTTTTCTGGTCTACCATATTTTACTAATAACTGACAAGTGTTATAATGAAAGAAGGATAGTTTTAACATGTATTCTTTTTTGAATTCCCCCTACAGAAACAATGTTGGTTGTGTGTATTTTCGATTTGATTCCACAGAAGCAGCGGGTAAAGCTCAACGGGCAATGCACATGAGATGGTTTGCAGGCCAATCAATAGCAGCCTTATTTATGGTAAATATTCATCACTTGTTTTTCAGTCCCTACTGAAGTTTAAGCACAAAGTTCCTAAAAGGTCAAGATAGGCTAGTTAGACCTAACTCTCTCCTAAGGGACCAAAAACGCTCTTTATCTAGAGGTTTGATACAAATGTCCGCTAATTGATTTAAGGTGTCTACATACTCTAAAACAACATCTTCCTTAAGGACATGATCTCTAATGAAATGATGCCTTATTTCTATGTGTTTGGTTCTAGAGTGTTGGATGGGATTTTTGGTAAGACATATGGCACTAGTGTTATCACACTTAAGAGGTATGGTGTCTACCTTAATTCCATAGTCTAAGAGTTGTTGTTTCATCCAAAGGACTTGAGCACAACAACTCTCTAAGGATATGTACTCCGCTTCGGTGGTAGATAAAGCTACACTATTTTGTTTCTTAGAGAACCAAGATATGAGCATACTACCTAGGAATTGACAAGTGCCGGAGTACTTTTTTTTATCTATCTTACAACCCCCGTAATCCGCATCTGAATAAGCATGAAGGTTAAAGGTTGAGTCTCTGGGATACCAAAGGCCTAAACAAGAAGTATCTCTAAGGTACCTAAAGATCCTTTTAACAGCTATAAGGTGTGACTCTCTAGGACTAGCTTGGAACCTAGCACACAAGCAAACACTAAACAATATATCTGGTCTACTTACGGTAAGGTAAAGCAAAGACCCAATCATAGAACGATAAAGCTTAGAGTCAACACACTTACCTCATTCATCTTTGTCAAGCTTTGTGTATGAGCTCATTGGTGTAACTTGAGGCTTTGATTGCTCCAAGCCAAACTTCTTGAGCATATCTTTGATGTACTTAGTTTGATTGATGAAGATGCCATCCTTCATTTGTTTGATTTGAAGTCCTAAGAAGAATGAGAGCTCCCCCATTATGCTCATTTCAAATTCACCTTGCATCAACTTAGAAAAATCTTGACAAAGCAACTCATTAGTTGAACCAAAAATAATATCATCAACATAAATTTGAACTACTAAGATATCTTTTCCATCATTTTTAATAAATAGTGTTGTGCCACCTTTCCTTTTTCAAAACCTTTTCCAACTAGAAAACTTGATAATCTTTCATACCAAGCTCTAGGAGCTTGTTTTAAACCATATAAAGCTTTTGACATTTTGAAAACATGGTTTGGAAAAATGGGATCTTCAAAACCCGATGGTTGTTCCATATACACTTCTTCGTTTATAAAGCCATTTAAAAATGCACTTTTGACATCCATTTGAAAAGGCTTGAAATCATGATAAAATGCAAATGCAAGTAGCATCTTAATTGCTTCCATTCTAGCTACGGGTGTATAGGTTTCATCAAAATCAATTCCCTCTTCTTGAGTGTAACCTTGAGAAACAAGCCTAGCCTTGTTTCTCACTATGTTACCACTCTCATCTAGTTTGTTTCTAAAGACCCATTTAGTTCCTATAGTAGATTTGTTTATAGGCCTATCAACTAATGTACATACTTTACTTCTCTCAAATTGGTTTAACTCATCTTGCATGGCCATAATCCAAAACTCATCTTTTAATGCTTCTTTAAAATTCTTAGGCTCAATGCATGAGATAAAAGCAACATTATGAAGCATTTTAAGAGAAGAATGAGTAGTTACCTCATTGGATGGATCACCCAAGATCTCACCACCCTTGACATAGTTGTACTCCCTTGGGTAGCTCACTTCCTTTTCCTCAAGAGACATGTCTTGTACTGCTTCTAGAGGCCGTTCTTGTGCTTCTTCCTCTTTGGTTGGAATCTCATTCACCTTTGATGATTCTCCACCATCATTGGCTTCAATGATCCCTACATCATTATCATCACATGAATCCTTCCTCGGAAGGAGGTTATCATCGAAAACCACATGAATAGATTCCTCTACAACTAACGTTCTTTTGTTAAACACACGATAGGCTTTGGAGTTTAAAGAGTAACCAAGAAAAAAAACTTCATCACTCTTTGCATCAAATTTACCTAAATCATCTTTTCCATTGTTTAAAACAAAACACTTGCAAACAAAAGGATGAAAATAGCTAATGTTAGGCTTTTTAGATTTTAAAATCTCATAAGGAGTTTTCTTTAAAATAGGCTTAATCATTACTCGGTTTATAATGTAGCAAGCGGTGTTAGTGGCTTCCGCCCAAAAATACTTAGGTAAATTACTTTCACAAAGCATAGTCCTAGCCATTTCTTCTAAAGTTCTATTTTTTCTCTCAACTACCACATTTTGTTGAGGAGTGCGAAGAGCCGAAAAATTATGGCTAATCCCATTTTCATTACAAAAATCTTTAAAACCCATATTTTGAAATCCGTTTCCATGATCACTTCTAATATGTGAAATTTTAAGATCAAAATCATTTTGGGTTATTTTAGAAAATGTGATGAAGTTTTCTAAAGCCTCATCTTTGGTGCTTAAAAAGAGAACCCAAGTATACATAGAGTAATCATCAAAAAGTAAAAATGCATATTATTTTCCACCCAAGCTAGTAGTCCTAATTGGCCCAAAAAGATCCATATGGATCAATTGCAAACATCTACTTGTAGAAACATCATTAATGGACTTGAAAAAGGCTCTATGTTGTTTACCTTTAGCACATGCATCACAAATTTTATCCAATGGGAACTTGAGCTTAGGTAGGCCTATAACTAGATTAAGGGAAAATATTTTTTTCTAAAACGCTAATGCTAGCATGTCCTAGTTTCCTATGCCATAACCATGCATCATTTTCATTTTGTGCAACTAAGCATGCGTGGGATGTATGAATGTCATCTAGATGCACCATATAAATATTGCCTATACGATGACCAATGAGCATTGTTTTGTTAGATTTAATGTCTACTATTCTACACCCATTTACATCAAACATGACATTAAAACCTTTATCACATAATTGACTAATGCTCAACAAATTGTGTTTTAGACCATTGACATACAATACATTTTCAATAAGTATGGAAAAGTGATTACCTATAGAGTCAATACCTTCAATGTGGCCTTTGCAGTTGTCACCAAAAGTTACTACTCCTCCACTTTTTGGCTTTAATTCCATGAATCGACTCTTCTCTCCGGTCATGTGTCTCGAGCATCCACTATCAAGGTACCATGAATTTTGACTTTGTGTTTTGACCTTGTAGCAATGCTCCCCCTACAAGCAAAGAGTTTAAACTTTGATTTTTGGTACACAAATCATTTTGGGTCCATGAGTGTTAGCTCCCAAAAGCTTGGTTCCCTTAGGAATCCAAGATGACAAGGCATTAACATTATTATATTTTACAAGTTCCTTAGGAACCCATACACTTCTAATCTTTTTGGTCCTAGAATGCCTATATGAGCCACGTTGTTTGTAGTTGAAATTCTTTCTTTTTGTAAAGTTGGTTTTTGAAGATTCACCCTTTTCAAGCTTTGAAGAACCAACACTTTTAAAAGAATTTTTGAGCTCATTGAGCTTATTCACAAATTTTTGGTGTTCATCATTACATTAAGAAAGAAGGTTGTTCAAATCAATATTTTCCTTTTTAAAGAACTTTAAATCATCTTGCAAGCTTAAAACTTTTTTTCTCAAAATCCGAGTTAGTTTTAGAGAGTAAATCGTTTTGAGCTTTCAAATCCAAAATGACCTTTTTGTTTTTCAAAACGAACTCCTTGTATTTCTCTACTAACTCATCATATACCTCTTGTAACTCATCATATGCATCATGCAATTCATCAAATGTAAAATCATAGTGTTGAGTGGATCAATAGATTGATCAAAGCCAAGAGGGGGTGAATTGGGTTTCTAAAAATTGTTGGAGTAAATAGAATGGCTAAAAATGAAGAACAAGGAATTTTAGAGTGGTTCAAGTTCCAAATGAACTCTACATCCACTTCCTTAGCTACCACTAAGGATTTTCCAACAATCCACCAATTGGTCTTCCCCTTTTCAAGGCTTAGGAGGTAACCTTTACAATACCAGTCAAATTTTCTACCCAAAATTTGACCAAACCCTCACAAGAGTACAAAGAAGAAATTAAGGAAAGAAAGATATCTCTCAATACAAGATTGCCCCTTTAAGTACAAACACTCAACCCAAATTTGATTACAAGATCAGAATTGAACACTACTCAATTTGGGATTTTACAAGAGATAGGAAAATAAGCACTTTGAGCTTGGATTTTTGTAAGGATGTTTGTCTTTGATGCAATAGTTGTTGTTGGTCTTCAATTGGCTTCAATTTATACCTTCTCTATTAATTCTATCCGTTTGGGTGGTTAGGGTATTGATTATAGCCGTTGGGACCCTCTCTTTCAACCATAAATGCACTTCTACAGCTTACCGTATCGGTACACGAGGACCCGTATCGATACCTTTCTCAAAATAGAAAGAGTCGTTGCACAATAACAAGAGGGCGTATTGTTATGCGTGTAAGCATATCGACACGGGACAAGGACCGTTTCGATATGAGGAACACCCGTATCGATGCAATTAATTCCACAGAGCTCACTGAAAGTTTCCGTATCGATACATCAAAGGGCGTATCGGTACGGGAAAACCACAACTTTAAATTTCGGTTACCTAACAACTGTCACCAACGGCCGAAATCATTAAAAGCTTTTGAATTGAAAATTCCATTTAATCCGTATCGATACGGGTGGAACCGTATTGGTACGCCATTCAAACTCCTTTAGTTTTATAAAGAGAGCGTATCGATACAGATGCAATATGTTTCGATACGCTGTTTCGATACGGTGAGGGGCGTATCGAAACACGTTTCTCTAGTAGCCAAACTTGTAAAAAAGGTATTGATACGGCTGTAAGTGTATCGATACGCTGGACGTTTTTCAATAGTTTGGTCTTGGAACACATAGAAAATATTTGGAGTTTGAGTTTTTCAAATTAGATTAAAGTCTCGATGATTTAAAAATCATTTGAGGGACTTAAAAATCTATTTCAAGTTTTCAATTTAATCCTTAACATACATTGTTATATCAAAATCAAACATAGGTTTTACAATCTCCCCTTTTTGATATAACAAAACCAAAACTTGAAATCTTTGACACTTTTGAAAAACTTTGCAAAATAACTCCCCCTTAATATTAGCTAGGTAAAATTTAAGTTGAAAATCAAAATTTTAAGTGTGAGCTTGTTCCCTCTCCCCCTTTTTGTTAGATAAAAAATAAAGACATTGATAAACATAGGGAAAAGGCATAAGTAATAACCAAGCAACATAATATAGATAATCATTAAGTTCAAAATAAAGATAACATCGACATAAAATCCAAATAACAGAAAATCAAAGCATAGGTTTTAGAATGCAAACTTAGTCCTAAAATCATAATCTAAAGTGCATAAATAGATATCCTAAATGACATGAGAAATATGCAAAGATGAACTACTACGCATCTCCATCGCCATCGTCATCATCTTCATCGTCCTCATCATGTGCATCATCATTCCTTCGAGATTGACGCCACTCGTCATGAAAAGCCGTAAGAGATATGTTCATCGAGTTGTAACCGCCTTCAAGGGAAGTGAGACGCGTCTCCACATTCTTCACACGATCTTCAAGACTTGTAAAACGTGTGTCTATAACAGAAAATCCTGAACTCATCGCTTGATCCATGGAAGCAATTCTCGTGCGCAAGCCCGTGAATTGCTCGTTGAGAAAGGTCATGAGGGCATTCATGGAAGGTGGAGGAGGAGAAGCTTGAGCGGCTTGAGGATTAGCAATTTCTTTCGGAATAGCATTGCTAGGGAGTTCGGAGAGACGAAGCCAACTACCATTAAAGTACATGAACTTACCCCTTGAAAGAGATCTTTCATCGATAAGATCGGTGATGGGAGTTGGGTAGTCATGTGAACAATCTATCTCCTTTTGTGTGAAGAAATAACTCAAGGTCATTCCATAAGTGAATGAAGTGACAAGAGTAGTGTGGCGATGTTGCACGAGATAGACAATATCCGCAAACATAATCCGAGCAAGGTTTGGTTGTTGTCTTTGACGGAAGCACTGAATCCAAAAATCGTCAACTTGGCGGATAATGGAATACTTGCCTCCCGAGGGCCTAAACCACCAAGAAACCATCAAATATAGGATCTGATCTTGAGCAATAAGAGCGGTGACAGAACCTCCCAAGACATGGCCAAGAGAATTCTCATCATCAAGACCCTCATCCTCTAACTTGAACACATCACAAATAGATTGAACATTGATGGTGATCTTTTTACCCATTATATAGGAATTAACAGCCGTAACAACACCCACTTGATTTGCGACACACTTGGCATTAGTATAGAAGATCAAAACCAAATTGCGGTAGTAAAATCCGGGAATTTGAATGAAATCCATAAATTTCCATTCTCGGAGCAAAGGTAAGTAAACAAATTTGAAGCGCTCCGAGTTGAGAAAAGAAACGGAAATTACCCTCTTCGGATGGATTTTGTGATTTTGAAACTGTCGGAAATAGTTGAGATCTTCGAAGGTCTTGAAGCACTGTTGATAGATAAGAGTGAGGTTCGGGCGAGTACCATCTCCGGCATTAGAACCTTAACCGACTTTACTAGTACGTGCTCTCTTTCTAGGTTCCATTGACTAGAGAAAAAGATAAAAAAAATGTATGCATTAAATTTCTCATTCAACCCATTGAAAATCAATAATCAAAGTTTTTTTAAAAAAATTTGAGAAACAAATCAAAAATAAAAAGTTTGAAAAGAATTTTTTTTTGAGAAAACAAAACAAAACAAAATTTAGAACGAAACTTAGATGAAAAAAAAGAAAAAAAAGAAGAAGAGGTTTTTACCTTGATATTGATAGAGAGGAATGGGAGAAGAACTTTGCACCAAATTGATGAAAAGCTTGAAAGGCTTTGCTTGATGTTGAAAACCCTCAAGAGATTTTGAGTTGTGGTGTGAAAATATGAGGGATTGGGAGGCTTTTTATAGAGTGAAAAACGGCTAGGGTTTTGTAAAAGCAATTTTGGTTAAAGTAAAACTCTTTAAATCCCTTAAAGAAGCTGTCTACGCAATCGCGTATCGATACGCCTGAGGGTGTATCAATACGGGGGTAAAATTGTAATTCCCTTGAAACGCTCGTTGAAGGTCCGTATCGAAATGGATGCAATCCGTATCGAAACGCTTTTAGCTTGTATCAAAACGAGTTTAACCGTATTGATACCCGTTTTAGGCAAAATGTAGTCTGGTAAGCTAATACAATACTCGTATCGATACGCAGAAGGCCGTATCGATACCCTATGCCCAGAAATACATTTTAGGCTTTAAGAACAACCAAAGGCTCGATTTTAGCACCTCCTAAATGAATGCAATTGATGAATGAGCAATTCTAAGCATATTCTAACAGAAACATACTCCCCCTAGCTAAAAGCATGAATATTTTCAAGATTAACAACACATAAACATGCAATTTCACAAATTCAAGCAATTTTAACCTCAAAAAGAGTCCTAAATGGCCAAGGAAGGCTAGTTAGACCTAACTCTCTCCTAAGGGACCAAAAATGCTCTTTTTCTAGAGGTTTAGTAAAAATGTCCGCTAGTTGGTTCATGGTGTCAACGTACTCTATAACAACATCTTCCTTAAGGACATGATCTCTAATGAAATGATGCATTATCTCTATATGTTTGGTTCTAGAGTGTTGGATGGGATTTTTAGTTAAGAATATGACACAAGTGTTGTCACACTTAAGGGGTATGGTTTCAACTTTAATACCATAATCTAAGAGTTGTTGCTTCATCCAAAGGACTTGAGCACAACACCTTCCTAAGGATATGTACTCGGCTTCGGTGGTAGATAGAGCCACACTATTTTGTTTTTTAGAGAACCAAGATATTAGCATACTACCTAAGAATTGACAAGTTCCCGAAGTACTCTTCCTATCGATTTTACACCACCCAAATCCGCATCCGAATAAGCATGAAGGTTGAATGTTGAGTCTCTAGGGTACTAAAGACCTATACAAAGAGTATCTCTAAGGTACCTAAAGATTCTCTTAACGGCTATAAGGTGAGACTCTCTAGGACTAGCTTGAAACCTAGCATACAAGCAAACACTAAACAATATATCTGGTCTACTTGCAAAGATGTAACACGTGTAACACCCGGGTTTAGGGGTCAGGTGAAAATAATATTTAAATAATATTTTGAGTCTCGGTTTTCTAATTAAATAATATTTTATTCTCGTGGGCCTCGGGATCTCAAAATGGTTAAGGCTATGTTGGGCCTATCTCTTGGGTCTAAAATCCATGGACTTTAAGAGATGTGAGTTTGGCCATTCATTAATGGCATTTTAGTAAATAGTTGGTCTTCCAACTAAAACCCATTTTAGTTTTTATTTTATTATAGTTCAAATAAACAAAAATCCCATCTTCTTCTTCATACCAAAACCAACGACAAAGAGGCCTCCCCCTCCATTTTCACTATTCCATTTCCTTGCTTCTCCATTTTATCTCGGTTTTGAAAGGTAACTACATTCCCAACTTGCTCTCATCTTCCTCTCTTCAAAAGTACAAGTAGATTTCATTTTCATCCAAGTTTTAGAATTTGTGTTTTTGGACGATTTGAATAAAAATGGTATCTTTATTGTTTTCAACTTGAGGTTTTGATTTAATAATGTTAGATATGATGTTTGTGAACCAAATGGTCCAACATATATAATTTTTACATGATTTTGTAAACATTCCCAGATTTGGGTTTTGTGGGGGGTTTTTGAAGGGTTTTGGAGTGGATTTTGGGTGTGTTCTATGTTGGAATTTGAGGGCTAATGTTAGTATGTTAGTCAAGGGTTGTTTTGGAATCATTTGGAAGTGTTAAAAGTGTTGAAATCATGGGTTTTGGTTGAGGTTTGTTGGCTGCTCGAAATTGTAGTTTTTGGGGGCTATCCATGGCTTGAATTCTTGTGTTTGATGTTTGAATAGTATTCCGGGTTAGCTACATTTATGTATGAGATGATTTGAGGTTGTTTGGATTGTGTTGAGTTGTTTAGAGACAAGGACGTGTGTTGGTGAAGCCTCGGGAGTGAATCCGGAAGCTTGAAGGTGTTGCTTGCTTGATAGTTGAGCTTGGAAGTGAAGGTGAGTGGTTTAATGCTTTCAAAATGGTTTTGAGTATTTGGTTCAAGCATTTGGACTAGGTTGGGCTTGGTAGACCCACCTAGAGTTGGGATTAGAGTGGTAGCCTAATCCCAAGCTTTAGTTAGAGACATTGGTTGAACTCTTTAATTGTTGTTTATGCCTCATGATGAATTGTGTTGATGATGGTTATGTATAATTGTGTTATACATGTATGTTGAGGCATGGTTGTGATGCATTGTTATATGCATGAGACATGAGCATGATATTAATCATGGTGAGTATGTGCTAGGCACGAAATTGAATATGAAATATGTTGTGGATTGTGGTTGATATTGGCACTAGTATGCTTGGGTACAAATGATCGATCATTAGGATGTTAGTGTGCACAAGTAAGTCAAATGCGCGCGTGGTCTTGATGATGGTAGTCATCAAGATGGAGTACGGGTTCGCCCGGAAGTTCTTCTTATATAAATGTTAGTCGATGATGAGTGTAATCCCATCGATGGGGCGTGAGGATGAGTGGAATCCCCTCCGCGAGAACGGTGATGAGTGTAATCCCACCGTGAGGTATAATTGTGGTTGGATATGAGTTCCAACGTGTTTATCCGCGTATTCTGTAACGCCCCGGTTTAGGGGTTAGGTGAAAATAATATTTTAATATTATCTCGGGTTTCGATTTTAATATTTTATTTATTAAAGTAATTGTTTGGGCCTCGGGTTTTAAGATTGGGACCAATTTTAAATTGAGCCTAAAAGCCATGGATGGCACTATTGTGGTTTCCCTTTTTTCTCTAAGGGCATTTTGGTCATTGAACATTAAAGTTTAAATTATTATATAATAAAGATGAATTATCATCTTCTTCCTCTCCCTTCCATTTATTTTTGACGTGAAGAACATCTCTCCCTCCCCAAATACTATTTCATCTCCTCTCTCCTTCGTTTTGGCTCGGTTTTGAAAGGTAATTACGTTTTTGACTTGCTCTCAACTTCCTCTCTTCAAAAGTATAAGTAGTTTTCATTTTCGTCTATGTTTTAGAATTTGGATTTTTGGGAGATTTGAATGAAAATGGTTGTTTTGTGGTGTTTAACTTGAGATTTTGATTTAACAGTGATAGATATGAAGTTTATGAACCAAACAGTTCAACATATATGATTTTTGAAGAGTTTTGTTAAGTTTTCCGATTTTGTGTTTTGGAGGGTTTTTAGGAGGGTTTTTAGTTGAGTTTTGAGTGTGGTTTGTGTTGGAAATTGAGGGTTGATGATAGGGTATTGGTTGGGGGTCGTTTTGGAAGCAATTAGAAGTGTTAAATGTGTTGGAATCATCGGTTTTGGACTGTGCTAAAGGGCTGCTCGGGAATGACTTTTTGGTGGTTGTTCTTGGTTTGAAAAACAAGTGTTTGATGTTTGAATTTCATTCCGGGTTGCTATGTTGTGTTGTGGATTGATTTGAGGTTAATTTACTTGTGTTGAGATGATTAGGAGCAAGGAATTTCGTTGGTAAAGTCCCGGGATCGATATCGGAAGTCATGGAGATTTGAGTCGGCTTTGCTTGATTTGCTTAAGGAAGTGAGGTGAGTGGTTAATGTTTTAATTTGATTTCAAAGATTGGTTCAAGCATATGGTTGCGAAAATGTTTTTAAGTATCGTCTTGGTTCAAAGTTGGTTTTGAAGAGTTTAGTTATTCAAGAGTAAATTGTGGTGAATTGTCTCTTTAATTTCCCCTTTTTACTGTTTGTTTTCATTACTTGTGGTGATGAATTGTTATGTATGAAATTCCAATATAATTGGGAGGAAGCATGTTGCTTCTTATTATATCGTTGATTTTGTGTGGTGGTAATTATGGTGTTGTTATATGCCTTGTGAGATAAGTGTAAGTTGGTGCAGGTTGTGCACGGAAATGATGGGTAAGACCCTTTGTGGTTGGTATGGTTGTTTGTAGTAAGTTGGTACAGATTGTGCACGGAAATGGTGAGTAAGACCATTTGTGGTTGGTAAGGTTGTTTGTAGCAATTTGGTGCTTAATTGTGGATTTTGTTGTAGCTTGTGTGGTTGTGCATGATATAGTAAGTACATGTTGTGGGAATGGTGATTTGTGTGTTGTGTTGCATGGTTGTCGTTGCTCTGGTGATGTGTAGTCCCGCCAGTAGCAAAAGTATAAGACTCTGGTGATGTGTGGTCCCACCGGTAGTCACTGGTTGGGTATTCCTTTGATGTGTAGTCCCATTGGAAACCCACTAGTTGAAACGGTGATGTGTAGTCCCACCGTACTTGTATGCTAGTTATATTTGTGTAAAGCATGTGTGTTGTCGTTGCCCCGGTGATGTGTAGTCCCGCCGGTAGCAAGTGTTATAAGACTCCGGTAATGTGTAGTCCCACCGGTAGTCACTAGTTGGGTAGTTCCTTTGATGTGTAGTCCCATTGGAAATCCACTAGTTAAAACGGTGATGTGTAGTCCCACCGTAAGTGAAAGTTTGGTTATGTTTGTGCATACCATGAAGTGAAATGTTTATGTTGTTGACCTTTGGTTGAACTTGTATGTAACAAATGAATTAGGTTGTTGGATGACTTGTATGTGTGTTGGCCTTACTTTTAAAGGAAACTTTGAACTCTGCATTGTTGTTGTTATGTTTTAGAGCTCTGCTCACTAAGCTTTATGCTTACGCTCTCCTTTTTCCGACAATGCAGATCTTTAGCTTGGAGTTAGCAAGGAGCAGGAAAAGGGCGTCCAAGCGTGTGGTAGTTTGCTCAAGTATGGTTTATTAAATAAAGTAGTAGTCTAGCAATGGGAAATGCTACGTGTTTTAGGAGCTTGTATCTAGACTCCTTTGTGTTGGCTTTATGTTGTTAATGCCTCATTTTGATGGATTTGTAAATCATGTTTATGTTGATGCCTAATTGTTTGTTTGGGAGGCTTATAGCCAGTCCTTGGATGTTTGTGTTGCTTTGGTATTTGGATGTCGTTGTTGGCTTGGTTCGTGGGTGCCTTGTTCGATTGTAAATATTGTCTATGTTATATGCCATGAATGTCTACATGTTTTGGTTGCTAAGGCATGATATCTTAAGTGCTTGAGTGACCATATATGCATAAATTGCTCTTTTGTTAGAATGCTATGTATGAATGCTTTAATCCATGT
Organism: Hibiscus trionum; assembly: GCA_030270665.1. Classification (NCBI taxonomy): domain Eukaryota; kingdom Viridiplantae; phylum Streptophyta; class Magnoliopsida; order Malvales; family Malvaceae; genus Hibiscus; species Hibiscus trionum. The sequence continues at coordinate 71,043,474 of BSYR01000003.1, read as the reverse complement.
TTGAGTGATTCCTCTGGCTTAAATATGTGTGCTTACATGTTTGTATATGCTTAGGTGAGTCGAGAATTGCATCTAGAGTCGTGTTTGAGGTCGTTCAGCTTAAAATTGTGGACTTGCAGTGCAGGGCGTATCGATACGCTAAGGGCTGTATCGATACGGCCTTGATCATGGAGAACACAAATTTGGCTGGGCGTATCGATACATGGGGTGTATCGATACGGTCCCAACTCTCTGGAATTCTGAGGAATTGTAGAGTGCATGGCGTATCGATACGGTGTCCAAGCGTATCGATACGGTCTAACCTAGTTGACCAAGTGGTGTTGACCGAGAAGGGCGTATCGATACGCTTAAGGGCTGTATCGATACGGTCTTCTTATGTTGACTGAGAGGGTTGACTTTGGTCAAGGCGTATCGATACCCTCTGTATGTGTATCGATACGGCATGTTTAAAAAGGAAAATTTGGTTGTTTAATTGCATGTCTTGTGGGTTTCGTATCCGTGTTTGTTCGCTGTGTGTCCTATCACATAGGATTTAATAAAAGCATCTAGAAAAGAAAAAAAATAGGGTTGCTAACCGAGGAGGAACATGAATGAGTTTCGCTTCGGTTTTCCCCGTGTGGCCCACTCGGATCGGTCGTCCGTCCAGACCGGGACGAGGGGGTTACATATTCGAGTCATAGCTAGGTGCCAATATGAATTGACATGTGTATCAATGTGTTGTGAAATGTGATTCTTATATAGATGGATATATGTGTTTACATATGTTGTGGATTGAGCTTGTTGGGCATGGCATATTATTGGATAAATGTTCATGCATCATTGACATTTTGGCTCTTGAGGATCAAAGGTAAATCATGCATTCTACCTTAGTTGTGCTCGTGCTTGGACCCTGCATTGTCGAGGTTTGTTTTTAATGAGCTTACCCTCACTAAGCTTTATGCTTACGCTCTCTTTTGTTCGACAATGCAGATCCTTAGTTCGTGGGTTGCTAGTGCAAGAAGGAGCCTCCAAGTGTGCTCTTTGTGGTGCTAGTTAGCTATCAAGTATGGACTTTTTAGTTATGATGTAATGGTCAAGAAATGGGACATGTATATGTTGTTTGAGCCTTTTTAAGTATGTTGATGTTGGTTTGTTTAGGAGCATGGTAGACTCCTTTCATAGGATATATTGATTTGGCTTTTGGATGTATGCCTTGCTTGTAAACCATGTTGGATTTGCATATCTTATTTGTCTAAGTGTTGACCTTGTTGAAGCATGCTATCTTTAAGGCCATGTTTAATCATTGAATGGATGTTCTACCATGTAACCTTGTGATTTATGAGTATGTTGCTATAGGGTGCATGACTCTAGAATGTACTTGTATGATTTGTATGCTTCGTGTAGTCGTTTCGGACGTTTGGGATCAATTAGAGATGTCTAAAACAGATTTTAGGAATTTGTAGACAGCAGGTGTTTCGAAACGAGCTGTCCTGTTTCGAAACGGGTGTGGTTCCAGGGCCCCCTGTATCGGAACTCGTTCCGATACGTTTTGGCTACTGTGAGCCCCTGTTTCGAAACCAGTTTCGAAACAATTTGGTTACTAGAATTGTTTGTTTCGAAACGTGTATCGAAACGGCAAGGCAAAACGAGACCCTGTTCCGAAACGAGGTGAATACGTTTCGAAACGGGTGTCTGACTTTTCAAACTGGGGCTTGTGTTTCGAAACGGGCTTTGACTGTTTCGAAACATATGCCTATTTTTGGGCTTTTTGACATCTCTAAAGGGTTCCAAGTGTTGGGCTTAGGCCCTGTTTGTTGTCGGGCTTCCGCTTAAGTTTAATTAGTGCATCTAGATAATATAAAGTGAAAAAGTTTTTCCTAGGGTCGGTAACCGAAGTGGAGCCTTAACGGGTTTCATCTCGGTTATCCCCGTGTAGCCCACTCGGATCGGTCAAGCGTCCGGACCGGGACGAGGGGGTTACACTTATTGGTATCAGAGCCTAAGGTTTCCGAGACCTTGGGCAGGTAAGTGAGGTAAGTTGTGTTTTCTATGTTAAAATGCACGGTGGTTGCTTGCTTGTCAAATATGCTTGATATATGTTTGCTTGTGTATCAAGAGTGCTTGTTGTTTTGTTGGAAGCCTGTTGTTTAGAGTCCCATTGCTACTATTACATCGGAAAAAGGATTTTTAAAGTGAGGGAACATACTTGAGCCACTTGGAGCCCTTGCCTTGCTAACCCTATCTTTTGTGTTTTCTTGTTATGGTTGTAGTTGTTGTTTGTGAGCGATGTCGAGGCCGAGGGGTAGGCCAAGAGTGGTTCGTTAGGAACCACGCGTTGAGGCTCCTGTTGAGCCGGTGGTTGGGGTTGAGGCTCATGTAGAAGATCCTGCTGCTGCTGCTGAAGTTTGAGCTCCTCCACCACCACCACCTCATCCGCCCGGTGAGGGAGGCGAGGCTGGAGTCGAGGGTGAGTGACCTCAGTTTGGCCAAGGTGGCCAAGATCCGGTCGGAATAGATATGGCTCCGCTTGTGCAAGCTATAGCGGGAGCATTTCAGGCCGCAGTTGCCGGGGCACAGGCTGCAGCTCAGCCTAGAGGGGATGATTACAGTTTACCATTGGAGAGGCTCTGTATCCTAGGGGCCGAAGAGTTTAAGGGGTCTACACCCGAGAGATCCGAGTTGTGGTTAGAGAAGACCGTTCGCATCTTAGCTCAGATGGGTTGCGTTGGTGCTCGTAGGTTGGGGTGTGTGATCTCTTTGCTTCAGGGTGATGCCTACACTTGGTGAGTCACCATTACTGCCGGAGTTCCAGAGGCTGAGATTGGATGAGACTTCTTTGAGTCTGCTTTCCGGAAGAGGTACTTGGGTCCGAGGTATCTAGATGAGAAGAAGCGAAAGTTTATGGCCTTAGTTCAGGGAGATGCTTCTGTGACTGACTATGAGATTCGTTTTGTCCGTTTGAGTCAGTACGCTCCAGAGTTGGTTCCGATTGAGAGGGACCGTTGTAACCGTTTTAGATATGGGCTGTATGAAGAAGTTAAGAGGTACACTTTAGCTTCTGATTATTCGGATTTTGATGTCTTGGTTGCTAGAGCCAAGGACATTGAGCAGAGCTTGGGGCTGACCAAGCGTTCTGGAGGATCTAGTTCTGGTAAGAGGAATAACAACTTTGACCGTGGTGATGCCAAGAGGCATCGAGGTGGCAGACAGTAGTTTGACCATAGGCGTGGCGGTGGCCACCAGGGCCATAGAGGTGGAGGGCGCTTGCCCGAGTGTACCCGTTGCGGGAGACAGCATATTGGTGAGTGTTGGGGTAACTTCCATTCTTGTTGGAACTGTGGTTCGAGGGACCACTTTCGGAGGGAATATCTGCACCAGGCGGCACAGGCATCGAACATAGCTCAAGCTCCTGCAAGAGCGATAGATTATCAGAGAGGCCGTGGGCGCGGTCGTGGCTACTTCTAGGCTAGGGCTGGTGCTCCTATGGTAGATGCTCAAAGGAACCTTGCTCATGTAGTAGCCGTACAGCCAGAGGTAGGAGGACCAGCGAGGGTTTATGCTCAGAGAGAGGCCGGGAACGAAACTGATGTTATAGCAGGTAATTTTGAGTTACAGTCTATATCTTTGCTTTCTTTGGTTGATTCGGGTTCTACGCATTCGTACATTTTGAGTGAGCATGCACGGAAGTTAGATATACCTGTTGAGATCTTAGATGTAGGTATGCATGTGACTAGTTCTTTTGGTGAGACAGTTGTGGTTAGACGTATGTATAGGAGATGTCCGCTGAAGATTCAGGGTCATGTGTTTTCTGTTGATATGATGGAACTTCCGTTTTATGGTTTTGATATTATTTTGGGTATAGACTGGTTAGTTGAACACCGAGCTAGTGTGGATTTTGAGTCAAAGAGGATTTCTTTGAAACTTTCTGATGACTACTAGGTAGTGGTAGTAGGCGAGAACATTAAGTTCTTGTCTAATGTTGTGTCAGCTTTAGAGGCTCATAGGTTGATAGATTCCGGATGTGGGGCTTACTTAGCTTATGTGATGAATCCGAATATGAGTGAGGCTAGACCGAAAGATATTAGAACAGTTTGTGATTTTCCGGATGTGTTTCCTGAAGAGTTACCATGCTTGCCTCCTGACAGGGATGTTGAGTTTGTGATTGAGACTGTTTCAGGGTCTACTCCAGTTTCGATAACTCCGTATCGTATGGCTCCGAAAGAGTTGAAAGAATTGAAGAGTCAGCTGCAAGAGTTATTAGACCGTTGTTTCATTAGGCCTAGTAGTTCTCCTTGGGGTGCTCCTGTGTTTTTGTAAAGAAGAAAGATGGTAGTATGCGTATGTGTATTGACTACAGACAGTTGAATCAGTTGACTGTGAAGAAAAAGTATATGTTGCCTCATATAGATGATTTGTTTGATCAGTTGAGAGGTGCTTCAGTGTTCTCGAAGATAGATTTGAGATCAGGGTACTATCAGTTGAAAGTAAAAGAGTGTGATGTTCCGAAGTCAGCTTTTAGGACTAGATATGGTCACTATGAGTTTCTTGTGATGCCGTTTGGGCTCACGAATGCATCTACAACATTCATGGATATGATGAACATGATTTTTAGAGATTATCTAGACCGCTTTGTAGTTGTTTTCATAGATGATATCCTTGTGTACTCGAAGACAGAAGAAGAGCATGACGAGCACTTGAGATTTGTGTTATAGAGATTGTTGAGCAATCAGTTGTATGCGAAGCTTAGTAAATGTGAGTTCTGGAATCGAGAGGTTGTATTTCTTGGCCATGTTGTTTCGGCCGAAGGTATCCGTGTTGATCCGTCAAAGATTGAGGCTATTGTTGAGTGGAAATAACCTAAGTCAGTAACTGAGATTAGGAGTTTCCTAGGATTAGCCGGTTACTATAGGAGATTTGTTGATGGTTTCTCTAGGGTGGCTGCTTCTTTGACTAAATTGTTGCAAAAAGAAGTTAAGTTTGAGTGGTCAGATGCAAGACAGAAGGCCTTTGAGAAATTGAAAGAAGCCTTGACAAATGCTCCAGTGTTAGTACAACCAGTTTCAGGTAAAGAATTTATGATCTATAGTGATGCTTCCTACATAGGTTTAGGGTGTGTCCTAATGCAAGAAAGAAGAGTTGTTGCTTATGCTTCAAGACAGTTGAAAGTGCATGAGAAGAACTATCCTTCTCATGATATTTAGTTAGCCACAGTTGTGTTTGCATTGAAGATTTGGCGACATTACTTGTATGGTGAGAAGTGTATAGTTTACACCGATCATAAGAGCTTGAAGTATTTAATGACACGGAAAGAGTTGAACTTGAGACAGAGAAGATGGCTTGAGTTGTTGAAAGATTATGATTTGACCATTGAGTACCATCCAGGTAAGGCAAATGTTGTAGTCGATGCTTTGAGTAGAAAAGTTGCAGTTGAGTTGAGAGCTATGTTTTCTAGATTGAGTGTATCTGATGATGGTGGTTTGATCACAGAGTTGCAAGTGAAGCCTTCCTTGATTCAGTTGATTAGAGAGAAACAGTTGCAAGATGTGACTTTAGTTCCTCATGTTCAGGACATAGCCGAAGAAAGACCGACTGAGTATAGTTTCAGTGGTGAGAATGTGTTGTGCTTTAGGGATAGAGTTGTTGTACCTGAAGACGTCGAGTTGAGACGTACGATTCTGAGTGAAGCACATTCGAGTCCTTTTTCTATGCATCCGGGTAGTACTAAGATGTACCGTGACTTGAAGAATGATTACTTTTGGGTTAGTCTGAAGAAGGATGTAGCCGAGTATGTGAGCCGTTGTATGGTTTTTCAGAGAGTGAAGGCAGAACATCAGGTTCCTTCAGGTTTGTTACAACCTTTGAAGATTCCGGAATGGAAATGGGAGAGAATCACCATGGACTTTGTGTCGGGGTTACTGTTTTCCTTTTCGAAGAAGAATTCTGTTTGGGTGATTGTGGATAGATTTACTAAGTGTTCTCACTTCTTAGCAGTGAACACTACGGATTCTTTAGACATGTTGGCAAACTTGTACATTCGTGAGATTGTGAGACTTCATGGAGTTCCGAAGTCTATTGTTTCAGATAGAGATCCTAGATTTACTTCGAGGTTCTGGGGTTGTTTGCATAGTGCTCTAGGTAGCCGTTTGCATTTCAGTACTTTTTATCATCCTCAGTTCGATGGGCAGTCAGAGCGAGTGATACATATTTTAGAGGATATGCTTCGTTGTTGTGTGATTGACTTCCAAGGTTCTTGGGAGAAGCACTTACCTTTAGTTGAATTTGCTTACAACAACAGTTATCAGTCTAGTATTCAGATGGCTCCCTATGAGGCTTTGTATGGTAGACGACGTAGGACTCCTATCTGTTGGGCTGAAACGGGTCAGAAATTGTTACCTATGTCGGATTTGCTTAAGGGGACTACTGATAAATTGAAGTTGATTTACGACCGTTTGAAAGCAGCTTCCGATCGTCAGAAGTCTTATGCAGATTTGAAGAGAAAAGAGATTGAGTTCTCCGTGGGTGAGAAAGTGTTTCTGAAAGTATCTCCGTGGAAGAAGGTAACACGTTTTGGCCGGAAAGGCAAGTTGCGTCTGAGGTTTATTGGTCCGTATGAGATAGTTGAGCGGATTGGGCCGGTAGCTTATCGTTTGAGATTGCCTTCTGAGTTAGAGAAGATCCATGATGTGTTTCATATGTCGATGCTTAGGAGATATAGATCAGATCCTTCTCATGTTATGCCTGTTGAGGAGATAGAGTTGAATTCGGATTTATCTTACAACGAAGAACATGTTGAGATACTTGCTTCTGATAGCAAGGTGTTGCGTGGCAAGACCATAGAGCTGGTCAAGGTGTTGTGGAGACATAGAGGCGTGGAAGAGGCCACGTGGGAGAGGAAAGCTGATATGCTTGAGTAGTTTCCGTATCTGTTTCCGTCAGGTAATTTCGGGGACAAAATTCCTTAAGTGGGGGAGAGTTGTAACACCCGGGTTTAGGGGTCGGGTGAAAATAATATTTAAATAATATTTTGAGTCTCGGTTTTCTAATTAAATAATATTTTATTCTCGTGGGCCTTAGGATCTCAAAAAGGTTAAGGCTATGCTGGGCCTATCTCTTGGGTCCAAAATCCATGGACTTTAAGAGATGTGGGTTTGGCCATTCATTAATGGCATTTTAGTAAATAGTTGGTCTTCCAACTAAAACCCATTTTAGTTTTTATTTTATTATAGCTCGGTTTTAAAAGGTAACTACATTCCCAACTTGCTCTCATCTTCCTCTCTTCAAAAGTACAAGTAGATTTCATTTTCATCCAAGTTTTAGAATTTGTGTTTTTGGAAGATTTGAATAAAAATGGTATCTTTATTGTTTTTAACTTGGGGTTTTGATTTAATAATATTAGATATGATGTTTGTGAACCAAATGGTCCAACGTATATGATTTTTACATGATTTTGTAAACATTCCTGGATTTGGGTTTTGTGGGGGTTTTTGAAGGGTTTTGGAGTGGATTTTGGGTGTGCTCTATGTTGGAATTTGAGGGCTAATGTTAGTATGTTAGTCAAGGGTTGTTTTGGAATCATTTGGAAGTGTTAAAAGTGTTGAAATCATGGGTTTTGGTTGAGGTTTGTTGGCTGCTCGAAATTGTAGTTTTTGGGGGTTGTCCATGGCTTGAATTCTTGTGTTTGATGTTTGAATAGTATTCCGGGTTAGCTACATTGATGTATGAGCTGATTTGAGGTTGTTTGGATTGTGTTGAGTTGTTTAGAGATAAGGACGTGCGTTGGTGAAGCCTCGGGAGTGAATTCGGAAGCTTGAAGGTGTTGCTTGCTTGATAGTTGAGCTTGGAAGTGAAGGTGAGTGGTTTAATGCTTTCAAAATGGTTTTGAGTATTTGGTTCAAGCATGTGGAGTAGGTTGGGCTTGGTAGACCCACCTAGAGTTGGGATTAGAGTGGTAGCCAAATCCCAAGGTTTAGTTAGAGACATTGGTTGAACTCTTTAATTGTTGTTTATGCCTCATGATGAATTGTGTTGATTATGGTTATGTATAATTGTGTTATACATGTATGTTGAGGCATGGTTGTGATGCATCGTTATATGCATGAGACATGGGCATGATATTAATCATGGTGAGTACGTGCTAGGCACGGAATTGAATATGAAATATGTTGTGGATTGTGGTTGATATTGGCACTAGTATGCTTGGGTACAAATGATCGATCATTAGGATGTTAGTGTGCACAAGTGAGTCAAATGCGCGCGTGATCTTGATGATGGTAGTCATCAAGATGGAGTACGGGTTCGCCCAGAAGTTCTTCTTATATAAATGTTAGTCGATGATGAGTGTAATCCCATCGATGGGGCGTGAGGATGAGTGGAATCCCCTCCGCGAGAACGGTGATGAGTGTAATCCCACCGTGAGGTATAATTGTGGTTGGATGTGAGTTCCAACGTGTTTATCTGCGTATTCGAGTCATAGCTAGGTGCCAATATGAATTGACATGTGTATCAATGTGTTGTGAAATGTGATTCTTATATAGATGGATATATGTGTTTACATATGTTGTGGATTGAGCTTGTTGGGCATGGCATATTATTGGATAAATGTTCATGCATCATTGACATTTTGGCTCTTGAGGATCAAAGGTAAATCATGCATTCTACCTTGCTTGTGCTCGTGCTTGGACCCTGCATTGTCGAGGTTTGTTTTTAATGAGATTACCCTCACTAAGCTTTATGCTTGCGCTCTCTTTTGTTCGACAATGCAGATCCTTAGTTCGTGGGTTGCTAGTGCAAGAAGGAGCCTCCAAGTGTGCGCTTTGTGGTGCTAGTTAGCTATCAAGTATGGACTTTTTAGTTATGATGTAATGGTCAAGCAATGGGACATGTATATGTTGTTTGAGCCTTTTTAAGTATGTTGATGTTGGTTTGTTTAGGAGCATGGTAGACTCTTTTCATACGATATGTTGATTTGGCTTTTGGATGTATGCCTTGCTTGTAAACCATGTTGGATTTGCCTATCTTATTTATCTAAGTGTTGACCTTGTTAAAGCATGCTATCTTTAAGGCCATGTTTAATCTTTGAATGGATGTTCTACCATGTAACCTTGTGTTTTATGAGTATGTTGCTATATGGTGCATGCCTCTAGAATGTACTTGTATGATTTGTATGCTTCGTGTAGTCGTTTCGGACGTTTGGGATCAATTGGAGATGTCTAAAACAGATTTTAGGAATTTGCAGACAGCATGTGTTTCGGAACGGGTGTGGTTCCAGGGCCCCCTGTATCGGAACTCGTTTCGATACGTTTTGGCTACTGTGAGCCCATGTTTTGAAACCAATTTCGAAACACTTTGGCTACTGGAATTGCCTGTTTCGAAACTGGTATCGAAACGCCAAGGCAAAACGAGACCCTATTCCGAAATGGGGTGGATACGTTTCAAAACGGGTGTCTGACTTTTCAAACTGGGGCTTGTGTTTCGAAACGGGCTTTGACTGTTTCGAAACACAGGCCTATTTTTGGGCTTTTTGACATCTCTAAAGGGTTCCAAGTGTTGGGCTTAGGACCTGTTTGTTGTTGGGCTTCCGCTTAAGTTTAATTAATGCATCTAGATAATATAAAGTGAAAAAGTTTTTCCTAGGGTCGGTAACCGAAGTAGAGCCTTAACGGGTTTCATCTCGGTTATCCTCGTGTATCCCACTCGGATTGGTCAAGCGTCCGGACCGGGACGAGGGGGTTACAAAAGATCCAATCATAGAGCGATAAAGCTTAGAGTCAACACACTTACCTCCTTCATCTTTATCAAGCTTTGTAGATGAGCTCATTGGTGTGGCTTGAGGCTTTGCATTCTCCAAGCCAAACTTCTTGAGCATATCCTTGATGTACTTTGTTTGATTGATGAAGGTTCCATTCTTCCTTTGCTTGATACGGAGTCCAAAAAAAAAACCAAAGTCAACTTGTACTATGAACAGAAGCAAAAAAAATGAATAGCATGTAAACACTTCGGATATAAAATCCGAACCAAAATAGCCATTGTAATCGATCAGAAAATACAGAGAGAAATCAATAACATAAAAAACATTCTAAGGTATCCTTGTTTCTATATTTCTCGATTGCATGCATGATAAAAAGGAGGCAAAAAAAAAGGTTTTTACCATTCGGGAACCGTCCCCCTTTTGTTTCGACTCTCCGGCAACGATCTCTTGGGGTGAACCATCGGGGTTTCGCAGGTTCTCAAACAAAAAGAAAGGGTTTCTTTTTTGTGTATTTCGAGTTTTTTTTGTAAAGGAAAAAGTGGATTTCGTCCGTTTTTTAGGAATCAAAACTCCTTTTTTGGGGGTGAAAAAGGGGTTTTCTGTCTTAAAAAGGTGTTTTTGATTTCGCCAGCCGAAGGTGTGTCGACCGACGTGTCCAGCGTCGAGAAGTGGGAGAGAGGATAAGGGTTTTCCGAAACAATTTAAAAAATGGCTAAAAGAGGTTAAACATGGCTCAAGGGCTCGTTTTATACCGTTTTACCATTTTAATTTTGGTTTAATCATCCACATACCCTCTCGCGTTTTCGATATTTTTCGGGCCATTCCGCCTTTTTAAATAGCAACCCTCATCCCTACATCTTTCTCGTTTCTTTTAATTTCGTCCCTTAGTTTTTTTAATCGACGCAGAATGGATTAATAACCATTTCGGTCCCTGCAGATCCCAGTGTATTTAATTTTGGTCCCTATCTACGTGATTTATTAGTTTTTTATGGTCTAATTCCTCATATGCCCTTAGGATCTGTCTCGATCCAATTTTAGTCCTTTTCAGCATAGTTTTTTTATCTCACGCATTTTAATTTTTGTCTCGTATTTATGTTTCCTTAATTTAATCTATGTTTTATTTTATATGTTTTATATACGTATGTTTGATCCATAATATATGGTTGATGTGGTATACGATTACATGTCTTTACCGTCTAGTTTAACATTTGGTTTAAAGAGTGTGTAATGTTAAGCCACATGATATATGTACGTGTTCGTACAATTTGTGTCATAGTTTCATAAGGTTGTACACCTGCACATGTGTGTTATGCATTTTTGGGCATGTTTTTATGAACCGTATGATTTACGTGGAATTTTAATTTTTGCATACTTATCTTTTTTATCATGCGATTTATTTGTCCCATTTACGAATGGATAGGTTGCATCCCGAATTATAAATTGCAATGCGAATGCCTTTTTATTCGGGACTGAACGAGGCCAGTACCAGTCGTAGTGGTGGTGGTTCGGACGTTCCTTCTCGAATATTAAGGCTTTTAAAATTTACTCACTCGTATAACCAAATTTCGATACGAATCGTCACTTTAATTCACAAAATTTAATATTAATTAAGCGGTAATGTTTTTGGTACTGATTTTAGGGCACTACGGGGGTGCTCATCCTTCCCCGCGTGTAACCGATTCCCGAACCCTTTTAAATCTCTAGTTTAGTTTTCGGTGTCCGGTCAACAATTTTTAATGGCCGGTGGCGACTCTATTTTTTAAATCCGATTAAATTTTTCAAAAACCAAATTAAAACCCGGTTCATCCGAGGTACTTGTATTTTTTGAAATTTTTTAGTCGCAACAGATACGAGTCAACATTTGTCCAAGAGTAAAGGTCAAAGTGTTGACCAAGTGGAATATGCAAGGGTCATAGGCAGTCTAATGTACCTCATGAGTTCCACTATACCATATATTGCTTTTATTGTGTGCAGTTTAAGTAGATTCACAAGTAAATTGGGAGAAACCACTAGAAAAAGATTGTGAGGGTACTGAGATATATTAGATATACTTGGGACTACGAATTGCATTATGTAACGACCCGAGTTTTAGAATCTGAATGTCGATTTATCCCGAAACATGGGCATCGTGTTTGGGTCAAGTTATGTGGGCCTTGAGAGCTTTTTTGGGCTTATTTTTGGGTTGTTGGGTTTGAGAATGTTTTAGATGGTAGATACAAAGGGCATACATGTAATTACCCTCTTGAGAAGAGAGGGAAGGATGTCCACTTTTAAATTTTTTTTGCAGATGGTAAAGGGAAGATGATATCATCTTGTTCCCTTGGTAGTTCTTCACCCCGCCCTTCATTTTCTCTAAGGAAAAACTGAGCAAAGGTGTGATCTTTACCAATTCTTGTGGAAATCTCATAATTTTAATTGAGGAAAAGTTGATCATCACCTAAGGATTTATCTAGCTAGGTAAGTTTGAAGGGGAATGGTGGATGTGAGAGAAAATTGGGTTTTGGTGAGAGTTGAGGAAGATGAACGGGATTGGGGGGTTTTACTCCATTTTTTTTTTGTTGAAACATATCTTTAGCTCCTTTTAATCTCCCAACAGTGTTGTAACTCATCTTACATCATTTTCTTGTAGTTAAAGGAGTGTGGGGTTCTTCCAAGGAGCTTGGGAAGAAGAAGCTTGAAGGCTTGCCTCGAGGGCTTATTTCTAGTGGTATAATCAAGGTTAGTACACTACTAAATTCTTTGCATTCTTGGAAATCATAAAATTATACTTCTTGTTGCTTCGTTTGATGTTTTGGTTATTTAGGAGCTTGTGACCCCTTTTAATGGCTAAATTTGAATTTGATGTTAAAATAGTATAAAAATAGTAAGAAACCACTTAAAATCCCTCCATAACTTGTAGGCTCGATTTGGGGTATTACTTTGAAGGTTTGAGGGTGTTTGGAGTGAATTACGAACTCTAGAAAATGAATTTTGGGTTCAAGTACTGATACGGGTTGAACACGTATCAATACCCCATGTTAAAACTGTTAAAACCAAGTAAAATTTTGAAGAGTGTATCGGTACGCCTAAGGGCGTATCAATACCCCTATGTTTCACCAAATTCTAGTAGCAAAAATAGGAATCGATATGCTTGAGGGCATATCGGTACCCATCGAGTATCAGTACACGACCTTGTGTACCGGTACAATGCTTTAGTTAATAAAGAAGCATATCGATACTCTTACGCGAGTATCGATACTCGCTAGGCATTCTGCCCAGAAATTACAGTTTTAGTTTGGGGGACCTATAATTCGAGAAATAAGGCCTAATAGGCTTCTAATGTGGTAAAATGAATAGTAAAATTGAGAAACCAAGATTTAACCTCATATACAAGCATAATGAGTAATATCTTGGCAAAACCTTAGGTGACTTATTTGTAATAGTAACTGTAGGGATCCTTGGTGGATTGTGTGATATTGCGTGCTAGGTAAGGGCACATGTTGGCTGAGTCACCATTGTTTGGTGGTATCCGAATACCCAGTGAGGGTGTTACAACATTGAGAGGTAAGCTCCCAGATGTACGTTCCCGAGGCTGTGTGACACCGGGCCTCACTCTGAGTGTACGTTCTTGAGGTTGTGTGACACTGGGCCTCACTCCAGGTTTGCTGGTATCATGTGTATGTGCTATGTGTATGGTTCATATCTCCTATTGTTGATATGTGTTTAGGCGGCTAGAGGTAACGCCAATATTGTTATTTTATGCCATGATATCATTTTTCGCTACTTGCTCTTATTTATGATTTTCATAAATCGTGGTTCAGTGGAAGTGTATTCACTGAGCTTCGTTAGCTCATCGTTCGAAATTGTTGTTTCCGTTCGCAGGTTAGTAGGTTGACGTGCATCGTCGGAGCACCATCGGAGTAAGACTTCAGTATCGACTTGTGTCTGAGTATAGTACTTAGATATTTGGGCTTTGTATATCTTCTTTTGGATTTTAAATTATGAGTCGAATGTTTTAATTATGTAATTAAAAATAGAGCTCCAATGTAACGTTTTAACTATTTTGTTGTGTTAAATATTTGAACTTGACAGATTTTATAAATTGAATGTGTTGAGCTAAATCTAGTTGTGAAGTTCTATGGTTTTGAGTTCGGGCTTAAGGCCCAATTTGTGATATTTGGGTTGAGGGTGTTACACATTATTCTAAAGATCCTACTATTTTAGAAGGATACTCTGATACCAGTTGGATATCTGATATTCAAGATACCAAAGACACAAGTAATAATTCTCAAGATAAACAATTATAATTGGATTCACAATGGAATATGAGTTTGTAGCTCTAAACAAGTCTAGAGAAGAAGTTGAATAGCTTCATAATTTTTTGGAGGATGTTCCTGAATGGTCAAAGCATGTGCCCAGAAGATGCATGTATTGTGATACCAAGCAACTATTTGTAGAACACATAGCTTTATGTATAACGGTAAGTCGAAACATATGCGTCGTCGACACAATATTGTTAGACAACTGATCTCAAATAGAGTTATTTCTATTGATTTTGTAAGATTAAAAGATAACATTGTGGATCCGCTAATCAAAAGTTTAAATCGAGATCAGATTGAAATAACATCAAAAGAAACGAGACTAAAGCTCATGAAAATTTAAAGTGTCATGTGAAGGAAAACTCTACCTAGTTGACTGGAGATCTTAAAGATCTAAGTTCAAATGAAAAGCATACTTGCATAGACCTTGTGCGTTCACTATAGAGTTTTTACCCCCAAGGTAATTCCTATAATGTGAATAATGATAAAAAGAAGGAATAATCTAAAAAATGCTTTTAATGACCATTGTGTGTTTTAGTGAACCGAATAATATAAGTCATTTATGTGAGAGTGAAGATAGACCCCTTTACGGAGACTATTGGGGCATAGTTCTCTCAAACTTTTGTATAACTAGGACGATATTTACAATTATATGAACATACCCATGGGAACTAAAAACCTCGCCATGTAGGTAGTTTTGTGAGGTATATCATCATTTACACAAATGACAAAATAGTTCAAGGACATCACGTTTACTAGTCATCCATTGAGTAAATATACTTTCATAAGGGAAGATTCAAGGGTGGACACCTACTTATTATATGTAGCTATCAATCGTAGAATCTATCATCACATCAAGTCAAAAAAAAATTCATGAAAAACATCAATTTCCTTCATGCGGGGATTATTAGAAAAATATGTGTATTTGAAAACTTTGAGACATATTTTCAATAGGTAAAGGTGGAAAAATTGATGCTCAAAATACGCTATAAATGAGAAATAAATTCTCATAGTATGCTAATTTTGAATTGTGTTAAAGAGAAAAGAAAGCTTATATCTCATATTGATGTGATATCAAGTGTGAGATATGTTTATATACATGATCCAGCTTGATGTTTATTGAATGATTTAATCTAATATAACACGGCTGGCGCAAATGTTTGGACTGATAAGGCCTTCTAAGGGCATAAAATATTTTAGTTCATTACGAGATAATTTTCCTTAAACATTGCATTATCTTTTTTAATATTTCGAATTAAAAGAATAAATGAATTATTTAATTCAAATATTATTTGATAATCTTTTTTAATGTTTTTTAATTAAAAGGATAAATGACTCCTTTAATTTGAATATTTTGAATTAAAATGATAAATGACTCCTTTAAGTCGTGTATTATTTTGATAATTTTATCTAATTTAAAAAATATATATTCGTATAAATTACGAATATTATGGCCTTTAATTCATGAATTTTATTTTCAGTAAAACTCATATGTGAAAAAACCCTATAAATATCGTGTAAACACATTAGGTTTACCACACATAGAGAGAGATGTTTCCTATTATTTTTACTTTGTAACTTTTTAAACTATTATCGATTATAGGAAAATATAAGGTTATAGTTTGATGATCACTCCAGACGTGCTACTGTTGTACTCATTTCTAAGGGTGAGAATTGCGGGTACCTGGGTTTCGAGTACCCGGTTCATCCGGGTATCTCAATCTTCGGCCCGTGTTCCAGCCCATCGGGTACCCCATATTTTTTTAATTTTAAAATTAAAAAAATTACATATTGAACACAAAAACAATTTTAAACTGAAAAGTATATAATATAAACATAAAAAGAATTTAGGGATTAAAAGTATATAATATAAACCTAAAAAGAATTTAGGGATTTAAATTTAGTTTTAGAGTAAAAAATATTAAGAAACTTAAAATAAAAATATAATTAAAAATATAAAAAATATATATTAAATATTATAGGGTCGGGTACCCGGTAACTTAAAAATCCCGGCCCGTGTCTCGGAAAAATTCTCGGGTCGAGTAATATTTTTTAGATAATTACACAATATTTTTAGGTTCGGGTCATCGGGTCGGGTAGTTTTACCCACCCATACTCATTCCGTTGTATTTTGGGAGATAGTCATCCAACTTATTATTTTAATATTCAATTTTATTTTCTAATATTTTTGCATTTATTTTTATGATCAGTTGGATAAAATAGTAATTTTAATATTTTATTTTTTAATTCTTAGATTAAATACTTTTCTAAAAAAACACACACAAATAACCTATATTTATGTTACAACGGCTTATCTGAAATTTATAACCTCCACAAATTTGGATATTTCTGTTGCATTTTCGTCGGCCTGAACTGGAGGATTAAGACCCAATGGAACGGGTCTCTTGGCCCATATTGACATTTTAAACGGACCTGGTAGTTTTTCATCTTTTCCACTATATGCTAAAATTTAAACCAAGCTCAACACATTCATATTTAACATGCCGTCAAATCCAATCGTATTTCGTTCCAAATTTGAATTTTTCTCGAGTTCAAAAAATAAATTTGATGCATGAATAGATCTGGTTAATATATTATGCTATTCTTTTTTTTTCATATCCATTTTTCTGTACATATTTTTAGTTATTCTATCTAACAGTTAGGGCTGGGAGTTCGATCGAGTCGAATCAAAAAAATTTTGAGTTATTCGAGTTTGCAGGTCTTACTTTATGATTCAAATTTTATTTGAAAATTTTTCGAATTGAGTCGAGTTTATGAAATTCGAGTCGAGTCAAATCGAGTCTAGTTTTCGAGTTTATGTACAAATTTAATTGTACATATATATTTCTTCATATACATTTCTATATGCATATACGTAGCGGTGCACATATATATTTATATCTGCATATACTTAGGGCTGGGTGGTGCACATATTAATTCTAATTTTAGTGGCATTCTATATGCATATATAATATACATATATATTTTTTCATTTTTCACATGTGATATAACATAATATATAATGCAGAATTGACAAACTCGACTCGAATGTGAAAACTAATTAACTAATTACTAAAAATTTCGAGTTATTCGAATTTCTGTTTCATAATTCAAACTTTATTTAAATTTTTTTCGAGTCGAGTCGAATTTATAAAATTACGAGTAGAGTCAAAACGAATCAGTTTTTTCGCCTCGAGTCTAATAATTCAATTTTTTCACTTCGAGACGAATTTTATCCACCCTACTAAGTACTAACAGTATCATCTCTAAGATTCGAGCTTAAATTCTATCGTTAAAACGTAACGTCATCTTTGTAAGTTATATAACGATTATTTAATCACATTTAATAATTATGTAAAATCCGGCACTTGTTAATAGATTGACGTAATGTTTTAATAGAGCCCTACATAATTCTAAATTCTATTTAACATCACTTTGAAGAATTTAGGTTACAAACCGAAAGACATGGTCCTTATAGGTTTCATAATTAGTAAGATTTATGAAGAGAAATGAGTTGAACAGATTTAAAGCATTTCTCCCCAATACACCTTTTACTCTTTCTTTCTCTCTCTCTCTCTTAATAAAAAAAAAGTAAGATTTACGAATCATCGAAGTACGATGATATCAGATATTGTGGTCCTTGTGTTCTTGCCTAATGTTGAATTTATTATTGAAATTTCTAATGTTTTATGGGGTAAAAAAAGGAGATGTGGAATGGGAACACTTGTTTTCATATACAATTTTCTAATGTTTTTATTAAATATTCATTTTGAAAGAGTGGATTGTTCAACAGGTGACCTGGGTTCAAAACGTAGTTAGTGTGCATGGGTTATCTAAAAATACAAGTGGACTAAAATATTACCTTGTAATCATAATTTTTTTTAAATAGAAGTCGATAGTTTTATTAAAAGGAAGAAATGTCTAAACTTACAATAAGAGTATACAACCTTGAAGGTAAACTAAATACAAAATATGAACATTTTAATAATACGATCATTTTCCTATAATTATAGAAACAAAAACTATCCACTTGAAGATCATAAAAGGAAAATGTTAAAAAGCCAATCAAAAGACTTGAACAAGAGATAGATACAAACAATCACGATAAATCATCGATGAAGGATAAAAACCATCAAAACAAACATAAAAAATGCATATAACGATGAAAGTACGTTGACGAAACGATCATTACCACAACTTAATCGCAAACAAGAAACGGTGATTGTGAGCGCATATGTAAATCCAGCTCGAGGGTCCAAAGCAGGGAAAATTAGTAGGATATCCAAATAAGCTTCATCTGGATCAGAGAGACAACGTTAAATCTAAACCGGAGAGAAAAAAAGAGAATAAAAATGTCCTAACGATCGATAAAGAAGACAAAAAAGTGCCAAACAGGGGCGGAACATCCCAAGAGTTTACGGGGATGTGGCCCCTGCCAACTTTTTATGTTCAACAGTAATAATATACCATTTCTTTAGAAAAAAGGGGTAAAATCAGTGTTGTGATCCTTCATTTTTTTAAAAAATTTATTTTGACCCCCTCAAATGTTTTAGTTTCATTCTGGTCCCCTCCTTTACAAATTTCTAGTTCTGCCCCTGGTGCCAAAAGGTAGAAAAATACGTGACGTAGAGTTGAAATTATTCTTATTAAAACTAGAAAATAACAAAGAAAAAAAATGTAATATAGAAAAATAAAGGAAAAAAAGATTGTTGAGATGTTTGTTTTGATATAATAGAAAATTTGTTTTGGACTAAATTGAAAAGATTTCAAAAATATTTATAAGTCCAAACAACTTGAAAATATGTTTGAGGGATTTTATAAGGCTTTGGAATGTTTTAAAATGTCTTTAAAGTAGCCAAACCTGAGTTTTTTTTCCAAGTAATCGTACTGATACGGTATACACCGTATCGATACGCTTTAGGGTTTCAAGCTACTGGAAAATTCTAGTAGCCAAAACTCGTACCGATACGGCTTGTTCGTATCGATACGGAGCATAGTCGTACTGATACGCTTTGTAGCGTACCGATACGGTTTTAACTACCCCCAACGACTAGTTTCACAACGGTCATTTGAATTGCAGACCGTACCGATATGCTCCAAGACGTATCGATACGCATCAGCTGAGAAGAGCTCAACGGCTAGTTTTAAAGAAGGGCGTATCGATACGGCTACCCGCGTATTGATACAGATAGCTCTAGAACTGCATTTATTACGGGATATAAAGGCCCCAACGGTCTCCAGCGGCTAGAAGCTCATTTGGAAGTATAAAAGGGACCTCAAAGCATCTATGCAAGACTAATGATCCACAAGTCAAGAACATTATGATGTCAAATGTGTCTTAGTACTTAAATGGAAAAAGGTCAAAAATAGCCCCCAACGTTTCACATTTTGGTCATTTTAGCCTTATCCTTTTTTGGTGCAAACAACAACCCAACGTTTCATTTTTCGTTTAAATTGCACCCTTGTTGGATGAAAACCGTTAGTCAACTAACAGTCTGTAACACCCGGGTTTGGGGGTCGGGTGAAAATAATGTTTTAATATTATCCGGGTTAGGTTTTATAATTTAAATAAATTAAATAATGGTTCGGGTTTTGTTTGCAAATAAAACAAAGGTGTTGGACCCAATTTTTAAACCAAGCCCAATAGCCATTCATTAATGGCATTTGTGTAAATATTTGGACTTCTAAATTAAAAACCCCCACTTTTGATTTAAAACACAAAATGTTGTCATCTTCCTCCCTCTCCATTTCCATTCTCACGACAAAGGAGAGGTTTTTCTCCAAGTGGCTATCCCACCTCCTTTCTCCCTCATTTAAGCTCGGTTTTGAAAGGTAAACACGTTTTCGACTTGCTCTCACCTTCCTCTTTTCAAAAGTACAAGTAGTTTTCATTTTCATCCATGTTTTAGAATTTGGATTTTTGGGAGATTTGAGTAAAAATGGTAGCTTTATTGTGTTTAACTTAAAGTTTTGATTTAGTAGTGATAGATATGAAGTTTATGAACCCAATGGTTCAACATATATGATTTTTAAAGGGTTTTGTTAAGTTTCCCGAATTTGGGTTTTAATGGGGTTTTTGAAGGGTTTAAAGGTTGATTTTGGGTGTGTTTTATGTTGGGAAATGAGGGCTGATGGTTGTATGATAGTTAGGGGTTGTTTTGGAAGCTATTAGGTGTGTCAAAAGAGTTGGAATCAATGGTTCTCGGTTGTGTAAAGGGGCTGCTCGGGAATGGCTTTTGGGGTTGTTCTTGGCTCGAAAAATATGTGTTTTGTGCTTGGGTTGTATTCCGGGTTTGCTACATTGTTTTGTGGACTGAATTGAGGTTAATTTGGTTGTGTTGGGATGATTAGAAACAAGGATTGGCGTTGGTGAAGCTCGGGACCGATTTCGGAAATCATGGAGGCTTGTGTCGGCTTTGCTTTGCTTGCTTAAGGAAGTGAGGTGAGTGGTTAAAGTATTTTAAATGGCTTTGAGAAATTGGTTCAAGCATGTGAATGTGAAAATGTTTTCAAGTATCGTTTTGGTTCAAAGTTGGGTTTGAAAGAGTCTAGTTTGGGCTTGAAAAGTCAATTTTAAATTCAAGAGTAAGTTGATGTGAATCGCCTCTTTAATTTCCTCCTTTTTCCATTTGTTTTCATTATTTGTGGTGATGTTTTGTTAAGCATGAAATTTAATTACTTTGGGAAGAAGCATGTTGCTTAATATTATATCGTTGATCATGTATGATGGTAATAATGGTGACATTGTTATACCTTGTGAAATGTGTGTAAGCTGGTGCAGGTTGTGCACGAAAATGGTGAGTGAGACCATTTGTGATTGGTAAGATTGTAATGTAGTAAGTGATGCCTAATTGTGGAATTTGTTACAACTTGTTTTGGTTGTGCATGATATAGTGAGCACATGTCGCATGATAGTGAGTGTATATTGTGTTGCATGGTTGGTGTCGAACCTCACGTGATGGTTGTCATTGCTACGGTGATGTGTAGTCCCACCGGTAGCGAGTGGTATAAGACTCCGGTGACGTGTAGTCCCGCCGGTAGTGACTAGTAGAAGAGTACTTTGATGTGTAGTCCCATTGGAAAACTACTAGTCGAAACGGTGATGTGTAGTCCCACCGTGTGTGTTTTGGTTATGCTTGTGCATACCATGTTGCTCATGTTGTATCTCACTATATCATTCCTTTATATTGTTTTGCTTTAATCTAAGATCATGTCTTCAAGCATACCTTAGGGCGTGATGCCATGATAAATATCTTTATTGTTGACCCTTGGTTGAACTTGTATGTTAGTAGAAGGATTAGGTCGTTGGATGACTCGTATGTGTTGGTCTTTACTTTTAAAGAAAGCTTTGAACCCTGCATTTTCGTAGTTATGTTTTAGAGCTCCGCTCACTAAGCTTTATGCTTACGCTCTCCCTTTTCCGACAATGCAGATCTTTAACTCGGAGTTAGCAAGGAGCAAGATAAGGGCGTCCAAGCGTGTGGTAGTTGCTCAAGTATGGTTAATTAAATAATGTAGTAGTTTAGCAATGGGAAATGCTACGTGTTTTAGGAGCGTGTATCTAGACTCATCTGTGTTGGCTTTTTGTTGATGCCTTATGTTGATGCCTATGTGTTTTTTTGAAAGCCATGTCTTTTGGATGCTTATGTTTGTAGTGAAGACATGTACATCTTGTTATGCTTTGATGTATGCTTGTGTGTGGTGGCATGTCTATAGACGTTTAGGTTGCCTTGTTATGGTGCAAACCTCTTTTGTGTTATCTTGTGCCTTTTAAGGCCTTTGAGCACCATGTATGACCTTGAATGTTGAAATGCCTTTTGTTGGAATGCTATGCTTGAAAACTTATGTTGCTTGTATGGTTTGTGTATCATCTAGCGTTGGATTGTGCCTTTGATTTTAAGTTAAAGCATGCTTTTATGTTTGTTTTGCCTTAGGATTGATGTTAGTGTGTTGGTTGGGGTTTTAGAGGGATTTAAGGGCCTCCTTGTGCCTTAAATCAGCTCAAACCTGCAAGTTCGTGGCAGGGGTATCGATACGGTTGGTACGGTATCGATACCACCTTCTTGTTTCAGGCCTCGTATATCGATACACTTGGGGGGGTGTATCGATACCATTTTGTTCACTGGAGCTACTGTCCATTTCAGTATCGATACTGGCCTCTGGTGTTTCGATACCGTCATCTTAGCGTTGACCATGGGAAGTCAACCGTTGGGGAGCGTATCGATACACTCCTTGGGTGTATCGATACGGTCTCTACGGGTTGACTTTGACCAGTTGACCTAGTCAAGGGGGTATCGATACACCCCTTAAGGGTATCGATACCGTCTGCAGTTAAAGCTTAAACCTAGTTAAGGGGTATCGATACACCCCTTAAGGGTATCGATACCGCATGTAGTTAAAGCTTAAAATTTGGCTGTAAGATGTTGGGCTGAGTTCGTTTGTTTGCCTCGTGAATGTTGTCCTGTTGTATGATCACATAGGATTAAATACTCATCTAGACAAGATTTAAAATGAAAAAAAAATAGGGTTGCTAACCGAGGGGGAATTCCTTAGGGAGTTTTCACTCGGTTTTCCCCGTGTAGCTTACTCGTACCGGTCATCCGCCCAGACCGGGACGAGGGGGTTACATTTATTGGTATCAGAGCCTGAGGTTTCCGAGACCTCGGGTAGGTAAGTGAGGTAAGTTTGATGTGTTATGTTGTTGTTATGTCTCGGTGAATGTTTTGCCATGTATGCTTGATGTTTGCTTGTTAGTACGGTGTTTGAAAGCATGTGTTAGCATGATGAGTGTGTTGAAGCGTAGCGTCGAGTTCCCATTGCTACTATTACTTATTTGAAAGGATTTTTGTAAAGGAATATACTTGAGCACCTTGGACCCTTGCTCTTGCTAACCCTAATTATTCTTGCTTGTGTGTTTTGTTTGTTGTTGTATTGTTGTCTTTGGTAAGTTTGAGGCCGAGACGTGGGCCTAGGGCCGGTAATCGTGAATCTGAGGTTTTGGAGGATGTGAACGATGAGAGAGTACGTCGCTTTAGTTCAGAGTAGTATGACCGTACAAGAGTTGGAGTGCAGTTTGTCTGTTTGGGTCAACATGCATATGAGCAGGTTTCTGTTGAGAGAGAACAAAGTGACCGATCTTGACATGAGATGGTAAGAGAAGTGATGAATTAAGGGTTGGCTTCGAAAGGATGTCGATGTAGCAAGTAATTCCTCGATATAGTCATTGGGCCTGTTTTTCTGATCAATTCTGGATCTATGTGCCCGTGTATTTGGAGTGAGCATGCGAAGTTGTTGAATCTACCTTGTGAGGTACTAGAGGTAGGTGTTGGTGTTGCTAGCTCCTTCGGGGATACAGTCGTGGTCAGAAATTTGTACAAGGAGTGTCCGTTGATGGTTCAGTGGCCCGTGTTTCCAGGTAGATGCGATGGAATTGCTTTTTACGGTTTTGACGTGAAGCTGTGCATGGATTGGCTTGTAGAACATAGAGTTAGGACAGACTTTGAGACAATGGAAGTTTTCTTAGAGCTTGCGGATGACTATGAGATTGTAATGGTAGATAGGAATGTGGATTTCCTATCGAATGTTGATCCAGCTTTAGAGGTCAAGGATTGATTGAGTTTGGTTAACAGGCTTGCCTAGCAAAATGTGATGGATTTAATTTTTGAGTGAGGATTAGACCGCAGAATGTTAGAATAGTTGGTGTTTTCCTAAAGGTGTTGGCAAGAATTACCCGGTTTGTCTCTTGTTATGGAAGAAGAGTTTGTTATTGATACCATCTCCGAGTTGCTCCTATTTTGTTTGCTCTGTATCTTGTGATTCCCGACAGAATTGAGAGTGTTGAAGAATCAACTACGAGTTTGTTAGACCTTAGATTCATTTGGCTTAGTACATCATCTTGGAGTATGACAATGCAATTTGTGAGGAAGAAAGAGTGACAGTACGAGAATGTGTTTAGATTTCGGACAATTGAAACAAGTGACAGTGAAAAAGTAGTATCCGTTTCCGAGCATCAGTGGTTTGTTGATTAGTTGACGGGTGCTTCAGTCTTTTCAAGATTAATTTGAGACTCGATTACTACCAGCTGAAAGTGAGAGAATTTGATGTACCGAAGACAGCTTTCGGGGCAAGATATGACCACTTGAGTCTGAGATATGCCGCTTTGTTTGACTAGTGTGTCAGTTACTTTTGTAAGAGATGTTGAGCCGAATAATTTCTTGAGTTCCTTGATCAGTTGTAAGTAGTCCTCATAGATGATACATGGGTGTATTCACATACCGAAGAAGATTTTGACAAGCTATGGAGTTAGTGATGTAGATCCTATTAGAGAATTAGTTGTATGCCAAGTGGTGTAACGTGAACTCCGAGTCTATGAAGATGTCCTCCTAGGACATGTAGATCAGCCGAGTGTGTTAGAGTAAATCCCAAGTAGGCAAAAGAAGATATGAGTTGGAAGAAATTGAAGACTGTGACAAGTATCTATAGTTCCTAGGACTAGCATTGTTACTATCGAAGGTTTGTAAATGATCCTTTGAAGATAGCTGCTCCTTGACAGATTGTTACAGAAGAATGTTCAGTTTGTGTGGTTAGATGCGAGACAATGAGCCCTTGAGAAACTTAAGGAAACTTTGACGAACGCTTCGACCTTGATCCAGTCATGTCAGAGAAAGTTATCCGACACGAGACATAGAATTAATTGCAGTCGAATTGCTTCGAAGACTTAGAGACAAGGCTTGGATAGTAAGAAATGCACAGTGTATGTGTACGTATCGTCAGAACTTGAAATATTTGAAGACTTAGGAAAGGTTGAAACTTGAATAGCATAAGTGTTAGAGCTGCTTGAAGACTGTAAAAAAATCAAGATTGAGTACCATCCGAAGAGAGTTGACGTAGTAACCGATGCTTCGAGTTATATTGTTGCTAGATTAGTAGTTGAGATGCGAGTTGTATTTGCCGGATTCAGTTTATCTAATGGTAGTAGTTTTGTGGCCGAGCTTCATGACAAACCTACATTGAGTCAAAATGCTTAAAGAGAAACAGTTGCAAGACAGGTTCTTGGCACCTCACGTGCAAGACATGGCAGAAAGAAGACCTTCAGAATACAATTCAGAGATGATAGAATTTGTATTTTTAGAGACAGAATAGTTGTACCTATAGACATAGTATTTTGAGACGTATTGCGTTGGCCGAATCATACGGCAGTTCATTTGTATTGCATCTGAA
This sequence comes from Hibiscus trionum, assembly GCA_030270665.1. Taxonomy (NCBI): domain Eukaryota; kingdom Viridiplantae; phylum Streptophyta; class Magnoliopsida; order Malvales; family Malvaceae; genus Hibiscus; species Hibiscus trionum. The sequence goes on along the minus strand of BSYR01000003.1, from coordinate 71,018,229 downwards.
TTGTATGAAGACGTATTGTGGGTTGAAGATGAGTACTTCTGGATTGAGTTGATGGATGATGTGGTTCAGTATGAAAGTAAGTGTGTAATTTGCCAGCGTGTCAAGACCGAGCATCAATTTCTTCTAGTTTGTTACATCCGTGGGAGATTCGTATTGGAAGTGAGTAATAGATTCGGGAGATCTTGTGTCTGATTCGCCTCCGATTTCCTCAGTGAGAATTTAGTTGAGTAATCAATGTTAGTTGTACTGTATGTGGTCCTTTATACACGTTCACGTTACTTGTACCGTGGGTAAGATGGCGGAGTTGTGCCTTAGCAAGAGTGTGAATTGTACAGTGTCTTGAGATCAATAGTGGCCGATAGAGATTCGAGTTTTCGGCTAGATTTTTGAAGACGTCTGTATAGTGTTTGGTTACCTGTTGAAGTCAGATGGTCAGTTAGAGAAGGTTATGGGTCAAGAATTCAAGCAGTGTTGTATGAGTTTGTGAATCGGGCTAGTTCTGTTGTTTATCTATTGCAGTTACCACCATGGTTAGAAGGAGGTATGTAATGTGATCTGTATATCTATGATTCAGAAGTGTGAGCCAGTTTTGTTCCGTGTTATGTTGTTGAAGAGATTGAGTTGAGTTTAAAATGGTCATGCATTGAGGGACCCGTTGAGATCTTGGCATCAGATAGCTAATGTTGTGTGGTGAGTCTACCGAGTTGGTGGGTATGTTCTGGTGAGAGAAAGTGTGGAGGAGCATGTGTCAGTGACTCTTCCTGTCTGATAAATTTCGGGGACGAAATTTCCTTAAGTAGGGGAGAGTTGTAACACCCTGGTTTGGGGGTCGGGTGAAAATAATGTTTTAATATTATCCGGGTTGGGTTTTATAATTTAAATAAATTAAATAATGGTTCGGGTTTTGTTTGCAAATAAAACAAAGGTGTTGGACCCAATTTTTAAACCAAGCCCAATAGCCATTCATTAATGGCATTTGTGTAAATATTTGGACTTCTAAATTAAAAACCCCCACTTTTGATTTAAAACACAAAATGTTGTCATCTTCCTCCCTCTCCATTTCCATTCTCACGACAAAGGAGAGGTTTTTCTCCAAGTGGCTATCCCACCTCCTTTCTCCCTCATTTAAGCTCGGTTTTGAAAGGTAGACACGTTTTCGACTTGCTCTCACCTTCCTCTTTTCAAAAGTACAAGTAGTTTTCATTTTCATCCATGTTTTAGAATTTGGATTTTTGGGAGATTTGAGTAAAAATGGTAGCTTTATTGTGTTTAACTTAAAGTTTTGATTTAGTAGTGATAGATATGAAGTTTATGAACCCAATGGTTCAACATATATGATTTTTAAAGGGTTTTGTTAAGTTTCCCGAATTTGGGTTTTAATGGGATTTTTGAAGGGTTTAAAGGTTGATTTTGGGTGTGTTTTATGTTGGGAAATGAGGGTTGATGGTTGTATGATAGTTAGGGGTTGTTTTGGAAGCTATTAGGTGTGTCAAAAGAGTTGGAATCAATGGTTCTCGGTTGTGTAAAGGGGCTGCTCGGGAATGGCTTTTGGGGTTGTTCTTGGCTCGAAAAATATGTGTTTTGTGCTTGGGTTGTATTTCGGGTTTGCTACATTGTTTTGTGGACCGAATTGAGGTTAATTTGGTTGTGTTGGGATGATTAGAAACAAGGATTGGCGTTGGTGAAGCTCGGGACCGATTTCGGAAATCATGGAGGCTTGTGTCGGCTTTGCTTTGCTTGCTTAAGGAAGTGAGGTGAGTGGTTAAATTATTTTAAATGGCTTTGAGAAATTGGTTCAAGCATGTGAATGTGAAAATGTTTTCAAGTATCGTTTTGGTTCAAAGTTGGTTTTGAAAGAGTCTAGTTTGGGCTTGAAAAGTCAATTTTAAATTCAAGAGTAAGTTGATGTGAATCGCCTCTTTAATTTCCTTCTTTTTTCCATTTGTTTTCATTATTTGTGGTGATGTTTTGTTAAGCATGAAATTTAATTACTTTGGGAAGAAGCATGTTACTTAATATTATATCGTTGATCATGTATGATGGTAATAATGGTGACATTGTTATACCTGGTGAAATGTGTGTAAGTTGGTGCAGGTTGTGCACGAAAATGGTGAGTGAGACCATTTGTGATTGGTAAGATTGTAATGTAGTAAGTGATGCCTAATTGTGGAATTTGTTACAACTTGTTTTGATTGTGCATGATATAGTGAGTACATGTCGCATGATAGTGAGTGTATATTGTGTTGCATGGTTGGTGTCGAACCTCACGTGATGGTTGTCGTTGCTACGGTGATGTGTAGTCCCACCGGTAGTGAGTGGTATAAGACTCCGGTCACGTGTAGTCCCGCCGGTAGTGACTAGTAGAAGAGTACTTTGATGTGTAGTCCCATTGGAAAACTACTAGTCGAAACGGTGATGTGTAGTCCCACCGTGTGTGTTTTGGTTATGCTTGTGCATACCATGTGTGCTCATGTTGTATCTCACTATATCATTCCTTTATATTGTTTTGCTTTAATCTAAGATCATGTCTTCAAGCATACCTTGGGGCGTGATGCCATGATAAATATCTTTATTGTTGACCCTTGGTTGAACTTGTATGTTAGTAGAAGGATTAGGTCGTTGGATGACTCGTATGTGTTGGTCTTTACTTTTAAAGAAAGCTTTGAACCCTGCATTGTCGTAGTTATGTTTTAGAGCTCCGCTCACTAAGCTTTATGCTTACGCTCTCCCTTTTCCGACAATGCAGATCTTTAGCTCGGAGTTAGCAAGGAGCAAGATAAGGGCGTCCAAGCGTGTGGTAGTTGCTCAAGTATGGTTAATTAAATAATGTAGTAGTTTAGAAATGGGAAATGCTACGTGTTTTAGGAGCGTGTATCTAGACTCATCTGTGTTGGCTTTTTGTTGATGCCTTATGTTGATGCCTATGTGTTTGTTTGGAAGCCATGTCTTTTGGATGCTTATGTTTGTAGTGAAGACATGTACATCTTGTTATGCTTTGATGTATGCTTGTGTGTTGTGGCATGTCTATAGACGTTTAGGTTGCCTTTTTATGGTGCAAACCTCTTTTGTGTTATCTTGTGCCTTTTAAGGCCTTTGAGCACCATGTATGACCTTGAATGTTGAAATGCCTTTTGTTGGAATGCTATGCTTGAAAGCTTATGTTGCTTGTATGGTTTGTGTATCATCTAGCGTTGGATTGTGCCTTTGATTTCAAGTTAAAGCATGCTTTTATGTTTGTTTTGCCTTAGGATTGATGTTAGTGTGTTGGTTGGGGTTTTAGAGGGATTTAAGGGCCTCCTTGTGCCTTAAATCAGCTCAAACCTGCAAGTTCGTGGCAGGGGTATCGATACGGTTGGTACGGTATCGATACCACCTTCTTGTTTCAGGCCTCGTGTATCGATACACTTGGGGGGTGTATCGATACCATTTTGTTCACTGGAGCTACTGTCCATTTCGGTATCGATACCGGCCTCTGGTGTATCGATACCGTCATCTTAGCGTTGACCGTGGGAAGTCAACCGTTGGGGAGGGTATCGATACACTCCTTGGGTGTATCGATACGGTCTCTACGGGTTGACTTTGACCAGTTGACCTAGTCAAGGGGGTATCGATACACCCCTTAAGGGTATCGATACCGCCTGCAATTAAAGCTTAAACCTAGTTAAGGGGTATCGATACACCCCTTAAGGGTATCGATACCGCCTGTAGTTAAAGCTTAAAATTGGGCTGTAAGATGTTGGGCTGAGTTCGTTTGTTTCCCTCGTGAATGTTGTTCCGATGTATGATCACATAGGATTAAATACTCATCTAGACAAGATTTAAAATGAAAAAAAAATAGGGTTGCTAACCGAGGGGGAATTCCTTAGGGAGTTTTCACTCGGTTTTCCCCGTGTAGCTTACTCGGACCGGTCATCCGGCCAGACCGGGACGAGAGGGTTACACAGTCAATGCCTGAGGCCGACGTGACATGTCTACAGGGCATGAGGAGATGACATGGCACTGCCATGTGGCATTTTTGCTGACGTGGCATTTTTTAAAAATTAATTAATTATTTTTTAAAGAAAATATTTTTAAATATTTTTAACTAATGACCACATTAGCAAAGTGCCATGTGGTAGTGCCAGGTCATCTCCCTATGCCATGTAGACATGCCACGTCAGCCTCGGGCATTGACGTTAGTTGACTAACAGTTTTCATCCAACAAGGGTGAAATTTGAACGAAAAATGAAACGTTAGGTGGTTGTTTGCACCAAAAAAGGATATGGCTAAAATGACCAAAAAGTAAAACGTTGGGGGCTATTTTTGACCTTTTGCCTACTTAAATTCCCAATCTTTGTATATACTACACTTGTTGAGCTTAATTGTCAATGTATGCTCAAGTGTATTAGGTTTTGGGTGAGGGATTATTAGTGAAAACACATACCTTTTGAGGGATTTCTAGTTTGCTAAGTTTTTCTCTTGTTAAAGAGTGATTCCAAAGCTCGATTTGTAAGCTTTGGTTGCTAGACTTGGTGAGTGACTCTAGGTTGTAATTGGTTGCCTCCTAAGCCAAGAAAAGATTGTGAATCATTTGAGAAAGGATTGGTCTTTGAGGCTAGATGAGGCTTTGTGGACTTATAAAACTGCTTTCAAAACTCCGTTGGGCACTTCACCTTTCAAGCTTGTATATGGTAAACCATGCCATCTGCCAGCAGAGCTCGAACATAAAGCCTATTGGGCAATCAGAACACTTGACATGGCATGGGCCGCAGCGGGAGAAAAGAGGATGTTAGATCTTAACGAGTTAGAAGAATTTCGCGCACTTGCCTACGAGAATGCCAAGCTATATAAGGAGAGAACCAAACATTAGCTTGACAAGAGAATTCTGCCAAGACACTTTGAGGTAGGTCAACTTGTTCTTCTTTTTAACTCTCGGCTTAAATTGTTTCTAGGCAAGCTTAAGTCGAGATGGCCGGGCCCTTTTGAAGTAGTACAACCCTATGCCCAGGGTGCTGTGGACATCAAGGATTTGAAGACCGAAGAAATTTTTAAGGTAAATGGTCAGCACTTAAAGCACTATTTCGAGGGACGGCATAGAAATGCCAAAGAGACTGTTCTCTTGGCAAAATTACCATGACACCATCGGCAGGTTTGAAACTTTGTAAATATTAGGTTAGATGTTTTTCTTTTAGGATGCAGAGAAATACCAAAGAGACTGTTCTCTTTTAGTTTTTATTTTTCTTTTGTCGTGTTGAAATGTTTCATTTGAGTTGTTGCAGATTTAATGCCAGAAAGATATATTCATCTTCAATGAGTGGCAGGATTGAATGATGTCAAGCCCAAAAATGATGCCAGCAACTGAGCTTGGCATGCGACGAGAGTAACTTGGGGAAAAGAAATTACCCTAGCTTGATTTAATTTACACCATGAGAGAGAAAATTAAAATAAAATAAACCATACATGCCCAAATATTAAGGTAATTTAAATTCAATTTAATTACCTTATCACTCCATATCTTATCACCTTAGATCTTATCCTTATCACTTATCCTTTCCATAAACTATCACATCATCCTTTTTTCCTCTCCTCAAAGCACGCAACTTTCATCATTACCTTCTTTAAACTCGCCATAATTAATTTTTACCCTAAAAACTCAACATTTCCATCTTTCAACCCATTCACTTCTCTTTCCTTTACCTGTTCATTTCATCTCCTTTACCTACCCGGTTAACTCTCTCTCTCTCTTTTCACCCAAGAAAATCAAGTTTTTGTTTCGTTTCTTTTCGAAAATCTGCATGGCTTCTTCATCCAAACCCTTCCTAACCTTTTTCAACGAAGAAATCCAAAAGAAGTATGAAGATAACTTTTCTTCAAAGTCATTTTTCTTCGAGAGAAACTTCAATTTCGAGCCTGAGAAGGATCATGTTTTTCCCTCTGATTTCATGGAAATCGTCGCCAAACACAAGTGGAAGACGTTTTGCCAACAAAAGAATGAGATCTTTCCAAATCTTGTTCTTGAAGTTAATGCACATTTAACCACTAAAGCTAACCCATTTTTGATGAATTGAGGAGAATGTATGCGTTTTGATAAAGGGTCTATCAATATAATGCTCAAGTTGGGTGGGGGAAATGAGCATGCCGAGTTTGTTGCCAATATGACTGCTACCAAGCGAAAGACGGTCTTGGAAGATTTGTGTGAACCGGGAACGGAGTGGATCGTATCCTCCAAAGGGCATCGCACGGTCAAAAGAGTGGCCCTTAAACCACAAGCAAAGGGCTGGAACCATTTTCTCAAGGCAAGTCTGATGCCGACAACCCACAATGAGACCGTTTCGGAGGACCGGCTGGTTTTGTTGCATTCAATTCTGACAGACTGGAAGATTAATATTGGCCGGATTATCATTGATGAGATATACAAGTGTGCCCTAAAGCCAACTAGAGGGTTGTTCTTTCCTCTTCTAATTTGCAATATTTTTCGGTGATACAATGTGCCCACAATAGAGGAAGACATTGCCCTCGAGGTGAAGGGCTACACAATTACGCCAGTTGATTGGAAGAACCTCACTGCATTACGATGAAGGATACGGACAAGGGTAAGGGAAAGGCTGCCACGCCAACACCCAAGGCCAAGGAACCAAAGGCAAAGCCAACATCCTCAATGCCAGTAGAGACAATGGCATTGCTTGCCCAGATATATCACAACAAGAAATAATTCTTAGAAAATTGGAAGAGGTTGAGGAGCAAAGGAAAAAGCTCTGGCAATATGAGCGCGCCAGAGACGCTGCCATCAAAGAGACCTTGGTGAGCCTTTTCCCAGGAGTCATGTCAGCCTTCCCAGTAGGAATATTTGTCGATGACAGTGCAATGCCAACTAGCCCAGTGCCTAGTCCAGTTTGCACTTCAGTGCCCAGTCTAGTTTCTTCCACTGCCACAGAACATATTTCCCCTCTCAAAGATGAAACCGTTAAGTCTGCTACGCCACCAGTATCTTAGGACCAATGTGAGAAGAAACTTGTTGCCCCTGCCAAGTCAGCTCCTAATCATGGCAACCTATCCCAGAGAAAGACCCAAGCCAAGTTAGCCGTTGAAGCCCGTGCCACCCAAGGAGGAGCCTCTTCTAAAGGGGAGTCTTCTTCTTCCTAAGTCTTTGCATTTCATTTACATTCCCATGATCATGCATTTTTATTTTTTTGTTCTCTGTGTTGTATATATGTGTTGTTTCATGTATTGAGGCTAATACACATCATGGGTTTGGGGGTGCGCATTTCGTCACATTTATGTCATGACATTCATGTTTATTTTCTATACTGCATTTTTTTTCATGTCATGCCATATAGATTAGATTAGGATTAATGTCATGCATACCGAACCACTAAAAAAGTGAAAAATGAAATTTTGTCTCGGCCGATTTTGGAAGCATGTTAACATTTGTTAGGCAAGTTTAATTTGACCTAGGTGTATGTCCGATGAGGAAATTTAAAATCTTTAGATGCCTATGCGAGCAGGATAGTATGCCAAGATTGCTTGTCAATTGATCTCTAGTTTAGGGGATTGAATTTACACTTAACACGTGATATGTATCTAGTTCCCTAGAAAACTTAGGTTGTTTGAAACTATGCTCAGATTCTAAAAAAGTATAATAAAATGCCAAGGTGAAAAAAGTGCATCAATGTGCGCCAAATGCTGAAGAACTTTAGAACACTCCTCTGCCTAGGAAAAATTATTAACTTGGGGCTTCGTGGTTTGCTCCCTCTTAGTGCTCAAGCCAACCTAACTTAAACTATAAGTGTAATAGGTTAGTAAGCGATGTAGTCTGGACTAACGTGGGTATTCGTGGTATGCTCCCTCTTATATCTCATGCAAAACAATGCATGACGCTATCCTAATCTAATGCCAGCAATTAAATAAAATAAGAAGAAGAAGAATATACCTTTGGCAGAAAAAAAAAGTAATAAAGTACTCTGAGTTATGAAAGTAAAATTGGCTAAGAGAGTGAAAGGATATTTGATGCATATTGCCTGCACTTCATGCACTCTCCATGATCCTAGATTAGATTTATATTGATGCTCTTGAATTATTACTTGATTGACATTACTGCATTGAGATAACTGAGGACAGACCTATGCCAACTTTTATTTTCCAGCATCGGTTGACATGCCAACCAAAACTTTGTCGAGGTATCATTTTCATTGTTTTTAACTTTATTTTTCATTTTTCGTTACTTGAGGAAAAGCAATGAGCTAGGGGTGGGGGAGTGTTGACGCTCCAAAAGTACAAAATTTTATACTTATTTCACATGCTCTTTCTTGTCTTTTAAGTACATTTAGCTGCATTTAGGTTGTAAAATCATGCATTCCAACCAAATCATGCATTGTATAAAACTTTGATGGTTGGCATAGCTGATGGCACAACAGCTGGCAGAGCAGGAGCAGGAGACGACACCAAAGAAGATGCCGAGTAGCCGTTGGCACAGAAGGACCTTTAATGCCAAGCACCATTCGGCAGAGAAGAACATTTGATGCCAGGCCAAGAAGATGTTGACCCCGAAAAAATAGGACCAGATCAGGTTGGGAGAAATAAGAATTGGATCAATCTCCAAGAAAATAGCGGACAAGCAGTGCCAAGCGCGGTTAGCAGTACCATGCCAAGATGCGATGCTAGAAGAGCAATGGCACAATGGCATCAGCCCTAACCTGATCAGCCTAAGGATTCAAACGCTGGATAAGATGATCACTTTCCTTATCCCTGCACGTTCAAATTCAAATTCAAGATAATCCTAGGCTATCTATGAAGTCCTATTTACACCCGGTCAAAGCAAAATGAAGGAGAGATAGAAAAAATGATAAGAGTGATTTGAGATATGGTGCAACATTTGAGAGCCTGGCCGTGAAGAGCTGCATCGAGAGACCCTCTTCTAGCCTATCCTCTTTGTTGTTATTTTTCTTAGATTTTATGATGATGGATGTTAAAAAACGATTATGTTTTTTTGGTTGATACCCTCACCATGAATTGATTTCATAGTTGGTGATGGGTGTTTGCGTTTGAACGCTATTCTTGTTTTAATGTTTAGTTTTTAATAAATCAACACTGCCTCGAAATTTTTTTTCTATCTAGCATGTTTATTATTTTTTAGTGTGTTGCCAAGCGACATCTGGCATTCTTTTTCTAAAATATTATGCCAATCGACGGCTGGCATAATTGGCCTATTGCAACTCAATATCATAACTGACTTGGGTGGCAACGATCAATTGCTAGATACTAAGGAGAGATGCTTCGAAAGAAGATGTTCAAGTAGATGAGCTTACTTCGGGAGCGAAATCTACCCCTTATGAGTAAAGATTGATACTTAATCGAGTTGATTTATGAAAAAAAAACATTCAATATAGACATATAGGGGTTTTTCCATAATTAATTTAGGGCAATGGCACCGACAGAGGCATTGCTACTTTTGAATCTGCTCGGAAAACAATGTCAAGATAGGATTTATTAAAGGCTAACATTGCACAAATAGCATGAAACCAGACACTCCTTACCAAAGCTCGCATTTCCTAAGACACCATCCTTGCAGAAGTGCATTTATGGTGGAAATAGAGGGTCCCAACAGCTATAATCAATACCCTAACCACCTAAACAGCTAGAATTAATAGAGAAGGTATAAATTGAAGCCAATTGAAGACCAGCAACAACTGTTGCATCAAAGACAAACATCCTTACAAAAATCCAAGCTCAAAGTGCTTATTTTCCTATCTCTTGTAAAACCCCAAATTGAGTAGTGTTCAATTCTGATCTTGTAATCAAATTTGGGTTGAGTGTTTGTACTTAAAGGGGAAATCTTGTATTGAGAGATATCTTTCTTGCCTTAATTTCTTCTTTGTACTCTTGTGAGGGTTTGGTTAAATTTTTGGTAGAAAATTTGACCGGTATTGTAAAGGTTACCTCCTAAGCCTTGAAAAGGGGGAGAACAATTAGTGGATTGTTGGAAAATCCTTAGTGGTAGCTAAGGTAGTGGATGTAGAGTTCATTTGGAACTTTAACCACTCTAAAATTCCTTGTTCTTCATTTTAGTCATTCTATTTACTCCAACAATTTTTAAAAACCCAATTCACCCCCTCTTGGCTTTGATCAATCCATTGATCCACTCAACACTATGATTTTACATTTGATGAATTGCATGATGCATATGATGAGTTACAAGAGGTATATGATGAGTTAGTAGAGAAATACAAGGAGTCCGTTTTGAAAAACAAAAAGGTTATTTTGGATTTGAAAGCTCAAAACGATTTACTCTCTAAAACTAACTCGGATTTTGAGAAAAAAGTTTTAAGCTTGCAAGATGATTTAAAGTTCTTTAAAAAATAAAATATTGATTTGAACAACCTTCTTTCTTAATGTAATGATGAACACCAAAAATTTGTGAATGAGCTCAACAATTCTTTTAAAAGTGTTGGTTCTTCAAAGCTTGAAAAGGGTGAATCTTCAAAAACCAACTTTACAAAAAGAAAGAATTTCAAATACAAACAAAATGGCTCCTATAGGCATTCTAGGACCAAAAAGATTAGAAGTGTATGGGTTCCTAAGGAACTTGTAAAATCTAATAATGTTAATGCCTTGTCATCTTGGATTCCTAAGGGAACCAAGCTTTTGGGAGCTAACACTCATGGACCCAAAATTATTTGGGTACCAAAAATCAAAGTTTAAACTCTTTGTTTGTAGGGGGAGCATTGCTACAAGGTCAAAGCACAAAGTCAAAATTTATGGTACCTTGATAGTGGAAGCTCGAGACACATGGCCGGAGAGAAGAGTCGATTCATGGAATTAAAGCCAAAAAGTGGAGGAGTAGTAACTTTTGGTGACAACTCCAAAGGCCACATTGAAGGTATTGGCTCTGTAGGTAATCACTCTTCCATACTTATTGAAAATGTATTGTATGTCAATGGTCTAAAACACAATTTGTTGAGCATTAGTCAATTATGTGATAAAGGGTTTAATTTCATGTTTGATGTAAATGGGTGTAGAATAGTAGACATTAAATCTAACAAAACAATGCTCATTGGTCATCGCATAGGCAATATTTATATGGTGCATCTAGATGACATTCATACATCCCATGCATGCTTAGTTTCATAAAATGAAAATCATGCATGACTATGGCATAGGAAACTAGGACATACTAGCATTAGCGTTTTAGAAAAATTAGTTTCCCTTAATCTAGTTATAGGCCTACCTAAGCTCAAGTTCCCATTGGATAAAATTTGTGATGCATGTGCTAAAGGTAAACAACATAGAGCCTTTTTCAAGTCCATTAATGATGTTTCTACAAGTAGATGTTTGTAATTGATCCATATGGATCTCTTTGGGCCAATTAGGACTACTAGATTGGGTGGAAAATCATATGCATTTGTACTTGTTGATGATTACTCTAGGTATACTTGGGTTCTCTTTTTAAGCACCAAAGATAAGGATTTAGAAAACTTCATCACATTTTCAAAAATAACCCAAAATGATCTTGATCTTAAAATTTCACATATTAGAAGTGATCATGGAAACGAATTTCAAAATATGGGTTTTAAAGATTTTTGTAATAAAAATGAGATTAGCCATAATTTTTCGGCTCCTCGCACTCCTCAACAAAATGGGGTAGTTGAGAGGAAAAAATAGAACTTTAGAAGAAATGGCTAGGACTATGCTTTGTGAAAGTAATTTACCTAAGTATTTTTAGGCGGAAGCCACTAACACCGCTTGCTACATTATAAACCGAGTAATGATTAGGCCTATTTTGAAGAATACTCCTTATGAGATTTTAAAATCTAAAAAGCATAACATTAGTTATTTTCATCCTTTTGTTTGCAAGTGTTTTGTTTTAAACAATGGAAAAGATAATTTAGGTAAATTTGATGCAAAGAGTGATGAAGCTTTTTTTCTAGGTTACTCTTTAAACTCTAAAGCATGTCGTGTGTTTAACAAAAGAACGTTAGTTGTAGAGGAATCTATTCATGTGGTTTTCGATGATAACCTCCTTCCGAGGAAGGATTCATATGATGATGATGTAGGGATCATTGAAGCCAATGATAGTGGAGAATCATCAAAGGTGAATGAGATTCCAACCAAAGAGGAAGAAGCACAAGAACGGCCTCTAGAAGCATTGCAAGACATGTCTCTTGAGGAAAAGGAAGTGAGCTACCCAAAGGAGTACAACTATGTCAAGGGTGGTGAGATCTTGGGTGATCCATCCAAGGGGGTAACTACTCGTTTTTCTCTTAAAATGCTTCATAATGTTGCTTTTATCTCATGCATTGAGCCTAAGAATTTTAAAGAAGCACTAAAAGATGACTTTTGGATTATGGCCAAGCAAGATGAGTTAAACCAATTTGAGAGAAGTAAAGTATGGACATTAGTTGATAGGCCTATAAACAAATCTACTATAGGAACTAAATGGGTCTTTAGAAACAAACTAGATGAGAGTGGTAACATAGTGAGAAACAAGGCTAGACTTGTTTCTCAAGGTTACACTCAAGAAGAGGGAATTGATTTTGATGAAACCTATACACTCGTAGCTAGAATGGAAGCAATTAAGATGCTACTTGCATTTGTATGTTATCATGATTTCAAGCCTTTTCAAATGGATGTCAAAAGTGCATTTTTAAATGGCTTTATAAACGAAGAAGTGTATATGGAACAACCACGGGGTTTTGAAGATCCCATTTTTCCAAACCATGTTTTCAAATTGTCAAAAGCTTTATATGGTTTAAAACAAGCTCCTAGAGCTTGGTATGGAAGATTATCAAGTTTTCTAGTTTGAAAAGGTTTTGAAAAAGGAAAGGTGGCACAACACTATTTATTAAAAACAATGGAAAAAATATCTTAGTAGTTCAAATTTATGTTGATGATATTATTTTTAGTTCTACTAATGAGTTGTTTTGTCAAGATTTTTCTAAGTTGATGCAAGGTGAATTTGAAATGAGCATAATGGGGGAGCTCTCATTCTTCTTAGGACTCCAAATCAAACAAATGAAGGATGGCATCTTCATCAATTAAACTAAGTACATCAAAGATATGCTCAAGAAGTTTGGCTTGGAGCAATCAAAGCCTCAAGCTACACCAATGAGCTCATCCACAAAGCGTGACAAAGATGAAGGAGGTAAGTGTGTTGACTCTAAGCTTTATCATTCTATGATTGGGTCTTTGCTTTACCTTACTGCAAGAAGACCATATATATTGTTTAGTGTTTGCTTGTGTGCTAGGTTCCAAGCTAGTCTTAGAGAGTCACACCTTATAGCCGTTAAAAGGATCTTTAGGTACCTTAGAAATACTTCTTGTTTAGGCCTTTGGTATCATAGAGACTCAACCTTTAACCTTCTTGCTTATTCGGATGCGGATTACGGGGGTTGTAAGATAGATAGGAAAAGTACTTCCGGCACTTGTCAATTCCTAAGTAGTATGCTCATATCTTGGTTCTCTAAGAAACAAAATAGTGTAGCTTTATCTACCACCGAAGCGGAGTACATATCCTTAGGGAGTTGTTGTGCTCAAGTCCTTTGGATGAAACAACAACTCTTAGACTATGGAATTGAGGTAGACACCATACCTCTTAAGTGTGATAACACTAGTGCCATATGTCTTACCAAAAATCCCCTCCAACACTCTAGAACCAAACACATAGAAATAATGCATCATTTTATTAGAGATCAAGTCCTTAAGGAAGATGTTGTTTTAGAGTATGTAGACACCTTAAATCAATTAGCGGACATATGTACCAAACCTCTAGATAAAGAGCGTTTTTGGTCCCTTAGGAGAGAGTTAGGTCTAACTAGTCTATCTTGACCTTTTAGGAACTTTGTGCTTAAAATTGCTTGAATTCTTGTTAAATTCTATGCTTACGTGTTTTTAATCTTAATTGCATCTTTGCTTATAGTTAGGGGGAGTATGTTTATGTTTTGTTATGTTAAACTTGCTCGTACATCTCATTCATGCATCTAAGTTCAATTAAAGTTAGAATTTTCTGCATTTTAGTGCCTTATCTGCTCTTCCATGGCTATTGGTATCAAAACGGGTCACCATATTTTGATACGGGCTGCCTCTTAAGAACACAAATGGACCAAGATGTTTTGAAATGCCCCAAAGGGTTTCGAAATGTTTTGGTTCTGTTAAAACTTGTATCGAAATGGCCCCTACGCGTTTCGATACGGGCAAACTCTTGGGCTTCGATACAGTCAAACCTGTATCGAAACGGTCAACAAGTTTCGTAACGTTCGAAAGTGTTTCGGTATGCTTGTTTTGAAACGATCTCTCTTGTTTCAAAATGCGTATCTGAAAAAGTCAAATTTAAAGGGTTTTAAATGCTAAAAGACACTTTTGATTAAACACAAAAAACCCTCAAAACCCTAGATCAAATTCTTCTATAAAAACCCTCCAAATCTCTTTGTTTTTCATCAAAACTTGAGGGATTTTACTCCTAAACATCAATCTAAGCAAGCTTCATCAATTTTGTGCAATTCCATCTATAATTTCCTCCAAAATCCCATCTTTGAGGTATTTTCTATCTTTTTCTTTTTCTTTTGATTCCGTTCGAATATTATGTTAATAAATTATAATTTTGTATAGTATACTTGTTTTACATTATGGGTTTTCAAAATCTTGTAAAAATATTTCAAATCTCAAAAAAAATTGGTTCGAATATATTTTATTTTAATCGTATTTTTTACACTATTTTTCAAATCTGTTTTCATCAAAATTTTATTTTTATGTATATACTTTCAAAGTGTTTTTTTAAAAGCCTTAATGGGATTCTTATTGGATCGAATTAGAATTTAATGCATACACTTAAATTTTTATTGCTTGCTTTGTTTTTAGGTGTTTTTAATGGATTCTAAGAAAAGAAAGATTGAAGGGGTGAAGGTTCGAACCCCGGTGACAATATTCGTCCAAACCTTACCCTTCTCTATTCCAAGAGTCTTAGAAATCAAAGGCTAGGAAACGTTTTAAAATTCTTCAAGATGTCGTTATTCGACGAGAGAGAGTTGTAGACATGACATTCCTTGATTCCGAGCGTTTCTACTCCAATTACCTACCTCTTTTGACGCAATGAGATTTCCTAAGCTTCATGAGTATTCCCAACATTATCTACAAGAACATGGTACTACTTTTCTACTCCAATGCTAATTTCATTAGCAATGAAGATCGTTCCGAAGTTATTGCTATCGAGTCTTACATCTTGGGCAAGAAATTTCGCATTGAACCATCCATCCTAGTGAACTTTCTTGGGCTTGTTGATGAGGGTATTGAGGATGAAACCCACTTTGGATCTCAAACCAGATCGGTTCTTACTTTGAATGCCCATGACCGTTTCTTGCACTTAATCATCTCTTGGTTCTTTCGCCCATCCAGAGGAAAATTTACCCATATCCGTCAAGTGGATACTTTTTGGCTCAAATGTTTGCCGAGATGGTTCATCTTGTGAGGCATCGTTTTGCTGACTCCATCACCTCCATCACCTATGGGACTATTTTGAGCTACATCTTTGTTCGCATTGGCCTTCATGTCTCATACAATTTTCAGGAACAACAAAAGCAAAAGCTTGGTGAGTCTTCTCTTGTAAGATTCGAATTTTGTTACACACTTGGTGAATGGATTCGAGTTGATCGTAGAGCTCAAACACCTCAAGTAGAGCCTCAACCACGAGCTCAAGCTCCCGTTGTGGCTCCTAACAATGATGCTCTCATGGCCTTCCTCACCGAAAGGTTCAACACCATGGACACAAACATGACTTTGGGGTTTGCTGCTATCAACACTCCATTAACATCCTACTATTGTTTTTATTACTATTACTATTATTGTTTATTATTATTATGATTATTATTTAAATTTGCTTTTAATTATTATGTATTATTATTATTATTGTCATTTACATATTGTTATATTATTATTTATATTATATTGTTGTTATTATTATTATTATTATTATTATTATTATTATTATTATTATTATTATATTAAAAATAAAAATAAGTATAAATAAAAAAATCATTTAAAGTGTATTAATAAGAGTCTACATTACATAAAACCCAAAAATACATTGATTAAAAAATAATAAAGTACAATTACATGAAGCCCAAATGACCCTTAGCCCATTACACCAAAAAAAAAACCCTAACACATTTTGTTTCCCGCGCAGCCGCCCCACAGCCGTCAGATCTGGTTTAGATCTGACGGTCGAGATTAGACCCCTGATCACAAACCCTAGAAAACTGCCACTGGTCTCGCGCCGCATGCATCTCGGCCGTTGGATCGTGCCCCATCCAACGATCCAGATCAAGCTTCCAGATGAAACCCTAGCAAGCTCGTCCCTTTCTCCCGCACCGCGCAACCTTAGCCGTTAGATCGAGTCGATCTAACGGTCCCAAATGAAGGACAGGGAGGATTCCAGAAGCCTCACGCGCCCACGCTCGGCTCCTCGTTTGCCAACGCACGCGTGCGAGATCACGCGCCTGTCGATTCAGTCTCCTCTGACTTCTCTGACCCTTCGACGCCCGTGACCCCTCGTTTGCTCGTACGCCTGCAACCACGCCGTTTCCCTCCCGATTGGGCTCATCCGACAAAGAACAGAAACATCAGAATGTACAAAAACAACAAAAAGAAAACAAACAATAATAATTGTAATAATAATAATAATAAATGAATACAGAATAATAACAAATTATAATATAATAATATATGATAATAATAGTAACAACTAATGAATAATAAATAACAATAATGGTAATAATACTAAATAATAACACTAACACATACTAAATGATAATAATATAATAAGTGATAAGATATAATTGTTATTAACTATAATAGGATAATATTAAATATAATATATGAGTAATGTTTAGGGGTTTTTTGAAATCGATATAATGAGTATAAAAATAATGATGTTATTGATAATAATACTATAACAATACTAAAAGAGTAATAGTAATATAATAGTAGTAACACTTATATATATATACATGTATATTTTCTCTTTTTCTTTTTCTTTTTTTCTTTTTTCCTTTTAAATACCTAACAGCCCAATAAGCCCATTAACAACACAAACTTAAAGGGGTCCGATGTCCGGACAAAATTAGTGATTACAGTATCTATTAGAGTTCTGGCTATACCAGAATCATCCTTGTCAATTTTTTTAAAAATATTATCCAAATAGTGTGACTGGGTCAATATGAGATATCAGGTGACCGTTTGATTGGGTGCCCAAAATCATATCATCTAGTTTCTTGTCTTTCATGTCAAATCTTGAATTTAACATGTCTTTGATACATTTTACCATTTCATTGTTGCTTCCAACAATAAGTGTGTCAAAAAAACATAAAATGATATATCCAATGTCGATAGTTTTGACATACACACATTTGTCACACTTATTAATCTTGAAGTCGTTTGTAATCATGGCACTATCGAACTTCTTATGTCATTATTTTGGTGTTTGTTTAAGTTCATACAAAGACTTCACCAACCTACAAACATTCTCATCTTGAACTGAAATTGTCTGGCCCTCAAGTTGTACTATATAAATTTCTTCATCAAGATCTTTATTTAAAAAAATTATTTTATCTTTCATGTGATGTACTTTTAGATTCAACAAAGCGACAATTACAAGTATTATCCTTATGGAAGTTACTTAATAAAGGAACAAAAATAGTCAAAGCCTTTCATAAAGTATGATTTCATTTTTCGTTTGAAAGTTCTTTTAGAGTTTAATGATTTAATTCCCGAATAAAAATTCATTAATTCTCTCGTATGATTTTACATGATAAAATTTATTTTTTCCGTCTCATTTTATATGTTCAGTATTTACTTTTTTTAAACTTTGACTCATTATTATTTTAAATTTATTATTGATAAAAAAGTGAAAAAATATATTTTAGAAAGCTTCAATCAAGTAGTTTAAAAATATATATTTTATAAAGTTTAATTAATTAAAATATTTAAAATAATTATGGTCAAAATTTAAAAATTTTAACTTTTAAAAAATCAATACTAGACATGTTAAGTGGGAAAATAAAAGTATTTTACTGCTATAAAAGTTTTGGCTTTGCACCTCAGGACAAGTATCGACGAAATATTGTCTTTCCTAGATAATACTATAATCAAATACAAAGATTAGACAATAGCCATTGATTCAAAAAAAAACCCTTGGGTTGTGGGTTTGTCTTATTCCTATTCTGTTATTCAAAAAAAAAAAAAAAAGCTTAAGGGGTTAAGAAGCCCTTGAACTTTTGAAAAAAAAACCAATTAAGCCTCTAAATTTTTTTTACACCTAATTAAGCCCTTGAACCACAAAATTTAATCAATTAAGCCCTTAAACCAATAAATTGAATCAATTAAGCCATTTGACCAACTTTGACCATTAAATCTTAATAGTTTTATTCGATCCATTGTTGTAGTGCACTATGTCACAATGTTTCCACTTGACAGTTTTCAGAATTTTTTATTTTATTTAAAAAATTCTTTAAAGGTTCTAAAAATTCTAAAAAACTTATAAAATTTATAAAAAATACTTTTCGAATTTTTTTTGTAAATGCAGCATGACGAAACTGCAGTGTATCATGTGCCGGTAATATCTGAAGAAAAAAAGAGTCAAGATTTAATGGTCAAAATTGGTCAAAGGGCTTAATTGATTCAATTTCTTGGTTCAATAGCTTAATTGATTCAATTTCTTTGTTCAAGGGCTCAATTGGGTGCAAAAAAAGTTCAAGGGCTTAATTGATTATTTTTCAAAAGTTCAAGGGCTTCTTATACCCTTAAGCCAAAAAAAAAACATTCGTGTTTGGACTGTGCTTAACGTATTGAATTATGATTGCATGCCTATGAAATATGATATTTTGATGTGATGGATCTATAAATTTTTTTTTTTGAGAGGGTGTATCAATTTATAGAGATTAAAAAATTGAAGGATTAATTTATAAAAATTAAAAAAACATTAAAATTAAATGTTAAAATTTTAAAAAGGTGAAGATAGACACTTGCCACCCTAAGAGAAACTTAGATTGGCCACTGAATCACGCATTCGAGTCATGTTAATGCTGAAAACAGACATGAGAAACATGTTATCCTTTGTGATTTTGAAACAACAAAACGAGGTTAGTGTTAAACGGAAACAGACAAGAAATCTCCCCATTCTATAAGAAAAAGGAAGAAGATGCTTAAGCCGAAAGATAAAAAGGTTGCATCTTCATTATTGCATTGGAAGCAGACAAAGGTCCCCATATCCTATCATGGTTTTCTCTCAACTCTCAACAGTATGGATACCCCCACCCCCACATTTTAGCCTAAGGAGAATGGGTCCCTATTCACCATTTATTAGCCCTAGGATTAAAGGGCCCTTTACAATAATCAAACTTTCCTAATATCTTTATTTTTTTATTATTAAGTAGAAAGATGATTAATTTTTAAGAAAAATGTCATAATTCAAACACGTACAAAATAAGACAGTATGAACATTCTTAGTCACTTGGTTAATTAGTGGATTTTTTTATTAAATTTTTTTAATAAAAAATGAAAATGATTTATTGGTTTTCCACTATTTTAGGGTACAGTTTACAAATAGTCACTACTAAACTATCTTAAAATGTACATTTTAATCGTTTAACATTCAAATGCTACAAAATGACAATTTACAAATTGGTCGTTGGGGCCTTAAATGTCGTTAAAGGGTGCTGTGGAAATTAAGAATTTTTATACAATAACACATTTAGTCTTTTATATTTATAGATTAAATCAATTTAGTCCTAATTAAAAAAATCACATTAATTTATTCCTTATTATTTACACATTCTATCAATTTGATCATTTTTATTAGAAAAATAAATGCAAGCGTAAATTTAACACTTTTTAATTATTTCTAATTAAAAATATGACCATGGCTAAATTTATTAAATTAGGACTAAATTAATTAGATCTATAAATATGAAAGACTAAATGTACTACTATATAAATTTTATTAACTGTTATATCACCCATTAACGGTTGAATGACCATTTTATAGCAAAAATTAAAATTTAATGATCATTTTGTAATATTTAACAGTTAGATGACTAGAATAAATATTTTAAAATAATTTAATAATCATTTATAAACTTTGATCATGTTTGGCAATTAGCGGATAGTTGATAGCTGATAGAGGATTACATTAGCCGATAGCTGATTGCATTAGCTGGTTTGACTAGCGAATTGTATTAGTTACTTATAACACCCCTCACCCCGGGTCAGGGGCAAGGAGCGTTATGTAGACATGTGACGGAATCGTATTAGGCAGCGGAAGTGGGTTAATAATTTTTCGTGTGATATTTTTCTTTCGAATACATCTATTTTAATTTCTTTTCACATTCGATTATCCCATGGACATACTTCATCATCACACACATATATATATATCATATCCGATAATAACATCCATAGTGTTTTAGTTTCCCTTAATTACATATCAAAATGTAGGGAGATTTCTTATGAATTTATACAATACTAAAGAAATAGTTCATGAACATAACCATCAGGCCAAATTGAACTAACATGCTGAACGCTAGGCCACCCATCATGAGTACGACAAAGACAGTGAAGATCATACTTAAGCTTCGTACGAGAAGAATACGGATAGAGGTCAACGATGCTAGAACCTGAAATTTAGGGGAAGGAAGGAAGGTTCGAGTGGTAAGTACTTCTCGTACTTAGTGAGGAAACCCTATTCTATTCGGTTTCCAATTTAAACATTATGATCAAACAATTTAATTTCACTTTGCACATTAGCTCATTCGAATGATTCAAGCAATATAATCAATCCACAATTAATAGTGCACCATAGAAATCATTCGAATATATACACCAAGGAGTCATGTAATTCTATTCTAATACATGCAAGTGATTACATATCATTCATATCATGAATACACATACAAGCTATGAAACTTGAATTAACTTCCAATTATCAATTATCACAATTAAAGTTTCATAGCATATCAAGAATAGCAAATCATGAAATTCAATATTTCATTCAAATGATCCAACAACCAATTTCATGAATTTACTTTCAATTTTCAGATTTCATTCCTTAAATTGTTCATTTAATTCATTTAGCAATGCCTTGGATAGTAGAGTATGCTAGGTAATCAAGTCACGTATAACAGAGGTTGTGAATCAAAATTCACAATGTAATAGGTACCACGTACCAAATCGTAACACATATAACATATCATAATGTCCGCAGACATTAAGCAAGAAGGTACACTTACGTACCACAATATCGAGTACACTAACGTACCGATTTTCTTATTGAGCTCAGACTCTAGGCTAGCCGTACTACCTAAACAGACTGTACACACCAAGGGCTTTGCATTTAAATCTTTGATTTAATCAGATACATAATCAATCAAATTTTCAGAAATTCTTAATTAATCCCTTCGATTAATTGCTTATAATTCCAATTCCAATAACATGTTATCACACATGATCATATAAACATTTACAAGCTCAATTCACACATTTCAGCTCAGCATTCGAACAATCCAAGCTCATATCATATAATTCAGAATTTCATTTCATATTTCAATACTCAATTGAACTTGTCAAACATAATTATAACATGTAAGCGTATTGCATACTCACATACTATATCACAACTTCATTGTTTCCACAAGAAATCAATATCACAATAAATTCCAATAATCAACATGATTAATTCATCCAAAACAGTAAGATTAACCAAATATCATATTCGGAATCAAACATATCAATTGTCAATTTAATTTCAATCACATATGCAACAAAATCGCATAACACAAGCATAAAATCCAGATTCCATTATTCCTTCTTCCCTTACTAAAATCGAATAATTAATTAGTCCAAATTGCATGCTTATCATAACTTAAAATCAAATTAAGGCAGTTGGGACTCTAATCCCAACTCTAAAAATCGTTTCACTCACAATTCGCCGAGCTAATTCGGAAACTGTATGCCTTTCGCCCGATCCGTAGCCGATCCCGGAGTAACCTCTTCTTCTACCCTTTCGCTTCTAAAATCTAAGGCATTCAAGCCAAACAAATAACAAATTTTCAGAATGCAATTCATGCAATTAGAGACTGAATTTTTTTTTTCACTTTATTCAAAACAGTCCCTGAATTATTTGGTCCAATTCGACTAGTTCCCAAATTTCCTAATTTCTTCAATTAATCACTTAAACTTTCAAATTGATCCCTAAAATTGGTGGATTTCACATCCTACAGATTGTTAATAAATTTATTAACACTTCATTTAATCCAATTTTTACATCTTTAATAATTCACAAATTCTTAATTTTTTTTTCTTCTTTTCATTTATACACATTTCTGACCACCTAATTTAATTAATTTCTTATTTACTGTACACAACTCCAAATCGAACACCGTTTGTTCCTAAATTCAATTAACATACCCAATTTTAACATATCAAAAATTCAGGTCGAAACTCTTAGTATATTATTTTATACAATTTTACAAAGTTCACTGTCCAGCTAGGAACATTACTGGACAGTTTTGCATGCTATTCGAAATGGGTTTCCAGATTTTACCACAGTCATCAAAAATCCCTTTTACAATTTTTCTACCATTTTAGACATGTCAAGGTAGAACATATTAAAATTTCATCACTAAACTCTTACTAGTGAATTTTATACAATTTTCTAAAGTTCACTGTCCATCTAAGAACAGTGCAGGACAGTTTTACATGATGTTCGTATTAAGCTTCCAGATTTCACTACAATGATCAAAACTCAGATTTATAATTTTTCTACCACTTTAGACATGTCAAAGTAGAACATATCAAAAATTCATCACGAAATTCCCACTAATTAATTTTCTACAATTTTCTAAAGTTGCATGTTCTTATAACTACTAAATCTGTCCATATTTACTCTTGCATGTTCATAAGCTTTTATCCTTCAAAATTTCTTGAGGTTTCTTGTGTTCTTAAAATTTTCCAGCAGCATAACCTTTAGTATCATCACTTTCATGATTTTCTAAAGGCATTAAAACCATTGATCTATTAAAGATTTTAACATATTCGAAAACTATAGAGAGAGAGCTACTTACTTTCGATTTTTCCTTGAATTTTCTAACTCAATTTCTATGCTATGCAACCCTTGTCTTCTTCACCGAAAGCTCTCTGGTTTTCCTCTCAATTTTGTGTTTGTAAGTGTGTGTGTGAATGAACAAAATGTTGCTTAATTTGGTGGGTTAAGTAACCGGATAAGGAAGAGAAAAAAGGGGACAAATTAAATGAGATAAGACCAAAGGGGTCATGTCCCAACTAATCCTCCAACTAATCCCACTAACATAATTATATATATATAATTCTTATAATCATCCACATATCATGTTATATATATATTTAAGTATCAATTCTTCAACTTAATTTAATTCCATCGAATGTATATATATACACTTATATATATACATTATTTTACATTGATTAAATTTTATTTCTACCAAGTATGTGTACTTATACATGATTATACATTTTAAATACTTTCAATCTTAGCTAAGTTGTGATCTTTTACGTTATCGATATCGTTTTTCTATCGTTCGAACTAGGGTACTTTTTAGGGTGTTACATTACTTGTATAAAAGTGTTTGGTAAAATTAACTGATAGATGTTTGATTATTTAAACAAGCAAAATGACATATAAGGACATGATTATAATCGATGCTTGTTTGAATAATTTATTAGTTATCAATGTTTTGTATCTATTATCGTTCAAAAAAAATATTTTGTATATATTAATATTATTTAGATTATAAAAAATATTTTTTTAATATAACAATACTAAGCATATTTGAATATCTATATATTAATTTATTATTTATATAATTATTTTTAAAACAGTTTAATTAATTATTAAATAAAAATATAAATATAAATGTGTGAGAATAAAAAGAAAAAAAAGTATTACTTTACAAATGTCAAAATATAAATACGTGAGGGTGAAAAATTAAAATAAAAATGTTAAATTTAGGTTATTTAGAGTTATTTGATAATTATTAAGGGTAAAAGGGTCTTTATAACTATTATGTCAAACCGCTAACTTTAAAAAGCTTCTATTAGCAGCTTTTTCAAAATTAGAGGTTTCACCTCAAAATGCTATTTCAATCCGTTATTCACCAAACATTTAAATTAGCAGATTTGACCGGTCAAACTTTTAATATTAACTCAAACTTCTAATTTTAGCTTAAACCACTATCTACCAAACATGACCTTTATCTTTTTTTTTTTTTATAACGAGCAGCATCTGACATTAGTTTTCTGAACATATTACACCCAAAACAAGTATATACATACTCAAGGGTAGATATACATAGTCACAGAGGGGGGCAATTACACACTCATTTTAAAGTTCATTCTTAAATTTCTAATTCGTCATTATACATATTAATATAATAAGAATATAATCTTTAAAAAAATAGTTTGAGGAGAGTAAAATGCACAACCAGACATCAAAATTGCGTGGGATTTTTATTCGATCCAAGGATGGGACAGAGGGTATTTATCCGGATGGAAATCCGCTGCTCTTTTTCGGTACCCTTATTTATGCCCTCACGCTTAAAATTAGGTTTAGGGTTTATAATTTAGAGTATGGTGTATTTTTTAGAATATAAGGTTTAGGATTTAGAATTTAAAATTAGAATTTGGAATTTAATTATTAGTAATTTTTAGTATTGGGGCATATAAAGGTGCACCTAAAAGGACAAAAGATTTTTATCCCAATTCCAATCACAAACTATATGTCTGAAGTTACTTGACATAAAAATGTTATCCAAATTATTCCAAAACAAATACTAAGGACACAGATTCTCTTTTACACCTGGTTGTTTTCCTCCTTTAAATTAATCAAATATTTCTCAAGTCTATATTCCAAAGAAATCGTGTTTTCTTTTTACTTTTATTTTATAACCAGACATCATAGTATCAGCGGGACTTCTCGGATATAATGTCATCAACGAAAAAGAAAAGTTTTGATAAGTTTATTATGCTCAAACTAAAGGAAGAAAAAGAAGGCAGCTTTCACGTACAAGAATATGCCCAAATGAATATATATTTATTGATGTAATCATTCACTATTTTTGATAAGTTTGAAGGAATATGTTTTCCAACTCGTTTGAGAGAAGTTTTTAAAAGCGTTGTTAGTTAATTAGTTGCAAACCCTTTGATAGGTCTAGTATTTGTGTTTTGAGGTGTTATGTGCGGTTTTAGTTCAAATATTTATCTATTGTATTTAGGGGTGTACAAAATAAACCGTAACTGTTAACTGGTATAACTATTTATTTTATTGGTTAATTAACCTAACGGTTAAGGTTAAATAATTTTGGTTAATCGAACCGCTAAAAAAGACAGTTAATGGTTAACCTATAGCTACTTTATTTTAACTAAGTATAAAGTTTGTGTTTAAAATTTCTCTATTTAAGTTAAATTTTTTTAAAAAAATTAATACAATATTTATCGAAGAGATATATTTATCATTTAAAAAAGAAATAATGAACATTTGAAAAGAAAATTGTAATAAATTACAGGTTAACTTGTAACCGATCCGTTCCTTAACGGTTACCTACTATAATGGTTAACTATTTAAAAAATTAATGATTAACTGTTTTTTAACGGTTAGTAAAGGTTAAATTGCGAATAATAACCGATATATCAGTTAACCAACCGTTTAAGCTAAACAGTACGGTTAATCTACCATGAACACCCCTAATAGTATTATGTCACTTAATTTTTTTTTTTTTTTGTATAAGCTTTAAACATCGGTTCAAATCCCGCTGTGACCGAGATTTAAATCCTTTGGTGGGAGAGCCTTGAACACTCCTTTCACTAGGCACTCTTTAGTCTTTACAACCCACACATGGCACGAGAGAAAATTTCAAGATTAAATTCACACATTGACACTTTAAAAAGATGATAACAAATTTGTTGAGACATCCACATCTAATTACATAAGAATACAAAGATAATTATCAATTCGTTTGCTCTACGTTAAAACATTTCTTCTATAGTAATTTTTAATACAAATTAAAATAAAAACTTTATTATAACCATCCCTTTTTAGAATAAATGTACTATGTGGATAGATGATTAAGATAATACATAAATTTGAATATTGGTAAATTATAGATACAGTTAAAATTTGTCGGGTTTTATCTTATTTTATTTGCAATTTACGAAAGGCTAATAACATAGGCGGAACCTCCATAGGACTAGAGGGGGCTATGCCTCCTACAATTTTCGGAAATTTGAATTATTTCCTTAAATATTTTTATAAATTTTAATTTGACCTCCTCATGATCTTTAAAAATTCATATTAAGCTTTAAAAGCTTGAATATTTTTAATTAAATTCCCTCTTAAAACTTTTAAAAATTTTAATTAAATTTCCCAAAATTATTAAAAATTTTAGTTAAACTTTCAAAAGTTTTAAAAAATTTTGTTTAAGCCTCCAAAATTAAAAAAAATATATTTTAGTCCCCCAACAGTTACTCTAAATTCTGTCATTGGCTAATAATAAGTTCTTTTCCCATCAAATTATTTTTTTTTCCCATCAAATTATAGTGATTTATGGTCGAAAATGAATTAATATTTTGGACCTGTTGTAGATCATGAATTAATAACAGTATTAGAAAAGGCTGGAATATTTTGAATTTTTCTATTTTTGGAATTTAAAACTACTTTGTCAGTTGAGGATTATAAAATCATGGGCAATGAGATGGAACATGATAAAGACATGCAAATTTCGTGTCCTTGAGTTGGGAGAAAATAAGGGGAAATTCATGCCCGCATGCTCACCATAAATTAATAAATAAATTTAAAATTTATATTATGTTTATAATTAAACACAATCAATTGGTCTAATAGACTGAGATATTAACTTCTTTAAATAAGGTCAAAAATTCGTATATTGATGTTGTGAATGACTAAAATTAAATTAATCATCTCTATAATGATTAATGAGTCTCTTTAATACTAGATTCAAATTAACCAGTCACTAAATTAAATAATGTGTTTAAACAAAAAATAAATACGGTATCTAGTTTCATTTTCGTTTATAATAGTATAAATTTTGATAAATTGTTAATTTATATTATTTCGGCGTGGTTTGACATGTTTAATTTCAGTATTCAATTTGCCTTTGTTCCCATCAGCAATGTAGACTAGTTATGGACGCCACTCAGACAAAAACACAACTGCTTTTGGACCATCATAAGTACACATAGCAAAATACAAATTCGAATGCATATACAACAAGATACAGATCCCGACAAAGCCTGGGAGATTGAATAAAATGTCAAACTCTGCAAGTAAATATTAGCTAAATTCGGATAAAAACAGAACCAAATCGTTAAACTTCAAAAATTTAGTAACAAGAAACTAAAAAGTAATTAAATTAAAATCTAGGCATGAAATCACAATTAGTTTAATTTCAAAAGTGATGTCTTAAAAATAATTAACTAGAAAAAAATATAAGAGAACAAAGTTTAATTTCACTTATTTTAAAATTATTTACATCCTCAAATGCAATTGAAAAAAAAAAGAGACAATCCCTCACACCCGTTAGTATTTGCGAACTACGGCCATGTGAATATCCAGTTACAACCCTCTGCAAACATACTAGTAAGGTCGAAGTTATTTCGTTGCGGACTAGACATGCGAACGATATCTAAATCACGTGCATAGTCATGTGATTCGCGTCAATGTTTGAATCACAGCGAACCCAACTCACTAACACACATGTCATCCTCGATTGACACATGTCCTCACCCCGTCCAGCCCCTTATAAGGAGCCATGCATCCAAAAACAAGAACAAGGGGTAGAAGGGAGGATTTAGACCAGATCCCGAAAAACAAAGAACTTTAATCTTATACCCTAAAACCAAGGCGCTTGTGGCATGTGTATAGAATATTTATCTATTAAATAAATAATGAAAACACTGGAACAGAAGATGGATAATAGGGTAAAAGAGTATGAATATAAGCAGAGAAAGATAATGTTTGGAAGCCTGTGGGTGGTACCTTAGGCATTAAAGCAATATAGCCTTGAGTTTTGTCTTCTGACAATTGTGTTTTCCCCACGTCTCCCTTTCAACGCCTTAAAAACCCAATCTTCCTTCGTGTTTCTGGTATTGTTCAGTCCCAAACTGACAGGTATGTCTTGTTTTCCCCATTTAATAACCTAGCACATGCACTCAATCAACACCCTTCAACTTTTAAACCCATAACCAACCAAAGGCTTCATTATTCAATTCAAACCCCTTCAGCTCAAGCTCAAACAACACTGTTCTAATGGCCACCACTACTAAAACTACTCAATCATCCAAGCCAGCAGCAGCAAGGCAACTCGGAGAACTCCTCAAACAACAACAAGAACCTTTTGTCTTAGAGATTTACCTTTCCGAAAGAGGGTGTTTGAGGAAGAAGAAATTAAAATACAAATCCATTGGCTGCCATGGTAGTTCAGCCAAGTTTTTGAAGATAAACATGTGTAACAAGCTGTTTGCATTTAAAGGGTTGAAGACCAAGAATTCTGATGATGAAAATGGAAAGGTTAGTGTCACTGAGATGAAGAGAAATGACCCAGAAACTGCAGAGCCGGATAGAATCTCCGCCGCTAGCACCACAACTGTGTATAGTTCATGCACAGACAGTGACATAGATGAACCATCGATGATTAAGAAGGTAGAAAGAGCTTTATAGTTTTATCTTTTATGTTTTACATAAAACAAGAGATTTGATATTTTGCTACTTATAAAGCTAACAGATTCCAAGTTTCAATGGAGTTCCATCGACGACAGTAAAGAGGATATCCCTGCAAGGAAGAAAAGCTTGTTCTTGAGTAAGCTGATAATGGAGGACTCCATACTGTGGAATTTACTGCTTCAAGCCACACCAGACAAACCAAATTGTGTAAGAGAATTACAGGAGGCTGACGGGTCTAATTCTCCGCCATTTTCGATATCGAAAATGGTTTTGCAGCAAGCAAAGAAGCTCAAGGAAGATGAAAGGAAAGAGTGTTTAGGATCTGAGATTGTGAGGGAAAGATATGGAGATGAATTATCAAACACAGTGAAATTGCTGGAAGTAGATGCAATGGGATCAACCCAGGAATGGGATGATTATGAACAGAAGAAAAAGCATGTAGGGGTACTACTTGGAAACGCTATTGCAGATGAGATTATAACTGAAGTTGTAATGGACATGGTATTCATGTTTCATAGACATAGCTAAGATGTAATGTGCTTGTTTCAATCATACATTTGGATCGTTCCTGTCCTAACTTCAGATTCATTTCCGTTAGCTAAACATGTAGAAAATTTTATGCATAATCGTTTTTGTCAAACTGAAGACGCCAAGAAATTTTATGGTCTCTTTGGGTTTATCTGGATCTGGAATACATCAATTTGAGGGTTGGGTTCAGACCGAACTTAAGTAGGAGAAAATTAACATTCTTTGTTATTGTCCAATCTCTGCTTGGATCTTTAACATGGGTCTACTTTTTTTACTAAGCCCGATTCAAATTGAACCAGGTACCTCAAAATGGGGAGCACTAACCGTAGCCAAGATACACTCTTAAACAAACTAGCATTCAAGAACATAAATGTTGCACAATTAAGGAGGGTGGTGTTTTTTAATATATAACCATCGATTTTTAATTTATTGGGTGGCTAATTTGAATATAATATTGAAGAGGTTCATTACCGAATAACCCTCTCAACTCAATTATTCTATTTACAAATCATAATGTCAATACTCGAACTCGTGAACTTGTTTGGTGTTTCATCTCATGGATCAATTAGTTATTAATTAAAGAGGGTGTGTTGGTTCCACATGCAAACGGGGAACTTACCCTAACCGTGGGCAGAGCCACATGGGAGAACAGACATCCCAAAAAATTGGAATATTTTTTTATATAATTTATATATAAAAATAATATATATATATATATATGACATCTCTTTTATAAATAAAATAATAACATTTTATAAATAAAATAATACCATTTTATAAAGAATTAACCCCTTAAATATTTTAAAAGTGACACCCTTTAAATAAGTTCTTAGCTCCGCTCCTGAACCCACTTTTCTCAACCTACCATCAAATAAAGAAAATGACCCCAAAAAATCAAGAAAATGACCTAAAAACAGTTTGGGTAAGAAATATTAAATTTATACTTTCCAATCACCATGTATTTTATTAGGATGTTTTTATTTAATTGAAGGGGAAATATTTCATGCACTGG
This sequence comes from Hibiscus trionum, assembly GCA_030270665.1. Taxonomy (NCBI): domain Eukaryota; kingdom Viridiplantae; phylum Streptophyta; class Magnoliopsida; order Malvales; family Malvaceae; genus Hibiscus; species Hibiscus trionum. The sequence continues at coordinate 70,987,960 of BSYR01000003.1, read as the reverse complement.
TGACGAAAGTAAAAAGTTTTCAAAGTATTTTAATTATAGGGTTTAGTATTTAAGAGTTTAAAATTTAGGGTTGGAATTTAAAATTTATAGGTTAGTGTTTAGGTTTAGGGTAATGTGGTAGGGATTTAGAGTTTAACCCATAAATTATAACCCTAAATCCTAAATTTTAACTACATCCCTTAAATTTTAAACCCATAAACCTTTAATCCTAAATTGAATTTCTAAACTTAAAACTAAGGCACTTGTAAAAAAAAAATATTTCTATTACCCGTGCATGGTATAATTACTCTTAACTTAAATATTATATATTTCAATTAGTGCAGATATTATATCAAATAGGGAGTGGGTAAATAACAGAGATGAGTGGTCGGGGTAAAATATAAATTTTAAGAGTAGGTGGACAAATTCATAAATAATTCAATTATATAGGAAAATTCTACAACGTGCTAACATTGTTGAACACCGCTAATGATGAACACTGTTGAACACCATTAAATTAATTAATAAAGATTAAACATTTGAAGGACTAAACATACAATTCTTAATTTTAAAAAAATCAATTAAATAATTTTTTATATATATTAAAATTTTGAATTTTTTAATAAGGGTAAACTGCATGTTTAGTACCTCACCTATTTCTATGTTTCTATTTTTGGTACTCAAACTAATTTTTTTAGTAAATGATACCTAACATTATGTATTTTTTCTATTTTAGTACTCTGACTGTTAAAAATAAATAGAAACAATGACGTTGCTTGATCAAATAACAATTTTAGTCCTTAAAACTTATACAATTATCAATTTAGTCCAAATATTATCAATTTAAACATTTTTAATTTTTAGATTAAAATGTAAATTTATTATTTCTTCTTCTTCCATTCGAAGTATGAAAAACTAAATATCGAACATCTTCTTCATTGTCACTACAATTTCCTACAAATTTTCATCGATTACTTTTTATAATTTCTCCAAAAACAATATCGGCTTTATTAACAACAAAAATAAAGTAAAGTATGAAAAGTGAAAATCAACTAAAACCTACAAGAGCAAGAAGCGCAAAAAATTATATCCACCGTGTTGTCGTAGTCGATTCTCTAAATTTGCTGGATTTCTTCGAATTAAAATGGGACATGCCACTATCCCATTATGTCGTCATTCGATGTTCATAATCGGTAAATTATAACCATGGCAATCAACCCCTTTCTGTCGTTTGAAATTAAAATGAGATATGCTACTATCCCCTTTTGTCGTCATTTGATGTTCATAGTTAGTAAAAATTATAACTATTCCAATGAACTCCATTCTTTTAAAGAAAAACAATACACTCCTGCTATTGTCATTCATTTAATTTCTTAAAGCATCTACATATTTTGATTTGATTCTATTTTTCTTTTGCCATCAACTGTAACATTTTTTATTTTCCAGGGTAATATCTCATGCTCTTTAGTTTTGTTAATTTTTTTTCAAAGCTTTGATTTATTTTTCAATATATGGGATTTCTTATGTTGTTTTGGAGATGGGTAACTATTGGTGTTTTCATCTAGTAATTGTAGGTTTAAAGGATTTGAGTATTTTTTTAATAGTTGTTCGAATATTGTGAATTTGAATGCGTAAGAGAAGTTTGAGATAAGAATTTGACTTGTGAATTCGAGTTAATCCGTGATATCGTGGATGCTTACCCCTATAATGCTATGAACATTAAGTTCTCGTGCATTTTTCTACACCTAATAAGCGATTCCAAGAGCATTACAAAACTATGAAAGCAAATGTCGATCTTTTGAAACCGATTCAATTGGGTCTTAATTTTTCATCACAATTTATCATGCATCAAACAAATAAAACTTAAATTTATAACTGAAATCATCATAAATGCTAAATGAGATGAAAATCTGAAATATTCAAAAACCCAGAAAAGAAAACAAGATGCATTTTAAAACTTAAAACCCAAAATCACAAGGGGAAAATCAGAAAATTTAGGCTTTTGCTTTTTCTTTTCTTTTCAATTCATCGAGCCATAAGTTTTAAAACTCATCACGCTTTGAAAAACTCAAATATTGTTTCACTCTGTAACTAATGATAATGACGGAAATTTTTTTAAACTAAATTAAAATAAAAAAAAATCTTTCAAAGTGAGCTTATATGTCCTATAATTTGTATTTTTTCCTTTCCACTTTGCTTTTGTTATTTCCCTTTTTATGATTGGAATATTGATGTAGAAATGCAGAAACCCACATGGAATTCATCGTGGGAATTTGGATGTTGAAGCACAGAGGAAGAAGAGAAAAGTTGGAAAGTCTGGGTTTTGTTCCAAAGATCTAAAATGAGGGATAAATTTGATGAAATATTTTGAATTAGGACCTAATTGATAGAATATATAAGTTTTGAGGACTAAACACATCACAATATCTGTTAAGTGTTAACAGAAAATTAATGGCCGGTGACCAAAACATAATTAAAACATAACGTTATGGATGATTTTGTCAAAAAAAAAATTAGTTCGGTGATCAAAATAAAAAATATTAATAATTGGGTGACTAATGGTGTAGTTTACCCTTAAAATTAAAAAAAATTAATATTTATGAAAAATAATTTAATTGAATTTTTTTAAATAATTATTAATTGTATGTTGAGTCCCTGAAATTTTTAATATATTAATTAATTTAATGGTGTTCAACGATGTTCAGCATTAGTGGTGTTCAGCAGTGTTCGTGGCACGTGGTAGACTCATCCAATTATATATATAGGGATGAGATCAAGAAATAATTGAGTAATTGAGTAATATAGGGATGAGATCAAAAATGTGAAGATTATCACTTGGGAAAAAAAGATAAAGAAATAATCTGGCCCATTAGTTACTATCATCTAACGGTCCAAAAACTGTGTAAAAGTAATTGAATTTTATACAGTGTAAGTTGATCCTAACCCATATATATATATATATATATATATATATATATATTTTTGAAATAGCCACTGAATTTTCATTAAACCATAGAAAAATTTAATTACAACACAATCAAGATGAAGAAAATTTGGGTTAAAGTAACCCAAAAAAATTCTTACAACTCAAAAACAATGAAAACGAAAATTTCTATGAAATACGCATACCAACGAAAATTCAAAAGCTTCCTGAATCTCCTTGTCTCTGTCCAAACGAGACGCATAAAGAAGGAAGGAGTGGTGCGCGATCCATTCTGTCAGGCAAAAGGTACCGCTACCTAAGACTGATTTTATCGGCAAACAACCATCAACGAGTGGGGATAAAACATTCCAAGTGACCACCGACAACACCATGAATCAGAAACTAGCGCCGAGTGAATCTCTGTGCGAACAACAATCGAACGCTAGGGTATGCTGAAACCTGCCACCAAGACAGATGAACCAAACCAAAAAAACAAAACAAAAACATGTCACAAAGACAGAAGAAGAAGCGTGTCACTAAGACAGAGGAAGAGCGTGCTACAGAAGCAGAGATTCTTATTGAAATAAAAACAAGAAAACTGATAAAATCAGTGGTCAACAATCAATACGAAGATTGATTGCCGACCACCGATTAAAGTGATTGAACAAAAGAGAAAGCGGCTAGAATTAAAACAATTTTGAGAGAGGAGCGGCTAGGGTTTTTTTTAAGGTTTTTTTTTATATATATATATATATAATTTAAAGGTAAAAAAATGATTGGTATAAGAACGTATAAAAAGTATTACAAGGTATTATTTAATTATATTTAATAGATTTGTTCAAAATTGTAAAATATATATCTTCAACTTTCCGTCATAAAACAGTTTTTTTCCATTTTATGGAAAGTTTTCAATACGAACTAGAAACTATTGGAAATGCATGTAAAATTCTTTATTATACTTATTTACTTATTTTGACCGGAACCATGAAAGGTTTTCTTGAGGTCAACTTTGTGACGCTAAGGAAATGCAAAATAAATAAAAGAGAGAAAAACAACGATGACCAAGGGAGAAATTATTGTAAACTTTGTCCAAAAGTAAGAATCACAAATAATATGTATTGAAGACATATTAGCTTGTGTATGTATCAATGCTAAGGATAAGCATCTTCTTGAAACATAAGTTATAAACTCAAAAAAAAAATTAAGTCAAAATTAAACACAAATTTTACTAAGTTTGTGATGTATTGGTAAAATATATTATTTTTTATAAAAAACTGTTATCATGTGTTTCATTAATAACTTTCTAAACTTATTTAGAAAAATAATACACATAATGATAAATATAAAAAAAAACATATAAGTTAAACTCGACAAAAAAAAAGCAAATCAAAACAAATAACCGAAAGCCAAAGAACGACTATATGCACAGATGGCACAAGCTTGGTCAAGCAGCTTGAAAACTCATGTCTGTATGCAATAGAATCAAAACCTTTAAAAATGACAGGGGAGAAAAATTACGTCAAAACTTGTAGTTGACACCCATTCAGTCATATCATCAGTAACTCTATTATCATCTCACAATATTACATTAATGAATTGGTTACATGCATTAATGAATTGGTTAGAGATATGCAAGATTTCTACAACAACCGACTTTCCACAACAACCAAATGCCTCAGCGAAAGTCATGTGCCTCAACCTGAAAGGTATTAAAAAACTTAAATTTCAAAAGCAACTCTGTTTTGCAACTGACCGGAGGTTCAAATAACACCACCATATTTAGTCTATGTTCACACTGAAAAGTTAAAAAAAACGCCTAAACATCGAGCTAGTTGTCCCCTAACAATTTCAAAACATAAATCTAATCATTAAAAAAGAAGAGAGCTTTACTGCCCGACCGCCTCTAACAACCCCTCATGATCTTCATGATTGACAAACTCGTTCAATTAAGAGTGACTCGAAGATCCCACATCATCCGACAAATACACCATCTCAAAATACAAAACTATTTTAATTCAGATTGACACTAGATCTTGTATTTGATCTCAGACAATTCCCTTCTATTTTCCATATAAACAAATTAAACGCCAAGACCTTTGATGGTGATGGTGATGGTGATGGTGGAAAAAAAATGGCAAATTACATAGATAGTACTTAAACAATTCCCAAGAAGCCCAATAAGCAAGCAGATTCATGGGCCTTAACGAGAGACTCAATTTGTTAGCCCAGAAATTGTAAATAATTCCTAATTCCCCACCCTCGTTTTTAACCCCTTTCCTCTTTCAAAGAAATTTCTCGCGTTTTCACCTGTTTCATTACTCGTTACAAAGCTTACGCTGTGTTTTTTTAGGGATTTTATGATTCTGGTGTAAATTGGGGATTTACTATCAATTAGGGTTTCTGGAGTCTTACTCCATTTGGGAATTTCTGGTATCTGCTGTATGTGGGAGTTCTAGGGTTTCCACTCTCTTTTTTTTCCAGTGGCTCAGTTTTATTTCGTGTGGTTTAGGGTTAGGGTTTCTACTGTTCTCACCGCGTTAAGTTTTTTTTTTTCCTTGCGAAAAGTAATGTAATTCGTGTTTTGTTGTAATTGGGAATTTTCTTTATTTGTTTCAGTAGCTAGGGATTTGGGGAGTAGGGTTTTAGCCGAGCATGGAATCTGACAAAGGCAAACTATTTGTGGGAGGGATATCTCGGGAGACAACTGAAGCTATTCTGAAGGATCATTTCAGCAAATACGGCACTGTATTGGGCTCCGTTGTAGCTAAAGACAGGAACTCCAAAAGCCCCCGTGGTTTCGCCTTTGTTTTGTTCTCTGAATCTTCTTCAGCTGATAAAGCTCTTCAGGACACCCATGTTATCCTCGGGAGAACGGTCAGTTCAAAGCTCTCTTGCCTCACTTAGCTCATTTTATACTCTATTTTCTTACTGTTAGAAATTGGTGAAATGTCCGTAGTATGAGGTTTAAGGTTTTGAATTTGTTTGGGAAATGATAGTTTGCAGCTATTTTCGGTTGTTTGATATACTGTTTATGAATGGGTTTTTCTAGGTAGAAGTGAAAAAAGCCATACCCCGAAGCGAACAACAGCAGCAGCAACTGCACCACTATCCAAATCAACAACGGAATAGTGGGTTCAGTACGAATGGTAGTGATGCTGCTGACAATAAATTTAGGACGAAGAAACTTTTTGTAGGGGGTTTATCTGCTACTCTAACTGAGGAAGAGTTTAAGAATTACTTTGAAAGATTTGGTAGAATAACAGACGTTGTTGTGATGCATGACAGCATGACTAACCGGCCTAGGGGATTTGGGTTTGTTACTTTTGACTCAGAGGAGTCGGTGGAGAATGTTATGCAGAAGAATTTCCACGAGTTGAATAATAGGCTCGTGGAAGTCAAGCGTGCAGTGCCGAAAGAGGGAAGTAATGGTCGTTACAGTAGTCAAAACATGAAGCCCAATGCTGTAAGGGGGTCTCCTTATAATGGCTTTCCGGCTGTTGAGTTCACTTCTAATGGTTCTGGATACAGAATTTTTCCTGGCTATGCTCCTCTTCCTGCGCATAATCCGGTTGGGGATTATTTATATGGAACAGGTGTTTATGGCTCTGGGTACCCTATGGTAGGGTATGGTAGGATCGGTTATGGTGTCACTACAGCTACTCCTAGAGGCCCTTTATATGCCCCCGTAATGCTCGGACCTAGAGTTTTTCCGCTGTCTTACGGCAGTCCATCCATCTATCCTGCTTATATGAACAGTGGGGTTGGTCTCATGGGTACAGCTGCAGGTGGTGGGTTCAATGGGATTAGTGGAAATGGAATTGATGGGAAATGGAATCAGGTTCCTGGTGGCAACGGTGATCTACCTGGAAATGGCATTCAACCTCAGATTGAAGCAGTAAGCAAGGGTACTGATTGTTCTGGTTTAAAAGAGCGTGGTGGTGCTACTGCCGAACAGGATCAGGAAAGTGTTGACGGGCAACATAAGCCTTCACATGTAGATGTTTCTAGTTGATTAATTGACTGTGTTTAGGCTTGGAAGGGTTAGTAAATTCTTTAACTGACCGGCTTAGGGAAATTTAACCATCAATGTTCAGCGCCCGTTGTAGGCATAATCTGTGTCATAGACATGTTGCATGTATCTTATTTAGCGTGATCATTAGAGGGTACAGAATTCAGCATTATGTAACATAATTGCATCTGGATTCCACTTCCATTGTGCATTTCTCCTCTCTGTCTGGTAATGTTAATAATGAAACAATGGCTTTTAGATGATTCTGGGTTTCTATTGGTATTGTTCAAGTTGTTTATGCAGACAAATTACACTTTATGGTTGCTGGAAAGGGTGATTATGCTGACAAGTTGCACTGAATTCTTTTTTTTTTCTTCTCAATTATCAGTATATTTCGATAATTTTATTCGATTTTAAGCCATTCCATTGTTGGTTTCAAATTCTGTTACTCAACAGAGGAGATATTTCGAAGAATGTCTTTAGTAGATAACCCTGGAAGTCTTGCATATGTTTGCCATTTATATTCTTAAAAGTTTTAAAAATATATTTTCTTACCAATTATAACTACTAGTTTCATTGAATAAATATGGTTCCTTAAAACTATAAAATAAGAATGGACTAATCCAGACATTTCTTTTAAAATCAGTACACAAAAATGCAACTTTTTCTGCTAGCATGCCAAAGAGGGATTCAAATAGTGATCTGTTATCATAGTGACGACTGTTATATAGTGGTAGCGGTATTGTCCGAAATTGTTATTCTAAAAAAAATAGCAGTTCACAATGATCACAATAACATCCGTCAAATATGTAACCACGATAAAATTTTACAATCGAAAATGTAACCGCAACCGCAATTTAAATATTTGTTTCCAAGACTAGGGGGAGCTTGAATCTCCCATGTATCAGGTGTCTACATTTTCCTCTCCAAAATGTGTCATCTTTCTTTTGCCTTTGCGGCATCTTGAATAATTTTTCAGTCATCTGGGCAATGTTTTACCATGAAAATGCTTAGGTCTTTTCTTTAGCTTAAAATTTCCTTTTATACCACCCTCAGTTTATATTGATGTGATCGTTTGGTATCTACCATTAATCTTAAGAAACTAATGTTAGCTATCTAATTTTCTACTTGGACCCAAAGAAAACCATAAATGCCAAATTGAACCAAAAAATTAGTTCAGATATCAATTTAAATCAAGAAATCAAATCATATATCTAATTAAACCAAAAAAAGTGTATATCCTTAATTGAACTATTAAACTGAATGTATGTACTAAAATGTATATTTACCCTGATTTTTTTAGTTTTTTAGATTGTAGTAATCATGAAGTGATGAAACAAAACGAGTATTTTGACTCAAAAATTCTAATTTTTGATTCAGTTAGTCAGCCTTACCTAGACCTAGAACATGAAAATTCTAGCTATCATAGTTAGTTACAAGCACTCATTTATTGTCGGAATGTGGTTTGTAAAACAACCTTGGACGACCATAAATTATAAATTATATCATAGGCTCGTCTTGTCACGTTATCTATGGTCCAACCAATAAAAACCACATATTTCATTAATTTTTTTCATGCTATCTTTTTATCAAGTGAATCTTCACTCATATTTATTATAAATTAAGTTTTAAAAATAATTTTTATCATGTGAAAATTAATTTAGTAAAATGATACATAAAAAATTAATGAAATAAGTAATTTTTATTAATTGAGACTATAAATAATATAACAAGAAACACATATGATATAATGTCTACTCAAACGACATCTTCTTTCAGTTTAAGTGATTTTGTAGTTGGAAAAAGATTTGAAGGGGTCCATCCATGTCATAGTATGGTCGAGGGAGGAAGGAGCTATTGGCCCCACCACCCCCACCTCTGCTGATGGGCTACGACCCCACGGCGGCTCTCCAATCAGACAATGGAGACACGCCCATGTGCTTTCCGGCAACTATCTAAGGCCGTGCCTTAGTAGCAATTAAATCAGTTGATCTAGTAAAATAAAATATTAAATCTTTTGAGCAAGATTAAGAGTTCGAGTCATAACATTGTGAATGAAACAATTAGATTGGAAGAGTCACCTCATAATAGGTCTACGCAGCACTTGATCCAGATTAGTCCGACAAAAAATTTTATTTCATTAAAATAAAGAAAAGTACAACAAAACACACTCAAATCATGAAAAAAATTTGACGATTAAGTTCACCAAAAATTTCATAAAAAATAAACATAAAAATCTAAAAGGTGCGAAAAGAAAAATTAAAACCTTCTATTGACTATGACCTTCATCATCCAAAGAAATTCAGCGAACAAATTTTTATCTCCATCCAGCTAGACACTTAAACAATGATGTGTGAGAGGTAATCAACAAATAAATTTTAAATACTCCACTAATAATTCCGAGATCATCGGTAAACTATCATAAAACATCTAATTATATGAATCTTCCCTTATCCGGGATGTGTGTCATGATGATCACTACACGAACGTCAAGCTACCACAAAAGTAAATGAGAACCATGCCATAAGACAAACGAAAATTGTGTCACAAGGTAAAAGAAAATTATACTGAAAAATAAAAATTAAAAAAATCACCATCAATTGACAATCAGCATAAAACTAATGTCACCCATCATCACACAAAAAAGAAAGCTAAAAAGAATGATGATAAAAAAGAAAATGACTCATCTTAAATAAAATCTAACCCCAAAACATAAGATAAATTAAGGTTAAAGGGTCAAATTTGTCTCTTTAGTAATTTAAAATCAATAATGTTGTCCTTATTTTTTATTTTTCGTAATTTTGCCCTCAAAGTCAGTCAATTGCAGCAATGTTGCCCTTTAATCGACGTTGATCGTTAAACTGTTGGCGTGACAGTTAACGATGACGTCATTCATGCAATTTTACCCTCTAAATCATTCAATTGCAGCAATTCGGTTTATTTTAATTTTTGAATAAAATTAGAAAAATAATTTAGTTTTTCGGGTTGAACTTTTACAAACAGAATATATGAAAAATCGATTAACAAGTTGATGTAAATATCCTTTGGGTCCTTGGTAATTTTAAAAATAAGTAAAGTGAGAACTTTCACAAAAAATCAAAATATTCTTCATTTTTTTTAAAATCCATAAACTTAATAAAAATTAATAAGATATTTTAAAAAAATATTGAAAATAAAAACTAGTATAAACATTAAAATGCATTATGAATTATAAAATAATAAAAATATAAATATAAAAATTTAAAAGTATTTATAAAGTATTAAACATGAACAATTTCATTCAATGATAAAACATAAATATAAAGTTATAAATATAAAAAAATCAAAATTTCAAAATATTTATAAAAACCATTGAAAAAGTCTTCGACTATTTCTGATTATGCTAAGCCAACTATTATTATTTGAACATATTTTTAATGAAATCATCCTTCCATTAGAACAGTAATAAAACTTATCAAATATTAATGAGCATCAATTTGATGAAGAAAAGCGAAAAAAAATTTAGTGAGATTGTTAAATTTTTAATACTTTTTAATGTTTATATTTATATTTATATTTTATCATTTTATAATTTTTAGTACATTTTAATTTTCATATTAGTTTTATTTTCAATAAATTTTTTAGAATATTTTATTTATATTTTATCACTTTACTTATTTTTAAAATTACCAGGGACCTAAAGGATATTTACACTAATTTGTTAATCGATTTTTCATATACTCAGTTTGTAAAAGTTTAACTCGAAAAAACTAAATTTTTTATCTGATTTTATTCAAAAATTAAATAAACTGAGGGCAAAATTGTTGCAATTGAATGATTTTGAGGATAAAATTGCATGAATAACTTCACCGTTAACTGTCACGCCAATACTTTAACGATCAACGTCGGTCAAAGAGCAACATTGTTGCAATTGATTGACTTTGAGGGTAAAATTAAAAAAATAAAAAGTATGGACAATATTACTAATTTCAGATTACTATAAGAGCAAATTTAACCCTTTAGCTATAAACTAATAACTGAAATGTATTCAAATTGGACCAAAGGATGTAAACAATACAATCTTAATCGAAAATTCCAACAATATGTTATTTTTATACGTATTGTTATTTCTATTTCGTTGTTTTCATATTTATTAGACATGTCCAATTTTTTTTGTCCGCGTTTCATATTAGGGAATTTAATAAGATACAGCTTATCCAAAAATAAATAAAATTAGTACGATGATTTTGGGGAAAATTTTAGGAAAGGGATAGTTGTCTCAGACATAATCAAAGATGGTACTTTCCTAGTTTCCTTACCAAAGACTATCATATCTTCAACTTTCCTACTTCCTAGGATTTGGTTAGGTTTCCTAAATTTGTACCGGCTGTAAAGATTTTGACTTTAATCTCGTTTATATAATTTTTTGACTACCCTATTGAAATCATTCTCATTATTTGCACTCATAAGATTTTTTTGGTTCATGTCAATTGGTTAACAAAAAAAAAAATTATACGGTTGTTTACAGTCAAGCACTTAGATAATAACGGTAAAAATATTAAGCACCTATTTTCACACAAAATAATTTAAATTTCTAAAATAAAAAAATTATAATTTAGACACTTAACTTGGTAATAAGACTTAAATTAATAATGGAACAATAATAATTCCTCGTACTTGTGTTATTTTAGTGTTATCTCTTATAATTATATTCAATATGTATTTATAAACCTGTAAAAAAAAGGAGAAAGAAAAACAATCACAATGGTATTTACATTAGGAGCAAATGCAACAGCAACTTAAATCAGATCGTAACTAAACCCGTTTGATGTTTCAACAAGTTTTTTCTTCAAAATTGGGAAAGCGTATCATAAGTTTCAAGTGTGCCTATAATGTCCAAATCAAGGCCATTCTTCTACGGTTTCAGCACATGGATGAAGCAGAGTCCGAGTGTAGACTCCACCCTCAGCTCCCATTAAACTTCATTTACATGCAATGATTTACTCAGCTTTGGTGCTCATCAACGGCGGCCGTGTTCTCCTACAAACTTCCTAATCTGTACTTTTAAAGGACCTGTTCGCCGATCAAGTCCAGACCCACCAGAAGAAACGATATCCCTTGAAATAGTAAGAAATAGAAGTGGATACCCTGTGCGGATAGGAGGCTCCTTGCTGAAGCTATTAGAAGAAGGAATGCAAGAGCTAGCTCCTTCGTATATATCCTATTATGCTTCTTCTTCCGAGCCTTCTGCTCTTGCTCGATTTCGGTTTTCAGTTCGTCGAGATTCGGTTCTGATCCCCCACGCTGATGTTTCGGTTGTTTCTCGACCAAGGAGACAAGATCACCCTCGGATGACCGACCGGATTTCTTCGTAACAACCCACTCGTACGCACTGCCAAGTTGGAAAAGACCGGAGATCATGGCATTGAACTTGGTCACCGACATTGTGTTCTCGAAGAGAAGGTATGGAACGATGAATGGGAAGGATTTTGGAGCTGGAAGGATGTTGAGGAATGACATCGTAGCGGGGATGTAGCAGACGACCCATGCCGGAAGCTCAGCCTCGGGAACGAACATTGTCATCGGGAGAATTATGCAGAAAAGAGTAAAGGAATAAAACGGTAGGATCAGTTTTCGGAGCAGAAAGAACAGAAAGATCATATTGAATTTCTTCCATATGCTAATCTGCACCAATTGAAATACAGAAGAAACAAAACAATGTTAGGACCGGAATCACTTGAGAATTATCGAATTTAACAATGCAAGGAGTGGTTTCAAAAAGTATTCACCTTAGCACGAATAATATCCGGCAAACAGAGGCGGAACAATTGCATTGGTCCTGAATGCCATCTATGCTGTTGTTTTCTATAAGCTTCATAAGATTCAGGAAGTTCACACTGACACTGAACAGAAAACACAAAATAACAAACATTAACTTCCAAGAAAGTTGAATAGCTGCTAAATTTGACTAGCTATTACCTCGACATCATTGAGGAAAACGAATTTCCATCCGTGGAGATGAGCACGGACGGCGATGTCCATGTCCTCAACTGTGGTTCTCTCTAACCAACCACCGGAATCTTCCAAAGCCTTAATCCTCCAAACCCCAGCAGTCCCATTGAACCCAAAGAAATTAATGAAAACACCATTCACTTGTTGCTCAACCTCGAAGTGAAACGACAAATTTATGTTTTGCAATCTTGTTAGCAAATTCTCATCCTTGTTCACAAATGACCACCTCGCCTGAACCAATCCTAAATCCTCATTATCCTATAAAGCAATATAACCGAAATAAGTTACGAATTCAACTAATCCAAACACCTACTAAATTGAGCTTCAAATTCATCGAATTACAACCAAAATAGAACGCAGAAACACTTAGTTTAGTTACCTTAAAATGGGGTACAGTTCGCTTAAGAAAATCAGGATTCGGCTGGAAATCGGCATCGAAAATGGCAACAAATTCATAATCTTTAACATAACTACAACTCATGGCAGACTTAAGATTACCAGCTTTGTAACCATCTCTAATCATACGGTGCCGATACACAATATGAACACCTTGTTGTTGCCATTTATGAACCTCTTCTTTAATAAGCAACCGAGTCGTCGGATCATCGGAATCATCCAAAACTTGAATCAAAATTTTCGACTTCGGCCAGTCCAAGTTACACACTGCAGCTATCGACTGCTGGTAAACCTGCAAACCAAAGATTTAAAATCAAACCACAAACACAAAACTGGGTTTCTTTTCAAATGATTAAACAAAGTATTTTCTGTGTTTTTTTACCTCTTTTTCATTACACATAGGGATCTGAACAAGAACCATGGGGAAGAACCCATTTTCTCCAGATTCAAGATCTGCAACAGTAACTTGCTTGGGAATTGGCTTGATTTTCTTGAAACGGATCCAAAAACAACCCAAACAGAGGATTAATCTATCCAGGCTTTGGATAAGGAAAAGAATAATGCAGAAACTTGCGAGAAACTGAAGAGGAGGGGCCAAATACTCGACCCGAATCAAAACCCAACGGGAGTACAACGAATCGAAGAAATCCCTAACGCCGAACGGCGCCGTGAAGATGTACTGCAATTGAAGCTTCGGTGCACCAAAATGCCAGCCTTTAAAATAGGCCGCAATCTCGAAACCCAGTAACAATAACGATAACCAAAGGAACACTTTGATGCAGTTATAGAACCTTGTTTTAACGGTTCTGTTTTCCTTGGCGGAACCGTTGTCGGTGTCGGTTCGACCGGAGGCTACTCTTCGACGGATGGCTGAACCGAGAGCGATCAATGTGGAAGCAATTGAGGTTAAGCAGCCGGCGGCACGGTGGGCTTTTAAAAGGAGGACCCACGTGAGTTGCTTGGCGTTTTTGCCACGCGCTTTTTCGGAAGTACCGGTCGGGGTGTTGCCGGCGAGGAAATCGTCTTCGGACGGAGCTTGGAGCTCCTCCATTGACCAGATTGGGTTCTCCATTTTGACAACCACGGGAGTTCCTTTAAGGCTGCCTTTTGCCCACCAACCAAAAGACGGCTCCATTGTTGGTTTTTTCTTACCTTCGAAAAACTTGACTGTCGGTTTTGATCTTAGGGAGATCAAAAGCTGAAAATGTTCGCCGGAAAAAAGGCTAAAAATTTAACAGCATTATCAGATATAAACGAAGAAGAAGAGGAGACAAAATATAAATTGAAAAGAAATGGCCTCTGGTTTTGGAGAGGAACTAGGAAGAAGAAGAAGAAGAAATGAGCCAGTGAGTTCAAATAACACACTGGCTCATTCAATTGTACAGCTTGCAAAAAGTTCAGCTTTAAAAAAACCAAAAAAAAATTGGGAAAAAAAAGAGAGAATGGAAAAATTATACGGCTTTGATTTTGAATTTTGGAAAACAAAACAGGCTAACTTGGCGACATATTCCCTTTTGTGAACTTATCTGAAAAAATACCCGCTTAAAAATAATATTTGGAAAAATATCCTTATTCGGCCTATGTCAAGGTAAATCGCGTTCTGCAAGATGCGATATTCAAAATCGAGTTCTATAGGGCGCGACTTCTGTCCGATGTGGATTATATTATCATGTTTTTAATTTTTTTTAAATAAATTGAAGTCGCATTCTACAGGACGCGACTTCCACGAGAATTTCAAACGACTTGTCGCGATAAGATGAAGTCGCGTTGTGTGGGCCGTGATTTCTACGGTAATAAATTATATCGGTTGGAAATTTATTTACCGCGTTAGGGTTATGAGAAGTTGCGTTCTATAGGGTGCGATTTACGAAAGTCGCGTCCTGCAGGACGCGATTTTCATTCGATAATCGCACCCCAATCGGTGCGATTTCCACTATAAATTGGTCCCCACCCTCCCCTTCTACCCCACACCAAAAAAATCACTCTCTCTCAAACTTATTTTCTTTTAATTTCTCGGTTGATTTTTCGTGTTTGATATAATGGCGGGATTGATAAGGTTGGATCACAAGCACGTGCTCGATTATCATCGGAGAAATGTAAGTTTTATCCCATTTTATTTATTTATT
This sequence comes from Hibiscus trionum, assembly GCA_030270665.1. Classification (NCBI taxonomy): domain Eukaryota; kingdom Viridiplantae; phylum Streptophyta; class Magnoliopsida; order Malvales; family Malvaceae; genus Hibiscus; species Hibiscus trionum. The sequence goes on along the minus strand of BSYR01000003.1, from coordinate 70,972,536 downwards.
TTTATTTTATTATATATTGTTATTTATACATACGTATTTTTTATATTATTTTATATAGTTTAATTTACACATACGTGTTTATTTTTTTAGAATAGGATGGAACGATGTCTTGAGGCTTCTTACAACCTGATGATGAGGCTTCTTACACATACTTGTTGATCCAACTGTACATAGAGGAGGCCGGATTTTTACACGCATCCAAAATTCTTGGAGGTGCGAAAATAGACGTTAATTTGATCAATGTTCTTGTGGAGAGGTGGAGGCGGAGACACACACACATTCCACTTTTCTTGCGGTGAGGTGACGATTACTCTGGAGGACGTGTCTCATATCCTGGGTTTGCCTATTGATGGGGAGGGTATCACTGGTCACAGTGCTAAAGATTGGATAGACCTATGTTTGAATGGGTTAAGGGCTGCATCGGAACATTTTTATGGCAGAAAAATAAATTTAGTGTGGCTTCGGATTAATTTTGGTGATGTACCCACTGACACGAGAGAAAATGTGAAGAAGGTAACTATAATTTTTTTAGTGAATATTATTGAAATAATATTTTTTATATATGCTAATATATATATATATATATATTCGTATTGTAGGAATATAATTGCGCTTATATTTTACAGATGGTCGATGGGTATTGATGCCTGACAAAACCCGGAACAAGGTTCACACGATCTAGTTGCAGCATTTGCATAATTTTGAAGATGTCGGTAAACCGATCCAGAAAAGTATTACATCGGAGGATGTTTGCTGTTGCTCCAGTCCTGGGCGTGGAAAGAAAATAGTTAAGTTTTTTAATATACGTATTATTATAATTAAAATTATCTTTTTCTTTTGTAGGTAGACCGCTCTTTTAACTCATGTTGGTGTTGTGAAGGGCCTAGAGGTTATCAGACAAGATATTGAGAATTTTTCGAAAGATCAGGTAACACTTTAGTGTATTTATATAAAATAAATTTTATATTTAACTATACGTATTATCTTCTTCATTTTTAATATACGGATTATATATTGTACAAATTTTTATGGACACCGTACGCGAATCCGGAAGTGCACCATTGCATTCTAGAATTTTCGGCTGAGACGAAGCTTATTTGGACGGCCTCTGTACCACTCGTCTACTACGCCACAGGTTAGTGGCATACAATCGTCCGCGTCTTACGGTAATTTGGTTGTGTTGAGTGGATCAATAAAACGATATAAGCCAATAGGGGTGGATTGGATTTTTAGAACTTTTGGTGGTAGAGTGGAAAACTAAAAATTGCTAGACAAAGGATTTTAGAGTGGTTCAAGTTCCAATTGAAATCTACATCCACTACCTTAGCTTCACTAAGAATTTTCCAACAATCCACTAATTGCTCTTCCTCTTTTCTAGGCTAAGAGGTAACCTTTACAATACCGGTCAAATTTTCTACCCAAAATTTGACACAATCCTCACTCACTTATACAAAGAAGATGAAGGCTAAAACTAGTATCTCTCAATACAAAATGTAGCCCTTTTACAAGCACTCAACCCAATTGAATAGATAAGAATGGAAATTACAAAGTTCACAATTGGGGTTTACAAGAAATATGAGATTTTTGCACAATTGCTTGGATTTGATGTTTGGATAATTCTTTGGAGATCAATAGTTGTTGTTGGAGCTTTTAGAGGTCCCTTTTATACCTTCTCATTGAATTTTAGCCGTTGGAGGTGTTGCCTTCATTAAAATAGCCGTTGGGATGTTATCTTCCCTCTTTAAATGCAGTCTACAACAACCCGTTCCGAAACGCCCGATCCTGTTTCGAAACAAACCAAAATAGAAAGAGCCGTTGGGGTGTAATAAATAGACCGTACCGAAACGGGTATGATCGTTTCGATACGCTAAGAGCCTGTTTCGAAACATTTTGCTACTGTCAAAGCCTGTATCGAAACGGCTTAGGAACGTTTCGATACGCCTTAACGATATTTTTAAATTCAGTTATAAAACTTCAACGGTCATATTTTAAAACCAAGTTTGAATTCCGTTTCGAAACGTTTGAGGTCGTTTCGATACTGTCGTATCGAAATGGTTCAAACTGTTTCGATGTTCTTCATCCATTTCGGAACACGTTCCGAAACAGAGGTTAACAATTTCAAAACGTTCTGAAACGGTGACTCGAAAATCACTGTTTTGACTTGGTAAACACTTAGAAAATATTTGACAAGTTGAGGTTTTGACTTATATCTTTTTCTTTAAACACATAGAGAGGTTTTGAGGACTTAAAAATTCATTTTCTCTTTTTCAATTTAGTCATTAAATCCTTTGTTATATCAAAATCAATTTATTGGTTTCACAATCTCCCCCTTTTTGATATAACAAAACCAAGTTAGAATTTTTAAGAGTTTTGAAAACTTGAAGACATTCTAACTCCCCCTCAATTTAAGATGGGTTTTAAAGTTTTGAAAAGATTTAAAATTCAAGTTTTAAAACTCAAAACCGACTTAAATTTTTTTGGCTCTTATATTACTTCTCCCCCTTTTTTAGATCAAAAAGAATAATAAACAAGGCTCATCAAGAGAAGAAACAAGGTTAAAAGCAATAAACAACATAATATAGATTCATAAAGTTCAAATAACCAAACATAAAACTTATAGCAATAGAGTTTAAAGCTCAATCCCAAACAAAGCAATCAAAGCAGAGGTTCATAAAATAAAGAAGGTGCAAACTTAATCCTAATATGATATACAATGAAGACCCTAAGCCTCTTCATCATCGTCACCATCAACATCCGAAGAATCATCATCGTTTTTAGCTTGAGCACGACGAAAGGTCATCTATTGACCATAGAAGGTAGAGAATGACAAGTCCATCGATGTTTGTTGATTCTCAAGAGTGGTGAGACGATTCTCCATGAATTGCAAACGGGTATTGATAGCACCAAATCCCGAAGCTATGTTTGTATCCATCGTGTTGAGCCGCTCGGTGAGGAAAGCCATAAGAGCTTCATTATTAGGACCCTAAGCTTGAGGTGGGGGTTCAACTTGAGGTGGAGGGGCATGCCTATCAACACGTTCCCATTGGCCAAGCGAGTAGCGGAACCCAGACTTATGGAGAGAAGATTCACCAATCTTGTTCTTGCGGGGTTTCAGAGAATCATAGGAGCAATCAAAGTTGAGGGTGCCAAAGAGATAGCTCAAAACAGTCCCATACGTGAAAAAAGTAAGAGCTTCGGTTTAACGAATCTTCACATTGTGGACCATCTCGGCGAACATAATTTTGACAAGATTCGGTCGTTCTCCTCGGCGAAAGCACTCTAGCCAAAAATAGCCAACTTGACGAATATGAGAGAATTTACCTCCGGAAGGGCGGATAAACCATGAAATCATCAAGTGAAGGAACCGGTCAAGAGCATCCAAAGAAAGAACAGATCCGGTGTGAGCACCAAAGTGGGTCTCATCCTCAATGCCTTCATTCTTGAGCCCAAGAGCAGTCTCTTAAAAGGGTATTTTGATAATGAACTTCTTCCCCAAGAGATATGACTCAATGCCAATCACCTCGTTGTGATCTTCATTATCAATGAGCACGGCATTTGAGTAGAAAAGAAGAACCATTGCTTGTAGGTAATATCTGGTATGTTCAAGAAAGCCATGAAGTTCCATTCTTGCAAACGCTCTAGATAGCGGAAAGCGAAATGCTCAGAATCAAGGAACGGGATATCAACAACACGTTCTCGATGAACAACTATATCCTTGACGAAAGAGAAACGATCCTTCATCTCTTGAGTCCGAAGACTCTTAAGAAAAAGTTAGGTGAGATTGGGACGGATATTTGCTTGATTTGAGCCTTCACCTGTTACAGTCGTCTTGCGTTTCTTGTTAACGTTGTCCATGAAAAATTCCTAAAAACATAAAGCAAGCAATTTTAAAAATCTAAGTGTATGCATGAACGTCCTTAATTCAATCATACGGCAAATCTCATTTAGGTTTTAAAGAACAACACTTTAAAAAACAATATATACAAAAAAATTTGAAAAACAGAAAAAAATACGAGTAAAAAATAATATATTCGAAACAAAAAAATTTAAGATTTTGAATTTTTTTTACAAGTTTTGAAAAACTCAAGTTGCAAAACATATAATCTATACAAAATTAATGTTTTCTAACCTAAAATTTGAATAAAATCAAAGGAAAAAGAAAAAGATGAAAATATACCTTAAATAGGGATTTTGGATGAATGAATGGAAGATCTTGCACAAAATTGTTGAAGCTTGCTTAGACTTGAGTTTGTGAGTAAAAGCCCTCAAGATTTGATGAAAAACAATAAGGTTTAGAGTTTTTAGGAGTTTTAATTTAAAAGCAACTTTATGATTGAAGACCCTTTTTAAAGCTGTTCGTAGAGCCATTTCGGAACATGCACGATCGTTCTGAAATGTGCGTACCGAAACGTTCACTGTCGTTTCGAGTCATGTTGACCCTTCCGATACGGCTTTGACCGTATTGAATCCCACGTGTTGACCCGTATCGAAACTCGTTTCGATACACTTCTTGGCAGAGGCAAAACGTTTCGAAACCCTTATAGGTGTTTCGAAACACCCTGGTCATATATCATTCTTTTAAGGCACCTGTATCGAAACAGATTGACCAGTTTCGATACACCTAGGCCTGGAGGTGCAGATGAGGCTCTAATATTGAAGAAAAATGAATTTCATGAAGTCCTATATGTATAAATGATATGAATGAGTAGGAATAACATGTACAAACATAAACATACTCCCCCTAACTATTAGCATGGATGAAATTAGGAGTAAAAACACATAAGCATGACATTTTTCAAGAAATCAAGCAATTTAAGCACAAAAAGGTCCTAAAAGGTCAAGATAGGCTAGTTAGACCTAACTCTCTCCTAAGGGACCAAAAACGCTCCTTATCCAAAGGCTTGGTAAAAATGTCTGCTAGTTGGTTTAAGGTGTCAACGAACTCTATAACAATATATTCCTTAAGGACATGATCTCTAATGAAATGATGCCTTATTTCTATATGTTTGGTTCTAGAGTGTTGGATGGGATTTTTGGTTAGGCATATGGCACTAGTGTTATCACACTTAAGGGGTATGGTTTCGACTTTAATACCATAATCTAAGAGTTGTTGCTTCATCCAAAGGACTTGAGCACAACAACTCCCTAAGGATATGTACTCGACTTCGGTGGTAGATAGAGCTACACTATTTTGTTTCTTAGAGAACCAAGATATGAGCATACTACCTAGGAATTGACATGTTCCCGAAGTACTCTTCCTATCGATTTTATACCCCCCATAATCCGCATCCGAATAAGCATGAAGGTTGAAGGTTGAGTCTCTAGGGTACCAAAGACCTAAACAAGGAGTATCCCTAAGGTACCTAAAGATTCTTTTAACTGCTATAAGGTGAGACTCTCTAGGACTAGCTTGAAACCTAGCACACAAGCAAACACTAAACAAAATATCCGGTCTACTTGCGGTAAGGTAAAGCAAAGATCCAATCATAGAGCGATAAAGCTTAGAGTCAACACACTTACCTCCTTCATCTTTGTCAAGCTTTGTAGATGAGCTCATTGGTGTGGCTTGAGGCTTTGCATTCTCCAAGCCAAACTTCTTGAGCATATCCTTGATGTACTTTGCTTGATTGATGAAGGTGTCATCCTTCCTTTGCTTGATTTGGAGTCCCAAAAAGAATGAGAGCTCCCCCATCATGCTCATCTCGAATTCACCTTGCATTAACTTAGCAAACTCTTTGCAATGACACTCATTAGTAGATCCAAAAATAATATCATCAACATATATTTGTACTACTAAGATGTCATTTTTATACCTTTTTATGAAAATTGTAGTGTCCACCTTACCTTTTTCAAAACCTTTTTCAATTAAAAAGTTTGATGGTCTTTCATACCAAGCTCTAGAAGCTTGTTTTAAACCATAAAGTGCTTTAGTTAGTTTGAAAACATGATTTGGAAATTTTGAATCCTCAAAACCCGGTGGTTGTTCCACATACACTTCTTCATTTATAAAACCATTTAAAATGCGATTTTAACATCCATTTGAAAAAGCTTGAAATCATGATAACATGCATATGCAAGCAACATCCTAATAGCTTCCATTCTAGCTACGGGTGCATATGTTTCATCAAAATCAATTCCCTCTTCTTGAGTGTAACCTTGAGCAACTAATCTAGCTTTGTTTCTCACAATGTTACCACTCTCATCTAGTTTATTCCTAAAAACCCATTTAGTTCCTATAGTAGATTGATTACTAGGCCTTTCAACTAATGTACATACATTACTTCTCTCAAATTGATTTAACTCTTCTTGCATAGCCATAATCCAAAAATCATCTTTTAATGCTTCTTTAATGTTCTTAGGCTCTATGCATGAGATAAAAGCAACATGGTTCATGAGTTTAAGAGAAGATCTAGTAGTTACCCCTTTGATGGATCACCCAAGATTTCACCACCTTTGACATAGTTGTACTCCCTTGGGTAGCTCACTTCCTTTTCCTCAAGAGCCAAGTCCTTCAAGGCTTCAGGAGGTGGACCTTGTGCATCCTCATCTTTAGTTGGAATCTCATCCTCCTTTGAAGTTTGTCCTCCATCAAAGGCATCAAGGATTCCTACATCACCGTCATCACAAGATTCCTTCCTCGGAAAGAAGTTATCATCGAATACAACATGAATAAACTCTTCTACTACTAAAGTTCTCTTATTAAATACATGATAGGCTTTAGAGGTTAAATAATACCCTAAGAAAATAGCTTCATCACTTTTAGCATCAAATTTACCTAAGTTGTCTTTTCCATTATTTAAAACAAAACACTTGCAACCAAATGGATGAAAATAGCTAATGTTAGGCTTTTTAGATTTTAAAATCTCATATGGTATTTTCTTTAAAAGTGGCCTAATCATTACTCGATTTACAATGTAGCAAGCGGTGTTTGTGGCTTCTGCCAAAAAATATTTAGGTAAATTGTTTTCACAAAGCATGGTTCTAGCCATTTCTTGTAAAGTCCTATTTTTCCTCTCAACTACCCCATTTTGTTGAAGAGTTCGAGGAGCCGAAAAATTGTGGCTAATACCATTTTCATTTAAAAACTCTTCAAAACCTAGATTTTGAAATTCGATTCCATGATCACTTCTAATATGAGAAATCTTAAGTTCAAGATCATTTTGAGTTAATTTTGAAAACGTGATGAATTTTTCTAAAGCCTCATCTTTAGTACTTAAAAATAGAACCCAAGTAAATCTAGAGCAGTCATCAACAAGTACAAATGCATACGATTTACCACCTCAAGCTCATAATTCTAATAGGCCCAAATAAATCTATGTGAATTAGTTGTAAACACCTACTTGTAGAAACATCATTAATGGATTTAAAGGATGATCTATGTTGTTTACCTTAGAGCATGCATCACATATTTTATCATTTGAGAATTTGATATTGGGTAAACCTCTAACTAGATTTGGGGAAACTAATTTTTCTAAAACACTAATGCTAGCATGTCCTAGTTTCATATGCCATAGCCATGCATCATTTTCATTTTGTGCAACAAAACATGCATGGGATGTATGAATGTCATCTAAATGCACCATGTATATATTACCTATGCGATGACCAATGAGCATTATATTATTTGATTTAATGTCAATAATTTTGCACCCATTTTTATCAAATAAGACATTAAACCCTTTATCACACAATTGACTAATGCTCAATAAATTGTGTTTTAGACCATCAACATATAAAACATTTTCAATGGGTATAGTAGAGTGATTACTTATGGATCCAATACCTTTAATGTGGCCTTTGGAGTTGTCACCAAATGTCACTACTCCTCCACTTTTTGGCTTTAAGTCTATAAATCGACTCTTGTCTCCGGTCATGTGCCTCGAGCATCCACTATCAAGGTACCATGAGTTTTGACTTTGTGCTTTGGACTTGTAGCAATGCTCCCCCTACAAACAAAGATATTAAGCTTTGATTTTTGGTACCCAAATCATTTTGGGTCCACGAGTGTTAGCTCCCAAAAACTTGGTTCCCTTAGGAATCCAAGGTGACATGGCATCAATATTATTAGACTTGACAAGTTCCTTAGGAACCCATACACTTCTAATTCTTTTAGTCCTATTGTGCCTATGAAAGCCACTTTGTTTGTAGTTATTGTTCTTTCTTTTAGGTTGGTTTGATCTAGATGATTCACCTATTTCATTTTTCACATTACCAACACTCTTGAAAGACAATTTAAGCTCATTAAGCTCATTCAACACCTTTTGGTGTTCACTATTGCATTGAGAAATAAGATTGTTTAAGTCTACATTTTCATCTTGAAAGAATTTAAGTTCATCTTGTAAACCTAAGATCTTTTTCTCAAATTTTAAGTTAGCTTGAGAGAGTGAGTCATTTTTAGCATTTAGTTCCGAAATGATCTTTCTATTTTTTAGAACCGACTCCTTATACTTCTGAACTAACTCATCATATACCTCTTGTAACTCATAATAAGCATCATGCAATTCATCAAATGTAAAATCAAAAGATGATGACTTAGAGGTTACCATGGAGGAATCCTCCTCAAGAGCCATGAGGCAAAGGTTGGCCACTTCGTGTTCCTCATCCTCGGATGACTCCTCATCACTCCAAGTAACAAGCTTGACTTTGATCTTCTTCTTCTTCTTCTCAAAGCCCTTCTTCTTGAGTTGAGGGCACTCAGAACGAACATGACCCGATTTTTTGCACTCAAAGCAAATGATTTGATCCCTCTCTTCTTCTTTATTTTTTGGCCTTGAAGTCCATTTTTCTTTGAATCTTCCTTCCTCGGTTGGACCTCATAAACCGTGAGAACCTTTTGGCTATCATAGCCAATTCTTCTAGGTCTTCCTCCTCACTAGAAGTGCTCTCCTCATGTAGAGAAGCTTTGATAGCCACTCCTATCTTCTTCTTCTTATCTACCTCAAGCTTCTCCACTCTTTTCTCTTCCTTATTCCTTTCATCTTCCCTTCCTTGCTTCATGATCTCATGAGTTAGGAGAGACCCAACTAGCTCATCAAGCTTGAGTGTCTTCAAATTTTTGGCCTCAATGATGGCGGTTCTCTTCCCATCCCAAGACCCGAGAAGTGAGTAGAGTAGCTTCTGGACTAGTTTGTCTTCAGGGATTTTCTCTCCAAAACCCTTTAGCCCATTGACGATTGTTGAGAAACGATCGAACATCTTTGACACGGTTTCGTCGGGCTCCATTTTGAAATTCTCATAGCTAAGATTGAGAATTCCAATCTTTGTCTCCTTCACATCACTTGTTCCTTCATATGTAGTCTCAAGTGTATCCCACACTTCCTTAGCACTTTCGATGGAGGAAACTTTAGAGTAGATGTCGGGACTGAAAGAGCAAAACAACATGTGAAGAGCTTTGTCATTGATTTGAATCTTCTTTCTCTCTTCTTCACTCATCTCATTCTTCCTTTTTGGCACCAATCTACCTTCGTCGTCTCTTTTCATCGAAATAGTGGGACCATCTTCGATGACATACCAAACAAGATAATCATTGAATTTAATGAAGAGACACATCCAGTTCTTCCAAAATATGGTAGATATCACCGTTGAAGAAAGGCGGTTTGGTGGTTGATTGAGACTTGTACATGCTTGACCCGGAGGTAGATGTCATGGCTTGCTTTGTGGTTGATCATACTCTTCCTAAGAACTCCTCTTGTGGTTGTTAATCCTTCAAAGAGGTAGGCTCTGATACCAATTATTGAGTGGATCAATGAAACGATATAAGCCAAGAGGGAGGTGAATTGGATTTTTAGAACTTTTGGTGGTGGAGTGGAAAATTAAAAATTGCTAGACAATGGATTTTAGAGTGGTTGAAGTTCCAATTGAACTCTACATCCACTAACTTAGCTTCACTAAGGATTTTCCAACAATCCACTAATTGATCTTCCCCTTTTCTAGGCTAAGGAGGTAACCTTTACAATACCGGTCAAATTTTCTACCCAAAATTTGACCCAATCCTCACTCAAGTAATACAAAGAAGATGAAGGCTAAAACTAGTATCTCTCAATACAAAATGTATTTTCTTTTACAAGCACTCAACCCAATTGAACAGATAAGAATGGAAATTACAAAGTTCACAATTGGGGTTTACAAGAAATATGGGATTTTTGCACAATTGCTTGGATTTGATGTTTGGATAATTCTTTGGAGATCAATAGTTGTTGGTGGAGCTTTTAGACGTCCCTTTTATACCTTCTCATTGAATTCTAGCCATTGGGGTTGTTGCCTTCATTAAAATAGCCGTTGGGATGTTATCTTCCCTTCATAAACGCAGTCTGCAACTATCCGTTTTGAAACGCCTGATCCTGTTTCGAAACAGACCAAAATAGAAAGAGCCGTTGGGGTGTAATAAATAGACCGTACCGAAATAGGTACGATCGTTTCGATACGCTAAAAGACTGTTTCGAAACTTGTTTCAAAACATTTTGCTACTATCAAAGCCTGTATCGAAACGGCTTAGGAGCGTTTCGATACGCCTTAACGATATTTTTAAATTCAGTTATAAAACTTCAACGATCATATTTTAAAACCAAGTTTGAATTCCGTTTCAAAATGTTTGAGGTCGTTTCGATAATGCCGTATCGAAACGGTTCAAACCGTTCCGATGTTCTTTATCCGTTTCGAAACACGTTCCGAAATAGAGGTTAATAGTTTCAAAACGTTTCGAAACGCCTTAAAGCCGTTCCGAAACGGTGACTCAAAAATCACTCTTTTAACTTTGTAAACACTGAGAAAATATTTGACAAGTTGAGGTTTTGACTTGTATATTTTTCTTTAAACACATAGAGAGGTTTTGAGGACTTAAAAATTCATTTTCTCTTTTTCAATTTAGTCCTTAAATCCTTTGTTATATCAAAATCAATTTATTGGTTTCACAGGTTGTTTCCAACGTATCCCAGTGGAGCCTCCAAATATGGATGAGTTGCACAAACTCACTCGACAAGGGAAGCCCGAGGTAATAAATATTTATATACTTACTGCATTCTTTTATTAATTCGAATGTAATTCATATCTAAAAAGAATAATAAATTTTTTGATTGTTTGATAGGTTGATTGGTCGGTGTACCACCACGGTTATATCGCTTTCTAGAGGGACAGGACGAATCCGCGATGGCAACCCCAAAGTGAGTACTGTATGTTTGATACGATGGCGAGCGATGATTGCGAGGACTGGTTTACAGCGAATGGGAAGCCGTTTGAAAAACTAATGTTTTGATATAATAATTGAAAGTCCAAACAACTTTGAAATAAGTTTGTGGATGTTTTTAAATGGTTTTGGTAAGGTTTCAAACGTTTTTTAGTAAGCAAACCAGGGTTTTCAAGGTACCCGTTTCGATACAGGGGAACATGTTTCGAAACAGTTTGAAACTGCCAAAACCCGTACCGAAACAGGGTTTGTCCGTTTCGATACGGAGGGCTTTCATTTTGAAACACCCCTTTGGTGTTTCGATACGCCCAACGGTCAAAACCTCCCCAATGACTATTTTCCCAATGACATTTTAAATTGCAGCTCAACTGTCAGTCGTTCCGAAACGGGGTTGCTACCGTTTTGATACGGATCGAGAGCGTTTCGAACGACCAAAGCCGTTTCGATACGGCTTGTTGCATTAGACTTCAACAGCTAGTTCTGAAGAAGGTCGTTCCGAAACGGGGTCGCTTGTTCCGAAATGGACAGCTGTAGAACAATATTAATGGTGGGAAATAAAGTCTCCAACGGCTCCAAAACAACCCTAATGGTCCTCAATGGCTATAAACTCAATTGGTAGTATAAAAAGGACCTCCAAGCATTAAGAGAAGACTAATGCTTCAATTTTCAACAACATCATGATAAAGATATTGTCTTAGAGCTTAATTGTACATTTTCTTGTATAGACAACACTTGTGAGCTTAATTGTCAAATTTGCTCAAGTGTTTAGGTTTTGGGTGAGAGCTTAATAGTGCAAACAAATACCTATTAGAGAGATTTCAAGTTTGCTTAAAATTTCTCTTGTAAAGAGGGTTTACTCAAGCTTTGAGTGTGTAAAGGTTGCCTCCTTAGCCGAGAAAAGGGGAAGAAATTCAAGAGTGAATTTGTTGAAATCCTTAGTAGGAAGCTAAGGTAGTGGATGTAGGTGCTTGTTAGAAGGCTGAACCATTATAAATCCTTGTATCAATTGTCAATTTTTCACCTCCCACTAAAACACCCAAATATTCAACTTCTCCACACTTGGCTAGCTAGGAAGGTTGAAGGAAATCGAGCACATAAAACTCAACAATTGGTATCAGAGCTTGGTTCAATTGAAGCGGATTAACATCCTATTGAGGCGATTCGAAAAGCTCGATCAAGATTTCAAACAATCGGTTCAATGGCACACTCAATCGACAAGACATCATTGTTCAACGATGAACACTATGCCTATTGGAAGAATATGATGAAGTTCTTCATCAAAGGTAAAGATTATCATCTATGGGACCTTATTGAAGATGGACCGTTCGTGCCAACAAGAAGAAAAGAGGATTCGAATTCCAACGACAAGAAGATGATGAAGCTCAGTGGCAAAGCCTTGCACTTTATCTTTTGTGCATTAGGCTCGGATGTGTATGCGCAAGTCTTTTCTTGTGAGAGTGCCAAGGAAGTTTGGGACAAGCTCGAAGTTACATACGAGCGAACAAACGAAGTAAATGAGGCCAAGATCGGCCTCCTCAACCTAGAGTATGAGAACTTCAAGATGGATCCGGAAGAGGACATTGAGAAGATGTTCCATCGATTCTCCACCATCACCAATGGACTAAAAGGCTATGGAGAAGTCATTCCGGAAGAAAAGCTTGTCCGAAAGCTTTTCTATTCTCTTCCCGAGTCATGGGACTCAAAGAAACCCGCCATCATCGAAGCCAAAAATGTGAAGACCTTGAAGCTTGATGAACTCATGGAGTCACTTCTCACTCACCAAATCATGAACAAAGACAAAGAAGATGAGAAGAAGAAGAAAGAGATAAAGAAGATGGGGAAGAAGAAAGTCATGGAGCTTGGCATCAACACTAATGACATTGCTCTCAAATCCTCAAAGTGCAACCATATTGATACATGGAGTGTGCCCCTTTCATGAAGAAAGCAATGAAAGAATTCGAATATGAATCTATGAAGAAAAAGAAGAGGGCAAGCACTTCAAGTCATAAGAAGAAGGCATATGTGGCTACATGGAGTGATGAAGACTCCACCAACGATGAACAAGCCAACATTTGCCTTATGGCCATCGAAGAAGATTCAAGGGTAACTTCTAATTCATCTACTTCATGTTCATATTCTTTTGATGAATTACAAGATGTTTATGATGATTTGGTTTTAGAGTTTAAAAATCACATTTAAAAAAACAAGAAAATTGTTTCAAAATTGAAAATTTAAAATGATTTGATTTCTAAAACCAAAATTGAACTTGAAGCAAAACTCAACGAGTTTGAACAAAAATGTGTTGATTTGCAAAAATTGCTTCATAAATTTCATGAAGAAAAAGATTTGATTTCCAAAGAGCTTGAAAAGAAAATTAATTTTGGAAAATCAATCTTTTATGTTAGACAATCTAGTTTTGGAGAATCACATACAATTTTTCAAGTTGGTTTTATTATATCAAAAGGGGGTAGATTAAAGAACTAATGTTTTGATATAATAATTGAAAAATAGTTTTGGACTAAATTGAAAAGAGTTCAAAAGTGCCTTTAAGTCCAAACAACTTTGAAATAAGTTTGTGGATGTTTTTAAATGGTTTTGGCAAGGTTTAAAATGTTTTTAAGTAAGCAAACTAGGGTTTTCAAGGTACCCGTTTCGATATAGGGGAACCTGTTTTGAAACAGTTTGAAACTGCCAAAATGTAACCCCCTCGTCCCGGTGTGGCCGACTGACCGGTCCGAGTAGGCTACACGGGGAAAACCGATGTGAAACCCGTTAAGGTCCCACCTCGGTTAGTGACCCTAATTTTTTTTATTTATATTACATCTTGTCTAAAGCCAAAGGCATAATTATTTCCTAAGTGATCACGACAGCGGAAAACAAGGCTCACGAGAAGCCCTACAGCAAACCGGGCCTAAGCCCAAACCTTGAGACCCTTTAGAGATGTCAAAAATCCCATTTTCATGCCTACGTTTCGAAACAGACATCACCTGTTTCGAAACACGGGCTCCAATTTAAAAAGCAAGACACTCGTACCGAAACGCATCCACCCCGTTTCGGAACAGGGCCCCAATTTGCCTAGGCGTTTCGATACCTGTTTCGAAACAGGCAATTCCGGTAGCCAAAGTGTTTCGAAACTTGTTTCGAAACAGGGGCTCACAGTAGCCAAACCTTATCGAAACGCGTTCCGATACGGGGACCCTGGAGCCACACCTGTTTCGAAACGGCTCAACACGTTTCGAAACACATGCAGTCTGCAAATTCCCAAAACCAGTATTAAACATCTCCAATTGATCCCAAACGCCCTTAACGACCCCAAGAAGCATACTTAACATACAAACACACTCAGGAGGCATGCATCCTATTGCACAACGTACTCAAATTACATAAGACATAAGATAAGCCATCCATTCCAAAGATCATTCAAGGCATGCTTAAAAACTTAAAAGCCAAAAGGCACATGTCTTCACACAAAGGTTTACATGCTCACAAACACATATAACATCCAAAGCATAGCCTCATCAACACAAGCATTCATCCAACACATAATGTGGTTACAAATCCAAAGCAAAGCATAAACAACATTCAACATATGAGTCATACAACGCTCATACAAACACATAGCAGCCTCATTGCTAAACTACTACTTTATTTACTAAACCATACTTGAGCAGTTACAAAAGCTTGGAAAGCCCCTTCCTTGCACCTTGCTAACTCCACGCTAATGATATGCATTGTCGAAAAACGAGAGCATAAGCTAGAAGCTTAGTGAGGATGCTCTAAAACCAAAAACAACGACAATACAGGGTTCAAGCATCTCATCCTTACATCACACACAAACATACATAAGCATCAATATAACAATTTAGCTAGCAACACAAGAGACAATAATATGACATCTTACTTCATATTAAGCTCAACAAGATAAAACACTTATCTCAACCACATAACCACATGAACAAGTATATTGGCCACTATTAGTTTACTCGGATATGCGAATTTACACTCAACAACAACATTACCTCGGTGGGATTACACTCATCACCGGATCTCGCATGGATGGGATTCCACTCATCATCACATGCCCTATGGATGGGATTCCACTCATCATCACGTATAAATATAAACATTTCCGGTGGAATATTACATCACCGTACTCCTCCTTGATGACTTAACGCCACCAAGTCCACGCGCGAATTTGACTCAACCGTGTGCACACTAATCCTAATGATCGATCATTTATACCCGGTAAGTTAACTAGTGCCAATTATACTTTTAAACCACATCATAACATTCATCATTTATAGCACACATCCATCATCACACACATCAATGTATATTCATACATAACCAAATCATGCTTCAAAAATCTATAATAGGCATAAACATTGAAAGCTCATGAACACACAAGAAGTTAAGCTACCAAATTAACTTCTACCTTGGAATGGCCTACCAAGCTCATCCCAAAACCTCAACTACACACACTTGAACCAGTTTAAATAGATTTGAAAGTTTCACTCACCACCCTTCCTTAGCAAACCAAGCAAAGCTTCTCAAGCCTCCGAAACTTCCGGAATCGGTCCCAAACCTTCTCCAATGTTTCCTCTTGCTTCTAACCAATCAAAAGACAAGTATTACTCAACCAAATCACTTTCAAACTCAGCCAGAAACTCAATCCACAATCACAAGCCAAAACTTCATAGTTTCAAACTCAAACCAACCACAAAACTCATATTTTCGTACACCAAAAATACCCAGTTGAAATCCACCATTTCCAACACCCAAAAGACCTCTAAAGACTTCCAAAACACTTCCCTAACGACCCTATACCATCAGCCCTTCAACCCAACACAAAAACACACCAAAATTTCAAGTTTTGACACATTCAAAAATGCCCCCAAGACCCATTTCGGGATTTTTGTCAAAATCCTTCCATTTCGAAATTTAAGGAGTATTAAGGTGAGATTAACTCAAAACTTAACTAAACAAACTAAAATCAAGTTGAAAACTCATTAAAGTTTCTTACTTTTCTTCAATCTTGAAAACTTGGAAATTTAAAAAAAGATGATGGTTTTGAAATCTAAAACCATAGAAATGATTGGGATAATGAGGAGAGTTCAAAAATGAAATTACCTTCAAAGGAGCTCTTGAATTGATGGAGAAAATGGATGGAATAGTAACCTTGGCTTGGGAGGGTTTTGGGTTTTCCTTTTCACGTTAGGTTGTAAAAATGGGGAGGAAGATGAGTACTTTTTTTTCTTTTAGTTTCAAAAAGTTTGTCTTCTTTATTTCAACTTATTTACAAAAATGCCATTGCCTTAATTTTAATCTCATTTAAATCAAAACAAAACTCTAATTAAATTAAATCGGTTTTGACGACTCGAACCCAACACACATACCAAACTCCCAACCCTAAAACATGGGTGTTACAACTCTCTCCCACTTAAGGAATTTCGTCCCTGAAATTACCTGACTGAAGGAGATAAGGAAACTGCCTTTTCATATCCTCCTTCCTCTTCCAAGTGGCCTCGTCCACCCCTCGACGTTGCCACCACACTTTTACTAACTCAATCGCTCTACCCCGCAACACTTTGCTGTCTAAAGCTAGGATCTTAACTGGTTCTTCGTCATAAGTCAAATCCGAATTCAATTCAATCTCTTCTACGGGCATAACATGTGATGGATCTGAACTATACTTACGGAGCATCGAAACATAAAACACGTCGTGTATCTTCTCTAGCTCGGATGGCAAACGCAACTGATAAGCAACTGGGCCAACCCTTTTCACAATCTCATACGGTCCTATGTACCTCGGACTCAACTTCCCTTTTCTGCTAATTCTCATCACTTTCTTCCACGGAGACACTTTTAGGAATACCTTCTCACCCACTGAAAACTCAACTTCTTTCCTCTTCAAGTCGGCATAGGATTTCTGTCTATTCGAAGCTGCATTCAAGCGATAGCAAATCAATTTCACTTTATCGGTTGTCCCCTTAAGCAAATCCGGCATAGGCAACAACTTCTGTCCCACTTTAGCCCAACAAACTGGAGTTCTACACTTTCTGCCATACAAGGCCTCATACGGAGCCATCTGAATGCTCGACTGAAAGCTATTATTGTAAGCAAACTCGACTAAAGGCAAGTGCTTCTCCCATGTACCCTGAAAATCAATGATACAACAACGTAACATATCCTCTAAAATCTGTATAACCCTCTCTGACTGACCATCTGTCTGAGGATGATATGACGTGCTGAAATTCAAACGGGTACCCAAAGTTGTATGCAGACACTCCCAAAATCGAGCTGTAAACCTTGGATCTCTATCGAACACAATCGACTTTGGCACACCATGCAGTCTAACAATCTCACCAATGTATATATCGGCTAACCTATCTAAGGGATAAGTCGTATTGACTGCTAAAAAGTGAGCACACTTCGTGAAACGGTCTACTATAACCCAAACTGAGTTCTTCTTCGTAGGAGTCAAAGGCAAGCCTGAAACAAAATCCATGGTGATATTCTCCCATTTCCATTCCGGAATTCTCAACGGTTACAACAAACTTGAGGGAACTTGATGTTCCGCCTTCACTCTCTGACACACCATACATTTACTCACGAAGTCGGCTACATCTCTCTTCAAACCAACCCAAAAGTACTCATTCTTCAAATCTCGGTACATCTTCGTACTTATAGGATGCATAGCAAACGGACTACTGTGCGCCTCAGTCAAAATCGTTCGTCTCAAATCATTGTCTTCTGGCACAACTATCCTATTTCTGAAACACAAGACCTCATCGGCACTGAAACTGTAGTCTGAAGGTCTACCCTCGGCTATGTCTTGCACGTGAGGTGCCAAAGATCTATCTAAGAGCTGTCTCTCTCTAATCAACTGACCTAGAGTAGGTCTGACCTGAAGCTCGGCCACTAGGCCCCCATCTCATGACAAGCTCAATCTAGCAAACATGGCTCTCAAATCTACAGCTACCTTTCTACTCAAAGCATCGGCCACTACATTGGCCTTACCCGGATGGTACTCAATCTTAAGATCATAGTCCTTTAGCAACTTTAACCACCTACGCTGCCTGAGATTCAAATCTCGCTGAGTCATGATATACTTCAAACTCTTGTGATCTGTGTACACTGTGCACTTCTCACCGTACAAATAATGCCTCCAAATCTTCAGAGCAAACACAACTGCAGCTAACTCTATATCGTGGGTCAGATAGTTACGCTCGTGAGTCTTCAACTATCTTGAGGCATAAGCCACCACTCTCTTATCTTGCATGAGAACACAACCTAGGCCTACAGGAAGCATCACTGTAAAAACTACATATTCCTTCCCCGACTCTGGCTGAATCAAGATCGGTGCTTGGGTCAAAGCTTCTTTCAACTTCTCAAAGGCTCGCTGTCTTGCATCTGACCACTCAAACTGAACACTCTTATGAAGTAACTGTGTCAATGGAGCGGCTAACTTCGAGAAACCTTCTACGAACCTTCTATAGTATCTAGCTAAGCCTAGAAAGCTACGAACTTCTGTTACTGACTTCGGTTGCTTCCACTCAACGATAGCTTCTATTTTCTTCGGATCAACTCTAATCCCATCGGCTGACACTACGTGCCCTAGGAAGACTACCTCTCGGATCCAGAACTCACACTTACTCAACTTTGCATACAACTGATTTTCTAACAAAGTCTTCAAAACTAACCTCAAGTGTCGGTCTTGGTCTTCCTCGGTATGCGAATACACCAAAATGTCATCTATGAAGACAACTACAAGCTGATCTAGGTACTGATGGAAGATCCTATTCATCATATCAATGAAAGCAGCCGGTGCGTTAGTCAACCCAAAAGGCATGACTAAAAACTCATAGTGACCATATCTAGTCCTAAAGGCCGTCTTCGGTACATCAACTTCTCTTACCTTCAGCTGGTAGTAACCGGATCTCAAGTCGATCTTCGAAAAGACTGATGCCCATCTCAACTGGTCAAACAAATCATCAATTCTCGGCAACAGATACTTGTTCTTCATTGTTAACTGATTCAACTGTCTGTAATCTATACACATTCTCATGCTTCCGTCTTTCTTCTTTACAAACAAAACTGGAGCGCCTCAAGGCGAAGAACTCGGTCGGATGAAGCCTCTATCTGTCAAATCTTGCAACTGAGTCTTCAACTCTTTCAGTTCTTTCGGTGCCATACGATACGAAGCAATCGAAACAGGAGCTGAATTTGAATAAGTCTCTATAGCAAACACTACCTTTCTATTAGGTGGTAAACCCGACAATTCTTCCGGAAACACACTTGGAAAGTCACACAATGTCCGGATATCCTGAGGTCTAACCTCACTCATGTTCGGATTCATCACATAGGCCAAGTACGCCTCGCAACCCATCTCATCTAGTCTCTTAGCCTCTAAAACTAAAACTACATTCGATAAGAACTTCACGTTCTCACCTACCACCACTATCTCATAATCATCCGCGAGTCTCAAGGAAATCATCTTAGTCTCAAAGTCTATCATAGCTCTATGCTCAGTGAGCCAGTCCATACTCAAAATCACATCAAAGCCATAAAACGGTAGTTTCATCATATCCACTGGAAATACATGCCCCTGAACCATAAGCAGGCATCTTATGTACATCTTTCTAACTATTACTGTATCCCCGAAGGAACTAGTAACACTAACTCCTACCTCTAATATTTCACAAGACAATTTCAACAACTTTGCATGCTCACTCAATATATAAGAATGTGTAGACCCGGAGTCAATCAAAGAAAGCAAACCCAAAGACTGTATCGAGAAGTTACCTGCAATCACATCTGTGTCGTGTTGACCCTCACGCTGAGCGTAAACTCTAGCCTGGCCTCCGCCCTCTGGCTGGACTGCAACTACATGCGCTATGTTTCTCTGGCCATCATTTCTCGGCTGGAAGTTACCTCTACCGCGCTCGCGGCCTCTCTGAAAGTCATTGGCTCTAGCAGGAGCCTGAACTGGTGCTTGCCCCACCTGATGTGGACAGTCACGCCTAATATGATCCCTAGCTCCACAGCTCCAACACGAGTGGAAATTCCCCCAACACTCACCGGTGTGATTCCTCCAGCAACTAGCACACGCTGGCAATCGCCCACCAGTCCTCTGGCCCTGATGGCCCCTACCGTGGTTACCTCCACCACGTCTATGGTCATAGTGGTGCCTGTTGTCCCGATGCCTCTTGGCATCACCTCTATCAAAGTCACTATATCTCTTCCCAGAACTAGAACCACCAGACCGTTTGGTTAAGCCCAAACTGTGCTCTAAGTCCTTGGCCCTAGCGACCAAGACATCAAAATCTGTGTAGTCAGAAGTTAAAGTGTACCTCTTGATCTCTTCATTCAACCCATAGCGGAAACGGTTACAACGTTCCTCTTCAGTAGGAACAAGCTCAGATGCATACTGACTCAGTCTGACAAATCTGATCTCATAGTCCGTCACAGTCATACTCCCCTAAAGCAAAGCCATGAATTCCCTCTTCTTCTCATCGAGATATCGAGGACCCAGATATTTCTTACGGAAAACTGACTCGAAAAACTCCCAAGTGATCTCAGCCTCTTCCATACCCGTGGTGATGGTGACCCACCAAGTGTAGGCATCACCCTGAAGCAGAGATATAACACACCCTAGCTTGCGTTCCCCGGTACACCTCATCTGTGCCAGAATACGGACGGTCTTCTCAAACCACAACTCAGACCTCTCGGGTGTCGACCCTCTAAACTCTTCACCTCCCAAACTTCAGAGTCTCTCTAAAGGTAAACCAGTACCCTCTCCCTGGGGTTGTGCCACTGCCTGACCCCCAGCCACAACAGCCTGAAAACCCCCGGCTATCGCCTAAACTAAGGGAGCTAAATCTATTCCGGCTGGTCCTTGGCCAACTTGAGGTTCTACGCCCTTGGCTCCCGCCTCACCTCCTTGTTGGTGAGGAGGAGAAGGAGAAGGTTGAGGAGCCTGCGCCTCACCAATTTGCTCAACTCCCGGAGCTTATGCCCGTGGTTCCGGTTGAACCATCCTAGGCCTCCCTCGTGGTCTCATTTCACAGATAGCAAGATAACAACTACAACAAGCAAACATATAAGGATTAAGTTAGCAAAGACAAGGGTCCAACCGTGCTCAAGTATCTTCCTTTACAAAACTTTTTCAAATTAAGTAATAGTAGCAATGGGAACTCGACACTACTTCAGACACGACAATCATACTTCCAAACGCCATACGAATGAACAAACAACAAGCATACATGGCAAAGCATTCACCGAAGCAATACAACTACTTAACACTTCAAACTTACCTCACTTACCTGCCCAAGGTCTCGGTAACCTCAGGCTTTGATACCAAAAATGTAACCCCCTCGTCCCGGTCTGGCCGACTGACCGATTCGAGTAGGCTACACAGGGAAAACTGATGTGAAACCCGTTAAGGTCCCACCTCGGTTAGTGACCCTAAAATTTTTTTTATTTATATTACATCTTGTCTAAAGGCATAATTATTTACTAAGTGATCACGGCAGCGAAAATAAAGGCTCATGAGAAGCCCTACAGCAAACCGGGCCTAAGCCCAAACCTTGAGACCTTTTAGAGATGTCAAAAAGCCCATTTTCAGACCTACGTTTCGAAACAGACGTCAGATGTTTCGAAACACGGGCTCCAGTTTAAAAAGCAAGACACCCGTACCGAAACGCATCCACCCCGTTTCGGAACAGGGCCCCAATTTGCCTAGGCATTCCGATACCCGTTTCGAAACAGGCAATTCCAGTAGCCAAAGTGTTTCGAAACAGGGGCTCACAGTAGCCAAACTGTATTGAAACACGTTTTGATACGGGGACCCTGGAGCCACACCCGTTACGAAACAGCTCAACTCGTTTCGAAACACCTGCATTATGCAAATTCCCAAAACCAGTTTTAAACATCTCCAATTGATCCCAAACGCCCTTAACGACCCCAAGAAGCATACTTAACATACTTAACATACAAACACACTCTAGAGGCGTGCATCCTATTGCACAACGTACTCAAATTACATAAGACATAAGATAAGCCATCCATTCCAAAGATCATTCAAGGCATGCTTAAAAACTTAAAAGCCAAAAGGCACATGTCTTCACACAAAGGTTTACATGCTCACAAACACATATAACATCCAAAGCATAGCCTCATCAACACAAGCATTCATCCAACACATGACATGGTTACAAATCCAAAGCAAAGCATAAACAACATTCAACATATGAGTCATACAATGCTCATACAAACACATAGCCGCCTCATTGCTAAACTACTACTTTATTTACTAAACCATACTTGAGCAGTTACAAAAGCTTGGAAAGCCCCTTCCTTGCACCTTGCTAACTCCACGCTAATGATATGCATTGTCGAAAAACGAGAGCGTAAGCTAGAAGCTTAGTGAGGATGCTCTAAAACCAAAAACAACGACAATGCAGGGTTCAAGCATCTCATCTTTACATCACACACAAACATACATAAGCATCAATATAACAATTTAGCTAGCAACACAAGAGACAATAATATGGCATCTTACTTCATATTAAGCTCAACAAGATAGAGCACTTATCTCAACCACATAACCACATGAACAAGTATATTGGCCACCATTAGTTTACTCAGATATGCGGATTTACACTCAACAACAACATTACCTCGGTGGGATTACACTCATCACCGGATCTCGTATGGATGGGATTCCACTCATCATCACATGCCCTATGGATGGGATTCCACTCATCATCACGTATAAATATAAACATTTCCGGTGGAATATTACATCACCGTACTCCTCCTTGATGACTTAACGCCACCAAGGCCACACACGAATTTGACTCAACCGTGTGAACACTAATCCTAATGATCGATCATTTATACCCGGTAAGTTAACTAGTGCCAATTATACTTTTAAACCACATCATAACATTCATCATTTATAGCACACATCCATCATCACACACATCAATGTATATTCATACATAACCAAATCATGTTTTACAAGTCTATAATAGGCATAAACATTGAAAGCTCATAAAAACACAAGAAGTTAAGCTACCAACTTAACTTCTACCTTGGAATGGCCTACCAAATTCATCCCAAAACCTCAACTACACACACTTGAACCGATTTAAATAGATTTGAAAGTTTCACTCACCACCCTTCCTTAGCAAACCAAGCAAAGCCTCTCAAGCATCTGAAACTTCCAGAATCGGTCCCGAACCTTCTCCAATGTTTCCTCTTGCCTCTAACCAATCAAAAGACAAGTATTACTCAACCAAATCACTGTCAAACTCAGCCACAAACTCAACCCACAATCACAAGCCAAAACTCCATAGTTTCAAACTCAAACCAACCACAAAACTCATATTTTCGTACACCAAAAATACCCAGCTGAAATCCACCATTTCCAACACCCAAAAGACCTCTAAAGACTTACAAAACACTTCTCTAACGACCCTATACCATCAGCCCTTCAACCCAACACAAAACACACCAAAATTTCAAGTTTTGACACATTCAAAAATGCCCCCAAGACCCATTTCGGGATTTTTTGTCAAAATCCTTCCATTTCGAAATTTAAGGAGTATTAAGGTGAGATTAACTCAAAACTTAACTAAACAAACTAAAATCAAGTTGAAAACCCATTAAAGTTTCTTACTTTTCTTCAATCTTGAAAACTTGGAAATTTAAAAAAAAGATGATGGTTTTGAAATCTAAAACCATGGAAATGATTGGGATGATGAGGAGAGTTCAAAAATGAAACTACCTTCAACGGAGCTCTTGAATTGATGGAGAAAATGGATGGAATAGTAACCTTGGCTTGGGAGGGTTTTGGGTTTTCCTTTTCACGTTAGGTTGTAAAAATGGGGAGGAAGATGAGTATTTTTTTTTCTTTTAGTTTCAAAAAGTTTGTCTTCTTTATTTCAACTTATTTACAAAAATGCCATTGCCTTAATTTTAATCTCATTTAAATCAAAAACCAACTCTAATTAAATTAAACCGGTTTTGACGACTCGAACCCAACACACATACCAAACTCCCAACCCTAAAACACGGGTGTTACACAAAACCTGTACCGAAACAGGGCTTGTCCGTTTCGATACGGAGGCCTTTCGTTTCTAAACGCCCCTTTAGTGTTTCGTTACGCCCAACGGTCAAAACCTCCCCAACGGTTATTTTCCCAACGACATTTTAAATTGCAGCTCAACTGTCACTCGTTTCGAAATGGGGTTGCTACCGTTTCAATACAAATCGAGAGCGTTTTGATACAGCTTGCTGCATCAGACTTCAACGGCTAGTTCTGAAGAAGGTCGTTCTGAAACGGGGTCGCTTGTTTCGAAACGGACAACTGCAGAACAACATTAATGGTGGGAAATAAAGTCTCCAACGGCTCCAAAACAACCCTAACGGTCCTCAACGGCTATAAACTCAATTGGTAGTATAAAAAGGACCTCCAAGCATCAAGAGAAGACTAATGCTTCAATTGTCAACAACATCATGATAAAGAAATTGTCTTGGAGCTTAATTGTACATTTTCTTGTATAGACAACACTTGTGAGCTTAATTGTCAAATTTGCTCAAGTGTTTAGGTTTTGGGTGAGAGCTTAATAGTGAAAACAAATACCTATTAGAGAGATTTCAAGTTTGCTTAGAATTTCTCTTGTAAAGAGGGTTTACTCAAGCTTTTGGTTAGAAAGCTTTGAGTGTGTAAAGGTTGCCTCCTTAGCTTAGAAAAGGGGAAGAAATTCAAGAGTGAATTTGTTGAAATCCTTAGTGGGAAGCTAATGTAGTGGATGTAGGTGCTTGTTAGAAGGTCGAACCACTATATATCCTTGTGTCAATTGTCAATTTTCACCTCCCACTAAAACACCAAAATATCCAACTTCTCCACACTTGGCTAGCTAGAACGGTTAAAGGAAATCGAGCACATAAAACTCAACACCATTTATTTTGAATCGAGAGGAAGCATCGGTCGTTTATCGGCGTCGATAACGCAACCGCCCACTATATGGAAAAGCAGTTTCCGTATCTCTTTCAGTCAGGTAATTTCGGGGACGAAATTCCTTAAGTGGGAGAGAGTTGTAACACCCGTGTTTTGGGCCTAGGAGTTAATCGGGTTATAGTCTGAGTCAAATAAAATTTAATTAAAACAATCCAACTTCAAATAATGACCAAATCGAGCTTTAATAAGAAGGGAGGGACCTATGTTGCAATTTGACCCAAATTTAAAAAAAAAGCAAGACCACTTTATGGGAAAAGTTGTCTTCCCTTTTTCCCATTTTCCTTCTTCCAAACGTTGGAAACACTCCCCACCATTGCCAAGCTTCTTCAAACTTTGGGTCACTATTCCATTCGATTCCAACCTCGTTTTAAGGTGTTTTTCAAAGGTAAAAACGTTTTCTTAATCTCCTCTTTATCCCCTGTCCAACCATTGTCTTAGATTTCAAAAATATGGGGTTTTGGAAATTAGGGTTAATGTTAAAGTTTGGGGTTTTAAGGGGGTTTTTCAATTTGTTTTGATAAATTATGTTGGGGGTTTTGTTTAAGCATAATGAAATACACAATATATATTAATTTGGTTGAATTTGGATGAAAATTCGTAGTGGGTCCTTAGGGCAATTTTTGAGGTATTAAAACTTGGGTTTTTGGTGGGTTTTATGTTGAAATTGAAGGGCTGATGGTCTACCTAGGTTAGGAGGGTGATTTGGGATGTTTTGGAAGTCATTTGGGTGTTTGGAAATGGGTATTTCAGCCAAGGGTTATTGGAGTACGAAAATTGGGTTTTTGAGATATTATGTGGTTTGAGAAATTGTGGAAATTGGGTTGTGTTTGCAAAGTGAGTTGATGGTTGAGTTAGCATTGAATTGGGAAGTAATGTATGTGTTTTGTTTGACTAGAAGCAAGAGGAAACGTTGAGGAGGCTTTGGGACCGAATCCGGGTTCGTAGGAGGATTGGTTCGAATTGCTAAGGAAGGGCGGTGAGTGGTTTCAACTTGTTTTAAAGTTTGGTTCGAGTGTGTGTAGAGTGTGTGTGTGCGAAATGTGCTTGGTAGGCCATTTCCTTATTTCAAGTTGTTGATTCTAGCCTTTAACTTCATTACATGCCTTTGTGTATTTTGCCTATCTATGCTCTTGTGGTTTGTGGTTAATTGATGCATGTACATCATGAATTGTATATGTATGGTGAGCATGGAATATGGTTGATGATATATGTGGTGATTATGAAAATTGGCACTAAATAAATTACCGGTTGTAAATGATCGATCATTAGGATTAGTGTGCACACAAATTGAGTCAAAACGTACGTGGCCTTGATGGCGTTAAGTCATCAAGGAGGAGTACGGTGATGTAATATTCCACCGGAAGCTTTTATATATTTCTACGGGATGATGAGTGGAATCCCATCCGTAGGGCATGTGGCGATGAGTGGAATCCCGCACATGCAAGGTCCGGTGATGAGTGTAATCCCACCGAGGTAAAGTGTTGTTGAGGTTTAAATCCGCACAATCGGGGTAATTTAAAGTGGCCAATTAACTTGTTCATATATTGTGATATGTGATGTTGATTTATGATTGTTGATTATTGATGCTTGAGGATTAGAATGAAGTAAGATGCCATACTATGCCACTTGAAAGACTAGCTAGGTCTACTTGGTTACATGTTAATGTTTGATGTATGTGAGATTAGGATTTACATGCTTGAACCCTGCATTGTTGATGTTTTTCGTTTTAGAGCACTCTCACTAAGCTTATAGCTTACGCTCTCAATGTTCAACAATGCAGATCGTTAGCGTGGCGTTAGCTCGAGGCAAGGCAAGAAGGGCTTCCAAGTTGTGACTCAAGTATGGTGGTGATTTTGTATTAGTTAGCAATGTGGCATGGGTTGTGTATGAGCTTGTATGACTCATTGGCATGTGTTATTTTGTTGAATGGTTGCTAGTGGTTTAGGAGCTTGCTTAGACTCCTTGTTATATCGCTTTTGTATGGCTTGTGTTGCCATGATGAATTGTAATTCATGCCTAAATTGCTTATCTTGAATGTTGGCCACGTGCCTTTGAAGTTGCCTATATGTTTGGATGTTGAAGTATGAACTTTGAATGCTTAAATGCCATCTTGAGTCCTTTGCATGAGTTCCTTGTTGTTTATACATGTTGGGTGCTTGTATGGCTATATAGTGGTATGTAAATGTTGTATGAGTGCTTGTTTGGGTCTAGGGAAGTCCTAAATTGCATCTAAGTTCGAGTCTTGTTCGTTTTAGTTGAGTTTGGAGGTTCAGCTGTGCAGGGGTATCGATACGGCTGGTCCGGTATCGATACCGCCTTCTTGTTTCAGGCCTCGTGTATCGATACACGAGGGGGCGTATCGATACCATTTTGGTCACTGGAGCTACTGTCCATTTTGGTATCGATACGGGCCTCTGGTGTATCGATACCGTCATCTTAGCGTTAACCGTGGGAAGTCAACCGTTGGAGAGGGTATCGATACACTCCTTGGGTGTATCGATACGGTCTCTACGGGTTGACTTTGACCAGTTGACCTAGTCAAGGGGGTATCGATACACCCCTTAAGGGTATCGATACCACCTGTAGTTAAAGCTTAAAAATTGGGCTGTAAGATGTTGGGCTGAGTTCGTTGGTTTGCCTCGTGAATGTTGTTCCGCCGTATGATCACGTAGGATTAAATACTCATCTAGACAAGATTTAAAATGAAAAAAATAGGGTTGCTAACCGAGGGGGAATTCCCTTGGGAGTTTTCACTCGGTTTTCCCCGTGTAGCTTACTCGGACCGGTCATCCGGCCAGACCAGGACGAGGGGGTTACACTATCTCTCAGGTTCAAGTTATGCTTACCCGTATCGAAACGCCATCACCCGTTTCGATACGGTATGACCTATAATGACAGATTTTTGCTGGTATTTATTCAATTTAACTTACCGAACGATGTCCAAATGCAACGAAACTTCACACACAACATTTCAATGGTATAAACTACTAGCATGCCAAGTTTTACGACCATACGAATACGGTTACTATGTTTTGACCTTTATGAGCCATGTTTGCACTTTTAAGCCATTTTAAGCCAACCAAAAAGGCCATTTAGGGCCATTAATCATATTACAACATAGCCATTTCACAAACACATCAAAATAGACATAAACGACTAGTTCGACTACTTTGCCATCTTCCTAGGAGTTCACAAGGTCAAAATACATTACTTTAGGGCTTGTAGTGACTTGTCTTGCCTTGACAATTCGATCCTCCAACACTCGATCCTTTCAACCTGAAATGCATGAGATGAGACACATTAGGCATACATTGCCTAGTGAGGTAGTCATAAACAATATGAACAATAATATGTCAAGTATCTATATACATGATCTCGTGCTCATCAATTTCAATGCTATGCAATAATATACAATGTTTAACATTTTCATTTCATCATTAATCCTTATATTGAATCAAGATAGTGGATACGCGAATTCCTACGCCTCGCCAAATCAATGAATGGTCTAGTCCCTCCGCCTCACTAATATGACCAATATCAATACACATCCCTCCGCCTCGCTGAATCAATATAGGCCGTAGCCTTAGGACCGTAGTTCACCCGTACACTGAGCTCATGAATTCTATGGCATACCAATTGTATCCAATGTCTATTCAAATCCAAGGTTTCAATGTTCATTTCGGGGTTCAATGTTCAATGAAGATTTCAATGACCAGTGATCTCAATATTATCAATGTTTCATGGTTCAATATCAATATCAATATATGATGACTTCTTTACAATGTTTCGATGACAATAACTATATCAATGACTATGCACGATGACAATACCAATAACTATGTCTGATATTCAATAACAACTTACCGACACTTACCAAGGTGTCCGATTAACCATCCAATGCAACTTCTCCAATGACAATATTAGCAATGTAATCTAAAACATCAAATAAAGATTCGGTAAGGCTTTTCGCCTAATTCCCGAGACTCCGACTACACTCACCTTACTAATCCGATGCTCCTACGGCTCTCGAATAACAATCCCCTTGTTCCTAGCTTCGGATGGAGATGATGAATGCTCTTTATCAACTTCTTGAGCTAGGAAATCAATAGGAGACTATTATGATCGATATTATGATATCAAAATCAATATAACAACATAAAAATCGATATTCGATTTCAATATAGATGACAACGATGAGATATCCATGCATAGTTAAAACCCTAGCTTAAGATTAAGCTTGATATATCCATGGAATCCAATAACCGATTGAGGAATATAGCTTACCCGACCGATAGAACCGATTCGATATCAATAAAATGAAGAAAAAGTAAAGCTCAAAACTTTCTTCAATGGAGGTGTGTGCTTGAAGGAAGGAGATGATGAAGATGACAAGAGGCGAGGTGCTTGCTTGAGACTTTCGGTAAGCTTTCTATCCTCTTTTCTTTTGTTTTGCAATTATTTATTCTTTTAACTGAAGGAAAGCTCTTAAACTATCCCACGTAGACAGAAATTTAATTGGGGAGGGGCTAATCACAAGATTAGTCCCTCAACTCTCACAATATTATAGTTTTGACCTCTAACTTGCATTTTTCCTCAATTTAGTCACTAAAATGTTTTCGGTACTATTCAATAGGGTCCAATGGCAATGGTTAAATTTAATTAGAGTCCAATATCAATGATTAACTGGTCAATACTATATTTAGTCTTTATCAATGCAAAATTTCCGATCACTAGAACCCAATTCCGATTAGAACAGATTTTGGGGTGTTACAAAACTCGCGTTCTATAAAACGCGATTTTTCCTGACACGGTACGTTTACTGCAAAGCTGGCACAACTCACATTCTATAAAACGCGATTTCTCATGACACGGTACGTATACGGAAAAGCTGGCACAACTCGCGTTTTATATGACGCGAGTTACGCTTTGTCTCAGCTCACACGTCACCTCCCATTTTATTAAATAGGAGGATAAAAAAAATTCAGGCAAGAAACTTTTTTCTACCAAACGTTCAAAGCATTTCGTGTGCGAAGAAGAAACACTACTTTGCTTTTTCAACAATGCCAGAAATAGTGGATGCCATGGTTCAATACGATGGTGAGATGATTCCTGATGTCGAACTCGGTGTTATATTCTAGTCCCCCAACAATGTTACGCTACAAATTTCGATCGGAGTAACGTATGAAAGGCTGAAGCGAGCGCTAACGAGAAAGATTCCACATGCTTCCGGGAGGGAGTTACACTCACTAAGGTATTGACTATCTTCGTCGATAGATCCACTTTATTTCACAATTTTCGATGTTAGTCACGATAAAGATGTGCAAATAATGACCGACACCCATACTCAGTATTCGATGGGATGGTCCCTAGAGCTCTTTGTAACATTTTCTGAATAAAATGTCGGATTCCAAACCGTTGTGCCAAATTGGATCCGAGCAAATCTTGACTTTAACCCAAATGCCCATAGTCCAACACCAAGTTTGCGATAAGGTTTCAACTTACTAAGTACAAGCAATGACCAGGTTTCATCATCTTCTGCCTCGAGGCCAAGGCATTCTTCTGTACCCAGGTTCGACATTGACCTGAATATGCCGCCAACCCAACATTCAACGTACAATCTATACAGTGCGGGTGTTGGGCCGTCATCATCTATTAAGCCGTCCCACCGGGAAGAGTTTAACTCATTTGATGACTTCTCTTTCGAACGTCACTCAACTTATATCCCCAATGAGACAAACAAAGATGATTTCTCATACGGACGACACTCAACTTATATCCCTAGTGAGACAAACGTAGATGATTTCTCATACGGACGACACTCAACTTATATTCCAAGTGTAGGGCTGTCATCATCTATGAGGCCGTCCTACCATGAAAAGTTTTATCAGTTTGATGACTTCTCTTCCAGACGTCACTCAACTTATATCCCCGTTAAGGCAAACGGAATTGATTTCTCATCAATGGGGACACATTCTCGCAACCAGGTTACGGTTGCAGAACCTAGTAGGGTACACATTGCTGATGAATCAGAACTATACAGTTTTGAAAGGTATAATTCTGACGAGGAACCGCTGAGGGAGCCCGGGCCCGAAGGTGACGAGATGGGTTTATTTCCAGACCAACCACCAGACCTTGACGAGCCTGTGAAAGTTGCGAGGATGTTGCGGATGATGTTGCGGAGAAAGAACATGTGGAAGTTGTTACCCCGAGCTGTTTTACCGGAACTCGCAGAAGCTCCGTGTATTACAATCCACCATCCCACTTCACAACAGTGGATTTGAAAGGCTTCTATGCTGCATAATTTCTAGAATTCCCATTGTTGGACCAGTTGAACGAATGGAATAATGGTGAACAGCATGTTGGAATGGTCTTCAGGACTAAAAAACTTGCGGAGGCTGCCATCAAGCATTACAACATACGCAACTCAGTTACGTCCACCGTGTGAAAAATTGAAGCGGACAAATCTATTGCTGAATGACCCCCACAAGTACTCTGGATGTAACTAGAGGGTCCGTGTATCATGTTTGAAGAGGATGAACAACCTGTGGCAGATAACGAGATACGAAAGACCCCATACATGCTCCGTGGGAAGCTTTAATCAAGACCATCCTAACTTGGATGTGCACGTGCTCTCTAATCATATCTTTTCACTCATGAAAGCAAATCCACGTGTATCTGTGCCGGTATGTATAGCATCAATCAAATCTCGTTTCACGTACAATGTTAAATACGATAAGGCGTGGTTTGCAAGATATCGTGCCATCCAACAACTGTATGGGCAGTGGGAGGAATCCTACAACGAGTTGCAAACGTGGCTAAACTGTATGCAAAAATACAACTAATAACTGTTGTGGAACTTGAGACAGTGCCAAGATACGAAATGGATCGTGTCGTACCTGGGGAGCGCGAATTTTTCTGCCTATTTTGGACATTTCCGCAATGCGTTAAGGCATTCCGCCACTACAAGCCGATGCTACAGATTGACGACACATTCTTGTACGACAAATACACCCAGATCTTGCTAGTGGCAGTAGCACAAGACGGCAATAAAAAATGCATTCCGGTAGCGTTCACCATCGTTGAAAATGAAAATATCCCTCTTTGGACGTTTTTTCTTACCAACCTACGGACCCATGTCTTACACCGGGTCCTACGGGCAAGACAAGACGACATATGTATTATTTCAGACAAAGGCGTAGCGATCTGGGGATCAATCCAACGTTTGGGACCGTCTTGGGAACCTTTGTATAATCATTATCAGTACTATCTGCGACACATTGCTGCAAATTACTACCACAGATATAAGAAAAATGATGAGCGTATAATGGTTCTCCGCATGGGTACGCCTTTCACTCTAAAAATTATTAATTAACTTGCCTTTTATTATTAATTCTCGTTAATTATTTTGTATTTTTAATAGGCAACGCACCGAGTAGTGCTGGTTGAGGAGCTGCTAGAAGAGTTGAAAGTTAGAAATCAATATGGATATAACTATCTTCTTGAAATCTCGAGAGAGAAATGGTTGCGATGTTATGATGGGGGTCGTCGATATGGTCACATGACGTCGATATGACCAACCTAAGTTGTGTGGAAATTGTAGGAACCCTGGACACGACATCAGAAAATGTCCTTCTAAGACCCGCCCTCGAATCAACTAATTGTAATTGTAACTCTAATGTTTTAATTTTAAATAACATTATCAACCTCCGAAGCTACGTTTTCTAAGTACTATAGTAAACATGTGTTCTCGTACTACCACGTGAAAGTTAAATAAAAAAACCACGACCATACACTAGAACAACAAAATCGACTGAAACATGAATGTCGACCCATGTTTCCATTTTCTTAATGAAAAGGAATATACCAAGATAACATTTTTAACACAATTTCTACACCTTTTAGGATGCCTTGTACGCGTCAATTTCCGCACCATTGTAAACATGTGTTCTCGTACTACAACGTGAAAGTTAAATAACAAAAAATCCCTGAAGTTACCACAAAATCAACTCAAACATGACTACCGACCCATGTTTCCATTTTCTTAATACAAAGAAACATGGCAAGGTAGTGTTTTTAACGCGATTTATACACCGTTTTGGATGGCTTATATACGCCGATTTTTACACCATTTTCAAGAGATGCATCACTACTATGAGGTAAAAGATCAAAATCATGAAAAATTATCCCTCAAGACCATGCAAATTAACCATAAACAACCCTATCGACCCATGTTTCCATTTTCTTCATGCAAAGAAACATGGTAACGTAGCGTTTTTAACGCGATTCATACACCGTTTCGGATGCCTTATATACGTCGAATTTTACACCATTTTGAAGAGATGCATCATTATTATGAGGTAAAAGATCAAAACCATGAAAAATTATCCCCCAAGACCATTAAAATTAACCATAAACAACCCTATCGAGCTTTGTTTAAACAACAGGATTAGGTCAAAGTCGCGTTCTTGCATATTTCTCGATAAATTCGCGACTAGTCGTTTGAAATTCTCGTGAAAGTCGCGTCCAGTAAAACGCGACTTCAATTTATTTATTTTTTAAAATTAAATACCGTATAATATAATCCACATCGGACCGAAGTCGCGCCCTGTAGAACGCGATGTTGGATATCGCATCCTGCAGAACGTGATTTACCCTGACGTGGCTAAATGAGGTATTTTTCTAAATGTTGTTCTTAAGGGGTGTTTTTCTAGATAAATTCCCAAAAGAAAATATCTGGCCAAATTAGCTAACAAAACAGAAGTTTTTTTTTTTAGTTTCTAGGTTATCCATATTTTCTTCGGATAAACTATTGTAATGGTCACTTTTGATTTATAAATGTTTACTTTTTGTCACTGATTTTGAAACGTTATAATTTGGTCACTTATATTATCAATTTATTATATTTTAGTCAATTTCGTTATCGATTTGTTACATTTTGGTCAAATTCATAATTTTTATTATGTTTATAATATTAACTTTGCTTTTTAATATTTATAACTTATTTCGTTAAAATACATTTAGACAATTAATTATTATATTTTCATAATATGACATGCTTAAATATAATTTTAATATATTTTAAATTATTGTATATAATATTATTGAGCATTATATAAGTGAAAGAAAAATCTATTTTAATTTAATATTATGGTAAACAACACAAATTAAGAGACCATGGTGTCCTAAATATATATAATTTTGTTATTATATTTATTAAAAATAAGGATAAGTCTGCTACGCTCGACGAGCACCGATGAGCACCATTAATTTAATTTATAAAGATTAAAAATCTAAAGGACTCACCTTATAATTATAAATTATTTAAAAATCAAAAGGTAATTAATTAAAATACATTATTATATTTTTAATTTTATTTTAAACATAATTAAATTAAAATACTTACCCTAAATTACAAAACTTTAATTTATGTTCATTTGAAATTGCCGCCGCCATTGCCCTGCCGCCACCGCTGCCCACCGATGGTTTTTTTAACAGATTACGCAATGGAACTAAATTTGGCACCAAAAAAGAATTTGCAAACATTTTCATGCACTCAATCATTGGCCTATTGCTCGCTTCATCGTTCATTTCGTTTCAACTCAATAAACCTTAGGGTTCATTGCTCTTCAAGAAGTGTTCAAACGAGTCCTTCAAAGCAGATTTCATCCGACGATTTGAAGATCCTAGAAACGAACTTCAATTAACAATATGATTTTGGGTCATAACCATTGGTGGCAGTGGTGGCTGCAGGATAGCGGCGGCAATTTTAAATGAACAAAAATTAGGATTTTATAATTTAGGGGTAGATATTTTGATTTAATTGTGTTTAAAATAAAATAATATATTTTAATTAATTTAACATTTGATTTAAAAAAAACATTATAATTATACGTTCAGTCCTTTAGATTTTAAATCTTTATAAATTAAATTAATAGTGTTCATCAGTGCTCGTTGTTAGTGATGCTTATCGGTACTCGTCGAGTGCTATAAAATTTTTCTAAAAATAATTATTTATTTTAGGCATAAGCCATATTCAAAAAGGTTGGTGGATGATTCAAAATAACATCGTTGTCCAAAATGAGACTTTGAACTAGGAACAAGTAAGTATTAAAATCGAATATTACATAAAAATATTACATAATATAAATTTGAAAGTATTTACGCTTGTTTTTTTCAATAGTAAAAAATAAATAATTATTGACAGTCTCTAATCCATGGCATGGGTATGTTTATAGTATTTTAGTGTGAGATATATTTTAAACAGTCTAAATTCATATGCACGAGATAAAAATATAGTTTTAATTTAATATCAATCATATATATACAGTAAAAACTCTATAAATTAATAGGCTCTGGCAATTAGCGGATAGCTGATAGCGGATTACATTAGATGGTAGCTGATAGATGATTGCATTAGCTGATTTGACTAGCGGATTGTATTAGCTGATTGTATAAAAGTGTTTGGTAAAATTAACTGATAGCTGATAGATGTTTGATTATTTAAACAAGCAAAATGACATATAAAGACATGATTATATTCAATACTTGTTTGAATAATTTATCAGTTATGAATATTTTGTATCTAATAAATATTAATTAGATTTGTAAAAATTATTTTTAATATAAATTTTCTAAACATATTTGAAAGATTTATATATTAATTTATTATTTATATAATTATTAAAAAAATTATATGCACATATAAATATGTGATAATAAAAAATAGAATTAACTTACAAATATCACCATATAAATTAGTAGTAACAACAAATAAGTCGAATATTTTAATATGTTATTATTTATATTAAAATATATTATTATTTAATTTAAGTTATTTGGAGATTTTTGGTAATTGTTAAGGGTAAAAGAGTCATTACAACTCTAATATCAAACCTCTAATCTCAAAAAGCTCATATTAGGAGCTTTGTAACACACCTAAAATATATGCAAAAAAAAAAAAAAAGAAAAAGGGTGAGGGTGTGGAGGCTCGAACCCGAGACCTCAACCCTCACCACTCCACATGCTAACCAAATGAGCCAAGTGCTCTTTTCTGTTAAGTATTACCAAGGGTAATATTTGTTTGTTAATTAAGGAGTTTTTGAATTTGATTATATCAGGTTCAGACGTTTCACATATTCGAAAAAAAATGCCATAATTGTTTTCTCTCTCAACTCCCTCCCCAAAAACCCAGATCCGGTCACCGCCAAGATCTCCGACCACCGCTCGATCGTGGACGTCACCGCCCATACTGGCGTGACCGCCGCCTCGTCCCGGACCCATCTCCGTCCACCACTCGCGCGATAGCGCTGCCGTCCGTTGCCAAACAGCAACGAAAGAGGCCATCGGTTACCAATAGTTTATCTGCCGTTGTAGCTCCGATCTACGCCACCGCCGTGCCGTGGCGTGCACCGCCAGCATCGGCGTGACCGTCGCCCTGCTCCGATCGTGACCCAGCCCTCCACGCGCAGAGAAGTACCGCCATTCGGCGTGGAGAGCCGGTTGAAGTCCGGCAAAACCCAATCGTCACCTTTCTTTTTCGCCGTTTTCCGGCTTCGTCCGCCGTCCGTTCGCGATGCCGCCGCCAGATCCGGGCTCCCGACATGACAATGAACAAAACCCAGTGAACCGATCGCCCATCCGAGTCCGTTAAGGCTTTCATCGGAGTTGCGCCATCTCCGGCCACCTCGAGCATTTAAGGTGCGATTCGGTCTATTTTTCCGGCAAGTTTCGCGAATAACAAGTTAGATTCGAGTTGATTAACTGAGACCCTTTATTTCTGGTGAATCAGGCAAAGTTTGATGTTTTCGGCGAGATTCCGGTCGCCGTCCGGTGACCAAAATAATGAGGTGAGTGAACCGGTTGGACCGATTGAACCGGTCATTTTGGTCTGACCCGACCCGTCTGACCCGACCCGTCAACCCGAGTCAACTCGTCCGAGTCAACCGAGTCAACTCGTCCGAGTCAGCCCGAGTCAACTCAGTTGACTGCTGACGTCATGCTGACGTCAGCATTGACTCTGACCCGTTGACCCGCTGACGTCAGCGTTGACCTGATGACGTCAGCGTTGACCGTTGACTTTGACCAAAATATCAAATTTTCCGAAAAGTTCTATTTTATATTTTTCAACATCCTGAGTCCGATTTTGAAGCCCGTTTTGCAAAATTCTGACCCGAAGGCCTCCGAATCTGACCTTGAACCCGAAAGTGTTTAATTTTGTTAAGAGCTCTATGGATAAGAACTTAAATGTTAATTTGTGTATTTGAAGGTATGATAATATCTCGGTATTCGAAATGTCATGGGACATCCAGTCCGGATTCGAATGCGATCGAATGTAGTATCGGGAGTCAACCAGTATAACTCGGAATTAAGGTAATACCTTACTACCCCTTGTATGCTTTATGCACATGTTGATATCCGGTTAAAGCATGCATGTTTGTGATAAAGTGTATCTGTGAACTCTGCTTAAGCCGAATTCGATACGAAAATTAAATATCAGAATCAGTAAGATCAAAGTATTCAGATAAGAATATAAATAGAATTCAGATAAGAATTTGCTGGAAATAGTGTTGAAATCCTAAGTCGACCCTTATGACAGTAATACGTGAATTTGATAAGAATGATCGCAATGACCAAAAAGATAGTAATGCCTCGAGCACCGAAATGTCTGATTAATTTGAATGACGATAAACCTCAAGTTCTGAAATAAATGAATCTTCTGTAAAGGGCCGGAGAGTTAGGACGCCTTAATCTCGTTTAAGTAAGTGAATGGTGGAGGTACCAAATGGTAATTCAGAAAGAAATGATAGATCTATCTCAGTCTAAAATAACTGAAATACCCTCTTGAGTTAATCAGTAACTATGTATTTGATGAAATTATGGATTTGTTAATAAGACTAAAATAACTGAAAGGCCATGATAGCCTAAATAAACGGAACATCACTGAAAATATCAGATAACTTAAAAGACGTTAATTTAGAAATTCTTGAATGTCTGGATAGAAAACTAATGAGCAAATATGATATCCGAGTTCTGTGAACCATTACTTTCAATGTTGGTATAATTACCAGAATGTCTATGAACGTCAAAATGACCATAATGCCCTTGTATGCTTAAAGGACTAAAGTACTCATAATATATCTGAACTTTTTAAGATCTTGAAGTATCACCTTCTGAATATCTGGGTTATACCATTAGTACGAACCCCCTTCTTAAGAGGAGCCACGTTTCAGAAATTCGTTCAAGTTGTCAAGAGTTCAATATGTCTCATTCAGTAAATGCCAAACATCTCCAAGAAATGATCTGTCCCACCTAGTGTGTTACAGGTGTGATATATTCTGTTGAATGAACTGTATAAATTATTAATCATGAATAATATGATGTTTGATGACATTCTCTGCCTACATGATATATGTTTGATCAACTTGTATACTTATATGATTGTTTGATCTGTAATGGTATTGTCTGATTGTCCGATAAACTCGATAGTATGATCTGTTAGGTTGACCTATGATGGTACAATCTGTTTGCATGAGTAATACTGAAATGTCTGTTTTGCTCAATAGTATGCCCATTTATCCGTCAAAAGCATGAATTCTTCTGTTTCTGATGTTATGAATAATAATATCTGTCACATATATTCTGTTAACCATGTCTGGAAATCTGAACACTCTGATTCTGTCTGGGGTATACTGTTGGGTTATGATATGAAGTCTCTTTCGGCTCAACCCTGATCCAGCTGGTAAGACCGTCCTGTTTTCGGATCCTAGGCTTCGGCCAGGTCCGTCCTGTTTTTGTTTCCTATGCTTCGGCAAGGGCCGCCCGTATTCTAAGGTATTCCTTAGGATGGTACCCCGCCCAATGGGCTTGGGTTAATGCCAGTTTATGATACAGTTCTGGGGGACTACATATTGGTGTGTCGGTTAGAGGGTAGTTATTAGTAAACGCATTCATGCATCCGAGCATTTGCATATAATCTGTTATGTGTTCATATGATATTATGCTAAGTACTTATGTATGTTGTTTTGCAACTTAAAATACACTAGGTTTCATGGTTTAACTTCTCCAACCTACCATTCTGTAAACTCTCTGAACATTAAGCTCTCTTTTAATACTCAGTAACATAGAAAGAACAAAACTTGTAGTCCTCAAGATTAGTGCTTCACTAAATCAACGAAACATAAATGAAGACAAGTATTGCCTGGAATATCATAAAAATGTTATGCCTACCGTATGTCTGCATGAACTTATAGCATCTTTTGGTAGTTCTGTATTACTGAGCTTTCCCAAGCTCATGTTGTTTTTACCATCTCAGGATAAAAGATCAAACAAGTTGCACCTATCAACCTCGATATGGGAGTTTCTTCGGCTTGTCAGGGAGTATGGTATCTGTGTAACTAGGGGGCATGTGTGTCGTGTTATACAAATGAGTCTGAAACTTATTTCCGCAACTTATATCACAAATGTTTTATCGTTTTGAATGATTTCTGAAATTACATTTTTAAATCATATATTTGCTTTATGATTTTTTAAAGGTTTAACCATATGTTTATTTGAAATAATTCTGTGGGTCGCTCTTGTGACCCTAATGTGACTTCCTAGGATCCGTGAAACGCATAGGCGGGTCTAGGGGGTTACAAGCTTTTTCAAAATTAGTTTTTTCACCTCAATCTGCTCTTTCAATCCGCTATTTACCAAACATCAATATTAGCGGATTTGACTAGTCAAACCTCTAATTATACCTCAAACCTCTAATTTTTGCCCAAACCGCTATTTACCAAACTTTGCCAATATCTTTGGGACCATGAAATTTTATTAATTTAGAGAGATATTAAGACATCGATAAATTAATAATTTATTAATTAAAAGAAGATTTCTGAATTCAGCAAATATAACTTTGATAAAGATATTGTGTGCAAATAAATTGTAAATTGTACATGATATTTCAATTAATTAAAAATAAGTAGATTCATGTATATGTTATTAAATATATTCATGTATCAAATTATTTAGGTTAAAGGGGTACTCTTGCCCCTGAGTTCGACCCAAAAATACAATTTCGCCCCTCGCCGAAAAGTGCACTCAATGTGGCCCTCCAGTCCATGAAATCGATCAAATTGACCCTTTGACCGACGTTGACCGTTACGGTGCTGACGTGGTAGTTAACGGTGATGACATGGCAATCCATGATGCTGACATGGTGGTCAACAGTGCTGACGTGGCAGTACACGTTGGATGATGACGTGGCAGGAGGGGTTGAATTGATTATTTTAATTGAATTCGAGGGCATAATTGATTTTTTTCTGAGTTTAGGGGCGTAATTAAAAGTTCAATAACTTATTTAATCTTTAAGCTAAAAAAATAAAAATTATTAAAATTTAAATATTCATAAAATATTAAAAAATATATAAAACACCATAATGAATTAAAATATAAGTAAAAACATTAAAGTTATAAATATAAAAAATTAAAAAATATTTATAAACTATTGAAGAATCTTTCGATTGTTTCTCGTTATGCTACGCGTACTAATGTTATTTGAACATATTTTCAATTGAGACATCCTTGTATTAAAGTATTAATAAAGCCAAAATTCTCTTTTATTTTTCTACATCAATTATTAATGAGCATCAATTTGGTGCAAAAAACGGGAAAAAAAATTGAATTCTATTGTTACTCTAGTACAATGTTGATTCCACTAAAAAAATTTAACGAATAATAATACTCAAAGTGACGAAGTAGAATTTTTTTCTATAAAAGTGTTTAATTTTTAATACTTCATAAAAAAAAGTTTATTAAGTTTTTACATTAAATTTTATTATTTTTTAATTTATAATATATTTTAAGTTTTTATATAATTTTTATTTTCAGTAACTTTTAGAATATTTTATTTATTTTTATTAACTTTATGGATTTTTATAAAATAAATTGAAAAATATTTTGATCTTATGTGAGAGTCTTCACTTTGTTTTTTTTTTAAATTATCCTCACTTAATAAAATTATTTATCTAGTTTATTATTTTAAAATTTTAAAATTTTATAAAATCTTATTTTTCAACTTAAATATTAAATAAGTTATCGAACTTTTAATTAAAATCAATTATGCCCTCGAATTCGGTTAAAATAATCAATTCAGCCCCTCCTGCCACGTCATCATCTCACGTGTACCGCCACGTCAGCATTGTTGACCACCACGTCAGCATCATAGATTGCCACGTCATCATCGTTAACTGCCACGTCAGCACCGTAACGGTCAAAGGGTCAATTTGATCGATTTCGTGGACTGGAGGGCCACATTGAGTGCACTTTTCGGCGAGGGGCGAAATTACATTTTTAGGTCGAACTCAGGGGCAAAAGTACCCCTTTAGTCAATTATTTATATCTAACTAGACTAATGCATGTACTTAATAATTCATTGTTTCAATTTAATATTGTATTCATGAATTTACGAATTCATTGAAACTAATTGAATATTTTCATGTATTTTAGCAAGTTACTAAAGTTAGAGATGAAATTGAATTGGATTTGAATTTTAAAAAGAAACAGATTAAAATAGATTCATATTTTAGCAACCTACCAAAGTAGTAATTGTAATTTTATGAATTATTAATTTATAGTTTTGATGAGACCTTTATATTTATAAAGGTGATCTCTAAAAACTTATTATATTATTATCTTATCGAATTTGATAATTTTTTACATTGGCCTAAGTCTGGACCGGAGAAATTTATTATTTAATAGAGTTTATTAATTTAAAGAGTATTAATTTATAGAAGTTTTATTGTATAAAGAAAAACTAAAAGTTAAAGGGTTTTTTTGTTTGAATATTCCCCTTTGGGAATTTATTGGGGAAAATAACCCCCAAAGATTGATATTGGGAAAAATACCCCCCTTTCATCCCATGTAGGATGAATTCGCGTCCTGTAGAAAGCGAATTCAAGATTCGCGTTTTGCAGGACGCGAATTCCACGATATTATCCCCAAATTATCGCGATTTGGAGTAAATACGAACGGTTGGGAAATAGAATTCGCGTTCTGTAGAACGCGAATTCACTTTATTATGTTGAATTCGCTTCCTGCAAAACGCGAATCTTGAATTCGCTCTTTGCAGGACGCGAATTCATCCTACATGGCATGAAAGGGGGGTATTTTTCCCAATATCAATCTTTGGGGGTTATTTTCCCCAATAAATTCCCAAAGGGGAATATTCAAACCATAACCCCAAGTTAAAGGTCTTGACTGTTACTTGTATGATTATTATTTCGTGAAAAAAATATCAATATAGGCAACGGTAAGCATCTTATAATTAACTAGAAATGTATACTCTTAATTTAAAAATATTAAATAAATTATAATTGATATTATAAACATAACAAAAAAGTATTAACATAATAATATTATAAAAAAATATGGATTTGATTATGATATAGATATAAAGTTTTTGTGTCCTTATTTTTAAATAAATATTAATGATAAATTTATTATTTTAATTTATTTTAAAGGAAGTCGAAGAGTTTTAGATTAGATTTGTTGAATTCGAGACATTTTTAGTGAAACAAAAATTGGATTCACGTTCATAAAGCCAAAAAAAGAGTGAAATGAATATTTTGGGTTCAACAGTGGTTGATGGCAACCGACGACACGACAGTGGTTGAAATGATTTTTTACCTAAAGTTTAGGGTTAAATTAGTATTCTATTTAAAGTTCATGGTCAAATTAAAAATTAACCCTCTTTGTAAATATGTCATATCACATCATCAAATTAACCGGAGTTAATAGCTCAATGATTAAAATGTAACAAATTGATAAGGTGACCGACCAAAATGTAATAAATTGATAACATCGATGATCTAAATGTAACGTTTTTAAAACCGATGATCAAAAGTGAACCCTTATGAAATAGAAAGGACCATTTTGATAACTTATCCTTTTTTATCTTCTAATAGACAATTCTCGAACTCAAATCATCAAATGAAAATAAAATCGCTTTTTTATGCCACTTAATGAGTCCTTAAATTATGTAATTAAGTAGAAAAAACATTCTTTAAAAAGTTAATGACGAAAAGGAACAATCTTTTTTTTTCGTGAAATCCATTAAACTTCAACAATTTTTTAGTTAAACTATAATTTCATCACTCGATTTTTTTTCATTCGTATTTTGACTATTAAACTTTAAAAAGTTTCAATCTTATCACTTAATTTTTGAATTCCTCTTATTTTGATCACTTAGTATAAAACTAATAACAACAAAATGTTATGGCCAATTTTTTTTGCTGAAATGGATTATAGTTTACTTACGTGGAAGCCACGTGGTATTCACCTCATTTGACATGTGATTATCCTCGTAACTACATAAGAAATAGAGTTAATTGTATGATACTCTTATCTTAAATATTAGTAAATCAAATTCTATTCTCTAATTTTTAAAATTATGTCAGAATTGAACCTTTCGAGTGATTGCAAATGTTATTATATAAAAGGATATAGATTCGAATAATATATTTGTAAAATAAATATTTTATTAAAAGACTAAAAAATAAACATATACTACCATGCATACCAAATGCTCAAAAAATTATGCAGGGTTATTTTTTATTAATCAAAATTAATTTTCTCGTTTACATTATCTACTAAATTGACGTTTGCGTTTGTTTAACAAATTTGTAGAACTAATGTTTTGATATAATAATTGAAAAATGTTTAGACTAGTTTGAAAAGAATTCAAAATTATTTCTAAAGTCCAAATAACTTGAAACTATGTTTAGGGGGTGTTTTTAAAGGTTTTTAC
Source organism: Hibiscus trionum (assembly GCA_030270665.1). Lineage (NCBI taxonomy): Eukaryota > Viridiplantae > Streptophyta > Magnoliopsida > Malvales > Malvaceae > Hibiscus > Hibiscus trionum. Next base: position 70,928,541 of record BSYR01000003.1, on the reverse strand, counting down.
ATGTTTTCAAAGCCAAACTAAACAAAACCATCCAGGTGTATCGAAACACCCTTAGGCGTTTCGATACGGTGTCTTCCAATAGCAAAAACGTTTCGATACGGGTATCGAAACGGGTGTTTCCTGGATGAGGATTTTGCCCAGCGTTTCGATACGGGCTATGCCGTTTCGATACGCCTACGTGGCATCGACCACAACGGTCATAAACCTCAACGGCTATTTTCCAACTAACATTTAAATGCAGAGGTTTCGATACGGTGCCTAGCGTTTCGATACGGCCCATGGCGTTTCGATACGGATGCTCATCAGACTGCAACGGCTCTTTCTACTTGAAGAGCGTATCGAAACGAGTTCGAGCATTTCGATACGGATAGCAGCAGAACTGCATTTATGGTGGGAAATAAAGTCCTCAACGGCTCCAATTCAACCCCAACGGCTAGTAACGGCTACAAACTCATCAAGGAGTATAAAAGGGACCTCCAAGCATCGAGTAAAGGTTAATGTTTCAATTGTCAATCAACAAATGATCAAAAAGTGTCTTTGTACTTAAATTGTCAATTCTTGTATAGACAAACACTAGTGAGCCAAAATTGTCAAATTTGCTCAAGTGTTTTAGGTTTTGGGTGAGTGCATTATTGAGCAAACAAATACCTATTACAGGGATTTAAGTTTGCATTTTTCCTTTCTCTTGTAAAGAGGGTTTGATCAAGGCTTTGGGTAGAAAGCTTGATCGGTGTATAAGGGTTTCCTCTTAAGCCTAGAAAAGGGGACGAATCAATAGTGGATTGATTGGAAATCCTTAGTGGGAAGCTAAGGTAGTGGATGTAGACCTTGGTTAGAAGGTTGAACCACTATAAAATCATTGTGTCATTTACATTTTAGCTTCCGCACCACATCCACCCAAAAATCCACCTCTCCACCACTTGGTGAGCAACATCGGTAAAAGGAATCGAGCACCCTACAACTCAACAATTGGTGTAACCCCCTCGTCCCGGTCTGGCCGGATGACCGGTCCAAGTGGGCCACACAGGAAAAACCAAAGCGAAACCCGTTAAGGTTCCCCCTCGGTTAGCAACCCTATTTTTTTTTCATTTTAATCTTGTCTAGAAGAGTATTAAATCCTAAGTGATCAAACAGCGGAACGTACTTCATGAGACAAACATTCGAACCCCAAACAACATTTAAACAGCCCAAAATTTAATCTTGAAGGCAAGTCGTTTCGAAACACCCTTGAGGCGTTTCGAAACACCTTGACCAGGTCAAATGCCCCAGAGCCTATACAAGGGGCCGTATCGAAACGGTGGTCAACCATTCCGAAACGCCCACGACGGTCAACATCTCGTGGTCAACGAGATTTTGACCGTTTCGAAACCTTCAGGCCCGTTTCGAAACACCTTTATCTCGTGAATTTCTCAAAATTCCAGTAGCCAAAACGTTCCGAAACGCGAATCGAATGTAACACCCGGGTTTAGGGGCCGGGAGAAAATAATATTTTAAATAATATTTTGGGTCTCGGTTTATGATTAAATAATATTATATATTATTTGGACCTTGTGTCTTTCTTTATTTTCAAAATAAACATTTTGAGTTTGGGCTAATTTGAAATGAAGCTAAAATTTCATGGATTTTTAAGTAAGGGAAAGTTGCCATCTCATTAATGGCAAAACCGTAAATAAATGAAACTTTCAAAATTAAAACCTCTTTTATTGAATTAAACATGTGCTCATCTTCTTCACTCACCCTTTTCCCCCATTTTGACGACAAGTAGAGGGTTCTCCTCTAAGTTGCTTTTCCATCTCATTTCTTCTCCGTTTTTGAAGCTTTTTGAAAGGTAATTACATTTTCGACTTGTCCTCACTATCCTCTCTTCAAAAGTACACTTAGTTTTCATTTTCGTTAAGGTTTTGGAAAATAGAGTTTTTGGAGATTTTGATTAAAAATGGTAACTTTATGTTTTTAAGCTTAATGTTTTGATTCAATGTTGTTAGTTATGAAGTCTAGGAGCTAAATGGTACCACATATGTGAATTTTGAATGGTTTTAAGCAAATTCCCGAACTTGGGTATAAGTGGGGTTTTTGGAGGGTTTTGGGTGAGCTTTGGGGGTTATTTTTGGTGGGAATTGATAGCCCAATGGTAGTGCTATGGTTAGGGGTTTATTTGGGATCATTTGTGGGTGCAATGGGTGTTGGAAACATGGATTTTGGAAGGGGTATGTGGGCTGTCCGTGATTGCAAAGTATGTGGTTTGGTCATGGCTTGCAACATTGTAAATTGCGATTGAATTGTATTCCGGGTTGGTCTTTTGATGTTGGGCTGATTTGGGATTGTTTGAATTGTGTTTGAGGTTGATTAGAAGCGGGAATTTATATTGGTGAAGCCTTGGGGACAAATCCGGAAATTGAAGACCATGGTTGCTTGGTAGATGAGCTTGGAGGTAGAGGTGAGTGGTTAAATATTTTTAAATGGTTTTCAAGTGTTGGTTCAAGCATGTGAACTAGGTTGGGATTGGTAGACCCACCTAGAGTTGGGATTAGGGTGGTAGCCTAATCCCAAACTTTAGTTAGAGACCTTGGTTGATCTTTAAAGTGTTGAATTATGCCTCATGTTTAATCATGCTTATGGTGGTTATGCTTATGTTGTTATACACGTGTGTGGAGGCATGGCTTAATGCATTGTTACATGCATGTTGATGATAAATGTGATAGAGATCTACATATGTATGAAATATGATGTGATGTTTGTGTTATTGAGATGCATGTAGTGTTGACATGTGTAATGATGTTATGAGGTGAATGTATGATCCGAGGATCATGGTGAGTACATGTTAGGCATGGAAATGTGGTTTGTGCATGACGGTGAGTCATGGTGAGTACGTGCTAAGCACGGAAGTTGTTAGGGATTGATATTGTGATAGATTAATGAAATGTGTAGTATTGGCACTAGTATACTTGGGTACAAATGATCGATCATTAGGATGTTTAGTGTGCACACGTGAGTCAAAATGCGCGCGTGGTCTTGATGATGGTAGTCATCAAGATGGAGTACGGGTTAGCCCGGAAATCTTCTTTTATATATTAGTCGGTGATGAGTGGAATCCCATCGACGGGCGTGAGGATGAGTGGAATCCCCTCCGCGTGAACGGTGATGAGTGTAATCCCACCGTCAGGTAATGGTTGTGTTGTTGGATGTGAGTTCCAACGGTTATCCGCGTATTCGAGTCATAGCTAGGTGCCAATACGGTTTGTAGTTTATGTTGCCAATGTGTGATTAGTTGGGAGCCTATGTGATTGGGATGTGTTGCTAACATGGCTTAATATATGTGATTTCATATGTTGTGGATTTAAACATGTTGAGCATGACATGATGTTGAATATATGTTCATGCATCCTTTATAATTATGGGTCGTGTGGATCAGAGGTAAGATCATGCATATTTATCTTGGTTGTAGCTCGTGCTTGAACCCTGCATTGTCGAAGGTTTGTTTTATGAGCTTACCCTCACTAAGCTTTCATGCTTACGCTCTCCTTTGTTCGACAATGCAGATAAATAGCTTGTGGGTGGCAAGGGCAAGGAAAGGTCTCCAAGTGTTGCTTTGGTGAGCTCAATATATGAATTTTAAGTGATAGAATGTAATAGTTAAGCAATGGGATAGGTGTTGTTGATTGATGCTTTTGGAATGTTGTTGTTGTTGTTGTTTAGGAGCATGTTAGACTTCTCGTATGTGTTGTTAATTTGGCTTTGGGATGTATGCCTTGCTTGAAACCATGTTAGTATTTTGCTATCTAGAATTGTCTAAGTGTTGGATATGTTAAAGCTTAATATCTATAATGACATGTATGGATGTGTGGCTTGAGATGTTATGCCTTGGTGTTTGGTCTCGTTTTGTTGATGTTAAGGCATGCTTGTAGGTTGGTTTGCCTTAGGATTAATTGCTAGTATGTTGTTGGAGGTTTTGGAGTTGTTTTGGGGCACCCTTGTGCCTTAAAACAGCCAAAACGAGTCTGCAGACAGGGGGCGTTTCGAAACGGGTCACCCTGTTTCGATACGGTCCCTTTGCTTTTGGCCAGCCGTTTCGAAACGGATAGGGGCTGTTCCGGAACATTTTTGCTACTGGAATTTTGAGAAATTGACGAGATAAAGGCGTTCCAAAACGGACCTTTGATGTTTCGAAACGGTCAAATCTCGTTGACCACGAGAAGTTGACCGTTGGGGTCGTTTCGATACGGGTCACCCCTGTTTCGAAACGGTCTCCTCATGGTTGACCCTGACCTGTTGACTAAGTCAAGGTGTTTCGAAACACCCCAAGGGCGTTTCGAAACGGCCTACTGTAAAGGGCTTAAATGGGCTGTTTATTGTATCGTATTGGTCGGTCGATGTTGAATTGTTGCTTCTTCCGCTGTTGTGCTTCACATAGGATTTAATCATGCATGTAGACAAGATAAAGTTAAAAGAAATTCTCTGGGTCGTTAACCGAGGAGGAACCTTAACGGGTTTCGCTTCGGTTTTCCCCGTGTGGCCCACTCGGACCGGTCATCCGACCAGACCGGGACGAGGGGGTTACATTTGTTGGTATCAGAGCCTAAGGTTACCGAGACCTTGGGCAGGTAATTGAGGTAAGTTAAGTTCTTGCATTGAAATTGCACGGTGTTTGCTTGCCATGTAAGCATGTTGCTTGTTATCCGTGAATGCTGTGGTGTACGCTTGTTTGGTTGAGAATCTATGTTGTTTGATAGTACGCATATGTTTGCTTGTTTAGCAAGTAAGCCTTGTTATATGCTTGTTTTAGCATGTATGTGTGTTGAGTTGTTTGAAACATGTTTAGTAGAGTCCCATTGCTGCTATTACATCGAAAAAGAGATTTTTGGTGAGGGAAACATACTTGAGCCACTTGGAAGCCTTGCCTTGCTAACCCAATCTTGTATGTTTTACTATTGATTTTGTTGTAGATTTACTTGCTTTTTGTAAGTAGAAGTCGTAGTTTTTGAAAAGGTGGACGATGTTGAGGGAGTCCATCACCTTAGTTAGGGAGGTATGGTTGCACCAGAATTGAGGTACAATTTGTCCGTTTGAGACGGTGTGTATGTGGATTGATTCCTGTGGATGAGGGACGATGTAATCAACTCTGGCATTAGTTGGTAAGAAGAAGTGAAGGCCTATGAGTGGGAGTCAGAGTGGTGTCGATGTTTTAACCGACAAGCCCTTGGTACATTATTAAGTTTGTTTCTTCCGGTCGATTCTGAGTCTGTACCTATGTATGTTGTTAGCAAGCATGCCAAGTTTGAATATGCCTGGTGAATTGTTAGAGGTAGGTGTGAGTACCTTGGTTCTTTTAGCGAGATCAAGGTAGGGGTCTCGTGTGAGTAATCTAAAGTTCAGAAGTGTTAGTTGGTGACCGTTGGGGTTCGACCTATGATTTTAATGCAAGACAGCCGGTCAGTGTCCGTGAGTGGGAGCTAGTTTGTGTGATTGAGTCAGAGTACGTTGAGTTGTCTTCCAGCAAGCGGAAGAGATGAAGTCACTTCCGATATAGTTGAGCCGAGAAGGGAGTCTTGAGCTTTGACTCCAGGTTGTTTGGTAGGGGTAGAACAAGTCCAGCATGACTGTTTGTGTATGATCAGAATTGAATCTTGAAGTTACGAGATGCTCTAAGAACAGTTTGGAAGAGTCAGATTTTGTTGAAGAACCAGTCGGAAAACAAGAGGACCGAAGACTAATAGCTGTGTACTTGTGAAGTTGTAATTTCCGCGGATACCTCCTTTTGTGTGAGCATGTAAGAAAATTAGACATCTTTGTTGGGACCTTAGATGTAGGGACACATGTGACTAGCCTTTTGGGAGGTAGTAGTGATCAGAAAGATATACATAAGGTGTTTGTTGGTGGTTCAGGGTTACGTGATCCTAGTAGATGTGAAGTAATTGTCTTTTTACGGTTTTGATGTAACTTTTGGCATGGTTTGGCTTGTAGAACACAGAGCTAGGGTATACGTTGAGACAAAGAGAGAGTTGCCTTGAAGTTGCAGATTTCTGTGAGATTGTAGCGGTAGGTGAGGATGTGAACTTCTTATTGAATGTTGATCCAACTTTAGAGGTAAAAGGTTGATTGAGTTTAGTTGGCAGGCTTGCTCAACATTTGTGATAGATTTGATTTTTGGAATGAAGAGTAGACCTCAGAATGTTAGAATAGTTTGTGTTTTCTTTTCCTAGAAGTGTTTGGAAGAATTGCCGGTTTGTTTCTTGATAGAGGAGAAGAGTTTGTTATTGATACCGTCTTCGAGTTTGCTCCCGTTTTGATTGCTCTGTATCTTATGATTTCCGGAAGAATTGAGAATGTTGAAGAATTAACTTCGAGACTTGTTAGACCTTAGTATCATTAGGCCTAGTGCATCATCTCAGAGTTCTATAGTGTAATTTGTGAAGAAGAAAGGAGACAATACGAGAATGTGTTTAGATTTCAGACAGTTGGAACAATTGACAGTGAATAGTTAGTATCCATTTCTGAGCGTCAGTGATTTGTTGACCAGTTGAAGTGTACTCCAGTCTTTTCAAGGGTAACTGAGATCCGTTTACTCCCAGTTGGAAGTGAGAGAAGTTGAAGTATTGAAGACCACTTTTGGGGCAAGATGTGATCGCTTTGAGTTCCGAGTTACGCCGTCTTGTTTGACTAGTGTGTTAGTTACTTTTACAGAGATGTTGAACAGAATAATTTCCTGAGTTCCTTGATCAGTTTGTAGTAATTCTCATAGATGATACATGGGTATATTCACGTACCGAAGAAGACCATGACAAGCTTTGAAGTTAGTGTTATAGATCCTATTAGGTAATTAGTTGTATACCAAGTTGTGCAACGTGAACTTCGAGTTAATGAAGATGTTCTCCTAGAACATGTAGTTCAGCCGAGTGTGTTAGAGTAAATCCCAAGTAGGCAAAAGAAGATATGAGTGGAAGAAATTGAAGACTGTGACAGATATCTATAGTTACTAGGTCTAGCATTGTTACTTTCAGAGAATTGTAAATAGCCTTTTGAAGATAGTTGCTCCATTGATAGATTGCTACAGAAGAATGTTCAGTTGTGTGGTCAGATGCAAGACAATGAGCCCTTGAGGAACTGAAAGAAACTTTGAAGAGAGCTTCGACCTTGAATCAGCTTATCGGAGGAAGAAATTGTGAACCATAGTGATGCGTTACATGTAGAGTTAGGTTGTGTGTTTATGTAAGACAGAAGATTTGTGGCTTGATCATCGAGATAGTTGAAAGACCGTGAGAAGAGTTATCCGATATGAGACACAGAGTTAATTACAGTTGTATTTGCTTCGAAGACTTATAGACAAAGCTTGTATAGTAAGAAATGCACAGTGTATATGTACGTATCATTAGAACTCGAAATATTTGAAGACTTAGGAAGGGTTGAAACTTGAACGGCATAAAGTGTTAGAACTTGTTGGGTTTTTCGGTGCTCGATTCGATCAACCGTTCTTGCTCGCCAAGTGGTGGAGAGGTGAATTTTTGGGTGGAAGGGTTTAGGAAGCTAGAAAGAATAAAGACACGATGATTTATAGTGGTTCAACTCCTCAACCGAGTCTACATCCACTACCTTAGCTTCCTACTAAGGATTTCACAATCAATCCACTAATTGATTCGTCCCCTTTTCTAGGATCAGGAGGAAACCCTTTACACCCTCGAAGCTTTCTACCCAAAGCTTGAAGGAAACCCTCTCTTACAAAGAGATAAACAAAACAAACTTAAAACCTCTCAATAGGCGTTTGTTTGCACGATTAAGCTCTCACCCAAAAACCTAAACACTTGAGCAAATTTAACAATGTAAGCTCACAAGTGTTGTCTAAGCAAAGAATGAACAATTAAGCACTAGACAAGGTTTTTCACTCAAAAATGTTGTAACAATTGAAGCTCTTATTGATCTTGATGCTTGGAGGTCTTATTTATACTCCAAATTGAGTTTGTAGCCGTTTATGGCCGTTGGGGATGTTTCATAGCCGTTGGGGATACAAAATAGCCGTTTATTTCCCACAAAATGCAGTTCAGCAGCCTAGTGTATCGATACACTATCCCATGTATCGATACGGTCTTGAAAGTCTGATATAGCCGTTGAGCTTTCTGCTGATGCGTATCGATACGCATGCCTGGCGTATCGGTACGGTCCTGCAAATTCAAGTGACCGTTGGGAATTTACCGTTAGGCGTATCGGTACGCGATACTACCGTATCGGTACGCGACTAGCCGTTGGGCTATTTAAAAACATACCGTATCGATACGTGTAAGCGTATCGGTACGGGTTTTAGACACCGTATCGATACGCATAGACGTATCGATACGGGTTTTAGCTACTGGAAATCCTGTAGTTTGAAAACCCTAATGTGTATCGATACACTCTCCACTGTATCGATACTGTCACTTAAAATGCTCGGTTTTGACTACTTTAAATGTACTTTTAAGTCCATTCCAGAGCTTTAAAAACCCTAAAACATATTTTCAAGTTGTTTTTGACTAAAAACATATTTTAAAATCTTTTCATTTTAGTCCAAAACATTTTTCAAATATTATATCAAAACCTCAGTTCTACAATCTCCCCCTTTTTGATATAATAAAACCAACTTGAAAAATTGTTTGGGATTCTCCCCCTTTAATTTTAAAAATGTGAATAAGAGATTTAAGATATGAAATCAAAATAAAGCTCCCCTTATTCGTTTGAAAAATCACAATTTTTTCAAAAACCATTTCTCCCCCTTTTTGTTATATCAAAAAGAATTTAAAAAAAAATTAAGTTCAAGATAACGTAGGAGAAAAAAATTTGACATTAAAAAAATTTTGGTTTTTTTTTTAAAAATCGGCTCCCTCTTACTCAAGGCATCATCAAATTGTTAGTCCAACATATAAGCGTATCTAGTTGAATTAAAAAAATAAATCAAATAAAATTAAAAACAACTAGATTTTTACCAACACTTGAACCCAATGGAGGATGTGAAGCCTTCCTTCTTCAAGTGTTCTTCCTTGTGTGTATGGAGCTCCCCCTCAATATTTGACTTGTTGATTATTCTCCATCACACCTAGTAAAAGACAATCAAGTAATTTTTGGTATCCAAATTGCTTTGGATCCATAGACGTTAGTAGCACAAAATTTAGTCCCCTTAGGAATCCATTTTTCAATTTCATCCTTTTTAGTTGAAGTGATTAGTCCTTTTGGGACCCAAACACTTCTAAAACATTTTCCATTTAAAAATCTAGGGGCACTAGATTGTCTTACATAAAAATTTGATTTTCCAAAATTATTTTTCTTTTCAAGCTCTTTGGAAATCAAATCTTTTTCCTTTTTGAGATCATCGACTTCTTTTTGATGATCTCTTTCCATCGTTTGAAGCAAGTTTTGTAAATCTAAAACTTTAAGCTCAAAATCTTTGATTTTTGCTTCAAACTCTAAATTGGTTTTAGAAAGCAAATCATTTTCGGTTTTCAACTTTGAAATCAATTTTTTATTTTTCGAAAATGAAGCCTTGAATTCAAAAACCAATTCATCGTAGGCTTCTTGTAACTCATCAAATGTATAAGAATTTGAAATAGATGAGTTAGAAGTTACCTCCCCCTCATCGAGGGCCATCATGCATAGGTGGGCTACTTCATTATCGGTGGAGTCTTCATCACTCCAAGTGGCCACGTATGCTTGTTTAGAAGATGATCCCTTCTTTTTGGATTTGTGGGAATCCTTCATCTTCTTCATCGATTCATGCTTGGATTTTTCCATTTTGTTCTTCATGAATCGTGCGAGCTTGTTGAAGAGATAGTTCATCTCTTCATCTTCACTATCCTCCTCACTTGAATCTACGTGATGATTTGTGGAGGATTTGAGAGCCATGGCATTGAAGCCAAGCCTCTTGATTTTCTTCTCTCCCATAGCTCTAATTTCTTCCCTCCTTTTCTCATCTTCTTTGTTCTTCTTCATGATTTGATGAGTAAGAAGTGACCCCATGAGTTCATCAAGCTTCAAAGTCTTCAAATTTTTGGCTTCGATGATGGCGGTCCTTTTTGAGTCCCAAGACTCGGGAAGTGAGTAGATGAGCTTTCGGACAAGTTTTTCTTCCGGGATGGCTTCTCCATAACCTTTAAGACCATTGGTGATGGTGGAGAATCTATCAAACATCTTCTCGATGTTCTCTTCCGGATCCATCTTGAAGTTTTCATACTCTAAGGTGAGGAGCCCAAACTTGGTCTCCTTGACTTCATTAGTCCCCTCGTATGTGACTTCAAGCTTGTCCCATACCTCCTTGGCACTTTCACAAGAAGACATTTTCTCATAGATGGTTGGGCCAAATGCACAAAAAAGCATGTGCAAGGCTCTACAATTTAGCTCCATCTTCTTGCGATCGTCGGCACTCCATTCCGCTTTGCTTCCTTGAGGCACGAACGGACCATCTTCAACTATGTCCCATAGCTTGTAATCTCTTGCCTTCAAGAAGAATTTCATCTTTGTCTTCCAATAGGCATAGTGATCTCCGTCGAAGAAAGGCGGTATGTTGATGGATTGCGCCATTTGAGCCGGTTGGTGAAATGATGATCGAGCTTGCCGGATCTTCTCAATAGGATGTGAATCCCCTTCAATTGAGCCAAGCTCTGATACCAATTGTTGGGTTTTTCGGTGCTCGATTCGATCAACCGTTCTTGCTCGCCAAGTGGTGGAGAGGTGAATTTTTGGGTGGAAGGGTTTAGGAAGCTAGAAAGAATAAAGACACGATGATTTATAGTGGTTCAACTCCTCAACCGAGTCTACATCCATTACCTTAGCTTCCTACTAAGGATTTCACAATCAATCCACTAATTGATTCGTCCCCTTTTCTAGGATCAGGAGGAAACCCTTTACACCCTCGAAGCTTTCTACCCAAAGCTTGAAGGAAACCCTCTCTTACAAAGAGATAAACAAAACAAACTTAAAACCTCTCAATAGGCGTTTGTTTGCACGATTAAGCTCTCACCCAAAAACCTAAACACTTGAGCAAATTTAACAATGTAAGCTCACAAGTGTTGTCTAAGCAAAGAATGAACAATTAAGCACTAGACAAGGTTTTTCACTCAAAAATGTTGTAACAATTGAAGCTCTTATTGATCTTGATGCTTGGAGGTCTTATTTATACTCCAAATTGAGTTTGTAGCCGTTTATGGCCGTTGGGGATGTTTCATAGCCGTTGGGGATACAAAATAGCCGTTTATTTCCCACAAAATGCAGTTCAGCAGCCTAGTGTATCGATACACTATCCCATGTATCGATACGGTCTTGAAAGTCTGATATAGCCGTTGAGCTTTCTGCTGATGCGTATCGATACGCATGCCTGGCGTATCGGTACGGTCCTGCAAATTCAAGTGACCGTTGGGAATTTACCGTTAGGCGTATCGGTACGCGATACTACCGTATCGGTACGCGACTAGCCGTTGGGCTATTTAAAAACATACCGTATCGATACGTGTAAGCGTATCGGTACGGGTTTTAGACACCGTATCGATACGCATAGACGTATCGATACGGGTTTTAGCTACTGGAAATCCTGTAGTTTGAAAACCCTAATGTGTATCGATACACTCTCCACTGTATCGATACTGTCACTTAAAATGCTCGGTTTTGACTACTTTAAATGTACTTTTAAGTCCATTCCAGAGCTTTAAAAACCCTAAAACATATTTTCAAGTTGTTTTTGACTAAAAACATATTTTAAAATCTTTTCATTTTAGTCCAAAACATTTTTCAAATATTATATCAAAACCTCAGTTCTACAGAACTGCTTGAAGACTGCAATATCAAGATTGAGTACCCTCCGAAGAGAGTCAACGTAGTAACCGATGTTCCGAGCTGTATTTGTTGTTAGATTCGTAGTTGAGTTGCGAGTTGTATTTTCCGAATTCAGCCTACCGAATGACAGTATTTTTGTGGCCGCGTTTTATGTCGAACCTACATTGAGTCAGAACGCTTGAAGAGAAACAGTTGCAAGACAGATTCTTGGCACCCTACGTGCGAGGCATAGTAAAAGAAAGACCTTCAGAATACAGTATCAAAGATGATAGAGTTTTGCATTTCAGAGACAGAATAGATGTAACGATTGACATAGTGTTTTGATTTTGGCCGAAGCACACGACAGTCTGTTTGTATTGCATCTGAGTAGTATGAAGACGTATTGTGGGTTGAAGACGAGTACTTCCGGATTGGGTTGATGAATTGTGTGGTTCAGTATGAGAGTAAGTGAGTAAATTGCCAGCATGTCGAGACCGAGCGTCATTTTTCTTCTAGTTTGTTACATCCGTGGAAGGTTTTAATGGAAGTGGGTAATAGAGATCCGAAATTTCTGCTAGTTATTTTTGAAGACGTTTGCATAGTGTCTGGTTACCTGTTGAAGGCAGATGGTCAGTTAGAGAAGGTTATGAGTCAAGTATTCAAACAGTACTATATGAGTTTGTGAATCGGGCTAGTTTTGTTGTTTAATTGTTGCGGTTATCACCAGAGTTAGAAAGAAGTTTGTGAGGTGATTTGTGTATCCATGATTCGGGAATGTGAGTCAGATCTGTCCCGTGCTATGTTTGTTGAAGAGATTGAGTTGAGTTTGAATTTGCGTGCAACGAAGAATCAGTTGAGCTCTTAGTGTCAGGTAGCTAATGATGTGTGGTAGGTTTACCGAGTTGGTGAGTGCGTCGTGGTGAGCAGAAGAGGGGAGTGCGGAAGGGCAGTTCTGTGGCTCTTCTTGCCCGATGAATTTCGGGGACGAAATTCCTTAAGTGGGGGAGAGTTGTAACACCCGGGTTCAGGGGCCGGGAGAAAATAATATTTTAAATAATATTTTGGGTCTCGGTTTATGATTAAATAATATTATATATTATTTGGACCTTGTGTCTTTCTTTATTTTCAAAATAAACATTTTGAGTTTGGGCTAATTTGAAATGAAGCTAAAAATTCATGGATTTTTAAGTAAGGGAAAGTTGCCATCTCATTAATGGCAAAACCGTAAATAAATGAAACTTTCAAAATTAAAACCTCTTTTATTGAATTAAACATGTGCTCATCTTCTTCACTCACCCTTTTCCCCCATTTTGACGACAAGTAGAGGGTTCTCCTCTAAGTTGCTTTTCCATCTCATTTCTTCTCCGTTTTTGAAGCTTTTTGAAAGGTAATTACATTTTCTACTTGTCCTCACCATCCTCTCTTCAAAAGTACACTTAGTTTTCATTTTCGTTAAGGTTTTGGAAAATAGAGTTTTTGGAGATTTTGATTAAAAATGGTAACTTTATGTTTTTAAGCTTAATGTTTTGATTCAATGTTGTTAGTTATGAAGTCTAGGAGCTAAATGGTACCACATATGTGAATTTTGAATGGTTTTAAGCAAATTCCCGAACTTGGGTATAAGTGGGGTTTTTGGAGGGTTTTGGGTGAGCTTTGGGGGTTGTTTTTGGTGGGAATTGATAGCCCAATGGTAGTGCTATGGTTAGGGGTTGATTTGGGATCATTTTTGGGTGAAATGGGTGTTGGAAACATGGATTTTGGAAGGGGTATCCGGGCTGTCCGTGATTGCAAAGTATGTGGTTTGGTCATGGCTTGCAACATTGTAAATTGCGATTGAATTGTATTCCGGGTTGGTCTTTTGATGTTGGGTTGATTTGGGATTGTTTGAATTGTGTTTGAGGTTGATTAGAAGCGGGAATTTATGTTGGTGAAGCCTTGGGGACAAATCCGGAAATTGAAGACCATGGTTGTTTGGTAGATGAGCTTGGAGGTAGAGGTGAGTGGTTAAATATTTTTAAATGGTTTTCAAGTGTTGGTTCAAGCATGTGAACTAGGTTGGGATTGGTAGACCCACCTAGAGTTGGGATTAGGGTGGTAGCCTAATCCCAAACTTTAGTTAGAGACCTTGGTTGATCTTTAAAGTGTTGAATTATGCCTCATGTTTAATCATGCTTATGTTGGTTATGCTTATGTTGTTATACATGTGTGTGGAGGCATGGCTTAATGCATTGTTACATGCATGTTGATGATAAATGTGATAGAGATCTACATATGTATGAAATATGATGTGATGCTTGTGTTATTGAGATGCATGTAGTGTTGACATGTGTAATGATGTTATGAGGTGAATGTATGATCCGAGGATCATGGTGAGTACATGCTAGGCATGGAAATGTGGTTTGTGCATGACGGTGAGTCATGGTGAGTACGTGATAAGCACGGAAGTTGTTAGGGATTGATATTGTGATAGATTAATGAAATGTGTAGTATTGGCACTAGTATACTTGGGTACAAATGATCGATCATTAGGATGTTTAGTGTGCACACGTGAGTCAAAATGCGCGCGTGGTCTTGATGATGGTAGTCATCAAGATGGAGTACGGGTTAGCCCGGAAATCTTCTTTTATATATTAGTCGGTGATGAGTGGAATCCCATCGACGGGCGTGAGGATGAGTGGAATCCCCTCCGCGTGAAATGAGGCGTGAGGATGAGTGGAATCCCCTCCGCGTGAACGGTGATGAGTGTAATCCCACCGTCAGGTAATGGTTGTGTTGTTGGATGTGAGTTCCAACGGTTATCCGCGTATTCGAGTCATAGCTAGGTGCCAATACGGTTTGTAGTTTATGTTGCCAATGTGTGATTAGTTGGGAGCCTATGTGATTGGGATGTGTTGCTAACATGGCTTAATATATGTGATTTCATATGTTGTGGATTTAAACATGTTGAGCATGACATGATGTTGAATATATGTTCATGCATCCTTTATAATTATGGGTCGTGTGGATCGGAGGTAAGATCATGCATATTTATCTTGGTTGTAGCTCGTGCTTGAACCCTGCATTGTCGAAGGTTTGTTTTATGAGCTTACCCTCACTAAGCTTTCATGCTTACGCTCTCCTTTGTTCGACAATGCAGATAAATAGCTTGTGGGTGGCAAGGGCAAGGAAAGGTCTCCAAGTGTTGCTTTGGTGAGCTCAATGTATGAATTTTAAGTGATAGAATGTAATAGTTAAGCAATGGGATATGTGTTGTTGATTGATGCTTTTGGAATGTTGTTGTTGTTGTTGTGTTGAGTTGTGTGGTGCTCGATTCGATCAACCGTTCTTGCTCGCCAAGTGTGGAGAAGTTGGATAATTGGGTGTTTTAGTGGGAGGTGAAAAATTGGCAATTCGACACAAGGATTTATAGTGGTTCAACCTTCTAACCAAGGTCTACATCCACTACCTTAGCTCCCCACTAAGGATTTCCAACAAATTCACTAAGAATTTCGTCCCCTTTTCTAGGATTAGGAGGAAACCGTTACAACCCTCAAAGCTTTCTACCCAAAGCTTGAAGGAACACTCTCTTTACAAAGAAAGACTTAGCAAACTAGAAATCCCTCTAAAAGGTGTTTGTTTGCAATTCTAAGCACTCACCCAAAACCTAGACACTTGAGCAAATTTAACAATGTAAGCTCACAAGTGTTGTCTAAGCAAGAAATAAACAATTTAAGCTCTAGACAAATTTTGACATCATAATGTTGTAACAATTGAAGCATTAACCATTACAAGATGCTAGGAGGTCCCTTTTATACTCCCAATTGAGTTTGTAGCCGTTGCTAGCCGTTGGGATCAATTTGGAGCCGTTTGAGTCTTTATTTCCCACCATAAATGCAGTTCTGCAGCTTGGCGTATCGATACTCGTCCAACCGTACCGATACGGTCTCAATGAGGAAAGAGCCGTTGGGCTTCTTCAGCTGATGCGTATCGATACGCTTACCTAGCGTATCGGTACGGTCCTGCAATTTAAAAGACCGTTGGGAAAATGACCGTTGGGGTGGTTAGGCGTATCGGTACGCGATACAACCGTATCGGTACGCGACTAGCCGTTGGGCTATTTCAAAGCTCACCGTATCGATACGGCTAAGCGTATCAGTACGGGTTTTGGCTACTGGAATTCTGATAGTTTGTAAACCCTAAGGCATATCGGTACGGTTCAATACCGTATCGGTACGGTCACTTTAAAAGCCTGGTTTTGACTACTTTAAATGTACTTTAAGTCCATTCCAAAGCCTTTAAAACCCTTAAACATATTTTCAAGTTGTTTTTGACTAAAAACTCATTTTAAATTCTTTGCAATTTAGTCCAAAACATTTTTCAAATATTATATCAAAACATAGTTCTACAATCTCCCCCTTTTTGATATAATAAAACCAACTTGAAAAATTGTTTGGAATTCTCCCCCTTTGACTTTAAAATTGTGAATAAGAGATTACAAATGAAAACAAGTAAAGCTCCCCCTTATTCATTTGAAAATTTCAATTTTTCAAACCATTTCTCCCCCTTTTTGTTATATCAAAAAGAATTTAAAATGACATTTAAGTTCAAGATAACATAGGAGGCAAAAAAAAAATTTGACACACTTAAAATTTTGGTTTTTAAAAATTGGCTCCCCCTTACTCAAAGCATCATGAGAATGTTAGTTCAACATATATGAGTATCTAGTTGACATACAAGAAAATAAATCAAATAAACACTAAAGCAACTAGATTTTACCACACTTGAACTCAAGGGAGGATGTGAAGCCTTCCTTCTTCAAGTGTTCTTCCTTTGTGTGCATGGAGCTCCCCCTCAATTTTTGACTTGTTGATCACTCTCCATCACACCTAGCAAAAGACAATCAAGTAATTTTTGGTATCCAAATTGCTTTGGATCCATAGACATTAGTAGCACAAAATTTAGTCCCCTTAGGAATCCATTTTTCAATTTCATCCTTTTTAGTTGAAGTAGTTAGTCCTTTTGAGACCCAAACACTCCTAAAACATTTTCCATTCACAAATCTAGGGGCACTAGATTGTCTTACATAAAAGTTTGATTTTCCAAAACTATTTTTCTTTTCAAGTTCATTAGAAATCAAATCTTTTTCTTTTTGAACTTTGAGAAGCAATTTTTGTAAATCAAAAAATTTTTGTTCAAAATCTTTTAATCTTGCTTCAAGTTCAAGATTTGTTTTGGAAAGCAAATCATTTTCAATTTTTATTTTTGAAATCAACTTTTTGTTTTTAGAAAATGATGCCTTGAATTCCAAAAGCAAATCATCATAGGCATCTTGTAACTCATCAAATGTATAAGAATTTGAAATAGATGAGTTAGAAGTTATCTTCCCCTCATTGAGGGCCATCAAGCATAGGTGGGCTACTTCATCATCGGTGGAGTCTTCATCACTCCATGTGGCCACATATGCTTGTTTTG
Organism: Hibiscus trionum; assembly: GCA_030270665.1. Taxonomy (NCBI): domain Eukaryota; kingdom Viridiplantae; phylum Streptophyta; class Magnoliopsida; order Malvales; family Malvaceae; genus Hibiscus; species Hibiscus trionum. Next base: position 70,911,327 of record BSYR01000003.1, on the reverse strand, counting down.
AAGATGATCCCTTCTTTTTGGATTTGTGGGAGTCCTTCATCTTCTTCATCGATTCATGCTTGGATTTTTCCATTTTGCTCTTCATGAACCGGGTGAACTTGTTGAAGAGATAGGCCATCTCTTCATCTTCACTATCCTCCTCACTAGAATCTACGTGATGGCAAGTGGAGGATTTGAGAGCTACGACACTTGCATTGATGCCTAGCTCCATGATCTTCTTCTTTCCCATCGCTCTAATCTCTTCCTTCTTTTTCTCCTCTTCTTTGTTTTTCTTCATTATTTGGTGAGTGAGAAGTGACCCCATGAGTTCATCAAGCTTCAAGGTTTTGAGATTCTTGGCTTCAATGATGGCGGTCCTTTTTGAGTCCCATGACTCGGGAAGGGAGTAGATGAGCTTTCGGACAAGCTTCTCTTCCGGGATGGCTTCTCCATAACCTTTAAGACCATTGGTGATGGTGGAGAATCTATCAAACATCTTCTCGATGTTCTCTTCCGGATCCATTTTGAAGTTCTCATACTCTAAGGTTAGGAGCCCAATCTTGGTCTCCTTGACTTCATTTGTCCCCTCGTATGTGACTTCAAGCTTGTCCCATACCTCCTTGGCACTCTCACAAGAAGACATCTTCTCATAGATGGTTAGGCCAAAAGCACAAAAGAGCATGTGCAAGGTTTTGCAATTTAGCTCCATCTTCTTGCGATCATCGGCACTCCATTCCGCTTTGCTTCCTTGAGGCACGAACGGACCATCTTCAACTATGTCCCATAGCTTGTAATCTCTTGACTTCAAGAAGAATTTCATCTTTGTCTTCCAATGGGCATAGTGATCTCCGTTGAAGAAAGGCGGTTTGTCGATGGATTGCGCCATTTGAGCCGGTTGGTGATATGTTGATCGAGCTTGCCGGATCTTCTCAATAGGATGTGAATCCCCTTCGATTGAGCCAATCTCTGATACCAATTGTTGAGTTGTGTGGTGCTCGATTCGATCAACCGTTCTTGCTCGCCAAGTGTGGAGAAGTTGGATAATTGGGTGTTTTAGTGGGAGGTGAAAAATTGGCAATTCGACACAAGGATTTATAGTGGTTCAACCTTCTAACCAAGGTCTACATCCACTACCTTAGCTCCCCACTAAGGATTTCCAACAAATTCACTAAGAATTTCGTCCCCTTTTTTAGGATTAGGAGGAAACCGTTACAACCCTCAAAGCTTTCTACCCAAAGCTTGAAGGAACACTCTCTTTACAAAGAAAGACTTAGCAAACTAGAAATCCCTCTAAAAGGTGTTTGTTTGCAATTCTAAGCACTCACCCAAAACCTAGACACTTGAGCAAATTTAACAATGTAAGCTCACAAGTGTTGTCTAAGCAAGAAATAAACAATGTAAGCTCTAGACAAATTTTGACATCATAATGTTGTAACAATTGAAGCATTAACCATTACAAGATGCTAGGAGGTCCTTTTTATACTCCCAATTGAGTTTGTAGCCGTTGCTAGCCGTTGGGATCAATTTGGAGCCGTTTGAGTCTTTATTTCCCAACATAAATGCAGTTCTGCAGCTTGGCGTATCAATACTCGTCCAACCGTACCGATACGGTCTCAATGAGGAAAGAGCCGTTGGGCTTCTTCAGCTGATGCGTATCGATACGCTTACCTAGCGTATCGGTACGGTCCTGCAATTTAAAAGACCGTTGGGAAAATGACCGTTGGGGTGGTTAGGCGTATCGGTACGCGATACAACCGTATCGGTACGCGACTAGCCGTTTGGGCTATTTCAAAGCTCACCGTATCGATACGGCTAAGCGTATCGGTACAGGTTTTGGCTACTGGAATTCTGATAGTTTGTAAACCCTAAGGCGTATCGGTACGGTTCAATACCGTATCGGTACGGTCACTTTAAAAGCCTGATTTTGACTACTTTAAATGTACTTTAAGTCCATTCCAAAGCCTTTAAAACCCTTAAACATATTTTCAAGTTGATTTTGACTAAAAACTCATTTTAAATTCTTTGCAATTTAGTCCAAAACATTTTTCAAATATTATATCAAAACATAGTTCTACATGTTGTTTAGGAGCATGTTAGACTCCTCGTATGTGTTGTTAATTTGGCTTTGGGATGTATGCCTTGCTTGAAACCATGTTAGTATTTTGCTATCTAGAATTGTCTAAGTGTTGGATATGTTAAAGCTTAATATCTATAATGACATGTATGGATGTGTGGCTTGAGATGTTATGCCTTGGTGTTTGGTCTCGTTTTATTGATGTTAAGGCATGCTTGTAGGTTGGTTTGCCTTAGGATTAATTGCTAGTATGTTGTTGGAGGTTTTGGAGCTGTTTTGGGGCACCCTTGTGCCTTAAAACAGCCAAAACGAGTCTGCAGACAGGGGGCGTTTCGAAACGGGTCACCCTGTTTCGATACGGTCCCTTTGCTTTTGGCGAGCCGTTTCGAAACGGATAGGGGCTGTTCCAGAACATTTTTGCTACTGGAATTTTGAGAAATTGACGAGATAAAGGCGTTCCGAAACGGGCCTTTGATGTTTCGAAACGGTCAAATCTCGTTGACCACGAGAAGTTGACCGTTGGGGTCGTTTCGATACGGGTCACCCCTGTTTCGAAACGGTCTCCTCATGGTTGACCCTGGCCTGTTGACTAAGTCAAGGTGTTTCGAAACACCCCAAGGGCGTTTCGAAACGGCCTGCTGTAAAGGGCTTAAATGGGCTGTTTATTGTATCGTATTGGTCGGTCGATGTTGAATTGTTGCTTCTTCCGCTATTGTGCTTCACATAGGATTTAATCATGCATGTAGACAAGATAAAGTTAAAAGAAATTCTCTGGGTCGTTAACCGAGGAGGAACCTTAACGGGTTTCGCTTCGGTTTTCCCCGTGTGGCCCACTCGGACCGGTCATCCGACCAGACCGGGACGAGGGGGTTACATCGAAACAGGGGGTTCCAGAGGCCAAACCGTATCGAAACGCGTTCCGATACGGGGTCCCTGAAGCCTACCCGTTTCGAAAAACAACCCTTCTCGTTTCAAAATGCTGGCAGTCTGCAACCTTTGAAATTCCGATTTAAGTGAGTCTTGGCAAGTCTAAAGGTCCCCTAAGGCCCCCTAAAGGCACACAACACCATCAAACCAAATCTAGAGGCATGCAACCAAGGTTTAACATACACAAACACTCACAAGACATGGACATTCATGAACATACAACCATGGCAAATATACAAAGGCCTTTCATACAAGACATACTTGGAAACATTGATAAGCAAAAGCATCTTTCATCCCATAAGGGTTTACATACCATATAGCAAGGTTAACATCCAAGAGACATACATTAAAAGCATTAGGCAAGGTAAACATTCTTACAAACCAAGTCAAGCATAAACATCAAAATCACAAATGAGTCATATAAGCTCATACAAAAACCCTTTTGCCACATTGCTTAACCATTACAAAATTAACAACCGTACTTGAGCCACACACTTGGAAAGCCCTTCTTGCCTTGCTCCGAGCTAACACCACGCTAATGATCTGCATTGTTGAACATTGAGAGCGTAAGCTATAAGCTTAGTGAGGGTGCTCTAAAACGAAAAACATCAACAATGCAGGGTTCAAGCATGTAAATCCTGCTCTCGCATACATCAAACATTGACATGAACCAAGTAGACCTAGCTAGTCTCTCAAGTGGCATAATATGGCTTCTCAATCCTACCAAGTTCATACATCAATATCAACATCATGTAACAACACCATATACCACAATTCATATATCACAATACATGAACAAGTTAATTGGCCACTTTAAATTACCCCGATTGTGCGGATTTAGATCTCAACAACACTTTACCTCGGTGGGATTACACTCATCACCGGACCTTGCATGTGCGGGATTCCACTCATCGCCACATGCCCTACGGATGGGATTCCACTCATCATCCCGTAGAAATATATAAAAGCTTCCGGTGGAACGTTACATCACCGTACTCCTCCTTGATGACTTAACGCCATCAAGGCCACGTACGTTTTGACTCAATTTGTGTGCACACTAATCCTAATGATCGATCATTTACAACCGGTAATTTATTTAGTGCCAATTTTCATAACCACATCACATATCATCAACCATAACTCATGCTCACCACATATATACATATCATGTCATACATGCACAACTTATCCACATTTCTCAATAGCATAGATAGGCAATACACAAGTATTAAATGGAAATCAAAGACTAAAATCAACAACTTGAATTAAAAAGAAATGGCCTACCAAGCACATTTCACTCACACACTAAACACACTCGAACCAAACTTTAAAACAAGTTTGAAACCACTCACCGCCCTTCCTTAGCAACGACACAATCCTCCTACGAACCCGGATTCGGTCCCAAAGCCTCTTCAACGCTTCCTCTTGCTTCTAGCCAAACAAAACACACTTATTACACCACAATTCAATGCTAAACTCAACCATCAACTTACTTTACAAACATAAACCAAATTCCACAAATTCCCAAACCACATAATCTCCCAAAACCCAATTTTCGTGCTTCCCAAACACCTTGCTGAAATTTCCATTTCCAAACACCCAAATGGTCTCCAAAATGTTCCAAATCACCCTCCTCACATACCCTAACCATCAGCCCTTTGTTTTCAACTTAAAACCCACCAAAAATGGTGTTTTTGACAACTCGAAAATGGGTAATAGAGCCCACTTCGGATTTTCATTGGAACTTAACCAAATTAACATATGGTGTGTATTTCAACTTGATTAAACAAAGCTCCAACACAATTTATCAAAACCAATTGGAAAACCGCCTTAAAAACCCAAACTTTGATATAAACCCTAATTTTCAAAACACCATAACTTTAAAATCTAAGACCATAGATAGATAGGGGATAAAAAGGAGATTAAGAAAACATAATTACCTTTGAAAAACACCTTGGATTTGAAGGAGATAATGAATAGAATAGTAACTAGCTTGAGAGGTTTTTTTTTTGAAAGTGGGGTTTACTCCATTTTAACGTTGGAAGGCTTTTGGGAGGAAGATGACAACTTTTGTCTTAAAGTTGTCTTGCTTTTTAAGACTTTAGGGTCAAATTACAACATAAGTCCCTCCCTCTTTAATAAAGCTCAATTACACCACATTTTAGGTTGAATTGATTTAATTAAATTTTATTGACCCGAACTATAAACCCGGTTAACTCCTAGGCCCAAAACACGGGTGTTACAATTGGTATCAGAGCTTGGCTCAATTGAAGATGATTAACATCCTATTGAGAAGATCCGGCAAGCTCGATCATCATTTCACCAACCGGCTCAAATGGCGCAATCCATCGACAAACCGCCTTTCTTCGACGAAACCTACTATGCCCATTGGAAGACCAAGATGAAATTTTTCATAAAGTCAAGAGATTACAAACTATGGGACATAGTTGAAGATGGTTCATTCGTTCCTCAACGAAGTAAAGCGGAGTGGAGTGCCGACGATCGCAAGAAGATGGAGCTAAATTGCAAAGCCTTGCACATCCTCTTTTGTGCATTTGAACCAACCATCTATGAGAAGATGTCTTCTTGTGAGAGTGCCAAGGAGGTATGAGACAAGCTTGAAGTCACATACGAGGGAATCGATGAAGTTAAGGAGACCAAGATTGGGCTTCTCACCTTAGAGTATGAGAACTTCAAGATGGATCCAGAAGAGAACATCGAGAAGATGTTTGATAGGTTCTTCACTATCACCAATGGTCTCAAGGGCTATGGAGAAGCCATTTCGGAGGAGAAACTTGTCCGAAAGTTCATCTACTCACTTCCCGAGTCTTGGGACTCAAAGAGGACCACCATCATCGAAGCAAAGAATTTGAAGACCTTGAAGCTTGATGAACTCATGGGGTCACTCCTTACTCATTAAATCATGAAGAAGAACAAAGAAGATGAGAAGAAGAGGGAAGAAATTACAGCTATGGGAGAGAAGAAGCTCAAGGGGCTTGGCATCAACACCGATGTCATTGCTCTCAAGTCCTCCACTTGCCATCATGTTTATTCTAGTGAAGAGGAGGATGAAGAAGAAGAGATAGTTCATCTCTTCAAGAAGTGTGCACCGTTCATGAAGAAAGCATTGAGAGAGCTTGAACGAGAATCAATGAAAAGGGAGAGGACAAGCACTTCAAGCCATAAGAAGAAGACATATGTGGCTACTTGGAGTGATGAGGACTCCATCGACGATGGACAAGCCAACCTTTTCCTTATGGCCATCGAAGAAGATTCAAGGGTAACTTCTAATTCATCTACTTCATGTTCTTACTCTCTTGATGAATTGCAAGATGCCTACGATGATTTGGTTTTAGAGTTTAAAAATCACATTTTGAAAAATAATAAATTGATTTCAAAGTTAAAAATTCAAAATGATTTGATTTCTAAAACCAAACTTGAACTTAAAGCAAAACTCGAAGAGTTTGAATTAAAATGTTTTGATCTACAAAATTTGCTTCAAAAAGTTCAAGAAGAAAAAGATTTGATTTCCAAAGAGCTTGAAAAGAAAAACAATTTTGGAAAATCAAAATTTTATATAAGACAATCTAGTGCCCCTAGATTTGTAAAAGGAAAATGTTTTAGAAGTGTTTGGGTCCCAAAAGAACTTAGCACTTCAATTAAAAAGGATGATATTGAAAAATGGATTCCTAAGGGGATTAAAATTTGTGCTACTAATGTTCATGGATCCAAAGCAATTTGGATACCAAAAATTACTTGATTGTCTTTTGCTAGATGTAATGGAGAGTGATCAACAAGTCCAACTAATGAGGGGAGCTCCATGCACACTAAGAAAGAATACTTGAAGAAGGAAGGTTTCACATTCTCCCTTGAGTTCAAGTGTGGTAAAATCTAGTTGTCTTTGTTTTTCATTTGATTTATTTTTTATTTAATACAACTAGATGATCATAAATGTTGGACTAACATTTTTAACGATGCTTTGAGTAAGGGGGAGCCATTTTAAAACCAAATTCTTATTTTTTTTCAAATTATTCCTCTATGGTTATTTTGAACTTAATGTTTTAAATTCTTTTTGATATAACAAAAAGGGGAGAAATGATTTGAAAAATTGAATTTTCAAATGAATAAGGGGGAACTTTATTTGATTTCATATCTTTAATCTCTTATTCACATTTTTAAAGTTAAAGGGGGAGAATCCCAAATAATTTTTCAAGTTAATTTTATCAAAAACGGGGAGATTGTAGAACTAATGTTTTGATATAATAATTGAAAAATGTTTTGGACTGGTTTGAAAAGAATTCAAAACTATTTCTAAAGTCTAAATAACTTGAAACTATGTTTAGGGGGTGTTTTAAAAGGTTTTTATATGTTTTCAAAGTCAAACTAAACAAAACCATCCAGGTGTATCGAAACACCCTTAGGTGTTTCGATACGGTGTCTTCCAGTAGCAAAAACGTTTTGATACGGGTATCGAAACAAGTATTTCCTGGATGAGGATTTTGCCCAGCGTTTCGATACGGGCTATGCCGTTTCGATACGCCTACGTGGCATCGACCACAACGGTCATAAACCCCAATGGCTATTTTCCAACTAACATTTAAATGCAGAGCGTTTCGATACGGTGCATAGCGTTTCGATACGGGCGTTTCGATACAGCCCATGGCGTTTCGATACGGATGCTCATCAGACTGCAACGGCTCTTTCTACTTGAAGAGCGTATCGAAACGGGTTCGAGCGTTTCGATACGGGTAGCAGCAGAACTGCATTTATGGTGGGAAATAAAGTCCTCAACGGCTCCAATTCAACCCCAACGGCTAGTAACGACTACAAACTCATCAAGGAGTATAAAAGGGACCTCCAAGTATCAAGTAAAGGTTAATGCTTCAATTGTCAATCAACAAATGATCAAAAATTGTCTTTGTACTTAAATTGTCAATTCTTGTATAGACAAACACTAATGAGCCAAAATTGTCAAATTTGCTCAAGTGTTTTAGGTTTTGGGTGAGTGCATTATTGAGCAAACAAATACCTATTACAGGGATTTAAGTTTGTATTTTTCCTTTCTCTTGTAAAGAGGGTTTGATCAAGGCTTTGGGTAGAAAGCTTGATCGGTGTATAAGGATTTCCTCCTAAGCCTAGAAAATGGGACGAATCAATAGTGGATTGATTGGAAATCCTTAGTGGGAAGCTAAGGTAGTGGATGTAGACCTTGGTTAGAAGGTTGAACCACTCTAAAATCATTGTGTCATTTACATTTTAGCTTCCACACCACATCCACCCAAAAATCCACCTCTCCACCACTTGGTGAGCAACATCGGTAAAAGGAATCGAGCACCCTACAACTCAACAAAATTATTACCGTTCGCATTGTATGAGAGTGTGCTCTACACCGTCTTACTTTTTTTCTGAAAAGTCTAAAGGTGGTTACAAGTTAGTGTCTGTTTATTGATATTTTAAACCTTTTAAGATGCACACACCTTGCAAACATTGCGATTGAACTCAAATCTCATAAGATGAATATCATCTGTTTTTTCAGTGAAATCACTTGTTGGGTTCTACATTATATTACTTTTTGAGGCTTGAAAATGAAAATTTTATTATTTTTATGTTATTTAAATTACTCTAGGGTATTTTATCATGATAATGATGTTAGAATATATATTTCATAATTCGAAGTGGGTTTGTTTTTATTTTAAGGAGTAGAGATTGTTTGAAAATCGTCTACAGTCTACACTCCATGGTGGCTTCAGTATGTTTTTTATTCATATTTTATTTAAAGTAGCCAACATTTCCTGACGACTTTTAGAAAACATCTTTAATTCACGACATAGTGTAAAAGCATCCCCATTTCATATTCATAAAAAAAATTAGGGAAAACTACACCGGTGGTCCCCAAACTATTACCGTTTTTCTATTTTGGTCCCTAAACTATGTTTTTCGGCAAAACGGTCCATTCTGTTACATAGTTCTCCTGTTTTGGCCCCCCGACGTTAAATAGCTAACTGTTTTGCTGACGTGGTATTTTTAAATATTTTTTAATTATTTCTCTCCCCTCTTAAAAAAAATGCCACGTCAGCAAAACCGTTAGCTATTTAACGCCGGGGACCAAAACAGGAGAACTATGTAACAGAAGGGACGATTTTGCCGAAAAACATAGTTTGGGGACCAAAATAGGAAAATGGTAATAGTTTGGGGACCACTGGTGTAGTTTTCCCAAAAAATTAAGATCATTATCTATAAGGAAAAACACAATTAGGCTCACGGCTGCAAACGAACCGAACGTTCAGCGAACCGTTCGTGAACCATTCGGCGAGAAGTTCTTTTATGTTCGTTCATTTATTAAATGAACGAACAAGATTTTTTGTTTGTTTAATTAAATGAATGAACACGAACAAATGGCTTGTTCGTTCATTTATGTTCATGAACGTTCGGTAATTCGTTCCTTTATGTTCATTTATGTTCGTTTATGTTCATTTATGTTCGTTCGTTTATGTTCGTTTATGTTCATTTAAATTATTCACATATGTCTAGGGGTGTTCATTATTCGGTTAAACCGAACTAACCGACCGAACCAAAATAAAATTGGTTAATCTATTAGATAATTTTAGGTTTCAGTTAATGATTAAGAGTTTTTCAAACTTCAATTATCGATTAATTCAATTTAAAATCGGTTAATTAACTGAATTAATCGAACTAACTAAAAATATTAAATATTTAACAAATTTTATATGTTCGTTTGTGCTCGTTTACCATTTAAACGAACGAACATGAACAAACACGAACAAGCTACATTCCTTAATGAACGAACACGAACAAGAAATTTTGTGTTCGTTTATGTTCGTGTTCGTTCATTTGTTCGGTTAAAATTAAACGAACGAACATAAACACATCCCCGTTCGTGTTCGTTCGGTTCGTTTACAAGCCTAATTAAGCTACATTAAAAATGACACTTTAAAGTTCAGATAGTAAAAATATTTAAAATGAAAATACAGTAAGGTCCCGTTTGTGGTTGCGTTTGGCAACTCAAACGGGCTTTTTTAAGTGCTTTCACTTGTTTTTTAGTGTTTTTGGTTGCTTTTAAAACTAGCTTTTCCACCCAAACTAAAAAGCTAGATTTTATAGCTTCTTGGGTGAAAAAACTAGTTTGAAAATAAAATTATTTTTTTACTCTTATTATTTAATTATAATCTATTGTATATTATGCATACATAATTGTAAAATAATATATATTTTATAATATTTATATTGAAAATAAAATTATTTTATTTGTAATTTATTTTATATTTATTATTAATTTGTAAGTGACATGTCCGTATATAATCTAGAATGTAGTTTATATTTTCAAATCAAATTTTATAAAAAAATAAAATTTTTATTATAATTAAAATTGACTTATTTCATATATCATAATATTAACTATTTGAACATCACCCAAGTTTAATTTTACTTTTCAATATCATGTCTAAAATAAACATTTTATCTCAAAATCACTTTTTGGTATCAATGACAAACACTAACCAGCTTTTCAAAACTACTTTTCAATACTTAGTTTGAAAATCACTTTTTTTTCACCGTACTTTTTAAAAGCAACCGCAAACTAAGCCTAAGTCAATGATGTTTTCAGGCATGTGCTGAATACATTTTTAATGACGGATATATTATTGCATATAAATGTTTATTAAAAACTATGTAAACATTATTTTTTTAAAAAATTACTTGAAATGCTTTTATTTATTGTATTTGGCATGAGAGAAATATGAGAATTTTTCAAAATGTAGTTAGAGACTCGGCTATTACCTACATTCTATACAAGAAATAGTTCAAATGAGGGCACAAAGAAAAAGTATAAATAGGAATAATATTGTGAATACTCGATTGTATGAGATTTGGAGAATTCTAAGCTAATTTTCTCTTTTTATGTATTTTTGTAGCAGCCTGCTGTTTTTATGAATGAATGAAACAAACATTTCATAAAAAAATATTATTTTTTATTTAATTTATTTTTATATTAAATTTGATAAAAGTTTTTCATTTAAAAATTGATAAAAGTTAATTCAACTAGTTGTATTGAATGCTAACATTTTCCTTTGAATGTTTCATTTTCAAAAAAAAAAAAAAACAAATTAATCTATTGACAATCGACATATTAATAATTAGATCAAATATAAAAGATTCAATTATGATATTTTTTATTTTTTATTTTTTGAACCCAACAAGTGTCCCAGTAGAAAAACGGATGATATTTATTTGAGGAGACATAAGTTCAAATCGTGCTGTCTACAAGGTGTATGTGCATTATCAAGCGGTTAAGAATATCTATGAACAGATATTACCTTGTAAAAATTATGATATTTTTTTTATATATTAATATGAAAATGTTATGAATATTTATCTATGTCTATGTCTATCATGATTAGAACTTTATCTAAGGAGTTTGATTTATTTATTATTAGGAATATTATCTCTATTAATTAGAGTTTAATGTATTATGTACTTCTTATGCCTATAAATAGATGATTCATTGAAGGCATTGTACACAATTCTATATTTTGAGAATAATACAAATCTCCCTCTTTCTCATCTCTTTGTTCTTCTTGTTCTTATTCTTGTTCTTCTTTATTTTATTCACAACATGTTATCAGCACGACTCTAATCAACCGAGGTCTTCATTGTTTGAATCCAAAAGAAGTTATTGGAAAGAATTCGATTCTAGGATAAACCAAAGATAAGTTTTTTTTTCTCTCTTCATTTTTTTTAAATTACCGATTGTCTTTTTCTTTATATTTTAACTTTTTTTTTGAAAAGTTTGGAAGTATGTTTGATTTTATTCGAACATTGGAAAGAGACAAATTTGTGACTTCTCACAAACCAAAAGATAGATCGAAAGAGACGAAGAGGTTGCGTTTGGTGTAAATTACGTGTGTTTTCTCTTGTTTCTAAAAGGGTTAATTAGCGGTATGCTTATTCATACTTTTATTTATATGATTATATTTGATATTTTTCATATTATTATTATTTATGTTATTTTATTTGGTAAAAGTTACTATTTTTAACCGTGTTTTGAGTTTTACATGATATGCTTAAATGACTTGGAAAGAGATGTGATATAAAGGGACTATGAGAAGCTATCTCGGTCATATGCTATGTCTCCATTGTCCACGAGAGAAAAATCAATATCGGTAAATTTTATTTTTATTTTTATTCTTTATATTATTATTTTAAAGTGCGATAAATCATGATGATTTTGAATTTACAAGAAGATTATTATAAAGTTTACTCAAAAGTAATATTTCTTCTTCGTCGAAAAACTCGACCATAGACTTCTCCCAATTTCAAGTTACGAAAATTCGTCTTGATCCAAAAAGTTTTATGGGAGGCATTCCCTGAAGTGAATGCAAAGCATGATGTTTATTCCATGCGATTATCAATGATGGGGCATTCCCTGAAGTGAATGCAAGCATGATGTTTATTCCATGCGATTATCAATGATGGGGCATTCCCTGAAGTGAATGCAAGCATGATGTTTATTCCATGCGATTATTGGAACTGTTTCATTCCCTGAAGTGAATGCAAACATGGTAAATCATTATTCAATTAGAGACATAATTTCGATATAATCCAAGTATATTGGTTGGACATCCCGTTCTGCGAGGCTACTGGTCTCAAAGGAGGTTTTTAAAGGACCCTGTGGACAGGTTTAACAATGTCGCGTATGAGGATTAAATCTTTGTTCTATGTAATAAGGATATGTGAAAAAGGTTTCAAAGGCCCACTGGCTCTACTCCATTCCCTGAAGTGAATGTGAGATTATATTATGGAAGGAATAAAAAAACCACATTAAAAGTTGTGGTCGTGGTCGCGGCTATGAATATACACATGAAAAAAAATATAGTCGTTTTAAGAATACTTCTACCCGCTGGTAGCGAAGTTATAAGGATGACAAGAGTGATAAAGATCATTCTAAGGAAGTGAAATCCTTTTACCAATGTGATGTTATAAACCATTGGTTTCGTACTTGTCAAACGTCAAAGTATTATGGACTTTATCCATAATCATGAATGATAAATGAAATAAAATATAAACAAAATTTGTTTATGGCGAAAATAATTATGGCGTTATTGATCCAACTCAATTGGATATTGTTAATTTTCTCATAACCCTTGAAGGGAATAATTTACCATTTATTTTATTTCCCTTATAACCTCTAAAAGGAATAATTGATTTTTTTATGTTAATTCGTTTTATTTATTACTTATTTATGTTAGTTTGCTTTATGTTTATTTATTTCACATATTATTTATTTACGCTTTATGTTAATTTATTATTTGAAGAATATTATTACTTCCGAAATAAAATATACAATGAATTGCGGCTATTTATGCCTAGAATTGTGGCTATTTATGCCTAGCAGATAATGCAAGTACTCATATTGTACTTAAGCATAAGAAATATTTTTCTCATTTAAATGCAAGGGGAAATATGAGTAATACTTCTCAAAGTACTAAAATATCAATGCTTCGGAAGAGCACTTGAAAGTTTATAATCGACTTGATATGATGTGCTATATTTTATATTTTTCATTCCTCGAAGTGAATGATACAAAGTACATATTTTCATTACCCGAAGTAAATGAAACAAAGTACATTTTGAAAGGGAATAATGTGAGTACTATATCCGGAAGTACTAATATCATAAAAGGCTCTGGTTGAGCAAATATGTTATTGTCAAATGGAACTTTATTCCATATTCACAGTGCGTTATACTCGTCAAAGTCATAAAGAGACTTATTTAATTTTAAAGATATTCACGGTAATGGATATCATATTGAGACCATTAGTAGATGGGATGTTGACTATCTCAATATTATGAGTATAAATCAAGGCAATTATAAAAACTTGAAAAAGTTATATGCACTGTCATCCATAGTGTACTACAATAGAATTAGTACAAATTGAAGCTCATGCTATTGTGAATTAGAAGTTTACTGATAACTTTATTATTTGGCAATGACCGGTTAGACCATCCCGGTTCAATTATGATGCGAAAATTTGTTGACACTTTCATATGGTAATTTATTGAAGAGTTGAAATTTTCTTCAAAGTAATGTTTTCATGTGATACTTGCTATCAAAGCAAACCTGTAACCCCCTCGTCCCGGTCTGGCCGGATGACCGGTCCGAGTGGGCCACACGGGGAAAACCGAAGCGAAACCCATTAAGGTTCCCCCTCGGTTAGTAACCCTATTTTTTCATTTTAATCTTGCCTAGATGGGTATTAAGCCCTAAGTGATTCACAACAGCGGAAACCATTCAAAGGAAAACACATTCGAACCACGGCCATGCATAACAGTCCATTTTTAAGCTTATAGGGCAGCCCGTATCGGTACCCTAACTAGGGGTATCGATACGCCCTGTCTAGGTCAACCTAAGAAGTCAACCCCAAGATGTCCGTATCGATACAGCCCTTGAGCGTATCGATACGCCCTTCTCGGTCAACCCTTCTTGGTCAACAGAGTAGACCCGTACCGATACTCGTGCACCCCGTATCGGTACGCTCTACTCTCACTCAAAACTCCAAATTCCAGTAACTTTGGACGGCATCGATACCCTTAGGGTATCGGTACGCTAGGCAAAATCTGTGGCCTTTGGGCAAGACCGTATCGATACGGCCCTGAGGCGTATCGATACGCCCTGCACTGCAATTCCACAAATTCCAACTTAAACGACCCCAACACGACTCTAAATGCATTTTTCGACTCACCTAAGCGCATACAAACATGTAATCAAACATACCTAAGCCAAAGGAAGCATTCATACATGGATCCAAGCATTCATTCATAGCATTCCAATTAAAGAGCAAATTAGGCAATATTGTGCATACATAAAGGCTCAAAAGGGTCTTAAAGGCACAAGTCAATCACAAGAGGTTTGCACTCATACACAAGGCAACCTAGACATTCTAAAGCATGCCATCACACACACCAACATTCATCATAGTATTACATGCTTACAATCCATGATCAAACTCAACATCCACATTCAAATGAGTCATATAAAGCTCATACAAAAACCCTTGCCACATTGCTAACTAATACGAAATTGTCAACCGTACTTGAGCCACAAAACTTGGAAAGCCCTTCTTGCCTTGCCTCGAGCTAACACCACGCTAATGATCTGCATTGATGAACATTGAGAGCGTAAGCTAATAGCTTAGTGAGGGTGCTCTAAAACAAAAAACATCAACAATGCAGGGTTCAAGCATGTTAATCCTAATCTTACATACATCATGCATAGGCACATAATCAAGTAGACCTAGCTAGTCTTTCAAGTGGCAAAATATGGTTTCTCAATCCTACCAAGCTCAATCATCATATATCAACATCATGTAGCAACAACATATACCACAACCATGTATCACCATATAAGAACAAGTTAATTGGCCACTATTAATTACCCCGATTGTGCGGATTTAAACCTCAACAACACTTTACCTCGGTGGGATTACACTCATCACCGGACCTTGCATGTGTGGGATTCCACTCATCGCCACATGCCCTACGGATGGGATTCCACTCATCATCCCGTAGAAATAGATAAAAAGCTTCCGGTGGAATATTACATCACCGTACTCCTCCTTGATGACTTAACGCCATTAAGGCCACGTACGTTTTGACTTAATTTGTGTGCACACTATCCTAATGATCGATCATTTACAACCGGTAATTATTTTAGTGCCAATTATCATTATCATACCACATATCAACAACCACACTCATGCTCATCACATATATTCACATCATGATATATACATACACCAAGTAACCACAATCTCAAGAGCATAATTAAGTGAGCACAATAGCATATATAAATATCAATGGATAAATCAACAACTCGATTTAACTAGAAGTGGCCTACCAAGCACACTACACACACGCACACTACACATACTCGAACCAAACTTTAAAACAAGTTGAAACCACTCACCGCCCTTCCTTAGCAAATCGAAACAATCCTCCTACGAACCCGGATTCGGTCCCAAAGCCTCTTCAACGTTTCATCTTGCTTCTAGCCAAACAAAACATATACATTACTTCCCAATTCAATTCTAAACTCAACCATCAACTTACTTTACAAACACAAGCCAAAATCCACAATTTCCCAAACCACATAATCTCCCAAAATCCCAATTTTCGTGCTTCCCTAAAGCCTTGCTGAAATTTTCATTTCCAAACACCCAAATGGTCTCCAAAATATCCCAAATCACCCTCCTAACATACCCTAACCATCAGCCCTTAGTTTTCAACCTAAAACCCACCAAAAACCCAAGTTTTAGTACCTTAAAATTTGCCCTAAGAACCTACTACGAATTTTCATCAAAACTCAACCAAATTGATATATAATGTGTATTTCACCATGATTAAACAAAGCCCCAACACAATTTATTAAAAGAAATGGAAAAACCCCTTAAAAACCCAAACTTTGATATGAACCCTAATTTTCAAAACTCCATATTTTTAAAATCTAAGACCATGGGTAGATAGGGGACAAAGAGGAGAGTTGGAAAACATATTTACCTTTCAAAAACACCTTGAAGTGAAGATGTTATTCAATGGAATAGTAACTTGAATAAAAGAGAGAGTTTGGAGAGGGGAGAGGGGAAAGAGAGAAGACAACTTTTTCTATAAAGTTGTCTTGCTTTTTGAAAGTTTTTGGTCTAATTACAACATAGGTCCTTCCCCTTTTTACAAAAGTTCAATTACACCACATTTTAGGTTGAATTGTTTTAATTAAATTTTATTGACTCGAAATATAAACCCGGTTAACTCCTAGGCCCAAAACACGGGTGTTACAACTCTCTCCCACTTAAGGAATTTCGTCCCCGAAATTACCTGACTGAAAGAGATATGGAAACTGCTTTTCCATATCCTCCTTCCTCTCCCAAGTGGCCTCGTCCACACCTCTACGTTGCCACCGCACCTTCACCAACTCAATCGATCTACCCCTCAACACCTTACTGTCAGAAGCTAAGATCTCAACGGGCTCTTCCTCATAAGTCAAATCCGGATTCAATTCAATTTCTTCTACGGGCATAACATGTGACGGATCGGACCTATACTTACGAAGCATCGAAACATGGAACACATCGTGTATCTTCTCTAACTCGGATGGCAAACGCAACTGATAAGCAACAAGACCAACCCTCTTTACAATCTCATACGGTCCTATGTACCTCGGACTCAACTTCCCTTTTCGGCCAAATCTCATCACTTTCTTCCACAGAGACACCTTCAAGAATACCTTCTCACCCACTGAGAACTCAACTTCCTTCCTCTTCAAATCGGCATAGGACTTCTGCCTATCCGAAGCAGCCTTCAAACGATCACAAATCAATTCCACCTTGTCGGTTGTCCCCTTGAGCAAATCCGGCATAGGTAACAATTTCAGTCCTACCTTGGCCCAACACACTGGAGTCCTACACTTCCGGCCATACAAGGCCTCATACGGAGCCATCTGAATGCTCGACTGAAAACTATTATTGTACGCAAACTCTACTAGAGGCAAATGCTTCTCCCAAGTACCCTGAAAGTCAATGATACAACAACGCAGCATATCCTCTAAGATCTGAATAACCCTCTCCGACTGACCATCTGACTGAGGATGATAAGAAGTGCTGAAGTTCAAACGGGTACCCAAAGCTGTATGCAGACACTCCCAAAATCTAGAAGTAAACCGCGGATCTCTATCCGATACAATGGACTTCGGTACACCATGTAGCCTCACAATCTCACCAATGTACAAGTCGGCTAATCTATCTAAAGTGTAAGTAGTGTTGACTGCCAAGAAGTGAGCACACTTCGTAAAGCGATCTACTATCACCCAAACTGAGTTCTTCTTCGTAGGAGTCAGAGGCAAACCCGAAACAAAATCCATGGTGATGTTCTCCCACTTCCTTTCCGGTATTCTCAACGGCTGTAACAAACCTGAGGGAACCTGATGTTCCGCCTTCACTCTCTGACACACTAAACACTTATTCACAAAGTC
The DNA here is from genome assembly GCA_030270665.1 of Hibiscus trionum. Taxonomy (NCBI): domain Eukaryota; kingdom Viridiplantae; phylum Streptophyta; class Magnoliopsida; order Malvales; family Malvaceae; genus Hibiscus; species Hibiscus trionum. Next base: position 70,893,307 of record BSYR01000003.1, on the reverse strand, counting down.
GGCTACATCTCTCTTCAAGCCAACCCAAAAGTACTCATTCTTCAAGTCTCGGTACATCTTCGTACTTCCAGGATGCATAGCAAACGGACTACTGTGAGCTTCAGTCAAGATCGTACGTCTCAAATCACTGTCTTCTGGCACAACTATTCTGTCTTTGAAACACAAAACCCCATCGGAACTAAAGCTGTAGTCTGAAGATCTACCCTCGGCTATATCTTGCACGTGAGGTGCCAAAGATCTATCTAGAAGCTGTTTCTCTCGAATCAACTGACCTAGAGTAGGTCTAACTTGAAGCTCGGCTATCAAGCCACCATCTCCGGACAAACTCAATCTAGCAAACATAGCTCTCAAGTCCACGGCCACCTTCCTACTCAATGCATCAGCCACTACATTGGCCTTACCCGGATGGTACTCGATAGTAAGATCATAGTCCTTCAGTAGCTCTAACCACCTACGCTGTCTTAGATTCAAATCTCGCTGAGTCATAATGTACTTCAAACTCTTGTGGTCGGTGTATACTGTGCATTTCTCACCATACAAATAATGCCTCTAAATCTTCAGAGCAAACACAACTGCAGCTAACTCTATGTCATGGGTCGGATAGTTGCGCTCATGGGTCTTCAACTGTCTTGAGGCATAAGCCACTACTCTTTTGTCTTGCATCAGAACACATCCTAACCCTACATAAGAAGCATCACTATAGACTACATAGTCCTTCCCGGACTCAGGCTGAATCAAAATTGGAGCTTGGGTCAAAGCTTCTTTCAATTTCTCAAAGGCTCTCTGTCTTGCATCTGTCCACTCAAACTGAACACTCTTCTGAAGTAACTGTGTCAATGGAGCGGCTAATTTAGAGAAACCCTCTACAAATCTTCTATAGTTTCCGGCTAAACCTAGGAAGCTACGTACCTCTGTCACAGACTTCAGTTGCTTCCACTCAACAATGGCTTCAATCTTCTTCGGATCAACTCTAATGCCTTCAGCTGACACTACATGTCCTAAGAAGACTACCTCTCGGATCCAGAATTCACACTTGCTGAGCTTCGCATACAACTGATGATCTAGCAAAGTCTTTAAGACAAGTCTCAAGTGTCGGTCATGGTCTTCTTCAGTTCGCGAGTACACCAAAATGTCATCAATAAATACAACTACAAACTGATCTAGATACTGATGAAAGATCCTATTCATCATGTCCATAAAAGCAGCCGGTGCATTAGTCAACCCAAATGGCATGACTAAAAACTCATAATGACCATACCTAGTTCTAAAGGCCGTCTTCGGTACATCAACCTCTCTTACCTTTAGCTGGTAATAACCCGACCTCAAATCAATCTTCAAAAAGACCGATGCTCCCCTCAACTGATCGAACAAATCATCAATTCTAGGCAACAAATATTTATTCTTCACTGTCAACTGATTTAACTGTCTATAATCTATGCACATTCTCATACTTCTATCTTTCTTCTTCACAAACAACACTGGTGCACCCCAAGGTGAAGAACTAGGCCTAATAAAACCTCTATCTGTCAATTCTTGCAACTGAGTCTTCAACTCTTTCAATTCTTTCGGTGCCATACGATACGGTGCAATCGAAACAGGAGCTGAATCAGGATAAGTCTCAATGCTGAACTCTACCTCTCTGTTCGGTGGTAACCCTGGCAATTCTTCCGGAAACACACTAGAAAATCACATACTGTCCGGATGTCCTGAGGTCTAACCTCACTCATGTTAGGGTTCATCACATACGCTAGGTATGCTTCACACCCCAACTCAACTAATCTCTTAGCCTCTAATACTGAAACCACATTGGACAAGAACTTCACGTTCTCACCTACCACTACAATCTCATAGTCATCTGTGAGCCTCAAAGAAATCCGCTTAGTCTCAAAATCTATCCTAGCTCTATGCTCCGTGAGCCAATCCATACCCAGAATCACATCGAAACCATAGAAAGGTAGCTCCATCATATCCACTGGAAACACGTGCCCCTGAACCATCAACGGACACCTTCGGTACATCTTCCTAACTACTACCGTGTCCCCAAAGGAACTAGTAACACTAACTCCTACCTCTAACATTTCACAAGGCAAATTCAAAGACTGTGCATGCTCACTCAATATGTAGGAATGTGTAGACCCTGAGTCAATCAAAGAAAGCAAACCCAAAGACTGTATCGAGAAGTTACCTGCGATCACATCGGTGTCATGCTGATCTCCCCACTGAGCATAAACTCTGGCCTGACCTCCGCCCTCTGGCTGAACTGCAACTACATGTGCTATGTTATTCTGACCATCGTTCCTCGGCTAGAAGTTACCTCTACCGCGCCCGCGACCTCTCTGAAAGTCATTGGCTCTAGCAGGAGCCTGAGCTGGTGCCTGTCCCACCTGATGTGGACAGTCACGCCTAATGTGGTCTCTAGCACCACAACTCCAACAAGAATGATAATTTCCCCAACACTCACCGGTGTGGTTCCTCCCGCAAGTAGCACAAGTGGGCAACTTCCCACCAGCTCTCTGACCCTGATGGCCCCTACCATGGTTACTGCCACCACGCCTATGATCAAAATGATGTCTGTTGTCCCGATGCCTCTTGGCATCACCTCTATCGAAGTTGCTGGACCTCTTACCCGAACTAGATCCACCTGACCGTCTGGTCAAACTCAAGCTGTGCTCTAAGTCCTTGGCCCTCGCGACCAAGACATCAAAATCAGTGTAATATGAAGCTAGAGTATATGTCTTGATCTCTTCACTCAGCCCATAACGGAAGCGGTTACAACGCTCCACCTCAGTAGGTACAAGCTCAGGTGTATACTGACTCAATCTGACAAACCAGATCTCATAATCGGTCACGGACATATTCCCCTGAAGCAATGCCATAAACTCCCTCTTCCTCTCATCGAGGTATCAAGGACCCAAATACTTCTTCCGGAAAGCTGTCTCAAAGAACTCCCAAGTGATCTCGGCCTCATCCATACCCGAAGTAACGGTGACCCACCAGGTGTAGGCATCACTCTGAAGCAAAGACTCAACACATCCCAACTTGCGCTCACCAGTACATCCTATCTGAGCAAGGATACGGACCGTCTTCTCAAACTATAACTCTGATCTCTCCGGTGTAGCCCCTCGGAACTCTTCGGCCTCAAGGCCCCGAAGTCTCTCTAAAGGTAATCCGGTGCCCTCACCCTAATGGTGCGCTGCCTGACCTCCAGCTACCGCAGCCTGAAATGCCCCGACTATCGCCTGAACTAACGGAGCTAAGTCAATCCCGGCCAGTCCTTGGCCACCTTGGCCACCCTGACCTCCTTGTGGTCCCTCTCCCTCGGCCCCGGCCTCACCTCCCGCTCCCGGTGGAGGAGGTGGTGGTGGTGAAGGTGGTGGAGGAGCTCCAACTCCAACCACAGGCTCTCCCACTTGAGCCTCAACTCTCACTACTGGCTCAGCTCTCGGAGCCTCTGCCCGTGGTTCCGGTCGAACCATCCTAGGCCTCCCACGTGGTCTTATGCTACTGCTAGCAAGGTATAAACTACAACAAGAAACAGATAAGGATTACGTTAGCCAAAGCAAGGGTCCAATAGTGCTCAAGTACTCCTCTTTCCAAAAATCTCTTTTAAATTAAGTAATAGTAGCAATGGGCACACACTCTACACCAGACACGACATTTCATACATTCAAAACATCATATGATCAATCAAGCATCAAGGGTTCATGGCAAAACATGTATCGAACAGCATAAGCATTTAACACATTAAGCTTACCTCACTTACCTGCCCGAGGTCTCGGTAACCTCAGGCTCTGATACCAACAAATGTAACCCCCTCGTCTCGGTCTGGCCGGATGACTGGTCCGAGTGGGCCACACGGGGAAAACCGAAGCGAAACCCGTTAAGGTTCCCCCTCGGTTAGCAACCCTATTTTTTTCATTTTAATCTTGCCTAGATGGGTATTAAGCCCTAAGTGATTCACAACAGCGGAAACCATTCAAATGAAAACACATTCGAACTACGACCATGCATAACAATCCATTTTTAAGCTTACAGGGCAGCCCGTATCGGTACCCTAACTAGGGGTATCGATACGCCCTGTCTAGGTCAACCTAAGAAGTCAACCCCAAGATGTCCGTATCGATACAGCCCTTGAGCGTATCGATACGCCCTTCTCGGTCAACCCTTCTTGGTCAACAGAGTAGACCCGTACCGATACTCGTGCACCCCGTATCGGTACGCTCTACTCTCACTCAAAACTCCAAATTCCAGTAACTTTGGAGGGTATCGATATCCTTAGGGTATCGGTACGCTAGGCAAAATCTGTGGCCTTTGGGCAAGACCGTATCGATACGGCCCTGAGGCGTATCGATACGCCCTGCACTGCAATTCCACAAATTCCAACTTAAACGACCCCAACACGACTCTAAATGCATTTTTCGACTCACCTAAGCGCATACAAACATGTAATCAAACATACCTAAGCCAAAGGAAGCATTCATACATGGATCCAAGCATTCATTCATATCATTCCAATTAAAGAGCAAATTAGGCAATATTGTGCATACATAAAGGCTCAAAAGGGTCTTAAAGGCACAAGTCAATCACAAGAGGTTTGCACTCATACACAAGGCAACCTAGACATTCTAAAGCATGCCATCACACACACCAACATTCATCATAGTATTACATACTTACAATCCATGATCAAACTCAACATCCACATTCAAATGAGTCATATAAAGCTCATACAAAAACCCTTGCCACATTGCTAACTAATACGAAATTGTCAACCGTACTTGAGCCACAAAACTTGGAAAGCCCTTCTTGCCTTGACTCGAGCTAACACCACACTAATGATCTGTATTGATGAACATTGAGAGCGTAAGCTAATAGCTTAGTGAGGGTGCTCTAAAACGAAAAACATCAACAATGCAGGGTTCAAGCATGTTAATCCTAATCTTACATACATCATGCATAGACACATAATCAAGTAGACCTAGCTAGTCTTTCAAGTGGCAAAATATGGTTTCTCAATCCTACCAAGCTCAATCATCATATATCAACATCATGTAGCAACAACATATACCACAACCATGTATCACCATATAAGAACAAGTTAATTGGCCACTATTAATTACCCCGATTGTGCGGATTTAAACCTCAACAACACTTTACCTCGGTGGGATTACACTCATCACCGGACCTTGCATGTGCGGGATTCCACTCATCGCCACGTGCCCTACGGATGGGATTCCACTCATCATCCCGTAGAAATAGATAAAAAGCTTCCGGTGGAATATTACATCACCGTACTCCTCCTTGATGACTTAACGCCATTAAGGCCACGTACGTTTTGACTTAATTTGTGTGCACACTATCCTAATGATCGATCATTTACAACCGGTAATTATTTTAGTGCCAATTATCATTATCATACCACATATCAACAACCACACTCATGCTCATCACATATATTCACATCATGATATATACATACACCAAGTAACCACAATCTCAAGAGCATAATTAAGTGAGCACAATAGCATATATAAATATCAATGGATAAATCAACAACTCGATTTAACTAGAAGTGGCCTACCAAGCACACTACACACACGCACACTACACATACTCGATCCAAACTTTAAAACAAGTTGAAACCACTCACCGCCCTTCCTTAGCAAATCGAAACAATCCTCCTACGAACCCGGATTCGGTCCCAAAGCCTCTTCAACGTTTCCTCTTGCTTCTAGCCAAACAAAACATATACATTACTTCCCAATTCAATGCTAAACTTAACCATCAACTTACTTTACAAACACAAGCCAAAATCCACAATTTCCCAAACCACATAATCTCCCAAAATCCCAATTTTCGTGCTTCCCTAAAGCCTTGCTGAAATTTCCATTTCCAAACACCCAAATGGTCTCCAAAATATCCCAAATCACCCTCCTAACATACCCTAACCATCAGCCCTTAGTTTTCAACCTAAAACCCACCAAAAACCCAAGTTTTAGTACCTTAAAATTTGCCCTAAGAACCTACTACGAATTTTCATCAAAACTCAACCAAATTGATATATAATGTGTATTTCACCATGATTAAACAAAGCCCCAACACAATTTATTAAAACAAATGGAAAAACCCCTTAAAAACCCAAACTTTGATATGAACCCTAATTTTCAAAACTCCATATTCTTAAAATCTAAGACCATGGGTAGATAGGGGACAAAGAGGAGAGTTGGAAAACATATTTACCTTTCAAAAACACCTTGAAGTGAAGATGCTATTCAATGGAATAGTAACTTGAATAAAAGAGAGAGTTTGGAGAGGAGAAATGGTTTCCAACATAAAAAGGGAGAGGGGAAAGAGAGAAGACAACTTTTTCTATAAAGTTGTCTTGCTTTTTGAAAGTTTTTGGTCTAATTACAACATAGGTCCTTCCCCTTTTTACAAAAGTTCAATTACACCACATTTTAGGTTGAATTGTTTTAATTAAATTTTATTGACTCGAAATATAAACCCGGTTAACTCCTAGGCCCAAAACACGGGTGTTACAAAACCGATTATTCAATCATCATCAGCTATGATAGATTGCTAATCTATTAATTTTTTTTCTGGAACGGATACAAAGGTGATATATGTGGGCCCATACACCTTTCTTACAGTCTATATAGATATTTTACGATTTTAATTGATGCATCGACTAGATGGTCATATGTATCCTTGTTACTAATCCGCAACTTGGTATTTGCGAGGCTACTTGCTCAGTTGATAAAACTATGAGCACATTTTCAGATTACCTTATAAAGACAATTGGTCTTGATAATGTTGATGACATGTCATTTTATATGTATTATCACTAATTCGCATCAAGCCAACAAATTATAATAAGTTCTCCCCATTATAAATGGTTTTTGGTCAGGAACCAAATATTTCTCATCTTAGATTTTTTTTAGTGTGCAGTATATGTTCTGATTGCTCCACCACAACGCACAAAGATGAGTTCTTAAAGGAGGTTGGGAATATATGTCAGATTCAAATTTCCCTTGATAATTAAATATCTTGAGCTTCTCATAGGGAATTTATTTACAACTCGATTTACTAACTATCATTTTAATGTGTCAGTTTTCCCAACATTAGGGGGAGAAAATAAAATAGCTGGGAAAAGAAATAAATTGGAATGAATTATCATTATCTTAGTTTGATCCACGTACTCAACAATGTGAACTATAAGTTCAAAGGATAATTCATTTAGCAAATCAATTGTCAGATGATTTTGTTGACCCTAATAGAGTGACTAAGTCACATATACTAGCTATAAATGTTCCGTTTAAATTTAATGTCCTGGAAGGACAAATTTTAGTTGCTAATGAGTCTAACTTACGCCTGTAGCGTGGTAGACAAGTAGGTTCCAAAGATAAAAATCCTCAAAAAAAAGAAAGGAGCTATAGTTATGATGGTCTGATCAAGGAATCAATGAATTATGAAAATCTCAAGAAGAGATTAAAAGGTCTCCAATAGAGACATTAACATGACTCAGGTACCTGATAATAAAGAGATCTCAATAGATTATGTCATGTCTGGTAATAAGTGGAACTGAAATCAAATCGACGTCGATAATACATTTTCATGCAATATAACACTAGAGATATTATTTGATGATGTGGATCATGAATCATTGTCAATTGGACAATGTAAACAAAGAAATGATTTGCCAATATGGAAAGAGGCAATTGAGGCGAAACTAAGATCTCTTTCGAAAAGAGAAGTATTTGGGCCTATAGCCCGTATATTGAAACGTGTAAAGCTCGTGGATATTAATGAGCCTTTGTGAGAAAGAGAAATCAAAAGGAGAAATCACGAGATATAAGCTCGTTTGGTTGCACAAAGATTCTCACAAAGACATGAAATTGATTATGAGAAAAATATATTCTTTGGTGGTGGATGCAGTTACTTTTAGATAGTCTGACAATAAATGAAATAACTTAGTTTCCGCCTAATGGATGTTGTTACATCTTATTTGTATGAGCCTCTTGATAACAACATTTACATGAAGCTTCTAAAAGGATTTAGACTTCCAGAAGCAGTTAATTCAAGTTCTCGAGAACATTATTCAATTATATTGAATATATCTTTTTATGGATTAAAATATTTTAGACACATTTGGTATAATCGCCCCATTGAATACTTATTAGCGGAAGGCTATAAGAATGATTTAATTTCCAGAGCATTTTATTAAGAGGTTTAGCTCTGGATTTGTCTTTGTTTTTATTATGTATGTTGGCGATTCATTGAGACTCATGAAGAGATCTCTTTAACAATGGAATCCTTGTGCAGCAATCGGCATACACAAAAAAATGTTTAAAGAGACTTTACATGCATAATGCATATTCGTTGATCACTATTTGGTTGCTAGGTCGCTTAATGTAAACAAAGATCCATTCCGCCCTCGAGAAAAAGGTGATGATATTCTTGGTCTAAAAGCACTATATATACATTAATTGATCTGGAAGCAAATTATCTTAACTGGTCTAGAAATACTATCTAAGTGCTACGAGACCATTGCCTTTAAAAAATTGCTATGCATGAGGCAAAGCCGAAATATGTGTTTGGCTAAACATATCCAAAAGATATGTGAATTGCTTTCACAAGATAAGATGCAAGCTATCTTATGTAGAGATAATGCATAATTTATATCTCAAGGTGGATACATCAAATGTGATAAAACGAAACATATCTCTTTAAAGTTTCGTCCATCATGATCTTCAGAAGAATAGTATTTGATGAATCATTTCAAGCAATAATTTGAAAGATTTATCCACTAGTGCGTACTCTATTTTCAACATTTGAAGATTATATTCAAGATTGAATTATGAAGATTCAAAGATCTTATGTGATATTTTTATGAGGGGGAGTAAATACGCGTTGTACTCTTTTTCCCTTAACCGAGGTTTTGTCCCAATGGGTTTTCCTGGTAAGGTTTTTAATGAGGCAACATGTTATGCGTATTAAAGATGTGTGTACTCTTTTTCCTTCACTAATGATTTTTTTTTCCACTGGGTTTTTATCTTAGTAAGGTTTTAACGAGACACATTATCTTCATAGACATCCAATGTGGAGTGTTATGAATATTTATCTATGTGGATGTCTATCATGATTAGAACTTTATCTAAGGAGTTTGATTTATTTATTATTAGGAATATTATCTCTATTAATTAGAGTTTAATGTATTATGTACTTCTTATGCCTATAAATAGATGATTCATTGAAGGTATTGTACACAATTCTATATTTTGAGAATAATACAAATCTTCCTCTTTCTCATCTCTTTGTTCTTCTTGTTCTTATTCTTGTTCTTCTTTATTTTATTCACAACAAAAAAGATTATACCAAGTAAATATTGACTTTTTATCTAAGGAATGGTTTGAAGATAAAAGTGTAAATTTAATTAATGTTATTAAATGCAAAAAAAATAAACATAGTTATCCCTTTTTATTTTAATAAATAAATAAATCAGAGAAAATCACGCGCAACAAATGGGAAAAATTAGCGTCTGACGACGTCCAAGCCAAAGCCACCGACAATTTTGATTCAAAGGAGAGTGGAAGTCAATAAGGGTTATTTTGGGAAATACGACACTTGAAAAGACGAGAGCAGGAATTAATGAACGCACGGTGTTACGGTGCAACTTTACGGAAGATATCAATGTTCTGATACATGAAATATTTTTTTATATATTAATCCCAAAATATGACAATTTTTCGTATTTTTGATACTTGAATTTTTTTTGGTGCATAAAAAAATTAAATTAATAATCATGTTGACAAATTTCTCAAATTTCAAAATTAATATGAAGAAAACGAAATACTAAAATAGACCAAGTTGTTAAGTTTAAGGACCAAAGATTAAATTAAACTTTTTTTGGTAAAGATAATTATTAACTGTTCTAGCGGGATGATGTATTAAAAAAATCAAATGATCCAGATTAAGATCAAATAATTGAATACTAGTGTTTATAAAAAAAAAAAAAAAAAACAAAGATTATCTGCTACTGTTTAACAAGTAAAATGTATTTTTTTAATTTGTGAGGTTCAGATTTGAGTTGACTCGTAAATTATATTTAATTTGACCTATGTAACATATAAATCGATTTTCATAATAGAAGTTGAAAGAGAATTTAGGAATGGTTCTGTTTGTCAGATTCCTGGAGATGTTGATTTTGTGACACGTGTAGTAGTAGAGAGATGAAGGAACCGCACGTGAGAGAGTGGAGAGGAAGACACGTGGCAAGTGACGCTCAGCGAAAGATAACACAAGCTGGCAGCAGCCTGTCGGGCCTTGATCAACTTTGGCGCAATCTTCGCTTTCTTCGCCGGCTGCCGCCCGCCCACTCCTCATAATGTGCAGCTGCATATTAAAAATGATATACATATTTGTGCAAAAAAGGTTATGATTTATTTACCCAATGTAAAATTTAATTAATTTTTGTATTAATTTATAATTATTGAATAAGTGAAACGAATGAATAAAATTAAATATTTTATTTCTTTACTTAAAAATTTAATTTTTAATTTTTAATTTTTAATTTCATCCATTTATTTTCCCATTCAATGATCATGAATTAGTGTAAAATTATTAAATTTTACATGGTAAAAGTAGATCATATCTCTTATATATATATATATTTGCTGCAGACAATTAGTTTCTAAATTTTTAAAAAAAAATTGTTTTACTTTTATAGATGTCAGGACTCAGTCCTCCGCAATAAAAGTTTTATAAGGATCTAAAAATAGTTTTAATCTCAAAGTGTTTTTGTCTCTAAAGATTCTGCATAAAGACTTTTGGAAATTGTTGTTAGAAGTAAGGGAACTTACCTCATTATAGTGTTGAGATGATAATTATCTCCATAAGTGATAAGACCAAGGTCAAATTCAGCTTGTGTGAGTAGCAAATCAACACTATCCTCCTTAAAAACAAACTATTTTTTTTTCTCTTTTACATCCTCCGCCCTCACTCAAGTTCATCATTATTAATTTTGACCAACGTCTATTCTTGCTCTCCCTCAAGGTCAGAAGGTGTGAACCTCAAAAACCACTACAACAACTTTCAGCTTAAGCTGTTCATTAATAGAGTTGAATTTTCGTATTGTAATAAAAACATAATTGATTTAAAATTTCATATATTGAAAATATCATATGAAATGATTATTTCTGGTGAATGTTTATTTTGTATTCAAATATTGTATTTTTAATTTTTTTATGTTTCATTAAAATTATCGTTTATTAATCAACAAGAGTTGAATGCAATGACAAAACAATGAAAGAACTCATGTTTAAACCTTGGAGACAACATTGTTGGTTTCACAACCTTTTTTTTGGAAGGGCTTCAACTTTTTGAAAAACTTTTAAAACACGGAGTTGCCACCAATCTTTTTGAAAAGTGTGATTGCATCACTTTAAAATTGAGTTATTTTAATAAAACATTTTCTTTTAATAAAATAACGGTTTTGGTCAACGAAAATAAAAAAAATTGGTTCGGGTCGGTTACGCGTGGAGAAGGGTTAACACCCCTAGGACACCCAAAATTGGTACCTAATTGATTTTAAAATCGTTTTCAAAATTGAAATTTGCAAATTCACGAAGGTTCGACTTTATTTGTTCATTTAATGAATATCAAACTATTTTAACGGTCTTATTGCCCGAGAGATGAACTTTAATCACCGCCAACATTTCTGGCGTTAACCCGTCATTCCCGTTTGATAAGACGCCACGTTAAATTAATTTCTCTTTTCAAACAACATGGAAATTAGACGCGTTGAGCTTTTTATATTTCATTCTATGTTCGATTATTTAAAAAAAATCCTAGAAAAAAGGTCTAAGTCTTTTATTCCTAGTTCAAGATTTAGGTTTGCTTAAGTGTGTCTTATTTTTTGTGAAGTAAATTTTTCTACAAACATATCTCTATCTAAGCTTTAGAACCTAGTCCTAAGTTTTAACCTATTTTTAAAGAACAAACAAGACACTTAAATTTTCTTTTGTGCTTTTTTTCCTTTTTATTATTTTTTGAAAAAATTTTATTTCTTTTTTTATTTACTTTTTAACTTAAGACCCTTCTTTTGCCCCCTTCTTACATTTTATGATTTTTCTTTTTTTTATATATTTTTTCATTTCAAAAAAAAAAGTTTCCCTTTAATGATTTTTTTCATTTTTTAAAAGGCTTTTTTTTTTAAAATAACTTTTTATAATAAACTTTATTATTATTTTTTTAAAAAAATTCTCTTTATGTTGTGAATAAAATAAAGAAGAACAAGAATAAGAACAAGAAGAACAAAGAGATGAGAGAAAGAGGGAGATTTGTATTATTCTCAAAAATAGACTTGTATACAATGCCTTCAATGAATCATCTATTTATAGGCATAAGAAGTACATAATACATTAAACTCTAATTCATAGAGATAATATTCCTAATAATAAATAAATCAAACTCCTTTGATAAAGTTCTAATCATGATAGACATCCACATAGATAAATATTCATAACACTCCCCCTTGGATGTCTATGAAGATAATGTGCCTCGTTAAAACCTTACTAAGATAAAAACCCAGTGGGAAAAAAAATTCTTTAGTGAAGGAAAAAGAGTACACACATCTTTGATACGCATAACATGTTGCCTCATTAAAAACCTTACCAGGAAAACCCATTGGGACAAAACCTCGGTTAAGGGAAAAAGAGTGCAACACGTATTTACTCCCCCTTATGCAAACATCACGGAAGATCTTTGAATCTTAATAATTTAATCTTGAATATCATTTTTCTAAAGATCGTGAGGGATGAAACTTTGGAGTAATATGTTCCATGATGTATCCACTTTCAAACTGAGATATACATCTTGCGTTATCTTCACACAAGATAGCTTTTATCATATCTTGTAAAAGTAAATCCACATATCTTTTGGATATGTTGGGTCAATAGTCTTAGCCAAACACATTTTTTGGCTTGCCTCGTGTATAACAATTATTTCTACGACATTTGAGGAGGCATCAACGAATGTTTGAAGATCTAAATGTAATGATCTTTGTATATTCATAGATATTTCTTGACCAACTAATATATAGTGCTTCAAGACCAAGAAAAGATATAATTATCTTTATTCACATCCAACAATCTTACAACTATTGGGATACTCAATAGATATGCTCTATTCATATTGAATCTTCTTTAAGATTCTTTCAACTTATGTCTATTCATAGACAAAAGAAATATATAAAAATGCTCGATCTTCAGGTCGAGATAAACTTGATGTCAAGATTCAAGTACTTTTATTGAAAGTACTTCATGAGTTTCCAATTTGAAGCTCTTTAGGAGTTCTAAAATTATCATAATGGATCTTGATCCAAACTCCTTTATAAAATACATAAGGAAATCTGATCATTCTTATAGTATTTTCTCAATTAGTATTCACTAAGGCGATTATACCAAATGCGCCAAAATATTCATGAGACATGTCTAAATAAATTTCCTCAGAAATTTCCAAATGCTTATAGCATTTTAGATCCTTCAAGGATAAATATGGATCCACAAATAATTAGACGCATGTAAAATTTTCAAAACTGCCAAAGTAATTGCATCCACCATGAAGTAATTAAAACTTTTCATAAATCATAGTTCAAGTCGTATTTACGACTACTTATTTGTGCCTCACTTGCATTACACCTTTAGGTGTTTGGACTGCTGGTCCAAATACTTCTATTTTAGAAGTTCAAAGCGTCTTTCAACATTGGCCAATTCAATATCTATACTTCTGGATAGATTTTATACAAGATCCTCGATTTCTTTCTTTACTTCTATAGAAGTATTTTATGTAAAATCGTTGTCGACAACTTTCCAATTTTCTGGTTTCATTCTCGTAATGACATAACTCATCGAGATCTCTTCAAGATTTCAATCTTTATTTCAGGTACCTGAAACTCTTATAGAGTTTTATTATTTGTTATGTCTTGGGTCTCTTCAGGAGCACCCGCCTCCGATATATGATCATCTCATATTACTTTCTATTTACGAGAATTTTGATCATTGGAACCATTTCAACTATCATGCTTCAGGCATGATTTACATTCTCTCGCTCTAACATGTAATTTAAACTTAGAGCATTTCAGCTGGTATATGAGACTTAATTACTCTCATTGGGTCAGTAAATATGTCTGGCAGTTGACATGTAATAACATGAATTATCTTATGAACTTCTAGTTCATATACGAGGATCTAGATAATGATAATTCATTTTCATATATTCAGCTGATTATTATCTCCCCCTGATGTTGAGAAAAATCATGTCATAAATGATTCTCCAATTAATGTTTAAGAATTTAAACATAAAAGGAGACTCGTACTCAATATATATGCTCAACCCTTTTTATTTACCCATTTTGTGCGTTGTGGTAGAGCAATTCATATCGCACATTCAAAAATCATAAAATGGGAAATGGATGGTTTCTGACCAAAAATCAATCATAACGGGGAGTTTATTATAACTCGTTGGCTTGATGCGTATAAGTGTTGCTATATGGAATCACCATATAAATAATAACTCTTTTGTTCTCATAGTTTAGCTATTAAATAGGAGGCATCCAATTGAAATTTTGCTAAACTATATTTTTCATAATCAATAGGCTTTATAACAACTGATATAGCCTAAAATATAAACCCACTAGCCTTTCAAGACGAATAGTCTAACTGCATAATCTGAATCTTTTTAGAATCAGTCTCACAAACTTCTGGTTGTAAGTCGATAAAACAATGTAGATGCGTCTACTAAAATCATATAAAACTTTCCACATTTGTGGATATATGGGCCCATATTTCATTCAGATATGCAAGACATACAGTCTTAACTTCAGTACAAGAACTTTAAGTTCTAATTCTTTTGGTAAGTGGGATCATCTATATCCTTTGAGAACAAACAACATAAGAACTTCATTTTCTTTTAGTAAGTGGAATTTAATTAATTCCTTGAAGCAACACAAGAACTTCACGTTCTTTAATAAGTGGAATTTAATCCATTCCTTTGAGAATAAGCACCACAAGAACTACAGGTTCTTTTAATACATGTGCATGTAAATCTCAATAATTTCTGCACCATTATTGATCAGGATAGTCTAACCGATCATGCCAACTATATATGTGTGTGTATATATCTCTGAATTTGTAAACTTCTTGTTTACCATAACATGTAATTCAATCATACTCGTACATGTCTAGTACGACCATCAAAATTGTTTCTTTAAATAGGAATATATTTAGCTCTTTCGGAGCTTTCAATTGAAATTATCTTTTGGTAGCAATATATAGCTCTTCTAGAGCTTTCAACTGACTTTTTGGCTACCAAAACTTATATCCATATTGGCTTATTTCAAATGTCAATTGATAACATATGTTATCTATAATTTCCAAGGGGATATTTTGCGAACTCATATTGCTCTCTTTATGACTTTGACGAGTATAACGCACTGTGAATATGGAATAAAGTTCCATTTGACAATAACATATTTGCTCAACCAGAGCCTTTTGTGATATTAGTACTTCCGGATATAGTACTCACATTATTCCCTTGCATTTTAATCGAGAAATGCATAATTGTGCACCTTTCAAAATGTGTTTTGTTTCATTTACTTCAGGTAATGAAAATATGTACTTTGTATCATTCACTTCGAGGAATGAAAAATATAAAATATAGCACATCATATCAAGTTGATTATCTATCAGAGATAAACTTTCAAGTGCTCTTCCGAAGTATTGATATTTTAGTACTTTGAGAAATACTACTCATATTTCCCCTTGCATTTAAATGGGAAAAATATTTCTTATGCTTAAGTACAATATGAGTACTTGCATTATCTGCTAGGCATAAATAGCCACAATTCTAGGCATAAATAGCCACAATTCATTGTATATTTTATTCCGGAAGTAATCATATTCTTTAAATAATAAATTAACATAAATCGTAAATAAATAATATGTGAAATAAATAAACATAAAGCAAACTAACATAAATAAATAATAAATAAAACGAATTAACATAAAAAACAAAAAAAAAACAATTATTCCTGTTAGAGGTTATAAGGGAAATAAAATAAATGGTAAATTATTCCCTTCAAGGGTTATGAGAAAATTAACAATATCCAATTGAGTTGGACCAATAACGCCATAATTATTTTCGCCATAAACAAATTTTGTTTATATTTTATTTCATTTATCATTCATGATTATGGATAAAGTCCATAATACTTTGGCGTTTGACAAGTACGAAACCAATGGTTTATAACATCACA
This sequence comes from Hibiscus trionum, assembly GCA_030270665.1. Lineage (NCBI taxonomy): Eukaryota > Viridiplantae > Streptophyta > Magnoliopsida > Malvales > Malvaceae > Hibiscus > Hibiscus trionum. The sequence continues at coordinate 70,876,995 of BSYR01000003.1, read as the reverse complement.
TTGGTAAAAGGATTTCACTTCCTTAGAATGATCTTTATCACTCTTGTCATCCTTATAACTTCGCTACCAGCGGGTAGAAGTATTCTTAAAACGACTATATTTTTCATGTGTATATTCATAGCCTCGACCACGACCACAACTTTTAATGTGATTTTTTATTCCTTCCATAATATAATCTCACATTCACTTCAGGGAATGGAGTAGAGCCAGTGGGCCTTTAAAACCTTTTTCACATATCCTTATCACAGAGAACAAAGATTTAATCATCGTACGCGGCATTGTTAAACCTGTCCACAAGGTCCTTTAAAAACCTCCTTTGAGACCAGTAGCCTCGCAGAACGGGATGTCCAGCCAATTATACTTGGATTATATCGAAATTATGTCTCTAATTGAATAATGATTTACCATGTTTGCATTCACTTCAGGGAATGAAACAGATCCAATAATCGCATGGAATAAACATCATGCTTGCATTCACTTCAGGGAATGCCCCATTATTGATAATTGCATGGAATAAACATCATGCTTGCATTCACTTCAGGGAATGCCCCATCATTGATAATCGCATGGAATAAACATCATGCTTTGCATTCACTTCAAGGAATGCCTCCCATAAAAAAATTTGGATCAAGAAGAATTTTCGTAACTTGAAATTAGGAGAAGTCTATGGTCGAGTTTTTCGACAAAGAAGAAAAATTGCTTTCGAGCAAATATAGACTTTATAACAATCTTTTTATAGATTGAAATTCACCATGATTTATCGCACATTAAAATCATAATTTAAAGAATAAAAATAAAATCAGAATTTACCGATATTAGTTTTCCTCTCGAGGAAAATGGAGACGTAGCAAATGACCAAAACATCTTCTCATAATGTCGTGTCTCTTTCCAAGTCAGTTAAATACATGTAAAACTCAATACATGGTTAAAATATCAATATCATCAAAAAAAAATATTATAAACACATATTGATCTTAATACAAAGTTTAACTATTGTGTCAAAAATAAACATATATGAAACCATAATAATAAGATCTATATGTATGGGCTGAATTGAATATATTAGAAATCAGAGGATCTATGTCATAATTCTCTCTTTAAAAAAAAAACTAAACCAACAAAGGTGTTTCATTAATGTACAGATCTTTGTTACTAAAAAAAACCTTAAACCTAGAGTACTTATTTTAATGAATTTATATGAAAGACTACCATAGTTCTACGTACATAACTTTGTTATTCATGATTACAAAGTATAGTCAATAAATCGAATAGGCTTTACATGCACCATCATCAAACTTCATGAATTTACAAATATACAAACACAAATAATAATAATTAAGTATGAAAAGCATAAGCAGTTGAGTACCAAAAATGAAAACCCACAAATACTTTCGCTCAACAAACCTTAATCGATCCTATCGTTCCCTGCTTTAAAAGCCGAGGAGGCAGGTAAGGAAAACAACGCGACATTATCGACTTTTTCCGCTAATTAACCCTTTTAGGAACAAGAGAAAACACACGTAATTTACACCAAACGCAACCTCTTCGTCTCTGTCGATTCGTCTTTTGGTTTGTGAGAAGCCACAAATTTATCTCTTTCCAATGTTCGAATAAAATCAAACATACTTCCAAAATTTTCAAAAATTAAAACAAAGTTAAAATAGAAAGAGAAAGACAATCGGTAACTAAAAAAAATAAGGAGAAAAAAAAACGTATCTTTGATTTATTCTATAATCGAATTCTTCCCGATAACTTCTTTTGAATTATAACGATGAAGACCTCAGTTGATTAGAGTCTCGTGCTGATAACGTGTTGTGAATAAAATAAAGAAGAACAAGAATAAGAACAAGAAGAACAAAGAGATGAGAGAAAGAGGGAGATTTGTATTATTCTCAAAAATAGACTTGTATACAATGCCTTCAATGAATCATCTATTTATAGGCATAAGAAGTACATAATACATTAAACTCTAATTCATAGAGATAATATTCCTAATAATAAATAAATCAAACTCCTTTGATAAAGTTCTAATCATGATAGACATCCACATAGATAAATATTCATAATACTTTAAGCTTTTTCAAAACCTTATTTTTCTTAAAAACTCTGAACTTTTATTTAATACCTTTTTTAAAAAATATTTTTTTTTCTTGAAAATTTATTACCTAATTTTTTTCTTTTAAAAAAATCTTTATTTACTTTTCCTTTTAAAAAAAATCTATATTTACTTTTTCTTTATTCTAAAAACTTCTTAAACAAAACTACTTAGCCTACTTAATTATTAAAACTAAATTCCAAGAAAACTCTTTTATATTTTTTATAAATCAAGCCCCTTTTATTATTTCCACCCATGAATTATTATTTCTTCTAACTAAATCCCTAACTTTAAGTTTTTTAATAAAACCACATTAACACAATTTTATTCTTGCATTTTAATAGCAACACTTTTGAAAATTCATTTTTTATTTCTAAAGATCAAAACACTCCTAAACAACATTTTTAAAGCATGCAATTTTTAAAAGATCAAACTAAAAATTAAACGAAATTTTAAAATGAAAACATTACCGGAATTGCGAAACGATTTTTCGACTTCAAGAACACAACCTAAAATCCACAAAAACACAAACACAAACATAAAAATTCAACCAAAAACAAGCATGAAAATTACTAAAAAAACTAAAAGAAAAGATAGAAATTTTACCGAAACGACGAACTAAGAACTCGAATATGAACTTCTTGAAACGCTCCTAATTGCTTCCGAAAAATTACCCCCAAGCTCGAACTTCAACTCCAAAACTTCTAGCAACTATTGAGAATTTTTTAAGAATTTTTCAAAATTCTTCTTTAAGCTTTCTTGCTTTTTCAAGTGATCAAATGTGTTTTTCTCTTGAATTGGGTGTAGAACAAAGGGGGTGAAGGGGTATTTATACAAGCCTTTGAGCTTGAAAATCAAGATGACTTCGGATTTCAATCCCCAAATTGGAGCCAAAATTAGACAAGGAACTTGATTCTCGGCAAAAGCCCTAAAAAATATCATGATTTGGTTTAAAAAATGAAGCTAAATTTTCCCCTTGATTCGAGCCTAGGGTTTGACCATTTGTTTCGCTTTTTTGCAGATTCCGGCGACCACGGGCGGCCGTGACGAGCGGCGTTGATGGCCATATGACGGCGATGACGAGACGATTCGGCCGGTACCGACGGAGACGGCAGTTGTGACCGGTAGACGTCGTCCGACCACCAACAATATATCGAAAAGGGGTTTTCAGGGCTGGACCGAGCGCGAGTGGCGCACGCGCTAGTCACATGGCCGTACGCGTGGTCCTCTTTTTTTTCTTTCTTTTTCCTTTCCTTTTTCCTTTTATTTTTTGTTATTTTTGCTATTTTTTGCTTTTTTTTCATTTATTATTTTTTGTTGCTCTCATTTTTATTTCCTTTTTTACATTTATTATTTTTATTTTATTTTTTACTCAAATGAGTTTTTTAAAGGTGGGCTTTTGCATTTCAAGGTGGGCTTATTACTATTTTTTGAAATGGATTTAAAAAAAACGGGCCTTTTGGGATGAGCTTTTTGGGTTCTTTTATTTAGAAGGGCCTTTATTATTATTTTAAGAAAAAAAGTTTTTTTTTCATTTTTTTTATTTGACAATGGTGGGTGAAAATCTAGTGACAACAGTTGTATAACCCCCTCGTCCCAGCCTAGCCACCAGATCGAACCGAACGAGTTACATGGGGAAAACCGAAGCGAAACCCGTTAAGGCCTCACTCCGATTAGCAACCCTATTTTTTTTAAAATTAATCTTATCTAAATGCTTTATTTGAACCTATGTGAGAAAGCAAATAGCGGAAAAGCAAACACGGATACGAACCAAGCAGACCAGACAATTAAAAACAACTTTTAGTCATTTTACTTCAGGCCGTATCGATACTCCTAAGGCCAGTATCGATACGCCTTCAACGGTCAAACTCCCCCAAAGTCAACCTTGAGAGACTGTATCGATACCCTCCAAGACTGGTATCGATACCCCTTTAACGGTCAAGTTTCTCAAAGTCAACTCCAGGACCGTATCAAAACGCCTAAGACCCGTATCGATACCCCAATTTCTCGTCAATTTCTTAGATTTCCAAAGGGCCAAGAGGGTATCGATACGCCCCCGCATATCAGTACAATAAGCTTAAAACAGGGGACCATATCGATACCGCCCTTGAGCGTATTGATACGCCCTGCACAGAAAGATAACAAATTGCAGCTTTAAGCACGAGGAAGCTAACTTAAACACCCTAAGCAAGCATTTGACCAACTCCTAAACATACATGCAACTCAAGGCAACCAAGAAAACTCATATAAAGCAAGTTAACCATTCATCGGAACTAAAATCATCAAAGCAAGATTTAACATAAATAACCAAACATGCTTAACATTCACAAAGATGTCAAAAAAGCCACATAAAGGCATGCTTCAACATTTTAAACATGTTAACAACAATAACAATAACAATAACAATAACATAGGAGTTTGGACACCAACCCCTAACACAAAAGTCTAGCATTCTGTTGGGTTTTTCGGTGCTCGATTTCTTCAACCGTTCTTGCTCGCCAAGTGGTGGAGAAGTGGAATTTTGGGTGTAAGAGGTGTGGAAGCTAAAAATGATAAAGACAAGATGATTTATAGTGGTTCAACCTTCTAACCAAGGTCTACATCCACTACCTTAGCTTCCCACTAAGGATTTCCAATTAATCCACTATTGATTCGTCCCCTTTTCTAGGCTTAGGAGGAAACCCTTACAAACCGATCAAGCTTTGTAGAACTAAGTGTTTTGATATAATATTTGAAAAATGTTTTGGACTAAATTGAAAAGAATTTAAAATATGTTTTTAGTCAAAAACAACTTGAAAATATGTTTAAGGGTTTTACAAGGCTTTAGAATGATTTAAAGTACATTCAAAGTAGTCAAAACCAAGCTTTTCAAGTAACCGTACCGATACGGTCTGGTACCGTACCGATACGCTTTAGGGTTTTAACTACATGAATTTTCCAGTAGCCAAAACCCGTACCGATACGCTTAGCCGTATCGATACGGTGTGTTTTAAAATAGCCTAACGGCTAGTCGCGTACCGATACGTCTAACTACCCCAACAGTCATATTTCCCAACAGTCTTTTAATTTGCAGGACCATACCGATATGCTAGGTAAGCGTATCGATACGCATAAGCTGAAGTGCACAACGGCTACTTTCTTATCGGGACCGTATCGATACGGTTTAAAGAGTATCGATACGCTAAGCTGCAGAACTGCATTTATGGTGGGAAATAAAGGCTCCAATGGCTTCAATCCAATCCTAACGGTCCTCAACGGCTATAAACTCAATTGGGAGTATAAAAGGGACCTCCAAGCATCAAGATAAGGCTAATGCTTCATTTGTTAAACATTATATGATAAAAAAAATATGTCTTAGTACCTAATTGTCATTTTCTTGTATAGACAAACACTTGTGAGCCATAATTGTTATATTTGCTCAAGTGTTCTAGGTTTTGGGTGAGTGCTTATATTTGCAAACACATATCTATTAGAGAGATTTCTAGTTTGCTAAGTCTTTCTTGTATAAGAGAGTGTTTCCTCAAGCTTTGGGTAGAAAGCTTTGAGGGTTGTAAAGGTTGCCTCCTTAGCCTAGAAAAGGGGACGAAATTCTTAGTGAATTTGTTTGGAAATCCTTACTGGGAAGCTAAGGTAGTGGACGTAGACCTTGGTTAGAACGTTGAACCACTATAAATCCTTGTGTCAAATTGCCAAATTTTCACATCCCACTAAAACACCCAATTATCCAACTTCTCCACACTTGGCGAGCAAGAACGGTTGAAGGAATCAAGCACCTTAAATCTCAACAATTGGTATCAGAGCTTGGCTCAATCGAAGAGGATTAACATCCTATTGAGAAGATCCAGCAAGCTTGATCATCATTTCATACAACCGGCTCAATGGCGCAATCCATCGACAAACCGCCCTTCTTCGACGGAACTCACTATGCCTATTGGAAGATAAAGATGAAATTCTTCATTAAGTCAAGAGACTACAAGCTATGGGACATAGTTGAAGATGGTTCGTTCATGCCTCAACGAAGCAAAGCGGAGTGGAGTGCCGAAGATTGCAAGAAGATGAAGCTAAATTGCAAAGCCTTGCACATCCTCTTTTGTGCATTTGGCCCAACCATCTATGAGAAGATGTCTTCTTGTGAGAGTGCCAAGGAGGTATGAGACAAGCTTGAAGTCACATATGAGGGGACTAATGAAGTAAAAGAGACCAAGATCGGGCTCCTCACCTTAGAGTATGAGAACTTCAAGATGAATCCGGAAGAAGACATCGAGAAGATGTTCGATAGGTTCTCCACTATCACCAACGGTCTTAAAGGCTATGGAGAAGCCATCCCGGAAGAAAAGCTTGTCCGAAAGCTCATCTACTCACTTCCCGAGTCTTGGGACACAAAGAGGACCGCCATCATCGAAGCCAAGAATTTGAAGACCTTGAAGCTTGACGAACTCATGGGGTCACTTCTCACTCATCAAATAATGAAGAAGAACAAGGAAGAGGAGAAGAAGAGGGAAGAAATTAGAGCTATGAGGAAGAAGAAAATCATGGAGCTTGGCATCAATTCAAGTGTCGTTGCTCTAAAATCCTCCACATGCCATCATGAAGATTTAAGTGAGGAGGAAAGTGAAGATGAAGAGATGGCCTATCTCTTCAACAAATTTACCCGGTTCATGAAAGAGCAAAATGGAAAAACCCAAGCATGAATTGAGGAAGAAGATGAAGGAATCCCACAAGTTGTAGAACTAATGTTTTGATATAATAATTGAAAAATGTTTTGGATTGATTTAAAAAGTATTTAAAACATTTCCAAAGTCCAAAAAACTTAAAATTATGTTTAGGGAAGTTTTTAAAAGGGTTTTACATGATTTTCAAAGCCAAACTTCACAAAACCGTCCAAGCATTTCGAAACGCCCTAAGGTGTTTTGAAACAGGGGTCTCTAGTAGCAAAAACGTTTCGATACGAGTATCGAAACGAGCTTACCCTAGATGAGGATTTTGCCCAGCGTTTCGAAACGGGCTCTGCCGTTTCGATACGCCTACGTGGCATTGACCACAACGGTCATAAACCCCAACGGCTATTTCCCAACCAACTTTCAAATGCAGGCGTTTCGATACGGGCCTATAGCGTTTCGATACGGGTTTCAAAACGGCAAGGGGGTGTTCCGAAATGGGTGCCCTGACAGACTGCAACGACTCTTTCTACATAGAGAGTGTTTCGAAACGGCTTCGAGCGTTTCGAAACGGGGAGCTGCAGAACTACATTTATGGTGGGAATTAAAGTCCTCAACGGCTCCAAAATGATCCCAACGGCTAGTAACTGCAACAAACCCATTTGGGAGTATAAAAGGGACCTTCAAGCATCAAGAGAAGGCTAATGCTCATATTGTCAAACATCAAATGATCAAGAATTGTCTTAGAGCTTAAATTGTCATTTATTGTATAGACAAACACTAGTGAGCCAAAATTGTCAAATTTGCTCAAGTGTTTTAGGTTTTGGGTGAGTGCTTAATTGTGCAAACAAACACCTATTAGAGGGTTTTAAGTTTGCTTTCATTGTCTCTTTGTAAGAGAGGGTTTCAATCAAGGCTTTGGGTAGAAAGCTTGATTGTGTGTAAGGGTTTCCTCCTAAGCCTAGAAAAGAGGAAGAGCAATTAGTGGAATTGTTTGGAAATCCTTAGTGGGGAGCTAAGGTAGTGGATGTAGACCTTGGTTAGAAGGTTGAACCACTATAATTCATTGTTTTAATTCTCTTTTTAGCTTCCTAAACCCTAACACCCAAATATCCACCTCTACACCACTTGGTGAGCAACATTGGTTGATCGAATCGAGCCCCTCTCAACTCAACAATTGGTATCAGAGCTTGGCTCAATCGAAGGGGATTCACGTCCTATTGAGAAGATCCGGCAAGCTCGATCACTTTTTCATCAACCGGCTCAAATGGCACAATCAATCGACAAACCGCCTTTCTTTGACGGAACCCACTATGCCCATTGGAAGACAAAGATGAAGTTCTTCATCAAATCAAGAGATTACAAGCTATGGGATATAGTTGAAGATGGTCTGTTTGTGCCTCAAAGAAGCAAAGCGGAGTGGAGTGTCGACGATCGCAAGAATATGGAGCTTAATTACAAAGCCTTGCACATTTTGTTTTGTGCTTTTGGCCCAACCATCTATGAGAAGATGTCTTCTTGTGAGATTGCCAAGGAGGTATGGGACAAGCTTGAAGTCACATACGAGGGGACCGATGAAGTCAAGGAGACCAAGATTGGGCTCCTAACCTTAGAGTATGAAAACTTCAAAATGGATCCGGAAGAGAACATCGAGAAGATGTTTGATAGGTTCTCCACCATCACCAATGGTCTCAAAGGCTATGGAGAAGCCATCCCAGAGGAAAAGCTTGTTCGAAAGCTCATCTACTCACTTCCCGAGTCTTGGGACTCAAAGAGGACCGCCATCATCGAAGCCAAAAATTTGAAGACTTTGAAGCTTGATGAACTCATGGGGTCACTCCTTACTCATCAAATCATGAAGAAGAATATAGAGGATGAGAAGAAGAGGGAAGAAATTAGAGCTATGGGAGAGAAGAAAATCAAAGGGCTTGGCATCAATGCTAGTGTCATGGCTCTCAAGTCCTCCACTTGCCATCATGTCTACTCAAGTGAAGAGGAGGATGAAGAGGAAGAGATAGTTCATCTCTTCAAGAAGTGTGCCCCGTTCATGAAGAAAGCTTTGAGAGAGCTTGAACGAGAACCCAAGAGAAAGGAGAGGGCAAGCACTTCAAGCCATAAGAAGAAGGCACATGTGGCTACTTGGAGTGATGAGGACTCCACCGACGATGAACAAGCCAACCTTTGCCTTATGGCCATCGAGGAAGATTCAAGGGTAACTTCTAATTCATCTACTTCATGTTTTTATTCTTTTGATGAATTACAAGATGCCTATGACGATTTGGTTTTAGACTTTAAAAATCACATTTTGAAAAACAATAAAGTGATTTCAAAGTTGAAAATTCAAAATGATTTGATTTCTAAAACCAAACTTGAACTTGAAGCAAAACTCAAGGAGTTTGAACTAAAATGTTTTGATTTACAAAAATTGCTTCAAAAAGTTCAAGAAGAAAAGGATTTGATTTCCATAGAGCTAGAAATGAAAAACAATTTTGGAAAATCAAATTTCTATGTTAGACAATCTAGTGCCCCTAGATTTAAAAATGGTAAATGTTTTAGAAGTGTTTGGGTCCCAAAAGGACTAACAACTTCAACTAAAAAGGATGACATTGAAAAATGGATTCCTAAGGGGTCAAAAATTTGTGCTACTAATGTTTATGGATCTAAAGCAATTTGGATACCAAAAATCACTTGATTGTCTTTTGCTAGGTGTGATGGAGATGTTCAACAAGTCAAATCAATGAGGGGGAGCGCCATGCACACAAGGAAGAACACTTGAAGAAGGAAGGCTTCACATCCTCCCTTGAGTTCAAGTGTGGTAAAATCTAGTTGTCTTTAATTTCAATTGATTTATTTTTTTGTCAACTAGATGATCATGTTTGTTGGACTAACACTTTTGATGATGCTTTGAGTAAGGGGAGCCATTTTAAAACTAAATTCTTACTTTTGTCAAATTTTTTTACTCTATTGTTACTTTTGAACTTAATGTTTTAAATTCTTTTTTGATATAACAAAAAAGGGGAGAAATGGTTTGAAAAATTAAATTTTCAAATGAATAAGGGGGAGCTTTATTTGATTTCACATCTTTAATCTCTTATTCACTTTTTTAAAGTTAAAGGGGGAGAATCCCAAACAATTTTTCAAGTGAGTTTTATTATATCAAAAAGTGGGAGATTGTAGAACTAATGTTTTGATATAATAATTGAAAAATGTTTTGGACTGATTTAAAAAGTATTTAAAACATTTCCAAAGTCCAAACAACTTGAAATTATGTTTAGGGAAGTTTTTAAAAGGGTTTTACATGATTTTCAAAGCCAAACTTCACAAAACCGTCCAGGCATTTCGAAACGCCCTAAGGTGTTTCGAAACAGGGGTCTCCATTAGCAAAAACGTTTCGATACGAGTATCGAAACGAGCTTACCCTGGATAAGGATTTTGCCCAGCGTTTCGAAACGGGCTCTGCCGTTCCGATACGCCTACGTGGCATTGACCACAACGGTCATAAACCCCAACGGCTATTTCCCAACCAACTTTCAAATGCAGGCGTTTCGATACGGGCCTATAGCGTTTCGATACGGGTTTCGAAACGGCAAGGGGGTGTTCCGAAACGGGTGCCCTGACAGACTACAACGGCTCTTTCTACATAGAGAGTGTTTCGAAACGGGGAGCTGCAGAACTACATTTATGGTGGGAATTAAAGTCCTCAACGGCTCCAATATGATCCCAACGGCTAGTAACGGCTACAAACTCATTTGGGAGTATAAAAGGGACCTCCAAGCATCAAGAGAAGGCTAATGCTCATATTGTCAAACATCAAATGATCAAGAATTGTCTTAGAGCTTAAATTGTCATTTATTGTATAGACAAACACTAGTGAGCCAAAATTGTCAAATTTGCTCAAGTGTTTTAGGTTTTGGGTGAGTGCTTAATTGTGCAAACAAACACCTATTAGAGGGTTTTATGTTTGCTTTCATTGTCTCTTTGTAAGAGAGGGTTTCAATCAAGGCTTTGGGTAGAAAGCTTGATTGTGTGTAAGGGTTACCTCCCAAGCCTAGAAAAGGGGAAGATCAATTAGTGGAATTGTTTGGAAATCCTTAGTGGGGAGCTAAGGTAGTGGATGTAGACCTTGGTTACAAGGTTGAACCACTATAATTCATTGTGTCAATTCTCTTTTTAGCTTCTTAAACCCTAACACCCAAATATCCACCTCTCCACCACTTGGTGAGCAACATTGGTTGATCGAATCGAGCCCCTCTCAACTCAACACAAGTCCAACAAGAGGGGATCATCTTCAAAGCAAGCATATGTGGCCACTTGGAGTGATGAAGACTCCACCGATGATGAGGTAGCCCACCTGTGCTTGATGGCCCTCAATGAGGGGAGGTAACTTCTAACTCATCTATTTCAAATTCATATACATTTGATGAATTGCAAGATGCCTATGATGATTTGCTTTTGGAATTTAATGCATCATTTTCCAAGAACAAAAAGTTGATTTAAAAAATAAAGAATGAAAATGATTTGCTTTCCAAAACAAATCTTGAACTTGAAGCAAGATTGAAGGATTTTGAACAAAAATGTTTTGATTTACAAAATTTGCTTCTTAAAGTTCAAAAAGAAAAAGATTTGATTTCCAATGAACTTGAAAAGAAAAATAGTTTTGGAAAATCAAATTTTTATGTAAGACAATCTAGTGCCCCTAGATTTGTGAATGGTAAATGTTTTAGAAGTGTTTGAGTCCCAAAAGGACTAACCACTTCAACTAAAAAGGATGAAATTGAAAAATGGATTCCTAAGGGGATATTTTTTGCTAGTAACATTTATGGATCCAAAGCAATTTGGATACCAAAAATCACTTGATTGTCTTTTGCTAGGTGTGATGGAGAGTGATCAACAAGTCAAAAATTGAGGGGGAGCTCCATGCACACAAAGAAAGACACTTGAAGAATGAAGGCTTCACATCCTCTCTTGGGTTCAAGTGTGGTAAAATCTAGTTATTTTAAATTGTTTAATTTGATTTATTTATTTTAACTAGATTATGAAATAGTTGGACTAACATTGTTTGATGCTTTGAGTAAGGGGGAGTCAATTTTAAAACCACATTTTTATTTTTGTCATTCATTTTCTCCTAAGTTATTTTGAGCCCAATGTCATTTTAAATTGTTTTTGATATAACAAAAAGGGGGAGAAATGATTTTGAAAAATTGATTTTTCAAGTTTTTCAAAAGAATAAGGGGGAGCTTTAATCCAATTCAAATTTTAAGTCTTTTATTCAAATTTTAAAATACAAAGGGGAGAGAATCCCAAACAATTTTTCAAGTTGGTTTTATTATATCAAAAAGAAGGAGATTGTAGAACTAAGTGTTTTGATATAATATTTGAAAAATGTTTTGGACTAAATTGAAAAGAATTTAAAATATGTTTTTAGTCAAAAACAACTTGAAAATATGTTTAAGGGTTTTACAAGGTTTTGGAATAATTTAAAGTACATTCAAAGTAGTCAAAACCAAGCTTTTCAAGTAACCGTACCGATACGATATGGTACCGTACCAATACGCTTTAGGGTTTTAACTACAGGAATTTTCCAGTAGCCAAAACATGTACCGATATGCTTAGTCGTATCGATAGGGTGTGATTTAAAATTGCCCAACGACTAGTCGCGTACCGATACGCCTAACTACCCCAATGGTCAAATTTCCCAACGGTCTTTTAATTTGCAGGACCGTACCGATACGCTAGGTAAGCATATCGATACGCATCAGCTGAAGTGCACAACGCCTACTTCCTTATCGAGACCGTATCGATACGGTTTGAAGGGTATCGATACGCCAAGCTGCAGAACTACATTTATGGTGGGAAATAAAGGGTCCAACGGCTCCAATCCAATCCCAACGGTCCTCAACGGCTATAAACTCAATTGGGAGTATAAAAGGGACCTCCAAGCATCAAGAGAAGGCTAATGCTTCATTTGTCAAACATCATATGATAAAAAATATGTCTTAGTACCTAATTGTCATTTTCTTGTATAGACAAACACTTGTGAGCCATAATTGTTATATTTGCTCAAGTGTTCTAGGTTTTGGGTGAGTGCTTATATTTGCAAACACATACCTATTAGAGGGATTTCTAGTTTGCTAAGTCTTTCTTGTATAAGAGAGTGTTTCCTCAAGCTTTGGGTAGAAAGCTTTGAGGGTTGTAAAGGTTGCCTCCTTAGCCTAGAAAAGGGGACGAAATTCTTAGTGAATTTGTTTAGAAATCCTTAGTGGGAAGCTAAGGTAGTGGACGTAGACCTTGGTTAGAAGGTTGAACCATTATAAATCCTTGTGTCAAATTGCCAAATTTTCACCTCCCACTCAAACACTCAATTATCCAACTTCTTCACACTTGGCGAGCAAGAACGGTTGAAGGAATCAAGCACCTTAAATCTCAACAAGCTTTCTACCCAAAGCCTTGATCAAACCATCTTTACAAAGAGATAAAGATAATCAAACTCAAATCCCTCTAATAGGTATTTGTTTGCACAATTAAGCTCTCACCCAATCCTAAAACACTTGAGCAAATCTAACAATTTTGGCTCACTAGTGTTTGTCTATACAAAGAATTGACACTTAAGCACTAAGACACATTTTGATCATATGTTGTATTACAATTGAAGCATTAACCATTACTAGATGCTTGGAGGTCTCTTTTATACTCCTCTTTGAGTTTGTAGCCGTTACTAGCCGTTAGGGTTGAATTGGAGCCGTTGGAGACTTGATTTCCCATATTAATTGTTTTTCTGGAGCCTTCCGTATCGATACGCGAGGACCCGTATCGGTACGCTCTTCTTCAGAAACTAGCCGTTGGACTCTTGCCAGCCTAAGCGTATCGATACACTTGAGGGCGTATCGGTACGGTATGCCATTTAAAAGATCATTGGGAAACAGCTGTTGGGGTCATTAAAACATGGATCAATACGCTTAAGGGGCGTATCGAAACGATCTCTATCCGTATCGATACGACAAAGCCGTATCGATACAGGTTTTGGTAGAATTAAAACCTAGGCAAAAGGGTATCGATACGGGGTACACCGTATCGGTACGGGCTTGCTGAAAAGTCAAGTTTGGCTATTTTAAAGTATTAAAAACTTTGCCAAAAACCTTTTAAAATGCCTCAAACTTATTTTCAAGTTGTTTGGACTTAAAGACATGTTTTAAATTCTTTTCAAATTTGTCCAAAACATTTTTCAATTATTATATCAAAACATTAGTTCTACACATTCTCATTTCCTAAGTATTGTTACATCAATGAAAACCATACTTGAGCTAGCAAAAGAACTCCAAGATTCCTCATTTGCCTCGCTTGCCCCCCGTAGCCACTAACGATCTGCATTGTTGGAAAAGAGAGGGTAAGCTTAAAAGCTTAGTGAGGGGAGCTCAAAATCACATCAACAACAATGCAGTTTCAAAACATGTATTTAGTTTAAAGGCAAAAACATATAAAAAGGAAATACGATAAACCGATAGCATAAACAAAACATGGTATGCACATGCACAACCATTCCTGGTGGGACTACACATCACCGTCCATAACAACTAGCATGTTTCTGGTGGGACTACACATCACCGTACTCGTTTACTAGTCACTTTCGGTGGGACTACACATCACCATATTCAACAACACACTTTCCACTAACCATCACGTGATGCTTTAACAAAAACTACGACAACATTACAATCATTAAAAATGAGGTAAACACAATCCGCATTTCACACAACAAACACGTATAAACACACATACACCAACAACCAACGAAACAAGGCAAGATATAAACAAACTTACACCTGGATTTAGGTTGGCCCCTAAGGCTCCACCCAAACCCCAAGAAAACCTCTTTGAAACATTTTAAAGCTTCAAAACAATACCACTGACCAGCACAATACCAAAACAAGCTAACGGTCCACCTTCAAGCTTCCTCAACTTTCGGTATAGCGCCCGAAGAACCTAAATCCCTATCTGCTGCTTCTACCCAAATCAAAACAAGGAATTAATACACTTTTCAATAATTAAACCCACTAAAATCAACCCCATCAAAATCCGGTAACAAGTTTCCGATTTCTATCCGAAACTAACAAAAACTATCATACTTCCTACTCTAACCATAAATCAGCCTAACTCCTTCAATCTAACATTCAAAACATGCTCAAATATTTCCAAAAACATCAACCCAACACTACCCAACCATTAGAAGTCCTTCCCTACCATTTTTCAAGCCAAAAACCTAAATATTCCATATCCAAAAATTACCCATTTTCGAAGTTCCGAGATTTCTTGTTACACCCATTATCTTAGCATCACTTTACACCCAAAATATGATTTACAACTCACATAAAACACTATTTTATCAACATTCTCTTAAACCCTTCAAAAACTCATTTTCCCCCAAATAGAGGAACTTGAGAAATCTTTATGTTTCGAAAGGAAATTACTAGAAAGTAAGGAAACGTGTAGGAAAATTAGAAATAAAGCTCTTACGTTGATGAATCCTAAAAAATGGTGGAGTTTTGATGGAGCGAAGAAAAGTAACGTGAAAATGGTTTTTGGGGAGGAAGAAGAAAAGATGAGAAATTTTGAAATATAATATTTTATTTTAATTTTTAATCTATCTCCAAAAACCTACTTGTCCCCATTTTACCAAAAACCTCTTTTTAACTATTCCCTTTTCTTTAAAAGCTTTAAAATTTGATTATTTAAACGGTTTTCCCCAAATTAACTTAACCCGAACCGGCTTAACCAAACCCGACTATCTTCCGGGCCGCAAACTTTGGCGTTACAACTCTTCCCCACTTAAGGAATTTCATCCTCGAAATTTACCTGGTGGTAAGAGATACAGTGTAACACCCGGGTTTGGGGGTCGGGTAAAAATAATATTAAAATAATGTTTCGGGTTTCCCTTTTTGTTTTAAAAATCCATTTATTATGTTGGATCCAATTTTAAATTAAATTGGAACCCAAAATTCCATGGAATTTGGAATAGTGGAGTATGGCCATCTCATTAATGGCATTCTTGTAAATAATGAGACTTTCAAAATAAAAACCCTTTTATTTTAAAACACCCATTTAACTCATCTTCTTCCCCACCCATTCTTCATTTTCACGTCAAGTTCCCCTCTCCTTCAAGTCCACTATTCCATCATTTCTCTTGCTCTTGGTTGGTGAATTTTGAAAGGTAAAACCGTTTTTAACTTGTCCTCCTCTTCTTCTTCAAGATGGAACCTTTAGTTTTCATAAAGCTCATAGATTTTGTAGTTTGGGGTTTTGAGTTTTTAGGTTAAAAATGTAAACTTTATTGTCTTTAACTTAAGCTTTCGATTTGTTGAAGTTATATATGTTGTTTACTACCCATAAGGTCCAACATAGTTGATTTTTACATGGTTTTATGGTGATTCCCGAATTTGGGTTTTAATGGGGGTTTTTAAAGGGTTTAAAGGTTGATTTTGGGTGTGTTTAATGTTGGAAATTGAGGGCTATTGGTTGTATGTTGGTTAGGGATCATTTTGGAAGCATTTAAGTGTGTTAAAGAGGTTGAAATCTTGAGTTTTGGACTATTTTTCATGGCTGCTCGGGAATGAGGATTTTGGAGTTGTTCTTAGCTTGAAAACATGTGTTTTGTGCTTAATTAGTGTTTCGGGTTTGCTACGTTAATTGGTGAATTGATTTTAGGTTGTTTTGATTGTGTTGAGGTGATTAGAAGCGAGATTATGTGTTGGTGAAGCCTCGGGAACAAATTTGGAAACTTGAAGACCTTGGTTGCTTGGTAGTTGAGCTTGGAGGTGAAGGTGAGTGGTTAAAATGTTTTAAATGGTTTTGAGCAATTGGTTCAAGCATGTGGACTAGGTTGGGATTGGTAGACCCACCTAGAGTTGGGATTAGAGTGGTAGCCTAATCCCAAGCTTTGATTAGAGACTTTGGTTGCACTCTTTAATGGTTGTTTATGCCTCATGTTTAATTGCGATTGTGTTGGCTATGTATAATGTGTTATACATGTATGTTGAGGCTTGACTTGATGCATTGTTATATGCATGTTGATGATAAATATGATGGGGATATACATATGTATGAAATATGATGTGATATTTGTGTTAATGATATACATGTAGTGTTGACATGTGAAATGATATTATGAGGTGGTTGCGTGATCCGAGGATCATGGTGAGTACATGCTAGGCATGGAAATGTGGTTTGTGCATGATGATAAGTCATGGTGAGTACGTGCTAAGCACGGAAGTTGTTATGAAATGATATTGTGAAAGATTAATGAAATGTGTAGTATTGGCACTAGTATGCTTGGGTACAAATGATCGATCATTAGGATGTTAGTGTGCACACGTGAGTCAAAATGCGCGCGTGGTCTTGATGATGGTAGTCATCAAGATGGAGTACGGGTTCGCCCGGAAATCTTCATATATATGTTAGTCGGTGATGAGTGGAATCCCATCGACGGGCGTGAGGATGAGTGGAATCCCCTCCGCGTGAAATGAGCGTGAGGATGAGTGGAATCCCCTTCGCGAGAAACGGTGATGAGTGTAATCTCACCGTCAGGTAATGTTGTTGTTGGATGTGAGTTCTAATGGTTATCCGCGTATTCGAGTCATAGCTATGTGCCAATACGGATTGTGGTTTATGTTGCCAATATGTGATTATTTGTGAGCCAATGTGATTTGGGATGTGTTGCTAACATGGTTTAATATATATATGATTACATATGTTGTGGATTTAAACATGTTGAGCATGACATAATATTGATTATATGTTCATGCATCATGGGTAGATTGGCTTATGTGGATCAAAGGTAAGGACACGCATTCTATCTTGGTTGTTGCTCGTGCTTGGACCCTGCATTGTCGAAGGTTTGTTTTATGAGCTTGCCCTCACTAAGCTTTTATGCTTACGCTCCTTTTTGTTCAACAATGCTGATCAGTAGCTTGTGGGTGGCAAGGGCAAGGAAGGGGCATCCAAGTGTTGCTTTCGGTTAGCTCAAGTATGAACTTTAAATTGTAGATTGTAATAGCTAAGCAATGGAATAGGTGTTGTTGATTTGAATGCCTCGTGTGTTGATTTGGTTTGGCTCTCGGTTGCCTTGTTTGAATTGCAAATCTTGTTTTTGTTGCATGTCTTGAATGCTTATATGTTTTGCTTCTATGGTGTGAACCTTAAAGTGCCTTGTATGTCACCTTTTGGTAAATGCATGAATCTCTTGGATGAATGATGCTTGTTAGCGTTGGTTGCCTCACATGCTTAGATCTTGGTGGTTAAAGGTTGTTGGTATGTTGATTGTGGCTAGGGGAGTCGTAAATCGCATCTAGAGTCGAGTCTTAAGTTGTTTGGCTGAAGTTTAGAGACTTTCTGTGCAGGGCGTATCGATACACCCAAGGGCCGTATCGATACGTTTTGCCCTCTAGGACTCAAGTTTTGGCTTGGTGTATCGATACACGGGGGTGTATCGATACGCTCAAAGCTCACTGGAAATCTGATATTTTGGTGAGACTTTGGCGTATCGATACGGGCTCCAAGCGTATCGGTACGGGTTTATCTCGTTGACCACGAGATGTTGACCGAGAAGGCCGTATCGATACGCTCAAGAGCTGTATTGATACGGTCTTCTTGTGTTGACCATAGGGAGTTGACCTTGATCAAGGCGTATCGATACCCTTGATAGGTGTATCGATATGGCCTGCTTAAAAAGGAAAATGGGCTGTTTTAAATGTGTTGTTTTGGATGGTCGTTTTTATATTGCTTGAGCTTCCGCTGTCTTGTTTCATATATGACTTAAATATGCATGCAGACAATATATAAATAAAAGAAATTTTCTAGGGTTGCTAACTGAGGGGGAACCTTAAAGGGTTTCGCTTCGGTTTTCCCCGTGTAGCCTACTCGGACCTGTCATCCGGCCAGACCGGGACGAGGGGGTTACATACGGAATCTGTTTCTCCATGTCATCCTTTCTCTCCCAAGTGGCTTCTTCCACACCTCGGTGTCTTCACAAAACCTTGACTAACTCGATAGTCCTCTCACGCAACATTTTACTATCCGAAGCAAGAATCTCAACTGGTTCTTCATCATACGACAAATATGGGTTCAACTCGATCTCTTCCACTGACATTACATGGGACAGATCTGATCTATACTTTCGAAGCATCAAAATGTGGAACACATCATGAATCTTCTCAAGCTCGGGTGGCAATATCAATCTATAGGCAACGAGACCAATCCTCTCAACTACCTCGTAAGGACCAATGAATCTTGGACTTAGCTTACCCTTCTTACCAAACCTCATCACCTTCTTCCAATGTGAGACTTTCAGAAATACCTTGTCGCCCATATCATACTCTATCTCTTTTCTCTTCAAATCGACATACGATTTCTATCTGTCTGAAGCTGCCTTCAAGCGATCACAAATCAGTTTTACTTTTTCGGTAGTGCCCTTAAGCAAGTCTGGCATAGGTACAAGCTTCTGTCCGGCCTCAGCCCAACAAATAGGTCTTCTACATTTCCTACCATACAGAGCTTCATACGGTGCCATCTGAATACTAGCCTGATAACTGTTATTGTACGCAAACTATACTAGCGGTAGGTGTTTCTCCCATGAACCCTGAAAGTCGATGACACAACACCTCAACATGTCTTCTAACACATGAATAACTCTTTCTAACTGACCATCTAACTGTGGGTGATACGAAGTACTGAAGTTCAACCAAGTTCCCAAAGCTCGATGCAAACACTCCCAAAATCTAGCTGTAAACCTCGAATCTCAATCTAACACAATTGATTTCGGTACACCATGCAATCTCACTATCTCACTGATATACAAATCGGCCAACTTGTCTAAGGTGTAGGTAGTATGAACATGTATGAAATGGGCATACAGTGAATCTATCGACTATTACCCATACTGAATTCTTCTTCGAAGCAGTCAACGGTAAACCTGACACAAAATCCATAGAAATACGTTCTCACTTCCATTCCGGAATCTTCAACGGTTGTAACAAACCTGAAGGAAACCGATGCTCGGCCTTAACTCGCTGACAAACCATACACTTACTCATAAACTCGGCCACATCTTTCATTAACCCAATCCAGTAATACTCATCCTTCAACTCGCGGTACATCTTCGTACTACCCGGATGCATAGCAAAAGGACTGTTAGGAGCTTCATTTAGAATAGTACGTCTCAACTCGGCATCTTGTGGAACAACTACTCTATCCTTGAAACATAGGATTCCATTCTCACCAAAGCAGAAATTTGTGGGTTTACCCTCGGCTATATCTTGCACGTGAGGTGCCAAAGATTCGTCTTGCAATTGTTTCTCTCGAATCAACTGAACTAACAAAGGTTTAACCTGTAGCTCGGCTATCAAACCGTCATCCCGTGACACAATCAATCTCGCAAACATAGCTCGCAACTCAACTGCCACTTTTCTACTCAAAGCATCGGCCACTACGTTTTCTTTACCTGTATGGTACTCTATCATGAGGTCATAGTTCTTAAGAAGCTCTAATCACCTACGTTGTCTAAGGTTCAACTCCCTCTAAGTCATCAAGTATTTCAAACTCTTATGGTCGGTGTAGACTGTGCATTTCTCACTGTAAAGGTGGTGTCTCCAAATCTTCAAAGCAAACACTGCAACAACTAACTTTATGTCATGAGTGGGGTAATTCTTCTCGTGAACCTTAAACTGTCTCGAAGCGTCAGCTACAACTTTTCCCTCTTGCATAAGCACACACCTTAAACCTACATACGATGCATCACTATAGGTTATGAACTCCTTCCCTGGTTCAGGCTGAATCAAAATAGAAGCTTCTGTCAATGCTTTCTTAAACTTTTCAAATGCTTGCTGCCTTGCATCTGTCCACTCATACGGAATGTTTTTCTGAAGCAATTTGGTCAAAGGTGCCGCAATATTCAAGAATCACTCGACAAATCTTCAATAATACCCTGCCAAGCTTAGGAAACTACGAATATCGGTCACTAACTTCGGTTGTTTCCAATTTACTATCGTTTCTATCTTCTTGGGATCTACACTAATCCCATCGGCTGAGATCACATGACCTAAAAGGACTACCTCCATAATCCAAAACTCGCACTTACTCAACTTGGGATACAACTGATTCTCAAGAAAAGTCTGAAGCACTAATCGCAAATGCTCATCATGTTCTTCCTCGGTTCTAGAGTACACTAAAATGTCATCTATGAACACTACTACAAATCTATCCAAAAACTCGTGAAACACTCTGTTCATTATGTCCATAAATGCAGTTGGGACATTAGTCAATCCGAAAGGCATTACCAAGAACTCGTAGTGCCCGTATCGTGTACGGAAAGCTGTCTTCGGTATGTCCACATCTTTCACCTTCATCTGATAATAACCAGATCTCAAATCAATCTTCTAAAATACAATAGCACCTCTCAACTGATCGAGAAAATCGTCGATCCGCGACAATGGATACTTGTTCTTTATCGTTACCTTGTTCAACTACCTATAATCTATACACATCCTCATAATGTCGTCCTTTTTCTTCACAAACAACACCGAAGCACCCCACGAGGAAATATTAGGCCTAATGAAACCTCTATATGACAGTTCTTGAAGTTGTGTCTTCAACTCTTTCAATTCCTTAGGTGCCATTCTATACGGAGCAATAGACACGGGTGTAGAATCTGAATAAGTCTCAATAGCAAACTCAACATCCCTATTTGGAGGCAAACCTGAAAACTCTTCTAGAAAGACACTCGGAAAATCACAAACCGTTTTGATGTCTTGCGGTCTAACTTCATTCAAATTCGGATTCATCACATAGGCCAAATACGCTTGACAACCCAAATCCATCAATCTTTGAGCTTCTAAAGCAGAAACAACATTGGACAAGAATATAACATTCTCGCCAACTACTACAACCTCAAGATCATCCGCAAGTCTCAAGAAAACTCTCTTGGTCTTAAAGTCTACTCTAGCCTCTATGCTATACGAGCCAATCCATGCCCCAAAACATATCAAAACCATATAACCACAATTCAATCATATCGACCAAAAACACATGACCCTGAATCATCAGAGGACACCCCCTATACATTTTCCTAACTACCACGGTCTTACCGAAGGAACTAGTAACATTTAAGCCTACATCTAACCACTCATATGGTAAATCTAAAGTTCTTGCATGCTCACCCAAAATGTATGAATGGGTCAAACCCGAATCTATCAACGAAAGCAAGGATAAAGACCGTAACAAGAAATTACCTGCGATGACATCTGTGTTATTCCCAGCCTCTCGTTGTGCATACACCGTAGCCGGACCTCCACCCTCGGGCTGAACTGCTACCACATGAGCTACATTTCTCTAACCATCATTCATTGGCTGAAAATTACCTCGATCGTGCCCACAGCCTCTGTGATGCTCAAAACCTCGAACTGAGGTCTGTCCGCCCCTAGCTGGGTGAGGACAGTTACGCCTCAAGTGTTCTCGGGAACCACATTTCGAACATACCTCAAAGGTACCCATACACTCGCCCGGATGGCGCCTACCACATCTAGTGCACTCGGGAGTATGAACAACTGCTCCTTGGCCCTGATGGCCACGTCCATGGTCACCACCCCTATGTCTCGAGTCGGGCTGATATCTCCTATCTTTGTGCCTCTTGGCATGCTCTCTGTCCCAATCCGCATGTCTTTTCCCTGAATCGGACCCACTAGCACGAGTGTTTGAGCCCAAACTCTACTCAATATCTTTGGCCCTAAAGACCAAAACATCAAACTCGGTGTAATCAGAAGCAAGCATATAAGTCTTCACATCCCTAGTCAAACCATAACGGAAGCGCTCACACCGTTCTCTCTCATTGGAAATTAACGCAGGAGCATATTGGCTCAACTTTGATTCGGATATAATAAAAAGGAAAGTTTAGGGCTTACCTTGCATCGTCGCCGTGCCTAGAGCCCGAGGCCGTATCCCCAATGTCGAATGCATGTCGCCGAAGGAGTCGAAATGTTTTAAGGGGGGTCGAATGATTTTCATTTTTAAATTTGGGTTTGTTTTAAAAAGGGGATTTTAGAAATAGTTTTCATTCGAATTTAAAAAAAAAGAATTTTTATTATTTTTTTGCTTCCAGAAAACGGTAAGAATTTAGGTTATAATATAAGAATTTATATAGTTACCTAAATTATTACCCGCCTTATACAAATTCTTACAAAATTTATGTAATCACTTCATTTTAGCCTCACCCTAAAATTTCCAAAAAAAAACTATCGACTATATTTTTTTCTTTTTGTTTCATTAATTCACTCAAAATTAATTTTTAAATAACTATTCTCTCCGTGTTTACATAAAAAAGTGAACATTTCATCCTTAAAATAATGATGATATGGATGAAAAATAATTAAATGAGTGATTTTTTATTAGTCGAGAGATTTGTATAATAATTTTTTTCCTGTTAGGGATGTATATCGAGCGAGTTGATCACCAGCTGAGCAATGCTTGACTCGAAAATTGTTCGATTCGTACTTGACTCAACTCGATACTCAATAGGCTCGATAAAATTTTGTTTAACTTGTGCTCCTTAAAAAAATTCGTTGTTAGACTCGTCTTGTTGCTCATTAAGCTCGTCAAAAAAATTTGTAACGCCCGGGTTTAGGGGTCGGGTGAAAATAATATTTTAACATTATTTCGGGTTCGGTTTTGCAATTTAAATAATAAAATATTTTTATGGGCCTCGGGATTTCAAAATGTTTAAGGCTATGTTGGGCCTATCTCTTAAGTCCAAATTCATGGGCTTTAAGAGATGTGGGTTTGGCCATTCATTAATGGCATTTGTGTAATATTTGGTCTTTACAAATATAACCCATTTAAAAATATTATATTATAATTCAAATAAACCCAAAGCTTCATCTTCTTCTTCTTCAAAGCACAAAATCAACGACAATGGGAGCCTTTCTCTCCATTTCACTATTTCATCTCATTTCTTCCTCATTTTGGCTCGGTTTTGAAAGGTAAATATATTTTTGACTTGTTCTTGTCTTCCTCTTCATGTTGGTACCAATATTTCTCATTATTGTTCATGATTTTGAAATTGAAAGTTTTAGGGTTTTGTTTAAAAATGAGAACTTTATGGGTTTTTACTAAATCTTTTGATTTGTTATTGTTAGATATGATATCTATGAAACAAATGGTCCAATATATGTAATTTTTAAAGTGTTTTCTAAGGATTTCCGAAATTGGGTTTTGGTGGGGTTTTAGGAAGGTTTTTAGTTGAGTTTTGGATATGGTTTGTGTTGGAAATTGAGGGTGGATGTTAGGGTAATGGTTGAGGGCTGTTTTGGGAGCATTTAGATGTGTTAAAAAGGTTGAAATCATGAGTTTTGGTTGGGACTTGAGGGCTGCTCGGGGGCTAGTGTTTTGGAGGTTGTACATAGCTTGAATTAATGTGCTTGTTGCTTGAATTGTATTCCGGGTTGGTCTTTTGATGTTGGGCTGATCTGAGGATTATTTGAATTGTGTTTGAGGTTGTATAGAAGCGGAAATTTGTGTTGGGGAAGCTTCGGGAAGAAATCCAGAAATTTGAGGGAGGTTGCTTGCTTGGCTTGGAGCTTGGAAGCTTAGGTGAGTGGTTAAATATTTTAAATGGTTTTCAAGTGTTGGTTCAAGCATGTGAACTAGGTTGGGATTGGTAGACCCACCTAGAGTTGGGGTTAGGGTGGTAGCCTAATCCCAAACTTTAGTTAGAGACCTTGGTTGATCTTTAAAGTGTTGAATTATGCCTCATGTTTAATCATGCTTATGGTGGTTATGCTTATGTTGTTATACATGTATGTGGAGGCATGGCTTAATGCATTGTTACATGTATGTTGATGATAAATGTGATAGAGATATACATATGTATGAAATATGATGTGATGTTTGTGTTATTGAGATGCATGTAGTGTTGACATGTGTAATGATGTTATGAGGTGAATGTATGATCCGAGGATCATGGTGAGTACATGCTAGGCATGGAAATGTGGTTTGTGCATGACGGTGAGTCATGGTGAGTACGTGCTAAGCACGGAAGTTGTTATGGATTGATATTGTGATAGATAAATGAAAGGTGTAGTATTGGCACTAGTATACTTGGGTACAAATGATCGATCATTAGGATGTTAGTGTGTACACATGAGTCAAAAGTCGCGCGTGGCCTTGGTGGCGTTGAGTCACCAAGGAGGAGTACGGGTACGCCCGGAAATTGTAATTATATTAGTCGATGATGAGTGGAATCCCATCGATGGGGCGTGAGGATGAGTGGAATCCCCTCCGCATGAAACGGGGCGTAAGGATGAGTGGAATCCCCTCCGCATGAACGGTGATGAGTGTAATCCCACCGTCAGGTAATGGTTGTGTTGTTGGATGTGAGTTCCAACGGTTATCCGTGTATTCGAGCTATAGCTAGGTGCCAATACGGATTGTAGTTTATGTTGCCAATATGTGGTTAATTGTGAACCAATGTGATTTGGGATGTGTTGCTAACATGGTTTAATATATGCGATATCATATGTTGTGGGTTTAAACATGTTGAGCATGGCATGATATTGATTATATGTTCATGCATCATTTAGAATTATGGCTCGTGTGGACCGGAGGTAAGAACATGCATTTTATCTTGGTTGTAGCTCGTGCTTGGACCCTGCATTGTCGAGGGTTGTTTTTAAAGAGCTCACCCTCACTAAGCTTTTATGCTTACGCTCTCTTTTGTTCGACAATGCAGATATATAGCTTGTGGGTGGCAAAGGCAAGGGAAGGTCTCCAAGTGTTGCTTTTGGTGAGCTCAATGTATGAATTTTAAGTAATGGAATGTAATAGTTAAGCAATGGGATAGGAATTGTTGATTCGAGTCTTGATGTATGTCTATGGTTGACTTGATTTGTAAGCATGATATATCTTGCCAAATGCTAGTACGATGGATGTCTTATGAATGCTTAAGTTGCTTTGAATGGCATGTGAACTCATTTGATATGTATGATGCTTATTGGTTCTTTTTAATGTCTTCAAGCATGCTTGTATGAAAGGCTCTTAATGTGTAATTTGCCATGTTAGAAAGATTGTCCAAATCCATGCTTGTATGTGTTTGAGTATGTTAAATCTAGGATGTATGCCTCTAGACTTTGTTTGATGGTTTTATGTGCCTTTAGGGGTCCTATGGGACCTTTAGACTTGTCAAAACACCCCTAAATCTGTATTTCAAAGGTTACAGACTGCCAGCGTTTCGAAACGGGAGGGATCGTTTCGGAACGGGTAGGCTTCAGGGACCCCGTATCGGAACGCGTTTCGATACGGTATGGCCTTTGGAACCCCTGTTCCGAAACGCGTATCGGAACGTTTTGGCTACTGGAATTCTGAGAAATTCACGAGATGAAGGTGTTTCGAAACGGGTGTAAAGGTTTCGAAACGGTCAAAATCTCGTTGACCACAAGATATTGACCGTCGTGGGCGTTTCGAAACAGTTGACCACCGTTTCGATACGACCCCTTGTAAAGGCTCTAGAACAGTTGACCTGGTCAAGGCGTTTCGATACGCCTCAAGGGCGTTTCGAAACGGCTTGTTTAAAAGATTAAAATTGGGCTGTTTAACTGTTGTTTTGGGTTCGAATGTTTGTCTCATGTATTATATTCCGCTGTTTGATCACATAGGGTTTAATATCCATTTAGACAAGATTTTAATGAAAAGAAAAAAAAATAGGGTTGCTAACCGAAGGGGAACCTTAACGGGTTTTGCTTCGGTTTTCCCCGTGTGGCCCACTCGGATCGGTCAAGCGCCCAGACCGGGACGAGGGGGTTACATTTGTTGGTATCAGAGCCTAAGGTTACCGAGACCTTGGGCAGGTAAGTGAGGTAAGTTTAAGTTTTGAATTGATATGCACGGTGTTTGCTTGCTTTGTAAGTATGATTGCTTGTGTGAAAAGTATGTTGATTGTTCGTTTAAAAGCATGTTGCTCGTTACCCGTGCATGTTGTGGTGTGTGATTGTTTGATTGAGAATGTATGTTGTTTGATCGTACGCATGTGTTGCTTGTTTAGCAAGTATGCCTTGTTATATGCTTGGTTAAGCATGTATGTGTGCTGATTTGTTTGAAACATGTTGAGTAGAGTCTCATTGCTTCTATTACATCGGAAAAAGGATTTTAAGTGAGGGAAATCATACTTGAGCCACTTGGACCTTTCCTTTGCTAACCCAACTTGTATGTTAATTTGTTGATTGATTTATTGCTTTTAGTAAGTTTGGGGCCGGTATGTGGGTCGTGAATCGATAGGTGAAAGTTGTGGTTTTGAAAATGTGGATGATGTGGAGGAAGTTCTTTGCTATAGCTTGGGGAATATGGTCGTACCGGAGTTGAGGTACAATTGGTTTGCTCGAGTCCGTGTGTATGTGAGTTGATTCTTGTTGGTGAGGGACGATGGGACCGATTCTGGTATTAGTTAGTGAAAAGAAGTGAAGACCTATGAGTGGGAGTCAGAGTGGTATCTATGTTATAGTGGATAAGTTCTTGGTACAGTTTTGATTTTGTCTCTTCCGATTGGTTCTGAGTCCGTACTTCCGTATGTTGTTAACAAGCATGCAAGTTTGAATGTGCCCGATGAGGTGTTAGAGGTAGGTATGAGCACCTTAGTTCTTTGAGCGAGATCAGGGTAAGGGTCTCGTGTGAGTAAGCTGAAGTTCAGAAATGCTAGTTGGTGATCTTTAGGATTCAGCCTATGGTTTTCATACAAGACAGTCAGTCAGTGTCCGAGAGTGTGAGCTAGTTTGTGTGATTGGGTCAGTGTACGTTGAGTTGTTTTCCAGCGAGCGGAAGAGAAGAAGTCACTTCCGATATAGTTGAGCCGAGAAGGGAGCCTTGAGCTTTGACTTCAGGATTGTTTGGTAGGGGTAGAACAGTTCCAGCTAGACTGTTTGGGCGCGATCAGAATTGAGTCTTGAAGTTACGAGATGCTCTAAGAACAATTTAGAAGAGTTAGATTTTGTTGAAGGACCAGCCTGAAGACAAGAGGGCCGAAGACTAACAGCGGTGTACTTGTGAAGTTGCAATTCTTTTTGCAGAATCGTCCGTTTGTGTGAGCGTGCAAAGGATTTTGATGTATCTCTGTTGAAATTTTAGACGTAGGGACGCATGTGACTAGACCTTTTTGGGAGATAGTAGTGGTCAGAAAGATGTACAGAAGATGTTTGTTGGTGGTTCAAAGTTACTAGTTTCTGGTAGATGTGAAGTGATTGTCTTCCTACAGTTTCGGTGTGCCTTTTGGCAAGGCTCGGCTTGAAGAGCAAATAGTTAGTGTATACGTTGAGACAAAGAAGGAGTTGACTTGAAGTTGCAAGATTTATGTGTGACTGTAGTGGTAGGTGAGGATGTGGACTTCTTGTCGAATGTTGATCCAGTTTTAGAGATCAAAGATTGATTGAGTTTAGTTGACAGGCTTGCTTAGCAATTGTGATGAATTTGATTTTTGAATGAAGATTGGACCGCAAAATGCTAGAATAGTTTGTGATTCTTCCTAGAAGCGTTTAGAAGAAACGCCCAGTTGTCTCCTAACAGAGAAGAAGAGTTTATTATTGATGTCCTCTCCGAGTTTGCTCGTGTTTTAGTTTGCTCTGTATCTTATGGTTTTCGACAGAATTGAGAATGTTGAAGAATTAGCCTCGAGACTTGTTAGACCTTAGATTCATTAGGCCTAGTGCATCATCTCAGAGTCCTACAGTGTAATTTGTGAAGAAGAAATAGTGACTGTACGAGAATGTGTTCATATTACATACAGTCGAAACAAGTGACAGTGAATGATTAGTATCCGTTTTCGAGTGTCAGTGAATTGTTGGTCAGTTAGTGTATGCTTCAGTCTATTTGAAGATTAGTTTGAGATCCGTTTACTGCTAGTTGAAAGTGAGAAAAGTTGAAGTACCGAAGACAGCTTTAGGGGCAAGATGTGATCACCTTGAGCTCTGAGTTATGTCGTTTTGTTCGACTAGTGTATTAGTTACCTTCATAGAGATGTTGAGCTGAATAATTCCCGAGTTCCTTGACCAGTTGTAGTAGTTCTCATAGATGACACACGGGTATATTCACGTACCGAAGAAGGCCATGACAAGCTTTGAAGTTAGTGTTGTAGATCCTTTTTGAGAATCAGTTGTATACCAAGTTGAGCAAATGTGAACTCCGAGTTAAGGAAGATGTTCTCCTAGGACTTGTAGTTCAGCCGAGTGTGTTAGAGAAAATCCCAAGTAGGCAGAAGAAGATGTGAGTTGGAAGAAATTGAAGACTGTGACAGCTGTGTGATCAGATGCAAGACAATGAGCCCTTGAGAAACTGAAAAGAACCTTGAAGAGAACTTCGACCTTGATCCAGTCTATATCAGAAAGAGAATTTGTGAACCATAATGATGCGTTACATGTAGAGTTAGGTTGTGTGCTTATGCAAGACAGAAGATTGTGGCTTGTTCATTGAGATAGTTGAAAGACAGTGAGAAGAGTTATCCGAAATGAGACGTAGAGTTAACTACAGTTGAAATTGCTTCGAGGACTTGAAGACAAAGCTTGTATAGTAAGAAAGGCACGGTGTGCATGTGCATATTACCAGAACTTGAAATACTTGAAGACTTAGGAAGGGTTGGAACTTGAACAACATGAGTTGTTAGAATTGCTTGAAGACTGTGATCCCAAGATTGAGTACCATCCGAAGATAGCCTCCGTAGTGATCGATGTTCCGAGTTGTTATTGTTGTTAGATTAGTAGTTGGGCTGCGAGTTGTATTTGCCGAATTCAGTTACCGAATGCCAGTATTCTTGTGGCCGCGTTTCATGTTGAGCCTACGCTGAGTCAGAATGTTTGAAGAGAAACAGTTGCAAGACAGATTCTTGGCACCTCACGTGCGAGGCATAGTAGAAGGAAGACCTTCAGAATACAGTTTCAGAGATGATAGAGTTTTCTGTTTCAGAGACAGAATAGTTGTACAGATTGACATAGTGTTTTAAGACGTATTGTTTTTGCCGAAGCACACGGTAGTTCATTTGTATTGCATCTGAGTAGTATGAAGACGTAGTGTGGGTTGAAGATGAGTACTTCCAGATTGAGTGGGCGAATAATGTGGTTCAGTATGAGAGTAAGTATGTAAATTTCCAGCGTGTCAAGACCGAGTTCAGTCTCTTCTAGTTCGCCACATCTGTGGAAGATTCGTAATGAAAGTGGATAATAGAGATCCGAAATTTCTGCTAGATTATTTTGAAGACGTTTGCATAGTGTCTGGTTGTCCGTTGAAGGCAGATGTTCAGTTAGAGAAGGTTATGATCCAACTGTTCGTACGGTGCTACCTGAGATTGTGAGTCAGACTAGTTCCGTTGTTCGTTTGTCACGGTTACCACCAGAGTTAGGAAGAGGTTGGTGAGGTGGTTTATGTATCTATGATTCAGAAGTGTGAGTTGGATTTGTCCCGTGCTATGTTGTTGAAGAGATTGAGTTGAGTTTTAAATTGACATGCCTTGAAAGAACCAATGGGAATCTTAGCATTAGATAGCTATTGATGTGGGGTAAGTCTACTGAGTTGGTTAGTATGTTGTGGTGAGAAGGAAGTGTGGAGAGACATCTTCTGTGATTCTTCCTGTCCGATAAATTTCGGGGACGAAATTTCCTTAAGTGGGGGAGAGTTGTAACGCCCGGGTTTAGGGGTCGGGTGAAAATAATATTTTAACATTATTTCGGGTTCGGTTTTGCAATTTAAATAATAAAATATTTTTATGGGCCTCGGGATTTCAAAATGTTTAAGGCTATGTTGGGCCTATCTCTTAAGTCCAAATTCATGGGCTTTAAGAGATGTGGGTTTGGCCATTCATTAATGGCATTTGTGTAATATTTGGTCTTTACAAATATAACCCATTTAAAAATATTATATTATAATTCAAATAAACCCAAAGCTTCATCTTCTTCTTCTTCAAAGCACAAAATCAACGACAATGGGAGCCTTTCTCTCCATTTCACTATTTCATCTCATTTCTCCCTCATTTTGGCTCGGTTTTGAAAGGTAAATATATTTTTGACTTGGTCTTGTCTTCCTCTTCATGTTGGTACCAATATTTCTCATTATTGTTCATGATTTTGAAATTGAAAGTTTTAGGGTTTTGTTTAAAAATGAGAACTTTATGGGTTTTTACTAAAGCTTTTGATTTGTTATTGTTAGATATGATATCTATGAAACAAATGGTCCAATATATGTAATTTTTAAAGTGTTTTCTAAGGATTTCCGAAATTGGGTTTTGGTGGGGTTTTAGGAAGGTTTTTAGTTGAGTTTTGGATATGGTTTGTGTTGGAAATTGAGGGTGGATGTTAGGGTAATGGTTGAGGGCTGTTTTGGGAGCATTTAGATGTGTTAAAAAGGTTGAAATCATGAGTTTTGGTTGGGACTTGAGGGCTGCTCGGGGGCTAGTGTTTTGGAGGTTGTACATAGCTTGAATTAATGTGCTTGTTGCTTGAATTGTATTCCGGGTTGGTCTTTTGATGTTGGGCTGATTTAAGGATTATTTGAATTGTGTTTGAGGTTGTATAGAAGCGGAAATTTGTGTTGGGGAAGCTTCGGGAAGAAATCCAGAAATTTGAGGGAGGTTGCTTGCTTGGCTTGGAGCTTGGAAGCTTAGGTGAGTGGTTAAATATTTTAAATGGTTTTCAAGTGTTGGTTCAAGCATGTGAACTAGGTTGGGATTGGTAGACCCACCTAGAGTTGGGGTTAGGGTGGTAGCCTAATCCCAAACTTTAGTTAGAGACCTTGGTTGATCTTTAAAGTGTTGAATTATGCCTCATGTTTAATCATGCTTATGGTGGTTATGCTTATGTTGTTATACATGTATGTGGAGGCATGGCTTAATGCATTGTTACATGCATGTTGATGATAAATGTGATAGAGATATACATATGTATGAAATATGATGTGATGTTTGTGTTATTGAGATGCATGTAGTGTTGACATGTGTAATGATGTTATGA
Source organism: Hibiscus trionum (assembly GCA_030270665.1). Classification (NCBI taxonomy): domain Eukaryota; kingdom Viridiplantae; phylum Streptophyta; class Magnoliopsida; order Malvales; family Malvaceae; genus Hibiscus; species Hibiscus trionum. The sequence continues at coordinate 70,845,229 of BSYR01000003.1, read as the reverse complement.
GGTGAATGTATGATCCGAGGATCATGGTGAGTACATGCTAGGCATGGAAATGTGGTTTGTGCATGACGGTGAGTCATGGTGAGTACGTGCTAAGCACGGAAGTTGTTATGGATTGATATTGTGATAGATAAATGAAAGGTGTAGTATTGGCACTAGTATACTTGGGTACAAATGATCGATCATTAGGATGTTAGTGTGTACACATGAGTCAAAAGTCGCGCGTGGCCTTGGTGGCGTTGAGTCACCAAGGAGGAGTACGGGTACGCCCGGAAATTGTAATTATATTAGTCGATGATGAGTGGAATCCCATCGACGGGGCGTGAGGATGAGTGGAATCCCCTCCGCATGAAACGGGGCGTAAGGATGAGTGGAATCCCCTCCGCATGAACGGTGATGAGTGTAATCCCACCGTCAGGTAATGGTTGTGTTGTTGGATGTGAGTTCCAACGGTTATCCGTGTATTCGAGCTATAGCTAGGTGCCAATACGGATTGTAGTTTATGTTGCCAATATGTGGTTAATTGTGAACCAATGTGATTTGGGATGTGTTGCTAACATGGTTTAATATATGCGATATCATATGTTGTGGGTTTAAACATGTTGAGCATGGCATGATATTGATTATATGTTCATGCATCATTTAGAATTATGGCTCGTGTGGACCGGAGGTAAGAACATGCATTTTATCTTGGTTGTAGCTCGTGCTTGGACCCTGCATTGTCGAGGGTTGTTTTTAAAGAGCTCACCCTCACTAAGCTTTTATGCTTACGCTCTCTTTTGTTCGACAATGCAGATATATAGCTTGTGGGTGGCAAAGGCAAGGGAAGGTCTCCAAGTGTTGCTTTTGGTGAGCTCAATGTATGAATTTTAAGTAATGGAATGTAATAGTTAAGCAATGGGATAGGAATTGTTGATTCGAGTCTTGATGTATGTCTATGGTTGACTTGATTTATAAGCATGATATATCTTGCCAAATGCTAGTACGATGGATGTCTTATGAATGCTTAAGTTGCTTTGAATGGCATGTGAACTCATTTGATATGTATGATGCTTATTGGTTCTTTTTAATGTCTTCAAGCATGCTTGTATGAAAGGCTCTTAATGTGTAATTTGCCATGTTAGAAAGATTGTCCAAATCCATGCTTGTATGTGTTTGAGTATGTTAAATATAGGATGTATGCCTCTAGACTTTGTTTGATGGTTTTATGTGCCTTTAGGGGTCCTATGGGACCTTTAGACTTGTCAAAACACCCCTAAATCTGTATTTCAAAGGTTACAGACTGCCAGCGTTTCGAAACAGGAGGGATCGTTTCGGAACGGGTAGGCTTCAGGGACCCCGTATCGGAACGCGTTTCGATACGGTATGGCCTTTGGAACCCCTGTTCCGAAACGCGTATCGGAACGTTTTGGCTACTGGAATTCTGAGAAATTCACGAGATGAAGGTGTTTCGAAACGGGTGTAAAGGTTTCGAAACGGTCAAAATCTCGTTGACCACAAGATATTGACCGTCGTGGGCGTTTCGAAACAGTTGACCACCGTTTCGATACGACCCCTTGTAAAGGCTCTAGAACAGTTGACCTGGTCAAGGCGTTTCGATACGCCTCAAGGGCGTTTCGAAACGGCTTGTTTAAAAGATTAAAATTGGGCTGTTTAACTGTTGTTTTGGGTTCGAATGTTTGTCACATGTATTATATTCCGCTGTTTGATCACATAGGGTTTAATATCCATTTAGACAAGATTTTAATGAAAAGAAAAAAAATAGGGTTGCTAACCGAGGGGGAACCTTAACGGGTTTCGCTTCGGTTTTCCCCGTGTGGCCCACTCGGATCGGTCAAGCGCCCAGACCGGGACGAGGGGGTTACAAAATTCCCTTACTTTCTTATTATATGTAAACATAAATTAACAAATTTAACCAAAAAAATTGACACAAAAATAAAAAATAGAATTTTTACCTCGTAATATTTAATTAACCATAATTTCATCTGTCGTTGTGTTTGCATGTCATTACCAAATTTATCAAGTCATTATTAGTCCTTTTTTTAAATTTCTTTTGTGAATTTGTTCTAACTCGTATCATTAAAATTTCAATCATTCGATCCTAGAATCAACAAAAGTCCATCTTGATCCAAGCTCCCCTTGCTCATCAGTTGGTTAAAAATCTTATAGTTTTCTAATATTCAATCTAAATTAAATCAATCAATAAATTGAATATTAATAATTCTGGAAAAAAATGTTTGAACGATCTAATTATGTGATACATAAAATATAAAAAATAATAAAAATGGAGTAATGAGTAATCAACAAATGGAAAAGACGATGATATAGATAAAATCAAAGAGAATTTTAAGGTACATTTAGTTTTAGAAAATATTTTTTGTTTTTATTTTTTATTTTATTTTCAAAAAATAATTTTTAGTTTCAGTTTTATAAAAATTAGAAAACATGTTTTGTTAATAGAGATAAAAAGTTATTTTCAAAATTAAATATAGTGAAAATGTGTTTATTAAATAATTGAAATAAAATATAGTTAGAAAATATTATTATAATAATAAATAAATAAATAAAATATGAGTAAATAAATCAAAGTTTTAGAAAATGACATTAGAAGAATTCGAACCCGAGATAAAATGAGGTTAAAATTAAAAAATCCTAATTTTCATATTTTCCATTTTCATAAAACATTTTCAATGAAAACATATTTTTTGTGTTTTAACTCGGGTTTTCTTCACCGTTTTCTTCCCCGTTTTCCATTTTCCACGAAAATGAAAATGAATTTCATTCTCTAAAATCAAACGCACCCAACTCTTTCAATATCATGAGCTCCATAGGAGTACTCTTATTTAGGGTCAGTAATTTAATCTAAATTTGACGGGTTTCAACCTGACCCGACCCTATAATGACGAATTTTTAATTTTAAATTTAATTTGGGACGAGTTTTAATTTAAAATTCTTCGATCCGACCCGACAGGTATAATGTTATTATATTTACAAAAATATCATACAATATATATAGTTTTAAGGATTCTTCTTTAACATTTTTTTATGCCGCTCAACTATCTTCTTTACCTCTTTGTCTCTCTCCCTCCATTTTTCTTTTTTTCTTTTCATATTCATCTTTTTCGTTTCTTTCTTAATTTCATCTTATCTCATCATTTCTTATAATACCGAGCAATAATTATCATCTACAAGTTATCACCTTTAAAGTTGTTTTTGAAGAGGTAAACGTGGAGAAATAGGAAGAAGGAAATTGAAGAGTCTCAAATCGATTTGAGATTGTGGGTATTGAATTTCGATTTTTTTAATGCAAACTTTTTATTTCTGTTTTTAAATTTTACTCATCTTTGAATCGATTGAAACCCTAAATTTGTATAAATCTGTGAATAAGTTTATTTTACCTTTATATATATATATACATATGATTTTTTAGTTAGATTTTTTGAATTTGTGAAATTTTATTGTGATTTAGTATTAGATTAATTTAACTGTGCTGAAAATGTCGAGATTTTTAGATTGGTTGACGAACTTGGTAAATATTTCTTTGGTTCTTAAACTGAAAATAAAATTTTGATTAAAATTTGGGGAAAGTAATATATTTCAAGTTGGAACGGGTGTTCGGACTAATTTTACAACAATAAAAAAAACAGGTCAGGTTCAGAGCGGGTGTAAGCCTTCTAAATATCGGGGCAAGACGAGACGAATTTTTTATTTAAATTTTCCGATCAATTTAGGTCGACTAAAAATTTACACTGACCCGTCCAGTTGACATCCCTACTCTTAATCCTCCATAGAATAAAGTAAACTATATAGAATTAATTTTTGAAGGAGTATCATTATATAAGACAAAGCCGGGGGCTTTGACTGTGTCAGTTACATAAAAAGAAAAGGAGTGAAGTACACCAATGGTCACTGAAATTTTAGAGAGTTTTTATTTTAGTCACCAAACTTTTAAAATTTATATTGAGTTCACCTAACTTTTATTTTGCTTTCATTTTGGTCCCTACCGTTACATTCTGTTAGAAAATGCTGACGTGACTCGTTAGTTTTTCTTATCTTCAAGGGTAAACTATATAAATGATCACCGAACTTTTAAAACTCTTTCATTTTGGTCACCGAAATTTTAAAACTTTTATTGGAGTCACCCAACACAAAGGCGTCTATCAAAACAACATTGAACATGATGACGATCAAGGACGAAGAGATATATGGGTTTCCTCTTCCAATTTTAGGTAGAATAGTATTTTAGGTCTTTATTAGTTTAAATACTAATCAAATAAGATTTTTTTCCTTCCCGATTTTTATATTTAAAGGTTTAATAGACTATTCCCCCTCCTAATGTTTGATCCTAACTTTGTCTCTAATGGCAAAGTAAATTAATGTTTGAACTTAAACATGGGGTGCATCAATTTTGCTAGCATATTCTAGGAAATTTGTAGAACAACTTTTGGATACAACTTTCAGAAGTAAACTAAAATGCTATACTCTTTGTCAATAATTAACCTTAATGTTTTTTTTATCTCCCTTCTACTTATTAACCTTGAAGTAGCTTGAAGATGAGATTGCATACAATGTGATCAATAGATCAAAATAATGAGATTACATTACAAACAATATTCAAGAACATGATATATATAAAAATATTTTATATTGATAAAAACATCAATCTATCCAACTTTAAATATTGTTCATCGATAATCATAAGCATGGGCGAAGCCACATGGGGGTGGCTGGGGCCAGGCCCTCGTGGTTACCCTTACGGTCCATTCTTTCTTTTTTTTTAATTTGGCCCCGTAAAATTTTAAATTATAATTTATGTTTTTGTTTTAATATTATAGAGTGGGTGTTGTCTTAGTGGTAAAATGTGTACAAAAAATTAAATTTGTTTTACTTGAAGTTAGTGAATCGAATCCTATTGATGACGTATTTCAGTCTTTTGTTCTTTTAGGCTCAAGTGTAAAAAGCCCTTGAACTTTTGAAAAAAAAAATCAATTAAGCCCCTAAACTTTTTTTGCACTCAATTAAGCTCTTGAAGCAAGAAATTCAATTAATTAAGCCCTTTGACCATTAAATTTTGACAGTTTTTTTCTTTAGATATTATTGGCTCATAATACACTACAGTTCTATCATGTTCATTATAAATTTCTTTAAAAAAATATTTTTTTATATTTATACATTTTTTAGAACTTTTAAACAATTTTTTAAATTAAGTATTTTTTAAAAAAAAATGTCAAGTCGAGACACTATGACACAACGCACACACTGCACCAATAGATCCAAAAAAAACTATCAAGATTTAATAGTCAAAATTGGTTTAGTTCAAGGGATTAATTGGGTGCAAAAAAGTTTAGGGTCTTAATTGATTTTTTTTTTGAAGTTTAAGGGCTTTTTATACCCATATAAGAAGACAACACAAAAATATTGAGAGAAAACTTAGGTTTAAAAAAAAGAAGACGATTAATTTAACAATTAATTAAATTGTATTAAAAGATAATTATACATATAAGAAATTAATGTTATATTAAGAAAAAATGATTTCATAATGTAATTAATATTAATAGGGATGAGTCTACCACGTGCGACGAACATAGTTGAACACCACTAACGCTCTAATATTAGCTCAAATCTCCAATTTTGGCTCAAACCGCTATTTACCAAACAAGGCCTTAGACATTTATTACCCTCATCTAACGCTCCAAAAAGGTGTAAAAGTAATTGAGTTTTACATTGGGTAAGTGAATCATAACCCATATCCATCCATTTATAAGTATTTTAGAAATTTTAAAGAATTTTTTAAATAAAATAAAAAAATTCCTAAAAATATCAAGTGGAAATATCGTGATACGACGCATGGCACAAACAGATAAAAAAAACTGTTAAGATTTAATAATCTAAATTAGTAAAAAAAAATTAATTGATTAAATTTTTTTGGTTCAAGAACTTAATTGAATGCAAAAAAAAAACTCGAGAACTTAATCAATTAAATTTATTAGTTCAGAACTTAATTAATTAAATTTTTTAGGTCAAGAACTTAAATTTAAAAACTTAATTAGTTTTTTTAAAGTTTAAGGAATTTTTACGCCTTTAATTTTTTTAAAATTTTATATTATTAAGGGATATTAACTGTGATGTCTTGTGGTAGACAAAATTGTTGGAGATGAAGTGACCGTCGTTTCCTCAACCATATTAAAAAGGTGAGCTTATTGGAGGTTGTAATATCGTGTTTGAAGCTGCGAAACAATGATGACCTGCAGCTGCAAGCCACACTATCTGAGCCGTTTTTACATTATTCTTATTACTCTAGAAAGTTGAATTGACATCTATCCGTTGTAGTCTAGTTGGTTAGGATACTCGGCTCTCACCCGAGAGACCCGGGTTCAAGTCCCGGCAACGGAATTTTAAAATTTTCTCAATTCATTCATTTTTCTCTTGAATAAATAATAATACTAACGCTGACGCATTGGCAATTTCCTTGGGCATCATCTTTTTTTATTGGTCGGTAAAAGTTTTTTTTTATTATTATTATTAGTGATAAAAGAACAAGGTAGGAGAATACAAATTGGAGAAAACAACAACCCCCCTCGCACCCTTAGAATTTACAAATAGAAGCAACAGCAGAATCAAACTGAAAACACACGCCCAAGCTACATATATACAACATATGAAACCAATTAACTATTGTTGCTATTATCTGCTGTCTCCGTTCCAGGGTTTGTGTAAATTCGCTAAATCCAGGTGATACCTTAACTTATCTTATAGACCACAACCTATCTCTTGCTTTATATCCTGTTTACTCAATTCTCAACTTTTTTGTTGGGTCTCAACCAAGTGCATCATAATTCATAGTTGTTGCTGTGGTGTACTAGTGGTTATCACGTCAGTCTTACACACTAAAGGTCCCTAATTCGATCCTGAACTCGTCTAATCTGACCGAGTTGTTCCGATTTTGACATAGTAATGGGATGTAGTTTTTGTTAATCCAAAACAATAATTTTGAATACGAGCAAATTTGAGTGAAAAGAACTGAACTTCGAGGTTTTTATAAAATTTCTCAAAATTGATAGGAAAATGTAAATTTTTCTACCAATTTCTTCCAGGTTTTTGTTGTATGGTGCTTCTTGTTTCACTAAGCCACAGTTTTGGCAGTTGATTTTTTTGTGAGATTGACGTCTAACATCAAAAGAACTCGATAACCTTCATAAAAACTAATTGTCTCTATTGAATGAGACACTTTACGAAGTGATAAAAGAGTGGTGAGCGAACCAAATTATCTGGCAGACTGGTTCGCTACACAATTTTGATTATATCGCAAACAACCTTTTACCAAAGAGCGGATCTGACTATACTTGACCACCTATAAACCAAACAAAAAATAAAAATCGTGAGGGTCTTTGTGCGAGCACCAAAATGACCGCAAAAGTATGCAAAAAACGTATTAAAAATCATAAGGAACACGCCACAAGAGCAGAGAAAAAACGTGCCACAAGAGCATAGAAAAGTGTGTCACAAGAACATAGATTCTTATTCAAAATTGAGAAAAAAGAAAAGAAAAACAGAAGGCATAGTATGAAAAAAATAAGAGAAATAATAAACACCGGAGGTCGGCAACCAACTTAAAATTGGTGCCGCCACCGGCTAAACAAAAATTAAAGAAAAAAGAAAGACAACACAAAAATATTGAGAGAAAACTTAGGTTTAAAAAAAAGAAGACGATTAATTTAACAATTAATTAAATTGTATTAAAAGATAATTATACATATAAGAAATTAATGTTATATTAAGAAAAAATGATTTCATAATGTAATTAATATTAATAGGGATGAGTCTACCACGTGCGACGAACACAGTTAAACACCACTAACGCTAAACACCGCTGAACACTATTAAATTAATTAATAAAGATTAAAAAATTTAAGGACTCAACATACAATTAATAATCATTTAAAATAAAATTTCAATTAAATTATTTTTCATATATATTATAATTTTTTAATCCTTAATTTCAAATAATTAAATCAAATACCAACCATTGTGAATTCCTAAATTAAAAACCCTAAATGCTTTTCTCCAAGCTTTACTTGCGCAACGACATACATGTGCAACCAATATGTTGAAATTAATATATTTTGTACCACTCTTTGCACCTGCTTCGGCTTTGAGGAGATCTAGTTGTTTAGGTGTGGGCTTAAAGGTAGCGACAATGGATGGCTTAAAATCATCTCAGTCGTGGGAACCATAATCTTTAGGATTTAGGATTTTCTAATTTAGAGATTAACTATGGTTGATATTTGATCTAATTATTTAAAAATAAATATTAAAAAATAAAATATATATGAAAAATAATTTAATTAAAATTTTATTTTAAATAATTATTAATTATATATTGAGTTCTTGAGATTTTTAATCTTTATTAATTAATTTAATAGTATTCAGCGGTGTTCAATAGGGTGGGCATTGTCGGGTACCCGGTTCATCCGGGTACTTCATTAAGCGGCCCGTGTCCCGGCCCATTATATCCGGGTACCTGTAAAATTCGGGTACCCGGGTAATCGGGTACCGGGTACCCGGTTCCTATTTTTTATTTTTTTAATTCTAAAATTAAAAAAAATCACATGTTAAACACAAAAATATTTTAAAAAATTAAACTTAAAACTTAAAGAATACAATACAAACATAGAAAAAATATAGGGATTTAAACCTAATTTTAGAGTGAAAATATTAAGAAACATAAAATAAAAATATAATTTTAAATATAAAAATATATATATTAATTTTTATCGGGTCGGGTCGGGTACCCGGTAAGGAGAAACTTTCAGCCCGTGTCCCGGCCCATGTCCCGAAAAATTTGCCGGGTCGGGTAATTTTTTTCCGAGAATTACCCGACATTTTAGGTTCGGGTCGTCGAGTTCTCGGGTCGGGTCGGGTATTTTTGTCCACCCCTAGTGTTCAACGTTAGTGGTGTTTATTGGTATTCGTCGCATGTTGTAGAATTTTCATATTAATAGATACAAAATATTGATAAATAATAAATTATTTAAACAAGTATTGAATATAATCATGTCTTTACATGTCATTTTGTCTGTTCAAATAGTCAAACAACTATGAGCTGTCAATTAATTTTATTAAATACCTTTTATACAATCTGGAAGTCTAATAAAATAAAAAAATTCTATCACGTTTGACGAACACTGCTAAACACCACTAATGACAAACACCGCTGAACACCATTAAATTAATTAATAAAAATAAAAAATCTCAAGCACTCAACCTATAATTATAAATTATTTAAAATAAAATTTCAATTAAATTATTTTCTATATATATTATATTTTTTAATAATTGGATACTTTTCAATTAAATTATTTAAAAAATAATACAACTTAAACTCTAAATAGTAAACCCATAACCCTAAATAATAAACCATAAACTCTAAACCCTAAAACCTAAACCCTAAAATAATAAAAACATTTTTCAATTAAATTATTTAAAAATGAAAAAACCCTAAACCTCACATCAAAATCTCTAATCCCTAAACACTAAACCCTAAAACATAAATCATAAACCCTAAACTATAAACTCTAAATGCAATGTTCGAATTTAGGTCATGATTACTCGAACTCACTACCTCAAACGAGGTCGGCAACGATGGGAGGAAAGGCCATGATTTGAAGGTTTTTACTTTTGCTTCTATAATGGTTGCTACCGATGATTTTTTGTCCGAAAATAAGCTTAGAGAAGACGTAAAAGTCCCAACAATGAAGTTAAATATGTTTTGATTGACATTCGAGGCTCGGTTACAAGCTTGGAGAAGGTGATTTATGACTTAAGGTTTAGGATTTAGGGTTTAGAATTTATAGTTTAGGTTTTGAGTTTTGGATTTAGTTTTTTTAAAATAATTTAATTGAAAATATTTTTATTACTTTAAGGCTTAGGGTTTATTATTTAGGGTTTAAGGCTTACTATTTACGGATTAGTGTTTTTATTTTTAAATAATTTAATTAATTGAAAAACATCTTTATTATTTTAGGGTTTATGGTTTAGGATTTATGGTTTACTATTAGGGGTCGTTTGGTTCACGGAATGTAAGATTACCTTTAGGAATGAGATTACCGGAATATTACATTACTTAACATATTACATGGAATGTTCTATAACCTTGTTTGCTTTGTTTGGCAGGAATGTAAAATTACATTGTTTGGTTGAAGGAATATAAGATAGAAAAAATGCATGTTTTACCAAATTGTCCTTGAAATATATTTTCTTTTTTAACCAACTGAAGTTTTAAGATTAAAGTCAAAATATTTACATAAAGTTCATAGAAAATATAAAAAATATAATATGATTTTTTTTATGAAAATTGATCCTAAATAATAAATTTAATAAAACACATACCAATAATAAAATTTGAATCAAACACATATATAAAAAAACCGAAATAAAATAAAAATTTGATATATTTTTATTTTATATGCATCGTATTATTTTATAATAAGTATTAAAACCCCAAACCACTAAAAAATAAAATAGATTTGTACTTTTGTAATTATATGAAAAAGGAAAAATTATTTTAAAATAACTATATTTTTTAGGGGTATTCTTGTCCAAAGGGGAGGGAATTGTCTAATACCTAAGAAAAGGGAGGGAATGACATTCCTAGGAAAAGACCCAAAAATAGCTACTGTTGGGAATATTTCATTACCCTTGGGAGGGAATGCTCTTGAACCAAACGTGGGTATGTGATTCCGGAAAAGATTATTCCCCCTGGTAATGATCTTTTCCGCGAACCAAACGCGCCCTTAGTGTTTTGGGTTTAGGATTTTATATTTTTTTAAATAATTTATTGAAAAATATCCAATTCTTTAAAAAATTATAAAATATAATATGTATGGAAAACAATTTAATTGAAATTTTATTTTAAATAATTTATAATTATATGTTGAGCCATTGTGATTTTTAATATTTATTAATTAATTTAATGGTGTTCAGCGGTGTTCGTCGAACGTGGTAGACTCATCCAATAAAATAATACAATTTGCTATACGTTATCAACTCATGTAATCTGTTGTCAGTTATCCACTAACGATCAAACAACAACTATAATTTATAAGATCAATGGATATTCTTCGTGTTAAAGTTTAGGGAGAAATGTTAATAGTGGAAGATAAATACGTAGGGTTAATGAGTAAATATATAAAATAAATTTAATACAAATACATAAAATATTGTATATACATCCAAACACAACTCTCTAAACCTAAATACTCAATATACATATCCAACCCAAACTAATCCAAAATTAATTTAAATTATTACAAAATCTAAATCCAAATAAATACCTAATCCAACCTAAAATTAAAATTTACAATTAATTAATTTAATATAAATAAAAATAACAAGTCACTTACAACTTAATTATAAGTTTAGGAACAATCGTGTCAATCAACTAAAATTTTGTGACAAACAAACAAGTCACTTTGTCATTAAAATTGAAACAAGGGCATGATATAATAACAATTTTAGTACCCAAAACTTATACATTCTATTAATTTGGTCGTAGTTCAAAATAATTCAATAAACTTAACTCTTCATATTTAAAAATTTCGACACTGCATGACACACGTCGTATAGTGTCAAAAATAAATCCTTAAACTCAAATAAATAAGAATAAAAATAGTATAGTGAGAGTAAGGGTCGATCCACAGGGAACATGTGTTCTAACACCCTTTCGTTCTGACTTAGACCAAGAAACCTGTAAAAATAAAAGTGGGGGTTTAGAGAAGTGATTTGAGTAATAAAAAATAATAAGAACGAAAATAAGTATTGAAAATAAATTATGAAATGAATTAGCCTCAAGCTACGCTTTGCCACGGCATCCTCGATCACCGAAATGGATTTTTCTTCAACTTTCTTGCCGGTTACAGTCTACAAGGCCTAACCCTTGCAACTTACTTCTCGTTGGTAAACTCGACTCCCAGGGCAATCCTTGAAATTAAGCTTTAGTTGGTTAGCTACGGCAATCGATGCTAACTCAAGTCTGAATTAATGTTGGAGAAGCCCGTGCTCGGATAATCGTCTCGATGAGAGTTGTTTCCGATTTTGATTCCCCTTAGTGGACCGCCACTAAGTTTGTTCTTAGGGAGTTGAATTGGCTACAAGCTTTTCCTCGTCCCCAACGATGGATTTATACCACTTCAACCCGATGCGCGCTCTCGGAATGAAACAATTGAGATTCCTAAAGATTAGGCCGATTGCCTAATCAATTTTACAAAGAATCTAAAAAAGAATTGTTGAAGGAATGAAGAACTTTTCTAATCTCACGAGTTTAGTCGGGTTTGGCGTTGTTTTTGGCTAAAGAGGATTTAGTTAAGCATGGTTGGTGAAGAAACCATACTTAATTAAATAATGAAAGAAATGGAGAAAATGGAAATGGAGAAAAGTAGAGAACTTTATTAAACTCAAAGGTAGAAGAGAACAATGAGCAAGTGATGATCTAACTCACCCCCAACGTGGGGTATTTATAGTAGCTGAAAACCTTAAAAAACTAAAATGATAAATCTCAAATTTAATTTAAATTACATAAGATAATTATCCCAAGTTTGAATTTTAAAAATTAAAATCCGGATGATAGGCTATCTGATAAGCGGCTTGATAAGCTATCACTGCTGCTGACGGCAGCTTCTAGAAGGTGCTGACGTGGCGCCCAGTCAGCATTCATGCCCTGATTCATGCCCATGAATCTGCCCATGACTCCAGCATTTTCTGCAGCATTCCAGCTTATTTCCAGCATCACGTCCCCTGCATGAAAACAACATAAAACAGCCGAGTTAAGTCCCTCAAACTTATATTTAATCGAAATAAGGACCAAAAACATAACCAAAATAAATACTCATCAAACTCCCCCTCACTTATCCGATGCTTGTCCTCAAGTATCTCAAAATTAAACAAACCTAAGTTCAAGTTGTCATCCTTAATTTCACGAAGTCTCAAAGTATATGATTAAGTATCTAAACATGAAAGAAAATAAGGAGAAAAATAGATAAATGGCAAGATTAAGAAATTTAAGCAAAAACGACATTCCAATACCCTACTAACATCAATGATGCAAACCAAGTACCCCCACAAGGAATCTCTCATGTCACTCAAAGTGTTTAAGGGTAGAGAAAATCACTCGAGCCAGAACTAAATAGAGCATTACCATAGGCTTGTGGTTAAATCTAATCTCCACTACTAAGCATGAATGTGATGCAAAAATCAAGAGGTCTTAAAAAGGGTTGTAATGTGGCTTAGATTCGGGTAGGATAAAGGCTGAAAAAATCGGAGTTTACCTCATCAGCCATATCGGCCGCGAAATTGTGGTCTGAGTTTATGGACGTGTTCGTGTGCATGGTGAAGGAGGGAACACGAGTTGGTGATGGCGTGGGCTGTAACACCCGGGTTTGGGGGTCGGATGGAAATAATATTAAAATATTGTTTCGGGTTTCGGTTTTAAGATTTAAAATAATAAAATATTATTTTGGGCCTCGGGTTTTCAAAATAAATAATTTGTGTTTGACATGTTTTGTTTTTTTAAAGCTCAATCCCATGGAATTTGGAAATGGAGATAGCTATCCTCATTAATGGCAGATTGGTAAATAAAATGAACTTTTAAAATGAAAACCCCTCTTTATTGAATTAAACATGTGCTCATCTTCTTCACTCACCCTTCTCCTCCATTTTGACGACAAGTAGAGGGTTATCCTCTAAGTTGCTTTTTCACCTCATTTCTTCTCCGTTTTTGAAGCTTTTTGAAAGGTAATTACGTTTTCGACTTGTCCTCACCATCCTCTCTTCAAAAGTACACTTAGTTTTCACTTTCGTTAAGGTTTTGGAAAATGGAGTTTTTGGAGATTTTGATTAAAAATGGTAACTTTATGTTGTTAAGCTTAATGTTTTGATTCAATATTGTTAGTTATGAAGTCTAGGAGCTAAATGGTACCACATATGTGAATTTTGAATGGTTTTAAGAAAATTCCCGAAATTGGATAAAAATGGGTTTTTAAGAGGGTTTTTAGTTGAGTTTTGGGTGTGGTTGGTGTTGGAAATTGAGGTTTGATGTTAGGGTAATGGTTAGGGGTTGATTTGGGATTGTTTGTGGGTGCTATGGATGTTGGAAACATGGTTTTTGGACATGGTTTAGGGGCTGCCCAAAATTGCAAAGTGTGGGGTTTGGTCATGGCTTGCAACATTGTAAATTTGATTTGAATTGTTTTCCGGGTTGGTATTTTGATGTTGGGCTGATTTGGAATTGTTTGAAATGTGTTCGAGGTTGTTTAGAAACGGGAATTTGTGTTGGGGAAGCTTCGGGAAGAAATCCGGAAATTTGAGGGAGGTTGCTTGCTTGGCTTGGAGCTTGGAAGCTTAGGTGAGTGGTTAAATGTTTTTGAATTGGTTTTGAGTATTTGGTTCAAGCATTTGAACCTAGGATGGGCTTGGTAAACCCACCTAGAGTTGGGATTAGAGTGGTAGCCTAATCCCAAGCTTTGATTAGAGACTTTGGTTGCACTCTTTAATGATTGTATATGCCTCGTGTTAAACTGTGATGATGTTGATTATGTATATGTTGTATACATGTATGTTGAGGCATGTTGGATGCGTTGTTATATGCATGTTAATGATAGATATGATATGTTTATGCACATGTGCAAAATATGATGTGATATGGTTGTTAATGATATACATGAGGTGTTGTCATGTGAAATGAGATTATGAGGTGATTGCTTGATCCGAGGATCATGGTGAATACATGCTAGGCATGGAAATGTGGTTTGTGCATGATAGTAAGTCATGGTGAGTACGTGCTAAGCACGAAAGTTGTTAATAAATGGTATTGTGGAATGTATTAGTATTGGCACTAGTATGCTTGGGTACAAATGATCGATCATTAGGATGTTAGTGTGTACACATGAGTCAAAAGTCGCGCGTGGCCTTGGTGGCGTTGAGTCACCAAGGAGGAGTACGGGTACGCCCGGAAATTATATTTACATTAGTCGGTGATGAGTGGAATCCCATCGACGGGCGTGAGGATGAGTGGAATCCCCTCCGCGTGAGATGAGGCGTGAGGATGAGTGGAATCCCCTCCGCGTGAACGGTGATGAGTGGAATCCCACCGCCAGGTAATGGTTGTGTTGTTGGATGTGAGTTCCAACGGTTATCCGTGTATTCGAGTCATAGCTAGGTGCCAATACGGATTGTAGTTTATATTGCCAATATGTGGTTAATTATGAACCAATGTGATTTGGGATGTGTTGCTAACATGGTTTAATATATGCGATATCATATGTTGTGGGTTTAAACATGTTGAGCATGGCATGATATTGATTATATGTTCATGCATCATTTAGAATTATGGCTCGTGTGGACCGGAGGTAAGAACATGCATTTTATCTTGGTTGTAGCTCGTGCTTGGACCCTGCATTGTCGAGGTTTGTTTTTAAAGAGCTCACCCTCACTAAGCTTTTATGCTTACGATCTCTTTTGTTCGACAATGCAGATATATAGCTTGTGGGTGGCAAAGGCAAGGGAAGGTCTCCAAGTGTTGCTTTAGGTGAGCTCAATGTATGAATTTTAAGTAATGGAATGTAATAGTTAAGCAATGGGATAAGAATTGTTGATTCGAGTCTTGATGTATGTCTATGATTGACTTTATTTGTAAGCATGTTATATCTTGCCAAATGCTAGTACAATGGATGTCTTATGAGTGCTTAGGTTGCTTGAATGGCATGTGGACTCACTTGGTATGTGTGATGCTTATTGGTTCTTTTTAAATGTCTTAAAGCATGCTTGTATGAAGGCTCTTAATGTGTAATTTGCCATGTTAGAAAGATTGTCCAAATCCATGCCTGTATGTGTTTGAGTATGTTAAATCTAAGATGTATGCCTCTAGACCTTGTTTGATGGTTTTGTGTGCCTTTAGGGGGTCTTGTGGGACCTTTAGACTTGTTAAATCTATATTTCAAAGGTTACAGACTGCCGGCGTTTCGAAACGGGATGGATCGTTTCGGAACGGGTAGGCTTCAGGGACCCCGTATCGGAACGCGTTTCGATACGGTATGGCCTTTGGAACCCCTGTTCCGAAACGCGTATCGGAACGTTTTGGCTACTGGAATTCTGAGAAATTCACGAGATGAAGGTGTTTCGAAACGGGTGTGAAGGTTTCGAAACGGTCAAAATCTTGTTGACCACGAGATATTGACCGTCGTGGGCGTTTCGAAACGGTTGACCCCCGTTTCGATACGGCCCCTTGTAAAGGCTCTGGGTCAGTTGACCTGGTCAAGGCGTTTCGATACGCCTCAAGGGCGTTTCGAAACGGCCTTTTTAAAAGATTAATAGTGGGCTGTTTAATTGCTGTTTTGGGTTCGAATGTTTGTCTCTTGTATTCTTGTTCCGCTGTTTGACCACATAGGGTTTAATATCCATTAGACAAGATTTTAAAATGAGAAAAAAATAGGGTTGCTAACCGAGGGGGAACTTTAACGGGTTTCGCTTCGGTTTTCCCCGTGTGGCCCACTCGGATCGGTCAAGCGCCCAGACCGGAATGAGGGGGTTACATGGGCTGAGGGTGTTGCTGCGATGAACCAACCATTGCATCGGAGGCCAAGGAGTGGAACGAGGATGATGGCGGTGATGGTGGGTGCGATGAGGCTCCGGCCTCGCCACTGTTAATGACACGAGCAGTGCGGCCAGTGGACGACTGTCCTGATCTGTGCGAGGGAGTGCCCCTCCTCACGGCTGGACGGGGCTGTGGTGATGGAGGTGGGTGTTCCGGGTGGTGGTGCGATGAGTCGGACGGTTCTTGTGACTTAAGTGAATGAAACGATGGTGACGAGGGCGATGCTGGTCGCTGCGAACGACGGTTCAGGGAGGGGGCAGAGACGTTGTTGTCGAAGTGTGGGGTGGTGCCCGTGACGGTGTGACGCTCGGGAGGAGGTGGGCGTTGGTTGGCGGCTGTTGCGGCTCGGAATCACTGCTGAGGGACACGAACTACAGCGGTGCAAAGCGTCGGCGGCCACCGATGACGAGCGGTGGCTGCTGTGGGAGCCGGCGGGCTTGGTCACGGGTGCGTGGCATTGTGGTGGTAGGGAAAATGTCGAGGGAGGTGGCTGAGGGTTTTTGTGCAGCTGATGGTGAGGAATAAAAAATAAAAGAGGGTGGTATGGGTTTTTGACGTGATTGAGGCCTGTGTAGGTAAGAGCTTTTTGAGTTTGGGTGGGGTCCACGGAATCTCTGTATGGAGGAGTGTATTTGGTTTAAATTTTGGGTTTTGACCGGTGGTTGTGGGAGATAAGGTTGGTATCGGTGGGGTTCATAAGAAGATATATATATATATATGTTTAGTTTAAAATATGGGTGAAGTGATTGGGTGGGGGATAAAGGGATAAAAGGGATGAAGGGATAAAAGGGTTAATCCGATTTTTTATTTGAATTCTAAAAATTGGGCTCACAAAATCTTGTTGATAAAGATAGCTTCTCATTCCTTTATTCGGTCAACCTAAATTATCTGCAAAATAAATTAGAGATCAGATAAATTAAAAAAATGATAAAAATAAATAAAAATTCTTAAGTAAAGATTAAATTCAAAATGACATAAATTTAAAGAAAATTAAAATGAGATAAAAATAAAAAAATAAATAAAAATAATTAAAGTGAAAAAGAAATGGGTTGCCTCTCATTCATCGCTTGTTTATCGTCGCTAGCTTGACGACCTTATTCATGCATTTGGTTCCTCGAAACGAATTTCTTCAATTAAACCGATTGGAACATTTTCGTAAAATTGCTTCAACCGTTGTCCATTGACTTTAAAGCTATGTCCTTCAGTATCTTGAATTTCTACTGCTCAATGTGGAAAAGTTTGAACAACGGTGAATGGTCCGAGCCATTTGGAACGCAACTTACCTGCAAAAAGTTTGAATTTAGAGTTAAATAATAGAACTTTTTGACCAACGGAAAAAGATTTTAATGCAATGTTTTTATCGTGGAAATCCTTTATTTTGTCTTTGAAAATTTGTGCACTAACGTAAGCGTGTTTCCGAATTTCCTCGAGCTCCTGAATGTGCAACTTGCGTTCTCTTCCAATCGCATCCATCTCCATGTTGCATTGTTGAATTGCCCAAAACGCGCGATGTTCCAGCTCGACCGATATGTGACATGGCTTACCATAGACGAGACGGTAAGGCGACATCTCGATGGGGCCTTTGTACGCAGTACGGTATGCCCACAACGCATCAGATAGCTTGACGCTCCAATCTTTGCGATCTGGTTTCACAATTTTTTCGAGTATGGTCTTTATCTCTCGATTTGACACCTCCGCTTGACCATTTGTTTGCGGATGGTAAGATGTCGAAATCCGGTGGGTGACACAAAACTTCTTCATGAGAGCGTCAATTACTTAGTTAATGAAATGTTTCCCTCGGTCGCTTATTATCGCTCGCGGTGTGCCAAACCTGCAAAAGATAGATTCCTTTAGAAACTTAACTGTGGTTTTAGCATCATTATTTCGGGTAGCTCTAGCTTCAACCCATTTAGAAACATAATTCACCGTAATAATTATATAGAAATTGTCGAATGAAGAGACAAAGGGAGCCATATAATCTAATCCCCAAACATCAAATATTTCACATGCAGTAATGGGATTAAGTGGCATTTCATTTCGTCGACTCAAATTACCAACCCTCTGACATTTTTCACAAGATTTACTAAATAAGTAAGCATCACGAAAAATGTTAGGCCAGTAAAAACCACACTCAAGAATCTTATGCGCAGTACGTTTAGGCCCGAAATGCCCACCACAAGAATAAGTATGACAAAAGTTTAGGATAGAGTTTACCTCGCTTTCTGCTACACATCGTCTAATTACCTCATCCGAGAAATGTTTCCAGAGATAAGGATCATCCCAAATGAAGAATCAAGATTCCCTTTTTAACCGTTTAACCTCCGCTCTCGGTAAATCTTGTGGCATCTCACCCGTAGCCAAGTAATTTACCATGTATGCGAACCATGGTATACTTACCTGAGCTGCCATCAATCTTTCGTCAGGGAACTCTTCTCTAACTGGTGGATCCGACATAGATAATGGGATGGGACTCAAATGGTCCGCAACAAGGTTTTCGCATCCCTTCTTATCTTTAATTTCAAGGTTGAACTCCTGGAGTAGTAAAATCCACCGGATCAGTCTCGGTTTTGCCTCCTTTTGCTCATCAAAAAGCGTAAAGCTGCATGATCAGAAAAACAATGGTTTTAGTACCAAGCAAATAAGATCTAAACTTTTCCAAGGCAAAAACAATAGCAAAGAGTTATTTTTCCGTTGTTGAATAGTTTTTCTGCGCAGGATCCAAAGTACGTGACGCGTATGCTATAACATGCGGTTCTTTGTGGATTCTTTGACCTAACACGGCTCCAATGCTAAAATCGTAAGCGTCACACATCAGTTCGAACGGGTGGTTCCAACTTGGTGGTTGGATGATAGGTGCATTTACAAGCTTCTCTTTAAGTATGTCAAATGTCTCCCTGCATTTCTCGTCAAAATTGAAGGGTTGGTCTTTTTGTAATAGACTACAGAGGGGTTGTGCCAACTTCGAGAAGTCTTTAATAAACCTGCGGTAAAACCATGCATGGCCAAGAAAGGAGCGAATATCCCTCACGGTTGTGGGGTAAGAGAGTGAGTGTATAACATCCGTTTTAGCTTTATCAACAGTAATACATTTAGAAGAAACTATATGTCCTAGAATTAGCCCTTTATCTACCATGAAATGACATTTTTCGTAATTTAAAACAAGGTTAAATTCAAGGCATCTTTTTAGCACATTTGTTAAGTTTAATAAACATTCTCCAAAGAAATTACCGTAAACCGTAAAATCATCCATGAATACCTCTATACCTTTTTTCGATGAAATCCGAGAAAATGCTCACCATGCATCTTTGGAATGTGGCTGGCGCATTACAAAGCCCAAATGGCATTCAGCGATAAGCGAATGTGCCAAAAGGACAAGTAAAGGTCATTTTCTCCTGATCTTCTGGTGCCACAGGAATCTGGAAAAACCCTGAAAATCCATCAAGATAACAATAGTGAGTTTTACCGGCTAATCTCTCAATCATTTGGTCAATAAAAGGAAGTGGAAAGTGGTCTTTTCGAGTTAGAGAGTTCAACTTCCTGTAGTCTATACAGACTCGCCAACCATTTTGGACTCTTGTTGGGACCAACTCACCTTTTGGGTTCTTGACTATCGTGACTCTGGTTTTCTTAGGGACTACGTGGATCGGGCTTACCTAGTCACTATCCGAAATTCGATAGATTATGTCCGCATCGAGAAGCTTTTGTATCTCTTGTTTAACCACGTCCATCATAGGTTGGTTCAAGCGGCGTTGTCCTTGTCGAGATGGCTTAGCTCTATCTTCGATCTTTACCTTATGCATACAAGTGGAGGGACTAAGGCCCTTGATGTCTGCAAGGGTCCACCCAATAGCTTCCTTATGTGCTCGCAACACTGTTAGCAAATCTTCCTCCTCTTCTTTGGACAACTTGGTTGAGATGATAACCGGTAAGGTCTCTCTTTCCCCTAAAAATGCATACTTTAGATGCTCTGGCAATTGCTTAAGTACGATCTCGGGTGCCTGCAACACAGAGGGTAAAGGTTTAAACTTGGATGCAGTAAGTATTAAATATTTATTCACTGAACAAATATTTTCACACTCCTTGTCTTCTTCGTCAGAATTCACGATCTCTCTGTACAAATCATCCATAAAGTTAGTAAAACTAGATTCAAAGAAATCATTTATGGCAGGTTCAATTACATCAACAAAGTTCAAACTAGCAATACTTTCAGGATGTCTCATAGCTTTGTAAACGTCAAATTTTACCACCTCGTCATCGAATTCCATTGTAAGGATCCCACTTTTTACATCGATTTTCGTATTTGCAGTGCTAAAAAATGGGCAGCAGAGGAGGATCTCGGAAGAATTGTTTGCCCGGTCGTTTTCCATGTCAATAACATAGAAATCCGCCGGAAAGATCAAATCGTTTACCTTTACCAAGACGTTCTCCAGTAATCCTTCCAGGTAAATTATGGATTTGTCTGCCAGTTGTATGGTTACCTTCGTATCCTTCAAAGGCTCAACAGAAAGTGAGTTATAAAATGAAAGGGGCATAACATTAATAGAGGCCCCTAAGTCACATATTGCTCGTTTAATACCCAATTTACCGATTTTGCAGGGAATGGCGAACATACCCTAGTCCTTCAATTTTGGTGGCAACTTTCGCTGGAAGACCGCCGATACATGCTCTCCTAGATTAACCTTCTCAACTTCAATAAGACGACGTTTATTAGTACATAAATATTTAAGGAACTTAGCATACCTTGCGATTTTTCGGATTACGTCGAGGAGTGGAATATTGATTTCTACTTTTTGAAACATATCTAGGATTTCCTTTTCTTCTGCATGTTTGTCTCTTTTCATCAATCTCGACGGGAAGGGTGGTCGGACGACATAAGGGGGTGGTTCAGAGATTGAGTTTGGTGTATCTTTTTCGACTGGTAAAGTTGACTTGTCTTTTTGGGCATTTACCTCCGAAGTTTTGGGTTCGAAAACAGTGCCACTCCGAAGAGTGATGGCATTAACATTTTCTTTTTGGTTTGTCTTGGTTTGTGAAGGAAGTTTACCTTTGGATTCAAGACGGCTTACTGTTTGGGCTAGCTGGCTCATTTGTTTGTCTAACTCTTGTAGGTGGGCTTCAGTACGGTTTTGGAATTTCTCTTAGGATACCGCTAAACGTTCAACCAAGGTTTCTAGAGTTGTCTTTTGTTGTGGGTAAGGCTGTCTTTGTTGGTATGGTTGATTTTGCCTCTGGTTGTTTGCGTATCCATAGTTTGACTGGTTTCTCCACCCCTGATTATATGCATTTCCTATGCCGTTGGCTTGGGCGACATCATCTTCCTGAATCATCAGACAACAGTCTGTCAGATGTTCTGGACTAGTACAGATTCCGCAAAGTCTAGTTGTTCTTTTTTTATCTGCAACAAGAGATTGTACTATTTCAACTAATTTATCAATCTTATTTTCTAAAGAAACTGTGCTCCTTGATGACTTAACGCCATTAAGGCCACGTACGTTTTGACTTAATTTGTGTGCACACTATCCTAATGATCGATCATTTACAACCGGTAATTATTTTAGTGCCAATTATCATTATCATACCACATATCAACAACCACACTCATGCTCATCACATATATTCACATCATGATATATACATACACCAAGTAACCACAATCTCAAGAGCATAATTAAGTGAGCACAATAGCATATATAAATATCAATGGATAAATCAACAACTCGATTTAACTAGAAGTGGCCTACCAAGCACACTACACACACGCACACTACACATACTCGAACCAAACTTTAAAACAAGTTGAAACCACTCACCGCCCTTCCTTAGCAAATCGAAACAATCCTCCTACGAACCCGGATTCGGTCCCAAAGCCTCTTCAACATTTCCTCTTGCTTCTAGCCAAACAAAACATATACATTACTTCCCAATTCAATGCTAAACTCAACCATCAACTTACTTTACAAACACAAGCCAAAATCCACAATTTCCCAAACCACATAATCTCCCAAAATCCCAATTTTCGTGCTTCCCTAAAGCCTTGCTGAAATTTCCATTTCCAAACACCCAAATGGTCTCCAAAATATCCCAAATCACCCTCCTAACATACCCTAACCATCAGCCCTTAGTTTTCAACCTAAAACCCACCAAAAACCCAAGTTTTAGTACCTTAAAATTTGCCCTAAGAACCTACTACGAATTTTCATCAAAACTCAACCAAATTGATATATAATGTGTATTTCACCATGATTAAACAAAGCCCCAACACAATTTATTAAAACAAATGGAAAAACCCCTTAAAAACCCAAACTTTGATATGAACCCTAATTTTCAAAACTCCATATTTTTAAAATCTAAGACCATGGGTAGATAGGGGACAAAGAGGATAGTTGGAAAACATATTTACCTTTCAAAAACACCTTGAAGTGAAGATGCTATTCAATGGAATAGTAACTTGAATAAAAGAGAGAGTTTGGAGAGGGGAAATGGTTTCCAACATAAAAAGGGAGAGGGGAAAGAGAGAAGACAACTTTTTCTATAAAGTTGTCTTGCTTTTTGAAAGTTTTTGGTCTAATTACAACATAGGTCCTTCCCCTTTTTACAAAAGTTCAATTACACCACATTTTAGGTTGAATTGTTTTAATTAAATTTTATTGATTCGAAATATAAACTTGGTTAACTCATAGGCCCAAAACACGGGTGTTACAACTCTCTCCCACTTCAGGAATTTCATCCCCGAAATTACCTGACTGAAAGAGATATGGAAACTGCTTTTCCATATCCTCCTTCCTCTCCCAAGTGGCCTCGTCCACACCTCTACGTTGCCACTACACCTTCACCAACTCAATCGATCTACCCCTCAACACCTTACTGTCAGAAGCTAAGATCTCAACGGGCTCTTCCTCATAAGTCAAATCCGGATTCAATTCAATTTCTTCTACGGGCATAACATGTGACGGATCGGACCTATACTTACGAAGCATCGAAACATGGAACACATCGTGTATCTTCTCTAACTCGGATGGCAAACGCAACTGATAAGCAACAGGACCAACCCTCTTTACAATCTCATACGGTCCTATGTACCTCGGACTCAACTTCCCTTTTCGGCCAAATCTCATCACTTTCTTCCACGAAGACACCTTCAAGAATACCTTCTCACCCACTGAGAACTCAACTTCCTTCCTCTTCAAATCGGCATAGGACTTCTGCCTATCTGAAGTAGCCTTCAAACGATCACAAATCAATTCCACCTTGTCGGTTGTCCCCTTGAGCAAATCCGGCATAGGTAACAATTTCTGTCCTACCTTGGCCCAACACACTGGAGTCCTACACTTCCGGCCATACAAGGCCTCATACGGAGCCATCTGAATGCTCGACTGAAAACTGTTATTGTACGCAAACTCTACTAGAGGCAAATGCTTCTCCCAAGTACCCTGAAAGTCAATGATACAACAACGCAGCATATCCTCTAAGATCTGAATAACCCTCTCCGACTGACCATCTGACTGAGGATGATAAGAAGTGCTGAAGTTCAAACGGGTACCCAAAGCTGTATGCAGACACTCCCAAAATCTAGAAGTAAACCGCGGATCTCTATCCGATACAATGGACTTCGGTACACCATGTAGCCTCACAATCTCACCAATGTACAAGTCGGCTAATCTATCTAAAGTGTAAGTAGTGTTGACTGCCAAGAAGTGAGCACACTTCGTAAAGCGATCTACTATCACCCAAACTGAGTTCTTCTTCGTAGGAGTCAGAGGCAAACCCGAAACAAAATACATGGTGATGTTCTCCTACTTCCATTCCGGTATTCTCAACGGCTGTAACAAACCTGAGGGAACCTGATGTTCCACCTTCACTCTCTGACACACTAAACACTTACTCACAAAGTCGGCTACATCTCTCTTCAAGCCAACCCAAAAGTACTCATTCTTCAAGTCTCGGTACATCTTCGTACTTCCAGGATGCATAGCAAACGGACTACTGTGAGCTTCAGTCAAGATCGTACGTCTCAAATCACTGTCTTCTGGCACAACTATTCTGTCTTTGAAACACAAAACCCCATCGGAACTAAAGCTGTAGTCTGAAGATCTACCCTCGGCTATATCTTGCACGTGAGGTGCCAAAGATCTATCTAGAAGCTGTTTCTCTCGAATCAACTGACCTAGAGTAGGTCTAACCTGAAGCTCGGCTATCAAGCCACCATCTCCGGACAAACTCAATCTAGCAAACATAGCTCTCAAGTCCACGGCCACCTTCCTACTCAATGCATCGGCCACTACATTGGCCTTACCCGGATGGTACTCGATAGTAAGATCATAGTCCTTCAGTAGCTCTAACCACCTACGCTGTCTGAGATTCAAATCTCGCTGAGTCATAATGTACTTCAAACTCTTGTGGTCGGTGTATATTGTGCATTTCTCACCATACAAATAATGCCTCCAAATCTTCAGAGCAAACACAACTGCAGCTAACTCTATGTCATGGGTCGGATAGTTGCGCTCATGGGTCTTCAACTGTCTTGAGGCATAAGCCACTACTCTTTTGTCTTGCATCAGAACACATCCTAACCCTACATAAGAAGCATCACTGTAGACTACATAGTCCTTCCCGGACTCAGGCTGAATCAAAATCGGAGCTTGGGTCAAAGCTTCTTTCAATTTCTCAAAGGCTCTCTGTCTTGCATCTGTCCACTCAAACTGAACACTCTTCTGAAGTAACTGTGTCAATGGAGCGGCTAATTTAGAGAAACCCTCTACAAATCTTCTATAGTATCCGGCTAAACCTAGGAAGCTACGTACCTCTGTCACAGACTTCGGTTGCTTCCACTCAACAATGGCTTCAATCTTCTTCGGATCAACTCTAATGCCTTCAGCTGACACTACATGTCCTAAGAAGACTACCTCTCGGATCCAGAATTCACACTTGATGAGCTTCGCATACAACTGATGATCTAGAAAAGTCTTCAAGACAAGTCTCAAGTGTCGGTCATGGTCTTCTTCAGTTCGCGAGTACACCAAAATGTCATCAATAAATACAACTACAAACTGATCTAGATACTGATGAAAGATCCTATTCATCATGTCCATAAAAGCAGCCGATGCATTAGTCAACCCAAATGGCATGACTAAAAACTCATAATGACCATACCTAGTTCTAAAGGCAGTCTTCGGTACATCAACCTCTCTTACCTTTAGCTGGTAATAACCCGACCTCAAATCAATCTTCGAAAAGACCGATGCTCCCCTCAACTGATCGAACAAATCATCAATTCTAGGCAACAGATATTTATTCTTCACTGTCAACTGATTTAACTGTCTATAATCTATGCACATTCTCATACTTCCATCTTTCTTCTTCACAAACAACACTGGTGCACCCCAAGGTGAAGAACTAGGCCTAATAAAACCTCTATCTGTCAATTCTTGCAACTGAGTCTTCAACTCTTTCAATTCTTTCGGTGCCATACGATACGGTGCAATCGAAACAGGAGCTGAATCAGGATAAGTCTCAATGCTGAACTCTACCTCTCTGTCCGGTGGTAACCCTGGCAATTCTTCCGGAAACACACTAGAAAATCACATACTGTCCGGATGTCCTGAGGTCTAACCTCACTCATGTTAGGGTTCATCACATACGCTAGGTATGCTTCACACCCCAACTCAACTAATCTCTTAGCCTCTAATACTGAAACCACATTGGACAAGAACTTCACGTTCTCACCTACCACTACAATCTCATAGTCATCTGTGAGCCTCAAAGAAATCCGCTTAGTCTCAAAATCTATCCTAGCTCTATGCTCCGTGAGCCAATCCATACCCAGAATCATATCGAAACCATAGAAAGGTAGCTCCATCATATCCACTGGAAACACGTGCCCCTGAACCATCAACGGACACCTTCGGTACATCTTCCTAACTACTACCGTGTCCCCAAAGGAACTAGTAACACTAACTCCTACCTCTAACATTTCACAAGGCAAATTCAAAGACTGTGCATGCTCACTCAATATGTAGGAATGTGTAGACCCTGAGTCAATCAAAGAAAGCAAACCCAAAGACTGTATCGAGAAGTTACCTGCAATCACATCGGTGTCATGCTGATCTCCCCGCTGAGCATAAACTCTGGCCTGACCTCCGCCCTCTGGCTGAACTGCAACTACATGTGCTATGTTATTCTGACCATCGTTCCTCGGCTAGAAGTTACCTCTACCGCGCCCGCGCCCTCTCTGAAAGTCATTGGCTCTAGCAGGAACCTGAGCTGGTGCCTGTCCCACCTGATGTGGACAATCACGCCTAATGTGGTCTCTAGCACCACAACTCCAACAAGAATGATAATTTCCCCAACACTCACCGGTGTGGTTCCTCCCGCAAGTAGCACAAGTGGGCAACTTCCCACCAGCTCTCTGACCCTGATGGCCCCTACCATGGTTACTGCCACCACGCCTATGATCAAAATGATGTCTGTTGTCCTGATGCCTCTTGGCATCACCTCTATCGAAGTTGCTTGACCTCTTACCCGAACTAGATCCACCTGACCGTCTGGTCAAACTCAAGCTGTGCTCTAAGTCCTTGGCCCTCGCGACCAAGACATCAAAATCAGTGTAATATGAAGCTAGAGTATATGTCTTGATCTCTTCACTCAGCCCATAACGGAAGCGGTTACAACGCTCCACCTCAGTAGGTACAAGCTCAGGTGTATACTGACTCAATCTGACAAACCGGATCTCATAATCGGTCACGGACATATTCCCCTGAAGCAATGCCATAAACTCCATCTTCCTCTCATCGAGGTATCGCGGACCCAAATACTTCTTCCGGAAAGCTGTCTCAAAGAACTCCCAAGTGATCTCGGCCTCATCCATACCCGAAGTAACGGTGACCCACCAGGTGTAGGCATCACTCTGAAGCAAAGACTCAACACATCCCAACTTGCGCTCACCAGTACATCCCATCTGAGCAAGGATACGGACCGTCTTCTCAAACCACAACTCTGATCTCTCCGGTGTAGCCCCTCGGAACTCTTCGGCCCCAAGGCCCCGAAGTCTCTTTAAAGGTAATCCGGTGCCCTCACCCTAATGGTGCGCTGCCTGACCTCCAGCTACCGCAGCCTGAAATGCCCCGACTATCGCCTGAACTAACGGAGCTAAGTCAATCCCGGCCGGTCCTTGGCCACCTTGGCCACCCTGACCTCCTTGTGGTCCCTCTCCCTCGGCCCCGGCCTCACCTCCCGCTCCCGGTGGAGGAGGTGGTGGTGGTGGAGGTGGTGGAGGAGCTCCAACTCCAACCACAGGCTCTCCCACTTGAGCCTCAACTCTCACTACTGGCTCAACTCTCGGAGCCTCTGCCCGTGGTTCCGGTCGAACCATCCTAGGCCTCCCACGTGGTCTTATGCTACTGCTAGCAAGGTATAAACTACAACAAGAAACAGATAAGGATTACGTTAGCCAAAGCAAGGGTCCAATAGTGCTCAAGTACTCCTCTTTCCAAAAATCTCTTTTAAATTAAGTAATAGTAGCAATGGGCACACACTCTACACCAGACACGACATTTCATACATTCAAAACATCATATGATCAATCAAGCATCAAGGGTTCATGGCAAAACATGTATCGAACAGCATAAGCATTTAACACATTAAGCTTACCTCACTTACCTGCCTGAGGTCTCGGTAACCTCAGGCTCTGATACCAACAAATGTAACCCCCTTGTCCCGGTCTGGCCGGATGACCGGTCCGAGTGGGCCACACGGGGAAAACCGAAGCGAAACCCGTTAAGGTTCCCCCTCGGTTAGCAACCCTATTTTTTTCATTTTAATCTTGCCTAGATGGGTATTAAGCCCTAAGTGATTCACAACAGCGGAAACCATTCAAAGGAAAACACATTCGAACCACGGCCATGCATAACAGTCCATTTTTAAGCTTACAGGGCAGCCCGTATCGGTACCCTAACTAGGGGTATCGATACGCCCTGTCTAGGTCAACCTAAGAAGTCAACCCCAAGATGTCCGTATCGATACAGCCCTTGAGCGTATCGATACGCCCTTCTCGGTCAACCCTTCTTGGTCAACAGAGTAGACCCGTACCGATACTCGTGCACCCCGTATCGGTACGCTCTACTCTCACTCAAAACTCCAAATTCCAGTAACTTTGGAGGGTATCGATACCCTTAGGGTATCGGTACGCTAGGCAAAATCCGTGGCCTTTGTGCAAGACCGTATCGATACGGCCCTGAGGCGTATCGATACGCCCTGCACTGCAATTCCACAAATTCCAACTTAGACGACCCCAACACGACTCTAAATGCATTTTTCGACTCACCTAAGCGCATACAAACATGTAATCAAACATACCTAAGCCAAAGGAAGCATTCATACATGGATCCAAGCATTCATTCATAGCATTCCAATTAAAGAGCAAATTAGGCAATATTGTGCATACATAAAGGCTCAAAAGGGTCTTAAAGGCACAAGTCAATCACAAGAGGTTTGCACTCATACACAAGGCAACCTAGACATTCTAAAGCATGCCATCACACACACCAACATTCATCATAGTATTACATGCTTACAATCCATGATCAAACTCAACATCCACATTCAAATGAGTCATATAAAGCTCATACAAAAACCCTTGCCACATTGATAACTAATACGAAATTGTCAACCGTACTTGAGCCACAAAACTTGGAAAGCCCTTCTTGCCTTGCCTCGAGCTAACACCACGCTAATGATCTGCATTGATGAACATTGAGAGCGTAAGCTAATAGCTTAGTGAGGGTGCTCTAAAACGAAAAACATCAACAATGCAGGGTTCAAGCATGTTAATCCTAATCTTACATACATCATGCATAGGCACATAATCAAGTAGACCTAGCTAGTCTTTCAAGTGGAAAAATATGGTTTCTCAATCCTACCAAGCTCAATCATCATATATCAACATCATGTAGCAACAACATATACCACAACCATGTATCACCATATAAGAACAAGTTAATTGGCCACTATTAATTACCCCGATTGTGCGGATTTAAACCTCAACAACACTTTACCTCGGTGGGATTACACTCATCACCGGACCTTGCATGTGCGGGATTCCACTCATCGCCACATGCCCTACGGATGGGATTCCACTCATCATCCCGTAGAAATAGATAAAAAGCTTCCAGTAGAATATTACATCACCGTACTCCTCCTTGATGACTTAACGCCATTAAGGCCACGTACGTTTTGACTTAATTTGTGTGCACACTATCCTAATGATCGATCATTTACAACCGGTAATTATTTTAGTGCCAATTATCATTATCATACCACATATCAACAACCACACTCATGCTCATCACATATATTCACATCATGATATATACATACACCAAGTAACCACAATCTCAAGAGCATAATTAAGTGAGCACAATAGCATATATAAATATCAATGGATAAATCAACAACTCGATTTAACTAGAAGTGGCCTACCAAGCACACTACACACACGCACACTACACATACTCGAACCAAACTTTAAAACAAGTTGAAACCACTCACCGCCCTTCCTTAGCAAATCGAAACAATCCTCCTACGAACCCGGATTCGGTCCCAAAGCCTCTTCAACGTTTCCTCTTGCTTCTAGCCAAACAAAACATATACATTACTTCCCAATTCAATGCTAAACTCAACCATCAACTTACTTTACAAACACAAGCCAAAATCCACAATTTCCCAAACCACATAATCTCCCAAAATCCCAATTTTCGTGCTTCCCTAAAGCCTTGCTGAAATTTCCATTTCCAAACATCCAAATGGTCTCCAAAATATCCCAAATCACCCTCCTAACATACTGTAAAACTAAAATTGATTTTGATATAACATAAAAATTTAAGGACCAAATTGCAAAATAAATAAATTTTTAAGAACTCTTTAAAGGTTCAAATATTAACAAAATGTTTTGTATAAAATATTGTTTGAAGATTGGATCTCAAAACATTAAGTTTCTCAAACCTTTTTCATGATTTTCAAAACCAAATTATGCAAAAATGGCCTTGCGTATCGATACACTCACCGTATCGATACACTTGAAACTTACTGTAATTCTGAATGAACATAGCGTATCGATACTCACTTCATACGTATCGATACAGTGTTCATCTGGGCAACCGTACCGATACGCTTCATAACCGTATCGATACGCCAAGCATAATTATTTGAAAATTTGTTTTGACCGTTATGACGTATCGATACGCTTGGTCACAGTATCGATACACATTGATGCAACAAATTAAATGGTTTTACAGAGAGTTTGGACCGTATCGATACGACCCCCGTATCGATACGCTTTGATGCATCAAACTTAACAGAAAGTTTGGACCGTATCGATACGCATAGTGTATCGATACACTCTGTTTTCAGGCACAACGGCTAGTTTGAATTTAAACTAGCGTATCGATACAGCCTTGTCGTGTATCGATACGCGGTGCTGGGGAGCTGCCTTAATAGCTGGAAAAATGTTCCCAACGGCTCCTTCAATAAGTCAAATGATCCAAACGGCTAGAAACTGATTCAAGGGTATAAATACAAGCTTCATTTCACCAGGAAGATTAACAATACACATTCAAGCATCATCAAAGCAAAAATCCAAATCCTAGAGCTATTCAAAGCTATATTCTTGTACCCAACTCTTTGTATTTCATTTTGTCATATTATTGAGAGTTTTGGGTTGCTGTAATTGTAAGTGGGTAGACAATCATCCTTTGAGAGGAAATACTTGAGTTTACCAAAAATATTCTTTGTATTTGAGTGGATTAAGCTTGGGGTTGAAAAGCTTAATCGATATTGTAAGGTTTCCTCCTCATCCAAGAAAAGGGGACGAATTCAAGTAGTGAATTGTTTTGGAAAATCCTTAGTGGGAGCTAAGGTAGTGGATGTAGAGTTCGGTTGTTGAACTTGAACCACTATAACCCCTTGTGTCATTTTATTTTCCAATATTCTCTTCACAAAAATTTTTAATTGCCAATTCACCCCCCTCTTGGCCATTTGCAATTGTTTGATCAACTCAACTATTGGCATCAGAGCTACACTCATTGGAAGGATTACAACCCTCTTGAGTCGATCCTTGGAAAGTTGAAAGTTTGATCAACAACAAGTCAAGCAATGGCATCCACCTCCAACTATGAATCTCAATCCACCACCAAGCCACCATTCTTCAATGGGGATAACTATCTTTATTGGAAGAATAGGATGAGGCTCTTCATTAAGTCTACCGACTTTATGGTGTGGGATGTAGTTGAAGAAGGTCCATACATTCCCATGAGGAGAGATGGAGAAAGGCTTGTTCCAAAAATCAAAGCCGAAATGACCGATGATGAAAGAAGAAGGATGCAAGTGAACGACAAAGCTCTTCATGTAATATTTTGTGCACTTGGTCCGGATATCTACTCTAAGGTGTCTTCAATCGAAAATGCCAAGGAGGTTTGGGACACTCTCGAGACAACATATGAAGGGACTAGCGATGTAAAGGAGACAAAGATTGGACTACTCAATCTAAACTATGAGAACTTCAAGATGGATCCCGATGAAAGTGTTTCCCAAATGTTTGATCGATTCTCGGTCATTGTCAACGGTTTAAAGGGTTTCGGAGAAATCATTCCCGAAGACAAGCTAGTAAGAAAGTTGTTATACTCTCTTCCGGAATCATGGGATAGCAAGAGAACGGCCATAATTGAAGCCAAAGATTTGAAGACTCTTAAATTAGATGCTCTTGTTGGATCTCTACTCACACATGAGATTATGAGAAAGGGAAGAGAACAAGAGAAGAAGATAGTAGAAAAGAAGGAAGCTGAGAAAAAGAAAGTTGGAATCGCATTAAAGGCTTCACAATTAGAAAACGATTCTAGTGAGGATGAAGAAGAGGAAATGGCTATGTTGGCCAAACGATTTACTCAGTTTATGAAGTCAAATCGTGGAAGAAAATTCATGAGAAGAAGGGACTTCAAGAGTAAAAACAAGGAAGAGGAGATAGACCAAATTACTTGCTATGAATGCAACAAACCGGGTCACATTCGTTCCGAGTGTCCTCAATTGAAAAAGAAAAGCTTTGGGAGGAAGAACAAGCTCAAAGCACAAATTGCAACTTGGAGTGATGATGAGTCTTCCGAGGAAGAGGAAGAAGTGGCCAACCTATGTCTCATGGCCATCGATGATGAATCAAAGGTAACCTCTAATTCATACAATTTAGATTTTTCTATTGAAGAACTTCAAGATGCTTATGATGAACTTCAAGAAGTGTATGATGAGTTAGTAGAAAAATACAAGGAGTCCATTTTGAAAAACAAGAAAATAATTTCTGATTTAAAAATTCAAAATGAGACATTTTTAAAAAATAACTCCGAATTGGAAAAGAAAGTTTTATCTTTAGTTAATTTTTCAAATGATCTTAAAACTAAAAATCTTGAACTTGAAAAACTTCTTTCCGATTTTCAAGATTATCACACAAAGGAAGTAGATAATCTTAAAACATCTTTTGATATTGGGAAAAAGAATTTTGAGAAAGAAAATCATTTTAAACCCCAATATACAAAAAGAAAATATTTTATACCTAAACAAAGAAATTTTTATAAGCAAACTAAAAGTCATAAAATTAGAAATGTTTGGGTTCCTAAAGAACTTATCACTTCTAATAACTTAAATGCTATTGCTTCTTGGATTCCCAAGGGAACCAAATTGTTAAAGGCTAACACTCATGGACCCAAGATGATTTGGGTACCAAAAACCAAGGCCTAAATTCTTTGTTTGTAGGGGGAGCATTGCTTCAAGGCTAAAGCTTCAAGCAAAAATTCTTGGTACCTTGATAGTGGATGCTCAAGACATATGACCGGTGACAAAAGTAGATTTGTGGAAATAAAGCCTAAGAGTGGTGGAGTAGTAACCTTCGGTGATAACTCAAAAGGACTCATTGAAGGAATAGGCTCTATTGGTAATCACTCTTCTATCTACATTAAAGATGTTTTGTATGTCAACGGTCTTAAACATAATTTGTTGAGCATTAGTCAGTTATGTGATAAAGGTTTTAATGTTTTATTTGATAAAAGTGGTTGTAAAATTGTAAACATTAAAACAAATCAAACAATGCTCATAGGACATAGAATAGGCAATATTTACATGGTGCATTTAGATGACATCCATTCATCTCATGCATGTTTAGTTGCACATGATGAACATGACTCATGGCTATGGCATAGAAAGTTAGGACATGCAAGCATGAGTGTTCTAGAAAAATTAAATTCCCTTAATCTAGTTAGAGGTTTACCCAAACTTAATTTTTCAAATGATAAAATTTGTGATGCATGTTCAAAGGGTAAACAACATAGGAGTTCTTTTAAATCCATAAATGATGTCTCTACTAGTAGATGTTTACAATTGATTCATATGGATCTTTTTGGGCCAATTAGGACAATGAGCTTGGGTGGAAAATCATATGCATTTGTGCTTGTAGATGACTATTCTAGATATACTTGGGTTCTATTCTTAAGTACAAAAGATGAGGCTTTAGAAAAATTCATCACATTTTCTAAAATAACTCAAAATGATCTTGAACTTAAAATTTCTCATATTAGAAGTGATCATGGAACTGAATTTCAAAATTTGGGTTTTGATGAGTTTTTAAATGAAAATGGGATTAGCCATAATTTTTCTGCACCTCGCACTCCTCAACAAAATGGGGTAGTTGAGAGGAAAAATCGAACTTTAGAAGAAATGGCTAGAACCATGCTTTGCGAAAATAATTTACCTAAATATTTTTGGGCAGAAGCTACAAATACCGCTTGCTATATAATAAATCGAGTAATGATTAGGCCAATCTTAAAGAAGACATCTTATGAGATTTTAAAGTCCAAAAAGCCTAACATTAGCTATTTTCATCCTTTTGGATGTAAGTGTTTTGTTTTAAATAATGGTAAAGAAAACTTAGGTAAATTTGATGCTAAAAGTGATGAAGCCATTTTCTTAGGGTATTCTTCAAACTCTAAAGCCTACCGTGTATTTAATAAAAGAACTCTAGTTGTTGAAGAGTCAATACATGTTGTTTTCGATGATAACCTCTTTTCGAGAAAGGAATCTTGTGATGATGATGATGTAGAAATCATTGATACTATTGATGGAGGACAAACATCAAAAGAGGATAAGATTCCAACTAAAGAAGAAGACTCACAAGAACCTCCTCTTGAAGGCTTAAAAGACTTAGCTCATGAAGAAAAAGAGGTATCTTACCCAAGGGAGTTAAACTATGTCAAAGATGGTGAAATCTTGGGTGATCCATCCAAGGGTGTAACCACTAGATCCTCTCTCAAATTAATGAATCATGTTGCGTTTCTTTCATGCATTGAGCCTAAAAACATTAAAGAAGCTTTAAAAGATGATTTTTGGATTTTGGCCATGCAAGAGGAATTAAACCAATTTGAGAGAAGTAAAGTTTGGACATTAGTAGAAAGGCCTAATAATCAATCTACTATAGGTACAAAATGGGTTTTTAGGAATAAATTAGATGAAAACGGTAATATAGTGAGAAACAAGGCTAGGCTTGTTGCTCAAGGCTATACTCAAGAAGAGGGAATTGATTTTGATGAGACTTATGCACCCGTAGCAAGAATGGAAGCTATTAGAATGTTACTTGCATTTGCATGTTATCATGATTTCAAGCTTTTTCAAATGGATGTAAAAAGTGACTTTTTAAATGGTTTTATAAATGAAGAGGTATATGTTGAACAACCACCAGGTTTTGAGGATTCAAAATTTCCAAACCATGTGTTTAAACTTACAAAAGCTCTCTATGGTTTAAAACAAGCTCCAAGAGCTTGGTATGAGAGACTTTCAACTTTCTTAATTGAAAAGGGTTTTGAAAAAGGAAAGGTGGATACAACACTCTTCATAAAAAGATATAACAATGACATCTTAGTAGTTCAAATTTATGTTGATGATATTAATTTTGGTTCTACTAATGAGTGTTATTGTAAGGATTTTTCTAAGCTAATGCAAGGTGAGTTCGAGATGAGCATGATGTGGGAGCTCTCATTCTTTTTGGGACTCCAAATCAAACAAATGAGTGATGGCACCTTCATAAATCAAGCTAAATACGTAAGTGATATGCTCAAGAAGTTTGGCTTAGAGAATGCAAAACCTCAAGCCACACCTATGAGTTCTTCCATAAAGCTTGACAAAGATGAAGGAGGTAAATGTGTTGATTCTAAGCTTTACAGATCCATGATAGGTTCTTTGCTTTATCTTACCGCAAGTAGACCGGATATTATGTTTAGTGTTTGCTTGTGTGCTAGGTTTCAAGCTAGTCCTAAAGAATCACACTTTGTTGCCATTAAAAGAGTTTTTAGATACCTAATAGACACACCGACCTTAGGTCTTTGGTATCCTAAGGATTCAACTTTTAGCCTTCATGCTTTTTCGGATGCGGATTATGGGGGATGTAAGATAGATAGGAAAAGTACTTCCGGTACATGTCAATTCTTAGGTAGTATGCTCGTATCTTGGTTCTCTAAGAAACAAAATAGCGTAGCCTTATCTACCACCGAAGCGGAGTATATATCCTTAGGGAGTTGTTGTGCTCAAGTCCTTTGGATGAAGCAACAACTCTTAGACTATGGTGTTAAAATGGAAACCATACCCCTTAGGTGTGACAACACTAGTGCCATTTGTCTCACTAAGAATCCCATTCAACACTCTCGAACTAAACACATAGAAATTAGACATCATTTTATTAGAGATCATGTTTCGAAAAATGATGTTGTTATAGAATTTGTTGACACCTTGAACCAATTAGCGGACATATTTACTAAACCTTTAGATAAAGAGCGCTTTTGGACACTTAGAAGAGAGTTAGGTCTAACTTGTCTCTCTTAATTTTTTTTGGGTCCCAAAATGACAAAAATTTGCTTGAGATTGTTTGTGATTCATGTTTATGTTAATTTTGTTCTTTTTGCTTCTACACATATTGCTAAGGGAAGTATGTATCATGTTAAGTCATTAAAACTTGTTCATATAACACATACATGCATTTAGGGGCGTTTCAAATTGGATTTTTGCACATAAAAATACCAAAATTGCAGAAACAGGCAAGCGTGTATCGATACTGCATATCAGCGTATCGATACGGTATTCAAATCTGGGATTTTTGCAGATGAATACGTATCGATACATCATAGTGTATCGATACGGTAAGAGTCAAGGGAAAAAGTCAACACCGGTGCGTATCGATACGGTCAACTGTATCGATACACATAAAACGACAAAAATAAAATTAGGTTATAGCGTATCGATACGCATGCATAGCGTATCGATACTCGACGGACGGAGAGCCTATTTAGGGCTGTTTTAATCAAAATCCCACAATTTTAAAACTCCTCTTCTCTTCTTCAAAAACCCTAACCGAAAACCCCTATAAAAACCCTCTAAATTCTTCAAAATTTTACACAAATCTTCAAAATTTCTTGAGGGATTTTACTTCATACATCAAGGCTATCCTTGGGCATCAATCTTGTGCACTAACACACCCTCTTTCATCCACTCTAAGAAATCAAGGTAAATTTTTTTTCTTTTTCAATTTTTTGAATTTTCGTCAATTTTCAATTATTATTTCAACTGATTTTTATATACATTATGATTAACTTACTATGGGTTTCATATTGTTCATAAAATTTTTCAAAAATAATTTTTTTTTGGTTCGAATATATTTTATATTCGATAATTTTTTTTTTTTCGAAAACTAAGATTTGTTGTAAATATTCTTTAAAACAATTTTTTTTAAAAAAAAACAAATTACCTTGAATTATTAGAATCTATTGGATTAAATTGGATGTTAATTGCATACATATTCGAATCCTTTTTGATGTATTTTCAGGATTATGGCACCTAAAAAGGGGAATAAGAGACATCGCACCGCTTCCGTTTCTAATGAGGATGAGGGTAATCCTACTCCTAACCTTCCTCATATTATCCAAATTAGTTTTCCCACATCCCTAGCTAGAGAAACCTATAAGCTTTGTATGGGAATCAATCTTAGGGAAGAACGAATCGTGTCTATTCCGTTTTTAAACTCTGCTAAATTCAAATTTAAATATCTCCCTTTAATTAGGCAATGGAAACTTTTAACCTTTTTAAACATTCCTCCTATTTTATATAGGAATCTTGTCATTGTCTTCTTTTCAAATGCTTATTGTGTCAATGATGACGCCAATGAGCATGTTATTGCCATTGAATCCTCGGTTATGGGAACTCCTATTCGAATTGATCAAAAAGTATTATGCACTGTTTTTGGTTTTGAGGATGTCGGGATTGATGATGAACACTCTTTAGGTTCGGGTTACATAGGTCCGGCAAAGGTTTTAGATGCACACGATCGTATCCTTCATCTTATTATCTCTTGGTTTATTCGTCCCTCGGGTGGTAGATATTCTACCATTCGTCAAACTGATGATTTTTGGCTTACATGCTTTAGGGAGGGTAAACGACCAAATCTTTGTCAAATTATGTTTGCCGATCTTGTGTTTTTGGTTCAAAACCGTTACACCAAACTTGTTCAATCCTTTTACTACACTACGGCCTTGAGTTGTCTATTTCATTCCCTTGGTGTTGACTGCACACATGACCTTCCCGAAAACCTTGGCCAACCCATAGATGAGCATTCCCTTTCTCGTTCTGGTTTCTCTTTTGTCGGTAATGAATGGGTTCGCAACCCTCAAGCTGATCCTCCCGCTGCCCCGGTCAATGCCTCTCGCGCATCCTCTAGCCGTGCTTCTCATGACTCATCCTCCATGGCAAATCTCATGACTTTCCTCAATGAGAAGTTCAATGCTATGGACGGTCGCTTCAATGCTATGGAAACTCAGTTTACAGCGATGGGAGAAAGACTCCAAGGCATGGACAAGAAAATAGATACCTTGAGTGCTCGCCAAGACTCTATGGATCTTTCTCTTACAGCTTTCCATGGTGCTTGGATCAACCAAAACCAAAGGAACCAAACACCTCGAGAAGACGAAGACGAGGAAGACGATGATGAGGATGACCATGATGATGGTGGAGACGCGTAGATGCATCTCATATTAGGACTTTTTAGGATTTCATTGCATTTTTATTAGAACTTGAATTATGCCTATTTTCTATGTTTTAGGATTTTTAAAAGGTTTGGATTATTATGCTTGCTTGCTTGATTTATGAATTTGGAGCTTTATGTTTTTTCTTATGATTGATATTCCTATGCTTGATTATTCTAATCCTTGTGTTTCTTTTGATCTAACAAAAAGGGGGAGAAGGATTCATTGTAAAGGTCAATTTTTTTTCAAATTTCTCTATCTTTAAGTAAGGGGGAGAAACAAATTTGTTTTGAAACATTTATCTTAAAGCAAGGGGGAGAAAAGCCTTTTCAAAGATTTCAAAAACTTAAAAATTTATTATGGTTTTGTTATATCAAAAAGGGGGAGATTGTAAAACTAAAATTGATTTTGATATAACATAAAAATTTAAGGACCAAATTGCAAAATAAATAAATTTTTAAGAACTCTTTAAAGGTTCAAATATTAACAAAATGTTTTGTATAAAATATTGTTTGAAGATTGGATCTCAAAACATTAAGTTTCTCAAACCTTTTTCATGATTTTCAAAACCAAATTATGCAAAAATGGCCTTGCGTATCGATACACTCACCGTATCGATACACTTGAAACTTACTGTAATTCTGAATGAACATAGCGTATCGATACTCACTTCATACGTATCGATACAGTGTTCATCTGGGCAACCGTACCGATACGCTTCATAACCGTATCGATACGCCAAGCATAATTATTTGAAAATTTGTTTTGAACGTTATGACGTATCGATACTCTTGGTCACAGTATCGATACACATTGATGCAACAAATTAAATGGTTTTACAGAGAGTTTGGACCGTATCGATACGACCCCCGTATCGATACGCTTTGATGCATCAAACTTAACAGAAAGTTTGGACCGTATCGATACGCATAGTGTATCGATACACTCTGTTTTCAGGCACAACGGCTAGTTTGAATTTAAACTAGCGTATCGATACAGCCTTGTCGTGTATCGATACGCGGTGCTGGGGAGCTGCCTTAATAGCTGGAAAAATGTTCCCAACGGCTCCTTCAATAAGTCAAATGATCCAAACGGCTAGAAACTGATTCAATGGTATAAATACAAGCTTCATTTCACCAGGAAGATTAACAATACACATTCAAGCATCATCAAAGCAAAAATCCAAATCCTAGAGCTATTCAAAGCTATATTCTTGTACCCAACTCTTTGTATTTCATTTTGTCATATTATTGAGAGTTTTGGGTTGCTGTAATTGTAAGTGGGTAGACAATCATCCTTTGAGAGGAAATACTTGAGTTTACCAAAAATATTCTTTGTATTTGAGTGGATTAAGCTTGGGGTTGAAAAGCTTAATCGATATTGTAAGGTTTCCTCCTCATCCAAGAAAAGGGGACGAATTCAAGTAGTGAATTGTTTTGGAAAATCCTTAGTGGGAGCTAAGGTAGTGGATGTAGAGTTCGGTTGTTGAACTTGAACCACTATAACCCCTTGTGTCATTTTATTTTCCAATATTCTCTTCACAAAAATTTTTAATTGCCAATTCACCCCCCTCTTGGCCATTTGCAATTGTTTGATCAACTCAACACATACCCTAACCATCAGCCCTTAGTTTTCAACCTAAAACCCACCAAAAACCCAAGTTTTAGTACCTTAAAATTTTCCCTAAGAACCTACTACGAATTTTCATCAAAACTCAACCAAATTGATATATAATGTGTATTTCACCATGATTAAACAAAGCCCCAACACAATTTATTAAAACAAATGGAAAAACCCCTTAAAAACCCAAACTTTGATATGAACCCTAATTTTCAAAACTCCATATTTTTAAAATCTAAGACCATGGGTAGATAGGGGACAAAGAGGAGAGTTGGAAAACATATTTACCTTTCAAAAACACCTTGAAGTGAAGATGCTATTCAATGGAATAGTAACTTGAATAAAAGAGAGAGTTTGGAGAGGGGAAATGGTTTCCAACATAAAAAGGGAGAGGGGAAAGAGAGAAGACAACTTTTTCTATAAAGTTGTCTTGCTTTTTGAAAGTTTTTGGTCTAATTACAACATAGGTCCTTCCCCTTTTTACAAAAGTTCAATTACACCACATTTTAGGTTGAATTGTTTTAATTAAATTTTATTGACTCGAAATATAAACCCGGTTAACTCCTAGGCCCAAAACACGGGTGTTACAAAACCGATTATTCAATCATCATCAGCTATGATAGATTGCTAATCTATTAATTTTTTTTTCTGGAACGGATAAAAAGGTGATATATGTGGGCCCATACACCTTTCTTACAGTCCATCTAGATATTTTACGATTTTAATTGATGCATCGAATAGATGGTCATATGTATCCTTGTTACTAATCCGCAACTTGGTATTTGCGAGGCTACTTGCTCAGTTGATAAAACTATGAGCACATCTTCAGATTACCTTATAAAGACAATTGGTCTTGATAATGTTGATGACATGTCATTTTATATGTATTATCACTAATTCGCATCAAGCCAACAAATTATAATAAGTTCTCCCCATTATAAATGGTTTTTGGTCAGGAACCAAATATTTCTCATCTTAGATCTTTTTTAGTGTGCGGTATATGTTCTGATTGCTCCACCACAACGCACAAAGATGAGTTCTTAAAGGAGGTTGGGAATATATGTCAGATTCAAATTTCCCTTGATAATTAAATATCTTGAGCTTCTCATAGGGAATTTATTTACAACTCGATTTACTAACTATCATTTTAATGTGTCAGTTTTCCCAACATTAGGGGGAGAAAATAAAATAGCTGGGAAAAGAAATAAATTGGAATGAATTATCATTATCTTAGTTTGATCCACGTACTCAACAATGTGAACTATAAGTTCAAAGGATAATTCATTTAGCAAATCAATTGTCAGATGATTTTGCTGACCCTAATAGAGTGACTAAGTCACATATACCAGCTATAAATGTTCCGTTTAAATTTAATGTCCCGGAAGGACAAATTTTAGTTGCTAATGAGTCTAACTTACGCCTGTAGCGTGGTAGACAAGTAGGTTCCAAAGATAAAAATCCTCAAAAAAA
Source organism: Hibiscus trionum (assembly GCA_030270665.1). Classification (NCBI taxonomy): domain Eukaryota; kingdom Viridiplantae; phylum Streptophyta; class Magnoliopsida; order Malvales; family Malvaceae; genus Hibiscus; species Hibiscus trionum. Next base: position 70,803,409 of record BSYR01000003.1, on the reverse strand, counting down.
AGAAAGGAGCTATAGTTATGATGGTCTGATCAAGGAATCAATGAATTATGAAAATCTCAAGAAGAGATTAAAAGGTCTCCAATAGAGACATTAACATGACTCAGGTACCTGATAATAAAGAGATCTCAATAGATTATGTCATGTCTGGTAATAAGTGGAACTGAAATCAAATCGACGTCGATAATACATTTGCATGCAATATAACACTGGAGATTTTATTTGATGATGTGGATCATGAATCATTGTCAATTGGACAATGTAAACAAAGAAATGATTGGCCAATATGGAAAGAGGCAATTGAGGCGAAACTAAGATCTCTTTCGAAAAGAGAAGTATTTGGGCCTATAGCCCGTATATTGAAATGTGTAAAGCTCGTGGATATTAATGAGCCTTTGTGAGAAAGAGAAATCAAAAGGAGAAATCACGAGATATAAGCTCGTTTGGTTGCACAAAGATTCTCACAAAGACATGAAATTGATTATGAGAAAAATATATTCTTTGGTGGTGGATGCAGTTACTTTTAGATAGTTTGACAATAAATGAAATAACTTAGTTTCCGCCTAATGGATGTTGTTACATCTTATTTGTATGAGCCTCTTGATAACAACATTTACATGAAGCTTCTAAAAGGATTTAGACTTCCAGAAGCAGTTAATTCAAGTTCTCGAGAACATTATTCAATTATATTGAATATATCTTTTTATGGATTAAAATATTTTAGACACATTTGGTATAATCGCCCCATTGAATACTGTTGAGAAATATTTTGATATAACAATTATGTGAAAAATGTTTTGGGACTTGTTTAAAGATTTCAAAAATAATTCAAAAGTCCTTAAAACGTGACAAAATGTTTTGAAAGAGTTCGATTTAATACCTATATCGAACTATACTTTTAAAAGTCGAAAAATGCCCGAAATACATGATTTTAGAGGAAAGTTTCGAAACCTCAAACAAATATCTCGAAACTTATCAGGGCAGTAGCAAAAGTTTTGGAAACCTAAGCAAAGGTTTTGAAACCTCTATAAGGTTTCGAAAACTTGGCACAAAGGTTTCGAAACCTTATAGAGGTTTCGAAACTTTGGCCCTGTAACGGCTCCAAACGGCTATAAAACGGCTAGTTTTTCAAATCCCCTCTTAAGGTTTCGAAACCTCTTCAAAGGTTTCGAAACTATTGTGCAGGTGAGCATTTAAAGCTCAACTTAAATGGCTTCCAACGGCTCCAAAACATCTCCAACGGCTATAAACTCATTCCACACTATATAAACACCCCAAGGACACTTGAAGATGGCAAGAGATGATATCCAAGCTTAATGATCAAGAGAAATAGCGTTTAAGTCTTTGTTTTCTTCATTTCTCTTGTATATATTGTATAGAGAGTGTTTTTCATTGTTTTTATTCTTTACACTCTTGTGAGCTTAATTCTCGTAAACACCCACCTTGTGAGGTATATTTGTTTACATCTTTCTACCCTTGTATAAGGAGAGGTTCTAGTTTAGCCTTGAGAGAAAAACTAGAGTTGGTTCTATCTTAGCCATTGAAAAGATAGGGTTGTAAGGTTACCCTTTGTCCTCAAAAGGAAGAATTCATTGTTGAGTGAATTGGGAAATCCTTAGTAGTGTGCTAAGGTAGTGGATGTAGACTCGGTTGAGTAGTCGAACCACTCTAAAATCATCGTGCAAATATCGTCTACTATTTTCGGTTTTAGCCAATTCAACCACCACGCAATTACAACCCTCCTTGACGGTTTTGGTGATCGATTCGAGCGTGCAAAAAACCCAACAATTGGTATCAGAGCTTGGCTCAATCGAAGGGGATTCACATCCTATTGAGAAGATCCGGCAAGCTCGATCAACATTTCACCAACCGGCTCAAATGGCACAATCAATCGACAAACCGCCCTTCTTCGACGGAAATCACTATGCCCATTGGAAGACAAAGATGAAATTCTTCTTGAAGTCAAGAGACTACAAGCTATGGGACATAGTTGAAGATGGTCCGTTCGTGCCTCAAGGAAGCAAAGCGGAATGGAGTGCCGACGATCGCAAGAAGATGGAGCTTAATTGCAAAGCCTTGCACATGCTCTTTTGTGCTTTTGGCCCAACCATCTATGAGAAGATGTCTTCTTGTGAGAGTGCCAAGGAAGTATGGGACAAAGCTTGAAGTCACATACGAAGGAACCAATGAAGTCAAGGAGACCAAGATTGGGCTCCTCACCTTAGAGTATGAGAACTTCAAGATGGATCCGGAAGAGAACATCGAGAAGATGTTTGATAGGTTCTCCACCATCACCAATGGTCTTAAAGGTTATGGAGAAGCCATCCCGGAAGAGAAGCTTGTCCGAAAGCTCATCTACTCCCTTCCCGAGTCATGGGACTCAAAGAGGACCGCCATCATTGAAGCCAAGAATCTCAAAACCTTGAAGCTTGATGAACTCATGGGGTCACTTCTCACTCACCAAATAATGAAGAAAAACAAAGAAGAGGAGAAGAAGAAGGAAGAGATTAGAGCGATGGGGAAGAAGAAGATCATGGAGCTAGGCATCAATGCAAGTGTCGTAGCTCTCAAATCCTCCACATGCCACCATGTAGACTTAAGTGAGGAGGAAAGTGAGGATGAAGAGATGGCCTATCTCTTCATCAAATTCACCCGGTTCATGAAGAGCAAAATGGAAAAATCCAAGCATGAATCGATGAAGAAGATGAAGGACTCCACAATTCCAAAAAGAAGGGATCATCTTCAAAACAAGCATATGTGGCCACATGGAGTGATGAAGACTCCACCAATGATGAAGTAGCCCACCTATGCTTGATGGCCCTCAATGAGGGGGAGGTAACTTCTAACTCGTCTATTTCAAATTCATATACATTTGATGAGTTACAAGATGCCTATGATGATTTGCTTTTGGAATTCAAGGCATCATTTTCCAAGAACAAAAAGTTGATTTCAAAAATAAAAATTGAAAATGATTTGCTTTCCAAAACAAATCTTGAACTTGAAGCAAAGTTGAAAGATTTTGAACAAAAATGTTTTGATTTACAAAATTTGCTTCTTAAAGTTCAAAAAGAAAAAGATTTGATTTCCAATGAACTTGAAAAGAAAAATAGTTTTGGAAAATCAAACTTTTATGTAAGACAATCTAGTGCCCCTAGATTTGTGAATGGAAAATGTTTTAGAAGTGTTTGGGTCCCAAAAGGACTAACCACTTCAACTAAAAAGGATGAAATTGAAAAATGGATTCCTAAGGGGACTAAATTTTGTGCTACTAATGTCTATGGATCCAAAGCAATTTGGATACCAAAAATTACTTGATTGTCTTTTGCTAGGTGTGATGGAGAGTGATCAACAAGTCAAAAATTGAGGGGGAGCTCCATGCACACAAAGGAAGAACACTTGAAGAAGGAAGGCTTCACATCCTCCCTTATGTTCAAGTGTGGTAATATCTAGTTGCTTTAGTGTTTATTTGATTTATTTTCATTTATGTCAACTAGATAATCATATATGTTGAACTAACATTCTTATGATGCTTTGAGTAAGGGGGAGCCAATTTTAAACCAAAATTTTAACTGTGTCAAAAAAATTTTTGCCTCCTATGTTATCTTGAACTTAAATGTCATTTTAAATTCTTTTTGATATAACAAAAAGGGGGAGAAATGGTTTGAAAAATTGAATTTTCAAATGAATAAGGGGGAGCTTTACTTGTTTTCATTTGTAATCTCTTATTCACAATTTTAAAGTCAAATGGGGAGAATTCCAAACAATTTTTCAAGTTGGTTTTATTATATCAAAAAGGGGGAGATTGTAGAACTAAGTTTTGATATAATATTTGAAAAATGTTTTGGACTAAATTGCAAAGAATTTAAAATGAGTTTTTAGTCAAAAACAACTTGAAAATATGTTTAAGGGTTTTAAAGGCTTTGGAATGGACTTAAAGTACATTTAAAGTGGTCAAAACCTGTATTTTTATGTACTCGTATCGATACGATATAGAAGGGTACCGATACGTTTTAGGGTTTCAAGCCACCAGATTTTCCAGTAGCCAAAACCCGTACCGATACGCTTAGCCGTATCGATACGGTGAGCTTTGAAATAAGCCCAACGGCTAGTCGCGTACCGATACGGTTGTATCGCGTACCAATACGCCTAACTACCCCAACGGTCATTTTCCCAACGGTCTTTTAAATTGCAGGACCGTACCGATACGCTAGGTAAGCGTATCGATACGCATCAGCTGAAGAAGCCAACGGCTCTTTCCTCATTGAGACCGTATCGATACGGGTTGAGAGGGTATCGATACACCAAGCTGCAGATCTGCATTTATGGTGGGAAATAAAGACTCAAACGGCTCCAAATTGATCCCAACGGCTACAAACTCAATTGGGAGTATAAAAGGGACCTCCTAGCATCTTGTAAGGGTTAATGCTTCAATTGTTACAACATTATGATGTCAAAATTTGTCTAGAGCTTTAATTGTACATTTCTTGCTTAGACAACACTTGTGAGCTTACATTGTTAAATTTGCTCAAGTGTTTAGGTTTTGGGTGAGTGCTTAGAATTGCAAACAAACACCTTTTAGAGGGATTTCTAGTTTGCTAAGTCTTTCTTTGTAAAGAGAGTGTTCCTTCAAGCTTTGGGTAGAAAGCTTTGAGAGTTGTAACGGTTTCCTCCTAATCCGAGAAAAGGGGACGAAATTCTTAGTGAATTTGTTGGAAATCCTTAGTGGGGAGCTAAGGTAGTGGATGTAGACCTTGATTAGAAGGTTGAACCACTATAAATCCTCGTGTCACTTTGCCAATTTTTAACCTCCCACTAAAACACCCAATTATCCAACTTCTCCACACTTGGCAAGCAAGAACGGTTGATCGAATCGAGCACCTCAAATCTCAACAATTGGTATCAGAGCCTCGTCTCCATCGAAGGACTAACATCCAGGAGTAAAGATCCAACGCTCGTAGTCCACCGTTCAAGAAAATGGCAAGCGGTTCTACAATGATTTCATTTGAAGAAGGCCGCTCTATCATGTGTCCTCCTCTCTTCAAAGGAGAAGGTTACTTCCAATGGAGCAACCTCATGAAATATTTCATCCAAGGCTTCAACCTCGAAATTTGGATGATTATCAAAGATGGACATTCGGAAGCTCCTAAGAAGAAGAAGAAAAGGAGTGTCAAAGACACAAAGAAGGACCATCTCAATGCAAAGGCTATGCACATTCTTCTCTGTGCCCTAAGTGACGAGATTTACAAGAAGGTCTCCCCATCCAAAAGTGCCAAAGAAATTTGGGAGAATCTTGAGAAATTCTATGGGAAAGAAGAGAAGAAAGATGATGCTTCATCATGTGCAATCCTCCCCTCAACACCTAAGGTGGATGGTGTTTTGGCTCTCGATGAGCCCAAGGTATCTTCTAACTCAGATGAATTAAATTCATATTCTTTTGATGAGTTACAAGATGCATTTAATGAATTATATTTGGAATTTGAGACCATGAATTCCAAATTTAGGAAAATGATTTCAAAACTCGAAACTGAAAATGATTTTCTTTTAAAAACAAAAATGGATTTTGAAAATCAAAATGAAATTTTGAAAAATGATTTAGAATTTTCAAAAACAAACAAAGATATTTTACAAAAAGAAAATCTTGATTTAAAAGTTAAGCTTGAAAGCTTAACAAAAGAAAAGGAAATCATTTTTAATAATTCATTTCATCCCATAATGACAAAATGCTCACATTGTCATTATCATGGTCATTCTTTGCATACTTGTCCTATAAAGAAGAAAAAATCTTATAGGATTAGACAAGTATGGGTTCCTAAGGGAACTAGAGACATTGAAATTAATGTTAATGGATCCAAAGCAATTTGGATACCAAAATCGAAGTAAATGTCTCTTGTAGGTGTGTTGGAGCAAAGGCAAGAAAAGCAAGAATTTCATATGCTCTAGTCACACAAGTGAAGAAGATAGGTAACCTCTAAGCTTAATGCTTTTATTTTTTTTATTTGGTTATCTAATTTCTGTTTGACTAATGTTCATGCATTTGAGCTTTTATTCAAATATCTAAACAAGCATGACATTATTTGAAAATTTTATGCATATGAGTCTAATGGTTTCATTCATATGTTTGCATAAAAAAAAAAATTTTGTCTTGGATAAATTGAATTTCATATGCTCTTAATTTGATTTTATTTTGAAATTCAATGCCTTTAAGTGTCAAGTTTTGTGCTAAAAATTTAATGGAATGCTTGAGTAAGGGAGAGCCAAATTTTAAAACAAAATTTTTAATTGAATCAAAATTTTTTAAACCTCCATTGTTATTTTGAGCTTAAAGTATTTTAAATTCTTTTTGATATAACAAAAAGGGGGAGAGTTTGGTTTGAAAAATTGTATTTTCAAATGAATAAGGGGGAGCTACTTACTTTTCAGATTTTCATCTCTTATTCACATTTTTAAACGTTTTAAACTTGAAGGGGGAGAATCCCAAACAATTTTTCAAGTTGGTTTTATTATATCAAAAAGGGGGAGATTGAAGAACTAATGTTTTGATATAATAATTGAAAAATGTTTTGGACTGATTTAAAAAGTATTTAAAACATTTCCAAAGTCCAAACAACTTGAAACTATGTTTAGGGAAGTTTTCAAAAAGGGTTTTACATGTTTTTCAAAGATTTGAATTATTTAAAACCCCATTGTTATTATGTACTATAAAGATTTGAATTATTTTTGATATAACAAAAGGGGGAGAAATAAGTGAAAAATTAAGGGGGAGCTTTTGTCAAAAACAATTTTTCAAAGAAGTTTTGTTATATCAAAAAGGGGGAGATTGTTGAGAAATATTTTGATATAACAATTATGTGAAAAATGTTTTGGGACTTGTTTAAAGATTTCAAAAATAATTCAAAAGTCCTTAAAATGTGACAAAATGTTTTGAAAGAGTTCGATTTAATACCTATATCGAACTATACTTTTAAAAGTCGAAAAATGCCCGAAATACATGATTTTAGAGGAAAGTTTCGAAACCTCAAACAAAGGTCTCGAAACTTATCAGGGCAGTAGCAAAAGTTTTGGAAACCTAAGCAAAGGTTTTGAAACCTCTATAAGGTTTCGAAACCTTATAGAGGTTTCGAAACTTTGGCCCTGTAACGGCTCCAAACGGCTATAAAACGGCTAGTTTTTCAAATCCCCTCTTAAGGTTTCGAAACCTCTTCAAAGGTTTCGAAACTATTGTGCAGGTGAGCATTTAAAGCTCAACTTAAATGGCTTCCAACGGCTCCAAAACATCTCCAACGGCCATAAACGGCTATAAACTCATTCCACACTATATAAACACCCCAAGGACACTTGAAGATGGCAAGAGATGATATCCAAGCTTAACGATCAAGAGAAATAGCGTTTAAGTCTTTATTTTCTTCATTTCTCTTGTATATATTGTATAGAGAGTGTTTTTCATTGTTTTTATTCTTTACACTCTTGTGAGCTTAATTCTCGTAAACACCCACCTTGTGAGGTATATTTGTTTACATCTTTCTACCCTTGTATAAGGAGAGGTTCTAGTTTAGCCTTGAGAGAAAAACTAGAGTTGGTTCTATCTTAGCCATTGAAAAGATAGGGTTGTAAGGTTACCCTTTGTCCTCAAAAGGAAGAATTCATTGTTGAGTGAATTGGGAAATCCTTAGTAGTGTGCTAAGGTAGTGGATGTAGACTCGGTTGAGTAGTCGAACCACTCTAAAATCATCGTGCAAATATCGTCTACTATTTTCGGTTTTAGCCAATTCAACCACCAAGCAATTACAACCCTCCTTGACGGTTTTGGTGATCGATTCGAGCGTGCAAAAAACCCAACAAATACTTATTAGCGGAAGGCTATAAGAATGATTTAATTTCCAGAGCATTTTATTAAGAGGTTTAGCTCTGGATTTGTCTTTGTTTTTATTATGTATGTTGGCGATTCATTGAGACTCATGAAGAGATCTCTTTAACAATGGAATCCTTGTGCAGCAATCGGCATACACAAAAAAATGTTTAAAGAGACTTTACATGCATAATGCATATTCGTTGATCACTATTTGGTTGCTAGGTCGCTTAATGTAAACAAAGATCCATTCCGCCCTCGAGAAAAAGGTGATGATATTCTTGGTCTAAAAGCACCATATATACATTAATTGATATGGAAGCATCGTATCTTAACTGGTCTAGAAATACTATCTAAGTGCTATGAGACCATTGCCTTTAAAAAATTGCTATGCATGAGGCAAAGCCGAAATATGTGTTTGGCTAAACATATCCAAAAGATATGTGAATTGCTTTCACAAGATAAGATGCAAGCTATCTTATGTAGAGATAATGCATAATTTATATCTCAAGGTGGATACATCAAATGTGATAAAACGAAACATATCTCTTTAAAGTTTCGTCCCTCATGATCTTCAGAAGAATAGTATTTGATGAATCATTTCAAGTGTAACCCCCTCGTCCCGGTCTGGCTGAATGACCGGTCCAAGTGGGCCACACGGGGAAAACCGAGCGAAAACCAATTAAGATTCCCCCTCGGTTAGCAACCCTATTTTTTTTTTCTAGATGCCTGTATTAAATTCTATGTGAGGAGACACGCAGCGAACAAACACGTATACAAAACCCACAGGACATACAATTAAACAAACCAAAATTTCCATTTTAAGTAAGACGTATCGATACACCTACAGAGGGTATCGATACGCCTTGACCAAAGTCAACCCTCCCAAATCAACTCAGAGAGGACCGTATCGATACACCCTTGAGCGTATCGATACGCACCTCTCGGTCAACATCACTTGGTCAAATAGGTTGAACCGTATCGATACACTTCACCCCGTATCGATACGCCCTGCACTCCACAACTCCCCAAGATTTCAGAGAGTTGGGACCGTATCGATACACTCCTGTGTATCGATACGCTCAGCCTGACTTGAATCTCAGAGAGTTGAGACCGTATCGATGCACTCCTATGTATCGATACGCTCAGCCTGATTTGAATCTCAGAGAGTTGAGGGTGTATCGATACACAGGGGTGTATCGATACGCCCTGCTTTACAATACTCTGTTTTCAGCAAAAACATATAAGGCACACACTCTAAATGCATAACTAAACCTCCCTAGACCCAACAACACACAAACAACCTTTAACAACCAAGATGTCAACACACATGGCATTCAAACACACAAGGATCATGCATCTCAAGAATTCATACAACAAGGCAACCTAAGCATTTACAACATACCATCCCCCTTAACATTCAACAGAGTAATTCATGATTTACAACCCAAAACATCATATATAACAAAGAGTTATAAAAACTTATACAACAACCCTTTTGCCACATTGCTAACTAGTACAAAATTACCACCGTACTTGAGTTACAAAACTTGGAAGCCCTTCTTGCCTTGCTCCGAGCTAACGCCACACTAATGATCTGCATTGTTGAACATTGAGAGCGTAAGCTATAAGCTTAGTGAGGGTGCTCTAAAACGAAAGCAACAACAATGCAGGGTTCAAGCATGTAATCCCTAAACCTCATATCTAACATGCATAGGCAACATCACAAGTAGTCCTAGCTAGTCCATCAAGTGGCATAATATGGCATATTACCTCATACTAAGCACCAAGCATCAATAACAATAGTCATGTTTCACCACCATATATCACCATATATGAATAAGTTAATTGGCCACTTTAAATTACCCCGATTGTGCGGATTTGAAACTCAACAACACTTTACCTCGGTGGGATTTCACTCATCACCGGCCTTGCATGGACGGGATTCCACTCATCGCCACATGCCCTACGGATGGGATTCCACTCATCATCACGTAGAAATGAATAAAAGCTTCCGGTAGAATATTACATTACCGTACTCCTCCTTGGTGCCTCAACGCCACCAAGGCCACGTACGTTTTGACTCAATTTGTGTGCACACTAATCCTAATGATCGATCATTTACAACCGGTAATTATTTAGTGCCAATTATCATTTACCACAACACGTTTTCCATCAATCATAACTCATGCTCATCACATATATATACACCTCATGAATATACATGTACAAAACCACCAAGATCACAAAAGCATAGCTAAGTAAGCACAATAGCATATATGGATATCAACGGATAACTAACAACTCGAATTAACTATAAGTGGCCTACCAAGCACACTTTACACAAGCACACTACACATACTCGAACCAACTTTAGGATAAGTTTAAAACCACTCACCGCCCTTCCTTTGTCAATCGAAACAATCCTCCTACGACCTCGTATTCGGCTCCAAAGCTCCTTCAACGTTTCTTCTTGCTTCTAACCAAACAAAACACACTTATTACACCATAATTCAATGCTAAAACTCAACTAACAACTCACTTCACAAACATAAGCCATATTCTTCAATCTCTCAATCCACAATCGTCCCAAAAACTCAATTTTCGTACTCCCCAAACACCTTGCTGAAAACTCCACTTCCAAACACCAAAATGACCTCTAACACATCCCAAATCACTCTCATATCATACCCTAACCATCAGCCCTTAGTTTTCAACATAAACTTCACCAAAAACCAAGTTTTAACACCTTAAAATTTAACATATGAACATAGTACGAATTTTCATCCAAATTTAACCAAATTGACATATAATGTGTATTTCATCATGATTAAGCTAAATCCCAACTCAAAACATTAAAACAATTTGGAAAACCACCTAAAATCCAAACTTTAACATAAAACCATAATTTCTCAAAGTCTCATATTTTTGAGTTTTAAGACCAAATATAGATAGAGAATAAGAAGGAGAGTCGGAAAACATGATTTACCTTTCAAAACGGTGTTGAAATCAAGTAGCACAAGCAATGAAATAGTAGCAAAAGATGAGAGGTTTTGGAGATGGTGATTCACGTTGGAAAGAAAGATAGAAGGGAAGAAGAAGATGATGACCTTTTATAAATTAAGAGTTATCTTACTTTTAATAAAAGTTTTGGGTAAAATCGCAACATAGGTCCCTCCCCTTTTATTAAAGCTCAATTACACCACAACTTAAGTTGAGTTGATTCTATTTAAATTTTATTGACTCGACTATAAACCCGGTTTACTCCTAGGCCCAAAACACGGGTGTTACAACTCTCTCCCACTTAAGAAATTTCGTCCCCGAAATTACCTGGTGGAAACAAATACGGAAACTGCTCAATCATATCCGCTTTCCTCTCCCACGTGGCCTCTTCTACATCTCTATGTCTCCACAACACTTTGACCAACTCTATGGTCTTGCCACGCAACACCTTGCTATCAGTAGCAAGTATCTCAATGGGTTCTTCAGTATAAGACAAATCTGGATTTAACTCTATCTCCTCAACGGGCATCACATGAGAAGGATCTGATCTATATCTCCTAAGCATAGACACATGAAAGACATCATGGATCTTCTCTAACTCAGAAGGTAACCTCAAACGATAAGCTACAGGCCCAATCCGCTCAACTACCTCATACGGACCAATGAACCTCGGACTCAGCTTGCCCTTTCGGCCGAATCTCATTACTTTCTTCCACGGAGATACCTTCAGAAACACTTTCTCACCCACTGAGTACTCTATCTCTTTCCTCTTCAAATCTGCATAAGATTTGTGACGATTGGAAGCTGCTTTCAAACGGTCGCAAATCAACTTTACCTTGTCGGTAGTCCCCTTAAGCAAATCCGGCATAGGTAACAATCTCTGACCTGTTTCAGCCCAACAGATCGGAGTCCTACATCGTCTACCGTACAAAGCTTCATAAGGTGCCATCTGAATACTGGACTGATAACTGTTGTTGTAAGCGAACTCAACCAACGGTAAGTGCTTCTCCCAAGAACCTTGGAAATCAATCACACAACAACGAAGCATATCCTCTAGAATCTGTATCACTCGCTCTGACTGCCCATCGGACTGCGGATGATAAGAAGTGCTGAAATGCAAACGGCTACCTAAGGCACTGTGCAAGCAACCCCAGAACCTCGAAGTAAACCTAGGATCTCTATCTGAAACAATAGACTTAGGAACTCCATGAAGTCTCACAATCTCGCGGATGTACAAGTTTGCCAATTTGTCTAAGGAATCAGTAGTGTTCACTGCTAAGAAGTGAGCGCACTTAGTGAACCTATCAACAATCACCCAAACTGAATTCTTCTTTGAAGGAGATAAGGGCAACCCCGACACAAAATCCATGGTGATCCTCTCCCATTTCCATTCCGGAATCTTCAAAGGCTATAACAAACCTGAAGGAACCTGATGTTCTGCCTTCACTCTCTGACAAACCATACAACGGCTCACATACTCAGCTACATCTTTCTTCAAGCCAACCCAGAAGTAATCATTCTTCAAGTCACAATACATTTTGGTACTACCCGGATGCATAGAAAAGGGACTCGAATGTGCTTCACTCAGAATCTGACGTCTCAACTCAACATCTCCTGGTACAACAATTCTATCCCTAAAGCACAACAAGCCCTCACCACTGAAACTGTAATCGGTCGGTCTTCCTTCGGCTATGTCCTGGACATGAGAAATTAAACTCTCATCTTGCATTTGCTTCTCTTTAATCAATTGTATCAAAGAAGGCTTCACTTGCAACTCGGTGATCAAACCACCATCACCAGACACACTCAATTTAGCAAACATAGCCCTCAACTTTATAGCCACTTTCCTACTCAAAGCATCGGCGACTACATTCGCTTTACCCGGATGGTACTCGATGGTCAAATCATAATCTTTTAGCAACTCAAGCCATCTTCTCTGTCTCAAGTTTAACTCCTTCTGTGTCATCAAGTACTTCAAGCTCTTGTGATCGGTGTAAACAATACACTTCTCACCATACAAGTAATGACGCCAAATCTTCAATGCAAACACAACTGCGGCTAGCTCGATATCATGTGTAGGATAGTTCTTCTCATGAACCTTCAATTGTCTAGAAGCATAAGCAACAACCTTTCTCTCTTGCATCAGAACACATTCTAAACCTACGTAGGAAGCATCACTGTAAATTACAAACTCTTTACCTGAAACAGGTTGTACTAACACTGGGGCATTTGTCAAAGCTTCTTTTAATTTCTCAAAGGCTTTTTGTCTTGCCTCTGACCATTCAAACTTAACTCCTTTTTGCAACAGTTTAGTCAAAGGAGCAGCTACTCTAGAGAAACCATCAACAAATCTTCTATAGTAGCCGGCTAATCCCAGGAAACTCCTAATCTCTGTCACAGACTTAGGTTGTTTCCACTCGATAATAGCCTCGATCTTCGATGGATCAACACGGATACCTTCGGCCGAAACAACATGACCAAGAAATACCACCTCTCGTATCCAGAACTCACATTTACTAAGCTTAGCATACAACTGATTGCTCAGCAATTTCTGTAAAACAACCCTCAAGTGTTCGTCATGTTCTTCTTCCGTCTTCGAGTACACAAGTATGTCATCAATGAAAACAACTACAAAACAGTCTAGATAGTCTCTAAAAATTCTGTTCATCATGTCCATGAATGCTGCAGGTGCATTCGTGAGCCCAAATGGCATCACAAGAAACTCATAGTGACCATATCTAGTTCTAAAAGCTGTCTTCGGCACATCACACTCTTTCACCTTTAACTGATAGTATCCGGATCTCAAATCTATCTTCGAGAACACTGAAGCACCTCTCAACTGATCAAACAAATCATCTATGCGAGGTAACGGATACTTGTTCTTCACCGTCAACTGATTCAATTGTCTATAGTCAATACACATACGCATACTACCATCCTTCTTTTTCACGAATAACACGGGAGCACCCCACGGAGAACTACTAGGCCTAATGAATCCACGGTCTAATAATTCTTGCAACTGGTTCTTCAACTCTTTCAACTCCTTTGGAGCCATACGATACGGAGCTATCGAAACTGGATTAGACCCTGAAATGGTCTCAATTACAAACTCAACATCTCTGTCAGGAGGTAAACCCGGCAACTCTTCAGGGAATACATCTGGAAAGTCACACACTGTCCTGATATCTTTTGGTCTAGCTTCATTCATATCCGGATTCATAACATAAGCTAAATAAGCCCCACATCCAGAGTCCATCAACTTGTGAGCCTCTAAAGCTGACACTACATTAGACAAGAACTTAATGTTCTCGCCTACTACTACTACCTCGTAGTCATCAGAAAGTTTCAAAGAAATTCTCTTTGTTTCAAAATCCACACTAGCTCGATGCTCAACCAACCAGTCCATACCCAAAATTATATCGAAACCATAAAAAGAAAGTTCCATCATGTCAACTAGGAACACATGACCCTGAATCTTCAGTGGACATCTTCTATATATACGTCTAACCACTACTGTCTCACCAAAAGAACTAGTGACATGCATACCTACATCTAAGATCTCAACAGGGATATCTAACTTCTGTGCATGCTCACTCAAAATGTAGGAATGCGTAGAACCCGAATCAACCAGAGAAAGCAAAGACATAGACCGTAACTCGAAATTACCTGCTATCACATCAGTGTCGTTCCCGGCCTCTCTCTGAGCATAAACTCTCGATGGTCCTCCTGCCTCTGGCTGCACTGCCACAACATGAGCAAGATTCCTCTGAGCATCCACCCTAGGTGCATCTATCCTAGGTTGGAAGTAGCCACGACCGCGCCCACGGCCTCTCTGAAAATCATTGGCTCTTGCAGGAGCCTGTGCTGCTGTCTGTCCCACTGGATGTGGACAGTTACGCCTCATGTGGTCTCTAGCCCCACAATTCCAACAAGAATGGAAATTTCCCCAACACTCACCGGTGTGGTTCCTCCCACAAGTAGCACATGTAGGCAACTTCCCACCAGCCTTCTGGTTTTGATGGCCTTTACCGTGGTTACCGCCACCACGCCTATTATCATAATGAGGTTTATTGTCTCGATGCCTCTTGGCATCATCTCTATCAAAGTTACTGGATCTCTTACTCGAACTAGATCCACCTGACCGCCTGGTCAGACTCAAACTGTGCTCCAAGTCCTTGGCCCTCGAAACCAAGACATCAAA
This sequence comes from Hibiscus trionum, assembly GCA_030270665.1. Taxonomy (NCBI): domain Eukaryota; kingdom Viridiplantae; phylum Streptophyta; class Magnoliopsida; order Malvales; family Malvaceae; genus Hibiscus; species Hibiscus trionum. The sequence continues at coordinate 70,788,362 of BSYR01000003.1, read as the reverse complement.
ATCAGTGTAGTCTGTCGCTAAAGTGTATGTCTTGATTTCTTCATTCAACCCATAACGAAACCGGTTACAGCGTTCAACCTCAGTAGGAACAAGTTCAGGTGCATACTGACTTAGTCTGACAAATCTAATCTCATAGTCTGTCACGGATCTAAGCCCCTGAATCAAAGCCATGAACTCCCTCTTCCTCTCGTCGATGTATCGTGGACCTAGATACTTCTTCCGGAATGCTGACTCAAAGAACTCCCAAGTGATCTCAGCGTCATCCATACTCGAAGTAACAGTGACCCACCAAGTGTAGGCATCGCCTTGTAGCAAGGACTCAACACAGCCCAACTTGCGATCACCAGTACACCCTATCTGAGCCAGGATACGAACGGTCTTCTCAAGCCATAACTCTGACCTCTCCGGAGTAGACCCCCTGAACTCTTCAGCCCCAAGACCCCGAAGTCTCTCTAATGGCAATCTGGTGCCCTCACCATGATGATGTGCTGCCTGTCCTCCAGCTACTGCAGCCTGAAAAGCCCCGGCTATCGCCTGAACCAACGGAGCTAAGTCAATCCCTGCCGGTCCTTGGCCACCTTGGCCACCCTGACCTCCTGGTGCTCCCTCTCCTCCTGCCTCAGCCTCGCCTCCAACTCCCGGTGGAGGAGGTGGTGGTGGTGGAGGTGGTGGAGGAGCTCCAATTCCAATCACAGGCTCTCCCACTTGAGCCTCAACTCTAACCACTGGCTCTACTCCTGGAGCCTCTGCCCGTGGTTCCGGTCGAAACCTCCTAGGCCTCCCACGTGGTCTCATGGTACAGCTATCAAGGTATAAACTACAACAAGAAACATATAAGGATTTCGTTAGTCAAAGCAAGGGTCCAATAGTGCTCAAGTACTCCTCTTTTCAAAATCTTTGTAAATTAAGTAATAGTAGCAATGGGCACACACTCTACACCAAACACATCAATTCATGCTTCAAAACATCATGCGAACAGTCAAATATCAAAGATTCCATGGCAATACATGCATTGAACAACATAGTTACTCAACATAACAAGTTTACCTCACTTACCTGCCCGAGGTCTCGATAACCTCAGGCTCTGATACCAACAAATGTAACCCCCTCGTCCCGGTCTGGCTGAATGACCGGTCCAAGTGGGCCACACGGGGAAAACCGAGCGAAAACCAATTAAGATTCCCCCTCGGTTAGCAACCCTATTTTTTTTTCTAGATGCCTGTATTAAATTCTATGTGAGGAGACACGCAGCGAACAAACACGTATACAAAACCCACAGGACATACAATTAAACAAACCAAAATTTCCATTTTAAGTAAGATGTATCGATACACCTACAGAGGGTATCGATACGCCTTGACCAAAGTCAACCCTCCCAAATCAATTCAGAGAGGACCGTATCGATACACCCTTGAGCGTATCGATACGCACCTCTCGGTCAACATCACTTGGTCAAATAGGTTGAACCGTATCGATACACTTCACCCCGTATCGATACGCCCTGCACTCCACAACTCCTCAGGATTTCAGAGAGTTGGGACCGTATCGATACACTCCTGTGTATCGATACGCTCAGCCTGACTTGAATCTCAGAGAGTTGAGACCGTATCGATGCACTCCTATGTATCGATACGCTCAGCCTGATTTGAATCTCAGAGAGTTGAGGGTGTATCGATACACAGGGGTGTATCGATACGCCCTGCTTTACAATACTCTGTTTTCAGCAAAAACATATAAGGCACACACTCTAAATGCATAACTAAACCTCCCTAGACCCAACAACACACAAACAACCTTTAACAACCAAGATGTCAACACACATGGCATTCAAACACACAAGGATCATGCATCTCAAGAATTCATACAACAAGGCAACCTAAGCATTTACAACATACCATCCCCCTTAACATTCAACAGAGTAATTCATGATTTACAACCCAAAACATCATATATAACAAAGAGTTATAAAAACTTATACAACAACCCTTTTGCCACATTGCTAACTAGTACAAAATTACCACCGTACTTGAGTTACAAAACTTGGAAGCCCTTCTTGCCTTGCTCCGAGCTAACGCCACACTAATGATCTGCATTGTTGAACATTGAGAGCGTAAGCTATAAGCTTAGTGAGGGTGCTCTAAAACGAAAGCAACAACAATGCAGGGTTCAAGCATGTAATCCCTAAACCTCATATCTAACATGCATAGGCAACATCACAAGTAGTCCTAGCTAGTCCATCAAGTGGCATAATATGGCATATTACCTCATACTAAGCACCAAGCATCAATAACAATAGTCATGTTTCACCACCATATATCACCATATATGAATAAGTTAATTGGCCACTTTAAATTACCCCGATTGTGCGGATTTGAAACTCAACAACACTTTACCTCGGTGGGATTTCACTCATCACCGGCCTTGCATGGACGGGATTCCACTCATCGCCACATGCCCTACGGATGGGATTCCACTCATCATCACGTAGAAATGAATAAAAGCTTCCGGTAGAATATTACATTACCGTACTCCTCCTTGGTGCCTCAACGCCACCAAGGCCACGTACGTTTTGACTCAATTTGTGTGCACACTAATCCTAATGATCGATCATTTACAACCGGTAATTATTTAGTGCCAATTATCATTTACCACAACACGTTTTCCATCAATCATAACTCATGCTCATCACATATATATACACCTCATGAATATACATGTACAAAACCACCAAGATCACAAAAGCATAGCTAAGTAAGCACAATAGCATATATGGATATCAACGGATAACTAACAACTCGAATTAACTATAAGTGGCCTACCAAGCACACTTTACACAAGCACACTACACATACTCGAACCAACTTTAGGATAAGTTTAAAACCACTCACCGCCCTTCCTTTGTCAATCGAAACAATCCTCCTACGACCTCGTATTCGGCTCCAAAGCTCCTTCAACGTTTCTTCTTGCTTCTAACCAAACAAAACACACTTATTACACCATAATTCAATGCTAAATCTCAACTAACAACTCACTTCACAAACATAAGCCATATTCTTCAATCTCTCAATCCACAATCGTCCCAAAAACTCAATTTTCGTACTCCCCAAACACCTTGCTGAAAACTCCACTTCCAAACACCAAAATGACCTCTAACACATCCCAAATCACTCTCATATCATACCCTAACCATCAGCCCTTAGTTTTCAACATAAACTTCACCAAAAACCAAGTTTTAACACCTTAAAATTTAACATATGAACATAGTACGAATTTTCATCCAAATTTAACCAAATTGACATATAATGTGTATTTCATCATGATTAAGCTAAATCCCAACTCAAAACATTAAAACAATTTGGAAAACCACCTAAAATCCAAACTTTAACATAAAACCATAATTTCTCAAAGTCTCATATTTTTGAGTTTTAAGACCAAATATAGATAGAGAATAAGGAGGAGAGTCGGAAAACATGATTTACCTTTCAAAACGGTGTTGAAATCAAGTAGCACAAGCAATGAAATAGTAGCAAAAGATGAGAGGTTTTGGAGATGGTGATTCACGTTGGAAAGAAAGATAGAAGGGAAGAAGAAGATGATGACCTTTTATAAATTAAGAGTTATCTTACTTTTAATAAAAGTTTTGGGTAAAATCGCAACATAGGTCCCTCCCCTTTTATTAAAGCTCAATTACACCACAACTTAAGTTGAGTTGATTCTATTTAAATTTTATTGACTCGACTATAAACCCGGTTTACTCCTAGGCCCAAAACACGGGTGTTACATCAAGCAATAATTTGAAAGATTTATCCACTAGTGCGTACTCTATTTTCAACATTTGAAGATTATATTCAAGATTGAATTATGAAGATTCAAAGATCTTATGTGATATTTTTATGAAGGGGAGTAAATACGCGTTGTACTCTTTTTCCCTTAACCGAGGTTTTGTCCCAATGGGTTTTCCTGGTAAGGTTTTTAATGAGGCAACATGTTATGCGTATTAAAGATGTGTGTACTCTTTTTCCTTCACTAATGATTTTTTTTCCACTGGGTTTTTATCTTAGTAAGGTTTTAACGAGACACATTATCTTCATAGACATCCAATGGGGAGTGTTATGAATATTTATCTATGTGGATGTCTATCATGATTAGAACTTTATCTAAGGAGTTTGATTTATTTATTATTAGGAATATTATCTCTATTAATTAGAGTTTAATGTATTATGTACTTCTTATGCCTATAAATAGATGATTCATTGAAGGTATTGTACACAATTCTATATTTTGAGAATAATACAAATCTTCCTCTTTCTCATCTCTTTGTTCTTCTTGTTCTTATTCTTGTTCTTCTTTATTTTATTCACAACAAAAAAGATTATACCAAGTAAATATTGACTTTTTATCTAAGGAATGGTTTGAAGATAAAAGTGTAAATTTAATTAATGTTATTAAATGCAAAAAAAAATAAACATAGTTATCCCTTTTTATTTTAATAAATAAATAAATCTGAGAAAATCACGCGCAACAAATGGGAAAAATTAGCGTCTGACGACGTCCAAGCCAAAGCCACCGACAATTTTGATTCAAAGGAGAGTGGAAGTCAATAAGGGTTATTTTGGGAAATACGACACTTGAAAAGACGAGAGCAGGAATTAATGAACGCACGGTGTTACGGTGCAACTTTACGGAAGATATCAATGTTCTGATACATGAAATATTTTTTTATATATTAATCCCAAAATATGACAATTTTTCGTATTTTTGATCCTTGAATTTTTTTTGGTGCATAAAAAAATTAAATTAATAATCATGTTGACAAATTTCTCAAATTTCAAAATTAATATGAAGAAAACGAAATACTAAAATAGACCAAGTTGTTAAGTTTAAGGACCAAAGATTAAATTAAACTTTTTTTGGTAAAGATAATTATTAACTGTTCTAGCGGGATGATGTATTAAAAAAATCAAATGATCCAGATTAAGATCAAATAATTGAATACTAGTGTTTATAAAAATAAATAAAATAAAAAATAAAACACAGATTATCTGCTACTGTTTAACAAGTAAAATGTATTTTTTTAATTTGTGAGGTTCAGATTTGAGTTGACTCGTAAATTATATTTAATTTGACCTATGTAACATATAAATCGATTTTCATAATAGAAGTTGAAAGAGAATTTAGGAATGGTTCTGTTTGTCAGATTCCTGGAGATGTTGATTTTGTGACACGTGTAGTAGTAGAGAGATGAAGGAACCGCACGTGAGAGAGTGGAGAGGAAGACACGTGGCAAGTGACGCTCAGCAAAAGATAACACAAGCTGGCAGCAGCCTGTCGGGCCTTGATCAACTTTGGCGCAATCTTCGCTTTCTTCGCCGGCTGTCGCCCGCCCACTCCTCATAATGTGCAGCTGCATATTAAAAATGATATACATATTTGTGCAAAAAAAGGTTATGATTTATTTACCCAATGTAAAATTTAATTAATTTTTGTATTAATTTATAATTATTGAATAAGTGAAATGAATGAATAAAATTAAATATTTTATTTCTTTACTTAAAAATTTAATTTTTAATTTTTAATTTTTAATTTCATCCATTTATTTTCCCATTCAATGATCATGAATTAGTGTAAAATTATTAAATTTTACATGGTAAAAGTATATCATATCTCTTATATATATATATATATATATATATATATATATATATATATATATATATATATATATATATATATTCGCTGCAGACAATTAGTTTCTAAATTTTTAAAAAAAAAATTGTTTTACTTTTATAGATGTCAGGACTCAGTCCTCCGCAATAAAAGTTTTATAAGGATCTAAAAAATAGTTTTAATCTCAAAGTGTTTTTGTCTCTAAAGATTCTGCATAAAGACTTTTGGAAATTGTTGTTAGAAGTAAGGGAACTTACCTCATTATAGTGTTGAGATGATAATTATCTCCATAAGTGATAAGACCAAGGTCAAATTCAGCTTGTGTGAGTAGCAAATCAACACTATCCTCCTTAAAAACAAACTATTTTTTTTCTCTTTTACATCCTCCGCCCTCACTCAAGTTCATCATTATTAATTTTGACCAACGTCTATTCTTGCTCTCCCTCAAGGTCAGAAGGTGTGAACCTCAAAAACCACTACAACAACTTTCAGCTTAAGCTGTTCATTAATAGAGTTGAATTTTCGTATTGTAATAAAAACATAATTGATTTAAAATTTCATATATTGAAAATATCATATGAAATGATTATTTCTGGTGAATGTTTATTTTGTATTCAAATATTGTATTTTTAATTTTTTTATGTTTCATTAAAATTATCGTTTATTAATCAACAAGAGTTGAATGCAATGACAAAACAATGAAAGAACTCATGTTTAAACTTTGGAGACAACATTGTTGGTTTCACAACCTTTTTTTTGGAAGGGCTTCAACTTTTTGAAAACATTTTAAAACACGGAGTTGCCACCAATCTTTTTGAAAAGTGTGATTGCATCACTTTAAAATTGAGTTATTTTAATAAAACATTTTCTTTTAACAAATGGAAAAGACGATGATATAGATAAAATCAAAGAGAAATTTAAGGTACATTTAGTTTTAGAAAATATTTTTTGTTTTTATTTTTTATTTTATTTTCAAAAAATAATTTTTAGTTTCAGTTTTATAAAAATTAGAAAACATGTTTTGTTAATAGAGATAAAAAGTTATTTTCAAAATTAAATATAGTGAAAATGTGTTTATTAAATAATTGAAATAAAATATAGTTAGAAAATATTATTATAATAATAAATAAATAAATAAAATATGAGTAAATAAATCAAAGTTTTAGAAAATGACATTAGAAGAATTAGAACCCGAGATAAAATGAGGTTAAAATTAAAAAATCCTAATTTTCATATTTTCCATTTTCATAAAACATTTTCAATGAAAACATATTTTTTATGTTTTAACTCAGGTTTTCTTCACCGTTTTCTTCCCCGTTTTCCATTTTCCACGAAAATGAAAATGAATTTCATTCTCTAAAATCAAACGCACCCAACTCTTTCAATATCATGAGCTCCATAGGAGTACTCTTATTTAGGGTCAGTAATTTAATCTAAATTTGACGGGTTTCAACCTGACCCGACCCTATAGTGGCGAATTTTTAATTTTAAATTTGATTTGGGACGAGTTTTAATTTAAAATTCTTCGATCCGACCCGTCAGGTATAATGTTATTATATTTACAAAAATATCATACAATATATATAGTTTTAAGGATTCTTCTTTAACATTTTTTTATGCCGCTCAACTATCTTCTTTACCTCTTTGTCTCTCTCCCTCCATTTTTCTTTTTTTCTTTTCATATTCATCTTTTTCGTTTCTTTCTTAATTTCATCTTATCTCATCATTTCTTATAATACCGAGCAATAATTATCATCTACAAGTTATCACCTTTAAAGTTGTTTTTGAAGAGGTAAACGTGGAGAAATAGGAAGAAGGAAATTGAAGAGTCTCAAATCGATTTGAGATTGTGGGTATTGAATTTCGATTTTTTTAATGCAAACTTTTTATTTCTGTTTTTAAATTTTACTCATCTTTGAATCGATTGAAACCCTAAATTTGTATAAATCTGTGAATAAGTTTATTTTACCTTTATATATATATATATACATATGATTTTTTAGTTAGATTTTTTGAATTTGTGAAATTTTATTGTGATTTAGTATTAGATTAATTTAACTGTGCTGAAAATGTCTGAGATTTTTAGATTGGTTGACGAACTTGGTAAATATTTCTTTGGTTCTTAAACTGAAAATAAAATTTTGATTAAAATTTGGGGAAAGTAATATATTTCAAGTTGGAACTGGTGTTCGGACTAATTTTACAACAACAAAAAAAACAGGTCAGATTCAGAGCGGGTGTAAGCCTTCTAAATATCGGGGCAAGACGAGACGAATTTTTTATTTAAATTTTCCGATCAATTTAGGTCGACTAAAAATCTACACTGACCCGTCCATTTGACATCCCTACTCTTAATCCTCCATAGAATAAAGTAAACTATATAGAATTAATTTTTGAAGGAGTATCATTATATAAGACAAAGCCGGGGGCTTTGACTGTGTCAGTTACATAAAAAGAAAAAGAGTGAAGTATACTAATGGTCACTGAAATTTTAGAGAGTTTTTATTTTAGTCACCAAACTTTTAAAATTTATATTGAGGTCACCTAACTTTTATTTTGCTTTCATTTTGGTCCCTCCCGTTACATTCTGTTAGAAAATGCTGACGTGACTCGTTAGTTTTTCTTATCTTCAAGGGTAAACTATATAAATGATCACCGAACTTTTAAAACTCTTTCATTTTGGTCACCGAAATTTTAAAACTTTTATTAGAGTCACCCAACACAAAGGCGTCTATCAAAACAACATTGAACATGATGACGATCAAGGACGAAGAGATATATGGGTTTCCTCTTCCAATTTTAGGTAGAATAGTATTTTAGGTCTTTATTAGTTTAAATACTAATCAAATAAGATTTTTGTCCTTCCCGATTTTTATATTTAAAGGTTTAATAGACTCTTCCCCCTCCTAATGTTTGATCCTAACTTCGTCTCTAATGGCAAAGTAAATTAATGTTTGAACTTAAACATGGGGTGCATCAATTTTGCTAGCATATTCTAGGAAATTTGTAGAACAACTTTTGGATACAACTTTCAGAAGTAAACTAAAATGCTATACTCTTTGTCAATAATTAACCTTAATGTTTTTTTTATCTCCCTTCTACTTATTAACCTTGAAGTAGCTTGAAGATGAGATTGCATACAATGTGATCAATAGATCAAAATAATGAGATTACATTACAAACAATATTCAAGAACATGATATATATAAAAATATTTTATATTGATAAAAACATCAATCTATCCAACTTTAAATATTGTTCATCGATAATCATAAGCATGGGCGAAGCCACATGGGGGGTGGCTGGGGCCAGGCCCTCGTGGTTACCCTTACGGTCCATTCTTTCTTTTTTTTAATTTGGCCCCGTAAAATTTTAAATTATAATTTATGTTTTTGTTTTAATATTATAGAGTGGGTGTTGTCTTAGTGGTAAAATGTGTACAAAAAATTAAATTTGTTTTACTTGAAGTTAGTGAATCGAATCCTATTGATGACGTATTTCAGTCTTTTGTTCTTTTAGGCTCAAGTGTAAAAAGCCCTTGAACTTTTGGAAAAAAAAATCAATTAAGCCCCTAAACTTTTTTTGCACTCAATTAAGCTCTTGAAGCAAGAAATTCAATTAATTAAGCCCTTTGACCATTAAATTTTGACAGTTTTTTTCTTTAGATATTATTGGCTCATAATACACTACAGTTCTATCATGTTCATTATAAATTTCTTTAAAAAAATATTTTTTTATATTTATACATTTTTTAGAACTTTTAAACAATTTTTTAAATTAAGTATTTTTTAAAAAAAATGTCAAGTCGAGACACTATGACACAACGCACACACTGCACCAATAGATCCAAAAAAAACTATCAAGATTTAATAGTCAAAATTGGTTTAGTTCAAGGGATTAATTGGGTGCAAAAAAGTTTAGGGTCTTAATTGATTTTTTTTTAAAGTTTAAGGGCTTTTTATACCCATAAACTTTTTTTTTAAATTTTCGCCCCCCTTAACTTTTAATTCCTGGCTTCGCCCTGATCATAAGGTAAAATCTACTTCTTACTTTTGTTTTTTATACATTGAAAGAGTTTTTTTAAACCAACGGGTTGCTTTAAAGCAAAACAAAAGTTAGGTGACTCCAATGAAAGTTTTAAAACTCCGGTAACCAAAATGAAAGTGTTTTAAAAGTTCGGTGACCAATTATATAGTCTACCCTTGAAGAAAAAAAACTAACGGGCCACGTCAACATTTTCTAACGGAAGGTAACGGGAGGGACTAAAATGAAATTAAAATAAAAGTTAGGTGACCCCAATGAATATTTTAAAAGTTTAGTGACCAAAATGAAAGCGCCCTAAAAGTTCGGTGACCTTTGATGTATTTTACCCAAAGAAAAAAGGGAGGAAAATATTATTAAATTACTACATTAATTAATTAATTAAATTGAAGAACATGTCAATCATTTTCACCTAACACTAACCCGCTTGGAACTTTTTAAAGTCGGGACAATCCATGGTGGTCTACACGAGTGGGAAAAGGAAGCTAAATTTCACACTTTCCAAACAAAAATAAATTCTGAACCACTGGAAACTCATTTTCAATTAAATAGAATGTTCTCCTATTTTCTGGGAAAATGTCTACAGAATTTGAGTTTAATTTTATTAATTTATATGATTTTTTAGTTTAATTTTAATTATTTGTTTTTAAAAGTGATAATTCACGGCTTTTACTATCACGTGAAAACAATATTTAAATATAAATTTGAAAATAAAATGATTATAATTATATCAAATATATATTTATATCCAATGTTCAATTTAATTTTAAACAGCATAAACAACTTATAATATGGTCTAACCTAATAATTCGCATGTCCATTTCAGGGTCTGGGCTCATCTCCTGTCCAAGTATTAGTTGATCAAAGCCCAAAAAGATGTTCATATATAGAGAGGGGATCCTCTTATACTATGCATAACTTTTATCTTTTGAGGACTATTGAATGAAGGTAAATAGATGGATGAGATTAACCGTAGAAAATATGAAAATTATCACTGAAAAAAAAAAGAAATAAGGAAATAATCTTATGCACTGTTTGGCAATTAGCTGATAGCTGATTACATTAACATATTGTATTAGCTGATTGTATAAAAGTGTTTGGTAAAATTAACTGATAGCTTATATTTGTTTGATTATTTAAACAAGTAAAATGACATGATTATATTTGATACTTGTTTAATTAATTTGATTATGAAAAATGATTTTTTTAATATAACATTACTAAGCATATTTGAAAGATCTATATATTAATTTATTATTTATATAATTATTTTTAATACAATTTAATTAATTATTAAATTTAAATACAAATATAAATGTGTGAGAATAAAAAGAAAAAAATAAAATTAGTTTACATATGTTACAATGTAAATACGTGACGTGAAAAATGAAAATAGAAAATGTTAAAATTTGGGTTATTTTATAATTGTTAAGGGTATAATAGTCTTTTATAACTCTTATGTCAGAACCTCTAATTTCAAAAAGCTCTTATTAGCAGTTTTTTTCAAAATTAAAGGTTTCATCCCAATCCGCTATTCAAATATATTATTCACCAAACATCTAAATTAACAAATTTGACTGGTCAAAACTCTAATATTAGCTCAAATCTCCAATTTTGGCTCAAACCGCTATTTACCAAACAAGGCCTTAGACATTTATTACCCTCATCTAACGCTCCAAAAAGGTGTAAAAGTAATTGAGTTTTACATTGGGTAAGTGAATCATAACCCATATCCATCCATTTATAAGTATTTTAGAAATTTTAAAGAATTTTTTAAATAAAATAAAAAAAATTCCTAAAAATATCAAGTGGAAATATCGTGATACGACGCATGGCACAAACAGATAAAAAAAACTGTTAAGATTTAATAATCTAAATTAGTAAAAAAAAATTAATTGATTAAATTTTTTTGGTTCAAGAACTTAATTGAATGCAAAAAAAAAACTCGAGAACTTAATCAATTAAATTTATTAGTTCAGAACTTAATTAATTAAATTTTTTAGGTCAAGAACTTAAATTTAAAAACTTAATTAGTTTTTTTAAAGTTTAAGGAATTTTTACGCCTTTAATTTTTTTAAAATTTTATATTATTAAGGGATATTAACTGTGATGTCTTGTGGTAGACAAAATTGTTGGAGATGAAGTGACCGTCGTTTCCTCAACCATATTAAAAAGGTGAGCTTATTGGAGGTTGTAATATCGTGTTTGAAGCTGCGAAACAATGATGACCTGCAGCTGCAAGCCACACTATCTGAGCCGTTTTTACATTATTCTTATTACTCTAGAAAGTTGAATTGACATCTATCCGTTGTAGTCTAGTTGGTTAGGATACTCGGCTCTCACCCGAGAGACCCGGGTTCAAGTCCCGGCAACGGAATTTTAAAATTTTCTCAATTCATTCATTTTTCTCTTGAATAAATAATAATACTAACGCTGACGCATTGGCAATTTCCTTGGGCATCATCTTTTTTTATTGGTCGGTAAAAGTTTTTTTTTATTATTATTATTAGTGATAAAAGAACAAGGTAGGAGAATACAAATTGGAGAAAACAACAACCCCCCTCGCACCCTTACAATTTACAAATAGAAGCAACAGCAGAATCAAACTGAAAACACACGCCCAAGCTACATATATACAACATATGAAACCAATTAACTATTGTTGCTATTATCTGCTGTCTCCGTTCCAGGGTTTGTGTAAATTCGCTAAATCCAGGTGATACCTTAACTTATCTTATAGACCACAACCTATCTCTTGCTTTATATCCTGTTTACTCAATTCTCAACTTTTTTGTTGGGTCTCAACCAAGTGCATCATAATTCATAGTTGTTGCTGTGGTGTACTAGTGGTTATCACGTCAGTCTTACACACTAAAGGTCCCTAATTCGATCCTGAACTCGTCTAATCTGACCGAGTTGTTCCGATTTTGACATAGTAATGGGATGTAGTTTTTGTTAATCCAAAACAATAATTTTGAATACGAGCAAATTTGAGTGAAAAGAACTGAACTTCGAGGTTTTTATAAAATTTCTCAAAATTGATAGGAAAATGTAAATTTTTCTACCAATTTCTTCCAGGTTTTTGTTGTATGGTGCTTCTTGTTTCACTAAGCCACAGTTTTGGCAGTTGATTTTTTTGTGAGATTGACGTCTAACATCAAAAGAACTCGATAACCTTCATAAAAACTAATTGTCTCTATTGAATGAGACACTTTACGAAGTGATAAAAGAGTGGTGAGCGAACCAAATTATCTGGCAGACTGGTTCGCTACACAATTTTGATTATATCGCAAACAACCTTTTACCAAAGAGCGGATCTGACTATACTTGACCACCTATAAACCAAACAAAAAATAAAAATCGTGAGGGTCTTTGTGCGAGCACCAAAATGACCGCAAAAGTATGCAAAAAACGTATTAAAAATCATAAGGAACACGCCACAAGAGCAGAGAAAAAACGTGCCACAAGAGCATAGAAAAGTGTGTCACAAGAACATAGATTCTTATTCAAAATTGAGAAAAAAGAAAAGAAAAACAGAAGGCATAGTATGAAAAAAATAAGAGAAATAATAAACACCGGAGGTCGGCAACCAACTTAAAATTGGTGCCGCCACCGGCTAAACAAAAATTAAAGAAAAAAGAAAGACAACACAAAAATATTGAGAGAAAACTTAGGTTTAAAAAAAAGAAGACGATTAATTTAACAATTAATTAAATTGTATTAAAAGATAATTATACATATAAGAAATTAATGTTATATTAAGAAAAAATGATTTCATAATGTAATTAATATTAATAGGGATGAGTCTACCACGTGCGACGAACACAGTTAAACACCACTAACGCTAAACACCGCTGAACACTATTAAATTAATTAATAAAGATTAAAAAATTTAAGGACTCAACATACAATTAATAATCATTTAAAATAAAATTTCAATTAAATTATTTTTCATATATATTATAATTTTTTAATCCTTAATTTCAAATAATTAAATCAAATACCAACCATTGTGAATTCCTAAATTAAAAACCCTAAATGCTTTTCTCCAAGCTTTACTTGCGCAACGACATACATGTGCAACCAATATGTTGAAATTAATATATTTTGTACCACTCTTTGCACCTGCTTCGGCTTTGAGGAGATCTAGTTGTTTAGGTGTGGGCTTAAAGGTAGCGACAATGGATGGCTTAAAATCATCTCAGTCGTGGGAACCATAATCTTTAGGATTTAGGATTTTCTAATTTAGAGATTAACTATGGTTGATATTTGATCTAATTATTTAAAAATAAATATTAAAAAATAAAATATATATGAAAAATAATTTAATTAAAATTTTATTTTAAATAATTATTAATTATATATTGAGTTCTTGAGATTTTTAATCTTTATTAATTAATTTAATAGTATTCAGCGGTGTTCAATAGGGTGGGCATTGTCGGGTACCCGGTTCATCCGGGTACTTCATTAAGCGGCCCGTGTCCCGGCCCATTATATCCGGGTACCTGTAAAATTCGGGTACCCGGGTAATCGGGTACCGGGTACCCGGTTCCTATTTTTTATTTTTTTAATTCTAAAATTAAAAAAACTCACATGTTAAACACAAAAATATTTTAAAAAATTAAACTTAAAACTTAAAGAATACAATACAAACATAGAAAAAATATAGGGATTTAAACCTAATTTTAGAGTGAAAATATTAAGAAACATAAAATAAAAATATAATTTTAAATATAAAAATATATATATTAATTTTTATCGGGTCGGGTCGGGTACCCGGTAAGGAGAAACTTTCGGCCCGTGTCCCGGCCCATGTCCCGAAAAATTTGCCGGGTCGGGTAATTTTTTTCCGGGAATTACCCGACATTTTAGGTTCGGGTCGTCGAGTTCTCGGGTCGGGTCAGTCGGGTCGGGTATTTTTGTCCACCCCTAGTGTTCAACGTTAGTGGTGTTTATTGGTATTCGTCGCATGTTGTAGAATTTTCATATTAATAGATACAAAATATTGATAACTAATAAATTATTTAAACAAGTATTGAATATAATCATGTCTTTACATGTCATTTTGTCTGTTCAAATAGTCAAACAACTATGAGCTGTCAGTTAATTTTATTAAATACCTTTTATACAATCTGGAAGTCTAATAAAATAAAAAAATTCTATCACGTTTGACGAACACTGCTAAACACCACTAATGACAAACACCGCTGAACACCATTAAATTAATTAATAAAAATAAAAAATCTCAAGCACTCAACATATAATTATAAATTATTTAAAATAAAATTTCAATTAAATTATTTTCTATATATATTATATTTTTTAATAATTGGATACTTTTCAATTAAATTATTTAAAAAATAATACAACTTAAACTCTAAATAGTAAACCCACAACCCTAAATAATAAACCATAAACTCTAAACTCTAAAACCTAAACCCTAAAATAATAAAAACATTTTTCAATTAAATTATTTAAAAATGAAAAAACCCTAAACCTCACATCAAAATCTATAATCCCTAAACACTAAACCCTAAAACATAAACCATGAACCCTAAACTATAAACTCTAAATGCAATGTTCGAATTTAGGTCATGATTACTCGAACTCACTACCTCAAACGAGGTCGGCAACGATGGGAGGAAAGGCCATGATTTGAAGGTTTTTACTTTTGCTTCTATAATGGTTGCTACCGATGATTTTTTGTCCGAAAATAAGCTTAGAGAAGACGTAAAAGTCCCAACAATGAAGTTAAATATGTTCTGATTGACATTCGAGGCTCGGTTACAAGCTTGGAGAAGGTGATTTATGACTTAAGGTTTAGGATTTAGGGTTTAGAATTTATAGTTTAGGTTTTGAGTTTTGGATTTAGTTTTTTTTTAAAATAATTTAATTGAAAATATTTTTATTACTTTAAGGCTTAGGGTTTATTATTTAGGGTTTAAGGCTTACTATTTACGGATTAGTGTTTTTATTTTTAAATAATTTAATTAATTGAAAAACATCTTTATTATTTTAGGGTTTATGGTTTAGGATTTATGGTTTACTATTAGGGGTCGTTTGGTTCACGGAATGTAAGATTACCTTTAGGAATGAGATTACTGGAATGTTACATTACTTAACATATTACCTGGAATGTTCTATAACCTTGTTTGCTTTGTTTGGCAGGAATGTAAGATTACATTGTTTGGTTGAAGGAATATAAGATAGGAAAAATGCATGTTTTACCAAATTGTCCTTGAAATATATTTTCTTTTTTAACCAACTGAAGTTTTAAGATTAAAGTCAAAATATTTACATAAAGTTCATAGAAAATATAAAAAATATAATATGATTTTTTTATGAAAATTGATCCTAAATAATAAATTTAATAAAACACATACCAATAATAAAATTTGAATCAAACACATATATAAAAAACCGAAATAAAATAAAAATTGATATATTTTTATTTTATATGCATCGTATTATTTTATAATAAGTATTAAAACCCCAAACCACTAAAAAATAAAATAGATTTGTACTTTTGTAATTATATGAAAAAGGAAAAATTATTTTAAAATAACTATATTTTTTAGGGGTATTCTTGTCCAAAGGGGAGGGAATTGTCTAATACCTAAGAAAAGGGAGGGAATGACATTCCTGGGAAAAGACCCAAAAATAGCTACTGTTGGGAATATTTCATTACCCTTGGGAGGGAATGCTCTTGAACCAAACGTGGGTATGTGATTCCGGAAAAGATTATTCCCCCTGGTAATGATCTTTTCCGCGAACCAAACGCGCCCTTAGTGTTTTGGGTTTAGGATTTTATATTTTTTAAATAATTTATTGAAAAATATCCAATTCTTTAAAAAAATATAAAATATAATATGTATGGAAAACAATTTAATTGAAATTTTATTTTAAATAATTTATAATTATATGTTGAACCATTGTGATTTTTAATATTTATTAATTAATTTAATGGTGTTTAGCGGTGTTCGTCGAACGTGGTAGACTCATCCAATAAAATAATACAATTTGCTATACGTTATCAACTCATGTAATCTGTTGTCAGTTATCCACTAACGATCAAACAACAACTATAATTTATAAGATCAATGGATATTCTCCGTGTTAAAGTTTAGGGAGAAATGTTAATAGTGGAAGATAAATACGTAGGGTTAATGAGTAAATATATAAAATAAATTTAATACAAATACATAAAATATTGTATATACATCCAAACACAACTCTCTAAACCTAAATACTCAATATACATATCCAACCCAAACTAATCCAAAATTAATTTAAATTATTACAAAATCTAAATCCAAATAAATACCTAATCCAACCTAAAATTAAAATTTACAATTAATTAATTTAATATAAATAAAAATAACAAGTCACTTACAACTTAATTATAAGTTTAGGAACAATCGTGTCAATCAACTAAAATTTTGTGACAAACAAACAAGTCACTTTGTCATTAAAATTGAAATAAGGGCATGATATAATAACAATTTTAGTACCCAAAACTTATACATTCTATTAATTTGGTCGTAGTTCAAAATAATTCAATAAACTTAACTCTTCATATTTAAAAATTTCGACACTGCATGACACACGTCGTATAGTGTCAAAAATAAATCCTTAAACTCAAATAAATAAGAATAAAAATAGTATAGTGAGAGTAAGGGTCGATCCACAGGGAACAGGTGTTCTAACACCCTTTCGTTCTGACTTAGACCAAGAAACCTGTAAAAATAAAAGTGGGGGTTTAGAGAAGTGATTTGAGTAATAAAAAATAATAAGAACGAAAATAAGTATTGAAAATAAATTATGAAATGAATTAGCCTCAAGCTACGCTTTGCCACGGCATCCTCGATCACCGAAATGGATTTTTCTTCAACTTTCTTGCCGGTTACAGTCTACAAGGCCTAACCCTTGCAACTTACTTCTCGTTGGTAAACTCGACTCCCAGGGAAATCCTTGAAATTAAGCTTTAGTTGGTTAGCTACGGCAATCGATGCTAACTCAAGTCTGAATTAATGCTGGAGAAGCCCGTGCTCGGATAATCGTCTCGATGAGAGTTGTTTCCGATTTTGATTCCCCTTAGTGGACCGCCACTAAGTTTGTTCTTAGGGAGTTGAATTGGCTACAAGCTTTTCCTCGTCCCCAACGATGGATTTATACCACTTCAACCCGATGCGCGCTCTCGGAATGAAACAATTGAGATTCCTAAAGATTAGGCCGATTGCCTAATCAATTTTACAAAGAATCTAAAAAAGAATTGTTGAAGGAATGAAGAACTTTTCTAATCTCACGAGTTTAGTCGGGTTTGGCGTTGCTTTTGGCTAAAGAGGATTTAGTTAAGCATGGTTGGTGAAGAAACCATACTTAATTAAATAATGAAAGAAATGGAGAAAATGGAAATGGAGAAAAGTAGAGAACTTTATTAAACTCAAAGGTAGAAGAGAACAATGAGCAAGTGATGATCTAACTCACCCCCAACGTGGGGTATTTATAGTAGCTGAAAACCTTAAAAAAACTAAAATGATAAATCTCAAATTTAATTTAAATTACATAAGATAATTATCCCAAGTTTGAATTTTAAAAATTAAAATCCGGATGATAGGCTATCTGATAAGCGGCTTGATAAGCTATCACTGCTGCTGACGGCAGCTTCTAGAAGGTGCTGACGTGGCGCCCAGTCAGCATTCATGCCCTGATTCATGCCCATGAATCTGCCCATGACTCCAGCATTTTCTGCAGCATTCCAGCTTATTTCCAGCATCACGTCCCCTGCATGAAAACAACATAAAACAGCCGAGTTAAGTCCCTCAAACTTATATTTAATCGAAATAAGGACCAAAAACATAACCAAAATAAATACTCATCAAACTCCCCCTCACTTATCCGATGCTTGTCCTCAAGTATCTCAAAATTAAACAAACCTAAGTTCAAGTTGTCATCCTTAATTTCACGAAGTCTCAAAGTATATGATTAAGTATCTAAACATGAAAGAAAATAAGGAGAAAAATAGATAAATGGCAAGATTAAGAAATTTAAGCAAAAACGACATTCCAATACCCTACTAACATCAATGATGCAAACCAAGTACCCCCACAAGGAATCTCTCATGTCACTCAAAGTGTTTAAGGGTAGAGAAAATCACTCGAGCCAGAACTAAATAGAGCATTACCATAGGCTTGTGGTTAAACTTAATCTCCACTACTAAGCATGAATGTGATGCAAAAATCAAGAGGTCTTAAAAAGGGTTGTAATGTGGCTTAGATTCGGGTAGGATAAAGGCTGAAAAAATCGGAGTTTACCTCATCAGCCATATCGGCCGCGAAATTGTGGTCTGAGTTTATGGACGTGTTCGTGTGCATGGTGAAGGAGGGAACACGAGTTGGTGATGGCGTGGGCTGAGGGTGTTGCTGCGATGAACCAGCCATTGCATCGGAGGCCAAGGAGTGGAACGAGGATGATGTCGGTGATGGTGGGTGCGATGAGGCTCCGGCCTCGCCACTGTTAATGACACGAGCAGTGCGGCCAGTGGACGACTGTCCTGATCTGTGCGAGGGAGTGCCCCTCCTCACGGCCGGACGGGGCTGTGGTGATGGAGGTGGGTGTTCCGGGTGGTGGTGCGATGAGTCGGACGATTCTTGTGACTTAAGTGAATGAAACGATGGTGACGAGGGCGATGCTGGTCGCTGTGAACGACGGTTTAGGGAGGGGGCAGAGACGTTGCTGTCGAAGTGTGGGGTGGTGCCCGTGACGGTGTGACGCTCGGGAGGAGGTGGGCGTTGGTTGGCGGCTGTTGCGGCTCGGAATCACTGCTGAGGGACACGAACTGCGGCAGTGCAAAGCGTCGGCGGCCACCGATGACGAGCGGTGGCTACTGTGGGAGCCGGCGGGCTTGTCACGGGTGCGTGGCATTGTGGTGGTAGGGAAAATGTCGAGGGAGGTGGCTGAGGGTTTTTGTGCGGCTGATGGTGAGGAATAAAAAATAAAAGAGGGTGGTATGGGTTTTTGACGTGATTGAGGCCTGTGTAGGTAAGAGCTTTTTGAGTTTGGGTGGGGTCCACGGAATCTCTGAATGGAGGAGTGTATTTGGTTTAAATTTTGAGTTTTGACCGGTGGTTGTGGGAGATAAGGTTGGTATCGGTGGGGTTCATAAGAAGATATATATATATATATATATATATATATATATATATATATATATATATATATATATATATATATATTTGTTTAGTTTAAAATATGGGTGAAGTGATTGGGTGGGGGATAAAGGGATAAAAGGGATGAAGGGATAAAAGGGTTAATCCGGTTTTTTATTTGAATTCTAAAAATTGGGCTCACAAAATCTTGTTGATAAAGATAGCTTCTCATTCCTTTATTCGGTCAACCTAAATTATCTGCAAAATAAATTAGAGATCAGATAAATTAAAAAAATGATAAAAATAAATAAAAATTCTTAAGTAAAGATTAAATTCAAAATGACATAAATTTAAAGAAAATTAAAATGAGATAAAAATAAAAAAAATAAATAAAAATAATTAAAGTGAAAAAGAAATGGGTTGCCTCTCATTCATCGCTTGTTTATCGTTGCTAGCTTGACGACCTTATTCATGCATTTGGTTCCTCGAAACGAATTTCTTCAATTAAACCGATTGGAACATTTTCGTAAAATTGCTTCAACCGTTGTCCATTGACTTTAAAGCTATGTCCTTCAGTATCTTGAATTTCTACTGCTCCATGTGGAAAAGTTTGAACAACGGTGAATGGTCCGAGCCATTTGGAACGCAACTTACCTGCAAAAAGTTTGAATTTAGAGTTAAATAATAGAACTTTTTGACCAACGGAAAAAGATTTTAATGCAATGTTTTTATCGTGGAAATCCTTTATTTTGTCTTTGAAAATTTGTGCACTAACGTAAGCGTGTTTCCGGATTTCCTCGAGCTCCTGAATGTGCAACTTGCGTTCTCTTCCAATCGCATCCATCTCCATGTTGCATTGTTGAATTGCCCAAAACGCGCGATGTTCTAGCTCGACCGATAGGTGACATGGCTTACCATAGACGAGACGGTAAGGCGACATCTCGATGGGGCCTTTGTACGCAGTACGGTATGCCCACAACGCATCAGATAGCTTGACGCTCCAATCTTTGCGATCTGGTTTCACAATTTTTTCGAGTATGGTCTTTATCTCTCGATTTGACACCTCCGCTTGACCATTTGTTTGCGGATGGTAAGATGTCGAAATCCGGTGGGTGACACAAAACTTCTTCATGAGTGCGTCAATTACTTGGTTAATGAAATGTTTCCCTCGGTCGCTTATTATCGCTCGCGGTGTGCCAAACCTGCAAAAGATAGATTCCTTTAGAAACTTAACTGTGGTTTTAGCATCATTATTTCGGGTAGCTCTAGCTTCAACCCATTTAGAAACATAATTCACCGTAAGAATTATATAGAAATTGTCGAATGAAGAGACAAGGGGAGCCATATAATCTAATCCCCAAACATCAAATATTTCACATGCAATAATGGGATTAAGTGGCATTTCATTTCGTCGACTCAAATTACCAACCCTCTAACATTTTTCACAAGATTTACTAAATAAGTAAGCATCACGAAAAATGTTAGGCCAGTAAAAACCACACTCAAGAATCTTATGCGCAGTACGTTTAGGCCCGAAATGCCCACCACAAGAATAAGTATGACAAAAGTTTAGGATAGAGTTTACCTCACTTTCTGCTACACATCGTCTAATTACCTCATCCGAGAAATGTTTCCAGAGATAAGGATCATCCCAAATGAAGAATCAAGATTCCCTTTTTAACCGTTTAACCTCCGCTCTCGGTAAATCTTGTGGCATCTCACCCGTAGCCAAGTAATTTACCATGTATGTGAACCATGGTATACTTACCTGAGCTGCCATCAATCTTTCGTCAGGGAACTCTTCTCTAACTGGTGGATCCGACATAGATAATGGGATGGGACTCAAATGGTCCGCAACAAGGTTTTCGCATCCCTTCTTATCTTTAATTTCAAGGTTGAACTCCTGGAGTAGTAAAATCCACCGGATCAGTCTCGGTTTTGCCTCCTTTTGCTCATCAAAAAGCGTAAACCTGCATGATCAGAAAAACAATGGTTTTAGTACCAAGCAAATAAGATCTAAACTTTTCTAAGGCAAAAACAATAGCAAAGAGTTATTTTTCCGTTGTTGAATAGTTTTTCTGCGCAGGATCCAAAGTACGTGACGCGTATGCTATAACATGCGGTTCTTTGTGGATTCTTTGACCTAACACGGCTCCAACGCTAAAATCGTAAGCGTCACACATCAGTTCGAACGGGTGGTTCCAACTTGGTGGTTGGATGATAGGTGCATTTACAAGCTTCTCTTTAAGTATGTCAAATGTCTCCCTGCATTTCTCGTCAAAATTGAAGGGTTGGTCTTTTTGTAATAGACTACAGAGGGGTTGTGCCAACTTCGAGAAGTCTTTAATAAACCTGCGGTAAAACCATGCATGGCCAAGAAAGGAGCGAATATCCCTCACGGTTGTGGGGTAAGAGAGTGAGCGTATAACATCCGTTTTAGCTTTATCAACAGTAATACATTTAGAAGAAACTATATGTCCTAGAATTAGCCCTTTATCTACCATGAAATGACATTTTTCGTAATTTAAAACAAGGTTAAATTCAAGGCATCTTTTTAGCACATTTGTTAAGTTTAATAAACATTCTCCAAAGAAATTACCGTAAACCGTAAAATCATCCATGAATACCTCCATACATTTTTCGATGAAATCCGAGAAAATGCTCACCATGCATCTTTGGAATGTGGCTGGCGCATTACAAAGCCCGAATGGCATTCAGCGATAAGCGAATGTGCCAAAAGGACAAGTAAAGGTCATTTTCTCCTGATCTTCTGGTGCCACAGGAATCTGGAAAAACCCTGAAAATCCATCAAGATAACAATAGTGAGTTTTACCGGCTAATCTCTCAATCATTTGGTCAATAAAAGGAAGTGGAAAGTGGTCTTTTCGAGTTAGAGAGTTCAACTTCCTGTAGTCTATACAGACTCGCCAACCATTTTGGACTCTTATTGGGACCAACTCACCTTTTGGGTTCTTGACTATCGTGACTCTGGTTTTCTTAGGGACTACGTGGATCGGGCTTACCTAGTCACTATCCGAAATTCGATAGATTATGTCCGCATCGAGAAGCTTTTGTATCTCTTGTTTAACCACGTCCATCATAGGTTGGTTCAAGCGGCGTTGTCCTTGTCGAGATGGCTTAGCTCCATCTTCGATCTTTACCTTATGCATACAAGTGGAGGGACTAAGGCCCTTGATGTCTGCAAGGGTCCACCCAATAGCTTCCTTATGTGCTCGCAACACTGTTAACAAATCTTCCTCATCTTCTTTGGACAACTTGGTTGAGATGATAACCGGTAAGGTCTCTCTTTCCCCTAAAAATGCATACTTTAGATGCTCTGGCAATTGCTTAAGTACGATCTCGGGTGCCTGCAACACAGAGGGTAAAGGTTTAAAATTGGATGCAGTAAGTATTAAATATTTATTCACTGAACAAATATTTTCACACTCCTTGTCTTCTTCGTCAGAATCCACGATCTCTCTGTACAAATCATCCATAAAGTTAGTAAAACTAGATTCAAAGAAATCATTTATGGCAGGTTCAATTACATCAACAAAGTTCAAACTAGCAATACTTTCAGGATGTCTCATAGCTTTGTAAACGTCAAATTTTACCACCTCGTCATCGAATTCCATTGTAAGGATCCCATTTTTTACATCGATTTTCGTATTTGCAGTGCTAAAAAATGGGCAGCAGAGGAGGATCTCGGAAGAATTGTTTGCCCGGTCGTTTTCCATGTCAATAACATAGAAATCCGCCGGAAAGATCAAATCGTTTACCTTTACCAAGATGTTCTCCAGTAATCCTTCCAGGTAAATTATGGATTTGTCTGCCAGTTGTATGGTTACCTTCGTATCCTTCAAAGGCTCAACAGAAAGTGAGTTATAAAATGAAAGGGGCATAACATTAATAGAGGCCCCTAAGTCACACATTGCTCGTTTAATACCCACTTTACCGATTTTGCAGGGAATGGCGAACATACCCTAGTCCTTCAATTTTGGTGGCAACTTTCGCTGGAAGACTGCCGATACATGCTCTCCTAGATTAACCTTCTCAACTTCAATAAGACGACGTTTATTAGTACATAAATATTTAAGGAACTTAGCATACCTTGCGATTTTTCGGATTACGTCGAGGAGTGGAATATTGATTTCTACTTTTTGAAACATATCTAGGATTTCCTTTTCTTCTGCATGTTTGTCTCTTTTCATCAATCTCGACGGGAAGGGTGGTCGGACGACATAAGGGGGTGGTTCAGAGATTGAGTTTGGTGTATCTTTTTCGACTGGTAAAGTTGACTTGTCTTTTTGGGCATTTACCTCCGAAGTTTTGGGTTCGAAAACAGTGCCACTCCGAAGAGTGATGGCATTAACATTTTCTTTTTGGTTTGTCTTGGTTTGTGAAGGAAGATTACCTTTGGATTCAAGACGGCTTACTGTTTTGGCTAGCTGGCTCATTTGTTTGTCTAACTCTTGTAGGTGGGCTTCAGTACGGTTTTGGAATTTCTCTTGGGATACCGCTAAACGTTCAACCAAGGTTTCTAGAGTTGTCTTTTGTTGTGGGTAAGGTTGTCTTTGTTGGTATGGTTGATTTTGCCTCTGGTTGTTTGCGTAACCATAGTTTGACTGGTTTCTCCACCCCTGATTATATGCATTTCCTATGCTGTTGGCTTGGGCGACATCATCTTCCTGAATCATCAGACAACAGTCTGTCAGATGTTCTGGACTAGTACAGATTCCGCAAAGTCTAGTTGTTCTTTTTTTATCTGCAACAAGAGATTGTACTATTTCAGCTAATTTATCAATCTTATTTTCTAAAGAAACTGTGCTCCTTGATGACTTAACGCCATTAAGGCCACGTACGTTTTGACTTAATTTGTGTGCACACTATCCTAATGATCGATCATTTACAACCGATAATTATTTTAGTGCCAATTATCATTATCATACCACATATCAACAACCACACTCATGCTCATCACATATATTCACATCATGATATATACATACACCAAGTAACCACAATCTCAAGAGCATAATTAAGTGAGCACAATAACATATATAAATATCAATGGATAAATCAACAACTCGATTTAACTAGAAGTGGCCTACCAAGCACACTACACACACGCACACTACACATACTCGAACCAAACTTTAAAACAAGTTGAAACCACTCACCGCCCTTCCTTAGCAAATCGAAACAATCCTCCTACGAACCCGGATTCGGTCCCAAAGCCTCTTCAACGTTTCCTCTTGCTTCTAGCCAAACAAAACATATACATTACTTCCCAATTCAATGCTAAACTCAACCATCAACTTGCTTTACAAACACAAGCCAAAATCCACAATTTCCCAAACCACATAATCTCCCAAAATCCCAATTTTCGTGCTTCCCTAAAGCCTTGCTGAAATTTCCATTTCCAAACACCCAAATGGTCTCCAAAATATCCCAAATCACCCTCCTAACATACCCTAACCATCAGCCCTTAGTTTTCAACCTAAAACCCACCAAAAACCCAAGTTTTAGTACTTTAAAATTTGCCCTAAGAACCTACTACGAATTTTCATCAAAACTCAACCAAATTGATATATAATGTGTATTTCACCATGATTAAACAAAGCCCCAACACAATTTATTAAAACAAATGGAAAAAAACCCTTAAAAACCCAAACTTTGATATGAACCCTAATTTTCAAAACTCCATATTTTTAAAATCTAAGACCATGGGTAGATAGGGGACAAAGAGGAGAGTTGGAAAACATATTTACCTTTCAAAAACACCTTGAAGTGAAGATGCTATTCAATGGAATAGTAACTTGAATAAAAGAGAGAGTTTGGAGAGGGGAAATGGTTTCCAACATAAAAAGGGAGAGGGGAAAGAGAGAAGACAACTTTTTCTATAAAGTTGTCTTGCTTTTTGAAAGTTTTTGGTCTAATTACAACATAGGTCCTTCCCCTTTTTACAAAAGTTCAATTACACCACATTTTAGGTTGAATTGTTTTAATTAAATTTTATTGACTCGAAATATAAACCCGGTTAACTCCTAGGCCCAAAACACGGGTGTTACAAGTCTCTCCCACTTAAGGAATTTCGTCCCCGAAATTACCTGACTGAAAGAGATATGGAAACTGCTTTTCCATATCCTCCTTCCTCTCCCAAGTGGCCTCGTCCACACCTCTACGTTGCCACCGCACCTTCACCAACTCAATCGATCTACCCCTCAACACCTTACTGTCAGAAGCTAAGATCTCAACGGGCTCTTCCTCATAAGTCAAATCCGGATTCAATTCAATTTCTTCTACGGGCATAACATGTGACGGATCGGACCTATACTTACGAAGCATCGAAACATGGAACACATCGTGTATCTTCTCTAACTCGGATGGCAAACGCAACTGATAAGCAACAGGACCAACCCTCTTTACAATCTCATACGGTCCTATGTACCTCGGACTCAACTTCCCTTTTCGACCAAATCTCATCACTTTCTTCCACGGAGACACCTTCAAGAATACCTTCTCACCCACTGAGAACTCAACTTCCTTCCTCTTCAAATCGGCATAGGACTTCTGCCTATCCGAAGCAGCCTTCAAACGATCACAAATCAATTCCACCTTGTCGGTTGTCCCCTTGAGCAAATCCGACATAGGTAACAATTTCTGTCCTACCTTGGCCCAACACACTGGAGTCCTACACTTCCGGCCATACAAGGCCTCATACGGAGCCATCTGAATGCTCGACTGAAAACTGTTATTGTACGCAAACTCTACTAGAGGCAAATGCTTCTCCCAAGTACCCTGAAAGTCAATGATACAACAACGCAGCATATCCTCTAAGATCTGAATAACCCTCTCCGACTGACCATCTGACTGAGGATGATAAGAAGTGCTGAAGTTCAAACGGGTACCCAAAGCTGTATGCAGACACTCCCAAAATCTAGAAGTAAACCGCGGATCTCTATCCGATACAATGGACTTCGGTACACCATGTAGCCTCACAATCTCACCAATGTACAAGTCGGCTAATCTATCTAAAGTGTAAGTAGTGTTGACTGCCAAGAAGTGAGCACACTTCGTAAAGCGATCTACTATCACCCAAACTGAGTTCTTATTCGTAGGAGTCAGAGGCAAACCCGAAACAAAATACATGGTGATGTTCTCCCACTTCCATTCCGGTATTCTCAACGGCTGTAACAAACCTGAGGGAACCTGATGTTCCGCCTTCACTCTCTGACACACTAAACACTTACTCACAAAGTCGGCTACATCTCTCTTCAAGCCAACCCAAAAGTACTCATTCTTCAAGTCTCGGTACATCTTCGTACTTCCAGGATGCATAGCAAACGGACTACTGTGAGCTTCAGTCAAGATCGTACGTCTCAAATCACTGTCTTCTGGCACAACTATTCTGTCTTTGAAACACAAAACCCCATCGGAACTAAAGCTGTAGTCTGAAGATCTACCCTCGGCTATATCTTGCACGTGAGGTGCCAAAGATCTATCTAGAAGCTGTTTCTCTCGAATCAACTGACCTAGAGTAGGTCTAACCTGAAGCTCGGCTATCAAGCCACCATCTCCGGACAAACTCAATCTAGCAAACATAGCTCTCAAGTCCACGACCACCTTCCTACTCAATGCATCGGCCACTACATTGGCCTTACCCGGATGGTACTCGATAGTAAGATCATAGTCCTTCAGTAGCTCTAACCACCTACGCTGTCTGAGATTCAAATCTCGCTGAGTCATAATGTACTTCAAACTCTTGTGGTCGGTGTATATTGTGCATTTCTCACCATACAAATAATGCCTCCAAATCTTCAGAGAAAACACAACTGCAGCTAACTCTATGTCATGGGTCGGATAGTTGCGCTCATGGGTCTTCAACTGTCTTGAGGCATAAGCCACTACTCTTTTGTCTTGCATCAGAACACATCCTAACCCTACATAAGAAGCATCACTGTAGACTACATAGTCCTTCCCGGACTCAGGCTGAATCAAAATCGGAGCTTGGGTCAAAGCTTCTTTCAATTTCTCAAAGGCTCTCTGTCTTGCATTTGTCCACTCAAACTGAACACTCTTCTGAAGTAACTGTGTCAATGGAGCGGCTAATTTAGAGAAACCCTCTACAAATCTTCTATAGTATCCGGCTAAACCTAGGAAGCTACGTACCTCTGTCACAGACTTCGGTTGCTTCCACTCAACAATGGCTTCAATCTTCTTCGGATCAACTCTAATGCCTTTAGCTGACACTACATGTCCTAAGAAGACTACCTCTCGGATCCAGAATTCACACTTGCTGAGCTTCGCATACAACTGATGATCTAGCAAAGTCTTCAAGACAAGTCTCAAGTGTCGGTCATGGTCTTCTTCAGTTCGCGAGTACACCAAAATGTCATCAATAAATACAACTACAAACTGATCTAGATACTGATGAAAGATCCTATTCATCATGTCCATAAAAGCAGCCGATGCATTAGTCAACCCAAATGGCATGACTAAAAACTCATAATGACCATACCTAGTTCTAAAGGCCGTCTTCGGTACATCAACCTCTCTTACCTTTAGTTGGTAATAACCCGACCTCAAATCAATCTTCAAAAAGACCGATGCTCCCCTCAACTGATCGAACAAATCATCAATTCTAGGCAACAGATATTTATTCTTCACTGTCAACTGATTTAACTGTCTATAATCTATGCACATTCTCATACTTCCATCTTTCTTCTTCACAAACAACACTGGTGCACCCCAAGGTGAAGAACTAGGCCTAATAAAACCTCTATCTGTCAATTCTTGCAACTGAGTCTTCAACTCTTTCAATTCTTTCGGTGCCATACGATACGGTGCAATCGAAACAGGAGCTGAATCAGGATAAGTCTCAATGCTGAACTCTACCTCTCTGTCCGGTGGTAACCCTGGCAATTCTTCCGGAAACACACTAGAAAAGCACATACTGACCGGATTTCCTGAGGTCTAACCTCACTCATGTTAGGGTTCATCACATACGCTAGGTATGCTTCACACCCCAACTCAACTAATCTCTTAGCCTCTAATATTGAAACCACATTGGACAAGAACTTCACGTTCTCACCTACCACTACAATCTCATAGTCATCTGTGAGCCTCAAAGAAATCCGCTTAGTCTCAAAATCTATCCTAGCTCTATGCTCCGTGAGCCAATCCATACCCAGAATCACATCGAAACCATAGAAAGGTAGCTCCTTCATATCCACTGGAAACACGTGCCCCTGAACCATCAACGGACACCTTCGGTACATCTTCCTAACTACTACCGTGTCCCCAAAGGAACTAGTAACACTAACTCCTACCTCTAACATTTCACAAGGCAAATTCAAAGATTGTGCATGCTCACTCAATATGTAGGAATGTGTAGACCCTGAGTCAATCAAAGAAAGCAAACCCAAAGACTGTATCGAGAAGTTACCTGCGATCACATCGGTGTCATGCTGATCTCCCCGCTGAGCATAAACTCTGGCCTGACCTCCACCCTCTGGCTGAACTGCAACTACATGTGCTATGTTATTCTGACCATCGTTCCTCGGCTAGAAGTTACCTCTACCGCGCCCGTGACCTCTCTGAAAGTCATTGGCTCTAGCAGGAACCTGAGCTGGTGCCTGTCCCACCTGATGTGGACAGTCACGCCTAATGTGGTCTCTAGCACCACAACTCCAACAAGAATGATAATTTCCCCAACACTCACCGGTGTGGTTCCTCCCGCAAGTAGCACAAGTGGGCAACTTCCCACCAGCTCTCTGACCCTGATGGCCCCTACCGTGGTTACTGCCACCACGCCTATGATCAAAATGATGTCTGTTGTCCCGATGCCTCTTGGCATCACCTCTATCGAAGTTGCTGGACCTCTTACCCGAACTAGATCCACCTGACCGTCTGGTCAAACTCAAGCTGTGCTCTAAGTCCTTGGCCCTCGCGACCAAGACATCAAAATCAGTGTAATCTGAAGCTAGAGTATATGTCTTGATCTCTTCACTCAGCCCATAACGGAAGCGGTTACAACGCTCCACCTCAGTAGGTACAAGCTCAGGTGTATACTGACTCAATCTGACAAACTGGATCTCATAATCGGTCACGGACATATTCCCCTAAAGCAATGCCATAAACTCCCTCTTCCTCTCATCGAGGTATCGCGGACCCAAATACTTCTTCCGGAAAGCTGTCTCAAAGAACTCCCAAGTGATCTCGGCCTCATCCATACCCGAAGTAACGGTGACCCACCAGGTGTAGGCATCACTCTGAAGCAAAGACTCAACACATCCCAACTTGCGCTCACCAGTACATCCCATCTGAGCAAGGATACGGACCGTCTTCTCAAACCACAACTCTGATCTCTCCGGTGTAGCCCCTCAGAACTCTTCGGCCCCAAGGCCCCGAAGTCTCTCTAAAGGTAATCCGGTGCCCTCACCCTAATGGTGCGCTGCCTGACCTCCAGCTACCGCAGCCTGAAATGCCCCGACTATCGCCTGAACTAACAGAGCTAAGTCAATCTCGGCCGGCCCTTGGCCACCTTGGCCACCCTGACCTCCTTGTGGTCCCTCTCCCTCGGCCCCGGCCTCACCTCCCGCTCCCGGTGGAGGAGGTGGTGGTGGTGGAGGTGGTGGAGGAGCTCCAACCACAGGCTCTCCCACTTGAGCCTCAACTCTCACTACTGGCTCAGCTCTCGGAGCCTCTGCCCGTGGTTCCGGTCGAACCATCCTAGGCCTCCCACGTGGTCTTATGCTACTGCTAGCAAGGTATAAACTACAACAAGAAACAGATAAGGATTACGTTAGCCAAAGCAAGGGTCCAATAGTGCTCAAGTACTCCTCTTTCCAAAAATCTCTTTTAAATTAAGTAATAGTAGCAATGGGCACACACTCTACACCAGACACGACATTTCATACATTCAAAACATCATATGATCAATCAAGCATCAAGGGTTCATGGCAAAACATGTATCGAACAACATAAGCATTTAACACATTAAGCTTACCTCACTTACCTGCCCGAGGTCTCGGTAACCTCAGGCTCTGATACCAACAAATGTAACCCCCTCATCCCGGTCTGGCCGGATGACCGGTCCGAGTGGGCCACACGGGGAAAACCGAAGCGAAACTCGTTAAGGTTCCCCCTCGGTTAGCAACCCTATTTTTTTCATTTTAATCTTGCCTAGATGGGTATTAAGCCCTAAGTGATTCACAACAGCGAAACCATTCAAAGGAAAACACATTCGAACCACGGCCATGCATAACAGTCCATTTTTAAGCTTACAGGGCAGCCCGTATCGGTACCCTAACTAGGGGTATCGATACGCCCTGTCTAGGTCAACCTAAGAAGTCAACCCCAAGATGTCCGTATCGATACAGCCCTTGAGCGTATCGATACGCCCTTCTCGGTCAACCCTTCTTGGTCAACAGAGTAGACATGTACCGATACTCGTGCACCCCGTATCGGTACGCTCTACTCTCACTCAAAACTCCAAATTCCAGTAACTTTGGAGGGTATCGATACCCTTAGGGTATCGGTACGCTAGGAAAAATCCGTGGCCTTTGGGCAAGACCGTATCGATACGGCCCTGAGGCGTATCGATACGCCCTGCACTGCAATTCCACAAATTCCAACTTAAACGACCCCAACACGACTCTAAATGCATTTTTCGACTCACCTAAGCGCATACAAACATGTAATCAAACATACCTAAGCCAAAGGAAGCATTCATACATGGATCCAAGCATTCATTCATAGCATTCCAATTAAAGAGCAAATTAGGCAATATTGTGCATACATAAAGGCTCAAAAGGGTCTTAAAGGCACAAGTCAATCACAAGAGGTTTGCACTCATACACAAGGCAACCTAGACATTCTAAAGCATGCCATCACACACACCAACATTCATCATAGTATTACATGCTTACAATCCATGATCAAACTCAACATCCACATTCAAATGAGTCATATAAAGCTCATACAAAAACCCTTGCCACATTGCTAACTAATACGAAATTGTCAACCGTACTTGAGCCACAAAACTTGGAAAGCCCTTCTTGCCTTGCCTCGAGCTAACACCACGCTAATGATCTGCATTGATGAACATTGAGAGCGTAAGCTAATAGCTTAGTGAGGGTGCTCTAAAACGAAAAACATCAACAATGCAGGGTTCAAGCATGTTAATCCTAATCTTACATACATCATGCATAGGTAGATAATCAAGTAGACCTAGCTAGTCTTTCAAGTGGCAAAATATGGTTTCTCAATCCTACCAAGCTCAATCATCATATATCAACATCATGTAGCAACAACATATACCACAACCATGTATCACCATATAAGAACAAGTTAATTGGCCACTATTAATTACCCCGATTGTGCGGATTTAAACCTCAACAACACTTTACCTCGGTGGGATTACACTCATCACCGGACCTTGCATGTGCGGGATTCCACTCATCGCCACATGCCCTACGGATGGGATTCCACTCATCATCCCGTAGAAATAGATAAAAAGCTTCCAGTGGAATATTACATCACCGTACTCCTCCTTGATGACTTAACGCCATTAAGGCCACGTACGTTTTGACTTAATTTGTGTGCACACTATCCTAATGATCGATCATTTACAACCGGTAATTATTTTAGTGCCAATTATCATTATCATACCACATATCAACAACCACACTCATGCTCATCACATATATTCACATCATGATATATACATACACCAAGTAACCACAATCTCAAGAGCATAATTAAGTGAGCACAATAGCATATATAAATATCAATGGATAAATCAACAACTCGATTTAACTAGAAGTGGCCTGCCAAGCACACTACACACACGCACACTACACATACTCGAACCAAACTTTAAAACAAGTTGAAACCACTCACCGCCCTTCCTTAGCAAATCGAAACAATCCTCCTACGAACCCGGATTCGGTCCCAAAGCCTCTTCAACGTTTCCTCTTGCTTCTAGCCAAACAAAACTTATACATTACTTCCCAATTCAATGCTAAACTCAACCATCAACTTGCTTTACAAACACAAGCCAAAATCCACAATTTCCCAAACCACATAATCTCCCAAAATCCCAATTTTCGTGCTTCCCTAAAGCCTTGCTGAAATTTCCATTTCCAAACACCCAAATGGTCTCCAAAATATCCCAAATCACCCTCCTAACATACCCTAACCATCAGCCCTTAGTTTTCAACCTAAAACCCACCAAAAACCCAAGTTTTAGTACTTTAAAATTTGCCCTAAGAACCTACTACGAATTTTCATCAAAACTCAACCAAATTGATATATAATGTGTATTTCACCATGATTAAACAAAGCCCCAACACAATTTATTAAAACAAATGGAAAAACCCCTTAAAAACCCAAACTTTGATATGAACCCTAATTTTCAAAACTCCATATTTTTAAAATCTAAGACCATGGGTAGATAGGGGACAAAGAGGAGAGTTGGAAAACATATTTACCTTTCAAAAACACCTTGAAGTGAAGATGCTATTCAATGGAATAGTAACTTGAATAAAAGAGAGAGTTTGGAGAGGGGAAATGGTTTCCAACATAAAAAGGGAGAGGGGAAAGAGAGAAGACAACTTTTTCTATAAAGTTGTCTTGCTTTTTGAAAGTTTTTGGTCTAATTACAACATAGGTCCTTCCTCTTTTTACAAAAGTTCAATTACACCACATTTTAGGTTGAATTGTTTTAATTAAATTTTATTGACTCGAAATATAAACCCGGTTAACTCCTAGGCCCAAAACACGGGTGTTACAAAACCGATTATTCAATCATCATCAGCTATGATAGATTGCTAATCTATTAATTTTTTTTCTGGAACGGATACAAAGGTGATATATGTGGGCCCATACACCTTTCTTACAGTCCATCTAGATATTTTACGATTTTAATTGATGCATCGACTAGATGGTCATATGTATCCTTGTTACTAATCCGCAACTTGGTATTTGCGAGGCTACTTGCTCAGTTGATAAAACTATGAGCACATTTTCAGATTACCTTATAAAGACAATTGGTCTTGATAATGTTGATGACATGTCATTTTATATGTATTATCACTAATTCGCATCAAGCCAACAAATTATAATAAGTTCTCCCCATTATAAATGGTTTTTGGTCAGGAAGCAAATATTTCTCATCTTAGATTTTTTTTAGTGTGCGGTATATGTTCTGATTGCTCCACCACAACGCACAAAGATGAGTTCTTAAAGGAGGTTGGGAATATATGTCAGATTCAAATTTCCCTTGATAATTAAATATCTTGAGCTTCTCATAGGGAATTTATTTACAACTCGATTTACTAACTATCATTTTAATGTTTCAGTTTTCCCAACATTAGGGGGAGAAAATAAAATAGCTGGGAAAAGAAATAAATTGGAATGAATTATCATTATCTTAGTTTGATCCACGTACTCAACAATGTGAACTATAAGTTCAAAGGATAATTCATTTAGCAAATCAATTGTCAAATGATTTTGCTGACCCTAATAGAGTGACTAAGTCACATATACCAGCTATAAATGTTCCGTTTAAATTTAATGTCCCGGAAGGACAAATTTTAGTTGCTAATGAGTGTAACTTACGCCTGTAGCGTGGTAGACAAGTAGGTTCCAAAGATAAAAATCCTCAAAAAAAAGAAAGGAGCTATAGTTATGATGGTCTGATCAAGGAATCAATGAATTATGAAAATCTCAAGAAGAGATTAAAAGGTCTCCAATAGAGACATTAACATGACTCAGGTACCTGATAATAAAGAGATCTCAATAGATTATGTCATGTCTGGTAATAAGTGGAACTGAAATCAAATCGACGTCGATAATACATTTGCATGCAATATAACACTAGAGATTTTATTTGATGATGTGGATCATGAATCATTGTCAATTGGACAATGTAAACAAAGAAATGATTGGCCAATATGGAAAGAGGCAATTGAGGCGAAACTAAGATCTCTTTCGAAAAGAGAAGTATTTGGGCCTATAGCCCGTATATTGAAATGTGTAAAGCTCGTGGATATTAATGAGCCTTTGTGAGAAAGAGAAATCAAAAGGAGAAATCACGAGATATAAGCTCGTTTGGTTGCACAAAGATTCTCACAAAGACATGAAATTGATTATGAGAAAAATATATTCTTTGGTGGTGGATGCAATTACTTTTAGATAGTCTGACAATAAATGAAATAACTTAGTTTCCGCCTAATGGATGTTGTTACATCTTATTTGTATGAGCCTCTTGATAACAACATTTACATGAAGCTTCTAAAAGGATTTAGACTTCCAGAAGCAGTTAATTCAAGTTCTCGAGAACATTATTCAATTATATTGAATATATCTTTTTATGGATTAAAATATTTTAGACACATTTGGTATAATCGCCCCATTGAATACTGTTGAGAAATATTTTGATATAACAATTATGTGAAAAATGTTTTGGGACTTGTTTAAAGATTTCAAAAATAATTCAAAAGTCCTTAAAACGTGACAAAATGTTTTGAAAGAGTTCGATTTAATACCTATATCGAACTATACTTTTAAAAGTCGAAAAATGCCCGAAATACATGATTTTAGACGAAAGTTTCGAAACCTCAAACAAACGTCTCGAAACTTATCAGGGCAGTAGCAAAAGTTTTGGAAACCTAAGCAAAGGTTTCGAAACCTTATAGAGGTTTCGAAATTTTGGCCCTGTAACGGCTCCAAACGGCTATAAAACGGCTAGTTTTTCAAATCCCCTCTTAAGGTTTCGAAACTATTGTGCAGGTGAGCATTTAAAGCTCAACTTAAATGGCTTCCAACGGCTCCAAAACATCTCCAACGGCTATAAACTCATTCCACACTATATAAACACCCCAAGGACACTTGAAGATGGCAAGAGATGATATCCAAGCTTAATGATCAAGAGAAATAGCGTTTAAGTCTTTATTTTCTTCATTTCTCTTGTATATATTGTATAGAGAGTGTTTTTCATTGTTTTTATTCTTTACACTCTTGTGAGCTTAATTCTCGTAAACACCCACCTTGTGAGGTATATTTGTTTACATCTTTCTTCCCTTGTATAAGGAGAGGTTCTAGTTTAGCCTTGAGAGAAAAACTAGAGTTGGTTCTATCTTAGCCATTGAAAAGATAGGGTTGTAAGGTTACCCTTTGTCCTCAAAAGGAAGAATTCATTGTTGAGTGAATTGGGAAATCCTTAGTAGTGTGCTAAGGTAGTGGATGTAGACTCGGTTGAGTAGTCGAACCACTCTAAAATCATCGTGCAAATATCGTCTACTATTTTCGGTTTTAGCCAATTCAACCACCAAGCAATTACAACCCTCCTTGACGGTTTTGGTGATCGATTCGAGCGTGCAAAAAACCCAACAATTGGTATCAGAGCTTGGCTCAATCGAAGGGGATTCACATCCTATTGAGAAGATCCGGCAAGCTCGATCAACATTTCACCAACCGGCTCAAATGGCACAATCAATCGACAAACCGCCCTTCTTCGACGGAAATCACTATGCCCATTGGAAGACAAAGATGAAATTCTTCTTGAAGTCAAGAGACTACAAGCTATGGGACATAGTTGAAGATGGTCCGTTCGTGCCTCAAGGAAGCAAAGCGGAATGGAGTGCCGACGATCGCAAGAAGATGGAGCTTAATTGCAAAGCCTTGCACATGCTCTTTTGTGCTTTTGGCCCAACCATCTATGAGAAGATGTCTTCTTGTGAGAGTGCCAAGGAAGTATGGGACAAAGCTTGAAGTCACATACGAAGGAACCAATGAAGTCAAGGAGACCAAGATTGGGCTCCTCACCTTAGAGTATGAGAACTTCAAGATGGATCCGGAAGAGAACATCGAGAAGATGTTTGATAGGTTCTCCACCATCACCAATGGTCTTAAAGGTTATGGAGAAGCCATCCCGGAAGAGAAGCTTGTCCGAAAGCTCATCTACTCCCTTCCCGAGTCATGGGACTCAAAGAGGACCGCCATCATTGAAGCCAAGAATCTCAAAACCTTGAAGCTTGATGAACTCATGGGGTCACTTCTCACTCACCAAATAATGAAGAAAAACAAAGAAGAGGAGAAGAAGAAGGAAGAGATTAGAGCGATGGGGAAGAAGAAGATCATGGAGCTAGGCATCAATGCAAGTGTCGTAGCTCTCAAATCCTCCACATGCCACCATGTAGACTTAAGTGAGGAGGAAAGTGAGGATGAAGAGATGGCCTATCTCTTCATCAAGTTCACCCGGTTCATGAAGAGCAAAATGGAAAAATCCAAGCATGAATCGATGAAGAAGATGAAGGACTCCCACAATTCCAAAAAGAAGGGATCATCTTCAAAACAAGCATATGTGGCCACATGGAGTGATGAAGACTCCACCAATGATGAAGTAGCCCACCTATGCTTGATGGCCCTCAATGAGGGGGAGGTAACTTCTAACTCGTCTATTTCAAATTCATATACATTTGATGAGTTACAAGATGCCTATGATGATTTGCTTTTGGAATTCAAGGCATCATTTTCCAAGAACAAAAAGTTGATTTCAAAAATAAAAATTGAAAATGATTTGCTTTCCAAAACAAATCTTGAACTTGAAGCAAAGTTGAAAGATTTTGAACAAAAATGTTTTGATTTACAAAATTTGCTTCTTAAAGTTCAAAAAGAAAAAGATTTGATTTCCAATGAACTTGAAAAGAAAAATAGTTTTGGAAAATCAAACTTTTATGTAAGACAATCTAGTGCCCCTAGATTTGTGAATGGAAAATGTTTTAGAAGTGTTTGGGTCCCAAAAGGACTAACCACTTCAACTAAAAAGGATGAAATTGAAAAATGGATTCCTAAGGGGACTAAATTTTGTGCTACTAATGTCTATAGATCCAAAGCAATTTGGATACCAAAAATTACTTGATTGTCTTTTGCTAGGTGTGATGGAGAGTGATCAACAAGTCAAAAATTGAGGGGGAGCTCCATGCACACAAAGGAAGAACACTTGAAGAAGGAAGGCTTCACATCCTCCCTTATGTTCAAGTGTGGTAATATCTAGTTGCTTTAGTGTTTATTTGATTTATTTTCATTTATGTCAACTAGATAATCATATATGTTGAACTAACATTCTTATGATGCTTTGAGTAAGGGGGAGCCAATTTTAAACCAAAATTTTAACTGTGTCAAATTTTTTTTTGCCTCCTATGTTATCTTGAACTTAAATGTCATTTTAAATTCTTTTTGATATAACAAAAAGGGGGAGAAATGGTTTGAAAAATTGAATTTTCAAATGAATAAGGGGGAGCTTTACTTGTTTTCATTTGTAATCTCTTATTCACAATTTTAAAGTCAAAGGGGGAGAATTCCAAACAATTTTTCAAGTTGGTTTTATTATATCAAAAAGGAGGAGATTGTAGAACTAAGTTTTGATATAATATTTGAAAAATGTTTTGGACTAAATTGCAAAGAATTTAAAATGAGTTTTTAGTCAAAAACAACTTGAAAATATGTTTAAGGGTTTTAAAGGTTTGGAATGGACTTAAAGTACATTTAAAGTGGTCAAAACCTGTATTTTTATGTACTCGTATCGATACGGTATAGAAGGGTACCGATACGTTTTAGGGTTTCAAGCCACCAGATTTTCCAGTAGCCAAAACCCGTACCGATACGCTTAGCCGTATCGATACGGTGAGCTTTGAAATAAGCCCAACGACTAGTCGCGTACCGATACGGTTGTATCGCGTACCGATACGCCTAACTACCCCAACGGTCATTTTCCCAACGGTCTTTTAAATTGCAGGACCGTACCGATACGCTAGGTAAGCGTATCGATACGCATCAGCTGAAGAAGCCAACGGCTCTTTCCTCATTGAGACCGTATCGATACGGGTTGAGAGGGTATCGATACACCAAGCTGCAGATCTGCATTTATGGTGGGAAATAAAGACTCAAACGGCTCCAAATTGATCCCAACGGCTAGCAACGGCTACAAACTCAATTGGGAGTATAAAAGGGACCTCCTAGCATCTTGTAATGGTTAATGCTTCAATTGTTACAACATTATGATGTCAAAATTTGTCTAGAGCTTTAATTGTACATTTCTTGCTTAGACAACACTTGTGAGCTTACATTGTTAAATTTGCTCAAGTGTTTAGGTTTTGGGTGAGTGCTTAGAATTGCAAACAAACACCTTTTAGAGGGATTTCTAGTTTGCTAAGTCTTTCTTTGTAAAGAGAGTGTTCCTTCAAGCTTTGGGTAGAAAGCTTTGAGAGTTGTAACGGTTTCCTCCTAATCCGAGAAAAGGGGACGAAATTCTTAGTGAATTTGTTGGAAATCCTTAGTGGGGAGCTAAGGTAGTGGATGTAGACCTTGATTAGAAGGTTGAACCACTATAAATCCTCGTGTCACTTTGCCAATTTTTAACCTCCCACTAAAACACCCAATTATCCAACTTCTCCACACTTGGCAAGCAAGAACGGTTGATCGAATCGAGCACCTCAAATCTCAACAATTGGTATCAGAGCCTCGTCTCCATCGAAGGACTAACATCCAGGAGTAAAGATCCAACGCTCGTAGTCCACCGTTCAAGAAAATGGCAAGCGGTTCTACAATGATTTCATTTGAAGAAGGCCGCTCTATCATGTGTCCTCCTCTCTTCAAAGGAGAAGGTTACTTCCAATGGACCAACCTCATGAAATATTTCATCCAAGGCTTCAACCTCTAAATTTGGATGATTATCAAAGATGGACATTCGGAAGCTCCTAAGAAGAAGAAGAAAAGGAGTGTCAAAGACACAAAGAAGGACCATCTCAATGCAAAGGCTATGCACATTCTTCTCTGTGCCCTAAGTGACGAGATTTCCAAGAAGGTCTCCCCATCCAAAAGTGCCAAAGAAATTTGGGAGAAGCTTGAGAAATTCTATGGGAAAGAAGAGAAGAAAGATGATGCTTCATCATGTGCAATCCTCCCCTCAACACCTAAGGTGGATGGTGTTTTGGCTCTCGATGAGCCCAAGGTATCTTCTAACTCAGATGAATTAAATTCATATTCTTTTGATGAGTTACAAGATGCATTTAATGAATTATATTTGGAATTTGAGACCATGAATTCCAAATTTAGGAAAATGATTTCAAAACTCGAAACTGAAAATGATTTTCTTTTAAAAACAAAAATGGATTTTGAAAATCAAAATGAAATTTTGAAAAATGATTTAGAATTTTCAAAAACAAACAAAGATATTTTACAAAAAGAAAATCTTGATTTAAAAGTTAAGCTTGAAAGCTTAACAAAAGAAAAAGAAATCATTTTTAATAATTCATTTCATCCCATAATGACAAAATGCTCACATTGTCATTATCATGGTCATTCTTTGCATACTTGTCCTATAAAGAAGAAAAAATCTTATAGGATTAGACAAGTATGGGTTCCTAAGGGAACTAGAGACATTGAAATTAATGTTAATGGATCCAAAGCAATTTGGATACCAAAAACGAAGTAAATGTCTCTTGTAGGTGTGTTGGAGCAAAGGCAAGAAAAGCAAGAATTTCATATGCTCTAGTCACACAAGTGAAGAAGATAGGTAACCTCTAAGCTTAATGCTTTTATTTTTTTTATTTGGTTATCTAATTTCTGTTTGACTAATGTTCATGCATTTGAGCTTTTATTCAAATATCTAAACAAGCATGACATTATTTGAAAATTTTATGCATATGAGTCTAATGGTTTCATTCATATGTTTGCATAAAAAAAATTTTTTTGTCTTGGATAAATTGAATTTCATATGCTCTTAATTTGATTTTATTTTGAAATTCAATGCCTTTAAGTGTCAAGTTTTGTGCTAAAAATTTAATGGAATGCTTGAGTAAGGGAGAGCCAAATTTTAAAACAAAATTTTTAATTGAATCAAAATTTTTTAAACCTCCATTGTTATTTTGAGCTTAAAGTATTTTAAATTCTTTTTGATATAACAAAAAGGGGGAGAGTTTGGTTTGAAAAATTGTATTTTCAAATGAATAAGGGGGAGCTACTTACTTTTCAGATTTTCATCTCTTATTCACATTTTTAAACGTTTTAAACTTGAAGGGGGAGAATCCCAAACAATTTTTCAAGTTGGTTTTATTATATCAAAAAGGGGGAGATTGAAGAACTAATGTTTTGATATAATAATTGAAAAATGTTTTGGACTGATTTAAAAAGTATTTAAAACATTTCCAAAGTCCAAACAACTTGAAACTATGTTTAGGGAAGTTTTCAAAAAGGGTTTTACATGTTTTCAAAGATTTGAATTATTTAAAACCCCATTGTTATTATGTACTATAAAGATTTGAATTATTTTTGATATAACAAAAGGGGGAGAAATAAGTGAAAAATTAAGGGGGAGCTTTTGTCAAAAACAATTTTTCAAAGAAGTTTTGTTATATCAAAAAGGGGGAGATTGTTGAGAAATATTTTGATATAACAATTATGTGAAAAATGTTTTGGGACTTGTTTAAAGATTTCGAAAATAATTCAAAAGTCCTTAAAATGTGACAAAATGTTTTGAAAAAGTTCGATTTAATACCTATATCGAACTATACTTTTAAAAGTCGAAAAATGCCCGAAATACATGATTTTAGAGGAAAGTTTCGAAACCTCAAACAAAGGTCTCGAAACTTATCAGGGCAGTAGCAAAAGTTTTGGAAACCTAAGCAAAGGTTTTGAAACCTCTATAAGGTTTCGAAACCTTGGCACAAAGGTTTCGAAACCTTATAGAGGTTTCGAAACTTTGGCCCTGTAACGGCTCCAAACGGCTAGTTTTTCAAATCCCCTCTTAAGGTTTCGAAACCTCTTCAAAGGTTTCGAAACTATTGTGCAGGTGAGCATTTAAAGCTCAACTTAAATGGCTTCCAACGGCTCCAAAACATCTCCAATGGCCATAAACGGCTATAAACTCATTCCACACTATATAAACACCCCAAGGACACTTGAAGATGGCAAGAGATGATATCCAAGCTTAACGATCAAGAGAAATAGCGTTTAAGTCTTTATTTTCTTCATTTCTCTTGTATATATTGTATAGAGAGTGTTTTTCATTGTTTTTATTCTTTACACTCTTGTGAGCTTAATTCTCGTAAACACCCACCTTGTGAGGTATATTTGTTTACATCTTTCTACCCTTGTATAAGGAGAGGTTCTAGTTTAGCCTTGAGAGAAAAACTAGAGTTGGTTCTATCTTAGCCATTGAAAAGATAGGGTTGTAAGGTTACCCTTTTTCCTCAAAAGGAAGAATTCATTGTTGAGTGAATTGGGAAATCCTTAGTAGTGTGCTAAGGTAGTGGATGTAGACTCGGTTGAGTAGTCGAACCACTCTAAAATCATCGTGCAAATATCGTCTACTATTTTCGGTTTTAGCCAATTCAACCACCAAGCAATTATAACCCTCCTTGACGGTTTTGGTGATCGATTCGAGTGTGCAAAAAACCCAACAAATACTTATTAGCGGAAGGCTATAAGAATGATTTAATTTCCAGAGCATTTTATTAAGAGGTTTAGCTCTGGATTTGTCTTTGTTTTTATTATGTATGTTGGCGATTCATTGAGACTCATGAAGAGATCTCTTTAACAATGGAATCCTTGTGCAGCAATCGGCATACACAAAAAAATGTTTAAAGAGACTTTACATGCATAATGCATATTCGTTGATCACTATTTGGTTGCTAGGTCGCTTAATGTAAACAAAGATCCATTCCGCCCTCGAGAAAAAGGTGATGATATTCTTGGTCTAAAAGCACCATATATACATTAATTGATATGGAAGCATCGTATCTTAACTGGTCTAGAAATACTATCTAAGTGCTACGAGACCATTGCCTTTAAAAAATTGCTATGCATGAGGCAAAGCCGAAATATGTGTTTGGCTAAACATATCCAAAAGATATGTGAATTGCTTTCACAAGATAAGATGCAAGCTATCTTATGTAGAGATAATGCATAATTTATATCTCAAGGTGGATACATCAAATGTGATAAAACGAAACATATCTCTTTAAAGTTTCGTCCCTCATGATCTTCAGAAGAATAGTATTTGATGAATCATTTCAAGCAATAATTTGAAAGATTTATCCACTAGTGCGTACTCTATTTTCAACATTTGAAGATTATATTCAAGATTGAATTATGAAGATTCAAAGATCTTATGTGATATTTTAATGAGGGGGAGTAAATACGCGTTGTAATCTTTTTCCCTTAACCGAGGTTTTGTCCCAATGGGTTTTCCTGGTAAGGTTTTTAATGAGGCAACATGTTATGCGTATTAAAGATGTGTGTACTCTTTTTCCTTCACTAATGATTTTTTTTCCACTGGGTTTTTATCTTAGTAAGGTTTTAACGAGACACATTATCTTCATAGACATCCAATGGGGAGTGTTATGAATATTTATCTATGTGGATGTTTATCATGATTAGAACTTTATCTAAGGAGTTTGATTTATTTATTATTAGGAATATTATCTCTATTAATTAGAGTTTAATGTATTATGTACTTCTTATGCCTATAAATAGATGATTCATTGAAGGTATTGTACACAATTCTATATTTTGAGAATAATACAAATCTTCCTCTTTCTCATCTCTTTGTTCTTCTTGTTCTTATT
Organism: Hibiscus trionum; assembly: GCA_030270665.1. Taxonomy (NCBI): domain Eukaryota; kingdom Viridiplantae; phylum Streptophyta; class Magnoliopsida; order Malvales; family Malvaceae; genus Hibiscus; species Hibiscus trionum. Next base: position 70,744,870 of record BSYR01000003.1, on the reverse strand, counting down.
CTTGTTCTTCTTTATTTTATTCACAACAAAAAAGATTATACCAAGTAAATATTGACTTTTTATCTAAGGAATGGTTTGAAGATAAAAGTGTAAATTTAATTAATGTTATTAAATGCAAAAAAAATAAACATAGTTATCCCTTTTTATTTTAATAAATAAATAAATCTGAGAAAATCACGCGCAACAAATGGGAAAAATTAGCGTCTGACGACGTCCAAGCCAAAGCCACCGACAATTTTGATTCAAAGGAGAGTGGAAGTCAATAAGGGTTATTTTGGGAAATACGACACTTGAAAAGACGAGAGCAGGAATTAATGAACGCACGGTGTTACGGTGCAACTTTACGGAAGATATCAATGTTCTGATACATGAAATATTTTTTTATATATTAATCCCAAAATATGACAATTTTTCGTATTTTTGATCCTTGAATTTTTTTTGGTGCATAAAAAAATTAAATTAATAATCATGTTGACAAATTTCTCAAATTTCAAAATTAATATGAAGAAAAAGAAATACTAAAATAGACCAAGTTGTTAAGTTTAAGGACCAAAGATTAAATTAAACTTTTTTTGGTAAAGATAATTATTAACTGTTCTAGCGGGATGATGTATTAAAAAATCAAATGATCCAGATTAAGATCAAATAATTGAATACTAGTGTTTATAAAAATAAATAAAATAAAAAATAAAACACAGATTATCTGCTACTGTTTAACAAGTAAAATGTATTTTTTTTAATTTGTGAGGTTCAGATTTGAGTTGACTCGTAAATTATATTTAATTTGACCTATGTAACATATAAATCGATTTTCATAATAGAAGTTGAAAGAGAATTTAGGAATGGTTCTGTTTGTCAGATTCCTGGAGATGTTGATTTTGTGACACGTGTAGTAGTAGAGAGATGAAGGAACCGCACGTGAGAGAGTGGAGAGGAAGACACGTGGCAAGTGACGCTCAGCGAAAGATAACACAAGCTGGCAGCAGCCTGTCGGGCCTTGATCAACTTTGGCGCAATCTTCGCTTTCTTCGCCGGCTGCCGCCCGCCCACTCCTCATAATGTGCAGCTGCATATTAAAAATGATATACATATTTGTGCAAAAAAAGGTTATGATTTATTTACCCAATGTAAAATTTAATTAATTTTTGTATTAATTTATAATTATTGAATAAGTGAAACGAATGAATAAAATTAAATATTTTATTTCTTTACTTAAAATTTTAATTTTTAATTTTTAATTTTTAATTTCATCCATTTATTTTCCCATTCAATGATCATGAATTAGTGTAAAATTATTAAATTTTACATGGTAAAAGTAGATCATATCTCTTATATATATATATATTCGCTGCAGACAATTAGTTTCTAAATTTTTTAAAAAAAATTGTTTTACTTTTATAGATGTCAGGACTCAGTCCTCCGCAATAAAAGTTTTATAAGGATCTAAAAAATAGTTTTAATCTCAAAGTGTTTTTGTCTCTAAAGATTCTGCCTAAAGACTTTTGGAAATTGTTGTTAGAAGTAAGGGAACTTACCTCATTATAGTGTTGAGATGATAATTATCTCCATAAGTGATAAGACCAAGGTCAAATTCAGCTTGTGTGAGTAGCAAATCAACACTATCCTCCTTAAAAACAAACTATTTTTTTTTTCTCTTTTACATCCTCCGCCCTCACTCAAGTTCATCATTATTAATTTTGACCAACGTCTATTCTTGCTCTCCCTCAAGGTCAGAAGGTGTGAACCTCAAAAACCACTACAACAACTTTCAGCTTAAGCTGTTCATTAATAGAGTTGAATTTTCGTATTGTAATAAAAACATAATTGATTTAAAATTTCATATATTGAAAATATCATATGAAATGATTATTTCTGGTGAATGTTTATTTTGTATTCAAATATTGTATTTTTAATTTTTTTATGTTTCATTAAAATTATCGTTTATTAATCAACAAGAGTTGAATGCAATGACAAAACAATGAAAGAACTCATGTTTAAACCTTGGAGACAACATTGTTGGTTTCACAACCTTTTTTTTTGGAAGGGCTTCAACTTTTTGAAAAACTTTTAAAACACGGAGTTGCCACCAATCTTTTTGAAAAGTGTGATTGCATCACTTTAAAATTGAGTTATTTTAATAAAACATTTTCTTTTAATAAAATAACGGTTTTGGTCAACGAAAATAAAAAAAATTGGTTCGGGTCGGTTACGCGTGGAGAAGGGTTAACACCCCTAGGACACCCAAAATTGGTACCTAATTTATTTTAAAATCGTTTTCAAAATTGAAATTTGCAAATTCACGAAGGTTCGACTTTATTTGTTCATTTAATGAATATCAAACTATTTTAACGGTCTTATTGCCCGAGAGATGAACTTTAATCACCGCCAACATTTCTGGCGTTAACCCGTCATTCCCGTTTGATAAGACGCCACGTTAAATTAATTTCTCTTTTCAAACAACATGGAAATTAGACGCGTTGAGCTTTTTATATTTCATTCTATGTTCGATTATTTAAAAAAAATCCTAGAAAAAAGGTCTAAGTCTTTTATTCCTAGTTCAAGATTTAGGTTTGCTTAAGTGTGTCTTATTTTTTGTGAAGTAAATTTTTCTACAAACATGTCTCTATCTAAGCTTTAGAACCTAGTCCTAAGTTTTGACCTATTTTTAAAGAACAAACAAGACACTTAAAATTTCTTTTGTGCTTTTTTTCCTTTTTATTATTTTTTGAAAAATCTTTATTTCTTTTTTTATTTACTTTTTAACTTAAGACCCTTCTTTTGCCCCCTTCTTACATTTTATGATTTTTCTTTTTTTTATATATTTTTTCATTTCAAAAAAAAAGTTTCCCTTTAATGATTTTTTTTCATTTTTTAAAAGGTTTTTTTTAAAATAACTTTTTATAATAAACTTTATTATTATTTTTTTAAAAAAATTCTCTTTATGTTGTGAATAAAATAAAGAAGAACAAGAATAAGAACAAGAAGAACAAAGAGATGAGAGAAAGAGGGAGATTTGTATTATTCTAAAAAATAGACTTGTATACAATGCCTTCAATGAATCATCTATTTATAGGCATAAGAAGTACATAATACATTAAACTCTAATTCATAGAGATAATATTCCTAATAATAAATAAATCAAACTCCTTTGATAATGTTCTAATCATGATAGACATCCACATAGATAAATATTCATAACACTCCCCCTTGGATGTCTATGAAGATAATGTGCCTCGTTAAAACCTTACTAAGATAAAAACCCAGTGGGAAAAAAAATTCTTTAGTGAAGGAAAAAGAGTACACACATCTTTGATACGCATAACATGTTGCCTCATTAAAAACCTTACCAGGAAAACCCATTGGGACAAAACTTCGGTTAAGGGAAAAAGAGTGCAACGCGTATTTACTCCCCCTTATGCAAACATCACGGAAGATCTTTGAATCTTAATAATTTAATCTTGAATATCATTTTTCTAAAGATCGTGAGGGATGAAACTTTGGAGTAATATGTTCCATGATGTATCCACTTTCAAACTGAGATATACATCTTGCGTTATCTTCACACAAGATAGCTTTTATCATATCTTGTAAAAGTAAATCCACATATCTTTTGGATATGTTAGGTCAATAGTCTTAGCCAAACACATTTTTTGGCTTGCCTCGTGTATAACAATTATTTCTACGACATTTGAGGAGGCATCAACGAATGTTTGAAGATCTAAATGTAATGATCTTTGTATATTCATAGATATTTCTTGACCAACTAATATATAGTGCTTCAAGACCAAGAAAAGATATAATTATCTTTATTCACATCCAACAATCTTACAACTATTGGGATACTCAATAGATATGCTCTATTCATATTGAATCTTCTTTAAGATTCTTTCAACTTATGTCTATTCATAGACAAAAGAAATATATAAAAATGCTCGATCTTCAGGTCGAGATAAACTTGATGTCAAGATTCAAGTACTTGTATTGAAAGTACTTCATGAGTTTCCAATTTGAAGCTCTTTAGGAGTTCTAAAATTATCATAATGGATCTTGATCCAAACTCCTTTATAAAATACATAAGGAAATCTGATCATTCTTATAGTATTTTCTCAATTAGTATTCACTAAGGCGATTATACCAAATGCGCCAAAATATTCATGAGACATGTCTAAATAAATTTCCTCAGAAATTTCCAAATGCTTATAGCATTTTAGATCCTTCAAGGATAAATATGGATCCACAAATAATTAGACGCATGTAAATTTTTCAAAACTGCCAAAGTAATTGCATCCACCATGAAGTAATTAAAACTTTTCATAAATCATAGTTCAAGTCGTATTTACGACTACTTATTTGTGCCTCACTTGCATTACACCTTTAGGTGTTTGGACTGCTGGTCCAAATACTTCTATTTTAGAAGTTCAAAGCGTCTTTCAACATTGGCCAATTCAATATCTATACTTCTGGATAGATTTTATACAAGATCCTCGATTTCTTTCTTTACTTCTATAGAAGTATTTTATGTAAAATCGTTGTCGACAACTTTCCAATTTTCTGGTTTCATTCTCGTAATGACATAACTCATCGAGATCTCTTCAAGATTTCAATCTTTATTTCAGGTACCTGAAACTCTTATAGAGTTTTATTATTTGTTATGTCTTGGGTCTCTTCAGGAGCACCCGCCTCCGATATATGACCATCTCATATTACTTTCTATTTAAGAGAATTTTGATCATTGAAACCATTTCAACTATCATGCTTCAGGCATGATTTACATTCTCTCGCTCTAACATGTAATTTAAACTTAGAGCATTTCAGCTGGTATATGAGACTTAATTACTCTCATTGGGTCAGTAAATATGCCTGGCAGTTGACATGTAATAACATGAATTATCTTATGAACTTCTAGTTCATATACGAGGATCTAGATAATGATAATTCATTTTCATATATTCAGCTGATTATTATCTCCCCCTGATGTTGAGAAAAATCATGTCATAAATGATTCTCCAATTAATGTTTAAGAATTTAAACATAAAATGAGACTCGTACTCAATATATATTCTCAACCCTTTTTATTTACCCATTTTGTGCGTTGTGGTAGAGCAATTCATATCGCACATTCAAAAATCATAAAATGGGAAATGTATGGTTTCTGACCAAAAACCAATCATAACGGGGAGTTTATTATAACTCGTTGGCTTGATGCGTATAAGTGTTGCTATATGGAATCACCATATAAATAATAACTCTTTTGTTCTCATAGTTTAGCTATTAAATAGGAGGCATCCAATTGAAATTTTGCTAAACTATATTTTTCATAATCAATAGGCTTTATAACAACTGATATAGCCTAAAATATAAACCCACTAGCCTTTCAAGACGAATAGTCTAACTGCATAATCTGAATCTTTTTAGAATCAGTCTCACAAACTTCTGGTTGTAAGTCGATAAAACAATGTAGATGCGTCTACTAAAATCATATAAAACTTTCCACATTTGTGGATATATGGGCCCATATTTCATTCAGATATGCAAGACATACAGTCTTAACTTCAGTACAAGAACTTTAAGTTCTAATTCTTTTGGTAAGTGGGATCATCTATATCCTTTGAGAACAAACAACATAAGAACTTCATGTTCTTTTAGTAAGTGGAATTTAATTAATTCCTTGAAGCAACACAAGAACTTCACGTTCTTTAATAAGTGGAATTTAATCCATTCCTTTGAGAATAAGCACCACAAGAACTACAGGTTCTTTTAATACATGTGCATGTAAATCTCAATAATTTCTGCACCATTATTGATCAGGATAGTCTAACCGATCATGCCAACTATATATGTGTGTGTATATATCTCTGAATTTGTAAACTTCTTTTTTACCATAACATGTAATTCAATCATACTCGTACATGTCTAGTACGACCATCAAAATTGTTTCTTTAAATAGGAATATATTTAGCTCTTTCGGAGCTTTCAATTGAAATTATCTTTTTGTAGCAATATATAGCTCTTCTAGAGCTTTCAACTGACTTTTTGGCTACCAAAACTTATATCCATATTGGCTTATTTCAAATGTCAATTGATAACATATGTTATCTATAATTTCCAAGGGGATATTTTGCGAACTCATATTGCTCTCTTTATGACTTTGACGAGTATAACGCACTGTGAATATGGAATAAAGTTCCATTTGACAATAACATATTTGCTCAACCAGAGCCTTTTGTGATATTAGTACTTCCGGATATAGTACTCACATTATTCCCTTGCATTTTAATCGAGAAATGCATAATTGTGCACCTTTCAAAATGTGTTTTGTTTCATTTACTTCATGTAATGAAAATATGTACTTTGTATCATTCACTTCGAGGAATGAAAAATATAAAATATAGCACATCATATCAAGTTGATTATCTATCAGAGATAAACTTTCAAGTGCTCTTCCGAAGTATTGATATTTTAGTACTTTGAGAAATACTACTCATATTTCCCCTTGCATTTAAATGGGAAAAATATTTCTTATGCTTAAGTACAATATGAGTACTTGCATTATCTGCTAGGCATAAATAGCCACAATTCTAGGCATAAATAGCCACAATTCATTGTATATTTTATTCCGGAAGTAATCATATTCTTTAAATAATAAATTAACATAAATCGTAAATAAATAATATGTGAAATAAATAAACATAAAGCAAACTAACATAAATAAATAATAAATAAAACGAATTAACATAAAAAAAACAAAAAAAAAACAATTATTCCTGTTAGAAGTTATAAGGGAAATAAAATAAATGGTAAATTATTCCCTTCAAGGGTTATGAGAAAATTAACAATATCCAATTGAGTTGGACCAATAACGCCATAATTATTTTCGCCATAAACAAATTTTGTTTATATTTTATTTCATTTATCATTCATGATTATGGATAAAGTCCATAATACTTTGGCGTTTGACAAGTACGAAACCAATGGTTTATAACATCACATTGGTAAAAGGATTTCACTTCCTTAGAATGATCTTTATCACTCTTGTCATCCTTATAACTTCGCTACCAGCGGGTAGAAGTATTCTTAAAACGACTATATTTTTCATGTGTATATTCATAGCCTCGACCACGACCACAACTTTTAATGTGATTTTTTATTCCTTCCATAATATAATCTCACATTCACTTCAGGGAATGGAGTAGACCCAGTGGGCCTTTAAAACCTTTTTCACATATCCTTATCACAGAGAACAAAGATTTAATCCTCGTACGCGGCATTGTTAAACCTGTCCACAAGGTCCTTTAAAAACCTCCTTTGAGACCAGTAGCCTCGCAGAACGGGATGTCCAGCCAATTATACTTGGATTATATCGAAATTATGTCTCTAATTGAATAATGATTTACCATGTTTGCATTCACTTCAGGGAATGAAACAGATCCAATAATCGCATGGAATAAACAGCATGCTTACATTCACTTCAGGGAATGCCCCATTATTGATAATTGCATGGAATAAACATCATGCTTGCATTCACTTCAGGGAATGCCCCATCATTGATAATCGCATGGAATAAACATCATGCTTTGCATTCACTTCAAGGAATGCCTCCCATAAAACTTTTTGGATCAAGAAGAATTTTCGTAACTTGAAATTGGGAGAAGTCTATGGTCGAGTTTTTCGACAAAGAAGAAAAATTGCTTTCGAGCAAATATAGACTTTATAACAATCTTTTTATAGATTGAAATTCACCATGATTTATCGCACATTAAAATCATAATTTAAAGAATAAAAATAAAATCAGAATTTACCGATATTAGTTTTCCTCTTGAGGAAAATGGAGACGTAGCAAATGACCAAAACATCTTCTCATAATGTCGTGTCTCTTTCCAAGTCAGTTAAATACATGTAAAACTCAATACATGGTTAAAATATCAATATCATCAAATAAAATATTATAAACACATATTGATCTTAATACAAAGTTTAACTATTGTGTCAAAAATAAACATATATGAAACCATAATAATAAGATCTATATGTATGGGCTGAATTGAATATATTAGAAATCAGAGGATCTATGTCATAATTCTCTCTTTAAAAAAAACTAAACCAACAAAGGTGTTTCATTAATGTACAAATCTTTGTTACTAAAAAAAACCTTAAACCTAGAGTACTTATTTTAATGAATTTATATGAAAGACTACCATAGTTCTACGTACATAACTTTGTTATTCATGATTACAAAGTATAGTCAATAAATCGAACAGGCTTTACATGCACCATCATCAAACTTCATGAATTTACAAATATACAAACACAAATAATAATAATTAAGTATGAAAAGCATAAGCAGTTGAGTACCAAAAATGAAAACCCACAAATACTTTCGCTCAACAAACCTTAATCGATCCCATCGTTCCCTGCTTTAAAAGCCGAGGAGGCAGGTAAGGAAAACAGCGCGACATTATCGACTTTTTCCGCTAATTAACCCTTTTAGGAACAAGAGAAAACACACGTAATTTACACCAAACGCAACCTCTTCGTCTCTGTCGATTCGTCTTTTGGTTTGTGAGAAGCCACAAATTTATCTCTTTCCAATGTTCGAATAAAATCAAACATACTTCCAAAATTTTCAAAAATTAAAACAAAGTTAAAATAGAAAGAGAAAGACAATCGGTAACTAAAAAAAATAAGGAGAAAAAAAAAACTTATCTTTGATTTATTCTATAATCGAATTCTTCCCGATAACTTCTTTTGAATTATAACGATGAAGACCTCAGTTGATTAGAGTCTCGTGCTGATAACGTGTTGTGAATAAAATAAAGAAGAACACGAATAAGAACAAGAAGAACAAAGAGATGAGAGAAAGAGGGAGATTTGTATTATTCTCAAAAATAGACTTGTATACAATGCCTTCAATGAATCATCTATTTATAGGCATAAGAAGTACATAATACATTAAACTCTAATTCATAGAGATAATATTCCTAATAATAAATAAATCAAACTCCTTTGATAAAGTTCTAATCATGATAGACATCCACATAGATAAATATTCATAACACTTTAAGCTTTTTCAAAACCTTATTTTTCTTAAAAACTCTGAACTTTTATTTAATACCTTTTTTAAAAAATATTTTTTTTTCTTGAAAATTTATTACCTAATTTTTTTCTTTTAAAAAAATCTTTATTTACTTTTCCTTTTAAAAAAATCTTTATTTACTTTTTCTTTATTCTAAAAACTTCTTAAACAAAACTACTTAGCCTACTTAATTATTAAAACTAAATTCCAAGAAAACTCTTTTATAATTTTTATAAATCAAGCCCCTTTTATTATTTCCACCCATGAATTATTATTTCTTCTAACTAAATCCCTAACTTTAAGTTTTTTAATAAAACCACATTAACACAATTTTATTCTTGCATTTTAATAGCAACACTTTTGAAAATTCATTTTTTATTTCTAAAGATCAAAACACTCCTAAACAACATTTTTAAAGCATGCAATTTTTAAAAGATCAAACTAAAAATTAAACGAAATTTTAAAATGAAAACATTACCGGAATCGCGAAACGATTTTTCGACTTCAAGAACACAACCTAAAATCCACAAAAACACAAACACAAACATAAAAATTCAACCAAAAACAAGCATGAAAATTACTAAAAAAACTAAAAGAAAAGATAGAAATTTTACCGAAACGACGAACTAAGAACTCGAATATGAACTTCTTGAAACGCTCCTAATTGCTTCCGAAAAATTACCCCCAAGCTCGAACTTCAACTCCAAAACTTCTAGCAACTATTGAGAATTTTTTAAGAATTTTTCAAAATTCTTCTTTAAGCTTTCTTGCTTTTTCAAGTGATCAAATGTGTTTTTCTCTTGAATTGGGTGTAGAACAAAGGGGGTGAAGGGGTATTTATACAAGCCTTTGAGCTTGAAAATCAAGATGACTTCGGATTTCAATCCCCAAATTGGAGCCAAAATTAGACAAGGAACTTGATTCTCGGCAAAAGCCCTAAAAAATATCATGATTTGGTTTAAAAAATGAAGCTAAATTTTCCCCTTGATTCGAGCCTAGGGTTTGACCATTTGTTTCTCTTTTTTGCAGATTCCGGCGACCACGGGCGGCCGTGACGAGCGGCGTTGATGGCCATATGACGGCGATGACGAGACGATTCGGCCGGTACCGACAGAGACGGCAGTTGTGACCGGTAGACGTCGTCCGGCCACCAACAATATATTGAACAGGGGTTTTCAGGGCTGGACCGAGCGCGAGCGGCGCACGCGCTAGTCACATGGCCGTACGCGTGGTCCTCTTTTTTTTCTTTCTTTTTTCCTTTCCTTTTTCCTTTTATTTTTTGTTATTTTTGCTATTTTTTGCTTTTTTTCATTTATTATTTTTTGTTGCTCTCATTTTTATTTCCTTTTTTACATTTATTATTTTTATTTTATTTTTTACTCAAATGAGTTTTTTAAAGGTGGGCTTTTGCATTTCAAGGTGGGCTTATTACTATTTTTTGAAATGGATTTAAAAAAACGGGCCTTTTGGGATGAGCTTTTTGGGTTCTTTTATTTAGAAGGGCCTTTATTATTATTTTAAGAAAAAAGGTTTTTTTTTCATTTTTTTATTTGACAATGGTGGGTGAAAATCTAGTGACAATAGTTGTATAACCCCCTCGTCCCAGCCTAGCCACCAGATCGAACCGAACGAGTTACATGGGGAAAACCGAAGCGAAACCCGTTAAGGCCTCACTCCGATTAGCAACCCTATTTTTTTTTAAAATTTATCTTATCTAAATGCTTTATTTGAACCTATGTGAGAAAGCAAATAGCGGAAAAGCAAACACGGATACGAACCAAGCAGACCAGACAATTAAAAACAACTTTTAGTCATTTTACTTCAGGCCGTATCGATACTCCTAAGGCCAGTATCGATACGCCTTCAACGGTCAAACTCCCCCAAAGTCAACCTTGAGAGACTGTATCGATACCCTCCAAGACTGGTATCGATACCCCTTTAACGGTCAAGTTTCTCAAAGTCAACTCCAGGACCGTATCAAAACGCCTAAGACCCGTATCGATACCCCAATTTCTCGTCAATTTCTTAGATTTCCAAAGGGCCAAGAGGGTATCGATACGCCCCCGCATATCAGTACAATAAGCTTAAAACAGGGGACCATATCGATACCGCCCTTGAGCGTATTGATACGCCCTGCACAGAAAGATAACAAATTGCAGCTTTAAGCACGAGGAAGCTAACTTAAACACCCTAAGCAAGCATTTGACCAACTTCTAAACATACATGCAACTCAAGGCAACCAAGAAAACTCATATAAAGCAAGTTAACCATTCATCGGAACTAAAATCATCAAAGCAAGATTTAACATAAATAACCAAACATGCTTAACATTCACAAAGATGTCAAAAAAGCCACATAAAGGCATGCTTCAACATTTTAAACATGTTAACAACAATAACAATAACAATAACAATAACATAGGAGTTTGGACACCAACCCCTAACACAAAAGTCTAGCATTCTGTTGGGTTTTTTGGTGCTCGATTTCTTCAACCGTTCTTGCTCGCCAAGTGGTGGAGAAGTGGAATTTTGGGTGTAAGAGGTGTGGAAGCTAAAAATGATAAAGACAAGATGATTTATAGTGGTTCAACCTTCTAACCAAGGTCTACATCCACTACCTTAGCTTCCCACTAAGGATTTCCAATTAATCCACTATTGATTCGTCCCCTTTTCTAGGCTTAGGAGGAAACCCTTACAAACCGATCAAGCTTTGTAGAACTAAGTGTTTTGATATAATATTTGAAAAATGTTTTGGACTAAATTGAAAAGAATTTAAAATATGTTTTTAGTAAAAAACAACTTGAAAATATGTTTAAGGGTTTTACAAGGCTTTGGAATGATTTAAAGTACATTCAAAGTAGTCAAAACCAAGCTTTTCAAGTAACCGTACCGATACGGTCTGGTACCGTATTGATACGCTTTAGGGTTTTAACTACATGAATTTTCCAGTAGCCAAAACCCGTACCGATACGCTTAGCCGTATCGATACGGTGTGTTTTAAAAAAGCCTAACGGCTAGTCGCGTACCGATACGCCTAACCACCCCAACAGTCATATTTCCCAACAGTCTTTTAATTTGTAGGACCATACCGATACGCTAGGTAAGCGTATCGATACGCATCAGCTGAAGTGCACAACGACTACTTTCTTATCGGGACCGTATCGATACGGTTTAAAGAGTATCGATACGCTAAGCTGCAGAACTGCATTTATGGTGGGAAATAAAGGCTCCAATGGCTTCAATCCAATCCTAACGGTCCTCAACGGCTATAAACTCAATTGGGAATATAAAAGGGACCTCCAAGCATCAAGAGAAGGCTAATGCTTCATTTGTCAAACATTATATGATAAAAAATATGTCTTAGTACCTAATTGTCATTTTCTTGTATAGACAAACACTTGTGAGCCATAATTGTTATATTTGCTCAAGTGTTCTAGGTTTTGGGTTAGTGCTTATATTTGCAAACACATATCTATTAGAGGGATTTCTAGTTTGCTAAGTCTTTCTTGTATAAGAGAGTGTTTCCTCAAGCTTTGGGTAGAAAGCTTTGAGGGTTGTAAAGGTTGCCTCCTTAGCCTAGAAAAGGGGACGAAATTCTTAGTGAATTTGTTTGGAAATCCTTACTGGGAAGCTAAGGTAGTGGACGTAGACCTTGGTTAGAACGTTGAACCACTATAAATCCTTGTGTCAAATTGCCAAATTTTCACATCCCACTAAAACACCCAATTATCCAACTTCTCCACACTTGGCGAGCAAGAACGGTTGAAGGAATCAAGCACCTTAAATCTCAACAATTGGTATCAGAGCTTGGCTCAATCGAAGAGGATTAACATCCTATTGAGAAGATCCAGCAAGCTTGATCATCATTTCATACAACCGGCTCAATGGCGCAATCCATCGACAAACCGCCCTTCTTCGACGGAACTCACTATGCCTATTGGAAGATAAAGATGAAATTCTTCATTAAGTCAAGAGACTACAAGCTATGGGACATAGTTGAAGATGGTTCGTTCATGCCTCAACGAAGCAAAGCGGAGTGGAGTGCCGAAGATTGCAAGAAGATGGAGCTAAATTGCAAAGCCTTGCACATCCTCTTTTGTGCATTTGGCCCAACCATCTATGAGAAGATGTCTTCTTGTGAGAGTGCCAAGGAGGTATGAGACAAGCTTGAAGTCACATATGAGGGGACTAATGAAGTAAAAGAGACCAAGATCAGGCTCCTCACCTTAGAGTATGAGAACTTCAAGATGAATCCGGAAGAAGACATCGAGAAGATGTTCGATAGGTTCTCCACTATCACCAACGGAATTAAAGGCTATGGAGAAGCCATCCCGGAAGAAAAGCTTGTTCTAAAGCTCATCTACTCACTTCTCGAGTCTTGGGACTCAAAGAGGACCGCCATCATCGAAGCCAAGAATTTGAAGACCTTGAAGCTTGATGAACTCATGGGGTCACTTCTCACTCATCAAATAATGAAGAAGAACAAGGAAGAGGAGAAGAAGAGGGAAGAAATTAGAGCTATGAGGAAGAAGAAAATCATGGAGCTTGGCATCAATTCAAGTGTCGTTGCTCTAAAATCCTCCACATGCCATCATGAAGATTTAAGTGAGGAGGAAAGTGAAGATGAAGAGATGGCCTATCTCTTCAACAAATTTACCCGGTTCATGAAAGAGAAAAATGGAAAAACCCAAGCATGAATTGAGGAAGAAGATGAAGGAATCCCACAAGTTGTAGAACTAATGTTTTGATATAATAATTGAAAAATGTTTTGGATTGATTTAAAAAGTATTTAAAACATTTCCAAAGTCCAAACAACTTAAAATTATGTTTAGGGAAGTTTTTAAAAGGGTTTTACATGATTTTCAAAGCCAAACTTCACAAAACCGTCCAGGCATTTCGAAACGCCCTAAGGTGTTTCGAAACAGGGGTCTCTAGTAGCAAAAACGTTTCGATACGAGTATCGAAACGAGCTTACCCTGGATGAGGATTTTGCCCAGCGTTTCGAAACGGGCTCTGCCATTTCGATACGCCTACGTGGCATTGACCACAACGGTCATAAACCCCAACGGCTATTTCCCAACCAACTTTCAAATGCAGGCGTTTCGATACGGGCCTATAGCGTTTCGATACGGGTTTCAAAACGGCAAGGGGGTGTTCTGAAATGGGTGCCCTGACAGACTGCAACGACTCTTTCTACATAGAGAGTGTTTCGAAACGGCTTCGAGCGTTTCGAAACGGGGAGCTGCAGAACTACATTTAAGGTGGGAATTAAAGTCCTCAATGGCTCCAATATGATCCCAACGGCTAGTAACGGCTACAAACCCATTTGGGAGTATAAAAGGGACCTTCAAGCATCAAGAGAAGGCTAATGCTCATATTGTCAAACATCAAATGATCAAGAATTGTCTTAGAGCTTAAATTGTCATTTATTGTATAGACAAACACTAGTGAGCCAAAATTGTCAAATTTGCTCAAGTGTTTTAGGTTTTGGGTGAGTGCTTAATTGTGCAAACAAACACCTATTAGAGGGTTTTAAGTTTGCTTTCATTGTCTCTTTGTAAGAGAGGGTTTCAATCAAGGCTTTGGGTAGAAAGCTTGATTGTGTGTAAGGGTTTCCTCCTAAGCCTAGAAAAGAGGAAGAGCAATTAGTGGAATTGTTTGGAAATCCTTAGTGGGGAGCTAAGGTAGTAGATGTAGACATTGGTTAGAAGGTTGAACCACTATAATTCATTGTGTCAATTCTCTTTTTAGCTTCCTAAACCCTAACACCCAAATATCCACCTCTCCACCACTTGGTGAGCAACATTGGTTGATCGAATAGAGCCCCTCTAAATTCAACAATTGGTATCAGAGCTTGGCTCAATCGAAGGGGATTCACATCCTATTGAGAAGATCCGGCAAGCTCGATCACTTTTTCATCAACCGGCTCAAATGGCACAATCAATCGACAAACCGCCTTTCTTTGACGGAACCTACTATGCCCATTGGAAGACAAAGATGAAGTTCTTCATCAAATCAAGAGATTACAAGCTATGGGATATAGTTGAAGATGGTCTGTTCGTGCCTCAAAGAAGCAAAGCGGAGTGGAGTGCCGACGATCGCAAGAATATAGAGCTTAATTACAAAGCCTTGCACATTTTGTTTTGTGCTTTTGGCCCAACCATCTATGAGAAGATGTCTTCTTGTGAGATTGCCAAGGAGGTATGGGACAAGCTTGAAGTCACATACGAGGGGACCAATGAAGTCAAGGAGACCAAGATTGGGCTCCTAACCTTAGAGTATGAAAACTTCAAAATGGATCCGGAAGAGAACATCGAGAAGATGTTTGATAGGTTCTCCACCATCACCAATGGTCTCAAAGGCTATGGAGAAGCCATCCTAGAGGAAAAGCTTGTTCGAAAGCTCATCTACTCACTTCCCGAGTCTTGGGACTCAAAGAGGACCGCCATCATCGAAGCCAAAAATTTGAAGACTTTGAAGCTTGATGAACTCATGGGGTCACTCCTTACTCATCAAATCATGAAGAAGAATATAGAGGATGAGAAGAAGAGGGAAGAAATTAGAGCTATGGGAGAGAAGAAAATCAAAGGGCTTGACATCAATGCTAGTGCCATGGCTCTCAAGTCCTCCACTTGCCATCATGTCTACTCAAGTGAAGAGGAAGAGATAGTTCATCTCTTCAAGAAGTGTGCCCCGTTCAAGAAGAAAGCTTTGAGAGAGCTTGAACGAGAACCCAAGAGAAAGGAGAGGGCAAGCACTTCAAGCCATAAGAAGAAGGCACATGTGGCTACTTGGAGTGATGAGGACTCCACCGACGATGAACAAGCCAACCTTTGCCTTATGGCCATCGAGGAAGATTCAAGGGTAACTTCTAATTCATCTACTTCATGTTTTTATTCTTTTGATGAATTACAAGATGCCTATGACGATTTGGTTTTAGACTTTAAAAATCACATTTTGAAAAACAATAAAGTGATTTCAAAGTTGAAAATTCAAAATGATTTGATTTCTAAAACCAAACTTGAACTTGAAGCAAAACTCAAGGAGTTTGAACTAAAATGTTTTGATTTACAAAAATTGCTTCAAAAAGTTCAAGAAGAAAAGGATTTGATTTCCAAAGAGCTAGAAATGAAAAACAATTTTGGAAAATCAAATTTCTATGTTAGACAATCTAGTGCCCCTAGATTTAAAAATGGTAAATGTTTTAGAAGTGTTTGGGTCCCAAAAGGACTAACAACTTCAACTAAAAAGGATGACATTGAAAAATGGATTCCTAAGGGGTCAAAAATTTGTGCTACTAATGTTCATGGATCTAAAGCAATTTGGATACCAAAAATCACTTGATTGTCTTTTGCTAGGTGTGATGGAGATGTTCAACAAGTCAAATCAATGAGGGGGAGCGCCATGCACACAAGGAAGAACACTTGAAGAAGGAAGGCTTCACATCCTCCCTTGAGTTCAAGTGTGATAAAATCTAGTTGTCTTTAATTTCAATTGATTTATTTTTTTTGTCAACTAGATGATCATGTTTGTTGGACTAACACTTTTGATGATGCTTTGAGTAAGGGGAGCCATTTTAAAACTAAATTCTTACTTTTTTCAAATTTTTTTACTCTATTGTTACTTTTGAACTTAATGTTTTAAATTCTTTTTTGATATAACAAAAAAGGGGAGAAATGGTTTGAAAAATTAAATTTTCAAATGAATAAGGGGGAGCTTTATTTGATTTCACATCTTTAATCTCTTATTCACTTTTTTAAAGTTAAAGGGGGAGAATCCCAAACAATTTTTCAAGTGAGTTTTATTATATCAAAAAGTGGGAGATTGTAGAACTAATGTTTTGATATAATAATTGAAAAATGTTTTGGACTGATTTAAAAAGTATTTAAAACATTTCCAAAGTCCAAACAACTTGAAATTATGTTTAGGGAAGTTTTTAAAGGGGTTTTACATGATTTTCAAAGCCAAACTTCACAAAACCGTCCAGGCATTTCGAAACGCCCTAAGGTGTTTCGAAACAGGGGTCTCCATTAGCAAAAACGTTTCGATACGAGTATCGAAACGAGCTTACCCTGAATAAGGATTTTGCCCAGTGTTTCGAAACGGGCTTTGTCGTTCCGATACGCCTACGTGGCATTGACTACAACGGTCATAAACCCCAACGGCTATTTCCCAACCAACTTTCAAATGCAGGCGTTTCGATACGGGCCTATAGCGTTTCGATACGGGTTTCGAAACGGCAAGGGGGTGTTCCGAAACGGGTGCCCTGACAGACTGCAACGGCTCTTTCTACATAGAGAGTGTTTCGAAACGGCTTCGAGCGTTTCGAAACGGGGAGCTGCAGAACTACATTTATGGTGGGAATTAAAGTCCTCAACGGCTCCAATATGATCCCAACGGCTAGTAACGGCTACAAACTCATTTGGGAGTATAAAAGGGACCTCCAAGCATCAAGAGAAGGCTAATGCTCATATTGTCAAACATCAAATGATCAAGAATTGTCTTAGAGCTTAAATTGTCATTTATTGTATAGACAAACACTAGTGAGCCAAAATTGTCAAATTTGCTCAAGTGTTTTAGGTTTTGGGTGAGTGCTTAATTGTGCAAACAAACACCTATTAGAGGGTTTTATGTTTGCTTTCATTGTCTCTTTGTAAGAGAGGGTTTCAATCAAGGCTTTGGGTAGAAAGCTTGATTGTGTGTAAGGGTTACCTCCTAAGCCTAGAAAAGGGGAAGATCAATTAGTGGAATTGTTTGGAAATCCTTAGTGGGGAGCTAAGGTAGTGGATGTAGACCTTGGTTACAAGGTTGAACCACTATAATTCATTGTGTCAATTCTCTTTTTAGCTTCCTAAACCCTAACACCCAAATATCCACCTCTCCACCACTTGGTGAGCAACATTGGTTGATCGAATCGAGCCCCTCTCAACTCAACACAAGTCCAACAAGAGGGGATCATCTTCAAAGCAAGCATATGTGGCCACTTGGAGTGATGAAGACTCCACCGATGATGAGGTAGCCCACCTGTGCTTGATGGCCCTCAATGAGGGGAGGTAACTTCTAACTCATCTATTTCAAATTCATATACATTTGATGAATTGCAAGATGCCTATGATGATTTGCTTTTGGAATTTAATGCATCATTTTCCAAGAACAAAAAGTTGATTTAAAAAATAAAGAATGAAAATGATTTGCTTTCCAAAACAAATCTTGAACTTGAAGCAAGATTGAAGGATTTTGAACAAAAAATTTTTGATTTACAAAATTTGCTTCTTAAAGTTTAAAAAGAAAAAGATTTGATTTCCAATGAACTTGAAAAGAAAAATAGTTTTGGAAAATCAAATTTTTATGTAAGACAATCTAGTGCCCCTAGATTTGTGAATGGTAAATGTTTTAGAAGTGTTTGAGTCCCAAAAGGACTAATCACTTCAACTAAAAAGGATGAAATTGAAAAATGGATTCCTAAGGGGATATTTTTTGCTAGTAACATTTATGGATCCAAAGCAATTTGGATACCAAAAATCACTTGATTGTCTTTTGCTAGGTGTGATGGAGAGTGATCAACAAGTCAAAAATTGAGGGGGAGCTCCATGCACACAAAGAAAGACACTTGAAGAATGAAGGCTTCACATCCTCTCTTGGGTTCAAGTGTGGTAAATTCTAGTTATTTTAAATTGTTTAATTTGATTTATTTATTTTAACTAGATTATGAAATATGTTGGACTAACATTGTTTGATGCTTTGAGTAAGGGGGAGTCAATTTTAAAACCACATTTTTATTTTTGTCATTCATTTTCTCCTAAGTTATTTTGAGCCCAATGTCATTTTAAATTGTTTTTGATATAACAAAAAGGGGGAGAAATGATTTTGAAAAATTGATTTTTCAAGTTTTTCAAAAGAATAAGGGGGAGCTTTAATCCAATTCAAATTTTAAGTCTTTTATTCAAATTTTAAAATACAAAGGGGAGAGAATCCCAAACAATTTTTCAAGTTGGTTTTATTATATCAAAAAGAAGGAGATTGTAGAACTAAGTGTTTTGATATAATATTTGAAAAATGTTTTGGACTAAATTGAAAAGAATTTAAAATATGTTTTTAGTCAAAAACAACTTGAAAATATGTTTAAGGGTTTTACAAGGTTTTGGAATAATTTAAAGTACATTCAAAGTAGTCAAAACCAAGCTTTTCAAGTAACTGTACCGATACGATATGGTACCGTACCAATACGCTTTAGGGTTTTAACTACAGGAATTTTCCAGTAGCCAAAACCTGTACCGATATGCTTAGTCGTATCGATAGGGTGTGATTTAAAATTGCCCAACGACTAGTCGCGTACCGATACGCCTAACTACCCCAATGGTCAAATTTCCCAACGGTCTTTTAATTTGCAGGACCGTACCGATACGCTAGGTAAGCATATCGATACGCATCAGCTGAAGTGCACAACGCCTACTTCCTTATCGGGACCGTATCGATACGGTTTGAAGGGTATCGATACGCCAAGCTGCAGAACTGCATTTATGGTGGGAAATAAAGGGTCCAACGGCTCCAATCCAATCCCAACGGTCTTCAACGGCTATAAACTCAATTGGGAGTATAAAAGGGACCTCCAAGCATCAAGAGAAGGCTAAGGCTTCATTTGTCAAACATCATATGATAAAAAATATGTCTTAGTACCTAATTGTCATTTTCTTGTATAGACAAACACTTGTGAGCCATAATTGTTATATTTGCTCAAGTGTTCTAGGTTTTGGGTGAGTGCTTATATTTGCAAACACATACCTATTAGAGGGATTTCTAGTTTGCTAAGTCTTTCTTGTATAAGAGAGTGTTTCCTCAAGCTTTGGGTAGAAAGCTTTGAGGGTTGTAAAGGTTGCCTCCTTAGCCTAGAAAAGGGGACGAAATTCTTAGTGAATTTGTTTAGAAATCCTTAGTGGGAAGCTAAGGTAGTGGACGTAGACCTTGGTTAGAAGGTTGAACCATTATAAATCCTTGTGTCAAATTGCCAAATTTTCACCTCCCACTCAAACACTCAATTATCCAACTTCTTCACACTTGGCGAGCAAGAACGGTTGAAGGAATCAAGCACCTTAAATCTCAACAAGCTTTCTACCCAAAGCCTTGATCAAACCATCTTTACAAAGAGATAAAGATAATCAAACTCAAATCCCTCTAATAGGTATTTGTTTGCACAATTAAGCTCTCACCCAATCCTAAAACACTTGAGCAAATCTAACAATTTTGGCTCACTAGCGTTTGTCTATACAAAGAATTGACACTTAAGCACTAAGACACATTTTGATCATATGTTGTATTACAATTGAAGCATTAACCATTACTAGATGCTTGGAGGTCTCTTTTATACTCCTCTTTGAGTTTGTAGCCGTTACTAGTCGTTAGGGTTGAATTGGAGCCGTTGGAGACTTGATTTCCCATATTAATTGTTGTTCTGGAGCCTTCCGTATCGATACGCGAGGACCCGTATCGGTACGCTCTTCTTCAGAAACTAGCCGTTGGACTCTTGCCAGCCTAAGCGTATCGATACACTTGAGGGCGTATCGGTACGGTATGCCATTTAAAAGATCATTGGGAAATAGATGTTGGGGTCATTAAAACATGGATCAATACGCTTAAGGGGCGTATCGAAACGATCTCTATCCGTATCGATACGACAAAGCCGTATCGATACAGGTTTTGGTAGAATCAAAACCTGGGCAAAAGGGTATCGATACGGGGTACACCGTATCGGTACGGGCTTGCTGAAAAGTCAAGTTTGGCTATTTTAAAGTATTAAAAACTTTGCCAAAAACCTTTTAAAATGCCTCAAACTTATTTTCAAGTTGTTTGGACTTAAAGACATGTTTTAAATTCTTTTCAAATTTGTCCAAAACATTTTTCAATTATTATATCAAAACTTTAGTTCTACACATTCTCATTTCCTAAGTATTGTTACATCAATGAAAACCATACTTGAGCTAGCAAAAGAACTCCAAGATTCCTCATTTGCCTCGCTTGCCCCCCGTAGCCACTAACGATCTGCATTGTTGGAAAAGAGAGGGTAAGCTTAAAAGCTTAGTGAGGGGAGCTCAAAATCACATCAACAACAATGCAGTTTCAAAACATGTATTTAGTTTAAAGGCAAAAACATATAAAAAGGAAATACGATAAACCGATAGCATAAACAAAACATGGTATGCACATGCACAACCATTCCTGGTGGGACTACACATCACCGTCCACAACAACTATCATGTTTCCGGTGGGACTACACATCATCGTACTCGTTTACTAGTCACTTTCGGTGGGACTACACATCACCATATTCAACAACACACTTTCCACTAACCATCACGTGATGCTTTAACAAAAACTACGACAACATTACAATCATTAAAAAGGAGGTAAACACAATCCGCATTTCACACAACAAACACGTATAAACACACATACACCAACAACCAACGAAACAAGGCAAGATATAAACAAACTTACACCTGGATTTAGGTTGTCCCCTAAGGCTCCACCCAAACCCCAAGAAAACCTCTTTGAAACATTTTAAAGCTTCAAAACATTACCACTCACCAGCACAATACCAAAACAAGCTAACGGTCCACCTTCAAGCTTCCTCAACTTTCGGTATAGCGCCCGAAGAACCTAAATCCCTATCCGCTGCTTCTACCCAAATCAAAACAAGGAATTAATACACTTTTCAATAATTAAACCCACTAAAATCAACCCCATCAAAATCCGGTAACAAGTTTCCGATTTCTATCCGAAACTAACAAAAACTATCATACTTCCTACTCTAACCATAAATCAGCCTAACTCCTTCAATCTAACATTCAAAACATGCTCAAATATTTCCAAAAACATCAACCCAACACTACCCAACCATTAGAAGTCCTTCCCTACCATTTTTCAAGCCAAAAACCTAAATATTCCATATCCAAAAATTACCCATTTTCGAAGTTTCGAGATTTCTTGTTACACCCATTATCTTAGCATCACTTTACACCCAAAATATGATTTACAACTCACATAAAACACTATTTTATCAACATTCTCTTAAACCCTTCAAAAACTCATTTTCCCCCAAATAGAGGAACTTGAGAAATCTTTATGTTTTGAAAGGAAATTACTAGAAAGTAAGGAAACGTGTAGGAAAATTAGAAATAAAGCTCTTACGTTGATGAATCCTAAAAAATGGTGGAGTTTTGATGGAGCGAAGAAAAGTAACGTGAAAATGGTTTTTGGGGAGGAAGAAGAAAAGATGAGAAATTTTGAAATATAATATTTTATTTTAATTTTTAATCTATCTCCAAAAACCTACTTGTCCCCATTTTACCAAAAACCTCTTTTTAACTATTCCCTTTTCTTTAAAAGCTTTAAAATTTGATTATTTAAACGGTTTTCCCCAAATTAACTTAACCCGAACCGTCTTAACCAAACCCGACTATCTTCCGGGCCCCAAACTTTGGCGTTACAACTCTTCCCCACTTAAGGAATTTCATCCTCGAAATTTACCTGGTGGTAAGAGATACGGTGTAACACCCGGGTTTGGGGTCGGGTAAAAATAATATTAAAATAATGTTTCGGGTTTCCCTTTTTGTTTTAAAAATCCATTTATTATGTTGGATCCAATTTTAAATTAAATTGGAACCCAAAATTCCATGGAATTTGGAATAGTGGAGTATGGCCATCTCATTAATGGCATTCTTGTAAATAATGAGACTTTCAAAATAAAAACCCTTTTATTTTAAAACACCCATTTAACTCATCTTCTTCCCCACCCATTCTTCATTTTCACGTCAAGTTCCCCTCTCCTTCAAGTCCACTATTCCATCATTTCTCTTGCTCTTGGTTGGTGAATTTTGAAAGGTAAAACCGTTTTTAACTTGTCCTCCTCTTCTTCTTCAAGATGGAACCTTTAGTTTTCATAAAGCTCATAGATTTTGTAGTTTGGGGTTTTGAGTTTTTAGGTTGAAAATGTAAACTTTATTGTCTTTAACTTAAGCTTTCGATTTGTTGAAGTTATATATGTTGTTTACTACCCATAAGGTCCAACATAGTTGATTTTTACATGGTTTTATGGTGATTCCCGAATTTGGGTTTTAATGGGGGTTTTTAAAGGGTTTAAAGGTTGATTTTGGGTGTGTTTAATGTTGAAAATTGAGAGCTATTGGTTGTATGTTGGTTAGGGATCATTTTGGAAGCATTTAAGTGTGTTAAAGAGGTTGAAATCTTGAGTTTTGGACTGTTTTTCATGGCTGCTCGGGAATGAGGATTTTGGAGTTGTTCTTAGCTTGAAAACATGTGTTTTGTGCTTAATTAGTGTTTCGGGTTTGCTACATTAATTGGTGAATTGATTTTAGGTTGTTTTGATTGTGTTGAGGTGATTAGAAGCGAGATTATGTGTTGGTGAAGCCTCAGGAACAAATCTGGAAACTTGAAGACCTTGGTTGCTTGGTAGTTGAGCTTGGAGGTGAAGGTGAGTGGTTAAAATGTTTTAAATGGTTTTGAGCAATTGGTTCAAGCATGTGGACTAGGTTGGGATTGGTAGACCCACCTAGAGTTGGGATTAGAGTGGTAGCCTAATCCCAAGCTTTGATTAGAGACTTTGGTTGCACTCTTTAATGGTTGTTTATGCCTCATGTTTAATTGCGATTGTGTTGGCTATGTATAATGTGTTATACATGTATGTTGAGGCTTGACTTGATGCATTGTTATATGCATGTTGATGATAAATATGATGGGGATATACATATGTATGAAATATGATGTGATATTTGTGTTAATGATATACATGTAGTGTTGACATGTGAAATGATATTATGAGGTGGTTGCGTGATCCGAGGATCATGGTGAGTACATGCTAGGCATGGAAATGTGGTTTGTGCATGATGATAAGTCATGGTGAGTACGTGCTAAGCACGGAAGTTGTTATGAAATGATATTGTGAAAGATTAATGAAATGTGTAGTATTGGCACTAGTATGCTTGGGTACAAATGATCGATCATTAGGATGTTAGTGTGCACACGTGAGTCAAAATGCGCGCGTGGTCTTGATGATGGTAGTCATCAAGATGGAGTACGGGTTCGCCCGGAAATCTTCATATATATGTTAGTCGGTGATGAGTGGAATCCCATCGACGGGCGTGAGGATGAGTGGAATCCCCTCCGCGTGAAATGAGCGTGAGGATGAGTGGAATCCCCTTCGCGAGAAACGGTGATGAGTGTAATCCCACCGTCAGGTAATGTTGTTGTTGGATGTGAGTTCTAACGGTTATCCGCGTATTCGAGTCATAGCTATGTGCCAATACGGATTGTGGTTTATGTTGCCAATATGTGATTATTTGTGAGCCAATGTGATTTGGGATGTGTTGCTAACATGGTTTAATATATATATGATTACATATGTTGTGGATTTAAACATGTTGAGCATGACATAATATTGATTATATGTTCATGCATCATGGGTTGATTGGCTTATGTGGATCAAAGGTAAGGACACGCATTCTATCTTGGTTGTTGCTCGTGCTTGGACTCTGCATTGTCGAAGGTTTGTTTTATGAGCTTGCCCTCACTAAGCTTTTATGCTTACGCTCCTTTTTGTTCAACAATGCAGATCAGTAGCTTGTGGGTGGCAAGGGCAAGGAAGGGGCATCCAAGTGTTGCTTTCGGTTAGCTCAAGTATGAACTTTAAATTGTAGATTGTAATAGCTAAGCAATGGAATAGGTGTTGTTGATTTGAATGCCTCGTGTGTTGATTTGGTTTGGCTCTCGGTTGCCTTGTTTGAATTGCAAATCTTGTTTTTGTTGCATGTCTTGAATGCTTATATGTTTTGCTTCTATGGTGTGAACCTTAAAGTGCCTTGTATGTCACCTTTTGGTAAATGCATGAATCTCTTGGATGAATGATGCTTGTTAGCGTTGGTTGCCTCACATGCTTAGATCTTGGTGGTTAAAGGTTGTTGGTATGTTGATTGTGGCTAGGGGAGTCGTAAATCGCATCTAGAGTCGAGTCTTAAGTTGTTTGGCTGAAGTTTAGAGACTTTCTGTGCAGGGCGTATCGATACACCCAAGGGCCGTATCGATACGTTTTGCCCTCTAGGACTCAAGTTTTGGCTTGGTGTATCGATACACGGGGGTGTATCGATACGCTCAAAGCTCACTGGAAATCTGATATTTTGGTGAGACTTTGGCGTATCGATACGGGCTCCAAGCGTATCGGTACGGGTTTATCTCGTTGACCACGAGATGTTGACCGAGAAGGCCGTATCGATACGCTCAAGAGCTGTATTGATACGGTCTTCTTGTGTTGACCATAGGGAGTTGACCTTGATCAAGGCGTATCGATACCCTTGATAGGTGTATCGATATGGCCTGCTTAAAAAGGAAAATGGGCTGTTTTAAATGTGTTGTTTTGGATGGTCGTTTTTATATTGCTTGAGCTTCCGCTGTCTTGTTTCATATATGACTTAAATATGCATGCAGACAATATATAAATAAAAGAAATTTTCTAGGGTTGCTAACTGAGGGGGAACCTTAAAGGGTTTCGCTTCGGTTTTCCCCGTGTAGCCTACTCGGACCGGTCATCCGGCCAGACCGGGACGAGGGGGTTACATACGGAATCTGTTTCTCCATGTCATCCTTTCTCTCCCAAGTGGCTTCTTCCACACCTCGGTGTCTTCACAAAACCTTGACTAACTCGATAGTCCTCTCACGCAACACTTTACTATCCGAAGCAAGAATCTCAACTGGTTCTTCATCATACGACAAATCTGGGTTCAACTCGATCTCTTCCACTGACATTACATGGGACAGATCTGATCTATACTTTCGAAGCATCAAAATGTGGAACACATCATGAATCTTCTCAAGCTCGGGTGGCAATATCAATCTATAGGCAACGAGACCAATCCTCTCAACTACCTCGTAAGGACCAATGAATCTTGGACTTAGCTTACCCTTCTTACCAAACCTCATCACCTTCTTCCAATGTGAGACTTTCAGAAATACCTTGTCGCCCATATCATACTCTATCTCTTTTCTCTTCAAATCGACATACGATTTCTATCTGTCTGAAGCTGCCTTCAAGCGATCACAAATCAGTTTTACTTTTTCGGTAGTGCCCTTAAGCAAGTCTGGCATAGGTACAAGCTTCTGTCCGGCCTCAGCCCAACAAATAGGTCTTCTACATTTCCTACCATACAGAGCTTCATACGGTGCCATCTGAATACTAGCCTGATAACTGTTATTGTACGCAAACTATACTAGCGGTAGGTGTTTCTCCCATGAACCCTGAAAGTCGATGACACAACACCTCAACATGTCTTCTAACACATGAATAACTCTTTCTAACTGACCATCTAACTGTGGGTGATACGAAGTACTGAAGTTCAACCAAGTTCCCAAAGCTCGATGCAAACACTCCCAAAATCTAGCTGTAAACCTCGAATCTCAATCTAACACAATTGATTTCGGTACACCATGCAATCTCACTATCTCACTGATATACAAATCGGCCAACTTGTCTAAGGTGTAGGTAGTATGAACATGTATGAAATGGGCATACAGTGAATCTATCGACTATTACCCATACTGAATTCTTCTTCGAAGCAGTCAACGGTAAACCTGACACAAAATCCATAGAAATACGTTCTCACTTACATTCCGGAATCTTCAACGGTTGTAACAAACCTGAAGGAAACCGATGCTCGGCCTTAACTCGCTGACAAACCATACACTTACTCATAAACTCGGCCACATCTTTCATTAACCCAATCCAGTAATACTCATCCTTCAACTCGCGGTACATCTTCGTACTACCCGGATGCATAGCAAAAGGACTGTTAGGAGCTTCATTCAGAATAGTACGTCTCAACTCGGCATCTTGTGGAACAACTACTCTATCCTTGAAACATAGGATTCCATTCTCACCAAAGCAGAAATTTGTGGGTTTACCCTCGGCTATATCTTGCACGTGAGGTGCCAAAGATTCGTCTTGCAATTGTTTCTCTCGAATCAACTGAACTAACAAAGGTTTAACCTGTAGCTCGGCTATCAAACCGTCATCCCGTGACACAATCAATCTCGCAAACATAGCTCGCAACTCAACTGCCACTTTTCTACTCAAAGCATCGGCCACTACGTTTTCTTTACCTGTATGGTACTCTATCATGAGGTCATAGTTCTTAAGAAGCTCTAATCACCTACGTTGTCTAAGGTTCAACTCCCTCTAAGTCATCAAGTATTTCAAACTCTTATGGTCGGTGTAGACTGTGCATTTCTCACTGTAAAGGTGGTGTCTCCAAATCTTCAAAGCAAACACTGCAACAACTAACTTTATGTCATGAGTGGGGTAATTCTTCTCGTGAACCTTAAACTGTCTCGAAGCGTCAGCTACAACTTTTCCCTCTTGCATAAGCACACACCTTAAACCTACATACGATGCATCACTATAGGTTACGAACTCCTTCCCTGGTTCAGGCTGAATCAAAATAGAAGCTTCTGTCAATGCTTTCTTAAACTTTTCAAATGCTTGCTGCCTTGCATCTGTCCACTCATACGGAATGTTTTTCTGAAGCAATTTGGTCAAAGGTGCCGCAATATTCAAGAATCACTCGACAAATCTTCAATAATACCCTGCCAAGCTTAGGAAACTACGAATATCGGTCACTAACTTCGGTTGTTTCCAATTTACTATCGTTTCTATCTTCTTGGGATCTACACTAATCCCATCGGCTGAGATCACATGACCTAAAAGGACTACCTCCATAATCCAAAACTCGCACTTACTCAACTTGGGATACAACTGATTCTCAAGAAAAGTCTGAAGCACTAATCGCAAATGCTCATCATGTTCTTCCTCGGTTCTAGAGTACACTAAAATGTCATCTATGAACACTACTACAAATCTATCCAAAAACTCGTGAAACACTCTGTTCATTATGTCCATAAATGCAGTTGGGACATTAGTCAATCCGAAAGGCATTACCAAGAACTCGTAGTGCCCGTATCGTGTACGGAAAGCTGTCTTCGGTATGTCCACATCTTTCACCTTCATCTGATAATAACCAGATCTCAAATCAATCTTCTAAAATACAATAGCACCTCTCAACTGATCGAGAAAATCGTCGATCCGCGACAATGGATACTTGTTCTTTATCGTTACCTTGTTCAACTACCTATAATCTATACACATCCTCATAATGTCGTCCTTTTTCTTCACAAACAACACCGAAGCACCCCACGAGGAAATATTAGGCCTAATGAAACCTCTATATGACAGTTCCTGAAGTTGTGTCTTCAACTCTTTCAATTCCTTAGGTGCCATTCTATACGGAGCAATAGACACGGGTGTAGAATCTGAATAAGTCTCAATAGCAAACTCAACATCCCTATTTGGAGGCAAACCTGAAAACTCTTCTAGAAAGACACTCGGAAAATCACAAACCGTTTTGATGTCTTGCGGTCTAACTTCATTCAAATTCGGATTCATCACATAGGCCAAATACGCTTGACAACCCAAATCCATCAATCTTTGAGCTTCTAAAGCAGAAACAACATTGGACAAGAATATAACGTTCTCGCCAACTACTACAACCTCAAGATCATCCGCAAGTCTCAAGAAAACTCTCTTGGTCTTAAAGTCTACTCTAGCCTCTATGCTATACGAGCCAATCCATGCCCCAAAACATATCAAAACCATATAACCACAATTCAATCATATCGACCAAAAACACATGAACCTGAATCATCAGAGGACACCCCCTATACATTTTCCTAACTACCACGGTCTTACCGAAGGAACTAGTAACATTTAAGCCTACATCTAACCACTCATATGGTAAATCTAAAGTTCTTGCATGCTCACCCAAAATGTATGAATGGGTCGAACCCGAATCTATCAACGAAAGCAAGGATAAAGACCGTAACAAGAAATTACCTGCGATGACATCTGTGTTATTCCCAGCCTCTCGTTGTGCATACACCGTAGCCGGACCTCCACCCTCGGGCTGAACTGCTACCACATGAGCTACATTTCTCTAACCATCATTCATTGGCTGAAAATTACCTCGATCGTGCCCACAGCCTCTCTGATGCTCAAAACCTCGAACTGAGGTCTGTCCGCCCCTAGCTGGGTGAGGACAGTTACGCCTCAAGTGTTCTCGGGAACCACATTTCGAACATACCTCAAAGGTACCCATACACTCGCCCGGATGGCGCCTACCACATCTAGTGCACTCGGGAGTATGAACAACTGCTCCTTGGCCCTGATGGCCACGTCCATGGTCACCACCCCTATGTCTCGAGTCGGGCTGATATCTCCTATCTTTGTGCCTCTTGGCATGCTCTCTGTCCCAATCCGCATGTCTTTTCCCTGAATCGGACCCGCTAGCACGAGTGTTTGAGCCCAAACTTTACTCAATATTTTTGGCCCTAAAGACCAAAACATCAAACTCGGTGTAATCAGAAGCAAGCATATAAGTCTTCACATCCCTAGTCAAACCATAACGGAAGCGCTCACACCGTTCTCTCTCATTGGGAATTAACGCAGGAGCATATTGGCTCAACTTTGATTCGGATATAATAAAAAGGAAAGTTTAGGGCTTACCTTGCATCGTCGCCGTGCCTAGAGCCCGAGGCCGTATCCCCAATGTCGAATGCATGTCGCCGAAAGAGTCGAAATGTTTTAAGGGGGGTCGAATGATTTTCATTTTTAAATTTGGGTTTGTTTTAAAAAGGGGATTTTAGAAATAGTTTTCATTCGAATTTAAAAAAAAAGAATTTTTATTAATTTTTTGCTTCCGGCAAACGGTAAGAATTTAGGTTATAATATAAGAATTTATATAGTTACCTAAATTATTACCCGCCTTATACAAATTCTTACAAAATTTATGTAATCACTTCATTTTAGCCTCACCCTAAAATTTCCAAAAAAAAACTATCGACTATATTTTTTTCTTTTTGTTTCATTAATTCACTCAAAATTAATTTTTAAATAACTATTCTCTCCGTGTTTACATAAAAAAAGTGAACATTTCATCCTTAAAATAATGATGATATGGATGAAAAATAATTAAATGAGTGATTTTTTATTAGTCGAGAGATTTATATAATAATTTTTTTCCTGTTAGGGATGTATATCGAGCGAGTTGATCACCAGCTGAGCAATGCTTGACTAGAAAATTGTTCGATTCGTACTTGACTCAACTCGATACTCAATAGGCTCGATAAAATTTTGTTTAACTTGTGCTCCTTAAAAAAATTCGTTGTTAGACTCGTCTTGTTGCTCATTAAGCTCGTCAAAAAATTTTCCTTACTTTCTTATTATATGTAAACATAAATTAACAAATTTAACCAAAAAAATTGACACAAAAATAAAAAATAGAATTTTTACCTCGTAATATTTAATTAACCATAATTTCATCTGTCGTTGTGTTTGCATGTCATTACCAAATTTATCAAGTCATTATTAGTCCTTTTTTTAAATTTCTTTTGTGAATTTGTTCTAACTCGTATCATTAAAATTTCAATCATTCGATCCTAGAATCAACAAAAGTCCATCTTGATCCAAGCTCCCCTTGCTCATCAGTTGGTTAAAAATCTTATAGTTTTCTAATATTCAATCTAAATTAAATCAATCAATAAATTGAATATTAATAATTCTGGAAAAAAATGTTTGAACGATCTAATTATGTGATACATAAAATATAAAAAATAATAAAAATGGAGTAATGAGTAATCAACAAATGGAAAAGACGATGATATAGATAAAATCAAAGAGAATTTTAAGGTACATTTAGTTTTAGAAAATATTTTTTGTTTTTATTTTTTATTTTATTTTCAAAAAATAATTTTTAGTTTCAGTTTTATAAAAATTAGAAAACATGTTTTGTTAATAGAGATAAAAAGTTATTTTCAAAATTAAATATAGTGAAAATGTGTTTATTAAATAATTGAAATAAAATATAGTTAGAAAATATTATTATAATAATAAATAAATAAATAAAATATGAGTAAATAAATCAAAGTTTTAGAAAATGACATTAGAAGAATTCGAACCCGAGATAAAATGAGGTTAAAATTAAAAAATCCTAATTTTCATATTTTCCATTTTCATAAAACATTTTCAATGAAAACATATTTTTTGTGTTTTAACTCGGGTTTTCTTCACCGTTTTCTTCCCCGTTTTCCATTTTCCACGAAAATGAAAATGAATTTCATTCTCTAAAATCAAACGCACCCAACTCTTTCAATATCATGAGCTCCATAGGAGTACTCTTATTTAGGGTCAGTAATTTAATCTAAATTTGACGGGTTTCAACCTGACCCGACCCTATAATGACGAATTTTTAATTTTAAATTTAATTTGGGACGAGTTTTAATTTAAAATTCTTCGATCCGACCCGACAGGTATAATGTTATTATATTTACAAAAATATCATACAATATATATAGTTTTAAGGATTCTTCTTTAACATTTTTTTATGCCGCTCAACTATCTTCTTTACCTCTTTGTCTCTCTCCCTCCATTTTTCTTTTTTTCTTTTCATATTCATCTTTTTCGTTTCTTTCTTAATTTCATCTTATCTCATCATTTCTTATAATACCGAGCAATAATTATCATCTACAAGTTATCACCTTTAAAGTTGTTTTTGAAGAGGTAAACGTGGAGAAATAGGAAGAAGGAAATTGAAGAGTCTCAAATCGATTTGAGATTGTGGGTATTGAATTTCGATTTTTTTAATGCAAACTTTTTATTTCTGTTTTTAAATTTTACTCATCTTTGAATCGATTGAAACCCTAAATTTGTATAAATCTGTGAATAAGTTTATTTTACCTTTATATATATATATATATATACATATGATTTTTTAGTTAGATTTTTTGAATTTGTGAAATTTTATTGTGATTTAGTATTAGATTAATTTAACTGTGCTGAAAATGTCGAGATTTTTAGATTGGTTGACGAACTTGGTAAATATTTCTTTGGTTCTTAAACTGAAAATAAAATTTTGATTAAAATTTGGGGAAAGTAATATATTTCAAGTTGGAACTGGTGTTCGGACTAATTTTACAACAACAAAAAAAACAGGTCAGGTTCAGAGCGGGTGTAAGCCTTCTAAATATCGGGGCAAGACGAGACGAATTTTTTATTTAAATTTTCCGATCAATTTAGGTCGACTAAAAATCTACACTGACCCGTCCATTTGACATCCCTACTCTTAATCCTCCATAGAATAAAGTAAACTATATAGAATTAATTTTTGAAGGAGTATCATTATATAAGACAAAGCCGGGGGCTTTGACTGTGTCAGTTACATAAAAAGAAAAAGAGTGAAGTACACTAATGGTCACTGAAATTTTAGAGAGTTTTTATTTTAGTCACCAAACTTTTAAAATTTATATTGAGGTCACCTAACTTTTATTTTGCTTTCATTTTGGTCCCTCCCGTTACATTCTGTTAGAAAATGCTGACGTGACTCGTTAGTTTTTCTTATCTTCAAGGGTAAACTATATAAATGATCACCGAACTTTTAAAACTCTTTCATTTTGGTCACCGAAATTTTAAAACTTTTATTGGAGTCACCCAACACAAAGGCGTCTATCAAAACAACATTGAACATGATGACGATCAAGGACGAAGAGATATATGGGTTTCCTCTTCCAATTTTAGGTAGAATAGTATTTTAGGTCTTTATTAGTTTAAATACTAATCAAATAAGATTTTTGTCCTTCCCGATTTTTATATTTAAAGGTTTAATAGACTCTTCCCCCTCCTAATGTTTGATTCTAACTTCGTCTCTAATGGCAAAGTAAATTAATGTTTGAACTTAAACATGGGGTGCATCAATTTTGCTAGCATATTCTAGGAAATTTGTAGAACAACTTTTGGATACAACTTTCAGAAGTAAACTAAAATGCTATACTCTTTGTCAATAATTAACCTTAATGTTTTTTTTTTATCTCCCTTCTACTTATTAACCTTGAAGTAGCTTGAAGATGAGATTGCATACAATGTGATCAATAGATCAAAATAATGAGATTACATTACAAACAATATTCAAGAACATGATATATATAAAAATATTTTATATTGATAAAAACATCAATCTATCCAACTTTAAATATTGTTCATCGATAATCATAAGCATGGGCGAAGCCACATGGGGGGTGGCTGGGGCCAGGCCCTCGTGGTTACCCTTACGGTCCATTCTTTCTTTTTTTTTAATTTGGCCCCGTAAAATTTTAAATTATAATTTATGTTTTTGTTTTAATATTATAGAGTGGGTGTTGTCTTAGTGGTAAAATGTGTACAAAAAATTAAATTTGTTTTACTTGAAGTTAGTGAATCGAATCCTATTGATGACGTATTTCAGTCTTTTGTTCTTTTAGGCTCAAGTGTAAAAAGCCCTTGAACTTTTGAAAAAAAAAATCAATTAAGCCCCTAAACTTTTTTTGCACTCAATTAAGCTCTTGAAGCAAGAAATTCAATTAATTAAGCCCTTTGACCATTAAATTTTGACAGTTTTTTTCTTTAGATATTATTGGCTCATAATACAATACAGTTCTATCATGTTCATTATAAATTTCTTTAAAAAAATATTTTTTTATATTTATACATTTTTTAGAACTTTTAAACAATTTTTTAAATTAAGTATTTTTTTAAAAAAAAATGTCAAGTCGAGACACTATGACACAACGCACACACTGCACCAATAGATCCAAAAAAAAAACTATCAAGATTTAATAGTCAAAATTGGTTTAGTTCAAGGGATTAATTGGGTGCAAAAAAGTTTAGGGTCTTAATTGATTTTTTTAAAAAAGTTTAAGGGCTTTTTATACCCATAAACTTTTTTTTAAAATTTTCGCCCCCCTTAACTTTTAATTCCTGGCTTCGCCCTGATCATAAGGTAAAATCTACTTCTTACTTTTGTTTTTTATACATTGAAAGAGTTTTTTTAAACCAACGGGTTGCTTTAAAGCAAAACAAAAGTTAGGTGACTCCAATGAAAGTTTTAAAACTCCGGTAACCAAAATGAAAGTGTTTTAAAAGTTCGGTGACCAATTATATAGTCTACCCTTGAAGAAAAAAAACTAACGGGCCACGTTAACATTTTCTAACGGAAGGTAACGGGAGGGACTAAAATGAAATTAAAATAAAAGTTAGGTGACCCCAATGAATATTTTAAAAGTTCAGTGACCAAAATGAAAGCGCCCTAAAAGTTCGGTGACCTTTGATGTATTTTACCCAAAGAAAA
The DNA here is from genome assembly GCA_030270665.1 of Hibiscus trionum. Taxonomy (NCBI): domain Eukaryota; kingdom Viridiplantae; phylum Streptophyta; class Magnoliopsida; order Malvales; family Malvaceae; genus Hibiscus; species Hibiscus trionum. The sequence goes on along the minus strand of BSYR01000003.1, from coordinate 70,710,530 downwards.
AAGAGAGGAAAATATTATTAAATTACTACATTAATTAATTAATTAAATTGAAGAACATGTCAATCATTTTCACCTAACACTAACCCGCTTGGAACTTTTTAAAGTCGGGACAATCCATGGTGGTCTACACGAGTGGGAAAAGGAAGCTAGATTTCACACTTTCCAAACAAAAATAAATTCTGAACCACTGGAAACTCATTTTCAATTAAATAGAATGTTCTCCTATTTTCTGGGAAAATGTCTACAGAATTTGAGTTTAATTTTATTAATTTATATGATTTTTTAGTTTAATTTTAATTATTTGTTTTTAAAAGTGATAATTCACGGCTTTTACTATCACGTGAAAACAATATTTAAATATAAATTTGAAAATAAAATGATTATAATTATATCAAATATATATTTTATATCCAATGTTCAATTTAATTTTAAACAGCATAAACAACTTATAATATGGTCTAACCTAATAATTCGCATGTCCATTTCAGGGTCTGGGCTCATCTCCTGTCCAAGTATTAGTTGATCAAAGCCCAAAAAGATGTTCATATATAGAGAGGGGATCCTCTTATACTATGCATAACTTTTATCTTTTGAGGACTATTGAATGAAGGTAAATAGATGGATGAGATTAACCGTAGAAAATATGAAAATTATCACTGAAAAAAAAAGAAATAAGGAAATAATCTTATGCACTGTTTGGCAATTAGCTGATAGCTGATTACATTAACAGATTGTATTAGCTGATTGTATAAAAGTGTTTGGTAAAATTAACTGATAGCTTATATTTGTTTGATTATTTAAACAAGTAAAATGACATGATTATATTTGATACTTGTTTAATTAATTTGATTATGAAAAATGATTTTTTTAATATAACATAACTAAGCATATTTGAAAGATCTATATATTAATTTATTATTTATATAATTATTTTTAATACAATTTAATTAATTATTAAATTTAAATACAAATATAAATGTGTGAGAATAAAAAGAAAAAAATAAAATTAGTTTACATATGTTACAATGTAAATACGTGACGTGAAAAATGAAAATAGAAAATGTTAAAATTTGGGTTATTTTATAATTGTTAAGGGTATAATAGTCTTTTATAACTCTTATGTCAGAACCTCTAATTTCAAAAAGCTCTTATTAGCAGTTTTTTTCAAAATTAAAGGTTTCATCCCAATCCGCTATTCAAATATATTATTCACCAAACATCTAAATTAACAAATTTGACTGGTCAAAACTCTAATATTAGCTCAAATCTCCAATTTTGGCTCAAACCGCTATTTACCAAACAAGGCCTTAGACATTTATTACCCTCATCTAACGCTCCAAAAAGGTGTAAAAGTAATTGAGTTTTACATTGGGTAAGTGAATCATAACCCATATCCATCCATTTATAAGTATTTTAGAAATTTTAAAGAATTTTTTAAATAAAATAAAAAAAATTCCTAAAAATATCAAGTGGAAATATCGTGATACGACGCATGGCACAAACAGATAAAAAAAACTGTTAAGATTTAATAATCTAAATTAGTAAAAAAAAATTAATTGATTAAATTTTTTTGGTTCAAGAACTTAATTGAATGCAAAAAAAAAACTCGAGAACTTAATCAATTAAATTTATTAGTTCAGAACTTAATTAATTAAATTTTTTAGGTCAAGAACTTAAATTTAAAAACTTAATTAGTTTTTTTAAAGTTTAAGGAATTTTTACGCCTTTAATTTTTTTAAAATTTTATATTATTAAGGGATATTAACTGTGATGTCTTGTGGTAGACAAAATTGTTGGAGATGAAGTGACCGTCGTTTCCTCAACCATATTAAAAAGGTGAGCTTATTGGAGGTTGTAATATCGTGTTTGAAGCTGCGAAACAATGATGACCTGCAGCTGCAAGCCACACTATCTGAGCCGTTTTTACATTATTCTTATTACTCTAGAAAGTTGAATTGACATCTATCCGTTGTAGTCTAGTTGGTTAGGATACTCGGCTCTCACCCGAGAGACCCGGGTTCAAGTCCCGGCAACGGAATTTTAAAATTTTCTCAATTCATTCATTTTTCTCTTGAATAAATAATAATACTAACGCTGACGCATTGGCAATTTCCTTGGGCATCATCTTTTTTTATTGGTCGGTAAAAGTTTTTTTTTATTATTATTATTAGTGATAAAAGAACAAGGTAGGAGAATACAAATTGGAGAAAACAACAACCCCCCTCGCACCCTTACAATTTACAAATAGAAGCAACAGCAGAATCAAACTGAAAACACACGCCCAAGCTACATATATACAACATATGAAACCAATTAACTATTGTTGCTATTATCTGCTGTCTCCGTTCCAGGGTTTGTGTAAATTCGCTAAATCCAGGTGATACCTTAACTTATCTTATAGACCACAACCTATCTCTTGCTTTATATCCTGTTTACTCAATTCTCAACTTTTTTGTTGGGTCTCAACCAAGTGCATCATAATTCATAGTTGTTGCTGTGGTGTACTAGTGGTTATCACGTCAGTCTTACACACTAAAGGTCCCTAATTCGATCCTGAACTCGTCTAATCTGACCGAGTTGTTCCGATTTTGACATAGTAATGGGATGTAGTTTTTGTTAATCCAAAACAATAATTTTGAATACGAGCAAATTTGAGTGAAAAGAACTGAACTTCGAGGTTTTTATAAAATTTCTCAAAATTGATAGGAAAATGTAAATTTTTCTACCAATTTCTTCCAGGTTTTTGTTGTATGGTGCTTCTTGTTTCACTAAGCCACAGTTTTGGCAGTTGATTTTTTTGTGAGATTGACGTCTAACATCAAAAGAACTCGATAACCTTCATAAAAACTAATTGTCTCTATTGAATGAGACACTTTACGAAGTGATAAAAGAGTGGTGAGCGAACCAAATTATCTGGCAGACTGGTTCGCTACACAATTTTGATTATATCGCAAACAACCTTTTACCAAAGAGCGGATCTGACTATACTTGACCACCTATAAACCAAACAAAAAATAAAAATCGTGAGGGTCTTTGTGCGAGCACCAAAATGACCGCAAAAGTATGCAAAAAACGTATTAAAAATCATAAGGAACACGCCACAAGAGCAGAGAAAAAACGTGCCACAAGAGCATAGAAAAGTGTGTCACAAGAACATAGATTCTTATTCAAAATTGAGAAAAAAGAAAAGAAAAACAGAAGGCATAGTATGAAAAAAATAAGAGAAATAATAAACACCGGAGGTCGGCAACCAACTTAAAATTGGTGCCGCCACCGGCTAAACAAAAATTAAAGAAAAAAGAAAGACAACACAAAAATATTGAGAGAAAACTTAGGTTTAAAAAAAAGAAGACGATTAATTTAACAATTAATTAAATTGTATTAAAAGATAATTATACATATAAGAAATTAATGTTATATTAAGAAAAAATGATTTCATAATGTAATTAATATTAATAGGGATGAGTCTACCACGTGCGACGAAACACAGTTAAACACCACTAACGCTAAACACCGCTGAACACTATTAAATTAATTAATAAAGATTAAAAAATTTAAGGACTCAACATACAATTAATAATCATTTAAAATAAAATTTCAATTAAATTATTTTTCATATATATTATAATTTTTTAATCCTTAATTTCAAATAATTAAATCAAATACCAACCATTGTGAATTCCTAAATTAAAAACCCTAAATGCTTTTCTCCAAGCTTTACTTGCGCAACGACATACATGTGCAACCAATATGTTGAAATTAATATATTTTGTACCACTCTTTGCACCTGCTTCGGCTTTGAGGAGATCTAGTTGTTTAGGTGTGGGCTTAAAGGTAGCGACAATGGATGGCTTAAAATCATCTCAGTCGTGGGAACCATAATCTTTAGGATTTAGGATTTTCTAATTTAGAGATTAACTATGGTTGATATTTGATCTAATTATTTAAAAATAAATATTAAAAAATAAAATATATATGAAAAATAATTTAATTAAAATTTTATTTTAAATAATTATTAATTATATATTGAGTTCTTGAGATTTTTAATCTTTATTAATTAATTTAATAGTATTCAGCGGTGTTCAATAGGGTGGGCATTGTCGGGTACCCGGTTCATCCGGGTACTTCATTAAGCGGCCCGTGTCCCGGCCCATTATATCCGGGTACCTGTAAAATTCGGGTACCCGGGTAATCGGGTACCGGGTACCCGGTTCCTATTTTTTATTTTTTTAATTCTAAAATTAAAAAAACTCACATGTTAAACACAAAAATATTTTAAAAAATTAAACTTAAAACTTAAAGAATACAATACAAACATAGAAAAAATATAGGGATTTAAACCTAATTTTAGAGTGAAAATATTAAGAAACATAAAATAAAAATATAATTTTAAATATAAAAATATATATATTAATTTTTATCGGGTCGGGTCGGGTACCCGGTAAGGAGAAACTTTCGGCCCGTGTCCCGGCCCATGTCCCGAAAAAATTGTCGGGTCGGGTAATTTTTTTCCGGGAATTACCCGACATTTTAGGTTCGGGTCGTCGAGTTCTCGGGTCGGGTCAGTCGGGTCGGGTATTTTTGTCCACCCCTAGTGTTCAACGTTAGTGGTGTTTATTGGTATTCGTCGCATGTTGTAGAATTTTCATATTAATAGATACAAAATATTGATAACTAATAAATTATTTAAACAAGTATTGAATATAATCATGTCTTTACATGTCATTTTGTCTGTTCAAATAGTCAAACAACTATGAGCTGTCAGTTAATTTTATTAAATACCTTTTATACAATCTGGAAGTCTAATAAAATAAAAAAATTCTATCACGTTTGACGAACACTGCTAAACACCACTAATGACAAACACCGCTGAACACCATTAAATTAATTAATAAAAATAAAAAATCTCAAGCACTCAACATATAATTATAAATTATTTAAAATAAAATTTCAATTAAATTATTTTCTATATATATTATATTTTTTAATAATTGGATACTTTTCAATTAAATTATTTAAAAAATAATACAACTTAAACTCTAAATAGTAAACCCACAACCCTAAATAATAAACCATAAACTCTAAACTCTAAAACCTAAACCCTAAAATAATAAAAACATTTTTCAATTAAATTATTTAAAAATGAAAAAACCCTAAACCTCACATCAAAATCTCTAATCCCTAAACACTAAACCCTAAAACATAAACCATGAACCCTAAACTATAAACTCTAAATGCAATGTTCGAATTTAGGTCATAATTACTCGAACTCACTACCTCAAACGAGGTCGGCAACGATGGGAGGAAAGGCCATGATTTGAAGGTTTTTACTTTTGCTTCTATAATGGTTGCTACCGATGATTTTTTGTCCGAAAATAAGCTTAGAGAAGACGTAAAAGTCCCAACAATGAAGTTAAATATGTTCTGATTGACATTCGAGGCTCGGTTACAAGCTTGGAGAAGGTGATTTATGACTTAAGGTTTAGGATTTAGGGTTTAGAATTTATAGTTTAGGTTTTGAGTTTTGGATTTAGTTTTTTTTTAAATAATTTAATTGAAAATATTTTTATTACTTTAAGGCTTAGGGTTTATTATTTAGGGTTTAAGGCTTACTATTTACGGATTAGTGTTTTTATTTTTAAATAATTTAATTAATTGAAAAATATCTTTATTATTTTAGGGTTTATGGTTTAGGATTTATGGTTTACTATTAGGGGTCGTTTGGTTCACGGAATGTAAGATTACCTTTAGGAATGAGATTACCGGAATGTTACATTACTTAACATATTACCTGGAATGTTCTATAACCTTGTTTGCTTTGTTTGGCAGGAATGTAAGATTACATTGTTTGGTTGAAGGAATATAAGATAGGAAAAATGCATGTTTTACCAAATTGTCCTTGAAATATATTTTCTTTTTTAACCAACTGAAGTTTTAAGATTAAAGTCAAAATATTTACATAAAGTTCATAGAAAATATAAAAAATATAATATGATTTTTTTATGAAAATTGATCCTAAATAATAAATTTAATAAAACACATACCAATAATAAAATTTGAATCAAACACATATATAAAAAACCGAAATAAAATAAAAATTTGATATATTTTTATTTTATATGCATCGTATTATTTTATAATAAGTATTAAAACCCCAAACCACTAAAAAATAAAATAGATTTGTACTTTTGTAATTATATGAAAAAGGAAAAATTATTTTAAAATAACTATATTTTTTAGGGGTATTCTTGTCCAAAGGGGAGGGAATTGTCTAATACCTAAGAAAAGGGAGGGAATGACATTCCTGGGAAAAGACCCAAAAATAGCTACTGTTGGGAATATTTCATTACCCTTGGGAGGGAATGCTCTTGAACCAAACGTGGGTATGTGATTCCGGAAAAGATTATTCCCCCTGGTAATGATCTTTTCCGCGAACCAAACGCGCCCTTAGTGTTTTGGGTTTAGGATTTTATATTTTTTAAATAATTTATTGAAAAATATCCAATTCTTTAAAAAAATATAAAATATAATATGTATGGAAAACAATTTAATTGAAATTTTATTTTAAATAATTTATAATTATATGTTGAGCCATTGTGATTTTTAATATTTATTAATTAATTTAATGGTGTTTAGCGGTGTTCGTCGAACGTGGTAGACTCATCCAATAAAATAATACAATTTGCTATACGTTATCAACTCATGTAATCTGTTGTCAGTTATCCACTAACGATCAAACAACAACTATAATTTATAAGATCAATGGATATTCTCCGTGTTAAAGTTTAGGGAGAAATGTTAATAGTGGAAGATAAATACGTAGGGTTAATGAGTAAATATATAAAATAAATTTAATACAAATACATAAAATATTGTATATACATCCAAACACAACTCTCTAAACCTAAATACTCAATATACATATCCAACCCAAACTAATCCAAAATTAATTTAAATTATTACAAAATCTAAATCCAAATAAATACCTAATCCAACCTAAAATTAAAATTTACAATTAATTAATTTAATATAAATAAAAATAACAAGTCACTTACAACTTAATTATAAGTTTAGGAACAATCGTGTCAATCAACTAAAATTTTGTGACAAACAAACAAGTCACTTTGTCATTAAAATTGAAACAAGGGCATGATATAATAACAATTTTAGTACCCAAAACTTATACATTCTATTAATTTGGTCGTAGTTCAAAATAATTCAATAAACTTAACTCTTCATATTTAAAAATTTCGACACTGCATGACACACGTCGTATAGTGTCAAAAATAAATCCTTAAACTCAAATAAATAAGAATAAAAATAGTATAGTGAGAGTAAGGGTCGATCCACAGGGAACAGGTGTTCTAACACCCTTTCGTTCTGACTTAGACCAAGAAACCTGTAAAAATAAAAGTGGGGGTTTAGAGAAGTGATTTGAGTAATAAAAAATAATAAGAACGAAAATAAGTATTGAAAATAAATTATGAAATGAATTAGCCTCAAGCTACGCTTTGCCACGGCATCCTCGATCACCGAAATGGATTTTTCTTCAACTTTCTTGCCGGTTACAGTCTACAAGGCCTAACCCTTGCAACTTACTTCTCGTTGGTAAACTCGACTCCCAGGGAAATCCTTGAAATTAAGCTTTAGTTGGTTAGCTACGGCAATCGATGCTAACTCAAGTCTGAATTAATGCTGGAGAAGCCCGTGCTCGGATAATCGTCTCGATGAGAGTTGTTTCCGATTTTGATTCCCCTTAGTGGACCGCCACTAAGTTTGTTCTTAGGGAGTTGAATTGGCTACAAGCTTTTCCTCGTCCCCAACGATGGATTTATACCACTTCAACCCGATGCGCGCTCTCGGAATGAAACAATTGAGATTCCTAAAGATTAGGCCGATTGCCTAATCAATTTTACAAAGAATCTAAAAAAGAATTGTTGAAGGAATGAAGAACTTTTCTAATCTCACGAGTTTAGTCGGGTTTGGCGTTGCTTTTGGCTAAAGAGGATTTAGTTAAGCATGGTTGGTGAAGAAACCATACTTAATTAAATAATGAAAGAAATGGAGAAAATGGAAATGGAGAAAATGGAAATGGAGAAAAGTAGAGAACTTTATTAAACTCAAAGGTAGAAGAGAACAATGAGCAAGTGATGATCTAACTCACCCCAACGTGGGGTATTTATAGTAGCTGAAAACCTTAAAAAACTAAAATGATAAATCTCAAATTTAATTTAAATTACATAAGATAATTATCCCAAGTTTGAATTTTAAAAATTAAAATCCGGATGATAGGCTATCTGATAAGCGGCTTGATAAGCTATCACTGCTGCTGACGGCAGCTTCTAGAAGGTGCTGACGTGGCGCCCAGTCAGCATTCATGCCCTGATTCATGCCCATGAATCTGCCCATGACTCCAGCATTTTCTGCAGCATTCCAGCTTATTTCCAGCATCACGTCCCCTGCATGAAAACAACATAAAACAGCCGAGTTAAGTCCCTCAAACTTATATTTAATCGAAATAAGGACCAAAAACATAACCAAAATAAATACTCATCAAACTCCCCCTCACTTATCCGATGCTTGTCCTCAAGTATCTCAAAATTAAACAAACCTAAGTTCAAGTTGTCATCCTTAATTTCACGAAGTCTCAAAGTATATGATTAAGTATCTAAACATGAAAGAAAATAAGGAGAAAAATAGATAAATGGCAAGATTAAGAAATTTAAGCAAAAACGACATTCCAATACCCTACTAACATCAATGATGCAAACCAAGTACCCCCACAAGGAATCTCTCATGTCACTCAAAGTGTTTAAGGGTAGAGAAAATCACTCGAGCCAGAACTAAATAGAGCATTACCATAGGCTTGTGGTTAAACTTAATCTCCACTACTAAGCATGAATGTGATGCAAAAATCAAGAAGTCTTAAAAAGGGTTGTAATGTGGCTTAGATTCGGGTAGGATAAAGGCTGAAAAAATCGGAGTTTACCTCATCAGCCATATCGGCCGCGAAATTGTGGTCTGAGTTTATGGATGTGTTCGTGTGCATGGTGAAGGAGGGAACACGAGTTGGTGATGGCGTGGGCTGAGGGTGTTGCTGCGATGAACCAGCCATTGCATCGGAGGCCAAGGAGTGGAACGAGGATGATGTCGGTGATGGTGGGTGCGATGAGGCTCCGGCCTCGCCACTGTTAATGACACGAGCAGTGCGGCCAGTGGACGACTGTCCTGATCTGTGCGAGGGAGTGCCCCTCCTCACGGCCGGACGGGGCTGTGGTGATGGAGGTGGGTGTTCCGGGTGGTGGTGCGATGAGTCGGACAGTTCTTGTGACTTAAGTGAATGAAACGATGGTGACGAGGGCGATGCTGGTTGCTGCGAACGACGGTTCAGGGAGGGGGCAGAGACGTTGCTGTCGAAGTGTGGGGTGGTGCCCGTGACGGTGTGACGCTCGGGAGGAGGTGGGCGTTGGTTGGCGGCTGTTGCGGCTCGGAATCACTGCTGAGGGACACGAACTGCGGCAGTGCAAAGCGTCGGCGGCCACCGATGACGAGCGGTGGCTGCTGTGGGAGCCGGCGGGCTTGGTCACGGGTGCGTGGAATTGTGGTGGTAGGGAAAATGTCGAGGGAGGTGGCTGAGGGTTTTTGTGCGGCTGATGGTGAGGAATAAAAAATAAAAAGAGGGTGGTATGGGTTTTTGACGTGATTGATGCCTGTGTAGGTAAGAGCTTTTTGAGTTTGGGTGGGGTCCACGGAATCTCTGAATGGAGGAGTGTATTTGGTTTAAATTTTGAGTTTTGACCGGTGGTTGTGGGAGATAAGGTTGGTATCGGTGGGGTTCATAAGAAGATATATATATATATATTTGTTTAGTTTAAAATATGGGTGAAGTGATTGGGTGGGGGATAAAGGGATAAAAGGGATGAAGGGATAAAAGGGTTAATCCGATTTTTTATTTGAATTCTAAAAATTGGACTCACAAAATCTTGTTGATAAAGATAGCTTCTCATTCCTTTATTCGGTCAACCTAAATTATCTGCAAAATAAATTAGAGATCAGATAAATTAAAAAATGATAAAAATAAATAAAAATTCTTAAGTAAAGATTAAATTCAAAATGACATAAATTTAAAGAAAATTAAAATGAGATAAAAATAAAAAAAATAAAAAAAAAATAATTAAAGTGAAAAAGAAATGGGTTGCCTCCCATTCATCGCTTGTTTATCGTCGCTAGCTTGACGACCTTATTCATGCATTTGGTTCCTCGAAACGAATTTCTTCAATTAAACCGATTGGAACATTTTCGTAAAATTGCTTCAACCGTTGTCCATTGACTTTAAAGCTATGTCCTTCAGTATCTTGAATTTCTACTGCTCCATGTGGAAAAGTTTGAACAACGGTGAATGGTCCGAGCCATTTGGAACGCAACTTACCTGCAAAAAGTTTGAATTTAGAGTTAAATAATAGAACTTTTTGACCAACGAAAAAAGATTTTAATGCAATGTTTTTATCGTGGAAATCGTTTATTTTGTCTTTGAAAATTTGTGCACTAACGTAAGCGTGTTTCCGGATTTCCTCGAGCTCTTGAATGTGCAACTTGCGTTCTCTTCCAATCGCATCCATCTCCATGTTGCATTGTTGAATTGCCCAAAACGCGCGATGTTCCAGCTCGACCGATAGGTGACATGGCTTACCATAGACGAGACGGTAAGGCGACATCTCGATGGGGCCTTTGTACGCAGTACGATATGCCCACAACGCATCAGATAGCTTGACGCTCCAATCTTTGCGATCTAGTTTCACAATTTTTTCGAGTATGGTCTTTATCTCTCGATTTGACACCTACGCTTGACCATTTGTTTGCGGATGGTAAGATGTCGAAATCCGGTGGGTGACGCAAAACTTCTTCATGAGAGCGTCAATTACTTGGTTAATGAAATGTTTCCCTCGGTCGCTTATTATCGCTCGCGGTGTGCCAAACCTGCAAAAGATAGATTCCTTTAGAAACTTAACTGTGGTTTTAGCATCATTATTTCGGGTAGCTCTAGCTTCAACCCATTTAGAAACATAATTCACCGTAAGAATTATATAGAAATTGTCGAATGAAGAGACAAAGGGAGCCATATAATCTAATCCCCAAACATCAAATATTTCACATGCAGTAATGGGATTAAGTGGCATTTCATTTCGTCGACTCAAATTACCAACCCTCTGACATTTTTCACAAGATTTACTAAATAAGTAAGCATCACGAAAAATGTTAGGCCAGTAAAAACCACACTCAAGAATCTTATGCGCAGTACGTTTAGGCCCGAAATGCCCACCACAAGAATAAGTATGACAAAAGTTTAGGATAGAGTTTACCTCGCTTTCTGCTACACATCGTCTAATTACCTCATCCGAGAAATGTTTCCAGAGATAAGGGTCATCCCAAATGAAGAATCAAGATTCCCTTTTTAACCGTTTAACCTCCGCTCTCGGTAAATCTTGTGGCATCTCACCCGTAGCCAAGTAATTTACCATGTATGCGAACCATGGTATACTTACCTGGGCTGCCATCAATCTTTCGTCAGGGAACTCTTCTCTAACTGGTGGATCCGACATAGATAATGGGATGCGACTCAAATGGTCCGCAACAAGGTTTTCGCATCCCTTCTTATCTTTAATTTCAAGGTTGAACTCCTGGAGTAGTAAAATCCACCGGATCAGTCTCGGTTTTGCCTCCTTTTGCTCATCAAAAAGCGTAAAGCTTCATGATCAGAAAAACAATAGTTTTAGTACCAAGCAAATAAGATCTAAACTTTTCTAAGGCAAAAACAATAGCAAAGAGTTATTTTTCCGTTGTTGAATAGTTTTTCTGCGCAGGATCCAAAGTACGTGACGTGTATGCTATAACATGCGGTTCTTTGTGGATTCTTTGACCTAACACGGCTCCAACGCTAAAATCGTAAGCGTCACACATCAGTTCGAACGGGTGGTTCCAACTTGGTGGTTGGATGATAGGTGCATTTACAAGCTTCTCTTTAAGTATGTCAAATGTCTCCCTGCATTTCTCGTCAAAATTGAAGGGTTGGTCTTTTTGTAATAGACTACAGAGGGGTTGTGCCAACTTCGAGAAGTCTTTAATAAACCTGCGGTAAAACCATGCATGGCCAAGAAAGGAGCGAATATCCCTCACGGTTGTGGGGTAAGAGAGTGAGCGTATAACATCCGTTTTAGCTTTATCAACAGTAATACATTTAGAAGAAACTATATGTCCTAGAATTAGCCCTTTATCTACCATGAAATGACATTTTTCGTAATTTAAAACAAGGTTAAATTCAAGGCATCTTTTTAGCACATTTGTTAAGTTTAATAAACATTCTCCAAAGAAATTACCGTAAACCGTAAAATCATCCATGAATACCTCCATACATTTTTCGATGAAATCCGAGAAAATGCTCACCATGCATCTTTGGAATGTGGCTGGCGCATTACAAAGCCCGAATGGCATTCAGCGATAAGCGAATGTGCCAAAAGGACAAGTAAAGGTCATTTTCTCCTGATCTTCTGGTGCCACAGGAATCTGGAAAAACCCTGAAAATCCATCAAGATAACAATAGTGAGTTTTACCGGCTAATCTCTCAATCATTTGGTCAATAAAAGGAAGTGGAAAGTGGTCTTTTCGAGTTAGAGAGTTCAACTTCATGTAGTCTATACAGACTCGCCAACCATTTTGGACTCTTGTTGGGACCAACTCACCTTTTGGGTTCTTGACTATCGTGACTCTGGTTTTCTTAGGGACTACGTGGATCGGGCTTACCTAGTCACTATCCGAAATTTGATAGATTATGTCCGCATCGAGAAGCTTTTGTATCTCTTGTTTAACCACGTCCATCATAGGTTGGTTCAAGCGGCGTTGTCCTTGTCGAGATGGCTTAGCTCCATCTTCGATCTTTACCTTATGCATACAAGTGGAGGGACTAAGGCCCTTGATGTCTGCAAGGGTCCACCCAATAGCTTCCTTATGTGCTCGCAACACTGTTAGCAAATCTTCCTCCTCTTCTTTGGACAACTTGGTTGAGATGATAATCGGTAAGGTCTCTCTTTCCCCTAAAAATGCTTACTTTAGATGCTCTGTCAATTGCTTAAGTTCGATCTCGGGTGCCTGCAACACAGAGGGTAAAGGTTTAAACTTGGATGCAGTAAGTATTAAATATTTATTCACTGAACAAATATTTTCACACTCCTTGTCTTCTTCGTCAGAATCCACGATCTCCCTGTACAAATCATCCATAAAGTTAGTAAAACTAGATTCAAAGAAATCATTTATGGCAGGTTCAATTACATCAACAAAGTTCAAACTAGCAATACTTTCAGGATGTCTCATAGCTTTGTAAACGTCAAATTTTACCACCTCGTCATCGAATTCCATTGTAAGGATCCCACTTTTTACATCGATTTTCGTATTTGTAGTGCTAAAAAATGGGCAGCAGAGGAGGATCTCGGAAGAATTGTTTGCCCGGTCGTTTTTCATGTCAATAACATAGAAATCCGCCGGAAAGATCAAATCGTTTACCTTTACCAAGACGTTCTCCAGTAATCCTTCCAGGTAAATTATGGATTTGTCTGCCAGTTGTATGGTTACCTTCGTATCCTTCAAAGGCTCAACAGAAAGTGAGTTATAAAATGAAAGGGGCATAACATTAATAGAGGCCCCTAAGTCACACATTGCTCGTTTAATACCCACTTTACTGATTTTGCAGGGAATGACGAACATACCCTAGTTCTTCAATTTTGGTGGCAACTTTCGCTGGAAGACCGCCGATACATGCTCTCCTAGATTAACCTTCTCAACTTCAATAAGACGACGTTTATTAGTACATAAATATTTAAGGAACTTAGCATACCTTGCGATTTTTCGGATTACGTCGAGGAGTGGAATATTGATTTCTACTTTTTGAAACATATCTAGGATTTCCTTTTCTTCTGCATGTTTGTCTCTTTTCATCAATCTCGACGGGAAGGGTGGTCGGACGACATAAGGGGGTGGTTCAGAGATTGAGTTTGGTGTATCTTTTTCGACTGGTAAAGTTGACTTGTCTTTTTGGGCATTTACCTCCGAAGTTTTGGGTTCGAAAACAGTGCCACTCCGAAGAGTGATGGCATTAACATTTTCTTTTTGGTTTGTCTTGGTTTGTGAAGGAAGTTTACCTTTGGATTCAAGACGGCTTACTGTTTGGGCTAGCTGGCTCATTTGTTTGTCTAACTCTTGTAGGTGGGCTTCAGTACGTTTTTGGAATTTCTCTTGAGATACCGCTAAACGTTCAACCAAGGTTTCTAGAGTTGTCTTTTGTTGTGGGTAAGGCTGTCTTTGTTGGTATGGTTGATTTTGCCTCTGGTTGTTTGCGTATCCATAGTTTGACTGGTTTCTCCACCTCTGATTATATGCATTTCCTATGGCGTTGGCTTGGGCGACATCATCTTCCTGAATCATCAGACAACAGTCTGTCAGATGTTCTGGACTAGTACAGATTCCGCAAAGTCTAGTTGTTCTTTTTTTATCTGCAACAAGAGATTGTACTATTTCAGCTAATTTATCAATCTTATTTTCTAAAAAAACTGTGCTTACCTTGCGAACCCTTCGAGATGGTTCGCTAGATTGATTAAACCTTTGCGAGTTGGCGGGCATGGTTGATATCAGTGTTTTAGTCGCTGTTGGGGGTCATATTGACCAGAGCTCCGCCGCTTGTCGCATCTATTACTTTCATATCCATGGGCGTTAATCCTTCATAAAAATACTGAAGGAGGGTTTGTTCCGACAATCCATGTTGTGGACAATTTGCACACAACTTTTTAAACCTCTCCCAGTATTCATATAAAGATTCATATTCTTTTTGTTGAATGCTCAGGATGTTGCGCCTTATTTCGCTCGCTTTTGTTGCAGGGAAGAACCTGTCAAGAAAGAGTTTAGCCATGTCAGTCCAGGTTGTAATAGAATTTGGGGGTAAATCAAATAACCAATCTTTTGCTATATCTGTTAAAGAGAATGGAAAAGCTCTAAGTTTAATTTGGTCATTGGACACTCCCTGAGGCTTTGTGCTTAGACAAACCATGTGAAACTCCTTCAAATGTTTGTGAGGATTTTCCGTTGGCAAGCCGTGAAAAGTAGGTAAAAGGTGGATTAAACCCGTTTTTAGCACGAACGGTGTTTCGCCATTTGGGAAGGTTATACACATTGGTTGCTGGCCATCGGGCGCCACATTTAGCTGGCGAATAGTTTGATTTTCGTCTCCCATTGGATCTGGTTCGTAGTTCGACTCTACTTCGGATGTGATCTCCAGATCGCGTTCAAATCTTTACTGGCGTCGTTTGTTTTTCTTTTCCCGAAGTGTTTGTGCGTTCAACTTTCGGGCTAGTGCTTCGATTTCCGGGATGAGTTCAAATTGTTCTCCCGAATTGCTCCTGGTCATAAATCAAATGAAAAAATATTAGTACTTTGCAGTATTCCCCGGCAACGACGCTAATTTTGACTTAGACCAAGAAACTTGTAAAAATAAAAGTGGGGGGGGTTTAGAGAAGTGATTTGAGTAATAAAAAATAATAAGAACGAAAATAAGTATTGAAAATGAATTATGGAATGAATTAGCCTCAAGCTACGCTTTGCCACGACATCCTCGATCACCGAAATGGATTTTTCTTCAACTTTCTTGCCGGTTACAGTCTACAAGGCCCAACCCTTGCAACTTACTTCTCGTTGGTAAACTCGACTCCCAGGGCAATCCTTGAAATCAAGCTTTAGTTGGTTAGCTACGACAATCGATGCTAACTCAAGTCTGAATTAATGTTGGAGAAGCCCGTGCTCGGATAATCGTCTCGATGAGAGTTGTTTCCGATTTTGATTCCCCTTAGTGGACCGCCACTAAGTTTGTTCTTAGGGAGTTGAATTGGCTACAAGCTTTTCCTCGTCCCCAACGATGGATCTAAACCACTTCAACCCGATGCGCGCTCTCGGAATAAAACAATTGAGATTCTTAAAGATTAGGCCGATTGCCTAATCAATTTTACAGAGAATCTAAAAAATAATTGTTGAAAGAATGAAAAACTTTTCTAATCTCACGAGTTTAGTCGAGTTTGGCGTTGCTTTTGGCTAAAGAGGATTTAGTTAAGCATGGTTGGTGAAGAAACCATACTTAATTAAATAATGAAAGAAATGGAGAAAAGTAGAGAACTTATTAAACTCAAAGGTAGAAGAGAACAATGAGCAAGTGATGATCTAACTCACCCTCTGTAAAACCTATGTTTGATTTTGATATAACTAGATCTTTAAGGATCAAATTGAAGAACCTAAAATTGTTTGTACAAATCCCTTAACAAGTTTTTGAAACCCCAAAGACTTTAACTGATTTATTAGAACTCAAACTCAAAAATTTTCTAAGTGTTCCAAGGCAAAAATACTGAAAAACGTCAACCAGTATCGATACCCATCAAGGAGTATCGATACCTTTTTAGCAAAAGTTTGCCTCTGTTGGAACAAGTATCGAAACGGAAAACCCTAGTATCGATACTCTATGAAGTCAGTATCGATACGGATGAACCAGTATCGATACCATTTTATAAATATTAATTTCAAAGTCGGTTTAAAAATATAACCGTTGAGATTTTTAAACGGTCACTAAACCGGTATCGATACCACTAACCCTAGTATCGATACCCGATTTGACAGTGAGCTATGTCGAGAAAAAGGTATCGATACAGCCTGTGCTGTTTCGATACCCAGTATCGATACACCAAGAACGCGTATCGATACCCCTTTATTATTTGTACACAACGGCTATTTTCTTGTGAGACAGGTATCGATACCCCACTATAGAGTATCGATACTCATAGCTGGAAAAGTGCAAGAATGTGGAGAAAAAGCATCCCAACGGCTATAATCTTAAAATCAACTCTCACAACGGTTGAAAATCATCAAGAGGCTATAAAAAGACCCCAAGAAGCTCCAGCAACAGATTATTGAACCTCAAGAAGATATCAAAACATCAAATCCAAGCATTTGTGCAAAAATCCTACTTTGTCTAGAAATCCCAATTGTATCCTTCATTTCTATTTTGTTCGATTGGGTTGAGTGCTTGATATTGGGCTATCATTTGTATTGAGAGATACCTTATTAGCCACCAAATTTCTTTGTTCTATTGTGTGAGGATTGGGTTAATTTTTGGGTAGAAAAATTAACCGAAATTGTAAAGGTTGCCTCCTTGTCCTGGGAAAAGGGGACGAACAATTTAGTGGAAATTGTTGGAAATCCTTGGTGAGACTAAGGTAGTGGATGTAGAGTTCGGTTGGTGAACTTGAACCACTCTAAATTCCCGTGTCAATATTTTTAAGTTGCAATTTCCGTTACAACATCGTTAAAATTCCAATTCACCCCCCCTCTTGGTTATTATCATTCGTGTGATCCACTCAACAATTGGTATCAGAGCTTAACTCTTTGAGGATTAACAACCGCAAGAGGAGATCCTTGGAAGAAGTGTGATCATCATCAAAGTATCAAGAGATGGCATCAACCTCCGCTCCCGGCATGTACGACTCACAATCCACCACAAAGCCTCCTTTCTTCAATGGTGAGAACTACTCATTTTGGAAAAATAAAATGCGTCTATTTATTAAATCAAGTGACTACCTTGTGTGGGATGTCATTGAGGATGGACCATATATTCCATTGAAGCAAGATGTTGATGGCAAGATGGTGCTTAAAAGAAGAACGGAAATGAGTGAAGAGGAAAGGAAAAAGATTCAAGTAAATGATAAAGCTCTTCATATGCTATTTTGTGCTTTCGGTCCGGACATCTACTCAAAGGTCTCATCCATTGAAAGTGCCAAAGAAGTGTGGGACACTCTTGAAACCACCTATGAAGGCACCAACGATGTCAAAGAAACTAAGATTGGAATTCTCAATCTTAGTTATGAAAATTTCAAGATGGAATTTGATGAGACGGTGTCAAAGATGTTTGATCGATTCTCCACAATTGTGAATGGTCTAAAGGGCTATGGAGAAATTATACCGGAAGACAAGCTTGTTCGAAAGCTACTCTATTCACTTCCCGAATCTTGGGATGGGAAGAGAACTGCTATCATCGAAGCAAAGAATTTAAAAACTCTAAAGCTTGATGAACTTGTAGGTTCTCTCCTTACTCACGAGATCATGAAGCAAGGAAGGGAAGATGAGAAAAAGAAAGAAGAAAAAAGAATGGAGAAGCTTGAAGGGGAGAAAAAGAAGAAAATAGGAATAGCTCTCAAAGCTAAAACTTCCCAACTTGATGAAAGTTCATCTAGTGATGAGGATGAACTTGAAGAATTGGCTATGATAGCCAAACGATTCTCACGCCTTATGAGGTCCAACCGAGGAAGAAGAATCCAAAGGAAAATGGACTTTAAAGGCAAGAACAAAGAAGAAGGAAGGGATCCAATCACTTGCTTCGAGTGCGGACAACCCGGCCACATACGTTCGGAATGCCCTCAACTCAAGAAGAAGGGCTTTGAGAAGAAGAAAAAGCTCAAAGCTAAGCTTGCTACTTGGAGTGATGAGGAGTCATCGGAGGATGACGAACAAGAAGTGGCGAACCTCTGCCTCATGGCACTTGAGGAAGATTCCTCCTTGGTAACCTCTAACTCATCTACTTTAGATTTTTCATATGAAGAATTAAATGATGCTTATGATGAGTTACAAGAGGTATATGATGAATTAGTTGAGAAGTATAGGGAGTCGGTTATTAGGAATAGAAAAATTATTATAGAATTAAAAGAGAAAAATGACTCACTTACTCAAACTAATTCTAAAATAGAGAAAAAGGTATTAGGATTAGAAGATGAACTTAAATTCTTTCAAAAAGAAAATATTGATCTTAATAATCTTTTATCTCAAAATAATTGTGAACACCAAAAGGTGTTAAGTGAGCTAAATGAGCTCAAAAAGTCTTTAAAAAATAATAATGGTAGTGTCAAACATGACATAGGAGAATCCTCTAGAACACACCAATATAAGAAAAAGACTAACTACTACAAACAAAATAACTATCCTAGACATAGTAAAGTTAAAAGGATTAGAAATATATGGGTTCCTAAGGAGCTTGTTAAATCTAATGATATTAATGCTATGTCACCTTGGATTCCTAAGGGAACCAAAGTTTTAGGAACTAACACACATGGACCCAAAATGATTTGGGTACCAAAAACAAAAGTTTAAATATCTTTGTTTGTAGGGGGAGCATTGCTTCAAGGCCAAAGCACAAAGTCAAAACTCATGGTACCTTGATAGTGGATGCTCGAGACACATGACCGGAGACAAGAGTCGACTCATGGATCTAAAGCCAAAAAGTGGAGGAGTAGTAACATTTGGTGACAACTCCAAAGGCCACATTGAAGGTATTGGCTCCATTGGTAATCACTCTACTACTCTCATTGAAAATGTTTTATATGTCAATGGTCTTAAACATAATTTATTGAGCATAAGTCAACTATGTGATAAAGGTTTTAATGTTATATTTGATAAAACCGGTTGTAAAATTGTAGACATTAAAACTAATAATATTATGCTCATAGGTCATCGCATAGGGAATATATACATGGTGCATCTAGATGACATACATACATCTCATGCATGCTTAGTTGCTCAAAACGAAAATGATGCATGGTTGTGGCATAGGAAGCTAGGACATGCTAGCACAAGTGTTTTAGAAAAACTAGTCTCTCTAAACCTAGTTAAAGGTTTACCCAAGATAAAATTTTCGAACGATAAAATTTGTGATGCATGCTCAAAGGGTAAACAACATAGATCTTCCTTTAAATCCATTAATGACATTTCTACTAGTAGATGTTTACAACTAATCCATATGGATTTATTTGGGCCAATTAGGACTATGAGCTTGGGTGGCAAATCATATGCTTTTGTATTAGTTGATGATTTTTCTAGATTCACTTGGGTTCTCTTTTTAAGTACTAAGGATGAGGCTTTTGAAAAATTCATCACATTTTCAAAATTAATTCAAAATGATCTTGAACTTAAAATTTCACATATTAGAAGTGATCATGGAACCGAATTTCAAAATTTAGGATTTGAAGATTTTTTAAATGAAAATGGTATTAGCCATAATTTTTCAGCCCCTCGAACTCCTCAACAAAATGGGGTAGTTGAGAGGAAAAATAGAACTTTACAAGAAATGGCTAGAACTATGCTTTGCGAAAATAATTTACCAAAATATTTTTGGGCGGAAGCAACAAACACGGCTTGTTATATTATAAATCGTGTAACCATTAGGCCGATTTTAAAGAAAACACCTTATGAGATTTTAAAATCTAAAAAGCCTAATATTAGCTACTTCCACCCTTTTGGATGTAAGTGTTTTGTTTTAAATAATGGAAAAGATAATTTAGGTAAATTTGATGCAAAAAGTGATGAAGCTATTTTTATAGGTTACTCTTTAACCTCTAAAGCCTATCGAGTATTTAACAAAAGAACTTTAGTTGTAGAAGAATCTATTCATGTTGTATTCGATGATAATCCCCTTCCTAGGAAGGATTCTTGTGATGATGATAATGTAGGAATCACAAATACCTTTGATGGAGGTCAAACTTCAAAGAAGGATGAGATTCAACCAAAAGAAGAAGACACACAAGATCCACCTCTTGAAGCCTTGAAGGACTTGGCTATTGAGGAAAAGGAAGTTAGCTATCCAAGGGAGTTGAACTATGTCAAAGATGGTGAAATCTTGGGTGATCCATCCAAGGGGGTAACCACTCGTTCTTCTCTTAGATTAATGAATCATATTGCATTTATCTCATGCATAGAGCCTAAAAATATCAAAGAAGCTTTAAAAGATGATTTTTGGATTATGGCTATGCAAGAAGAGTTAAATCAATTTGAGAGAAGCAATGTTTGGACATTAGTTGATAGGCCTAGTAATCAATCTACAATAGGAACTAAATGGGTCTTTAGGAACAAACTAGATGAGAGTGGTAACATTGTAAGAAATAAAGCTAGACTTGTAGCACAAGGTTACACTCAAGAGGAGGGAATAGATTTTGATGAAACCTATGCACCCGTAGCTAGAATGGAAGCCATTAGGATGTTGCTTGCATATGCATGTTATCATAATTTCAAGCTTTTTCAAATGGACGTTAAAAGCGCATTTTTAAATGGTTTTATAAATGAAGAAGTGTATGTAGAACAACCACCGGGTTTTGAAGACTCAAAATTTCCAAATCATGTTTTCAAACTTACAAAAGCACTTTATGGTTTAAAACAAGCTCCTAGAGCTTGGTATGAAAGGCTTTCAAATTTTTTGATTGAAAAAGGATTTGAAAAAGGTAAGGTGGACACTACACTCTTTATAAAAATATATAAAAATGACATTTTAGTAGTTCAAATTTATGTTGATGATATTATATTTGGATCTACTAATGAATGTCATTGTCAAGAATTTGCTAAGTTAATGCAAGGTGAATTTGAGATGAACATGATGGGGGAGCTCTCATTCTTTTTGGGACTCCAAATCAAACAAATGAAGGATGGCACCTTCATAAATCAAGCAAAATACATAAAGGATATGCTCAACAAGTTTGGCTTGGAGAACACAAAGCCTCAAGCCACTCCTATGAGCTCATCTACAAAGCTTGACAAAGATGAAGGAGGTAAGTGTGTTGACTCTAAGCTTTATCGCTCTATGATTGGATCTTTGCTTTACCTTACCGCAAGTAGACCGGATATACTGTTTAGTGTTTGCTTGTGTGCTAGGTTTCAAGCTAGTCCTAGAGAGTCTCACCTTATAGCCGTTAAGAGAATCTTTAGATACCTTAGAGACACTCCTTGTTTAGGCCTTTGGTATCCTAGAGTCTCTACCTTCAACCTTCATGCTTACTCGGATGCGGACTATGGGGGTTGCAAAATCGATAGGAAAAGTACTTCGGGAACTTGTCAATTCTTAGGTAGTATGCTCATATCTTGGTTCTCTAAGAAACAAAATAGTGTAGCTTTATCTACCACCGAAGCCGAGTACATATCCTTAGGAAGTTGTTGTGCTCAAGTCCTTTGGATGAAACAACAACTCTTAGATTATGGTGTAAAAATAGAAACCATACCCCTTAAATGTGATAATACAAGTGCAATATGTTTAACAAAAAATCCCATCCAACACTCTAGAACCAAACATATAGAAATAAGGCATCATTTCATTAGAGATCATGTCCTTAAGAAAGATGTGGCTATAGAGTATGTAGACACCTTAAATCAATTAGCGGACATTTTCACAAAACCATTAGATAAAGAGCGTTTTTGGTCCCTTAGGAGAGAGTTGGGTCTAACTAGCCTATCTTGACCTTTAGGACCTCTTTTTTTTATTAAATGTGCTTGATTTTGTGAAATAATCATGTTTATGTGTTTAATCTCCAAATTTCTTCCATGCATATAGTTAGGGGGAGTATGTTTATGTTAAAATATGCTTAGATCTGTTCATTCATCATTTACATACTTTTAAGAGATGTTAAGTTCATGTCTTTGGTTATTTTTAACCAAATAGGCAAAATTCTGGGCATAAGGTATCGATACTGCCCAATGGGTATCGATACTCGTTCTTCATTTAAATCTCCCAGAATTTCTCATCGCTTCACGCGTATCGATACCGCCTCTTGCGTATCGATACCCTCTTCCAACGGTCAAAATTGAGAAAAGACAGGTCTATCCCTGTATCGATACCGTCTAATGAGTATCGATACCGCTTTCAACGGTTATATTTGTGGAAAGACAATTCTATCCCTGTATCGATACTGTCTAATGAGTATCGATACCTCCTTAAACGGTCAAATCTGAGGAAAGACAATTCTATCCCCGTATCGATACCCCCTGAGGAGTATCGATACCCTTTCGCGCTGATGGCATTAAATAGGTTTTTAATGAGATCTAATTTTACCAAAATTAAAACTCTTTAATATCCTATTAACCCTAAACGTTTTTGGCTATATAAAGGCCTCTTCTCCTTCATATTCTTCACCAAAAATCAAAAGAAACCCTTGAATCAAAGCTTTTGCTCTCTCTCAAAATTCTCTCTTCAAAGTTTCTATGGCACCAAAAGAGCATTCAAGGAAACGTCAAAGAGTTCTTCTTGCCGGAGACTCTTCAACTCCCGGATCGGTTGCTCGTCCCGATTATGCTACTATCTACAACCAATCTTTTGAAGATTCCGATGGTCTTCCTTATTTCCGCCAATTTGAAAACTACAAAATTCGTGCGGAGAGGATCGTATCCATCCCCTTTCTCGACTCCGAGCGCTTCAAGTTTGAATATCTTCCGCTTCTTCGTCTTTGGAATTTCATGCACTTTCTCACTATTCCGGGTATTTACTATCGACTTTTGGTTTTGATTTTCTTCTCTAATGCTAAATGCATTTATCGTAATGGAGATGTCGTTGCCATTCGATCGTATCTTATGGGGAAACAAATAGTTCTTGATGTCAAGTCTATTTGTGAAGTTTTTAAATTGAAGGATGAAGGTGAAGATAATGAGAATGCCTTAGGGCATGTTCTTAGTGGTTCCGTAACCATCCTCAATGCTCATGATCGAATCCTTCATTTGATGGTATCTTGGTGGCTTCGTCCCTCCGGAGGCAAATATTCCACCATCCGTCTATTAGATGATTTTTGGATTCGAAGTTTCCGACAACGAAAACGCCCAAATCTTGCTCGCATCATGTTCAATGAGATTGCCTATCATGTTCAACAACGTGAGACTCCTCTCATCACATCCTTTATCTATGGTACGGCCTTAAGCTACTACTTTGTTCAAAAGGATATTGATTGTTCGTTTGATCTTGCTTCTACTCTTACCGATCCAATCGACGAACATTCTCTTGCTCGAAGCAAATTTCATTATTTTAATGGAAATTGGCTACGTCTCACCGAGCTTCCACCCGAGGCCGCCGCCGCCTTAGAACAACAAGCTCCTCAAGCTCCTCAAGCTCCTCAAGTCCCACAACCCAATATGGATGGTCTCATGACTTATCTAAATGAACAATTCACCGGGTTGAATACTCGTCTTACCTCTATGGAAACTACTTTTGATACGAGGATGACGGGTATGGAGAATCGCCTTACATCTCTCGAAAGCAAGCAAAATTCTTCGAATATTTCCATTGCCGCTTTCCACGATGAATGGCGTAATAGCATGAGGAACAATGACCCTTTGGGAGATGAAGATGACGATGATGAAGACGATGAAGATAATGCCTAGTCTTCTATCCTTGCATATCATATCATATCATTTAGGATTTTTTTTATGCACCTATGTTTTATGTTCTTAGGATTAAGTTTATTACCTATGCTTTGATTATTTAGGATTTAGGATTACTTATGTTTTGGATTTATGATATAATAAGATTATGTTGCTTATCTTTATACTCTTGATATTTGATGCTCTCACAATTTCTTTTTGATCTAACAAAAAGGGGGAGAAGATATAGCTCACAACAAAAATTTTTTGGTTTTATCTTACTTACATCAAAGGGGAGTTAAGATTTTGATTTTGAGAAATTTCTTTGGTATCAACTAAATTGAAATATCAAGCTTATATTAAGGGGGAGTTAATTTTCAAAAGTTGTCAAAAATTTTAAGTTTTGGTTTTGTTATATCAAAAAGGGGGAGATTGTAAAACCTATGTTTGATTTTGATATAACTAGATCTTTAAGGATCAAATTGAAGAACCTAAAATTGTTTGTACAAATCCCTTAACAAGTTTTTGAAACCCCAAAGACTTTAACTGATTTATTAGAACTCAAACTCAAAAATTTTCTAAGTGTTCCAAGGCAAAAATACTGAAAAACGTCAACCAGTATCGATACCCATCAAGGAGTATCGATACCTTTTTAGCAAAAGTTTGCCTCTGTTGGAACAAGTATCGAAACGGAAAACCCTAGTATCGATACTCTATGAAGTCAGTATCGATACGGATGAACCAGTATCGATACCATTTTATAAATATTAATTTCAAAGTCGGTTTAAAAATATAACCGTTGAGATTTTTAAACGGTCACTAAACCGGTATCGATACCACTAACCCTAGTATCGATACCCGATTTGACAGTGAGCTATGTCGAGAAAAAGGTATCGATACAGCCTGTGCTGTTTCGATACCCAGTATCGATACACCAAGAACGCGTATCGATACCCCTTTATTATTTGTACACAACGGCTATTTTCTTGTGAGACAGGTATCGATACCCCACTATAGAGTATCGATACTCATAGCTGGAAAAGTGCAAGAATGTGGAGAAAAAGCATCCCAACGGCTATAATCTTAAAATCAACTCTCACAACGGTTGAAAATCATCAAGAGGCTATAAAAAGACCCCAAGAAGCTCCAGCAACAGATTATTGAACCTCAAGAAGATATCAAAACATCAAATCCAAGCATTTGTGCAAAAATCCTACTTTGTCTAGAAATCCCAATTGTATCCTTCATTTCTATTTTGTTCGATTGGGTTGAGTGCTTGATATTGGGCTATCATTTGTATTGAGAGATACCTTATTAGCCACCAAATTTCTTTGTTCTATTGTGTGAGGATTGGGTTAATTTTTGGGTAGAAAAATTAACCGAAATTGTAAAGGTTGCCTCCTTGTCCTGGGAAAAGGGGACGAACAATTTAGTGGAAATTGTTGGAAATCCTTGGTGAGACTAAGGTAGTGGATGTAGAGTTCGGTTGGTGAACTTGAACCACTCTAAATTCCCGTGTCAATATTTTTAAGTTGCAATTTCCGTTACAACATCGTTAAAATTCCAATTCACCCCCCCTCTTGGTTATTATCATTCGTGTGATCCACTCAACACCCTCAAAGTGGGATATTTATAGTAGCTGAAAACCTTAAAAAACTAAAATGATAAATCTCAAATTTAATTTAAATTACATAAGATAATTATCCCAAGTTTAAATTTTAAAAATTAAAATCCGGATGATAGGCTATCTGATAAACGGCTTGATAAGCTATCACTGCTGCTGACGTCAGCTTCTAGAAGGTGCTGACGTGGCGCCCAGTCAACATTCATGCCCTGATTCATGCCTATGAATCTGCCCACGACTCCAGCATTTTCTGCAGCATTCCAGCTTATTTCCAGCATCACGTCCCCTACATGAAAACAACATAAAAAAACCCAGTTAAGTCCCTCAAACTTATATTTAATCGAAATAAGGACCAAAAACATAACCAAAATAAATACTCATCACTGCACCATCCTGACACACCTTTCGACAACTTACAACACTCCACGCTATTGACCATCAGTTAGATAAACAACAGATGTGATAGCTCGACAGACATAGTCACTTCACTATTGGACAGTTGATATGGTAATGAAATAGACACATTATGACTTTAACGTCGCCTACTAGTAGACACTATTACTTCACTAATGAGAATTTTAAATACGTATGATCAAGTTTATTGAATTATGAACAAATTAATTGAATGCATAAGTTTTGGGGACTAAAATTGTTATTATACCAAGCCCTTGTTTCATTTTTTAATGGTAGAGTGACTTGTTTGTCACAAAACTTTAATTGAGTGACATGTTTGTTCATTTTTAAAGACATATTGATTTGTTTGTCATAAAATTTTAATTGAGTGACATGTTTGTTCCTAAACCTATAATTATGTAACTCAATTATTACTTTTATAAGAAAAGCGACATGTTTATTACTAAACCTGTAACAAAGTGGCTTATGATGTAATTTATCCATATCTAAATCTAAAAACAAAAAGTCTTGGACTTCAGATTTTCTGGCAGCAATCCGAGATTAGATTTAGAACAAGCGAACGATGCTACCAGATCTACGGTCGTATTTCAGTTTGCACTTTTTAATAATGTATCAGAAGAAAAGAAAATGTAGGTGAAGTTCTGGTTTTAAACTCAGCTTTGGGGGGAAAAGATTAGATTAAACTGTTGGTTTTTAAATATGATTTCCTTCCATGATTAGGGGCATTAATTAAATATTACATTAAAATTTAAACATGTTTTCACTTGTCAAAGACATCAGGAATGCAAGATGTTTCATTATAAGCTTGTATGTTCATTATACCAACAACGAGGAGAAACCAAATGAATGAAATATTCGAGTTACAGTTATGATATAGAGTCAACAATACTTACTTATTGAAGTGGTATGAGAATCTTCCATACTTTTTTTCTGACCCTGTTATATGAAAGTCCCGACTCCACTACTATTTTGCAGACAAAGCTTAAAATACTACTTATCTTGCTGGTGCCTATCGCAGAAAATAGTTTTCTAAAGAGAACGAGAGACATGATAATAGAAACGATGCTTAAGTGACACGAGGTCAAATTTTTCTAAAAAGTATATTTTTATTTTAATGACGTTTAACTATTTTGTTTTAGCATTGTTTCAAACCATCATAAAAATATTTGTTTGGTAAAATACATAATTAGTCCAACTATAAGATATTTTTTAAATCCCTTAATTATGGAAAAATTATAGAAATGTCATGACTTAAAACAACTAACAAATTGGTTCTTTGTAGTTAAAAATTTAACTGAAAAGACATGCCAATTAATAAATTTGAAATGATAATAAATTTAGTACTTAAATTTTACACTTTATTTTAATTTGGTCCTAACTCTAAAAAAATTAACCATATGCATATCAATATTCTATTAACATACTCCTTAATTCTCTCTTTTCTTCGCTTTGTATTCCTACCATCATCATCTTCGTCAATTCAAGCGATATTAAACTTACATTAGCAACACAGCTATCACAAATAACTCTTTGATTCGAAACAAAAAAAAATATAAAAGCCTGAAAATACCATAACAAAACAACTAAAATCAAAATAAAATTGTTACTTCATACAAACAATTGTTCGCATTTCAAGATAGAAACAAAAAAATCAAAGAATACATGAATTGAATTATTTTGGCAGTTCATATAAACTTAAATAACACATCAAAATGGATGGTCTGAATGTCATATTTTTATTAAGAATAAAAAATATTTTTATATTGATTTTAAAACTTTACTTTGTTTAATCATATTTTATTTTTTATAGTTATAATAATATTTTCTAATAATAATATTTTAATTTAATTTTTGAGTAATTATTTCTTAGTTTTTATTTTGGAAAAATTATATATTAAACATATTTTCATTTTTAAAAATAAGTTTTTATTTCTAAAAATCAAGCGTGATTTATATTTTTCAAAAACTGAAAAATTAAAATTATTTAAAAAAACAAAAAATATTTTCTATAACCAAACAAACTTTTAGATCTAAAAAAAAACTCTCAAATACATATTCTAAACGAGTATTGGCCCATGAATCTGGGACTTGCTTCTGTTTCCGGCTAACTGTCGATAGCATTCAAACATTATGGCTTAATAAACAATTGGGTCCCTAAAGTACGGAGTGATTCCTATTTTGGCTCTTAATTTTTTTGGTCAAATGTGACCTTAAAGTTTAATTTCGTCCACAGTTTTGACCCTTTCATCTGATGTTGTTAAAAAAACTAGTGGTATTTCCATCAAATTAATGAGTGACACGTGGGAAACCAAATTGGGTATAAATTATAGTTTAAGGGTGAAATTGAAAGAAAAAAACATGTATTAAAAGCCCAGGTTTCGACGAGTTTCAGAATGCTCTGACCATCGTCCACTAACTTCTTCTTGACATGATTTTTATACCAAAAGTCATCATCTCATCAACATTAATTTGTCATTAGACTTAAAAAAATCTAAAAAACCACAAAATCAAAATCTATTTTTGGGAATTCTAAACTTCGATATCCAAATATGGTCATCAGATCAGATTCAAAACTTCATAGTGTCTTACCTATGTCCTTAAAAGTCTTTTCACGTTCTTCTTTGTAAAAAAAAAAAACATCTCAAAAATCATCAAGTCGGTTAGAATACGAAAACGATGACGAAGAGAGGAAACATAAGAGAAAAAAAAGAAAAATAATATATGATGATTTTTAAATTTGATCAACAGAAAATTTTATTTTCAATTCGGCATATCACATGTCAGTATGTCACTCATTAATTGATTAGAAGGGTCAGACAAAAATTCTTTAGCTCTTTTCGGTATCCCTTTCTATGCCTCAAAACTAAACAAAAGTAAATTCTAATATTTAATCTTAACTCTTAAACCCTAAACTCAAAACTACACCATACCCAAATCTTTTAAACTCTAATCTTAAATCATAACTTTAAATTCTAAACTTAAATTTTTAGTGTGAGGGTATATATAAGGCATTGAAAAGAGCAAATAATTTTTATTCATAAGGGTCAAATTAGCTAGTAAACCAAACATTAGTAAACAGATTAACACTAGCAATAATCTAGCACTACAAAGCTACAAATGGGAACGAGGAGACGATGAAGCTTCCAACAATATAAAACGCCAACATATATAACTTTAGAAACAATTAAATATTATAGGAAAGAAAATTCTATAAAAAAGAAAAGAAAAAGAATACGTTGTGGTCCCAAAGCCAACTTTTATTAGACTTTTTTAGTTATTGTCAAGTAATTTCCTCCATGAAAACACCATTTTCTAGGCCATGCAAAGAGGTGGTCATAAAAAAAAGCAGGTTAGAGGGTATTATACTCCCTGAAATTGTATCTGATTATCTTTTTGGTATTTAATTTTTTTTGGGGTTCAATTTAGACTATAAACTTTCGAATTGTGATACATGTTATTTCAAATCTTTTTCATTTTGATGTTCTTGGGCAAGCTTTTGTCTTGAGTGTTTTTCTCTTTTTTGATGTTTTTTTTTTGTCTTTGTTTTGATTATGCTTTATTTTTTCCTTCATTTAAATTTTAAGACAATTTTTAACGAGAGTTATATTTGACGAGACTTATAGTTGTAGGTATATGTTTTGTATAATTCTTATTTTATCAACAAAATCTTACATTTGACGGGCAAAAAAATTCCTTTTAGAACTGAATTATATATATATATATATATAATTCATATAACACTCTTGGAAGATGTCACGTGACAATATATTTTAAATTAAAAAATTTCATAAAACTTTTAAAAATTGAAAAAAAAAACAAATACTTCTCAATCTTTTAAAAATATAAGATTTTT
This sequence comes from Hibiscus trionum, assembly GCA_030270665.1. Classification (NCBI taxonomy): domain Eukaryota; kingdom Viridiplantae; phylum Streptophyta; class Magnoliopsida; order Malvales; family Malvaceae; genus Hibiscus; species Hibiscus trionum. The sequence goes on along the minus strand of BSYR01000003.1, from coordinate 70,680,405 downwards.
TTCTAAATATTTTCATGAACTATTTTAAAGAATTTTTATGAACTTTCTTTTTTTATTAAAGAGATATTACATTTTCAAAGTAAATGTCAGGATTCGAACCCATACAAAAATAAGATAACATAAACATTCTTAGTCACTCGACCAATTAATAGATCTCAATTATCTTTATTTTTTATTTAACATATATGATGTGTGCGTTTTTAACTGAAAAAATAATTGAGGCAACGTATATCACAATTGTAAAAGGATAATTATTTGATATACTGGTGGTAGAAACTTTTAGTTTCCACAAGAGCCTTAGTTTTAGGGTTTATAGACTTAGTTTAAGGGTAGAATTTAGGGATTTAGATTTAGTAGTTTAGATTTTAGGGATTGTAAATAATTTAGTGTTCATGGTTAGAATTTAGGGTTTATAGGTTAAACCTAAACCCTCAACATATTACCATAAACCCTAACCTCTAAACCCTAAATCATAACCCATAGCCCATAAATTCTATCCATCACCCCTAAATTCTAAACACCTACACCTACAGCCCTAAACCCTATACCTTAAACTAAATCCCTAAACCTTAAAACTAAGGCACTATTACTATATTAGATAGAAATCCATTGTAAAATTCAATGGTCAAGTTAAACTATTTTTTTTTTCAAAAAATGATATTGATAATAAAATAAAATTTTAGAATTTTAACCCTAAAATATAAATGAACTTCACCGTTCACACGTTACGAGGATTGTCTTTTAACGCACAAGTAATTGGGATCAAAACTTATAAATAAAATGAATTGCTTTTTTTTTTTGTCTTCTCGATTCTTTATGGCTTTGTTTTGATTAATTTGAATTGACCCACGTCGTACACTTAATTTTAGTGAATGAGTCTTTCAGTAGAGATTTTTTGAAAATTTAAAACTTCAAACTTGAAACCTAGTTAAACAATACTGAAATACTTACTACTTGAACTAATCTCGTTCGTGAAACAACCATGGAACAGGAGTTCCGACTTTGTCACTTGTAAACTTCCAAGTATTTTAGTAGCTTTTCTTTTTTGTTTGTTGTTAAGTACTGACTTTGACGTGCATTTCAATTCAAAAAGGGACACCTTGCAAATTCACGTGGATTGAGATATCGTGATTTATTTACGGCTTAATATCAAAACAAGTGTTCAAGCTATCACATTTTTTTAGGTGTCTAATTTTTTTGTTCTTTTGAGGCACATACTTTAGTTAAAAATTGATAGTTTAAGCACATATTTTGACCAAAAATATATAGTTTGGGTACCTAAAAGCTAAAAAAAAAGGTTTATGCACCTAAAAGAAAAAATATGATAGTTTGAGCACCTAAAAGGAATAAAAAATATTTTAGGCACCTAAAAAGCAAAAACATGATAATTTGGGCACTTATTTTGACATTAAGCCTTTATTTATCTACTAATCCAGATTGAACATTGTAGAAGTTTCTTTAACACATTGTATTAAATATAATAATTCGTGAATTCATTTCATATATATAATTTTTGGTGTTAAACTTATATTTAAATTATTTATAATTTTATACATTATGAATGATATATTTGTAATCTCGTGTGGTTATTATATATATATTGAAAATTATTTATATATAATTTATTGGCCTATTGATGGATCGAATATTGTATGATTTTTTATAAAAATAATCTTCTTCACCTAATTCACAATGTTAAAATTTGAAATATAAGTACTCTGTTTAAGTTTTTATTGACGTCAAGTCTACCTGAAAACTTTAAAGTCTCTTAGTGGGCATTTAATTCCAAGAATGACCAAAAAGGCTAAAACAATGTTGAATGAACATAGTTTGTGCACTAAAAGTAAAAATTAAGCAACTTTAAAGGATGGGGGTGAAGTAAAAAAGTTAAGAAAATGTGTAGCACGATCCCATATATATGAATTGTAGGTGGTGGGTAGCTCTTATTTATAATATAAAGATTTATATTTGATATATTGATTATATATATTTAACTTAATTGTGAATTATTGTTAAAAACACTTAATTGTGAATTAGATGATGTTGTATGTTTAATATTGTGTCAAAATAAATATAAATGATTTTATTGATGTCACTTGCGCATTAGTTAATTGACATTTCGATACAATAATTTAAAAATTTTGGATTTAAATTTATTTACATACGCAATTTTATTAGACCCCTAAACCTATTGTATATAAAAGAAAAAGGGGGAAATCTATCAGTTGATTGGCCAAAGATGTTCATCAGCTTTTATTTTGCGTGGGTTCGAATCTTGACATTTGCATTAAGAATTTAAAAATCACTTTATTATTAAAAAAATTACTTCCTCATTTTCTCCTAAATTATGTGTGTAGTCATTGAGTGGTCCTATTGAAAAAGAAAACCTAATTATTTTAAAGAGACTCGAATTAAAATAGCTTGTCTATAGAATATGTGTACGTCATTAAATGGCTAAGAGTAAAAACTACGCAATACATTATAAAAGGAATATTATTCAATATAGTATGTATGATAGGTTTCAAACTTAACTTATGAATTTAAAATGAATACTTAACACGTGGTTTAATTCTGATCACTTAACACGTGCGTTTGGTTCACGGAATGTAAGATTATCTTTGGGAATGAGATTTTTGGAATGTAACATTACTTTGGGAATGTTACATTACACTGTTTGGTTTATTTGACAGAAATGTAAGATTACTGTGTTTGGTTGGAGAAATATAAGATTACCTAAAAATTAATTTTACAAAATTATCCATGTGTTATATTTTTTAACATGTTAAACTTTCAATACTAAGTTAAAAATATCTACAAAACCTGAGAGAGAAATTATTAGAACAGCTAGCTAGCAACTAACCCTAGTCGCATTCTCCTAAATCTTTGCCGTCTGCAACTTTGCTTCCTTTGGTTGGTGGTCGGCAACCACTCTTAGTATTGGTTGTCGATCATCGGGTCTATTATTTTTTTCTTATTTTTTCCTATTTTAATAAGAATCTATGGCTTTGTGGCACGCATTTCACATGACATTGTGGCACGTTTTCTTTGATTTTTTTGTAGTTCGTTTTATCTGTCCTTGTGGCATGATTTCAGCATACCTTAGCGATCGGTTGGTGCTCGTATAGAGATCTTCACGATGCTAATATCTGATTATGGTTCTGTCGGTGGTCTTAGAAAGATAGATCCCGACTCAGTTGATTGTTGGTTGCCGATGTAATCAGACCTGGGTAGATGAGCAATCTGCCTGATAGCTTGGTTCGCTCACCACTCATTTTTTAACTCGTAAAATGTCTTGTTTGGATAGAGACAAGGAGATTCATGAAGGTTTCTGGATTTTGGTATGCTAATCTCGATGGAAGTGTCTGCTTTTCTTTGCACCATTGTAAGAGATTTTTAGTGGACTTATCTATTTTTCTCTCTTTTTGATGCATTGTATTGTATTCTCTTCCATGATGATTAATGAAATTCAGATGTCATTGTTAAAAAGAAGTTAAAATGTCTACATAAAAAGTTATAGAATTGTTTTTGTTATATTATCTGAAATTTGTAAAAACTATATATTTATCATATTATTAATATAACTATTAGATTAAAAAATTAAATATATTTTTTATATTTGCATATCTTCGTTACTCTCTGTTAAAATAGTTGTATGATAATTTAATTGTAAATGTTTAATATATTCAATTTCTTAATTTTTCACGATAGATTATCAAATAAATTAAAATAATTAATAAAATAAATCTAAAAGTTGTAAATAGTGATATAAAAAAGTTAGATCATAAATTTAACCTACTAAAATACTTTATAATATGATAAACATCTTATAAATCAAAGAATAAAAGTAAAAATGTTATAATTTTTGTTTTGATATAATAATTGTAAAATAGTTTTGGACTAAATTAAAAAGATTTCAAAAGTAATTTTAAGTCTAAACAACTTGAAAATATGTTTGATCGGTTTTTACAAGGCTTTGGAATGTTTCAAAACATTCGTAAGTAGCCAAACTCTTGTTTTTAGCTCAATCGTACCGATATGATATACCATGTATCGATATACTTTAGGGTTTCAGCTACAGTATAATTTCAGTAGCCAAAACCCGTACCAGTACAGCTTGTCCATACCGATACGGAGAGTAACGTACCGATACGTTTATACGCGTTCCGATACGCCTATGCTTTAATCCCAACGACTATTTTTAACAACCCCAACAACTATTTCCCAGCAGTCTTTTAAATTGCAAGCTGTATTGATACGCTCAAAAGCGTATCGATACACATAAGTTGAGGCAAGCATAACAACTAGCTCCTGAAGAACTCGTACCGATACGGTATACCACGTACCGATATGGATAGCTCTAGAACAACATTTATTGCAGGAAATTAAGGCTCCAACGGCTCCAACTCAATCCCAATGGTCTCCAACGGCTAGGAACTTAGTTGGGAGTATAAAAGACCTCAAGAAGCATCTGAAGCAACTAATGATCCTTAAGTCAACTTCATTTGAATAAATCATGTCTTAGTACTCAAATTGTACATTCTTGTATAGACAAGCACTTGTGAGCTTAAATGTCAATGTATGCTCAAGTATATTAGGATTTGGGTGAGAGCTTTAGAGTGCAAACAAACACCTTTAGAGAGGGATTTCATTTTGCTAATTATTCTCTTGTTTAAGAGTGTTCCCAAGGCTCGGTTTGTGAGTTTTGGATGCTAGGCTTGGTGAGTGAGTCTAGGTTGTAAACGGTTGCCTCCTTAGCCTTGAAAAGAGGAATAATTCTTAGTGAATTGGTGAAATCCTTACTGGTGAAGCTAAGGCAGTGGATGTAGGATTTGGTTGGAAATCTGAATCACTCTAAATCTTGTGTCTAGTTTTTCTATCTTTTTACATCCACCACAATCACCTAAGAAATCACTTCTCCACCACATGGAAAGCAATCCGGTTGTGATTATCGAGCTTCACAATTGGTATCAAAGCGAAGCTCAATCAAGAGGATTAACATCCTATTGAGGCAATCTCAACAAGCTCGATCAACAAACATTCAATCGGTGCTCATGGCGCAATCAATCGAAAAGCCACCATTTTTCAATGGTGAACATTATGCATATTGGAAGAATAAGATGATGTACTTCATCAAGGCCAAAGACTACCGACTTTGAGATCTTGTTGAAGATGGACCGTTTGTGCCTCAACGAAGGATGGCAGATTGGAATGCAAATGACAAGAAGATGATAGAGCTAAATTGCAAGGCCTTGCTCATTCCTTTTTGTGCTTTGGTCCCGGAAGAATATACAAAGGTGTCTTCTTGTGAGAATGCCAAGGAAGTATGAGACAAGCTTAAAGTCACATACGAGGGAACAAACAAAGTAAAGGAGACCAATATCGGTCTTCTCAACCTTGAGTATGAAAACTTCAAGATGGACCCGAATGAAGACATCAAGAGGATGTTTGATCGATTCTCCACAATCGTCAACCAACTCAAAGGTCTTGGAGAGGAGATTTTGGAAGAAAAACTCGTTCGGAAGTTGATTTATTCACTTCCTAAATCATGGGAGAGCAAAAAGACGGCTATCATTGAAGCCAAGAACTTAAAAGAGCTCAAGCTAGATGAGCTAATTGGATCACTTCTTACCCATGAGTTGATGTCCAAGCCCTTTAGAAGGGAGAAAGATAAGAAAAATCAAAGATCAAGGAGTTGATGTGAACATCATTGCTCCTCAATCCTCCACTAGTCATTAAGAAGTTTCAAATGAGGTGGAAAGTGAAAATGAAGAGATGGCCTATCTCTTCATGAAGTTTGCTCGATTCATGAAGCGCGAAATGGAAGAATCCAAGCATTAATCGAAGAAGAAGATGAAGGATTCCCAAAAGAATCATCAATGGAAGGAGACGAAGCACAACAAATACGATTGCCCTCACTTCAACAAAAAGGGATCACCTTCAAAGAAAGCATATGTGGAAACTTGGAGCGATGAAGACTCCACCGATGAAGATGAGATAGCCCACCTACGCTTTTTGGCCCTCCAAGAGGGTGAGGCAACTTCTAACTCATCTAGTTCAAATTCTTATTCTTTTTATGAGTTACAAGAAGCATATGATGAATTGGTTTTTGAATTCATGGCTTTATTTTTGAAAAACAAAAAGTTGATTTCAAAATTGAAAACCGAAAATGATTTGCTTTTGAAAACTAATTTAGAGTTTGAAGCAAAAATAAAAAAGTTTGAACTTGAAATTTTGAATTTACAAAATTTCATTCAAAAGATGGAAAAAGATCATCAAAAGGAAGTTGGTGATCTTAAGAATGAAAAAGTTTTGTTTTTTAGGATTTAGAAATGAAAAAAAAAATTGAAAATCAAACTTTTATCAAAGACAATCTAGTGCCTCTAAATTTTTAAATGAAAAATGTTTTAGACGTATTTGGGTCCCAAAAGGAGTAATTACTTCACATAAAAAAATGAAATTGTAAAATGGACTCTTAAGGGGACTAAAGTTTGTGCTACTAATGCCTATGGATCCAAAGTAATTTGGATACCAAAACATTTGTGATTGTCTTGTTGTAGGTGTGATGGAGAATGGTCAACAAGGTATGATATTAAGGGGGAGCTCCAAACACATAATAAAGAACACTTGAAGAAGGAAGGCTTCACATCCTACCTTTGGTTCAAGTGCTAAAATTCTAGTTGAATTTATTTGTTTTATTTATTTTAATCCAACTAATTAATCATGAATTGTTGGACTAACATCTTATTTGATGCTTGAGTAAGGGAGAGCCAGTTTGTTTTTAAATTGCAAAATTTTTTTAAAACCTTCTTTTTTATTGAACCTTAAGTTACAAAAGTCTTTTTGATATAACAAAAACGGGAGAATGGTTTGAAAAAATATTTTTTTAAATGAATAAAGGGGAACTTTTAACTCTTTTAAATCTATATTTCTCTTATTCAAAAATTATTTTATACAAGGGGAGAATCACAAACAATTTTTCAAGTTGGTTTTATTATATCAAAAAGGGGGGAGATTGTTAGGATTTTTGTTTTGATATAATAATTGAAAAATAGTTTTGGATTAAATTGAAAGTATTTAAAAAGTAATTTTAAGTCTAATCAACTTGAAAATATGTTTGATGGGTTTTTACAAGTCTTTGGAATGTTTCAAAACATTCTTAAGTAGCCAAACTCTTGTTTTTAGCTCTACCATACCAATACAATATACTCGTATCGACACACTTTAGGGTTTCAGCTACAGTATAATTCCAGTAGCCAAAACATGTATCGATATAGTTTGTCCGTTCTGATACGGAGAAGAACGTACCGATACGCTTATACACGTATCAATACACATATGCTTTAATCCCAACAACTATTTTCAACAACCCCCAATGGCTATTTCCCAACGAACTTTTAAATTGCAGGCCGTATTGATACACTTAAAAGCGTATCGATACACATAAGTTGAGGCAATCATAACAGCTAGTTTCTGAAGAACTCGTACCGACACAGATAGCTCCAGAACAACATTTATTACGGGGAATTAAGGCTTCAACGATTCCAATTCAATTACAACGGTCTTCAACGGCTAGAAACTTAATTTGGAGTATAAACGACCTCAAGAAGCATATGAAGCAACTAATGATCCTCAAGTCAACATTCATTTGATTAAATAATGTCTTAGTGCTCAAATTGTACATTCTTGTATAGACAAGCACTTGCGAGCTTAAATGTCAATGTATACTCAAGTGTATTAAGATTTGGGTGAGAGCTTTGGAGTGCAAACAAACAACTTTAGAGAGGGATTTCAGTTTGCTAATTATTTTCTTGTTTAAGAGTGTTCCCAAGGCTCAGTTTGTGAGTTTTGGATGCTAGGCTTGGTGAGTGAGTCTAGGTTATAAACGGTTGCCTCCTTAGCCTTGAAAACGAGAAAAATTCTTAGTGAATTGGTGAAATCCTTAGTGGTGAAGTTAAGGTAGTGGATGTAGGCTTTGGCTAGAAAGTCGAACCACTCTAAATCTTGTGTCTAATTTTTCTATCTTTTTGCTTCCACCACCATCACCCAAGAAATCACTTCTCTACCACTTGGCAAGCAATTCGATTGTGAATATTGGGCTTAGCAAAAAAAATAAACTACAAACTTATTAATTCTCATGAAATATGCAATCTAACATATAATCTATAAGCATCATAAATATAATATTAAGAAAAATATATTAAACACTAAAACAATATTTAAATAAGTCTAACACCATTTATATATTAAATTAATATTGAGAAAAATATTTAATTAATTTGCACCACAAATAATTAATCATCTAATTAAAAATTCAAATAAAGGATCAGTATGAACAAAATTCATTAACTTAGGCGCAATATAGTCTAAAAGGGTGGGAATTGACAAATACCTAAGAAATTAGTGGGAATGACATTCCCACCATTTAGGGGGAAAAGTGACACTATTGAGAAAAGATTATTACCCCATAGGTGGAATACTCTCAAATCAAACAAGAGAATGTCATTTCGAAAAATATTATTACCTCTGATAATAATCTTTTTCGCGAACCAAACGCCCATAAGAATTAAGTAGACAAATGGGCGGGTCAGGTTTGGTTTGAGACGACACAAGCTTAAAATTTTAAAGTTAAAGGTGTTTATTGTTTGGTTAAAATTAAATTAATGAACTAATTAAATTAGTTTGGTTAAATGATCGACTATTGTTGTTTGTTCAGTCAAAGAATGGTTAAAGAATTTTTCAAAGTTTAATTCTCAGCGAATTCGAGTCAAAACTGATTAATTAATTAAATTAACTAAAGTATCCAAAATATTAAATATATATTACATTTATGTATATATTTTAAGCCTAGACTCATTAAAATTTTAGGAGCAAACTATTTCTAAACTCATATTAAAAAACACCCAAAAATTTTGGATAAATGGTTGAATTTTATTTATCTAGAAGCAGAGCTTGCTACAGAAGAACAAATTAATCGGTAGGGTAATCAGTGCTGCTGAATCCCCAAGCTGTACACAAATACAATTTTACTCTATCAGATCTATTTATACAGAGTCTATACATTTTGATGTTAAAGGTATATCGTATAGTATCAAAAAGAATGTTGCTCGAACATATTTTTTTAGCTAAGTTGTTTTGCATTCCTTTCTTCCAAAATATGATAAAGAAAACTGGTCCAAGCCAATCTTAAGATCTGATCCAACATTGATTTCCTTTAAAACTGTCCTCTATCTAGCGAAGATTTTCATCCCATTGTCGATGAAAGTGCAATAATCCGCAACAGACCCTATCGATGTGAAGGCAATCAGAAAATAGGCGACCTCTGCTCTTTGATGCTTTTTAACATAATAGACATTTTTTATCCACTGCCATCTCCCATCTCCCATCTCGTAAGTCTTTCTTTAGTTAAAAGTTCATTCAAAATGACCATCCAAGCAATGATAGAATACTTTAGGACATGCTTAGGGAATCAAATTGCCTTATACCATCCTACCTTTTCTTTCCTCTCTCCCACCTCTCCCCATATCCACTTGCTTTTCGTCATGGGTCAATGAATTAAAGCATAAAAAGGCGCAGCTTGATCTCTCAACTTAAATAACTTTCGCAAGATTTAGCTGTAAGTAGGATTTGATTTTAACACAAAAACACCTAAAATTACCTATAAAAAAACTAAATTTATTTTTTTTATATTCACTTATAATAAATTTTGGCTAATTCGAAAATTGATAGAATTGACCAAAATTTGATCTGTTCGGTTAATGATTTAAAAAAATAATTTGATTAATGGTTAAAAATCAATTAGTCAAGTTCTTGATTAATTCGATTTGAAATCGATTAATTAATTAAACTATCTAAAATATTAAATATATATTACATTTACGTATATATTTTAAGCCTAGACTCATTAAAATTTTAAGACCCAATAAATTTCTAAACCCAAATTAAAAAATAACCATTGTTCTGTAGCTTTTGGTTGAGTCAGATTGTGGTAATGCGATTGTTGTTCTACAGGATAGTTCCAACTCTCATTGATGCTTATCCCTTATTCATCATATTCAGGAGCTACTAGGTCGGCAGTGGGAAGTTGTGCTAACAATGATTTCACGTGAAAGCAATAAGGTGGCGGATAGTTTAGCTCGATGTGCATAGAAGCTTCCCCTTGGATTATACGAGTTTATTGAACTGCCAGATTTGGTTCAAATTCTGGCTCGTTTAGATCTTCCTGATTAGCGCTTCGTTGTTTTGTTTATTTTGTGTTTCAACGTTTTTGTAAATATTACCAGGGTCACTCTTTTTCATCCATTTAGATTTAGAGAAATTTTTTAACGAGACTCGTGGTAATATTACCTCCTTTAATCAAAAAATATACTCAAAATTACCTAACGAAAGTAAACAACAAAATAAACAAAAAAATACCTAAATTGAATTTTTTACATGTAATTATAACAAATTTCCGTTAATTCAAAAACTGATAAAATCGACTGAAATATATTCGGCTCAGTTAATGATTTTAAAAAATATCCAAATTGGTTAAAGGTTAAAGATTAAAAATTACCAGTTAATTTAGTTTTGAATAATTCGGTTCGGTGGCCAAACTAATCGTTTAAATACCCTTACTTGAAGTTGATTTTGGGTTGGTTTAATTTCAATTTTAGGTTTAATTATTTTGGATTTGAGGGTCAGAATTTTTTTGTTGGATCATTTCGGGTTATGATAATTTCATTTTAAATTATTTGAGATTAATTTAACACATAAATTATTTTGAGTATGATAATATTAAATTCACGATTATTTGTAAATTTTACTCATGTTTTCAGTTTGACATTAAAGTTATTTGAACTGAACTATATTTTTTACACAAAATTTTATGATTTAACATGTAAAGAACACAACAAGTGGTCACAGTAAAAAGAACGGATGATGTTCATCTTTTAAGACCTGAGTTCAATCGCTCTGTCTACATGTAAATATCGTGAGTAAGCATATTTGGCCGGTTCGCCAAGTTGCTCATTTTTGTTCCTTTATATTCCTTTAGGTAATGAGTTCTAAACCCACTAAGAGCATCTCTTAAAAACATGTAAATAACATTTTTAAACGAAATCACTTATCTCATTACAACATAATAAAAAATATATATTATACACATAAAACTACGAGTTTTTATTTAATATTCTAAACCCTAAATTATTAATTTTAAATTCCAAAATCATTTATATTCAAAAAAAAATATTCCAATATCACTATTTCAAAATTAACTAAAAGCATAGTATCAAATGTGAGAAAAAAATCAACTACAACTTATTTAACTAAATTGAAACACCTTAAATAAATATACAAATTAAAATTATATATTTCATATTAATAAAAATATTATAATCACAATTTATAAGTTACAAATGGAATTATATTTTAAATATACATAATTTGAGATTAAATAATTTTATATTGTTTATTTATTTGTGTTACTTTAAATTAAATTAATTTTAAAAAGAGTCAATTTGGAATATAGGTTGGGCTGGCAGAGCTAAGGCTGGCTAGTGGTGACCGAGTTGTAAATGTTATGGGGCTAGATTTTTGAACTAGCAAACCGCGTGGTCTTAGGCGAATTTCACCACACAAACGCCTAAGTAAGCCTGAATTCCCACCTCGAAAGATCAAAACTTCCAAGGCACTCAAGAACGCAAGATCGTTCTAAGCGGAAGCAAACTATAAATAATGGCCTTCAAATTCGAAAGAAGAAAATAAAAAAACACGAAGAACTACACAGAGGATTTTAGAGTGAATGCCTTGATTACTCTGAAGATACAAAATTGAATGAATTACAAGTGAGGTGGGGAGCCTCTATTTATAGTTGAACTTCCCTAGATCTGACGGTCAAAACTGATTTAATCGACGGACGAGATTACAACATAATCTTTACAAAATCTCTAAATATCTCAACATTATCTAAATAAATCATTTGAAATAATTCAAATTGATAATGTTTGACTATGTCTCCCAGGATCTTTTACGGACCAGAATAAGTCTAGTGGTCTCTTCAAGCCTAATTCCTCAATTTGAACCCCTTGGGCAGCTATTTGTGCATATGACTCGTGTCTGAACTGACGGCCTGTGACAATCTCCCCCACCAAACTTGGTGACGCCCTCGTCGCACACTCAGAATGAAACTTGACTCGGTGATCCTGGAATCGCTTCCGCCATGTAACAACTTTTGTCGCCTCACCTCGTACATCTCAATCGTAGAACTCCTTCCTACTAGTTGCAACCTGCCTCTACTTGGATCCCCTCGATCCTTGCGCAAGTACTCGGCCCCCGTCACATTGAACACCGAACGGACCCTCAGAACTCTAAAAGGTTGCTTGTGTTCTCGCCAAGTCTTGGCAGCTCCATCTCATGGTTAGGTTTTCTGCTTCCTACACCCAACAAACTAGGCAAATCAAACTGTAAAACACCATAATTGTGTTGGAGATATACCTCCTTCAGACTACTCCGATTGGCATTCACTCTAACTCGCATCAACACTTCCTTTCTCGCGAAGTCTAATGCACCGCCTATCGACAACTCGTCGCTCATCGACAACATCGGTACTTCCTCAATCTTGAAGTTCGACACCTTGGCTCGCACTGATGCTTCTTTGTCCACGAAGCTCAATGCCCCATCCACCTTACTCACTGGTGGACACGCAACGAATCTCATGTCTTCGAAAGACTTCGGCTCCACTAGCCCTTCCAAGGTCGTTTCCTCAGTGGTAGCAACCAAGTCAGCATCCTTGGTTAGTTCAAAATCATTCAGAACCCTGTTCTCAACCCTCACATCTCGATGAACCGGTACGATGCATTATTTGCGAGGATCCAAAATGCAAACACAATCGACAAAAGGAACAAGGAGTGCATTAATCCGGTCAAGGAAATTTAAATCGATGACGAAATCATAGTCACCCAAGTGAATTACCTTAAAGTTTTCCTTGCCTTTCCATTCTCCAATTTCCAACTCCACGCCTCGTGTCATTCTCACGGGTGGAACACCTCTGGAATTGACGATTTTGAATACCCCAGTTGACTCCTCAACCTTCAAACAAATCTCGTCAGTAGTTTTCTTCGACACAAACAAATTAGATGCTCTCGTGTCCACAATAGCACTTCTCTTTTGACCCGCCACGTTGATGTCTAAATACATCAACCCTTTCTTCTTACGATTCTTGCTCGCCTTGGCAAAACTCAACAACATCGAACCAAGCTTTAAAACCTCACTGTCCTCGGGCTTGTCATCCTCATTGAACGGCTTGACATGATACGGACACTCTTTTACAATATGAGGCCCCTTGCATCGGTAACACTTCAATTGCTTCCCTTCTACACTTGGTTTGATTACTTTGACACTAGCAATCGCACCAAGTCGACATTCCCCTTCTTCTTGTTCGTCGTCCCCATCGATGATGGCATTGATGCGGCTTTTCTTGGGACAGTCCTTCACTAAGTGTGGACCATCACAATGGTAGCACTTTACGGGTCCTCTCTCATTCTTTTCCTACGGTTTGACAAACTTGTTGGGCTTTTCGTCACCATCACTACAACAGTGATCATCATCGTCTCCCCCACCATTGTCCTTGCCTCGGGGCTTGGAAAACTTGGTTTCCCCAACTTCAAATTCTACAATGGATTCAGCTGCGGTCAATGCATTGGAAAGATCCTTGACTCCCCTCCGCCCTAACTCTATTTGGGCCCATCGTTGAAGTCCATGTGTGAAAGTAAAGAAGCCCTTGGCTTCACTCAAATTCGGAATCTGGAGTTTGAGCTTAATGAACTCTTTAACATACTCTGGGATGGAACCCTCATGTTTTAGTTGCCGCAACTTCTTTCAAGCCTCGTGTTGAGCGTTGGTCGGATAGAACTGATCTTTGAACTCAACTTGAAACTCCTTCCAAGTCTCAATAGGAATGTCCTTACTCTCCCCCTTAGAGCATCTGTGTCGCCACCACAAAAGAGCGACGTTAGTCAAATACATAGTGTAACCCCCTCGTCCCGGTCTGGCCGAATGACCGGTCCGAGTAGGCTACACGGGGAAAACCGAAGCGAAACCTTTTAAGGTTCCCCCTCGGTTAGCAACCCTGGAAAATTTCTTTTAATTTAATCTTGTTTGTATGCATATTCATTCCTAAGTGATCACGTCAGTGGAAAACATCAAGAAAGAAACACATTCGAACCTCAATCCATACATTAAACTGTTCATTTTACACATACAGGGCAGGCCGTATCGATACGCCAATCAAGGGTATCGATACGCCTTGACTAGGTCAACCCTCACAGTCAACTCAGGGAAGACCGTATCGATACAGCCCTTGAGCGTATTGATACGCCCATCTCGGTCAACATCTCATGGTCAACGAGATAAACCCGTACCGATACGCCTCAACACCGTACCGATACGCCAAAAACTCACCAATTTCTCAGAATTCCAGTGAGCAAAAACCGTTTCGATACACCCCTGTGTATCGATACGCCAAGCCAAAACTGAGTCATGCAGGCAAGACCGTATCGATACGGCTCTCAGGCGTATCGATACGCCCTGCACTGCAAGTCTCCAAATTCAACAAAAACCATACAAGACTCAACTCTAAATGCTTATTAGGACTCTCCTAGCCACACTTAAATATCCATACAACATTGCACGACCAAGAACTAACATATAGAGCAATCAAGATGAACAATATCACATATACATCATGGCATTCACACAAAGGATGAATATTGCATAAATGGGCATACTTAAGAGTTCAAAAAGGCCAAATGGCACAAGTCATCACATATGAGGTTTACATGCCAACCAAAAGCAACTTAAAACATCCAAAGGCATATCCAACCATCACAAGCATTCAAAAGACATAGCATGGTTTACACATCCAAACGAAACATGAACATCATCAACATCTATGAGTCATACAACGCTCATACAAAATACATAGTAACCTCATTGCTAAACTACTACTTTAATTACTAAATCATACTTGAGCAACTACAACTTGGAAATCCCCTTCGCCTTGCTCCTTGCTAACACCACGCTAATGATCTGCATTGTTGAAAATGAGAACGTAAGCTAAAAGCTTAGTGAGGATGCTCTAAAATCAAAAACAACAACAATGCAGGGTTCAAGCATGCAATCCTTAACATCACACACAACATACATAGGCATCATCATAGCAACCTAGCTAGTGTTTCAAGAGTCATAAATATGACATCTTACACAATATTAAGCTCAATGATATAAATCAAATATCACAACATCATAATCATAAGAGTAAGTACATTGGCCATTATTAGTTTACTCGGATGTGCGGATTTACTCTAAACAACAACATTACCTCGGTGGGATTACACTCATCACCGGACCTTACATGGGTGGGATTCCACTCATCACCACATGCCCTACGGATGGGATTCCACTCATCATCACGTATAATATAAATAAATTTTCGGTGGAATATTACATCACCGTACTCCTCCTTGATGACTCAACGCCATCAAGGCCACGCGCGAATTTGACTCAAACGTGTGCACACTAATCCTAATGATCGATCATTTACACCCGGTAAGTTAACTAGTGACAATTTCTTTAAACCACATCACATCAAACATCATTCATATCATTCAACCATCATCACATACAACAATGTATACACATACAAAGTCAATTCATACTTTGCAAGATCAAGATAGGCATAGAAAATCAAAGCTCATTAATAAACAAGAAGTTAAACTACCAATTTAACTTCTACCTTGGAATGGTCTACCAAACTCATTCCAATACCTCCACTACACACACTTGAACCAACCTTAAAACAAATTTAAAGTTTTACTCACCACCCTTCCTTAGCAAACCAAGCAAGCAAGTCAAGCCTCCTCAATTCCCGGATTTCGATCCCGATGCTTCTTCGATGTTCCCTCTAGCTTCTAACCAAATCAAAACACAAATATTACTCACCAATTCAATGCTATACTCAGTCACGAACTCAATTCACAAACACATGTCAAAGCTTCACAAATTCAAACCCAAACTAACCACAAAACTTCCATTTTTGTGCTCCTCACATACCCAGCTGAAAACTATGATTTCTAACACCCAAATGACATCTAAAAGCTTCCAAAATACTTCCATAATAACCCTATACCATCAGCCCTTCAACCCAACACTAAAACACACCAAAAACTCAATTTTTGACACTTTAAAAATTGCCCCAAAGTCCCACTTCGGGATTTTTCTCAAATTCATCCATTTTAAGATATCAAGTGTATTTAGGTGAGATTAATCCAAAACCAAACTCAACAATTCAAAAACAAATGAAAAACCCACTAAAAATCCAAACTTTCCTTAAACTTGAATTTCTAAAAAGATGATAGTTTTCAAATCTAAGACCATGAAAATGAAGATGATGATGAGGAGAGTTGAGAAATAGGATTACCTTTGAAAAAGTTTTGATTCGGTGGAGAGATTGAATGGAATAGTGAATAGGGGTTTGGGGGGTTTTCAACGTTAGAATGGGAAAAAGGGGAGGAAGACAACATTTTTTTTTGTTCTTTTTGATTCAAAAAGGTGGTCTTCTACTTTTCACTTTAATTACAAAATTGCCACCCTTTTTTTAAAATCACAATTATATCAAAATTAAGGTCAATTTAAATAAAATCGATTTTAACGACTCGAACCAACTCGCGCGTCTAACTCCTAACCCCAAAACACGGGTGTTACACATAGAAGCAATAGTTACCTTTTCGCATCATCCTTGATGCCCATCGCCTGAAAGTACTGCTCCATGCCCCAAACAAAGTTCTCAACATCTTGTTTTGACATGTTCCCCTTGAACTCTTTCGGCTTCGGAATGTCCTTCCTCAGCAAGGACACAGTAGGCTCTTTCACATTTTTCAAGGCAGCTTTGAATAAAGTCATGTTTGCCTTCATCTCATCCAACTCTATCTTCATAGCCTTCAACTCGACCTCAAGCGCACCATCTCTATTATCCAACTTCTCGTACGTCTCGCCGAGAACGTCTTCCATCTCTCCCTTGAGATGATCCTCTTTGTTCTTCAGCTCCTCGAGGCGTGTATCAACCACATCGAGTCGATCACTCGAGTCTTTCACTGAACCCTCGAGCCTGGTTACCTTTTCTTACAACATCTCGGGGATATCTTTCGAACTCGTCGTCTTTCCATCAGCAGCCTGGGTCTCCGCACCCTTTTTCACTGCAACATATTCTTCTTCCTTTGGTGCCATATCGATCAGTGCCTTTCTCGAACATTTGCTCTGATACCAACTGTCACGGGGCTAGATTTTCGAACTAGCAAATCGCGCGACATTAAGCGAATTTCACCACACAAACACCTAAGTAAGCCTGAATTCCCACCCCGGAAGATCAAAACTTCCAAGACACTCAAGAACGCAAGATTATTCTAAGCGAAAGCAAACTATAAAGAATGACCTTCAAATCCGAAAGAAGAAAATCAAGAACACAAAGAACAACACAGAGAATTTTAGAGTGAATGCCTTGATTACTCTGAAGATAAAAGATTGAATAAATTACAAGTAAGGTGTGAAGCCTCTATTTATAGTTGAACTCCCCTAGATCTGACGGTCAAAACTGATTTAATCGACGGACGAGATTACAACATAATTTTTACAAAATCTCTAAATATCTTAACATTATCTAAATAAATCATTTGAAATAATTTAAATGGATAATGTTTGATTAAGTCTCCTAAGATCTTTTACGGAACGGGATAAGTCTGGTGGTTTCTTCAAGTCCAATTCTTCTATCTGAACCTCTTTAGCAACTATTTATGCATATGAGTCTGGTCTGAACCGGCGACAAGCGACATAATCAATGCTTGGAGTATAAAAAGGCCACCGTTTCTCCTATATTACTATTCCTCCGTGTTCTAAATTTCTAATGTTTCCGGAAAAACTAAACAAAATTAACCACTGCCAGCTAAGCCCAAGACCGCTATTGAAGAAATCTATTTCTAAACCAAAACCATTAACAAATACGCTTAGCATTTTGTTTCTTTGTTTTTTCATTTCTTCTGATTTTGCTTATTGACGGTGGAGGAAATGGCGGATTCCTCCGAGTTGGGATGGATATTGTGTTCCGTGATCACGCTGGTCGCGCTATGCGGTGTCGTTTCGAAAACAAGGAAACGGAAGGGGATCTCCGTGACGAGGACTGAGTCCTTGAACGGCGTTCTAACCAGTAACGGAGAATGCGGATCCACTGACGGCAGCCACGCTGATGTCATCATCGTTGGAGCTGGCGTTGCTGGTTCCGCCCTCGCTTACACTCTCGCCAAGGTATTTATTTTTCATTCTTTTCAATTTTCTATATCCCTCTCTACTTTCTTTGCATTTCCTAGTAACCAATCAGGAACTAGTTATTTGAACAAAAAGTAAAAATAAAAATCAGGCACTAGTTATAAGATTCCTTCATTTCGCTATTTTCCTTTTTTTTTTTTTGTAAAAAAAATAAATATAAGTGATTACCGATTCCCCTCCCTCCGCCCTTTATGGCTTATGCCATACTCACACTTTCTCGGATCTTCTGCTGTTTAAAGCGCTATACATCTTTTTCTTTTTGCCTTTGATTTTTTTTCTTTATATGTACAGTTCTTATTTTTGGCAATTTAATTATTTTTTCCAATATGTTAATTTCGAATGTGCGTTATAATTATAAATCGATATTTACCATTTTAATTATTGGCCATATCGTTTGAGTTTAAAAAGAAAAAAGATTACTGGTTGTCACTTATCAATTATAATTGGAAGCTTTTGCCGAAATGGAATTGAAGATTGAGACTGTCTGTTGCTATTAGCAGTTTTGTGGACCTCAAGTTTTACATAATTAGTGACTGCCGATTTAAAATACCCTTGTGCACTAGCTGCCACGGAATATTGCCTAGCACAACAGACACTTTTTGTTGTTGTTTTAAACTAATACTCTCTGTTTGAACATCCCTGTACTTGATCGAATGTTGATTATTCTGCGTTACTTGGTTTTGTCATGCTCGTTTGTTGGATATGGATATGTTTCCTATATGAGTATTTTCTCTATTTTTTTTTCTTCTAAAATTTTCATATATATTGAGGATCCTTGGACATATCTCCATGTCTAAATATGCGTTGGACATGGTTATTCTAAGAAAAATGAATAATCGGGGCAGATTAAATTTAGCCATCAAATATTAGCTCCTTACAGATTTAGACATTCAGCCAAGTTATACTCTGTGTATTCTCCATGCCCGTTCGTTGTTCTCATTTCCGCTTTTTGTAGATTATATCCTAAGTGAAGGAAGAAGGAAGTATATTAATCACAGAGCGCTAGTATATAATATAGAGGCCAAATCATTATTTAATATTATATATGATTTGTACTTTGTTCAGATGTCCATTTTTGTAGATTTCATCTTATATAACTGAAGGAATAAGGAAACATATAAACCACATAGCTCTAGTGTTTAATGTAGAAGCTAAACCATTATTTAACCCAAAGTTATTTCAACTGTAAATTGATTATGTGGTATAACATGCAGGATGGACGTCGAGTTCATGTGATTGAAAGAGACTTGAGTGAGCCTGACCGTATCGTTGGGGAATTGCTACAACCAGGAGGCTATCTCAAGTTACTGGAGTTGGGACTTGAAGGTATGTGTTTGATGTTTTATTTATTAATTTTCCTTGATTACTTAAACACATAATGGATATTTTTGATAGAACACAAAACGGAATTAATTCTATGAGCCATCTGTGTTTTTCTAACTGCAGATTGTGTGGAGGAAATTGATGCTCAGCAGGTATTTGGTTATGCACTTTTCAAGGATGGGAAACATACCCGACTTTCTTACCCCCTAGAAAAGTTCCACTCAGATGTTTCCGGTAGGAGCTTTCACAATGGACGTTTCATTCAGAGGATGCGGCAGAAATCATCTTCCCTTCCTAAGTATATCTTTTCCCCTTTTTCAGATATTAACGAGTTGATTATTTGTGATGTTTCTCACATTCATTGCTCAAACAGTGACCTATATTCATACATCAATATTATGAAAATATTAAACTGCCTAATGTAGCATCGTGCTAACAACTAGTAATTCGTTGTTAAGGTATTTATGCCTTCTTCCCCTCATTGGTTTACCAGTGTACATTTAGAGCAAGGGACAGTTACTTCTCTACTTGAAGAGAAAGGCGTAATCAGAGGAGTGCAGTACAAAACTAAAGATGGTTGTGAATTGACTGCATTTGCACCTCTGACCATTGTATGTGATGGTTGTTTTTCGAATTTGCGTCGCTCCCTTTGCAACCCTAAGGTGATTTGATCCGTCAACTTTGTTCTGCTCATATTTCTCTTCTTATCCCCCTTTTCCAGTTTTCAAGTTAAACTAGTAATTTTAGAAACTAATATGTCCCCAATTACACCCCATAGGTAGATGTACCTTCTTATTTTGTGGGATTGGTCCTGGAGAATTGCCATCTTCCATACTCAAATCATGGGCATGTTATACTAGCAGATCCTTCCCCCATTTTGTTCTATCCAATCAGCAGCACAGAGGTTCGCTGCCTGGTTGATGTGCCTGGTCAGAGGGTTCCTTCTATTGCAAATGGTGAGATGGCAAACTATCTTAAGACCGTCGTGGCTCCTCAGGTATTTAAAATCTCTTGGTTCTGCACATTTAAGCTCCTTGTAGCTTTATTTGTTTTTGTTGTTCTTCTGCTCAAATATCTGAATTCATATTTAAGGATCTCTTGGATTGTTAATGTGCTGCATATCTAATAGGTTCCCCCAGAAATCTACGATTCCTTTGTAGCAGCTGTCGATAAGGGAAATATTAGGACAATGCCAAACAGGAGCATGCCCGCTGCTCCTCATCCCACACCTGGAGCCCTATTGATGGGAGATGCATTCAACATGCGGCATCCGTTAACCGGTGGAGGAATGACTGTCGCTTTATCTGATATTGTTGTCCTCCGTAATCTACTAAGGCCTCTACGTGACCTCAGTGATGCACCTACCCTTTGCAAATATCTTGAATCCTTTTACACCTTGCGGAAGGTGAACTATATATTTTTGATATGTTGAGATTCCATAATTTAGTTGTTAAAATCTTGAACTCAAAATTAAACTGAGTGAAACTGATTTGAATGTCATGTTTTGCAGCCTGTGGCATCGACCATCAATACCTTAGCAGGCGCCTTGTATAAGGTATTCTGTGCTTCCCCTGATCAAGCAAGGAAGGAAATGCGACAAGCTTGCTTCGATTATCTAAGCCTCGGCGGTGTATTCTCGACAGGACCTATCTCCTTGCTGTCTGGTTTAAACCCTCGCCCCTTGAGCTTGGTTCTACATTTTTTCGCAGTGGCAATATACGGCGTTGGTCGTTTACTATTGCCATTCCCTTCACCTAAGAGAATCTGGATTGGAGCTAGATTGATCTCGGTGCGGATCCCTATCCAAGCCCTTCCATTGTCTTTAATTTAGTTCTTTTGGCATTACAGATTATTACTTAGCTATCATGTGGTGTTATGTATGGTGTTTTACAGGGAGCATCAGGAATCATCTTCCCTATTATCAAAGCTGAAGGAGTTAGGCAAATGTTTTTCCCGGAGACAGTTCCTGCATATTATAGAGCTCCTCCACTTGTTGAGGAAAGAATTTAGCAATGACCAAGACAAACTAGTTTGTAACTGTAAGTTCATTCTTTAGGCTTTTCATAAGTTTGTACTTTTATTCCTTAAAAAAAGAAAAGGATAGATTGAAGTGAAATCGTGTTTTCCAAAAACTGGCTGTTAATCAACTATTTTGCTTATTAATCATGTTTTAGTTTGAATTTTGAAGCATGCAATGCAAAATGGCCTTTCTTTGAAGTTTCGAGCTGTGGTGGTGGGATTGGTAATAACATCAGTTATCAGCAATTGGGTTTCCAAATTGTGAACGTGATGATGTACAAGATCGTTAGGTTTATTTTGCTTTATTTTTAATTAGGTTTGCAAATTTTTTTTATTATGCACCGTTATTAATTGTCATGTTAACTTTACGTCAAGCTCCAATAACCGTGCATAATAAAAAAGGGAAAATTACACAGGTGGTCACCAAACTATGCCCTTTTTTTTTGTTTTTGGTCATTAAACTAATTTTTTTTTTGTCAAAATTGTCTCTCTTATTAGATACCTTTTTTATTTTGATCATTGACAGTTAAAATATTAACGGAAGTAATGACATGACTTGGTTGAATAACATTTTGTCTCCAAACTCTGCAACGTCCCCAATTCCGACCCATCTTAGCATTCTCTTTCAATTTTATATTTTGTACTCATACAACCCAGCAATAACAAATACATATATCTAGAGAAATCTCTTTTAAGAAAAACATAAATATAAATAGAAAGATATTCAAAATAATAAATTTTTATAAGAATTTGAATAACACTTGATGTGCTCAAGAGTTTCGATTATAATTTTTTAAGTTTTGGTTTTTGGATTGTTTGCGTTGTTGACTACTTGCTTATCCTTGCGTTCTCTTTGAATTTTAAAGCACCAGGATATCAATAAATTTGGAGGTAACCCTATGTGATTTTGTAGAGACTTAGTGCTAGACATTCTAACTGGAATGCACATGAGATGTTTGAAAAAAATACAAAGAGAAATGGAAAACAAAGAGAACTGTAAAACAATTATCTTTTCTGCAATTGATAAACCAACTTAAGTTTACAATAATCATGTATTCTTATATATACACAAGACACCCGGTTTTTTTCCAGCTTTATCCTCCTATATAAATTTCTTTACAAATTGATTTTTTTTAATTTACCCTCACTTTCAAATATTAACATTTTACCCCTAACGATAAATCCTGACTCCGTCCTTGTCCCCAACACCTGCGATATTGCTTATGAACACCGACACGAGGATGCCTGAACCATTAATCGTAAATCGAACACGTCATTCATTTTTACAGTTTATAGCCAACTAACATACATTTTAAGCAAAAGAGAAGATTGGATTTAGACCATTTAAGACAGAGTTCAAAATGTTTGCCACAACAAATTCAACATGAAACTACAATGTAAGAAACTCTTTCTATTTTCTAACAAAACATTGTACAAATCCCAGATTTTGGGTTTGCAACTTCAACTCTCTGATTTGATGTTGTTAATTAAAATCAAAATGAAAAATAGTTTAAACGAAATGTGGGAAGAGTTTATTTTGTTAGCTTTGGTACTGAAGCGTGCGTCACGGATCTAATATTTTCTTTGTTAATCCTCTTCCTATCTTTTTGAATTTTACTAGTTTTATTTTTGTGGGTTCAGTAAAATTTTGAATTTTTTTCTTCTAAAATACTCGAATTTTTTTCATTGTTTATAATCTTTTGATTAATTTACAAGGATAATAAATATATATTAGAACAAGGTGGACTGGTTGCAGATGAGCCAGAATTGGGGATAGTGGAGGAGTAGAGGAAGAGGAAGAAGAAGAAAGAGGATGAGAAATTTGAGATTTGGTCCAAATATTTGAAGTGAAGGTTAAAATTAATTAGTTATGTCGAATTAGGATCTAATTGATAGAATATATAAGTTTTGAGAATTAAAAATGTTATTAAACCAAGTCATGTCACTATTTTTGTTAGTTTTTTAACAGCTAGTGATCAAAATAATAAATGTATATAACGGAAGAGATAATTTTGACAAAAAAATTAATTGGGTGACCAAATCAAAAAAAATAGTAATAGTCTGGTGACCATTAGTGTAATTTTCCCTAAAAAATTTACAAACCTAATTAAAAATAAAGCAAAATAAACCTAACGTGGAACACCCAAATATTATGCACGGTTATTTTGCTTTATTTTCGTTTTGGTCAAGTTCCAATGGTAGCACTAAGCCACTAACCTTTTGAAATTCATTTTTAGTCATGGGGCCGTTAAATCTAAAATGTTTGAATGACATGACATTTTCTTGCTGACGTGTGCTAACAGGATACCCAAATATTTATTTTTTTCTGTTATGGTTTTCGGTAAAACTGGTGGAATATTGTTGTTGGAAATTTTTTCCCAATCTATTGCAACCCTAAATTATTTTCAGAACAGTGATTTATCTATTGCAACCCAAAATTATCTTTGAACAATAATTTTAAAGTTGGATTTAATTAAACCCGTTTTTGAACAGTAATTTATTTATTTTTATTAAAAAATAAAGACGAGTTGAATAGGAGCCGTCTTTGAATAGTACATGATTTTAATTTCACCAATCAGATGGCTTCTAATTTCAACTCATATGAATTTTTTTATTAAAAATAATTCAAACAGTATTCAAAAACAAGTTGAAATCACGCGTCTTCAGGTTATTGTAGCAACAACAATATATCTAAAAAATAATTTGACGGCTGCAATAGATTGGAAAAAAAGGTCAAGAACAATATTCCATCAATTTTACCGTGATTTCCCCTCTTCATTTTCTTCTTCAAATTAATTTTCTTTTTCATTTTTAACCGTCGTCAAAAATTATTATTCTCTGACGTCTTTTACGACCACTCTAAACACCGAAAAATTTATTTCGTCGTCTTCTACTATTTTATCAGTTTAAATTTTTTTAACCTCTTTAAAATTAAAAAAAAAAACTAAACAAAAAGAAAATATTATTTTTGTGGTTTGGGGTGTTCGTCCAAAATCCAACCGTTGAGAAGCATACTTCTAAAAAATGAACAACATATCCTAAAATTAACCTCATCAAACGATTGTTGACGAAGATGAAAACATTAATTGGTCGAAGTTTTGGATGAGTTTTCGTCACAAACGAAATCGATAAGAAAAAAGATGATATAATTGTTAACGTTTTGTTACAAATTTTGTTACAATCGAAGACGGGCAACAACGACCAGAGGGAGACTAGGGTTTTTAGGTAAAAAATGATTGTTATTTTATCAAGGTGTTTAGTTGTGAAATTTGTGATAAAGTTAAAAGATAAATGTTATGTATAAATGTACCCTTTTACCTTTAAAATTTTAGTTTAATATTTTCCCATTGTTTTGAGATTGATTATTATATTATTTTTAGGTTTAGGGTTTATAGTTCAAGGTTTAGGGTTTGAGTTTCATAATTCAGGGTTTGAAGTTTATGGTTTAGGGGTTAATGTTTAAGGTTTAAGGTTTTGGGTTCATGATTTAGAGTATATGGTTTGGAATTTATGGTTTAAGCTTTGAAGTTTGGGTTTATGGGTTATGGTTTAGAGTTCAATGTTTAGGGCTTGGAATTTATGGTTTAGGGTTTAAAGTTTATAGTCTGTGTTTAGGGTTCATGATTTAGGGTCTATGGTTTATAGTTTGGAGTTTAGAGTTTAGGGTTCATGGCTTGTAGTTCATGGTTTAATGTTTATAGTTTGAGGTTTATGGCTTTAGGGTTTCTGGTTCATGGCTTATGGTTAAGGGTTCACTGTTTGGAGTTTGAGGTTGGTGTCTATGGTTAGGGCTTGTGGTTTAGGGTTTATAATTTAAGATTTTGTGGTTAAGGTTCATGATTTGGAATTTAGGGTTTAATGTTTGAGGTTTATGATTTTAGGGCATTATGGTTTAAGTTTGGGGTTTACAGTCCATGTTATGTGGTTCATGGTTTATGCATTTGATGTTGGGATTTAGGTCTAAAATTTAGGGTTAAGTTTGTTGTTTAAGGTTTAAGGTTAGAGATAATTGTTTAGGATTCAAAGTTAGCATATTTACAATGGTGTAAATATATAAAAATAGTATGAGGCTGTAATTGATAAAACTTGTGTATTAAATAAATAGCACATCAATGGCGGATGCATGCAACTCCTAGGGGAGCAGCTGCATCCCTATTTTTTTGAAAACACACTTAAGTTGGTGTGAACTTCTTCCTAATTTTTTAATTCAATGGGTAAAGGTAAAAAAATATTTTTTTCATACTCATTTTATAAAAAAATTATTTGGACTCTATTTTTAATTTTTAGATCCGTCATTACATTACATCTTCTCCCGGCTTAAATATATATATTCCATGAAAAATGATAGTTTAATTAATCGAGCAACGTCTTTGGGGAAACTAAATATTACGTGATTAGTGCAATAATATTTCAGTGTTTCTTCTTGGGATCTATAGGAGTAATCTTTGTTATCGGGCATCATACTTGCTATTTTACTACCTGTAACAGAGATTCTTGCACTCTCACTTTGGGGCTTCATTTCTTACTCTATGCTCAGATTAAGCAAAACAAATCGGCTCTTCAAACCCAGATGCCCTCGGTTACCGCTCTATAGCAAATACTACTAATACATCGACTTAAGAGTGAATTAAATTATTATTAAAAATTTAAATTGACACAAAAAATATCCACAATAACCCTTTTTAAAAAGTTAAAGCTGTGTTCGTTCTGTTTGATTTTAGTATCGGGTTTTGAAAATGTTACTGTTAAAACATCCTTAAAACCTGATGATGATTATTATAAATGCGTTGCATTCAGATTTAATAAAAACCTGAATTTTGAATAAAAATGGAATCATCATCTATCATTTGAAGTTAGATACAATCGAACACCTATAAAATTATCTTTTTAAATGATGAGTTTTGAAAATCCTTTTTTTAAAATAATTTTTAAAGAATAAAAACAAAACGAGGTCGAGAGTCCTTACACTTTAGGAAGGGTTAACACTCTCACAACACTCAAAATTTGTACTTAACACTCTCACAACACTCAAAATTTGTACTTACTTGATTACATATTTTCTTAATAGTGGAACATACGAGTTCGGAGTTTTAATCTTAAAATCCAATCTTTTATGAATGAAAATTTATTTTTTTTAAAAAGTGAATTTTATTTGAAAATAAAATTGAGAGTACCCTTTTAAAATGGGGTGGAAATTATCTACCTCCTAATCATGCTTCCATTTATGTCTCCACAATAAAATTAGGGGTTTAGAGTTTAGGGTTCAGACTTAAAATTAGAGTATAAGAAATTTAGGGTAGAGTGTATGGTATAAGATTTAGGATTAAAATTCCTAATTTAATTTGTAAGCGTTTTTTTAACAAGGGTATAAATGAGGCATGATTAGGGCATGAAATTTTTGCTCTTTAAACTGTCATAATAGTTGGCTCGATTTTAGGGATGATGTCCTTCTAGTTCGAAAAGTCAACAAAATTCGCAATTTGATTATTTAGGAGACTATCTCGTTAATCTTCTAACAACATAACATTGCCTCGATTTTTTTTTATGAAATGAAATCGGCATGTAATACAAATTAGGTAAACTTTACGAGAGATCACTTTTGTTTAGGGTCTGTTTTATTTTGATCACCAGATTTGAAAAATTGTTAAGTTAGTCACTTATGTTTTCAACGTATAGCATTTTGGTTATCCGACCATTAACTTCACTTAATAAAAAATGTTGATTTTAATTTTGGCCCATAAACTTTTTAAAGTTCCTTTTTTCACCCCTTTCAAATAAAAAAATCTAAAAAAATATCTTTCTCTAACATAAAATCTCTAATCCAAACCCTAACCCCTTTATCCATAAACGTCGCCACCTTCAAACGTCATCAATCGTCGCCTTGCTGTTGTTGTCATCGTCATTCGTTGCTCCATCATCAACCTCTTGTTCAAACCCTAACTTCAACCCTCTTGCCACCACCTGCATGGTTGAAATCACTTATAACACCCCGATTTCAATCCAGATCGAAAGCATTACATTCGGATCACCCAAATCCGACCCAACAAAATTTTCATTTTAAAACATTATATTTAGCCATTAATAAAACATCAAATCACCAATAAGTCCATATAAATAAACAAGTGTTATAAATAAGTGTTGAGAAATATTTTGATATAACAAATATGTGAAAAATGTTTTAGGGACTTGTTTAAAGATTTCAAAAATAATTCAAAAGCCCTTAAAACGTGACAAAATGTTTTTGAAAGAGTTCGACTTAGTACCTATATCGAATTACACTTTTAAAAGTCGACAAATGCCCAAAATGTTCATTTTCAAAGGAAAGTTTCGAAACTATACTAAAGTTTCGAAACTTATCTGGGCAGTAGCTGAATTTTTAGAAACCTAAGCAAAGGTTTCGAAACCTTCACAAGGTTTCGAAACTTTGGCCCTGTAACGGCTCCAAACGGCTATAAAACGGCTAGTTTTTTGAAAACCCTCTTAAGGTTTCGAAACCTCTCAAAGGTTTCGAAACTATTGTGCAGGAGAGCATTTAATGCTCAACTTAAATGGCTTCCAACGGCTCCGAAACATCCCCAACGGCCATAAACGGCTAGATACTCATTCCACACTATAAATACACCCCAAGGACACTTGAAGATAGCAAGAAACAATATCCAAGCTTCATGATCAAGAGAAATCGAGTTTAAGTCTTTATCTTCTTCATTTCTCTTGTAAATATTGTATAGAGAGTGTTTTGTTTTTCATTGTTTTTATTCTTTACACTCTTGTGAGCTTAATTCTCGTAAACACCCACCTTGTGAGGTATATTTGTTTACATCTTTCTACCCTTGTAAAAGGAGAGGTTCTAGTTTAGCCTTGAGAGAAAAACTAGAGTGGTTCTATCTTAGCCATTGAAAAGATAGGGTTGTAAGGTTACCCTTTGTCCTCAAAAGGAAGAATTCATTGTTGAGTGAATTGGGAAATCCTTAGTGGTGTGCTAAGGTAGTGGATGTAGACTCGGTTGAGTAGTCGAACCACTCTAAAATCATCGTGCAAAAATTGTCTACTATTTTCGGTTTTAGCCAATTTAACCACCAAGCAATTACAACCCTCCTTGACGGTTTCGGTGATCGATTCGAGCGTGCTAAAAACCCAACAATAAGTTTGCAAAACGGGAGCTCCAAGTTTAAATCACTGTATATCAAAATAATATTTCAAATAGAGTTTACAGACCCAACAATTGTAAGGTCTTATGAATACAATAACCAACTAAACTTCAAGTATTGTACTATGAAGAGATGCGGTGCTGGGAAATCCCTTCACGATGTGCTCCTTGATCACGATCAACCAAATAACTTGCGAACGAAAACAACGATTCTAAACGCTGAGCTTACAAAGCTCAGTGGTACATTTCTACTTTACCATAATTCATGATTATTATAAAATAAGCATGCGAGATAAATACAGTCTAGAGAGCATAGATAAGGCTTCACTATCTATGAGTCATCATCTAGCTTACCAAGATTAATATGACCATAAGCTACCATCAATAATATCCATAACCACAAGCATGATTTAATCCACACAACGATTGTCAAACTTGTTTAGCCCGAGATCACCTAGCATTAGGCTAATCACACATATACTCGAGATCACCTAGCATTGGGTTACAATGGCCACTCGAGATAACCTAGCATCGAGTGTCGTATCGTGCCACCCACCCGAGATTACCAAGCATCAGACGGTGCTTATCACATACCCAGGATCACCTAGCATCGGGTCGTAAGTGCCACTTGAGATCACCTAACATCGAGTGCGCAGAAGGAGAACACAAGTACTACAATACATACCTTTGGGTATTCCGGATCCCATAAATCAAGTGACTAGACAAGTCAAATACCTACCTGGCATGCAAGCAAAATACGATCCCATGAATCTCTATTGTTGCTAGACACCATATATCATCCTAACACATTTCCAAGTTGTTACATATTACGATGGAGGGCATTTAGTTGTTCTCATCTTTAGATTTATAAATATCAACCACAAATGTGCCCACTCGGCACATAAGGGCAACATGATGCCAAGAATCCTCTAGGAAAACTATTACAATAATTATCTCATTTACAATTCCAGAGTTATTACATGTTATGCTCTTATTTAAGAGTATAATCTCGGTTTCTCAGCTTTATAGGTTATTTCATATCATTAGGGGTCTATCGGACCCTTATCCACAATTTTCCAGCCACTCGTACTTAAATCGACATTTTTGGGCAGATTACCCAGTGGGTACCAATACCCAACCTCGTGTACCAATATGTGGGCTTCATAGGGGGGTTAACCGATAACCTCGTACCGATACATGACCCATGCGTACCGATACCATGCAATACCGATATGCCCCCAAGCGTACCGGTACAAAACTATGCTACTGAAATTCTAATAAAATAGGGGGTACCAGTACCGATACCCAAACCCAACCTTTTCCCTAATTGTTTCCCCTTGGAAAAGTTGAAATCAGCGACCAACCCCAAACCTCACAGCCTTCGACCACCTAAATCGAGCCACCCTTACCCCTCTCGACACAAACCTAAACACAACAAGAGGGGATTCAAAACCTAACCCAAATACCCAAACAAAACAAGAAAAAAAGGACTACCTATTTCGACCATGGCTTGTCGCCGACATTCAAAGGGTCACCTGTTAATTCCCAACAGTGAGAAAGTCATGGATGGTGAGGTGAACAACATACTCTAAAACGAACTCCATCAGACCGCTAACGACAACAAATCGAATGATTTATGTCTGAGTTTCCATTTGGGATGTTGGGATTTTTAAAGGGTTTTTAAGGAGTCCAAACCATAAAGAAGAAGGGGAGAAAGAAAGCTTTCGTTCGTTGGTATTGGTTTGTCGGAGGACGGGTGGTGATTGAGGGTTCTTCAAAGCCTACGATAAGATGAACGACGACGATGACAACAAGTGTAGGGTTTAGGTTAGCGGAGAGGAAGAGTTTTTTTAGAGGATAAATTTATTTTAGATATTTTGTTTGAAAGGGATGAAAATGAACTTTCAAAAAGTTCAGGGGTTAAAATTAAATTTAACATTTTTTATTAAGGGAGGTTAACAGCCGGGTGACCAAAATGTTATACCTAAAAAATTTAAGTGACCAATTTAGCAATTTTTCAAATTTGGTGACCAAAATAAAACACCCCTGAACAAAAGTGGCCTCCCGTGAAGTTTACCCATACAAAATTAACATAGGGCATGAATAGAAATAATGTGAATGCATAGGACGAAAATACGTACGCTAGCAATGTTTTTTTGGTAATATGCATGTCCGTCTTATGGTCCATGTTCGGGGTGCGTGGTTGTCCCTCCCAACAATGTCGTCTTTAAGATTTTAACTCGCGTCCTCTGCAATGTGACTTACCAATGCACCCAACACTTGTTGGTCGCTAGCAATGTATTTTGAAATCTTTTAAAATACAAAAAAGGAGTAAACCATTTTCAATCTAAATAAAATATAAGAATTTATTTTAAAATACCAGCAATTTAAGAGACTACCTCGTAAATCAATCTCACAAAAGAGCACTTTTGAAAATAGAAACTAATATGTATTTAAAAATTACTTTACCACACACACATATATAAATGTTATAACCATTCATATATATATATATATATATATATATGTTATAATTAAATAAATAAAATAACAATGGTTATTTTGTAACTATGACCCAAATAAAAAGTATCTTATAGTCCAATGACTATACATGTAGTTTACCCATTTAATCAATAGTATATATTGCACCATTAGCCATGAACTTTAGTAGTATTATCATTTTGGTCATTGAACTATAAAGAGATTCAATGGTAGCACTAACCTTTTGAAATTCATATTTTAGTCATGGGGCCGTTAAATCTAAACATCGATGAACTCTTCTCGTCTTCTTCTACTACTCTATCAGTTTAGGTTTTCTCAATCTCTTTAAAACTCAAAAAATTTAAAAAATATATATAATCTTTGTGGTTTGGGGGCTTTGTTGGATTTGAGAGGTTTGGGGCGTCCGTCCGAAATCCAATCGTTGAGAAACATTCTTATAAGAGAATGAACAATATATCTCAAAACTGGCCTCATTGAACGACCGTTGGCGGAGATAAAAGCGTTAAATGGTCGAAGCTTTGGATGAGTTTTTGTTACAAATGAAATCGATAAGAAGACATATGATATAAGATAAATTAATGTTAATATTTTGTTACCAATTTTGTCGCAAACGAAGACAGGCAACAACGGTCTAGTAAATAGAAAAAAATTCAAGAATTTAGTACTATAATTGTAATTTTCTATAATTCGGTTACCAAGATGAAAAAACATAAAATTTGAGTGATAAATGGTGTAGTTTAGCTTGTAACCTGAAAACACTCGGAAGATTTTGGTTCGTGAAGATTCACCTTGAGAAAAAATGATATAGATGAATTTTATTGACTAGAAGCATGTATGACGTGGTGAGCCATATCCATATAATAATTTCTCATGGTTG
This sequence comes from Hibiscus trionum, assembly GCA_030270665.1. NCBI lineage: Eukaryota > Viridiplantae > Streptophyta > Magnoliopsida > Malvales > Malvaceae > Hibiscus > Hibiscus trionum. The sequence goes on along the minus strand of BSYR01000003.1, from coordinate 70,648,186 downwards.
CGGGATATTTTGCCACCAAATCCGCTACTTTGTTTGCTTCATGCGATAAGTGCCGAACTTTAAACTCTCAGTCCATGCTTTGTTTGCTACTTTGTTTAGCCACCAAATCAGCTACTTTGTTTGTTTCATGCGATACGTGCCAAACTTTAAAAGACCCACTCCCTGCTTTTATATAAAAAAAGCTCCATTTTTTCTTGGTAATTAAAGCATGGAGGTCGTAGAGGAATTCCAACCAAATACTAGCACCATAAAAAAAGTTATGCAAATAGTAAACTGCATCATTCTTTCTATAGGCAATTGTGGGATCCACTTATGACGTGTTCTACTTCATCCATGGTGTGCAACGAGTCTGGTTCTCAAGCTGGCTCGACACTAGTACTTGACCCATCATCTTTCTTTCAATCACTTGTGCTTACCGTTCTAAGAATCAACCCAGTTTTCAAAAGAAAGTTTTCTTCAAACCACATTTGTTCCAATGAGGTTGGCAGCAAGGAACAAATGTGGTTTTATGAAGAAAAACTTGTTTTGAGAACTGGGTCGGAAAATGCTGAGAGTAAGCACAAACGGTTGGGAGAAGAACGATGGGACAAGCACCAGTTTCAAGCCAGGCCAAGAACCAGACTTGTTTCCCACCAGCATCATAAGTGAACCCCAACAGTTGCCTATAAAAAGGATGATGCAGTTTACTATTAGCATAACTTTTTAATGGTGCTAGTTTTTGGTTCGGTCCCCTCAACGAAAACAAATTCTTCTGCCCCCAATTCATGTCCCTCCAATCTTAAATTGAAACATGTATTAAAATATTATTTCGAAAAACTATATTTGCAGTTAACGTCAAAAATGTGGTTTAGTTATGCTTTTCATTTTGAAAAACGAGTTAGAGGAGCAAAAGCCGATGATTTGACTAAGATTTACGGAAGATTGAAAATTTGAGTGCTCCCTCTTTGCCATAAATTTTAACAGACAATTTCTTTTTTTGGAATTCATGTTTTGATAACCTTCTTTATCATTTCTCTAATTTCTTTGGATTAATTACTTTATTGATTAGTTTAGATAATTAGGTTTTAAATCCTTTTTGATTTCTTTACACTACAGATTTTTAGTTTGGAAAGCTTGTTTTTGTGATCAAAAGAGTAAAAGTTTGGGTGTCATTATTTCTACAGGAAAAAGGACGGGTCAATTGGCGCCTTTCGAGCCTGAAACCTTATTCTAGCTTCCTTTCCCCAATGGCCTCAACTAGTGGAGTTTTAGATATGTACGAGAACAGCGATCGTACGGGGCTCAAAAAAAAGGTCTCAAATGAGTTCAATTAAGTTTTTATAAGTGAAACAAAAAATTTTAATTTAATAAATTACAAGAAAAAATGATAACTTTAAAGAGGGCCCATAATATATTTTTTACTAAGATAAAAATATATACTTTTAAAATCTTTATATCTTTGAGATTATAAATGAGCATATGGGTTAATGGTCTCAGATCGGCTAAAGTGAAAACATGAAGATTTGAGTCAATGAGAGATAGTCGATACAAAACGATAAGCTCGGATCACTCACATCATACAGATATGATCTTTGAAACTAAATGGGAGCTTTAAAACGACTTGTGTGCATCTGAAAGACTCCGTATTTGGAAGAAGCCACCCTTAAGAACTCTGTTTACACCCGAGGAAATGTCTGATAATGAAGCTATCTTAAACCTACAAATTAGTAATATAAAAAAATCAAAACAGATTTAAAACGTAATTATCTAAACTAATCAATAAATACATTAATTGAAAGAGATTAGAGAGATGAGAAAATATGTTATGAATTCCAAAAAAGAAATTGCTTGCTAAATTTATGGCGCGACTCTTGAATTAGGGGTGTGCATTTTCGGATATCGGATATCTAAAATTTCGGATCAAAAAAATTAATGATTCTTATTTTATCTGGAAAAATCGGATATTCGATTATCCGAATATGTAATTTGGTTTAAATATTTTTTCTTTCGAATTTGGCTGTACTATCTAAAAAACTTTGGATTTTTGAATATAATAAACAACAAATTGTCAAATATAACAAGATTCGCATCTATAGAAATTTTAATTTTTTGAACTTTCAGATATAACGAGCATCAAATTGTTAAAATAACAATATTTATATCCATAAAATTTTGAATATTCAAATATTTTGAATTTTCAGATAACCCAAAACTTGAAATATTGTTATTCATATCCGATTCGAAAAATAAATATCGGATCAGATACTTCATCTGAAAATATAAATCGTATCAGATATTCAAATTTTCAAATCAGATCAATGGATAATCACATCCATACTTGAATGATGGTGACCCCATTTTTTAAAGCGTTTTCCAAACCCAACATTTTTTAACCTAAAAAAAGTTTGAGTTAATTGCACTACACGTTCCTAAACTATGACACTCATTTTAAATTGGCCTCTAAACTTTAAAACATTCCAATTTCATTCTCAAACTATGACCTTCATTTTAAATTGGTCCCCAAACTTTTGAGCGTTCCAGTTTCATCCTTAAACTTTGACTCTCATTCTAAATTGGCCCTCAAACTTTTCAAACGTTATAATTTCATCCCTAAATTATCAATATATGCTAATCATATCTTATGTTAATAAAACCGTTACAAAAATTATTAATTGCCATGAAACATTGATGTGTATTATGTAATAATATGATGTGATATAAATGATAATTTGAGGATGAAATTAAAATCTTCAAAAAGTTTGAGGACCAGTTTAGAATGAGAGTCATAGTTTGAGAATGAAACTGGAATGCTCAAAAGTTGGGGATCAATTTAGAATGAAGGTCATAGTTTGAGGATGAAATTGGAATATTTTAAAGTTTAGGGGCCGATTTAGAATGAGTGTCATAGTTGGGGGACGTGTGGTGTAATTAACTCAAAAAGTTTCAATAAAATATACTTGAAAATTTTAAGATGATTATAATAACAATTGATAAAATATTTTAAAATATTATTGGTATTAGCGAACCACAACCATATGAATGCCCAATTACAACCCTCTGCGAACGTACTAGCAGATCACGGTCGTGTGAACAAACTAATTATGACCCGTTGTGACCTCGACATGCGAATGCTATCCCAGACCACGTGACGATGCACGTGATCCACATCGACACCCGAGCTACGACAACTCCCCAAGACACTTTTCTTTTTCAATTGACATGTGTTCTCACCTCAACCATTGTCCCAAGCAAAGGCAAGCTCTGGGAACCATCCAAAAACACTAGATAGAGAACCCACGCCTCTCTATCCTGGAAACAACCCAAAACCTTTGTCCAAAAGGGTTGCTCATTTAGGTGATAAGCAATGGTGCGGTGAACGTGAACCCTTCATCCTTTCGGTCTGATTCCCAAGAAATAACGAAGAACGATCCCTGATAGAAGCATAAATGGAGGAATGAATGGAGATAGGAAAAAACTTGGAAGAAGTGGAAGAGGAAAAACCCCTTTTCAAGCCAGAAGCAACCATCTAGCCAACATGCAGAGCATACTACAAATCATGGAGGAGTACACTCATACCACACTACATCAATTTTGACGACATCAAGAGCATATCAGTAGGTAGATGCAATAGTAGAGCATGACGAGACGATTATGGAGGAATCGTGAACGATTACAGCTAGAATAACTAAGGAAGAGTGCATGCATGCAAGAAAAATCCTCAAAAACTTCAGATAAAAATATGCAAAGCCCGGAACCCCCGAACCCTGATAGGAAGGAGGAGGCCTACCATCCCATAAGAGTAGAGGAGAATCAAAAAAATAAGAAAATAATTACATCATTGGTTATAAAGGGAAAAGAAAGAGCTAAAGTAAGAAAAAAGGCCTACCAGTATACAAAAATTCGGATCGAAAAAGGAACTCAAGCTCATCAACTGCAACATGGATTCCGAACATACCACCTTCTAACAGACTTGCCGTCGCGTATCCTACACCAAGTGAAACACCTGGGAATTCTAAAGCCCCCCATCATAGATGAGGCCAAACGAAGTCAAAGAAAGGTTGAGTAAAAGATGCGAATTTCATGAGGAATAGGGGCACGAAACAGATGAATGTATCCATTTAAAGGATGCAATAGAGTTTGCCATTAGAAAAAAGACAATTAGAAAGGTTCATTAAAGGCAAAAAAGGAATGTGCTAAACAGAAACAAGGGTGAAAAATATAAGAAGTTTGGATGAGAGATGTAAAAGTTAGAGGGTCATGAGTAGTATGGGGGAGACATCGGGCACAAAAAGCAGGAAGTTCAGATCAGGGATGTAAGGATCCCCCATGGCCTTCTTACTAAAGAGAAGAAGTAATTCCTACTAATGAAATTCAAAGTTGTAAAACCTAATAAAAAAAGTTTCTCCCCCATGACCTCCTTGGTAGCTAGATGAGGGAGTTAAGTGTGGCATTTGATGCAAAGCTTTAGACCATTTAGCAGCTAAGTATAGTGGCAAGAATGTGATAAAATTACGACTTGTCACCAGGCTTTTCCTGAGGATCAAGATGGAGTAAAGAGGTTCGCGGCACGCGTCCACAACCTCCTGAATGAAAAACAAAAGAGTGACAGTTTGAGAGATATGCACAGCAAAACCAAAAACGTACCAAACTAGCAAAGGTACAACTTAACTCATGTTATTCAATATATATTCCATTTTACACTTCTAGTCCCATCAATATTTTGTTTTACGTATCTTTTCATATAATGAAGCCAAATAGATTACACATGAATATCTATGTATTTTTTAAAAAAATCTTTACATGTAATTTCCATACGAAGCAGATGCGCATAGTAAAATGACAACAAGCTATTTACTTTGTTCCTATTATCATTCATATTCCAAGATGATTGTTGGAAAATTGAATCAAATCAAAAAATCTCATACGACTCAAAGAAGTGTAGCGATGAAAAGCGAAAACTCTCTTACGGCTCCAAGTAGCGTAGCAATGAAAAGCAAAAACTCTCATACGGCTCCAAGTAGCGTAGCAATGAAAAGCAAAAACTCTCATACGGCTCCAAGTAGCGTAGCGATGAAAAGAGAAAACTCTCTTACGGCTCCAAGTAGCGTAGCAATGAAAAGAGAAAACTCTCCTACTGCTCTAAGTAGCGTAGCGATGAAAAACAAAAACTATCCTACGGCTCCAAGTAGTGTAACGATGAAAAGTGAAAACTATCCTACGGCTCCAAGTAGCGTAGTGATGAAAAGCGAAAACTCTCTTACGACTCCAAGTAGCATAGCGATGAAAAGAGAAAACTCACTTACTGTTCCAAGTAGAGTAGCGATGAAAAGCAAAAACTCTCCTATTGCTCCAAGTAGCATAGCGATGAAGAGCGAAAACTCTCCTACAGTTCCAAGTAGCGTAGGGATGAAAAGCAAAAACTCTCCTACTACTCCAAGTAGCATAGAGATGAGAAGCGAAAACTTAATAAGGGTCCGCTAGCCACTTCCAAGAAAGCGTGTATAGTAAAGCGATCAGAAAAGAAAAAGTTTTGCTAGCCACGTTCAAACAAGTGTGCATAGTAAAGGTTCACTAATCTAATTCCAAGAAAGTGTGCATAATAAAGCGATCCAAAAAGAAAAAGGTTCGCTAGCCGCTTCCAAGCAAGTGTGCATAGTAAAGCGACCGGAAAAGAAAAGATTCACTAGCCGCTTCCAAGCAAGTGTGCATAGTAAAGTGACCGAAAAATATTTACTTTATTCCTATTATCATTAATATTACAAGATGACTATTGGAAAATCGATGCAAAAGAAAAAACTCTCCTATGACTCAAAGTAGCGTAGCGATGAAAAGTAAAAACTCTCTTACGGCTCCAAGTAGCGTAGCGATGAAAAGAAAAAACTCTCTTACGACTCCAAGTAGCGTAGCGATGGAAAGAGAAAACTCTCCTACTGCTCTAAGTAGCGTAGAGATGAAAAGTGAAAACTCTCTTACCGCTCCAAGTAGCGTTGCGATGAAAAGTGAAAACTATCCTACGACTCCAAGTAGCGTAGAGATGAAAAGCAAAAACTCTCTTACGGCTCCAAGTAACGCAGCGATGAAAAGAGAAAACTCGCCTACTGCTCCAAGTAGAGTAGCGATGATGTAACCCCCTCGTCCCAGTCCGGACGCTTGACCGGTCCGAGTGGGCTACACGGGGAAAACCGAAGCGAAACTTGTTAAGGTTCCTCCTCGGTTAACAACCCAGAAAAATTTCTTTTTAATTTACTCTTCTCTAAATGCACACTTAATTCCTATGTGATCATAGCAACAGAAGACGAGCATTCGCAAAACAGTAACTCGAACAACCCAAGAAAAACGGCTCATTTTTAAGTAATTTAACAGGCCGTTTCGAAACACCCTCAAGGTGTATCGAAACGCCTTGACCTGGTCAACCCAACTAAGCCTACACGAGGAAGCCGTTTCGGAACGGGGGTCAACCGTTCCGAAACACCCTCCCTGGTCAACTTCTCGTGGTCAACGAGATTTGACCGTTTCGAAACACCATAGACCCGTTTCGGAACACCTTCATCTCGCCAATTTCTCAAAATTCCAGTAGCAAAAGTGTACCGAAACAGGCCCTATCCGTTTCGAAACGCTTGGCCAAAAACAGAGGGACCGTATCGAAACAGAGTAACCCGTTTCGAAACGCCCTCTGTCAGCAGACTGGTTTTAGCTGATTTATGGCACAAGGGTGCCCCTAAACCTCACTAAAACCTCCAACAACACCCTAACAACAATACTAAAGGCAAACCAACATACGAGCATGCTTGAACATCATCATACAAGACTAAACACCAAGGCACAACATCACTAGCCACACATCCATACATGTCATTAGGGATATTAAGCTTTAACATATCCAACACTTAGGCAATTCTAGATAGCAAGATACTAACATGGTTTCAAGCATAACATACATCCCAAAGCCAAATTAACAAACACATGTGAGGAGTCTAACATGCTCCTAAACAACAACAACAACAATATATTCCAAAAGCATCATACCACGACACCTAACCCATTGCTTTACTATTACAATTTTTAAATTTAAACATCATACTTGAGCTAACCATAAGCAACACTTGAAGGCCTTTCCTTGCCCTTCCCACCCACAAGCCATTGATCTGCATTGTCGAACAATAGAGAGCGTAAGCATAAAAGCTTAGTGAGGGTAAGCTCATAAAACAAATCTTCGACAATGCAGGGTCCAAGCACGAGCTACAACCAAGATAAAATGCATGATCTTACCTTCGATCCACGCGAGCCATAAATATAGATGATGCATGAACATATATTCAATATCATGTCATGCTCAACATGTTTAAATCCACAACATATGAAATCACATATATTAAACCATGTTAGCAACACATCCCAAATCACATTGGCTCACAATTAACCACATATTGGCAACATAAACTACAATCTGTATTGGCACCTAGCTATGACTCGAATACGCGGATAACCGTTGGAACTCACATCCAACAACTCAACCATTACCTGACGGTGGGATTACACTCATCACCGTTCACGCGGAGGGGATTCCACTCATCCTCACGCCTCATTTCACGCGGAGGGGATTCCACCCATCCTACACGCCCGTCGATGGGATTCCACTCATCACCGACTAATATATATGAAGATTTTCGGGCGAACCCGTACTCCATCTTAATGACTACCATCATCAAGACCACGCGCGCATTTTGACTCACGTGTGCACACTAGACATCCTAATGATCGATCATTTGTACCCAAGCATACTAGTGCCAATACTACACATTTCATTAATCTATCACAATATCAATCCATAACAACTTCCGTGCTTAGCACGTACTCACCATGACTCACCGTCATGCACGAACCACATTTCCATGCCTAGCATGTACTCACCATGATCCTCGGATCATACAATCACTTCATAACATCATTACACATGTCAACACTACATGCATCTCAATAACACAAATATCACATCATATTTCATACATATGTATATCTCTATCACATTTATCATCAACATGCATGTAACAATGCATTAAGCCATGCCTCCACATACATGTATACAACATATACATAATCAACACCATCACAATTTAACACGAGACATATACAACCATTAAAAAGTGCAACCAAAGTCTCTAATCAAAGCTTGGGATTAGGCTACCACTCTAATCCCAACTCTAGGTGGGTTTACCAAGCCCATCCTAGGTTCACATGCTTGAACCAAATACTCGAAACCATTTTAAAAATATTTAACCACTCACCTAAGCTTCCAAGCTCCAAGCCAAGCAAGCAACCTCCCTCAAATTTCCGGATTTCTTCCCGAAGCTTCCCCAACACAAATTCTCGCTTCTAAACAACCTCAAACACATTTCAAACAATTCCAAATCAGCCCAACATCAAAATACCAATCCGAAATACAATTCAAATGCAATTTATCATGTTGCAAACCATGAAGAAATCCCATTTTTAGCAATTTCGGGCAGCCCCTAAACCATGCCCAAAAACCATGTTTCCAACATCCATAACACCCACAAACAATCCCAAATCAACCCCTAACCATAGTACTACCATTGGGCTATCAATTTCCACCTAAAACAACCCCCAAAACTCACCCAAAACCCTAAAAAAATCCCATTTTTACCCAATTTCGGGAATTGCTCAAAATCATTCAAAATTCACATATGTTGCACCATTTGACTCCTACATTCCATAACTAACCATAATAAATCAAAATATTAGGTTTAGCTACACAAAGACACCATTTTTAATCAAATCCTTTGAAAATCCCATTTTCAAAACTTCAATGAAAATGAAAATAAATGGTACTTTCAAAGAGAGGGAGTTGAGGGGAAGTCAAAAACGTTGTTACCTTTCAAAAAGGAGTTGAAATTGAGGAGCTTTTTGGATGGAATAGTAACTTGAAGAGGGGAGCTCTTTTCACGTTGAAAATGGGTGAGGAAGAGAGTGAATAGTGTTTATTTTGTATAAAGGGGGATTTAAATTGAAAAATGGGTAAATTACCAAAAGGCCATTAATGAATGGCTATCCCCTTGTTCTTTAAAAAGCTCTTCAACTTGCAATTAAATCAATTTGGTCCCATTTCAAATATTCATTTTGAAACCCGAAATTTTAAAGGATCATTTTAATTATAAACCCGAGCCCAAATAATATTAAAATATTATTTTCACCCGACCCCTAAACCCTGGTGTTACAGATGAAAAGAAAAAAACTCTCCTACTGCTCCAAGTAGCGTAGCGATGAAAAGCGAAAACTCTCCTACAGCTCCAAGTTGCGTAGTGATGAAAAGCAAAAATTCTCCTACTAATCCAAGTAGCGTAACGATGAAAAGAGAAAACTTAATAAAGCGCCCGCCAAAATAAAGGTCTGCTAGCCACTTCTAAGCAAGCGTGTATAGTAAAGTGATCGGAAAAGAAAAAGTTTCGCTAGCCGCTTTCAAACAAGTGTGCATAGTAAAGGTTCGCTAGTCTAATTCCAAGAAAGTGTGCATAATAAAGCGACCCAAAAAGAAAAGGTTTGCTAGCCACTTCTAAGCAACTGTGCATAGTAAAGCGACCGAAAAAGAAAAGGTTCACTAGCCTCTTCCAAGAAAGTGTGCATAGTAAAGCGACCAAAAAAGAAAAGGTTCGCTAGCCACTTCTAAGCAAGTGTGCATAGTAAAGCGACCGGAAAAGAAAAGGTTCACTACCTGCTTTCAAGCAAGTGTATATAGTAAAGTGACCGGAAAAAAGGTTCGCTAGCCGCTTCCAAGCAAGTGTGCATACTAAAGCGACCGAAAAAGAAGAGGTGTGCTAGCCACTTCCAAGCAAGTGTGCATAGTTAAACAACCAGAAAAGAAAAAGGTTCGCTAGCTGCTTCCAAGCAAGTATGCATAGTAAAGAGACCAGAAAAGAAAAGGTTCGCAAGCCACTTCCAAGCAAGTATACATAGTAAAATGACTAGAAAAGAAAAGGTTTGCTAGCCACTTCCAAGCAAGTGTACATAATAAAGCGACCGGAAAAGAAAAAGTCCGCTAGCCTCTTCTATGTAAGTGTGCATATGTGTATTAGTTTCAATCTTCATTAAGAAACTTCGTTAAGAAGCTAACATAGGGGGAGTGCGTGATGTCATTTCACAAGAACGGTCATTCCAAGAAAGCAAACAATGATTTACACTGCTCATAACAACAAAGAACCAAAGTATATACACACACGGCTAATAAATGTGCGAATAAGTTCATAGCGATCACGACTATCTCACCCGGGGGGAAAAACCCTCCCAAACTCAAGGTAATTATGAGAATACATATAATCTGTTCCAGTTCCCAAGAAAGTGACGTTGTTCCATAAGAACGATGTAAAATCCATTCCCAAGTGAGTGAGCATAAAGAATTCTCCAAAATGCTCCCAAGAAAACGAGCTTTAATAAACATTGTTCACAATATTTATAAGAACAAAGACGTAATCTATTCCTACAGATGGAGCCAAATGTTTGCACTAGTGAACAAATATACACAAAATATATTAAAGCAGTAATTCGCTTCCAGCAAAATATTTTCAAACGAGGTGCAAGTGTTCGCACCAGCGAACAAACACAAAATATAATAAGTAATTCGCTTCTGGCGAACTATTTCCAAAAGAGGCGCAAGTGTTCGCACCAACGAACAAGCATAGAAAAAAAACACTTTTTTTTCCTACAACCCATGTTCCCATTCCCATGCCACTTCCAAGTAAGTATGCATAGTAAAACGTCCACCACGTTTAAGAAGTACGTGTAATGAACACAGCTCAACGATCACCGCTTCTAAAACGAGCCAAGCCATTTACACTGAAGAAGAATAAAATGATACCACTAGCCAAACCATTTCCAAGTTACACTAACCATAAATTCAAAGGGAAGGCTTAGTATCCACCGTTTCCAAAAGAGCACGCAATATGACAAATATGCGAAGATAATGAATTTACATGTTCAAATAAACAATTCTCCAAATATGCTCCCAAGAAAGTGAGCTTTAATAACCACTCATCTCCTCTATCCAAGGGCATTGTCTGACCACACCATCAACATTGTAAAGCGAACCCTTCCGCGAATCATTTTCAAAATAGGGATAAATGTTTTCTACATGTTTACCTTACAAGTTTCCAAATGTTAGAAGTTTATATTTATGTATCGCCATTTTAAGGAAAGAAACGATTGCAAAGATATAACACACCCAAATATAGTGAGAAGATACAACACTCCCAAGTCGAGTGAGAAAACACGACACTCCCAAACTAAGCAAGCATAAAGAAAAACTAAATCATCTAAGGGTTCGCTGCTCCCAAAGTGAGTGCGCATAGTATCTAAACTAAGTATTCGCTAGCAATCTCTTGCCCCGGAAAGATAACATACGACATCACAAATAAATGCCAACATTATTTCCAACATTTACACAAAGACAAAAAATAGAAACCTCGTTTTCAGTTAGCAATGTAAAATAATCTGTAGGGGCAAGCATTCATATTGTAACATCCCAAAAACCTAGTTAGTCGGAATTGGGTTTCGATGATTGGTATATTGATATTAAAATGCTAAAATAACACATCTTTATTGCCTAAATTATAGATTAGTTTATAAAGGGACCTTAATTGAACTTATTCTTAGTTAAGTGCCTCCTTGAAACAACCTAAAATGATGTTTTTGAGCAAGGTGTTTCTATACAGTAAGACATGTACCGAAACAACCTAGGTAAGGTGTTTCGGAATAACTATAGAGTGTTTCGATACAGTTTTAGCAGTTTTAACTAACTTTTGGAATTTTTCTTAGCCGTTTCAATACAGCCCTGCGTGTATCGATACTCGTCCCTATAGAAATGATTTTTAGTAATCAAATTGCAAAGAATGATACTTGGTGATGACTCACCTACTTGAGTTTGTCCTTCCCACGTGGAAGCTGGTTAGAAAGGCTGTCTAATAGTCATTATTTTCCTTAAATTAATAAAATGTTAGAAAAGATACGAAAATATGGATATTAATATATTAAGCTTTCCCTTTGCTAAGGGAAACCTTTTCATTGGTCTTTGGTGAGGTGGGTATGATTAAGACTATAGCTTCCATGAAAAGGAATAAAGAAAAGTCCTCATCTTTATTTTCCCTATTACAGAAACCAAATCTCATCTCGTGTCTTGAAAACAAGCTCACACCTCCAATGTTATCCTCTCCACCAAGATCAAGCATACACCTCTCAATTTGTGATCCATAAGCTTAGGATTTCTTTGATTTAAGAGCATCAATTCATAGCTAACAATCGGGTAAGTGGGAACCCTAAATCAATTATTGATTCTCTTGATCACTTAATGCCCAATTTCAAGTTAAAAGCTTTAAGATAAGCTTTTGTCTAAATAGCTAATAGCTATTCAGAGTATCGATATTGTCATATTGGTTCTAATAATCTCCTATTGTCTTTCCTAGCTTAAGAATTGTAGGAAGTTAATCAGACACCTCTAACAAAGTCTAGGAATAAAAGGATTGTCATCTGAGAGCTGTAGAAACTTCGGAGTATTGAGGTGAGTGTAGTCGGAGTCTCGAGAGTGGCTAGGTGCCATCTCGAATTATTGATTATTGATTTACTAACCATTGAATTAAAGGGTTTTGCATAAAACATTATTGAAAGCTATATTGGTAAGTCTTGGTAAGTATTGCATCGAATTATTGTCCGTAGCATTGATAGTGTTGTCATGGAAATCATTGAAGCATTGACATATAGAATCATTGATTATTGGATATTGAATTGGGCATTGGAACATCGATTATGAATTGTTATCATTGGATATTATGTTGAATCATTGTTATTGTTATTGATATATTATTATTGAAATATTGTAATTGGTCTATTGATTATCGAACCTTGGATTCGAGAGTATTGGATACAATTGGCATGACATAGAATTCATGAGCTCATTGGTACGAGTATTGGGCTTCGGCCATTGTGCGGCGGAGGGATGTGTTGTGTATTGGTCAATTGGTGCAGCGGAGGGAATATGATACGACCATTATTTCTATTGTTGATGTTGTGGTGGAATTCGTGTATCCAAATACGATTAAATCGATCCAAGGATAATATTGATCATTGTTGCCTTGATATTGATTATTGATGCCATGACATTTAATGTTGTTATTGAGCGTAGAAATCATGTTTATGTTCATGACATAGTGTCATTGATGATATTGAGACATATTACATTTCATGATATATTCATCCATTTTTAACGACTATCTCACTTAGACTATATAAGTCTAATGCATTCATTGTTCAGACATTTCATGTTGATAAGACTAACGGATCGAGACCGGGATTAGTTGGTGTTTTGACAAGTCACGTCCGAGCTAAGAGTAATGTACATTAACCTTTGAACTCTTAGAATGGTGGAAAAGTAGTTTGATAAGTTGCTTTTAGCCCTTTTGTGATGTATAAGTGGTTTTTGGTTTGTAACTAAGTTCAATGTCCCAAATGACTTGATAAAGGTTGTTTAAAATGGTCTAATATGCATATTTGGCTTAAAAGGTGAAAACATAGTAAACGTATTCGAATGATCATGAAATTTGGTATGCCAGTAGTTTATAGTATTGAAATATTATGTGTAAAGTTTCACTGCATTTGAACACTATTTGGTAGGTTAATTCGATAAAAAACCAGCGAAAAATCTGTCATTATAAGTCAAGTCGTATCAATACGGGGTATTGCGTATCGATACGGTTAAGCATAATTGAACCTTAGGAACATGGCATATCGATAAAGTTTTGAGCTGTATGGGAACATTTTTCCACTGGAATTTCTAGTTTCTATACAGGCCTAACCCGTATCGGAACGTGTCAAAGTCAATGAAAGTCAACTCGTACCGAAACATGGCTTACCTGTATCGATACGGTTAATGGGCAAAGTCAGCCAAGATTGATCATCATGCACCCGCATCGAAACAACATCAAAGAGTTTCGATACAAAGTTAGTTAAGTTGGTTAAGAAGGCATAATCTGGAAGTTTACAATGTTCATAGATTGGTCACTGAAATTAGAATGATTAAATTGGATGAGTAAATGAACTCCAAACTGTATGAAAAATTACAAGCTTGTTGTTATTGTGTTTAATTTCATTAAGGTATAATCAATTGTATTGAACGACCTCAAATTTGTAAAGATTTACAGTTTCATAATGGATTAATTAGACTAAGATGCATTTTGGTAATGTATTATTGTATAACATTGTTCAGGTATTGATTATATGTTTAAATTTTATTGCACCGATCACCGTACAATTTATCGGTATCACATTCTGACACGGTTTTCAACCAGGCCGAGAAGGAGTTGTTACATTTGTGGTATCAGAGCTAGAGTTTAGTCGGTTCTGGACTAAAACTATGCATGTATGTATTGTTTATTGTGTTACTTTGCCACCTAGGAGTTATATTGTTGTATATTGTGACTTACCAGCTAATCCGATCTCTTTATGTATAGACGACTAACCTTAGTCAGGCTCATATAGATGAGCGTATTTTTGTCGGAGAAAATTCGAGGACAAAATTTTCTTAAGGGAGAGAAAATTGTAACATCCCAAAAATTGGGTTAGTCGGAATTGGGTTTCAATGATTTGTATATTGATATTAAAAGGCTCAAATATTTTATCTTTATTGCCTAGATTATAGATTACATTGTTAAGGGACATTAATTGAACTTATACTTAGTTGAGGACCTCCTTGAAACTGCCTAAAATGATGTTTTTGAGATAGGCATTTCGATACAGTAAGACCTGTACCGAAACGACCTAGGTAAGGCATTTCAGAACAACTATAGAGTGTTTCGATACATTTTTAACGGTTTTAACTAACTTTTGGACTTTTGCTTAGCCGTATCGATATAGCCATGCGTGTATCGATACGGGTCCCTGCATAAATGATTTTTAGTAATCAAATTGCAAAGAATGACACATGTTGATGACTCACCTGCTTGAGTTTGTCCTTACCAAGTGGAAGCTGATTAAAAAGGATGGCTCATAGTCATCATTTTCCTTGAATTGATAAAAAGTTAGAAAGGATATGAAAATATGGATATTAATATATTAAGCTTTCCCTTTGCTAAGGGGAACCTTTTCATTGGTCTTTGGTGAGGTGGGGTATGATTGAGGCTATAGCTTCCGTGAAAAGGAATAAAGAAAAGAACTCATCTTTATTTTGCCTATTACCAAAACCAAATCTCATTCTTTGTCTTGAAAACAAGCTCACACATCCATTGTCATCCACTCCACCAAGCTCAAGCATACACCTCTCAATTTGTGATCCATAAGCTTAGGCTTTCTTTGATTTAAGAGCATCAATTCATAGCTATCAATCGGGTAAGTTGGAACCCTAAATCAATTATTGATTCTCTTGATCATTGAATGCCCAATTTCAAGTTAAAAGCTTTAAGATAAACTTTTGTATAAATAGCTAATAGCTATTCCAAGTATTGATATTGTCATATTGATTCTGATAATCTCCTATTGTCTTTCCTAGCTCAAGAATTGGAAGAAGTTAATCCAACACCTCCAACAAATTCTAGGAATAAAGGGATTATCATCCAAGAGCCGTAGGAGCTTCGAAGTATCGATGTGAGTGTAGCCGAAGTCTCGAGAGTGGCTAGGTTCCATCTCGAATTATTGATTATTGATTTACTAACCATTGAATTGAAGGGTTTTGCATAAAACATTATTGAAAGCTATATTGGTAAGTCTTGGTAAGTATTGCATCGAATTATTATCAATAGCATTGATAGTGTTGTCATGGAAATCATTGTAGCATTGACATATAGAATCATTGGTTATTGGATATTGAAGAGGGCATTGGAACATCGATTATGAATTGGTGTCATTGGATATTATGTTGAATCGTTGTAATTGTTATTGAAATATTGTAATTGGACTATTGATTATTGAACCTTGGATACGAGAGTATTGGATACAATTGGTATGCTATAGAATTCATGAGCTCATTGGTACGAGTATTGGGCTTCGGCCATGGTGCGGCGGGGAGATGTGTTGTGTATTGGTCAATTGGTGCGGCGAAGGGAATATGATACGTCTATTATTGTTATTGTTGGTGTTGTGGTGGAATTTGTGTATCCAAATACGATTGAATCGATCCAAGGATAATATTGATCATTGTTGCCTTAATATTGATTTTTGGTGTCATGATATTTATTGTTGTTATTGAGCGTAGAAATGATGTTTATGTTCATGACATAGTGTCATTTATGATATTGAGACATATTTCATTATATGATATGTTCATCCATTGTTCACGGCTATCTCACTTAGACTATATAAGACTAATGCATTCATTGTTCATACATTTCAGGTTGATAAGACTAACGGATCGAGATCAGGATTAGTTGGCGTTTTGGTAAGTCGCGTTAGAGCTAAGAGTAATGTACATTAACCTTTGAACTCCTAGTGTGGTGGAAAAGTAGTTTGATAAGTTTCTTTTAGCCCTTTTGTGATGTATAAGTGGTTTGTGGTTTGTAACTAAGTTAAATGTCTTAAATGACTTGATAAAGGTTGCTAAAAATGGTCTAATATGCATATTTGGCTTAAAAGGTGAAAACATAGTAAACGTATTTGAATGATCATGAAATTTGGCTTGCTAGTATTTTATAGTATTGAAATATTGTGTGTAAAGTTTCACTGCATTTGAACATTGTTTGGTAGGTCAATTCGATTAAAAACCGACAAAAAATCTGTCATTACAGGTCAGGCCGTATCGATACGGGGTAATGACGTATCGATACGGTTAAGCATAATTGAACCTTAGGAACAGGGCATATCGATACAGTTTTGAGCTGTATCAGAACGTTTTCCACTAGAATTTCTTGTTTCGATACAAGCCTAACCCGTATCGGAACGGGTCAAAGTCAATGAAAGTTAACCCATACCGAAACAAGGCTTACCTGTATCGATACGGGTAATGGGAAAAGTCAGCCAAGGTTGACCATCGTGCACCCGTATCAAAACAACATCAAAGTGTTTCGATACAGGGTTAGTTAAGTTGGTTAAGAAGGCATAATCTGGAAGTTTACAATGTTCACATATTGGTCACTGAAATTAGAATGATTAAACTGGATGAGTAAATGAACTCCAAATTGCATGAAATTTTATAGGCTCTTTTTTATTGTGTTGAATTTCTTTAAGGTATAATCAATTGTATTGAAGGACCTCTAATTTGTCAAGATTTATTGTTTAGCCTAGAAAACTTGTAATAGTTAAGAATTGGTCCTAAATGATTAATTATTGTTTCATAATGGATTAATTGGAATAAGATGCATTTTGGTAATGTATTATTGTATAACATTGTCCAAGTATTGATTATAACTTGAAATTTTCTTGCACCGATCATCGTACTGTTTATCGGTATCACCTTCTGACCCGGTTCTCGACCAGGCTGAGAATGAGGTGTTCCTTTTGTGGTATCAGAGCTAAAGTTTAGTCGGTTTTGGACTAAACCTATGCATGTCTGTATTGTTTATTGTGTTACTTTGCCACCTAGGAGTTATATTATTGTATATTGTGACTTGTTGGCTAATCCGATCTCTTTATGTATAAAGGACTGACCTTAGTCAGGCTCATATAGATGAGCGTATTGTTGTCGTAGAAAATTCGAGGACGAATTTTTCTTAAGGGGAGAGAATTATAACATCCCAAAAATAGGGTTAGTCGAAATTGGGTTCCGGTGATTGGTACATTGATATTAAAATGCTCAAATATCATATCTTTATTGCCTAAATTATAGATTACATTGTTAAGGGACCTTAATTAAACTTATTGTTAGTTAAGGGCCTCTTTGAAACTGCCTAAAATAATGTTTTTGAGCTAGGCATTTCGATACAATAAAATTTGTACTGAAACGGTCTAGGTAAGGCGTTTCAGAACAACTTTAGAGTGTTCCGATACAGTTTTAATGGTTTTAACTAACTTTTGGACTTTTGCTTAGCCGTATCGATACGTGTATCAATACAGCCCTGCGTGTATCGATACGTGTCCCTGCAGAAATGATTTTTAGTCATCAAATTGCAAAGAATGACACATGTTGTTGACTCACCTACTTGAGTTTTTCCTTCCCCCGTGGAAGCTGATTAGAAAGGATGTCTAATAGTCATCATTTTCATTTAAATTGATAAAAAGTTAGAAAGGATAAGAAAATATGGATATTAATATATTAAGCTTTCCCTTTGCTAAGGGAAACCTTTTCATTGGTCTTTGGTGAGGTGGGTATGATTAAGGCTATAGCTTTCGTGAAAGGAATAAAGAAAAGTCTTTACCTTTATTTTTCCTATTACCGAAACCAAATCTCATCCCTTGTCTTGAAAACAAGCTCACACCTCCATTGTCATCCTCTCCACCAAGCTCAAGCATACACCTCTCAATCTGTGATCCATAAGCTTAGGCTTTCTTTGATTTAAGAGCATCAATTCATAGCTATCGATCGGGTAAGTGGGAACCCTAAATCAATTATTGATTCTCTTGATCATTGAATGCCCAATTTCAAGTTAAAAGCTTTAAGATAAGCTTTTGTCTAAATAGCTAATAGCTATTCCAAGTATCGATATTGTCATATTGGTTCTAATAATCTCATATTGTCTTTTCTAGCTCAAGAATTTGAGGAAATTAATCTGACACCTCCAACAAAGTCTAGGAATAAAGGGATTGTCATCCGAGAGCCGTAGGAGCTTCGGAGTATCGAGGCAAGTGTAGCCGGAGTCTCGAGAGTGGCTAGATGCCATCTTGAATTATTGATTTACTAACCATTGAATTGGAGGGTTTTGCATAAAACATTATTGAAAGCTATATTGGTAAGTCTTGGTAAGTATTGCATCGAATTATTGTTCGTAGCATTGATAGTGTTTTCATGGAAATAATTGAAGTATTGACATATAGAGTCATTGGTTATTGGATATTGAAGAGGGCATTGGAACATAGATTATGAATTGTTGTCTTTGGATATTATGTTGAATCATTGTTATTGTTATTGATACATTGTTATTGAAATATTGTAATTGGACTATTGATTATTGAACCTTGAATTCGAGAGTATTGGATACAATTGGCATGCCATAGAATTCATGAGCTCATTGGTACGGGTATTGGGCTTCGGCCATGGTGCGGCGAAAGGATGTGTTGTGTATTGGTCAATTGGTGCGGCGGAGGGAATATGATACGACCATTATTGCTATTGTTGGTGTTGTTGTGGAATTCGTGTATCCAAATACGATTGAATCGATCCAAGGATAATATTGATCATTGTTGCCTTGATATTGATTATTGATGCCATGACATTTATTGTTGTTATTGAGCGTAGAAATGATGTTTATGTTCATGACATAGTGTCATTGATGATATTGAGACATATTACATTATATGATATGTTCATCCATTGTTCACGGCTATCTCACTTAGACTATATAAGTCTAATGCATTCATTATTCATACATTTCAGGTTGATAAGGCTAACAGATCGAGATCGGGATTAGTTGGTGTTTTGGCAAGTCACGTCTGAGCTAAGGGTAATGTACATTAACCATTGAACTCCTGGTATGGTGGAAAAGTATTTTGTTAAGTTTCTTTTAGCCCTTTTGTGATGTATAAGTGGTTTGTGGTTTGTAACTAAGTTAAATGTCCTAACTGACTTGATAAAGGTTGCTAAAAATGGTCTAATATGCATATTTGGCTTAAAAGATGAAAACATAGTAAACATATTCGAATGATCATGAAATTTGGCATGCCAGTAGTTTATAATATTGAAATATTGTGTGTAAAGTTTCACTGCATTTGAACATTGTTTGATAGGTCAATTCAATTAAAAACCAACAAAAAATCTGTCATTACAAGTTAGGCCGTATCAATACGGGGTACTGCGTATCGATACAGTTAAGCATAACTGAACCTTAGGAACATGGCGTATCGATATAGTTTTGAGATGTATCGGAACATTTTGCCACTAGAATTTCTTGTTTCGATACAGGCCTAGCCCGTATCGGAACGGGTCAAAGTCAAAGTCAATGAAAGTCAACCCGTACCGAAACATGGCTTACCTGTATCGATACAGGTAATGGGCAAAGTCAGCCAAGGTTGACCATCGTGCACCCGTATTGAAACAGCATCAAAGCGTTTCGATACAAGGTTAGTTAAGTTCGTTAAGAAGGCATAATCTGGAAGTTTACAATGTTCACAAATTGGTCACTGAAATTAGAATGATTAAATTGGATGAGTAAATGAACTCCAAATTGCATAAAACTTTACAGGCTTGTTTTTATTGTATTGAATTTATTTAAGGAATAATAAATTGTATCGAAGGACCTCTAATTTGTCAAGATTTACAGTTTAGCCCCTAAAACTTGTAATAGTTAAGAATTAGTCCTAAATGATTAATTATTGTTTCATAATGGATTAATTGGACTGAGATGCATTTTGGTAATGTATTATTGCATAAAGTTGTCCAAGTATTGATTATAAGTTGAAATTTTATTGCACCGATCAACATACTGTTTATCGATATCACTTTTCGACCCGGTTCTCGACTAGGCCGGGAAGGGGTGTTACATATATGATTTGCTCCACGGGAATGATGGCGATCATATATATGAATATGTGAATAAGTATATAATAATCAAGATTATCGCATCCGGGGGCAAGAATTTCCCCATCTAACATAAATAGTTAAATGAACAAAAAGGGGGGAACAAGCTAGCAAATGAGTTAGCAATGCCGCTACAGGTTAGTGAGCACTTCTCTGCCGTTTTTAAAAAGCATCCTACAGTAAATATTTGATTCAAAATTCAAGTTTTGAGAGCTAAAAATTCAGAGTATAATAGATGAAGTCCAAGTTTTCATACTGCTTCAAGTAGCAATCTAACACAAACTCTCTTTTATGTTTGGGGACAACAACATATTACAATTTTAATCCCTTTAATTGGAGAAAGAAAATTATTGAGAATTTTTTTCTAACAAACTCGAAAACATTTCAAACACAAATACCACCACAAGGTTATTTTGTCACATATTGAGAGTTTATACTCTTCTTTTGTTTCTCAAGCTTAATCCCTCTCGCTTGAGTGCTTCAACCTCGATTAGTTCTCGTTATAGTACCAGGCTGAACACATGAAAATGTCAAATTCTTCTTTGTTTTCTGCTTCAGTGGATCAACCCTGCGAATCATTTTGAACAAGTAGCTTGTTGTCACGGTGCCCGACATCACCTCCGTACACAACTAACAAACGAACAACCACCTTGATGATATCTATATGAAAAGCGGCCAAATCCAAGCACACATCAACAACTTTGATAATCTGCTTAGCAACGACCACTTCTCAATGTAGTCATGAACAACAACAAACAATGGTATTTGGAAAATCTTGAGAGCAAGGTTTTCTAAATACTCTGTTTGTTGACGTTCATCGCTACAAATGGCTAATCATAACCTTTCAAATATCATTGTTTGTGGACACAAAAAACCCCGATGAAAAGTAAGTACTCCCCCGGGATCTATAAAATAAAACTCGTATATACTAGTCATCGCCATGAATAGATTCCCCTAACCTACGCATATAAAACTGTAAAGAAGAAAATCGTAAAGGAAAGAATAGACCACTCATAATTTGGATTATGAAAATTTGGACCCAAAGGCGTGCTATTTATAACGAAAAAGAGAAAATACTAAGACCTGACGATTATAATTCAAATCTTAGAAACCGCCGCAACAAGTAGTTAATTTCGAGATTTTAAAATCTTGAGTTTTTCTCTCTCATCACAATCTGTCTTAGAACGTCTAATCACGATGATGACGAAATATCTGGTCAATGCTAAAAGAAAAAAACTATCACACTGCCACAAAAGACCAATAAAAAAGTAACACGATGAATCTGGTAAATGTCCATTCACCCACAAAACTACACAAAAACATATCATGTAGTTTGCTACCAGGAAAAACTTATCTAGACCCTACACCGAACATTAATAAACAATATTTATTGCTCCTAAAACCAAGCACAATGGAACAAGTTTACACAAAATATGCTAAGTAATAATCTACATCTTGTGACTTTGAATTTTATAATTTAAAAGGGTTAACTACTGAAATAGTCACTTATGTTTTCCCCCAGTACAAAGTTGGTCACCGATTTTGAAAAACGACCAGTAAGGTCACTTACGTTTTCGGGGCGTAAACTTTTGGTCACTCAGCCGTTTGTTGACGTTAAACACTGACGGATTGCTGATCTGGCAACGAAAAAATAAGGGTAAATTACTGCAATGGCCATTAAAGTTTATCTCATGTACATTTTTGCTCCCCAATTTTAAAAAATAAACATTATAGTCACTAATGAAAATGTTTCTTTATAATTTCACCCTTGAATTTTTAAAAATTAATTTTTCAACCCTAAAACTTTACAATCAATTAGTATAATAATATTATAAAGGCTTAAATAAAAAATAGGTGCCCAAAGTATACCCATTTTAAATTTAGGTGCTCAAATTGATCCTATTTAATAACTAAACTTTCAAATTGCTCCTATTTTTTTACTCTCGATTATTTTTAATATTATTGTGACATGTCATTTTTTATTATTGTTAAATTAAAAATAATTTTAAAATGAAATAAAGTCATTATTATTATTATTAAATTTAAAATATATTTTTTTAAAAATATTACTTCTTAAAATAATTTAGGTGTTTAAAGTATTTTTTTTTTGTAAAAATAGGTGTCCAAATTTACCATAGTAACAACTTTAGGTGTCCGGATGTTAAATGAGTATTAGAAAAATTTTCAACCAATCGGTACTTGACACATGGCATTAATTTTATTAAATTTTAATGGAAAATACTTAGAACTTTAAATTCATTATAAAATCTTAAAATTTGACAAGCTTCACAAAACAGTCTCTAAATCCTTAACAATTCTCAAACTTCCGCCGTCAGTTGTCGTCGCTGACCGCACCCACTTGGTCACCGGACTAAGGCGATCATTTTTCTCAACACAGCGTCGTCAGAAACGCCCAACGGTGTGTAGCCAAACGTTAAACACGAAATCGATGTTCGCGTTTGACGTTCGACTGCACACCGTTGGGCGTTTCTGACGATGCCGTGTTAGAGAAAATTGTCGCCTTGGCCCGGCGACCAAGTGAGTGCGGTCAGCGACAATAACTGGCGGCGGAAGCGGCGACAGTCGATGACGAAAGTTTGAAAATTTTTAGGGATTTAAGGATTTTTTTTGTGAAGCTTGTAAATTTTTGAGATTTTATAATAATTTGAAATTTTGAGTATTTTCAATTAAAAAATTTTAAAATTAAAATTAATGCCACGTGTCAAGCACCGATTGGTTGACAATTTTTTAACACCCATTTAATAACTGGGCACCTAAAATTGTACCTATAGAAACTTTGGGCACCAATTTTTACAAAAAAAATACTTTAGACACCTAAATTATTTTAAAAACTAATATTTTTTAAAATATTTTAAGTTTAATAATAAAAAAAATTAAAAATAATAAAAAAATGACATGACATGTTATAATAATAATAATAATAATTCAGAGTGAAAAAATAGGAGTAATTTGAAAGTTTAGTTATTAAATAGGAGCAATTTGAGCACCTAAGTTTAAAAAGGGTATACTTTGGGCACCTATTTTTCATCTAAGCATTTATAATATTGTTGTACTAATTGATTGTAAAGTTTTAGGGTTGAAAAATGAATTTTAAAAAATTTAAGGGTGAAATTATAAAGAAACATTTTATTAGTGACTATAATGTTTATTTTTTTTAATTGGGGAGCAAAAATGTACATGAGATAAACTTTAATGGCCATTGCAGTAATTTACCCTTATTTTTCGTTACCAGGTCAACAATTCGTCAGTGTTTAACGACAACAAACGACTGGGTGACCAAAAGTTTACGCCCCGAAAACGTAAGTGACCTTACTGGTCGTTTTTCAAAATCGGTGACCAACTCTGTACTGGGGAAAACATAAGTGACTATTCCAGTAGTTAACCCAATTTAAAATTTTATATTGTTCGTGTTTCCAGGCTTGCTAAGGTCACTTGATAACATTCCTTCGCCAGGGGGTAATTGTTGGTACCAACGAACCATAACCATACGAATGCCCAATTACAACCCTCTACAAATGTACTAGTAGACCACGACCGTGCGAACAAACCAATTATGACCCGTTGCGACCTCAACAAGTGAATGTTACTCCAGACCACGTGACGATGTACGTGATCCACATCGACACCTGAGCCATGACAACTCACCAAGACCCTTGTCTTTTTCAATTGACACATGTTTTCACTTCATCCAGCCCCCTATAAGGAGCCATGCACCCCAAACAAAGGACCGTCCAAAAACACTAGGCGGAGAACCCCCTCCTCTCTACCATGGAAACAACCCAAAACCATTGTCGAAAGGGTTGCTCATTTTGGTGATAAAAAAATAGGGTAAATTATTTGGGTGACCACTCAAATATTGGTTCTTACCTATTTTGACCACCGGATTAAAAGAATTCAAAATTCGACAACCCAATTATTTAATTGGACTTATTTTGACCACCAACTGTTAAAATCTAATAGATGGGTGACGTAATTGTTAATGAAAATCTGTATAACTACACATTTTGTTCTTATTAGTTACATATTCTATCAATTTAATCATTTACATGCTGAATAAAGTTAGCAATTGTTTCCTTTAATATACTGTTATATCTGTCATTACCAAAATTGATTTTGGGTGCGATGCGGGTTTACTCAGCAACTGCTTCAAGTCAGGAGTTAAGAGAAGGGAAGTAAGTGGGTGGTTATGAAATGTCAGTAGTAAGTGGGAGCAATATGTATTCTGGTGAGTGGTGACTTGTCCAAAGGCAACCCTCCTTGGGTTCCTATGCTAATTGAGTTGCTTATCGTCTCTATGTCGGTGCAGTGAACCAGTTTGTATCCAGCCAATCAGAGAAGGTAGGACTTGTCAAATCATTCACATAGACTGCAGAAACTGGAGCTAGGGTTCATTATTTAATGGAGGGAGCACATATAATCAAGAAACTAAAATGTCCCTCATGAATTAAAGTTAAAAGTCTATTTTAAAATTACCAAGACTTTTTTAATTTAATTATTTTTATTTAATTAATAAGTATTACTTTTGTTATTATCACGAAAAGTTTAATATTTTGTAAAAATATTATTTTTTCTAATACCAATTCAGTAATATAATAAAAATAAAAGATACTTTTCTTCGGTTTATTTTTTTTTCTTTCAAAATCATGCTTATATATAATATTATAGATATATAAATGAGACTATTATAAAATAAAAAAACATAAGATTTGTATATCTTTCAATTTATTCCCACTCACATATTCGAAAAAAAAAATATTCCCACTCACCCATTATTTAACTTAAGACTTTCTCTTGTCTCAATTCATATATATATAAAAAAAATTCATATATATATATATATTACTTTTATGATATATATTGATATTTTCCAATTTTTATATAAAGATAACTTTTAATACATTAAAAATTAACATTTTAACAATGATTATTTTTATATAATATTTAAACCAAATGCAACCTTAAACTTCTAATTAAAAATTATCAATCAAACTCATTCAATAATAATTATCATATTTAATAAAACATTACTATTGATTGTCGGTTCACATCACATGTATCATGCGTGATTTATCAGTCAACTCTTAGGGTCTATCATGCATCAATATTTTATTTTTAATCTTTGAACATATTACTTATGGATAAAGAAAAGCATGGAGGAATCTACAATATAAAATTAAAAGTAGTCAGATTTATCAAAATAAAAAATTACAGTTAAAACTATAGTTAATAAAATGATACTAATGAATTAAATATTTGATATTGGAAGTTTAGAATTAAAATAAGAAACAATTTTTTGAGCAAGAAATACTAAATTTAATATGAAAACCCTTCTTTATGTATTAAAAATTGAGCTTGCTAAGTTAACAAATAAGATAAAAAAAGTAATGTGTTGTTTTTGTAAACTTTAAAATATAAAATGACGATGTAAAAAAAATTCCCATAATTTTCTCAAAGAAATTAAATAGCCACAACTCTGAATCTGATTCGTCAGCGGCCGCGATTCCACTTCAAATAAATTAGGCCTCGAAGCACAGTAACAAACCCGCAAACTGGCGCCGACCAAACCAAACCAAACAAGAAAAACTGTAGCGAAAGGTTGAGGCGGTTGTACATTAGAGCAGTAGGATCTCACATTTTCTTACGGTTGCCTAATTTGTTGCCACGTGGCGCTTCCGTCGCCATCGCGGTTAAGAAATTCATTGCTCTGTTTTATATGTTGCATTCGCTGGATTGTTGCTGCCAGTAATCAGAAACATGAAAACATTTTAGCGCCTGTAATTATTGTTGGAACTTTTCCCCAATAAATTGCTTTGAAGGTAATAACATCTTCTATTTTCTGAAATCAGTGCTCTTTCTCTTTCTCTTTCTCTTTCTGCAAATTGGTCGAATTGTATTTCCTCTTTTTATTTGAAGTTAAAAGGAAAAGCATAGCATTTGGCGAATAAGTAATAAACTCAAAATTTTCCAACTTTTAAAGCGAATCCTTTTGCTTCAGAATCTCATTGAACTCGTGCTGGGAACCTTTTCGAAGTTCTTACGCTTTATGGGGCTCTGATATTTGCCCAGGTACTTCAGTTTTTTTTTTTTAAATATTTCTTTCTTTTTTCCAATTGGTTCAATTTTGTTTGGGTTTCAGTCTTGGACTATTTGTTAGGAGCATTTTTCGTTTTAAATTTGATTTGTATTACTTTAGCATCTGTATAATCTTTTGTCTTGGAACTATAGAAATGAATTAAAAGAAAATTATGGAAATTTAATCAGACAGGAAAAATATGGTTTAGAATTTTTGTTACCTCTATTACTAAAGGGAAATTAAGACTTGAAAACAACTGTTATTAGGGTTTTTTTTTATTTAATTTTTTGAAGTTGGATGATGTTTTCCATGTGTGTTTAGTTTAAGCAGTGCTTTTTCTTACTTGAATTTAATTTATTGTTTTTGTGATTTGATCGGTGTGAATGTTGTTAAATTTGGGTTTATGAACTAGGGCTATTCCCAAATCAATTTTGCAGCACTTGATTCTGTGCCAGATTGAGCCAAAGTACTTTCTGCAGTAGTTGGCATGGAAAAAAAAAAACTTCTGTTTTGAGCAAATTGAAAGTAATATTGAGTCCTTGCTCGGTTAAGTTCTTTAGTTATTGAAATTTCTAGTTTGAAAAAAAGGATATAGGGGACTGAGATGGACATTGGAGCTCTTTTAACTTCTGCCGGAATCAATATAGCTATATGTGTTGTGCTGCTGTCATTGTATTCCATACTGAGAAAACAACCGAGCAATGTTAGTGTGTATTTCATGCGGAGGCTTATTTCAGAACAAATAAAGCCTGATCCTTTCGGCCTTGAAAGACTCGTGCCCTCTGCAAGCTGGATCGTGAGGGCCTGGCAAGCAACTAATGAAGATATATTGGCTGCTGGTGGCGTGGATGCTCTAGTTTTCTTGAGAATAGTTGTTTTCAGGTAATTAAGTTTTGCTTCTAGGTTTCTCCAAAAGACTATGCTTGCAATTATATCCAAAAATTGTTTCAATTATGGTTGGTCGGTGTCTTTATTTTCTTCTGCTGGTTTACTAACTGCACTTCTATTTTCATCCTGTTCTTTACAGTATTCGGATATTCATCATTGCTGCTATGATTTGCGTTTTTCTAGTGCTTCCAGTAAATTATTATGGACATGCAATGCCGCACAATGAAATCTATGCAGAATCACCGGAAGTATTTACTATTGGAAATGTAAAAGAAGGCTCAAAATGGTATGTTAATTGGACTCATTATTATGATGGGATAGTTGCTTTAGTTTCTTCTTACAATGAAATGTTATTTGGATGCTGCCATGTTGAACCGTGAATTCCATAACCAGGAATGAAATTTCGACTTGTGATGCCCTCAAGAATTCTACTTTACCATGTTTTTGTATGCAACCCAAAGGAAGAATCCAAAATTTTTGTTTATCATCTATTATCCATCTATAAAATTCTTTTGGTAAAATAGATTGGATAAAACCAGCTATTTTTTGATTGTTTTTCCTTTTGTTTTAAAAATATTCCAGGTTCTGGACACACTGTCTTGCATTATACGTCATATCCTGCTCAGCCTGTGTTCTACTTTACTTTGTAAGGATTTGCATACCGAAATGCATTATTTACTCATATATGGTTTAACTTTTACTGATGCATTCTTATACTTCCTCTAGCATTCATTTATGGTTACTGCTTTGCTATAGGAGTACAAAAGCATCTCTAAAATGCGATTAGCACATATTACTGGATCTCCTGTGAATCCAAGTCATTTCACAGTTCTAGTCCGTGCCATCCCGTGGTCTCGGGATCATTCATACAGTAAGTCGGTAGAGAACTTCTTTTCAACTTACTATCCAGCAAGCTATGTGTCCCACCAGATGGTATATCGAGCTAGTAGAGTTGACAAATTAATGGTACGCATCTATCTTGAGTGACTATATTAGGGATGTAAATATATATATATATATATATGATTTTATTTATTTATTTATTTATCTTTTTTAGGGGAATGGGGATAGGGGTTCAAGGATTGAACCCAGGACTAGTGTCAATTGAAAACTTGATATCAAGTCTTTTGCCACTCCATCCGTGGTTCTGTCGACATGAGTTTTTTATTTGAAGAAGCTTTAATTTTTAAAATGTCTTTAGTATCATTTTATTAAAGGAAAAAAGGACTTAGCTGGTTTTGCTTTAGTGCAGTTATTCACTACTTCCTTGACGTCTAATGAATGAATTTGGTGTTCATCTGGGGTGGATGCTATTAGTGTTGACAAACAGAAAACGTTGTTTTATGTTTCTCATTTCGTTCTCTAGACCAAATAAAGTGGTTTCTTTATTGGAATTCACAACTCAACACATTTTATGAAACCTGAGAGAAATAAAAGATAATTTATCCATTGCATACTACCTCTGATAGGTAATCTTGATTTTCTCAAATCTGATTTTGGTACCATGTTTTAAATCTTCACGTTATCGACTTTGCCCAGTCTTAGCACACAGTTATGACTTGCTACCACTTACCAAACAATTATTTTATACTTGGAATATAAAATAGGAATCACTAACCTAATGCTGGTTCTGGTGCATTGCATTTAAGTTGAATTTTCCAATTTCTCATTTTTATTTGGTTGTCTTGACTAGGGTTTCTTTTTATTTGGTTTGCTTTATACTCTTTAACAACTATATGTATATTCTCTAACAATATTGTCTTTGCAGAAGGATGCAGAAAAGATGTACAGAATGCTAAAAACCATTGAATCACAGAGTAAAGAGAGTTATTTGCCATGTCTTTGTGGTGGAACTACACATTCCTTTACGGCACTAAACATTGAAGAAGAAAGTGTTAAGAGTAAAACCAGCGATGATGGACTGCAACCAAGTCAAAGAGAAAAGCTTGAAAAGGTTGAAAATCTTGGAATAAGTATAGTCTAATAATTTGGTTTTTGGGCTGTAGTAATATTATATAGTTTATGTATTGCCAAAAGTTAACTTGTCTCAGATAGTGTTCTGTCATCAGTCATTTTGCCTTTCTATTTCCTCTGGATTATTTTAATGTGCTATAGGCATATTGGTTCACCATGATCTAGTTTTTCCTCTGACATCAAAGAATCCAGATCCGATCTTTGCGATCCTTGCAATAGCCTCATTTGATGCTAAAAAGCAATTTGAATCTTTGTTAAGATGCTTAACATGTTATTACTCAACCTCTGCTGAGATGGGTGTTTTAGCGAAATGAAAGCTGGTAATTCTAACCTTTATAAGAATATGGGATATAGTAGTGGCCTTCTACGTTATGTGAACAGTTTTCTTGAAACTGTTATTTTTTCCCCAACTGCATGGTCATTTTCTTGATTTGTTTATAGAGACTCTTCTCCCCATGTGGTTTCAATCTTGTTGTTCCCTGTCACCTTCATATGGTTATTGATGTTTGAAAGAAAATATTGCATATAAAGCGATTTGAGACCCGTAACTTTATTCAGTGTTACTATACAGTAATGACTGCTATACAATTACTTTTACTTTGTTTTCGAAAATAAGATAGGATTTAGTGTGCTGATGCTACTACATTGCATTTAAGTTGAATTTTCCAATTTCTCATTTTCATTTGGTGGTTGTTGTTGTTGTTGTTGTTGTTATTATTATTATTTGAAAATAAACTTGTATTTCACCTTCTCTATTCTTATTCTATTCTGCTGCACCACAAAATGTTCTGTATATTCTCAAACAATGCCGTCTTTCCAGAAGGATGTGGAGAAGATATACAAAAAGCTAAAAACCATTGAGCTGCAGAATAAAGAGAGTTCCATGCCATGTCTTTGTGGTGGAATTTTGCGTTCCTTCAAGGTGCCTAAAACTGAAGTGGAAAATGTTGAGCATAAAGCCAACAGTGATGGGTTGCAACCAAGTCAAACAGACAAGGTCGGAAATCTTCTAACAAGTAGAGTCTAATAATTTTTATTAAAGGGTTATAGTAGCTGTGTGTAATTTGTATATTCCTTTTTGGCGGTTTGTTTCCAGAAGTTAACTTGTTTCAGTGATTGCTCAGTCATCAGCGTCGTTTTGCTTTCATATCACTGGACTATTTTTATGTTCTATAAGCATCATCAGTTTACCATGATCTAGTGTAGATCTGATTTTTGCCACCCTAGCAATGCTGTCATTTGATGCTAAAAGCATTTTGCATGCTCTTTGATGGTTTACATGTTATTAATCTCATTCTGAATTTGAGTAAGTAGTTTTCTTCTGTTTGAATTTATGACAGCATTTACTGTAATTGATGATTCTAAAGTATGTCAGATATAGTGGTGGCCTTCTCTACATTATCTTACACTTGTTTTTTAAACTGTTAATGCCTTCCCAGCCTCATGGTCATTTTCTTTATTTCTTTGTGGAGACTCTCTCCCTATGTGGTTCGATCTTATCATTCCCTGTTGTTATCATGTGGTGGTTGGTTTTTGAAATCAAATATTGATCTCTAACTTTTAAACCTTTGATGGAAATGGACATTTGATATCCTATGTTATTTTGGTCTTTGATACAGGAACGCCCGGCTGCTTTTGTTTTCTTCAGGACTCGTTATGATGCTGTTGTTGCTGCGCAAGTTCTTCAATCATCAAATCCCATGTTATGGGTGACACAACTAGCCCCAGAGCCAAACGATGTTTATTGGTCAAACCTCTCCATACCCTACAAGCAAGTTTGGCTCCGTAAAATAGCAACTCTTCTAGGTGCTATTGTTTTTATGTTTGTGTTCCTTCTTCCAGTTACCTTTGTACAAGGCTTGACTCAACTAGACCAGTTAAGACAAACATTTCCATTTCTTAGAGGAATTTTGAAACAGTAAGTATCATTCTGCTAATTATATTGCTAAAGTGCTGTTAGGTTGTCAATTTTTACTATGTCGCTATCATTACACATTGCAGTTGTGGCTGATGCCTATGCAACAAAATAGTATATGGAATTTGCAGCATGTTAGAATATATGCATTTTTTTGGAAATAACGCACGTAAAGAACCATACTTGCCAAACCCTTTTGTACTGCTATATCTACCATTCTAAGCTTTTATGTGATCATTTGTTTATATTTTATATTGACTTCCTGAAGGAAATCAGAATCCAGGAATAGATGGAGCTATCCTGTTTTTGGAAATTATATGGAAAATAAATGCTTGGAATTTCATGTGCACTGTGATGATATGAGCATTGTGCTTAAATACTGAAAATGTTGTGACATGTACTGAGAACAGACCCAGGGTGAAGGCTCTGACAAGACAATCTCAATGTATAAATAAGGACATAGATTTAAATTGAAGTGTAAATATTAATATCCCTTGACCATAAGGTCCATAGCTTTCTGATCCTTGTTTAATCTGCTGCAATATATTTCTTTCTGACAACTGATGTATGAATAAATGCAATATGTATTGCAGATGAGATTTTTGTTTCTTATTCTGGAAGAAGTTTCCTATTGACTACTTCCAGTATTTACATACATTATACCGAGTAACAAATTATTTCATGATTTTGTTAAAAGTTTTTGGTTTTAACTGGTTATATATATAATACAAATACTGAGAGTAAAATTATTCTGGAGCTAGTTTCTCATTGACCAACTTACAGGAGTAATTTGTTTTATATATTACATCATAATTTACAGTTTCTTGGTTATTAGTGGAGAATATATTTGACTTATTGTGAACCTCCTGTTTGTTCATATGTGCAGGAAGTTCATGAACCAGCTTGTAACAGGTTACTTACCAAGTGTAATTCTGATGTTATTTATGTATGCTGTTCCACCAACCATGATGCTGTTTTCCACAATTGAGGGAGCTGTTTCACGTAGTGAGAGGAAAAAAAGTGCATGCACCAAAGTTCTGTACTTCACAATCTGGAATGTTTTCTTTGTTAATGTTCTTTCCGGATCCATAATTAGGCAATTGAGTGTTTTCTCAAGTGTTAGAGATATACCTACACAACTTGCCAAAGCAGTGCCAACCCAGGTAACTTTCCATCCCACTCCATAATATCTGGTTTAATAGAACCTCAATTCTTCCAACTTCATGACAGAGTTTCAGATGCATATAGATTTAGATTTTATCTTGGTGTATAAGAGATGCATCATATGCTCTTTATAAGAATCTAAACTCTACTTTTGAAATTATTATCTTTCATGAGTTTTAAAAGTGCAATACCTTACTCTTGTTTTTTTTTTTTTTGTCATCTGAATCTTCAGGAATATTTCTGACAGTCATTGTTGTTCTTGTCTTCTTGAGTAAATGCAGGCTACCTTCTTTACGACTTATGTTTTAACATCAGGCTGGGCAAGCTTGTCCGCTGAAGTAATACAACTTTTTCCTTTTCTTTGCAATTGGTTCAAAAGATTCATACTAAGAAAGCAGGAAGAGCCATGTAGTAGTTCTGCTCTAACCTTCCCTCACCATACTGAAATCCCACGACTTCTTCTGTTTGGACTGCTTGGCTTCACTTGTTCTATCATGGCACCCTTAATATTGCCCCCCTTGCTGGTTTACTTCTTTCTTGCTTTCCTTGTCTACCGGAATCAGGTGTGTGTTTTACTTACCAATTTTGCGCCCTTCCTTTTGTTAATCAATTAATAGTGCATTTCGTTTGTAACTGTTTAGTTTGTGCCGACATTGTTTCTTGATATGTTGTCTTTGGAGTGGACCTTGTTCATTCAGGCTAATAAAAACCAAGCCAAGAGAATAGGACTTATAGATTACAAATTGTTAAACAAATTCAGATTTTGGATATTGAAATGCTTTTCATTTGAGTGAACGGCCAAAACCACCTTTAGTGAGCCAATTCTTCGAATTATATTCCAAGCTTTACAACCTGCATGTCGTCAACCTTGCTTATAGAACAGTTGTTTATCAGTAACTCTGGAAAATCTTCTTTATGGAATTTACATTTTAAGCTTCTATGTCCTCGGTATTATAGAATATGTTAATATATATTTTTTATACATAAAAGTACCGAATAATATAATCTGCCTCTACAATTTTCACATTTATGTTACAATGTGTTCACTGTGTGTATTTTTATGCTGCGTGATGATATTATGCAATTAAGTGCAAGACAGATTCAAAAGAATTCAATCTCTACCTATTCTTTTGATCATGCTTTTCTTTTTCTTTCCCAGATTCTCAATGTATATGTACCAAAATATGATAGTGGGGGACTGTTTTGGCCCATTGTTCACAACACAACGATCTTCTCTTTAGTGTTGACCCAAGTTATCGCCCTTGGGGTCTTCGGTATAAAAAGATCACCCGTTGCTTCTGGTTTCACCATTCCTCTAATACTTCTAACTCTTCTGTTCAATGAGTACTGTAGGCAGAGGTTTTCCCCTGTTTTCAAGAGAAGTCCTGCACAGGTAAGAATCAGAACTCTCTCTCTCTTTCCCTCCCTGATTCCGTAACCATTTTTTTGGCGTGATGGCTTGGTTGTTCAGGTTCTTATAGAGAAGGATAGACAAGATGAGAATTTCGGTCGGGCGGAAGAGATTTATAAGCTGTTACGTACAGCATATTGCCAGTTCCCATTACTTTGTCCGGACGTGTCCACTTCTCAGGACTTGTCCATTCCCGGAAACAGTGGGCAGAACAAAGATCACGAGAGTTCCCAAGATCCCGAGTCTCCGAATCCAGGTATGGTTGTTCCAGTGCTAACTGGTTCTTAACTTCTTTCCATCTAGAATCAAATCGTAATTGCTGGAATCTGTAATTTTAGGCTTTCAGGAAATCAGCTTGTTAAGTTAAATGAATAGAGTAGGCTGTTCATTGCATTTCGGAAGGGAAAGGCCCGGTATACAAACCGAATTGGTTCATAGAAGCATCCCATTTAGAGGCTATGTTTAATGGTGGCTATGGGATGTAGAAAATGGTACATAGTGACAGTTTTTGCTCTACAAATGAATTTTATCATTTTAATTCTCATACTTCATGGGGCAATGATAAATAGAAAAAAATAACCCCTTGGATATGTATACTAAAGAACAGTTTCAAAGTAAAGTGATAATATCCAGTTTGATGTGATTGAGATGTACAATTTTGGTTAGTACAATAAATTTTTGCTTCTTCTCTACTTTCGTTGGCTATAATGGGTTATTAATTCCTTAAGCAAATAAGTGGTGAGCATTGAGTTTACATTTCTAAAAATCGAGCTAATCAAGTTGACATACTTAAATGATGGAAATAACATAAAATAATTGGCATGAAAACGACACTGCTATGGCAATTTCGTATCCATTTGAGTTTAGAGCATACTAACAATATTTCAATGCAGTTGAAATTTAATCATTTCGTGCACGGGCCTTCTGAAATACTCACTGTTTTGTTCCATTAACTGCCACAGCACAACTAGCATAATGTGTGATTACCAAGCACGACTGTCCTAAAGTACTCAACTTTCTGCAACTCCAGATGAAGATTCATCTTTCATGGAAAACAAATCGCCCCGGTTTTCTGCCCCCAAACCCAAACTTCTCCATAGCCACAAAACTTGCATCAATCCACCATTCGCGACAGAAAATATGCTGAAACAAACTTGGTAACAACAAAGAAGCCACTCATTTCCAATTCATACACGACTATATTTGATGTATTAGATATAGAATTGAAGGATTGCAATAACCCTTGTCCCTAGGGATAAAAAGCTGAATCGATCTGGAAACTCGACTGAAATCTGCTCGAATCAGAACTTGGTTTGATCCAAGAATTTGATGACTCGAACTTAATCTGTAACTGACTGTTGTTGACCCGAACCTGAGTTGGATCTATTACTGTAGTAACTGAACCCGACCTGCATCCGATTGAGAACGACTCGAACCCGAATTGGACCTGTTATTGTGGACCCGAAACCCGACCTACACCCGACTGAAACGATCCCGAACCCGAGACTGACCTCGCAAATAACCGATATTACCCGACCTGTTTTGAACTCGACATGATAATTGACCCGACCTGTTTTTAACCTGAACTAATATTGACCTGACTTG